>CM073481.1:11080000-16080000 GCA_037074505.1 Albizia julibrissin | reverse complement strand
TGGTCAACAGTTTAGAAAGCCATCATGATGCTTCTGGGGCCAACAGTTTGTTCCATAACTAAATTAATTTGGTCTTCAAAATAGGAGTTAGTTTAGGGTTTGTTTTAGTCTTAAGTGTAACCGTAAGATCTTGGACTATTTTTTGTCTTTCAAATCCTTATTAATTGTACTTATTAAGGGTGGCTTCCATTGGAGAAAGTTTCTAATGCAAATGATTAAAGGGATATTTTAAGAAACCAACACATATTTGTTACAAATAACTAACTTAACTAATTTTTTTAATTTCTACAAATTACTCCCTCCAATCCATATTATAAGCCACCTATAACAACCCCATCAAAATTAAGAACAGATGGTTGAATCATAAACTTTGTTTAAAAATAAAACACATTAGAGTACAGACAAACATTAAATTAGATTTCAAACCTCCCTCCACGTAAATTATAATAAGGGTTATAATATTTGAAAATTTTTTAATAATGACCCACCAAGCAACTTATACTCCTGTGGATCAATAATTTCTTCCATTAAAGCACTCTATATTTAGGTCTAGAGAGAGTAATTATTCAGATACCATGTTTAGGATCATCTTGTGGGTATTATAACTAAGAAATACTTACGTACATAAGAAATGACATGACATTTTAATTATATCCAATGAAAATATAATAACTTAGGTACTTTTTTTTTTGTTGGCAACAACTTAGATAATTTTAATTCTAGTTGGTTGGTAACTCATTTGAAAAAAAAATCAAATTTTATCTTATTTTTTAAAAAAATATTGGTTAATCATTTTGTTTTATTTTTTTTTCATATTAAGATTTCTTTTCTTAAAAATGAGATAAAATTTGATTTTTTTTTTCAGATAATTCATTAGCCAACTAAAATTAAAATGATATGAATTGTTATATTTTTATTGGATATAGTTTAAATAACGTGACACTCCTGAAATGTAAAAATATTTCTCATTATAAATACCATGTATTGAGAGTTGGAGCGGACAGACATTAATGTAATTACCGGATTATTTACGATAACACCCCCCCCCCAAAAAAAAATCAATCAAATGGAACTGTTGGTTGTCTTTTTCAAAATAATGTGGAGGAAGATACGTCGGTGCAGCTGTAGTTCCAATGCACATGGTTGACAGGTCCACATCGGCATCTACACCGTTCGTTCTTCTCACCTTACATCATCAAAAATGCCATAATCATATATTAGAATGTAATTTGGACAGTGATTTTAATAATTATCTCTCGCTAACAAACACATACCTAAAGCTTGAAAAAATATGAGGTCGGATTTGCTTCATGTCCAAGGTTGGAATTACAACGTTCGTCACTGTCTCACTCAGCTTTGTTCCGTCCAACGTATTTCCTATGATTTGACGTAATTCTTTACCATCGTACTTGGGTTTGTTGAGATAATCCAGGTGACTTTGTTGCCAGCTGCGAAATATATATGTTTGGAAATACAATTTTCAATCGGTCTTATTTTATAAGCCCGATTTACATAAATCAAGATAAATTTTTTTTACATATTTATTTCGTAAATCGTACAAATTATCTTATAGACTGTAAAAGCTACTTCATATTCTATAAATCATGATTTATAAGCACTTACGAAGCTTTCATAAATTATTCCAAATAACTTGTTATGATGGTTTAGCTAGGAAAATAAGTTGACCAGACAAATAATGAAAGTTTTGAAACAAAATAACGTTTAATCTAAAGGGAAATTAATCTTTTTTGTGTTTATAGTTTTGATTCAGTCTAGTCCCTAATTATTAATTCCATATAACTCGCAACTTATTGTTTTGACTTGTTTGTAATCTCGTTCTTAAATTAACTCAATGTATAACTTACCATATAAAATACTAATTCCTATATTTTAGAAATTAAAACTATATATTTTAAGAAACTTAGGATTGAAGTTTTAAATGATTAAAATAACATGAGTGAATAGGATGAATTAAAGCTCAATGATTGAAGTTTTAAATGATTAAAATAGTATGAACGAATAGCATGAATTAAAGCTTAAGGACCGAGTTTCAAGTAAGCAAAAATTATGGGGATTGAGTGGCATGAAGCCAAATTTTATGGGTTGAATCACAGTCGAATCAAAATTAAAGTATAATCACTAAAATATTATTTTTTTAATAAATTATATAAACACATGTTAAAAGTTAAAATTGACTCCTTCAAAATAAAATTTTTCAAAGATAAATTTATAATATAGTACCCTTTTAAGGGGAAAATATCCTTGGATTCCTTTATGTAGACTTCCACTATTGGCTCAGCAGTAAATTTAGGATGGTTGTTGTTAGCTTTAGTGTTGGTTTGAGTTAGTGGTAGAAGCTGCTTTTACAATATGATTTACGGTGTATGAGCCAAGTATGTAAGAAAAATTTTATCTCGACTTACGTAAACATGCTTCTCAAACGCTAACTCAAACAGGTCTTTATTTAGTACACTAAGCAAGGTTGTGATAAGTCCACCAGTGCTGGTCCCCGCGATCACATCAAAATAGTCTCCGATTCTTACATTTTCATCATCTGCCAGTTTCTATATCCATCACCAAATTGAAAACCAAATCATTAGTATTTTTTAAGATCAAATACTGAACATAACTATTATCATTATTATTATATTCAATAAATTCGACTATGCTGCTCAGAACAATGAGGGAAAAAGTTATACCCATTTGTTTATATTCATTACTGCCGATTTATCAATCAAATCTCAACATTTAAATTTTTATCATAAATATGATCATAATTAACAGATTATATGTAAGTAAATGATAAAAGGGGAAAAAAGGGTCCAAGTATTAAGATTTGATCGGATAATATGGATCTTCAAACACTATCTATATATATTGACGAGATAAAAAATATGTTCAAGGCCTGATCAATTTTTATTTGTATAATATTAAAGGATTGTGTTGATCATGTAAGAAAAGCAAAAGAATTAACTTTATTCACTAATAAATATCCAAACCTTCATCAATGATAGCAAAAGAATATTCAAACAGTAATGAAATTAACCAAACGTGAAGTTTTTTCTCAAGGAATTCTAAAATAATTGCTGCGATGATCCCCCTAACACCACCTCCATTAATACTGAGAATAGTAACAATCTTCTCATGATGTTTCCTTTTTCCAACACCACCTCCATCAATATTTTGAATAGTAACAGTCTCCTTAGGGTTTTTCCTTTTGCTATTGTTACTTTTGCCATTAGCATGATGATCTTCCATTTAAGGTAAAAGGAAGAAGATACACAAACAACGGATCTAATTGATGAAAGACAAGTACACAAAAGCAGAGTCGGGTATGTGTATTGAAGATCATCGTGAAGGGTATTTACAGACACACAACTTGCATTTGGATTTCTTTATGATCTAATTATTGAATATCCAGCTAGACTAGGAATAATTTATAACGACCAAGACTTCAGTTTCAATAACACCAAGACAAGGAATCCCAAATATATAAATGACCAAGATGAGATCTTGACTTCTAATTAATTTAATGGAATGAATAAAAAGAAAAGGATTATGTAAACAATATGAATTAGAGAAATATAATGAAGGAGATGACCATTGTATGTAAACAATATGAATTAGAGAAACATAATGAAAAGTGGAGCGGCAGCTACTGTTCATCATCTTGACCATTGCGAACCAGGAAAGGTGAGCTGGAGAGAAGGAGCTGGGCCAGAGGGAAGTCAGAACTAGAAAAGGAGCAACAGAGTTGAAGATTGTCCATCATCTTCTTCTTCGATCGGGAATGACAGGGAGAGAGGAGTTAGAGGAATCTTCTTCTTCATCTTCTTGTTGACGCTGATTGAACCAGAGGGGGCCGCAGGATTCACTGTGGATTATCTTCTTCAGTGTCTTGGTCGGAGAGCGAGAGGAGAGGAAGACGCCGTGAACGATCCTTCTTTGTGCTTCACTATTCATTTTCATTTTCCTCTTAAGAGCAGAACACGATTGGAAACGAGAATAGTTCTTTCTTCTTCAACTTCACTGACACTATTGCTGAGCTGAACCATAGGATTCTTGATTATTCCAATTGTAGTTTTGTTTTTCCTCACCAACTCTGTTCTCTGTTTTTATGGATTATGAACTAAATTTTGTTGCTGCTGTGATGACTCCGGTACTAATTGTTCCTGAACTTAGAGCAATTATAAATTAATTTGGGGATTTGAGCATATATAAATCATTTATTTGTACTTATTGTTTTGTTTTTGTTTACTTAATCTGTATTATTTTGTTAATCTTTATTGTTTTGTCTACTTTGCGCTTAATTACTACTAAGTAGGAAATTGAGAAATTTATATTAGCCTTGAAAGAGGGATCTTAATTAGAACATATGATTAAGTAATATGGAATTAAAATTTATTCTAATTTTCCAATAGGATAGGAATATACAAGAGTGAAATTGGACATTTATTGCCTCTTGAGTAAATTAATTAGGAATAACAAATTTAACTTGAGAGAGGGGTATGAATAATTAGAAGATACTTATATCTATTTAAACTCTAGATTAACAAATTAACATTAAGTGCATTTATTTTGGGTAAATATATACTCTAAGACTTGATAAAAGGGATTAGCCACTCTAGATTGTTTTCCTACATTGAAATTTTAAAAACATTAAATTTAGTACTTTTGTTTTGGTTTAAATTGACTTTCAAATTCATTTCCTTCTTTGATTTGCTCAACTTAAATAAAAATGAGAATTTTAATACTTAATTATCTATTACCTTGAATATCTGTGGAATGACTTTGATTTGTTATTATATTATTTCAATGGCTCGTACACTTACAATGCTTATTTAAAATTTAGTAGCATTACTATTCTTGGTGGCTGGCCAAAATTCATGAGTTGGAGTGCCAAGATTAAATCATAATTTGGCTTGTCTTACTCACAAGGTGACATGTGTTCTATGATTAGCTCTTTGGATGACAAGTGTTTTGTTGGCATCTCTTAGCTTCTTGCTTTTCTTCTTTACTTAACCCAAAATAAGAGAGGGAATGGAGTGAAAATATAGCCTTCAATTGTCCAATGGTCTCGTAAGAAAAGAACCAAGATTATTAACCATTGGTTAACGGGGCTTATTTGATTATCTTGAAGATTTGTCTTGTTAGATCAACTAATTGAGGTTTAGTTCAATTGAGACTATTTCCTCATCCATTTTTTTAGCTTGGGCTGTACTAGAGGGAGGGAAAAAGGGGAATTGTTTTACCCAATAGTTCATGGCTTCTTATACACAAGGAAACCCAATGGATACTTGGTTGAATTTTCTTGTTTCCCTTCTTCTTCCATTTGGCTGAAATTTTCATCTATTTTAAGGGAAATAATTTTTTTCTTTTTGAGCCTCATAATCACTTCATATCATGCTTGACACATCTTAAAGGAATTACATATTTTCTTTAATTCATCGAGCAATTGCTTTACAAAATTCCCAAAGCAATTTCTAACATTAATTACACTTGCTTTTAGGAGATTTATCTCTTATATAAGTTTTGAGATATTACAATTCTTCCCACATACAAATAAATTTCGTCCCTGAAATTTGCTATACTTCTTGAGGTATAAATTTTGGGTAACGTTTCTTCAGGTCCTCTTTAGCTTCCCAAGTTGCCACTCTCGGAGATAGTCTCTTCCAGATCACCTTCACAAATGATATGCTATGATGTCTAAGCCGCATTTCTTGTCTGTGCATGATTCAATATGCCTCAACCTCATAAGTGACATCATCTTGTATATCCATATCTTTATATTCCATAATATGTTCGTGGTCTAGCTAGTACTTCTTCAACTGCGAGACATGAAACACATCATGCAACCTACTCAGGTTCGGGGTTAGGGCTATTCGATATGCCACTAGCCCAATTCTTACTAGTATTTCAAAAGAACAAATATACCGTGCGCTCAGCTTCTTTCTCTTTATTTCTCTACCAATTCTAGTGATTGGAGATTGTTGGGATTCGTACACGCCGAGGAAGAAATTAACCGTTTAAAATTCTCGAATCCTGAACACGGATCTATCAACGACGTTTAAATAGAGTAGTTAGAATCGTACCTTTTTCGTTTTGCGTCTTGTTCGATCTCTAGGAGACAACCGTACGAACTAGCTCCCTCTACCGGTATCCACACGAATAGGACCCCAACACCGGCAGCGTGCTAGCGCCTCCAAAAATTCCTCTCTAGGGTTTTCTCTTACTGCTCTCTAATACATCTCACTCTATTGACGGCTAGGGTTCTCTAACCCTAGGTCTTATAACTTATGTAGGTTGTATGAGATTTTCAAAATTAATCTTAATTAATTTTGAAATTTGAATTAAATAAAATAAATTTGATTTAATTAAATTTGTCCAACATATTTAATCTAAACTATTTATTTAATTCGAATAAAGAGCCAACTGATTTAATTTATCTTTATAAATTAAATCTGAGATATGATATCTGTATTATCTTTATTCAATTTATCAAATAAATTAAATATAAAACTAACACCTCATAATAATAATAATATTATTATTATTTTTGAATTTATATTATATATATATATATATATATATATATATATATATATATATATATAATTCGTCCACCCTAAATTAAATATTGTATTTACTGAATCCTAGACACATCTTAGATTCAATGAATCTGGACATTATAGCTCATGTTGGGCTATTCTTGTGTGCGACCCTGTAAACCAACATGAAGTTAGTAGTGGGCCAATAACTGCTCTAGCCCACAAGTCGCAAGCGGCCTCTAGCAAGATATTACGACTACCCAATTCATATGAGGATCAATGATACGATGCAACCTATTATATAACCATGTCACATCCCTTTTATCACATCATATTTTGGTCAAGGATGAGGCATGAATAGTGTCATCCTCCTATTCCTAACCATCACTTTCCTAATTCCTGAGTAGTCTGACTATAGAAATGGAAACTCCTTTCCATCACAGTATGACCATACATTTCTTAGACTCATTCATCGAAGGGCCCAATAATATCTCTCTACTGGTGTGAGAGACAAATCCCATCTTGACCATTCACATTCCTTTGTATGGAAACTACTAAGCCCGATCAAAGCCTTTATCATCACCCTGTCAAAGGTGACTTTTAACTCAGTCAAAGATTAGCGACTCTTATGTAGGAAACCATGATGATCTCAAGTCAAAGGGTATTGTGACGTGGTTATACATAAGATAAGCTTATGACTTAATCTATGCAGCTTTCTCATAGAGGGTCGGTCCAGCACCTTGTACTCCTACAAGTGCCTAAAACTTTGATTCATATCTCCATACCTCATCAAAGTCACATTGGTCTTATTTCATCTTTCTTCCCATATAGATAATCGACCAAGGACATTTAGGATAATCCTTACGATTCATCCAATGATATAGTTATCATAATAAACATACGAATGATATGCTAACAAAGTGGAGAAATTCATTAAATAACAATAATGTCTAAAGTACAATAATTGGCCCTTAGGGCATAATTTCCAACAGAGATACCTTTAAAAGTATGTGATCTCCCACTTCAAACTCTAGAGGTCTTCTCCTTTTGTCGGTGTAGCTTTTCTGTCTACTTTGTGCATCCAGAAGCCTCTGTTTGATAATCTTGATTTGTTCAATGGTTTGATCTACCAGATTCTACCCATATAGTCTTCATTCATTCAATTCCATCCAGCATAAGGGTGATTGACACTTTCTTTCGTACAATGCTTCATACAGAGCCATCTAATGATCGCATGATAGTTGTTGTATTAGGCAAACTCAGCAAGTGGAAGAAAATGATCTCAACTCCTCTTAAAATCCAATACACACGCTCTCAACATGTCTTTCAATGTTTGTATTGTAACATCCCAAAAATTTAATGTAAGGATTAATTTATGGAAACTAGATAGTAAGCTCAATTTTGGAACCTACAAAATTTAAGGAAACTTAAATTTGACAAAGGGAAAAATTAGGACCCAGTGTGTGTGATAAACAGGATAAAAATATACCTATATGTATAAATAAAAACTTACCAACACACACTAAAATTAATTCAATCACTCTACTTTTCATTTGCCACACCTGGAGCATCATTGAACGCACACACACACATCATACAAAGCATAACACCTCACCTTACTCTCATTTGGTTTCATGCATAGACAAATGAACGATGTACACACATACTTGCCCATTTATTCAAAACACTCTCTTGTCTCTCCATGCACTTCACGTTGGACAGCACACACGTTCAGCCCCCACCATAAATAAAACATCCCTCACCTCTTCATTCATGCAACAAGTCCAGCAAACAAACAAAAAAGAAAACACAGCAGAAAGAGAGAGAGTTATACGTGAGTGAGAGAGAGTTGAACCATTGGAGAAGTAAAACAAGGAAGCTCCAAGATCCATTTACAGCACCATAAACAAATATAGGTGAGTTCCATTTATTGTTATCTTGCATTTTCATAAGATTAGAGGTTGTTTTCAATGGTTTTGAGCTGCTGAAATGATGAAATTCGCTGGACAGCTTCTGTCATAAACATCAGCAATTTTGTGTCCGTTTTGCATGAGATTTTCGATTCCTTTTCTTCTGTAAACACGTCCCCAAATCCAAGGAACATATTTAGGAGTATGTAGAGTCAAAATCTTTGAGATTGGAGTCCAAAATCATGGTTGCATGTGAGTTTTATCAACTCTGTTTTGGTCACCGGAAAATAGAGTTTCTACTGGAAACTTTCAGAAGCTCAAACGGAGGATACATATGGATTTTTCATCTGGTTCTTTTTGATATGGAAATTTTAGGATGTGTAGTATGAAATAGAATCAAGAAGAGCTCAATTTGGTGTCAAAACGAATAAGTTATTAATTTTTGAAGTTAGACTGTCAAAACTGACGTTTATAAGAGTCAGTCAGTTTCGTGTGGCTTTATGCCCAACCAAATCACATCCATTATTTACAAAACTTTACAGGGTGGTAGTAGACATAACAAGATTTAAAATGAGTGATAGAATGCATCATTTGGATATCTGTAGAGGAAGTTATGATTTTTGAAAGATGGGTTTAGAAACAGGTGCAATCCTGGACATCCAGATTCTAGTAGTTGATTTCGTGGTATTTTTCAATTATGTAATCTTTTCCAATGGCTATAAAAATTTTCAGAATTGAAGTACATAGTCTTAGCTTTAATTTTATTTATAGTTTGTGTTAATTGGATTAGTATACTAAGAGATATGAATTTTTGAAGTCAGTTGCTCTCAAACTGTGTTTCTGGAAAACAGATTGTTTGTGTCGAACGTTTGGAAAATCAAACCTTGACAAAAAATTATGAAACGTTTCATATTTAAATTAGACATTCATAGCTTTAATTTGACGGGTAGAATATAATTTTTGGACAAGTATATTAGGAGATATAGATTTTCAAAGTCATGCTATATTTCAAGAGCTTCATGTAGGCTTTGGACCCAGTCAATGTCGATTTTTCTAGAATTAGTTATGATTTTTCAAAGTTAAGTGAAAAATCTGCCAATTTGCTGAAGAATAGTAAAATTGCACTATGCAAAATTATATAGTGTATAAGCTACTGAAACTGAGATAATCAGCAGAATATGATTAAAGATAGTAGTAATACAAGTAATAACCAATTACTTGTTAATTTTAATTTATAGGAACTGGTAAAAGCCCAAGCCAAAGAAAAAGTTTTGGATAAACAGTTGGACTGAAAAAGGACCCAGGTAGTAATTCTTTCTTTCATACACTATGTGATTATTTATATGTTGTGTATTCCATTTTCTGTAACATGACAGTGCCTGTGGCACAACACGCGAATAAGCCAGGTCTAAACATATCGTTTGATCATGGACACGAGTTTAGCCGGGGTTGCAAACAATCGTTTGGCCTTGGACAGTATGCATACAACATGAGTTAGCATTTTACATATCATGGTGCATTGCATATTTATTTATCTCATTTATATGACTGATTGTACATTACTACTGAGATTCATTCGAATCTCACCCTTTTTCAACATCTAAAAATATTCCAGCAGAGAACAGCGGCTCTAAGGGCAAAACCGTAATTACTGGCGATTGAAGGTCCGGTCCTAGCCAGGAGTTACATCTGATTATCTTTAGTTGTAGAATTTATTTCTTTTGGATTTGTTTATATTTTTCAAACCATATGAGGATTTTCTGTAATATAAATAAGTACTTAATATCAGTATATATCCGCTATTTCTGTATGCCATCTGAACTACGCATTTATTATTCAGCAAATATCAAAATATTAAGGGGTTTGACATGTATGGTTCTCTCTGACCGTCCATTTGTTTGTGGATGGTAGGCCGTACTGCATTTTAGCTTTGTACACAAAGCTTCATGTAGAGCTTTCGAGAATCTTGATGAGAATCTAGGATCTCAATCAGAGATAATGCTTTTCGAAGTACCATGGAGTCTGATTATCTCCCGTATATAAATTTTTGCTAACTTCTCTGGGGAGTAACTGGTATTAATGGGTTTGAAATGTGTCGACTTGGTGAAATGGTTGACAATTACCCAAATTACGTCATAGTTTCTAATTCTGGGTAAACCCACCACTTAAAATTAGTTAAAATTAATAAGTATTCTTGAAATTAACTTTTTCCAAGTATGTTCCTATTTATAAGTGGGCAAGTAAAAGAGTGAAATATAGTAAATATAAATATCACTAACCTTTTAATTAATGTAATATATATAATTAATCAGAGGTAAACATGGAAAAAGTTTATTAAATGTTTTAAACAACTCTTGTCGGACTCTTATAAAAGAAATCAAGAAGATTCAAATTTTGGACTCTTATAAAAGGACCGGAGGGAGTACTTCTTAATTTTATCATCTTAATGAGATTTTACAGCTCGTGGATCGCATCGGATAGAAATAATCTATTTGGCTTGAAGGGGTTGGAATGGGGCTGGAATGGAGAAGGGAAATGGGGCAAACATTAATGAGTTGATTTTTTTTTTTAAAAAAGACGGTTACAAATTTTAATAAAGATGATATGTAAGAGGAAAAAAATCAATTAAAACTTTGAACTTCACTTTTCCATTTTTTTTAACCACCCCTTCCCTCTATTACTCTCGAACCAAACAGACCAATAGAAAACTAATAAAAGTTAAATATTGAGTTAGTACTAAAGTAACGATTTTACAAAATGCAATAATGTCTAGAATTTATGAAATAAAATTGCAAGTCTTTCTGTGTGGTTACAAATTAAATGAAATCCAATTATTTGACCGTAAATAAATAATCATTTCATGCATCTCTTATAATTTCAAAAAAATACTTACATTAGGTTCAAAATTAAATACTGAACCAAATAATTTCCCAACACCTCGTTTACCAAGTTCATCAAATATGTGATTAGCATGTTTTTTTCTCAAGATTATGGCTATGTTTGGATAAAGGAAAATAGGAGGGAGCTAGGGAATACTAGGAAAGAAAACTTCCCAAAATGGTAAAGAAAAATTACTATTTTTGTAAGATTTCCCTCATATAGTATTCTATTCTCCCTAATTATCTATCCATCCAAACGTAAGGTAATAGTTATTTATAGATACTCTTGTGGTTTGAACTTGTCTGAAGAGCATTCTCCGTGCCTGTTCCATTCCCCTGGCCAAAAATCCTTACGGTTTTCAAAGTCTTTATCTTGAGCAGAAAACAAATTCGGCCAGTAGCATTCCATGATATCAGTATATAAAAGAGAGTTGACGTTACTATATCGTACATAGACTTCGCTGAACAATACAATGGAGACTTGACACCATTCAACTGAGGCCAAACTGCCAAAGTCCATGAAGGGTGAACGTATTTCGTTGATAAATGATGATATGGTCTGTATTTATGGTTTCTGTGTGGAGGCCAAAACCCATTCATAATGATTTATGCATATTTGTAGTGAGCCCAACCAAAAAAAGTTCTCAGAGCCCAAGGGATTTTATAAAATCCCTTTGGGAAAATTTTCCCATACTTTAACAATTTAAAAGCCAATACCTCAAAAATTTCTAATACTTCAATGCTTCCCCTTAAATTAAAATAAAATAAAATTTTATGAGTGAAAAGATATTAATGTCTTTACTATATATTTTTTTAAAACGGGGTCCACACCCCAAAAGAACGATGGCCACCAAGCCATCAAATCCATTTGATCATATCATGCAAAGGAAAATATATGCAACTAAAAAAGAAAACGCAAGATACATTTAACCAATTTTCAAAAAAACAAAAAAGGATACGTATAGCAGTAAAACGAATAGGGCAACCCCATTTGACGTGGATTTATAAGAAACAAACCATTCAAGAGCACAAGTTTGTAATAGACCAAGAATTTAAACCTATGGACTGTCATTTGTACTAAAAAAAAAAATTACACACTGAAGGGTTCCTTTTGCCTTTCTTAGTACAGAAACTTATCAAGTATCAACAATAAGCCGAGTGAAAATCGAGCCAGTGTTTGCCGGATCTTCTTTATCTACTAGGAACAGAGAGAGATGGCTTTGACTTTATAAACAAGACCGGAACTTTGTCACACATTCTCTTAACATGCATGAAATTGACGTTGAGTCAATCAAATTTCCCTGCAATTGGTTGTCAATGTTGCGGTAATAATGAACGACACCGGAGGTAACCGGTTGAACTCCAGAGACATTTGGCTCTTGTGAACTCTGAAGATCCTCCAGCTTTTTGTTCACTATCTAAATTTCCTTCGTTTGTTTGTGCCCCACTTGCAGTAGGAGCACTCCCTGCATCAAGAAAAGTAAATTACGTGAACCTTCATTGTTAATATTTGGAAAGTATAAAATCTTTGGATTGACATATGCAACATAAACTATGCAAATACCAACCTTCTCGTTTTTCGAGTGTCTTTTGCTTTAGCAACTCGTGAGCCTGACAAATGAAATCAGAGACAGATTACAGTGAAAAACATTATTATTAATAGAGAAAGCATGTTAACTTACACAGCACAAAAAGAGAATATGAACTTACCATGTTAATCCATGTAGCATAAGCATCTCGGCATTCATCAATTGTTGACTGTACTATTTTGCCTGTCATTATGTACAACCACTTGGAGTCAGGAAAGTGCAATTTATGGCATTAAAAGCAATGCACATCCATATGCAACTCACTGCATTAATATGGGAGCTTTGCCAGTGCAAGTGTGAAAGAATGTGCACAGAGCAAAACTTCTAAAGATTCAGTGCAAATGACATTAAGTTTGAGAATAATTATTCTGACAATCGAAGATGAAATTATAGTCATCAGAAACTAGTGCAAAAATTGGAGATCACTGCTGGGTAGCTCATGAAGACACGATTATATTAGATTAATATGATCTGTGCGCAAAATGTGTCTATTTGCGGCAGAAGATATTGATGCAAGGGTACACAAAATATCCCATGCAAAGATTCAAACATGTAATTTATGCAGAAAATTTAATGCATCCCAGATCATCAAGAGAAGTAAGATAAAAGACACTTTTTTTTACCTGAAAGAACACATTAAACTTTGAGATTAAGAGAATATCACAAAGTAGACACAAAATGACAATGCTCAATGGTTGCCTATAATTTTATACTCATTATATGCAATTACTGAGCAGTTATGAGGCGAAACCCAAACATCGTCATGAATCTAAGATAGACATTGTCCAATGACATACATTTATTTAACAGAACTAAGTCACTAGACAATGTCAAATATTTATATTAAAAAAGAACAGAAAAATATAGATTAAAAATAATATAAGAGCAAAGTCAATCACAATTTAACCAAACAAAATGCACTATTAGTCAGCAGAGAAGGAAAACAATCTTAGAACATTCTTCTTAGCTAGATCACAATGAACAAAATCCCAAATTCACTTAACATCCATTGGACAAATATAAATTATTTAACAAGAATCTTCCTCATCTCCTGCACTACTGGTGCCCCCACCAACCCCTTCTCTCTCTAATCATTAGGTGATATGAATAATGTTACATCTCACATGATTCCAATATATAACAATGTTGCATAGACTCTGATACCACTGCCTTTTGTTTGAGGCTACACAAAATGGTTCAACAGACATTTTCTTATGATGTGTTCAACTTTAACACACCCTGTAATATCCCAAATTTTGGGACAAAAGGCTTGAGATTAAGTATGGATCAAGTGGACTGCTAGACCTTGATTTAACAAATGTCCCTATGAAACATGTTTAAATTCCTCAAAATTCCTTTATATAATTGTATATTAAAAAAATTATATTGGTGAGCTAAAGAGCTCGGGGAATAACAAAACGAAGTGATTGGAAGTCACACACAACATAGTAAAGTGGAACACAAAGTAATTTTGCCACCGGTGAAATTCCCAGTGTGGCAGTGGTGATTGTGTGACTTTTTCGATGGGTAAATGATGGTAAAAAGTTATGAAACTTTACAGAATTAAAGTAGACTTATCAAGCTATAATTGGATGGGTCATATAAGTCATTTGGAGTTGTACATAAAGAGAAATGAATTCTTGAAGTTAGCCCAGCGAAATTAATTATTTTCTGGGACAGTATTTAAAAATTAAAATTCTGGGAAGAGTGAGCTTTCAATTGGAAAAATTTTATATTTTTCCTTAAAACTATACTCAATGAGGGTCATATAGCCTTTAGATATGAATTTTTAAAGTTTAATGAAAATTCTGCCATATTAAGCAATTTGAGCGAAAATTGGATTTTTGGACCAATTATAGGCTGACACGTGGCAAGTTGCTTTAACCCTTCATTTATCCATTAAATCATCTTCATCATCATCCATTTTCCTGCGTGAAATAGCCAAGAGAGAGAGAGAGTGGAGCAGAGCAAAAATGGAGGGAGAGGAGAGAGAAAATTCTTTCCTCCGGAACACTACCGAAACGACGTCCTCTCTCAAAGTACTCTTCAGAAAACTTCTTCTACTCATTGCGAGCTTCATTTCTACGGTTTTGGATTTTTGTTTGAAGTTGGTTGGCGCTGTCTCACCGGCCGGAGTATTGCTGGAATTCCAAGCCGTTTGTGGAAACGGGTAGAGGTAAGCGTAAGCTTCCTTTTTAACATATTGATTTGTTGTTTGGATGAGTAAATTGGAAGTGGGGTACTGTTCATGGCTGGTTTAAAGGATATTTTAATGGCTAAATGATGCCCAACAAGTATTTAAATAGCTAATCACTTGATTAGGAGTAGCAAGGAAGTGATTAGGTAAGAGAAAACGAAGAAACAACAAACTTTTTCGGATAATCTGATTTTCTGCCCTGTACTGTGACGTGGAGAAAGAGTGGAAATTTGATAATTTTGATGCTTCCAATGGCTTTAGAAGGAAAAATTGTGTAGGTATACAAGTGTTCATGATTTTTTGATGCTTGTATATAAATTTGGAAATTTAGGAAGTTTGTATATGCATCATGTTGATTCTGCCTTGTCTGTACAGTGGAATTGTGCGAGCTTTTTCATATGATAAACCTTGTCCAAAAATTCTAAACTATTTCAGGCTTAAATTAGACATGTGGAGCTTTAATTTTGTAGGTAGTTTTTAACTTTTGGATAAGTATAGTAGGAGATATGAATTTTTGAAGATATGCCCTGTTTTCTAGAAAGAATATGAAACATTGATGTTATGCGAAGTTTTTTATAGGGAAAACCTTATCCAAAAGTTCTAAAACTTTTCAGAATTAAATTAGAGACATAGGGCTTTAATTTGATAGGTATTTTGTAATTTTTGGACGAGTATATTGGGAGATATGAATTTTTTAATTTCTGCTCTGTTTTCTGAAAAGAAACCTGAAACAATGTGGTTGGGCGAAATTATGAGAATTTTTTGATTATGGTGGCCAAAATTTATTATTTTTATGTGAAATTATATTCAAATATCTTCACATAAGAATTGGAACCATTCAATTTGGAGTTTTCTAGAATTAATGGTGAATTTTCAAAGTTAATCGTATTAACTGAAATTCTGAAACAGAGATTAGAAAGGGGACATTCCATGTTAAAGTGTTCACATATAGCTAATGACTATATATTCTTTTGAAATAAAATAGACCTAAAGAGGGTCAAATAGAGATTTGAATCATGGCTCTAATTATGTAATCGGTTATATAGGGCCATGAAGTAACAAAGAAGAAGCAATCGTTAGAGGATTAAGGGACAAGAGAGGGGACTATAGTCCACCAGATAATAAACTTACATTTTCTGCATGTATGTGATATATATGTCTTGCATTGATTATGTGACTGCTTTGCCTATTTGTGTGGAACATGTATGATTGGTTGAAGCTCTGTTATATTTGTGCAATGGCCATATGTATGTCATAACATCGAGTATGCAGTATGTCATTATATTGGCATGAAATAGTGTAGGAAAGCATGTGATGCATTCATATATATCTGGCATGCATAGTGGTAATGTTTGGTACTGAGATTCTCTCGAATCTCACTCCTCACAACCAACCATTTAGACAGGTGAAGATGCAGAAGGATGCACAGAGGAGATATGAAGTTGAAGTGCAGTTATATTTAATTTAATTGATTTATAATTGATAGCCTTGAATGGCTTTGAATTTCATGTATGTATATGAGTGTATGAATGCAGTATAAGCAGAGAATTGCTCGAATTTCATTAAAAAGGAAAGAGAATTGCTTGCATACTCTGATGTAATGAGATTAAGAGCCGATGAGATATTATGACGTAGTGAAACTTATGAAAATAATTGAAATGTTTTTTTTACCTGCTAAAAAACCCTCTCAACCCTAGGTTCAAGTCCTGAGTTCAGATTGGGGATTTATAAATATTTTCAAGAATCGGGTAATCTCGGTTCAAATCATGTTCTCACCAGTAATTTCACTACTCATTTGTACTTATATGAGGCTATGAAAATAAGGTATTACATTTAATGGTATCAGAGCAAGCTATTCTGGCAACAGGATAGTATACTGATATGCTTGATTATAACGTGACAAGAACAACGAAGTGGATTACTTCGGCTAATACACAGTTAAGCCCCGATGGGCGGTATAAGAATGTCCAGGATCCGTTGGGTAAGGCTAGAGTGTGAGCCTCATGCTAGAGTAGGATCATTAATGGGCTAGCCAATTTCAGACAAATAAGCCATAAACAACCTTATGGACTTTTGGGAGCATATTACAGGGGTATGTTTCTGAGTGCATATAACAGTGCTGATATGCAGCCTAGGCGTAGTATTTTGATGCCCGGTGATAGTAGGCATGATGGTTGGGATAAGGGAAGCCACGGGGTACCGGTAGTCTAAAGTAGCTCAAGCCGATATCTTCATATTTGCATGAATACATAAAAGTTAAGCGTGCTCAACCCAGGAAAAATATCGGGATGGGTGACCTCCTGGGAAGTTACATGAATATGTTATGTTATGTAACATAAAGGAGCAAGAACATGTTGTACCATAGTTCAGAGTCTGTATATAGTTACAGGCCTATCCCTGGCTACTGTAAACCCCTGTTATATGTTAATACAGGAGTGCTTGTGTACTCAATATAGTGTGAAATAACCGAAATACCCTCAAGTTATGGGAAAAGTTAAAACCTTTCTATTAAAGGTTTAAATCATGATTAGAAGTTCCCATATGGCATAAAGAATGATTAAAGACATAGAGATGATGAAATAGGTATTGACCTTAGTCTGAACTATTTCTGTTGCAGAGATTACTGCCAGAAAAGTTCATCTAATGAGGTTATGAGAACTCAAGGCATAGTGATTGTTTTGAGGTTTCTCCATGCTAAGTAATAATCCTTAGTAACTCATGGGGTTAAAGGCATATAGGCATGATATGCAGAGATACATGATAAGTGGTGATTATACCGTATATCTAACCAAAAGGATCTAATTTGATGGCACTGAAGGTTGAGGATCGGCTTAAATCAGGTTTAAGCTGAAATAGTGCTTAGGTCGAAATGTGAATAAAGTCACACTATGGTTCTGTTCCATGAAGAATGTTTAAACCTTGTGAACCTTATAGATGATGTTAAACCTTCAGTAGTTGTTTGAGAATATTACCCGGAACCGTAGAGTTTAGAATAGGCGCTATTGATTTCGATTCTTAGCGTGCCTATTGGATATAATTGAGGAAAGTGAATTTTTTGATTTACGTGATGTTGAAGTTCTAAGAGTTGAACCATAACGTGAGAATTAAATATCATAGTTGAATGGATTCTTCAGGAAGTTAAGATAGCCTGAATGGCTTGAGGTACTAGAATATAGTACAAAAAAGAGTATGAGGTTTTTGGAGGTTGCTAGTTGCTAATCTAGCATAGGGAAAGATCTTAATCGAAGAATATTCCCTTAAACTTGTAATGATTATGCCTGGAGTATGACCGATATTGAAAGTCTACGTCGAATTACCCAAAATGAGAGAGCAGGTTACATAACTGCTAAAGAAGAAGGACTTTATGAGATTTAGATCGTGTTATAATGATACTTCCATTCAGAGGCGACCAACCGGATAGAGCTACTTATGGAGGATTCTGATTAGAAAGGGCTACCTACAGGGAGTTCTAATCGGAAAGGGCTACCTATGGGGAGATCTGATTGGAAAGAGCTACCTACAGAGGGTTCTGAGCAGAGAGGCAGACAAGGTGTATGGGTGCCTGTGTGAAGCACCGAGTGCAGTACTGTAGTGTGAAGCCACCATGACAACGAACTATAGTGTGTAGCCGCCGTGACGACAAACTGTGGAGTGAAGCCGATGTGACGTTGAAACTGTAAAGTAGAGCTATGGGGATGTCAACTCTCAATAGTGGTATCTTATAATGAGTCTTCTATCGCATAAGTTTCCTTGAGAAGAAGGGTCGGGTGACCCAGTAAATTGTCATGGGGTGCTCCAATGCCGAATGATGACAGAGATTAAGGAAAGCTACTCTTGCTCTCATATCCTATGTAATGGTTCTGTATGTATGTATTTACCATCATGTGTATTTATGTTATGAATATACGGTAGGCAATAAGACCTTTTGGACCAACGTGTCCTTAGGCAGTCAGACCTGACGGGCGGAGGCCCGAGGTTGTAAGTCCCCTAATGCCTCTGGCATAGGGGTGATTCCCTAGGCAGTAAGACCTGATGAGCATTCAGAATTTGTAGGGTGGTCGTCCAGGGCCTATTGTGTGAGTTGACGCTCAGGCCATGGAGATTTCTATTATGCGCAAGCAGTCGCCCGGGGCCTATTGCGTGGGTGGACACTTGGGGCCATAGAAACTCTTGTAATGCACAAGTGGAATCCTGGGGCCTATTGCGCAAGTGAACACTTGGGGCCGAATGCTCATGTGATGATTGTTGTGATGATGGTTTGTTTAGCATGCTTTGTGAACATTACATAAGAGTATAAACGGCTTGAGTAGCAAGAGATGGAGCCTGAAATGAGAAGTTGGTCGGATGTCCCGTACGACTGCAGCGTGAGCCGAGTGCCGTTGTAGTGGGCCTAGTGGGGCAGTCCGTTACACAAAATGTTGAGCCTCGTGGAGGGGTGGAAGTTAGTCGTGTCAAACCCCTTAATACTCTGATATTGCTATATAATAAATGTGTCGTTCAGATGACAAACAGAAATAGTGAAACTATACTGATAATAAGTACTTACTGATATTCTAGAAAATCCTCATATAGGTTGAAAATATATACAGAGTACAAAATAAATAAATTCCACAACTAAAGATAATCAGATGTAATTCCTGACTATGACTGGACCTTCCTCTGCTAGTAATTACGGTTTTGCCCTTAGAGCCGCTGTCCTTTGCTGGAATATTTTTAGATGTTGAAAAAGGGTGAGATTCGAATGAATCTCAGTAGTAATATACAATCAGTCATATAAAATGCGATAAATAAATATGCAATGTACCATGATATGTAAAATGCTAACTCATGTTGTATGCATACTGTCCAAGGCCAAACGACTGTTTACAACCCCGGCTAAACTCGTGTCCATGGTCAAACGATATGTTTAGACCTGGCTTATTCGCGTGTTGTGCCACAGGCACTGTCATGTTACAGAAAATGGAATACATATCATATAAATAATCACATAGTGCATGAGAGAAAGAATTACTACCTGGGTCCTTTTTCGATCCAACTGTTTATCCAAAACTTTTTCTTCGGCTCCGGCTTTTACCAGTTCCTATGAATTAAAATTAGCAAGTAATTGGTTATTACTTGTATTACTACTATCTTTAATCATATTCTTCTGATTATCTCAGTTTCAGTGGCTTATACACTATATAATTTTTGCATAGTGCAATTTTACTATTCTTCAACAAATTGGCAGATTTTTCAGTTAACTTTGAAAACTCATAACTAATTCTAGAAAATTCGAAATTGACTGGGTCCAAAGCCTACATGAAGCTATTGAAATATAGTTTCATGGAAAAATATCAAAATCTACCCAGATTTACCATATTACTCCCAGAATTTCCCGAAATACCCCTATTCCAGATTAGTCTCCAGAAACATAGCATGACTTTGAAAATCTATATCTCCTAATATACTTGTCCAAAAATTATGTTCTACCCGTAAAATTAAAGCTATGGATGTCTAATTTAAATATGGAAATTTTCATAATTTTTTGGCAAGGTTTGATTTTCCAAACGTTCGACACAAACAAACTGTTTTCCAGAAACACAGTTTGAGAGCAACTGACTTCAAAAATTCATATCTCTTAGTATACTAATCCAATTAACACAAACTATATACCAAATTAAATCTAAGACTATGTAATTCAATTCTGGAAATTTTCATGGCCATTGGAAAAGATTACATAATTCAAAAACACCACGAAATCAATTACTAGAATCTGGACGTTCAGGATTGCACCTGTTTCTAAACCCATCTTTCAAAAATCATAACTTCCTCTACAGATATCCAAATGATGTAATCTACCACTCATTTTAAATCTTGTTATGTCTAATATCTTCATGTAAAGTTTCGTAAATAATGGATGTGATTTGGTTAGTCATAAAGCCACACGAAACGGACTGACTCTGATGAACATCAGTTTTGGACAGTCTAACTTCAAAAATTGATAACTTGTTCGTTTTGACACCAAATTATGCTCTTCTTGATTCTATTTCATACTACACATCCTAAAATTTCCATATCAAAAAGAACCAGATGAAAAATCTATCTCTAGCCTCCGGTTGAGCTTCTGAAAGTTTCCGATAAAACCTCTGTTTTCCGGCGACCAAAACAGAGTTGATAAAACGCACATGCAACCATGATTTTTGGACTCTAATCTCAAAGATTTTGACTCTACATACTCCTAAACATGTTTCTTGAGTTTTGGGATGTGATTACAGAAGAAAAGGAATCGAAAATCTCATGCAAAACGGACACAAACTTGCTGGTTTTGAAACTGAACGGTAACAAAACGTTTTTGGTAACTTCTCTTGATTCCAGCAGCAAAACAACCCAGAAAACAACCACAAATCCAAGGTTAAAGTAGAAGAAACTTACCTAAACACGTTTATGATGTTGTGTGTGAGATTTGGAGCTTGTTCTTCCTTCGTTTCTCTCTCTGTTTTCTGTGTTTCTGTGCTTCTGTTTCTGTTTCGTTTCTGTTTTTCTTTTCAAAGCTCTCTCTCTTTGCAGCTGAACGTAAATGAGAGTTGGAGGAGTTTGTGAGCTGTACGTATGTGTGTTGTATGTTGGTCAAATGGGAAGAGAATGTGTGTATGTGTTGGTCCAATAAGAGAAGAGGAAGAGAATGAGTCACAATATGCTGTACGTGTGTGTGCTTATGATGCTCCAAGTGTGGTAAATGAGGAGGCTGTACGTGTGTCTTCATGCATGGTGAGTATATGTGTGTTTGTCTCATGTGTTGGTAAGCTTTTAAATATATATATATAGGTATATTTTTATCCTATTAATTACACACACTAAGTCCTAATTTTTCCCTTTGTCAAATTTAAGTTTCCTTAAATTTTGTAGGTTCCATAAATCGGCTTACTATCTATTTTCCATAAATTAATCCTTACATTAAATTTTTGGGATATTACAAGTCGGATGTCCCGTGCGACTGCAGCGTGAGCCGAGCGCCATTGTAGTGGGCCTTGTGAGGCAGTCCGTTGCATAAAATGGTAAGCCCGTGGAGGGGTGGAAGTTGGTCAGATGTCCCGTGCGACTGCAGCGTGAGTTGAGTGCCGTTGTAGTGGGCCTAGTGAGGCAGTCCGTTGCACAAAATGGTGAGCCCATGGAGGGGTGGAAGTTGGTCAGATGTCCCGTGTGACTGCAGCATGAGCCGAGCGCCGTTGTAGTGGGCCTAGTGGGGAAGTCCGTTACATAAAAATTATGCTAGGGTTCATCAAGCGTGGTTTTAGTGGTGAATGTTACATGCTTGATACCTTAAAAGGTCTCCTTTAGGGCACAATAGGTGTGATTATCCCATAAGCTTGCCTCACTCAGGCCTGATGAGCCAGGGGGTATAGGCCAGACTCCCGTGCGGCTGCAGGGGGCATCCAATGAGGGTAGCTCTGCAGTGGGCCTAGTGGGAGGGCTATATTCAGTAAGGATGATGGACGGTATGTCCTAAGGCCATAAAACCTAATGGGTTATTAAATCCTTAGGCTGGTAAAATATGAGATGTGTTGAGAATGAAGCTGAGTAGAGGCTTGAGGAAATAAGACCCGAGATGCAAGTTTGCATTGGACAAATGTCTAGGGGCCATAAGACCTACATGTCTAAGTGCTATAGTTGTTACCGAGCATGGTGACATGGACCAATGTGTCCAGAAAAATATATTGAGATTGATAGAGTGTATAGATTGTACTAGATTGTAGCAGATGCAGTAAACCTAAGATGCCTATGGCATGAGGGATGAATCCCTAGGAGTATCTAGCGCCTTGGAAGTTGAAAGATTCTTAAGGCTTAAAGTGTATACAGTATGCTTTGGGAAGAGTCCCAAGGAGGTAGTGAGGCCTGAGAAACCAAGCGCTGTAAGGTTGGACTAGTGAGTTCTGTGTGAGTGCTACATACTGGGTACAGTATGAACAAAAGAACTGGAATGGGAAAGATAGACTAAATGTCTAGAGATGGTTCTCTGAGGTACAGATGGTACCATTTGATATTTAAAATTTCGACGACGAAATTTATTGAACAGGGGGAGAACTGTAATATCCCAAATTTTGAGACAAAAGGCTTGAGATTAAGTCTGGATCAAGTGGACTGTTGAACAGGGGGAGTATTGCCGGAATTCCAAACCGTTTGTGGAAACGGGTAGAGGTAAGCGTAAGCTTCCTTTTTAACCAATTGATTTGTTGTTTAGATGAGTAAATTGGAAGTGGGGTACTATTCATGGCTGGTTTAAAGGATGTTTTAATGGCTAAATGATGTCCAAAGAGTGTTTAAATAGCTAATCACTTGATTAGGAGTAGTAAGGAAGTGATTAGGTAAGAGAAAACGAAGAAACAACAAACTTTTTCGGATAATCTGATTTTCTGCCCTGTCTGTGACGTGGAGAAAGAGTGGAAATTTGATAATTTTGATGCTTCCAATGGCTTTAGAAGGAAAAATTGTGTAGGTATACAAGTGTTCATGATTTTTTGATGCTTGTATATAAATTTGGAAATTTAGGAAGTTTGTATATGCATCATGTTGATTCTGCCTTGTCTGTACAGTGGAATTGTGCGAGCTTTTTCATATGATAAACCTTGTCCAAAAATTCTAAAATATTTCAGGCTTAAATTATACATGTGGAGCTTTAATTTTGTAGGTAGATTGTAATTTTTGGATAAGTATAGTAGGAGATATGAATTTTTGAAGATATTCCCTGTTTTCTGGAAAGAATATGCAACATTGATGTTATACGAAGTTTTTCATAGGGAAAAACTTATCCAAAAGTTTTGAAACTTTCCAGAATTAAATTAAATATATAGAGCTTTAATTTGATGGGTATTTTGTAATTTTTCGAAAATTATATTGGGAGCTATGAAGTTTTTAATTTCTGCCCTGTTTTCTGAAAAGAATTCTGAAACAGTGTGGTTGGGCGAAATTATGAGAATTTTTTGATTATGGTGGCCAAAATTTAGTATTTTTATGTGAAATTATATTCAAATATCTTCACATAAGAATTGGAACCATTCAATTTGGAGTTGCCTAGAATTAATGGTGAATTTTCAAAGTTAATCGTGTTAACTGAAATTCTGAAACAGAGATTAGAAAGGAGAAATTCCATGTTAAAGTGTTCACATATAGCTAATGGCTATATGTTCTTTTGAAAATAGACCTAAAGAGGGTCAAATAGTGCTTTGAATCATGTCTCTAATTATGTAATCGGTTATATAGGGCCATGAAGTAACAAAGAAGAAGCAATGGTTAGAGGATTAAGGGACAAGAGAGGGGACTATAGTCCACCAGGTAGTAAACTTACATTTTCTGCATGTATGTAATATATATGTCTTGCATTGATTATGTGACTGCTTTGCCTATTTGTGTGGAACTTGTATGATTGGTTGAAGCTCTGTTATATTTGTGCAATGGCCATATGTATGTCATAATATCGAGTATGCAGTATGTCATTATGTTGGCATGAAATAGTGTAGGCAAGCATGTGATGCATTCATATATATCTGGCATGCATAGTGGTAATGTTTGCTACTGAGATTCTCTCGAATCTCACTCATCCCTACCAACCATTTGAACAGGTGAAGATGCAGGAAGATGCATGGAGGAGATATGAAGTTGAAGTGCAGATATATTTAATTTAATTGATTTACAATTGATAGCCTTGAATGGCTTTGAATTTCATGTATGTATATGAGTGTATGAATGCAGTATAAGCAGAGAATAGCTCGAATTTCATTAAAAAAGGCAAGAGAATCGCTTGCATACTCTGATGTAATGAGATTAAGAGCCGATGAGACATTATATATATATATGACGTAGTGAAACTTATGAAAATAATTGAAATATTTTTTTTTACCTGCTGAAAAACCCTCTCAACCCTATGTTCAAGTCCTGAGTTGAGATTGGGGATTTATGAATATTTTCAAAAATCTAGTAATCCCGGTTCAAATCATGGTCCCACCAGTAATTTCACTAGTCATTTGCACTTATCTGAGGCTATGAAAGTAAGGTATTACACACCCTGCGTCAATGTCAATTTACATCTCTTAAATAACTCAATTAGTAGTAATCTAAGCCTACCTGATTATGTTGTTCTTAAACCTCACCCATTTTCCCCCTAGCTACCAGGGACATCCATCGTGGCATTCCTATAGCTTTCCTAAAACTCATTTAGCCGCATAAAAAGTTAAAATCAGACTGCACATACATTCAGGGTTTAAGTGCAGACTTAACTCTCTTCCCAAATAAATGAGAGAAGATAACTCAGATACACATAAGACGATTGATACCATAGCTACAACCTGTTCTTGTAGACTCGGAGTGTCTGAACTTCATCACAACCACCAAATTTCGCTCCTTAAAAGGATTCAAAAACACATGAGAAACATAAAAATATAATTGCAAAAGGACAAAGTAAAACACAGGCTAGAACAAGGAAATTCGTATTATTGGATGTTCAAAATTGAAGCAGCTGATGCATACCAAAATAAACTTTTATTGAACGTTGAAATGACTTTGCACGGATATACCCAACTTCTTGAGAATGCCATGAAGTACACTTGAAGTCTGAACATAACAATCATATATACCGAAAAAATAAGGCTGTGAAAAACTATGTATTCGTTGTTTCTTACCTTAATTAAAATAAATAATACAAGACCAGCAAAAAACATGAAAATTGCAATAGTAAATTGAGATAAATTAATAATACAAGATTCATGCAGGCTACCTTTATCTCCACATCTTTTATGAAACGACTCATTGAAATTAGCAGCTTCATCTGATAAGAAGTTACCTAAAGAAGTCCTCTACCTTTATCTGCAATTTGCAATGAGAAGGTTCAGACAAGCTTTCGTACATGTTAGTTTTAACTTTTAATTATTAATCAATATATACAAGTATTCAACACCGCAAAACTTAAAAGGAAATGAAAATTTGTGTAATGAGTTAAATACACTCACACCTTTAGGTCATGTTTGGTAGGATAGAGTTATTTATGAGAGACATAGAAAGGGAGAGGGATAGGGAGAGAGGCTAATACGGAAGTGTGATTCTTAGGCCAAAAATGTGTTTGGTAGGTAGGAAGAAATCCTTTTTTCTTTTTATGTTCACTGACAGTTTGGTATGACGCAGTCAAGAAAGGGAAGGAAGGAGTCAAAATAGCCAAATGACCTGAATACCACTCATTAAAACATTTAAGTTGAATTTTCAAAATTAGGGACACTACTTTAATATAAAATAGATAGAAGGTTAATTTCTTTTACAGGAAATGACGTTTAAATATTTATATAAAATCATATAAAATTAAGATATTTTACATTAAAAATGGACAAAATAGTCAAAATATGTTATAAATTAGGACATGGCAATGCATTTTTGTTCTTGGCAGGAAGCAACTTTCCTTGGTCAAAGTAATGGGGCCTACTTCAAGCATAATTCCTTAGTAACTTGATAATATGCAGAAAACATATCAATATAATGAATTCGCTCTCCATCTCCCTTTGTTAAAGCCTCTTTCATCCATACGAAACATTTAAAATTATTACACACACTCTATTTTAAACAGACTGCCGGATGACATAATTGTGCATCTCAAAAATCAATTCCATCAAGGGTGTATGTGGACGCAGGTCACTTGAACATCAAGAAAGATGTTTGTATACTTTCCACCGAGAAGGGGGTTTTAGTGTAGATTATATTAAGGTCCCAAAAAAATATATCAAGAAATTCTCATAACTTGTCAATGGTTGCTTTTTTACTTATCATTAACAAGTTATGAGATTTTTTTTATATTATTTTGGGAGAATTATATTCATGTTCCATCCAAGAGAAAAAATGAAAAAATAATTCCATTAACAACTCCAGAGGCATAAATTGACAAGTCCATGGACACGATTAACAACTCCATGAGACTAATTTTTCATTTTTTTGTTGGACGGAATCTTAATATAATTCTCCCTATTATTTTTCTTGGTTGGGACCTTGGTGTCATTTTTCCCTAATTCTTTTAGTAACTTTCTATATGTAACCCAAATTACCGGAAACTTTGATTCTGCAACATGTGTATAAACCCCCGGTACTGCAATGGCAAATACAAGATAAAAGCATTAAAATAACAGCTAAAATAACAAGAATAATAAGAATAAAGTATTTTTTTTTTTTTTGGCCAAAATAAGAACAATTTAGTTAAATAAACCAAAAACACAGCATACTATAAAATACAAAGAATGGATAGATAGACAGTGTATCTCGCTCTCACAAACATACAATATTTCCCTGAACAACCAATTAGTGACAACTCATAATAATGCATTAACCTGCAAAGTTAAAATTCTATAAAATATTGGATAATAGTATTATGTTAAAATATACTTGTCAATGTGCTTTTAACGTATAGTTTATTACGCTATATGATAAAGCATAGGATAAGCATGGTAAGCCGCCTTAATGTATTAACAAGTTCTAAATGAGATGAAGTTTTAATCATTGTAGATTTCAATACATGCACATGAGAACTGCAGTAGTTTTCAAAGCCTACGATGAAACTTAAAAGTAATTTTCTGAGATCTTAACATGAATAGTTTGACAACTTCTTCCCATCTTTTAATAAACAGATACATCTTGCTACTGATTCTGCATTGAAGATTTTCCTTCCGGAAATAAAGCTCAAAATGTATCAAACATTTCAGCTATAATCTAACAAAGAGTACCTTCATACAACTAAAAAACCAATATACAATCCCTCACCTGATAGACCTACTGTTCTTCAGCACAAGGATTACTATTACCACCTTCCCACTACAATCAAACCCACTAATCTCCTAAATAATGCCTTCTCTGTCTATGACCCAACAATGCCGGGCGTAACGAAATCTGCAAAACCAACAGGTCCTGAAGACTTGTTTTCTTCATACAACTATTTAAATGGAATTCCAAACTTCCTATTCCTCAAAGGGCCGTTCTAAGCTGAATTATCCAGAGAAATACCCAGTTCAGCTTCTTAATAATGACCTACAAGATATATCCTTGAAATTCTCACAAAAAAGGTGGGGAAAAAGTTAACTCCTCACCAATGAGTCCAATTTCTTTAACTGAGTCCTTGATCAAACTCTTCCTCCTATCCATAGCTACTCTGTGATAAATATCAATTTTTGGTGCTGATAATTGTGATCCAACAGTGTTTTTATAGAAATAGGAATAAAGACTTTACTTTTAGCATTAAAGAGAAAACGGTCATCATTATGGTATACCATCCATAACATCAACTTTCAATGAAGTTGGTTGAACCACAGAGATGAAAGCAGAATTCAGACATGGCCACACAGCAAAAAATCACCTTTATTTGCAAATGTCGAGCATGTTATTTCTTATTACAGAACTAATGATACCTTTCTAATCTTAAAGTTCTCCAAATTTTACAAAAATAAATATAACTTTTCTTTCTGTAATGATATGCATGTGAATATATGAAAGTCTATACAGGGAAATTATGTAAAAGGGCCAATAGAGGGACAACACCCTTTTACCTGGACTGTGCAAAGCAATAGTTATAAAAAAGATGGGAAAAGGAAAAAGCATATTTATAGCAAACGTAAACCAGAGGAGAAAAAAGGTTAATAGCCAACAAACAAGTTATGCACTAACTTCCTGGTTCGGTCTTCTTAACTAGCACAGCTTCTTGTACAAAATATTTGTAACACAACTTCGCAGGTAAGTTCTCAATTGATGAGATCCATATGACCCTTTTGCTGTCAAAATTTCAGTAGTCATGGTTTATTGTCAGAATATTATGGCTCTAATCCACATCCCTGAAGCGACAGGAGAGTAAAATATCCCTTTTTCTGAAAATATTACGTGGAAACCAGACCTTTCCATGACTTATAATAGACATTCATTCAGGAATTCAAAATAGTGGGGAAACAGTGACATGAAAACTTTTTCTCCCATAAACAATCATATAAAAATAAATCGATTCATGTGCCTGCATCTCAATTGAGCTAGAAGAACTACCCAAACTTAATTTTTGGAGCATCCATATTCTCTTCCATCCAATTCCAGGCAGCTCCCGAATCAGCATTTTTTGATACAGTTTCTGCACCATTTCCTACACTGGATTGCTCCTCTGGAACTGCCATTGATTCACCATCATTGCTAGAATTATCTTTGCTCCTGATTCCCACATATAAGTAAACCATGGATGAGTCCCACATTAAATCAAAGAACTCTAAAGCAACAATTGTAATACTAGTAATAATAAGCATACAGATTGGTAGCAAGTGATTCATTCTCTACTATCTCAGAACTGTTCACTTTTTCAACAGCTATAGGTTCATTCTCTTGGCTGC
Source organism: Albizia julibrissin (assembly GCA_037074505.1). NCBI lineage: Eukaryota > Viridiplantae > Streptophyta > Magnoliopsida > Fabales > Fabaceae > Albizia > Albizia julibrissin. Next base: position 16,050,514 of record CM073481.1, on the reverse strand, counting down.
TAGATTCAGATACTGCTTCCTGAAGTAAAATCAATATAGTAGAGAACTTGAGTAATGTAGTAATGGCCAATTAATTGAAATTCTAGAACATCTCAATGGACGGCAGCTAATCATTATTTTAGAAATACAAATTCAAGGGTCAACATAATTTTTCATTAACCTGCTGCTCAGTACTGGCTTCGGCACCATTGTGATGTTGTGACCAGCCATCATTAATGACATTAAATGCTTCATCACGGGACAGAAAGGATGCAAAAAAGTACTGCCAAATATAGAAAAGTAATAAGGACAAGTCTCTGATATTGAAACACAAGATTGACACAGATGAAAAGCCAAAGACAACCCAAAGACTTTGACTATACAACATACCTTCTTACTTCCAGCAAAAATTTCAATGGCATTAGGAAAGAGTCCTGCTGTCTTTGCCTTCCATACACTGGTGACTTCATCAAATGGGATTACTCTCTATATTATCAAGCCATCATAATTTGTAGGACGCGATAAAGAACAATAATGAGAATTAAAGGAAGTAACTACAGAAATCATAGTGACCATATAACAGACCATGAAAAGTGATGCCTTCCGTAGCACAATGCATGCTGACTATATTATCATTGCTTGCACAATTAACAGAGTCAATGTTTCTACTATGCTGCAGTATATAAAGCCCATTAATGAGCCTACCAGTCGCTTTCATTCTGCCACCTTGAAGGCCCTGCAAATTGAAATTGAGCCTAGAAGCGTAATGCAAATTTTCTAGTTCAAATTCATCAGAAATTTTCACCTTTCCTACATGGGTGATGTGCATTTGATCACCATTATGAATTTTTTTTGTCTTAGTGGGTCCTGTATATTTCTCATAGCTATCAAACAAAGGCAAATCACTAATCATGTGAGTTGTGGCCCCAAAGTCAATAACCCAGTGTGTGCATTGTATATTAAAAGAAGTAATATTTCCCAAACCTGTACTGGTGAGGGCGTGGGCATTCATCTCTGTATCCTTGCATAGCAGCTCCAGAAGCTGTTCGTATTGTTCTTGTGTGAAACTTGGAGTAATGGTATTTGGCGTGTGTGAGGTACCCTCTGCCTCACTAACAGAATTGAGCGCATTAACAGTGGACCCTTGAGAAAATTTTGCTTTATTCCCTTTAAAATCAGAGAGATATCCAATGAGTTCATAGCAGTGGTCCTTAATATGCCATATATTCTTATTGCAAGCAAGCAAAACAAATTTAGTTCTCTTGGCTGGCCATCATTGTATTCATGAGTGATGTGTCCCCTACTGGCCATTTATTATCAGTCACTCTTGCTATCCCATTTTCTTCCTCTTTTTTATTCGCATCCATCATTTTCTTATTCACATATGTGTATATATACAAGATTAATACAATTTTTTATTCTTTAAATTTATCCTTATTTTAGTTTTGATCCGTTAAGTTTTAAACTATAGGTTTTATTCAAGTTTTATTCCATTTAAAATATTTGTCTTTATAATTTTATAAAAAACTGGATCATTTCACCTTTTAGGGATCAATACCCATGCTTTAAAACTTGAGGAACCAAATTAAAGATTGTGTTAATCCATATATATATATATATATATATATATATATATATATATATATATATATATATATTGACATGGTGTCATACAACTAAATTGGAAAAAATAATACCATAAATATTATGTTTTATTTTATGTAATATTAAGCAATATACTAAAAAACAGATTGTTTACTGAACCAATCAAAGCAATACGTCAAATGCAATGGCCCTAGAAATGATAGGATAATTAAATTATTTTTTTAAGCATTATTTAGTTCAGTCATTGCATTTTCTAACAAGGTAAGCTTGTGGTTAGTGGCAATAGAGGCTGTTGATTGGTTCAGTTATGCTTTGCATTTGAGATTTCTAACAAGTCTCATTGTCAAACCCTTTAATATTCTGATATTCGCTGCATAATAAATGCGTAATTCAGATGGCATACAGAAATAGTGAAATTATACTGATAATAAGTACTTACTTATATTACAGAAAATCCTCATATAGCTTGAAAAATATAAACAAAGTACAAAAGAAATAAATTCCACAACTAAAGATAATCAGATGTAACTCCTGGCTAGGACCAGACCTTCAATCGCCAGTAATTACGGTTTTACCCTTAGAGCCACTGTCCTCCGCTGGAATATTTTTAGATGTTGAAAAAGGGTGAGATTCGAATGAATCTCAGTAGTAATGTACAATCAGTCATATAAAATGCGATAAATAAATATGCAATGCACCATGATATGAAAAATGCTAACTCGTGTTGTATGCATATTGTCCAAGGCCAAACGACTGTTTGCAACCCCGGCTAAACTCGTGTCCATGGTCAAACGATATGTTTAGACCCTGGCTTATTCGCATGTTGTGCCACAGGCACTGTCATGTTACAGAAAATGGAATACACAACATATAAATAATCACATAGTGCATGAAAGAAAGAATTACTACTTGGGTCCTTTTTTAGTCCAACTGATTATCCAAAACTTTTTCTTCGGCTCGGGCTTTTACCAGTTCCTATAAATTAAAATTAACAAGTAATTGGTTATTACTTGTATTACTACTATCTTTAATCATATTCTGCTAATTATCTCAGTTTCAGTGGTTTATACACTATATAATTTTACATAGTGCAATTTTACTATTCTTCAGCAAATTGGCAGATTTTTCACTTAACTTTGAAAAATCATAACTAATTCTAGAAAAATCTAAATTGACTGGGTTCAAATACTACATGAATCTCTTGAAATATATTTGCATGGAAAAATATCAAAATCTACCCAGTTTTACCATATTACTCCCATAATTTCCAGAAATACCCTTATTCCAGATTAGTCTCTAGAAACATAGCATGACTTTGAAAATCTATATCTCCTAATATACTTTTCCAAAATTTATGTTCTACCCGTCAAATTAAAGCTATGAATGTCTACTTTAAATATGGAAAGTTTCATAATTTTTTGTCAAGGTTTGATTTTCCAAACGTTCGACACAAACAATCTGTTTTCCAGAAACATAGTTTGAGAGCAACTGACTTCAAAAATTCATATCTCTTAGTATACTAATCCAATTAACACAAAATATATATCAAATTAAAGCTAAGACTATGTACTTCAATTATGGAAATTTTCATGGCTATTTGGAAAGATTACATAATTAAAAAACACCATGGAATCAACTACTAGAATCTGGACGTCCAGTATTGCACCTGTTTCTAAACCCATCTTTCAAAAATCATAACTTCCTCTTCAGATATCCAAATGATTCATTCTACCACTCATGTTAAATATTTTTATGTCTACTACCTCCCTGTAAAGTTTTGTAAATAATGGATGTGATTTGTTTGGTCATAAAGCCACACGAAACTGACTGACTCTGAAAAACGTCAGTTTTGATAGTCTAACTTTAAAAATTAATAACTTATTCGTTTTGACCCTAAATTGAGCTCTTCTTGATTCTATTTCATACTAAACATCCTAAAAGTTCCATATCAAAAAGAATCAGATGAAAAATCCATCTGTAGCCTCCGTTTGAGCTTCTGAAAGTTTCTGGTAGAAACTCTGTTTTCCGGCGACCAAAACAAAGTTGAGAAAACTTACGAACAACCATGGTTTTTCACTCCAATCTCAAAGATTTCAACTCTACATACTCCTAAACATATTCCTTGTGTTTGGGGACGTGATTACAGAATCAAAAACACCATAAATATCACCCAAAATCGTCATAAAATAACTGATTTCGGTGACAGCAACTTTCCAGCAAATTTTCTGAATTCCAGCAGAAGAACAACCCCAGAAAAGCTACTGAAAATAGCCTCAAATCTACTGAAAAAAGAAGATAAGGATGTATGAAACTCACCTATATTATCTTATGGTGCTGTAAATGGATCTTGGAGCTTCCTTGATTCACTTCTCCAATGGTTCAACTCTCTCTCACTCACGTATAACTCTCTCTCTTTCTGCTGTGTTTTCTTTTCTATTTCTTTGTTTTCAACTGAACGTAAATGAGAGGTGGAAGATATTGATATATTTATTGAATGTGTGTGTGTACGTGTTGGCCAAATGAAAGAAGAGAAAAGAGTTATTGTCTTGAAGGTGTATGTGTAGGTATGTGTATGGGATGTGTGTGTTTGTTGTGATGGAAGGAAAATTTTTTCCAAAGATAGAGTTGTACATGGGTTGCTAAGTATGGGTATGTGTGTCGGTAGTTTTTTTTTAATACATATAGGTATATTTTTATCCTATTAATTACACACACTAGGTCCTAATTTTTCCCTTTGTCAAATTTAAGTTTCCTTAAATTTTGTAGGTTCCAAAATTGAGCTTACTATTTAGTTTTCATAAATTAATCCTTGTATTAAATTTTGGGATGTTACACTCATGGTATTAATAACTACGTTTGAGACTTTTTTCCCCCCCTGTTTTAATACCATGAGATTTTGTCCTAAAAAAATGAAAGGAAAAAAAAAAACCCAACAGATTTTCCCCTAATCCCAATCCATTGTTTGACCAATTCTTAATAAAGGAGAGGAGGAAGCTTCAAGAACATCTCAAACTTGACAAACCCCACCACCATACTCCCTATTCGCTGCTGAATCCTGTTTGTTAGCCTCAACTCGCCACTACTTCCGGTGTTAGCTGTTTCCTTCTTGCTCGCCTATTGTCTTGCTCAGTCAGACTTCTCCTTTCTTCTTGCTCAACACTCTCATTTTTTCCTCGTTGCTGGTGTGTGCATGTATATGAACTCCTTTTCTCCTTTATTTGTTTTGCTGTGTTCGTGTGGTGTGCGAATCTGCTGGTTTCCGTGAGTTTAGTTGAAGTCATCTATATGAGAGCTTCTTCCTTTGCTTCAATCAACGCTGGTTCACAGTTCCGTGTGAGGAAAATGCTGAAACTGTTAATTGGTGCTTTGATTATGTAGGTATATATTCAAAACTCTCCTCCTTCCTATGTTTCTATGTGGCTGCCGTGTGTGTGGATTGTGTTGACCTTCACAGTAATTTTTCTGTTTATGTTTTGGGGAGAGATGTTGGTGTGTTTAGACAAGCTAAAATGGAAGTCTAAGGAGTTTGTATTGATAGGAACTTTCACTCTAATTGTTTTGGGATGCCATGGAAAAAAATAAGGTGGATTTAAGTTTTGTTTTCTCTGATTTCTTTTGATTTTTTTTAATAAAGAATCTTTGCTGGGAAAATTAATTTGTTAAACTGCTTTGATGTTTGAAGTTTTTAAAAACAGAATTGTTTAATCCTTGGATATGTTGGTGGATAATTTATGGAGTTTGAAGCCATACTATTTTAAGTTGAGTTAAGTTTTGGTGAAATGGAATATTGGGACTTTGATGAAGCTATTTTGATGCCTAAGAGCTATATGATTGTTTAATGGTGGAATTTGATGTGTAATATAACGTAGTGTGCATGGCGCATGTAAAGTGTTTGCTAAAATGTAGAATAGAAGAATTTGGTTGGATTTAGATTGATTAAACTTTTTAAATTCATTGTTGAAGTTGTAGAGGCATATATAGATGTTGTGTTGGTTTCTAAATTGAATCCTGAAATATGTATAGAATAAAAGGGAAAGTGGTAGATGTTCTTTCAAATTTAAAATATTGGGTTTAATGGTTAAGAGTGGTAAAACTTAACTATTATTTGACCTTGTGACTTTATTATCTATGAAAAAGGGTTTAAGATAAAGTTGTTCTTTTATTTTGAATTATTACAAATTGAGGATTGAGACGGTGTGTTATGTTGTTGTTGAGATTACTTGTTGGTTGGCATTAGAAACAATTGATATTAGTAATGAAGTTGATAATAAAGCCAAGGAATAAATTGAAAATACTTTACTTATAAGTTGAGAATTAAGTTGCTTGCTGTTATGTTAGCATTTGGAATGTATATAACTTATATGCTAGAATGTCATAGAGTGATGCTTGGATGTCAACTATAATAGTTATGAGATAGTTACAAATTGTAAATGATTTGTATTAAATGGATTTTGTAAGTTTCAGAGTTTAAGTAAAAGTAGATGATAGTGACATTACTTTGGGTATTAGGGGATGAAAGAGTGAACATCTTTGTGGAAGAGGCTAGATAGGAGAATGTTATCTATTTGGGAGTGTCAAACCCCTTAATATTTCAACATTTATCAAAGTAATAACGCATAGTTCAGTGGGCGAACAGAAATAGCATAAATATAATGATATCAAGTACTTGATTATATTACATGAAGCCCTACAAGGTTTGTATGTAATATTTATTAATCCTAAAAGATAATATAAAACTACAGATAACTAACATCATACACTTGGACAGAACCGAAACTCTCAGTTGCTGGTATCTACCTCCTTACCCTTGGAGCCGCTTCCTCTAGCTGAACAAATTTTAAATTTGTGGAAAGGGGTGAGATTCATACGAATCTCAGTAGTAATATATAATCAATTATATAACATGTGATAAATAACATTCAATGTACGAGATAATGTAACATAATAAATACACTACAAACATGTTTGTCTTTTGGCGTTCAGGATCAAATGATTGTTTGTCCTTACTGGCCACACTGTATACACTGTTCAGGATCAAATGACTGTTTGACCCTTGCTGTAATGTTCTAAAACAAATAATTGTCTTTCCGTACTTGTCTCACTACCTCAGCTGGGTCCTACTTGGCATGATGGTACTTGTGCTTTTTCCACTGGGTGGTACTTGTGCTTTTCCCACACCACAGTTAGGTTTTGTACAAATAATTCATATCACAAAATATGGCAACACAAAGCATATAATCAGTCACATAGTGTATGAAAGATAGAGTTACTACTTAAAATCCTTTCCAGTGTCAAGTCATTCAGTCCACTAATTATTTGTAACATTCCATTTTTGTTCACCAATATTCCTTCTATGCAATTGTGGCATTTAAGGAAATAAAAGATTAATTAAATAGCACATTAAAATGAAAAAACAAGGCAATTAATGGTCACACACAACATAATTATGTTTGGAACACAAATTGTAAAATACTAAATTTGCTACCAATATGTTTTCTTGTGTGGCAGTCTAGTTGTGTGACATTTTTAAATAGGAAAATGATGTCCAATGCATATGATAGTTTCTAGAATGAAAGTAGACTTATCAAGCTTTAGTTTGAGAGGTCATATAAGTCATTTGGAGCTATACACAAAGAGTTATGTATTTTTTCAGTTAGCCAAGTGAAACTGGCAAGTTTCAGTGGCAATGTCCACAACTGATAATTATGGAAATTCTGAGCATCCATTTGGATAAAGGCTATATTTTTCTTTAAAAGTAGACTTAATAAGGGTCACATGGCCTTTGGAACCACATCATATGAACATCTGTACAATTAGTTATGAATTTTCAAATATTAAAGAAAATTCTGGCAGATTTAAATACCACTACTACAAAAGTATATTTAACGACACCTATTTACGATCGTTTTTTGAAAACAGAAATTAAAAGGGAGGTAGTGGCACTTTTGAAATTTTATTTTAACTATTAACGATTGTTTTTCTAAGAAAATTCGTTGAAAATTTATCTTTCAATGACTGTTCCTAAAAACAGTCGTTAAAACACACTTTCAATGACTATTATTAAAAACGGTCATTGAAAGTTAACCCAAAAAATGAATAAATAATTCATATTTCAGAGATTCCACGGCTGTTCTTAAAAAACAGTCGTTGAATCTTGACACAATGTATATCGTGATGCAGTTGGTTAGAGCATTTGGTTATTTTCCTTAAAGGTCAATTGTTCGAGCCTTCCTCACCAGTTTGATTTTTTGTTTTAGGTTTTAGAGATACAATGACTGTTTTTTATAAAACAGTCATTAAACCTTCACCATTATAGTGTCATGGAGCAGCTGGTTAAAGACTTCGGTAATTTTCCTTGAGGTTGAGGGTTGGATCTTCCCTCACCACTTATTTTTTTTATTTAGAGTTTGTACGACTGTTTAACAGAAAACCGTCGTTGAATCTCAACAAATCAGGCATTCTGGTGTAGTTGGTTAGAGCCTTTGGTAATTTCCTTGAGGTGGAGAGTTTGAGCCTACCTAACCCCGAAAGGTTTCTTTATTTTATTGGTTTTAGCAATTTTCAACAACTGGTTTTGAAAGGATGAGGGTTGGATCTTCCCTCACCACTTATTTTTGTATTTAGAGTTTGTACAACTATTTAACAGAAAACCGTCGTTGAATCTCAACAAATCAGGCATTCTGGTGTAGTTGGTTAGAGCCTTTGGTAATTTCCTTGAGGTGGAGAGTTTGAGCCTACCTAACCCCGAAAGGTTTCTTTATTTTATTGTTTTTAGCAATTTTCAACAACTGGTTTTTCAAAACCAGTTGTTGTAACTTGATCAGTAATATATACATCCTCTTCTTGCTACCACTTGCATTCACCATCCAGGAGTCTGTTCACTCTTTCGATATCATCAATCCTCTACTTCATCTTGTTCAAATTCCTCCTCCTTCTCTACATCTTTACTGTTTTCCTCTTGCTGATCCTCTTCTTCATCATCAACAAGATCAGACCCTCACTTTTGAACACATATCCTCCAACATGCGTCATCCCTATTATTATCACAAGGATATCCTATAATTAATTAAGCTTAAAGGAAAATATTGCAAGGGGTTTGAAAGTTAGATAAACAACAACTGGTTTCTAAAACAAGTTGTTGAAACTCTGTTTTCAATGACTAGTTTTGAAACTAGTCGTTGAATCATTGATTTTCAACAACTAATTTACAAAACCAGTCATCTAATGCTCACTAGTAAGATCATCTGCAGATAACTGTGTCAGAGACTTAAAGAAGCGTAACCCAAAAGAGTAAAGCAGCTTCTGTAAAGTGTAAAATCATTTTTCTCCTTTGCACGCTGCCTCTGCTTGCTCAAAACTTGTGTGTGTCGCACCTCCAAAGATGAGAAAGACGTGGGTTCTCTTGCTCTTGGTTGGAATTCATTCTCCCTCATCCATTGTTGTTGTGGGTTCTGTGTACGTAGCTTGGTGAATCCTCCCTGTTTTCGCTCCTCTCACTCTGGACAAGGTAAGGTGGCAACTCCCTATACGTAGCTGGGTTCTCTTGCTCTCGGTTGGAATTCATTCTCCCTCCTCCATTGTTACTGTGGGTTCTGTGTACGTAGCTGGGTGAATCCTCCCTGTTTTCGCTCCTCTCACTTTAGACAAGGTAAGGCGACAACTTCATTTTATTTTCCTGGGAACTTTCATTTCTTGTTTGTAATTTCTCAAAACTGCTTGATTCATAAGTTTGCGGACATTATTATTCATGAGCTTTTAATTTAATTAAAGCATGCACCTCCCAAAATGCCTATACCTGTCTGTCCAAGTTTATTTTCATGCGGTGGAACTTGTGATGATGATATGAGTATATCTCTGCAATTTCTGTCGCTATTCATTTATGGGTGGAAGCAACTTTTGTAGAATTAACGTGTTGGAGATAATGCCATTGATGAGTTTGGTGAACATTGCATGAACCAAACCTCTAACTATCTTACTCTTTTTAATGATGAATTTATGAATTACTCAGAGCTATTATTTAGTGGACCTACTACTGGGTTTTAATTTTTTAACACCCATTATTAAGATATACATACTCTTTGTTTTTTGTTTGGTGATCAAACTCCTCTTGTTAAAGTAATTTGCTGATGATTTGAATGGTTCACAAATAGTTTCTGTAAGCAATTTCATTGAACCATTGTTTTTTTTCCCTTTCTGGCGAAGCACATGGTTCAAAATTAACAAAAGTTCAAATATTTAATTTATGCTTAAGGTAAAATCCAAACTTTTTCTTCATTATGTCAATAGAAAAAAAATGATAATGGATAATGAACGAAGCAAATATAACGTACATAAATTGCCTTTATTCCTAGGAATCATCTCAGGTAACTAGTAGCTCCTATTGGTTAATTAGGATTGGAGAAAATAGTATATAAAATAAAAGGATTATTCTTAAGTGATCATATTGTATAAGATAGATAAAGAATGACAAGATTAAGAGGATTAGCCATTCAACCTTATTTATATCCATTTTGAAATTAATGTAAGATTAATCACTCAAAAATCACAATATAATACTCCCTTCCATTCGATAGTATTATAAGAAACAACCACACACATTATTTGTTCTAAATTATAACAAGCATTCAGAGAATGTTTTTTTTTTCTTATTTTTCCATTTTTTCCTTATTTAATTTCCCTTATTTAATGTCAACATAATAAATAATTTTCACAACTCCCAAAAACCTATTACTTCTACCATATTTATTTTCTTATTCTCTCTCTTCTACAATCCTCCTTATTACAATAATTTTCTTATTCTTTATCTTCACCGGTACAAAAATCACTTTTAAGACCGGTTAAAAACGATATTTTAGACCAGTTCTGGATTAGGTCTTGATACAGCCGGTCTAAAAAGTATTAAACTTTTTAGACCGGTTAAAAAACCGGTCTTAAATATGAACTTTTAAGACCGGTTCTTCAACAACCGGTCTTAAAGTTTAACTAAGAAAGAAAAAAATAATAATTTAAGACCGGTTCTAAGAATAACCGGTCTTAAATATATATTTAAGACCGGTTATTAAGAGAACCGGTCTTAAAATATTACACTTTCAGACTGGTTCTAAGAATAACCGGTCTTAAATATATATTTAAGACCGGTTATTAAGAGAACCGGTCTCAAATAAGTAAACTTTTAAGACCGGTTCTCTTAATAACCGGTCTTAAATATATATTTAAGACCGGTTATTCTTAGAACCGGTCTAAAAATTTTGTTTTGTTTTTTTTTTTCGTTTTATTTGTTTCAATCTTACCCAAGCCAGTAAGCCATATTCAACAACATCCCCCTTGTGCCACATTACATACACATGCATATATGTATATATTGACAATCAGAAGCAGTGACAACAACATTTTTATTTCCAGAAACAATTGGCCCTTACAATCCTCGACTCTCAACAATAAAAGAATGAACATTATAAAAAAAAATTCCTAAGCTTTACAGAGAAATGAAAAAAGTGGAGGAAAATTTACAATAATGATCCCCTGCCTGAATCAACAGCCAACTAGTATCGCCAATATCCAAGAATTTGTCCTAAACAGAGATATAAACCAAATTAGATATATATAAAAACCATAAGTATTATTAGAACAACATAAATCGGATTCAAAAACTTACTAATCTTGTAAAAGCTCATAAATGAATTCAGCACAACAATTGCGGATGAAATCAATATCTTCTTCAGGAAAGGGATCAGCAAGATCAAACATCTGTATGTGTAACACCGAAGCCAAACAAAACATTAACTTACTAACTTAAAAACAATAAAGTAATACAAAATATTTGAAATATATATTTATTACCTCCTCGGTAAAGTCAGTCGTGCCTAGGCTGATAATATTGTAAATAACTATATATATAATCTGCATATAAGTTATAACGATAATGACTTTAAATAGATAGCTAACATTTAAAGTAGATTTATAAAGAGATATCCTCCCATATCCCTTCACGATGATCATTTCTTGTGCCGTGTTCATTATCAGCTTCATCTTCTTCGTTCAATGCAGGAAGACCCCTAGAAAAAGAATGGGTCTCGAGAAGATCATAATTTGAACGACTTTCCTCTTCAATATCAATGACCCTTTTTCCTTGGAGAGCTACAGACCACATTTTATTTGCTTGATCAACAATATAGAACACTTGTTTCGCTTGATCGGCCATAATGAAAGGTTCATCTCCAAAACTTTTGTTGTTCAGATCAACTAATGTAAACCCTGACTTATCGATCCTCACTCCATTATTGACATCAACCCACTTACATTTGAAAATGGGAAATTTAATTTTAACATAGTCAACCACCCAAATCTCGTCAATAACCCCATAATAAGGTATGGCTGCCAATGTAGGGTTCTTATCTTTTGAACTAGAGAAGTGCATAGATTCAGCTACTAACATAACACCGCTGTTCTGGACAGTGCTCCTATCATCCAAGGACTTTGTGTAAAAGGTATACCCATTGATCACAAACGAAGTCCAACTTATGACATCAAACTCAGGACCACGTGCTAGCCATTTAATTGTATCAGAAACACATTCTTCTCCGTCAACCTTGTGTTTAAACCAATGTGCAAAGGTCCTGGTATGCTCCCTAATTAACCTTTGTTCAGTCAATCGACTGTTCGCTTTCCGTACAATTTCTTTATGAGCATTTATGTAATCTTGAACTGCATCAACATTATTCAAAATGTACAAGTGGACTTGTTGTAATTCATCAGGATCCACACTCTTGATGGTAGCCCCGCGCCTACCCCCTTCTTCATCATGTCGTTTAGGAAGGCCGATATGTCCTACATTTGCCAAATAATGTTGACAGAATTCCATGGCTTCTTCAGAAACATATTTCTGAACAATAGAAGCTTCAGGCCGGTTAGGGTTCTTCACATATCCTTTTAGGATTTTCATAGTTCTTTCAATTGGGTACATCCATCGAAAATAGATAGGCCCACACAATTTTATCTCCCTCACTAGATGAACAACTAGATGTATCATGATGTCAAAAAAGGAAGGAACAAAAAGCTTCTCAAGCTGGCACAAGATCAGGTAACCTTCATCTTCCAATTCATCCAACCTTTCTGTCTCAATGACTTTACTACAAATCGCATTGAAGAAGAAACAAAGTCTGGTCAATATGTGTTGAAGATCATATTCGGCGATGCCTCGAATAGCCACTGGGAGTAGTTGTTGCATCAAGACATGACAATCATGAGACTTCAGCCCTACTAACTTCAAGTCTTTCATAGACACAAGCTTCTTAAAATTTGAAGAATACCCTGAGGGAACTTTGATGCCATGTAAACACTCACAAAAACTTCGTTTCTCATCCTTGGACAAAGTATGAGAAGCTGGAGGACAAAAAGTTCTCTTACCATGTGGCCTCGGATGTAAGTCTGCCCGTATTCCCATTTCTTGCAAATCTAATCTTGCCTTAACGCCATCCTTAGAACTTCCTTGTATGTTGAGTAGTGTCCCAACAATACTATCACACACGTTTTTCTCCACATGCATGAAATCAATACAGTGTCTGACATCAAGATTCTGCCAATATGGAAGGTTAAAGAAAACAGACCTCTTTTTCCATATATTTTTTTCATTTCGACTCTTTGAAGTCTTACCGAAGATGACATTGATATTTTTGACCTTTTCATACACTTTCTCCCCAGTCAAAGCCTCTGGAGCATCTTCAAACTCTTGGCCACCAAAAAAGGCCTTCTTTAATCTGCGATATGGGTGGCCCCGTCTAAGGAATCTCCTATGACCAAGATAAACAGTCTTTCTTCCATGTTGAAGTTGATGGTAGCATGTGCCTTCTTCACAAATAGGACAAGCTTTGTGGCCTTTAACGCTATATCCTGACAAGTTTCCATATGCAGGGAAGTCGTTTATAGTACAAAAGATCAAGGCTCGCATTTTAAACATCTCCTTCTTGTTCGCGTCAAAAACGTCAACACCTTCGTCCCACAACTCTTTCAAGTCTTCGATCAGGGGTTCTAAGTAAACATCTATGTCATTTCCGGGTTGTTTTGGTCCCGAAATCAACATAGACAACATGATGTACTTTCGTTTCATACATAACAAAGGAGATAAGTTGTAAATTACCAACAGAACAGGCCATGAACTATGTATACTGCTTAGGCTACCGTAAGGATTCATGCCATCCGTGCTAAGCCCGAGCCTAAGATTCCTAGGCTCTTTGCCAAAGTCAGGAAACAACTGATCAATTTTCTTCCACTGAGAAGAATCAGCTGGATGTCGAAGCTTTCCATCAGAAATCCTCTCATCTGCATGCCATCTCAAATTTTTGGCATCAATTTCATTAGCAAACAGCCGTTTGAACCTCGGTATGATAGGAAGATACCACAACACTTTTGCAGGGGCCTTATTTGATTTGTATCTGGGGGTTTCACATATCGGACACTGCTCTTTCTCTGTATGCTCTTTTCTGTACAATATACAATCATTAGGGCATGCATGGATCTTTTTATACTTCATCCCTAATGGACACAATATTTTCTTCGCATCATAGTATCGGCAAGGCAGCACGTTATCATCTGGAAGCATGTCCTTGAAGGCTTCAAGTGCTTCTGAAAAACTCTTGTCGCTCCATCCATGCCGTGCTTTCAAGCTTACCAATTTCAATACAGCTTTCAACAATTGGTATTTTGTGCACCCCAGGTACAGCGGCTTCTCAGAATCACTGCACATATTACCATATGCATATGATTGCTCAAAAGCCTCTTCTCCAACATCACGAATAATATCTTCTATCCGGTCATTCAGAACCGTGTCATTATAATCAAAGGCGACCCCCCCTTGTTGAGTTGCGCTTGGAATTTCTATTTCTTCACCATGCCATACCCATACTGTATAACTCTTACAAAATCCTTCACAAATTAAATGTGTATATATATCTGCAGCACTAAGTTGCTTCTCATTCAGACATTCTACACAAGGACAATAGAACATCCCACTATCATCATTACCAGAATTTCTTCTAGCAAATTCTAAAAAATCCCTCACCCCAGTATCATATTCAACACTAGTCCGTTTAGCGTTTATCCAACTACGATCCATATATTTCAACACCTTTTTTTCTTCTCTTCTGTATATTAACTGCCCTGGAAAAGGCAGGAGTATGATGAGAGTATGAAAAGGTTACACTCATCAATTTATCTAGTTTAACAGAATTTTTCATTAGAATTCCGTATAAGATATAATTGCAGTCTGTTCCATTTTCTTCAAGTAATATGGAAAATGTATCAATATACACTAGCAATTTCAGGACTTAAATTAGACACCGTTAATTAAGCTTCACCAATTAATTTCCATCAGAGTAAATGTAATTTTTTCTCCATTTCTATTTTAATTTCTAGTTCAATTATAGTACAGATTATATTCTTGGACAGACAGTGAATACACAATGTCTATTTATACGGAGTATTGAGACAGGGGACATTACCTGTTTGAAGTAACTTGGACCTGGCTTGAGGCGCAGGAGGAGAGGGGCAGCAGTGGCTGGAAAACACGCCGGAGTGAGATAAAGGCTGGAGAAATAAGATGCTCAGCTGCCCTTCACGATGGTACTCACGGTGACTTCTTCGCAGCAACGGCAAGTACGAACGGAGAAGGAGGGAGTTTCAAACGCCGACAACAGAATATGGGAAAGAAGGTGGAAGTGGCGACGGCGACTGGAAGGGTGGCAGGAGAATACGGCGGAATATCACGTACTGCGTTGGACTTGAGCAGTTCGCCGCGGTGGAAGCAGAGGGGGAAGTGAAACGTAACTGATGAAATGAACTTTCGCGGCCGATCTAGGTATGAATATCAGACTTTTAAGACCGGTTATTTATACAACCGGTCTTAAATTATTGAAATTTAAGACCGGTTATTCAAATAACTGGTCTTAATAATAAAGTGTTTTTTTATTCATTTTAATAATTTATTTTTCAGACCGATTTTTTAAATAACCGGTCTTAAATTATTGTCTTTTAAGACCGGTTATTTAAAAAACTGGTCTTAATAATATCGTGATTTTTTTATTCATTTTAATAATTTGTTTTCAGACCGGTTGTTTAAATAACCAGTCTTAAATTATTGACTTTTAAGACCGGTTATTTAAACAACCGGTCTTAATTTGTTTTTGAGACCGGTTGTTTGTATAACCGGTCTAAATAAGAATTTTTTAGACCGGTTTTTTAGAAAACCGGTCTAAAAAAGTGCTTTTAATTACGGAATTGCCACCGCGTGTTTCTTTTAGACCTTATCCGCAATAACCGGTCTAAATAATGCGGTCTAAAAATGCTATTTTGCACTAGTGCTTATTGCATGTCTCCTAATAAATAAGAGTATTTAAATAGAAAAAGGATACAATTTTGACACATTTGTTATTCTTAACCACAACTTCAAACTACAAGATTCAGTAAAACGTTCTTATGATAACCAACAGAGCGAATAATGAAGAAGGATAAAGGCTTATAAATTTATATCACTTTTCATTCAATAGTATAGATTTGCAAATGTCTATATTTGTGAAGTTTAAAACCACATTTTAAACCCAGTGTAAAATTATTTTTAAGTAAAACCAAGCACTTGAAACCATCACTTCTGGTACCATGTTTATAATTTATTAGTCTAATCACACCATTATTAGTTAACCTTTATGGAGGAGACAACTTCAAAAGCAAGCCATTTACTTTTCTTTTCTTCCAATATGTAAGAGTTATGTTATATTGATATGTGCCATTTTTATTTTTGAATTATCTTAATCTTTTTAAACTTTAATCAATTTGACATTTATATTTATCTTCCTTTCTTATTTATTCTGTTTTTTTTTTCATCTCACCCTTCACTTGAGTGACATACATTTTGCACATGTTTAATTAATCATTTGAGAGAATCCAAACATTCAATTTTTGATTTAAATTGGTTATATGAATAATCTGAACTATGTAGATTTAATTTAGGCGTGTTAAACCTCATTTGTTTGCTTTGTGTTTAAATTTTGTCAAATATATTTTTTAATTAGCATAATGGTAAAGTTGAGTGTTGTTGAAAATGGATTAGGTGGTAATAAAATGGTTCATAGTTGGACGAATGCATTGAGAACTAGCAAAGAATATGAGAATGGGGTGGAAAAGTTTATTGAATTTGCTAAAATGAATGCGCCTAGTAAAAATGGGAAGTATTTATATCCAAATGTCAAGTGTTTAAATGAGAGTTGACGGGATATTGATGATATAAGAGATCACTTACTTTGTGATGGAATTAATATTTGGTACACAAGGTGGATATGTCATGGTGAGCAAGTAACTGCTTGTGCGTCCCACGAGAAGGAAGTTTTGGATGTTGAAGATGACGATAGAATGGAGAAAATGATTCATGATGTTAACGTAGAAACACCTTTGCACCGTGGGTGTACTAAGTATACACGCTTGTCAGGTATTTTACACTTGATCAACTTAAAGCCAACTTGTGGGTGGACCAATATTAGTTTCACATTGTTACTTGAATTATTGTGTGATATGTTTCCAGAGGATAATGTACTTTCAAATCGTGTGTAAAAGGCCAAAAAAATCTTGTCTACGATGGGTATAGAGTATAAAAAGATACATGGTTGTCCTAATAATTGCATATTGTACAGAAAGGAGTATGAATGACTAAGTGAGTATCCGAAATGTAAAATCTCGAGATACAAAGTGAAGAAAGGTGTTGGTTGTGGTGATGAGACAAGTAAAAGGCAACCATTAAAGGTTTTGTGGTATCTTCTAATCATACCATAGTTTAAACAAATGTTTGCTAATGCAAAAGAAACAAAGAAGTTGAGATGGCATTCTAATGGGAGAATATGTGATGGAAAATACCTTCAACACCTGGCCGACTCTCCACAATAGAAGAAAATAGATGAAACTTATCCCAAATTTGGCAGCGAGCCAAGAAGCCTTTGACTTAGGCTTTGCACAAATAGAATCAATCCTTATGACACTCTTAGTAGTACACATAGTGCATGACCGGTTTTGCTGGTGATTTACAACTTACCTCATTGGTTGTATATGAAATGAAAGTATATGATGCTTTCTCTAATGATTTTGGGTCCAAAACAGCCAGGGAACTATATCGATATCTACTTGGCACCTTTGATAGAGGACTTAAAGAAGTTGTGGGAGGATGGTGTAGATGTGTTTGATGCATATAAGCAAGAGTCCTTTAAGCTACGTGCAATAATTTTCACCACGATTAATGACTTTCCTATATACGGAAACTTATCAAGGTATAGTTTGAAGGGGCATAAAGCATGTCCGATATGTGAAGTAGGCACACACTTCCATCAACTTAAACACGGAAGAAAAATGGTCTACCTAGGTCATAGATGATTTCTTCCTCGATTCCACCCATACCATAAGCTAAAAAAGTCTGTTAACGGTTTGCCAGAGAATGGAATGGCTCCAAAACCATTAATTGGAGAGGAGGTTTATAGTCAAGTGGAAAGAATGAATTTCATCTTTGGTAAGAATCAGAGGACTGAGGGTGAAAAGAACATATGGAAAAAGAGGTCAATTTTAGTTGATCTTCCATATTGGCGTGGGCTTGATGTAAGACACAGTATTGATGTGATGCATGTGGAGAAAATTGTATGTGATAGCCTTGTAGATACGTTTTTGCACATACCATGAAAAACTAAAGTTGGAATTAGTACGAGACTAGACTTAGTTGAAATGGGAATAAGAGAACGGCTACATCAACAACTAAGAGATGATGGTAAGAGAGCATATATGGATCTAGCAGTGCATACATTGTCAAAAGTTGAGAAAAGAAGTTTATGTAGGTGTTTGTATGACATTAAGGTGCCACAAGGGCATTCTTTTAATGTCAGAAGGCTTGTCTCAATGGAAGATTTGAAGTTAATAGGATTGAAGTCACATGATTGACATGTCTTGATGCAATAACTATTACCAATAGCTATTAGAGGCATTATGAGAGATGATGTGCGAAGCATGATAACAAGGTTGTACAGTTTCTTCAATGCTATTTATAGTAAAGTTGTTGACATTGGAAAGTTGGATGAATTGGAAAATAAGAGTTATATTATTCTATCCCAACTAGAGATGCATGTTGCTCCTATATTTTTTGATATAATGGTGCATTTAATTGTTCATTTGGTAAGAGAGATAAGACTATGCAGCCCAGTTTATCTAAGGTGGATATACTCGTTTGAGCGATACATGAAGAACTTAAAAGGGTATTCTAAAAATCCTTATCGACTTGAAGCCTCAATTATTAAAAGATATATGGTTGAAGAGGCTATAGACTTTTGTAAAGAATATCTATCAAGGTCAAAGGTGCAATTTCATCATGAAAAGGGTACAAGTAAGGGAACACGAGGCCTAAAAGTGAAGAGTATTCGTCGTGAAGAGGTTTTACAAGCTCACTTGTATATTTTGAATAATATGAAAGAAGTTTAGCCTTACTTAGACCAACACAGAAAGAGTTTAAAGCATATCTATCAAAGGAAAAATGACATGCAGATAGCTAATGAGCAAAACAAGACATTCATAGAGTGGTTCAAGGAAAAGGTTTCGCATGAGACCAATGTGTCTGAGATTATCAAATGGTTAGCTTGGGGGCCTTCTTTTGAGGTTTTCACTTGGAGTGGTTATGATATAAATGGATATTCTTTCTACATAAAATCTCAGGATGATAGAAATACTATGCAAAATAGTGGGGTGATAATGGTAGCGGAAGCAATGCACTTTTCTAGTTCAAAAGATAAAAACCCCATATTGGCATCCATGGCCTATTATGGAGTTATTGAAGACATATGGGAGATAAACTACACTAAGTTGAGAGTTCCTATATTGAAATGTCAGTGGGTTAACAATAATGCTGTTGAAATCGATCAATTTATATTTATCTCAGTTGAGCTTGATAGAGTTGGTTATAAAAATGAGCTCTTCATTCTAGCAAGCTAGGCAAAACAAGTGTTTTATATTATTAATCCTGCAAATGAAAAATTGTCCATTGTACTCCAAAGTAAAAAACAAAAGGATGATGATCCAACTTTGAATCTTGACGACACACTACCTTTCACTACAAATCCAACTATACCAACTAAAGTAGAATAAGTAGATGATAATGAGTATGCAACTAGAATTGATCATGAAGGAACTTTGAAAAACACATAAAGTAAGATTTTTTATTATTTAAATTATTAATTTAATTACAATTTAATTATCCTTTCTCACCTTGTTTTTTAAGCAGGAACATGGCAAGTTCAAATAAACGGGGCTTACCTGTTAAAAAAAGGTTAGAGGACCCACAAAGCTACGATTGTTGGTCAAACGTCATGAAGAACAAGCCGAGAGGGTGCACATGGATTTTGATGCATATTTAAATCCAATAGGCGAATAGGAAGACATGTTCATTAGCTATATTGGCTATTTGGGTCGAAGTAAAGTTGGCAACCTATTTCCCTCTTGGAAGG
Source organism: Albizia julibrissin (assembly GCA_037074505.1). Classification (NCBI taxonomy): domain Eukaryota; kingdom Viridiplantae; phylum Streptophyta; class Magnoliopsida; order Fabales; family Fabaceae; genus Albizia; species Albizia julibrissin. Next base: position 16,030,415 of record CM073481.1, on the reverse strand, counting down.
AAGTTTCGAAGGACATGAAGGCTATGATTTGGGAACAACTGTTGATATATAAATTTGAATTTTTATTTCTATCTTTATTTCTATGGGTTCATATATAACTATGTTATGTTATACTTTGTTGCAAACCTATGATGTCCCAACACGAGGTAGATGTACAAGCATTGGATGGGGAAAGTTCATAAGCGATGGAAAGATTTTAAGTCTACCCTCACAACCAAGTACATTTTTAGGTCGAAGAGTAATTAGGATCCATGCAAAGAATATACTTATCTTTCTCCAGATGAGTATAAATTGTTTGTGGCATCACGACTCGATCCTGAATTTTTGGTATATATATTTTATTCATCATAGCATGAAAGATTTTGTTTGCATTTATTTGAACTCACTAACTTAGTTTTCTTTACTCTCTTTTATAGAAATTAAGTGAATCAAATAAATAGAAGCGAGCTAAAAACAATTATATGCATTACATGTCTTGTGGGGGTTACCGGAAGCTGAAGAAGAAGCTTATGCAGGTTAATTTGAAAAAATTGGAGGAAGTTGCTAAATCAGATCTTAACATTATCATGTAGGCACTACCTCCTCCCCCATGTCACAGAAAATGGAAAGCACAAAGGATGAAGGGAGAAAATATATCAATCCAATCGTTGCTAATGTCGCTGGAAGGATTATAAGTATTTAATATAAAGTATATTTAAGTGTATTTCATTTTTCTTAGAAGAATACATATAAGTAATCTATATTTATCCATGGCATCATGACAGGATGAGCTTAAGGAACAGAGCAGCCAAGGTTCCTTCACTCAAACTGGGAGGATGGACATCTTAACAACATCACTTAGGAAGTTAGATCACCTTGGTCAAATTAGAGGGGAGCCAAGGGGAATTGGTCTCTCAAGATACTTTGGATGAAGTTCACAATCTTATGGACAAAGTGAACCGAGTAGAGAGTTTGTGGCTAGGATTCGAGAGGAACTTCGAGCAAAGATCTAGGTGGAAATGTGTCAATTACTTCGACAAGAGATTCAAGATGAGCTGTTGCACGAGTTACGTGGTGAGATGAGGTCAATGGTGCTGTCTAGCATGCAAGGCAACGTGGGTAGTGATGAACATAGATCTCAGGTTTTGTAAATAATTTCAATTACTATAACATCGAGTTTTTTCTTAAATTATTTTAATTAATTCTTTCATTTCTTGTACCCAGGAATCCCTGGCCTTTCCCAGCACTAAAGGCAGTTACAATCCCTCAAGATTAGACATGGTGACCCTAGTCCTTTACTAGATGCTTGAGAACCTTGTTGTCTTTTGTTGGATGTCCCATTCCTACGTGTTGTTGATGATGTTATTGTGTACATGCATGCTACCACCGACCATTATAAACAAATTTGGGGCGATCAACGTAAAGTCAATGTCACAAGTGTTAGATAGGGGGAGGAAGGTATAGATGTCCCATTCCCCGATGACGAGGTTGCAAAACTAGGTCAGGCAATAGGATCTTTCATCCTTTGGTCTCAACATCTTGTTCAAACAGAGACAACACCTACAATGGTAGGAAACACCCTATTGTTACTTGAACTTTGACATCATACTTACAATCTTTATTTTGTGTGCTGCTAGGATCAAGAAGAAGCGGCATGATTTCCCTGATTGGCATAATTGCAGAATATTCATACAGAAATTAACAAGTTCGACATGCAGATGTCGTTTAGGATTGTGGGTAGTACAATCTTGTATTCTTTTGGAATTGATAGCAAAGATATTAGAGAATTCCTATCTTTGCTGGAGATAGACATAAGATGGGTCATATTTGCAATCATATGAGTTTATTTTTATTTTTAACTTTAATTAATGCACTAATATTTAGGATTTTTATGTTTCTACATTCACTAAGCCATTTCTCATTTTAATTCTGTGGTAGCTGCTTCCACAAAATGTGTGTTGAAAGGGAGTTCAACACTTTGTATGGATTCTTATGTCCTAGCTATATATCAAGGTGTAATAGTAATAGGTTGGAAGATAGGATGAGCTATATAGGCTATACAATCGGACAGACTCAGCTGCCTTGTTATCTAGCACCAATTTTTGAAGGGCAAGTAACTTAATTTTATCTATTTATACATATTTAGTTTGCTAAGAAGTATCATACTATCTAACCTCACTTTAATCTATATATGTTATTATAGTTATCATTGGAGTCTTTGTGTTCCTTGTCCCTCCATTAACATCATCTTTTGGTTTGATTCATTGGGTCGCAAGCCAGACGAAGAGATAAAAAATATTTTCAACACATAAGTTAATTTTTTTGTAAATCATTGATTTTTGACTTTACTAAATTATTTTAATGTCTTCTGTTTTTCATTTTAATTATAGTGCACTGAAGACATATTATATAATAGGTGGGAAGCACGAAGGTAAAAGTACTTTGATGAAGTGGTTTCAGGCGAAAGTAAGTTGTTTAAATTCAAGTTCTTCAATTGACAATCGCTTCACATATGCCTTTGATGTATAGTTCCCTTGACAATCAGGGAACATTGAGTGTGGCTACTATGTTTTACTATATTTGTATAACATCATTTTTAGTGGACTTACTACCAATTTTGAACAGGTGATCATTTCTTTATTCTCAACTGAATTTCACTTTTGTTATTGTAATTGAATTATTAGTTATTTCATTCAGTTGATTGATTTATATTAACTTATTCTCCAACTTGCACATAGATTTTTGGTAATCGGGATCTCTTCACAATCGAAGACAATAATTTGATCCGAGACCTTTTGCCATGATATCTTCTACAACACATAGATGATGTGTAGAGGTTTCTTTTTACATAGTGCAGTGGTTTTGTGTAGTGGCATATATATTATGTTGTTTTCATATTCGAATACTTTGTTACCTATTAGTTTCTTGTTTATATATATTAAGTACTATTAATTTGTTATGGAAAATTTTGGAAAATTATGATGAAGCATTAAATGCCGTGATTATTCTTATTTATATCAATATGACGTTTCCAATTCTAGTAGCATTTTGAGACTCAAATTATTTTAAGTGCTTTCCGTATTCAAAATATAATTGTCTGAAATTCCCAGGTTTTCAATGATTAAATGCTGTGAGGAGAAAAATGAATAATTTTTTTTAAAAAAAATGGTTACAACGATCGTTTTTTTAAAAAAATTCATTGTATGTAGGACATACAACGACTATTTTTGAAAAAAATAGTCGTTGTATCTTAAATACATACAACAACTGTTTTTTTAAAAAAAAAACAGTCGTTGTATGTATTTCGAAATAATGTACAACAATTGTTTTTCAAAAATAGTCGCTGTATGTATTTGAGATACAACGACCGTTTTTTTTAAAACAGTCATTGTATGTTATTTAAAAAACAGTCATTGTATGTGTTTCGAAATAACATACAACAAAAATAGTCGTTGTATGTGTTTGAGATACAACAACTATTTTTTTTTCAAAAACAGTCGTTGTATGTGTTTCGTACAACAACTGTTTTTTTCAAAAACAGTCATTGTAAGTCTCTTACAATGATTGTTTTAAAATAGTCGTCTAGTTTGAAAATTTCAATGACACTCACATATACAAGCCCATGAAAACGGTTGTCTTAAGAGTAAAAAAACAGTCGTTAAAAGTGTCTTCTGTAGTAGAGTATATGTGCGAAATTACAAAAAAAATGTAAAGGCAGAATAGTCATTTGGCTAGATAAAAATTAAAAGTCAATATTTTCCCTTCCTTTATGGTGTTGAACATCCAAAAAGAGAAGCAAGAAGGGAATTAAATACTTGGTTCAAATTATGCCAAAAGTTAGAGCATTTTTAGCCAAGTAAAAAGATGAAGAAAAGTCAAAAAATAAAAACACATGATTAATTGCAATACAATAATATTATTAAGGAGGAGTACGGAGATATTAAAAGATCTTATCTCTTGCATTTCAAGAAACCACATTTGGTCAAGGGAAATAGAGGGGAAAAAATGATGACAATTAAGATTGTGCCATGCGGACATATTTCAAGCCAAGTAAATTCACAAGGAAAATTGGCAATAGAATAATAGCAATTAAGAAGTAAGAGAAGGGATCTTTTAAGGGTCATTAGCTCTTGTTCTCTTCATCATTTCGGCCAGCTCAAGAAAACAAGAGAGAGAGAATTGTTTGAGAAAGACAAAGAATAAGAACAGAGCACAAGGCAACTCAAGGTAAGTTGATAGTGAAAATCAAATGTTCTTGCCTTCTAGTGCATGTAGAACCTCTTCTAATCTCTTTTCCATCTTGAAAATCATATTTCCCAAGCAAAATCGAGGGGGAATAGAGAGAGAGAAAGTTGGTACCTAAAGAAAGAAAGTGGAAGAATCAAGAGGTAATTTTTGGGATAAAAAGAAAAGAGGAATCTGATTAAAATATATTTTTTTAAAACAAATTAATTATCATTAAAAAATTATTTATAAAAAATAACAAAAAGATATTATAAAAAAATAAAAAATAGTCAAAAACAAAAGAGGGAGGGGACACTGCCCCCATTTTTTTAAACACACACACATACACACACTTTGGCGCCAATAGACGCTAAAGCAGGAAGAGGAGGTATTATAAATATAGCCTCTCATAAACACTTTACATAGTGAAGTGTTGGTGAAGAGAGGCGAGGGTGAGGACACTGGTAGGAATATTTTCGGTTCTTCAAAGATCAATAAAGTACTCAAATTCTTTTCTAATAAAAAACTTCTTTTATGAAAAAATTTTTAAATAATTTTCTCTTTCCTATGATAGTAATTTTCCTCTAATTAGAGAATATTTTGGGGATATGATTCTAGGCAAGTTTTGAGTTTTATCAATATATGACTAGAAATGTAGAGAATAATTAATAATTAATTTTAATCGGTTTAGATTTATTATTTGGTTTTTATGTGATTTAATAATTAATTTCTTTTATAAATAGGTCATAGATTAGTTTTTATAGGATGTTTTTACCGATTAAAATTGTTTTAAATTATTTATTTGGATTATTGGAGATATCATTGAGGTTGTAATCGGTTTAGTTTTGTTAGATTTAAGCTATATGAAAATACGAGTTAGTACTTATTATTTAAATTAGAGTTTGACATGATTTTGATTATGTGGAGATTTGAAAAGTTGTTTAATAATTGGGTTATGCTCAAATAAATTAGGAAAAAGAGATTTAATTGGTCTAGAAGGTTGATATTGATGATTTTACAACTATATGTATGTTAAAGGTGAAACTTTAATTTGTAAAATTAAGTGGTTGATATGAGAGAATGATATAAAGGATATTTAAGGATTTTAGCGAGTGATTTGGAATTATGAGGAATGATCTATGGTTAAGTATTTTAAGGAAATTGGAATAATTGAAGATAATGGTTGTAGAGGAAATTGGGTTTTCGAGAGTTGAATTATGTAAAATTATTTATTTTATGGTTGCTTGTGGTTAGTTGATATCTACATTGATAATCTAGAGTTTTCTTATGATCGGTAATTACTCGTGTTTTACTACTCAAGTTAAGGTAAAGCTTGGAATTGAGGTAACCGGGGTTAATTTATTTTATGTGCTTGCTTTGGACTGTAAGGTGTTTTCTGAACCTTACTTTCATCAATATTACTTGTATGAGTTTTGAAAGATTATATTTATATTTGAATATGAACTTAGTTCAATGAAGCAGTGTATTTTTCAACTTGTATATATGAGCGGAGATTATTATTAAATTGTTACTATTGTGATGGTTATACTATTTGGGATGGAATGTTGTGTAAGAAATGATAATCTTGTGAATGTTTTCAAAAACTATATTAATTTATTGTTTTATGTTATGCGATATGTTGGGGTGTGTGGAAGAAATATGGTGAAATTGTATCTATCGGCTCTCTCGCTCCTGGCTTGGATTTTGAATTGAGTGTTTTGCGCGGACACCTCCCTATTACAGTATATTGACTGTAGAATGGGAGGGGGCAATATTCTTGAAGTGACTAGCTAACCTTTGACCAAGTATACTAGCACTGATAGGCTCGCTGTACTATGTCCAGAAGCTATAAGGAGGTGCAGGATGGATGAATGGAGATAGTTCTAATTGTTGATCATATTATGTAAAGTTTAATTAATGAGAATATTATTGTTATATTACTTAAACTAGCTTCTCTATCTTACAATCATTTCCTGCATATTTTATAAATTGATTTTAGTTACTATGACTTTATATCTCACCCTGTCACTGAAAATAATTTTTCAGGCGAGACTCTAACTCAATTGGAGGCCAAGGGAAGCAACTAGAGGCATAAGCATTGATAAAATTGTAGGCCTGTTTTAATATTAGTGTTATATTAATTTTTATATTGTCATTATAAAACCCTCATGTTTTTGGAATACCACATTTACTGTTTGGATAACAATTTTGGAATAACTGTTAAATTTTTTTGCGTACTTTGACATTTTGGTAGATCTACAACCACATCTATGTTAGAAATTATTTTATGTGGATTATAAGACTGGTGGGCTACAATTTTTTTCCTATTTGTGATGTGTGATCAGAATAATGAATTTCTTTATAGTGGGTTTGTGGGCGAGTTTTGTGCCCTAAACTTTGATATGTCTTGAATAGGAAATAGATTTCAATTATCACTGGTTAATCATTTTTTTTATAAAACCATAATGGATAATAGTTGTTTGTGAAAAAAGGTCTTTTCATGCAGTGCAATGCGATACAATGGTAATGCAATGCAATATTAATTATAAGGCTAGTTTTTTGTTTGATTTTTATGCAAAGTGCAATGAGTCATTATTTTAACAATTATTTAAAATTAATATATCACACAAAGTTTATTTTACCCTTACTATAATCTTTGTAAAAACATAGTTAAGAGCCATCGTACTATCTCGTCATAACTGTCACGCTATTTCACCGAGGATTGTTAGATAATGATGGTTGTAGTGGTGGAGGATGGTAACAGTGATGTAGCGATGGTGGAAAAAGGTGGTGATAGCAACAACAGTAGAGGATGTGATAGTGGCGGCGATGACAGGGGTGGCGATAGTGGAGGTAGAAAAGGAGGAGGTAGTGGCAGCAGTGGAATCGATGGTGGAGGAGGAGGTGGTCGTGGTGGCTATGACTGCAACGGCAGGCGACAACAATGATGGATGTAGTGGTGACGAGGTTTGGCTGAAGAGGAGGAGGTCATGGTGGCGGTGGCAATGGTGGATGTGGGTTGTGACAACGGTAGAGGAAAAGGAAATGGTGGCGAAGAGGGGTTGAGTGGGAGGAGTTAGTGGCTGCAGCAACGGTAGGGGGTAGCGATAGTAATGGTGGGGTTGGTGGGGGTGGCATGGAGGAGGAGGAGGTAGTGTCTGCGACGGAAGGTAGCGGAAAGCGGTAGCGGTGGTGGTAGAGGTGGAGGAGATAGTGGCGGTGGTAGCGGGGGGCAGAGGAGGAGGTAGTGGTAGCAGCGACAGGTGGAGGTAATAGCACTGGAGGAGGAGGAGGTAGTGGTAGTAGCGGCTGTGGTATGATGTGACTAAGTGAAAAGATATAAGTAAAATAAAAGGAAGTGAAACTAAAGGGTAAATTGGACCTTTTTAACCATGCAATGGGATGGTAATGAGTATTCATAGGGGAGATGTATGAATGAGGATTACCAATTTTTTGGTAATTATCATTATCATGGTAAACCCTATTACCATGCTAAAGAGAAACCAAACACTCTTCTCTTGATAATGCAATCATAATTACTATTACAGACATGAAATGACGTTGAACTAAACAGACTCTTAATAAGCACTTACTTTAAATATTTTTGGAGAATTATTATGAGCTCCCAATAAAAAGATTTAATAATAAAAAAGTCTCAATAATAAGTGAGGAATATAAATTTCTTATTTTCTGTATTAGACTTAGTTTTTTTTTTTTCTTGAAAGGATTAGTCATAGTCATAGCATGCTTTTCAGTTGTTATTAAACTTTTGAGTGATTAAATCCCTTCATTGAAACTTCATAATAATTCTCCCAATATTTTTTTAGAGTGATATGGTAGGTTTGATTCTCCCAATATTTACATGTACGCACGTGTTTCTTGATTTAGGTGAATATTTTGATTGTCTTCAATAGAAAGATACTTATGCTTAGTAAAAATAATAACAAAATTATAATGACATAATGTCATATAATTAAATTTGGAAGAAAGGACGATGTCATGATAAACAAAAGATGCAGGCTCCTCCACAATTGTTTATGACGGTTCATGCGTGGCATGATTAGACATTCCTGTTTTTATTTTTTATTATTTATTTACCTATTTGTTTGTTTATTTGGCATGGTTAGACATTTCTGTTTTTATTTTTTTTTTATTTACCTATTTGTTTGTTTATTTGGCCCATTCGGCCTTCGGCAATGACACTTGTTATCATATCAATGTGATAATTAAGCATTTACTCCTTTTTAATCTTTAATACACAATCCACTTTGTAATTAAATTTTATATTAAGGAGCTTGAAGTTTTATGTGATTCGAGGACATTTGGGAATGGAGTGAAAACTTTAAGGCTAAAATATATATTTAGTATTCTATATTTGCATTTAGTTTCAGTTTTTTAATTATAAGATGTATTTTTAGTCCTTTAATTTTAATGTTGGTTAATATTATTTAATAAAAAGTATTAACTCATCAAATTTAAATGAAGACTCTACAATTAAATAATGATAAAACATACTTATGATCATGTTTATATTTTAAAATTAAACTAAATATACCAATCAACAGATTTATTTTAATTTCATATATATGTATTTCCTTACATTCACGAAGCCTATGGTGGTGAAGTCGGGAGGGGTTGTCTACTGCCTCTTTCCTCATGTGACCCTACTACTTGTCATTTTTATCCTACTTTCCAAATATGTTTTAATTATTTCTTTGGATTATTATATTCTAAATAAAATTAATAATATTTTGAAATCTTATGAGAAAAAAAAGTGACATTTTAAATTTTTATTATTTTTTTCAAATATTTAATACTTTAAATTAGAAAGAATTACGTAGATATTAATGTAAATCCTTGAAAAATTGTAAAAAATTTACTATTCTTTGCCCATAAGATATCAAAATATCATTCATTTTATGTAAAATTGATACAAAGAAACAAAAAAAATATTTGAAAAATTGGGTAAAAATGAGGGGCAGCAGGGACAAGAGGACCAGTCCAGGTGTGATTAAGACTGAACCAAGAACATCACTGGTTCAACCACGGCTCGATACGGTTTCTTCATTACAATCCCTCCTCTTCATTTATCATACGGGCTTTATACTAAAGAAAGGAAGCCATAGAACCCCCTCTCGATGAAGCCCTTGGCTTGACCTACATTGGCCATAGCCCAGGGGCAGTATTGGTGTCTCTCATAGAGTATGAGATTGAAACATACTTCTTTTTACATGGTAAATTAATTTTAGAACTTAAGTAATGACATTTTAGGCTAACGTTGATAATTTTTTCAATAAAAAAATTCTTGACATTATCTAGTGTTGAATTTGATTTATATATTAACACTCTCTCTGGTGACAAATATAAGATCTATTTATCTAATTTTGAGAGATTAATGAAGCTCAATAAACTATTTAGTTAGTTAACATATGTGACCTAATCTCTCTTAAATATTTATGATAACATTGGATTATATACCGGTTTATTTGGGACAAATTAGTTTGGAGATATAAGAAGTAAAATTAAAAAAAAAATAAAAAAAAATGTTACATTTAAGACAAATTTAACATCAGAGGAGTATTCTGCACCAAATTGATATCTCTCTATAAAAACGATGCAGTGAAAGTGAAGACATAGCTAGGTGGCATTTATTGATTTATTGTCAATAGACTAGCGTTCATAGTTTTTTCAACAAAGAAGTTCTTGATATTATCAAGCATTGAGTTTGATTTTGAGATCCTTACACTAATATTCTATACGAAATTGATATCACGCGAGCAAAATCATGTAGTGAAGACATATATATAGCTGGCTAGGTGGCAATTATATTGTCAAATATAGACTGTTGTATGAAAGAACTAGGAAGATAGAAGAACGAGAGAGGAGACGAGAGAAGGGTAAAATAGAGGGCAGGAAAAAAGTGTGTGTTTGGATACAGATGAACAAAATGTTTTCCCCTCAAAATCTTGGTTTTGAGGAAAAATTGTCAAACACCCAATCTTTCTGTAGAATCTTGTTTTATCCCAAAACCATAGTTTTGATATCTAAAATCATGGTTTTAGGAAAATCCTTTTTTTTTTCTTTATTCGTGGGTTCCACGCCTCTCTCTCATTTATCTTTTCACATGTTGATGGATCCTATGGGTTGGTTTGGTTATGTTTTTTTCCTTTTTTTAAGCTTGTGAGACCCACATCCCTCTCTCTCCCCTCTATCCTTTTTTTTTATTTCAAAATTCTCTCATTGTCATCATATGTTTTTCTTTTAGACAAATTTAATTTAAAAAATTTATAAATTTAATTAAAAAAATGTAATGTTAAATATTTAAAAAAATTTATAAATTTAATTAAATTTTTTTATTTTTGACTATATTAAAAAATTAGTTAAATTAATTAATATCACATATGGAAAAATTTATTTTATTTTTTGTATTTATTAAGAAATTTGATGTTAAATATTGGATTAAGGTGCAAATTTAAGAACCAAGTTTTTCATGAGGGGCGTCTAGTACAAATAAATTTTGGAAGAGAAAAAAAATAACAATGAATAATTAAAAAATGGTGCAAATTTAAAAAAAATCGTTAAATTTGATCTAACATTATTAGGAATTTTCTTCTCTTATTGTTAATATAATATAACCTTATACTCTATATGTAATTATTACAAAAAGCTAATGTATTTTTTGGTAATTTGACTACTAAAAAAATGATTCCTAACCCAATACTCAAACACTCTCATTTTATCAAAATCATTTTTTCCCATAATATATTCTTCTCATGATCTATTAAAAAAATCATTTTTTTTCCAAAAGCTATTCTTAAAAGCTACATCCAAACACACCCAAAATCTTACGATTCATACCCATAAGCCATCAGTCTTATCATTCATACTCATAAGCCATCTTCAAACTATCCCAATCCATTATGGATAGACTAACGCACAACTCATTATGAAGAACAAGTCACTGACAACGCCTAACACAGACACTTTTATTTTATTTATTATATTTAGATATCATAGAAACTTTTAGGGAGAATTCTAAAAAAATACCATTTAAACTTTAAAATCCCAAATAAGTGATTTAACAATAAAATGATTTGTTAATTGCATTACTATTTTTGTTAATCCCATTACCAAACTTGTTAACGGGATTTTGAAGTTTAAATGGTATTTTTTTGGCATTCTCCCAAACTTTTATTATATTGTGGATACTTTATTACAGGCATCAAACACTCAAGACTTCTGAGTAAGATGGTACATCAAGATTCAGAAACAAGCGTGTTCATGCAGTTGTCTATGGTCTTGTGAATGAACACTAGGCTGCAGCGTCCAACCTGTTAGGGGAAAAATCACATAACACTGATTTGCTTTAGATATATTATAAGAAAAACAAAAGAAATATTGGTGATTGGAACATGCGAAATTGATGATGACTTACAGGTGACAAAGGTTCCTTATTAAGGAGCTGCAAATTTGTAAACTTCGTCACAATTCTTGAGTTTAATCCCATCGTTTTGGACGCACAGTTTAATCTCAAGAAGCAGATGATCACCTGAACCATTTAATACTACGTTTATTATTGGATAATTGCCCGTGAGCTTCATAACAATTGTTCGCAAGTCTTCGAGCCGATGTACCGTAGTTCCATCTGGTTTGATTCCTGAAATTAAAAAAAATAAAAGAAACCCAATTACTTTACTATAACTATAATCATTTAATTATGAGGTGAACCTCGAAATAATAGCAAAGTTGCTGCCATCTAACCTGAAGCTTACAGGTTTAAATGCTAAAAATAGTCTCTCCATTTATCAGGATGATAAGACTATGTACATCTATTCTTCTCTAAACTTCATCTTATGAGAGTCTTGTGTATTATGACATCCTCTTAAATAATCATTTAATTTCATGCATATGTTATATGTACATTAAATACTGAACCAATTTCCTCTTACCCTGTTTTTGAAGTTCATCAAAGATGGGTTTGGCATACTTTTTTGCAAGATCAAGAGTTATTTTGAGATACTGTCGTGGAGTGAACTTGTTTGAAGAGCATGTTCCGTGCTTGTTCCACTCATATTTCCAAAAACTCTTGCTGGTTTGGAAGTTTTGAGCAGAAAACAAATTCGGCCAGTACTCAAGCAGATCATTCTGGAATGCAATGAGCTGCATTGACGCACATATATACATACATGTGTATTAATTGGGAACACGGGAAAGTAATATGTGAAATATTTAATAAATATATCAATACTATAAGTATATATATAAGAGAGGTTTACGTACATCTGCATCTTGCATAGTTTGCGTTGTTGTACAAGACAATGGAGACGTGGCACCATTCAACTGAGGCCAAAGTCCATGAACGGTGAACTTATTTCGGTGTTTGGCCAGTACGGGATCTGGATTGCACTTTCTCTGCCTACTTCGTTGAATATTGCAAAAAGCGGCTGGCCATTGCAAGACGAACATAAAATAATCGAATCCAGGATTGAGTTGGAGGGCCCTAGTTGGAGTAGTAAGCTGGTCTGTATTATTGGTGTTGAACAGTGGGACAACACTAGCAAGATGGTTTGTATTTTGGGCATTGAACTGGTACAAACCTAAGGCGGCACCAAATATCAACACTAGTTTTAAGCTACTCATCATCATCATCATGGTTGATTGATTGCCTTCCTCTCTTGCTCATCATCCTTCGTGCTACCTTGGGGATATATAGCCATCTTCAACATCATGTGCTGGCTTCTTTTTTTAATGGACAAAACTTATATTAAGTTGCTACTCCCTATGTTTCTAAATATAAGAAAGTTGACTTTTTTGGAGATACTAAAAAAGCTAATTAAATTACTTCATAATATTGATATTTGTCATTTTTTTTCCAAAACTATTTTGCCTAACTTATAAACTGATATATAGTGTAAGGATACACAAAATATGATATAATTAAGTAATTGATTGAGCTTCCTTAATCTCTCTAAAAAAAGTCAACTCTATCTTATATTTAGGACCGGAGGGGGTACTATCCATTACACCAAGATCTCCCATTTTATGCTTGTTATTTTGTTATTGTTAGTTGTTAAAATGCGTATATGTATATGTGAATTCACCTACAAACTTTACCTAACACTACTACAGGAAATAGATTTTACTACCCCAGAAGACGTCCCTTTTTGAAAAAAATGAAGTTAAAAGAAAACGCGGTGACATTTTTTGTAATATAAGTGGGGAACTTTAAGTTTTAGGCGTCTCAAGTGTGGATTGGGATGCCAAAACTTTAGGCAGCCCAATAACAAATTAGTACGTCTAAAGGGACCCTTTAGGTGTCCCAATATAAAAGGGACACCGTCCCTTTTGGAAAAGGACGCCTAAAGGCACCCTTTAGGCATCCCCTGTTACACATGTAAATTGTTTATTAAAAAGTACAAGTGTACACTGTCGTAAACAAGTAATATAGAAGTGAATAGAGTATAGTTTCCACAATGATTGATACTGAGTACCAAAATTGGTAATCTTAATTCTATTTAGTCATTCGATTAGTTGGTGATTAGGCTTTCAAAATAAAAATGATTCTATGAAAACAAATATGAGAAAAAAGCCCTAGAGGTCAGATTTTACTGGTATCTTCCAATAATATCGCAGTTTAAGCGTTTGTTTGCGAGTGTAACAAAAGTGAAGAAGTTGAGATGGCATTCTAAGGAGAGAGTATCTAATAAAACATATCTTCAGCACCGGGCTGACTCTCTACAATGGAAGAAAATAGTTGAAATGTTCCCTCAATTTAGCAGCGAGCCAAGAAACCTTTGGTTTGGGCTTTGTACAAATGGAATCAATCCATATGGAACTCTTACTAGCACACATAGTTTGTGGCCAATTCTCCTTGTAATATATAACTTACTTCCCTAGCTGTGTATGAAACGCAAGTATGTGATGCTTTCTATGATGATTTCTGGACCAAAATAGCTAGGGAACAATATCGATGTCTACTTGGTACCTTTAATTAAGTATTTGAATAAGTTGTGGGAGGAAGACCTAGATGTGTTTGATGCATATAAGGATTCATTTAAGCTACATGCAATGATTTTCACCACGATAAGCAACTTCCCTGTATACGAAAACCTGCCAGGGTACAGTGTAAAGGGGTATAAAGTATGTCCGATCTGTAAAGCAGATACACACTTTCATCAACTTAAGCATGGAAAAAAAGTTCTACCTTAGTCATAAGAGGTTTCTTCATCGGTTCCACCCGTATGGTAGGTTAAAAAAGTGTTTTAACGGCTTACAGGAGCATGAAGTGGCTCTAAAAGCATTAACTAGGGAGGAAGTTTATAGGCAGGTGGAACGTATCAATGTCATCTTCGGTTAGAATCAAAGGACTGTGGGTGAGAAGAACATATGGAAGAAGATATCAATTTTCTTTAATCTTCCATATTTGCGTAGTCTTGATGTGAGACACAGTATTGATGTGATGCACGTGGAGAAAAATGTTTGTAATAGTCTTATCAGTATGCTTTTGCACATATCAGGAAAGACTAAGGATGAAATTAGTGTGAGACTAGACTTTGTTGATATGCGTTACTACAAAAAAGGCTTTTAGTGGCGGACCTTTAATGATACTTTTTCAAAGAAACGCCATAGATAATTTTTTTCTTTAAAAAAAAGAAAAACTTAGAAGCTATGACGCTTTTTATTATAAACTTCATAGCTTAGTGTTAGCGGGTCACGCGACCTAGACATAGATTTCTTGGCGGGTCACACAAGGGTAAAACTATTAGAGACCTAAAGTGGTTTTATCTGAAAGTAAGTGGTTTCAATTCAAATTCTTTCATTGACAATCATTTTAAATATGCCTTTATTGATTTTAACTAATTGTTTTTTTATTTATAGTGCCCTCAACAACTAGGGAGCACTGAATGCAATACTAGATTATGCTTTACATGTATAACATCATTCAGAGCAAAGTTACAAGTGATTTTCAGCACGTAATCGAATAATAATATTTTGGGTATTGTAATTGAATTGTTAATTAATTCTTTCACTTAATTGATTTTATCTAAGCTTATTTTCTAATTTGCAGATTTTTGATGATGAAGCTGCCTAATTATATGAAAACATTAATTTGATCATAGAATTTTTTGTTGGACAACTTCTTTAACATATAGATCAGTAAGTGTATTTTTATATTAGTTAGTATAGTTGTGTAGTAGACCATTTTTTGACACTTTATGGTGGTTATTGTACATAGTATTAGGTAGTAGGAGTTAACACTTTAATTAGCTAGTGTTGGATGTTTTCGTACCATTTGTAAAGACATTGTGGTTTATGAATAATTCTTCAATCCTTTTTCTGTAGTTTTTAATTGATGGGCAGCGAATAATATATATAAATGTTTTTTTAAAAAATACTTTTAACGTCCGTAAACAAAAAGTGGCGCCTATACTTTAGGCGTCCCTTTTACAAAAGGGAAACCTAAAGTCCCCTTTAGACGTCCCTTACTTAACTGACATTATTGTCATTTTTTTACTACATCACTCATATAGATATTCCTTTATTAAAAGACGTTAAAAGGCCCTAAACACAGTCGTTAAAAGTTCTTTCTGTACTAGTATAGTGAATATAAGTAGCTTGACATAACTTTTTTTAATATGGCTAGACTATATGATTGTGTCATATTCAAGCATTGTCAGTCGAATTAGAAGTAGCTATCTAAGGCATTTTTTTATTCACACAGACTCAAACTCAAGATCTCATATTTAAGCGGCTAAGGCCTCTACCACTTGGACCAATGGCTGTTGGTATATTTACAAGAGTTAATAAATAGTTGGGAGTGTTACGAATATAGTTATTCCGTGCACATCTAAGAAACAGCCCAAGTGCAATTCATTAGAAGATGCTAAGAAAAGTAAATAGATTACTTATTTATAGCATTTGTTATATGATTTATCTGAAATACTTATGCATATCATTAGATGATATATATATATATATATATATATATATATATATATATTAAGTTAGATAAATTAGTTAAAGAAAAATGATAAATATAAGGGATAAAATAAAATATATATATATATATATATAATAGATACTATAAGAGACAAATAATTAACTCTCACATAAAGACTGGAGGCAGTAGTAGAATCATTAGGCGATGAGACAGTTTTTTCCTCTATTCTTATCCTCTTTTGTGCTGTGTATTAACCTGTGCATACTGATGCATGAACCTTTTATTCTCAAAATATGTACACGTGACGCATCAATAATAAAATAAACCAGACATTTGGATCATTACGTGACACGTTAATAATAAAATAAGCCAAACATTTGAATCATTAGCTTTTGTCTATTTAAAATAGCCTACACGGTAATCATACAATATAGTTTGAGAAAATTTAGTCTCTATTACTCTTACAATGAAGTAAGGGAAATTATCAGGTTAAGGTTTATGTAGCATTTTAAAATATTTTTCAAGTGTATTCAGTATCTTAAAATATTTTGTGATTTATTCTGAAGCTGAAGTATTTTTTTTCGAGTGTGTTTAACACCTTAAAGTATTTTGTGGTTTCATTCAATATTTTGAAATATTTTTTTAGATACATTCTGCATTCTAAAATATTTTATAGTGCAAAAATAAAAGATGAGTGATAAAAACAAAAATTAAATATGAGCGATAATTTTGGCCTTAAATTTGAGTACTAAAAATATGGAAGATGAGTAGTGATTAAAAATTAACAGAAAAAAAATTAGGGAAAAATTAACTAAGAATACAGTTATTCAACACACACATCTAAGAATCAGCCCAAATACAGCTCATTAGAAGATACTACCTATAATATTTAATATAAGAGCTGGTTGACTAATTTTGAGAGATTAATGAAGCTAAATGTATTACTTAATTATATCATACATTACATGAACTCTGTAAAATACTTGTATATATCATTAGATTATATATCAATTGATAAGTCAAAAAGATTAGTTTAAAAAAAATGATAAATGTAAAAGGTAAAATGAAAAAAAAAGTCTTATATTTTAAAACCAAAATTTACTTCTAAACTAGTTTTTATATTTACAAACAGAGGTAGAAAATACTAAAATCATTAGCAGATGAGATATTTTTTTCCGACTATTCTTGTCCTCTTTTGCGCTGTATATTAATCATGTCCTTACACATGCATGTATTTTCTTTTCTCAATATATGTACTTATATTAATCCTATGCTTACACATTCATGTAGAGTGAAGATTAAAGGTTTATCTAACATCCTAAAATATTTTTTCAGTTGCATCCAACACCTTAAAATATTTTATGATTCATCTAGTACGCTAAAGTATTTTTACTAGTACATTCACCATCTAAAGTACTTTATAGTTCATTTAACACCCTAAAGTATTTTTCTAAGTGTTTTATGCTCCCTAAAGTATTTTATGGTGCAAAAATGAAATATGAGTGATAGAAACAAAAATGAAGTATGAGTGATAATTATGGCCTTCAGTACTAGTACTAAAAATATGGAAGATGAGTGATAAAAAAACTTAACTAAAAAAATAATTCTAAAAAATATAATTTAAGGGCAAAATTGTACCAAAAAATTATTTTTGCTATGATGTTGAATGCTACAAAAAAATACTTTAGAGTGCTGGATGTACCTTCACTTGATAGACTTTTTGCGGGTTAACGTCGATGTTAAAACTACTCATGAAAAAATACTTTATATATGGGCTAAATTTCTCCTTAAGAAATTAATTCTTGAAGGTCAAAATTTTTCCATAAAATACCTTAGACTGCTAAATGAACAAAAAAATACTTTAGGATAGTAAATACATCCAAATGAATGTACCTATGCTTGATAAAATATCATAATATATATAAGAGTATAATACAATGACTACTCTACTATTTTACCTAAATTACAAAAACATCCCCTCTATTTTAAAAATATATATAAACCTTCCTTGAAATTAAAATATATGTTACAAAAGTTTCCCTTACATTTTTTTAAGAGTTCGTTTATATCTACCCAGTTGTTAGTTGACTGTTAAGTTTGACTGTTAAACCTTTGTTTTGACCAAAATACCCCACTTTTGACAAAAGAATAAACATGTGTATTTGCTTAAAAATAATTTTTTTCAACAACCAAAAAATAATTCTAATACATATATTTTCAAAATTTCCAATATATTATAAAATTTATTAATTTTCATTATAAATTTATATTTTTTCCAGCTATATTATAAAATTTATAATTTTAACGTTTTACCATGTTTATGGAAGCTTATTTATTTAGTTTTCTTTTAAATTACTAAAAACATATTTCAATCACATTTTTTCATCTATATTATAAATAACATAAATTTGAGAGATTAAATAAATTATTTAAATTTATATTTTAAAAATTTTCAATACATTTTTTTCTACAAACATTTATGAGCACATTTAATCAACCATATAAGTACCAAAACAATTAATCATTTTTTAATTACATTTTCATGTATATATTAATTAAATTATTTTAGCCTTTATCCTATCATAAAAAATTTAACAAATAAATATTTTCAAAATTTAAAAAAAACTTAAGAAAATGAAAAAAATTTTAAATTACTTAAACAATTTTAGCCAAATTTGGGAAATTAGTACTGCCTCCAATGCTTAATATAAGACATAATTGAGTAGTTAATATTGGTTCTAAATATAAGATAAATTTTTTATATTTTTCAATATTTTCTTAATTTAACACTATTGATGCTCTCTCAATAATAATCAAGGAGGTGAGGGAAGGAGGAAATTAAGGAAGGTGAATAGGGTATTTTAGAAAATACATATCATATTAACTAACTTAACCAATTTTTTTAATCTAATCAAATTAGGTAAATATGTCTTGTATTAAGAATCAAATGGAGTAATTTTGAAGGGTAAGTTAGTAAATAAAAAATAAATTTTAATTAAAAATATATCTTTTCAAAAAACTCTTAATGATGTTAAGGATTTGGATTTAGGTGTATATTTTTAAAATATAAAAATGTCTATATAATTAAAACAAAACTTAAAAGAGGTTAGAATATTTTACTCAATATCTAATTAAGTCCTTGTGCTAAGCACCATTGACCATGCTATGAAAAGACATTTAAAATATGATTGGATCACACCCCTATTCCCTCGCGAGGCTCGTGTATGTTTTTTTTTTTTTTTAATATAATGCTATGAAAAGGCATGTAAAATATGATTGGATCACAACCCTATTCCCTCGCGAGGCTCGAGTATGTTTTGTTTTTTGTTTTTTTCCCGATTATAATGCTATGAACAGGCATATAAAATATGATTGGATCACAACCCTATTCCCTCGTGAGGCTCGTGCATTTTTTTCCCCCGATTACTGAGGTATCTAATTTGAACCTGTGGTCCCTCAATATATAAATATTTGATATAAGTCAATCGTACCAAAGAGAATAAAGGATATTAAAAATTTTGATTTTCTTTAACAAATGGATGCATGGTCTAGATTTATTTTACATCATTAATAAAAAAGTATTTTGATTAAATATCAAAACTTCTCCCTGTTTCTTTCATTATATAACAGTGGCGTCAGAGTCGATCTCGAGGCTGTGATTATGAGTTTTATAAGAGAGCATGAAGAAACATTTTTTTTTAAATATTGTGATCACTATGTATATTTAAATCTTTTAGTTTAAATTCGTTATCTCGTGCATCTAAATATTCAGCTGTTTTATTTGAAGATTTTTTTTTCTTTATGCTTATTAAAAATATAAACAATACCTTATTTCATTTGAGAATATTTCACCCTGTATAAATTAAAATTTGGATAACAACCAGTTTAATTTTATAATTTGTTACCTTTGTTCATGTTAAAAACTATAATGAATAACATGTTATACTTTAAATTTTTATTCCCATACTTATTAAAAAAATTATATAAAAAATATTATTTAAAATATAAATGATGCCTCATTTTTATTTCATAACTTTTCGCCCATGCTATTTAAAATATAGATAACAAGTTGTTATATTTTATAGGCTAAAGTTATATTCGGTCCCTAATTTTACATCCAGTTCTAGTTTAATCATAAGTCATAACATTATAGTTTCATTTAACAAAAAAAAATATTACTAAACAAATTATAATGTTAACTCTGCAATTATATAATCCATGAGCATAGAAATGTTTGCAACGACATTTCTTTTCACTTGATAATACTAAGGGATTAAAATTTCACCATGCTTTGTTAGTATATAAGTGTTGAGTCATTATTTAAATTTGTTGACCCAGTACTTTATGTTACATGAGAATGATGGTATTAAAATTAATAGATATATAAATAAATTTTGTAAATTTAAGTGACTAAAATAAAATCTCATATAAAATTAGAGAACTAAACATTTACTTTAGCCTATTTTATAATACGGTATCTTTTGCAACTTTGCATGTTAAAAAGTTAAGCATCATATTTTGTTCAAAAAGTTATTACTCCATGCACCTGGTGTATTAGGAGTTATTTATGTTGGAACTCTTATACGTACTAAAAATATAAACAGAAATTCATATTATTCTACAATTTATTAATTACCTTATATGTGTGTGTGTTAAAAATACAAGTAACAAATTATTTTAATGGATAAAGTAGCATCGAGCACCCCTGATTACCAACATTTTGATGTTATTTTGCTAATGATTCTAGCACTCCATAATGTTATTTATCGTGCATCCAATGATTTAATTTTTCTAGTACTTCTAGCACCACTACTTTTATTTTCCAATTACATCTAACATCCTAAATAACATTTGAAAAATAATATATCAAAGCGATGCACTATAAATAAAATTAAGATGTTACAAGCAATTGAAAAATAACAATAAAACGTTGGCTGTTACTTTTTTTTTTTTTTATTTATAATACAAGACACCCAAACTAACCAGTACTACCAATTAACCCATGACGTGATTCTCTATTGAGGAATGGAATAAGACCTGGTTGAGCTGTGTTGACAGCATAGAACCCGTGGTAAGTACGGAGGCCCTCTTTAGCAAGAAAATCCGCTACAGCATTACACCTCCTGTCAGTATAAGTAAGCCGAACCTCCCATGCTCTTTCGGTCATCCCACGAATCTCATGGACCATCGAGTTATGCACGTGTTCCACATTAACACCATTAGTGCACATGTCAAGTGTTTCCATTGAGTCCATTTCAATAATAACACGTCTATAGCCCAGATCCCATGCAATTTTTAGTCTATGTATGTTGTCCCCAATTACTTATAAAGTAGAAAATTGAATAAGAATCTGTATAACTAAGATGGCGTAATTTTTAAAACACAGAACGATTATGTATACTGTATAAGAACTTATAAGACTGTCGAAAATAATAATGAACTTTGAAAAAATCCGAGCCCAACGTACGTTATCTCCTTAAGACAATTTGTTTTCTCTATACGGATGCCCAAGGTTCTCAAACAATTGTCTCCCAGGATAGAACGGATTGCGTCTTCAGAATGATGGCACTATCAGTCAGAAGTCCGAACGGACACAATGATATTGCTTTAAGAATCGCACAGGTTGAGATGATTGCAGAATGCACTATGCAGTATATGAGAAGAGATGAGTGTTTTGAGATTGAGAGTGATTTTTCTTGTCACTAGCACGTCCTATTTATAGTTGACGGAAATTGATCAGATGGACTCGACTCTTGAGGCGAATCGGTGCGTCGTGCGAACAGACATACCGGAACGGAGCGAACAGAAGCGAATGGTGCCTCTTTGTTGGCGAACTGGTGTGTCGTGCGAACAGACACATCAGAACATTGCAACTGGACACACTAGAAGACGCACCAGAACGAATGGATGCATTGGTTCGGTCATTCGGTCACACATCACGAAGGGGTATAAAGGAATTAAACGCGATTGTTCAGACAAACTAAAAAAAAGTAATAAAAAATTATTTTTAAATCTCACGCATGCGCGACTGACCGAGGCGGCGGCGCGCGTGTGTGGTAGACCAAGGTCCATATATGTCCTCCCTCCTCCACAAAAGTGGATTGGCCCAAGGGCCCATTTTAGAGGTGAGAAATTGAGCCTTATATACACTCTTATTTTTCTTGATTTGTCCAATGTGGGACTTTTGTCCACACACTATTTTCTTCTTCCTTTTCCCTCTTCTCTTCCAACCTACTTCTTATTCATAACCCATGGAATTATTGTTCAAAATTCCAAAAATGTAAGCACCCCCATAGTTCTGCATAAAGAGCATCACCATCGTGGAGCCGGCATAGGAATCCTCGGATCATCTCTCCTTCTTCGTTACGTAGCAGCCCCCTACATGCAGTCGCTCCGTGGCTTTCTGAAAAAGCACCATCAGTGTTACACTTCACCCAACCCATTCCAGGAGGTTCCCATTAAGGAGGAGACGGAGGCTTCCTAGTACCTTGTAAGTTGACCTCTCCAAGTCGAGCCTTCGTCTCTCTCATTGATGCAAGCACGCTTCTTGCACCCGTTAGTATAAAATCACTTGGGGTGTGTTTCTGTTCAAAGACATGAAGATTCCTCCTACGCCACAGCCACTAAGTAATTACTATGAACAGAGCTCCCTAATCATCCCCATCGCCACTTGTGATAGTTACATTCTTCCAAAACCAGTCCTCAAAGCTCAGCACACAGAACCTATGCCATTTATCTGGGGGAATGACTTTTCTCCATAGGTCTCGAGAGTGACTGCAATCACGCAGAACATGCAACATGGTTTTGCTGTGAGTATTGCACATCGGACAAAGCTCAGAGTCCGTAATGCCACAATGAAGACGATTCTGGTTGGTGAGCAAACGTTGGTTCGCCGCGAGCCATGCAAAAGAGCGGCATCATTGAGGAATCTTGAGCTTCCAGAGCTTGGTCTAAGGACGGTCTTGTCTCGTAAGAACCTGAGAAATTTTCTCGTATGCCGATTTCACGGTAAATCAGCCAAACTTTTCCCACCGCCGTCGAATATTAGTACCATTGCCAATTTGCTCAATCCCATCACGAACGTAATTCCAAACTTTCTTAATTCCACTCCAAACGTTAGATGCTGGATGTTTGGAGTCTAGTTTGGGTAAACGATCGCTACCACACTGATATTTGTCACGAATAACCTGGACCCAAAACTTATCCCTATTCTTGACCATCTTCCAACCGAGTTTCATTAAGAGGGCATGGTTTTGGAGTTTTATGTGACGCAATCCTAGTCCACCATTTTTCTTGGGTTGGCACATCCTACCCCAAGCCATCAATGGGACTTTCTGCTTCTTGACTGCGCTACCGCACAAGAAATTATGATTACATTGATCAAGGCTTTCTAGATTCTCAGCCAGTAGCAGCGACGTCTGCATAACATAGTTGGGAATGGCTGAGGAGACAGAGGAGATAAGTGTAGATCTTCCTGCAAGCAAGAATGATTTACTCTGCCATGTTGAAATCCTCTTCTTAACCTTGTCTATGACAACCCGAAAAGAGTCCCTGGTAACTTGCTTATAATGGAGTGTGCTCCTACGTATTTCCCCAGGTCCCCCAGTAAGCGAGAAGCCCAATAATGTACTAAGTTCTGAGCACCTGTTATAGTTGACATTAGCCGAAAAAAAGACATGGCTTTTAGTGGAATTTACCTTGAGACCGGATGCATCACAAAAAGTGTCAAGACAATGTTTAAGCATGGTGGCTTGTCCAACAATGCTCTACAAATAGGATAATATCATCTGTAAAGAAGAGATGGGATACTGAAGGTCCACTTCTTGTAAGTCTAATAGGGAGCCAATCCTTCCCCCAATCCTTTCTTGGATCAGATGAGCTAATTTTTCCATACAAATTACAAAGAAATAAGGAGAGATTGGGTCCCTTTGATGCACACCTCTTGTAGCATGAAAGGTATCTGCCTTAGAACCATTCCAGAGCAACTGAAAATGTGTAGTGTTTAGAGATACAACAATGACATCTACCAAATGTTGAGGAAGTTTCATATCTTCAAGGCAATTAATCAAAAAGTGCCAGTTAATCCAATCATAGGCCTTCTCTAGGTCAATTTTAATTACCATTTACCCCTTCTTGCCTTTCATATTTTGCATTGAGTGAATTATTTCTTGAGCCACAATAATATTATTTGAACTATGCCGCCTCAGGATAAAACTGCACTGATTAGGGAAGATTATAGAAGACATAATCGGCCTCAACCTGCTCGTAATAATCTTTATGATAGTTTTATAAATAACGTTGCCCAAGCTTATGGGCTTAAAATCCCTCACCGTTTCAAGGGGACCCTTCTCTGGAATAAGAACAATAAGAGTACAATTAATGGTGCGAATTTTCTCTGGGTTCTGAAAGAGAAATTTCACGTACTTAGTGACTGTGTGGCCTACAATTTCCCATTGATGTTGATAAAAAAGTGCATTGAGGCCATTAGGTCCTAGGGGTTTTAGTGGACCCATAACGAAGATAGCCTCTTTCACCTCATCATCACTAACCTCTCTACCGAGCATTCTCATTCCAGTGTCACCAATAGAGGAGAAGGTTACTGGGCATTGAAGAGTTTCCTGTATGAGACTATCGTCTGTGAAAAGCACTACAAAATAACCAATTACATGTTTAAGCAAGTTAATATCATAACTCCACTCACCATTATCAAGTCTCAGTGCTTCAATTTTGTTGGATTTCTTACACCCATTTGCATGCGAGTTAAATAGTTTCATATTCCGGTCTCCATATAAGTTATAATCTATCCTCACTTTTTGTGCCTATAAAAGAGACTCTTGAACAAGAATGTCTTCTAATTCATGCCAAAGGTCAAGCTGCAATGCCTCATAATTCTTACTATCACCACCTCTAGCAAGCGCCTTTGTGACCCCGTCTAGTCTACGCATAAGTTTCTTTTTTCAAGTCTCAATATGGCCACATACCTGCTTATTCCAAATCGAGCATGCTAAAGTAAATTGAGAGATATTGTCCTCCCAATTAATTGAATCATTCTATGTATCTTTGACAAATTCATTAAAATTCTCATAAAGAACCCATAGGGCTAGAACTCAAAACGGCTGATCGTGACGTTGCCTAGTTTCTCCTATGCACAGTCTTAACAAGAGAGGCATGTGGTCTGATTTATAAGGTAAGTGGGAAACATAAGCTTCAAGGAAAGTCTCAAGCCAAGCATAATTTGCTAGACACCTATCTAGCCTTGCTTCTGAAGTGGCCCTCTTGCATGTTAACTCTGGCCCAATGTAGCCCAAACTCAAATACAATGTTCATCAACCCAATTACAAAACTCTCGGTCCGCTCTGGTGGTGTGTGTGTGGCATTGGATCTCCTTTCTGAGTCGAGTAAAGTTACATTGAAATCACCACCGAGTAGCCATGGTGTTTGTATAGAATTTGCAATGACACTTAATTATTCCCAGAGAAGTCTTCAGATGGCTATATTTAGGCTAGCATAAACAACTGTTAAAGCCCAATTGATGTTGTCACAGCTAGTAATTAACAGATGTAGGAATTGTCAGTGTTTTACAATAACTTCTACTCATTTAATTATTACATTCTAAAGACACTAGATACCCCCGCTAAATCCTTCAGCAGCCACAAAAGAATAATTCTCAAACCCCATCTTACCAATTCTCTTTTCCGTAATTTTTTCTAATGCACAAGTCTCAAGTAAAGCCAAAAAATTAAGATTGTGATGAGATTTAATTCTTTGTACTAGACCACGAAAAGACTTTGAGCCTGTACCTCTTGAATTCCATATCATGAAATTCATAAGGAAATTAGTTGGGAAGATGGTGTTATTTTATTGTCCTCTACTTGGACAATATCCTCAGTATTTGGCATACACTGTTCCATACTAAAGAAATCACTAGGTATATCCATAGATGTGGGTGCACCAGAAGTCCCCATTACCATGTCTGAAGGTCGCCCCGTCAAGTGATCATGTGCTTCCAAGATCTCTATGATGATGTCATGGGTAGCCTCCATGAGAGATTGAATTATTATGAGCCATTACCGGCCCACAACGTGGCTTCCAATCTCATGATCGCTAGCTAGTATTTCAAATGTATTAGATGCTAAATGCACGTGACCCCCCTTCTTTCCTCCATCAATGCGTTTAGGATTCATCTTGGTCATCATCTATTTTGTTGTCAAACTCCTCAACATTTCGATAATCGTAAAGTATTAGGCACACAGTTTTATAGGGCATATAGAAACAACTTAAACATACTAATATTAAGTACATGTTTACATTACAGGAGAATCCCTCAGGGTTTGAAAATATATACAAATGTACAGATCATTCCAAAAAGTAGCAAAAGTACATGCAAAAATAACTATAGCAACAACAGAGTACTCTGGTACCCTAATCACCAGAAGCCACCATTGCCTTTCGAGCCGCATGCTTCAACTGTAAGGTTTTTGTTTTGAAAAAGAATGAGATTCAAAAGAATCTCAGTAGCAACATGCTTTCAAACATATAGAATGCGAAAATAAATATGCAATGTCATGTCATGTCAGATGATTGAAACTATATGTATTTGCCCAAGGCCAAACTACATATTTGCATCTTGGTCTACTCAGTGCCTCTGTTGGGTCCCTGACCACAACTTGACAAATTTGTGTATCCAAGACAATAGTTCATGTTACAAAGAATGACATATTGAAACATACAATTATCACATAGTATATGTAAGAAGAGGTTACTACTTGAATCTTTTTCAAATTTCCACGTTTACACTTGGATTTTGACACGGGCTATGTCCAATTCCTATCAAAATTAAAATTACAAGTAACTATTTATTACTTGTAGCATTACTGCTTTTAAATTGAATGTTACAAGTTATTTAATGTAGCTATAATAGTTTATGCACGATACAATTTTGTATAGTGCAGTTTCACTGTTTTCTAGAAACTGGCAGATTTTTCAGTCAACTTTGAAAATTCTTAATTAATTCTACAAGAATCCAATTAGACTGATTCCAAAGCCTAAATGAAGATTTTTCAATGTAAATTTGAGAAAAAATAGTTAGGTTTGATCACTGCAGACATATCATTCTTAGTAATTCACCAAACTCCACTGTTATAGATTGCATTCTAGAAAACAACGCACAACTTCAAAAATTCATATCTTGCTCTTTTTCTCTTGTTTTAGCTGAATTTTGACACTTATTATAGGCCATTATTTGTGTCATTTTATGGTCTAATTTATTTAGATTACAATATTAGGCCTTTAAGTAAATATTAGTTTCTCATTTATATCTTTGCTTGGCTAAGTTGTGTATAACCGGCGATTGGAATATTTTTTATGGTAATTTTACATCATAATACATCATTTATTCCATTAAATGTATCAATTACATATGAAAAATATTAGGCAATAAAAATGAGTGTTATAATTTTTTTCCCGTGGTTTGACCGTTCCTACTTGTTTCCTCTTGGTTCCCACTGGGACCCTTATTTCCAACGCTGGCTGTTACTTTAGTCTTAATAGAATGGAAATAGGATCGCCATCATATCAAAAAAATGTTTAGTATGGGTTGCAAAGGAACAGGAACAAAATAATTTAATGGGTGATGTTTGATATAAGTAAAATACAATTGAAAATATTTAAATATTAAAAGACTAAATTGTCCCTCACTCATGAAAACTTTTAACTGAATGGGTGATAAAATAAGGACCAATTAGTTTTTTTGTTCATAAAAGTTACTTCACATTTTTATGTGGATGGAAATAATTAGTGTGATACCTAGATCTGAGATCACTTAGTAGATTTGTTTAGTGATTTAACAACTGCTAGTGACCCAATTAGTACCCTAGAAAAACTGAAAATTTTAAAATATTTGCTTAATACGTTGGGTACTATTCGTAAATCGTAATATTAGAAAGTGTGTTTTTTGAAAAAATTATCTAATAACAACAACAAAGCTTTTATCTCACTAGGTGGAGTAGGCTACATGGATCGTATGACGTTATTGTACTCGGTTAAAAACCATATTTTTACATATATTATTAACAAAACATAAAGATTCAAAACCCTATATTTTAACTCTTTAAAAAATCTTATATTCCTAAATACACGTGTAAAAATTGCAAAATGTATTGGGCTCATTTTAAACCTCTAGATGTATACAACGACTTTATCATCCAGGTCAAAAAAAAGAAAAAAAATACAACGACTCTATCAAGTCAACATTGAAAACAAAAAACAATAATTACAACTTCTATTTCATCTTCCCTAAACGTTTTGCCCAAGCTATGTGGTCTTCACTTTCTCTCTCTAAACTCAAATTTTAAATCATCATAATCTTAAATATAAAGCACCAAATGAAAGAAAATGAGAATGGGATGCTATATATTCAACTTGCATGCGAGTGAGATGCTAATCTCCTTCATCTGCTCCTTTGTGTTCCCTTCTTATTTTTGTTCCTGAGCTCTCCCCCTCTTTATTTCTGTTGCCAATTGTTAAGTTGAAGATGAAGGGGGAGGAGCTGCTAAAGGGATTGATTTTCGGTGCTCATCAATTATCTGAATTGAACCATCAAATAAAGATAATCTGTTATCTGTTATTTTTTGAAAAATAATCTTATTTTTTAAAACCATCAATTAAAAATTTTAAATTTATATTGTTAAAATTAAATATGGATGGTGTATATCAATCTCATCACAACGATTAGCTTCATAATGAAGGGAGGGATTTATTATTTTATTCCCTTGGGTCCACATGAAAAACCGATCACCTAAGCCTCATATTCTGGCATTTTATGGACCCAAAACAATAAGTCTGCTGTTATTCTTTATTGGGCTTGGGGAGCACATCCAAATCTCCCAAAGTTGGGCTTACGGATGCCCCAACGCTACCTTTGTCTTTGGGAAGTGAAATTACCATTTTATCCCTCCTTTAGTAGTACTTAAAGCAAAACTATACATTCTGTCCTCTAATTTTTATACAAAATTTCAGTTAAATCCCTTAATTTAAAAAAAAACATGCTTTTATTTCTCTAGCCCTAACATCGCTAGTCTCAAATGATGAGTTTTTATAATAATCATTGTTATTTTGAAAATCAAGCTTACTATGTTAGCATTTGAAAATGTGTTTTCAACATTTGAAAATTTAAATACTGGCATTTTTTTTGCTCATAAAGATTAATTAAAAGATTAAAAAGACACTTTATAAGCTTGATGGATCAAAAACGAAACATTGCATGACATTAAAGGTGTAAATGGGTACTTTAACCTGTTACTTAGTTACCAAATAAATTTCAAAAGGCAAAAGTACGCATTTAATCTTGTAACTTGCATGGTTTTACTTTGCTCCCTTGACATTAGACAGTGTCTTTTAAATCCTTTAATCCTACACTGTTAATAAAAAATTCATACATTGAAAAATTTTGGAAGTTGAAAAATTCTTTTCAAATTTTGACATATTAAGTTTAATTTTCAAAATAATAATAATCTTTACAAAAAAATTATAATTTGAGACTTAAATTATTAGGGTTAAAAGATTGAAAACATGTTTTTAAAAATTAAATGATCAAAATGAAACTTTGTATAAAGTTAATACTTTTGGCATTTCAAAAATTAATCCTTGGTACTTTAAAAGAATGCCTCAATTAGTTTCTTTACTTTAGAAAATAATTTTCCTAAAATTTTAAAAATTGTCCCCTCTTATAAATAAATTAAAGAAACATATGATAAGAGAAATAGTTCTTATTCACTGTTTAAAGTGTAATCAATACATAACACATGCTCTCTACTTATAAGCATAACTATACAATCTCAAGAGAATCGACATTTACAGATTTGATGACAATAAGATGTAATCATGAGATACTAGAGATAATGGGATATTCTCTGAGATAATGGGGAGATATAGACATCCACACAAATATTATATTCATAACACTCCCCCTTAGATGTCCGTTATAAATAAATGTGCCTCATTAAAAACTTCAATTAGAAAAAACCCAAATGAGATAAAAGGCTAAGAGAGGAAAAATAGTATAGCATCCGTTGATTTACTATCAAGTGCTACCTCATTAAAAATTTTACTAAAAAACACAGTGAGATAAAATAATAGATAAGGGAAAAAGAGTGTAGTAGTATCAACTCCTTCTTTTGGTACCATGAGTTGATACCTTTTATGGATCGTATCAATCTTCTCTATCATTCTCCTCTGTTTTTCTGGTCTGCCATCGAGGTGCTAGTACTTGTCGGCCAAAGCTTCTTCCTTACTTGACACCGACGCTATGACTTTCCTTCGTCCTCTATTCTCCTTGTTGGCATCACTGTGGGTAGTTGTGTGTTTATTTTCTTCTTCCTCATTTTTGCAACGCTGCCGTGTATGGGTGTGGGTGAAGCATCGTCTTCCATTCTCCGTCTTCTCTTTTGTGATGGTGATGTGGGGTCTTTAAGACTCCTTCCTTGTTGCTCTGTTCGCCATGAGTTGTGGACCAGCAGTGTAAGTTTTGTTTTTGCCCCCCATATCTTCTTCTATCGTTGCCTTTAGATTATGTGATTATTATTATTCCCTCTTCAATTTTAGCAACTGTGCGTGTGGGCCAAGTTAGTAATTGGGGGTCTAAAAAAAAGATGGAGTTTGAGACTGTACTTAAAGTAGGCAATGACTCTCTCTCTCTCTCTCTCTATATATATATATATATATATATATTCCGTGTTATTTAAAGGAGGAAAAAGGAAAAGAAGGACTCAAATTGTTTTACTCTATTATAAGCTGGGAAATCTTCCCTGTTTTCCATAGATTGGTGATTGCTGTGTGTGAGGCAACTTGTGTTTCAATAAATTATGAGAATTTAACCAAGCTGAAAGTACAGATTGACATGCTTGGTGAACTTGTTTGATTAATATTGTACATAAGGTGTTTGTTAAAATGTCTAAGTGAAGACTTTAGTTGGATTAAAGTTGTTTAAATTACTCATTGAAGCTTAGAGAGGTTAATGTTGTCTATATACATTTGGATACCCGTAATGTGGTGATAAAGTCTGGATTTTGAGTTGGCTATAGCATTGGAAAAAGAAAGTTTATTCAAATAGGCATTTTTATGTAGACTTGGTGGTTACAGTATAATGGGTTTTTTTATTTAGAAAATGTGTTGTTAAGGGATTAGTTTTAAATTTTGGAGACCTTGTGATATATTAAATGCTTGTTTGGAATATCGATTAGAGTATTTGAAAGTAGCTTTTCAATCGTGATTTAAGGTAGACGAAGTAAATATGTGAAAGAAGTGTTGTTTCAACTTACGTGCATAATCACTTATAAACTCTTCAAAAGCTTTCCCAATTGTTTAGGTGATAATATGAAATTGTAGTATTATTTTTAAGTGGCTGTGTAAAATGCTCATAAGGTGTTCGATGAATTGTGAGGAAGAAAAGTGGTTTATTTCCATATGTTTCTATGGTAACTAGGTGGTAGAAAGATGACAGCTGGTAAATTACAATGATTAAGTTTTGTTTTTTTTGTTTTTTTGTTCTTCATGTTAGCCAATAAGGTGATGGTGGTATTTGCTTAGTTGTTTGGAATTGTTGATAAATGAGAGGAATGTCATGATGTTGCCTTGGGCTAAATTGAGACGTGAGTGGTGTATAATGAGGATAGACATATTTATGTATCTCAATTATTGGTATTAATTAGCTCATGAAGCTTAAGATTATGTTGATAGAAGATTATTATGAAGAAAAATAAAGATTTTTTTTAATGAGATTTTGAAATTTTATATAAAAGTATACTTAGAGTATCAATTTTTTTTTTTTTGGAGAATATTAGGGGATTGAGAAGTGATCATAGTTGGAAGCTGATATTAAGGAGAGAGTGATATATATATTTGGGAGCACATCAGGGTGAGTGAATAATGTCCCATTATCATTTTTTATAAATGATGGTTTTGCTACTTACCATACTTTCATGTTAATTACTATCTTTACAAGTATGATTTTGTCAATGAAAGTTCATCAAATTTATTTCATGCTCTTGTTGACATTGAAATGAGTATAAATTGATGATTTTATTTATTGCTATTTATTCTTCTCCTATTACTTCATAGTATAATTCATGATTATGTACAAAAAATGCTAAGGAAACTTGAGATTTTCTCACAAAAATTTTCATGTTGAGATAATCTTGTATTTTGGAATGTTTGTACACAAGTTTTATTATTTTGGAAGATTTTTTTTATAGGGTATACTATTATATCGTATTTGATATGAGTTATCTTAGTATTGAAAAAAGAAATTTTTATTATTTTGATAAATTGACTTTTCATTACTTTGATAAATTGGCCCTAAGTATGCTTGAAAACGTTTTTGAGATGACTAAATATAGAAAGCTGGTTACTAACAGCAGTACTGTTAGTCCTTAGCGTGCCACGGTTAACTCGAGCTCATTTGAGATTTGTAGGCATAATACTCACGCTTGATATTTGTGGGATTCGTTCTCACATTTGTTATTCATGGGTTTTGTACCTATACTTCTTTCATGGCCTCATGTTGTGTTTGCTTGGTTATTTACCCTCGTGGATTATGTGTTCATGCTTGTCCTTGTGGCTTCCAGCCGCACTTGGTTACTTTCTGTCAAACCCCTTAATATTCTGATATTCGCTATATAATAAATGTGTCGTTCAGATGGCAAACAGAAATAGTGAAACTATACTGATAATACAGAAAATCCTCATCTAGGTTGAAAAATACATACAGAGTACAAAAAAAATAAATTCCACAAACTAAAGATAACCAGTTGTAATTCCCGACTATGACTGGACCTTCATCTGCCAGTAATTACGGTTTTGCCCTTAGAGCCGCTGTCCTTTGCTGGAATATTTTTAGATGTTGAAAAAGGGTGAGATTCGAATGAATCTCATTAGTAATATACAATCAGTCATATAAAATGCGATAAATAAATATGCAATGCACCATGATATGTAAAATGCTAACTCATGTTGTATGCATACTGTCTAAGGTCAAACGACTGTTTGCAACCCCGGCTAAACTCGTGTCCATGGTCAAACGATATGTTTAGACCCTGGCTTATTCGCGTGTTGTGCCACAGGCACTGTCATGTTACAGAAAATGATATACACAACATATAAATAATCACATAGTATATGAGAGAAAGAATTACTACCTGGGTCCTTTTCCAGTCCAACTGTTTATCCAAAACTTTTTCTTCGGCTCGGGCTTTTACCAGTTCCTATATATTAAAATTAACAAGTAATTGATTATTACTTGTATTACTACTATCTTTAATCATATACTTCTGATTATCTCAGTTTCAGTGGTTTATACACTATATAATTTTGCATAGTGTAATTTTACTATTCTTCAACAAATTGGCAGATTTTTCAGTTAACTTTGAAAAATCATAACTAATTCTAGAAAAATTGAAATTGACTGGGTCCAAAGCCTACATGAAGCTATTGAAATATATTTTCATGGAAAAATATCAAAATCAACCCAGATTTACCATATTACTCCCAGAAGTTCCCGAAATACCCCTATTCCAGATTAGTCTCCAGAAACATAGCATGACTTTGAAAATCTATATCTCCTAATATACTTGTCCAAAAATTATGTTCTACACTTCAAATTAAAGCTATGAATTTATACTTTCTGGAAAGTTTCATAATTTTTTGGCAAGGTTTGATTTTCCAAACGTTTGACACAAACAAACTGCTTTATAGAAACACAGTTTGAGAGCAACTGACTTCAAAAATTCATATCTCTTAGTATACTAATTCAATTAATACAAACTATATATCAAATTAAAGCTAAGACTATGAAATTAAATTCTGGAAATTTTCATGGCCATTGGGAAATATTACATAATTCAAAAACACCACGAAATCAACTATTAGAATCTGGACGTTCAGGATTGTACCTGTTTCTAAACCCATCTTTCAAAAATCATAACTCTCTCTACAGATATCCAAATGATGCATTATACCACTACTTTTAAATCTTGTTATGTCTACTATCTCCATGTAAAGTTTCGTAAATAATGGATGTGATTTGGTTGGTCATAAAGCCACACGAAACTGACTGACTCTGATGAACATCAGTTTTGGGCAGTCTAACTTCAAAAATTGATAACTTATTCGTTTTGACACCAAATTGAGCTCTTCTTGATTCTATTTCATACTAACCATCCTAAAATTTCCATATCAAAAAGAACCAGATGAAAAATATATCTATATCCTCCATTTGAGATTCTGAAAGTTTTCGATAAAACCTTTGTTTTCCGGAGACCAAAACAGAGTTGATAAAACTCACATGCAACCATGATTTTTGGACTCTAATCTCAAAGATTTTGACTCTACATACTCCTAAACATGTTCCTTGAGTTTTGGGACGTGATTACAGAAGAAAATGAATCAAAAATCTCATGCAAAACGGACACAAACTTGCTGGTTTTGAAACTGAACGGTAACAAAACGTTTTTGGTGACTTCTCTTGATTCCAGCAGCAAAACAACCCAGAAAACAACCACAAATCCAATGGAAATCCAAGGTTAAAGTAGAAGAAACTTACCTAAACACGTTTATGATGTTGTGTGTGAGATTTGGAGCTTGTTCTTCCTTTGTTTCTCTCTCTGTTTTCTGTGTTTCTGTGCTGCTGTTTCTGTTCGTTTCTGTTTTTCTTTCCTCTATGTTTGCTTCTGTTTTCTGTTTTGAGAGGTGTCAAGCTGAGACAATAATGATGAAAGGAGGGATTTTGTGAGCTGTACGTGTGTGTTGTATGCTTGGTCAAATGGGAAGAGAAGGAGTAGGTAAGTGTAATTGTTTTGAAGGTGTATGTGTAGGTATGTGTGTGGTACATGTGTGTGTTTGTTGTGATGGGAAGGAGTGACAATGCATGGATGGTTTTATACGTGTGTGTGCTGTCAAGTGTGGGTGTGTGTGTGTTTTTATACACATATAGGTATAATTTTATCCTATTAATTACACACACTAGGTCCTAATTTTTCCCTTTGTCAAATTTAAGTTTCCTTAAATTTTGTAGGTTCTATAAATTGGCTTACTATCTATTTTCCATAATTTAATCCTTGCATTAAATTTTTGGGATGTTACACTTTCGCTCGTGGACTGTGTGTCTACACTTGTTATCCGTTATGTTGAAATCTTACGAGAAGATAGGATTTGATATCTAGTGTTTTTAAACTAAATCCATAAAACAAATTATTATATATTATGTATTTGGTATTATTTGTCTAACGATTTCCTATACAGTTTCATATATGTTTATTGATAATCTTTTATATAAATATATCTATAAATATAATTTTGTTTTTTGGAAGTTGAAATTAAATGTTATCTCTTTATTATAGAATTTCATTCAATCAATTTATTTCTTTCAGTATCTTAGTTATTTTCATTAACGGGACGTTACTCACTGGAAAATTATTTTGGTCTCAGATAGAGTCGTGGACCTGGCACCTCCAGTTGAATAGCAAAGAAGCTCATTGTTGACCAAAGCTTGTAGATATATTTTGGGAGAGCTTTTAACTTCCATAAATAAAGTTATACATTTAGGTATTTTCCTATGTAGTTTAGATATTCCTCGTAGTTTACAGGCAGGATCCTTGTCTCTTTTTTGATGTTTTGGAATATATGTATATCTATACACTGTAGTGGAACAAAGTTCCGTAAACTTTCTAGCTATGGCAGAAATTTCGGGAAGTTTCACTTATAGAGGATGTAATATCCTAAATTTTAAGATAAAAGGTTTGAGATTAAACCTATATTAAGTGGACTGCTAGACCTCAGTTTAGCAAATGTCCTAGTGGGGTATGGTTATATTCCCTAAAATTTCTTTATACCCTTGGGATATTAAAGGGAATACTATGGTGAATTAAAAAGCTTTGGAAAGACAAAACAATGTAATTAGAAGTCACACACAAAGTAGTGTTGCTACCGGTGAATTTTCTGGTGTGGCAGTCGTGTTTGTGTGACATCTTTTAAAGGAAAAATGATGTCAAAAAATTATGAAACTTTCTAGAATGAAGTAAACTTATCAAGATTTAATTTGATAGGTCATATAAGTCATTTGAAACTGTATACAAAGATAAATGAATTTTTGAAATTAGTCCAGCGAAACTGGCTATTTTCCGTGGCAGCATTCAAAGATTAAAATTCTGGGAAGAGTGATATTCCAATTGGCAAAAGGTTATATTTTTTCTTGAAACTAGACTTAATAAAGGTCGCATAGCCTTTGGAACCATCCCAATTGAACATCGACACAATTAGATATGAATTTTCAAAGTTTGATGAAAATTCTGCCAAGTTTTACATTAAATGCGAAAATGGAATAAAATGTACCATTTTTCCATAAGACAAGAAATGATTATTTTTCTCTAATATTCCCAATAATTCCAGTTAAATGGGAATTAAAAAGAGGGAAATAGTTACTTGATAATTAATGAGAAAATTTTGGGGAATTATTATCAAGAAAAGTCAAATAGTCAAAAGTCAAAAGCTTTGGTCAACAAATTACAAGATGGTATTATGGGATAATTCAAGATCAATATTATTCCTCTCATTTCTCATGCAATTTTCGGTGGAGATAGCAAGAGGAATATATATGTATATGGTGATATTAAAGCAAGAGCAAAAGAAAAGAAAATGTTGACTAATGAAAACTTGCCACATGTAAAGCCAACTTTGACTATTTCATTAATCAACAATTCCTTCATCTTCTTCATCTCATTTGCGTGCCAACTGAACCAAATAGAATGAAAGAGAGCATTTGGGACGAAGGGAGGGCTTCAAGCACACCAAGGCTAGGGTTTTCACAAATCCAAGGTAAAAAAGTTGTAATATTGAGGTTTAAGCTTCCTAATCCTTCTATAACCTCTCCTACTCACCTCTACTTCTTTGAATCTATGGTTTTCAAGAGAAATCAAGGGTGTGCAGTGAGAGAGCAGAAAACCTTTTGAAGAGAGAAGCAACAAGAAATCAAAAGGTAACTCCAAAATATGCTTCCTATGCTTTGTTGTTGTTGTTGTTATTCTTTGGCTTAGTTTGGTTGTTGTTGTTCTTTGGATGATGAAAACTCAAAGGGGTCCTGTTGCTTAAACCTCCTTTTAAACATGTATAATGAGTATTTAAATAGCTAATCATTTGATTAGAAGTAGAGAGGAAGTGATTAAACAAGAGAAAACAAGAAAACAACATAAGTCATTTAAGAACCTAAACTTGCTGCTATGTGGGTGACATGATGAAGAAGTTAGAATTTGGTAATTTTGATGTTTTCATTGCCTTTAGAAGGAAAAATTGTACAAGTATGCAAGTGTTCATGATTTTTGGATGATTGTATATGAATTTAGAATTTTAGGAAGTGGGTATGAACATGTGGTTTAATCTGCCATGTGTGGCAGTAAATTTTGTGCGTAATGTTTCAAGGGGCAAACCTTGTCCAATGCCCATGAAATTTTCCATATTAATAGTAGACATAATGAGCTTTAACGTGATATATAATACGAATGATTTGGAGTAGTATACTCAGAGTTATGATTTTCCAAAGTTTGTTCATGAAAAACTGGGTAATTCTGGAGCAGTGTTCAATAAATAGGAATTCTGCACCTATGTGTGTATATTTAGCTTATGGGTATATTTTCCCCTAAAATTATAATTAAATAGGGTTCCATAGAACTTGAAACCACCTCATTTTGATTTGTTTATAATTAGTTATGATTTTCACAAGTTCGGCTAAGAATCAGGAAAAGGAGAAAATCTTTACAGCCAAATTTTTGGCCATGGCCAAAATGTTTCTGACCTGATTTTGGAGAGGTCAAAACCCCTAAATTCTAGGATTTCATGTTTTTGAGGAAAATTGACATATTTAGTCATTCTTAGTTTCTTGGACCTTAATATACACTTCTAATAACTCACAATTATGGCTCTAATGATGTGATTGGGTATTTAAGGCCATGGAGAAGACAAGAAAGAAGAGGAATGAAAGAATTTCTAAAAAGCTTCAATGGTTGGAAGAAGAGGTAACAAATGAAGGACAATGGTCCACAATGTAGTGAACTTACCTAGCCTACATGTATGTGATATGTATGTTTTTGTATTGATTATGTGACTGCTTTGCCTATTTGTATTATACATATTTGATTGATTGAAGCTCTGTTATATTTGTACAATGGACATATGTATGTCATAACATTGAGCATGCAATATGTCATTATGTTGTCATGAAGTAGGGTAGGCAAACATGTCTTACATTCATATATATCTAGCATGCATAGTGGTAATGTTTACTACTGGGATTCTCTCGAATCTCACTCTTCCCAACCAACCATTTTAGACAGGTGAATGATGCATGGAAAGATGCACGGAGGAGATATAGAGGTGAAATGAAGATCGTAGTGTAAGACACTACTATTGGTATCAATGTAAATGTTTTGGTAGTATTTATGTGATTATACATTTGATGTATATGTATATGAATGAATGAATGAATGAATGTAGTTTAAGCAGAGAATCACTCTAGTTTAATTAAAAAGAAAAACGCTCGCATGTACTCTAATATATTGAAATTAAGAGCCAATGAGTCATTAGTGACGTAGTGAGGTTTGTGGAATGATAGAAAAGTTTTTTACCCTTTGGAAAAACATTCTTGACCTTAGGTTCAAATTCTGAGTTGAGAGTAAAAACTTGTGAAAGATTCTGAAAGTTTGGTAGTCCAGGTTCAAATCTTGGTTTTATAATGGATTTCACTACTCTTTTGTACTCATCTGACGTTATTGGAAATAAGGTATCACAGAGGTGGTTTTGCCAAAATTTCTACATAAGCACACTATCTCCAGTAACATAATACATATATATAAATTAGAAATGATTTATGCATGTATAAGATTGTTAAGTTAGACATGACATTTTGAAGGTTGTTATAATTATTCATTTAAATGTTTTAAGGCTTAAGGAATGCGAGTCCTCTCATATTCCATTCCGGTCACCCCTTGATTTTCAGGGCGTGACAACTTCACACCATATATGATCATGGTACAAGCAAACATTGCAAGATGGGAGAATCTCTATTACTTTTCCTATGATATGAATATCCATAAACATTAGTCTTCAAGACCATTACAAAAATTTCTTCAAATATGTTGTGCTATACTGGAACCAACCCATTTGGTATGAACTATTAGCCTTCAAGACTATATTAGTCGTAATATATATGTGGTTGGTGTTTCATTTTTCATAAACATATTAAATTTAGAGATTTTCTTTTTTATCTTGACACCGCAAATTTCAATAAGTATTAGTATGTAAGACTAAAATAAAGATATCATTTGGCCTTCAAAGCTATGTCATTTATGATTATTAAAACATCATAGTGCCACAAAATTTCTACAAATAATCACAAGGTGATCTTTAATAAAAGAACTAATTTTCAAAGTGATATATGGCTCTGAGCCATTTACTCACAAAATCATGAATTAGCATAATTGCTAGCTAATTTATTATTGCTGGCTAATTTATTAATGTTCTTTCTAACACAAGTCAATTGATATCAAATTGAGATGATAATAAACAAAAGAATAATTCCATGATTCTTAAATAAGTAAATAAATAACAAAAAGTGGGAATAAACATATTAACATACATTCATGTGATGTACAAGAATCTTATCAACAAATATACTAATGCATCTTTCATTTTACTCAAGAGGTTCTCGTAATACAAATTTGGTAAAGACTTGTGAGTTGTATAATTCTTTTAATGTGATCATAGCGCAAAAATAAATATGCTAATTAACCTTTGGGACTATTACTTTTTAGTGGCATAATTCTCTGAGTAATTAGTCTTCAAGACATTATATAGTATGAATATTTTTCAAAATTGCAAAGCTCTTTTATGTCATTTGATATTTTAATAAAGCCTTCAAAACCTTAATCAAGGTGCCATAATTTTCCTTCCCATGCCATACTTTAAAATCGCAAATTAGACTTTTACAAAAGAACCATTACCATAAAAGTGATAAAGCTTCTTGTCATCTAACTATGGAATTGAGTGTATAATTGTGGCTGGCCATAAAATTATAATATAAATAAATATCCAAACCGAATATCAAAAACATATGAGGCTAATATAAGAATAAAACTTGAGTATAGCAAAAAATAAGGGGAAAAGGTAAATTGCAAGGCCATGTTCCCGGAGTCATGTGGTTTATAATCATTTAATATTAAGACTTTATTGATCCTACAAATTTTAAATAAGCACTGCAAGTGTACGGGTCATTAAAATAGTATAATAGTAAATCAATGTCGTCCCACAGAAATTCAAGTGAACTAATGATTAGGCATTAAATTTCCTATTTTCATTTAAGTTAAGTCAATCAAAGAAGGAAACTAATTTGAAAATCAATTTAAATAAAAGTAAAAGTACTAAATTCAATGTTTTCAATAATTTAATGGAGGAAGCCAACTTAGAGTGGCTAATCCTTTTTTCAAGTCTTAGAGCATGTATTTACTCAAAATAAATGCACTTAATGTTAAATTGTTAATCTAGAGTTTGAATAGATATAAATATCTTCCAATTATTCATACCTCTCTCTCAAGTTAGAATTGTTATTCTTAACTAATTTACTTAAGAGACAATAAATGTCAAATTTCTCTCTAATATGATTATATGGGCCTAATAGGTATATTTCTATCATATTGACAAATTAGAATAAATTCTAATCCCAAATTATTTAATCTTATAGTTCAATTAAGATCCCTCTTCCAAGGCTAATCTAAATTTCAGAATTTCCCACTTAGTGGTGATCAAGCATAAAGTACACAGTATAATACAAGATTAAGTAAACTAAAATAACAATAAATACAATTAATCGGTTTATATATGCTCAAATCCCCAAATTAGTTCATAACTACCTAGTTTCAAGGAAAAATCAGCCACGCATATTCAAAATAAATCCCATTACAACTACAGACGAATCCAAAATTCATCAAAGTCTAGAGTGAAAGAAATGTAACTCAATCAAAGCATTGTTCTTATCTCCTCCCATTCTGATAAGCTCAATGACGAAGAAGAGAGAAAAGACAAAATCATGGCTTCAACAAGTTGATATTTCCTCTGGTTCTGTCATCTCTTCAGCTCTGTTTCATTTCCAGACCAGCTGCTTTCGCTCCTTGTTCCCACTGTTTCTTTTCTGTTTCTCTCCAGCTCTCCAAAAACCAGCAGCTCCTTCTCAGCTTGCCGTCATCCCCTTTTTCTCTTCAGCTCGCTCTCTCTCAACTTCCCCCTCTTTATCTCGGCTCCATGTCTCTTTCTTTCCAGTAGCTCCTCTCTAGTTCTTGCCTTTCAGTCAAGAGGATGAAGACGGTGGTGATTGAAGGTCACTGCTTACGTTTAGCTCCCTCCAATTTTCCTTTGCCTAG
Organism: Albizia julibrissin; assembly: GCA_037074505.1. Taxonomy (NCBI): domain Eukaryota; kingdom Viridiplantae; phylum Streptophyta; class Magnoliopsida; order Fabales; family Fabaceae; genus Albizia; species Albizia julibrissin. Next base: position 15,988,817 of record CM073481.1, on the reverse strand, counting down.
CTCGCCGTCTTCGCCCTCTGCTTTCAGACTCTTTTCTTTCCAAATCGGCTCCTTCCCAAAACAGCCGCCTCTTCCTTTTCCGTTTTTTTTTTTACCCTCTACCCGAAAGCTGCTCCCTCTGCCAAATAGTAACCTAGTTCCCTGGTCAAAATGCAAGTTTTGACCAGGACCTAAGTGAGTATTTTCAAAAAAATTTTTTTGAAGGATTTAAGTGAAAAGTTTTGAAATATTTTGGAGCTCAATCAGAATTTGTGAATCATTATTATCATCTTAAATTAAATTATTTTAATTTTAATTTGAAATCCTCTAAATGATTTATCCAATTGATATATTATAAAATCTTAAAAAAATCACTTTAAATTAGCTTTGATAACTTCTCAATTATATCAAAAATATTAAAAATGAGGGGTTATCATTTATATTTATGGCTTGTGGCTATTTAATAAGATAAAGTATCACTTCTAAAAGGACCTGATATGTTAAACATAAAATATCCTTTTAATTCCATATAATGTCTCAAATTATCTTTCATAGATCAAATAATAAAACAAAGAGGGAATGTTTAAAGAATCAGAGCCATACGGGAGCAACAATGAGGAACATGGTAATATCTATTTTGATAGGTAACCTATGATTTTTTTTTCTTTTAGAGAATAAGTAGAATCATTCTAAAGTAAGAATAAGTAGAATCATTCTAAAGTAAGAATAAGTAAAATCATTCTAAAGTAATATCTTATAAATGGTTAAAAATTGCAATCTCAACATTACCTCAAGGCAACACGCATATATAAAAGGAGAAATTTCCATTTCATTCAAAATAATTAATAACTGTCATAATCTTATTTTCCAAGAAACAAAATTCTCTATCTTTAATTTCTTAGCTAGATTTTCTTTTATGCCTTCGAAAATAAAACTAATCGCAAAGAAAAGAAAAATACCTTGTGGCCACGGAACCTGATTAGTATTAGGAAGACTATATAACAATTCATCTTGAGAAACAATTTCACTCCTCAGTAGAACGTTTGTTGATTAGAATAAATCTGGCTACAAAAATAAAACGAGGTTATAGTATAGATCTTCGGTGGAGTGCTCTTGTTGGAATCTACAAAAGAAACTCAAACGGAGCTTAAAGACATGAAAAAAAATATTAGGTATAAACAAGATGTCATAAACTCATTCAGTAGAGTCTAGAAGACATGGAAAAAAAATTAATAGGTATAAATAATAAGTATAAACAAGATGCCATGAATTCATTCGGTAGAGTCTCATGCTCATAACATGCTATAAATATAAAAAAAAAATATGATAAGAGAGAGAGAAGATTCTTATTCACTATTCAGAATATAACCAATACATAATACATACTCTTTACTTATAGGCATAATTATACAATCTCAATAGAATCATCATTTACAGATTTGATGAGAATAAGATGTAATCGTGGGATGCTAGAGATAATGGAAAATTCTATGAGATAATGGAAAAATATGGACATTCACATAAATATTATATTTATAATATCCTTTAGCTATTTTTGGGTTAAAACATACTTACTTTTACTTGGTAAATTATTTTTAAAACTCAAGTAATGGCATTTTAGACAAGTATTGATGATTTTTTCAATAAAAAGTTCGTGATAGTATATATCAAGTCTTGAATTTGTTTTAGATATCCTTATATTAATATTCTATACCAACTCGAGCAAAATCATGTAGTGAAGACGGATAGCTAGCTAGGTGGCAATTATCGTCAAATATATAGTTATATGAAAGAACTAGGAAGAGGAAAGAATAAGAGAAGAGAGAGAGGAGACGAGAGAAGGGTAAAATAATCGAGGACAGAAAAGTCTTATTATTCATACCCATAAGCCATCATCACAACTATCCCAACCCATTATTTATAGACTAAGGCACAACCCATTATTTAATGATTAAGGCACTGAACCCCGAACACAGACAATTCTATTTTATTTATTATACTTAGATATCATAGACACTTTTATTAGTGGATACTTTATTACAGGCATCAAACACTCAAGACTTCTGAGTAAGATGGTACATCAAGATTCAGAAACAAGTGTGTTCATGAAGTTGTCTATGGTCTTGTGAATGAAAGCTTGGCCGCGTCCAACCTGTTTGGGGAAAAATCAAACAAGATCACTGATTTGCTTTGGATATAATAAAAATAAATCTTGGTAATTGGGACATCGAAATTGATGATGACTTACAGGTGACTTGGGTTCATTATTAAGGAGCTGCAAATTTGTAAAGAGAGTCACAATCGAAGAGTGTAACCCCATCGCTTTGGACACAGTTTAATCTCAAGAAGCAGATGATCAACTGAACCATTCAATACTACGTTTATCATTGGATTATAACCAACGATACTCTTAACAGCTTCTTGTATGTCTTCGACCCGACGTGCAGTAGTTCCATCTGGTGTGATTCCTGAAACAAATTAAAAAGAAACCCAATTACTTTCCGATAAATAATCATTTAATTTTGAGGGTAAGCCTTAAAGTTACTGCCATATAACCTAAAGGTTATAAGTTCAAATCCTAGAAACAGGTGAAGATAAGGCTGCTTACATCTATCCTTCTCTAGGACCCATCTAATCTTTTTAAATATTAATTTAATTTCATGCATATATATGTTCCATGTACATTAAATATGGACCAATTTCCCCTTACCTTGTACTTGAAGTTCACCAAAGATGAGTACAGCATATTTCTTTTGGAAGATCGAGTGTTATTTTGAGATACTCTTGTGGACCGTACATGTTTGAAGAGCATGTTCCATGCCTCTTCCACTCATATTTCCAAAATGTCATGCTGCGTTGGAAGCCTTCAGCAAAGTGCAAATTCGGCCAGTAGCCAAGCAGATCACCCTGGACTTCAGTGAGCTGTATAGGCGCACATATATACATAAATACAAGTATGTTACTTGGGAATAGGAAAGTAATATATGAAATATTTAAATATATCAATAATATGAGTGTGTATATTTATATAAAAGAGAGTTTACATATCTATCTTCCATAGATTGCGTTGTTGTACAAGACAATGGAGACGTGGCACCATTCAACTGAGGCCAAAGTCCATGAACGGTGAACTTATTTTGGTGTTTCTCCAGAGGAGGATCTGGATTGCACTTTCTCGGCTGATTCTGTTCAATATTGCAGAAAGCGGCTGGCCATTGCAAGGCCAACACAAAATAATCGAATCCAGGATCGAGTTGGAGGGAACTAGTAGTAGTAAGCTGGTCTTTACTATTGTTGCACTGTGGGACGACCCTAGGAAGATGGTTCGTATTTTGGGCGTTGAACTCGTACAAACCTAAGGCTGCACCAAATATCAACTCTAGTTTTAAGCTACTTATACTGCTACAGAATATAGATACTACCAACCCAAATGACGTCTGTTTTTTAAAAATGGAAGTAAAAAATAAAGACGGCATTTTTGTAATTCATCATGGTTGATTTATCGCATTCTTCTCTTGCTCATCATCATTTGTGCTACCCAGGGTATATATAGCATCTTCAACATGTGCTTTTTCTTTTTTAATGGACAAAACTTAAGTTGCTTCTATCGATTATGCCAAGTTCTCCCATTACATGTTTGTTATTTTATTATTGTTAGTTGTTAAAATACATATATGCACTTGTAAATTCACCTATAAACTTTACCTAGTGGATATGAGGAACTTGACATAAGGTTATCTGACAGGGTCATATTTAAGCACTGTCAAGTTTAATTAGCGGTAGCTCTCTCAAAAACGTTTTATGCGATCACATGAACTTAAACTCGAGACCTAGTACTACCTTCGGTCTTTAATATAAAAACTAGTTGACTGATTTTGGGAGATTAAGGAAGTTAAATAAATTACTTAGTTATAACATGTGTTATATGATCTCTCTAAAATACTTATGTATATCATTATATTATATATCAATTTATAAGCCAATCAAATTAGTTTGAAGAAAAACAATGAATACAAGAGATAAAATGAAAAAATGTCTTATATTTTAGACTAAAATTCACTTCTAAACTAGCTCTTTTAAGATCGGCGTAGAATCATTAGAAGAGATATTTTCTCCTCAATTCTTATCCTCTTTTATGCTGTATATTAATCATGTCCTCCATCACCAACACCACCACTATTACTACTAGTATGACTACTATCACCATTACCACCACCAACATCTACTATTACTATTACTGTTACTACTACCATACTACTATTACTACGACTACCACCAGTACTACCACTACCACCACCGCCACGACCACTGTAACGACCCGCCTCATATATCTCTTATTACTGATCTTACTCAGAGTAGCAATGCGTAGTTCAGTGGGCACACAGGAATAGCATGAATATACTGATAATATTAATACAATATTGCTTGATTATAATACAAAAGTTTCCCCACCAAGGGTTTACATAATATTTACAGACCTTCAAACAACCAGCAACAGTCTCTTCGTTCGTACCTCTTTTCTGATCTCAGTACGTTTCCAATGCTCACCTGTCTGAATGGTTGTTTGGGAGGAGTGAGATTCGAAAGAATCTCAGTAGCAAACATTACCACTATGCATGCCAGATATATATGAATGCATGACATGCTTGCCTACACTATTTCATGCCAACATAATGACATGCTGCATGCTCGATGTTATGACATACATATGGCCATTGCACAAATACAACAGAGCTTCAACCAATCATACATGTTTCACACAAATAGGCAAAGCAGTCACATAATCAATGCAGGACATACATATCACATACATGCAGAAAAGGTAAGTTCACTACCTCTTGGACTTTATGTCATTCTCTTCTTGTCCCTTGATCCGCCAACCATTGCTCCTTCTTTATCACTTCATGGCCCTAGACAAGTGATAACATCATTAGAGCCATGAAAAGTGAATACCCAATGGCCCACATTAGCCCTATAGGTTTACTTTCACCTTTGGAGTTCATTCCAATTATATTTGGTCAATTTCTTACTCAAATTCGCATGGTACTCAATCTACCAGCATTTTTGACCAAACTTTAAAAAATCATAATTAATTCTATCGAACTCCAATTGAGGTGGTTCAAAGCTCTATTTGAAGCCCTTTAAGTGTAGTTTTACATAAAAATACTCTACTTCAAACGCTGCCACCAAAACATTCCCAGAATTATTCCAAACACCAACTGTTCCAGAAATTTCCAGGAAACAGGACCAAAATTCAACAATTCATATCTCATAGCATACTTGTCCAATTAACCATTATGACCTATCAAATTAAAGGTCCATGTCTCTAATTTTAGACTGTAAAGTTTCATAGTCATTGGATAACATTTGACCACTCAAAAATACGTCACCATAACACTGCCTCCAGAAAACGGAATACACAGCATTTACCCTTTAACTTCTAAAATTTCTAAATTTATGTACAAGTGTCCAAAATTCATGAACACTTGTATACCCACACAATTTTTCCTCCTAAAGCCAATGGAAGCATCAAAATCATCAAATTATCACTCTTTCTCCACGTCACAGTACAGGGCAGAAATGAGATTATCCGAAAAAGCTTGTTGTTTCTTCGATTTCTCTTGCCTAATCACTTCCTTACTACTCATAATCAAGTTATTAGCTATTTAAATACTCATTAGACATGATTTAGCCATTCAAAACACCAATTTAAATCAATATGAATAATATCCAACTTCCTCTATACTCATCCAAACGACAAACCAATCGGTTAAAAAGGAAGCTTACGCTTACCTCTACCCGTTTCCACAAACGGTTCGGAATTCCGGCAACACCCCGACAAGGGAGACGACACCAAACACCTCCAAATGAAAATCCGAAACCGTAGGAATGAAGATCTCGATGAGTAGAGGAAGTTTACTGAAGGGTATTTTGAGAGAGGATGCCGTTTCGGAAGTGTTTCGGAGGAAAGAACTTCCTCTCTCCTCTTCCACCATTTTCATTCTGCTTCTCTCTCTCTCTTCTTTCAGTTTTTTTCACGGAAAAATGACGAAGAAGAAGAAGATTTAATGGTTAAATGAAGGGAAAAGCAACTTGCCACGTGTCACAAGTTCATTGGCCCAAATAATGAATTTTCGCATAAAATACCAAATTATGCAGAATTTTCATTAACTTCGAAAATTCATATCTAATTGTACAAATGTCCAATTGGAGTGATTCCAAAGGCTATGCGACCCTTATTGAGTCTAGTTTTAAGAAAAAATATAACCTTTAGCCAATTGGAAGCTCACTCTTCCCAGAATTTTAATCTTTGAATGCTGTCCCAGAAAATAATTAATTTCGCTGGGTTAACTTCAAAAATTCATTTCTCTTTGTGTACAACTCCAAATGACTTATATGACCTATCAAATTGAAGCTTGATAAGTCTACTTTCATTCTGGAAAGTTTCATAATTTTTCACCATCATTTACCTATCGAACGATGTCACACAATCACCATTGCCATACCGGGAATTTCACCGGTGGCAAAATTACTTTGTGTTCCACTTTACTATATTATGTGTGACTTCCAATCACTTCGTTTTGTTATTCCCCGAGCTCTTTAGCTCACTAATATAATTCATTTAATATCCGAGGATATACAGGAATTTTGGGAAATAATACATATCTCATAGGGACATTTGCTAAACCGGGGCTTAGCAGTCCACTTGATCCAGGCTTAATCTTATGCCTTTAGTCCCAAAATTCGGGATATTACAACCACCACCACTACCACTGCCACGACGACCACCACCACTACTCCATTGTCGCCGTTGCTACTACAACTACTGCTATCACAACTACCACTACCGTCACCACCACCACCACTACTCCACTACTACAATTACGATTACTTCTATTACTACCACCACCACCACTACCACTACTACGACTACCACTACCGCTCCTGCTGCTGCTCCTCCCACTACTGCTATGGCTCCGCAACTCTAACATATATAACCTTATTCTGACCATCTAAAATAATTGTTAAGCATTTACGGGCAATAAATAGTAACTTAGACAAAGTTTAGTATCAAAAACTCAATCGTTTAAACATTCCTATGCATACTTTGACACTTGAGCTGCTATCTTGTCATTTAGGAATCTAAAACAACAATATTTATCAGTTTATAACCTTTAAAGACTTTTCAAAGAGCAGCATAAGATAATCCAAATAACATTTCAGTTTTAAAAAATGATCACCATTGTAACATCCTTTTTTTTTATTTCTAGGATATACTTATAAATATTAAATTATAAAAAAATGAAGAAAAAAAATACTGAATTTAGAAGACAATTTTTAGAATAAAAAAAAGGGGATCTGGTTAAAATATGATTAAAAAAAAGAAGCACTTTCGGTGGAAAGTAAAAGAAGAAAAAAATTATTATTTAATGTGGGGCCGAAGGGAGAGAGGGTATTGTATATACCCCTCCATTAATCACTTCACGCAAGTGAAGTAATTTTCGAAAGGTCGAAAGGCGAGACGCTGGTAGGAGTATTTCTGATTCTTCGAGTCTTAATAAGGAACTTAAAATCACTTCTAATCACGAAACTTCTTTCATTAAAAATGTTCTAAATAATTTTCTCTTTCTTATGATAGTAATTTCGTACTAATTAGAGAATATTTTAGGATTAAAATTTTTGGCAAAATTTTTGAGTTTTGTCAATATATGACTATAGATATGTGGAGGATAACTAACAGTTGATTTTAATCAGTTTAGATTTATCATTTGGTTGTTTTATGATTTTATAATTAATTTTTTAAAATAGACCATAAATTATACTTTGGGGACGTTTTTGACTGATTAAATTTGGATTAAACAATTTATTTGGGTTATTGGAGTTATTCTTGAAATTTTAATCAGTTCAGTTTTATGAATTTTGAGTTATATGAAATTATAAGTTATGATTTATATTAGAATTAGAGTTTTATGTGGTTTTAATTATGTGGAGGTTTCAAATGTTGTTTACTAATTAGGTTATGCTCATAGAAGCTAGAAAACAGATTTACTTGATCTAGGATGTTGATATTGATAATTTTATGACTATTGGAGTTAAGGTGATTAGAGAATTATTGTTGTTAAAGATTTTATTGAGTGAAATAGAGTTAAGAAATTTTAGGAATTTTGATTTTTAAAGGAATTTGAGGAATAGATAAATTATTGTTATTTTTCTAAGAAAATTAAAGTGAGCCAATTATGGGGGGTTATTTTTTATTAGTTATCAATTATTATTAATTTTATTAACATGTAATTATATATTTATTGTAGAGTAAATTTGATTCATTGAACTTGAATTCTCTCAAATTTAGTTGTGAAGAACTCAAGGTAACCACTTTACAATTTATCTTGTATGTTTGTTGAGGTGATTATAAGTGTATTTTGGTATTTTTAATTGTTATAAATATGTTATAATATTTTATATATGAAAAATGTACAATGATAGTATGAATTATGTTTTTAGTAAACTTATTAGTTAAGTGGGCCTGAATGGTTTTGAATGATTGATATTTATGATAGTATGAATTATATGAGAATAGATTATTGATATTTGTGATGTTGAGATGTTAAATGTGGTGAGTTGTGATTGTGGGAGGTTTAGTTCTTTTATACCACTGGTATAGCCGCTACTATGCACATTATAACATCCTAAATTTCAGTCACCAAAATTTCTTTACACGTTTGGAGTATTAAAGGGAATAGAATGGTGAATTAAAGAGCACATGAAATGAAGAAACAAGCCAATTAGTATTCACACACAACATGATTATGTTTGGAACACAAATTGTAAAAATTGAGATTTTCTGCCAGTGTGTTTTTCTCCGTGGCAATCTTGTTGTGTGACATTTTTAAATAGGCAAATGATGTCCAATGCCTATGATATTTTTCAGAAGAAAATTAGACTTATCAACCATTAATTTGATAGGTCATATAAGTCATTTGGAGCCGTACACTAAGAGTTATGTATTTTTTAAAGTTAGCCCAATAAAACTGGAAAGTTTCTGTGACAGTGTCCAATAAATGATATTATGGGAATTTTGAGCTTTCATTTGGCTAAAGGCTATATTTTTCCTTAAAATTAGAATTAATAAGGGTCACATAACCTTTGAAACCACACCAATTGGACATCTATAAATAAAGATATGAATTTTCAAAAGTTAATGAAAAATTCTGAAAGATTGAGCACAAGTGCGAAAATGGGAAAACAATATATGGGCAAAATGGTCATTTGACCATAAAGCAAGAAGTCATATATTTTCCCCTTTCCTTGATGAATATTTCTTTCAAATAGAGAAGCAAGAAGCTAAGGGGAATATATACTTGGTCCAAATTAAAAGTAAGAAGGAAGCATTTTTAGTTAAGCAAATTGAAATTTGAAAAGTCAAAAAGTAAAGCGGTAATTAAAGAGCCATTACATGGTAAACACAAGAGACTTATTTTACTCCCTTCAACAGCCCCCATTTACGTCAATATGGAAAGAGAAAAGGAAAATATTTGGGATCAAGTTAAAAAGGGATAAAGCATAAAGTAAGAGCATGTGATAAAAATGACAATTCAATATTATAAACAAAGGAGTTGCCAAGTGATATTTTTAAGACCATCATCTCTTTCTCTTGGCCATATTTTCGGCCAGCCATCAAGAATAGAGAGAGAGAGAGAGAGTTGTTTGAGAAAGCAAGAACAAGAGGAAGTTCAAGAGGAACAAGAAACAAACAAAGTAAGATTGGTAGTGAAATTTGTGAGTTCTTACCTTCAAACTCTTGTAAACTCTCCCTAATCTCTATTCCTTCTTGAAATACATGTGTAGCAAGCAAAAACAAGAGCAAAAAGGAGAGAGAGGAAAGATAGAGAGAGAAAGAAGAGGAATCAAAAGTAAAACCATAAAACCTTATTATCTTGTTGATTCAAGGTTGTTTGTTGTGGTTGTTGATGATTTGTGGCTTTGCATTGGTTGATTTTTTAATTTGGGAAGCTCAAACTCTAAGGGGAGGTACTGTCCAAATTCACACTAATCATGTTTAAAAGGTGTTTAAGTGATTAAACATGTTATTAGAGGTGAAAAGAATGAGTTATATGGATTGGAAACAAACAACATCATTTTCCCTCACAATTTCATGATTTTTGGCCAGGGGGCTATTTAGGGTGTTTGGGCTGGAATTTCATGGTTTTGATATTCCATCGTGTTTAGAATGGAAAATTGTGTAGGGAACATGTAAAGTATGAAGTATAAAGACCTTAAAATGTGAAATGAAAAAATTACCCTTAAAACCCTAAGTTAGGGACTGTCATGGGTATTTTCATAATTTGAACATGATTTTGCCAAATATGAGGTCAAAAATGGATTCTACACGCGAAATTTTTTAGGATTAGCCCGGGTCATAACAAAGAGGCTTATACCAGGTCGCTAGGGGTATTTTGGTCATTTAGTATTTTTAAGCTAAGATAATCAACACAATGAGTTTAGAATGAATTATGAATGAGTAATAACTCATTTATCCTAAATTTAAAATTTTAGGATATATCAGTAGCCTGAGCCAAATAGACAGTATCGGACCGATAGACAGGTAAGGAAAGTGTACATTTCAAGTAGTAACTCTTTCTTTCATGCACTAAGTGATTATCTATATGCTTTATGTATGTCATCTTCTATAACAAGAGCACATTGCTGGGGGCACATTAGCTTAGTTGCGGTCGGCGCAGAGTTAAGCCAGGGTTGCAAATAGTCGTTTGACCTTGGACAGTGTGCACACAATATTTTCATTTTACACAACATGGTGCATGACATATTTATTTTTACATCGTATATGTCTGATTGTATGTTACTACTGAGATTCTTTGAATCTCATCCTTTCCATAAATATATAAAGTTTTCAATAGCAGGCAGCGGCTCGAAGAGCATAACTGTAATTGCCAGCAACTAAAGGTTCCGGTTCAGATCAAGAGCAGTTGGTCATCTAAAGACATTTTATTATTTTAAGGTCTGTAATTATTATGTACGTACCCCTATGGGGAATTCTTGTAATATAATCAAGCAACATTGTATCAATAATATCAATCAGTATATTTGTTCTATTCCTATGTGCCCACTGAACTGCGCAATTGCCACTCTGGTTATATCAATGATGAGGGGTAAGTAAGGTGGGGTCTTACACACATGACTTTGACATTCTCAGGGCTCTCAGTATCACCCTTTCCTTTGACCGGGTTAAAGATCAACTCAAGGGATAGGTGAAACCTTTCCATGTTTTACGTAAAGAGAACCCATGGTCTGATATGAGTTCTGTAGCCTTTGACCGGGCGACATCTCATTATTAGAGAGCTTAGTGCAGTGTTGTCAAAGAGACTACTCCTATTATATGTTGTAGCCCATGAGTTCTGTCAACGGTTAAGGAGATTATAAGAATAGTTATGGGCATTCTATACATATTAAATTGTTCTCTTGAACTATTAATGTTTTTGGAAGATTATATCTTATGTATGTACTTATGTTTTGCCTACTTAACTATCTTGTAATCATTCCCTGCATACTTGTTAAAATGGAAATGGTTACTGAGTCCATGTGACTCATCCCGTTGATTTATTATTTTTTAGGCGAGAGTTCAAGAGGTTCTACCAAGGGGAAGGCGCACGAGACTTGATTTGACATCAATTGTATGTCTAGTTTAGTTATGTGAACATAATGTATATTACCAAACTTAAGGGCTTTTTTGGCATACGTTGCATATATTGAATACTCCGCTGCATAATGAGATTTATAATGTGGGCGGAGTCCTTTGATATGTTGTTTATTATGTAATATTACTTAATATTTTGCAACCTGAAATCGTTTTCAAATGAATTTATCTCCTTTTCTTTGGAACACTTGTTTAGCATTTAGATATACCTAAGACAACAACTTATGACTAATATCAAACTTCCACAATTAAGAACCTAAAGCTATTTAACAAAAACCATCATACACATACTTCTTTCAAAATCATATTACTTTAGCACTCATTCAGTTTCCTTGCAATAGCATTACACTCGCATGAACACCTTTAATCACACACACATTCATACTATTCCTTTTAAAAGGAATCTGTTGCTGCACTTACTTAAAATGGAGCATTTTGTTCTATCATATCCCAACAATCCAAAAGTCTCATAGTCAGTAATATGTTCAGGGTATGAACAGATCAAACATGTAATAATCCTGCACACCTTATCAATATCTAAATCAGGTTTTAGCCTTCAAAATGTCCAAACAGCAAAACTATATGATTCAGAGAATATTTTCACTTTATAAAAATCATCAATACATAGCATAACAATCCAAATAAAATTAGCAACGTGATACTCCTTTGAAGCTTCAGTTCTTTTTACGGACAACATAAGACAGCAAAATAAGCATCTAAACAATCTTAATTAATTACCTGAATTAACATGTTATCCATTAATTTTGTTTTCCTTGACCTTGGTTTCAGAGAACTCAATGCCTTACACTTGGAGACTGTAAACAATCGATACAAAAATCACAACACAGAGTAAATAAAAAACATGCAGCACCAGATTCTTTCCATAAAAGTTTTAACCTTACCTTATCTTTCATTTGTACGGTGGTTTCCTTTCCAAAGCTTTAATTTCGATTACTTCTCACACCCCAAGCTGCAACAATTCAAAAAATTGAAGGTGGGAAGAGTTTATGAGACTCACCTTGCTCCGTTTCTGGTATTGCATGCAGCGCTTAGCCTCTGCTCCTCTCCTTCTGCCCTTTCCAGCCACGATGTCCACGGGTCCTTTTCTCTTGATCTCTCTCTCGCTCTTTTCTTGATTCTGGCCGAAAATGAGAAACTCAGAGAGATAGATCAACTATCAAGGAATAAGGAAGGGTGTGAGGGTTGTGAAAAAGACCATTCTGCCCGTCAATAATCTTTTGTTTTCAGTTTGGTCCTTTTCTCAATACATTGAAAACACTAAATAATTTCTAGAAAATTTTCCTTATCACATTATAAAGGATTTCTTCTTTATTTAGCTTCCTCCAGCCACAAAGTAATTTCCCTAAACTTTTCAAACCAAAAAATAACCTCTAACCATTTTTCTTGAATTATTTCAAGAAAATAGGCCTTTAATTCTTAAAAATAGCTTTAAAATTGTTTAGGCCACTTTTTGGGAAATTAAACCTCTCCATGATTTTTCTAAATCCCCAAATAAGATTAAATAATGATTTCTCAATCATTTCTAGGCCTTTGACTAATTTTTAAATAATTATTTTTCTTAAAATATTGCTCGAATTCGGAATTTTGACCAAAGGTTTATTTTTGGGCAATTCAACCTAACAACTTCTATAAATATTTCCCTTTATCATGCTTTAACTAATTTCTAAATATCTAGGATATTACACAATGGATCCTCTGAAAGTCTCTACTGTACAAATTGGCCTTTGCCTTAGACTATTTCGTAACTTAAGGAATTCTTAGGATTGAGTAGGTATTATCATTGATTTGTGAAACGATATGCTCAACTTGCTGGTCTATTAACTCAAATTTTGTGTAAAGACTGTTTTACATGGAATGAAGCGGTCCAATCTACTTTTGATACCTTAAGAGAGGCATTGACACAAGCACCTGTTTTGGCTCTACCCGATTTTACCGAACCTTTTGTTCTCGAAACAGATGCTTCAGGCTGTGGTGTCGGTGCTGTGCTCAGTCAAGCTCATCATCCAATTTCCTTCTTTTCTAAGAAGCTTTCAACCAAGAATGCAAACTCAATCAGTCTTTACTAGGGAGTTATATGTGATTAGTGAAGCAGTGGCCAAATTTCGATGCTACTTGTTTGGTCATTAGTTTGTAATCAGGACGAATCACGCAAGTCTCAAACACTTGATGGAACAAACTATCCAAACGCTAGAACAAGCTGATTGCCTACCTAAATTACTTGGTTATCATTTCTCAGTGGAGTATAAATCAGGGAATCAAAATATTGCAACCGACACACTGTCTCGTGTTCATTTAATAGCTCTTAGCTCTCTTACAGGGGATCTCATTGATCACATTTATGATTCTTTTTCAACTTCGTCTATGATCAATATTTGAAAGATAAACTTCAGCAAAGTGACACTCATATGGGACATTTTAATATTTATCATGAGTATTTATATTGGGATGATCGACTAGTAATACCTACTGATAAATTGGACTTGATTAAATTGATTTTACACGAGTTTCACTCTTCTCGAATTGGGGGTCATGCTGGAGTGTAGAAAACTTTGTATCACATTGCTCAGTTGTTTTATTGGCCTTGTATGAAGCAGGATATCAGTTTGTTCATTCGAAATTGGCAGGTTTGTCAGCAAGCAAAGGTCTCACAATTAAATCTAGCTGGTTTATTACACCCATTACTAATTCCCCAACATATATGGGATGATATTGCTATGGATTTCATAGTGCGACTCCCTCCTATTAAAGGCAAGGCAGTTTTTTTAGTTGTTGTAGACAAACTTTCGAAATATGTCCACTTTATGTCCCTTCTTGCCCATTTTTCTTCTTGACTGCCTAAATCTACTGTTTTTGATAGAGATAAGATTTTTACTAGTAGTGTTTGGCATCACTTGATGAAGTTGCAGTGAACATAATTAAATTTTAGCTGTATATCATCCACAATCGGATGGACAAACTGAGGCATTGAATAAATGTCTCAAGATGTATTTGCGTTGCTTCGTTTTTTACTATCCCAAGAACTGGCTGCAATTTTTTCCTTAGGCTGATTTTGGTATAATACCTCCTTTCATTCTTCTATTGGCATGACACCATTCAAGGTGGTTTATGGTCGGGATCCACCACCATTGTTACGCCATTCTTCTCTTGATGAAACTCCTTGGCATGTGCATCACCAACTAGAACTTCAAGATGAAGTCATGACTCTACTTAAGTCGAATATACAGAAAGCTCAAGAGAGGATGAAGAAGTTTGCCAATCGTAATCATTGTGAGGTTAAATTTGTTGTGCAAGATTGGGTGCTTGTTAAATTACAGCCTTATAGACAGCATTCAGTTCAATTGCGTAAATTTCATAAGCTGGCTATTCTGTATTTTATACCTTTTCAAGTCATTGAACGTATTGGCTCTGTTGGTTACAAATTGTTGTTACCAGCTCATACTAAAATACACCCTGTCTTCCATGTTTCTTTACTTGGGAAGTATCATGGCAATGAACCTGTCAATTCATATCTCCCATTGGCTCTGTTATCTATACCAAAAGGCCCTATTTCCCAGCCTCTCGAACTTTTGGATTCTTATGTAATTCAACGCGATGACAAGCCTATGTGCCAATATATGGTTCGTTGGGATAGTTCGTTGAACTTGACTTGGGAAGATGAACATGTTATGAAGGCCCTTTATCCTAATGTAGCCCTTAAGGTCAAGGTCTTTCCTAATGGTGGGGGGGGGGGGGGAAATGTCATAAGCCCGAATGAGATGGGCCTGAGAAATGATGATTCAGCTAGATCCAAAGAGTCCAAAGGTTAAAGCCTTTTAAGAAGAAGCACAAGGATGAAAAGAAAGACCTAGAAGTTGCATGAGATAGAGGAAGAAACCGTTATATAAAGGACAAATGACATGGTGAGAGGGTGTGAAAAAGTATTATTGTGATATCTCCTAACGGATTCGTCTGTACCCTCTGAATTTCTTCCTCTCTTTTCTGTCCTTACATTTTATATTTCTGCCATTATGTTACTCGTCTTTATCAGTGATGTATCTTTCATGCCTATAATAAGATGTATCTGTTGAGCAAAGCTGAATATAATACTATTGTTCTCCATTTGTGTATTAACACATGACAAAGGTTCATTATTAAAGAGCTGCAAATTTGTAAAGAGGGTCACAATAGAAGAGTGTAACCCCATCTTTTTGGACATACAGTTTAATATCAAGAAGCAGATGTTCGCCTAAATCATTTAATGTCATGTTTAGCATTGGATTATAACAACCTATGACCGTCTTAACAATTTCTCGCTTTTCTTTGACCCTACATGGAGTAGTTCCATCTAGACTAATTACTGAAGCAAATTAAATGAAACCTAATTACGACTTGTCGATAAATAAGTCATTTAAATTTCATGCATCTCTTGTATATTAAATAACTTGAAGAATAATTTCCTATCATCATCATCATCTACTATGAGTATCTTTTAGTTAGGATTAGAATTCTAAATCTAAATCACGATAGATTCAGGATATTCCCAGTTAGAGATTTCATACGATCTTGTCATCTGCGTACATGTGTGTGTGTGTGTGTGTTCATATATACTCTTAATCATTTTTCAATATATGATATTTGAGAGTTTTCATCAGATTTATCATGGTACCAGAGCCAGGTTCTAAAACTTGAGATAAAGTGTTAGAGAGATAACTCTGAGTCAAGATGCGAGTTATCCTTTCTTTCTGCATGCCTTAGACAACCCAAGGAAAGTTTTTGTCAGCAAGTTGCTAAGCGAGACCAACTATTCAGAATGAGTAGTGGACATGACAAACGCGCTCCTGGCCAAAAACAAGTTTGGGTTCATTAATGGTTCAGTCAAGAAGCCTACGGTTGATTCAACCAATCTTTCTAATTGGATTCAATGTGATGCCATAGTGAAAGGGTGGCTCAAGAGTACCAAGGACAAGGAGTTTTGGAAGACTGTTAGGCATGCTCAAACGGCAATGTCGAACCTTAAGGAACGCTTTAGGAAGGGTATTGCTCCTAAGGCGTATGAACTTAAATGTGACATAGCATATCTCCAGCAAGATAAATAATTTGTTGCGTCCGACTAAGTAAGTTAAAGGCACTCTGGGACGAGGCAGCGCCTTTGACACCCTACCAAGATGTACCTGTGGGAACTGCAAATGTGACATTAAGAAGCAACTAATGGAAGCCAATGACAAGGAACAATTGTATGAGTTTATCATGGGATTGGATGAGGAATTTATTGCAATTAAAACCTATATCCTTAGCATAAAACCCCTTATGAGTGTAGGGGAAACATATCATTTAACCTAGGAAAACGAGAAGCAAAGACACATATCTGCGTTGCGTCGTGTAAAGACCTGCCTCATATATCCCTTCTTACTAATCTTACTCAGAGTAGCAATGCGTAGTTCAGTGGGCACACAGGAATAACATGAATATACTGATGATATTAATACAATATTGCTTGATTATAATACAAAAGTCTCCCCACTAGGGGCTTACACAATATTTACAGACCTTCAAACAACCAGCAACAGTCCTCTTCGTGCATACATCTTTTCTGATCTCAGCATGTTTCCAATGTTCACCTGTCTGAATGGTTGTTTGGGAGGAGTGAGATTCGAGAGAATCTCAGTAGCAAACATTACGACTATGTATGCCAGATATATATGAATGCATGACATGCTTGCCTACACTATTTCATGCCAACATAATGACATGCTGAATGCTCGATGTTATGACATACATATGGCCATTGCACAAATATAACAGAGCTTCAACCAATCATACATGTTTCACACAAATAGGCAAAGCAGTCACATAATCAATGCAAAACATACATATCACATACATGCATAAAAGGTAAGTTCACTACCTGGTGGACTTTATGTCCTTCTCTTCTTGTCCCTTGATCCGCCAACCATTGCTCCTTCTTTATCACTTCATGGCCCTAGGCAAGTGATAACATCATTAGAGCCATGAAAAGTGAATACCCAATGGCCCACATTAGCCCTATAGGCTTACTTTCACCCTTGGAGTTCATTCCAATTATATTTGGCCAATTTCTTACTTAAATTCGCATGGTAATCAAACTACCAGCATTTTTGACCAAATTTTGAAAAATCATAACTAATTCTATAGAACTCCAATTGAGGTGGTTCAAAGCTCTATTTGAATCCCTTTAAGTTTAGTTTTATATAAAAATAATCTATTTTAAACGCCACCACTACACTATTCCCAGAAATTTTCCAAACACCGACTGTTTCAGATGTTCTTCCAGAAAACAGGGCAGACATTCAAAAATTCATATCTAAATACAAAAAAATACAATTGATCATTATGACCTATAAAATTAAAGGTCTATGTGTCTAATTTCAAACTGGAGAGTTTCATAGTCATTGAATAACATTTGATTACTCAAAAACTCGTTAAAATTATACTGCCTCCAGAAAACGGAATACACAGCTTTTACTCCACAACTTTCAAAAATTCCAAATTCATATACAAGCATCCAAAAATCATGAACACTTGTATACCTACACAATTTTGCCTCCTAAATCCATTGGAAGCATCAAAATCATCAAATTCTTACTCCTTCTCCACGTCAAAATAGGGCAGAAAATCATATTCTTAGGTGCAATATGTTGTTTCTTTGTTTTCTCTTACCTAATCACTTCCTTGCTACTCCTAATCAAGTGATTAGCTATTTAAACACTCATTAGACATGATTTATCCATTGGAAACACTAATTTAAACCATTCATGAACAGTACCCAACTTCCTTTATACTCATCCAAACGATAAATCAATCGGTTAAAAAGGAAGCTTACGCTTACCTCTACCTGTTTTCACAAACGGTTCGGAATTCCGCCAACACCCCGGCAAGGGAGACGGCACAAAAACCTCCAAATGAAAATCCAAAATCATAGAAATGAAGATCTCGATGAGTAGAGGAAGTTTCCTGAAGGGTACTTTGAGAGATGATGCCGTTTCGGCAGTGTTTCGGAGGAAAGAATTTTTCTCCCTCTTCTTTCTCCATTTCCTTCTCTCTCTTTTCTCTCTCTTTCTTTAAGATTTTTTCCTTGAAAATCAGCTGAAGATGATGATGAATTAATGGATATATGAATCAGATATTTCATCTGCCACGTGTCACTCTCTGATTCGCCCAAAATTTGAATTTTCGCATATAATACCAAATTCTGCAGATTTTTCATTAAATTTGAAAATTCATATCTAATTGTATAGATATCCAATTGGAGTGGTTCCAAAGGCTATACGATCCTTATTGAGTCTAATTTTAGTGAAAAATATAAAATTTGGCCAATTAGAAGCTAAATATTCCCATAATTTTAATCTTTGAATATTGTCCCAGAAAATAATTAATTTCGCTGGGCTAACTTCAAAAATTCATTTCTCTTTGTGTATAACTCCAAATGACTTATATGACCTAGCAAATTAAATCTTGATAAGTCTAATTTCATTCTGGAAAGTTTCATAATTTTTCACCATTATTTACCTATCGAAAAAGGTCACACAATCACCACTGCCACACCTAGAATTTCACTGGTGGCAAAATTACTTTGTGTTCCACTTTATTATATTGTGTGTGACTTTCAATCACTTCGTTTTTTTATTCCCCGAGCTCTTTAGCTCACCAATATAATTAATTTTAATACCCAATGATATACAAGAATTTTGGGGAATTTAAACATACCTCATAGGGACATTTGCTAAACCGGGGCTTAGCAGTCCACTTAATACAGGCTTAATCTTATGCCTCTAGTCCCAAAATTCGGGATATTACACGTCGAACCAACCCTGAGACTTTGGCCTTTCAAATGCAAAACATGAAGAATAACAAGGATAAGAGGAAAGAAAAATCTTGATGTAGACACTACCAGAAGCTTGGACATACTGATGATAAGTGTTGTGAAATCAAAGGCTACCCTTCCAACTAGAGGAAGCCAAATAGAGAGAGACGAGAATGATCAGGCTTGTGGAATAACTTGTGCAATGGACCATAGGCAGCATATGCAAATACATCTGAGTTGATTCAGGTCTTATGCTTATATAGTATGAAAAACTTATGTGAACATTGAATGGTGAGATGGATAGACAAAAGGGTCTTGTTGCTGGGTCATCAAACCAACATATAGTGAACATAGCTGGTAAGCACTCAATGAACTTTAACTCTGATAAAATATGGGTAATAGACTCAGGGACAAATGAGCATATAATTTGTTAAGATAATTTTTTTATTAAGTGAAAGGAGTGGAATGTACTTGCCCTTGCTAATGCCAAATGGCCAAAGAATACTCGTGAAGTCATTTGGAAATTTAAAATTACAAAATGGGATGTTACTCAAAGATGGTTTAAAAATACCGGATTCTATGTGTAACCTTTTGTCAGTTGGCAGTAAGCTCATTCATGATGATGATCTTGCATTGCTTTTTGTTAAGGACTTGTGTGTAATATTGGACTTGCGCACAAATAGTATGATTGGGATTGGGAGATACCATGACGGGATCTGCATTCTAGATTCAACACTAGGGAGAAGAGTTTTGCAAATGGCAGAAAGTTTAACTCCTTTCTTTTATACCAAGACAGATGAGTTACTTAATAATAATTTCGAACCACTAAGCCAAGTTTGGTTCGAGGGAGTCAAAACTTTCATAAATAGTTAGAAAATTTAACCCAAAAACAGAGTTTGATCCTGTAAAATGAATGAGCTTTTTTGAAAAATTTAAAACTTTATAAAACAATTAATCAGTGGTTCAAACTTTTCATTAAAACCCATCATTCCTTAAACTAGATTTGATAGTATCGGAGTTCCTTTCTGCTATCACATTTAATCTATCTTCTTTATACTTAATCGTTCGTTAAGTTATAAGCTCAATTCATACATGCGCCCATCATTGTATTGTTAATTAAGCAAAATAATAATATTGATACCACTACTATGTGTACTGATACCATTACTATGTGTATTGATACCACCACTTTGTGTACTAATACCAGTACTATCTACATCAACATTCACACACACACACACACACACACACACAAAACAGTAGCCATATGAGGTTAACCAAAAGCCTAAGTATAAAAGAAAAGATTATATAGACGACCAACAAAGTAAAGCTATCTGAGCTTCACCACTTTCTCATGTATTAGCAACAACCACACCTTTGCCTTTTAAGCTGGTTGCCTTTGTTATATGTCATTTTAAGGAAAAGGGGTGAGATTCCTGAGAATCCCACTAGTAATAACAGACCATCATAAAATATGCAAGTTCATAAAGCATGCAAAACAAACCATCCAATAAACATTCAGCATATCAACATATTCAGCATTCACTGTGCAGCACAATCATCATTCATCATGGGAACACAGCCCAATACTCATACAGATTGCTCACTAGGTCTTATAGCCCAAGGACATAGAGTCCAATAACCACGCAAAATGCACACCAGGACTTACAGCCTTAGGACACACGTCCAATAATCACATCACCCATATATTCATGAAACGAATATAATCGATGACATAAACAAACATGCAGAACAATTGTATAATATATGAGAGAAATAGTTACTACCCGTTGGCCTTTCGGTTACTTTATCTCTACTAAAACCCTTTCCAATTCGCTTTCTTTTTTATCTCAGGAAAATGTTAAATCCTATAATTTTAAAATTCATATATAGATGGGTCATTACTCATTCTAATCTAATTAACATAATTAAAAATTATGTTCTTCTTGACCTACTCATGAATCTTATCCTTTTATTTGAAATAGTTTTGTAACACCCCGCCTCATATATCCCTTATTACTGACCTTACTCAGAGTAGCAATGCGTAGTTCAGTGGGCACACAGGAATAGCATGAATATACTGATAATATTAATACAATATTGCTTGATTATAATACAAAAGTCTCCCCACTAGTGGCTTACACAATATTTACAGACCTTCAAACAACCAACAACAGTCCTCTTCGTGCATACATCTTTTCTGATCTCAGCACGTTTCCAATGTTCACCTGTCTGAATGGTTGTTTGGGAGGAGTGAGATTCGAGAGAATCTCAGCAGCAAACATTACGACTATGCATGCCAGATATATATGAATGCATGACATGCTTGCCTACACTATTTCATGCCAACATAATGACATGCTGAATGCTCGATGTTATGACATACATATGGCCATTGCACAAATATAACAGAGCTTCAACCAATCATACATGTTCCACACAAATAGGCAAAGCAGTCACATAATCAATGCAAGACATACATATCACATACATGCAGAAAAGGTAAGTTCACTACCTGGTGGACTTTATGTCCTTCTCTTCTTGTCCCTTGATCCGCCAACCATTGCTCCTTCTTTATCACTTCATGGCCCTAGGCAAGTGATAACATCATTAGAGCCATGAAAAGTGAATACCCAATGGCCCACATTAGCCCTATAGGCTTACTTTCACCCTTGGAGTTCATTCCAATTATGTTTGGCCAATTTCTTACTTAAATTCGCATGGTACTCAATCTACCAGCATTTTTGACCAAACTTTGGAAAATCATAATTAATTCGATAGAACTCCAATTGAGGTGGTTCAAAGCTCTATTTGAAGCGCTTTAAATTTAATTTTACATAAAGATACTCAATTTTAAACGCCACCACCACACCATTCCCATAATGTTTCCAAACATCAACTGTTTCATATGTTCTTCCAGAAAACAGGGCAGACATTCAAAAATTCATATCTCCCAATATACTTGTCCAATTAGCCATTATGACCTATCAAATTAAAGGTCTTTGTCTCTAATTTGAGACTGGAAATTTTCATGTTCATTGGATAACATTTGATTACTCAAAAACACGTCACCATAACACTGCCTCCAGAAAACGGAATACAATGCATTTACCATTTAACTTCTAAAACTTCTAAATTCATGTACAAGTATCCAAAATTCATGAACACTTGCATACCCACACAATTTTGCCTCCTAAAGCCAATGGAAGCATCAAAATTATCAAATTCTCAGCCTATCACCGCGTCTTACACAGATCAGAAAACTGAAAAATCAGAGTTTCCGGAAAGAGTTTGTCGGTTTCTTGTTTTCTTTGGCTTAATCACTTCCTTTCTACTTCTAATCAAATTATTAGCTATTTAGACACTCATTAGACATGATTTAGCCATTGAAAACACCATTTTCTTATGAGAATGAATAGTACCCAACTTCTAATATACTCATCCAAACAACAAATCAATCGGTTAAAAAGGAAGCTTACGTTTACCTCTACCCGTTTCCACAAACGGTTCGGAATTCCGGCAATACTCCGGCAAAGGAGACGGCACCAAAAACCTCCAAATGAAAATCCGAAACCGTAGAAATAAAGATCTCGATGAGTAGAGGAAGTTTCCTGAAGGGTACTTTGAGAGAGGATGCCGTTTCGGTAGTGTTTCGGAGGAAAGAATTTTTCTCTCTCCTCTCTTTCCATTTTCGCTCAACTCCTTCTCTCTCTCATTTCTGAAATTTCTGCGTGAAATGGAGAAGAAGATGATGGGGAATTTCTGATTAAATGACCAGCAAATGACTTGGACACGTGGCACTCCCTCATTGGTCCAAAATTCTAATTTTCGCATATAATATCTAATTTGGCAAAATTTTCATTAAACTTTGAAAATTCATATCTAATTGTGTAGATATCCAATTGGAGTGATTCCAAAGGATATATGACATTTATTGAGTCTAGTTTTAAGAAAAAATATAACCTTTGGCCAATTGGAAGCTTACTCTTCCCAGAATTTTAATCTTTGAATACTGTCCCAGAAAATAATTAATTTTGCTGGGTTAACTTCAAAAATTCATTTCTCTTTGTCTATAACTCCAAATGACTTATATGACCTATCAAATTAAAGCTTGATAAGTCTACTTTCATTCTGAAACTTTTTATAACTTTTCACCATCATTTACCTATCGAAACTTGTCACACAATCATCACTGTCATACCGGGAATTTCACCGGTAGCAAAATTACTTTGTGTTCCACTTTACACTATTGTGTGTGACTTCCAATCACTTCGTTTTGTTATTCCCCGAGCTCTTTAGCTCACCAATATAATTCCTTTTAATATCCAATGATATAAAGGAATTTTAGGGAATTTAAACATACATCATAGGGACATTTGCTAAACCAGGGTCTAGCAGTCCATTTAATCCAGGCTTAATCTTATGCCTCTAGTCCTAAAATTCGGGATATTACAAGGTTGGTCATTATTGATAATATTTTACACTTATATTATTATGTATATACTAAGACATATTAATTGTCTACTTTCGCCTACAACTAGACAATTAATTCAACAAACTAGCCCTTCAAACCCTTCCCAAAACTCTCAAACTCATTGCTAGTTACAATTTTATCAAAAATGTTGTCATTTTCAACCTTAAGCAAAATCTGCTTCTAATTTTTTCAAAGAACTTTGAAAAATCATAACTTAATCTAGGGAACTCCAAAGGAGGTGATTCAAGTCCCTTTTTAAAGCTTTATAAGTCTACTTCAAAGGAAAAATAATTACAACATCAAATTATGAAATTAACCTCACATATTTTGCATAAATGCTTACTGCCCAAACATGGAAAACAAAATTTTCCTAGTTTTTCTATTTAAATTTGAAAAATTCATATCTTTCATTCTAGACATCCAATTAACGTGTTCTATGACTCATTTTAAAGATCAAGATGTGTACTAACTCCTCACCAAATTTCACAAGTGGAGAAAATAGTTTTCCTAGTTAAAGCCTCACATAAAACTAACAGCACCTTTGATTCTTCAGAATTATCATTCTGTCATATAACCTCATTTAACCACATGTTTTTCTTAATGAGTTTTTTTTAGATTCATATTTCAAAACACATATTTAACCCTCTGAACCTCAAAGAAGCTAACTCATACTCACCTATAAACTTAAGCTTTTGTTCCAAAAATTGCATGCATGTTACACTCTGTTTTTCGATCAAGAAGATAAGAGGAAAAAGAAGATATACAACATCTAAATCATGGCTAAAACTTCCAGAAATTTGACCCCTTTCAACCACATATTGCATTCTCTGTTTTGGTGTATCAAATGTAGAATCAAAAGCCCTGTTTGGTACACGGCATTAAGGGGTAGGGACTGGGACTGGGTTTGGGATTGAGCCAAGTTGTATTGTTTGGTATGAAGAACTGAAAATAACCCGGGATTAAGAATACCACGAAAATGAGATTGCTACAAAACCACCTCCCCTGGTATTGCGTTTTCAATTCCGGGATTACAAATATTAGAGACAAAAATATCCCTGCTTATAATATTTTTTGGACATAAATGCCCTCTATCAATTTTAACCTAAATAAGAGAATTTCTCTGCTACTATCTCCTTCATAGCCATTTGTTTTGGAGTTTGGCCATCTCCACAAATATTTTTGAAGTTTTCAAGTCCTCCACGTAAGAAAAATTTTACCTTATTCTAATATAGACAACAACAATGGAACTACTGAATTTTTTCATATTTTCCTAGCACAAAATAAAAAGAGCCAAACCAATTTATAAAACTCTACCAAATTCAAATTGTAACACAAATAAAGCCCGATAAATGCATGAAAATAAAAAAAAAGAAAAGAGATGATCCCGAAAAGAACAGGATGGCATAAGAATCAACATTATAGATAAATTTATCAGCAATTCGTACCTCTTTCCTAGTTTCGATTGCTAGATCTTTGGAGGCGAACAACGGGAAAATAATGGGAGGAGGAGGTTGTTCAATGTTTTGGTGGGATTTAGGGCATGAGTATTTGGGTCTTTTTATAATTATTGGCTATTTATTAAATAAGATTAATGAACTTATTCCCTCCAACTATTACTCCGTACCAAACATATTGTTGAAGCATCAATCCCAATCACAATCTCAATTTATCGAAATTCAGTGCCACATACCAAATAGGGCCAAAGAACTCCAAATCATACCTCAAATCAACATGCAATTTCACATATTTTTCTTTCATAATGACAGACACTTTTCTCCCAACAACACTCAACTTTCAGCAACTAGTTGACCCTAAGAACAACATCAATCTACAGAAATGAAGATGGAAGAGGGTTTATGATGTTCACCTTAGTAGTAAGATTCTATTATTACATGTGGATTCCAGGCTCTCTTCCTCTTTCTTCTGGCCTTCGTCTTCTCTGTTTCTTCTCTGATTCTTCAACTCTCTCCTAGCTCTCTCTCTCTCTCACTTTTACACCTTCTCAATGTCAATTCTCTCTCTCTCTCTCTCTCTATGCGTGTGTGTGTGTGTGTTACATGTGGATTACGGGTTCTCTTCCTCCTTCTTCTGGCCTTCGTCTTCTCTATTGTGTGTGTGTGGTAAGATTACATGTGGATTCCGGGCTCTCTTCCTCCTTCTTCTGGCCTTCGTCTTCTCTGATTCTCCAACTCTCTCCTAGCTCTCTTTCTCTCGCTTTGAAACCTTCTCAATCTCAATTCTTTCTCTGTCTCTGTATGTGTGTGAGCGCGCGTGTGTGTGTGAGATGAGTGAATAAGAGGGATGAGATAAGGACTACTCTGCCTCTCTACTAATCTTTTGTTTGCAACTTGGTCCTTTTCTCAATATAATGAAAACACTAAATAAGTATTCGAATTTAATCCTTAACACCATATAAGGATTTTCTTCCTAAATTACCTTCTTTAAGCCATAAAATATCAGCTCAAAAATTTCTAGGCTAAAAATTAACTTCAAACTATTTTTCCTTGAATTTTTGGGAAAACAGATTTTTAATTCCCATAAATTAGCTTTAAAATTATTTAAGCCACTTTTGGGGAATTAAGCCTCTTCATAATTTTTGGGATATTACAATTCTCCCCTCGTAAAATAAATTTCATTCTCGAAATTTGACAAATATCTTAAGGCATAAAATTTGGATATTGCTTATTCATGTCTCCTTCTACTTCCTAGGCTACTTCCCTGAGAGATAATCCTTTCTAGACTACTTTCATAAATGGTATACTTCTGTGTCTAAACCGTCTCTCCTGACAATCAATAACTTGTTCCAACTTAACTTTATACATGAGATTTTCTTGAACACCAATATCTTTGTGCTCAATGGCATGTTCAAGGTCTGGTTGATATTTCTTTAGTTGTGATACATGGAAGACATTATGAAGCTATTCTCCAATTCTTGTCAAAATTTCAAAAGGACCAATATACTTAGGACACAGTTTCTTTGTTTTCATTGTCCTACTGATGCCTGTGACTAGTGAAACCTTTAAGAATATGTATTCACCAACCTCGAATTCCAGAGGTCTCCTCCTCTTATCGGTATAGCTTTTATGTCTACTATGTGCTGCAAGGAGTCTTTTTCTCATAACCTTTATCTACTATGTTGTCTGATCAACCAAATCTGGCCCATACAACCTCCTTTCAATCAATTTAGTCCAGCAAAGCAGTGACCAATACTTCCTTCCATATAATGCTTCATATAGAGCCATCTGAATACTCGCGTGATAACTATTATTGTATACCAACTTGATGTAAGCAATGCATTCCTCTACGGTAACTTAGAGGAAGAAGTCTACATTAGAATACCAGAAGGTTTTGTACAGAAGAATGACAATAGAGTGTGTAGATTGAGAAAATCTCTGTATAGGTTGAAGCAAGCCTCTAGGAATTGGTATGAGAAGTTCACTATGGCGTTAAAGGACATTGGGTTTGTTTAATCAAAGGTGGATCATACATTATTCATCTTTAAGAGAGGGTTAATGTTTATCACATAATTTATCTATGTGGATGACGTAATTCTTGCAGCACTCATACTGAGAAGATCAATGAAATCAAACATTACTTTAACCCAAGTTCACCATCTAAGACCTTGGACCTCTCAAATATTTCCTTGGGATTGAGGTGGCCAAAAGTGTGAAGGGAATAGCGATGAGCCAGCAGAAATATACCCTTGATTTGTTGAGAGAAGTTGGAAAAGAGGGGTGTAGGCCAAGTGACACTCCGATGGAACAAAATTGTAAGCTAGTGATAAGGAAAGAAAATGGACTAGAAAATGAAGATGAACAAGATGCTGAGAGTGAACAGGACACTGAGGAGAACAAGCTGGCAGACGAGAAATGTTATCGCAAGCTCATCGTGAAACTAATATATCTAACAGTAACACAACCTGATGTAGTTTACCCGCTGAGTGTCCTAAGTCAGTATTCTTCATAATCAAAGCAACTTCACATGAATGCCGTAGAAAGAATCCTAAGATACCTAAAAGCCTACCATTGGACAAGGTATATTATTAAGAAGTTATGGAAATTTAGAACTTGAGGGCTACTGTGATGCAGATTGGGGAAGATGTCCACTAGGTAGATGATCATGTACATGATACATCATTAAATTAGGAGGATCTCCTATATCCTGGAGAACTAAGAAACAGAGTATGGTTTCACTATCATTAGCAGTATCAGAGTATAGGGTGATGGCAAATACAATGAGTGAGCTGATATGACTAAGGTGGCTGATTAAGGAGTTGGGAGCAAAACAAAGTAGTGCAACTACTTTGTATTGTGACAATCAGGCAACTCAACATATCACTAAGAATCCAATCATTCATAAGCGAACGAAGCATGTTGAAATTGATTGTTATTTTGTAAAAGAATAGGTCTAATAAAAGGAGATAGAACCAACAAAGATTTGGATGAAGGAGCAACTCACAGATGTCTTTACCAAGGCATTAGGGAAAGCTTAGTTCGAGTACTTTAGAAGCAAGTTAGGCATTATCAATCCACATGCACCAACTTTAGGGAGAGTGAAGAATAATATCTCATCATCATCATCATCATCATCTACTGTTAGTATCTTTAAGTAGTTAGGATTAGAATTCCAAATCTAAATCATGATAGATTCAAGATATTCCCAGTTAGAGATTTGATGCGATCTCGTCATCTGCATACGTGCCTGTATATATTCATATATACTCTGTCATTATTCAATATATGCTATTTGAGAGTTTTCATCAGATTCATCATAACTAAACCAATTTCCCCTTACATACCTTAGTTTTGAAGTTCATTAAATAACTGAACCAATTTCCCCTTATTTACCTCAGATTCAACACATTTGAAGAGCATTTTTCGTGCTTGTTCCACTAATATCGCCAAAAACATATGTTGCTTTTGAAGTTTTGAGCATGAAACAAATCCAGCCAGTATTTATGCAGATCTGGCTTGAATTCTGTCATGCCTCAAAAATCAAGATGTGATAGTCAAAAGTATGAGAAAACCCACTCCTCAAAGCCTTAAATGTATAAAATTTTCCATACTTTATATCTACATATATTTGCAACACAAAATATAATGACTATGAATACATTTCATATTACAAAAATTATAGACTTTCTATAGAAATTTTGAGAGAATCTCACCTAAGAGCAAGACCTTAGGAAAATTCTAGAATAACCTAGTATAGTCAAGAGGGGCAGACAATTTCACAATACCTAGAAAAGGTGAGGATCCTAACTATAGCATACGTGGAGCACCTAAATTACAAAAATAAATAAATATATTTAAATTTTACATTAACTGGGAGTTTTCAACATGATGCTTCAACTTAAAACAAAAGTATCGACCTTCAGCAACCACTAAGAGGAACAAAGTCAACTGCACTAAGACCAAAAATAATCTTTTTGGTGAATAACGTCCCATTTATAGAATTTAATAAAACTAATAAAATGCTAATGAAAAATAATTTAAATAGATTGAACTTTGAAAAATGACAACATGATAACAAGTTCCAACTTCTAGAGCATACAATTATAATCATAAACAAAACTATATGAAAGATTATTATACAAACAAAACCAAATACGTAGCAAAACAGTTTGTTTAACAAAGTTAGCTTAAAAACAATATATCTCATATCTCATCTTTTGTAGGACTTTAACATGACAGATAACAACCATGGACACACAATCCACAAGGGTAAATAATCAAGTGCAGTATGAAGCCATGAGAACAAGCATGGACACACAGCCCACGAGGGTAAGTAACCAAACGCAATTTGAAGGCATGAAACAAGTATAGGTACAAAACCTACGAATAATAAGTGTGAGAACAAATCCCACGAATATCAAGTGTGATTACTGTGCTCACGAATGTCAAGCGAGCTCGAGGTTAACCATGGCTTGCCAAGGACTAACAGTACTACTATTAGTAACCAGCGTTCTGTATTCAGTCCTTTCAAGCATGCTAGGGCCAATTATCAAAACAATGAAAAATTATTCTTTCAATACCATGATAGCTCATATCAAATACGATATAATAGTGTAACCTAGCATGAAAGTTCACAAACACCATTTCAAAACTTTTCTTTAAATTCAAGTTGTCAACAAAACCTTTCCCAAGTAATAAAACTCATGTACAAACATTTCGAAATACAAGATTATCTCAACATGAAAATTTATAAAAGATATCTCAAATTTTTTCTTATCATTTCAACATATAATCATGAGTTATACTATGATCCAATAGAAGAAGAATAAATAATAACAACAAATAAAGTAATCAATCTTTACTCATTTCAATATCTACAAAAAAAAACTGAGACAATTCAAATACACTTTCATTGATAAAATCGCAACCAAAAAATGTGGTAATTAAATTAAGTTAAAATATAGCAAGTAAAAATATCATTTAAAATTTATAATGGGACACTATTCACTCATCAATTAAGTGCCTGTTTGGATTATGATAGAAGCTGCTTTTTCAAAGTGATTTACGGTATACAAGGTAAGTATATGAGAGGAATTTTGTCTCGACCTTCGTGAACATGCTTCTACAACGCTAACTCAAAAAAGCCCTAAGATGTCAAATACCTACAATTCACTTTACTAGCAGCTTTCATGAGGGATCCACTCTTTACATGTCCTGATGCCCAAAACAAAACTATTACAACTCCCCTTTCACAACCTTTATAAAAATTCAAAGAACCCATTTAATAAAAGTTGTACTGCTACTTATTTAGCAATAGCCATCCTGTTATTATGATGACCAATCTTCAAGAATCAATCCAACTTCTCTAAATTGTTTATTAAAAACTTTCAATGACACCCACCCTTTTAAACTCATGCAATTCAA
Organism: Albizia julibrissin; assembly: GCA_037074505.1. Classification (NCBI taxonomy): domain Eukaryota; kingdom Viridiplantae; phylum Streptophyta; class Magnoliopsida; order Fabales; family Fabaceae; genus Albizia; species Albizia julibrissin. Next base: position 15,957,933 of record CM073481.1, on the reverse strand, counting down.
TAAATATAAAGAATGATTGACACGCACGTTCCCCCCCCCCCCCCAAAAAAACTTGCTCACGCAGGATATGACTTTGAATTTAAAAACAAATAAATCATTATATCCAACTAACAAGTTCAACAATGACAAAATAAAGCATAAAAGAAAAAATCTATCATTCTTCCTTTTAAGCATGCATCGCCATTTAGCCAATTGCATCAAACTTCAATCTCAAATCTCTTGCCCATCGATTTCCAAACATCAATATATAAAGTTATCATATTTCCCAAATTCAGTTATTTACCAACTTTCAATATATATAGAAGAGAAAATAACTATTATTTTCTTTGAGTATATTATGTTTAATCAAATTGTAAATCAGAAACCACATCATTCTCATAAAATACATATCATAGCTTTTCAAGCAACAAAATGATATCTCAAAGCTTCCTAACTACCATACTTCGGTCTATGATACTTTAATCACAGCTAGATAATCGCTTAAACTTGAGTTTTTCCCTTTCAAACATTTCAACAAACACATGTTGTGCATTCAAGACAAACACATAAAGCACATCTCAATTCATGATCAACCAACAATATATTTCCAAGCTTCAACACACACACACACACACACACACACACACACACACACAAGTTACCAAGAATCAATTTAAAATTCAAGGAGAGCATAGCCTAAACCCATCTCCATCTTACAGCAAATAAAACCATTTGCAACTAAAGTCATTGAAGTGAAGATATCTACCTAAAAGTGAGCTCCTTAAACCTTGGTTTCCCACTTGTTTTGAGTTCAATCTTCTCTTTTCTCACACATAGATGCTGAAACAGGGGAAGGGGAATAAAGTTTAACCCAAAATACTCACGGCAATACAAGGAAGAAAAACGCAGAGAGAGGAAATTGCTCAAATAACCAGAAAACCGAACCAGCAGCAAGGAGGACGAATTTCACGCTTACCATACACACAATCAATGCCCCAAAGAGGAAAAAGAAGAGCCAAAGCTCTGTACCCAAACCCAACACACAGCGGCTCCCAAAACAGAGGAAGAAGAAGATCGATTGAGGGAGATGACGGACGAACCACCAAGGAGAATGACGCCTTACGCACTCACATAAGACTGAAGTAGTAGCTTTAATGCTTGCTTAAAGAAATGTCGCAACTGTTACGCTGTGGCATTTGGCTAACTAAATGACACACAAAGTAATATTTTTTTAATTTTTTTTAAACCCTTCTCTCTCTCTCTCTTAATTTGCTCCCATTACATTTATCCTCTTGGTCTCCACTCATCATCTTACACGTGTCATCACTCCTTATTTACTTAGCCCCCACATTTCCTCCTTCTCCTCTTTTTGTCACTCATCATCATCCCTATTTCGATCGGCATTTCCTCCTCATTCCTTTGTTTCATCACTTCTCACATTTCCTCATCCTCTTCTTTTCTTTTTTGGCACTTTCTTCTCATTTTTTTAGTCTTAATTCTTACACCAAACCGACCTCATTCCTCCTCCCTTTTAATCCTATTTCTTCCTCTTTATAGTTTCATTTCGTCCTATAAGTATGTGCCTACTCACTTTATATATATATATATATATATATATATATATATATATATATATATATATTAAATCTACGTACAACACATTGTCTTGTTAACCACTCTTTTTTTTTTAAACATGCATGCAACTTTGTCTTTCTCTTTTTCTTTTATTAAATTTTTTCCACATATTGTGCTTTAGGTTTCAGCTCACTCTATTCAAGCTTCTAATACATTGTAAGTTTTTTTAAATTTTTGATACTACAAATCTAATTTTATTAGTAGTTAATAGTTTAATTTTGCTCATGTCTTTTATCTTTAATTTATGAAATCTGAAAAAATTATTCTCATTTTTTATATGCTGAAAAATAAATAAGATAAAATTAAATATTATTATATATACATTGTATGTGAAAATATATAGTAGTTATAATTCTTAGTTGTTATAATAATTGCTAACATTGATGAGTTGTATAAGTAAAATAATTATTTACTTTTAACACTTGTATTTTACATATTAGTGATTTTGTTAATTAGATGTTTGTTAATTTATATCTATCATTTTGGAGTTATATTATTGTGGTTTGTTTTTCTTCATTTTGTTGTAAATATGAAAATGTGTTTAAAGTGTGTTGTCAACTGTAGTTATAGGGTTTAAAAAAAATAAGAAAAAAATTATTTTTAAAAAGATAATACTTCCTGTGGTACTTTTTTAAAAAAGTGTCACAATAAGCAAAAATATTTTTTAAAAAATATAACTTTATGTGATGCTTCCTCAAGAAAGAGCCACATGAAATGTTTTTTTTAAAAAAAAAAAGTGTGCGCGCGCGCGCGCGCATGTTGTTGCGTTTCCAAACACGACAGCTTTTTTTAATGACAATGGGATATATGACGCTTCTTAAACATTATGGTTAGTTTAAAAATAAGTGTCACGGCGGCTCTTTTTATAATAGTAGATATTTTAAGCTAAATGATTAATTTGGGCATTCCAATAGTTTCATAATGTTAGAATAAAATGAAATTGGCCCTTTGGTTTAAAGAAAACTCAAACCCAAAAACCAAACATAGGTAACAAAAACAAGCTCTACTAGACAATCATTTACTTATGTTGCAGCGCTACTATAACTAGGTAAAAAGAAATAATTCATTTTAAATTTAAGGGATATTACATGCATAAGATTGATTCTCTAATAGTTCCCAACTTTTCTTTTACTATCAGCATGCAACTTTGAATATAGATATGAAACAAAAAAAATCTTATTATCTTTTATTCTTATTATATATTTTTCTATTATTGACATAAGAAGTCATTAAAATTATTTAATTAATATTAATATTATTATGATTATTTTAAATTCCAAAATTTCTGGGTTATCAAAAATTCATTGAGCTGCACTGAAAAACGCGCGCACATAATTATAAAACAAATATTAATTTGGAACAGGAAAGCAATGTGTGTGTGTGTGTGTGAAATATTTAAATATAAAAAATATGAGTGAAAGAGAGTTTACATCTCTTCTAAATATATCCGTCCCTGAACAATATAATGGAGACTTGGCACCATTCAACTGAAGCCAAAGTCCATGAATGGTGAACTTATCTTGGTGTTTGGGCAGTAGAGGATATGGTTGTCATTGTTCTGGGATAGGCTTATATCGTTGAATATTGCAGAAAGTGGCTGGCCATTGCAAAACGAACACAAAATAATCGAATCCATCATCGAGTTGGAGGGCACGAGTAGTAGTAAGCTGGTCTGTATTATTGCCATAGCTGTTGAACTGTGGGACGACACTAGCAAGATGGTCTGTGTTGTTATTAATGGTGTTGTTGTGTGGAGGCCAAAACAGGTCTGTATTTGGGCGTTGAACTGGCACAAACCTAAGGCGGCACCAAGTATCAACATTAGTTTTAAGCTACTCATCATCATCATCATCATGGTTGATTGATTGCCTTCCTCTCTTCCTCATCATCCTTCGTGCTCCCCAGGGTATATAAAGCCATCTTCAACATCATGTGCTGCCATTTTTTTGTTAAATGAACAAAACTTAGGCTATGTTTCCTATTTTCATTATGTCAAGTTCTCCCATTTAGTGCTGGCATTTTTTTGATGCTCTTGTATATTTAAATATGAAACATAGATACTTGTTATGTTATTATTGTTAGTTGTTAAAATGTGTATGTGTATTTGTAAAGTATATTCACTTATGAAACATGGACACTGGCTATTTTTTTTGTTTTGATTCGATTAAAGGTATAATATCTTTTGAAGCTTAAAGTGTAACGAACTTTCGTTTCTCTCAATAACTATGGTTTCCATGATTCGAACTTGTATTTTTCTTTTTCTAGGAGTGATGCCACTTACCACATCAACCAACAATTTATTGGTTAGACACTTGTTATTTTGCTAATGTTAGTTGTTAAAATGCTTATGTACACTTATGAATTTATCTATAAACTTAACCTAATGGATATAAACAACTTGACTTAGGTTTTATTCTTTTTCTAACATATTTTTTTAATAAAAATCAGGAATATGTAATATTGGGTAAAAACTTAATACTGGTTAACATTATAAGAATGCTAGGAAACTTAAAATAATTTATAATGTAAAATAAATAAACAAGACCAAGGCTCGATCCCCTGATGTTTTTTTTTAATCAAAATTCGGATCGTTTATATATATAATGACCAAATTATTATGACATAAGACCACCTCTACTTTTGTGAAAAAAGAAAAAAGAAAACCTATGCTCCGTGTAAGATCATGTCTTCTTTAAGTCCTAAGCAAGACAAAATACGACGGAAGGTCCTTTGAAACCTACAATTTGCAGTGAAGTTCTGTAGGATATTTGGGTAATATATTATAAATGTGAAAAGACCAAAATAACCTCATTGATTAAATAGAGAGAAAGAAATAAACACGATGATTGACGAAGGACAGTGATGCCTTTACTTTAACTTTCAACAAGAGTATTTACAGAATAAATAAGGGTATATACATACAAGTTAAATAAAAGGATTTCTAAGACAAATAGAGAACTCAAAAGAAACTAGGGGGTTAACAAGAAATTCACAAGATAAATAAGGATATTCGTAAGACACATAAAGGCAATTACGACAAATTAAGGGATTTAAAAGAACCTAAGAAGTTAAAAATATTTTATCTATTCACAAGATAAATAAGGAAATTCACAAGACATAAATATGGGCATCATTGTATTTTCACCCATAAAATTTAATTTAATTTTGACACAAAGTGATGCAATGAAATTTTAAAATCTTTTGGGGTTGACTTATATTAAGTCTATTTCATGGGGTTGAAAGAAATTTTCTCTTATTTTTTTCAGATAAAAACCCTAATCATCATCATCATCATCATCATCATCATCATCATCATCATCATCATCATTATTATTCAATAACTTCGATTATGCTGCACTGAAACAATGAGGACAAACCTTATATCCATTTGTTTATAGTCAGTACTGTCGACTTGTCAATCAAATCTCAACATTTAAATTTTTTATCATAAATATAAAGAAGAATGGCTCATAAAAACCTCATTGAAAACTTATTTGTTAAATAGGACCAAGCGAATATTGTTCGTATATACATATAGGAAAGATATATTGAATAGAAGGAAGATTTTTTGAATTTAAGAGAAAATCTTTTGCACACGGAAAGATTGTTTATACGCAAATTCTCATTTAACAAATAAGTTTTGAATGAGGTATTTTTGAACAATTTTTCCTAAATATAATCATAATTAACAGATTATATGTAAGTAAATGATAAAAGATTAAAAGGTCGAAATATTAAGATTTGATCGGAGAATTTGTTGCAATAGATCTTCAAACACTATCTATATATATTAACGTGATAAAAAAAATATGTTCAAGGACAGATCAATTTGTATTTGTACAATATTAATTAGAGGATTAACTTGATCATGTAAGAAAAGAAAAATGATTATTAACTTTATTCACTAACAAATATCCTAATATGGAAGAATATTCAAGTAATAATGAAATTAACCAAACCTGAAGCTCTTTCCCAAGGCAATCTAGAATAACTGCTGGGATGATCCCCCCTAACACCTCCTTCATCAATACTGAGAATTGTAACAAGATGTTTCCTTTCTCTAACACCACCTCCATCAGTCTCCTCAAGGTGTTTCCTTTTCCTGTTGTTACTTTTGTCATTAGCATGATCTTCCTTTTAAGGTATGAGGAAGAAGATACAGACACACAACGGATCTAATTGATGAAAGAGAAGCACACAAAAGCTGAGTTGGGTATGCGTACTATTGAAGATCATTGTGAAGGGTGTGTGTGTGTCTATATATATATATAGTAGCTATACACCTAACTTGCATTCGGATTTCCTTATGATCTATGTTGGAGATAGTTAAATCATTAGTTTGATCTTACCTTGTTAGTTTAAATCATAATTAGTAATTGGACCCTATAAATAGAGGTCATAATTAATGTGTTTAGAGTGTGTGGGATAATGGAATACACATTATATTAAGAGAGATTAATGTGAATCTCTTTTTAGAGAGGGAAGTCCCTCCAAAATCCCTAGAGTTAGGGTTAGTTATTGATCACCCTCAAGTGAAGGGATGATCATTGTTAAACCTAAATGGGTTGATTTATATCTTATAAATTATCATTTTTATCAATGAATTGATTCATCTTTATTTTATTAGCAATCTAATTATTGAATATATTTCCAGCTAGACTAGGAATAATTTATGACGACCAAGACTTTATTTCCGCCCTCTTGATGAACAAATAACACCAAGACAAGGAATCCTAAATATATAAATGATGAAGATGAGATCTCTTGACTTCTAATTAATTTATTGGAATTGTTAAAATGAAAAAGTTAAAACTTATATCTATTTTGTCCTGTTCGACAACGAACCCAAGACAGGGGAATTACTTTTACATTACTCGTTGCAGCTCATCATTGATTCCCTTTGACGCCGTCAACAGACGTTTGTGTAAAACTAGGGTTTGCTGGTTGTTAATGTTTTGCCCATTTCCGTTCATCTCCATTAATATATTATTTCTTCTTCTTCTTCTAGATCAAGAGCGAAAAATTTGTCAAAGTGACAAAGCAAAACCATTGAACTATAGTGGAAGGCCGATGCTAAAGTCTTTTAGGCCGGGCATCTATTGTTAAAAAAACAGAGAGAGAAAGTTACGGCCGCAGATTAAAAAAACAATTATTCCTGGAAAAAAAAAATATGAGAGCAAATGATAGATGTTGTTGTAGATAGTATATTCGAACCGGTGCATGATCGATCCAAGGAGATGAATTTTTTTCCCAATTATAATTAGCTTTCAGTCTGACCTTTATTTTTAATTTAGCGATAATGTTAAGTATTTATGGATTGGATAATTTTTAATTTAATCTTCATTATTACATTTTTTTTGTCTAAACTAGGGCGCTATATATGTAACATTTTTATTTTATGACTTATGTTTTTACAACTTTTACTCTCTGTGTATTTTACTATAACAACATTTCTTCGAAATAGTTTGGATAGTAAGGGTGCTAAGTGAGTTACGAGTGGTTGGTGACAAATGTTTATATATATATATATATATATATATATATATATATATATATATATATATTCTTGCTTTCATATTCACTAAATAAAATAAAAAGATTTTAATTTGTTTGAAAAGAACATGAAAATATATTTCTGTTGAGTCAAATTCAGACTAAAAAGATAAGGATAATAAAATGTTATTTTCTTCCAGATTTAATCAATTTAATTAGTATTTTTTATGAGAGGACAAATGATATTAAGCCAATAAAAATATTAGCTTATACTACAAAGCTAGAAAAAGAACAGGGATTTAAATAACAAATACTCCCTCCTATCCTTAATATAAGACATATTTACCTAATTTAATTAGATTAAAAAAGTTAGTCAAGTTAGTTAATATAACATTTATTTTCTAAAGCACATAGTCATCTTCTATAATTCCCTTATTCCTTCTCTTTCTTGATTATTGTTAAGAAAATATTAATAAGAGTAAATTAGAAAAAAAAATTAAAAAATATGAAAAAATATGTCTTATATTTAGGATTAAGATCAACTCTCAAATTGGTCATTTATTTGGTCTTTAATATAATATACAATTGATTAATTTGAGGAGATTAAAGAAGCAAAATAAATAACTTAATTATAATATATATATATATGTTATATGATTTGTCTGAAATATTTATGTGTCTCAATAGATTATTTTGGCCCCTAATTTTGGTTTTTCTATCTTTAATTATTTTGTATATAAAAAAGTCAATTTAACTAAGTCAATGGAAATGAAATACAGCACTCGAACATATGTTTGGCTAACCCACACAATATGCTACGCTGTTTGATGGCGCTTCTAATATTTTGTAGGTTTGTATTGAATATTGTTATGTGCAATTGGGGTCATGAGGTCATCCAAATGATATTTAGAGCTAATTTGAAGTTTGACTGAAACTTTCTTTCAATCTTAAATGTATGAGCAAAAAAAAACTAATTCATAGAAATTAAAAAAATATTTAATTAGTTGTAAAAAAATGTTTTGGTTTAATTTTCTTAAAATACCTCTCCTTTTAATCATTTACATGAAAAATTATGCCTATTTATTGCTTACATAATAGGAGTAATTTTAAAAAAAATAAAGATCATAGATAAATGAAGTTGAAGTCTTATATTTAATAATAAAAAAATTAATCAACTATTTTTTATATTTAAAACAGAAAAAGTAAAATATTTTGAGAGAGCCATAACTACGTGGTTTAGATTATTTTGGTTAATAGGAAGGATTTTTAGGCTAAATGTTGCAGTAATATAATTGACTTTATTATGGCTATGATAGCTCAGAACGTGGGCCCAAACAACAACTTGCAAACAAACTCATTCTACCCCCATAATATTTAAGCAGGCTTTGCTACTTGAATAATTGTTGTATTAGACGTGTAAAAAAAAAAAAAACAGAATGAGCGTCATTATTTGTCTTCTTTTCTCACTCTTTTGTGTTCTTTTTATATTATATTGGTGATTTTGAAAATTAAATGCATCTGAGGGTTGAAAAGTGGGTTTTGGAATACAACAACATGGGGTTAATTTATCCAATTTTTAGTCATAAATATAAGATTTAAAAGATTTTTTTTAAGATTAAGGATGTTAATTTAATTACTTTAAAATATTTATATTTATTTTTTTTCTCTAAACAAATTCATCTTACCTATAAAGTATGAGGTGATATATAATTTAATCATACACATCCTACGATATGATTAAATAATATATTTAATCCTCATAATATCTAAAAAAAAAATCATCTGAGTGATATATTTACGGGTGGTAATTTATAAAGGATCCAAATTAAAGTCGTCGTTAAAGTATTTTGGAGTACAACAGAGGTTAACTCTTTTTCCACTTGTGTAGCCAAAAACACTTACTGGCCGCAAAGTTTTCAGCAATTAAAATAGAAGTCATTAAACTACTCATCAGATTCCTCGTATCCTTTGTTGTCTAATGGAATGGAAAACCGTGTCTTCTTTATAATACTGTTATATGCATGCATTAATTTGTTCATTGACGCACACACATAAAAGGAGATATACCATATATATTAATCCATAAAACATGACATTATTTAAAATGTTCAAACAATAAGGGTTTTTTTTTTTTACGAAAGGAGGGGAGGGAAAATGACCGGAAGAAAAAAAATTTTGAATTGGGTTTAAGAAAATGAGAGAAGTGGGATAAAAAGTTTTTCATTAATTTTTTTTTACTATTTTATCTCACATATTATTGTCTTTACTAAATTTTGTAATCTCAATTCTCCAATTTTTATAAATTCAACTTATAAAAAACCCCCCACCCCCACAACAAGGGATTTTTCAGTACGAAGGGAGGGGAGGAAAAGTGACCAGAAGGCAAATTTTTTTTGAATTGGCTTTAAGAAAATGAGAGAAGTGGGGTTAAAAATTTTTAATTAATTTTTCTTACTCTTTTAATTCACATATTGTCTTTATTAAAATTTTGTAATCTCAATTCTCTAATTTTTATAAATTCAACTCATAAAAAAAATATCTAGTACTGAACGCATTTTTAAAAAAATATCATTTATTTTTACACCTTAACCCTATAATATATTAGCAAGTATTTTGCTGTAACAATAGCACTAAACACCTTCCTTTAGGTATCTTTTAAGACTAAGTATTGGTTCCACCTTCCCTGAATGCGATGTATGTATGTGTGACTTCTTTTTCTTCCCCCTCCAAATGGGACTTCTTTAATTTTAGCAAACAAATTTATAAAATTATACTACTTTCAGTTTTTAATATAAGAATCAGTTAATTTTTAAAAAAAAAAAATAAGAAAGCTCAATAAGTCACAATAAAATATTTAGATTTATCGTTTTTTAAAAAATTAATAAGAAAATTAAAGATAAGAGCCTAGGTGGGGTGATATTTTTCAAGAAGGATATTAAGAATTGTAATTATTTAAAAAGAATAAAAATCAAAATAAAAGCATATAAATACCATTTTACCCCTAACTAACTTCCTGCATTCTCTCTCATCACATCTTAAATATTTGATTTTTTTTTCTATGTATAAAAACCATCTTTAAGAATTTGACAATAACATTAATTAAATTCCGTGCTAAGCGCTGTGAATGCAATTCACTTCAATTTCTGCTTGCTTTCAATATATTCTCCACTATTTTTATTGACCACTAGCCTTGAAACAGAAGGCAGACAAAATATTTAACTAAGAAAATAATGAAATTATCTTTAACCACTGAAGCTAGGAGAAATTGCTCAGTTTTTGCAATTATTTTTTTAGTTATCGAAGTAGTTCATCCTATGAAATATAACATAATAAAAAAATATATGTTTGATTATTTTTTTTAAAAAAAACTAGTTTTAGTAATTTATAAAAATAATCAGAAAATAGATGAGTGAGAATGATAACAAAAATATATGGACGCACTAAATTATAAGATTTACAAAAAAGTTAATAAAAAATTAATTTTTTGTGATTCTAATCAAGAACAAAATAATTTTTTTCATAAAATATCTTAACATGCATAACTTATTATGAAAATTTTGAATAAATTAGTATTTGTATATTTATATTTTAATTTTGATCCTTCTAAATAATTATAAGTTTTAAGATTATTCCCAATAAATATTACTTTTAATAGAGCCTTTACTTTAATTTTTCCAAATTAAATTGTCTGATTTATAAAATAGTATATAATCTAATGAAATACAGCAAATAATATGATTAAATAATTTATTTAGCTTCCTTAACCTTTCAAAAAAAAAAGTCAATTACCTCTTATATTAAGTATCATAGAGAATATATGTATATTGACATAATATCATACAACTGTGACTCACAAAACATATCACACTACACCATAACAATATTAAACTTATTACCTTTAAGAGCACATAAAAATAAAAGTCACATTATCACTTTTTAAAAATCATTGTTGTCTTGACTTAAATATTCATATTCAAAAAATTTCATTGTATCCAACAAAAATTTCACCTATCAACCCAACTTAAACCCTATAAAATAATAATAGGGGGATAATTAAGCTTAAAAAAAAGTGTTGTCCCCATCTTAAAGATATTATACTTTACTTTCTTCTTTAGCTCTTTTCTATGGTACTATTCATAGAACCAATCCCACCAACAATAATACTTTAACTATTCAATCATTATTTGATGTTAACATAAGTGTATGTTTTTAAAATAAAGTGAAGGTCAGTGTAATTAACAATGAGCAAAAAACCGGATCAGACCGGCCGGTCGACCTGGAAAACCGATGAACCGGTTGGTGGTCTGGTCCGATCCAGTTGATGCGTTAAACCAGTGAATTAGTCGAATCGGTTTGAACCGATCAAAACCTATGGTCGAACTGGTACCCTTTTTTTTAATACATTTTTTTTATTTTTATAACTACTATCTCGCGCTATTTTTTAAGGAAAAATGAAAGTTTGAAGATCAAGATGAAGAGAAAAGTAAGTAAAGAAAGAAAAAATATAAAAAAAAGAAGATTTTGGGGGATATAATAATTAATTAATTATAGGAAATGAGATGTCATTACACAAGTACAGGCACAATAATTAATACTAATAAATTTTAAGCATTTTTTTAAAGATCTTCATTTTTATCTATAGAAGTTTAAAAATATATTAATATATATATTTCCACTAATAAATTGTAATATTTTAATATAACCAGTCCAACCCCAGTTGACCCATTGACCCTTGAACCTGTGCCGTGACCGGTTCAATGTCCGATCCGATTTTTTGTTCCTTGGTAATTAAGACAACATGCAAAGGACTTTTTTTTTTTGGCTTGGCACAAGTATCTTTTTATTGGAAGCAATCATGTTCGATGCACTGTCAAGTACCAAATGTGGACACTTTTCATAGTGGAGATTTAAACTTTGTTTTGCAGGGACTTTTTTGATTTATTTATTTACCTATTTGTTTGTTGGGCCGGCTAACAACAATGATGCTTCTTAATTTTATCATCTTAATCAGATTTTACAGCTCATGAATCGCATCGGATACTAATAATCTATTTCGTTTGAAGGGGTTGGAATGGAGAAGGGAAATGGGGCAAACAATTTTTAACCACCCCTTCCCTCTATTACTCTCGAACCAAACAAACCAAGGAAAAAAACTATTAAAATTTAAATATTGAGTAAGTACTATAAGGTGATGATTTTACAAAATGCAATAATGTCTAGAATGTATGAAATAAAATTGTATGTGTTCGACCTTTTGTGCAGTAGTTCCATGTGGTTTGATTCCCGAAACAAATTAAATTAAACCAAATTACTTGCCCATAAATACATAATCATTTCATGCATATCACGACTCAAAATCCGAGTTGTAATCGGTACTTAGGTTAAGTCAAATAATCCCACTTAGCCTAGCAAGCCTTAAATGAAGTACACTGACTCTAGAACAAACATTTGTATAACAATAACAATATTTATTGAACTTCTATATTAAAGTCTCACTGAGAGAACAAACCTATAACAATTAGCTTTGGGGGATGCACATGCTATCCCATCTACTAAAAACATAATGACTCAGACACCATCATAGTTGTCATGACATTATAGAATCCCCCAAAATTCACCAATACATTACAATATAATCTATAAGTTTATGAAGTATATCGATCATAATCTACCTCACTAATTGCATTACCTAAAAAAATACATAGAGAGGAATGAGTCTACCACTAACTCAATGAGACATCAACAAAGTGTGTGGAAGAGAAGCAAAGGCACACAGTTTTTTTCGCAAATGATTTTTCCTCAAAATAAATAAATGTAACAAAATTCAAATGCTGAGTTGAAAACAAAAAATGAGGGTAAAAGTATAATACATCCTTATCTCAATAAAAAAATATAATTAAAATCAAATATTCAACTACAATATTTCAATCAATAAAATCACTCAATATCAATCCTGGTGGGAAATAACCATGCCACCTATATTCTATTTCATATAATGTATACTCATTGTGAGAAATAACCATCTCACCAATACATATATATCACATACTATATACATATAACCTTTGGTGGGGAATAGTCGCCCCATCTTTATTTATATATCCATCTATCTCATATACCAATTATCAACATAAATTATGGTGAGAAATAACCGTCTCACTCATATATATTCCATACACACATATATATAAAAATTCTCAACATACACACCTTCCACACACACACACACCTCCTAAACATATTTTTCCTTCATAAAAATAAATTTTTCAAATTTTTGAAAACATAAAGAATATTTGAAATCAAATTAATTAATCAAAAAGAGAGAGGTTGAAAAAAAAGTTAAAAATAATTTTAAAAAAAGATTTCTTCAAAAAAATAAATCAATTTAATATTTTGAAAACATAAGGAGGATTTGAAAACAAAGCTAATAAACAAGACAAAAGTAAGAAAATATATGTCAACATAAATTTGTTATAAAAGCAATATAAAAGAAGAAATACTTACATATTCTCAGAGTGTCAACCCATCTGTACTCTATTCAATAAAAATCATTCACCTCATGTCATTTAAATCTCATGTGTCATCACATTAATTTCCACTAATTTATAGTTTTTAAAAAATAAAATGTCTAGGGTTTCATCATTTCCTAACCTACCCCCCTCTTTACTCTTTCTTGGACTCTCCCACCCTCCCTCCCTCCCTCTCTGTCGATGGCGTTTTGCACTATTATGTTAATCTCTCCAAGCTATGTTACAGAAGATAAAAGTTCCATGGAAGTGCATCCTTTATCACCCCGTTTTCTTCTCATGCCAGTGACCGTGGTGGCCTGGGGCATTCTCCATCACCCACCACCATAAATATAATCCATTCTTCTTTTTCAATTTGAGTAAGAAGGTGCGTTTGTTCTTGGCATCTACCGGTTAGTGTTACTTTGAAAGATCCATTTGATAATTTTTAGTAACTTTTATAGATTTACTTTAATCTAACTAAATGAAGAATATTATATGGTTTTGATGCAGAGCCCATATAGACACACATTGTTATTCATAGTAAAGGAGTAATGGAGGATGCATAACAAAGTTAAGAACCAGAAGAAAATTGTGAGCCTTTCTCATCTGTTACTATTTTTAACTTCTCCATCACCATCATCAACATTTGAGAAGAAAAAGAGGTGAGTTGAAGGATAGCACAAGCTTCGACAGTGCTTCCTTCTCTGGTACTAGAAGAGACGCCGAAGGGGGAGAGTCTAAGTACAAATAAAATAGAAGTGAGATAGTCCAAGAAAGAGTAAAGAGAGTGGTAGGTTAGGAAATTAGGAAACCCTAGACATTTTATTTTTTTTATTATGTGAGATTTAAATTATATGAGTTGGATGATTTTTATTGGATAGAGTACATATGAGTTGGCACTATGAGAGTATTTAAGTATTTCTAAGTATGAATTGAAATACCCACACTAGCAAATAACATCATGATAATTATGTCCAAGAAATCATGAATTTATCAAACAAAACGAATAAGAAAGATTTATTTAGAAGTATTTAAGAGTCATAAAGGATTTGGATTTCCTTATCAAGGAAGTGGAATAAAAATAAGAAAAAGATATTTAAGGCTAAAAATATAGCAAAGGTGAAACAAATGGCACCACCTTGCTATTCATGCTCTCACTTATTGGGACCGACACTATAAAAAAACCATTAATTTGCGATGGAATTTGAGACGGAAAAAAATTCCGTTGCAAAAGTCATCTAAAAACCGTCGCAAATTTTTCGAAGGAAAAAGTCCGTTGGAAATTCCATCGCAAATCAGAAATTGTGACGGAATTTGCGATAGAAATTTCCCACGGAAAAATTCAGTCGCAAATCAAAATTTGCGACGGAAATTTTTCAAAAAAAAAATCAGAATTTGTGACAGAAATTTTCCGTCTCAAATTCCGTCGGAAATAGGTATTAATTAATTTTTTTATTATAATTTATTTAATTAATGATTAATCTATTTATTATGTATTAATTCTCATCTTCCCTGCATTTCTTCTTCTTACTAATTTTCAAGTTTATGACTTTCTTGAGAAATCTTTATTTGGTTGGTAGGAAAAGCGAAAATAAAAAAGGTTTATACTAACCAACGTTTTTGAGAAATGATCAATCCTTAAAGTTGCATTGCAGATTTGAAAATCTATCAATGAGCTTTTAAGAGAGTTTCAGAAATCTGACTTGA
The DNA here is from genome assembly GCA_037074505.1 of Albizia julibrissin. NCBI lineage: Eukaryota > Viridiplantae > Streptophyta > Magnoliopsida > Fabales > Fabaceae > Albizia > Albizia julibrissin. The sequence continues at coordinate 15,942,610 of CM073481.1, read as the reverse complement.
TAATTCTTGAAGCTGGATTGTAGATTTACAAGTGAGCTTCATCGTTTTAATCCTTATACCTAATTTTTCTTAATCTTTTTGATTGAGAGCATAAAATGATATAATCAGTGCATCTAAAAAAAGAGAGAGAGGGAATTCACATTTATTAAGAGTTTAAATTTTAATTATTATGAGAATCATATGGAAAATTGAATTCGTATCATTACAGTGCATTTTGTATCAAAATATTCAAAGAATTGAGTTTTAAAAAAATTCTATCAATACGTAATTTTTTATTTTTAGCATCTTAGAAAAAAATTAATTAGTATTCTACAATTTAAAATAGATCCCATTGAAATTTGTAAGCGTATTGACTTCATTAATAATTAAGATATCAAAATAAAAACTTACGTAAAATTAGAAAAATTAAGTAGATTTTTTTAAAAAAATAAGACTAACATATAATCATTACTGTTAGAATAACCAAATATTAATTAGTTATGTGGTATGAGTTGAGTCTGGGAGAATCATAACAAGCTCCAAATGGGAATTCCGTCACAAAGCCTAACGTAACGTTTTTAGCCAAATATTATTGCTTTATGATTTTAAGCCTCTATATATCAACATTAATATATGTTAAATCAAAATAATTTTTTTTTTCAAAGAGAATAATAAAAAAATAATTCAAGTATGTCATGCCATGATAGTATTATTGAAATAAAACTCATTTTTACCAATATTAGCTTAAACTAGAATGATTTTTCTTAACACATAAATGTGATTTTTTAGAAAATAATTTAGTTAATATTTCAATTTTTAAGTTTTTTATTATTTAATATGAATTAGTAATATTAATTACTATTTTTTGACAAGCAGTGTGTAAAATTCATATACTTCTATGGATATTTTAGAAAAAATATGCAAAAGGCGCTTAAAATTTCATAAAACAGTTTACATCAATACAAAACATTCCAAAAAACCTCTTTGTGCATGGGTGTGTGAAATATAGTAAAATGTATACTTAATATATTTACTTAAAATCGTCTAAAGATTGTCGGAAATTCCGTCAGAAAGTTTCCTATGGAAAACGTTCGTAAGAAATTCTATCACAAATCCTAACGTAAAGTTTTTAATGGATTTACATATGGAAATTCCGTCAAAAAATTTGACAAAATTTATTCGTAGAAAATTTCATCATAAATGTGTTAATTAATTTTTTTTAAATTTATTTAATTAATGATTAATCTAATTATTATATATTAATTATATTATAATTTAAAATTTAAAATATTATTAAATTATAATATAAATAAAAAAAATTTAATTCATATTTATTATTGAAATTAACACACACACACACATACACATATATATATTCGATAACATATTATATACAAATACAAATTTTATAAATACAATAAAAATAAAATATATAAAAAATGAATAAAAAGATATTAATAATAAAAATTTAGATATAATATTTATGTAACAAAAATAAGGAAACTAAATTGCAATGTTTAATAATATACACACACACACTCACACACACATATATATGATTTTGCATTTAAATCACACAGGTTCTTCCTAACTCAATTGGCAAAGGCACTGGCATACGCGTGAGAGGTCATGGCTTCGAATCTCAACATGGTCACAAAATGCAACCAATTTGTGATATCGACATGTGGGGGCGACGGAGGGTGACATGTGGCAGTTGACCGGGACATGCGGCGGTTGACCAAGACATAGGTGGTCGGAGGCGTGAGGTGGTGGTGGTCGGCGGTGGCGGTTGCCGTCCGGTGGTGGCTGTCGGCCGAAGGTTTCCGTTGAAAAATGACGTAGGAAAATTTGCCACGGAACAAATTTCGTCTCAAATTGCAAGGAAATTTGCGAATTTTCCACGAAAATTTGGTGGCAAATTCCCTCACAATTTGTGATGGAACGTTCCGTCACAAATTCCCTCGCAATTTAAGACAAAAAGTTCTGTCGCAAATTCCGTCTCAAATTGTGAGGGAATTTTCATCGCAATTTGAGACGGAAATTCATATTCCGTTGCAAATCAATTTGTGATGGTACTTTTTGCTACGGAATTTTTTCCGTCAAAAATTCCATCGCAAAACGGTTTGCGACGAAATTCCTTCACAAAAAACCTCCGTTCCGTTACAAATTCCATCGGAAATTACATGTTTTTTTGTAGTGCGATAGTAGAGATCCCTATTTAACCACATGATGACCAACCACCCTCTGAGGAACCCTCACAATTACCACTTGATATATGTGAGTATACTTGTTAGATGATGGTTGGCGACATGGCTAGCGATGGGCAGCATAAAAGATGCAGGAATATTTGAATTGTGGAATTTTGAAAAATGATATTCTATCTAAAGGAAAAGGAATTGAAGAAAGGAGGATGTACAAAGAAGGGATGAAAAATTCTGAAGCTACCTCACAGAAGCTCTGGCGGCACGAATGATGACAACAGAGAAGCGATCGATCTCCTATAATAGGTTTAGGCTTTTAGGATTTTGTAGATATTTAAAGCTGAAGGCCTTCTTGTTGTTGTGACTCTTATTTTTCTTATTATTAAGAAATTCTTTTAGAATTAAAATAAGACTTTTAGATAACTTATGTCTTCTGGGTTCTGGCATGATAATAAATTCTTATATATATTAATTTGTTTTAATATATAGATTTCGAATTATTTTGTAGATATTCATCTATAAGCTAATTAAGTAATCAACTAAGATATTCTAAACAAAATTTAGGTAATATAATTTAAAGAGTTTATTGGAATACTAAAAAGATCATGATAGATACCTTGATGACTTTATATGATTATTTTTTAAAAAATGTTCAAAATCCCGCATTTTATTTATCAATATGATTAAATTTTACTTTTAATGTTTCTCTGTTTATTTGGTTTATCACAATGTATCACTTGTAATTTCAAAAAAATACTTACATTAGGTTCACAATTAAATACTGAACCAATTAATTTCCCAATACCTCGTTTACCAAGTTCATCAAAGATGTGATTAGCATGCTTTTTCTCCATATTAAGGCTATGTTTGGATAAAGGAAAATAGGAGGGGAGAATATTATGAAGGAAAACTTCCCAAAATCGAAAAAAAAAAACTATTTTTGTAATCTTTCCCTCCTAGTATTCCTTTCTCCCTAATTATCTCTCCATTCAAACATTGGGTAATTTTTGTGGTTTGAACTTGTCTGAAGAGTATTCTCCATGCTTGTTCCATTCCCCTGGCCAAAAATCCTTACGGTTTTCGAAGTATTTATCTTGAGCAGAAAACAAATTCGGCTAATAAGTAGCATTCAATCAATGATACGAGTATATAAAAGAGAGTTCACGTCACTATATCTTACATAGACTTCGCTGAACAATACAATGGAGACTTGGCACCATTAACTGAGGCCAAAGTCCATGAGGGGTGAACGTATTTCGTTGAATATTTGCAGAAAGCGGCTGGCCATTGCAAGGCCAACACAAAATAATTGTATCCTGGTTTGCGTGGGACGGCACTGATAAATTAATAAGCTGGTCTGTTTTTGTGTGGAGGCCATGAATGATGCATATATGTAGTGAGCCCAACCTAAAAAAGTTCTCAGAGCCCAAGGGATTTTATAAAATTCATTTCGGAAACCCATATTGTAACAATTTAAAAGCCATTACCCCAAAAATTTCTAATACTTCAATACTTCCCCTTTGAATCAAAATAATTAAAAAAAAATGCAAGATACATTTAACCAATTTTCCAAAAAAAAAAAAAAAAGAGGACACGTATAGCATTAAAACGAATAGGGCAACCCTATTTCACGTGGATTTATAAGAAACAAACCATGCAAGAGCACAAGTTTGTAATAGACCAAGAATTTAAACCTATGGACTGTCATTTGTACTAAACAAAAAAAGAAAAGAAAAAGGAAACCACACTGAGGGGTTCCTTTTGCCCCTCTTAGTACGCCAAGTCAGAAATTTCTCCATCAAGTATCAACAGTAAGCCGAGTGAAAATCCAGCCAGTGTTCAGCCGGATCTTCTTTATCTTTTTAACTTTTCTATCTCGTATCAAGGTATTACATTTTTCTCATTTACAAGGAAGGAATGCCACAAGCACAAGAAGCAAATATTGGTGGGTGTCTTTGTGCATCTATCTATTTATTTAGGCTCTAGATCTTTGAGCTGCTTTTTCAAGAGGGCATGCTCGTATCTCATTCTCTCCAGCCTACTCTCAACCATATACATCTCATCTTTAAGGAAGTGAATCCTTTTCTCTAACCAAGCTATATCTGAAGGGCTTCTGCCCACTCCATATTCTACGCTGTTCATATACTCTGTTGGAGTGCTCACATGAATGTGTTGAGGCTTCGACAACAGTACAAGTATGCTAAACTGCTGCATCAAAATAAAAGGTTAAGAGTAACTCATGTATGCATATCCTTATAAAATGAAAGGCAAAATAAGGTTTAAATAATTGAAACGCACCTGCATAAAGAAGATGACAGCAAAAATCATAACTAGGAACAGAGAGAGATGGCTCTGACTTTTTAAACAAGACCGGAACTTTGTCACGCATTCTCTTAACATGCATGAAATTGACGTTGAGTCAATCAAATTTCCTTGCAATTGGTTGTCAATGTTGCGGTAATAATGAACGACGCCGGAGGTAACTGGTTGAACTCCAGAGACATTTGCCTCTTGTGAACTCTCTGAAGATCCTCCAGCTTTTTGTTCACTATCTAAATTTCCTTCGTTTGATTGTGCCCCCCTAGCAGGAGAAGCACTCTCTGCATCAAGAAAAGTAAATTACGTGAACCTTCATTATTAATATTTGGAAAGTATAAAATCTTTGGATTGACATAAGCAACATAAACTATGCAAATACCAACCTTCTCGTTTTTCAAGTCTCTTTTGCTTTAGCAACTCATGAGCCTGACAAATGAAATCAGAGACAAATTACAGTGAAAAACATTATTATTAATAGAGAAAACATGTTAACAGTTAAATAGCCCAAAAAGAGAATATGAACTTACCATGTTTATCCATGTAGCATAAGCATCTCGGCATTCATCAATTGTTGACTGTACTATTTTGCCTGTGATTATGTACAACCACTTGGAGTCAGGAAAGTGCAATTTATGGCATTAAAAGTAATGCACATCCATATGCAACTCACTGCATTAATATGGGAGCTTTGCCCGTGCAAGCGTGAAAGAATGTGCACAGAGCAAAACTTCTAAAGATTCAGTGCAAATGACATTAAGTTTGAGAATAATTATTCTGACAATCAAAGGTGAAATTCTAGTCATCAGAAACTAGTGCAAAAATTGGAGATCACTGCTGGGTAGCTCATGAAGACAAGATTATATTAGATTAATATGATCTGTTTGCAAAATGTGTCTATTTGCAGCAGAAGAAATTGATGCAAGGGTACACAAAATATCCCATGCAAAGATTCAAACATGTAATTTATGCAGAAAATTTAATGCATCCTAGACCATCAAGAGAAGTAAGATAAAAGACACTTTTCTTTTTTTTACCAGAAAAAACACAATAAACTTTGAGATTAAGAGAATATCACAAAGTAGACACTAAAATGACAATGCTCAATGGTTGCCTATAATTTTATACTCATTATATGCAATTACAGAGCAGTTATGAGGTTAAACTCAAACATCGTCATGAATCTGAGATATAGACATTGTCCAATGACAGACATTTTTTTAACAGAACTAAAAGTCACTAGACATCAGCCTAAGAAGGCTTGTGACGCCAAGAAAGTTCCTTCATCATATTATGTGAACTTTGACTTGATTTATCCTATACTGAAATCATAAGCTCTATAAATTCGGGAGATAAAACCATATACCATTCGATGAATAGCATAAAAAACCAAATGGCTACATAATGCTCAAGAATCTCAGCACTTGACAGAAGCAGATGTAATTAACAACCCTTTGTTTACTATACAACTCATAAATTTATGATTTGACTGTGTTTATTTTCTTATATGACTAGCTTCAAAACCAATGTACCATATCATTAACAGATGCAAGAATAGCATAATTCTGAACCATTTAAAGTAGCATGAATGAACATCAACAAATTTAGAAAACCAAATAAGAATACTATGTCTTGGTGCAATATAAGTTTGTATAAAGAAAAAATAACCACCCAAAGAAACCAAGGTAATATTTGAGTAAGCTATATGCTATAATAGAACACCTTTAAATATAGTGCTCTTCAAAAATGCCAAATTCACACAAATCCGCAAAATACAGCACTCTTTCGATTCATTGTTGTCTCTCTTGACATCCCATCGTCCCTGGTTATAAGTGAGGAAAGTACTTTGTAAGCAAAAAATACAAATAATTGTGGGGAAAAGTTGTTAGTGCATAGAGAATAGAAATAAAAAAATTTACTAGTGTGTTCACATGTGAAGATACTCAAGAAACCAGGTTGCTGTCGTCTGGTTTTTTTTTTTCTTTTTTTTGGGGGGGGGGGGTGGAATACCTGGTTGTTCAATTTTAAATACTATTGTTTATTTTTCAATGTTAATTATATTTCCCAAGCAAAAAATAAAGGATTCATTAAGAGCTTGTTTGTTCTCCTACAGCCACAGGAGTAAAGATATTGAAAATAATATATGCATGTTACTGGAGTTATATCATCCAGTTTACTCTTCAAAAGAGAGTCCTTCAAGAGGAAAGAAATGATGGGATAAAGAGTAAGGATTATTTTATCTTTATTTTAAATTTATTTTCAGCAGAATAGTTAAATTATTTTTTAAATAAATTTATTTGGATTAGTATTGATAAGATTTATCCTATTACGCTTATATAGGATTAGCCTATTTTAGCTGGGTTCAATTTAGATTATTTTTATTATTTTAATACTAGAACTAAGGGTGTTATCCCAAAAAAAAAAAAACTAGAACTAAGGGCTTTATAAACAAGCCCTAGGGTTAGTTTGATGTTAGATCTTTTTGATGATTTGAATAAACTATGGAGTTTGTTGGCTACTCCTTCCTTTCCTCTTATCAACTAGAAACGTTGATCAGAGACTTCAAATTACTGACAGCGCGCAGCAGACCAGCAAGGAGACTCGTCAACCTTCTTAAAGTACTAAAAAACATTGTCTTGCACGCTCATAGAAGCTTGCCAGCCCCAAATTAAACACTCATTTCTACAAGAGGGCATCTATATCACCTAAATGCAGCTTCCTTGTTACATTTTTGTATAAAACATAAAATGTTCTCCATTTAGGTACATTTAAGGATAATCAAAGGTTTTAGAACTGGTATAATCCCCTTCCTATGATTCAGCCAACTGGACACCATATAACCTGAAGAAATAATTTTCTTCTAAAAGATACTTATAAGGCTTTAATTTACAGAAAATTTCTGATTATAAGCATTGAAATTTACAGAAGCTTACCTCAACACGGAAGTAATCTGCATACGGTACACCGCTTACTCCTTGTGATGTCTCTAAAACCAAATGACTACATGAAGCAAAAAGTTCAACGTCAAAAAGGGGGGAAAAACCAAATAAAGTGATTCAAATGCTCGCCAATTATATTTCAAAAATTCAGATGCAAAATTACAACAACTTCACTTTAAAATATTTATATTAAAAAAGAACAGAAAAATATAGATTAAAAATAATATAAGAGCAAAGTCAGTCATAATTTAACCAAACATAAAGCACCATTAGTCACCAAAGAAGGAACAAAATCTTAGAACATTCTTCTTAACTAGATCATTATGAACAAAATCCCAAATTCACTTAACAGCCATCGGAGAGATATAAATTATTTAACAAGAATCTTCCTCATCTCCTGCACTACTGGTGCCCCCACCAACCCCTTCTCTCTCCAATCATTAGGTGATATGAATAATGTGACATCTCACATGATTCCAATATATAACAATGTTGCATAGACTCTGATACCACTGTTTTTGTTTTTTTTGAGGCTACACAAAATGGTTCAACAGACATTTTCTTCTAATGCGTTCAACTTTAACACACCCTGTGTCAAAGTCAATTTACATCTCTTAAATAACTCAATTAGTAATAATCTAAGCCTGCCTGATTATGTGGTTCTTAAACCTCACCCATTTTTACCCTAGCTACCAGGGACATCCATCCTGGCATTCCTATAGCTTTCCCAAAACTTAGCCCTGCTAAAAACTCATTTAGCCGCATAAAAAGTTAAAATCAGACTGCACATACAGGGTTTAAGTGCAGACTTAACTCTCTTCCCAAATAAATGAGAGAAGATAACTCAGATACACATGAGAAGATTGATACAATAGCTACAACCTGTTCTTGTAGAATCGGAGTGTCTGAACTTCATGACAACCACCAAATTTTGCTCCTTAAAAGGATTCAAAAACACATGAGAAACATAAAAATATAATTGCAAAAGGACAAAGTAAAACACAGGCTAGAACAAGGAAATTCATATTATTGGATGTTCAAAATTGAAGCAGCTGATGCATACCAAAATAAACTTTTATTGGATGTTGAAATGACTTTGCACGGGTATACCCAACTTCTTGAGAATTCCATGAAGTACACTTGAAGTCTGAGCGTAACAATCATACATACCGAAAGAATAAGGCTGTGAAAGACTATGTATTCATTATTTCATACCTTAATTAAAATAAATAATACAAGATCAGCAACAAAAGATTAAAATTGCAATAGTAAATTGAGATAAATTAATAATACAAGATTTATGCAGGCTACCTTTATCTCCACATCTTTTATGAAACGACTCGTTGAAAATAGCAGCTTCATCTGATAAGAAGTACCTAAAGAAGTCCTCTACCTTTATCTGCAATTTGCAATGAGAAGGTTCAGACAAACTTTCGTACATATTAGTTTTAACTTTTAATTATTAATCAATATATACAAGTATTCAACATCGCAAAACTTAAAAGGAAATGAAAATTTGTGTAATGAGTTAAATACACTCACACCTTTAGGTCATGTTTGGTAGGATAGAGCTATTTATGAGAGGCATAGAAAGGGAGAGGGATAGGGGGAGAGGCTACTACGGAAGTGTGATTCTTAAGCCAAAAATGTGTTTGGCAGGTAGGAAGAAATCATTGTTTTTTTAAATTTAGTGCGCTTAAAGTTTGGTATGAAGCAGTCAAGAAAGGGAAGGAAGGAGTCAAAATAGCCAAATGACCTGAATACCACTCATTAAAACATTTAAGTTGAATTTTCAAAATTATGGACACTATTTTAATATAAAATAGATAGAAGGTTAATTTTTTTTACAGGAAATGACATTTAAATATTTATATAAAATCATATAAAATTAAGATATTTTACATCAAGAATGGACAAGATAGTCAAAATATGTTATAAATTAGGACATGGCAATACATTTTTTGTTCTTGGCAGGAAGCAACTTTCCTTGGTCAAAGTAATGGGGCCTACTTCAATCATAATTCCTCAGTAACTTGATAATATGCAGAAATCATATCAATATAATGAATTCTCTCTCCATCTCCCTTTGTTGAAACCTCTTTAATCCATACCAAACATTTAAAATTATTACACACACTCAAATATTTTAAACAGACTGCCAGATGACATAATTGTGCATCTCAAAAATCAATTCCATCTAGGGTGTGGACGCAGGTCACTTGAACATCAAGAAAGATGTTTGTATACTTTCACCGTGAAGGGGGTTTTAGTGTAGATTATATTAAACATCAACAGGTTAATTTTTTGGGAAAATGACATCAAGGTCCCAACCAAGAAAAATAATATCAGAAAATTCCCATAACTTGTCAATTATAGCTCTTTCACTTGTCATTAACAAGCTATGGGACTTTTCTTATATTATTTTTCTTGGTTGGGATCTTGGTGTCATTTTCCCTAATTCTTTTAGTAACTTTCTGTATGTAATAAAAATTACCGGAAACTTTGACTCTGCAACATGTGTATAAACCTCCGGTACTGCAAAGGCAAAAACAAGATAAAAACATTAAAATAACAGCAAAAAGAACAAGAATCATAAGAATAAAGTAGTTAAATAAACCAAAAACACAGTATACTATAAAATACAAAGAATGGATAGATAGACAGTGTATCTCGCTCTCACAAACATACAATATTTCCCTGGACAACCAATTATTGACAACTCATAATAATGCATTAACCTGCTAAGCTAAAATTCTATAAAATATTGGATAATAGTGTTATGTTAAAATATACTTGTCAATGTGCTTCTAGTGTATAGTTTATTACGCTATATCACAAAGCATAGCATAAGCATAGAAAGCCGCCTTCATGTATTAACAAGTTCTAAATGAGGTGAAGTTTTTAATCATTGTAGATTTCAATACATGCACATAAGAACTGCAGTAGTTTTCAAAGCATACGATGAAACTTAAAAGTAATTTTCTGAGATCTTTAACATGATTAGTTTGACAATTTATTCCCATCTTTTAATAAACAGATACACCTTGCTACTGATGCTGCATCGAAGATTTTCCTTCCGGAAATATAGCTCAAAATGTATCAAACATTTCAGCTATAATCTAACAAAGAGGACCTTCATACAACTAAAAAAACAATATACAATCTCTCACCTGATAGACCTACTTTTCTTCAATACAAGGACTACTATTACCACCTTCCCACTACAATCAAACCCACTAATCTCCTAAATAATGCGTTCTCTGTCTATGACCCAACAATGCCGGGCATAACCAAATCTGTAAAACCAACAGGTCCTGAAGACTTGTTTTCTTCATACAACTATTTAAATGGAATTCCAAACTTCCTATTCCTCAAAGGGCCGTTCTAAGCTGAATTATCCAAAGAAATACCGATAGCAATCCAGATCGCTATAGGCTGATTTACTCCAGGAAAAATAAACGCCTTAGGACTGATTAGGGATTAATCAGTATTATTAGGATTAATTGTTATTTTTATTATTTTATTTTTTATTATTTTTAGAAATAAGTGGAATATCCACAAGTACGATTTAGTTCCTGAAATCTAGGGATATTGGTTATTTGAATTTCATATTAGGATTTTTTAGTTTGAATTTTGAATTAGATTCTATCTCTCTGTAAAACTACTTCTATAAATTGGCCTCTTGCCTACTCAATAAAGTATGACATATTCAGAGAGTTTATTAAATCTGTGAAGATTCTCCTAGGCTGTTTTAAAGAGTTAGTGAGATACTTGCTATCTCTTTATACAGAGTATCTTATTCCCCTTTTCTCATTATTCGATTAACCCCTCACTCAGTAGTTTAACAAATACCTAGTCCAGCCTCTTAATAAATGACCTACAAGATATATCCTTGAAATTCTCACAAAAAAAAGGTGGGGAAAAAGTTGCCTCCTCACCAATGAGTCCAATTTCTTTAACTCGGAGTCCTTAATCAAACTCTTCCTCCTATCCACAGCTACTCTGATAAATATCAATTTCTGGTGCTGATAATTGTAACCCAACAGTGTTTTTATAGAAAAAGGAATAAGGACTTTACTTTTAGCATTAAAGAGAAAACGGTCATCATTATGATATAACATCCATAACATCAACTTTCAATGAAGTTGCTTGAAACACAGAGATGAAAGCAGAATTCAGACATGGCCACACAGCAATAAATCACCCTTATTTGCAAATGTCAAGCATATTATTTCTTATTACAGAACTAATGATGCCTTTCTAATCTTAAAGTTCTCCAAACGTTACAAAACTAAATATAACTTTTTCTTTCTGTAATGATATGCATGTGAATATATGAAAGTCTATACAAGGAAATTATATAAAAAGGCCAATAGAGGGACAACACGCTTTTACCTGGACTGTGCAAAGCAATAGTTCTAAAAAAGATGGGAAAAGGAAAAAGCATATTTATAGCAAACGTAAACCAGAGGAGAAAAAAGGTAAATAGCCAACAAACAAGTTATGTACTAACTTCCTGGTTTAGTCTTCTTAACTAGCACAGCTTCTTGTACAAAATATTTGTAACACAACTTCGCAGGTAAGTTCTCAATTGATGAGATACATATGACCCTTTTGCTGTCAAAATTTCAGTAGTCATGGTTTATTGTCAGAATATTATGGCTCTAATTCACATCCCTGAAGCAACAGGAGAGTAAAATTTCCCTTTTTCTGAAAATATTAAGTGGAAACCAGACCTTTCCATGGCTCATAATAGACATTCATTCAGGAATTCAAAATAGTGGGGAAACATTGACATGAAAACTTTCTCTCCCATAAACAATCATATAAAATAAATCAATTCATGTGCCTGCATCTCAATTGAGCTAGAAGGACTGCCCAAACTCACTTTTTGGAGCATCCATGTTCTCTTCCGTCCAATTCCAGGCAGCTCCCGAATCAGCATTGTTTGATACAGTTTCTGCACTATTTCCTACACTGGATTGCTCCTCTGGAACTGCCATGGATCGGCCATCATTGCTAGAATTATCTTTGCTCCTGATTCCCACATATAAGTAAACCATGGATGAGTCCCACATTAAATCAAAGAACTCTAAAGCAACAACTGTAATACTAGTAATAGTAATAATAAGCATACAGATTGGTAGCAAGTGATTCATTCTCTACTATCTCAGAACTGTTCACTTTTACAATAGCTATAGATCCATTCTCTTGGCTGCTAGATTCAGATATTGCTTCCTGAAGTAAATAATACAGTAGAAAACTTGAGTAATGTAGTAATGGCCAATTAATTGACATTCTAGAACATCTCAATGTACAGTAGCCAATCATTATTTTAGAAATACAAATTCAAGGGTCAACATAATTTTTCATTAACCTGCTGCTCAGTACTGGCTTTGGCACCATTGCGATGTTGTGACCATCCATCATTAATGATATTAAATGCTTCATCACGGGACAGAAAGGATGCAAAAAAGTACTGCCAAATATAGAAAAGTAATAAGGACGTGTCTCTGATATTGAAACACAAGAGTGACACAGATGAAAAGCCAAACACAACCCAAAGACTTTGATTATACAGCATACCTTCTTAATTCCAGCAAAAATTTCAATGGCATTAGGAAAGAGTCCAGCTGTCTTTGCCTTCCGTACGCTGGTGACTTCATCAAATGGGATTACTCTCTATATCATGAAACCATTAGAATTTGTAGGAAGCAATAAAGACCAATAATGAGAATTAAAGGAAGTGACTACAGAAGTCATAGCAACCATATAACAGACCATGAAAAGTGATCCGTCCGTAGCACAATGCATGCTGACTAGAATCTAGGAAAATCCCAACTACAACCAAGTAAACCAGCTGAAAGCTTGTTTGGTTGCCTGACTAGTCCGTGCAACTAAATAATCCTCTGGAAATTTATGTATTCATAAACTTGCATGCACATTCTAGAAATTTATGGAGAGTAATGTATAGACATTTATGGAGTGTGATATATCAGAAGGACTAACATGAAGATGACAATTAAGTTCTCTGTCTACAACTTAAGAGCCCCCTAAGTGGAGAAACTTGAACCTACAGCAAACTTTTAAGGTAAGTGTTTTATACTTCACCCTATGGTTAACAACCAGAATGTTTATAAAGAAAAATAGATGAATTCACGTTAAGAATACATACAAAATGGGCACTGAAGCCATATTAAAAAATAAATAGTCAAGCATTGTGTTATGTAGCAAACCTTTGTCTCAAATCCGAATATGTTTGAGTAGAAACAAATGAAATTTACAAACAGGTACATATGACCCTACAAACAAACAAAAGAAAAGCTTAACAATGCAATGAAATACTAACATGAACAACAAATCAGCTCCTACGGCAACATTCAGCTAAACATAAAAATTACCTGGATTAGTATATTTTCCTGGAGGGCACAGTTAAAATCTTCAATAAGGACCTAAAAAAAAAATAAAAGAAAATCAATAAAGTGGAAAATTTTCTTCAATACCAAACAAAAGGAAATTTCAGAAACTTCTCAACTAAGGGACGCAACATTATATATAAACGCACAGGTCAGACAGCAATTTTATATTTGTTGTGCCGCTGTTGATATGTAAGATTAACGCATGCGGCAAAGTCTAGCTGAAAAGCACAGACCTCAGCACTCATTCATATTCATGAGCAGAATCGATTCTTTTAAACATTTTTTTCCTTTTGTAAAGGGAATGGCAAGGTTTTATCCTCTAATAAACTCATGAGAAGGAAACACGTGGTGGAAAGGTAACATGACCAAATCAAATGACAAGTGTTTTATGTTATCATTAATCAGCACAATTGCATTAGCTCTAAAAGAAGATGTAAATTTCACAAGCCATAAGAGACTGCCAAATTCTTGATTTTTTCAAGTATATTGAAATGAAATGCTAACAGAATGGCATTGACAATCAGCCGACAGATAATCCGCCTATAACGAAACTACAGCTATAATCAAGAAAGACTGATGCTCATGAAGAAAATACTCACCTCCTCCGGCGGAAGACGAAACAACAGACGATACTCTTCGCTCTTCAAAATTTCCTGAGACTGTAATTTAAAACCGCACAATAAACACGCAACACAGCAATAAAACGCATAATTAACACATTCAAAGCACCTTAACCATCCAGAATAATTAGGCACAATCAACAAACAAATAATTAAGAAGAAATTCGTGTCATAATAAGCTCAGCACCTCAATTTCAGCATCTTGACGAGGGTTCTGCAAAGAATTGTTAGAATAGCTCCGATCAGGACCATTTGAGGTCGAAGCAGATAACGACGATGCGCCGGATACTGATTCCGAAGGCGTGGCATCCATACGCTGAGTCCGCGGTTCACTCATGCCGCCGGCTTCAGCGGCGGCGACGGCCATAAAATAGAAGAAGACGACCGAAAGAGAGGAAGGAAGAGATCTGGAAAATGCGCGAAGAAGAAAGATAGAAAGAGAGGATGGCTAGGTCGGTGGTGGTTGGAGTAGTTGAAATTGAAGCGTTGGGAGAACGGAAACGTTCAGAATGTGAGCATGGAGTTACAGGTTGATAGAGTCAACCATCAGTAGTTCAAGAAGGGGGTCATAATCGTCTGGATAAATTGACTAACCGACACGCGGCCTCAATATTATATTAATTTTTTTAATTTTAATTATTGTGTTTTATATCTTTTTAGAATGAAATTGAAAATGAACTGAGCCGGAAAGCGCACGCCTTGGTGGTGAATATCAAATTCTTCGCCGGCGTTTCCCATTTTGCTTGGCATCTTTCTTGGCTTTGTGGTTGCGCCACATCAGTGGTCTGTCTTTTGTTTCCTATTTGTTGGACTGGTTGTTAGATCCACTATGCAACACCAAAAAAGACTAATTTATTTTTTTTCGATAGAGAGAAAAATAATTTTTTTTAACAGCATGTTTATTAATTTGGGATCTCTGATATTATTTCAGTTCAACTTATACTTTAATCCAACTTATTTTATATCAATTGAAAATATAGTTAAGAATAGGAAAATTTGCTGACAAATTCTCATCCTAAAATTTATCACCCAAACTAGGTATTCTCCCCATACGTGGACTGATGTAGGGAGTGTGTTCTTCATGACAATTTTGTAGCTATGAATTTGTATGGATCCTAATACTATCATATGAATGTCTAATGGCTGTTAAATGTTAACTTTAAATTTCATTTATTCTTTTTCATGTTGCATATATTATTGCTAATGATATAGTTCTATTGGTTGAATCTATAAAAAAAATTAACTCTAAACTTGAGATATAAAAAAGGACTTAGAAGTTGAAGGGCTTTCATTAAAAGCAAAATTGAATATATGCATTGTAATTTTGATAAGAGATAAGTTAGAAGTGAAGTGAAAGTTAATTTTTTATTTTTCTTTTTTATGGGAAGGGGGGATTCCAAAAGTGACAAAGTTTAGGTGTTTGAAATCAATTATACAACAAAATGAAAAAATTGATGGAGATGTTAATCATATAATTCAAATTGAATAGTATAAATGGAGAAAAACTACTGAATTTATTTGTAAGCCTAATAAGGTAAAAGAGAAGTTTTATCGCACTATTATAAGATCAACATTGCTTTTATGGTAGTAAATGTTAGTCTTTAAAGAGACAACATCAATATAAAATGAGGGTAGCCGAGATGACGATGTTGAAATGGACGTGTGGTCATACAAGAAAATATAGGATTCATAATAATCATATACGTGAACAAGTTGGAGTGGCATCTATAGAAAAAAAATGGTAGAAAATCATTTGAAGTGACGAACACTCAATGAGGTTATAGAAGGGGATCTTTTAGTTAATAACTTATCCAATGATTTAGTTTTCGATATAGCACAATTACGTCGTGTGATCCATATAGTCGACCCACCTAGTGGAATAAAACATTTGTTATTGTTGTTGAATACATTATTGACCGCATTCGACTATTGATATTCCAAGATGATAAAGAGGTAATTGTTTAATGGTCGCTCATATTCTAATTAATAATATATGAATGAATAATCTCTTTCTATACCTCAAAAGTAAATTTTTAATGGCTATTGAATGTCGTCTTTAAATTTCATTTATTCATTTTAATGTTGCTTACCTTATAGCAGTTCTTATTCATTTGTTACAAGCTAAATAATTCATTAAACTGAATTTACATATTTAATCAGAAGACACAATCACACTGCATAAGTACATATATGGCCTACAACAAAAATAAATGAAATAATAAACAAAACAAAGGCAAATGGCATTCGTTTGTGGCTTTTTAAAATGTATTATAAATCTTTACTAAATTGGACTTTGGCTCTGTTAATTTTTGAATATCAATAATTTTTGATATATTAAACTTGCAAAGGAATCATATATTTTGCATAAGATGAATCAATGATTTATATGAGTGATGACTATTAAATGTTGCATTTTATTGAAACAAAGCTGAATGTTTCTTTAGGAATTGGGAAACATGAATATTGGAAAATATGTTTTGTTGTGGAATATAATCTTTTTGGGTTGTTGGCTCACTTTATATTATATGGAAATAAATTGATAAAGGAATTTTCCAACTTGAAACATGACCTTCCAATATTTAACAACCGTAATAATGCCAAAAGTTAATAAATGTCAAAATGGTTAAAGTGCTAGGGAGAAAAAAGGGATGACAATTGCAAAATTCCAATAATTTCCCGTATTCATTTCTCTTTCTTAATCTGATTTGAAGCCCTAGATCTACATCTGTAAATCTTAAATTTTATTCACCAAAATTTCTTGTACATTTGTTACATTAAATAGAATAAAATGGTGAATTTTGGTACACTTGAAATGGCAAAATATTGGAAGTAGATGTTACATGAAATTTTAGCTAAATTAAGACATAAAAGTTCAATTTTTTTCTTTTTAAAGCCTAATATCTGTAGCCTAAAATGAAGAAGGGAATAGCACAATTTTTGACCCAATTTATTATATAATTTTCGGCCAAAAACAAAAAGGGAAAAAGGAAGAGAAAATTTAATTCAAAAATTGAAAAAAAATGTAAGGGTAAAATGATCATTTGACTAATAATTCAAGAAGCATTTATTTTCTTCATGATTAAGGGCCAAAGTCTTCAAGAAGGAAGAAGGGAAAAGAAAATGGATTTTTGGACACAAAATACGCCATGTAGAAGCAATATTGGTCAAGTAGAAAAAGAAGAAACAAAAAAGTGACAGACATGCTCAAAAATCTATTAAATTAATATTATTTTAAGGAGGTGGGAATCGATATTTCAAGAAGCTATTTAACACCTTCAAAGGGGTTAAATTTCAGCCAAACAAGAGAAAAGAGAAAGAGGTAGAGAGAGAACACAAGTTGAAGAACAAAAAGCAAAGGGAAGAGATAAGGATTTAAGAAGAAACCTAGGTAAGTTTGTAATTAAAATTCACTTGTTATTGTCTCTAAATCATTAGAAACATCTTCTAATCCCCATATGCTTCTTGAAATCACATGAAGCAAGAAGAAAAGCAAAGAGAAAAAAGGAGAGGAGGCAAAATTTTGAGGAATAAGAGAAATCAAGAGGTAAAGCATAAAACCTTGTCTTACTTGTTGATTTGTAGTAGTTGTTGAAGATTTGGTTAATTGGTTGGCTTGGTTGTTATGATTTTGTGATTTGGAAGGCATAAACCCTAAGGAGAGATGTTGCCCAAATTTTGATTAATCATGTAGGAAGTGTAATTAAAGGGTTTAAGAAGTTATTTAAGATTAAAAGAAAGTGTTTTGATTTATGGAAAAATGAAACTCCAATTTTCCCAATTTTATTAAATTTAAGCCAGGGGCTATTTTTAAGTGTTTGAGTTGGAATTTGATGGATTTGATGTTCCTATTGTCTTTAGAATGAAAAATTGTATGAACATATAAAAAATGGAGTATGGAGGCTTTAGGATGTGAAATGACAATTTTACCCAAAAACCCTAACATGTAGCTGCCTAGGGTATTTTAGGAAATGGAGTGTGATTTTGTCAAAATTGAGGTCAAAAATGGATTCTACATGTAAAATTGTGTAGGAATAGCTCAGATCATAATTTTTGATAAAAGTACAATTATATCAGGTATAAAAGGAATTATACTGGAGTCTTAAGGGCATTTTAGTAATTATGCATTTTTGGTAGAGATAACCAACTATATGAGTTTAGAATAAGACATGAATGAGTAATAACTCATTTATTATAAATTTGGAATTTTAAGAATTGACAATTGCCTGAGCTGGACAAAGAATTAGTATACCGAAACTAGCTAGACATTAGAAAGGATTTCAGGTAGTAAATCTATCTCTCATACACTATGTGATTGTTTATATGCTTTGTATTGCCATGTTTTGTGATATGAATTGCATGTTACAAAACCTAGCTGTGGCGTGGAAAAAGCACAAGTACCATCAGGCCAAGTGGGACTCAGCTGAGATAGTGAGACTAGTATGTATAGAAAGTTATCTGCTCTGAAACATTACAACAAGTACGGTCAAACAGTCATTTGATCCTAAACAATGAACACAGTATGGTTAGTAGGGACAAAATAGTCATTTGATCCTGAACGTCGAGCAAACAGACAAGTTTATAGTTTTTTTTTCTGTTACATGATATATGGTGCATTGCATATTTATGTCATATTTTATATGATTGATTGTGTGTTACTACTGAGATTCGTATGAATCTCACTCATTTTCATAAATTTAAAATTTATACAGCCAGAGGAAGCAACTCCAAGGGTAAAGAGGTTGACACCGACAACTGAGAGTTTCGGTCCTCTTCTAGTAGTAGTATTGGTTATCTGCAGTTCTTTTATGTTATTTTGGGATTTGTAAATATTATGTACAAACTCTGTGGAATTCTTGTAATATAATCAAGTATTTTATATCAATATGTTTATGCTATTTCTGTATGCCCACTGAACTATGTGTTGTTACTCTGATAAATATCGAAATATTAAGGAGTTTGACAGCATCTTTGTTAGATACCTTGGCAAAAATGATTTTGTTAAACTACATTAAATATACTAACAACATTATAAGCAAACTATAAAAATATAAATATTGAATGTTTCTAACCAATTTGTTCTTCATCGTTTGCTATGTAATTTGTAACGTGTTTTAAAAGAACAACATTAAATGCTTTCTTAAGAATTTAGAAATCTAAATCTTGGAAACATTTTTTGTTGTGCAATATCATATGAGTTTTCAAATGTGATGGATAACTTTGTATTAATCATTTGTGAGGTGTAACGACCCGCCTCATATATCCCTTATTACTGACCTTACTCAGAGTAGCAATGCGTAGTTCAGTGGGCACACAGGAATAGCATAAATATACTGATAATATTAATACAATATTGCTTGATTATAATACAAAAGTTTCCCCACCAAGGGTTTACATAATATTTACAGACCTTAATAACTAAAAGGCATTCAAACAACCAGCAACATTCCTCTTCGTGCATACCTCTTTTATGATCTCAGCACGTTTCCAATGCTCACCTGTCTGAATGGTTGTTTGGGAGGAGTGAGATTCGAGAGAATCTCAGTAGCAAACATTACCACTATGCATGCTAGATATATATGAATGCATGACATGCTTGCCTGCACTATTTCATGCAAACATAATGACATGCTGCATGCTCGATGTTATGACATACATATGGCCATTGCACAAATATAACAGAGCTTCATCCAATCATACATGTTCCACACAAATAGGCAAAGCAGTCACATAATCAATGCAAGACATACATATCACATACATGCAGAAAAGGTAAGTTCACTACCTGGTAGACTTTATGTCCTCCCTTAATCTGCCAACCATTGCTTCTCATTTGTCACTTCATGGCCCTAGGCAAGTGATAACATCATTAGAGCCATGAAAAGTGAATACCCAATGGCTCACATTAGCCCTATAGGCTTACTTTCACCTTTGGAGTTCATTCCAATTATATTTGGCCAATTTCTTCCTTAAGTTCGCATGAGACTCAATCTACTAGCATTTTTGACCAAACTTTGAAAAATCATAATTAATTCTATAGAACTCCAATTGAAGTGGTTCAAAGCTCTATTTGAAGCCTTTTAAGTTTATTTTTATATAAAAATACTCAATTTTAAACGCCACAACTACACCATTCCCAGAATTTTTCCAAACACCAACTGTTTCAGATGTTCTTCCAGAAAACAGGGCAGACATTCAAAAATTCATATCTTCATATATACTTGTCCAAAAATTACAAAATACCCATCCAATTAAATCTCTATGTCTCTAATTTAATTTTGGAAATTTTTCGAATTTTTGAATAAGGTTTTCCCTACGAAAATTTCGCACAACATCACTGTTTCAGATTCTTCCCAGAAAACAGGGCATATCTTTAACAATTCATATCTCATAGCATACTTGTCCAATTAGCCATTATGACCTATAAAATTAAAGGTATTTGTCTCTAATTTGAGACTAGAAATTTTTATAGTCATTGGATAACATTTGATTACTCAAAAATACGTCACCATAACACTGCGTCCAGAAAACGGAATACAATGCATTTACCATTTAACTTCTAAAACTTCTAAATTCATGTACAAGTATCCAAAATTCATGAACACTTGTATACCCACATAATTTTGCCTCATAAATCCAATGGAAGTATTAAAATTATCAAATTCTCAGTCCATCACCACGTCTTACACAGATCAGAAAACTGAAAAATCAGAGTTTCCGGAAAGAGTTTGTCGGTTTCTTGTTTTCTTTGGCTTAATCACTTCCTTTCTACTTCTAATAAAATTATTAGCTATTTAGATACTCATTAGACATGATTTAGCTATTGAAAAGACTATTTTCTTATGAGAATAAATAGTACCCAACTTCCAATATATACATCCAAACAACAAATCAATCGGTTAAAAATGAAGCTTACGCTTACCTCTACCCGTTTCCGCAAACGGTTCGGAATTCTGGCAATACTCCGGCAAGGGAGACGGCACCAAACACCTCCAAATGAAAATATGAAACCGTAGAAATAAAGATCTCGATGAGTAGAAGAAGTTTCCTGAAGGGTACTTTGAGAGAGGATGCCGTTTAGGCAGTGTTTCGGAGGAAAGAACTTCCTCTCTCCTCTTCCACCATTTTCGTCTCTCTCTCCCTCTCTCTTCTGGTTCTTTTCCCGTGAAAATAAGCTGAAGATGATGATGAATCAATGGTTAAATCAGGTGCTAAAAGATTACCACGTGTCAGCACCTGATTGACCCGAATATTGAATTTTCGCACAAAATACCAAATTCTGCAGATTTTCCATTAATTTCGAAAATTCATATCTAATTGCACAAATGTCCAATTGAAGTGATTCTAAAGGCTATGAGACCCTTATTGAGTCTAGTTTTAAGGAAAAATATAAAATTTGGCCAATTGGAAGCTCAATATTCCCAGAATTATAATCTTTGAATATTGTCTCAGAAAATAATTAATTTCTCTGGGCTAACTTCAAAAATTCATTTCTCTTTGTGTACAACTCCAAATGACTTACATGACCTATCAAATTAAATCTTGATAAGTCTAATCTTATTCTGGAAAGTTTCATAATTTTTCACCATCATTTATCCATCGAAAAAGGTCACACAATCACCACTGCCACACCGGGAATTTCACCGGTGGCAAAATTACTTTGTGTTCCACTTTACTATATTATGTGTGACTTCCAATCACTTCGTTTTGTTATTCTTCGAGCTCTTTAGCTCACCAATATAATTCCTTTTAATATCCAATGATATAAAGGAATTTTGGGGAATTTAAACATACCTCATGGGAACATTTGCTAAACCAGGGTCTAGCAGTCCATTTAATCCAGACTTAATCTTATGCCTCTAGTCCCAAAATTCGGGATATTACATGAGGTACCTCAATATTTTTTAAAATGATAAACTTCACTCTTCTTGATCTCTTTCATGTAATTTTCTCACAATATCCTTTACATTATAAAACATATGTAAGGAAACTTCATTATTGACATATCTTTCATCCATGGGAATCATACTAGCCTTCCAAAAAACATACAATAGAGTCTTCTTATGGGGAACAAATTTCATCAAAACGTGTAATATAATAACCCATGTATCTTTTTGGGCATTGATGTCATTGAAATGATCTTCAAAAATATTTGTCATAATGTATTATTTTTTACAGTAAAAGTAAAATGTGTTGAAAAATTGCTTGCATATGACCAAAAATATGGATCATATCACTTATATAGCCTATGAAATATTATATATATATATATATATATATATTTCAATTTACAAAGGCAATTCACTTGCTTCTCATTGACATTTACTATTTTAGTTAATATTTAAGTTTATTTTCATTTTCGGAATGATTCATAATTAACATCCGAATGACTTTTAAAAGATAACACTCTACTATTCAAGGGAATGTGAAATGGTGTGGTTAATACCTTTGGCCTTCCCAAACCTTTTATTACCTATATTATGACTCTTTATTGCATTCAGTTTTTTTTAATTATTTTTATTAGTGATCAATTGTTGTTTAGTTTTACTTGAGAAAAACTGTTATTACACTGTTAATACTGATTATTTAGTAATAATGTTTCAATGGATGCTGTTAGTAGTGAAGTTTCTACAAGTTTTCTATAGATATATAATAGATAAATTGATATCTTGAAATTTGTTTAAGCACTTAGGCGAAATTCATCTTCAACAAGAGTGTGCAACTTGTGTTTAAAAGTAGAATACATTCATATCTCTCTGTTTTACCAAATTACAGAGAATTTCTCTATATTTTAAAAACTTATATAAACCTCATTTAAAATTAAAATGTATAACTTTTCTTATATTTTTGAAATTTAATTTTCATCCATCTAACTGTTAGTTGATCGTAAAATTTGACTCTTAGATTTAGATTTTGACCAAAATATCCCATTTAACATAATAATTATTTAAAAATTTACATTTGTCAAAACAATTCTACAACTAAACAATATATATATATATATATATATATAAACTCAAAATTTTTAATATATTAGAAAATTATTAATTATGATTATCTTATAAGATTTATAATTTTTTTTATTTTTCATAATGTTTATTCATCTATTTATTTATATTTATTTTAAATGGTTAAAGATATATTTTATTTCATCATAGAGTATAAATTGAATAAGTTTGAGATTATGTAAATTATTTAAATTTATAGTTTATAAATTTTGAACAATTTTTTTTTCAAAAGCATTTATAAACGCATTCAGTTTATATATACTTATCAAAAGGATTAATCAAATTTTCTATCAAGTTTTTATATCTACATTAACTAAAGTAATTAAACTAATGCCTCAATATAATTAAAAATATGAAATAAATATATTTGAAAAAAATAAAATTATGAACAATAAAAAAAATAAAAATCTTAAATTATTCATAACAATTTTAACAAAAAATATAAATTTAGTATCATGAAAGGTAAATTAGTATATAAAATTATGAACAATATAAAATGTAATAAAAATATATTTTTAAGAGTATTCTTATCGGTGTTAAGAGTTTGGATTTAAGTGTATATTTTCAAAACAAAGGGGAAGTTAGTATAATTAAGGCAACATGCAAGAAAGGTTAGACTATTTGAAAAATTCTTGTGTGAGCCTGATTTGTTACCTCATCTGTAGTCTAACCAATAAAACTACAACAACCCAGTGAAGTAATTTGGTATACCTCATAAATATTAGATGGTATTTTAATAAAATTAAAAGATTTATAAGATTTACTTTTTCATTACTTGTAAAATATTAATTAAGGGATTTATTCTTCTAAGAAAAATAAACATGTGAATCACATTAACAATCAACTAAGATTAATATTACTTGAATTGTTATATTTTAACTGATTAAATTATAAATGACGTGGTAAATTAGGTTCACATCAAAATTTCTCTATAGTATTTTACCCTATGGTTAATTGTATGCAAAATGGAATACTTTTTGTGCATAACTTATGACTAAGTAAATAAAGATATGTTCGCCAAACTGAAAAAGGAGTTCTACCCACCGAATACATGTTGTGTCTGTTGAAGGACCTTGATCCTTTTTTTTTATTGACCGTGAAAGAAGGACCTCGATCCGTTTTTTTTAACCATGAAGGAACGACCTTGATCGTTAGTTAGTTACCTTTGGCTAATAATTTTGCAATGGGGATTTTTCAACTAATGTTTTAAGAATCTTAAACATAATATTCATTAAATAAAATGGGTTAATATAACTTTTGGTCCCTAAAGTTTGACCCGATTTTTGTTTTGATCCCTCAAGTTTGAAATCGGTGGTTTTGGTCCCTGAAGTCTGGTTCGATTTTGATTTTGGTCCCTTAAATTTGAAAAGGACTTGACATATTATTCTAAACTTGAGGAACCAATAGTTATAAACGGAGTAAACTTGAGGGACCAAAATCAAAATCCGGCCAAATTTCAGAGACTAAAACTATCGATTTCAAACTTGAGGGACCAAAACCAAAATCGAGCTAAATTTTAGAGATTGAATGTTATATTAACCCAATAAAAATTGTATCAAACTAATCTAGTTCTTCTTTTTTCCATTAATTAATTTTCCATTTAAAAAATATAATCGTATATATTATGCTTCTAGTGGCAAATTTGGATTTCACATTTAATTTTTCATGCCTATTTTTTAATATTCCAAGTTTTCCTTAGATTAAAAAACTTTTTTTTGGTTACTGACCTCGTTGTTTACATCTTTCAAATTCGTCATCGTTATTTTTTTTCCTTTCAACATTTATATATTTTATATATATGTGTGTGTATTAATGATATTATAATGTTAAAATTTTATAATATTTTCTAATTTAATAATATTTTAAAAAGAATATTAAAAATAATCACATAATTTATTAAAATTAATAAAATCATCATTGATAAATTAAGAAATAATAATTGTGATATAAATATTTAAAAGAAGAAGGAAGAGGGAGCAGATTTTCTCAAAATCTTTTTTTCTTCTTCTCAGAATCTCATCTCCACCCTTAGATAACAATGAATGATTCATATTTAATATTTTCTAAAATTATTATTATAATATTTTATAAATTAATTTTTTATTTTTTTTATGTTGCGGTTGTAAATTGTAAAGATAAGGTTTAACAGTTTAAATTAATTAATTTATGTTTAAAATAATATATTTATAGAATATTGAATTTAAAACATCTATTTTTTTAATCTGACAGGAAGATGTTAGAAGAAAATGAGAAAAATGATTACGAAAAATCCAAGCCCAAAATTCAGTGTAAATTTCAAGGTGACTCCCCAGGTGATCTTATGATGCAGTGGAATTGTGTGATTGTTGTGAAACAGACAACTCAACCCAACAACCGAACCTCATACCCTAGCTCAAAGTCTAAGAACTGACGGTTACAACGGACAGTTTTAGAGATTCAAAGGGTTAGAATGAGCAGCAGCAAGTGAATCTAGCAATTTGGTATTCCAACGAGTGAGGGCGCTGTGATGGTTTTCCAAAAGAAAATATGTGCCAACTAATTTGCAACATTCAATGATCAATAACAGGGAATGCCGCAATATCAATTCATTGGGTATATAACAAATTATGCACAGTCAGCAATCAAAATGAGGGTGGCAAAGCAACCAATGAAAAAATCAGGAGCAATTCCCAACAATCATCTTCTATGTTCAGTAGCCAACATTCCAATTCTTTTTCAAAATGTTAAGATCTTACAGAAATAATACCACAACAAAGACCAATGCATACAATAGCCAACCAAACTCAAGTAAGTGTATCAAATTCATGATATATAGACTTTTTCCCTCGACATACAAATATTTTCACTTGTAATTCGTGTGAACTTCACCCCGTTTTGTTTCGTCAATATGCCTTCTTTGCTTGCTGTTTCTTTGCCGGTTTGATTAACATGAAGGAGCAGGGTTGGCTCCAAATAAAACTAATGCACGTTTGGTAACAGGAATTGGGTTGGGAAGTGAAACAAGAATCGGAATCCAAAATTTGGGTGTTTGATGTGATGGAAGCAACTTCCATGGAAGTGTCAATTCCACCAAAATTGATGGAACCCATTCCATAGCCTGAATATTGTGGAAGCGGGATATATAGAATATAACCAATTATACTAAAAAATCAAAATATTAGAAAGCAGAGTTTCTAGACGTAATTTAATAATATAATAAATCACAACTACTATATCTAATAACAGCTAATAAATAATAAATAAGATAACAATAAGGAAAATACCAGAATCTAATTTCACTCTAAACAATTTATGAGTGAAATACTATAAGAGAGGAGAAGATACAAAATGCCTTATAGAAGGAAGAAGGCAAGTTGAGGGGGTGATTGAAATGAGGGAGGGGCCTCCTATTTATACTTAAAAAACCACCGCCCCTCCCTTACAAAGTTTTCGATGTGGGATTTTTCTCACATATTCAACAAATCTCCACCTTGGGAAAATTCCCCCATTCTCAATTTCTCCTAATTACAAATTTGTGCTAACAATTCAATAATCAATGTTCAACAATGTTGATCAGATTCAAACAATGTTGAAATTTGATAGAAGTCACCACCTTTGTTAGCATATCAGCAGGATTTTTCAATTGTCCGTATCTTTTGTATCATGACTCCACCTTCTTCCAAAATTTCTCGTATGAAGTGATATCGAACATCAATGTGCTTCGTCCTTGCATGGTAAACTTAGTTCTTTGCTAATTGAATAACACTCTGACTGTCACAATAAACTATGATGCTTTCTTGACCAACACCAAGTTCTCTAAGCAATCATTGAAGCCAAATGGCCTCCTTTACAACCTCTGTAATCTCCATGTACTCTACCTCTATGGTAGACAAAGCAACTGTTGACTGCAAAGTTGACTTCTAATTAACTGGTGCTCTTGTAAAAGTAAACACATAACAAGTAGTTGACCTTCGCTTGTCCAAATCACCCGCAAAATCTGAGTCACAATACCCAACTAAAGATCGATCACCTTCTTGCTCAAAAACCAATCCAACATCTACAATATTACAAATATACTGTAGAATCCATTTCACAGCTTGCCAATGCTCTTTCCCTGGATCATGCATATACCTACTCACAACTCCAACAACTTGTGAAATGTCAGGTCTTGTACAAACCATTGCATACATCAAGCTACCAACGGTATTGGCATATGGTACCCTTGACTTATACTCTCGTTCATCTTCATCCTTTGGCGACATATCAGCACTGAGCTTAAAATGCGGGGCAAGTGGAGTGCTAACTGGCTTCATTCTCTCACTCATACCAAAACGATTTAGCACCCTCTTCAAATACTCCTTTTGAGATAAAAAAGTTTCTTTGATTCTCTATTTCTTGTTATCTCCATGCCGAGAATTTTCCTTACCTCACCTAAATCCTTCATCTCAAATTCCCCTTTTAGTTGAACTTTTAGCTTCTCAATTTCTGCCTCATTTTTTGAAGCTATCAACATATCATCAACATATAAAATGAGATATATAAAGGATCCATCTTTAAGCTTTCGCAAATAGACACAATGATCGTATCTACTTCTTCTGTACTTATGTCGCAACATAAACTTGTCAAATCGTTTATACCATTGCCTCGAAGATTGTTTCAATTCGTATAACGATTTTTTAAGTTTACATACCATATTCTCCTTTCCAGCAACTCTGAAACCTTCTGACTGAGTCATGTAGATTTCCTCCTCCAAGTCTCCATTTAAAAATGCAGTTTTTACATCCATATGAACTAGTTCCAAATCTAACTGTGCTACCAAAGCCAACAAAATTCTAATAGAATAATGTTTCACAACTGGAGAAAATACCTCATTGTAATCAATTCCCTCCTTCTAAGCATAGCCTTTAGCTACAACTGGAGAAAATACCTCATGTAGATTTCCTCTTTGCTTTGTGGCGCACATCACCTTGATTAGGAAATCCTTCTTTCTTTGCATATACCCATTTGAAACCAATTGCCTTCTTACCCTTCCGGGAGTTTGGCCAATTTCTATGTACCATTTTGATGAAGGGACTGCATTTCTTCATTCATGGCATTCCTCCACTTTTCCTTTTCTGAGCTCTAGATAGCCCATTTATAAGTTGAAGGAATGTCATCAGCTGCAATTGAGGTTGCACAAGCCACCATGTCTTCGAAACAAGTAGGCTTTCTTATTGTTTGTTTTGGCTTGTTGGTTGCTATTAATTCACGTTACTGTTGAGGTCCATGAGTCAAAACCTCCCTATCAACTGGCTCTTCTTCTACCTCAGGAAAGTCTTGTCTTGTTTCCCCGTCTGCTCCTTGTACTGGAAAAATCATCTTTCCTTCAAACTCCACCTGCTTTGAAATACTATCACCTTGCTGGGTATCTTCAGCTGCTACCTTTCTTACCATGGCAGATTCATCAAAGGTAACATCCCTACTGAATACAATCTTCTTTGTCTCTAGACACCATAAACGATATCCTTTGACTCCAGAAGTGATCCCCAAGAAATTAGCTTTCTTTGCTCTCGGATCCAATTTTGATTCTTTCATATGATATTATGCAATTAAGCCAAATACATGCAAAGTATCATAATCTGTAGCAGGTTTACCATACCATTGTTCCAACGGTATTTTACCACCAATAGCAGTAGATGGTAGACGATTAATGAGGTGACTCGCATATGTAATTGCCTCAACCCAAAATTCTTTGCACAAGCCAGCATTGGACAACTTACACCAAACCTTCTCCAGCAAAGTCTGGTTCATGCGTTCTGCCACTCTATTCTGTTGTGGTGTATTTCTGATGGTGAAGTGTCTGATGATGCCATCATCCTCACAAATCTTCTGGAAATGATCACTCCTGTATTCTCCTCCATTATCTATACGAAGACATTTGATCCTCCTGCCTGTTTGTGTTTCTATCATCACCTTCCATTTGAGAAAAATTCTCAATACTTTATCCTTTGTCTTCATTGTATACATCTAAATTCTTCAGAAAAAATCATCAACAAAGGTTACAAAATAATGCTTTCCTTCCAATAAAGGTGTTTTAGAAGGACCTCAAACATCAGAGTGAACATAATCCAAAATACCTTTGTATTATGGATAGTTATTCCGAACTTAACCCTTATCTGCTTCCCCTTTACACAATGCTTACAAAACTCCAAACTGTAATGTTTTAATCCTTTTAACAACCCTTGATCTGAAAGAGTTTTTAAGGATTTTCCTCCAGCATGTCCCAAGCGCATATGCCACAACCTTGTCGCTTCTGCCTCCTTCTCATCACTGGATGTCACTGCTGCTATTCCAATAACCATACTACCTTGATAGTGGTACATATTATTGCTCTTCCGAATACCCTTCATTACCACTAGTGCACCAGAAAGTATCTTCATCACTCCACTTTCTGCAGTGATCTTGAACCCCTTTGAATCAGAGTTCCTACAGAAATGAGATTTTTCTTCAAATATGGTACATATCGAACATCTGTCAATGTTCTGATCAATATGTCATGGTTCCTCAATTGAACTGAACCAATGCCATATGCGGTAAGTGAAGTGTTATCTGCTGTGTGGACAACTCCATATCCTCCTTCTTGGAAATCAGTGAACCAGTTTCGGTTGAGACACATATGATGACTACAAGCTGAATCCAACAACCATACGCCTGACGCTTTTGACGACGTCACTATAGATAATGAAAAATATGAATTTTCATCATCACAATCAGCTACATTAGAATCCATAGCAGCCTTCCCATCGTTCTGTTTGGCTTTGTTCTTCAACTTTGGACAATCCTTCTTCCAATGGCCCTTTTATCGACAAAAGGCATATTCATCTTTACTGGGTCTGGACCTCAATTTGGATCTTCCTTTCCTTGATCTTGACTGATTTACAGCACGCCCTCTTGTGACTAGTGCTTCTGCTTCTCCGCCTCTTTGTTTATCCCTCTTTCTTTTGTTCATAGCTGTATAGTACATAACAAACATATCTAAGAGATACTTCCTCTTTGCCGTGAAGTAGAGTAGTCTCCAAGTGCTCGTACTCATCAGGAAGTGATCCTAACAACATCAAGGCCAGATCTTCATCTTTAAAAGTCACGTCCAAATTCTGCTAATCTGTTACCAACTTGTTGAAGCTGGTGATATGATCATTCATTGTGGTACTAGGAACATAAGTGAAGCGAAACAATCTTTTCTTCATGTGAAGCTTATTTTGACTGCTTTTCTTCTGGAATTTATCCTCTAATGCCTTCCACAATCTACAAGTAGAAGTTTCCTTTGTGTATGGATACTTCTGCTCTCTAGAAAGGAACGATAGAATAGTACCACAAGCAACACGATTGATGATCCTCCAATCTTCCTCCCCCATTTTATCTGGTTTCCTTTCTTCAAGAGAAAAATCTAATTATTGTGTAAGAAGGACATCAAGAACCTCGCTTTGCCACATCCAAAAATTTCCTGATTCGTCAAAAATTCAACTGCAAACTTTGCATTGGGCATAATTCTCGTCAGAAGCGAAGATGCCGGCGACGAATTGTTGACACTTGATGTGGATTTTTCAATATTTTTGTCTGCCATTTCTACTCTAAATATTATTTAATAGCTACAAATGTAAAACCTCAAGGTAATTCTTTTCTGATGTGGAAGTTCATATTATAATGCAACCACAGAGCATACTCAGACAAAACCTTGGCTTTGATACCAATTGTTGCAGAAGCGGGATATATAGAGCGTAATCGATTATACTAAAAAATCACAATACTAGAAAGAAGAGTTTCTAGACGTAATTTAATAATATAATAAATCACAACTACTGTATCTAATAACAACTAATAAATAATAAATAAGACAACAATAAGAAAAATACCAGAATCTAATTTCACTCTAAACAATTTATGAGTGAAATACTATAAGAGAGAAGAAGATACAAAATTCCTTATAGAAGGAAGAAGGCAAGTTGAGGGGTGATTGAAATGAGGGAGGGGGCCTCCTATTTATACTCAAAACCACCGCCTCTCCCTTACAAAGTTTTCGATGTGGGACTTTTCCCACATATTCAATACTGAGAACTGAATTTCAGTTTAGGAGTTTTGACCATTTCGTCCACTCCTCCTTCCTTCTGCCCCTGAACTTCATCGCGCCACCTCCCCATGCACCCTGCAAATTTAGCTAATGCATGATCTTAACCATATTCTAAAATAGGAATATCAATTGAACGCTTCAGAATAGGAACCAAGGCCAATGAGTTCCAGCTTCAACTTCTCACAACTTGATGGATAAGAAGATGAAAACAAGAAATAAACAATCACCAAAGATGTGAAGAGAACTAAACTAATGATAATATTTCTGACTTGACTCATTTTCTCCCTTTCCAAGTTTAAATAGGGTAACCCAATGTTGAAAATATAAAGAAATCATCACTCATTAATGCTTCCTTGTATGAGCTTCTCTTATGGTGGACACCTGCATTCGCACCTTCATCCTTATTATTCATTAATACCTTCTTGTATGAGCTTCTCTTCTGGGTTGAAAAAGCCCTGGTGACCCTTTTGCTTGTAGCATTAGAAGGCTCTAATGATTTTGATGTAGAATTAAACTTGATCCCCTCTTTACTCTCTAAGTAATGCAATCCATAAACAACTAACACTTAATCTAGACATATCTCTTCAACTTTGGTAAGAAAATAAAATCATGGTGAAAACCTATGACAAAGAAATATATTGAGATCTAGCTGCATCCCTAAACAGGTCAAGCAAGGTCTTATTCTTAGAAGGATACCAATGGCAAGAAAACGGACAGGCAGCAGAATCAAAAGGTTGCCACAGGTCCAAGAGACAAAGTATTGACAATTACATTTCCAGAAAACCCAAAAAAGGATGGCAATAAGATCACTTCGAAAAAATAGTCTCTTCAGCATAAAAAAGAATCTAGGACAACTTGAGTTTGAATGAAATAATCCTACTTCAGAATTTCTTCAAGGCAGTCTCAATATCGCTCAACAGAATAGGGGAAGCTAATACTGGCATTTCCTCTATTGCAAGAGAAATGAAGAGATCAAGCTAGCGCAGATTAAACACACATGGCCCTAGACCATGCTAACAATCTAGAGAGTATGAGATGCAAAACCAAGAAAACAACGATGAGAGATGAGAATGATTCGACTTCATTGAAATTTCTTGGGAGAAAGGCTAAGATCCGAACAAACTCAAATTCTGATCTATATCCAGAGTTTCATCAGGGTCTTGAAGGTAACTTGTTCCTTCAATGTGAGAGAGAAACTTCCGCAACAATTGTGCAACTCAGATGATCGATCATGAGAATCACAAGAATCAAGCAACAGAGATACTGAAATTCTTCAAGATTATGAGCTCCCAATTCGAAAATAATGCATTCTTCGCATTTTCTTTAGAGGGAATCTAGACGGAGCAACTATTGTGCAACTGAAATGTCAAAATTCGTGATTTCTTAAACAAGATGAGCCTTAATTGAATGGGATCATCACTTAGAATCTGCAATGCTCTAGACAGTCTCTGAGGAAACCTTCGACACTAGGTTCTGCTGGCACCAAGGGCTACCATTGCAGGAGGCTTTGACTGTGAGTATTGTGCACCGCCATTGGGCTTTGAGTTTGGTAGCGGCAGCAGTGGAAAGTGCCCCTGCAGAAAGTAGTTTTAACGTATATATTCTTTTAAAGTTTTTTATTAGAACGTCTATTTGAGCGACGTAGTAAGGAAAGACTTTAGGTGTCTCTAAGTTGTTAGGGACACCTAAAGTCCCTAATATTCCCATCTGACGCAAACTTTAGGCATCCCTAATCTAAAGTTGGAACTTTAGGCATCCCTAGTACATTAAAGATGCATAAAGTCTTACTTTTATTGTCCCCATTCCTCTAAAAGGGACATTTAAAGTATCTTTAGACGTCCCTTTTGTTTATGGACGTAAAAAATATTTTTTTTAAAAAAGTTTTGTTTATAATTTGGTCTGCCTAAAAATTTAAAAACCACAGAAACAGGATCGAAGAATAAAGCATAATATCCTTACAAATGGTAAGGAAACATCCAGTAGTAGTTAATTAACTCCTACTACCATCTATGTACAAGAACCACCACAAAGTATTGTCAAAAATGTTGTCTATACTACCTAAAATAAACATACACATTTACTGATCTATGTGTTGAAGAAGCTGTCCAGCCAAAAAGTCTTTAATCAAATTAATGTCTTCAAGTAAGTAAGCAGCTTCATTATCAAAAATATGTAAATTAGAAAATAAGATTAGATAAAATCAGTAAAGAATCCATAATTCAATTACAATACTTAAAATATTATCATTTGATTACTTGCCGAAAATCACTTGTAACACCGCTTTGAATGATATTATATATGTAAAGGATAACGTAGTAGCCCGCATTCAGTGGCCCCTGGCTGTTGAGAGCACTATAAATCAAAAGCAGTTGGTTAAAATTAATAAAGTCATATTTAAAATGACCGTGAATGAAAGAGCTTGAATTGAAACCACATATTATTGGATAAAACCACTTTGGGTTTCTGACAACTCTACCCTCGCGTGACCCACTAAGGATTCTATATGTCTGGGTCCTACTACCATTAAAATGTAAAACCACAAAAATTAGAACAATTCATTTAAGTCAAAAATTAATGAAATAAAAATAAAATAAATTACATATTGAAGACGGATTTTGTTCCCTTGTCTGGCTTTTTACCCAAAGAATCAAACAAATAAACGTGGTTAATGCAAGGACAAACAACACACAGACTCTAATGGTAACTACAACAACATATAGATTAAAATGAAGTTAGATGATAAGGCAATTATTTCTTAAACTTCCTACAAAATCAAAATTAAAGTACGTACCCTTGAACAATTGCTGCTAGATAACAATGAAGTTTAGTCTCTCCCATTGTGTAGCCCACATAATACATCATTTTTTGCATATCATTGCTATCCCTTGTCATATTTGCTGGACACAAGAATCTGTATAAATTCTCCCTTCCTATATTGATGCATATGTGGTTAAAGGACCTAAAATAGAAATCAAATGATAAATGAAATATTGAACGTTTGAAATCAAAAAACCACTACATTAATTGAAGGAAAAAAACTAATGGTTTGGAAAGTTTTACCTATCCTGCATCTATCTCCTCCAAATGCATAAACTCCTTGGGATCTTTATCGTCAATCGTGAAGGGATATGTCAATTGTTGACCCACAATCCCTAGAAGCATCTGCAAGTCGATCTGACGAACACCTTTGTAAATCTGTTGCAATCATGCCAAGAGAGGTCATTTCCCTGCATCTTGCTCATCCTATTATCATAACATAAAAAACTGATTAATAGTATGATACCAACAGATATCAAGTAATACGAAGGTAGTTCCTACCATTAGAGGGGTTGCGCATGTGCCAATAAGGTTATAGGGCCAAAGGATGAAAGATCATATCTCCTGACCCAGCGTGGCAACCTCTTTGTTAGGGATAGGGATGAATGTACCTTCTTCCTCCTCTCGAACATATATGACTGTCACCCTACTTAAATGGTGTGGAATTTGATTATAATGGTGGGTGGTAGCTTGTCTGTGAATGAGAGCATCGGCAACAACACGAAGCAGTGGGGCATCCAAATAGAATATGCAAGGTTCTCCTGGCTCCAGAGTAGGAGAAGGCTGGCTCAGTGGTTCTGGAATGGCATAAAGCTTGTTAAGGGGTTCCTCTGGTGGGTGGTAACTTCCTTTGGTACTGGGAAAAGCCGGGGATTCCTAGGTTCTATGCCCATCACTTTGCATCTTCGAGTCAAACATATATTTCATTTCACCACCTAGCTTTGCCAACAACTCTTCTTGGAGCTTGTTGTAAAGTTTAACCTCGAGCTCTTATTTAATCTTGGCCACAAGCTCTCTACTGAGTTCAGCTTGTGATGAATTATATGAGGCTCATCCAAAACAATTCGCCACACTAACTCCTCTTACCTCCCCTCGAACTCGATTGGGCTTATCAGGCTTCGCAATCGCTATTGACAATATGTTCATCCGTCCACTAGGAGTGAACGAACCTTGGCTACTCTGCTCTTCGAGTTCATCTTATAGCATACAATTTATTATAAACGAAAATTAAACACTAGAAATACAACAAAATGTCAAAATTATATACTTATACTTTAACTACTTACAATTCTCGAGGCAACCTCAGCAACAACATGATTTATGAACTTCCTACCCTTAATCCTTGCTGCTTTCTCTTTTTTGTGACACGAAGTAGGAGCCAGGGCCTGCACAACAGCGTTAGGATCTGATTTGGCTGCTTCCTTCATTTTCTCTTACTCTTCTTCCATCATCCTTCGCTCAAGCTTCCGATAACTACCACGAGACATGCAATGATGATACTGATTTGCTGCTTGCCTCTCGGTATTTGCTGTACTTACTTTTTGTGAAAGGAAAAAAATGAAAAATGAGTCAATGTTGTCAAGTATATTGAAATAAAAAGTTCTATACTCTGATGAAAGAAATTTTACTAAGGTAGACCATTTTTTCCCATGCTTAAGTTGATGGAAGTGTGTTTCTGCTTCATAGATCGTCATGCTTTATGCCTCTTCACATTGTACCCTGACAAGTTCCCGTATACAGGGAAGTCATTTATCGTGGTGAAAATCATTGCACGTAGCTTGACAGGTTCGTTCTTATATGCATCAAACACATCTATGCCTTCCTCCCACAACTTTTTCAAGTTCTTAATTAAAGGCGCCAAGTACACATCGATGTCGTTCCCTAGCTATTTTGGTCCATAGATCATTATAGAAAACATCACATACTTGCGTTTCATACATAGCCAGGGAGGTAAGTTATATATTACAAGGAGAATTGGCTACGAATTATGTGTGCTAGTAAGAGTTCCAAACGGATTGATTCCATCTGTACAAGGGCCAAGCCGAAGGTTTCTCGGCTTGCTGCCAAATTAAGGGAACATTTCATCTATTTTGCTCCACTGTGGAGAGTCAGCCGGGTGCCGAAGATATTTTCTCATCAGAATGCCATCTCAACTTTTTTGCTTTCGTTGGACTCGTAAACAACTTGTTAAACTGCGGTATTAATGGAAGATACCATAACACCTTTAAGGGTTGCCTTTTAGTTGTCCCTTCGCTACAACCACCATCTTTCTTCACATTGTATTGTGACGTTTTACATTTAGGACACTCACTAAGACCTTCATACTCCTTTCTGTACAATATGCAGTCATTAGGGTAAGCGTGTATCTTTTTATATTCCATACCCATCGTATACAAGATTTTCTTAGCCTCATACATACAGTTTGGAAGTAAATTATCGTTTGGAAACATATCATACAACAATTCAAGCAGCAATGTGAAACTATTATCGGTCCATCCACAAGTTGCCTTTAAGTTGACCAAATGCAATGTTCCTGTCAGCCGTGTGTACTTACTCCCAGGGTACAAAGGTGTCTTTGTATCACTTCGTAGGCTATCATATTCATGCGAATGCACAATGGATTCTACCTCAACATCGTGAATCATTTTCTCCATTATGTCTTCATCTATCACATCCAAAACTTCCTTCTTGTGAGATGGACAATCTGTTACTTCCTCACCATGCCATATCCACCTTATGTATCGAAGATTTATTCCATCACAAAGTAGGTGATCCTTTATAATATCAACATCTCATCGACTTTCATTTAAACAATTGACATAAGGACAAAAATACTTCCCATTTTTTGTTCGAGCATTCCTTCTAGCAAATTTAATAAACTCGTCCACCTCATTCTCGTATTATTCACTAGTTCTCAAAGTATTTATCCAACTATTATCCATTTTATTACTACCTAAGTTATTCTCAATCAAACTTAAGCTTAGAACAATTATCAACAAAAGGATTTCCTTTTACAAAATGTTTTTAAAAAATTCGACAGTATTTCCCCTTAAACTTAAGACATCCAAAAATTTAAATAACAAAACATTTCAGCTTAATTTAAACAAAACTAACTAATTGAGGTTCAAACTTAAGATCTTATTTAGTACTGGCAGTGAACTCACTCTTGCATATATAAAAACACATGTTTCAAATTAAATAACATAATTATACTTATTATTTTCCATAGGAATACAAATAAATGTTGGCTTAGTTAGTTAACATATTCCAATCATAAGTGGGTGAGCTATAAATAAATTAAATTAGACCTCCTGGCATTGAAATCATTTAGTCTATTAAAGGAGCATGCCTATAATTGAAAGAGTTTTTTTAGTCCAATCATTACCATATTAATAAAATAAATTGATTAATATGGACAAAATTCATACAGTTTCCTACACCCACAACAATAAGTCCAAAAAAATAATTACAATGCAAGTTAATATTTCAATAATTCTAATGCAAGTTAATCCAGTAAAACTAGCGATATCCTTAATGGCACAAAAATAATTCCAGAAAAATGAACAAAAGGGCAAAGATTTTCTAATATACTTAATGACAAGGGAAAATAAACTGAATTACTAAGAGTTTAAAGAAAGTGTCAATATTTGAGTGTTGTTTTACGTCTTCCGTCTTACGAGATAGCCACTGAGTGAGGACGAGGGAGAGAGGGAATGAGGAGGAGGAGGAGGAGGAGTAGTGGAGAGAGGGAGTAGGAGGAGGATGAGGAGGAGTATGTGTGTGTCTGTCGCCGCCCGGGGGGGCAGTCGTTGTGTGTGTGTGTGTGTTTGTCCTGGGGGTCGGCGGGAGTTGGGGTGTTTTGGGGGAGGGAGTGGGTGTGTCAGGGAGAGATGGTGGTGTGTATGTCTGTGTCTGTGTAGTTAGGGGGAGGGTAGTGTGTGTGGGGGGTGTTTAGGCGTCCCTAGCCAATATGGGGACGCCTAAACAAACTTTATGCGTCCCCAAACTTTTTTGGGGATGCATAAAGTGGCCCACGCCTGCTTTTTGCAGGCTTGCGCCTGCCATGGTAGGCTGTCCTTTCAAAATGGGGACACCTAAAACTTACTTTAGGTGTCCTTAAATTTTTTGGGGACACCAAAAGTAAACCAAATCAAACATTGGGGCCATATTGAAGACTTTTAAGCGTTCCATCTGTGATTTGGGACGCCTAAAGTTGATTTTAGGTGTCCCAAATTTTAAAGGGACGCCTAAAATGACTTTAAGCGTCTTTATTCTGACTTGGGACGTATAAAGTTTAAAAATTCCCTTCCAAAACTACATAAATGTCATTGTCTCAACTTTTGACTTCCCTTTTTTTTAAAAATGACGTATTTTAGGGAAGTAAAATGTATTTTTTTGTAGTAACAAGATCAAAAAAGGATAGCAACAAGATCATTTCAAAAAAATATAGTCTCTTCAGCATCAAAAAGAATCTGGGACAACTTGAGTTTGAATGAAATAATCCTACTTCAGAATTTCCTCAAGGCAGTCTCAATATCGATCAACAGAATAAGGGAAGCTAATACTGGAATTTCCTCTACTGCAAGAGAAATGAAGAGATCAAACTACCGCATATTAAACTCACATGGCCCTAGACCATGCTAACAATCTAGAGAGTATGAGAAGCAAAACCAAGAAAACAACTATAAGAGATGAGAATGATTCGACTTCATTGAAATTTCTTTCGAGAAAGGCTAGGATCCGAACAAACTCAAATTCTGATCTATATCCAGAGTTTCATCAGGGTCTTGAAGGTAACTTGTTCCTTCAATGTGAGAGAGAAACCTTCGCAACAATTGTGCAACTCAAATGATCGATCGTGAGAATCACAAGAATCAAGCAACAGAGATACTGAAATTCTTCAAGATTATGAGCTCTCGATTCGAAAATCATGCATTCTTCACATTTTCTTTAGAGGGAATCTGGATAGAGCAACTATTGTGCAATTGAAATGTCAAAATTCGTGATTTCTAAAACTAGATGAGCCTTAATCGAATGGGATCGTCGCTTAGAATATGCGATGCTTTAGACAGTCTCTGAAGAAACCTTCGACACTAGGTTCTGCCGGCACCAAGGGCTACCATTGCAAGAGGCTTCGACTGCGAGTATTGTGCACCGCCACTTGGGCTTTGAGTTTGGTAGCGGTAGCAGTGGAAAGGGATGATGCATAACCAAGAATCAAGGTCCAAGATCGGGAATCAAGAA
The DNA here is from genome assembly GCA_037074505.1 of Albizia julibrissin. Lineage (NCBI taxonomy): Eukaryota > Viridiplantae > Streptophyta > Magnoliopsida > Fabales > Fabaceae > Albizia > Albizia julibrissin. The sequence continues at coordinate 15,902,984 of CM073481.1, read as the reverse complement.
TTGAGTTTTGAACAAAGAAAGATGACGTCGTTATGAACGAGCTTGTTTGGCAGAAATAACAGCAAAAACACTCCATAATTGGTCCTCTTCCATTTTGTTGAACATAGGAACCATAGAACCAAACTATACTATTTTTGGCCCAAGAAAGCAACATGCTCTTTGATACAACAACAATTAGAGAAACATAACGAAGAAGATGAAGAATCTTATATTAATCATATAAGAGCAACATGCTCATACAAACTATAACCCACTTGAGTTATCTCTAATCTACCCTCACATAAGAGAGATAACCAATCCCACTTGGGACTAAGAGAGACTTCCCTCTCTAGAGAGAGACTTAAATTAACCTCTTTCTAACATAGTATAGATCTAACTATCCTACACACCTAACACATTAACCATGAGCCCTTATATAGACTAGAGTCTCAACTAACTAACTCCTCATTTAATTTCACTGTAATATCTTTAACAACCTCTAGTGACGGTGTTACTGTTCACCTCCACCTGCAGCCATGACAGTGGTGACAAGGAGACAAGCGAAGATAGCATTCGTCTATTATGTACTCAGCATCTTCACCAGTTCCTGATGGCAAGGACGATGGCGTCGTGCAAGTCGCAGCCCGCATTCCTACGTTGACTTTGTCGCAGCTTGTAGTTTACTTTTGACAATTGTACCAGATCTACGGTTATCTACCTTCATACATGATGTCAGTGACAATTTCAATGATACTCTGGCTCTTCAATTCTCAGATCTACCAAATTTGTGTGGAAATTGTTCAGATATGCACTTTTTTTTTATTGTTATTTTGATGGCTTTTCTGCTTTGTTTCCAGTAGCATCTTAATTTTAGGCCTAGAAGCTTAATAATAAGTTTGAATTAAGTACACTATTAAACCTAATTGAGCCAAATGTCTTAATTTTGTTATAAGGAAAATGTTTCAAATAATTATTAAAAAAATTAAAGGGTCCAAAAAATTAAGAAAATAGTATGAAATGTTACTTTGGGGATTTAAAAAAATTAGAAAGAGGTTTAGTTCCCTAAACATAGCCCAAATAATTTTAAAGCTAATTTCTGAGAATTAAAGGATTGTTTTCCTGAAAATTCAAGGAAAAATAATTACAGTTAAATTTTTAGGATAAAAATTTTATGGAAACTATTTTATGGGCTAAGGAAGCTAATTTAAAAGGAAAATATTTCTAAAGCATTCAGGATTAATGTTTGAAATTTATTCCGTAATTTCAATGCCGATGAAGAAGGGTAAAATGTTCAACTCATTACCCCAAGCCAAATAGTGAAATTGAGCCAATGTTTAGCCCAAATAAAAATTATCAAGACATGTTCCACCTGAAGATTATTATTTTCAGATTATGGTCCAATAAATGATAAAATTCAAGGCTTATGAGATAAGCCTTTCAAGTGAATCCGAGGGAAATAAAAAAAAAACGCAAGACCAAGATTATGTTTGAAACTTGCATGTGGAATAAGGATCAAAAGCACTTCAGCACCCTCATCCTCTTTTAATTTCGATCCAACAGCTGGAACAAGAGAGGGAGAGTTTGAGTCGGTGGAAGAAGAGGAAAACAAAGAGAAAGCTTTCACCTGCAATCATGAAAATAGGTAAAGGTAAGTTCCTAAATCACTATCCTACCTTTACTTCCTCCATTGGTTGAGCATTTTGGGAGTTGATGGCTCTTGGAAGTTGAAGTTAGAGAGAGAAATCAAGAAGAAGATAAATAAATGTGAGAAAGCATGTTTAGTCACAAGATGAAGCTAATAAATAGTGAATTATGGACTTGCATATTGATTATTTCTGTTGGATGTGTGGTTCGAATTTTTGGAGTCTTAAAGATAGAAAAAGAAATGGATGCTGTGATATCTAAAAGCCTGTTAAAATTATAATAAATTTGAAAAATTAAATATGTAGAGCATCTAGAGAGCTCTATGTGATGTTTGGAAGTAATAGAGTTGAGCTTCATGAATTATTTCCAATAGCCCCTTATCTTGGCCAGCACTGTTTAAGCATGAAGGAGTTTGAATTTGTGAAATTTAAGCCTTCAAATGAGTTTGGACGGGGATTTTGTGTAGGTTAACTCCCCTAGCACAAGTTTGGAATCATCATGATTGAAAATTGAATGTTTGAATGTATGTAAGTGTCTTGACCAATCTATTTGAGAAAGTTATAGCTAAGATTTGATTAATTTTGGAATTACGCCATGTGGAATTACTGGTCATGTGGAATTACACCAACCTTATTCAAATTGAAGAATTGTATGGGCAAATGCTAAAAGCTCAATTTTGGAAGCATTAGTTATGATAATGGAAGTTTTATAAATATATGTGTGTCTCAACCATAGGAAAGAAAGTAGGGGAAGGAGGTTGAATTTCCTAATTTGGAACTCAAAAATAGATTCTTCATATGCAAGATTAGGTGGGAACATCATGAGGAAAATATTTAAAATGCAACAGATAAGTTAGTTGAGAATTATAAACAAAAACATAGTTAAAGAAATAAATGATGCAAGAGAGTCGGGGGTCATGGGGAGAGACTAATTATGCAAAGTAAGCATAACAAAGTTTCTATATTAATCTGCTCCTTACGTCACTGGTTAATAGGATTTTTATTGTGCTCAAGCCTTACAAGGTAGCAAGTTTAAGATCAAGCAAAGGACTAAGTGAAAAGGGAGAGGCTCCGAGAAGTAGTGAAACTTATAACTCTTATATAGTTTGTTTTTGGTTTCATGCATGTTTATTGTAATGTATGCGATAATTAGGCCTTTGAACATATAATATCCTTGTTTGAGTTTATACTATGGTCATATGTATTTACTTGTAAGGTATTGTTCTTACTTGGCTATTTGTATGATTACTTTTACTATTGCACATTATATATTAAATTGATGTTTTGTTATTGAGATTCCCCCAAATCTCACGTTTTTCTCCCATATACCAACAATAGGTGCAAATGAATCTAAAGGGAAGGTGAAACTAGTGGAAGATCATCAAGGGTGGAGGCTTAAGGAAGCATATACTTGTGTGTTGTTTATTCTACTATCTATTATTATTATTATTATTTGGTTTTGTGACCGATATGGTTTTTGGATGTTTAGATCATAAGATATTATTTTTCAAATATGACCCAGAAATCTGTTAAATTCTGCGACAATTTCTCTGTCCATATTTGATAAATGGGTGTTTCTGGACCAAATGGAACAGAAAAAAAACCTATGTCTTATTTTTCTATCAAAAAGCTTTCCATGAGCTATAAATAGAGCTTTTAACCACAAATTTTGGAGATATATAGAATTAGTTATGAATTAGCAAAATTTTAGTAAAATTCATTATCCTTTGGTACCCAATCTCCTAGAAGGAGTTTCAAGTTTTCAGCTTAACCAAGGGTACTAGTTGTTGGAGTTAATGCATTGCATGTGGGTGTGACAAATAGGAACAAGTCTAACATTGCTTGGGAGCAAGATTATATAAGTATATATATATTACACTTTATGAGTTTGGGCTAATAAATGGGTCAAGAGGAAATGTGGGTTCGAGCGCACAACAACAGGCCACCAAGAGGCAAATGCAGTGAAAATTTGGCGATTTCCCCATACGCACATTCATATTTGCAAGGCACCTGAGCATTCTCTTTCTTCTTTGAATTTTTTGGGTTTGCTCTTCATCTCGTATTCTCTCTGCCTGCTAGTTGCTTTTATATTTTGTTAGTATGTTCACCCTGTATCTACAAGAATGATCCATTTTATTGTGGAGAGTGTCACTTCCTATTAGCCGGTGATTAAGGAATAACTCTTAAGGACAACATTCTTGGACGTCGGATTACATAGTATATTTGCAGGAATTACGCCAACCTTATTTGAGTTCACATGTGGTTCTTAAATGGCTAAATAGTTATAAGTGACTTCTAGAGCAAGGTGTTACATTTCCGGCGAGGAGATGGGGGAAGAGGAAATGTTGGAAATGAGGAAATGGTGGAGATGCAAAAGGAAATGGTGGCTGGTGGTGTTCTTCGGCGATGGTTGTTTTATGGGAGAAGGCCCTTTCATTTTCAAAATTACGCCAACCTTTGATTGTTTTTATAAAAATACATATATCAGTTAAAAATTATATCTCACTTTCATTAACTCACCAAACATACTTTATAACCTATTTCCATTTTCACCCCCAATTTCATCTCCACCCCATAAAAACTCCAGATCAAAACTCAGCTTCAGATTCTTCTTATATTACTACTACTAGATGTGATAATAATGATGGAATCATAAATCAAAACCAAGCTACTTTCTTTGGAAGTAATATACTGCAACAACCATAGATAAGTCAAGATCAAAACCCATCTTCTGGCAGGCTTCAGGAAAGTGGGTGTTTTTTGGAGTATTTCATTGCTTATTCCCCTTTCTTTGCATGAGGATATACACCCACATATTACCAAAATTGACAAGAGTTCATTATAGCCAATTAAGTTTGTTAAAGTTAGATTAGTGAAAGCAAATAAATGTCATATAGAGGCAGAAAGTGGGTGGGTGAGATTAGTTCATTTTAATTCTGAAATCAAAATTTCTGTGTATTGAACTACTATCCACTTAAAATCAACTATACTAAACAAAAACCATTTAGTTATGAAACATGTTTGTGTTACAAGTAGTAGGTAGATCATAGATGTTTATATATGTGGCTGCCGTCAGTGCAAAGTCCAAGAGTTCTATTTGTGATAATCTTCGTTGGCCACTTCGAACCACCCATGCATCCATGTTTGATTTAGTGTTCGATTTGTGTGTATGTGGTAGTTATATGATTCTAATGGGAAATATTCTACAAACCCTAATCGTAATGGAGAGAAAGGTCAATAGAAAAGGTTCCCTTCGGAAGAAAGAGAGAAAGGTAAATGGAAAAGGTTCCCTCCGGAAGAAAGACGGATAAGGAGGATACCAGCACGCCCAGCTTTGAAAGTTCAATCATGGCTCCTCCGTTGTTGAGGCTCGCATGTTAGACACTTATCAAGATAGGTGTGTTTTTGTTTTATTGTGGTCAATGTTCAGTATTTGCTAATAAAATTTATGCTCAGTATTTTATAGTTTGTACTTTAATTTGGTTTTTAGAACACGATATTATAAATATATATATCTTAACAAGTTTCTAATGATGAGTTCAATGATAATGACACACTAGTTAACACCAACCCCATTAATATATCAATTTATTTTGTAATTGAAAATATATTTAAATCATTATATTATTAATTATATTATTATATAGAATATTGTAAGATTATAATCTAAAATTATAAAATTTGAAATTAGCACAAAAGTGCCGTGCAAATTGATTAGCAATGGAAAATTCCATGGCAAACAATTTAGTGACAGAATTTTAGAGACGAAAAAAATTATGTTGTTAATTTCATCGGTAAAAATACCAAATGGTTGGCCGTTTTCTAAAATGGTTGACCAGACATTAGTTTTCTTTAATTCTTCTAGTTTTAACTTCTTTTCTCTTTTATCTTTGACTATGTTGAAATTTAATTCTAAATGAAATGCACAAATTTTGATTTTTAAAGATGGCACAAAGTATATAAAAAAAATCAATTTGTTGATTAAAAATTTTGAAAATTATAATTATATGTGAGTGTTAGCTATGGGTTTGACTTTGGATCCAAGTCCACCCTTGATGGATGTTAGCTCTTAGTAATTAATAATATTCTATCATATTTTCTTCTCTTTTTAACTATTTTTGGATCCAAATTGTGCATAGACTGTGAGTTTATAGAAGAAAATGTGCAATTCAAAGTTTCAAGCCAAAGTTATAGAAATTATTGCATATAAATCATATATGATTTGTGCCTCATCAAAAGAAATGAAGAATTTATAATTCCCTTTCTCTTGAATGAGGATGTAGAGACAATACTTGAGCTAGAAAAGGTTCATTGAAGTCAAGGAGATGACAAAAAACTAACTAAATTGGAAAGAGAACAACTGAGTAGGATGCCTCGGCAACTAACATGGTTGCCGAGGTGAACGGGAATCAAAGTTTCTATGCAAAAAACCTCAGCAACTAACATGGTTGTCGAGGTGAACAAGGAACTTAAAAGAAGTCAGTGTTTATGTGCAAAAGCCTCGGCAACTAATATGGTCGCTGAGGCAACTGAGGAAAATCAAAGCTTCTGTGGTACAAGCCTTGGCGACTAATATGGTTGCTAAGGAGACTAGGCAAAAAAAAATAGAGTTTATGTGTTAGTTGCCTTGGCGACTATGTGAAAAAGTACAGCTATACGCTTCACTTGTTGAAACTGATTTTGAGGGTTTTTATTAAAGGGATGCGCTAAAAATGAACTATTACACACTTTTTGGCTGAATATGGAGCAATGTGAGAACATGGAGAGGATACTTGGAGGTGTTAAAGGCTTGGTTGTAATGAATCAATTTACTATGTTTAGTTCTTGGTCTATACAAATTATTAATGGCTAAACTTTCATTTCTAGGATTCTTTTAAACCATGGTATGGGGTAAGACTTGAACATTCTTTTCTTTTGGTATATAATGATATATATATATATAATCCTTTGCTTAATGCTTCTAAGTGATTGACCACCATTTAGATTGATTTGTTCACTTGGGTTTGACTTAAAAAAAGTTAACCTAGGTGTAGAATTTGGTTAAAATCTTGCTTGATTTGAAGTTTACTTGATAAATGGATAGTTTATTGGTAAAATAGAGATATATTTAGTAACCTTGTATTGTTACATTAAGGTTGTTACTTGATTTTCATTCATTATAGCAAGAGATTGTGCATTTTAATGAGAAGAGAAACTTGATTTTGACTTGAGAGAGCTTGTCAAGTGCTTTTGAATCTTAGATTAACACATGCATATAGAAATACTAGAGAGGAAGTTAATCAAGTTTTATGAAATATGAAGGGGAGAAAGAATCTTAGGCTCTATTTAATCCTTAAAGTTAAAAAAATCACTTGCATTTATCACTTTTTAGTCTTAAAATTAGTTTTCCAAATCTCTCTCCATATCAAAACTTGCTTTAGCTAAATTTAATTGATTTTAGTAAGCATTTTACTTGACCATTTTGTTAATCAAATCTTCGTGGGAGCAATCTTTACTTATTACTTTATCACTTGGGTACTTGCGGTGCAAACAATGGGTTAGACAATTTGATTATGAAGTAAGTTGTAATGACCCGCCTCATATATTCCTTATTACTGACCTTACTCAGAGTAGCAATGCGTAGTTCAGTGGGCACACATGAATAACATGAATATACTGATAATATTAATACAATATTGCTTGATTATAATACAAAAGTTTCCCCACTAGGGGTTTACACAATATTTACAGACCTTAATAACTAAAAGGTCTTCAAACAACCAGCAACATTCCTCTTCGTGCATACCTCTTTTCTAATCTCAGCACGTTTCCAATGCTCACCTGTCTGAATGGTTGGTTGGGAGGAGTGAGATTCGAGAGAATCTCAGTAGCAAACATTACCACTATGCATGCTAGATATATATGAATGCATGACATGTTTGCCTACACTATTTCATGCCAACATAATGACATACTGCATGCTCGATGTTATGACATACATATGGCCATTGCACTAATAAAACAGAGCTTCAACCAATCATACATGTTCCACACAAATAGGCAAAGCAGTCACATAATCAATGCAAGACATACATATCACATACATGCAGAAAAGGTAAGTTCACTACCTGGTGGATTTTATGTCCTTCTCTTCTTGTCCCTTGATCCGCCAACCATTGCTCCTTCTTTATCACTTCATGGCCCTAGGCAAGTGATAACATCATTAGAGTCATGAAAAGTGAATACCCAATGGCCCACATTAGCCCTTTAGGCTTACTTTCACCCTTGGAGTTCATTCCAATTATATTTGGCCAATTTTTTACTTAAATTCGCATGGTAATCAAACTACCAGCATTTTTTACCAAACTTTGGAAAATCATAATTAATTCTATAGAACTCCAATTGAAGTGGTTCAAAGCTCTATTTGAAGCACTTTAAGTTTAGTTTTATATAAAAATACTCGATTTTAAACGCCACCACTACACCATTCCCAGAATTTTTCCAAACACCAACTGTTTCAGATGTTCTTCCAGAAAACAGGCGTATCTTTAATAATTCATATCTCATAGCATACTTGTCCAATTAACCATTATAACCTATCAAATTAAAGTTCTATGTATCTAATTTCAAACGGGAGAGTTCCATGGTCATTGGATAACATTTGACCACTCAAAAATACTTCACCATAACACTGCCTCCAGAAAACGGAATACACAGCATTTACCCTTTAACTTCTAAAACTTCTAAATTCATGTACAAGTATCCAAAATTCATGAACACTTGCATACCCACACAATTTTGCCTCCTAAGGCTAATGGAAGCATCAAAATCATCAAATTCTTACTCATTCTCCACGTCAAAACAGGGCAGAAAATCATATTCTTAGGTGCAATATGTTGTTTTCTTGTTTTTTCTTGCCTAATCACTTCCTTGCTACTCCTAATCAAATGATTAGCTATTTAAATACTCATTAGACATCATTTAGTGATTAAAACATCCTTTAAAACCATCCATGAACAGTACCCCACTTCCTTTATACTCATCCAAACGATAAATCAATCGGTTAAAAAGGAAGCTTACGCTTACCTCTATCCGTTTCCACAAACAGTCCGAAATTCTGGCAATACTCCGGCAAGGGAGATGGCACCAAACACCTTCAAATAAAAATCCAAAACCGTAGAAATAAAGATCTCGATGAGTAGAGGAAGTTTCTTGAAGGGTACTTTGAGAGAGGATGCCGTTTCGGCAGTGTTTCGGAGGAAAGGATTTTCTCTCTCCTCTCTCCATTTCATCCGATCACTCTCTCCCTCTCTCTTCTGGTTCTTTTCTCCATGAAAATGAGGAGGAAGATGATGATTTAATGGATATATGAATCAGATATTTCATCTTCCACGTGTCACAAGCTCATTGGCCCAAATAATAAATTTTCGCACAAAATACCAAATTATGCAGAATTTTCATTAACTTTGAAAATTCATATCTAATTGTAAAAATGTCCAATTGGAGTGATTTCAAAGGCTATGCGACCCTTATTGAGTCTAGTTTTAATGAAAAGTATAAAATTTGGTCAATTGAAAGTTCACTCTTCCCAGAATTTTAATCTTTGAATGTTGTCCCAGAAAATAATTAATTTCGCTGGGCTAACTTCAAAAATTCATTTCTCTTTGTGTACAACTCCAAATGACTCATATGACCTATCAAATTAAAGGTTGATAAGTCTAATTTCATTCTGGAAAGTTTCATAATTTTTTACCATCATTTACCCATCGAAACATGTCACACAATCATCACTGTCATACCAGGAATTTCACCGGTGACAAAATTACTTTGTGTTCCACTTTACTATATTATGTGTGACTTCTAATCGCTTCGTTTTGTTATTCCCCGAGCTCTTTAGCTCACCAATATAATTCATTTTAATATCCAAGGATATAAAGGAATTTTGGGGAATTTAAACATACCTCATAGGGACATTTGTTAAATCAGGGTCTAGCAGTCCACTTAATCCAGGCTTAATCTTATGCCTCTAGTCCCAAAATTCGGGATATTACATAAGTGGCCTTAACAAATAATAAGAAACAAATCAGCATTAATTATGGATTTGTTAATTGAGAAATAAGTTATTGTACATTAGGAAATTAATCAATTTCCTAATTGTAACTTAGAGGGCTCGGCAAGTAGGAGTGCATATAACTTTATTATTAGTGGTCTTATTATGCCTCTATAAATTGAATATGCCTCCCTCAGTTGAACTTCATCTTTACCATTGAGCTATTTGACAATCTCTTTTCTTCTACCATCTTTCTTGTTCATCTGATGTGCAATTGAAGCCCAAATCTGAATCCACCCTGGTACGTAAGTCTATTCTTTCTCTTTATTTTCCTTCACTATGCATCAGTAAAAGCTTTTTGCTCAAACGTCGAGTTTCAAGTGTCCAGTTTCAATCGCGTGAGCTAATCGCTGTTGCCGAGATGGGTTAAGACGGCATAAATTAAAATAAACAAATAAATTGTTATTTTTAAATTAAAAAATTAAAAATTATAATAGTTTTAAATGCTTAGTTATCTAGTATTTGTTTTTTATTTTTATCCTGAATTTCATTAGGATAATCTTGAAATTAGGGTTTCTTGGCATTTTTTTTTTCCTTACACCTCCTTTCCCATCTTTTCTATGGTGGGGAAGCCTGCAAAGTGGATAATTGAGGATGATATTGCGATTGATCTATATTAATAAAGTTATATGCATTGATATGATAAACCCTCTTGTAGAACCCGATGAACTCTGTAGGTGCACACAAACATAGAGTCTTAAACATGCTGTTTGTCAATAATCAAGTCATCATAACATTCATTTAGTTTTTGGACAACTATACAGATCAGATCGCGGTGATATGGCTGATTTAACTAGGGCCAATCCAAAATAAGTTGCTCATCAATAAAAAAAACAAAACTTTTGGGCAGAACACTGCCGTTAACCACCATGATTAATATTTTTTCCAATATTTTTCATTATCTTCTGATAATCCATTATTCATTAAACTTTTTCAACCCAATTAGATTATTTAAATAATCTAATTGAAAATATCTTTTAGAAGTCCAATTTATCTTTTCCCATCTATAATACCAACACCTAGTCATTTTTTATATCCATATCTTTTGAGCTTTTAGAGCTTGTTTGATACAAGAGATTAGGAGGGCAAGGGAGGGAAGATAAATTTTAATAGTTTAATTTTAAAAAATTATAAAGTGGGGTTAAAATTTTTTAATTAATTGTGTATACTCATTTATATTACATCTTTTTTTCATTAAAATTTCGCGAACCCCAATTCTCCAATTTTTTTTAAAAAATTCAATTCATAAAATTTTGGGAAAATCACTAGCAGGTCCCAAGGACCTAAAAAGACTACAAAAAAGTCCCAATCCAAATTTCCAAATTGTGATTAATTTGGAATGTGAAATGACTATATTGCCCTGAGTAATTTAATAACTAGTTTTGCCTATTTTCATGACTTGATGAATCATTTTGACAATTTTTTTTTCATACCTACCTGAGATTATAAGTTTACAAGTTCCAACTTTCACAACTACATATGATGATTTTAATGATTGGTTTTGCCTATTTTGGCAACTTGATGAGTCATTTTGACAACTTCTTTTTCATACCTGACTGAGATTACAAGTTTCACAAGTCCCAATTTTCACAACTGCATATGACAATTCTAACAACTTATTTTATCTATTTTAAGAACTTGATGAGTCATTTTGACAACTTTTTCATACCTGCATAAGATTATAAGTTTCAGAAGTTCCAACTTTCACAACTACACATGACAATTTTAATAACTAATTCTGCCTATTTTCACAATTTGATGAGTTATTTTGACAACTTCTTTTTCATACTTGCATGAGATTACAAGTTTCACAAGTCCTAACTTTCACAACTGCATATGACAATTTTAATAACTAGTTTTACCTATTTTTACAACTTGATAAGTCATTTTGACAACTTCTTCTTCATATTTGACTGAGATTACAAGTTTCACAAGTTCGAACTTTCACAACTGCATATAACAATTTTAACAAATGGTTTTGCCTATTTTCATAATTTGATGAGTCATTGTGACAACTTTTTTTTCATACCTGACTGAGATTACAAGTTTCACAAGTTCCAACTTTTACAACTGTACATGACAATTTTAACAACTAGTTTTACTTATTTTCACAACTTGATGAGTCATTTTGACAACGTATTTTTCATACTTGTATGAGATTACAAGTTTTACAAGTCCCAACTTTTACAACTGCATATGACAATTTTAACAACTCGTTTTACCTATTTTCACAACTTGATGAGTCATTTTGACAAATTCTTTTCCATATCTGCGTGAGATTACAAGTTTCACAAGTCCCAACTTCACAACTGTATATGGAAATTTTAAGAACTGATTTTGCCTATTTTCACAATTTGATAAGTCATTTTGACAACTTTCTTTTCATACCTTGGTAAGTCATTTCCCTTCCCTGAGGAGTTTTGAAATTTCACAACTATATGTGCCAATTTTGGCAAGATGTTACGCCTGCTTTCATAAGTCCTAATGCATATATTCACAATTGCATCACTTATTTTGACAAGCTGATTTTAACATATTAGAATTTCACATGTCTCGCCTATCACAACTGCATATCAGGATTTTAACAACTGTTTCTGCCTATTTTGATAACTTCATGAACCTACTTTCACAATTGAATATCATATCATATCCAAATATCATATAACATCTCAATATTAAGTTGTATGAGTAAGTAGCTATTTCCACCTACTCATTTAACTTAATATCATATCATTTCAAAATATGAAATATAGTTTCATATCCTTGTGTATGCTGTAATTACACCAACTTCTGGACCCATCAAAAAAACAAAAGGGGTCATAAGAAGTTACTAATCTTAGGTGTATATAGACATACTCACAAAAAAGTAACTATCAAAAGCATGTCACTACTACAGAAAACACTTTTAACATCCCTATTTTAGGCCTTTTAACGTTCTTTTATAGGAGGACGCCTATTCTAGGAACGTAGTAGAGAAAGACTTTAGGCGTCCCTAAAGAAGTTAGGGACGCCTAAAGTTAGACTTTATTAGCTAAATAATTATTACATTAACAAATTATTTTCCTATATTGCCAATAATTGCGCAACTTTATTAGCTTCTTCTTTGTGCTTTATCTCATTTTTACTTTGGAAGCAAAATGTCATTGTTAGCTATACCCATACGTAAATTATTAAGAAAAATAGAAGTTAATAATATAGAAAGTTAATATGATTTTTAACAATCAGTGTTCATGAAGCCAAGTCCTAACAATCAATGTTATTCGCATACTTTTTTATATGACTTGATATCATAATAAAATTTACTACCTCCTAGTACATAGTCCACTAATTAAAGTATTATAGAAAGTTAATCATAATACTACCTCCTAACAATCATAATACTTTCCTACCTCCTAGTACATAGTCCACTAATTGAGCCCAAGTTCCAACTTTTAACCAACCCCTCAATCTCAATGCAGCCAACAAACACATCAACAACCAAAAAAAAAATCAAAAGCATTGTTCATGCTCTCTAAGAGTAGATAAATGCTGCAAAGTCTAACCTTTGTCTAAGACATGAACACCACACTTAATCTCTTCAATGTTGTAGCTGCAACTACCGTAGGCTTCCTCCGTTTTCTCTTTCTTATGAATGAGAAAAAATGCGCCAACCCTCCTCCTCCTGTGCCTTTCTTTTTTTATTTATTGGGGGCAAGTTAGTCATTTCACATTGCCAATTAATCACACAAAAATCTCTAGGGGCTTTTTTGATTTGGGAATTTGGATTGAAACTTTTTGTAGTTTTTTTAAGTTCTTGGTCCCTATCAGTGTTTTTCCCAAAAATTTTTATTTTCTCTCCCCTCCCTACCAAACAGCCCCTAAATTAGGAGTTGGGGTTTTGAGAATAGTTCCTATTACGGTCATTCTTGTTCTATAAATAACTATTCTGTCTGTATCTTTTATTATGAAGAGAAAAGTCATCAAGGATAGACCCAACATAGAGTCCAAATTTGTAAGCCAATCAATATGTCTGATCATTTAGCCCCAGAAATTGTGTGGGAAATTCTTCACAGGCTTTCCATCAAGTCTCTTGTGAAATTCACCTCTGTTTGCAAAGTTTGGAATTCCCTCATCACAGAACAAACCTTCATATCTGATCATCTCAACCGTACAATTCAAGCTTCCAATGGCAACAACTCCCTCTTTTTTCATTTCTTTTTTCAAGAATTAAGAGGGCAGGGTCATCACCTCATTCCTACCGAGGATTTTTACTCATTGTACTCGGTTAATAAGCAAACTAATCATTTCTTTCTTGAGAGATTACCACTCAGTCATCTATTTCAGCAGCATCAAGCTGCACTGTTTGTTAGCACACGCAATGGCCTTGTATGTTTGGCTTACTGCTATTCACCATTAGATTATTAACAATAACAACAAAGTCTTTATCCTACTAGATGGGGTCAGCTACATGGATTATACGACGCCATTATGCTCTGTCAAAAACCATAGATTTTGATATATTATTAATTAAAAGGTCTCTCTCTACCATTAGATTATTAAACTATATATCCTTATTTGGAATTCCTTGCTTCGAAAATATTTTGTGCTTCCCAAACCAATCATGACCTGCAAAAAACGCAACCATCGCCACTATGACAAGTATGATCTATATTTTGGATTTGATTTTGATTCTAGGAACAACAATTATAAGGTCGTTAGACTCATGAATCTTTTGATAACCCAAGATACTCCTCACGTCGAGGTGTACTCTCTTGTTTCTCGTTCTTGGAAAAGTATTATGTTTAGAGTTCCTCAGTTTTGTCTTGGTAATTACATGTGGTTACCCATATTGTTTGTGAATGGAGCAGTACATTGGGTTGTTAGCCGTAGTAGAAGTGATGGTTTAGAGGACAAATTTATTTTATCATTTGATGTGACTGAAGAAACATTTTGAGAATTAACATTACCACGACAATCTAGTGAGAGTGAATCTATTCTTTCAAGATTACTTGTTGTGGAAGGCGGCCATTTGCTTGCTATGGTGAATCATTGTTCCAAAAACCATCAATGGGTGTACAATATTTGGGTGATGAAAGAATATGGTATCCCTGAGTCATGGACAGAATTATTCGAATGTGATTATAGTCATTATGGGGGCATATCAAACATATTAGCTCTAACTAGAAGTAGAAAATTAGTCATGGGCCTTGATGGAGCTATAGTTTTAGTTGATCCAATTAAGGAATTGGTAGAGCCTTTAGCACATCCAGCATATTCTAATACTTATGTTGAAAGTTTGTTTTTCATAAACAAAGAAGCCGGTGTTTTATCCTTTTAACATTATTGAAAGACCCTGATGTTGTAAGTGTAAGATTAAGATTATAAGTTCTGGTTTATATTTCTTGTTCTGCTGAGCCCATTTTCTTTACCCAACCAGTTATATATGGTGATTTTGTTTTGTGCTCAATGTTCAATATTGGTTGATAAGTTTTATGTGAGGAAAAACTCATTTTCATGATCTTCATTAAGAGGGACTAATTTGTTTGTCTAACAGATCGTGAGTGTTGGGCCAAAACAATGGGCACCAATTCATCTCCTAAAAAAAAGTAAAATTATATTTTTTTTCTTGTAAAAAAATATAATTTTGTTTACCAGCCAATACCTCAACAATTTTTTTCTCTCTTTTTTTTTTAAAATAAAATTTAGATAATTTTAATTTTAAAAGCTCATAGCGAGTATAACAATTCTGAAAGACTTTCAACTTAAAAGTTAAAAACAAAACTATGTTTATATTTAATAAAATGGTGCTTTTTAGACATCTTTAAAAATTAGTTTCAGAATCTTCACGTTCTAATGGAAAATTTCAAAAGATTGAAAAAACTTCTTTTTACTAACATATACTCCGTGGATTCTATTGATAAGGCAAAGAAAGAATGTTTTCTCTTCCTCCCTTTCTCTCTATTATTCTTGTTCCAATTTCATTGGCGGCATGTTCGACCAATGAAATTGAAACAAGAGGGAGCAGTTATTGTTTTAGATATTTTTAACACTTTTTTGTTAGAAAAGAAGAACATAAATAAGTATTTATGTAAATGAATTGTGAATGAAAGAAAAGAAAGGTCATATAGAAGTCACTTGGAAAGATGGCTTTATTAGGACTCTAAAATGGGTGGTTCAAGAGTGGGTGGGTGATGAAGGCAGGGACAAATCTAGAATTTGGATTTTTTTTTTCCAATAATAAAGATCATTCATCATGTTTGAGTGTTTAGTGTGATTCTTCATAATCAATGAAGGGCTTTATGACTGGTCACTGGTGACTCACCGGAAATTCTGCCACCGCCGATGAGAGCTGCGGACTATTATCGATCAAATATAGCATAAAAATTTTAGAAGTTGGAAATCACACAGAACGGTTTCGGAGAATTACAGTGTTTGGTTTCAACTGGGGGTACTTGAGCAATTTTGACCTTGGCAACACGGTCCCTTTTTCTTCTTTTACTTTTGCACTTTTGACTTGGTGGGTCAATCTTTAAACTGTCCTGGACAGTACTGTAATTTTCAATAATACCGACCTTATCATTTCAATTATTGAATAATTGGGTCATCATACTTGATGCTTAAAAATTAGTTTAACATTAATATAATAAAAAATATTAAAGTGTAAAAAAATTATTAAAAAATCAGAATTAAAACCCTGAACTTCATTTATTCATTAAAAAAATTTATAATTGAACTCATAATAATTGTTACAAATGTAATATTCAATTTGTCATATAAGATTTTATTTTATTTTTTTAAAAATAAAACTTTATATTCATTTTAAATGAAATTCAATGAAAGTAAAAGTTTATTATATTTTAAAATTTAAAAATAAAATGTTTATGAAAAATATTTCTTGGGTTATAGAAATAAAAAATTTAAAATAAAAATTAATTTTTATTTTATTTTAATATAAAAATATATAGATTTATTGATATTAGATAAATAATATAGGGAAAATTACAGTACAGTCCCAAGTAAACAAAAATACAAAGAATTAGTCCCGAGAAGTGGCATAATTACTCTCAAGTTCCAAGGGACTGATTTGTAATAAATTGGAATTGTACAATTACCCAAATACCCCTAAAACATAAATAGAGAGAGAGATGGCAAAAATTTGACAAAACCAAAAGAAGCATGACAGAAATGGAGGGAAAACCTGAATGCAAGGGTGTGATCAGGAGGCAAGGTTGAAGAGTAAGGTGAGACCTTGATGTCAATACCTCTCTTATCTTCATTATTTAATTTGGTTAATGTTTTCGGTTCAGTCATATAAACAGATTTTGAGTTTTTCTTGAGGAATCTAAGTTCTGGTTGAAAAAAAAAGAAAGAAAAAAGCTGTCAGCTTTTGTGATCATTAGTCTGTTTTATACTTGTAAAATATGAAGAATGACCTAAATAAATGCAATGGATATGCTTTAGGTGTGGTTTCAATGTGTTTGGGTATAGTTTAGCATGTAGTGTTTTTGCTATTAGTATGCTCTGTTTTTTGCATTTTTATGTGCATGTTTCTGGAAAAAAAAGTGTAATGAATGAAGATGAAGGTGAAATGTCTGTCATTATATAACCTGATGGCGAAGAAAAAATTTGTTGTTAATGACAGTAGCGACAGTTGTTAATATAATTGTTGAACTTGTTAATGACAACTATAGGTAATAGTTAAATGTTTTATCTTCGTTTTAGTCGAAAAAAGGGGGAAAATTGTCATTTTTTGTGGGTATTGTCTCTATTGTACTTGTAAAATATGAAGGCATACCTAGGTATATGGAATGGATATCATTTGGGTGTGGGTTCAATGTGTTTAGGTGTAGTTTAACATGCTCTATTTTCAATGTGACTATGCTCTGTTTTCAATGAGTATGCTCTATTTTTGGGTTTATTTTAGTGTGTCTCTGTAAAATAAGGGATAAGGAATGAAGATGATGGTGAAAGGTTTATGGTTATACAAGTTGTTGTGCGAAGGAGAAAATGTATTGTTAATAGAGACAGCGATAATTGTTAATGTACATGCTGAACTTGTTAATGACAACTTTAGGTATACAAATCGTATGAGGCCTGTAGCAACATATGATTGCCCCTGTCCTGAATCCCTTACTGTGACACAGCTGATGACACAAAATTTGTTGCGACCACCAATCACTAGAAGGCCCCTAAGAAAGCCCAAAAAAAAGAAGGATTGAATCTCAATTTCAAACAAAAGGGTTTATCACTGTGGGAGATGTAATGAGGTTGGTCATACTGTCAAGACTTGCAATAATCCTAATCCAAGCTGATCAAACATGCTGCCTTGGGATCTTTTGTTTTTGGAAAATGTATGGCATCATATTTTTTGTAAATCTCATTGTATAGAAATCCAGACCACTTATTTTTTGGGGAGGTTTTGTCAATTAGTTGTAAGTGCCTTGTACATGCATTATTAGATGTAAATAAAGGTTGGAAATACTATGGTTTTGTATCCAACTTTCATTTTCAGAAATTTGTAATCTAATGTAAATTGAGTTGCCAATGTATTCATATATAGTGTTCAGTGGACGCACCTTGTGTTGTCAATGGACACCCCAGAAGTTGTTAATATATATGCAGTTATGTTTATATATTTGGATTGCACTTTCAGTTTAGTAAATTTGTAACCTGATGTAAATTTAGTTGTCAATGTATGCAGATCAAGTTATCAGTGGAGGCACCTTGACTTGTCAACAGTCGCCCTTATAGTTGTTAATATATATGCAGTGATATTTAAACTTTTGGATTCCACTTTCAGTTATGCAAATTTCTAATATAGTGCAAATTCAATTGTTAATATATGCTCATGAAGTAGTATGTGAACCTCTATGACTTGTCAACTGAGGCTCCATGACTTGTCAATATAGACTCCATGACTTGTCAGTGGTGGCTCCGTGAGTTTTTAATGGAGGCTCCATGAGTTGTCAATGAAGGCTGCATGAGTTGTAAATGGTGGCTGTGTGACTTGTTAGTGGAGGCTCTATGACTTGTCAACCGAGGCTCCATGAGTTGTTAATGGTGGCTGCGTGACTTGTTAGTGGATGCTGCATGAGTTATCAACCGAGGCTCCATGAGTTGTCAATGGAGGTTGCATGAGTAGGTAATGGTGGCTGCGTGACTTGTTAGTGGAGACTCCATGACTTGTCAACCGAGGCTCCATTAGTTGTCAATAGAGGCTGCATGAGTTGTCAATAGAGGCTGCATGAGTTGTCCATCGAGACTGCATGAGTTGTCAATAGAGGCTGGAAGAGTTGTCAATGGTGGCTGCGTGACTTATTAGTGGAGGCTCCATCACTTGTCAACCAAGGCTTCATGAGTTGCCAATGGAGCATCCATGAGTTGTCAATGGTGGGTCCATGACTTGTCCATTGAGGCTCCTTGACTTGTCAATGGAAACTCCATAACTTGTCAGTGGTGGCTGCACGACTTGTTAGTCGAGGATCATTGAGTTGTTAACGCACAACCCTGTAGTTATCAATCCAAAGCTAAAACAATGTGAAAAGTATATATGCATTACAAAACTTTAGCAATACTATTAACTAATGACAATGGCTGTGAACTTCATAATTACAACAAACATTTGACGCCACTACAAGTCAAAACTTTATAACCAAACTAATCATTACACAAAAGTTCCTACAATTACAATGTCTGCACGTGAGGTTTACTATCCTATAATATGTTATCCATAAAATGAAAGTGGACAATGTCAAAGTTATCCACTACTGGGATATACAATGTAAATTAGCATCATTAGTGGGTTCTCTTCCTCTTCTGCACGACTTGAATCAATGACAACACTTTTTTGGCATGTGTGTTTTGAGGGTGGGTAACTAGCCACCATAACAACCCAACTTTCATTTCATGGAATTCATCTTTAAAGTAGAAAGGCATCGTGTAATCATCTTTACCTTGCACGGTTGCATCCCACATTTGTAACTAGGACAGAACGTGTACACCACAGGAATCATTGCACATATAAGTGAAAATAAGCTGTAATAGTGGGAAGATTTTAAACTGGAATACTTTCAAATTAATTTCTTACTTGCAACTTTCGCACAGTTTGCTGCACTATATTTTCCATCATCACGAAAAGCAGGCCACTAAGCCAAGTAAATTCATAACAAGTATGCCACTCTATTTTCCCAAAATGGAGGATATCAATGTTTTAAACTCTTCATAAGTTGTTCCTTCCTTAATGGTTTTTGATTTGACTCTTCCCCCAACATATGTTATATCACCATCTCCACTAACTACAAATCTTCCCCCTATATGAAAAAAACATAGTAGAGTCTTGTCACGTGTGCTAGTCATCACAGATGTCCACCTATACAATACAGTTGTCATTAACAAGTTTATCACATATATTAACAACTATCGCTACATCTGTTAACAAGACATTCTGACTTAGTACATGAGGACTTCCATCCATACAACTTTTACACCATGTTCATTACCTCTAACTTTTAATGAGTTAAAACAACTGAAAATACCAAAAAATATAGCAAACTTTTCAAACCCTTGCCAAAAATCATTACACCCCAAGTTAAAAATATAAATATTACCTGAAGTTGTTATTAACAAATTCAGCATTTACATTAACAACTATCGCTGCCTCTATTAACAATACATTTTCTCCTTCAAACAACAACTTGTATAACCATAAACCTTTCACCATCATCTTCATTCCTTATCCCTTATTTTGCAGAGACACACTAAAATAAACCCAAAAACAGAGCATACTCATTAAAAACAGAACATAGTCACATTGAAAATAGAGCATGTTAAACTACACCTAAACACATTGAACCCACACCCAAATGATATCCATTCCATATACCTAGGTCTTCCTTCATAGTTTACAAGTACAATAGAGAAAATACCCACAAAAAATGACAGTTTTTTCCCTTTTTCTGACTAAAACGAAGATAAAATATTTAATTATTACCTATAGTTATCATTAACAAGTTTAACAGTTATATTAACAAATGTTGCTGCTGCCATTAACAACACATTTTGCCTTTGCTATTAGGTTATATAATGACAAACATTTCACTTTCATCTTCATTCATTACACCTTTTTTTCCAGAAACATGCACATAAAAACGCAAAAAATAGAGCATACTAATAGCAAAAACACTACATGCTAAACTATACCCAAACACATTGAAACCACACCTAAAGTATATCTATTGTATTTACCTAGGTCATTCTTCATATTTTACAAGTATAAAACAGACTCATGATCACAAAAGCTTATAGCTTTTTTCCTTTTTTTTTTTCAACCAGAACTTAGATTCCTAAAAAAAAACTTAAAATATGTTCCTATGACTGAACCGAAAACATTAACCAAATGGAATAATGAAGATAAGAGAGGTATTGACATTAACCGAAAACACCCTTGCATTCAGCTTTTCCCTCCATTTCTGTCGTGCTTCTTTTATTTATGTCAGATTTTTGTCATCTCTCTCTCTATTTATGTTTTAGGGGTATTTGGGTAATTGTACAATTCCAATTTATTACAAATCAGTCTCTTGGGACTTGAAAGTAATTATGTCATTTCGCAGGACCAATTCTTCATATTTTTATTTGTTTGGGACTGTACTGTAATTTTCCCAATAATATACGATTTTGTTTTCTGCTTCTCCATTGTTTTCATTGTTTTATAATTAAGTATTTTTATTTTAATATTAGATAAATTATTTTATAAATAAATTTATTTGATAAATTTCTACAATAATTTTCTAAAATAGCATTAAATAAAATAATATTTTATAAATTTATAGGTCATTAAATTCATTCATCCAATAAATATATACTTCACCAAATTGAATATCAAACAAAATAATTATTTTAAAATTATTTTAAGATAATTTGGATAAAATGGTGACTGACTTTTGTAAACAATGTATGACTAAGGTAATAAAAATTAGATTGGTTAATAAATTAGTCGAGGCAATGGCTCAAGAGACATAGATTTAAACATGAATCAACCCAGAGTTAGACTAGTCAATTAAAATAACTTAGGCCGGCGCAATGTGTAGATGTGAATATGTGATATTTTCAAAAAATTAAATAAGGAATTAAGCCATGTTTGCATCAAGTTTTTTTTAGCCTTTTAAGTTTGTAAAGTATATTTTTAGTCCTTCAATTTTAACATTGTTAGTTTTATTTAACATAAAATGCCAACTCATGATGACAATGCAATTGAATGCTGACAAAACCAGCTTGAATTTTAATTTTTTTAATAAAATATTTTTTATATTTAAATTAAAAATAAACCAACGTCGTCTCCTCTAAACAAGTAAAGTCAGGGTTCCCACAACCTTAAGAATTCTGATGGCATGGCTCTATCAAAGGAAGATCAATATCTAGTCCATGGAGGCACTAGAAAACAAAGGGGACATCGAGATGCTCATGGTGGAGGAGGAGATGACCGAAAAACCAATAGAAAGATATTTCACATATTCTTCCCTCAATAACGCTTCTCATCTGTCCTCTAAAGCGTTGTTGATGGGGATTGAAGCCATGGAAGCACAGACGGATTATGAACAGGAACGGATCCTTAGCTTTTATTGATGGAGAGACTCAGGTAAAGGTTTCAATTCCCTAATGTTCCGAAAAAGATTTCTTTAAGGGTGTGTTTGGTATGAGGGGAACGGAGGGGAATGGGGGGATTTTGCTTCCCTCCCCTTATTTGGATAACTAAAAATTTTAGGAGAGGAAGGACAATTTTCTAAAATTCTCCCTCCCCTCCCCTCCTAACCCTCCCCTCCAAAATTGGGGGGATTTGGAGGGAAATGTTAAGTTTGAGCTTAAATTGACTAATATGTCCATACCATTTTAAAATATTCTCACAATACCCTTCTCATTATTTAATTACAAAATTATAATTTTATATAGTAAATGCCATTTATAATTATATTTATTTAATTTTTATAATTATATAATTATAATTTTATGTATTAAATTCCTTATATAATTATATTTTATTAAATATGTTAGAAAGTTATTAATTACAAATTAAATGAAATAAGAGCAAAATTGTCCATATAAAAATATTTCTCCTCCCCTCCCCTCCTATATCAAACATAATACTATTAAAATCCCTCCCCTCCCCTCTCTTTTTGTCAACCCAAACAAGGTAAAAGAAAATCCCTCTCAAACCCTCCCCTCCCCTCCCCTCCATCGAGCCAAACATAGCCTAAGGGTCTGTTTGATTTGAGGAAATCCCTCCCCTCCCCTTGATTGCTATGAAAAAAAAATTAGGAGGGGAGGGGAAAATTTTTCCTCCCCTCAAAATCATTCCCCCCCAAATTGGAGGGATTGGGAGGGGAGGTTAAATTTTTAGATGCTATTAGACTAAAATAACCTTATCATTTTTTATGATAACCCAATACTGTCCATGCTTATTTTTATTCTCAGCCACCTATTATTTTTGACCGAAAATCCTGACTCGAGAAGGACGAACGAAATGTTGCAGCAATAGTTTGGTTTGATTCATTTTCAGGATTTATGCACCCAACGTGTCAGTTTTTAATGCATTATGCTTATGCTGTTTTATTTGCACTGTAATCCATGCATTTAATAACCAGGAATAATTATTTTAGAACCCCAAATCAGTTATGTGATCAACAGCTAGTGCAGAATAAATTCTACCACTTACATATGTGCAGAATAAAATATAGAAAAAGTTCCATTTTAAGTAATGAGGCACCAGTAGAAAAAAGTTCTATTTTGAATAATAATAAATAATTTCATCCAGCAAAAAGTAGTAAATCTCAATTACATATTTATAAGAAAATCTGGTGTACACCGCATTAATAATAGATAAGGAATAAAATCATAGAGAAGTCTTACACTTCTACACTAGCAAAATTAAGGACTATTGTCAACTAATAGTATAAGGATAAAATTGTCCATGTGAAAATAATTTCCCTCTCTTCCCCTTTTAAACCAAACAAAGTAACATTAAAATCCCTCACATCCCCTCCACTCTCATCAATCCAAATGAGATAATATAAAAATCTCTCTTCTCTCCTCCCCTCACCTCCCCTCCCCCTCCATCGAACCAAACAGACTCTAAGGTTGCAGTTTCCATTTGTTGGGAACTCTCACAGCCCACCGACTTTGCTTTTTCTCTCGCCCTCACTCTCGTCGCAGCTCCTCATTCTTTTTTTTCTTTTTTAATTTTTTTTCTTGGCTAATGCGGTTGATTAAGGGCTGAGGGGGAAAAATAATAAAACATTGTGTTAAAAAAATTAAAATGCAAGCCTACTTGGGAAATGAGCCTCTCCATTTATCTTTTTGTCCACTTCCCTCCATTTATTTATTTATACCGTTAGATCAACTATGATGGTTGAGATTTAATATCTTATAAAAATATTATTATTATATTAATTAACAAAAAGTGTAAATAAATAAATTTAAATGATTAAAATTTAATCTAAATAGTTCATATCTTTCTACTTTTATTAAAGCATGACACACACACACACTTTTTATAAGATATTAAATCTCAACCATGAGAGTTGATCTAATGGTGTAAATAAAGAAATGGAGGGAAGTAGATGGTAAAGGAAATAAAGAGCCCATTTCTCTGCTTTGTTAGCATTCAATTTTGCACTGTCATCATTTAAATTTGTCTTAAGATTGAAGGATTAAAAATTTATTTTACAAACTTAAGGGACTAAAAAGAAACATATGCAAATATAAATGACCAAACTTATGCTTTAGACGAGAATAAATTGTTAGTTGAAACTTACAAATTTAAATCAATAATTACATAGTATAATTTTATAGCCAATAACTACATGAGATGAATATGAGGTTCGAGTATGGAGCACCCTACCAACACGTTTAAACAATTTCAAATTATGTATGGTGAAGGGAAAACTTGGTAGACAAGAAAGTAACCATCCATGGATGTTGCCCAAAAAGCCATCAAACCACAATAGAAATGATTTTTTAGGCTTTTTATTAGAAATTTAAAAAATATATGAGAATTTATAATAACTGCAAGAGAAAATAGATAATTATCTATATAAATTTTGTTTAATTATTAAAAAATAAAAATATGAGAATTCTATGTGCATAAATATTGGGAAAAAAAATAAAAAATTATAAAAATAAGAATATCATAAATAAAGTGAGATAACTATTCGGTAGTTACAAAATATTTTGAAATATTATACTTATAAATTCAGGAATGGCGCATTGGTTTGTGGCATTTGATTTCTGATGATGATGATAATTAAATCAAGGTTATCAAACCCGGACCGGTCACTGAACCGGTCGGGGTACTGGGTTAAGGGTCAGTGGGTCAGACCGGAGTCAAATCGGAGCTAAACCGGGGCCAAACCGGTGAGAAATTAAAAATTTTAGACTTATTAGTATGAAATTCTAAAAGAAAAATAAAAAAAATTAATTTTTTTTAAAATAAAAAAAATTGACCCAGACCGGTCCGGATCTGATAAGCCTGAATTAAATAGTTTAAATTATCTCGCGAAGTTAGCATGTAGCATGCTGGTGGGCCTACAACATATCATATAGACAGCCTAGCAGCGTCCCTCCTATTTTATAAGTAACTAGTATAGATCTCGTGCAATGCATAGGTAAAGATGTCAGAAATTAACATGTTTGTATATTTCAAATTTCCTATTCTGCAACGATCCTAACTGCAAATTAAATATATTATTCATTAGACTAACAAATCGGAAGAGGTTAATTATATAAGAAATCAAATGAAGAAGGTGAAGTAACATGGGCTCTTTGGTCCAGGCTGCATACGAAATAAGTTATTACTCAAAAGTTTCTCAAAAACCAAAGATTGAGAATTGAGAAAGAAGAAATTACATGCTTAAGCAAGCTTGTGGCAATTAGAGGAGGAAATAGATGAGCCTTAGAGAAAGAAAGAAAAAAAATAGGAGCAGACATAGAGTAGAAAGTGGATGGATCCAAAGACTGTACATATATATACTTGAACTTATACCCGTTGCAAGGGCTACCATAACCCCCACGACCATGTCGGTCAGTGGAAGCATGACTCCACGTTTGACTATAATTGAACCCAAACAAATACACGTTTATAATAATATAAACAAACATTTATATTTAGAATTAATATAATTTTTAATCTCTTAAGTTTGCATTCATTTTGGTTTTGGTCCCTCAAGTTTCAAACTATATATTTTGGTCCCTCAAGTTTTATTTTCTTTAAAACATTGGTCCCCATAACTCAATAAAAACTTAGATCATTTTGCTCCTATAGTACTAAAACTAATTTTTTAAAACTTGGGAAACCGAAACCAAAACCAAAATGAAGAAAAACTTGATGATTCAATATGGCATTAATCCTTATATTTATTTTGCTTTAATCAAATAGGAATTTGTTCGATTATAGGAATTTGTTAGAAACTACCTCGTCGATATTTCTTTTTGGTTTTGAAATATTTATTCGATTATATTTTAGGGTTACGTTTGATATATTTTTATATTTAGAAGAACTGCTATAGGGAGGTTATTGAAAATGGGATAGTGGCCACATATACAATATTCATATTTTTCTAATTAGACTAAATATCTAATATAAGATTTTTGTTTGATGTTTAGAAAATTTTTAGAATATATATATAGATAAAATAAGGATAAAAGAAAAATTTTAAATAAGGGGGTTAGGATTATATAGATAATAGATAGTATATATTAATTTAAATGTTTTGAATATGAGAGGTGTAATTGCTTACTGGATGTAAAGAGAGATGCTCGAATCGCTGCTTGTATATGGTAAGAGACATACATATATATGTATGTGTATGCGTGCACGCCCACACACATATCTATATTATATATATATATATATATATATATATATATATATATATATCATTTTGATACAAAGAGACAGATATAATTTAATTGCTCCTAAATTTGGACTCATTTAAAGGCCTTTTAAAATACTCAAATCCTAAATCAGATTTTAAATTTAACAAATACTAAATCAGGCAAACTAGTCCAATTCATAATTTTAAAATTGGGTAATTTTGCCTATATGCCCTCTTAATTTCTTCTCCCCTTCTCTGACCTCCAATCACATTAGGAAAAAAGGACGAAGGGTTTGGGTTTTGTCTGCTTCCTAGGCACCCTTTTAAATATAGTTAATATATACAATACAACTATTGACAAAATGACATATATATGTTAACAGCCGGAGCTTTTGAATTTGGAGATTACGGCAGAACAGTGAACTATGGAGAGGTGGCGCTGGATGCGGTGCGTGCTACCAAGTAAACATCTGAACAGACTATTTATTCAACTATAGCACCTTTTCTTCAATATAAACATATTAGACCATATATTGATTCACCTTTGAATTTGAATTTCAACATTCAACAATACATTATTGTTACATGAACGATGGTGTTAGTTGCAACAGACTACGGTGCAGGAGACAGAACATACTTGATAATGAGTCCAAATGCTTTCTCAAAACTGAGACAAAACCAAAACTCTTATCCGGACTGAATTGTGTATAACTCTTTGAAACGTTCTCAAGGGCTATATCTCAGATTTGGAGTGCTTTGGCACTAGAATGTTATATGGACTATAAAGAGTGCCCCAGTGCATAAGGCTCCCCACTAAATGGGTCTGGGGAGGAATAGAATTAGAGAGGCCATTTATAGGATTTAAACCTGTGACCTAGTCATATGACAACAATCTTACCGTTGCGCTTAGGCTCACCATGTACTATATATGGACTAAATTAAATATATAATGCTTTCTTGGTCAAAGTTTATATGTTTCTTGAATTTAATAAATTATAATATGTTATGAATATAATATTTGTGTGGATGTCTATATCTCCCCATTATTTCATAGACTCTCTCATTATCTCTATTATCTTCCATTATCATTAGATCTGTAAATATTGATATATTTGATTAAGATTGTAAAGTTATGCCTATAAATATAGGGCATGTATCATGTACTTGAGACATCTCCAAATAGTAAATTAGTACTCTCGTACTCTCTCTTTCTCTTATTATATTTTTTTTATAATAGGTTATTAGCACAAGATTCCACTAAATGAGTTTATGACGTCTTGTTTATACTTATCGATTTTTATTTATTTATTTATATAACTCTTGTTTATAATTGTTAATTTTTATTGGTTTTAATGTTGATGAATTATGCAGTTGCCCCACGCTTTGGATGATGATGGGATTCTTTACATTTATCTTAAGCATAAAATGAGATTGATTTCCTATGATATTCGCACCACCGCTTGACACTTGACCAACTGAGTATGACATAGCATCAGCGCTACGACCCACTTGACACTTGACCAACTGGAAGGAGCCTCCCAAATCTTCGATAATATCTAAAAGCCTCATTTATCAGAAACTGATCTAATAAGTGACTACTCACAAAAAATTAAGTAGCAGCTATATTGAGTACCCTGACTACATACAAGTCAAGTCAAGGTCAGTTTGCGAAACATAATTAGTGACAAAAAACACTAAAAGAAATAACATTCCAATATATTGTATTTGGTATTATAAGATGAAGAATTTGCTAAACTTCCTGATAATTCCCTGCAAATTATATGACAGATGGTGTATAATTTGTACAAGATTTACACAGAAAATAAGTAAATAAACTACTTAGATAAACAAAAAATGACATTCCCTTCATACACAAAGGCCCCATAAATAAACCTTAAATTATTGATAAAAAATAAGTATGTTGCGAAATAAATCAAATGAACTGTTGGTGGTCAAGAAAAATAACTTGAAGAAGTGAGCAAGAGCAAAACGTCAACAATGGATCCTTCGAAATTTCCACAGGTACTATCCTCTACTGCAGAAACAGAGAAAGAGCTCCAACATGTGGAAATGAATTAGGGACACCAACCAATATGTCTCCCTAAAGAGATGAATACGAGAAAACAGAAATAAAAAGGAGATGAAGAAACCTGAACCATGAGCGAACTTGCTGGACTCATCGGCGGTGAAAAAAGAAGCAAAGTGTAACATCATAAATTTAATTTTGGGCTAAAAGCTTAGGAATAAGTCTGAATTAATTAAACTATTAAGCTCAATTGAGTCTAATTTTTTAAGTATGTCATAAGGAAAAATGCTTAAGATAGTTGTTAAAATTATTTATGGGCTCAGAAAAATTGAGGAAACATTATGAAATATTATTTTGGAGATTTAAAAAAAATTATATGATCAGGTTTAATTCTAGGAGCCTAATTGATTTTAAAGCTGAATTATGGGAACTAAAGGCCTATTCTCCCAAAAACTTAAGGAAAAATAATTAGAGGTAAATTTTTATGCTGGAAATTTTAGAGAAGATATTTTATGAGGCAAAGAAGCTAATGGAGGCTAAAAATGTTCATAAAGTGTCCCAGAATAATTTATGGAATTTATTTGGTGATCTAGCGCCAAAAATAAGAGGTAAAATGGTAATTTCGCTGCCTCAAGTTCAAAAATAAAATTGGGCCAATTTTTAGCCCAAAATAAGAATCCAAGGATGTGTTTTCCCCTCACCAAGAAGATAACCTTCAGATTTTGTAGAAATTGGTCTAATAAAAATGCCAAAGACAAGCCTTATGCTATGAGCTTCATAATGATCCACAAATTAATAGAGCATAAAATGTTTCAACAGCTCCCTCACCCCTCATTTGTGACTTGAATCAGAAAAGAGAAAGAGAGAGAGAGACAGATCGACAGAAACAGAGGAAGAACGCGAAGTCAAAAAGAAGGTGGAAGAGAAGGCGATTCTCACATGCAAGCTTGATCTTGAGTAGAGGTAAGCCACCTAAACATCCTCCAACTATTATTTCTCTCATTTGAGATGTCCTGAGGGATGAAAAGAGGACGCTCATAATCTGGTTTAGTGAAAGAAAATGAAGGGGTAAGCAAAGTAAGCATAACTAGAGCAAGTTAAGGCTTTTTAAGATAATATGAAGTACTGCATGTGGTTAAATAACATTTTATGGTGTTGTTCAAATTATAAGACCATATTACTGAATCTGGAAATTTCAAATTAGAGAGCAAAGCTGTTCAAAACGTTCTCAAGGGTTAGAATATTCATATATTAAAAAGAATGTAAGATATTAGTGTTAGCAGCTATTGGTTTAATGTTGAGTTCTTTTTGAGTTTGGCTTTGTGGGGGCTGAAACTTAACAAAATTCCATCTATTTAATGTTATATTATGTGTTAAAATTATACTCAAGTGAAAAATAAAATGTTTTAGTTATCTAGAGGCTCTATTCTTAATCCATGTTTGGCCAATGCACCTTGAATAGGGAAGCATTAGATTTTGTTCAATTTGAGCTATTTAATGTGCCTAGAAGACAAGTCCATAAATCTGGAAGATAGGAAACATGGATGATAAAAATAGTCATTGATTTAAGATGCAATAATAAGAACTAAGTTTCTTAAATCATTTGTTCACACCTAAGGAAAGACTAACAGTCTCTATATCATGTTTTGAAGCAACAGAGTTTAAGTTACAAACTTTTTCCCTCTTCCCTGTTTCAGATAGTGTTGATTGGCTTAGAGGGAGTAGAGTTTTGTTATAAGTTAAAACATGATAATGAGCTTAGAAAAGGTGTTAGTACGTACGTAGTAAGTCCCTAGCATAAGTTGGGACAATTAAACACAAAGACATGAATGTTGTGTATGTATGGATACACATATGTTTGTGGTCTTGAGTGGTCACAGAATTGTGGCTAGAATTTCCTAATTTTTAGATTGAAGATGAATTGCTCTTGGGAAATTGTGCAAAATAGCATGCAAAAAGAATTACAAGAAAAAGAAAAAGATCAGTAGGATAATCAAGATAAAATGACCTAGTTAAGGAGCTAAATGAGTGGCTTAATAGTTGGGGCTTTGAGAGATTAATTATTCCATGGAAGTATGCTAAGTATGAGTATTAATCTTCCCTACACGAATGTTTAATGGGATTTAGATTTTGCTATCAATCAAAGGGGAAGCAAAACCAAAGAAATTCAAGCAAAAAGAGGTAATTTGGAAGAAGAAGCAAAATGTAGTGAAACTTACTCTTGTATTGTTTGTACTTGGTTGCTTGCATGTTTATTTGTCATATATTCTATATTTAGGCCTTCGAACATGTAATGTCGTTGCTTGAATTTGTGTCATGACCATGTATATTTACTTATAAGGTGTTGTTCTTACTTGGTTATTTACATGCTTAGTTAATTACTATTGCACATTATATATTGAGTTGATATTTTGCTACTGAGATTCCCCCGAATCTCACCAATTTTCTCTCATGTACCAACAGTAGGGGTAATTACTCCTAAAGAAGAAAGCAAGCTAGTGAAGGAAGCTTGAAGATGTAAGCTTTTGAGAAGCTTGTTTTGATTACTTTGCTATTAAAGTTGATTTTGTTTAATGGCTAGTGTATGAATTTATTTAAGATTTTCATTTTGGTATGTACCTATCGTCCATAAGCAGGAGCACGAAAACCAAGAAAAGGTCAAGGTAAATGCTATATTAAAGTACAGCGAAGAATGCATAAAGTAGGTAAGTTAGCTAGTTGATGTTTTATTGATGAGCGACAATTTTGGAAAAGACATTTGATAGGGCAACATTTTTCCCAGGTTATACAATTTGGCAGTGTTATAGTATATGAGCCTTGTTTCATAATTTTGGATGTGTATATAAAAAGATATGATTTTTCAAATGACCCAGAAATTTGTTATATGCTGCTAAAATTCCCCCTGTCAAGATTTAATAAATGGGTGTTTTGGATCAAATGGAACAGAAACAAAATTGGGTATTATTTTTCTATCAAAGCTTTGCAAGAGCTAAAATTTAAGTTTTGAACCACTAATTTCAAAGTTAAAATAATTTATTGTGAATTTTCTAAGTTTTAGGAAAATTCTTTATCTCCTAATACCCAATCTATGTGAAAGAGTTTCAAGCTTTTAGTCTTTCCATGGGTACCTAATGGGTCACATGTGGTTCTTAAATAGCTAAATCAATCTAATAAGTGACCCTAGAGTAAGGTATTTAAATGTCTAAATAACCAATTAATGATTCACTACTAATTTTGTAGTGCACTTGTTCAGAAGTAAACGAGGAGTTGTACCGTCTATTAAGCCTATGGCTAATTAAGAAGTCTTCCTGATGATTTTAGGAATAAGACGAATGGTAATCGAATGAGATACCGAAAAATCAGGCAATGTACATTCGAACTATGATTTCAAGAATTTTACAGTACTTGTCATTATCTTCAACTACTACATAAAACACTTTTAACGTCTAAAAATAGGGGGAGGTCTATGCTAGAGACGTAATAAATTCAGGATACGGCGTCCATTAAAAAATGGACGTCTAAAGTTGTTTTTTTTAAATATTTGCTTATATTTTTCACTGCCTAACAATTAGAATCTACGGAAACAAGATCGAACAGTTCTTCATAAACCAAAATGTCCTTACAAATTAATATTGGTGAAGGATGATAAATCAAAATGAATCTACAATGAAGATAAATCTAAATCTTAACACAAAAAAATACATATAAAATAATCCCCGTTCAAAACTTAGCCTATAAAAAGAAAAAGCAATTATTCATACCTTTCGGCCACAGTAGGAGGGAGAGGAGGGAGGCCAACGGCAGGAGAGGGAGGGAGGAGGAACCAACAGCATCAAAGATCGAGGAAGGACAATGGTGACGAGCTTCAACAATCGAGAGGAAGACGGTAGAGGATGGTGATGGAGAGAGAGGAGGACGACCTTCAAAAAAGAGCAAAGATATTGAGAGGGAGTGAGAAAGAGAGTTATGGTGGAAAATGAGTTTCAAGAGAGTGGTGGAAGAAGCAGCTTCAAGAAAAAATGAGAGTTTTGAAATTTGAATCGAGGAAGCTAGCTTGCGGGGTAGACATAACTTTAAAAAGAGTGATGTCAGTATCAGTTTGAGTGATTTACGTTATCTTTAGACGTCCCTTTTTGAATTTGGGACGTCTAAAGTTAAAAAAAAAATTGACTTTAGACGTCCCTTTTTGAAGAAGGGACGTCTAAAGTTTAAAAAAAAAATTTAAAACTAATTTTTTTTACTTCAAAAAGGGACGCCTAAAGTTTTTTTTTAAAAAAAAAGTAATTATTTTTATTTTATACTTCTCTTTTTTAAAAAGGGAAGTATAAAGTCAGACTTATAAAGTAAAAAAAAAATTCTTTTAATATTTTTTTTAAACTTTAGACGTCCTTTTTTAAAAAGGGACGCCTAAAGTTACTCAATTCTCACCCAAAATTACAAAAATGCCACCGTCTTTATTTTTTACTTCCTTTTTTAAAAAAGGGACGTCTTTTAGGGACGTAAAATCTATATTCTGTAGTAGCGTTATCTATTACTGATTGGGGAACTAGGTTGCTTTCTTATTAGGTCATGAGGAACTCATTTGAAAAAGAATGATGACAAGTCCTCAGGAAGATGATGGTTATTGTAGACGAACTCTTTGTTCTTTGTGTTTCAACTCTTCAAATATTCAACTATAAGATGATATTTATTGGTAATCTTTATTTGTGTGTGTGTGTTTTGATTGTTCAAGTTGAATTATTCTCGTGACATTTTAAGGCATTGAGCATAGAAATCACTCAACATATCCTTCCTTATCTAAAGAACCCAAAAGATGTCAACTCAAAGGACAATGGTGTTACTGATTTTAAGGAATTGGAATGAATAGAGAAAGCATCGGTTCTAGTAGTAGAGGATGTTTGTTTGTGGCATCCATCATTGATGGATTGCAACAAGAAGAGAAGTCATAAGATTATAGAGTGGGCATTCACTGGTTTGGGTTGAGTTGTGCATTTTCTGAAAAACAATTGGTTATGTTTGTGTATGTTTTTAGGGTTATCGAAATCAATCTTGGAACCACATACTCATGTATAATGACTTAAAGTACTGAAAACCGGACCGGACATTGAATGAAAGATATATTTTTAAAGTTGAATTATTCTCAGTGACATTTTAATGCAAAGCTCGTAATCTCATCAACATTTCCAACTTCTCAAACTTTTACCCCTTCTAATAGTGACATAAATTTTGACAAAATTTAATTGACCCCTACTCTAAGTAAATAACAACAATTCATTGAGTATTCACTTTAACAAATATAAAGTATTAACAACTTTGTGTGTGTGTGTGTGAGCCTATGTGCGTGCGTGCTCATGCATCCATGCATGTATGGATGCATATATGCATGTATGTAGTATTGAAGTTGAATTATTCCTAGTGACATTTTAAAGCATTGAGCCTATAATTCAACCAGCATATCCTTCCTTTTCCAAAGAACCCACAGATATCAACTCAAAGGGCAATGGTGCTATTGATTTTAAGGAATTGGAATAAATAGAGAAAGCATTGATTCCAGTAGTAGATCTAGAGGATGCTTGTTCGTGGCATCTTTCATTGATGGATTGTAATAAGAAGAGAAGTAGTAGGTTTACAAAGTGGGCATTCTCTGGTTTGGGTCAAGTTGTGCATTTTCTGAAAGATAATTGGTTATGTTTATTTTGTTTTCAGGGTTCTCGATAGAGGAACCGATCTTCGAACCACATACTCATGAACACTGAATATGTTTTAAATGATGAGTATATTGTTGAAGTTGAATTATCCTCGGTTACATTTTAATGCAAAGCTCTTAATCTCATCAACATTTCTAACTTCCCAAACTTCAACCCCTTCTGATGCTGACATAAATTTTCACAAAAATTAATTGACCCTAGTCTAAGTAAAAAACAATAATTCGTTGAGATTCACTATAACAAATAAAGTATTTACAACTTTGAATGTATATATGTAAGTATATGTGTGTGTGCATGTATGTATGTATGTATGTATGGAAATCAGTGAATGACTTCGAAGTTGATGAACGAATAACATTTGCCTTCCTATATTATGACAAGAAAATGATTCACCAATAATTTTGAAGTGCACTTGTTCAGGAGTAAACGAGGAGCCGCACCGTCTATCAAGCCTATGGCTAATTAAGAAGTCTTCCTGATGATTCCAAGCAATTTCATTTTTGAGGACATCTAAATAAGACGAATGGTAATCGAAGGAGATACTGAAAAATCAGGCAATGTACATCTGAACTATGATTTTGGGATTTTTGCAGTGCCTTTCATTGTCTTCAGCATTATATGTTCTTGACTGAGGACCTAGGTTGCTTTCTTAATAGGTTGTGATGAATTCATTTGAAAACGAAAGACAGCAAAACCCTCAGGAAGACGATGGTTATTGTAGACGAACTCTTTGTTCTTTGTGTTTTAACACGTCAGATATTCATCTATAAAGTGATATGTTTTAGGAACCTTTATTTGATGTGAAGTCTACTTCTTTCTGATCATGAACTCATATACTACCGCTGGTGCTAAACAAAAGCGGATTGGTTTTGGGAATGATTATTTGATGTGATGTCTACTTTTTTCTGACTGTGAAGTCAAGAAACCCCGAGAACGGGTATATGCACATAATGCCCTACGAAGGAAAGAGAAAGATGTGTCATAGCGGGCCTCTTTTATTTAGCTTGTTTGGAAACTCTGTTTCCAATCGGGCTTATTTTATAAGCCCGATTTACTTAAATCTCCACCACATATTTACCTCGTAGACTGTAAAAGTAACCTCGTAAACCGTAAAAGTTACTTCGTATTCAGTGAATCACGATTTATAAGCACTTATGGAGCTTTCATAAGCTAATCCAAACGAGTTGTTGGTATGTTTTGGGAATCTAAAGATAAAGACAAACTCTTTGTGCTTGAGTTTCAACTTTTCAGACACTAAATACATTCACCTACAAGTTGTTGGTATGTTTTGGGAATCTTTATTTGTATGTATGTATGTGTGTAAGAACTATATTTTTCGTGAGTAGACAATCCAAGTAATTGCATCAGTCAAGAATAACAAAATAGGGTTGCTATCATTGATTGGCAAGAATCGAAGTTATTAATTACAATCTTTTCCGTGGTGAAGTAAATCAGAAAGCTCAAGAAAATTCTAAAGACAATCGATAAGAGAAGAGAAACTCGAAAGCAATTATATTATAACATTAAAGATAACAGGCAGAAAAGAAAGCTCGAAAAAAATCTAAAGGCAATAGACGAGAGAAGACAAACTCGAAAACAATAATTATAGCATTAAAAATAACATATAATAATTTTTTTGGAATTCTGAATGGAGAAATAAAGAAGAAAATGAGAAATTAGAGAAGCAAGTGAGTACCTACAAACTAGATTCGATTGTGGGAGAAGCCATAACTGGTGAGAGAATGGAAGGGACATGAAATAATTTTCTTAGTTTTATTAACTAAAATGTTTATTCACATAAAATGAAACATTCCGGTTAACATCTTCTGATTGGCAAATAATAGATGCGTATGCGTACAGGTCGTATGTAAAAATCAAACACAAATCGAAGTAAAAGAAAAGGAACAGATCCGATGTCAGCATATTATCAGATTGTTAGAAGTAAAATCAACAAAGGTCTTTCAAACAATCAAACCTGATCCTCGCAAGATTAGTCTCAAGAAAAAAAAACCGAATCACATCACATTAAGTAGGAAAACCTTAATTATTCATCCTTATACAGAAAGAAGGAAAGAAAACCAAATCACATCATCAAAGTAACCGCATTAGTTACATAGAGATGCAGTCTTTGAGAAACATAGAAGAAGAAAAAGAAGAGGAGGGGGAAGAAGAAAGAACGACAAATCAGTGAAGCTCAAATCAAGATATTGGAGAGTTTTGTGCGGTATTAGGAAAAGCGCTCATATAGCTTGATCGTGTGAGAAAGGAAGAACAACAGAGACAAGTATTTATAGGTTATATAGAAGCACAGAGTTTTGACATCACACAAAAACTACTCCCTTCGGTCATAGCTAGGATGATCTATTTTATAAGGAGCAACTCCTATTTGTCTTCAATTGTAAATTGGTCTTTTTATTTTTACCTTAATTAAAAATGTCACTTATTATTTCTCTGCAATAAATTTCCAACCATTATCTCTCATTACACTCACAGAAAAGTTGGAGAGTTTATTTTAAAGTAAAGATAACTCTTATTATGACTCTTCAGAAACCCTAGTTCGTTCAACCCTAGAAACTCAAAAGGATAAAAGATAGAAAACGGAGGGGCCATAATAAGATATAGCTATGCACGGCTAAATGATAAATTGGGAAATAAAAGACTATTAAAGAAGATTTTGAATTAAATTATTTATTTGAATGATCTAATTGATGTAAAATGGTGTAGTGGATAATAGATTATGGGAAGATAATGACAGATTTTGGGGAATAGGTTATACTCAAAATCTTTAAGGATATGAAAGGATATTAAATTGTTTAAATTAAAATAAGAATTTTGAAGATAGTTGGTAAATGATATTTAAAAAAGATATTCAAAGTGTATAAATCAGATCATGGAAGATTAATTGATTTAATGGGAATGACATACTAATATACATTTTTTATTTAAGCTAAAGATTAGTCACCTACTAATAATAAATAAAATCACAATATGACACTCTGCTTCTTAGCATAAATGAAACCGACGATAGTTGTCTGGGTGTGAAAGACACCGTGGGTTATTTGTAGAAAAAGAATAAGCCAACTTGGTGGTCTCATACATTATTGCATAGGCCAATTCATCTCAGCAATCAGGCTGAAAGATCTAAAAACTAGAGGCATGGTTTTGTCCACACACAAAAAAGAAAACTTGAAGACATGAGGGAAGTGTTTATTACAAAACAATTCAATAGATCATATATATTAGACACACTACTTTCTTGCCAACTTAGCATCACCTCATGTTTTCCTGTATCACCACACGTTCACCGATACATAACACACAAACACGCACTTAATGGCTGAGTTGTGTGGTTGTGGCACGTGCTTGCTCAGTTTGTACATTTGTGCCCCAAGGTTGATTAGATCTTCTCATATGTACATTCTTCAATAGGTCCCTAAATACCTTTTAAATCTTCAAGCTAAGTTTTGTTTTGATTCTTCTCCGGGATGGATCTTGATCCTTTGCATTTATTTATCATATAATATTTGTTGATGTGGCTCTACTTAATTGTAATTCATTCTTATAGCCCATTCCTAGTTATCGTGGCTGCTATTTGTATTATTTTTGTTGAAATCTTCTCTCTCTCTCTCTGTTTTATTTTTTTTATTTTTTTTTTTTATGTAAGTTGAAATCTTCTCTCCTGCTACATATAACGTACAAGTCCAATGGCTGAGGATTTTGGACAAGGTTCATTTGGTGTGATTTTCTAGGCAAAGTGCTTGGACACTGGTGAAACAGGGGAGCACATTTCCTGGTCATCACTTTGATGAGCAAAATTGTGTTAATCACCCATCTACATCTTTAGATTGATTTTACACCGTCCGAAATTAATCTAATTTTTATATTTTAAATTATTTTTATATTAAAATATATAAAATTAAAAATAATGATAATATTATATAATAAAAATGATTTTATCATTTTAAAAGCACAAATTAAAAATTTTAAATTTAAACCATTTAGATTAATTTTAAACGGTTGAGATCTCATCACAGTGACAAGAGATGAGCACCAAATGGGGACCCATGAAACCATGGTCATAAACAAGGTTCTACGAAGAGATACAAGAACCAAAACTAGTTTCAATGCTCATTGCAATTGATGAGCACCAAGAGCTTATCACCACCGTAGACCATTCAATGTAATTTGGATGGTTCAAATTGAATTTTTTACTTTATTCTTTTTTTTCAAAAAAAATATTTTAATGTTTACATAATCTAAAATAAAGATAATGCATTAATTATCAGTTTTTCAAAAAATGATTTTTTATTTAAAATTATTATTTGAAAATGTGAAATCTCGATCATTGAAATTCTATTTGAATTGAGTGAATCTCAATACAGTGATGAGCTGTTGATGCTCATCATTGTAATGAGCCCTGAAACTCGTTTCGAACAGAAGTCGGAGTGCAACTATGCGTCTTCTTCACCACCCTAATGTTGTACCTTTGAAGCATTGCTTCTTTTCAACTACTGAAAAAGATGAGCTTTATCTTAGTTTGGTACTTGAGTGAGTTCCTGAGACTGTCCATCGGGTGATCAGACACTATAATAAAATGACAAAGCTCATTGAACTGAGAGAGAAGAGAGAGGTTGGCACCTGCGTGCATGGTGCTTGCAGTGCCTTTTTTGGCACTTTTTCGGCGCTGCTCTTGCGCTTTCCAGCGTCCTTTGACACTACTCTGTCTCAATTAATCACTTGCACTTCCTATCATTTCCAACTTTCTCTGGAGAGGTTCTTCTCTCTTTCCTCTGGTTTTCATCTTCCACCGCCTTTGCCACCTTCCTCCTCTTTGTTTTCTACTCCACCGCCTTTGTTTTTTCTTCACCTTTTTTGGTCTACCGCCTTCCTCCTCCTACTTTTCTTTCATCTTAATACTTATTTCCTTCATCTATATTCCACCGCCTTATTTTTTTCTTCTCCCTTTGCATTGACTCCCATCCTTTCTTTTCCACTGCCTCATCTTTTCATCACCTTTTTCCTTTCTCCTCAACCACCGCCTACTTCTTTCTTCACTGTTTTTTACTTTTCATTTTGCTCCACCGCCTTATCCCATTTCATCGATATTTTCTCCTTTAGTGTCTCCCATGGATTTCTTTATGTTGTTTATCTCACAGGTTTGGTGCTCCAACTTCCTTCTCTACTTTGATTTTCCCGATTTGAATAATTGGATTTGGAGCAAAAATCCGAACTTGGGATTTCTTGCTTTTCTAAACCCATTGTGGCTTTTATTTGATAATATTTTTGTCCTGCTCTCTTTATGTTTTAGTTTTTTGTGTTTGTTTCTTTTGCCATGCCTTTGGCTCTACCTGGTCAGCTTTCCTCCCCAACTTCATTCCATCAAATTATAGACACACTTTATGTGTGGCTTGTAAGGCCTCATCTTCTCAATAAGGTCGAGTAAAGACCCCTTTCAATAGTTCAAGAGCTTTCATCGTTTTGGCCCACTCATATGAGTTGGTAATCCATGGTGGCATCCTCTCATGTCTTGTGTTTCATTGTTGTTGCTGAGTAGTATCTACTCCTGCTATTTGGGACTGCAAGCCATGTCTACATTGGTGGTGCTTCAGGTAGTTCAAGATGAGACTTAAGCTTTGGCTCTTCTTCAAAGTGTTGACATCTTTAGGGCCTCATGGTTAAACTTTCTATTTTTGTTGTTGCATTAGTGTTAAAGTGATTATGTTGTAACGTATTTCTTCTTTTAGACTTTGGACCTCCAACTTGATCCGACTCAGAATCAGTTGGAGGTTTTGTAACGACCTGCCTCATATATCCCTTATTACTGATCTTACTCAGAGTAGCAATGCGTAGTTCAGTGGGCACACAGAAATATCATGAATATACTGATAATATTAATACAATATTGCTTGATTATAATACAAAAGTTTCCCCACCCGGGGTTTACACAATATTTACAGACCTTCAAACAACCAGCAACAGTCCTCTTCGTGCATACCTCTTCTCTGTTCTCAGCACGTTTCCATTGCTCACCTGTCTGAATGGTTGTTTGGGAGGAGTGAGATTCGAGAGAATCTCAGTAGCAAACATTACCACTATGCATGCCAGATATATATGAATGCATGACATGCTTACCTGCACTATTTCATGCCAACATAATGACATGCTGCATGCTTGATGTTATGACATACATATGGCCATTGCACAAATATAACAGAGCTTCAACCAATTATACATGTTCCACACAAATAGGTAAAACAGTCACATAATCAATGCAAGACATACATATCACATACATGCAGAAAAGGTAAGTTCACTACCTGGTGGACTTTATGTCCTTCTCTTCTTGTCTCTTGATCCGCCAACCATTGCTCCTTCTTTATCACTTCATGGCCCTAGGCAAGTGATAACATCATTAGAGCCATGAAAAGTGAATACCCAATGGCCCACATTAGCCCTATAGACTTACTTTCACCCTTGGAGTTCATTCCAATTATATTTGGCCAATTTCTTACTCAAATTCGCATGGTACTCAATCTACCAGCATTTTTTACCAAACTTTGGAAAATCATAATTAATTCTATAGAACTCCAATTGAGGTGGTTCAAAGCTCTATTTGAAGCCCTTTAAGTTTAGTTTTACATAAAAATACTATATTTTAAACGCCACCACTACAACATTCTCAGAAAGTTTCCAAACACCGACTGTTTCAGATGTTCTTCCAGAAAACAGGGTAGACATTCAAAAATTCATATCTAAATACAAAAAAAATCCAATTGATCATTATGACCTATCCAATTAAAGGTCTATGTGTCTACTTTCAAACTGGAGAGTTTCATGGTCATTGGATAACATTTGACCACTCAAAAATACGTCATCATAACACTGCCTCCAGAAAACGGAATACTCAGCATTTACCCTTTAACTTCTAAAACTTCTAAATTCATGTACAAGTATCCAAAATTCATGAACACTTGTATACCCACACAATTTTGCCTCCTAAATCCAATGGAAGCATCAAAATCATCAAATTCCAACTCCTCCTACACGAAACAATACAGGGCAGAAACAGAAGGAAATTGGATTCTCAGAAAGAGTTTGTTGTTTCTTCGATTTCTCTTGCCTAATCACTTCCTTACTACTCCTAATCAAGTGATTAGCTATTTATACATCTATTGGACATCGTTTAGCTATTCAAAACACTAATTTAAATCAGCATGAATAGTACCCAACTTCCTCTATACTCATCCAAAAGACAAACCAATCGGTTAAAAAGGAAGCTTACGCTTACCTCTACTCGTTTCCACAAACGGTTTGGAATTCCGGCAACACCCCGGCTGGTGAGACGGCGTCAACCACCTCCAAATGAAAATATGAAATCGTAGGAATGAAGATCTCGATGAGTAGAGAAAGTTTTCTGAAGGGTACTTTGAGAGAGGATGTCGTTTCGGCAGTGTTTCGGAAGAAAGAATTTCCTCTCTCTTCTTTCTCCATTTATCTTCACTCTTTCTCTCTCTTCTTTCAGATTTTCTGCGTGAAAAAAAAAGGAAGAAGATGATAATTGATGATTAAATGGATCAGTTTCTCATCTGCCACGTGTCACCCTCTGATTCGCCCAAAAATTGAATTTTCGCATATAATATCAAATTCTGCAGATTTTTCATTAACTTTGAAAATTCATATCTAATTGTATAAATGTCCAATTGGAGTGATTCCAAAGGCTATACGACCCTTATTAAGTCTAGTTTTAAGAAAAAATATAAAATTTGGCTAATTGGAATTTCAATATTCCCAGAATTTTAATCTTTGAATTCTGTCCCAGAAAATAATTAATTTCGCTGGGCTAACTTCAAAAATTCATTTCTTTTTGTGTACAACTCCAAATGACTTATATAACCTATCAAATTAAAGCTTTATAAGTCTACTTTCATTCTGGAAAGTTTCATAACTTTTCACCATCATTTACCTATCGAAACATATCACACAATCATCACTGCCACATCGGGAATTTCACCTGTGGCAAAATTACTTTGTGTTCCACTTTACTATATTCCGTGTGACTTCTTATCACTTTATTTTGTTATTCCCCAAGCTCTTTAGCTCACCAATATAATTCCTTTTAATATCCAATGATATAAAGAAATTTTAGGGAATTTAAACATACCTCATAGGGACATTTGCTAAACCGGGGCTTAGCAGTCCACTTGATCTAGGCTTAATCTTATGCCTTTAGTCCCAAAATTCGGGATATTACAGGTTTTATATATCGTTTTATCATTTGGTTGAATAAATTATCTTTTATTAAAAAAACAGAATAAAATGAATCAAAGGATGCCGTTGATATATTTGAAGCTTTATTTCTATCAAATACTGAGAGTACTTGCTTACATTCACAACAGAATAGGAGTGTGTCACAAAGACATAAAACCTCAAAATTTACTGGTCAACCCTCACACTCACCAGTCGTAGCTGTGTGACTTTGGAAGTGATAAAGTTTTGGTAAAATAGGAACCAAACATATCTTACATCTGATCCAGGTACAATAGAGCTCCTGAGCTTATATTTGGTGCAACTTACTACAGCACAGTTATTGACGTCTAAAATGAAGACTATAGCTTTTTTTGATGCAAAATGAAGACTAGAGCTACTTATCGGAAATAATAATAGTAGCAGTAATAAAGATAATTGCTAAGCTCTAGGATTTCGTGTCATTTTAAAACAGTTTTCTTGAGTTTTATATAATCTTTGATAAATTTCTACTTACTTTGAATACTCAAAATAGGAAAATGTGCGTTTGATTTTTGGTTGTGCATCATTGTTCAATTATGCATATTTTGATTAAATTTCGAGTTAGTTTCTTATGCTATTAATGTTACTCCTTTTTGGGAATATTTGGATACAATGATCAAGTGATTATAAAACCACTTTGCTAAGCTTAGGAAGATTTGTTTGCGATGAGAAGGCCATAGAAGATTACATTCAACACTACCAAGGAAACAAAATTGAAATAGAACACAATGCTTCATGTTGATTGACCACCAATGAAATTGTTGAGTTCACTTGATTGATGCTTGAAAGAGTTAGATTGAATGTAGAACTTGAATTTAATTATGTGAAAACTTGAAATTTGTGAGTTGAATAGATAGTTTTATTAATGAGATAGAGAAACACTCATTAATTTGACATTGCCATATAGGATTTGCA
Source organism: Albizia julibrissin (assembly GCA_037074505.1). Classification (NCBI taxonomy): domain Eukaryota; kingdom Viridiplantae; phylum Streptophyta; class Magnoliopsida; order Fabales; family Fabaceae; genus Albizia; species Albizia julibrissin. The sequence goes on along the minus strand of CM073481.1, from coordinate 15,859,494 downwards.
ATGAAAATTGGAGTTTAATGAATTAATTAAGATATTAATGAATTAATTTAACTAAACCTCTATTTTGAAGACTTGAAAGAGCACTTACAAGTACTTCAATATCCTTAGTTAACATAATCTACATTAAGAAGCAAATATAGTGTGGCATTGATTGAGTATTTTTAAAATATAAGGGGAATAAATAATCTCAAGTCTTATTTTATCCTTGAAGTCCATGAATTATTATTTTTTATATTTTAAAATATTTTTCCTTTACTATTGATATTTGAGTCACTCAAATTAGGTGAAAGTGTGGTATTCAATGTTTGACCGAATTTTAAACCAAATCCTCGTGGAAACCATACTTTTTTGTCATTTTATTACTTATCACCACCAATGCACTTATTGCAATGCAAACACTAATTGTAAAATTTCAAATAGTGGGCTTAAAATATAAAGAATTATTCTAAATTAAGTAAACTACTAAGCCCAGTTAAGCCAAATGTCTTAAGCATATCATGAGGAAAATGCTTAAGATAATTATAAAACATTTATTATTTAAGGGCCCAGATATATTGAGAAAATAGTATGAAATATTATTATAGGAAAGTAGAAAAATTATAAAGAGGCTTATTTCCCCAAAAATGGCTCAAATAATTTTAAAACTAATTTCTGGGAATTTAAGAGACTATTTTTTGAAAATTCAAGGAAAATAGTTAGAGGTCATAATTTGGCTTAAAAATTTCAGAAAAATTATTTTAAGGCTTAAAGAAGTTAATTAAGGAGGAAAATCCTTATAAAGTATTAAGAATTAATTTATAGAAATTATAAGATGAGCTAATACTGATTTGAAAAAGGGGGGAAATTAGTAATTTTATTATTTGGACCAGAAAAATCGGAATTGGACTAAAGTTAAGCCAAATTATGGAACCTACAAGATTTTACGGGTTTAAAATTAGTCAAAGTAAGAAATTTAGAAGCCTTGTGTGAGATTAATAGGATAAAAACACACCCCCACTAATTAAAACACTCACCTCTCTCCCTCTCACCCATACACTTATATTCAACACACACACCATCAGCCACTCACAACGCACGCGCGCGCGCATTCAATATAATAAAACACACTCCACTAGCTTCCTCCATTCTCATTTACGTCCAGACAACACATAAAAGAAAGAGGGAGAGACCGAACGAGAAGGAAGAGAGCCCGAGAGGGAGTGTTGTGGCGCCGGAAAGGGGAAGAAGGAACCGAGTAAAGCCATATGCAAAGCTCAATCTAGAGTAAGGTGAGTCTCCTACACCCATTCCCACTTTCTTTAAGTTGATTTGTGGATTTTCTTGAGTTATATGGTTGCTGGAAGTTGAGGATTGTTGGTAGTAAAATGTTGATGTCATCAAGAAAGTTTAAAAGGAGGCTTTGTATGTTGAATTTGAGGGGATTTTTGGGGTCTTTTGGTTCTATAATTTGAGCTCCAAAATAGAGCATGCATGTGGGGTTTGTAGAATCAAAATTCTTGAGGATTTAGGCCATGATTTGAGCTTGCATGCACACTTTTCTTCTTGATCTCCATTTTTGGAAAATAGGGGTTTGCATGCATGATTCTGCAGAAGCTAGAAATTGAGTTTTTGAGTGTAATTGATTCGATTCTTTTGAGGATTAGAGAGTTTAGTATGTTTCTTAGAATTTAGAATCAAGAAAACTCAGTTTAAGAAGAGAAAAGTGGAGTTTTTTAGAGTTTGTGACAGTGTGTCGTTTCTGTAAAGTTAGTGAGGCAGATGATTTCAAGCATGGTTTTCATCAGGAAAATTGTGTCCACTGTCTATGAAATTTGACAAGGAAATGGTACGCATCCTAAGCTTTGAAATGAGTCCTAGAACATGTCAATTGAATATCTAGAACAAAAGTTATTATTTTTCGAAGTTTGATCAAAATAATTTGGAACACTCTGTATTCCAAATTTCTGACAATGGGTAAATAGGTAAATTTTATGAGGTTAATTTGGTATTTTGTTAGTGTGATCATTTTTTCCTTAAATTAGACATATGGAGCTTTCAATATAGTATTAGAACTTAAGAATTGGATGTGTAAGTTATAGGTTATGAATTTTTAAACTTTGGGTAGAAAATCTGGAAGTTTTGACTTCTCAGATGGACAGTAAGTTTGGTTGTGGAATTTGGAAAGTTATGACTATGAGTTGATATTGGACATTATTTTTATTGTATAGAGGATTTCAAGATCTTCACATAGAAACTTGAACCACCTCAATTAGAGTTTTCTAACTTAAGATATGATTTTTCAAATTTCCTAAAAATTGAGGCAGAATGGGTTAAGTTGGATAATTGATCACAATTTTAGAAAATGTAATTGATGATGGTTAGTGAATGTTGGGGACAAATTTAAGAGTTAAATTAATTGAATTAAATATTTATCAATTTTAGCCTTCCCTTGAGCCTAGAATGGAAAATTATGTAAGGAGATGTCAAGAGTACATTTTTAAAAGCATGATTTACAAAAATGGAACTTTATCCATTTATGTGCACATACATTCTTTGGCCCAAGGAGATTTGAGGTCATAGGGAGAGAGTTATTATGCAATGGTTATGCACTAAGGTTTAAGTATTAATAAGCTCCACATGAATCATTAATAGGATTTGACAACCACTATAAAGCAAAGGGAGAAGCAAAACTAATGAAGTTCAAGCGCAAGGAGGTAACTTGTGAAGGAGCAAAAGGTAGTAAAACTTACTTTTATATAGTTCGTGTATAGTTGGTTGCATGTTTAATTGTCATGTATGCCTTTAAACATGTAATATTCTTGCTTGAGTTGTGTCATGACCATGTGTATGCAATGTAAGGTGTTGTTCTTATTTGGCTATTTACATGCATAGTTAATTCACTACAACAACAAAAACAGGCAATTTCTGATGGATTTTCTGACGGAATTTGAGGCGGGATGGAAGGTATTTGCAACGGAATTCCGTCGCAAACCATTTTGAGATGGAATTTTCGACAGAAAAAATTCTGTAAGTAATAGTACCTTCACAAATCACTTTACATTCCGTCTCAAATTGCGACGGAATATTACATTCCATCGCAAATTGCTACGGCCTTTCAGGCAGATTTTCCCTCGTAATTTGAGACGGATTTTTTTATGGATCGTGTCCGTGGAAATTTTGTGACGAAATTTTCCGTGGCAACTTACGAGGGAATTTGCCACCAAATTCTATGGCAAATTGAGACTGAAATTTCTGACGAAACTTTCTGTAGCAACTTGCGAGGGAATTTGTCACGGAAATTCTGTGGCAAATTGAGACGAAAATTTCCGTGGCAAATTTTCCTGGAGCTCCACAGCATTTTCTAACAGAAACCTCTGGCTAGCAGCTGCCACGTGTACCCACCACCGGCTACAGTCACCTCACCTCCGGCCGCCACATGTCTTGGTCAACTGCTCACCACGTGTCCATAGCAAAAATTGGTTGTATTTTGTGACCAAGTTGGGATTCGAAGCCATGACCTCTTACGCGCCTGCTAGTGCCTTTGTCAGTTGAGCTAGGAAGAACATGTGTGATTTAAATGTAAAATCATATATATATATATATATATATATATATATATTAAACATTACAATTTAGTTTTCTTATTTTTTTTTTGTGTGTGGGTGTGTGTGTTATAATTTCAATTTCAATAATAAATAGGAATTAATAATGTTTTTTATTTATATTATAATATAATAATAATTTAAATTATAATATAATTAATATATAATAATTAGATTAATCAATAATTAAATAAATCATAATAAAAAATTTAAAAAATTAATTAATACATATTTCCGACGGAATTTGCCATGAATCAATTTTGCAAATTTTCTTGTACTTGAGTGAAGTATGTTGAAATCATTTCTGGAGGTGCAAATCAAGTAATAATGAAGTATAACTCAAGTGAAGTTATTATAATTTACATATAAGGTATTTTAACTTTGAATTGAGTCATCCTAACCTCCATTTGATCATAGAGACTTCCAATATCACATCTAAGAGCTTGAACCTTGATATTCTCATTAGATCTTCCAAGTTCTTCTCTCTTTAATCTCTTCACCTTCTTCTTGATTGATTTTCATGATCCTTTTTTTAAACTCCTTATTTTTCTTGACTATTATCTTCAATTTCTTCCATTTACTCCTTCTTCATAATCCAACTTAATAGTTTCTTTTTTTGACCAATATGATGAAGGTTCTTCTTTCTTCACTATTTCTTCTTCTTTTTCTCTTGATGATCATTCTCCACAATCTAGCTCAATACCTTCTTTCCTTTTTTTATTCCTTGTCCCAATAGTTGATAACTTCATTCTCAAATATCCTTTTACTTTTCTCTTCATCGGTATGCCAACTTGATATCTTCTCTCTTTGCTTGACTAATCTACATTAAATATAGTAGTTAGTCAATATAGGAGATAAATATATTATGCAAACTTTTTTCTTTTCGCATTTGGCATCTAAATTCAACATCACCAAAACTAAACATATCTAACAGATATGTCCCACTTTAGTTTTAACATCCTCTGGGGTGTTGACTGGAAAAAAATATACTTGATTTATCCATATTAGCAACTTGTCATGATGCAAGGCAGTAGCTTTTAATAATCCATGCCAGCTTCATAGTGCCTGTTTGGGAACTCAGTAGAAAAGTGACTTTTTTTTAATGGGGCTTTTACAGAAGCCCAATTGAAAAAAAGTTAGATTGGAAATGTAATTTGTGTTTGGATTGGCGGTGGGAGAAGTAACTTTTTTTTAACCTTGAACATGTTTGGATTAACGTTTGAAAAACCCGTTTAGATAGGAAATGACTGAAAAAAGTATAAACCTTGTTGGATACTACATATATATTGTTATAATTGATGTTAAAAAATATAAATAATTTTTTTTAAAATAAAAAATTCAATGAAAAAGTTCAAAAGCCCATTGATAGAAGCTCAAAAACTAAAAAAATAAGCTTAAGGAAAAAAGCTCTTTTTTATTAAAAGCCCATTGTTAGCTAATGATTTTCCAAACACTTATTTACTACAGTAAAAGAGCTTATGAAGTTAAATGAGCTTTTTTAGCTCATAAAAGATCGAGTTTCCAAACAGACTCATACAATTTTGGTCACTAGTATTCATGAATAGAAGAGCGTCACTAGTAAAGAAACTATGGGTAAGTATCAAGCAAGAATTTCTCAGTTTGATTCCTTTCAAAGTTTTATCTTATTGGTTCTTGGAAATCATATTACAGAAAACTTTCACAATGATGATAAAGAGATAAGGCGATAGAGGATCTCCTTGCGAAAATTTAAATATATTATATTATAATTTCAAATATATTATATTATAATTTTATTTTCTAAAATAAGGCGATAGATAACCCAAGAGATAAGGCGATAGATGGTAAAAATTCAAATATATTATATTATAATTTTATTTTCAAAAATAATATAATTAATAATTTTTATTTTTGTATTCTAATATTTATATTATAAATTTGTAATAATTTAAAATTTAAAATTTAAATTATTTAAAAAATTTATAATTATGAAAAAAAATCTAATTATTGAAAAATGTAACTATTAGTGACGGAAATTAGAGACGGATTAGCGACGAAAATTAGTGACGGAAAATTTTCATCGCTAATTCCGTCACAAAATATTTTTGACAGAAATTAGTAACGGATTAGCTGCAGAAATTAGTGACGGAAAATTCCATCACTAATTTTTGTCGCTAATTTTTAATGACAGAATTAGAGATGGATTAGTAACGGAATTTAGCGACGGAATGTAATTCTGTGGCTAATTGACGGAAAAACTCAGTCACTAATTTTAGTGACCGAATTTATGAGGGATCAGTGATAGATTAGCGATGGAATGAAATTCCGTCGCTAAATTCCGTCACTAATTTTCTATTTTTTTTGTAGTGTAAGCCTATCTATGTTAATTAAAACAGCTTCCATTGACAAGTGTATGTGACTATATTGACAAGTCATAAAGTTGTTATTAATAAGTCCATCTATATCACTGAGGTCCCTAAAGACTTTTTTTTATAGAGAAGCTACATTGGAACTTTTTTTATATTTTTTTTCTGATCCTTGAGACCTGAGTGAGATTTTTCCTATTATTTTTATTTTCTTTATTATAGTATTGAATTATTCATATTAGCGATTTGTATTTAATTACTTATTTTTATTTTTATAATTAACATTTTAATAATAACTTTATAAATATCAAATATGTACCATTCATAAATGTTGATCTAATAGTTAAAAAAAGAGAAAAAGAAGATAGATGATGGAAAGAGAAGTGGAGGGGTTTCGAAAGGAGACACTTGTTGTTGGGGTTTGGAACTCCTCATCCTCCCTTCCTATCCTCTTCTCTCTTTTTCTTAAACCTTTATATCAATATTTTGAATGGTGTGGATTTTATCTTTTATTAAATTATTATTAAAATTTTAAATTATAAAATGAAAAATAATTAATTAAATAAAAATTTCTAAACTTTGATATGAATAATTCAATACTACAATAAAAAAAATATTTTGTATAAAATTAAATTTGGACCATTCAAATATTGATCTTATGGTTAGAAGAGGAAGAGGATGAAAGAGGATGGGAAGGGAAAAGGTGGGGTTTCAAACCCCTTGGGTTTATAGGGGGCAACCATAAACCACGAAAATAGAGTATTTAATTGTTTGATACCTGGAAATAGGATCTTGAAAAATAATGAATACCAGTTAATTAATACAATTAAAAAAAGTAAAAGGGCGGAGGCATAATAAGATAGATATGGCTAAATAATAAATTGGACTATTAAAAACTATAACATAAAACTATTACAAAATATTTTTAATTAAATTACTTGAATAATATAATTGAAGGAAAAATGGTTTAATGGACAATAGATTATGGGAAGATATTGAAAGATATTGGGGGATAGGTTATACTTTTAAATCATCAAGGATATGAAAATATATTAGATTATTCGTAATAATCTAGTTTTGAAGATGGTTGGCAAATGATATTTAAAAAATATTTAAAGTTTATAAATCAAATCATGGGATATAATTTGATATAATGGGGATTTAATACTATATATTTTGGATTTTAAAATAAAGAATAATCACCTGATAAAAAAGAAAGGCTAAAGCATATTTTTAGTCCTTTATCTAAGTTATGACTGTGCAGCTAACCAAACATATTTAAGTTTTAATTCTTTTAATATAATATATATTTCTATTACTAAACTAAAATAAACCAACAAATTACTGCAAATGAAAATGAGGTTTTTCTATTTACATTATTAAATTAATATATTTAGATTATTAAACTAAAGTTTTTTAATACAATCAAAGTTTCAATATTTACTAGTTCATTGAATTTTTAGATATTTTTTAATATACGCATATTTTAGATTTAAGATTAATAGTATTTAATTATATAGTAATCACTTGAGTTTGTTGTGTTAACGTTTTCCGTTGATAATATTAACGGTGTTAGAATTATGTAATCAAAAGTATACTTTATAAAGTTAAGAGACTAAAATTATACTTTATGTAATCTTAAAGGGCTAAAACTATAATTTAGCCTAAAAGAAACAAAAGGAATGGTTTTCTGGGTGTAAAAGACAACGTGGGTTATTTATAGAAAAAGTATGACTCTAATGGGAACAATTACCCTACCCCTGATTTAATCTAAAAAAATAAAAGGATAATGAGAAAAAAAAAACTTCATACTAGCTGTTTGTCGCAGAGCTACGTATATGGATTCTGCCTCTTCTTCTCAACTAAAATAGTACATATTTCTCTTAATTAACTTCAAAGCAGAGGGATATACTGGAGGGATCACGCCTAACAAAAAAGAAAATGATGGGGAAGAAAGGGAGGAAATGAAGAAACAAGGACAAAAAGTCAAAACACACACCTCTACGAATATAAAGAAACTGCTAGGCATACAAATAATTATTATTTTTACCTATATAAATGGAGAATTCCGATGCAGACCAATAAAAATTGACCTATATAATGCAAGACCTCAGTTTATGAACTAGAACGATCTCATGGAGATATAATTAGAGTTGGAAGAATGGGCCAGCATAAAAAAAAATCTCTTATTTTGCAGCCCAATCCGTGTGTTCGAGGGCCTCAGGCCATTTAACATATTTTCAGTATTGTTTCATATTGTTCAAAAAAAGTAAAACAATAAAACTCCTAATTTAAAATGCCTATCTACCAAACTCCCTATTTTGCAGTCTGGCCTATGTGTTCGTGGCCCTCATGCCTATTTAACATATTTTCACTATTTTTTCATTATGTTAAAAGAAATTAAGTTAAAACAATTAAGTTCTTAACTTAAAAATAAAAATTATCAAAATTAAGACGTTAAGGAGGATAAGCATTCAAAAATACACAAACACTAAATCCTAAACTACTGTCATGAGATAAGAGACTATTATCAGTTGCTTTTCCCATGCGTACTTCTTATGGATCAAACTTTGGTGATAAATTTGAAGTTAGTACATATTTGGGTTTTTTTTTTTTCCAAACGAGAGCTTAGTGCTCAAAAACTAAAGAAAATTTACACTGTGGGGGGATTAATCCCATACAATCATCAAAGCACAAAGCCTGCAAATGAGGCGGGCAAGTATTATATACAGTCGAGGAGGATATACCTTCCTTTGCTAGAGCATCGGCCAAGTGGTTCTGTTCCCTTGGCACAAACCATTAAGTCCCATTTCATATCCATCATTTTCTTAATCTCAATATATATCAAACTGGCTTGAACAGTATTTTGGCATGTATTGATCATATCTACTAGCAGCTTTGCATCTGATTCAATAATGACTTTTTCAAAGCGTTGTTCCAATGCTATTTGGAGCCCTCTATATATTGCCCATTCTTTTGCATCATGAGAGCTGCATTGGCCCAAGGATCTAGTAAATCCGACAATCCAAGAATCAGTATGATTCCTAATAATTCCTCTACAACCTGCTTTATATGAGGATTGGGACATTGCTCCATCAACATTAACCTTAACCCATCCACGAGGTGGTGGGCTCCAACTTGTGTCTTCTTGAACAGAGAGGTTTGTAGTCACCTGTAAAACCTCATTGCACTGCACATAGGATTTCCATGAGGCAAGGGTGGCATTATAGGGGTCAAAGGGTTTATGAAAATTACTATCAAATGTCTCCTTATTTCTCCAAGCCATCAAGCTACTCCCAAAAACAAGTCCCATTCAGGATAGTATCTAATCCCAATTTCCTCTTAAGATTCATGGCAATCCAATCACGTAAGGATGCTGAACAAATGATAATTGGGTTGTAATATCCCAAATTTTGGGACGAGAGGCTTACGATTAAGTCTGGATCAAAAGGACTATTAAGCCCTGGTTTAGCAAGTGTCATAATAAGGCATGATTTTATTCCCTAAATTTCTTTACCTTTGGGGGTATTAAAGAGCATTGGGAGTGACAAAATAAAGCAATTAGAAGTCACACACAATATAGTAAAGTGGAACACAAAGTAGTATTATTACCGGTGAAATTCCCGGTATGGCAGTGGTGATTGTGTGGCATTATTTTGTATTTGATTTAAGCATTTTGATAGCCTTATCTAGCTATACATTTTATATATGTAAATAAACTAATGAGGTTCAAGCAGAGAATAATTCTAATTGAATTAAAGTATGAAAAGTGAGACTTAAGCAGAGAATCGCTCGCATACTCTGATATGATGAAACTAAGAGCCGATGAGACTTAGTGACGATGTGAAACTTGTAAAAACAATTGAAGTGTTTTTTTTACCCTCTGAAAAACCCTCTCAACCCTAGGTTCAACTCCTGAGTTGAGATTGGGGATTTGTGAACATTTTCAAGAGTTGGGTAATCTGGGTTTAAATCCTGGTCTCATGAACGATTTCACTACTCATTTATACTCATCTAAGGCTATGGGAATAAAGTATTACATGGGTTGCACTGCTTTTGCCCATATCCTCCACATCATTGTTACAAGCCTGAAATATTGGGGATGCACCTGACCAAGTACTTCTCTAAGCGTTGGTTGGAAGTCTGTTATGAAATGTTCTCCATAAGAAAACTCTTATTCTTTCAGCCCCTTTCCATTTCCAAATTCGTCTATAAAATGGTCTATAAGAATTTGATGGATTGTTTTCAACAATAAAGTATGCACTTTTAACAGTGAAATTACTCGTTGTCGTTCTATTCCAACTCATGGAATCATTACCAGCATTATTCCTAGGAGGGATTGAGGTGGTTAATCTGACTATAACCTTACTATCAACCATGCTAGCGAGCCGATGAAAATCCCAGCTGCCATTGGTCACCCAATCTGCTACTGTGCTATTTTCCTCCGTCAAAGTTAATTGTCTAGTACACAATTCTTTAATTGTTTTTAATTTCCTTAAAGGAGCCAAAAATCATTGAAAAAATTAGCAAGTCTTCCACTTTTCACCTTCCATTTCAAGCCTTTCTCCATAATATGTTGTTGATCACTGATAAAGCACCATAACCACGAATATCCTGGTTTACTATTCAGAAGATTATGTTCACTTCGAATCATGTATTTGTTCTGCAAGTCTTTTGCCCATAGGATGTATGACCCCACTACAAGTTTCTAGGACAATTTTGTGTGAGATATTTTAATTATAATACAATATATTAGTTATTAATTAATTAATTAGGTTTAATTAAAATATCCAGAGTGTGGCCCGTTAGTCAGATCCAGGCCCAATTGCAGGATTAGGGTAATTAACTGACAGGCTATTAATGTTATTTCTGATGGTGAAATAAACATAAGAAAGGATTCAGCCGTCAGTGATTATTAAGCGTACGAGTGAAAAACCCTAGCAGCTCTTTGAGGTTCCCTGACTGGCGACGGCTCCCACCCAGTTGCCATCACTGTGCCTTGCAGTCAGTCAGAAGAGCACCTGACAACCTTCTGACGTACTTTCTGTTTTTCAGTTCACTTGAGGAACTCATGGATTTCACCCCTATTCAGAAATTAGCAATGGCAAGAGGTATTTATGAGTCTTCCGCTGTAGTTGTGAGGCAATTTGTGCTTATTTATGATATGTGTATAATGTAAAAGCATGAATTAGGCTAACATGTGGTATCAGAGCCTGGTTCTCTGATTATCTGCCTTCTAATTTCTGAAAATGATTGAGAAATAGGTATCATCGAATAAATGAATCACCGATGGATTTTTTGGCAAATCTTTAACATATCTATTCTATTTTCCGTTTCCATAAGAGATGTTTTCGGTTCATGGAATTCCATTTAGGTTCTCTGGATTTGTGCTGATCATGTTTCAATATATTAAAATCTCAGTTTCTTAATTGGTGATTTATTGATATGCCGTCGGAGCTCTGAATTTTCCTTTTCAGTTTAAGAATTTTTTTTTTTGTAAATTATGGGTTAAATAGAGTCGAGAACCGCCGTGAGACTCTTGTGTGTTTTGCATTTTTTCTGTGCATCACCGTCGTTGTATCGCCGTAAACACTGTCGTCTCTGTTTTTGCTATTCCAATCTCTGCTTTAGCTAAAAATCTGTGTTTAATCTGCACATTTTGCATTCTGTTTGAGTTTCTGTATGCTTTTCAATCTTTCCGCCGTGAGAAACGCTGTCCCGAGCTCGCCGATCGGATGAAAAATCGCTGCCAGTCATCGCGGGTCGCGGCAGCTCCAAACGGGTCGCTGACGGGTTTCCGGGTCGGGTAGGGTTCTGGGAAACTGGTGGGGAAGATGAACAGAAACGACGTCGTTTGGCTTACAATGAAACGCACCGTTTCATTTGTCAGATGGAACTGGACCGTGGCATTTGGGCTCAACTTTGGGCCTGCGTCATTTTTTTTTTAATAAACCGTAGACTGGGCCGATGGAATTTTTTATTTATTTATTTATTTATTTTAAGAGCGTTTTGGGCCGTTTGGAACTGGGCCGACATAATTTCTTTTTTTTTTTAATAATTTCGTTTCTGGGCTATCATTTTGGACTTTCCAGAAAAATGTGTTGGGCTAATTAAATTTTGATTTTATGGGATATAAATAATGGATTTCCAGAATACATTTTGGGCCCTTTTTCAAATACTTGCATTCACTATTTAAATTAATTAATTTCTGTTTTATGTAATTTTCTTTATAAATGACACAAAATTGTTTAAATAAATGAAAATAATTAATTTTGGCAATTTTTACATACTGGAAATTTGTAAAATTATTTTTTCATGAATTATTTAATTGTTCTAAAATTGAGGAAAATTATCTTTAGACAATTATTTAATAATTATAATTTTACAAATTAGATTTTGAGTTGAAAAATGTCAAAATTAATTTTTTAAACAATTTTTGGATACATAAAACAGTGGGAGGGATTTAATTAATTATTGAGTTTATTAAATTGATTAATCTCTCCATTAGGATGTGCATATTTTGATTAAATGCACTGAAATGATATTAGTGATTTGCATGCTACTTTTTCCAAGGAATAGCCACAGCATCCTTTAGTTTTGCATGCAATAATATCACATATGGAACTTATAAAATATCATATTGTAATTAAATATAGAATTGTAATTGATCTTTGCCCACAGGTAGACAATTATAATTATATATTTAATTAGGGTGGGATAGTTTGGTCTTATATTTTCTAAGTAGCCCACAGGTATTAGGAAATGTAAATTATACACTCTAGGCCCACCAATTTGAGATAAATGCATGCAATGCTATATTCTTTGCCCACAGGTAGCATTTAGTGATACGCATTTATATATGTTGCATGTTTCCATTAAAGCATAACATGCATACAAAGGCACAGAATTCGTGATTGTCTCAAATTTAAATCTTGTGAGCTAACTTAAGTTTTTAAATTGCAGCACCTACTGTTTTCCCTAACCCTTTTGCTGAAAATACTAGCAAGATCATACTGGATGGTATCAATTACCCTGAGTGGAGGGAAGATATTTCTTTGCAAATTGATATGATGAACATGCATTTTGTCATAGAGAAACCTAGACCTCCCAAACCAACTGACAGGTCAACTAAGGATGAAATTGACTATCAGGAGCACTGGGAGCACTACAATCGCATGTGCTTGTCTTATGTTAAGACCAGGATCCAACGAAGCATTAGGGGAGCAATCCCCAAGTGTGAAACAGCTAAGGAGTTCCTCGAAGCCATTGATAAGAAATTTAAGCCAACTGACAAACAGATGGGTGGTTCCATCATGTCGGAGTTGTGCGCAATGAAGCTGACAGGGACGGACGGAGTCAAGCAACACATTATGAGGATGAGAGACTTGTCTTCCCAGCTGAGAACCTTTGACATGGAACTGACAGAGCAGTTCCTGGTGCATCTGGTGATGAATTCCCTTCCCCCTCAGTATGATGCCTTTAAGGTCTCCTACAACACACATAGGGAAAAATGGACAATTGATGAACTGCTGTCCATGTGTGTTCAGGAGGAAACAAGGCTTCAGATGAGTGGAAGGGATGCACCTAGGGCAGCTCATTTGGCTGAAAGTTCCTCCAGGACTGGTGCCGGAGGCAGGAAGGACAAGGACAAGAAGAAGAAACGGATTCCTGCTGTGCCATCCATAAAGAAAGCTGAAGCAATTTGCTTCTTCTGCAAGAAGAAAGGGCACATGAAGGATGAGTGCCTGAAGAGGAAGGCATGGCTGGAACGTAAAGGTATGTATCATTCAAGTTTAGCTTTTGAATCTCATCATATTAGCATTGATAGTGATACTTGGTGGATCGATACGGGTTCAATGATCTATATTTCTACTACCATGCAGGGGTTTTTAAGAACCAGACCTCCACTTCCCAATGAAGCTCGAGTCCTTTCAGGGAGTGGGAAGGAGATCCAGTCAAAGCAATTGGAACTTTTAGAATCGTTTTCCCAAATAAAACCGTCCTGGATCTTCTTAATTGTTTTTTCATTCCTTGTTATAGGAGAAACTTGATTTCTATTTCAAAGCTTATTCCTTTGAACTATGGGATTTATTTGCATAAAGATTTGATGTATTTCAGTAAGGACCTTGTTCCAATTGCGAAAGTTATTATGATTGACGATTTGTTTGAAATAATTCCTGAACCGCCCCAAGTTTTTTCTGTAATGCATGGTATTAGACAAAGTATTACTGATGAGAATTCTATTGACTTGTGGCATAAGAGATTGGGACATATCTCCGTGGACAGGATCAAAAGGTTAACTAAGGATGGAATCCTTCCATCTTTAAACCATTTAGAACTTGATACCTGTGTGGACTGCATAAGGGGAAAGCAGACCAATAAGTCACAAAAAGGAGCTAAGAGAAGCTCTGAGCTACTTGAGATAATACATACTGATATTTGTTGCCCTGATTTGTCCATAAACAGTCAAAAATATTTCATCACCTTTATTGATGATTATTCGAGATACACGTATATCTACTTGCTTGATAATAAAAGTGAGGCACTAGATGCCTTTAAGGAATATAAAGCTGAAGTAGAAAAACAGGTTGGAAAACCAATTAAAATCGTGAGATCCGATAGAGGTGGTGAGTATTACGGTAGATACACTAGTGAAGGACAAGCGCCAGGTCCTTTTGCAAACTTCCTTCGAGAGCATGGGATAGTTGCCCAATACACCATGCCTGGTTCACCAGACATGAACGGTGTTACAGAAAGAAGGAATAGGACCTTGCTAAACATGGTTAGGAGCATGATGAATAGCTCTAAACTTCCACCATCCTTGTGGAAAGAAGCACTCAAGGCAGCTGTGTATATATTAAACAGGGTTCCAACAAAGGCAGTGCCAAAAACACCCTTTGAAATCTGGAAAGGATGGAAACCTAGTTTAAGACACCTAAGGATATGGGGCTGCCCTGCGGAAGTAAGAGTCTACAATCCACAAGAGAAGAAATTGGACCCTAAAACCATTAGAGCTTACTTTGTAGGCTATCCATGTATGACTAAGGGTTATAGGTTCTATTGTCCTTCACCTTCTGCACGATTTATAGAATCTAGGAATGCTGTTTTTCTTGAAAATGACGTGATCAGTGGGAGTGATCAAACAAACGAAGATCATATGGAAGTGACCCCTGATTTACGCAACGATGAGTATGTTCAGATTTATCCACCTCCCATACATCAAGAACAAAGACAAGTTGTGGAGGAGGATGTCCCGAATGAACAACCTGAACCAACTCAAGAGGTTGAATTAAGAAGATCAACCAGAGAGAGAAGACCAGCATTGCCTAGTGACTACGTGGTGTACTCTACTGAGATTGACTGTGACATTAGCATTGAAGATGATCCACTTACATTTACTCAGGCTGTGAAGAGTGAAAACTCTAAGTTATGGCATGATGCTATGACTGAAGAAATGAATTCCATGGCAAACAATGGTGTATGGGATCTTATGGAGTTACCAAGTGGGTCTAAAGCCATTGGCTGTAAATGGGTTTACAAAACCAAAAGAGACTCTCAAGGTAACATTGATCGATACAAGGCTAGGTTGGTTGCCAAGGGCTTCACACAAGTCGAAGGAGTCGACTACAGGGAAACATTTTCCCCTGTATCAACGAAAGACTCCTTTCGCATAGTTATGGCATTGGTTGCACATTTTGATCTAGAGTTGCACCAAATGGATGTCAAGACTGCATTCCTCAATGGGGAACTTGAGGAAGAAGTCTATATGAAGCATCCTGAGGGATTCATTGCAAAGGATAAGGAACACCTGGTATGCAAGTTGAAGAAATCGATCTATGGCTTGAAGCAAGCCTCACGACAGTGGTATTTGAAATTTCATGAGGTAATCACATCATTTGGTTTTGATGAAAACCTCATGGATGAATGCATTTACCATAAGGTTAGTGGGAGCAAGATCATATTTCTGGTTTTGTATGTTGATGACATACTACTTGCAACCAATGATCTAGGACTACTACGTGAAGTGAAACAGTTCCTGTGTAAGAACTTTGATATGAAGGATATGGGTGAGGCGTCCTATGTTATTGGCATCAAGATCCATAGGGATAGAGCGCAAGGCATTTTAGGCTTGTCTCAACAAACCTATATCAACAAAGTTCTTGAACGATTCAGGATGCAGAACTGTTCAGCTAACGTAACTCCTCTTGAAAAAGGGGACAAGTTTAGTCTAGGTCAATGCCCCAAAAATGAGCTTGAAAGAAAGCAAATGGAAAGGGTCCCATATGCATCAGCAGTGGGAAGCTTGATGTATGCACAGGTTTGCATAAGACCTGACATAGCTTTCGCTATTGGCATGTTGGGAAGGTACCAAAGTGATCCAGGGGAAGCACATTGGACAGCTGCAAAGAAAGTGTTTAGGTACCTACAAGGTACTAAATACCACATGCTCACATACAGAAGAACAGAAAACCTAGAAGTGGTTGGTTACTCAGACTCTGATCTAGGAGGATGTTTAGACACAAACAAGTCTACTACTGGTTACATCTTCCTACTAGCAGATGGAGCTATATCATGGAAAAGTGCAAAACAATCACTTACAGCTCCCTCTACTTGTGATACTGAGTACATAGCGTGTTTTGAGGCAAGTTCACAAGCAATCTGGATAAGGAATTTCATTGCTGGACTTAAGATTGTGGATTCAATCTCTAGACCAATTAGGATGTATTGTGATAACACAGCAGTAGTAGCCATTGCAAATAACAAAAGGAGTGGAAGTCGAAGCCGATGGGTCGAACTGAAATTCCTAAGTTTAAAAGAGAGAATTGCAGATGGCGAAATCTCGGTTGATCATATCAATACAAAGGACATGCTAGCTGATCCTTTGACTAAGGGATTGAAACCGAGTGCTTTTGTGTTACACGTCCCTCAGATGGGGGTTAGACCCTCATTCATATAGAAGAGGTACGCAATGAAATTAATTATGCGGTTTATTATTTCAATCATTATTTGTATACATTCAGTTGATGAAAATAATAAACATTAAGTTTGGAACCGAATAAACGTAGAAGTTTATTCATAAAGGCATACCCATTAAGTAAGGGTGTTGCATGTAATGTATGGAAGATAATACTCGACCAAAGAGGACTTATCGCCATGATTCTTGCAGCATAGCCTTAGTTTAATCTGGATAGGGTGACTGACATCAAGGTACGGGCCAAGTGGGAGAATGTGAGATATTTTAATTATAATACAATATATTAGTTATTAATTAATTAATTAATTAGGTTTAATTAAAATATCCAGAGTGTGGCCCGTTAGTCAGATCCAGGCCCAATTGCAGGATTAGGGTAATTAACTGACAGGCTATTAATGTTATTTCTGATGGTGAAATAAACATAAGAAAGGATTCAGCCGTCAGTGATATTGAGCGTACGAGTGAAAAGCCCTAGCAGCTCTTTGAGGTTCCCTGACTGGCGACGGCTTCCACCCAGTTGCCATCACTGTGCCTTGCAGTCAGTCAGAAGAGTACCTGACAACCTTCTGACGTTCCTTCTGTTTTGCAGCTCACCTGAGGAACTCGTGGATTTCACCCCTATTCAGAAATTAGCAATGGCAAGAGGTATTTATGAGTCTTCCACTGTAGTTGTGAGGCAATTTGTGCTTATTTATGATATGTGTATAATGTAAAAGCATGAATTAGGCTTACATTTTGCTCCAAATTCACAGTTCATCAAGGCTAGCTTTCTAAAACCGAGGCCCCCATGAGTTTTGGGTAGAGTAACTATTTTCCAACTTATTGGATGGAAAATTTTAGTATTCTCTGTTCCCCATATAAAGTTGCGCTAGATTTTTCAATCTCATAACAGATGGTCATTGGAACTTTAGCCACCTGTATTGGGTATAAAGGACATGAGCTAAGAACAGATTTTGCTAAGGTAATCCGCCCTGCTATTAATAGACAATTAGCCTTCCATGAAGTTATTTTAGATCTAACTCTCTCGATAATGAATTGGAAGTTTTCAGTCTGTCTTCTCTTTCTAGATAAAGGAAAGCCCAAGTATCTTCCTATTTCAGTTGTAATTCTCATGCCAGTAATGTTTTGTATTTTGCCCCTCATCCTGTTTGGCACTCTCTTAGAGAAGAAAATAGATGATTTCTCTTTCCTCACGTTTGCTCTCGAAGCTTTGCAAAATCTGTCTAAACAATTCATCATGTTCAATGCCTGCTCTTCTGTGGCCTCTCCAAAGAGTAGTAGATCGTCCACAAAAATTAGATGAGATATGGAGGGGCATTCTTTGGTTATCCGAATTGGTTTCCACCGATTTGAATTAACTGCATCGCTTATAATATGGGACAATCTATCTATATATAGAACAAACAAAAAAGGTGAAATTGGATCCCCTTAACGGAGACCCCTCTTAGGGTTGAAATAATTAAAAGACATGTCATTCCCCAAAACATTACAAGTAGTAGTAGAAATGCAATGCATTACGAGATTAATAAAAACCTCATCTATTCTTGCCTCCTTTAGAACCAGCTACATGAAATTCCAATTGACCCGTATGCCTTTTCAAGGTTGATTTTTAGAGCCATAAAACCCTTTCTTCCTTTTGATTTATGCATTATATGTAGGATTTCTTGACCCACAATGATGTTGTCTTGAATATGTCGCATGTCAAACCCCTTATCATATTGATATTCACAGAGTATTAAACGCATAGTTCATAGGCATACAAAAATAACAGAAATATACTGATAATAAGCGCTTGTTTACATTACAAGAATCTTCATAGGATTTGAAAAATATATACAAAGTCCAAAAGAAATAAAATTTGAAACTAAAGATAACCAGCTGCAGTCTCACTTGAACCGGACCTCAGCCACCGGTAATTACAGTTTTGCCCTTAGAGCCGCTACCTTCTGCTGAAATATTTTTATATGTTGAAAAAGGGTGAGATTCTAATGAATCTCAGTAGTAACATACAATCTGACATATAGAATGAAAAAATAAATATTCAATGCCATGTCATGTAAGATGATCAAAAATATGTGTACACTTACCCAAGGCCAAATGACATGTTTGCACCCTGGTCTACTCAGCGCCCGTGTTAGGTTCCTGACCACAACTTGGAAAATTGGTGTGTCCAAGACACTAGCTCATGTTACAGAATATGACATATTCAACATATAGATAATCACATAGTACATGCAAGAAAGAGTTACTACCTTAGTCCTTTTTCAGTCTGGTTGTTTATCCAAAACTTTTTCTTCTGCTCAAGCTATTACCAATTCCTATAAATTAAAGTTAACAAGTAATTTGCTAATACTTGTATTACTACTGTCTTTAATCATACTATGCTGATTATCTCAATTTCAGTGGCTTCTACACAATACAATTTTGCATAGTGCAATTTCACTATTTTTCAGCAAATTGGCTGATTTTTTAGTTAACTTTGAAAAAACATAATTAATTCTAGAAAAATCCAATTTGACTTGTTCCAAAGCCTAAATAAAGCTTGTGAAATATATTTTAATAGAAAAATATCAAAATCTGGTTAATTTAACCACATTTCTCCCAGAAATTCATGAAATCCCACTGTTCCATATTACTCTCCAGAAACAGAGTATTAATTTGAAAATCCATATTTCCAAATATACTCGTCCAAAAATTATGATCCAATTAAAGTTATAAATGTCTACTTTAAATCTGAAAAGTTTCATAATTTTTTTGTGAAGGTTTGGTTTTCCAAACTCTCGTGACAACCAATCTGACTTCTAGAAACATAGTCTGGCAGCAACTAACTTCAAAAAGTCATATCTCTAAGTATACTTATTCAAATATCACAAATTATGTATCCAATTAAATATTAGGATATTTAATTTCGTTCTGGAAAGTTTCATGGTCATTGGACAAGATTTCATTGCTCAAAAACACCACATAACCGACTGTCAGAATCTGGACTTTCAGGATTTCACCTGTTTCTAAACCTAAATTTCAAAAATCATAACTCCCTCTAAAGATATCCAAATAATTCGTTCTACCACTCCTTTTAAAGCTTGGGATGTCTATTACCTTTTTGTAAGGTTTTATAAATATTGGATATGATTTAGTTGGTCATAATACTACACAAATCTGACTGACTCTGAAACACGTCAGTTTTGACAGTCTAACTTCAAAAATCAATAACTCATTCATTTTCACTTCAAATTGTGATATTCTTGATTCTATTGTCTACTAAAAATCCTAAAATTTCCATAACAAAAATAACCAGGTGAAAAATCCATCTATAACCTTTGTTAGAGCTTCTGTAACTTTCTGGCAAAAACTCTATTTCCAGCGAGCAAAACAGAGTTGAGAAAACTCACATGCAACCATGGTTTTTCACTCCAATCTTAAAGATTTTGACTATACATACTCATAAACATATTTATTGTGTTTGGGATGTGATTACAGAAGCAAAGAGACCAAAAATCCTACTTAAAATGGACACACAATGACTGGTTTTTGTGACAGAAATTTTCTAGCAAATTTTCTTAACTCCATCAGCAAAACAACCTTGAAAAGCTACTGAAATCTTATGGAAATCTAAGGCAAAAGTAGAGAAAACTTACCTAATTATGTTTATGATGTTGTGTGTGAGATTTAGAGCTCCATTGTTCCTCTTTTCCAGCGTCTAGTTTCTCCGGTTTAACTCTCTCTTACTCATGTCTCTCTTCTTTTGTTTTCTGTTTTCTATTTTTGTTTCTTCAGCTGCTGGATGTAAATGAAGATCTGAAGGAGTTGGAAGGTTAAATAAATAAAGAGTGCATACAATGGTGTTGGGTTCAATAGCTTCCAAATGGCAAGAATGTGGGCGTTTGTCTAAGGAGGATGTAGATGTAAGTCTGTGTATGGGACATGTGTTTGCTACTGATGGAAGAGAATCATAATACAAGTGTGGGGGCTGTACATGAGCTCTTATAGAATGCCAAGTGTAGGTGTGTGTGTCTCTTAGTGTCGATAAGTTTGGGTGTATGTGTTTTTATATACATATAGGTATATTTTTATCCTATTAATTACACACATTAGGCCCTAATATTTCCTTTTGTATAATTTAAAATTCCTTAAATTTTGTAGGTTCCATAATTTGGCTTACTATCTAGTTTTCATAAATTAATCCTTACATTAAATTTTTGATGTTACATCGCCCTGGTATAAACCCAGCTTGATAAGGAGAGATGATATCATCAATTAAGCTCTTTATTCTTTGGGAAATAATCTTGGTGATACACTTGCAATGCACAGAGCACAAAGAAATAGGTCGAAAATGTTCAACCTTCTCAGGAATTTCTCTTTGAGGGATAAGAGCAAGCAAAGTTTTATTAGCCTCTGCCACCCCATAGAACCATCGAAGACCGATTTAACAAAATTATAGATTGTACTTCCTACCATACTCTAGTTCTTCTGAAAGAAAATTGATGAGAAATTATCATATCCTAGAGCTTTATAGGGTCCCATAGCAAAAATTGCCAAATGGATTTCTTCATCAGTAGGCATCATACCCAATTGGCTAAGACTGATTAGATCAATAACTAGAAATTTAGCATCAGTATTAAGAGATACAAAGTCGTTATCATCATACTCAAACAAATTCTGGAAGTAATTTGTCACCAATCCTTTCAACTCCTCTTCATCCTCTTCCCTATTACCATTTGCATCCTTTAAAGCAAGGATTTTATTCCTCCTCCTTCTAATATTTTTTTTTCAAATGATAATATCTTGTATTTCTATCTCCCTGAGATATCCATTCTGCTTGGGATTTTTTGAACCATTTTATCTCTTCCAATTTGTTGGTTTAGCTCCTGCTGCAATTCTTTTTCTAGAGTACAAAGAAAATTAGAGTGGGGATATGATGGTGAACTTTGAATACAATTCAAACCTGCCAAAAGATTGTTTTTTCTTTTTTCCACAAAACCAAAGATTTCTCGATTCCAAGAGGGAATTACTATTTTCAGATATTCCAAATTTGCATTAATATCAACATTTTCATACCAATTTTCAGCAAGAAAACTCTTGAAGCTATCATGAGTTAGCCACATGGCCTCAAAACAGAAGGGACGTCTTCTATGTGATGCTGGGTTGCTAAAGCCTAGAGACAAAATTAGAGGATTATGATCTAAGAATTTAGTGCAAGGAAGTACCTTGAGGAAGCTCTCAGGCATTAAGGATAAAAGACAAGAATTTACAAGAGCCCTGTCAAGTCTTTCATACAACCTTATGAATCCTGCCATTTGAGGACCCCTCCAAGTGAATTTTGGTCCAAAAGCACTAAGATAAGAAAGGCCGCATGCCATGATGTTGTCATTGAAACAATTCATGTGCGAGTTATTGCCAGCAGACCCTCCAACTCGCTTATTTGAATTGCTAATATAGTTGAAATCTCCATATACAATCCAGGGTTTAGAGATACCCATCGAGAGGAGTTTCAATCTTTCCCATAGTACTTGTCAGAAATTTGAGTGAGGTATCGCATACACATCTATTATTGAAAATTCTGGAACTCAGGTAATGCTACACTCACAGTAGAAATATTGACGATTTTCTTCAATAACATTTACTATGATACAATCAGATTTCCATGCTGCAATTATTCTTCCAGACCTACTTTCACTTAGGATACAACGAAACTCATCAAATCCTAATCCGCTGAGGGAAGAAAATTGTGAAAGATTAGTGCATTTTGTCTCAGCCAGAAAGATAAAACTGGGCTTCGACCTATTGAGGATCAATTTTAAGTTTCGTAAGAGGCTCTTACCACATGAACCTCTTGTATTTTAGTAGAATATTTTATCCATAAAAAAATGGACTTTAAAATGAGAGTGGCCCTATTAAGAATCGCAAATCATTTAGGTCTCTGGAACTATTGTTCCACCACTTGAATTACTGGACATCAACTCTAGAGATGTTGGGCTTTCAATCACCATCTCGTTACTATTTTCTCCAGGGTCCAAATTGTCTTTTGTGTTCTCACCAGGTTCTATTGGATCTTAAGGGTGTAAATCTATCATTTGCAAAGACAAACCTTACGCTAGTACAACCTTCTTACTCCCCTCTGTATCATCCTCAACCATATTATCCTCAGTCTTTTCATCATACCCCTCCCCCATAGTAAGCAACAACACGTGGCCATCATAGGGCCTATCAGCTCCTTGTTCTTCTCTCAGTCATTTCTCTATCCTCCTATTGCTGCTTCTCTGTTATACCTTCTCGTTTAGTGCTTTTTGCACCACCTCTGATGTCCTTTCGTCAGTTTTGGATTGCCCAACGGTATATCCCCATTTTCCCCTTCCTTGTACGAACCTAAGAAGGTTGTGGTTGTGCTATGCTTTCTTGTCACCTCGTTCCATTCGCTACTTCCTCCATAATTATGGGAACATAATTATGATTATCCTCGTTAATTGCTCCCACATTAGCTAAAACATTAAAACGCGACCCTGATTTCTTTAGCCCTGTTTGATCTCCGGTCTTCTCTTTAGGTTTCCATTGACGTTGTAGCTTTTCATAAAGCAGCTTTATGTAAAGTAGATGCCGACACTTTTGTCTTTTTCTTCTGTCGACACCTTAGCTTGATGACTCATCGCTTGCATATCGGTTCATGGTCATCATTAGGAGACAAGTTGTCATTGTCTTTGTCATAAAGTGTAGTACAAATATAATGGAGAGAGTCTGAGTAAGTCTGATAATATTCTGGAGACTCTTGGGCTTCATGGGCTGGATCCTATGTACAGTAAAGAGGATAACTCTGAGAGGAAATAAGCTGTGACAGATGAAGTCCTTTGGGCTGAGGAGTCTGAGTTGATGTTTCTGGTGTGAATAGGTTCAGCTGAGTAAAGTCTTCATAAGGATCTTGTGAGTCCTGGAAAACTGGATCTATGGGGTCTGGTTGAGACTGCTCAGACGAGTACATATAACAAGAAATATAATGAGGTTGTGGGGCATACAGATCTTCATAGCCAAATGCTTCAGAAGGAATGGGTCCAAGGATTTTGCACTCCTTTTCTTTCTGTTGATTATATTCTGCCAGGCGATCACCAATTTCTTGAAGTTCTTTGACATCTTGTCTGACCCAGTCGAATAGAGAATGTCAGGGGTTGGCATGGCTGTTAAAGTAGACATCTTTATCAAGGACGAAGGAATAAGACCTGTTAAGAAAGAAAACATAATAAAATCTTTTTTGTTTCTTTTTTAGAACTTTCCAGAGATCATATTCTTCTATTTTATTATACATGGTTCCTCTCCAGTAGGATAGAGGAGCAAAGAGCTGAAGGAGCTGGTGAAGGTTAGAATTTTCATACTTTTTATCACAAAGGTAGTGGTAAACAGGTAGAGGTGCAAGGGCTATAGCATTAGTGTGGAGAATGGATAGTGACCAGATATACCAAAGTAATTCTTCAGGGATAGGACCTTGGATGAAAGGTAAAGTAGAGCAGGGAGTATCAAGGCTGAAATATTGGGCTGTTGGAAGGAGGTTGGTTTTCATAAAAATATGGTGGAGCCAATAAAATGTATTGTTTTTGGCATAGTGGATGAAGTCTTCTTTGCCTTGGAGGTTGGTGTTTGGCGGGAGAAGAGAGGCTTTTATGAGATGGGTCATGGTTCTAGCAGGAAGACTGTTTGAGATGGTGAAGATATACAAGGGCTTTAAAGAAAGGATTTCTGGGGGGCAGAGTCTTTCTGAGGTCTGGATAAGAAATCTGCAATGATGTTGTGGTGACTTTTCAGATGACAAACTGTGAATTTATAGCGAGAGAACCAATCTTTCCATCAAAGCAATTGAGCATCAGGCAAGATCTTTTTCTTTGGATCAAGCATCTTTGGAAAAGACGTGTTGTCCATTTCCACAATAAAGTGGTAGGGGCTCAGATGGAAGCTAAATTTTTTAATTCCCCGCTTGACAGCAAGGATTTCTTTGTACGTTACATGATAATGCTTTTCTGACTCTCTGAACTTTCCACTGGCATGTCCACAGTAGTATCTCTTACCATTCACTTCTTCAAGAAGTATCACTCCCCAAAATTCATCACTAGCGTCCGTTTGTAGGATCATTTCTCCTTGATCTGGGATCTTTAATGGTGGGGGATTTTGAGTGATTCTTTTGAGGAATCTAACAGCTTCTGTTTGTTCTGTTCCCCACTGTGGAGGGTTCTTTTTTAGTAGCTTGGACAACTGGCTAGTATGATAAAACACATGAGGGATAAAATCCCTGAGATAATTCACAATTCCAAGAAACTGTTGGACTTGTTTGGGAGAGAAATTCTCATTAGGAAAGTTCAATAATTCCTGTGCAATGTGAGGGCCTGGACTGTATTGACCACTTTTGAAGTGCATGCCTAAAAACTCAATTTCTTGAACGACAACTTTACTTTTCTTTGAAGAGAGCATAATGCCATATTGTTCCACAATTTTGGAGAATTGGTCCAAGAGGATTTTATGAGATTCTTCTGTATCAGAGAATAGAAGAATATCATCAATATAGATAAGGGCATTATGGAGGATGGGTTCAAAAATTTTGGTCATAGCCTTTTGAAATAAGGACGGGGCTACTTTGAGACCAAAGGGTATGACAGTCCATTGGTATTGGGCATTAGATATGCAAAAAGCAGTTTTAGGCCTATCTTCTGGGTGTATACCCAATTGCCAAAAACCTGGTTTAAGGTCAAACTTCGAAAATATTTGGGCCTTTTTAAGATGGGCAAACAAGGTATTGGGCTTTGGTAATGGAAACTTATCATCTTGAAGGAAATGATTTAAGGGTTTATAATCAATGACAAGTTTCTTTTTACCTCGTTTGATCTCTGACCTTTTTTCCACATAGAAAGCTTGGCAAGCCCAATCAGACTTAGTGGGCTCAATGAGACCTTGTTTCAACAAGGCTGAGCATTCATCTCTAGCCAGATTCAAATCATCAGGATTCATTCCAGGATGAGAGGCCTTAGTAGGATTGATATCTTCATTCTTCTTGAAAGGGAGCCTGATGAAAAACTCTTGGTTTTTCCATAGTGGAGAAGAGTGTGGAAACTGATCATGACTGTCTGCACAGTGTTGAAGCAATTATTCCTTAATGTCTGAATATTGAGGAGGAGCTTGTTGTAGCTCAAACAGACTAGGAATCTCTGTATAAGGACTAAAATTTCCTTTCCACTTTATCCCTTTAGGTAGAATCATGAGGTTCTGAGTGTGGTAGAATGCATCAAAACCTAAGAGGATATCTTTCCCTGGGAGATCACTTCCTAGCACCTTAATTTTCAAAGTGCATCCTGGGAAGAATTTGATTCCAATCTTTCTTCTGGAGATAAGATCTATCTTGAATAATTTTGCATCAGCAGTGAAGAAATATTGGTCATGAGGTACCCATTCTTCTGGAGGAAGAATATGAGGCTTCATCACTGTATTGCATGATCCTGTATCGAAAAATGTAATAGCAGAAATGGGTTTGGAGTATTTGTTAGGAAGGACTTGGACTTTTATGTTTGGAAGAGGAATGTTGAGGTTCTCCTTTGGATTGGATTTTAAGGATCCAAGAGATCCAATTGAGGGGTTTGATAGGTTTAGGGAGGATGAGTTTTCTGGACTGGGTAAGGCTGGGCTGATATGGTTGATGGATCTGAATGGATAGTCTTCTTCTTCTGACTCGGTACTGGATTCAGGAGAGGTATTAGAGGAATCAGAGAAATCTGACTCTTCTTCTTCAGAGAGTGGAATAACATACTGAGCGTCTTCATCTTTAAAAGATTGTTCTTCAAGGAAATTCTCAATGTTTGCTTCCTTGTCTGTGATCATCAAGATGTTATGAAGCTGTTGAATCATCTTCATATCTTTCTTGGTCTTGCTGAGACAATTTTTTGCAAAATATCCTTTCCTTCTACAAATAAATCACCTTGATCCCTTGGTAAAAGATTTTCTAGGCTTAAAAAACCTAGCTTTTCCCCTTGATTTTCTTCTGGAAGAGAATCTCCTATCTGGGAATTTTGTATAGTGACGTTGATAATGAGATTTCTTCTTTGTGGGGCAATGTCAATTCTTTTGATCCTTGCATTTAATCTTCAGATATGGCTTTTTGTAGGTATATTTCAGCTTTGTCGTGCCTTTAAGCATATCCTTGAAGTACTTGTGTTGTTCACAGAGCTTATCAACAGTTGCAAGGGCTAGCTGATAGATCTCTCCAATAGAGATTTGTGAAATATCTCTACAAAGAGCATTGACACTCCTGTGTAGCTCTGGTTGGAGTTCTTCAGGAAGGGATGAAATGAACGTATGCCGGAGATTAACATCATTACCTCTATTCAAGAGATAATATTTGCCAATCATTCTTTGATAAGGCTTCTGTAGATCCTTTTTGTCAAGAGAGCAGCATTTCATCTCAAAGAATTCTTGCTTTTCTCTTTTCTCAATTATGTTGAAATCCCCGATAAACTCCTTGTGGATTATGCCAAGAAGAATAGCAGCATTCTGTACTTGGACTGCTTGCAATTTCTCATATTCACTGAGATACTGAAACCAATCTCTTAAGGTTCCAGTAAATCTTGAAACAAATTCTTAGATGATTTTCTGAAGATTTACTCTATGTCCAGTTGGTTGTAAATCAATCCACGCACCAAATTCATGGAGTCTATCTCTCTATTTATACTGGGGAAGATCATCAAAAGTAAACCAGGGGCTAGTAGATGGCTTGTAAGTAAAGTCATGTTGCTGGGGAGGATCAGGTGGATGTTCCACATAAGATTCTCCAAATTCTTCATCATCATTTTCTTGATCAGGTTTGACCATCGCAATTCTAGAGATATCAACAAAGTTGTCTTTTAAATCATCATCATCAGTGGAGACAGAAGAATCAGCTGATTGTGAACTAGATGAGTCTGAGTCCTGAGGTGGTTCAAAAGGACTATGGAGGATTGCCATAGTGGAATCCTGAGGATTGGTTTCCTGGGTTAGTAGTTGAATGGTAGGCTGAGGAATTTGATCTTCAATTTGCTTTTGCTTATCAGAAGAGATGGTTGGCTGTGGGGTATTCTGAGGGTCAACAGGCTCACCTATTTTGATACCTGTGTGAACAGGCTTTTTTGATCCTGAAAAGGTTCCTGTTTCATATGTCGAATGAGAAGGCCAATGGGAAGTAGGTCTTTGTGGTGTTCTAAAGGAAGGTATGGATATGGGTTTAGGCTGAGGTGGTGGCTGGATTTGTTGAAATAAAGGGTAGTTCATCCAAAACACTTTGTTGTAATCAGTTGTTTTTGGATAAACCGTGGGTAAAGTTGGGTAAATAGGTGGTGGAATCGAAGGGTATGAGGGATAGGACTCATATATGACCTGGGATTACTTTCTGGCCATGTCTAGTTCTATTCTCTGCAAATCTTTCTGTATAGCTTCTAATTCTCTTTCTTTCTGCTTGAATTCTGGTCTGACATATCATGCGGCGATAAATCTTCCTAATTTTGCATCCCGTTTCTGGGCTTGTTCTGTTTGAAAAGCATAAAGTCTTTGAACTTCATCAGATATTTAACCTATTTGAAGAGTTAGGCTGTCTGTCTTGATTGCTAAGGAATCAAGCTTGGAGTCAATTCTAGTCAAAGCTGTATTTTGACAAACAGCATTTTGAGTATGCCAGTTTAGAACTTCATCAGCTGCCTAGGGTGGCGCTTCCTTGAGAAAGCACCACAGGAAGTCACTTCCTCAAGGAAACGCCACCTTAGACCATTTTTTAAAAAAAATAATTTTTTTCATATTTTTCTTTTAGAAACCTATAATTATAATTAATAATACACTTTAAACATATTTTTATATCTCTACAACAAAATGAAGGAAAACAAATCAAAATCAAATAACTCCAAAATGATATAAATTAACAAATAACTAATTAACAAAATCACTACTAAGTAAAATATAAGTGTTAAAAATAAATAATTATATTATTTATGCAGTTCATCAATATAATGTTAACAATTATTGCAACAATAAAAAATTATAACTACTACATATCTTCACATATAACCTATATATAATAACATTTAAGTTTATCTCATTTATTTTTCGGCATTTAAAAATGAGAATAATTTTTTCATATTTCATCATAAATTAAATATAAAAGATATTGAGAAAATTAAACTATTAACTACTAATAAAATTATATTTTTAAGCTTAAAAATTAAAAAAAAACTTACAGTATAGAGGAAGCTTGAATGGAGTAAGTGGAAATCTCAAACACAACACCTGGAAAAAAATTAATAAAGCAAAAAGAGAAAGACAAAATTACATATATGTTTAAATTTAAAAAAAATGGTTAACAAGACAATGTGTTATACGTAGCTTCAAAATATAAAATAAAAAAGGAAAAAATGAGTGGATACAACTTACAGGACGAAATGAAACTATAAGGAATTAGATTCTCTCCCTAACGCCTCCCGTCCTTTCTCCCTCCTATACCCAAAACTACACCGGGGTTCAATTGAGAGGGTGTTCCATCCCCTTTTTTTTTTAAATAACATTGAAGGCCCTCAGGTATTTTCTTTTTTTTATTAGTACCCAATGTTCTAAAATATTTTGTTATCCATTATGTAACATAAAATAATTTTTGAGGAGCACCTAGTATCTGGCAAGATTCAATTTGAACTATTTTTTTCAGCAGCATTCCATATCTTTAACTAAATTTTAGCGCATATAACACTCAACATTCTAAATTTATGGTGCTCATAGCCACTAGAAAAATATTTTAGAGACTTTTTGTTGTAATTAGAAAGATAATTTAGCGTGTTGAATACAATAAAAATAAATTTAAGTTACAAAGTGTCAGTGAAAATATAGTTCATACTGCATCTTGTCAGATACTTGATGCTTTTGAAAAATTATTTTATGTTACATAATGGATAAAAACTATTTTAGAACATTATGTACTAAAAAAAATACTTGAGGGCCTTCAATGTTATTAAAAAAAAAAAGGTAGAACACCTTCCCAATTGAACCCAAAACAGTGTAGTTTTGGGTATGGGAAGGGTAAAGGACAGGAGGCGCCAGGGGAGAAGATATGATTCCCAACTTAAATAGGCTTAAACAAATAGGCTTGGCATGCCTGATCAGTTTTTATAACCATAGGCATAAATATATTTATAGCTAAAAAATATATAATCCATAAATTATTCAGGGTGACACTCAATCCTCATAATATAAAAAAAAATTGTAAGAAATATTTATCATTGTCATTTTTTAAAAAAAATTAAAAGAATATTTTTCAATAAATTTTAAACGGAACCCATTTGTTTATGAAAATGCATGTCAACCACAAGTAGTATGTAGATATTTTTATGTGTTGTTGCCATCTTTTAAGCTGAGTGCTGAAGTCGAAGAGTTATATTTGTGTTGGTCTTGATTCGCCACTTGCAATTCATGCATCCAATTGTGATTTGTTCTTACGTTTATGTGTATGTCGCGGTTTGATGATGATTTTTTTGACTTAATTCTATTTAATAAAAAGTCTAATATTAGGGTAGAAAATGAGGGTAGAGCTAATAATGTGGGTTAACCCAGGTCAATAAATGAAATGATCAACACCGTTAATAATCTTGAATCATCTTTAAAAAAAAAATTAAGTTCAATATTTAGACCAACATCTCGACACAATCATTTATAATGAATCAAATACTCCCCTGAAATTACAAGAAAATAATGACGAAATAAAAGAGCTTTAAAGTTTTGAATTTCAAATAACCACGCAGACAAAACATGCTCAATAGTCTGGTGAGTTTTTCTCCATCAATATGGATCTGCTGTGGGCCAGTCATTAATTACTTCTTTTTACCGCTTTGGGGTTTCGCAGTATTACTGGTTATTTTCCTGCCTTTCAGTATTACTATCCAGATATGCAGTAATTAGTTCAGGGAAAAATATCCATTTAGATTCCTAGATTTTAGCATTAATTTGGGGTTGTTTGATTTTATTTTTAAAAACTGTTTTTTTTATTTTTTAAAACAATTAAACAATAAAACCTGTTTGATAAACTGTTTTTAAAAATAAAAATAAAAAATTATTTTAAAAAACTAAAAAACTAAAACAGTTTTTAGTTGTTTTCTTGTTTTTATTTTTTTATTTTTTATTTTTTGAGACTACCACTTATCTACTATCGACACTATACTACTAGTGATGACCACCGCTACGTCATCATCAGCAACCACATCATTACATCACTCCAAAAACAGATTTTTCAAAATAACATATCCAAACAAATTTTTTTATTTTTAAAACTTATTTTCAAAAATTATTTTATAAAAGTATTTCTGAGAACAAAAAATAAATAATAGAATCAAACAAGCCATCTCTTATCTCTCTTTTTAACACCTGAATTTGATCTTTCTCTTGTGTGGCGTCAGCTTGGGTATTTTCCAGGGTTTAATGAACTTAGCTTAGAACTCTTGGATATGAACGGCAGAAGAATTACACCTGTTTATAGGAAATGCTGGAAGCTACTCCCTCTAATTCTTTTTATAAGTAATTTTTTCTCTGTTGAAGTTAATCCTTTTTTATAAACAACTTTCTCCTTATGTCTCAAAATTTAAACCACTTTTTTCCTTTTCTACCCCTATTAAATACACATCTTTGTATTAATTATCCCCCACTCACCACTAATTATCTTTTATTTATTCATTTATGACATATTCTCTCTCATATTTTATACTCATACTCTATCATATTTGTTACTCATTATCTCTCCTATGCTTTTTTCATAAATAGGGGCATATTTGGAAGAAACATAATATTATTGACACATTTAGTGCTTGTTTGGAATAGCATTTGGAGCCTTCAAAAGTATATTTTCAATCTTGATTTATAGTATATGAGGTAAGTATGTGAGAAGAGTTTTATCTCGATTTACGTAAAAAAAACATTTATAAGTTCTTCATAAGCCATCCCAAACAAACATATATATTATTGTTTTTAATTAAATTTAACAGCTAATTTGTTTTGTGTAATAAAGATAAATGTCGTTTATATATAAAAGGATAGAAGGAAGCAATAAAATTCAAAAACTAAATTCAACCAAAAGAATTCAAAATTAAATATACAATCCTCACAATTACAAGCTCTAGTATTTATACCTTCTCCTTCATACCCTAACATCTAGCAATGGATTTGAGACTAACTCAAAAACTAACTAATCAGTTAGAGCTGGGTTAAGGCCTCTGCACAATACCCTTCTCCTGGGCCTAAAAGAAACAAAACAAAACTAGCAGAGCTTTGACATACTTATTTTCTTTGTTGATGCCATTCAACAAAAGAAATCCCGTTGATTCTTGTTACTCTGTTTAGTATTTAATATAAGATTTATTTATCTAACTTAATTATATTGTAGAAGTTAGTTAATATGACATATTTTTTACATCACCCTAAGCATCTCTCTCTTATTTAATTATTGTTGATGAAACATCAATAGGAGTAAATTAGAAAAAGATTGATAAATATAAGAAATAACTCTTATATATATTTAGGATCAAAATTAACTTTCCAATTAAGTGGTATATTGAGAATCTTTGAAGGAGTATAGTGTCCGAGCCCTGAAGGCGAGGGTTGTAAAGACAAAGAGGGATTTGAGTTGGCAAAGGTTAGAGGAGAATGAAATTGCTCTAAAAAAATTTCATGAATAACCAATTGCACTGATGTGGCCATAAAGTAGTACTAGGTTTCTCTTGCCCCAGAGTGCATTAGAGAAATATTTACATACTCTAGGAGTATCATATTATCTAAACTTTATTTAATAAAAACATAATAACTTGTATCATTTTCATCTTAGTTGGGGTGACTTATCTGAAAAAATTCAAATTTTAATTAATGTTTTTAAGAAAAATATGAGTACATCATTTTTTTTTTAGTTTTATTTCAAATTAAGATGTATATTTTTCTTGGAAACAAATTAAAATGTAAATTTTTCATGTTAGTCACCTGTCAACTAGGATTAAAATGATTTAAATTATTATATTTTTATTAAAAAGAGTTTAAATAATGTGGTACTATAAGATTATGCAAGTATTTCTCAATGCCATGACAATAATACTTTTAGCTATATATTTCTTATCACAAAAAAAGAAATTATCTTCAAAACCCCAAGTTAAAATTTTTTATTGTTTCACCGACAACCTCTATTGTTATTTTTCATCAAATGATTTCATAATTAGAAAATTACTATTTCCTCTCAAATTTGAGTGGAAGAAACTCTGTCACGATGATAACTTTGGAATACATCAACGTTCAATTTCCACTCTCCCAAATAATATTTCCTCGATTTCTTCTCCCAAAACCTATGAAAGAAGGCTTTAGATGCTGACCATATAAACTACTAAATAAAATTCATTTATCTAATAAATATATACTTCATAAAAACACACACACGTAGTTGTCCATTGTGAGTATTTTAGCCCTATTAAATATCAAACGAAATAATTTGTTTGGAAAACCTCATATTCCAGCCAAAAACCAGTGATCCTGCTAGAAAGTGATGGGAACTTCCAAACAGAGCACACTTTAATACACTGATCAGTGAAAACTTCCAGCATAAACCAGTCAAGCATCATGGTGTTAGGTGTCAAGTTTAAACTTTCATAAACTGAAAGAACAACTAAATATGTTGCAGCTGGAAGTTTCATGATTTCGATCTCGTTGATGACTTGCCTAATAATTATTACGTGGTTGGTTTCAACAATGAAGACAGCTGATGGTTCTTCATATTGAGAACAAAATAATTCATTTTACTAGCAAGGTGTTAACGAGTAGTTTACATGTGTTCTTATAGTAGAAATCAATTTTAAGACGGCATTGTTAGTTAGAGCCTACCATCAATTTTGAAGAACTTCACAAATTGGCCTCCTCCGCAGGAAGATATTCACAGGAAAAGGGATTGACTTTCAGGGGGCAAGCAAATCATTACCCTACGTTTTCTTTTTTCATAGCTACAACTTCTACTACTTGCCACATGAGGTTATGATGTTCATGTAAAAGTGTTCATATATAGATTAATGATGAGGACTATTAAACTAGTCAATTGAAATAGTTCTTAAGGATAGTATTCTTAGGCACGACTCAAATCAACTCCGGTATTTGTAAGTGCTGCCACCAATAGAATCTGCATATATAATACTAGGAGGAGTGGAAAGATCTATTGAGTTGCACGAGAATTTAGGTGTTGCCGCTAACACTGCATAGAGTGGGATGATAGTCTTGTGGCTGAGCTATAGGGCTACATTATGGGCCTACGACGTGCATGGGATAGTGGCTTCAAATGAGTGAGATTGTTCTGTGAATCAACAGATGCGATTAACTTGTGTGAAGCTGTAAATGTGGATCTGCATGAACACTTGGGGCTTATCTTGGTGCTGAGGGGACTATTACAGAGGGAATGACATACCCAGGTGTTAGCTATTAACAGACATGAGAATGATGCAGCGGACTTTTTCGCCAAAAAAGCCTTGTCTTTGGGTTGTGGGATACAGATAATTTCAAGTAAAACCTCCAACCAGATGCTGATGGAAGGTGGAATTAGCTAGCTTTACTTTGGCGTTCTTTCTTGTATTTAGTTTGGCATTTATGTTGTTATGTTTCCTACCTATCAAAAGAAATAGAAACAATCCATATTGAAAAATAGTCTCTCATAAATGGAGGAAGGACTTATTTCCACAATATGGTTTTGATTAAAGAAGCAATGTGAGAAAGTAGCATTTTCTCAAAAGTAAAAAGAACTTTCTCTTTAAATAGAGATTGGTTTGTAGAAATTAAATCATCTTTGTATGTAAAGATAGGAATAATCAATCAAATAGGGAGCAAAGGTGCCTATTATGCCTTCCTTGATGCACTCCCTGTTACCCCTTAATTTTGGGTACTTCCCAAATATTTTTTCATTATTCTTTTAATCATTAGATTTTACATGAAATGAGTGATATTTTGATATCTTATGGATAAAAAAAACTATTTTCATTTTTTTGCGATTTTTTAAAGATTTAAAACACTAAATTGGAAATAAAAAATTAAAAAAAAAAAAGACTACGAGCACAAACCGTTCCTTCTGTGAGCGTTTTTCATCCGCATCCTCTCCCCAGTGGCCATCAGGGGAGAATGAGTCTAGTGATGTGTGCACATTGGTGTGTGCGTGAGTCAACAATGTTGAAGGCAAGTTGCAATGTTGCGCAGATTATGGATTTGAAGTAGGTAGATCTATGGACGGTGCGTCTAAGAGGCTCAATGAGAGTGGAGAAAGCGAAAATAGTTTTGATGAACATTTATATGTAAACGTTTTTTTAGTGTTTTATTACCACCTTTGATGATTTTTCGCAATTCATATTACATGAAACCAGTGGTTGTGAGACACTGTAAGGATGAACATGACCAACTAATTTACTGATAATGGATTGTCAAGGAAGAACATTTATCTATGGGTTGCTCTATGAAGACATTGTGAGCTTCTTCTCCCATCATTTTTAGCATCATGCTTCTTTTAGCTTCTCCATTTGAAGTTTTCTTGTAGTCTAATTACTTTATGTTGTATGTGCCCTTAGTTTGCTCTATATTTTTCATAACTAATTCACATGCTTATGTTCTATAGTCTTTGCTATTCTATCTTCCTCTTTCTATATTTGGATGGGTTGTGGTATTGTTTTGATGTAAGACTAAAGAGCCCTTGAGAAGACCATCCCTCTTGGATGCAATTTCCAACTCTAATTTCTGATATCGCCTTGATATTTAAGTACCATGAAGATCACCAAGTAAGTTGTTCTCAATTGATTGTTGGGTTCAAGACAGTCATTTGTGGAAGTTCAAAAATCATTTAGAGACAAGGCATACCAATATGGTGAGTTTGGTTATTAGTTCAACATTATTCCAAATGAAATTAGATTGTAGGAACAAAAGGGAATGGATTTTTTTTTTTTTATTTCTTGGAAGAAAGCGCTATTCTATTTTATTTATTTCTGAATTTCATTGCTTGGTGTTTGCAAAGTGATGCAGTTTCCAATATGATTACATATTTTTCATTTTATATTCTGATTAACGAAAACACCTTCATATTTTCCTCTTTTGATTTGCATTTTTTTTCTTATTATTTTTTCTGTTTGGAGATAAGGATGATATAGGACATGATATTATTATTATTATAGAGTGGCTCTCGGCCATAACGCTGCTTAGCTCAAGTTTGGTAATACAGTGTACATAATAGAGTGGCCCAGAAAAAGAAGCCCAAGCCCACTTAGCTTAAGTGTTGTTGAGTAAATTTAGTTAATACAGATTGTTGTTGATTAGTTACAAATAACAAACTTCTGTTAAGCTCTCTATTCCACGTGTCACACACTCATCTCATCTGGTTGTAAATCTCTCTGTACATATCTTAACATATGCCTCAGTAACAGTATATACATTGGCACCATTGGTATGCTTCAACTGGGGAACCTAAAGCGGAAATGTTGAAAGCTTTACTTTTTTTTTAAAACGTTTAAAAAATTCTATAAATGGGGGGGTGGGATTTTTTTTTCAGTCTTCATATGAAATTTTCTTACTTCCAATATACATGTACTATCATATCGTCGACATACCTTCATCCCATATTTTAAAAAACATATTCAGGCCAAACAAATATTTTAAAAAACATGTATCTAAATATTTAACATATAGTTCATCCTATATTTTGATATATATATAGCTTGTTGTCAGATTTTAAAATCCGGACCGGATCAGTCGGTCCGGACTGGAAACCGACCAACCAGTTGATCCGGGGTTTCAAAACAGGCAACAGTGATAATGAATGAAGTGTGGGAAATGATTTATTAATGACTAACTAAATTAAATGGAGAAAATTGTATTCAAGTCTCAACTAAGAAGCAAAATGAATAAATGATTTCTTGAAATTTCAAAATAAAATAATTATTCTAAGAACTTGTCAATAGAGCCTCTGCACTTATCAATGACTTACTATTGGAATTGTCAATATAACCATTTTTTTATTTTAAGATTTTAAGATATCATTTTTTTATTTTACATTTTATTTAAGAACTGACTATAATTTTCTAAATTAAATATTCTTCTATGAGCATGTATGTCTTCCATTCTTTCCACAATCTCACTTGATTCAATTAATTCTTTCTAAGGTTTTGTTCTTTTAGATAATTAAATACGACTACAATTTAGGATCGAATAAATCTTTTAACTTAGGTTTTAAACAATTAACTTGTTCATTGTTTGTGTGTGTGTATAAAATAATCCATTCATATCTGAAATTGGTTATTGATTAACATCATTATGATTGTACATATATCTTAGATACACGTATCTTAGATTATCATTATTCCCAAAAAAATAATCACTTAATTATAATTCAAGAGTTAAAGAAAGAAGGCATACTTATAATGGGGTAAAGTGTCAAACATGGTGTAATCTTATAACAAATTTGTGGTGCATATTTACATAAATTATGTGTATGTTTTCAATCAAAGACATTAAATGTTCACTTAACCACACAGATAATATTATAATTAAAAAAAATACTTTTCAAATATATTTTTTCAAATATCCAAACATCTTTTTTTTTTAAAAACGCCACATGTCTTTTAAAATAGGATCGAGCTAAAATCCATTTACAATGCTTAATATTTGCAAGCTTCGAGCTCATTTATCTTTATCTCTAATATGAATTAAAAGTGCTAATAAATAACATATATAGCTTCAATTAACTTTTGTCACATTTCATTTACTTTCATATTTTCAATCATTTGCAATCATTGACTAAAATTATTTTTCAAATTTATAAAAATCATTCACATTTTCCTTTCTAATAGAAGGGCATATGTATCGCACGGGGTAATCCGTCTTATAATGTCTAATACTTTCAAACTTTTAGCTCATTTATTTTCATCTCAAATAAGAATTATTGGTGCTAATAAATAACATACATGTCTTCAATTAACTTGTGCCACATTTCCTTTACTTTTACATTTTCAATTATTTGTAACCATTGACTAAATTATTTTCCAAATTTATAAAAATCATTCACATTCTCCTTTCTAATGGAAGGGCCTGTGATGCACGATAATCCGTCTTATAATTCCTAACACTTTCAAGCTTCCGGCTAATTTATTTTCATCTCCAATATAAATTACAAGTACTAATAAATAGCATGCATGGCTTCGATTAACTTGTGCCACATTTCCTTTACTTTGATATTTTCAATCATTTGTAATCATTGACTAAAGTTATTTCCCAAATTTATAAATGATTACATTTTTCTTTTTTATGGAAGGGTACGTGCATCACACGGGGTAATCCGTCCAATTATAAGTCTATTTTAATTAATCCTCACATATTAAAGACTGTTAGTTAAGTCAATATATATGTTTAAAGTTTTTCAAATTTATCTTTATTAAAAAAATTCTCTATCCACACTTCCAAATCATTCTCACATCTCTCTTCTCTTTCTTTCTTCCCAACATGAATTAAATAAGGGCAGAATTTGAGAACATTCATGAATAACATATAAGTGGATTTATATATAGGACCAAAAAGTTCTTCTAGAAATAAACTTATAACAAGGATCATATTACTGTTGTGGAATCCAGGTTAAAAAAAAAGAAAAATAAAAAAGTGGTATTGTGAAATAGTGGGAATAACGAGTAATTAAGTATGGTTACTTTTTTATTAATAAAAAAATGAATCACATCAGACAATCAAAACCTCTCTTAAAGAATGCGAAATAAAAGTCATTAATTGTGATGCTTTGCTTTGGCTCATTGTCTCTTTGACCACCAAAATTCCAAAAAATAAACACAAATAGGAAAACAAATTAAAAACAAAAAGTAGTGTGAACCTAACCCAGCTTCCACGTCTAGTGCTATATCAATTGAGCTGTTCTTTTCGGCGACATGATTAATTGAGTTGTTATATATTAAATACTCGTTATCCCAACGTTTTTAATTTTGTTAAAATTACATTTCATTTTTATTTTTTAAATAAACAACTTGTGTAAGTACTACAATATATATATATATATATATATATATATATATATATATATTTAAAACAAGGCATGTGAATTATATGTGTGTGTATTCTAACTAAAAACCATAATGTAACACAAATATATCTAGATCTAATGCTCATCCAATGAAGTTTTGTGTTTTGTGATATTTTTTATTTAAATAACTTAAAATATATTTTACTATTTTTATTTTTATGAATGAATTATAAAATAAAAATAACTTTTAAATGTCAATTTAATGTAAATACTGATTCTCAATAAAAATAAAATAAATAAATTGTTCAACTTAAAAGTGATTGAGATTGAGAGACATGAAAATAAACCTTTTCTTCATGGGTGAGTATAATCTAAATGCAACCTAATGCATGCTGGGGATTTTAGAGTTTATAGAATAGAGTTCATACTGCCTCCCATTTGAAATAAAACTTGTTTTTAACTATTTTACTGAAATAAAGGAATGAAGGTTATTTCATTAAATTTATCAAATTAGAAAAAAAAATTCAAATTTCCTCTATTTAAATATGTATCACCTCTTTCTTTCTTTCTTTTTTTCAATATCGAATAGAGGTAAAATTAGAATATAATAATTAATAATTTTGTAGGTGACTCATATTACCAATGATTTTTTTTCTAAAAGGTGCACTATATTTTGGACTAGAGGGATTGCAATTTATTTTAAAAAATAAAATAAAAGATAATATAACATAACATATTTATTTATATAATTTCACAACAAAAATAAAATATATACACACACTTTACACTTTGACCAAACCTTGAAAATAAAAAAAACCGGTGGACCAAGCTTTGATGTAAGGAATGAATCATGAAAGAATAAAGAGAGGCCCACAATTGAAGCTTTGAATAAATGAATGAAATAAAGAAAGAAGGCATTATTAATGTAATATCCTCTGGGCCTTTTCCTAATTCCAAGACACAAAACCTCACTTTTCAACCCTCTAATTTGCCACCTTTTCAAAAAGCAAAGGCCTCCATTAATTAAGAAACCCAAAAAAAACAAAAACTTAAATCCCATTTCTTTTTGTTTTTGTTGGGAAGTGTGGTTGTGACTTCCTGGTTTCAGTGATAAAATATTGACCTAATCATTCTCACCACTTTTGCCGTAGTGCCTTCCTTCACGGGTTAGGATTCCTTTAGTTTTCAAGACAAAGTATCGATACAATTCATCTCATTTCAAGTCATGAGTTTGGTTTATTTGCTGATAGAAAGGCTCCAATTCTTGGTTTATAATGAAGTAGTTGATCAAAATATATTGTTGAAAACAAAAAAGCAATGGGCACTAGTTAAAGCCTCAAAATTTATAAATTGCTTGAGAAACACATGTCCGATTAATAGTTGATCATTCGCTTAATTAAATTAGTGCGCATAAACTATAAAAATTAAAAAAATGAAAAAAAGAAAGAAAGATTTGCTAGTTATAGTGAAGTGATATCATTTGTTCAAAGTCAAGTGGGGATGGTTTTGCAGGTGAAGATAGACCCGTTTTTGTCTTTGCATTTCATTGTGTTTTCCAACAATTAATCACATAGATGCATGTTTATTAGCTTACCCTTAAAGTGAACTTAGCGATGCGACACATTATATTATATTAATTAATATAAAAACTAACTCTTCTTCTTTTGGAGATAAAATATTTTCTTCCCATAAAAGTATTTTAATATTGATCAAAGGGATGAGGAATGCAAATTATACATATCACATGTAACAATTTTCCGCCGGCAATACATGGATGATTCAATTAGTTTGGAATTATATAAATAAATCAAATAATACTTATATTTAAAATAACACTCTCTCCTTCACCACTAAAGAAAATTTCTAAAGCTGATGAGCAAGAAACATATTCGTTACATTAAATTTAAAAAAATTGAAGGAGACGAAAGATGAGGAAAATTATTTGATTTCATTGCATGATTTGTTAACAAAGTTTTGATGCTCAAATACGGATATGTGCATTACATACTATCTAATAATATTGTATATGACACATTTTAAAATTTTAAGATACAAATATATGCCATACATATAAATAATTATGTACATATATATTCAAGAATTCAACACTTGTGGAAAAAAATTATTTTTGAATAAGTATTTTACAACATTAAGATAATTTAACAATCAACAAAAAATTTCTACAAAAGTCACCTAAAGCTAATCCAAGTGACATGTCCTTACCAAAAAAAATGCTCTTTCCAATCCTTTTTATTAGCAACAACGACCCAAATTATGTAAAACGAATTTACATTAAAATTAGTTAAAAACAATGAATATATAAGATATATAATTCTTTTCCAAACATACTCTTATTTATGAAAATGACAAGTAAGAGAGAG
This sequence comes from Albizia julibrissin, assembly GCA_037074505.1. Lineage (NCBI taxonomy): Eukaryota > Viridiplantae > Streptophyta > Magnoliopsida > Fabales > Fabaceae > Albizia > Albizia julibrissin. Next base: position 15,818,179 of record CM073481.1, on the reverse strand, counting down.
AATGAGTGGAAAAAAAGATGAGAACAAATGAGTGAAAAAAGAGATGAGAGAGACATGCAGTTGATTGAAGTAAAAAAAAAATGTATTAAATTTTTAGACAATGTAAAATTGTTGTTTATGTATAAAACCAAACCCATAAGAAAGAATATTGTTTATAAATAGAATGGGAGGAAGTAACTCAAGTTATATGTTAAGATGGAATGAGATGTGAGTAGAAGTTAATGATCTAATCTGATATTACAAATATATGTGTTATTATTGTCATGAAAGACAATATGTTTATTAATTAATATATCAAGAACGCATATAGCCCATGCTAGTTGGCACAAATAGTTGTGACAATACTTGATTTTGAGCTTCAATATGAATTGATTTTTTTATGGAAAAAAAAGATATTTTTTTAATTGCATGACCATATTTTTCTATGGACTTGTATTTTATATATAAAAAATACTGTAAATATTAATGTCTATATATGAAGGTATGCCTTTTCCGTGAAAGGCACTGTTTTTTCCCCTTAGTAACATTTATTTCAATATATATATTAGACAAAAGTTTGATTCTAATTTTTCAGGAATTAACCCAAAAACGATTCCTTATGAAACAGCTTGAGTAGTGAGATGTCACTTTAATTTCACTTTTGAATTATATATTTAGCAAACCTTTCAAGAAGGTGACACATCAAAATCTGTGGCTCCATTATGCTTGGACACAACAAAACACGATCCAATGAGGCAGTTACTCATTTTGGCAATTATTTTTTTATGAGATTAATAAGATTGTTAAATTCACAGGTTTAAAATAAAATTAAAAAGTATACCTGTAATAGCTATAAACTTTTATTGTTGAGATTTATATGTTCGTAGTTATTGAGATTTATATCAGACCCCTTATTTGATACTCCGATCATTTTTATAAGTAATTTTTTTTTAGGTTGGTCTTTTTTATAATAAATTTTTTTCTTATATTTTAAAATTTAAACTATTTTTTATTTTTTACCCCTATAAAAAATATACATCTTTATATTTATCCCCTTCTTACCACTAATTCTCTTTCATTTACTCATTTATTACATATTCTCTATCATATTTTATGATCATACTCTCTCATATTTATTATTCATTCTCTCCCATGTGTTTTTTTATAAATAATGACATATTTGGAAGAAACATTACGTCTTTAACACATTTATTATTTTTAACTAATTTTAACTGTTAGTTTGTTTTATGCAATAAAAATAAAAGGTGCTTATAAAAAGGATTGGGGGAAGTATTTTTCAAGGTTATTTTGAATTGTGGTCCAATTAGAGAAGGTAATCCAATATGTTCTACCTTTGTGATTGAGAAGGTATTATACTAAGATTGATTTTTTTTTTTCAATTATCACTAAAGTTGGTATTTGTAAACCTTGCTTCATGTACAGCTGGGAATCAGAGCTGACCCGGCCCTACAGGGCCGACCCTTGAAGGGCCATAGCCTAAAAGGGCCAGCCCTATAGGGCTCGAGGTAACAAAAATTGCTCTTTTTCAAAACTCGGCCTGAGAGCATGAGGGCCAAGGTTGGCCCACAGGGTCGGAAGCTATTTTCGCAAGATTTAACTACACATCTACAAGCCTCATACAATAAAACAAATACAGTTACTAATTTATAATCAAAGGTAAAAAATAATGTCCACAAATAACTCAGTCTCATACAAAGTATAATATGACAAGAAGCTAAACACTCTAAGCAATATGAGTATGATGGCTATCATTTTCATCTTCTTCGTCACTATCATCAATTTCAAGGAAATTCAATTGTGTTTCACTTTGAGTAGTATTGTTTGCTTGAAGGGTAAAAATATCAAGAATTTCTTCTCTCACATCATGAATACATCCATAATCTTTATCTATAACAAGTAATAAATCAAAATGATAAATAACTCTATAACAAATATAAAATACAAATAAATTAGTAAATTATCATCATATGTGAAACTTTGGAGTAAATAAGAAATATCTAATGTATTTTTCTAATAAAATAAGAAATATCTTTTATAAATTTTTAATTTTTATGATTCTTAATACAATATATTCTTATGAAATTTAATTATAAAAAAGATAATAATAACTAAATATTTGCAACATCATCAACAAAACATAAAAAATCAATAATAATATTATTATATAAATAATTTTAAAAAATAAAAATATATATAAGGGTCTAAAGGGCTGGCCCATGGCCCTACAGGGTCGCCTCTTTTAGGCCATTGGCCCTACAGGGCCGGTCCTTTTAGGCTCGCTTTCAGTTTTGAGGTTAAAATCTTAAGCATGTCCCTTATAAATTCAGGGCCTAAAAGGGTCAACTTAATAAGCTTGGTCCATTTTCCCTACTCTAGCTTCATGCATATGACAAGAAAATGCCAAGTATAACTACTTATTTGTTATTTATTTCGTGTAGGTGTGATTTTTATGTATGCATGGTAATTGTGATAGATATCCATTGGTGATGGGTTAAATTTTGGCACAAGGAACCTTTTGGAAGTCAAATTGTTCTGCTTTTGGTATAGAGGTCTCTTTTATGTATTTCGACATTTGTAACTTATCACTCAAGTAATTCTCTGAGGTCTTGGAATGGTTATTATCCATGTAGGATCCATTGTGTTTTTTGAAAAATTGACACGTGTCAATTTTAGATTCTATTATCCTAAGTGGTCTAAAAGGGGCCAGAATGTGCTAGCTTAGGTGTTTATGGATAAATCTCATAATAAAATTTATATTTATACTTGGACCATCTGAATTGAAGAATTGCAGCTCAAGATACACACTCTCACAATTTCTCGTCTTAAGGCATGTTGTTTTGATTCATCCATGATAATTTTATTATGGAACTTGGTCTTACATCATTTTTCACAAGTTTATTAAATTAAATATTCTTCTATCTCTATTTATAAGATTTATTTTTTTAAAATGGTCCGTCCCCTTTTAAAATCTTCTTTAGACTTATCTAAGCATTAAATGTATTTTTACTAATGTTACCTCTTATTAATTTTCTCCACACACTTTCTTTCATTATTTTTCTTATTATTGCTTTATCTCATTTACCCACTTATAAATAAGGACATATTTTAAAAATATTTTTTTTTACATATTTATTACTTTTAACTAATTCTAACTATTCATTGAATAATACAATTCAATTATAGGATTTTATAAATTTACATGGTTAATCCTTACATTCTTGTTTAAATATTAGGGGTACAGTGTTACTAAACTTATGGGAAGTGACCTGCATTCCAATTTTCAAGAACTTTGGAGCTCACGGCAATTGTGCCCTAGATTAAAAAAAAATAAAAAGAAAAAAAAAGACACATAAAGACCAATACAAATACTAAAAAATAAAAAATTGTTTCCAATATTTGTAATATCGAATAAGTGTTAGGGTCTAATTTGTTCTTTTATGAAATCAAAAGCAAATTACACAAATATCCTCAACAAAATCTTCTTCTCCATCCATCGACAAAATCTTCTCCTCCAACAACGATGACGACGGCCTCCTCTAGCAACGGCGACTATTCGTAATGGCTACCTCTTTTCTTCTTCTATACACTTTCTCCTTTTTTTTCTCTCTTCTATACACTTTCTCCTTTTTCTTCTTTTCCTCTTCTCTCTCCCATGAAATAGTCCTCTGTGCTGCAGATTTTCTCATTGATTCAAGTTGCCTCTTTTCCGTTTTCACTTCTCCCCTTTGTCGTTGTCGCCTCAAAACCTCTAATTGCTCTTCGCTAGCTTTGAGATCCTGACCATGCTGAATAACCACTCTCTCATTGTCATTGATTCACACTCCGATTTTGAGGTTTCGCTTAACTACATCCAAATCACTCGGTGGTTTTTTCGATTTATGAGAATGGGATTTTCCTAATCTACGGAATCGACAGTTTCTTCGATTCCAATTTTCAGTATAATACTCTAGCATCTCATGCCCTATCCCTAATCCATTGTGTCGGTTGAAAAGCCAGACTATAAGTTCCTCCTATTTGTTCAGTCAAGCCATCAAAATGCTTAGATCCACAAGGATTGTATTACACTCTATTTCTTGTGATTTATGTTGGAAAGCTAGTATCATTTAAAATTGTGAGTGGATGGTGGTGGATTTGAAAATAACAACTCCGGATATGAAAATGGCACTTATACATTTAAAAATGATCACTTATGAAAATGAGAAGGCAAGCATAAATTAATTCCTAGAATTAATATGGGTTTATCAAGTTTAGATTGAAAATAATAACTTTGGATATGAAAATGATGACTATCCATTTAAAAATAACCACATAATAGATATGGATTTACCAAATTCAGATGTGAAAATAAAAACTCCATATATGGAAATGACAACTATCCATTAAAAAATGACCATTTGTGAAAATAAGAAGGTATGCATGGATTAATTCCTAAAATGGATATGGGTTTATCAAGTTTGGATTTGAAAATAACAATTTTGGATTTGGAAATGACAACTATCCATTTAAAAATGAACATTTGTAAAAATGAGAAGGCATGCATGGATTAATTCCTAAACTCGATATGGGTTTATCAAATTTGGATTTAAGAAACAATTTTAGATATGAAAATGACAACTATCTATTTAATAATGATTAATTATTCTCATCATAGCTCTGACGAGGTATGTTGCTGGCCACTGGCCAGCGGTTTCTAGTGACCGGTTGTTTGTTATTGAGCTTACCACTAGCGCATAGGTCGTAAGTAATAATATAGTGTTGGAAATTATGCCCTAAGGGCCAATCATTGTACCTTAAACATTATTGTTATTTAAGAATTTCTTCTTATTGTTATCATATCATTTGCATGTTTATTATGGTAATTGTATCCTTGGATGAACTATAAAGATTATCCTAAATGTCCCTAGTCAATTATCTATGCGGGAGCAAAGATGAAATAAGACCAGTATGACTTTGATGAGGTATAGAGATACAAATCAAAGTCTTAGGCACTTGTAGGAGTATAAGGTGCTGGACCGACCCGCTATGAGAAAGTTGCATGGATTAAGTCATAAGCTTATCTCATACATATAATCATGTCACAGTGCCCTCTGACCTGAGATCATCATAGATTCCTGCATGAAACTTGCTAAGTTTTGACCTAGTCAAAAGTCACCTTTGACCGGGTGATGATAAAGGCTACAATTGGGCTTATGAGTTTTCATGAAGAGGAATGTGAGTGGTCAAGATGGAATTTGTCCCTCACATTAGTGAGAGATATTACTGGGCCCCTCGATGAGTGAGTCTGAAAAATGTATGGCCATACTGTAATGGGAAGAAGTTTCCATTTCTAATTTCAGGCTACTCAGGAATCGGGAAAGTGATGGTCAGGAACAGGAGGATGACGTTGTCCATGCCTCATCCTTGACCAAAATATCGTGTGACAAAAAGGGACGTGACATGGTTGTATAAAAGGTTGCATCGTATCATCGATCCTCATGTGAATTGGGTAGTCGCAATGTCTTGCTAGAGGCCGCTTGCGACTTGTGGGCTAGAATAGTTTTTGGCCCACTGCCAACTTCATGTGGGCCTACAGGGTCGCACACAAGAATAGCCCAACACGAGCTATGATGTCCAGATTCATTGAATCTAAGATGTGTCTAAGCTTCAATGAATACAATATTTGACCTAGGGTGGATGAATTATATATATATATATATATATATATATATATATATATATATATATATATATTTAAAAAATAATAATAATATATATATAGATTATAATATTATTATAAGATGTTAGTTTTATATTTAGTTTATTTGATAAATTAAATAATTAAAACTAATACAGATATCATATCTTAGATTTAATTTATAAAGATAAATTAAATCTATTGGCTCTTTAATTAGATTAAATGAATATGATAAATTAAATCTGTTTGACAGATTTAATCAAGTCAGATTTATTTGATTTAATTTGAATTTCAAATTAATTAAGATTAATTTTGAGATTCCAATACAGCTTATATTAGATAGAAAATTTGAAGGGCTAGATAACCCTAGGCTGTACGGAGAAATTGGAGAGCCGCGAGAAACCCTAGAGAGGCATCTTGGAGGGGCTAGCACGCTGCCGCATTGGGTCTTGTTCGTGTGGATACCGGTAGAGGAAGGCGACCAGAGGTGTTGACTCCTAGAGATCGAAAGCACGAAAAACATAAAGGTACTATTCTAACTACTTGATTTAGACGTCTTTGATAGATCCGTGATTGGGATTCGAGGTTTTTAAACGGTTAATTTTTTCGCTGCGTGTACGAATCCCAACATATAGTTGATAAAAAGAGCGTCGTTCAACATAGACTATGACGAAAATGAGCTAATTAATGTAACTATGTTCTTAACTAGGTTAAATGAAATCATTTGGAATTGATTATGTCAAATAAGGATTTTGATGGAAACAATAAAGTAAAGCAATGACAATTGGAAAATTATTTTCAACTTAAAGAGATTAAAGGCTTATGATTACTTCTTCCTCATTGTATTTCATAGAACTATGCAATTAAACCACTTACGCTAGTTGAATGGGTTTATATGCTAGTCAAATGTTCTAAAATCATCAACCATAAGTCAAGATTAATTTTTAATCTTCATTAAGAATATTCAAGCTTTTGTTTATAATTAATGAAAACCATATTTCTAAAATAATCCTTCAATAGACTATGTTATATTAGATATATATCTATTCTAACAAAAAACCATCCATTTAATCCATAAACTTCAAGTCTAACATGATTTTTCTCAAATTCTAAAACCAAAATAGCTCTCTCAAGAATCATTCAATTGAACTAATCTAATCATGTGATAATCAAGCACAAAATAGAATTAAGTATAAAGAAAAATCAACATATATTCTACATAACTAATAAAAGCAAGACAATTTAATAGTTCCAATCCATATAATAGGTGAAAGTAATCCCAATTAAGAGTTTTAGCTATTCATAATCAATAGAAACAAAAAAAAACTAAGCTTAAAACTCATGTTCATATCAACAAAATAAGAAGAAAAGGGAGAAAAACAAGAAAAATCAAGGAAAGTTATAAAATCTCTTCAAGAATCTTCCTCCAAACTCCCAATCTTCACCAAAAGCTCTCTTGTAAGGAGTTTTTCTTTGTGTCCAACCTCTCTTGAGTCAAGAATAATGATTTGTAGTGCCTCCCATCATATTAAAACCCCTAAGATTTGTCACTTTTTCAAAATGCATAGTATCAATTTTGCAACTTTGGTTTTACTTCGCTATAGCAAAACAACAGCGAACGCAGACAAAAATGTCCATTTTTAGGGTGTTTTTTTCTTTTGCTTTGCTGTAGCGAATCAAAAGCGACTAAAAGTATTTTTAAGTTACTTCTTTGATTTTCCTTTTGTATTTTTTTCTTCATTTCTCTGCTTCTAATAATCCTTGTAATCTTCTACATCTTGTTCTCGCCCTCTTACAAAGAGAGAATTTATGAGCTTTCTAATTTCTTCAATTAAATCAAAACTTTTATACATTTAGCTCAAAATTTTATAGTTGCCAAAACGTTTTCATCACATCACATTTTTCTTTGTATGTATTAACTTTATGCACAAATTAAGTTTAAAACCAGCAAATATATAAGAAAAATGTGATGAAATATACAATTTTATAGAGATTAAAATCGGGCGCCAACGGGGGTAGGTGTGACACCTTATTTCCAATACTCCAAAATGAGTATAAATGAATAGTGAAATTAGTTATGGAATCATGATTTAACCCCGGACTACCCAACGTTCAATAACATTCACAAATCCTCGCCCTCAACTCAGGATTATTGAACCTAAGGTTGAGAGGGTTTTTCAAAGAGTAGAATACTTTAAATACATTTCCACAACCTCACTATGCACTATTATCTCTTCGCTCTTAATTTCATTACAATCAGAGTATACACAAGCAATTCATTTGCCTTTTTAATGAAATTAGAGCTATTCTCCTTTAATTAAACTAGAGCGGTTCTCTGCTAAACTTCATTCATACATTCATATACATATATGAAATGTAAAGCCATGCAAGGCTATCAAATGTAAATCAATTACATTAATACAAATAGTAGTGCATCGCACTACGATCTTCACCTCACCTCTGCGATCCTCCTCCGTGCATATCTCCTTGTACTCTTCACATTTTTAAATGGTTGGTTGGGAGGAGTGAGATTCGAGAGAATCTCAGTAGCAAACATTATCATTATGCATGTAAGATATATATGATGTATGACATGCTTGCTATTCATAAAATCATGTCAATCTAATGACATCTTCATACATGCTCAATGTTACAACATACTCATGGCCATAGTATAACATAACAAAGTATCAATCAATCAAGCAGTCACATAAATATTGCAAATACATACATATCACATACATGTAGGCAAGGTAAGTTCACTACCTCTCGGACTTCGCGTCAGTCCTCAAACTATCGTCCTTGCTTCGGCTCGGGCACCATCCATCAAGTCATAAATTCCAAGGATATAAGAAATGAGTCACTACTCATCCATGTATCATTCTAGACTCATTATAATGGATAATTTAGCCCAATTATGCTAAATTACCAAAATGGCCCGGAAGCCCGGCCCAACTGTACTTTCTAAAAAATCATGACCTGTGCCAATCCCACACAATTTTGCGTGTAAAATTAATTTATGACATTTGATTAGTCAAATTCAGGCCCAAATGACAAAAAATACCCTTGACAGCCCTAACTTAGAGCCTGAAGGGGTAATTTGGTCATTTCACCCTCTAGGCTTTTTCTCACTCCATCATCAACATGAACCCTATACAATTTCACCTTTTGAACTCAATGGAAACATCCAATTGATGAAATTCCAACTCTTGGCTCACACTTCATATAAGACAGCCAATTTATAGTTCTTAGAAGAGTTGTGTCGGTTTCTTCCTTTATTTGGCTTAATCACCACCTTTCTACTTCTAATGACATAATTAGCCGCTTAGACATCCATTGAACATCGTTTAGGCCGTTAAAACACCATTTGAATGAGATATGAACAGTATCCAACTCTCATACTACTCATCCAAACGACAAACCAATAGGTTCAGAAGGAAGCTTACGCTTACCTCTATACGTTTCTGAATTTAGTTTGGAATTTCGGCAGCACTCCGGCCAGCAAGACGACACTAACCACTTTCAAACGAGAATATGAAACCACCGAATTGAAGCTTGTGATGAGTAGAAGAATGTTTGTATAGAGCAATTTGAGAGAAGACGCCATTTCGACAAAGTTTCAGCGATTGGAAGTTTTCTCTCTCTTATCTCTCTCCTCTGTTCTCTCCGTTCGTTCTCATTCTTTCTGATTGCTCACTCTCTAGCCCTTTCTCATGCTCTCTCTCTCTCTCTCTCTTTTGATTGGTTTCCACAGATTAAATGAGAAGAGGGTGATGAATGATGACTTACTAAAGTCATCTAAGTGGCCATACACCATTAATCCACTTCTTTAGTTTTCTTGCATGACAATTCATCTCTTTCCATGCTTCTTCATCCATTGAAAATAATAAGATTAAAAGAGAGAAATATTACTCTCAAACTATCCTATTATACCACCTTACAAGTGGTTGACCAGAGTCTTATGCTTCTCCACTCTTTGACTTTGCTTGATAATAATTTACCAACATAGGCTCATTAATTACAAAGTAGTCATTTTCCCTCTTTTTAATTCCCATTCAACTTAAATCATTGGAAATATTAGGGAAAAATCATCATTTCTCATCTTATGGCAAAATTACCATTTTGCCCTCACCTTTTATGATTTATATTAATATTCAATGATATAAAGAAATTTTGGGAAATAATAACATGCCTTGCCAGGATATTCTCTAAATGAGGGTCTAGCAGTCCCCTTAATCCAAGCTTAGTCTTAAGCCTCTTGTTCCAAAATTTAGGATATTATAGTAGGAGTTACTTTTTAAAAAAAATTGCGTGAAGGGCATTTATATCATTTCATTTTAACTTCACAAAGGACAAATAAAGCACTAGCATGTTATAAGATTCTTAAAATTGGAAGCACCTCTTTATCTTTTATTATTTGTATTAGTCTTTATGTGTCTTTTTCTATAAAAAAAAATTATTGCCACGATTTTGTCTTGGTTCAAATCCTAGATTAAAAAGTATTTAAAGAAGAGATATATATGGTACAAAAAATAATTTTTTTCATATGCTACACATGGCATTTGATACTATTATTGGATTGAAACTAAAATTGATATTTTTATTTACACAAGGTCATAAATGATAAATCCTTTCATAAATATTAAGAAAAAGGAAAATCACATTAAGGTATCAACCAAAAAAATAATACTAAAAAAAAGGAAAAAAACAATATTAATTATTTGCCAGAGATTATGCCTCAAATTCATATGACATGTTATGATTATCTTATTCATAGCTATACTTGATGTTAAATTAGACAAAAATTGTTGAGAAAGTTAATTGGCATGGAATATGCCATATCTACGATTAATTTTTTTTAAAAAAATATATATATATATATATATATATATATATATATATATATATATATGTATATATATATATATATATGTATCCATTTCATTTCTTATAACGAATATTTCTTTATGTCATTGCTTTCGGTCCCCCCTCCCATAATTCTTTTCACCTTCACATTAAATCTCGTGCTCTTCTACTTCTTAATAAAAGTCTAATTTGACTAATTTAGTAATTTGATTAGATTAAAAAATTAATTAAATTATTTAATATGATTCTCTTGTTGATTCTATTTATAAGCATTTTTTTCTCTTATGATTTTGTTTTTTTTATATAAGCAACAATTTTGCTTCATCTAAAAATTTAATACATTTTGTCATTTTTATCCTCAATTAGTTGAATGTCTCTTTCATCACTTTTTCTCATTCATTCTCTCTAATCTTTTTTTCCACTCATCCTGACTCTCACTCATAATTTTCATAAATAATGGTATGTTTGAAAAAAAAATATCTCTTGACGTATTCATTGCTTTTAACTAATTTTAATCATCAATTCGTTTTATGTGATTTGGGTAATTATTGCTTATAAAAAGGACTGAAGAGAATATTTTTTTTCTAAATCACCTTAATCATATTTCGTAATTCTTTCCATCTCTCTTACTTAATTATTATTGAGAGCATATGAATAGGCTAATTTGGAAAAAAAATAATACATATGTAAAGTATGTCTTATATTTTGGATTAATAACAACTCCTCAATTAGTTTCAACATTAAGGACTGATGAGTACCATTTTCTTCTTTTTATCATTTTTTGGTCCATGTATATGAGAAATACTTACATATTTCAGGAGCGTCACCTCATCTATATTATGATTAATTAAAATATAATAACTTATCTTATTTTAATTCTATATGATATAACATATCAGTCATCTGGAGAAATTCAAATTTTATGATAGCCTTACTTTTATTTAATTTCTAAATTTCTAAAATTATTCTGACTGCCATATTTGAGGCAAAATTAGTGACTCAGCCATGACCTAATTATATGATTATAATTACGTAATAAGAGTGATTAATTAAGCAAATGGCAATAGCATAAAATTCATCCCAAGACACGCTAACGAATTCACGGCACAAAAAGAAAAGGGAAGAAAGGGAAAGACAAAAGGATTGTCGTGAAGCGGCAACACCGTGGGCCCGCGTAGCATAGGATCACTGTGGAAGCTTGACCATCCGCTGGCTTCTTCTCCTCTCTCCCTCTTTTCTTTGTGCTTTGTATTGTATTCGCTACAGCTCTCCTTTCCTTTCTCGCACTAACCATGCACGCGCATGCCTCCCTTATGAAATTACCATATCACCCCTGATGGGCCACGTCAATGCCCATGTTTTGACTACGATTATTGATTCAATTGACAACGGATTTTATTAATTCAATTAGAGGCTTGGAGTTGAAACTCTAATTATAATAGTTTTAAATATTTGATATTATAATTTTGCTCCTTTTGTGATCTAACCGGCTCAATCCGATTAGTCTGGAATCCTCCTACTTAAAAAAGAAGTAGATATAGAATATCAAATGCTCCGCACAAAATTAAAATTTTATCACTATGAATTTATATTATTAGAAGAGTCCATGTGCAGAGCTAGAGCCTCAACTATAACTCTTTTTTCTCTCCCCCTACTTTGACTTCTTGAATGGTGGGAGTTTTCTCTCATCCTTGGGAGAGATCTTTTCACGGTGTCTCCCTCCTTGGTTTAGATCGGAGTAGAAACATTCATATTTTGTGTTGATTTTCATGTTTTTTTTAGCTTTTTTTGGTGGTGTTGCTTTTTTTTACGATAATAAATCGATTTAGGGGTTTCAATGGTAACAAATCTTACCTGGTGGTTATGGTTCGAAGTTTTGGGGGTTGGGATTTGGTAACTATAGTTTTATATATTGTTGGCTCCATCTTTCAAAAAACTATTATGGGTTGTTGGCAACACCAAATCTGAAACATATGTCACGGTTGAAACCATGAGGTTCATTGTGCAGTTGATGGCTTATTTGTCTTCATATTTTTTTATTGGTGTTTGTGACTATTTTTCCTTCTATGAGATCTTTTTATGGAGTTTGTTCAATAATCAATCTAATTGTTTTATTGTCAATAAAAGCGGAGGATCTTTTAGGATGGTTCTTCAGACAACCACTTTTCACAATGGCTTTGTTGTTGACCACAACATTTTTCTACCCACAGATTCCAATAAAAGACTATGAAGGCGGAAGGGTTTTTAGCTGTAGCAGTAGCTCCCTCTCATCTATTTTAGGGTTAGGTTATTTTTAAGGTTTCTTTACATTGATATGTATTTAGATTTTCTTTTTGCAAACCTTTTTATTTTGGGCTTGTATCTTTTGTTGTTTAGTTTTAATGAAATACTATTTTTTGGAAAAAAAAACAGAAGAGTCCACATGTCAGATTTGATAGGATTTAAATAGATATATACAAATAGATATAAGTTTTGTTCCCATGACAATAATTTATTTGTGAATTGGATCAAATATAACTAATTGGACTTAAGTTTTGTTCTTATTAAATTGATTTGATGTTGAATTCTCTTTTATTTATTTCTTAATGTAAGATATATTTATCTAATCTAAGTTGATGAAGGAAGCTAAATTAATCACATAATTATAACAAATATGACACCACTGTTCGGTTGATATCTTTAATTAGTGTTTATGTATTAGACTGGTCTTTTATGTTCTTGAATCCTTTTATTAGACTTCTTGTAATCCTTGTTGTTTAATATATACAAATACACGCACACATACACACACACATTTAATATTTTTTTTTATAAACAAACATATATAACAAAAACTCTCCCTAACATTTATGTGTAACATTAGATTATGTATCACTTTATAAATTAGATAAGTTAGTTAGAAAAAATTGATAAACATGAGAGATAAAATGAAAAAATATATATTTTGAACCAATATCCACTTCCAAACTAGATCCCACGTTAAGGACCTCAAGAGTATTATTTAAAAATAATATATATTATTTCAATTAACATTTTATTCAAATATTTTAAATTAAATCTAATTTCAAAAATTTTAATTAAAAATATGAACAAAAATATTTCAAAAAATAAAATTAAGTTAAAATGGACGAAAATTCATTATATAAAATATTTTCTTTTTCAAATATGGATGAGGAGTTTAAATAAATATAAAAATTAAAAAAGTTATATAATTAATTACTTTTAGATAGCATATTTTTGAAAAATTGGTGAAAAATCAGGGTTTGAAAATTTTATTGATAAGAACTGCCTAAATCAAAATATTAGTGTTTTTCATGTATTTTGTAAGGTACAAGTACTAGGGAGAATCCTAATTAAATTCAATTAAAATATCTAAATCTAAATTTAGATATACATATTGAACAAATTCCTAATAAAGTTAAGAAACTTGATTAGGAATTTCTGAATATTATTAAAAGATCATAATAGGCTTCTAATTAAAATGACCATTGAGCATCCAATTCATGAGGAAAAAAGTAAAAGAAAAGGGTCATGTCAATTAGGGCTTTGAGCGGCAGAACCATAGAAGAGATGAAACAATGTTCTTGGTCAATGAAAGAAAATCAACGAGTAAATTATGACAATTTTTCTTTGGGAAAATGGCTCAAAAATACCTTGTAAGGAAATTATTTGTTGATTGGTACCACGGGTGCAAACAAGCACCCATTATGTGCAAGCATCATCCACATGTGCAAAATTCATCCCTACGAATGTGCAAACACCATCCCTCGTGTGCAAAATATCATCCACCCGTGTGCAACTTATCACCCACTATGTGCAATGGTAGCAATTAACAATTAATTTGCTTGCAAGGTAGTTTTTAGCAATTCTCCCTTTTTCTTTCAAGTCTAATGCCTAGTTAGTTCCGCGCAATATAACTCTGTCTACTTTCCATGCAAATCCATTTATACAGTGAGTGTTTGGAAAATACTCGAACCGCAATTTCAAAAGTACTTTTTTAAAAGTTAAATTAAAATTTCTTTTATATTATACCTACCTCATAAATTATAAAAACTATTCTAAAAAACCAATTCAAACATATAATAAAAAGGAAAAGGTAGAGAAATGGGATAACCTCATAACCCTATGTAATTTATCCCATACACCCATCTTGTAGGAGTCCAGCAAGAAAATAGTGTCTTGCACAATTAATCAAGGCATATGGTCTTCATAAATGGTAGACAAACCTTTTGTCACTCGGAGTTTCTTATATCTAATCTTGTCAAAAACTTTTTAGAAATTAAGTTGATTCTCTTGATCAATCAAGCACGATCCATTTTTTCTCTTCTTTGTTCTTCTTTCACTAACAAGCTCTAATTCAACTTACTCTTCCCCCCCCCCTTTTTTCCAATGATTCATTATATGAGGTGAATGCTCGATTATTATTTTAATTAAAGGGCATCTTGGTCTTTTAATAATATTTAGAAATCTCTAATCAGGCCTCTTGGTTTGATTGAGAATTTGTTAAAAGAACATGCCTAATTTTGTATTTAGGCATTTTAAATGGATTTAATTGAGATTCTCCCTACTTTTTATGGATAAAAATATATTTGATACTATTGTCCAATGAAAATGAACTAAATTTTTTTGGATTAAAAATAAAATTTTTCAGCAAGTTTTCTCTATTTTTTATGTTTTATTTTAGAAAAAATCTCACAAAAAGACCATTTAAAATTAGTAAAAGATAAAGAGAAGCCTCGAATTTTACTATCCCTCACATTTTTTTTAAAAAAATAAACATTAACCCCCACCGCGCTGGCAAATGGCTATTGCCGCGGCCTGGAGCTCAAGCGGGAATAATTCACTTGGTAAACAAAAGATATTAAAATCAAATAAAAAGTAGTAAATTTTTTAATTAAATTTGTCAACGGCCTAATAGTATAAATCTTTTATTTGATAGACAAAAATTTTTAAAACCAAATAAAAAATGGTGAATTCCTTAACTAAATTTATCAATGGTTTGATTGTGTAAACTTTTTAATAAACAAAAGTTATTAAAACGATGATTTCCTTAATTAAACTTATTAATCACATGATAGTACGATCATCCATACAAAAAATCATTCCCTTATGCTTCATGCTTGATTCCAGGTAGTTAATCCACTAGAAAGGAAGGAAGCCATCAGATTTGGTCCTTTCGTTATTGTGTGATCGAGCTTTACTTGGGTTCTTATTTATTAACTGAAATTTGCAGACTTGGATGCGACTGGGGTTCTGCAAGCCGAGTTTGCTTGGGTTCATATTCATGTTATTAATAGTGATGGATTTGATTTCTTGCTTGGCTTTGCAATTTAATTAATTATCTGCGATTTCTTGAATGAAATTTGTAGGCTTCGTGGACGGGCGAAATCTCTCGCATAGTCGAGCTCTCTTAAGGTTCTTGCGTGGCCCTCTCATCTCATCTTCGTCTTTGATTATAATTGGTGTGGAAGGATGTTTCAAATCTCCATGGCAATTGCCGACTATTTCTTCACCTAGGCATTCTTAGTGCTGTCGGTGGCAGTGAAGAAGCTGGACGGCGAGAGGGTGGATACTGAAGAGAGGGTCGACGAACGGAGAGGGAGTGAGAAAGAGACGGAGATGGTGGTTGCCTATGGTGATAAGGAAGGTGACGAATTTGACGACAATAAGTGAAAGTGGAAATCGACGGAATGATGAGGTAATGGAGGAGTGAGAAAAATCGACAGTGGTAAAGGTGGAAATTGATTATGGTGGTGAGGATGAGAGCAAAGCCGACGGCGGTGTGTAGTCCGACGACGGATGAGAGAGAGGACAATGGTGAAAAGAAAATCCATGAGAGCGAATGTTGGGAGGGGGTGCTGCTGCCTTAAAAAAAATAGGCCCGTTTGGTACATTGGAATTGGAGAGGATGAAAATGAAATTAAGTTTTAATTCTATCAGAGAGTTTGTTTGATACAATAGAATTGACTCTTAATTTCAATTCCATGTGGAAGCTAAATAAACCAATTACATCAAAATGAATTTCATCCCAAAAGCTAAGATTTGTAATTCCACCTCTACAATTCCATCAATTACCCTCCTCCCTTTAGTAACAACGGCAACCTCTTTTCACTCTGGCGACAAATGTAACATCCTTATTTTTATTTCTAGGATATAATTATAATTTTGAATTAATTATTTATAAAAAATGAAAAAAAATGAAATTAGTAGGTAATTTTTGAAATAAAAAGAAAATGTGGATCTGGTTAAAATATATTTAAAAAATAAAAAAATTATTATTAAAAAAATTAATTATAATAATAATAAAAAAATAGTTTGGATGTTTAAGGTATTTGTTAGGTTTTTTTTAGATGATGACATATTAATAATTTCACATTTAAAATATAAATATTAAATAAAAATAATGTCTGAATTCCATGTATATATCAAACACACTTTTAAACCCCATTTCCAATTCTATATCCATATCCATCAAAATCAATTCCAGCGTACCAAACGGGCCCTAAGGGTTGTAAGTTTTTTTATAATTAGATTTTATATAAAATAAATGATATTTTGATATTTTATAGATAAAAATGGAAATGTT
This sequence comes from Albizia julibrissin, assembly GCA_037074505.1. NCBI lineage: Eukaryota > Viridiplantae > Streptophyta > Magnoliopsida > Fabales > Fabaceae > Albizia > Albizia julibrissin. The sequence goes on along the minus strand of CM073481.1, from coordinate 15,801,053 downwards.
TTTAATTTTTTATGATTTTTCAAAAATTACATACTTAAAATAAAAAAGAATTTTTTTTATGAATCTTTAAAAAATTATAAAAAATTGAAAATAATTTTATTTTTTTCCTATAAAACATTAAAATGTAGTTCATTTTATATAAAATCTAATAATAAAAAGAAACATAAAAAAAAAACACTTGGAAAGCTCTTCATTTTTTAAGGGCAGACACCCCTCCCACAAATGTTGAGGGTGGCGGTGGTCTGCAAGGGTATTTTTTACCTTTTTTTTTAATTTCAAAAAGACATAATGCTTATTTTAAACAGTGATTGGAGTCTTGAAAAACAGATTTTCAATCATAATTTATGATATACGAGGTAATTATATGAGAGGAGTGTTACCTCAACTTACGTATATAAACTTTTTCAAAAAATTATCCAAACAAACTTATAACATCTCATTGGGATAGTAAAATAGTAAAATTCGAAGCATCTTTATACCCTTTATCATTTTTATTGGTCGTTACGTGGGATTTTCTCTTTATTTTATACCTTAATTATAGGTGTTTTTTTTCTATAAATGACAACTATTATTAATAAAAAATGATTGTACAACATAAGTCTACAACCATATGGAAATATGATCGCAGAGAGAATGAAAAATATTTTCATCATTTTGAAAGACTCCACCAATGTTATCGAATATTTTTGAGAAAATTATAGTTTGATTTTAAATAAAAAATAAAATAAAAAAATAATTTCTTTAAATATCAAATTAAAAAAATGGTTTCAAGAACTTGTTAATAAAACATTTGAACTTGTCAATAACTTATTCATGGAATTATTAATGAACCATTTTTTTATTTTAAAAAATCAATTTTTAATTTTATCTTTTTTTAAAACTTAACTATAATTTTCCCAACATATTTTTATTATACGTGTGTTTATTTGTGGATTTGGCAGTAAATATTTGGGTCATGGACGTCTCATGAGTCATGTACGTCAGAGTTGGAAAGGGGAAGGTATCATGGATGGACATTTTGCTGTGCCACTCATTTTTCTTTTGTTCTGCTCAATGATGGGGCGCGTCAAATCATTCCCCAACAACGTCGCGTAGAACACGCGCCCTCTCCCTCACCTCCTGCGTTTCGGTCTACCCCAAATACCATTTTATTTAAGGGAAAATTACAACGAAGAACCTATAACCGAAATGTGCCCGTGTGGAACGTAATGGAGAAATGAATTTTGTCTGAATGTAGCTTTTTTTAATTTAAATTAAAAAAAAGTCAGATTATAAATATGATTTTTTTATTTACCGTAGGAGAAGTAACTTTTTTTAATAAGCTTTTCTAAAAAATTTGTTTGTTATTAAAAACTCAGTATTTCTAGATGAGTTTCCGAACACTCTTCAACCATATTAAATGGCTTTTTAGGTCAAAATGAGTTTTTTTACTCCATTAACAAGTTCCCAAATAGACACAATATTCATTGAAAAGATTTATAAAAATTGCAATTATTTAAAAGGATAAATTAATGAGAGAATTGCTCATAAAGACCTTATTAGAAATTTATTAGTTGAATGGAACCTAAGGAAAATTTTTTGCATATAAGAGAAGATTGTTCGCACATACATAGGAAATATATATTGAAGCCACGGAAGATTTTTTAAAGACAAGGGAAGATCTTTTGCACACGGAAAGATTGTTTATATGCGAAGATCCCATTTGATAAATAAGTTTCTAATAAGAGATTTTTGAATAATTTTTTTCTAAATTAATAAAATAAAATTTTAAAAATACTGAATTGCCCCTAATCAAATCTCTTACATTTTCTCCTATATTCTATATTTAATTTAATTTAATAAAATTAATTGTGCCCCTTTATATTAATAGAAATGAATAATTAATCTAAACTTTACCTTATCAATACAACACAATTGTTTTTAGAATTAGGAGATGTTTGACCAACCAGAGTCTAATAGATTTCGACCAAAAAAAAAAAAAAAAAGAAGTATGATTGAAGGTTAGTTCTTTATAATTTGGCTAACTAATGTTTAAATTTTAGTTGAGAAGGATGCCTGCAGTTAATCGAGATAAGCCTCCCCCATATATTTATTTCGTAGATCGTAAAAGCTACCTCATAGATCGTAAAAGATACCTCATATTCTATAAATCATGATTAAAAATTATTTATAGAGACTATCCAAACATACTAAATATTTGACAATATCTTTCGTAGAGGAAAATTCCGTGTTTAGAAAAACAAGGAATTACTAGATGTTTGAAAAATCTCATAATGAATTAAATTTTTTTTTATCTTATAAAGTATTTATTTACATATTTATATCATATAGTGTAAGATCATTCTAAGCTATTCAAACAACCACTTAAAATGTCTAAAGTGAAACATTGATGGGTTGAGTTTTGATCATTTTCTCATTTTTAGGAGATATAGTGCCTGTTTGGGAACTCGGTGGAAAAGTGACTTTTTTTTAATGGAGCTTTTACAAAAGCCCATTTAAAAAAAAGTCAGGTTATAAATGTGATTTGTGTTTGGATTGGCGGTGGGAGAAATGACTTTTTTTTAAGGAACCTGTTTGGATTAGCGTTTGAAAAGCCTGTTTGGATAAGAAATGACTTAAAAGGGTATGAACCTTATTCAATACTAAGTATATATTGTTTGTATATATATTATTATAATTGATATTAAAAATATAAATAAAATTTTTTAAAATAAAAAATTTAAATAATTATTGAAAAAAGAAAAATACACTGAAGCACTTAATTTAAAAAAGACACATATATATTTCAATCAGAATCTTATATATTAAGTAAATCATAATTGGATCATCTAGTCCTATCAAATTCGTCTACCCCTAACAAGTTCGTCTTTGATCATGTCACGAACATGATTCATGTGTGATGAAGATAAGGATGATTTTTTCTTAAAAAAACAACAGAAGAAAAAAAAATTACATTTAATTCCTAAAAGTTAAATTTAACTACAGTTACATCCCAAAAAATTTTGCCAGATCATAAGTTACAAATATAAGTCTCTATTGCAACTAAAACTCTCATGTTTGTAACTCATTTTTAACAAAAAATATTTCATACTTAATACTTATCTTTTTAATATCATTTTTCCTAAAATAAAAAGTAATGCAAATTATAAAAAGTGATGAGAAGTTGGGACCAAAAGCTATATGTGGTAGCTTTTAAAAAAAATTTACTTTTTAAGCTAAAGCCCATTAACATTTAATGGGTTTCTAAACATTAAATTTTTACCCAAATGAACTTATAGGTCCCAAATGAACTTTTTTTATCCCAAATGAGATTCCAAACAGACCCATAATATATATATCAAAATAGTAGTTGGGATTTATTCTAAAAATAGAAAAGTAGTAAAGCAGAGGGTCAAATCACGCGCGAGGAAGGTGGTGAAAAGAGACTGAGGAGGAGCTGTATTGCGGAATCCAAAACCCGATCTTGGAGAAAGGATTTTCATAGTGATGACAGAGATAATTAGAGAGAGGGAGAGAGAGAGGGAGAGAGCAGAGTTCCTTCGCCTTCACAGTCCCCACCTCTGAAAACCAATGTAGCTTAAAGAACCAACACCTCTGGTCCCACTCCTGAGTCCCACTCTCTCTCTCCCCTCCCGGTGACTAAAGTGTACTGGTACCAGGCAGCTAGGTGCCCATTCAAAGCACCAACAACAAAAAGAAAATAAAGCAAAAGTTACCCATTACTATCGCCACCAAAAGCCCTTGTTCTTGTTCTCGACTCTCAGAAAGAACTTCCTTTCTTCTTAGAGAAAAGCAAGAGCCAAGTTTCTCTGCTTTCCCCTTTCCTTCCTTGTGTTAGATCAACCTTCTGAGCTTGAGAGATAGAGAGAGAGAGAGGGCTGTGTCTGGGAAAATCGAAGCTCTGAGCTCTCTCGAGCTCTTGAAGATCATAGACGGAGAAAAGTGGGGGGAATAAATTAAGACATGCCCCATTGTTTTGAAGCTTGTTAATGCTTGATTTGTGGCTTCATTAGAACGGTGGGTTTATGTATGTTTCGTTCGTTTCTTCGTTATTTTTGGGTTCTTCTTCTTCTGGGGCTGCCCTAGATCTTTTTTTGTCTCTTAATTTTTCTTGCAATTTGAGGCTCTTTTGGTTCTGGGTTCACTTGTTCTTTGAATATTCTGGGGTAGGCTTGAGAGTAGGATTGTTCTGTGATGCAAATAGAAGGAATGTGATCTAGAGGGGTTTGACATTTTGGCATTTTCGACCTTCTGATATATTCTTTATTCCACTTTTGTTCCCTATCTGTTTCTGTGTCTGTCTGTCCATCTCTCATCCTCTCTTTTTCTTTTTCATATTCCGTGCAATTGGGTTTTCTTTCTATAATGAACATATACTGTTTCTTTTTATAGTTTATTGGGACTGAAGTTATTGATTTGTGATTTGGTAATTGGATGAAGGATGTGGCATCCTGGTCTTCTGAGCTTCATCAAAACGTTGCAAGTTCTCGCTTCTCAAGGGTTTTGCAATTTTTGGGTGCCTGAGTAGTGTGTCAATTAGACTTTGATGGTTAAATCTTCCATCAAGCACCTTTAAGCTCAAGATATTCCTCCATTTCCATTTTCTTTCTTTCTCTGGTTGCAAATTATGGCAGAAATGTTAAATTAGGGAGATAACTATAGATCAAAGGCAGAACAAGAGGATTTATTGAGGCCAAAGGAGAAGCAACAACTCACAACTCAAGACTCTGTTAGATTACTACTTTGGCAAACCTATAAACCCTATTTAGTATTTATATAGACCACCAGCTTTAAACAGGATTTAAGCCAAAGCTGTTCCCTAAAATGGGTTTGTGGATTAACAGATTGATCATCAAATACAACTAATTTAGGGTTTAGATGGTTTTCATTATGGTTGATAAAGGATAGGCTTGCTTTCCTGGGATATGTGCTGTTTTCATGTTCATTTAATTAGTGATGGCGTTTGTGTTTTCTGTAGCCAAATTTATGAAAGCAAAGCAAGATTGCGTGATTCTTTGATATGTTTTTGGCTTTCTGTAAACCCTTCTTACTATGAAGGGATTGAAACTCCTATTGAATGAATTATAGTTCTGTTTTGCAGGTCTTTTTACCTTGGAAGTCTTTGTGTGATGATAAGAGATTTGGGACATGGAGAGGATTTCAGAGCCAAAGACCCTTCCCCGAACGCTGCCTGTTCTGGTCGAGGTATCAAATCCACACACAACTACAGCAAGGAGAGATGGTCAGTTGTCAAATTCACAGGATATTTCGGGTATGCGTGGGATTTCAGTAAGAGAAGTCCATCAATTGTCAAAAGCACAGGATAGAACAATCACACGGCTGGCCTCCATCAGAGAAGTGGCTCAGCTATCAAATGCCAGGCTAGTTTTGATTAGAGATGACATAGGATTTGATGGACAAGGCTCTCACGAGCCTGTTCACTTCGCCCCTGCAAGAACATGGAAAGGAAAGGCATCTTTACCAGAATCAGAAGAAATTATATCTGATGTTGATGCATTAAAGGGGAGCTTTGATTTATTTGAGGAAGGAGGCCCAAGTTCATTTGCTGGTGCGAGTCACCCCCCTGAACCTGTTGATATGGATCTTATGAGAACAGTTTATGTACCAATAGGTCAAAACAAATCTGAGGCTGGAGGCTTAATGAAGAGCTTTTCCGTGAAGGGTTCTTCCCTAGAAGATCTCTCAATTCGTGTTCCACCTAAAAAACCAAGTCCAGCTGTTCTTTCCCCAGCAGAAAGTCTAGTTGAAGAACAAAGTGATATGAGGAACCTGCCCTCTCCAGTTTTGGGTCCTCGTACATCACAGAATACTGATCACTCTCTCCTTCCTCCAGATTCTGATGAGAAAGAATGTGTTTGGGATGCATCTTTGCCTCCAAGCGGAAATGTCAGTCCGCTTAGTAGTATTGATAGTACTGGTGTTGTCACAGCAATGAGCATTGCTAATAGTTGTGCAAGTACATACCGGAGCGATGTGCTCACTAGTGACGGCATGCTTAGTTTAGATAGGAACTTTGATAGTACTAAGGGGAGTGTGCGGGGCGATTCTCTAGAGAGTACAAAAACTAGTGCTAGTCAAGCAAGTGATAGCAGTGGGTTCAGTGATGACAGCAACTGGAGCAATGTCACTGGCAGCGCCAATAAGCCTCACAAAGGAAATGATCCTCGGTGGAAGGCTATCCTCGCCATCCGATCTCGGGATGGGATTTTGGGCATGAGTCATTTTAAGCTTCTCAAAAGACTTGGTTGTGGTGATATCGGAAGTGTATATCTCTCAGAGTTGAGTGCAACTCGGTGTTATTTTGCGATGAAAGTTATGGACAAGGCATCACTAGCAGCCAGAAAGAAGCTGACTAGGGCACAAACTGAAAGGGAGATATTGCAGCTGCTTGACCACCCATTTCTGCCAACTTTGTATACTCATTTTGAGACTGACAGATTTTCTTGTCTGGTGATGGAATACTGTCCCGGAGGTGACCTACATACCTTAAGGCAACGTCAACCTGGGAAACATTTCTCAGAGTATGCTGCTCGGTATGTTCCAAAATTTTACATATTTTTACATTCTGATAAGTACTTGCTCCTTGTCATTCTATCTTTCGCCGATTTGTCAATAACCTATACATGTGTGCGCCATTTATGTGCAGTCCTTCATCTTTCTAATATGTTCCTTAATTCATAATACCTCTAAATGAATTGATTTATTTTTTGCTCTATAAGAAAGTGGTTCAATCTCCGACACCTTAAATTAAATGTACATGATGAACAATATTCTGAAGAAGAGGCGCATACATTTCTTTCCTGACTTCTTTCTTTCTTAGACATTTTTTTATCCTTGTGAGGCCTATGTGATTTGACATTTGCATTTGTATTGGTTTCAAGCCCACAAATTGATTATCTCCCTTGTTCAGTACTCTTTGTGATAGTACATGAGATGAAAGAACGAGCCCTATATGCAGTTATTCTACCTTTATGTTTGTGAATCCTGTGTGGTTTGATATCTTGTTCATGTAAATCCCCTTGGGTATTCTTCAAGTCACCATGTATATCTTTTCTTTTTATCTGGTCTTGGTGATGAAATCCTTATATTTGATTAGCTTTTGTACTTAATATATTTCCTATTTTTATATATCAACCTCCACTTCTTTCTATGATTATCCGGAGATTTTGTTTGTGGTTGATGGGTGAGGGAAATCTTAATCAAATACCTATCTTTGATTGTAGAACATTTACTGCTGCGTACATGGTATAAAAAATATCCTTGTTATTTTAGCTTGTGATAAAATTTTAATTGTTATTATTTTGTAGTTTCTATGCTGCGGAGGTTCTTTTAGCACTTGAATATCTCCACATGCTTGGAGTAGTGTATCGAGACCTTAAACCTGAAAACGTACTGGTCCGAGATGATGGTCACATTATGCTTTCAGACTTTGATCTCTCCCTTAGATGTGCTGTTTCACCAACTTTGATCAGAACATCTGATGGTGACCCTAAACGAGGTGGTGGTGCATTTTGTGTTCAGCCTGCTTGTACTGAGCCGTCATCGGTATGCATCCAGCCTGCCTGCTTCATCCCTCGGCTCTTCCCTCAGAAGAACAAGAAATCACAGAAGCCTAAAGCTGAGCTAGGGTTATCAGCCAACACGCTTCCTGAGCTTGTGGCCGAGCCCACTTCGGCTCGGTCCATGTCCTTTGTTGGAACCCACGAATACCTTGCTCCTGAAATCATCAAAGGAGAAGGTCATGGCAGCGCAGTGGATTGGTGGACATTTGGGATTTTCCTGCACGAGCTCTTATACGGTAAAACGCCTTTCAAAGGATCAGGGAACCGTGCTACATTGTTCAATGTTGTTGGTCAGCAGCTCAAATTTCCAGAGTCACCGGCCACTAGCTATGCTAGCCGGGATCTGATCCGAGGCTTGCTGGTGAAGGAACCACAGAACCGGCTAGGCGTAAAGAGAGGTGCAACTGAGATCAAGCAGCATCCCTTCTTCGAGGGTGTGAATTGGGCTTTGATTAGGTGCAGCACGCCCCCAGAAGTGCCCAGATCAGTCGAGAGCGAGATTCCCGGGGCTGTAAGATTTGGACCGCCTGATACAGTTGGCAACAATAGCAAGAGGATGGTAGGTACTGATATGAAGTCTGGTGGGGGTAAATATCTAGACTTTGAGTTCTTCTAGTATGGGATTTTTCATGTCTGGTTTGAATTGTGTAACCAAATATCATCATCAGCTAATTTTACATGAGCTGGCTGTGCATTAGCATGTTACTTCTTCAGGTGGGTATGTCAGAAAAAATTCCAATTTATTTGGAAGGGGGAAAAAACAAAAAGATGATGGCTTAAAGCTTAGAGTACTGTTGATATGGACGATTTTATAATTTAGTGTTCCCAATACAAAATTTAGTTATTCTCATTGAATCTATTTAATTCCTTTTTTTCCCTTTAAGATCAAAATTTTCCACTTTTCATGCTATTAATCGATTCAGTTAATAGCATTTCTTCCTTGCCATTCTCAGTTTTCACAGGTTAGGTTCTCTTACCTATCATACTTGGCGTTTCATCAACTCTTTAGCTCAAATATGGATCTTCAGGTTTTTTAATGTGATTTTCTTGCTTAGCTCAGAAAAAGAAAAGAGTGAAGAAAAAGAAGTGGGTTTTATAAATAATGCCGTAACTCTATATAAGAATTTTTTATTGAAGAATCTAAAAGAACTTTCATCGTTGTGTTAACTTTTGTTATTATAGGGGAAAACATAATTTGGGAGGTTTGCTTGTAGTCGCAACTGACAATGTAGGGTGCAATGTGTTTTTAGCCTTTAATTTTATTAATTAACAGTTTTTTAATGTCCCAAAATCAATCGTATAGAGCATAAATGTAAGAAATTGAGTGATACTTTCAGTTAAAAATCAAAGTAGGTAATTATTCAGCTTTTTCAGTAGTGCACAATTTGAGCGTTGAATGATACACTTTAGTGTTTAAAATACTCATTAGTTATCATTGTATGAAATTTATCTATAATTTATTTTCATATATTTTAAAATTTGTATTAAATGATTTTAATTTTTATATAGTTTTTTTAAAGGTTCTTATACTTTCATCTTTTTTTTTATAATTAGGTTCTAGTAGTTCTTTTTTCTCCTTTTTATCAGGTTCTTATTGTTTCACTGAAATTTTAATTAGGTCCTTATAGGTTTTTGGATTTTAATTTATTAATTTAATTGAAAATTAAAAAAATGAATAATATTAAAACATAATTTACTAATAATAAATTTAAATTAATAGTTAAATAATTCAAAAAAAATCAATATAATTAATTATTAATTCTTAATTAATTACCTATAATTCTGTTCTGTTTTTAGAATAATTTATTATCATAATTAAAATTTTATAATTATAAAAATAAATAAAATTAGAATTAAAAAATTAAATAATATAAATATGTATTTTATTTAAAGATTATGAAGAATATCAAAATAATTCAAAAAAAAGAATGTTAAAAAAATATCATGATAATTTATTATTTATAGAATATTTGTATTTACAGAATAATATTTAATAATATTATACCTAATATTATATTTTATATTTATATAAGAATATTATAATTGATTTAATAAATAATAAAAAAAAGTATGGGAACCTAATTAAAAATCATGTGAAACTATAAGGACTTGATAAAAAGAAAAAAAAAAACTACAAGGACCTAATAAGTAAAAGTATAAGGATCTGATAAAAAGAAAAAAAAATTTAGAGACCTAATTAAAAAATAGTTGAAACTGTAAAGATTTGTAGATTAATTATCCCTAATTTTTAATTATTATATTGACTCATAAATTTGTCATGTAATAAAAGGCTCGGAGTTGATTTTGCGCAAATTAAGCCAAACTAATTGGCTTGATAAAAGTTAAGATCTCATTACTTTAGCTACTTAACTAAATTGATTTGGTTGATTATACTAGAATGAGTATCGTTTGCTTTCAATAAATAAAATCCAAGTGCAACCCAATTCAGGGATGAAGGGCGTTCAGTTTCATCCTTAAACTATTTTTTCAAGGGTATTCATATCATTTAGTGGTACAAAACATTTCAAACTTTAGTAATATTGCCTCTACTAATGTTAACACCGTTAATTTTATTTAATTGAAAATGCATATATGATTCTTCTATAGTGAAAAAAAATGTTTATGATAAGTTCATAATATGGAAAAAGGGCAAATTTTTGATTATTTTGAGAGGTTATTTTGAATAACTTCTGAAATTCATTAAAAAAAGAATAGTTTCTGAAAATAATTAAATGCATAAGAGAGAATAGCATTAAAAATATAGAGATGCACAACATAAAACTTTTTTAAGAAAATAATAGAAATGAGCATGCATAAAAATATCATAACAAAGATGTATATATTTGTATATCATTTATCATATATTTCAAGTTACATCCCCTCCTTATAATGAAATACATTTTCCCCTTCCCATGCCTTCCCTTATCCTCAAAAAACACCAACTAAATAAAGGACCTGACTTCTCTCTTTTTTTTTTCCCGTCCGCTGCTGTCTTTTTCCCTTTATGATCATTCAAGGGAAAATGGCTCCTAAGTCCCAAAGGATACAAATAATGGTAACAAAGTCCCAAAGGAGATTCTAATATCAGAAAAGTTCCTAAGGACTTTTCTATTATAAATTCCCAATGCAAAAAAGACAACATTGCCCCCAAGGAAAGGAAAGAGAAAACACACAAAAAGAGAAATGGAAGGAACGCACAGAAAGAAAAATGAAGGAAAATGCAAAGAAAGAGAATATGAAGGAACGTTCGCTGCAACAACATTGAAGGGTTTAATTCCCACTAGGACATCATTTGATTTTGTTACAGTGGAAGTCACTGAGCTGATTTTGATTCGGGGAGGAAAAAACATTTGCTTGCCCAAAATATATCAGCGATTCGTGCCCCTCACTCATGGCTGCACACTGATACATAACTCTCCAAGTTTCTTCTTCAATGGGGTATTCTTCACAAGGCAAGTTCCTTCTGCTTATTTTATTGTTCTTGTTATCTTCTCTACATGCTTGTTCTATCCTTGTAAAATCTGAATCTTGTTTAATACAATCCAAGAATGACCAAATCCATGCCATAAAGCTATTTTTGAATCTAAAACCACAAATAATCTGAATGTGATGGGGGTTGGTTCAGTGAGAAAAAGATGAAATGATAATATAAAATTGCTGTTAGTACGATGCTCTGTTTCTGGGAAATGTAATTGTGAACATAAATCAACTTGTGAACATAACTCATGTAATTGTGAAAAGATGCATTAGGAATTGTAAAAACAGGCGTCAGTTATTGAAAAGATGCATTGGAAATTTGTAACTCATATAATTTGTTGCTAGATAAGTTGTGAATGATAGCTCATATATTGTTCTTAAAAGCAACATTCCATAACCTGAAGGCCAAATTAGAGGCTCAGAGTAAGCTTTTAGTTTTCCTAGTCATTTTCATTTTGATTAATTATTGACAAGTATATACATGGTTTGTGCACATTGGGCTTGAGATTGCAGCTTATTCTTCAATGGTTAACTGGTGTGCTTATGCTTATACAATGTTTTCTTGAGAGGAAGCAATTTTTTGTGGATATCAGCTCTAAGTTCTGGTTCCATATACTATTATAGTGGTTAGTGTTATGTACATTTTCTTTTTTGGAGACATATTATGTTCATACTGCTATAAAAATGGGTATCTACTTCTGCATGCTTGTTATCTTTATCCTTTGTGAGATAGACTACCAATTGGACTAATGTTTTGTTTGGTATTGATCAGGATTAGAGGGATTATAATCCAAAGTTGTCTTCTAGCCTGGTTCATAATAGAAAGTTGTGACTGATGTTAATTAAAACAAAGCAAACAACACTTTTGATTACATTAATGGGAAATGCAATTCTTTTTTATTTTTACAAATTTTTAGATCAGACTTGAGATGAGTCAAGGGTATTATGATATATTGTTGCAATCTCCCCTTGTAGTTAAAATGTATGAAGAATTTGCTTATGGATTATTCTAAAGCTATTTCTAATCCTAAAAACTACAAATAATCTAAATATGATGGAGGTTTATTTACTAAGACAATGCTGATATGACAATACAAAATTGTTGTTAATACATGCAATTGTAGTTGCTAATATTGCTATTGTAGTTGTTAGTACGGTACTCTTGTTTAAGGAAATGTAATAGATAAATTGCTATGTTAAAATTCTGATTACCAGATGTGAAAGTAGGGACTTGTATAATTTTTGAAGATAATGTGTTTCTATGTCTTGGACTCGTTGGTGGACCACCTGACATGTGAAAGGTTGCAAAAGAAAGAAGATTGTTTATGGTGGTTTATGACACATACGAGGAATAAACATGCGCAGAAGGTGCTGTCCATTGTAGCTGGCAACCAACAAAGCAAGATAAGGAAAAAGGCATAGGAGTTCTGTTATTTTGTACCAAAGCCTTCATGTTAAGGAAATATATATTTTGCCAACTCTACATTATTTTGAATGAAAGGCTAGTTATGAGGATGTATCGTTACTGTGTATATGGTTTTTAACAACATATTATGCCAAGTTTGACAAGTGAGTTAGACATATTGTCAACTTTGTTTGGCATCTGAACTTTGTTAATTCTTAACGGTCACAACTGCTTACCACATGTTTAACACATGCACTAGTCATTTTAACAACCTCTTCAGTCTTTTTGTCAAGTGGATATTCATGCAAAAAGCTGGATTTTACAAGTAGATCATTAGGTTTTAACAACTGTGTTAGCCATATTTACAATCTAATCAATCTTCTTAGGCCACTAGATAAGCTGATATGAACCATCTTAGAAAATGTCATTTGGTTCTTCACAACTTGTTCAGTAGATGTCAAACAACTGTTTCAACTATATTTACAACCTTATCAGTGTTTTATGTCAATGAATAAGCTGACATGAACTATCTCAAAAAATGTCATTTGGTTTTTTACAACTTGTTTAGTAGGTTTTAACAACTGCGTCAGCCATATTTACAACATGATCAATCCTTTTACGCCAATTAATAAGCTGACATGAACCATCTCAGAGAGTGTCATTTAGGTTTTTACAACTTCTTTAGTAGGTGTTAACAATTTTTTCAGCCATATTTACAACCTGATCAGTCTTCTTACGCTAATGAATAAGCTGACATGAACCATATCAGAAAATGTCATTTGGGTTCTTACAACTTGTTCAGTAGGTGTTAATAATCGCGTCATCCATATTTACCACCTGATCAATCTTCTTACACCAATGAATAAGCTGACATTAACCATCTTAGAAAATGTCATTTAATTTTTTACAACTTGTTCAGTAGGTTTTAACAACCTCGTCAGCCATATTTACAACTTAATCAGTCTTCTTACACCAATGAAGAAGCTGACATTAATCATCTCATAAAATGTCATTTGGTTTTTTACAACTTGTTCATTAGGTTTTAACAACTGCATCAGTCATATTTACAACTTGATCAGTCTTCTTACGTCAATGAATAAGCTGACATGAACCATATCAGAAAATGTCATTTGGTTTTTTACAACTTGTTTAGTAGGTTTTAACAAATGTGTCAGCCATATTTACAACATGATCAGTCTTTTTACGCCAATGAATAAGCTGACATGAACCATCTCAGAGAATGTCATTTTGTTTTTTACAACTTGTTCAGTAGGTTTTAACAACTGCATCAGCCATATTTATAATCTGATCAGTCTTCTTATGCCAATGAATAAGCTGATATGAACCATCTCATAAAATGTCATTTGGTTTTTTACAACTTGTTCAGTAGATTTTAACAACTGCGTCAGCCATATTTACAACTTGATCAGTCTTCTTAAGCTACTTGATAAGCTGCATGAACCATCTCAGAAATTGTCATTTAGTTTTGTACAACTTGCTTAGTAGGTGTTAACAATTGCATCAGCCATATTTACAACCTGATCAGTCTTCTTATGCCAATGAATAAGCTGACATGATCCATTTCAGAGAATGTCATTTAGGTTTTTACAACTTGTTCAGTAGGTTTTAACAAGTAGGTCAGCTATATTTACAATTTGTTCAATCTTCTTAAGCCAATGAATAAGCTTACATAAACCATATCAAAAAATGTCATTTCGTTTTTTACAACAGATTGTGCATATTTTGACAAGTTCTTCAGCCACATTAATAATTAAGTGTCAGTCTCGACAGGGATTTTAATTTTCACAGATGCCAACTACCACAAAAGCGTATAAGCATTTCAACACTTTGTTCTCCCTACTTTTTAAACAACTCATGGTGCCAATTTTGACAGAAATTGATGCATATTCTATAGTAACAACTATAACAGCTATATTTACAACTACAACTGCACGTATTAACAATAATATTTTATTATCATTTCAGAGTTTTCTCATCAATCAACCTCCACCACATTCAACTATTTCCATTACAAACAGCTCAATCCCCCTGTAACCAACCCCAAAACAGAGCATATTAACATTCTCACAACCCAACCTTGTTGAAACCCTAACTTCAATGATCAAGATTATATTTTCAGCAAAGTTTTAGCATGACTAATCTATCTCTTGCTACATAGTCCACTATTGACCCCAAGCTCTAGCCTTTGATCAACTCATCAATCTCAATACACCTACAATACAAAATGGAAAAACAAAAATTTCTGATTTCACTGTTTAGTCGCTATAACAGTCCATAACGACAACAGAAGCTCAAACGTTTTGGGAGGATGTCATTACTAAACTTAAACCCTTTAACCTTACTGCTGAACCAAATTGGAGTTCCTCTGTGCTTTCTCTTTCTTGTGGAATTTTTCTCGTGAAATTTTTCTCTTTCTTGTTAATCACCGAAACGTGGAATTACTCTCTGAGGGTTTTTCTTTTTTTTTTTTTTTGGGGGCATGATGGTCTTTTCACAAAGAGAATTAAACATGGGAATCCCCTTTAGGACTTTGTTACTATTATTTGGGTCCCTTGGGACCTAGGAGCCATTTTCCCATCATTCAATCAAAATCTAATGGTCTATATTTAATATTTTCTTCTTATCATTCACTTCATTGTAACAATATTTTTATAGAATATTAAATGTGGACCATTAGATTTTATTCACTGGTCATGAGGGGGGGAAATGATGGCATCGGAAGGAAAAAGAAAATGAGGGAGGCCAAATCCCCAAATGAAGCCTTAGAGTTGAGAAAGGTGAGTTGCGCCTTGAGATAAGATAGGAGCATAGAGGCGAGATACAACTTGGGTAAGGGCGACTGGGCCAGTGAGGGCTAACTTATTTCCTTTATTTTCCCCTTCCTTTGCCTCTTCTTTACCCCCTTTAACATCATCATTGGATGGGGATCTAATGGTCCAAGATTTGATATTTCATAAAAATATTATTATAATTTTACTTGAAAAACATATAAGTAAATTTAAACTATTAAAATTTTATTTGAATATTTTATAATTGTAATGGGAAAAAATTGAAAAAAAAGTGCTTTATAATAATAATAATCTATAAATTTATTTATATAAAATTATTTATATATTTTAAAATATATATATATTTTTAGATAAAATTATAAGAATATTTTTATGAAATATTAAATATAGACTATTAGATCTTGATTCAATAATGTTAAAGGGGTAAAGGAGGGGAAGGGCAAAGGCAAGAAGATGCCTCCTAACCCTCCAATAATGGGGTGGTGAAAAATTGTCATCCAGATTAAATTGTCTATGCTAATTTTATGATATTTCATAATTGCCCTCTAAAATAAAAACCCATTTTTTCCTCTTTACTCTCAATTGAAGGTGCCCCTCCGCTTTGTCTCTACTTAGAGCCTGTTTGGTATAGGTGGGAAGGGAATAAATGATGTGCAAGTTCCTTAAGTGAAAACATGTTTGTCTACCAAATATTCCTGAAACTCAAGTTACCAATTGCTCCAAAATTTCATTAAATATAAGAAGATTAGTTCCCACCAAAATTGGTTGTAACCCATCTTCCCTTATTGGAGGAAAAATACAAAATACAAATTTGCCCTTAAAAAATTTAAATTAAAGCACCAACCCATCTTAATCATCTCCGGTTTCTGCACGAATCTTGGTTTGTCCTCCAATATTTAGCTATGTTTCTGTTCCTGCGACAGAATTGTTGCCGCTGTCGACTTCGAATTTGTCTTCATGTAGCCATCTTCTATGTTCCATTGCCTAGAGAAACCGATGGCCGGCCAAAGCTTCGCCAGTGACGCCTCGATTTGGATATTGGAAAGGTAAACGGCTTTGTGAAGTAAGCAGGCAGTCCGAGAGCCCAAAACAATCCATAAGAAGAAGAAGTTTGGATAGAATAAAATATAAAAGAGGAAATATTAAAAAGCAATAGGAGCTGGATTTAGATTTTTAAGCCATGGGAATGTACAAGGTGACGCTAGACGGACTCTAACACTAGAGAAGAAAGACGGAAGATGAAGAAAGAAGTTTTGATGACGGAAAAGCATTTAATTAGCCAATAACAACGGCTTAAGATTTATTTTTGCTTTAAAATTTGTCAAAATTGCTGCTTCGGATTGTTCTGTTTCAACAACGTAAAATAATGGTGAACAGAGTTTAATTCTCAAATTCAATTTTACAATGCAAATGCAAATTCAAATTTGAATTTCATTTCATAAAAAATTCAAATTTCATTAATAAATAAAATAAATTTGATACAATATCTAAACACAACACAATCTTCTTTTATTATTTATATGAAGGAGGAAGTTACGGCAAAAGAATATGGGAAAAAAACTTTGGGATAACCTCACTTTTAATTGTTTAATATCTATAATTATTTTTATATTTAAATTGAAAATTCATATTTATTTAATTATTTAAAATTATTTAAATCTTTGAAAAGCAGTTGCTGTGTAGAGAGTTGTTGCAAGAGAATATGAGAAATTTTTAAAAGCCACAAAACTCGCACGATCAATTAAGAAATTTTTGCTAATTATTTCATTTTATTGTAAGTAATTATCACTTTGAGGCCATTAGTTTCGAAATAGAATATATTTGATTTGGTATCTTAACAAAACACAATATAATCTTCTATTATAATTTATATAATTATTTATTATTTTGATTTAATTTTTTAATCATTTACTCAACATGCTCTGTTTACATGCCCATCGTAAAACATAATATAATCTATATTATTATTTATTATATTTTATTTAATCCCTCAATTTCTTTCTTTCCCCGACACTGTGACATAGCGTTTACTATATTGTGTCTTTGATTTAATTAAAAAAACAGTTTTTTATTTTCATTTTAATACTATTTAATTTTAGGGGTAAAATGGGTATTTCACATTAGCTTCCCCACACTAATATTTCCATTTTCATCTTATGAAACATTTCATTTTCCCTCAACCTATGTTTCCTTTCCATGTCTACCAAACAACACATCTTTTTAAATTCCTTCCCAATATTTCCTTGCTTTCCATTCCCTTCTCTTCTCTTCCTTTTCTTCATCATAAATTCCTCATACCAAATGGGCCCTTAGCTACTCTCCTCCTCCTACCGCGGCCTCCTCCTTCAGCTTTCCACCACCTTCAATGAAGTAAGTGTCAGAGTTCCTTCTTCATTCTTGTTGTTCAACTTATGCCTTCATTCAATCAATCTTGTGCGTACTGAGAACTTGAAGTTTTCTGTGGTTTATTTAAGTTTATTGCGTAGTCTGACCAAGTTTAACTTGAAAGCCAGAATCTTGAAGAGAAATATAATTGTTTTTCATCTAAATTTGATTCACCACTCCTTATTATGTCTGATTCACAATTCTTAATAAACTGAGGTTTTATTGAACTTTAGCGTTTTATTACGAGTGATGGTTTGGTTTTTGCGTTTTTTTTCACTGTTCCTTTATGAAATAT
Source organism: Albizia julibrissin (assembly GCA_037074505.1). Classification (NCBI taxonomy): domain Eukaryota; kingdom Viridiplantae; phylum Streptophyta; class Magnoliopsida; order Fabales; family Fabaceae; genus Albizia; species Albizia julibrissin. The sequence continues at coordinate 15,783,098 of CM073481.1, read as the reverse complement.
GGAGCAAGGTAAGTCATCCTCCCGTGACTCGTTTGACCCTTTCTTTTAGCCTCCTCTGCTCTTATCAGATTACAAAGTTTTAATCAACCATAGTAATGAGTTAGCACCGCGAGAGAAGAAGACTCACATGAAATAGTGATGTTTATTTGATTGTAGTGATGATGCACATTTGACCCATTTGTTTGTGATTTGTTGGTATGCTTGACGCCAAGGATTGTAACCTTTAGAAGCTCGGTAATTTAACATGCATGATAACAGTTTAAATTCATGCCAACTTTGAGTTATTTGGTGGTTGAACTTAATTCCTCATGTGAGTCTGGTTTATGTATACTGATTTTGCAATATTGCTAGATAATGATGCCTCAAGATGTGGTTGTTTAGATGTTTTCTAACTTATCTGTCAGGGATTGTCATTTCTTTATTTCCTATTATGTATAAGGTTTCTAATTGAGCTATAATGCAAGGTTTAGGGAATGACCTTTATTGATAAAAAAAAAAAAAGATACGGCCTTTAGGGTTTCCCTACATGTTGTCATTTCTTCTAGTTGGTTAAATTAGTTAAATAATGAATATAATTGTCAACGCAGGATTGTTGTCCATGCTGGTGGATTTCTTTATGTATCAAAAGCTAACATCTCTATCTATTGTTGATGAAATTTGTTAGTTCTTTATGGTTTTTGATAATCACTTGCTTGTGGATATTGTGAGAAAAAAAAGACAATGTGAAAATCAGAACATAATGAATTTTTGATGCATTCATTGTAATATCTACTCTCTTTTATTTAAAACTCATGAGTTATTACGAGATTCATATAAAATGGTAAAAGGTAAGTCAATACGGATACTAGCGTCTCGGTAGTACCCTCTGATACCACTGCTCTCTGATAATTCTGTATTGCGTTCAGGTATTGAAACTCTTATCTTGGATATTGATCTTACCTTTACACATATTGTTATTACCAAATTTCTTAGGATTTCGATAAAATAACTAGATACATTGATACCGTCTTATACTATCATTTCTATTATTATCATCAGCATAAGATTTGTTAGGCTTATAGCTAGTCATACAAGTTAATTAGTTATACAAACTACTTATCCAAAATATATACAACCAATAGGAAAATAGCTTTGTGACTTTGTCTCCTTCTTCCATCTGCGCTTACCTCTTTACCTTTCGTGCCATTGGACTTTGTTGTATAATAAATTTTTGGAAAGGATGAGATTTGGAAGAATTTTAGTAGTAACATACATTCAATCATATAAAATGCAATCAAACAAAGCATGTTATATGAACCATCACAACCAATGAGCATATCAAGAGAATTTATCATCTAATTATGCAACTCGGCATATAAACAACTCATACTACAGCGCTTGGTAACAAACACGGGCACTCACCCGCAACATACTCTAATGGCATGGGCATTCACCCAACAAACTCACATGCTCAAACATAATCCCATGGATGGTAAAACATACATGCAAGGCATTACATAGTATATGAGAGAAAGAGTTACTACCTGAACACCTTTCCGATCACTCGTCCTTAGTTATTAATCTCTTGGCTAGTCTGGGCAAAGATCGAACCTCATAAGTTAGAATCCATGACGAATATGTCATTACTTGGTTAAACATCTTATAAGTCTAGTACATTAAGTTAAATGGAAATAAATAGGGTCTACATTGGCTTCTAGTACATGCCTTTATCTTTTGGAATAAAAATTGACTTGATTGACTGTAAGCTCTTCAAATCTGTAGATCAACCCAACTTGGCAGTTTTGACCATCAACTTTAAAACTTCATAACTTAATATAGAAAAATCCAAATGGGGTGGTTCCAACTCTTATGGAAATATCTTTAAGTCCTATTTCAAAGAAAAATCCACTCAGGGCTAATTACAAGGTCAAAATCTCAAGAACTCATGAACAATATTATTGTCTTAGAATACATTATAGGGTTTAAGTCACAACTTCAACAAGGCATTTCTCACAATTTACATAGCCAAATGATGTATATTACTTATCATTGGAAAGCTTAGGATGTCTACTACAACTCTATAAAATATCATAGCAATTGGAAAAGTTTTTACCATTCAAAAACATATCACAAGCAGATTGCCAGGAATCTGGCAGATTCAACAATAACACTTGGAATCTATTTAATCATCCAAAAATCATGACCACATGTTATCCCTACAGAATTTTAGCCTTAGAATCTATTTTTAACATAAAATTGATCAAAATCTAGCTCTAACCCCTAAGAATCAGGTTTGGAGGAATTTGACCTCTAAAATACAAGTTGTGTTCTTGGAAATTTTAACCTCTGAACATGTAATTAACCACCATAAACCCTTAATAAACAACATATTCATCATCAATCGGCCATTAGAGCTCAATTTCAGAACCTTTTCCAAAACCCTAAGAGGTCTAGAAATTCAAAATTACTCAGCAAAATAGCAAGACGTCATGCTCAAATTGAAGCTTATGATTACCTCAACGCTTTTATCTGATCGGTTCTTGATTCTGACAGTACTTCCACCTACAGGATGTCACCAAAAACCTCTAATTAGAAATCCAAAATCATAGAAACATTTCTCTCAATAAGTAGAAGAAGATTACTGAAGGCTTTGGAAGCTGAAAACGTGATTTCAGGCTTCGAAACAGCTATAAACCTTAAGAACACGAAGAATTTCTTTCCTCTTTATTTTTCTCTGAATTTTTCTAATATTTCCTTGTTTTTTGGAGGGATGGACAAATTTTAGATGGAGAGGGAGAGGTCTAAAATATTTTAATAAATTATAGCACATGTCTTAAAAAGCTAAGGTGCTGGATGGTCCTTTTTGGAAATTATCGGGTAACCGACGATCCTGTTTACTAAATGTTCCTACTTTACATTGTAGGGTACCCGGTGCACCTCTTAAAATTATTTTCCCCTCTAACATGGCTAGGCGAATTCAATTGTCAAGGGAGAGGGATTCATCCGATTTTCGGTACCGTAGTCGGTAAAATCGGTATGTAGCTGGACTGGAGACCAGTGGGTTACATTGGCTTTTCCACCTCTATAAGATATCCAATAGTAGATGTCGACATATGATTGGCTAATCATGGAAAAATGTCAAAAGATATTTTAATAAAGCTACTTTAATAAAGCGATTTTTTGATACAGGGCCGTTGGTTTTGCGACACGTGTCACTTTGCCCCTGATTGTTTCCATGTGTATTAAAGGCTTCCTGGAGGCTGCCATATGTCCTTGGAAACCATGAAATGGCACCACTTAGCCCTGTGCCTCCAAGAACTACCGAGTCTGTGTTCCGATCTGCCTCGGTGAACATCAGGTATTTGTGTGGGACCCACTTATCAGTATGGCGCCATCCTCCCCTATTCTCCCTTATAATGGCACAATTTTGAGTACCCTCGAGAAGCCATGAAGTGTCTTGAATTATTTCCAAGTTTCATATATAAGTATACACATGTACATATTTCTTGCACCGGCCTATTCAACTGGAAAATTCATACATACTCAAAGCAGTACAAGTTATGGAATTTTAGTACATTACATTCATCCTCATTGAGTGTTGGACTTGAGCAATATCATTTATCTAAATCCATGTAGGTGCAAGTGTTGTCATTTCACACCCGAATTTTGCTTGGATGTCAAAGATTTTTTGAACTACACTTGTAGTGTTGGAATATGCCTAGTCCACCCTTGGTGAATCAAGGCCTAAATCCAGTTCACTTGGGGGCTATTATGTAATTATGGAAAAGTATAGGTCCAAATAAGGAGTTTTATCATTGTGATTTGAAATTCAAATATGTAACTTCCTGTACATGAAATATGGGAGTGATAGATTGTAGGAGTTAGTTGAAATTTTACAATAAGAAAACTTCCCTAAAAGCTGCTCTCTTTGGTTATCTTCTCCAATGGTGAATTTTCCGTATGAATGTGATTAGAGTTTATATCAGTGCTATGATTTTGTGTCGATACTCAGCGAGTCAATGAATTCCAGGTACGCCCAAAATCCTTTAGTGATATCAGAGCATGGTTGTCAGAGATTTTTTTTTCTTTTTTGCTTTTGTTGTGCAAAACCATATGAATATATATTGTTGATCCTTATTTTTTGCAGAAGGCACCAATTTTTTTTGGTTCCATCTATGCCTTTGTCTCATTATGCTTTTTATATGTTAGTGGATATGGTATATGCTTCATAGAGTTTTAGAACGAAGGAATAGGAACAATGAATTCACCGTAATGTAAAATCAGAAGTGAGTAGTTCTTTTTTAAGATCGAATCATTGGAGAAATGAAGTTTTAAGCCACAAAACTTGTGTATTCGTATAAATAATGAGGAGACAAAAAGAACAAACCCATAAATAAATTGAAGCATAACTAAAAACTCCTCCTGGGAATGGAAAATTCATGGTTCCAAAACTTCAAGATTGGGTCACTAGAAAACTATGATTCTAGGCTATAGAACCTATCCCATTATTTAAAGCATTGAAAAACAAAGAAAATGATACTAAGAATGCTTAAAACGAATGTCGGACGGTGAAGTTATGGAGGAGAGAAGGAACCGAGTCCAATAGAGCTGACCCACGTTGTAATCGGGTTGGATGTGACCTGGTTGGAGGTTGAAGACAACCGTGAACCATGCTAAACGACATCATTTTTTATGCTGTTATTAAAAAAAAGGCGGATAGGGTGGATCATAATAAGTGATCTGGGAAAAAAAGGGCTTCGCCTTGCAAAGCCCGTACCAAACTAAAAAAAAAAGTTTAATGAAATAGTGTGTTTCGGGCTTGCTGTGATGATAGACTCAGTTTGGGTTGAAATAAGGGGATTTAACCTAGACACATTTAAAGAAAATCTGCTGGGCTTGACAAAGTCAATCGGCTGAAATAAAAAAAACGGTAAAGGGTTTTGGGCTAATTTTTCATGGGTTATCAACATTTTTTAATTGGGCTTCATTTTTGGCACATATCAGTGCTCCAAACAAAAAAAAATTATTGTTTTTTTTCATTTCCCAGAATTTTTTTTGTGTTTCCTTCTTTTTGGGACGTGAGAGGGAGTATTTGAGCTCTGATTGAGATGCGGCTTGTTTTTAAAAATATCTAAATTCAAGATCTTCATTTTGGTATATGTTTGAAAATTTTTTTGGAGTATATTTGGATCTATTTATGAGGCATTTAATGCTGTCTTTAATGATTTTTTATGAGTTTAAAAATCCTAAAATATTTTTAATAATTCATAATAATTTTATTTGAGTTAAATATGAACTTGGGAAGTTCAAAAAGCACTAAACTAAAAAGATTTTATTCTTTTGTATTATTACTATATCGAAGCCTAAATTACTTAGAGTAATGTGTGCCTATGAGTGATAGATGAAAAAGGGATTTGCTCATTTAAATTTGAGGCCTAAAACATAGGCTAGAAGGAGAAGATCCTAAAGAGGATTAAGAGTAAAATGATTCAAATTATGGTTCATTAGAACTTGAAATTGAATAAGAGGTGTGATCGGAAAGAAATCCAGAAGATAAACCTAAAGAAAATCCTAAATCTCTTGAATCTTAAGAAGTAAAAGTCTAGATTTAAATCCAAAGAAACCCTATGGAGGTGAAAGTGAAGGATTAGATACTAAAGAGATAGTATCAAATCAAAGTGTAAGAAAATCTTAAATGTAGAAATTTCCATGTACAAACTCTAGATCATGGTGGAATTAAGGAGAATGATGCACCTTAGAAGAAAAAGCCTATCTCATGAGGAAAGAAATAACCCTAAGCTCAGTCCAACTACCAACATTAGAAACCATAAAAGACTTGAAATCAAATACTGCTTAATGTTTCCTTGAAGAAACAAAAAAAAATTGCATAAGACTTTTTCAAATATCTCTTCAAGAATAATAGAAAAACTCTGGAAGATGATTAAGACAGCATGTGACATAAAATTCTTCTAGCTTTAGAAAAAAATGGTTATTGTGAACCTTATCAAATTGAGTTTGAGAAGCAAATAAAATTCTCCCCCTAAGTGAAGAAATGAGATTAATATAAAACCAAAGAAAACTATTTAATTGTCCTAAATTCCCTGATAATATGATATTATGAACATAATAATGCTCTAAGAGATATGAAGAAGTAAATGTCAAACACTCTTTATCAGTGGAAGCTCTTAAAAAATGAGTCTTCTAAGAGAATCATATGCTTCATCTAAAAGGGAGCTAGTTTTATATGCTCTATCTAAGTAGGAGCTAGCAATATGCTATATCTAAGTGGGAGCTTTCAGAAATTGAGCATTCTGATAGTCATAATTGAGCATATTATGTGAAGTATTTGTATGAAATTCTTGATAGATAATAATGGCATTACTATAATCTATTGGATTGGAGGTACAAACATATTCTCTTGATTATAGACTCAAAGATGTTATTACCTTTCTAGTCAAGAATAATACAAGTCCATGACATTGTATACTCCAATGTGCTATAAAAGGATATTATTGGTTTAAAAAAATTGTGAATAACCCTATGAGTGAGATGATTTAAGTGACTAAGACAAGAAAGGCTTTTAAGAACAAAAATGAAATTAATAAACTAAATGAGGATAATTGTGATATTTGGCATTGAAATGTCTTATATAAATAAAAGATGTTATAAAGCCATTGACTTGGGTCATAATGGCATTAAAGCTGAGAATTTGCTTGGCAAATAAAATATTATGAGACCTATATGACCTGACAAGGGAAATTTCATAGCAAAAACTACCCTGCATATGCTAAAATTGATAAATGCATGTACAAGTGTAAAAGAAATCCAACAACAATGCCATGTGAATTACATTAAAAGAAACACTTCAATGTACTTCTAACACCTCTTATAAGGTTGCACCTATATGAGTTAACCAACATGACAAGGAAACTAAAAGAAGTTGAACACATGTTGTCTGACAAACAATATGTGTAACTTGTTCATCAATATGCTCCTTTCCAGGTAGGAGCTCATGAAAGTCAGCATGACCCATAGTAAAAATATTATTACTTTCAACGATGTATTGAAATACTTGGAGCTTAGAAATAAATGTCTAGAATTTTGTGAGTCCTCTAGACAAGCTTACCTCATAAAGGATGCAAGTCCTTCACACTCTAACCCAAATCTAGGAAGAGTAAGAGGTTCTAGAAAAGAGAAAGAAGGATAACCCTAAGTTCAAAGAAGGGTAAGAAATTCCTCAAGCAGAAGGCTGACCTAAGCGAGGTTAAATACTTTTTCTGCTAGATAATTAGCCATTTTCCAATGGATTTTTTACGCAAAGTGAGCACAAAAGGACACAAGGTCCATAAATCATGACGATAAGGATTGAGGATCCTTTATAGAATGTTCTCTATCATCAAATTAAATCAAATGCTTAATGTTGGTAGCAATATGAGAATTAAGGTGAAAGGCGCTAACACCTACAAGTTCACTTTATGTGGTGAAGCAACCTTACTTCTCTGTGATATGCTTCATGCACTGGCTCAAATGAGATTAAGTTGTAATCTCATGCCATCTAGATTATGAGTTTAACTTATTTAAACTTTCATGATTTTATGACACCTATATAGTTTTGATTTAGTTTTCCTTTCATGAGATTTCTTTGAGTTAAGCATTATTGGTGACTCTCTATGCTTAGTTGCTTTATCACTCTTTGTAATTCAAGTATTGACATGATTACGTGTCATACTAGACAAGGACATATGAATTGCTACCAGAATTAGCATAATGAGGATTGCTAAGTTTAATTTTCAATGTGGAGATGTCCTTATGATAGTCTAGCAAGTAAAGCAATACAAAAAGATTTATAGTAAAGGGAAAATAACCAAATTTCCATTACGATTATTCCACTATGATAAATTTGGTATTGTGTATGAGGGCAAGGCACAAAGCTGAACATTTTATAACTCTTGTTGAGGATTATTCACGATATGATTATACTTGTTTGATTTCGCGTAAGTTTGAAGTTTAAGTATTTTAGACTGTAAATGGTTAAGTTACAAAATCAATTGAATTAATTAAATAAGATTTTTGAGAGCCTATGTATGAATTAATCAAAATTGTGAATGATCGAATAAGCTCTGTGATAGAAGAAAGATAGTTAGATAGCTAACTATTTGATGCACTCCACCACCATATGGAGTTATTAAAAGGCATAATGAAACATTATGAGATATCGTTATGTATGTGATAGTTAAAGCTAACCTACCAAATGTGAGTGAGAGAGTATAGAGGTCTACATTTTGGTGGATTAGTACACATATTTATTTTCATTAAGTGTGTGTGGTCTTGAACTTAGCCATATGCCCTCTAAAGTAGTCACTTCTATACTCTATGAGATTTGATTTTCTGCAGACCATAAGAGTCAGTTGCATATTCCTATTGTGATTGTAAGTGGGAGCTCATTAGAGTGGCGTCTTCATTTTTTCACAAGTGAAAAGATAGAATTATGACTAAAAAGAATTAAAAGGTACCACATTTATTATGTATCAGTTTCCAAACAAGGGCAAAACTGATGACTATGTGTCTCTTTACGAGACATAGACAAGGCAATACAGAACCAGTAGGTGATTCTCAATCGTCCTTGTAAGTAGGAGCTTAGAAGGATCAATAAAGATACCTAAACAAGAAAAACAGGAAGCTATAATAAGGAGGAGTAGTTGAGAAAATAATTCATGGCTACTCTAGAAGATAGAGTTGTGTTCTGTACAAGATTCTTGCTAAGGAAAAATGGAAGAAAGCAATAGAAGTGATGATTCATTGAGAAATGATCATGTTTAAGAATTAGTTGATCTAATCCAAGATAAAAGGTTATTTGGAAATAGTCAATTTTAAAGACTAGAGAATAAGAGTAGATAAATCAATTAGCAAATACAATACTCATTTGATTGCAAAGGGGTAAGCATAACAGGAAGGTTTTCATCTTACTTGTTATGTGTTTTAATCAAAGTTATTCTGGCAACATTTAACTATTTGGATTTAGATATACATCAAGAGGATGTCAGACCTACACCTTTAAGTGGTGATTTGGATGACAAAATCTATTTACAATGACAATTAGATTTCACTAGGGATAACGTCATATATTTTTTGTAGACATCCTTTTATAAATTGAAGCAATCATCAAGACAATGATGCATAAGGTTTTGTAAGAGTGATAACCTAATGTAATCTTTTAATGGTTGAAGAGAACCATTGTCAAATAATTTGTAATATTATTTTTTAAAATGGATGATATACTATTGGCCAACAACATTTTGAATCTAGTAGTGCATGTTAAAGAATGATACTCATAAATTCTGAAAAAGAAGCACATAGGTGAATCAATGTATATTCTTGGACTTGAGATCCAGTGAGATAGCTTAAGGAGAATCCTTTTTGTCACAAGAGAATTATATTAGGAGTATATAAGTGAATGCAAACCTATGAACACCCCAGTGGCTTCAGCAATGATTTTTGAGTTTTGATATTTGTCCTTAAACTAAATCAACATAGAAAATGGAAAAAGGTTTCCATACAAACCCTGTTGGTAGTCTAATGTATGCAGTAATGTGTATAAAACCGGATATCTATTTTTTGGCAACACTTGTATGCTGGTACTAGTCTAACCATTGTGAGAGACATTGAATGTCTCCATAAAAGGTCTTAAGATACTTTTAGGGCACATAATGATTATGTGTATTTTAATGTACTATAGCAATATAGGTAGCTATATGGCTGATGATGTTTGGAAAAACATCTATAATTTGAAAGTGAGAATTCAAATCTAGTGTTGATGTATTATGAAAACACTATAGCCATTACTTGAGTAAAAGAACCAAAGTATCATATCAAGACTAAACATGAAGATGTGATTCTTGTTAGAAATATTATAGCCCATAAAGTTATTGTTGAACAACACATTCCTATGCAAAGTCCCCTAACTAAGCATATGGCCAAGGAAATACATGAAGAGCATGATGAGTCCTTTAGCATGCATAGGAAGTGAAGTATAGATACTTCATTATAGCTTTACATTTGTATGCAAAAGCATATATTGTCTAGTATGTCATACAGGTTAATGAGGCCATCTTTCTCACACGATTGACCACCTTTGACACTCAGGGGGAAGTGTGCAAAGATGAGATATATGTGTTCACCAGTAAAGTAGTAAGAGAGATGATATGGTAGAGAAGAAACACAAAACTAAATGTCGCCTTGACTTAGTAGTGCAGTCAGTTGGGATGAGATCCATGATTATAAATATGGATTGATTCATAGATACCCACATCGATGATACTTGTAGCCAGACACAAATTCTTCAAATCGGCGTCATGTGAGTAAAGCTGAAGAATTTTGGTTTAGATATTGTTTGTGTCTATACTTAAGTCTGTACGGTGTTAATGGTAAGATTAAAATGACATACGCTCTTATAGTATAAGAGTAACACTGTAACATGCAATTTATACCGCATGTGCTAGAGAATCGCAAATAGGAAGTAATTGAATAGATCCCTACTTCATTGTTGCGTGAGTCCCAGAGAGGTTAACCTTTTTAAGATGTCCTCTGACTTTGAAAATATCATGGAGATATGTTTTAATGTCTGCTACTTTAATATTTTTCCTATGATTATGATCATTGCGATCTAAAGGCATTATGATAGGAAAGCGATTGATTCATATTGATATGATATATGGGCAAAAGGCAGATTACTTGAAATATACACACTTATGCTTGTATTTGAGACCGATCCCTTGTGATGTTACTTGGGTAATTTCATAAGTGTGGACACTATGCATATGAGTAAGACAATCTAAGTTTTATGTTGACTCAAGAGGGATTAGATTGGCCATGAGAAAAGTGTATATGGATTAAAATATAGGATATCAGAGGCATTATATTAATATGATCGAGTTGCACTATAGAGTTGTTTTATGCTGGTTTCTTGAAAAGGATTTCTAGTACAAGATACCTAAATGAAGACATCATATCCACGTAGTTACGACAAAACACCTAGTATGAAAGAAGGATGGAAGAGAAAGAGATTTGACCCATAACATCTAATCCACTAAGTGTGAGTGAGAGATGTTAGAATATGCCTGGTCTACCATCGGTGGATCAGGGCCCAAGCCCAGTTCACTTGGGGCTATTATGTAATTATGGAAAAGTATAGGTCCAAATAAGAAGTTTTATCCTTATGATTTGAAATTCAAATCCTTAACTTCCAGTACGTGAAATATGGGAGTGATAAATGGTGAGAGTCCGTTGAAATTTTACAATGAGAAAACTTCCCTAAAAACTGTTTTCCCTGGTTTTCTTCTCTAATGGTGAATCTGTCATATGAACATGAACGAAATCTATATCGGTGCTTCAATCTAGTGTGGGTACTTAGTGAGTTAACGAATTTCAAGTACGCCTGAATCCTTCATGTAGCATTATTGATGCCATCAATTCTAACTCACATATGAGCATATTCCACTTGGCTCACATTTGAATTTTTGGTCCCGTGCCAAATACCACAAACTTTCATCTAACTTATTTTATCCTCTAATAGAATTTTGCCCTCTTGTAGAGGTGGGAATCAAGCTGGCCCTATAGGGCTCGAGGAAAGAAAAATTGCTATTTTTTAAAGCCCGGTCCGAGAGCATAAGGGCCAGGGCCAGCCCGTGGGGCTAGAAGTCATTTTCACAAGATTTAACTATACGTTTACACACCTCATGTAATAAAATAAATACAGTTACTAATTCATAATCAAAGGTAATAAATATTGTGTACAAGTAATTCATAGTCTCATACAAAGCATAAGAAGGCAAAAAGCTAAACACTCTAAGCAACATGATTATGACAACTATCATTTTCATCTTCTTTGCTACTATCATCAATTTCAAGGAATTTTGATTGTACTTCACTTTAAGTAGTAGACTCTGCTTAAGGGGTAAAAAATTAAGAATTAGTAAATTATCATCATATGTAAATTTAGCAATTTTAAGGTTCTTAGAGAGGAGTCAGCAAATGTATGAGTAGGAGGTGCAATGAAATTAAAAGAAAAAATAAAAAATAAAGTTAAAGGGGCTAACGGGCTGGCCCTACAGGGCCTTCGGCCCTCTAGAGTTGGCCTTTTTAGGCCCGACTTCCTTTTGAAGTTCCATTTTTCAAGCCTAGCCCGTGATTTAAAATGCCTTAAAAGGGCTTGCCCGATGAGCTCGACCCGATTTCCCGGCTCTACCCTCTTGGTTGAAGGTCTAACGAATAGGCTGCTGTTTCTGACATTAAATACTAGAAAATCGACTGAAATCTCTTTATGATGACCTGTTCAAAGCCTCTAAATTTAGGAGTGTCTATTCTAATAAAGGTTGGTGCCTTAAGGAAGTCGTCTTCTTGCTGCAAGTGGGAAGAGCTATGATTGAAAGAGCTCTTAAGATTTATAAATTAAGAAATAATAATTCTGATATAAAGATTATAAAAGAATGAGAATATATAAATAAAGAGATAAGGGCGTATTTGTCTACTTATACTTAGCTTCCATCTTCTACCATGTTGAACCAAATAAGAAACCCAACCTCCTCTCCCCTCTTTTCCAACCAAACAAAACTCATAACCTCCCCTACACTACCCCCACCTATCTTTAATGAACCTCCTCTACCTTCCCCTCCGCTTTGATCAAAGAAAAAGCCCAGTCAGCCACCAACTTGATATTGGTCACGTGACCTACAACTCGGCCTTCACTTATAGTGTATGCCTCCTCCTCCTCCTCCTCTCCTTGAACCTTAAAAAAAAGGGGGGGGGGAGGAAGAGAATTGTAACATGAGAGAGGCAAGGAGGTCAACTTCTTTCAAATATATAACATGGGGAATCAAACACACCTTGAAGTGGCACGTAACTGTAAAGCTAACTCAATCGGTACCTTCCTCTCGAGTGAGTAAAGATCTACCTTGGTGTGATCCTAACATAGTCACTATAAGCTCATCCTTCTCTTCATCGCTTCCATCCACCAATTAGATTGAATTATTATTATTTTTTTAATTTGAATTCGAATTCGAATATGCGTTTGGTTTTCTATATTATCGCTATTGTGTTAGTCACTATATATGTTCTCAATTTTTGCGTTGCTTGTAGCCTTGTTGGTGAAGTTCTCATGCTATTGGTCGTTTTCTGTAGCTGCAAGGTTAGGTATTTTCCTAATTTCTTTCTTTTTCTTATATATTTTAGGAACTTTATTTATTTCTTTTTGAGTAAGAGGAAATTTGAATATTTAAATTTTTAAGTAGATAAAAGTAGGAGTATCTGTGAGTTAGACTGTTACTCATTTTTTACTCACAAAAATAAATACTGTAAACACACATGGATGGTAAAAGGGTTTGAATTTTTTTTTTTGGGAATTTGATGTTGTTGCTGATGAATAGACTTCATATTTTAAGAATTAATTGAAATCAGTATAATTTTAATAATATTTATGTGTTAAATTAGGAATTTTATTATTTATTTTTTTTTAAAAAAAGTGAAAAAAAAGTGAAAGATAGATAAACGGGCTTGAAGCCTATAGGCTAGCCCTGAACTCGAGAACTTAGAGGTCGGGTTTTGTAAAATAAATGTTTTTTTATAGTTAGGTCTAAACGGATCGGCTTATTAAGGTTCGAGCTTGTGAAAAGCAGCCCCTCTTTTTCTCATCTCTTTTTTTTTCTTTTTTTTTTTGCTATGCAGGTATCCATCGGAGTGAGTATGATGATTAATCCCTCAAGTACTGTTTGGTCTAAGATGAGGATGATCCTCTCAAACGAATTTTCTTTATATACATTGCCTTAAACATCGAACTCGGACTAGAGTACTTAAAAAAACCTGAACCCTTTTTCTCATCTCTAAGTGCAACAAATCCACCATGTTGTCTGTGTTTCGGCCCTTTAGTGTAACGCAGGCCATTATTGGACCAGGCCCATGCTATTATTTCAGTATTTCAATTTTACCATTACATTGACAACTTTTTTCCTCTCCTTGTCAGCCTCGACCCGCATTGACGCCTCTGCTCCTGGCCTCTCCTCCTGCCGTCTCTGCTGCATCTTCTCCTCCAGCTGCTGCAGACGGTACCTGCTCTGTTGTAGTCGGTTGTGGCCGTCATCTCTCCCATAGTCCCGTTAGTTCTCATCTTTGTTGTCGTCGTCTCTGAGTTCGTTCTCTCCACCTTTGCAGACTCATTCTTTCATTTAGGTGTGTGTCTGAGTTCGTGCTCCATGGACGCATTTTTACTGGATAGATGAATTTCCTTGCCTTGATGTATATATTTTGTGCTTTTGGATGAACTTCTCATTCTATTTTTTTATTATTTTTTTTAAACAGGGACTTACTCAGGACACAACATTGCGCAGCTCTAGCTTTGCCTCACCGGTGGTGTAAGAAAGAAAGAGGTTCATTAGCTTCTTTTATGAGGCCGAACATTGCATTATAGGGAGAGTGAAGGCAGGAGCAAGAGTACAACTCACTCTAGTATTGTAAGCATAGAACTTGGAATCTTCCCATGGAGGCTTTCAATCACGTCAGCGACATGTATGATGTTGCACTCAAACCTCGCTTGCTTCATACCCTTATCAAAGACCACCTTCCTTATGAGAAGCGTCCCTTTTTGGATCCCTCCGAGCTTTCTCGCGTTGTTTCCATGATCAGAACTCACCATCTCCTTACTGAAGCCTTCATTGATGACATGGACCAAAAGAAAATTGGGCGATGGAAAACTGCCGTTGATACATGGGTCGACAGCATTTTGACTCTCACATCTAGTGACATGGTAAATATGATTTTTTTTTATGGTTGCTCTTTGTTTTGAATGAATTGGCTCATTTTTCATATCAGCAAAAGCCATGAGTTTTAGACTGAGTTATTGGTCGCATGGTTGGATTTTTTATATTCTTCACTGCCTCTTCACCCATACAATAGTTTATGCTTGAGTTATAATTGAGTTTTGTTCAGTATGGGATGTTGGAAAGTACATTTATGTGAATTTTATGGTTGTATTTCTATGTCGTAGCTAGATAAATGTTGGGCAGGAATCTCTTTGCTGGGGTTTACTTGTCAAGAGTGCAGCTCTTCTCGTTTCCTAGAATCCTACCCTGAGTGGTTTGAGAAGATGCTACAAGTTTTACAGGTATCAAGCTGTTTTTGCATGCATTTGGCCTCATTGCTTGCAAGCTTTCTTGAACTTCTATTTTCTCTTCGAATTTTAACTGTGCATTTGCTTTTGATTGGAAACTATATATGTATACTTGTCTCTCCTAAGCAAGAACAAAGAAAATCCTGCACAATTCCTTTAAAAACCCCCTGCGACCCTTAAGAAGATAGTAACGTGGGATACAAGAAAGGAAGTTTTGAATGAGGGATACATGATCTCCGGAAAAAAATAGGAACCATTTATACACTTGGTGATCTCTTTCACTAGATGATCCCTAAAAGTGCCATTCATTTATCAATTAGTTGTCTTCACTTTATTCATCTAGTATTTGACTATTGTATATGTGAAACTTGTGTGGTTGGGCTCCCTATTTGCATCTTTTTTTTTTCAGTGTATGTATGTGATCAAACACGTATATCACTTGTCTCCATGCATGGTTGAGGGTCTGGATTTAAATTGTCATACTTGATTTATTTATGTATTTATTTTTGGTTGTTGTTGTTACATACCTATGTGTGGGCGTCTTCCTTGCTGCATATTTAAATAGTCACCAGCAAGTTCTCATTTCGTGAGGGTGGCTTCTGTTGCTTCGATTTCTGATTTGTTTTCAAGGTTAGATCTTTCTTTTAACTCAATTTTTTTCCTTTTCATCAGTGTACAATTATAGACATGTCCTGTAAAATACTCATCTTTGGTATTGATTGACAAAATTCCTAGAAATCTTTTCGTTCTAGATTAGTATATATAAAGATATGCAATGAGTAAAATGTCTCAATTTTCGATTTCTCATTTGTTTTCAAGGTTAGATCTTTCTTTTAACTCAATTTTTTTCCTTTTCATCAGTGTGCAATTATAGACATGTCCTGTAAAATACTCATCTT
Organism: Albizia julibrissin; assembly: GCA_037074505.1. Lineage (NCBI taxonomy): Eukaryota > Viridiplantae > Streptophyta > Magnoliopsida > Fabales > Fabaceae > Albizia > Albizia julibrissin. The sequence goes on along the minus strand of CM073481.1, from coordinate 15,767,063 downwards.
TGGTATTGATTGACAAAATTCCTAGAAATCTTTTCGTGCTAGATTAGTATATATAAAGGTATGCAATGAGTAAAATGTCTCACTCACATCGTATCTACTCATCTCTGCATATGCACAAAATCATATCTACTCCACAAAAGTCAAAACATGCTTTTTACTTTTATACATCTTTCCCTTGGGGAAATCAATTGAAAATGATCTATCTTGAGTCGATTAGCTGGATCCTGTGCCTCAGAATCTGTTCTAATTTAGGCTGAGTGGGTTTCCTAATGTTAAGAAAAATGGGTCTTCCTTTGCTGCAAAAGTTGTTCAACCACTTCTGAAGCTGTTGAATGATGACAACTCAGAGGTTATATGGGTAAGTAGTACTAGCATAATTTGAAGACTATGGTTCTGTTTTCCCTTGTAACTAATTAAAAAAAAAAAATATCAAGTAAAATGGATGAAGGTACAAATTTTGTTTTGTTGGAAAAATTTCTTTTGGCAGGACTTAAAGAAATAGAAAAATTCTGGGATCATGTTGTGAGAATTGGGAGAAACAGTTGTTTTGAAGTGAATTTGTGTTTAGATTTCAATTTGACAGAATTATAGCTAAAGGCCCAATGTATAAATGAACAATATGTGTCGATAGATTCAAAGTAAGAAACTATTTGTTTCACTACAAAATGCCAAAAGAATATGCTTAATTTTCTCAGGGTAGTTTTCTTGTGCCTGGAATTTTTTTTTTGGTAAAAATAATGTCTGCAGAATACCTCTCCTTTTACTGCCCCCTCTTCTTCATCACTTTGTCTCTCGTGCAAATAAATAAATGGGAAGTGGTGAAAATGTCTCTCCGTTAAAACTTAGCTTGTTTGGAAGCCCAAAAGTTTATCATGAATCCCTTTTTTGCTAAATGCTGCAAACAGTTGACCTGACAATATTATTTTTCTTGGCATGCTTTTCATCCTAGGTGATGCCTGTCATTTCTTGTTTTTCTGTTTTGTTTGCTTTATGGAGATTCAGTTGTTATCTGAATTGTGGTGCATGCAGGAAGGTGCACTTCATTTGTTATGTACAATAATGACTTCATTCCCATTTTCTGTTCAACGTTATTATGATAGTGTAAGCTTCTTTTCTCTTTATTGTAACGTCGCGTGCATTGGGTGTCCTCTGAATTCAGGACACCCTTTCCTTTTAATGTTATTGTGGCTTGATAAATATTTCAATTTATGCAGGTTGAATCTGCTGTTGCTTCAAAACTTCTGTCAGGAGGATGCAGTCAATATTTGTTGAAGGTAATGTGCTTCCTCTCTCACCAGTAGCCTGCTCATGGACTTTCTTACAGTACCTGAGGTTTAATTAGTTGCTACACCTTGAAGTTGCATACTTATTTCTTACTATGCAAAAGCTTAGGTGAGAAGGCACGATAATAAGTAATTGACTGTATTATGTAGGGGCTAAATAGTGGCCTCATTAGGCATAGCAAAATTAACAGTGCTATTTCTGAAGTTTCTCCTTACTCATGTGCTGTTGTATAAATCTGAGATTGTGGATGAGTTACTTCTAAGGAGTTCATGGTAATCTAGGTTAAAGGATCCTTTGTTTTTTTCCTGCTCTTTCTCTTATTTCAGGGCCTTGCCCATCATTAGTAGCACTTAGTTTCCAGAGAAGGTGCATAATTTTCTAAAACTTTCCCTATTACTTCCGTTTATGGTCCTACACTCCTACATTTGGTCCAAAAAAAGGTTCTTCACTCTCCATAGACCTGGGTCAAGCTGTTTTTTCGGTTACTCTGCAGCTTTAAGAAAAGGCCTGATACCTATGTTTGGGCTATTAAAAACAAGGCACGCCTACTCTTTCTCTAAGCATAAGCTCAAATAAATTTTTCATTACTTAAAGACTTTAAGAGAAGGACTTTCCTTTTTTTATTTTCTTTTTAATTTTGTCGATTGCTCATCCTGATTCTTTTGCTATGTTTGTGACAATACTCTTTTGGTCCCTTGAGTTTATTATTAATTTCAATTTCTCATGTTTGTTTACACTATATCCTGTCTTTGAAAATGTAATCAATCTCTTCCACGTCAATAGATGTTGATAAAAAAATTTACAATTTGCACATGATGGAGCAATATTTATTGTTAACAATGTTCTTTTTTTAAAAAAATATTTTGATCTCTGTCACATCAGAAAATGGTGACGGGAGAAAGTAATGTGACCTGAGTTTATTTTCTTATCTCGGTTATATCTCATAGATCAGTTGACGTCCACACCACACTAATCCCTCCTTGTTTTCCATAATCACTGACTGCCGAAATATATGTCAAGCACTCTTTTGATTGGGATCTCAGTATTTGGCCACTCCTTATCTTTCTAAATAAAATTGAGGATTTCCTGTCCTACTTCAAGTTTTATCATCTCTTTCCTTCAAATTTATCTTTCCACAAGAAAATTGAGAGGTTTTTGGCACAAGATTTGATGAGCTTTTGCTTCGTCCATACTTCAGGCCCAAAAAGCTTAGGTTATGGTTATCTTGGGTTCAAAATTATAATGCAACTCTTTATGGAACTTCACTTAACAGCTTAAGCTTTTGAATTGAAATGATTGTTGACATCTGGAAGCTTCCTTAGCATAAAGCATCAAGTATCTAAGGTTTCTTTTGGTTTGTCTGAGGGCATGGGATTCTCATTTCTCTATTATGCCTTTTTTCATCATATAACAATTTCTATTGCCTTTTCATTATTGTCTTATGTAGGGGTAGAAGAGTCACTTTTTATCTCCAAATCTCTTTATTCATTTCATTTTGTTAAATAAGCCCTAAATGATATCAAATATCCTACTTCTGTTGGGAAACTTTTGTGCGAGGTAATAACTTTAGGCAAAGACCTTGAGTTGCTCTGCAGCATTAAAAAAAAAAAAAAGAATATTTAACTCTTTTCTCTGGATATATGGTCTCTTCATATTTTAAAAAAGTGTGTGCGCGTATATGTATAGACAGGGTCTTGATCACAATATATGTCCTGGCTTTTGTTTGGTGTTGTAATTCCAGAAACTATCTTATTCCCTAGCATTACTTCCAAAATCAAAAGGAGCTGCAGAAGGCTGGTTTGTGCTGATGCAGAAAATTTTGATCATGATAAACGATCAATTGAATCATTCCTTTCAAGGTCTAGAAGAAGGTAAATGTCACTATTATTTGTTTTATTGGGGCCAGTTAATGACAGTAGTTGACTACTTTGCTCTTATTGCAGAAACCAGGCGCTACGAATTTGTTAAATTATTGGTTCAACCTGGAAAAGATCCTCCTGCGGCTTTGGGAGGCTATGTATCTGCTGAGAAAGCAAGTTACAAAGCAACAAAAAAATCTGAGCAGTCATCAATCTCTATTGTGTCTACACTTCTGCATTGTTGTTGCACAATGCTTGCAAATTTGTATCCCTTTAAGGTACTGTTTAGTTCTTTCAAGAGAAGGAATGAGGGTCCAATTTATTTCACTACAATTTTTTTGATTTAGAAGAATGGTGGAAATCAATGTGATTTGCCAGGTAAATGTTCCTGTTCGTATGTTATTGGCCCTTGTTGACAGAGTACTCATGATGAATGGCTCTTTGCCACAAATGTCAAGGCCCTTTGTGACTGCCAAGCAGCAAGAGGATATTTGCTCTGAACTTCCTGTTTTGCACTCATATGGCCTGGAATTGCTCACTGCTGTTGTGAAGGGTGTGGGCAGGTATGCCTGCTTAATACCTTTCTATAGTAGAACCATGATAAGAAAAGGATGAAATGTTTTGTTGTTAGTGCAACTTATCATATAAATGAAATGTTGAACTTTCTAGAAACTTAAAAGTCTCAACGTGTCAAAAGTCACTCATTTTTCTTTTTGTATTTTAGGCAAGATCTTGCTGTTTCAATTTCTAATAAGTATATTGGTTCTTTTGGTTCTTTTTTTTTTCCTAATCCATTTGTCATCTTTCACTCTACAACATGTATGACTTGTATGTGGTTGATTTCCTCATTTATCTTTTTTGTATTTTATTTCTTGCAAAACTGCAGAATTCTTATTGTCTATATGTTTGTTGCAGTCAACTGTTACCACATGCTGCCTTTACTGCACGAATGATTACAATGTACTTCAAAACATGTGCATTGCCAGAATTAAGAATCAAAGTCTATTCTATCACAAAAATTCTCCTTATATCCATGGGTGTTGGTATGTACAATTTCTTAACAAAGACGTCTCATTTCCGAGTTTTGATGATATTTTGTTGACAGAGTGGTTGTTTGAACTGTCTTTTTCTGAACCATAACTTTCTTTCATTGGGTTCAACTATGCTGTTGATCCGTGGGTAAAAGCCCAATGGAATAATTTCTTTATTTTTGGGCTCTATGCCAATATTTTATAATTAGAAAAAGTGAGTAATGCCATGTACTATTAAAATATTAACATATTTGTTGTTTGCATCCTCCTATTACTGCTGTACAGGAGTGCATAATATTATTATTTTCAGTTTTTTATTTATCTTTCTTGCATTTTACTTTTCAACCAGTGAACACAGCATTACTGCTTTCTAGATCTTACCTTGAAACTGGGAGAATTTGGAGAAAAGAAAATTATTGAGCTTGGAGTTTACAATTTCTCTGCAGCATCTGTTTGAATAATTGGAAGAGTGATGCACAAGTTAGAGCTTTTATCATGCAATTGTTCTAGATTATTTGAGATCTGTGGGATATTTAAACGGTCATTATCCTGCCCCATTTGTTTGCCTTCTGTTTATTTATTTTGTTTTTGTGTATTTGAGAGAGAGATCTAGAAGTATAATTGAATTGTCTGTACTCTGTAACAAACTGAAGCGCTCCAGTGCATTTGTAATTGCCATCTTCTTGACATTGTCTATGTATGCATCTCCAGTTGGGTTGTATCCTCTCAAACTACTTTTTTATTTTCCTGTAGACTGCAGGAATGGTCCATTTTTTACTCTTCAAGTTTGGTGTCAAATCAATTTTGTTTTCCTAGTTGTTAGATTAGGCTAGCTTTATTTTACTAATTAGTCATTGTGAACAGGAATGGCTTTATACCTTGCACAGGAAGTGGTCAACAATGCCTTTGTTGATTTGAGTACCATCACGAATAAGGGTCCTGGCGCATCGAGTCTTTCAAATTCAAATTCTTCTTCTAAAGCATTGCTACAGCCAAAAAGTAGAAAAAGGAAGCATAAGAGTATGACAGGTTCTCTTCGGCATCAGGAGCATGATGAAGTTAGTGTTTTGGCAGCAGATGCTCCAAAGAACTATCCAGCTACTTCAATTTCTCTGAGGATAGCTGCGCTTGAAGCACTAGAGGTTCTTATCACTGTGGTATGTTATATTTCACACCTTCATGGATGTCTCCCCTTCTCCATCGCCTTTTTGGTTTTTTTCTCCAATTTCTACATCATCGTTGAAATCAAGTTTTTGCTTGATAACAATTTGTGCAAACCGTAAAGTGAGACAACCGTCATAAAATCTAATCATATTGATTAATGGGGACTTAATTTTAGTGCTGGGATACCATGATACAGTGCTATCCTGGTAAGCCTTAATTATAAAGATTCTTTCTACACACTTTCATATATCCAAACTACAGTTTTAAAATCACTTGAGTAATTGATATCTGAAATGGATGTACTGTTAAAAAAAGATTTGTTTTGACACAATGCTGGTTGGCATGAGTTGATTCCTGATAACCATCATTATTTAATTTTAACTCTCCTTTTAGCCAGTTGACTTAAGATTAACAGAAGTAATAGCCACCCAAATTGACGAAGGAATAAAATTGCTTCTCTTTTTTGTTGCTTTTTATAAGAGACAGGTAGACAGCCTATAGCACAAAGTGTCCACTATGCGTGGGCTCTGTAGAGGGTTGGACCTACTTTGGGTCTACTTTATATAGCGATACCATGCTTTTTTTTTTTTTTTGTTGTAGTAATTTATATAGGAAATAAATTATTTATGAAGGAGTTAGAATATAAGAGAATAATACATCCTGTGAGTGAAATATGATCATACAGAAGCACAATGATCTGAAAAGGCTAATAAAAAATGCTGCAGAGAAACTCAATGTCTTTTCATATGTAAGATCAGCATTTCCTTGAAAATCCTTGTGTTGGACACCAAATTGAAGATCTATAAACATTCTCTCCTATAAAAGAGAGGGTGCTGAAGAATCGGGCAATGTGCTATGGTGAGAAGAAACTTTTGTAGAAGAAAAGAGTATTATTAACAGAATTCTTATTATCCTCCTCCAAAAAATGGCGGTGTCATCAGCACGAGAGAGAGAGAGAGTTAACAGAATTCTCTTCGTCCTCATTCCAATAAAGGGCGGTGTCATTAGCAAACCATAGATATGAATATCCCTTGGGGACCTACAGAAATTACATTTAATTAAATCCTCTATTCACAGCTCTACAAAAATCTTAAAATTTTCTTATAATGATTTTCTTGTAGGTTAATATATCCAAGTGATTGCAGCAAGGTGGTTTTTTTTTTCTTAATTTAAAAAAAAAACCTTGAATAGAATATTAATTTGTGCACAATTTTTATTATTTTTGACAGGCTGGCAGTTTGAAATCTGAAACGTGGAGGTCCAAAGTTGATAATCTTTTGATAGTCACAGCAGTTGACTCTTTTGAAGAACGATGGACCAGTGAGGAAATAAATACATTTGAGCAAAAGGATTCTGCTGTTGCTTCTGCTGATTTGCAGCTTGCTGCATTACGTGCTCTTTTGGCTTCTTTTCTTTCATTTTCCCAAGCACGACCCCCACATTTAGCTCAGGGTCTTCAACTATTCCATAGAGGTATTTTTATTCATCGATATGGAACTCTTGTCATTCTTGCTAATATTTTTTTTCCTAGTTAATTTAGCAAATAATTAATGAATTTTGTGCATCCAAAGAAGAAATATTTGGAAAATTAGTAGTTCTTGTCTTGTGAAATTTGGTGTTTCCTGTTAAAAGAAACAGAGCTTATACCTTAAAGACGACATTTTGGGTTGATGCTTTAATTTCTTCAACCTTTTGTTTCCTAATTTTTGCTACGTAGATTAGGTGTTTTTTTTGTAGAGCATGTGAGAGTCAAGCAGCACAAAAAAAAAAAAAAAGGAATAACAGGAATATGAACTTATTTCCATCTAGGAGAGCTGAAAGTGGTCCCTGATAGCTATGGCTTTTTAATTTTTGATGAGAACGGTCCATACTTGTCTTTTCTACACGCTTTAATACAAAACAGTTATTAACTGCATGGAATCTATTTCTGCAGGAAAACAAATAATTGGAACGAAGCTTTGTGAGTTCTGTGCTTATGCACTTTTAGCATTGGAAGTGCTCATACATCCAAGGGCACTTCCATTGGTACACTATTCTGCAATTCATAATTCTTCTGGTGGAGCTCACAGTGATCTTCGAGATGGTTATGCTATTGGCCAAAACAAAAGTAACCCTTTTGGGTCTCGGCAAGTGGGATATGATACTCCTGAATCAGATGATGACTTATGTCAAAAGTGGCTGGACGATGGCACAGAGCAAGACGTGCCATTGGCCAAGGAGAGTATAAAGCAACCCGAAAAGCCTGAGAGGAACGAGAAGGTGCCCAAGGCTGCCACTTGTGCAGATATTGAAATGACAGCTGTTGAGGACGAAAATGTCAACAAATCAGACCGTCCTGGTGAATCTGCCATGCAACTTCAGGACCCCATATCTTGCACAAGCATTTCTCAGGCTGAAGCTTCTGGTGGATCTGTAGTTGTCGAGACAGTTTCTGAGAAGATTGTTTCCGACAGCACAGAGCCTCATACAGGCAATCAAATGGGATCAAGCCAAGAAGCCTCCATCAGCAAAGACAGTGAATCAGCTTATTATCTAAGTAACAAAATGCCAATATCCTCAGATTTGAACAAGGATCAGAGATTTGCACCTAAATTGGATCAAGATGATTCATCTGATGATGATTTACCTGATATTGTGGATGCAGACCCAGATTCTGATTCCAGCTAGGGAAATCTGTCATTGATCCAAAGTTTCATGAGGAAGATGTAGGGCCTGTGTTGTATGAGGGGAAATTTTTACGAGTTTGATTTAAAAGAATTGGAGAAGTGGGATTATAAGTTTTTTATTAATTTTTCTTACTCTTTTATTATACGTCTCTTTATTAAAATTTTATAATCTTATTTCTCAAATTTTTTTTAAAATCCGACTCAATTTTCCCTTTACTTACCCTCCTTTCCCCTTATATGAAACGGTCCCTTAAAGTCACTCTTTTTTCTTCCCCCTGGTGCTTAAACAAACATGGTTCTAAATTTCTTTAAAAGGCAGGATTGGGGGAAATATATTATAAATTCACCAGAGCCTGTGAGTTACATATAGCGTAGTTGACTGTTAACTTCTACCAGGCAGTGCCAGGTATTTGAGATATAATTATAAGGTGCAGTTAATATCCAATAAGTTGGGTAGAAACTGTAAGAATTTTGGATCATTATTTGGATATGGTTGAACCCAGTATCAAAGTTAAACTGAAACCAAACCAATGAGAAATTGAATATTTTAGATTTATTAATATGAAATTATAAAGAAAAATTAAAAAAAAAAGATTTATTTTTTTAAATACTGGCCTGGCCCAATCGGAATGGTTTATCGGCCGGTCCAGTCTGGGTTTCATAACCTGACTAAATATATTAATGCGTAAAGTATATTTACTGTTAAAACTAAGATGTAGTGAAGACTGGAGACTGAAAGTTTATTGTGTTTTAGCTAATGGTTCATTATTCACTCTTTCCCTTTTTTGTTGGGACTAATTTTTCCGTTCCGTTTAAACATTCACTCTTATGAGAAAGTATAATGGAAACGAGTAGCGCTAAAGAACCGGCCTTTTTAAGAAAAGCTTTATGGCCCAAAAGATAAGTTGTTTTACAGGAGTTTGAAATATTAATTTTCTTACTTAAAAAATAGGGACTTTTTGTCAATTTCTGATCAAAGGATTGAGATGAGGTAAAAGATACCAAAGATTGAGTAGTTTTTTATTAAATGGTAGATAGAACTTTTTTTTTAATCTTCGATAGAACTGTTTTTTTTTTTCAATCAAAGGTAGATATTATTTTAATTTTGATTTGATATATTTAACATGCCTTGGATTATATTTTTTTTATTTGTCGTAATTTTTAATTAAATTCACACAAACTGATAGTCTGGATTCCAAAGAACTGAATCAGAGAAAAGGGAAAGTGAGGAGAAAACAAAAGGTTGCATTAACTATAAATACAGAGTTACTCTTGAAAAATAAGTGATAAACTTGAAAATGGATCACCAAATCTCCATCTTTTGTCTGATACATACAAACCAAAACCACGTCTAATGAGACACTTAACAGTCTCCACACAGGCCAAGAGCATAAATTATAGAACTCCCTCTTATTGGTGCTTTAGAATGTCCCACCCATTTTGTCATAGAAAAGGGGTGACATCTGAGGAGGGACAGATGTACACAACCTTACCCCTGTAAGCTGAGAGGCTATTTTTAACATTTGAACTTGTGACCTCCAGGTTGCTGCGCCAAGGCTCACAGAACAGGAAAGGAAAATAAAACAAAAAGGATCTGTTTTGTTAAAAAGAAGAGAAAAACTAAGCAATACACACATATGTTCTATACAACCAACTCATCAAATTATATCCTTCGGCTTTATGTTGAGGTGAAAACTGACCCCACCTCAGAACCTTGACTGTCACATGCCCAGAAAATTGAGATATTCTGTGCGTTGGAGTATACCAACACTGGTGCTTTTTGAGGTTAATTATTGTCTTTAGAAAAACCGAAATCCCCAAAAAGACCCTGCATCATGAAGGGAAGGCAGAAGTTAAATGCTGAGCTAAATATATCTGATATCTGTCTACACTCCCCCATTGCAGTAATATATGGGAATTGTAACAGATTCAATCCTGTCAGCAATGATTCATGAATGGTTTCTAAATGCATTAAAAAAAAAAAAAACAGAATTCAATGTCTGAAAATTTTCAGTATGCCCAATCCATAAAAATGGGTTGACCAACCAATCATGGGCGAGTATATCAGCATATCAAGCACATTTCCTGATATAGTTGGGTGTCTTCTCATAGTTATTTCTCAAAAGAGAATTCAATCTCACCATGTTCCCCATAAACATACGGACACGTGTGTTATGGGAATATGGAAGGAGATTCACTCATAATCCTTTTCTTTTTTTCTTCTCAGAATCTCATATCTGCCCTTAGATCAAAATATGAATGGTTAATATTCAATATTTTTTAAAACTATGATTATAGTATTTATAAATTAATTATTTTTTTCTAATTTTGTTTGTATTGTTGTTATGAATTATGTAGATAAAGTTTTAACAATTTAAATTCATTTATTTATGCTTGAAATATTAAATCTGAACCATCTTTGTTTTTTAATCAGAGGGTGGAAATGAGATTCTGAGAAGAAAAGAAGAAAAAGGACTTTGAGAGAACCCAAATTCTTAAAATTATAACAAGTAGTTGTGTATTTGTTGTTTCTGTTAGCCTGTTATTAGCTTATTAGCCGTTGGGGGTAGGTGAGGATTGTAGGCTATGAATAGGGACAATCAATTGTACTTCGAGGGTGTGTATTGTGATGACCATAATGGATAGAATCCTATTTCAATGGCCAAAAAAAAAAAAAAAAAGAATCCTATTTTCTAATTCTCTCTTCCTCTTCTCTCCTTCGCTCCCTCTGCTCTCTCTCCTGGTTCCGATACCACAACAAAATGCTTCAGCCAAAATAATATATAGTCTAAACAACTTTATTCCTGGCATCAATTATCACAGCAGTTGGAGGGCTTGGGGTAAGTACAAGATGTTTTATGCCACCATATCTCATTTAATTAGTCGTGGGTTGATTTTAATGAAATACTATCTATTCCTTAATGAGAGGTTTTCCTCAAAATGGTACTACTTCCGGTCCTAAATATATATAGACCCAGTTGATTTTTTTGGAGAGATTAAGAAAACTAATTAAATTACTATAAAGTATTTATATTTATTGTTTTTTCTCCAAACTAATTAATCTTACTTATAAACTAAGATATAATTTAACTTTTTTAGTTTCCTTAATCTCTTTAAAAAAAGTCAACAAAGTTTTATATTTAGGATTCGGAGGTAGTATATGACATAACATGGATAGGGAAGTGCTTACCATGGCGTCATTGATTGCATAAGTCACACAATAATGCTCCTGGAAATCAATAGTGAACAAAACTTGAGATGCTAGTGATCGAGATATAACAATAATGGATAACTCGTCGTTAATGACAAGCAAATTGGTAGGAGATCGGTGAAAACTTAGACTGGATCACATAGACACAATTTTCAGGAAATATTTTCTTAAACACCAAGAAAAATTATGCTTTCTCTTTTCAATGAAAACCAAATAGGCTCTAGGGGTGTGTTTGGTTACTACTAAAAGTTGCTTTGTAAAGTTGAAAATTTGTTCATCTTCGTTTAAAAATCAAATTAACATGGATAGCCATGAATGGTAATAACTTAAGCTTAACAATCAATAACTGAGATTATTTTGACTTATCTTTAATAATTATTTGAGGTTATATAGCAAAAATGCCAACACTCACTTTGTTGACACTATACGAACATCTTTGCACTGTTTTCTGTTTTCAAACTAATTTAGAAAAATTAACTAGAGGTTTACAAAACTTAAGTTTAGATATTTAGTGATGTTTTCAAATTCAATGAGGAGATAAGACAACCAAGCAGGCTCCAAGTTTTTCCATTTTGTTTTCTTGGGGCCATTGAACACCAGTTGCTAGCATATCTGGAGATCAGGGTTCCACTCAGTGTGAAGGAAAATTTTCTCTAACGTAAACTCACCACTGAAAGACCAGTAAATTATAAGCAAACAAAATCCAGGCATTGTTGGGGTTACCTGCATCATATGCCACTCTTCAAATTCATCAAATAGTTCCAGCCGTTCAATCCTATCAATAAAGTGTTGTTAGTTACTTAATTAGTATAATTTAATCAGTATTTCGCAAAAAGATATAGGCTTCGATCCATAAAGAGTAAAAAAGCATACAAAAGTGGAGAATCATGGACAGACCACACATTGTGTGAGTATGTAAAAAAAATGACATGAAAACAGAAATGAAAGAGTTCCTTCATATCACAATTACATATTAGTTTAGCTGGGTATAGTGCCTAATATTGACTAAAATCTTGATGGGATATAAAATAGGGAAAGATGCTTCACAAAGAGGAAGGCAAGGAGCTTCCTTTAATGGAGTCATTAATAAAAGCAGCTACTTTAGATGCTTGCTTTGACAGAGCAAAGAAGGGCAGCTTCCCTAACCACCTCTAGTAATTTGGATGAGAAAAATAATAACTTCATTGCTTCATCACAATAAAGCATGAAACAGAAAAATCATAGAATCGATAGCCCAAAACTCATTAACTAAAAATTTTAGTCAAGCATAAGAAATAACTTTCTTATTATTTGCATTAAAGAACAATCCCCAAGGTTAACACTGTTGCAAGCAACTGATATAATTTCATTTTTTGAGGATATGTCCAATATATCAACTATTACACAATGAGTAACACATCACCAAAGAAACTACGAGGACAAATATGTAAATTTGTAATTTCAAATGCAAAACAATCCACCATTTATTGAGCAAAATACCTGCGCCTTTCATGAGCATCAATGAAGTCACTATACACTCTAAGCATATCCCATGCAACAGCCCTCTGAAAAATACACAGACAAAATTACCAATTCATTTAGAATAACTGAATTACCAATAAGTACTTTTCCGCCAGTAATACTGTAGAGGCGCTATTGAATATGTCATTGATCGTCAACTGTTAGCACTATTAGTAGATATATATTAAACTACTATGTTCTTCAGCATTCAAGCTGGAATCCGGATTACACCATTATTGTGCTTTAGAAGGTTCTGAACACCAATATGTAATTAATCACATCAAATACACAATATATGATTCCAACTAAAGTTAGAAGTATAAGGACTTCGTTTCATCAAAGGTTAATATTATACCTGCCATCCTTGGTCCAGAAACAATTTTTCCTTTGCACGTAAGTTTGGTGTAGCATATATACCCAAGAGTGCACAGCCTCGACTCTGAAACAAGACAGAAAAGACGAATTGTACCTTAGTTTCAATTATATACAGTTGACTTCACCAATATTTTAATTGACCATAACCGGGTTCAGTGGTTGTCAAGTAATTTTATGAATAGAATAGGGTTAATACCATCTTTAGTCCCTCAAGTTTACCACATTTTGGTTTTGGTCCCTCTAGGAACAAAATGGTCCAAGTTTTTATTGAGTTGTAGGAATCAATGTTTTAAATGAAATGAAACTTGAAAGACTAAAACCAAAATGAGGACAAACTTGACGGATCAAAGATTATATTAACCCAATAGAATAAGATGAAAAGATATAGAATATGAAGGATAAACTATGCTAATGACAGTGAGAAGAACAGTTGTAATCTCAAATAATTCAAAAAGAAAATTAAATACAGAAAAAAAGTTTTGATGTCCATACCTCCAAATTTCTAATCATTTGCTGCCCAAAAGCATCATCAGGGTGGATCTGTTAACAAAGAACCATTTAATGCAAAGAAGATCACCTTCCATTAAACCAACCAGCAAAAATACAGGGGGGAAAAAGATACTGCTGAGAAAATTGTAACCTGTTCATAAAGAAAAAATACTCCTGTCTTAAATGTTTGGGAAGCCCAACCAACAATTGAACGAGTTGAATCTGGATCTAAGTATATCAGAACGCATTCTGCAACTATAAAAGTTGGCAGACTGATGACAATGTCAGAACTAAGCAATGTGGTCATTCCATAGTCGTCAAAAAGGCAAGGTTCTTTAGAATATACCAGAATCACATATATACATCTACAAACAAATAAATTTATATAACCACAGAAATTTTCCTGACACTGTTGATAGGCAATTTAGTTTCCTGGGGGCTGTGTTCTTTTTCCCTCTCTTTGCCTGCTTTTTAATGACCTCCATGCATTAGCATGGTGGCAGTATTCTAGTTTAAATAAAATACAGCTTAGAAGCTAAACTCTGCTTTGATTAATAGATAAATAAAACTACCACAAGACCCTAAAGCTTATTCTCCATCAAATTAATTGACCATAGAACTCTATTGACATGTCATGAACCATTTTGACGCACTTGGAAACTGAGAACTCAGGGTAGTTGTTATGAAACCAGGATTCTTTCTATCTTTCTGCATCTTCCGAAGAATAAAATTGCAAACTGTATAACTGAAAGTACTTCCAGATTCTATAAGGTTTATTTTAATAAATATTCCCACAAGATGCCGAGCCTTTAAACAAAGTTCAACTTACATACAAATGGAAATGAAAATTCACAGCACCATATGATAGAGAGAGAGAGAACTCCCAATAAGTACCTTGGATCCATATCAGCTAGAGCTATAATATCATTCAATTTTTCTATGTCACGCAAATCAACAGGTAGTAGCTTGTAGTGATCACTATGCACTTCTCCTTTCTCTGCAAAGGATGAAAGATCACTAGCAGGTGTCCAGATTAAAGCTTAAACCAAATCCCAAATTCCCAATAATTAACTATCAGACAAAAACTTGGGGTAAAGTTCTCTGATGTTTACCAATTGCAATCAGGCACTCTAATAGGAAAAACATAATATTTAAACCAAATAATGTGCTTACCTATAAATTATACATTAGTCATATTTTGATTGAAAAGCCAATAAGCAAACACAAAGAAACTACAACTAGGCTTTTCCTTAATTATTTAAACATTTCACAATCTAAACCCAGGCCCACAAGGCCACAATAATTGAATAAAAGTGAAGTAAACTGAAAAAAGTCACTTCGAGAATAAAAAGACCTTCATGTCCCAAATATTGTAGATCTATTTTGGGAGCAATATAAATGAAATCCCTTTCCAAGAAAGACACCAATCCAGTTATGCTCCGGCACCATGCGTTATAGTACAGAGATAGAACACAAGCCATTAATTAATGCACAATGCATATACAGTAATATGTCAAGCATTGCTTACCTGTGGATATAACTGCTGTAACTCCGACTTTGTCCTTCAATTGACTGCGAGTCTCAATAAGTACAGCCTTCTTACTAGTTACCTAACTCAAATACACAAAACTACTTCAACCTTGTCTATTGAAGATGATATTCACAAATTAAAAATAAGCCTTTTCTCCTCCACTAGCAATTAATTAGATACTTAATCGTAACAAATCCCTCTTATTATTTTTTGGCCAACAAATCAGATAGTAAATTATCTTGACAAAGCATCTACTATCAATCTAGCAAAGGACGCTAAGGAGAAAAGAGACTGCCTAGACCAACAAAAACTTTCCAGAGAAAAGCAGATTCAAGTTTTCACCTCCTTAAAATCAACTTCCACATATAGATGCGGTGCTTTCCCCTCATCCTGCCAAGAGAAAGTAGAATCATTTCAATTACAACTATACATGAGCATTTAATACACGAGAGAACTAAGCAAGATGGGTTACAATAGGTATTGAAATCGATGGGAACAATGCTACACATATTCTCAGCCAGTTCAGACTTCTGTACATCATTCTAAACAAGAGAAAGATATTAGTGCCCACTTGTCTATGGCACCAAACAAGCTGCATATCACATACTTTTTACATCTTTGTTTAGATTGTAACGGCATATAATAGAAAAATTGTAACATGGGACGTTTAGACTAGCTTTTAGAGTGCCTCTGTTCTAAGCTTACAAAAATTAATGGATTTTTTCCAGCATGTTTCTACATCACAGTACACACATACAGCAAAAGCATGAATGCAACTTAAGTTCATTCCACCTTGTGCTTATTTACACATAAATAACCATAAATTCTTCAAAGCTATCAGAATGAAGATGGGAAACACAGAACAAAAGCAAGAATAAGTGAAAATACCAGTCATGAAGTTTTAGCAAGGCCCAAATGGAATTACATGCTTATCTACATCTATACTCGGAAATAAACAAAAAGCCACTGTTAAAACTCCTCTACTCACTAATTCAATATTTTTTTAATAAAGAAACTGCACATCCAAATAGCTTATTACTACAATTTAATACCAAGTAGCAATATGACAGTGATGTATTGACTCACTTAAATAAATCTCCTTGTTCATCATCTCAATGTTTTTTTGAACAAATTTATATAACAAAACCCCACATTCTGACAGGCAGCTGCCTTCCACATTAACCCCGAATATAGAAAAATGGAAAAATAATATTACCTCCGGTCCTAAATATAAGAGCCAATTAACTTTTTTGGAGGGATTAAGGAAGCTAATTAAGTTACATTAAAGTATTTATATTTATCGTTTTTCCTCCAAATTAATTTGTTTGACTTATAAACTGATACAAAATCTAATGATACACAACATATGCTATGATTAAGTCATTCATTTAGCTTTCTTAATCTCTTCAAAAAATAGTCAACTAGCTCTTATACTAAGCATCAGAGGAAGTAAAAGGTTTTGAGCCACAATCAAAAAGGCAAATATGCAGTATGGAACTAAATTGCTCCTTCCAATGTTCTACCTAGCATGAGAGAAAAGGCCCATTTGTTTCAGCTCTTTTTATGAAAAAAAATCACAATTTTCAGGAAAATAAAATTTTCTAAGAAATTTTAGGATGTTGTCCATTTGATGATTGTGGCCTACTGCAAAATAACTTCTGCTTCTAAAAGAAAGCTCCAGATGACAAATCAGTTTTTAGACAATTAGAAATTCACGTTTTTTTCAAGCTTAAACAAATGGTCCCCAATACATGTTTTCAGCTGTCTCTTAAAGACTGAAGTTGTAAAGTCTATGGGACAATAGCTTGGCATGACACACAAGAAGAAAAATCATGTGGAATATGTCATGACAATACTTATGACAACTCACAGGGTAAACCAGGCACCTGCAACTGAAAATATGTTGTGTCAAAGCCTGCTCCAAGTGATAATATCTGCTTCTTTACTGGATTGTCTTTATCTGTTTTATTCTCAGTATCAAGAAACTGATAGAGAAGTTTCCGAAAAGCAGCCCAACGAGCAAAGTAACCTTCATACTCACAGATAATGATAGCGATGAGCAGCTACTAAAAGGCTGAAGGATAGTTAAAGTATATAATTTCAACAACTCGATTTGTTCAAGTTAAATCTTACCACGGTTAATAATTGGAGATCTTCTCACTGGTCTTCTGACAAATAAATGAACATGGTCATCTTTCATGTATCCCTTCTTCACACAGGACCTTCAGACAGTTTATGAGCTATCATTACTCACCACAGATGAATAACGGGTTCATTTATACTCAGGAGAAAAAAGAAATAAAAATAAGATGTTAGCAGACAACCAAACAAATGGAATATACACAGCTCAAACAGTCTAAATTTAAAGAGAACAGAGAAGCTAAACTTAAGACTCAAGAAATCATATTCCAGTACAGGAAATAGAACACTCCCACCTGAAAAACAAGATTTCCAATTACCCAAACAACAGATCCCCAATTCTCAAGTTCAAAGACTGCATATCAAATCACAGTTACATCACGAAAATCAAGTAGCATTGTTCATATTCCCCAATACAGGGGTATAATGGCAAGCCAGTCATTTCATCTGTCACAAGTCAACAAAAACGTCAATGGTCCTCACACGGAAATTTCCAAAGACGTGTTCATTCCATGGAATGAGACAAGAAATTGCAAACTCCAATAAGAAGAAGCAAGAACATATCATCCAAGGGGGGCGGTGGGAAGAATCAAACTTGTTAACGCAGCAAGCAAAAATGGTTCTCAGAACAGTAACTTCAATGCCATATTGTTGTCAGAAAAACCCACATGCGCGTTCTTCACAACAACCACACTAATAGAATAGAAAAAGAGAATACAAACAAAAAGCTACCGAAGCCCATATGCCCACAGAAACAAACATTTCATCAAATAGCCACATTCGATTGTACTTCACTATAGTTAACAGCCAAAATGCAAATTGACAGAAACCAAAACCATAAGAGAGAAAGGGAAACAAAAAGTGCTTCAGAAACCAAAGCATTAGAATAAAACAACATAATACAAAATAGACAATTCCATGATCCTGAATCCACAAACAAACAAAAAATCAAATTTTGCACGGTTTGAATAAATTGGGCAGCAACTGAAGAATAGAATGACGGAACCAAAAAGGAATCGAGGGCGTGCGCACAATTTACTGGCGGAAGCATCATCGTTGGTAGCTTGAACAGCGGCTGTATTGCTACGTGAATCCGCCATCGACTTGTCGGCTTTATGGAAGAGAAGAGATTGAAATCAAAGAATCTTTGACGCTATAACTCCGGTGAGAATGATGCTTCAAAGGGGGAAAAAAGATTATTAGGTTACGCCTGCTATGTTATCGAGCGGGACAAGTTGATTCTCTGCTTCGCTCACGTTACATCTGGAACTGGCGGATCAGCGTACTGACGTCAGTGTTTTTTAGAATTTCATTAAAGGACTACAATATTAAATTTACTTCCGTCAATGACTGGGAGTATACTCTTGATTAATTTGTAGAGTATAGATTTTATTATTTATAAGGTAAAAATATATGAAATGAGTTTTATATCGGTTTATAAAAAAGGATTTCTGAAACCGTAGTTTGGTTGTTTCCCAAATATACACTAAAATATGTTGAAAGTTCATTGCATGACTAAAATAAAAATATATTGTGTAGATAAAAAGATAATAATGTTTTTTACTTTATTTTTTAAAATACAAAGGTAAGCGTTGGAACTCTTGTGGCCGGCTGGCAGTAGCTTCTTTGGCCTGATGGTGGTTAGTGACTAGTCACCGAAGATTCGACAACGATCAAACCTTTGCTTTTAAAAAAAATAAAGTAAGAGGTATTATTATCTTTTTACCTACAAAATTTATTTTTATTTTAGTCATTTGTCCTACATTGAAATTTTACAATGTCTTGGTCCTTGATTGAAATAAATTTAACCATATGGTCCTTTAACAAAATTTTCCTTTTCTTTATTATTTTTTTGGGTAATTTTTTCTTAATTTTCTTATCTTATGTGCTAAATTGTGCAAAAAGAAAAAAAAATCCAAAAAAAGGCCACTAAATTTCAAAATCTTAAATCAGATTTTATTATTATTATTAATTAATTTACTATATTTGATAAAAAAAATTCAAAACTCATTTTAATGAAAAATCACTAATTTGGAATTTTGTAATTTTAGAGTTTTTTTTTTCAAAATTTTCCTAAATAAAAATTACTTTAGTGCCATAAATAAATTAGTGAAGAAGAATTAATTAAGAAAAATGATATTTAAATACAATTTGAACTTTAAAATCTCAAATCAGTCATTTCTTAAAAACTTTAATTGTCAATTGCTATACTCTTTTTGTTAATTCCATTACTTTAATTGTGAAGAAAATTAATTTGGGATTTTAAAGTTTAAGTAGTATTTGGGGTGTCATTTTCCTAATTAATTACAATCAACAGTGCATTTTATATCAGCCACCTTATTGGTTAATTATATTCTAACTGTTGATGTAAAATCGTGTTAATTAGTTGAGGACTTTGACTTATTAGTTCCTTACTTTCACTAATTCACTTATTAGTTGTCAGAATTAATTTGTGTGTACATCTTTTAATTTAGTTTACATAATTCTATTTCAAGATTTAATTTTAATAACAAAGTTGTAATATAATTTAATTGTCTTACAAACTAGATCCTACCTTTAGGACCGGGTGGCATTCTCTATTTGAAATCATATATGCTAATATAAAATTTTAGTTGAGGACTTTGACTTATTAGTTCCTTACTTTCACTAATTCACATATTAGTTGTCAGAATTAATTTGTGTGTACATCTTTTAATTTAGTTTACATAATTCTATTTCAAGATTTAATTTTAATAACAAAGTTGTAATATAATTTAATTGTCTTACAAGTTAGATCCTACCTTTAGGACCGGGTGGCATTCTCTATTTGAAATCATATATGCTAATATAAAATACTCCATTCGGTCCTTTTTATAAGCAATTTTTATATTAATTGTGAAAAATGAACTAACAGTTAAGATAAGTCAAAAATAATAAATGTGTCAAAGATGTCATATTTTTTCTAAATATGCCTCTATTTATTAAAAGAGTATAGGAGAGAGTAAGTAACAAATATGAGAGAGTATGAATATAAAATATGAAAGAGAATGTGTAATAAATGAGTAAATAAAAGAAAATTAATGGTGACTGGGAGTAATTAATAGGGGTAGAAAAGGAAAAAGTAGTTTAAATTTTGAGACCAAAAAAGAAAGTTGCTTATAAAAAAGACCAATAAAAAAAAGTTATTTATAAAATGAAACAAAAAGAGTAGTATGTAATGAAATGATATGTGGTCATTATAAGCACCTTGATTTATTAATATCATGTTACTAACATGTCAATAACCGTTAGTAAACTCAAGGTCAAAAAAAATAAAAAAATAAAATAACGGTTAGTTAACTATAAACATCTTATATAAAAAAAATTAATGTTTTGGTTCTTATAGTTTTGATTCAGTTATAACTTAATCCTTACACTTTGACTCAATACAACTCAATCCTTATAATTTTTATTCAACTGTAACTCAGTCCCTAAATTTTGACTCGCTGCAATTCAATCCATATAGTTTCAATCATTTTATAATTGAGTCTAGAAACTGAATTACAATCGAATTAAAAGTCAACACTATATGGATTGAGTGGCATCGATTTAAAGTATTGGGACTAAGTTACAATTGAGTTAAAAGTATATGGACTAAAAGATTAATATTCCCAACTTATAAATAGTGAATATAAGTGATTTAATTTAGTTATAGTTTAGCACTCATATATTTCAAAAATTTAATAAAGAACCCAAGGACCTTAATAATTAGAATATTAAAAAGGAAAATATTTGAGTCAAGTTACTTATAGCCATTATATCAAGTTCTTGAATCAAATATGGTCATGTGTTATATTTTTAAAACATTATCATTTAACTAAAAACCTATATAAAAAATAGAACACATGCCTATATGTGATTAGTGGATAACTTAACCTAATAAATATAAGGAAATTGACAAAGTATTTTCATATTAAAAAATTGATAAAATAGTTGTAAATTATTAATAAAAAATTGTGAAAGATGTCTTTGAAATCATTAAGGAACAAAAAACCGGATCAGGCAATGAACAGGTCACGGTATAGGTTCAATGGTCAATGGGTCAACCGGGGTCTAATCGGTAGTCGGACCGGCCATATTAAAATATTACAATTTATTAGTGGTAATATATATATTAATATATTTTTAAACTTCTATAAATAAAAATGAAGATCTTTAGAAAATAATGCTTAAAATATATTAGTATTAATTATGATGCCTATATTTTATGTAATGATATCTCCTTTTCTATAATTATTTTATCCTTTTAAATAATTATTTTTCACCATTTTCTTTTTTTAGATTTATTCTTTCTTTACTTACTTTTCTCTTCATCTTGATCTTCAACCTTTTATTTTCCCTTCAAAAATAGCGCAAGATAATAATTAGAATAATAAAAAAAATGTATTTCACAAAAAAATAATAATAATAAAATGTAACCGGTCCAATCAGTTAAACCACTAGTTTTCTCGATTTTAACTGATTCAAACCAGTTCACAGCCAAAGGTTGAACCAAACCGGACAACTGACCGGTTCACCGGTTGAACCAGCTAGTCCGGTTTTTGTTCAATGAAAATCATTACATGCTTATAGCTATAGACTTGGGAAATTTTTGGAATTATAATAAGCAAACTAAAGTATCAAGTTTGGTTTGGCTTGGTAAGCCATGAAACCGTCGTTTCAAAATCTCTTTTTCGCAAGTCGAGATAAAACTCATTTCACATATTTACCTCATAAACCGTAAAAGCTATTTTCCAAAAACTAATCCAAACACACACATATCAACCACCTTTTTGTGTAATGGTCCATGTTTTGAGACTTGGCCTCTTGAATGAATATTAATCGAGCAGCTACCTTATTATTGCATACACATTTCAATTGGAATCCAGTTCAATAGAATAAATATCTTGTTGCATACACCTTTCAATTGGAATCCAATTCAATGGAATAAACATGTACTCTATTAGCTCTATGCTTCTAACGTTAACGTTAATGATATTATTGTTCAAACTCATGTTTCCTTTTTTGATGTGAAGGATGAGCTCCTTTGGAGTGGCGGCCCTTCAAGTTGATATACGGCATAAGCTGGCTTCTATGTAAGCCTCTAAAATTATCTTAACGATTCTAAAAAAATTTGATCCGTTTTGGAAATTCCTTTAATCGATCTCCCTACCTTATAAAAGTCCTCTCTTCATCACTTGGAAATTACTAAATCAAGCAACACCATCAAAGGATATTCTCAAGAAACATCATCTTGCTGTCTCCGAATCTTGCACTTTTGGTGGTCACGCAAAGAAGAATCAATGGCATTCTCAACAAATGAATATTTGCAACCAACAACTTAATTAAAATTCAACCGAGGAATACTCTTAGAATAGGCTGGATCATTCATCAAAGATTTTTTGAATCTCGAAGAGTTATGTTATATTCTGTGATTATTGTAATGGTTGATATTAAATTGACCACATCGTATAGAATCAAAAAAACAAAAAAGAGAAATATATATTTTTGTAGGTTATTATTAGTTGTATATTGAAGAGACTGCATAAAACTTATCGGCAAATATCGAACATTGAGCACAATATATAGAAAATCACCATAACTGAGTTAATTCAGAAATTGACCTCAAGAGAATAAGAAATATAAACCAAAAACATTAATTTAATCGCTTAATCTTACCCTTCCAATACTAGGATCTTTCAATAATTGTTAGAAAGACAAAACATCAGGTCCATTATATTATTGTTTAAGAAAAACAAACTCTCAACATAAGATCCTGCAAAAGTTTGAGAATATCCCGGTCCCACACGCACCACCAATTTCTTGATTGGATCAACTAAAGCTATAGCTCTATTAATAGGATGTGTGACCACTTTTCTCCTGTTAGTTAGAGCTAATATGGTTGATATGGCCCTATTAGTTCTTTTTACCACGTACGGTACAATGTTTGAGTCAATGATTCGTTAATACCATATTCTTTCATAACCCAAATATTTCCTATCCTTCGACGGTGCTTTATTGTACGATAGACCACTACTGTAAGTAAATGGCCTCCATCCGCAACAAGTAATCTTGATGCAAGAGACTCACTATATGGTAACGTTAATTACTTAATTCTCGAAATGTTTCTTGAGTCACATCAAATGGTAAAATAAATTTTTGCGCTAAATTATCACCTCTAGGACGGTGAACAATCCAATGTATTGCACCATGCATTCACAAACATTGGGGCTAACCACTCGTAATTATAATGCGTTTCCAAGAATGAGAAACAAGAGAGTACACCTCAACATGTGGAGTATCTTGTTCAAAGCAAAGATTCATGAGCCTAACAACCTTATAATCGTTGTTCTTGGAATGAAAACCAAACCCAAAACATAGATCATACTTAGCATAGTGTGTGACGGTTGCGTTTCTTGCAGGTCATTATTGGCTTGGGGAGCACCACATATTTTCAAAGTAAGGGATTCAAAATAAGGATAGTTGCAGAATCTAATGGTGAATAGTCAGTATAACATATAAGGCCATTGCATATGCAGGTGGATAGTGTATAGCGATAATAAATGAGAGTGGGAATCTCTTAACAAAGAAGCAATCATTTTGTTGATTAACGGAGTACAATGAATAAAAATCCTCTTTTTGATAGAGACGTTGCCGAATGTTGTCACACCTAATTCCATAGTTATCAGATAAATTTTATATATAATAAATTTGAATCATTAAGCTGGGTTTTAATTTTGAGATGAAAATACTTTTAAAAGTAATTGAAAATCTAACCCAAACACAGGGTTTGAACCTGTAATTGAATGGGCTTTTTTAAAAAGTAACACTTTTAAAAACAAGTTATATAGTGGTTTTTCAAACTTCATTATAACTAATCAATTCTTAGCTCCATTTATTATTTTCATAGTGTTTCTCTGCTCTTATTCTAGTATATTGATGATTAAACTATGGGCCATTAACATACAATTACCAATCCAAGTTTAGTTATCGTACTTGACGAAATTACCTTTTTGTTATGTATATACGGTCTACTAAGGCTACCATGTGCTACACACACACACACGGATTGCAAAACAAGTCTTACAACCCAGAGATACACCTCATGCCCTAGGCACATCGGGTCTTATAGCTTTACTCTAAATGCATATCAGGTCTTGCAGTCTAGGGATACATCCCATGTAACAATGCACATCGGGACTTATGACATCGGGGCTCACAGTCCAATATCATTCCATATATTCATAAAACGAATATAATCAATAGTAAACACATATATGCAGAACAATACATAATATGTAAGAGAAATAATTACTACTTGTCAATCTTTTCCGGCAATTTACTTTTACCAATTAGCTTTCCCTTCGAGCACAAACAAATATCGAATCCTATAATTTAGTATTCATGAAAAGATGAGTCATTACTTATTCCAATTTTATCAACATAATAAAAATTATGTTATTCTTGACCCACTCAAAATTCTTGTCCTTTATGTTGAATTTGTTGGTTATCTTTAATACTCTTTTATATTTATGCCTAAAGTGTTCCTAATTTAGGACATCATATATGCTTCTTACTCTTGTGATTTATTGTATGTTTGGATTAGTTTTTGGAGAATAGTTTTTATGATTTATAAAATAAGTATGTGAGAGGGGTTTTATCTCAACTTGCAGAAAAGAGTTTTCTGAAACCACGGTTTTGTTTTCACACAAATACTCAATTAGTACACAATGTGGTTAAATTAGTCTCTCACACATATCCCCAATCCTCAAATCATCTCTTAATCACAAATTCATTAAAGCTAGAAATTCTAGAATTAAACTCAATCTGCCATAATTCTTTAGGCTACTTTGGAAATTCATATTTTAGTCTAGAAAATTCTAAATGAGGTTGTTCAAGCTTCTATGTGAAGCTCTTGAAGTTTCCTGTATAAAAAAAATACTACCAAGTATCCATTTAAAGTCCTAAGTTCCTAAAATCTATTATCATATATGACTGCCTCCTTAGGAACTCAGAATTTTCCAAGATTTTATAACTAAAATTTAAAAATTCATAACTTATAAATTAAACATCCAATTTCTAACTTCTAATATTCAATGAAAAGCTTTCAATGTCTATTTTAAGAGACAAATAATCATATGACCAAATTATTAGATTAACCCTATGAAATTCACTCATTTTTCCCATTGCCCAAACCTAAATTTTCAGAATTTTCATTGTTTCCTGACCTATATTCCAATAATCGTAACTTTCTCTCTAGATGTCCAATTGATGCATGCTAGGACTCATTTTAAATTTTTGGATGTATACTATTTTCATATAAAATTTCATAAAAATTGAATATGTTTTGACTGATCAAAACAGAGCCCGAAACAAACTAACTCTAGAAAATCGTAGATTTGAAAGTCTGCCTAAAACTCACAAGAACACCACCATTTTCACTCTAAATCAAGCTCTCATTGATTTTATTATCTACTACATATCCTAAACTTTCAAGGTCCACTGGTGACGTCCTCAATACCTAGATATGAGTTGATAAGGTCTACATACAGAGTAATCTTCTATCCCCTAACAGAAGTCTCTAACCTCTTATCATTGACTCTGCCCTGATGGTCATCTAATTGATCTACCATCTTCATATTATAGGAGAATATATTCGCTACAGTAGGGTTACAAGGCATCCTCAAACTTAACCAAGACTCATATTATTCTAGGTATGTGTATAAATCTAGGTGATAATCCTTTTTCAACTTAGCTAAATTGACATATACCACGCTCTGATTTTTCATTATCCTTTGATCAAACAAAGTCTTCACACTGAATGAAGAAGCCCAGCAATGAACAAGCTGAATTTTTAACGAAAAATAATAATTAGCTAGGTCACAAAATATCAATTTAATGATAAGAATTAGGTTCCCCTCAAATTTTCTAAAAAAAATATAAATTGTTGCAAATTTTGTAGTCTCAATTAGAAATTAGATATCGTAGTTTTAAATATAATTCTCAGTTCACAACTGAAATTTATATTCGCCATTGTATAAATCAATATTTAAAAATTGATACCTCGTAACCTAACATTCTCCCAATTTTCTATGCTAAAATCAATGCTCATCCTCATTCTTTACTTCCCATCTTTAAAACTTTTGATTTTTTTATATTTTATTTGTAATATGATTTTTCCCTCCAATTTATTTTGATTGAGATAACGAAATTTTGATGAAAAGGGGAAAAGCATAAATAAGACATAAGAGTTTTCTAAGGGTATTACTATCATTGACTTATTTTCTTTTCTCTATATTTTATCCTCACCATATAAATATAAAAAAGTCATAACATTACTTTTTTTTTTCATTTTTCTCCTCTTCTTTTCTTTCCTCAAGTTTTCTTTCACTTTTTACATTTTGCTTACATTAATAAACTCCTCTCTCCCCTCGGATTTTTTTTTTTGCTTTGATTCTTGGGAAAACAAGAAATTAATGGGAGAAAATAACTAAAATTTCAGAATAAAAAAGTGCAGAATTATAAAAGATAATATACAAATTATGAAAGATAAATTGCAAATTATTGATTATATGTTTTGCTTCCAATTAATTGTTCGATCTGGTGGCCGGTTTCCCCAACTTTTCCTTTATTATTGATTTCTTTCCTTTGCACACGCGTACCACATTTATCTTTGAATGCTACGATGATAACGTGTTTGAATTTGACTAAATGTAGGTAAGAAGTGAATGAGTGCAGATAATGCAATATATTTTTAGACATTAAAAGAAAGTTGCATATGGTGTATTGAAAGAGTTGTATATGCTAAATATAGTTTTTTTTAATCAAAATCTCTAAGCATAGCTTATACCATTACAAGTAAGTCCTTAAACAAATTTAAGTATCTTTAATCAATAAGTTTTGGAATAAAAAAGTTATATTATTTACAAAACCCATAAAAATCACAGGAGAGAGGCGTCTTTACTGATTTCCCTCTCCATTTACTATCAATTGAGTGTATTTACCATTAGATCAACTTTCAATGGTTGAGATTTACCATGATAGATTTTTATTATAATGATACTCTTTATTTATTATTAAATCTCAACCATTCAAAGTTGATTTTATAATAGGGTTAAGGTGCAAAAATAATAATGAACTATTTTCTAAAGTGCACCCAACACAAATAACTATTTTAAGATGCAAAAATAGACATTATGAATTTTTTTTGAAGCAAAAATAGCAATTTGTGCACCTATTTGGGGTGCACAAATTGCTATTTTTGCTCTAAAAAAATTCATAATGTCTACTTTTGCACCATAAAATAGTTAATTGTGTTATTATGTGCACCTTAAGAAATAGTTCTTTGTTAAATCTGCACCTTAACCCTTTATAATACATATACTCAATGAAGAGTAAATGAAGAAGGAAATCAATGGGTGCCCCTCCCCCAAAAATCACGCCTAAGATGCCCCATAATTTTGGGAGAATTTTCTCACACTCGAAAATACCGTACATATCCTTTAGAAGTACGGAAAAATTATATATATAACATATTTTGTCTATAGTGTTAACCTTTTCTGACCAATATTCCTATCCAGCTATAAGATTTTTTTAACTAATTAACCAAATTCTTCTGATTAATAATTTTTATTGAGGATAATTTTAGTTGGAGTGAGTATATATGTTATTATACTCAGATCTTTTATAATTATTACACATCTAGAAGTACTTTTTACTTTAAAACTGTGAAATCAAGAGTTTCAGTAGAAAACGATACAGACCTGCATCTTGCTGCAATTCAACACGCAGGCTTTGAAAAGCCCTGAATTTGCCAAGACTTCAAGTGATCATGATGAGAATATAAACTGTATTTTTTATTAATATAAACTTTTTGGTAGATAACATTGTTAATTAGTGCTTATAATTTAATGAAATTTTGGTTTTGTTTCCCATAATTTTAAATGGTTTTGTTTTTTTATAGATTCATTAAGATTTGGTTTGAATTTATTAATTGATCCCAATACTTTTAAAAAGCTTTGCTTTTGGTCCCTATAATTAAACTTAAATCAAATATCTTAGATATTAAGACACAAAATTTGATTAATTTGTACGGACCAACAATTAACCCAATTTTTATTTATGTTTAGAACTTTTTTTGACAGGCCAAGAGCTCAAATCTCAATGAACAAAAGAATACAAGCAGAGAATACAACATTTACACTAGTTCCTCTCATCCTCCTCACGACTCACTTTTTCTTATCCGCTTAACCTTTGAAGAACACTCCTCACGGTCGCCGCCACCGGCCATGGTGAGGACGCACCGCTTCCGAGTGGCTCGAACCGACTCCCACACATTTGTGCCCACAAGGTGAGGAAAATTAAGCTTCGCTTTAGCTCCACGCATCTCATAAGCTGCTCGATCATAAGCTATAGCTGCATCCTCCGCCGTATCATAAGTTCCAAGCCAAACCCTAGCACCATTTTTTGCCGGATCCCTAATCTCCGCCGCGTATTTCCCCCAAGGCCGCCGCCTAACACCCCGGTAGCCCTGCTGCTCAACCGGTGGCGCGACATTACTGTACTCATCACCGCGCGCCACCGCTATATGGATATTGTTATCATCAATGGAGCAAACTTGTGGAACTAGTTCATTGACATAACCACCGTCATACACTGGCGGGATCTGGCCGTGAAACGTGATGTCGTTGGAGAGTGTTGCCGGAGAATATAGCCGCGGTAAGTCGGCCATTTCGTTGCCAAGGAGGTGCTGTCGGATTGCTTCTAAAGTACTGCAAGAATGTTGAGTAGAATCAGGTGAGGGATAATGGAAATATTGGGACATGAATAAATTT
This sequence comes from Albizia julibrissin, assembly GCA_037074505.1. Lineage (NCBI taxonomy): Eukaryota > Viridiplantae > Streptophyta > Magnoliopsida > Fabales > Fabaceae > Albizia > Albizia julibrissin. The sequence continues at coordinate 15,737,983 of CM073481.1, read as the reverse complement.
TGTTGAAGTGGTTATGGAAGAGGAAGAAGATGATGAAGTTTGTGTTGGAGGTGTGGAAGGTGTGGAGGGTGGGATTATTTATATATAGAATGATGATACGTGTGTGTTGAATAAACCCTAACCCCGGCCCAATTAACAGTTTTTGCATATTCTTTCTTGGAAGCTTCTTCTTTTTCTTCTCGTTACCACGTACGTTTGGTTGAATTCAAAATTTTTAAATACACATACATAATCACGTGACTAAATTAATCAAGATAAATAATTATTAAAGAAAGGGCAAAGGAACAGTCTTTTCAAACGGAACGATGCATGCCTGGCTTTTTGAACTCGTGTTCCAAAACTTTGACCCAAACCATACTGCCATTATTCAATTAATATAGTGGCGGTTTAGAATTTTTTTTCCCCGTTGCCCGCTCTCCCTCGGCTTTAGCAGATGGGAGAGAAAGCTATTATTATTATTATTATTATTATTATTATTAGGAACATACTTACATAAAAGTTCTCCAATCACAAATCATCATGTGTCTTATTTTTTTTATATAGGTTTATAGTTAAATGATAATAATTTAAAAATCGGTCACATGATTCACTACTACAAAAAACACAATAAATAACACTTATTTTTAAGAATACTATGGTGCTTAAGAAGTGTCATAGCTTCCAGTGCCATAAAAGAAAGCTATAGCACTTCTTAAATATATGGAAGCAACATAACTTATTTTTTTTTAAATAACCTCCTATGGCGCTTCCACGCCATATCTTGTTTCTTTATTTTTTTTAAAAAAAAATAGCTTCCTCATAGGAAGTGGGGTACTTCCTATGACACTTCCCTAGGAAAGTGTCAAAGGAAATGCCCAACTTCCTATGACACTTCCCCAAAAAAGAGTCATAGGAAGTCTTTTGTTTAAAATGATTTTGCATGATTGTTTCCTTTTCCTTGTAAAATCCTTTGTATTTACAGTCCAAATTCACATTAATTTACAATGCAAATCGACAGCAAAATGAAATAACCAGAATCAAACCAAATCAGAATGAAATAACTTGAAACAAATAACTAATTCATAAAATCAGTACTAAGTATATTTAATTACAACGTAACAATTATATTGTACAACTAATTTTAAGTAAATAAACAACACAAGAATAAGCAAGAAACAACCTAGGTGCCTAAATATTAGGCAATTGACTGACCATATATTCATACCATTCCTTAATGATTTCATCCATTGGTTGGTTAGTCAATTGGGCAAAATGTTGATTTTCATAATACTACATAAATAATCATGCACACAACGAATTTAAATAACTAAAAATTAATTAGTTTAGACACTTGTCAATTAAATTTAAAGCACAATATGAATTGCAAGTAAAAGAACTTACTTTCATAAGAATAAAATTTTGATGATGAGTAACTATATCTTTCATAAATTTCATAACGTAATAACCGCAATCATTATTGTTTGGTTGGAACGGGCACTGCAATTATATAATGAAATAGTTAAGTCAATTTTTGAATAATATTATTATATTTGTAAGCTCAAAAATAAAAAATCTTATAATGTATAGGAAGTTTAGGAAGACAGAGCTGAAACTTCAAGTAAATACCTGGGGGAAAAATTATGAGCAAACATATAAGATTCATGACATATTTTAACTAAACAAAAAAAAGAAGACAATGTATGGACTTAAGCTTCTGTATTAAAAAAAAGACTTACAAGCTTAGGAGCTTCTATAGGAGGCCGAGACTAGAAGGACAAAAACACGTGGGAGACCAAGCTTTATACTACAACAGAAGTGGCGACCAAATATTGAAGAAATGTGCACGAGGAAGAGATAAGAAAAAACAAAAATTGGTGGGACCAAGGGAGCTTCTACTTGCCGCTGTCAAAGAGATAAGGGAGTAGGGACAATGACGTAATTGCAACGTCAAAATAGAGAGAATGAGTGGGGACAAAGCATTATATAGGAAAATGGGAGTGGGGAGAATGATAAGGAAATGTGGTGTGTAACCAATAGAATGGAGATTGAAGGGATACACGATGGGGGACCAATGGAGTTCTAGGGAATGAGGAGCTAGAGAGAGTGAGAAGACACTAATAGTGGGTTTGAGAATTTTTTTAAACTACCTTATATGACACTTGCTCTTAGGGAAGCTTTGGCACTTGTTGAGCTAGCACCATTGCTTCCCTTGATTTTTTTTTTAAAAAAATACATATAGATACTTTAAAAAAAATAAAAATCTAACCAACAGATCTTGTATGGCGCTTGCTCATATAAGGCTTAGGAAAGCTTTGGCACTTGTTGAGCAAGCGCCAATGCTTCCTTTGATTTTTAAAAAACAAAATTAAAAACAAAACATATGCAGAAACTTTTTTAAAAAAATTTAAAAAGCTAACCTTGTATGGTGCTTGCTACAAGCACCATGCAAGGCTTATTTTTTTTTTAAAAAAAAAATATGCAAACACTTTTTTTAAAAATAAAAAGCCAACAACAAGCGTCATACAAGGTCCCTTGATTTTTTTTTAAAAAACATATGCAAACACTTTTTTAAAAAAAATTTAAAAAAATAAAAAGCTAACCGACGGACCTTGTATGGCGCTTGCTCAGGTAAGTGCCACACAAGCTCAACACTAGCTATGACGCTTATGATACAAAGCACTACAGCTAATAAATATGTTTTTAAGAAAAATAATTATTTGCAACGCTTCTTTAAAGAAGTACTACAAGAGGTGAGCCACTAAATCCCTTTTTTATAGTAGTGATTGAAGAACTTGACAAAATGTATATAAGAAATTTGACATAAATATTTTCCTTATATTATTATTATTAAAAAGGGATAATTTCATTAAAAGTGAAATTATAGAAGACATTGCCAACTAATAAAAAGGGAATAAGAACAAGTTGGAGACATCAAAATATGCTCAAAATGTTTTGCCAAGCGTAGCTTCTCAACTTAAGATACACATTCTTAAAAACTCACTTTTCAAAGGGTTCGATGAAGAAAGAAGCTTGCATTAAATCAAGAAGGATCATAAGCCAACTCTATTGATGAGATGACATTACCAAACACATAATCTTAAGGGTTCGTTAGATTCCATCCCATTACACCCTGCAGTGCAGTGCAATGTGATGCAATGATAATGCGAATATTAATTACAGGGCTAATATTTGATTTTATTTTTCAGCAATGTGCAATGAGTTATTATTTTAATAATTATTTTAAATTAATATATCACATAAAGTCTATTTTACCCTTACTAAATCTTTGTAAAAAAAATAGTCAAGAGCCATTGCGCTATCTCATCGTAACTATCACGCTATCTTGTCGAAGATTGTCAGATGGTGATGGTTGTGGTGGTGGAGGATGATAACGGTGCTATGGCAGCGGTGGTGGAAGGTGAATATAAAAACAACAGTAGAGGAGGAGGTAGTGGCGGCAATGACAAGGGTGGAGACGGTAAAGGTAGAAAAGGAGGAGGTAGTAGCGGTGGTGACGATGGTGGAGGAGGAAGTCTTGGTGGTTGCGGTGGCAACGGCGGTGAAGAAGGAGGTTGTGATGGTAGGCGGTGGCAATGGTGGACGTAGTGGTAATGAGGTTTGGCCAAGAAGGAGGAGGTCATGGTGGCGGTGGCAACGGTTGAGCTGGTGGTAACAGCGGTGGAGGAGAAGATAGTAGTGGTAGTGGCGGCAGCAACGGTGGGGGTGGAGGAGGTAGTGTCGGTGACAGTTAGTGGCGGGTGGCGATAGCGGTGGGGATGAGGAGGTAGTGGCGGCGGTGGTAGTAGTAGGAGAAAGGAGGTAGTGGTGACGACGAGGGGTGGCGGAGGAGGAGGTAGTAGTGGCACTACTACAAAAAAAGATACACGATGCTTATTTTTCAAAATATTATGGTGTTTCGTAAACGGCACAACTTTCAGTTCTATAAAAAGATCCTATGGCGCTTGTTGAATTTTTAAAAACCCCGATACTTTATATTTTTTGTTTTTTAAAAAAGACGTAAAGATGCACCTCCTGTAACGCTTTACCATGAAAAGTGTCATAGGAGACTTTCACCTCCTATGGCGTTTCAAACTGGAACGCCATAGGAGGTTTGGGGACCTCCTACGGTGCTAAAGCACCTCCTAAGGTGCTTCTTATAGAAGCGCCGTAGGATGTGTTTTGCTGTAGGAGGTGCCAAAACACCTCTTATGGCACATTTCAAAGCATCGTTGGAGGTGTTTATTGGGATTTTTTTTCAAAATAATTTCGTTTGTTTCTTTACATGAACTCATCCTAATTAGAATCCACAGAGATCAATATGCAATACTAATCCAAAAGAAAAAAGCAAATCAAATCAAAATTAAATAACACATAACTAGTTAATAAAATCAGTATTAAATGTATCCAATTACAACATAATATACAATTGTATGGGCAACTAATTCTACGAGACTAAGACAAGTCAAGAAATTTGTAAGAGAAACCAAACTAACGTATGTGCCTAAGTATTAGGTGATATCTGGCTAACCATGTATTGACACTATTTCTCAATAATCTCATCCACTTGATGATTAATCAATTGGTCACAATGTTCATCTTCATAATACTACATAAATATCACGCATAAAACAAATTGAAATCACTATAAAGCAATTAACTTAGACACTTCAATTGTCAATTAAATTCAAAACACAATATAAATTATATAAGTGAAAGTACTTACTTTTGCAAGAACATGATTTAGATTATGAGTAACAACATCTTTCATATATTTCATGATGTAGTAACCACAATCATTATTGTTCGTTTGGAATGGACACTGCAACAATACAAAATAATACTTAAGTCATTGTTTAAAGAAAAATTTGCGAATAACAAAATTTGAGTAAATTCATGTACTTTAATCTTCTTCCAAGCCGTGGTGTTGTCAGTGCGTTTAATTGGATAGGGCAATCCAACATTGTTTCTATATGCCGCCAATGCACTAACAAAAGAAGTAATAAGTGATTAATTTTTGTTATTCAATAATCACACATGCAAATATTTACACGTACACCTATACACTTACCCATTAATCATAATCACCATATCTTGCCAATTCTCTAGATAACCAGTCTCTATAGGATCTAAATAAAAAATACAGGGGCCTCCAGTTATGGCAGGCTGGACCACAAGCAAAATCCAATGTGCCCTAAAATATTTTGAACATTTTACTTTAACAATAATGTTATGATAAAAGTTAAAGAATAAAAAAAACATACAATAATGTCGCAAATAACATACCCCAGATTGTATGACACAATGAACATCTTAGTAGGGGTTGCTCTCAGCATGAACTGGTCCTTAAGATTGTGGGTTTGTATATCCAAATTACCCCATGATGATGGCCAAGGAGGTGGGGGCTACTAAATACAAATCTATTCACCATTTCCGCGCCCACTAACAAATCGTGTTATAAGTGCCTTTATGGAAACAAACAGTGTTATTAATACCAAAAATTTGAATGATGAATAATAATAACAGTAACATATGATGATGATAAATTACCTAACCCATATGTTGATAACCGTCACACTAACCCATGTACGACCAAGCACATCATTTAGGACTTCACCACTGACATGATCAAATGTACTTGTATTATAGATTTCGGCATCGAAAATTACTTCTTGACCTCCTCAACGAATGATATCTGGTGTCAGTAACCTCAATTGTTGTCAATATGTGCGTATTTGTCTGCCGCTTCTATTACTGGTTGAGGGTAAACTGGACTGCACAATTGAACCTCTTTCACTAAGTATAGTTAGATGGACCATAATGTCAAAAAAAGAAGGTGGAAAATACATTTCAAGTTCACACAAAGTACAAACAATCAGCCTTTGCAAATCTAGTAACTTCGTTAAATCAACCACTTTACTACATATAAGCTTGAAAAATATGCAAAGTTTGGTGATGGCATTCCTTACTTTTTTTCGGTAAGATTGACCGTATACCAACAGGTACAAAATACTATATGAGCACATGACAATCATGAGATTTCAGGTTCTTTAGCTTCATCTCTTTCACTGATACAAGATTCTTTATATTTGAAGAATAGCCCTCTGGAACTTTGATTCCTTCAAGAAACTTACAAAATAACTTTTTCTCTTTCCTTGACAGAGTATAAGCCGTTGGAGGAAGATAAGTACGGTGCCCTTACTCAACCGGTGCCAACTCTTCTCTGATGCCCAATTTAACCAAATCCAACCTCGCATTAACATTGTCCTTACTTTTTCCTTGCATATTAAGTAACGTTCCAATGAGACTATCACATATATTTTTTTTCTATGTGCATCACGTCAAGAAAATGTCTCACATATAAGGACTTCCAATATGGAAGTTCAAAGAAAATAGACTTCTTCTTCCAGCCGCTTGTCTAGATTTGTTTTGCAAAAGGCTTGCCAAAATTGTTATACAAGTGTCTAACCTTCTCAAATACCTGAGTACCAGTCAACATCTTCGGTGGGCTACCTTCTTCTGACTCACCATTAAAAGCCTTTTTCCACTTCCTCCAACGATGTTTTGATGGTAAGAATCTTCGATGTCCCATGTAGACATTTTTCTTATAGAGATCTAGTCGCATTGAATTAGTGTCATCTTCACATATAGGGCACACACAATATCCTTTGACGCTATATCCGGACAAATTACCATAAGCAGGGAAACCATTTATTGTGCCAAACAACATGGCTTTCAAAGTGAAACTTTCTTCTCTATGCCCATCATACACATTGACGCATTCCTCCCAAAGCAACTTCAAGTCATCGATTAAAAGAGCCAAGTATACATCTAAATCATTCCTATGTTGCCTTGGTCCAGAAATTAACATGGATAACATCATAAACTTATGTTTCATGATCAAATGTGGAGGAATGTTATAAATCATCAATATCATCGGCTACGTACTGTGTGTACTACTCTGAACCCCGTAGGGATTGATTCCATCAATTGAAAGTGCAAGGTGTAAGTTCCTTTCTTCTTGTGCGAAGTCAGGGTGGTCATGATCAACTTTTTTCCATTGAGGGGCATCTGCAGGGTGCCTAAGGTTCATGTCTTTAATCCATTCATCTGCATGCCATGTCAACAGCTTAGCAATCTCTGCATTACTGTACAATCGCTTAAATCTCAGAATAATGGGAAAATATCATACAACCTTCGAAGGACTTTTCCTTTTCTTCTTCCCATATCGAGATGTATTGCATTTAGGGCACTTCTCTAACGTTGCATACTGATTATGAAATAATATACAATCGTTAGGGCATGCATGTATCTTCTCAAAACCCATGTCAGTTGTAGAGCAAAGTTTTCACTTTGCCTCGTATGTCTTAGTAGGAAATATATTTTCTTATGGGAGCATTTCTTGCACAAGTTCAAGAAGTGCAGTGAAACCAAAATCACTCAATCCATAGCGCGCTTTAAAGTTGTACAATTTCAACACTGCTAGCAATCTTGTATATTTAGTACTTCCGGCATATAATAATTTTTCTGCATCACCTTTCAACTTTTCAAATTCTTTAGGATAGTTATGAAGCACCTCTTCGACTGCATTTAACATTTCTTGAAGGCTATCATCCTCATCATACATGCTTGGGTTGAACTCATTGGAAGCACCGGTCGTGGTATGCACCCAATCACTACTTGCATCATCTGTCTCACCATGTCTTGTCCATCGTGTATATGATTGATCAATTCCATGACAGACTAAATGATCTAGCAAATCAAGTGGACTAATCCACTTTCCATAACAACAAGATAAGCAAGGACACAAGATTTTGTTTGGATCATTTTATATGCTCTCTTGCAAATCTAATAAATTCTTTCACACCATCTATATATAGAGCTGGAAATCAGGGCTGGCTCGGCCCTTCAGGGCTCGAGGTAAGAAAAATTACTCTTTTTTAAAGCTCGGCCCGAGAGCATGAGAGCCAGGGCCGGCCTACAGGGCCGAAAGCTATTTTCACAAGATTTAACTACATGTCTCATGCAATAAAACAAAAATAGTTAATAATTCATAATCAAAAGGTAAAAAATAATGTCCACAAATAACTCAAAGTCTCGTACAAAGTATAAAATGATAAAAAACTAAACACTCTAAGCAATATGAGTATGATGACTATCATTTTCATCTTCTTCGCCATTATCATCAATTTTAAGAAAATTTAATTGTGTTTCACTTTGATTAGTAGAGTCTGCTTGAGGGATAAAAATATCAAGAATTTCTTCACCCACATCATGAATACATCTATAATCTTTATTTGTAACAAATAATAAACCAAAATGATAAATAACTCTATAACAAATATAAAATACAAATAAATGAGTAAATGTCATATGTAAAACTTTGGCGTAAATAAGAAATATCTAATGTATTTTTCTTATAAAATAAGAAATATCTTTTATAAATTTTTAATTTTTAGGATTCTTAATACAAGATATTCTTATGAAATTTAATTCTGAAAAAGATAATAACAACTAAATATTTGCAACATCATCAACAAAACATAAAAATCAATGATATTATTATCATATAAATACTTTTAAAAAATAAAAAAAATATAAGGGCTGGCCCTTTTAGGCCATTGGCCTTACAGGGCTGGCCCTTTTAGGCTCGCTTTCAATTTTGAGGCTAAAATCTTAAGCCCGGCCCTTGTAAATTCAGGGCCTAAAAGGGCCGGCCCGACAGGCTTGGCCCATTTTCCCAGCTCTATCTATATATTCTTTTGAGCACCGATCAGATCACATCCATTTTCGATCCATCTATACCTTAAATATATTTTTATAAGTGGTTAGTTGTTTGTCTAATGCATTTATTAATTACTTTTATCTTTTTCTACTTATTTCAAAAAATTGCCATCATAACATCCTAAAATTAAATTTAAAGTTATCCAAATATTAAACACATTGTTTAAGTCACAAATAATCAACCAATTATTAAATCTAGCAGCATCATATTTATAAAGTTAAAAGATTAAAAATATACTTGATGTGAACTTGAAAGGGCTACAAATATACTTTAACTAAAATTAAATTACATTCAATTAATTCAAACTTGAAATAACTACAAACAACAGAGGTTTAAAAAATAAGCAGCATAACGTGTCTATATATATGACAACACCAAAAATTATAATATGCCAAAAATTATAATGCGCAAACAGATCAAAGGTTCTTCAACTATTTTAATTTTTACTTCCTCTCTGTCGTCTCACCGTCCACCTATCATATCCTCAACATTAATTTCTCTCTCTAGTTCAATAATCTTAACATTCTCTCTTCGATCGCTGGAAGCTCATATTTTACCTTTTTTTCAACAAAAAATTATTTATTAAAGAACTCCAACATTTAAGTTGCTCAAGCTTGAGCCATACACGTTTTACACGATTCAGATTGAGGACAAATATTAACTAAAAAGACAAAAAAAATGTGCTCACATTTTGGGGGGAAAGGGGACTTACAGGAAAAAAATGTTGTAGGAAGTGACACAAGTTGAAAACAACACATGGGACCGGAAGCTTTGAACTGCAATCTAAGTGGTGAACAAATATTGAAAAAATTAGATGTGCACAAAGAAATCAGAGGAGACAAGAATAAAGGAAAGGTGGGGGACCAAAGAAGCTTTTGTTTTTCGCGCCGTCAAATAGAATGGAAACATGGGAGAAAATGAAAAAGTGACTCTGCCATGACTTGAGAATGAATTTATATCGCCTTGTAAGGCACTTGTGAAAAAAACGTCGTAAAATATAACACCTTATAAGGCACTTTCAAAGAAAACGTTGTCTAAGGCCTTACTTTTTTTTAAAAAAAAAAAGTCTTACGGCATGTATAGCATTTATAAATGGGTATAACAAATAAAAAAAATAGTATGCTATTAGACGGTGCTTTATTTTAAAGCACCATCCAAAAGCATACTTTTTAAAATAACATAAAAGGCATCAACTTCATCGAGAATGGAATAATCTGGGCGTGTAATAAATTAAAGCAAACGAATATATTGTAAGTGGAAGTAGGAATAATCTCTCAAATTGCTCAAAGCAAACTAATATTGTAAGTGGAAGTGTTTTTATAAGACAGAAGAGCCAAAACATGAAAACAACACATACAAATGATTTTTCCAACGTTTTGAGACAAAGAAAGACAAATAAAAAGAAAAGATATGAGAAATTATAAGAAAGCTTACCTGCAGATAGAGAAGAGAGCTTGCTTTCAAAGAATCCTCAAACTGAAATTGTTCGTGAAGTCTGCAAAATGAAGATAGAAATAAAGATATAGGATGAAAGCAATTGACAATTGAAAAGGAAAAAAAAAGACAAAGGGAAAAAATTTTAAAAAAAATAATGGCCTTGGCCGGCGCTTAAGAAGAAGCGCTGGCTAAGGTCCTATACCTTGGCCGACGCTTCTTGTGAAGCGCTGACCAAGGTCCTGCATCTTAACCGGTGCTTTACATCTAACGCTAACCAAGGTTCTTAGCCAGCGGCATTAGCTGGCGCTTTGTTTCAAAGCGCCAGCCAATATATACCCTTGGCCGGTGCTTTACTAATAAGTGCTGGCGAAGGATTTTCCCCTTGCCTTTGGCAGCCTTTGACTTTTAAAGGCTGCCAAAGGCAATATTATTCTTCTGTCAAGGCCAACTTATTCAACTTTGGCAGGGAATCCAACATCAAATTTCATTTGAGGCATGTGTGTTTTTAGATAAAGTGTTTATATATATCTCTTTTGTTAATTTTTTTTAAATATGTACTTGATTTATTTTGATTTCATAATTAAAGCATTAGAAATAAATAAGTTAGGGGAAGTTTGCTGACTAAATATATAAAACGAATTAACTTAAGTAACATCTAAATGTTCAAAATAATTTTAAATCATTTTGGCTTTACCCAGCTATAACGCTTTGCTGCAAAATGCCATAGCTAATATACTAGATATAAAAAAGAGGCCTTGTATGGCGCTTCTTAAGAAAGTGCCATAGAATCTTAACACTAAATTATGACACTTATAATAAAAAGCGTCGTAGGTTATAAATTTTTTTTAAAGAAACAATTACCTACGGCGTTTTTTTAACAAACGTCATTAAATGTGCGCCACTAAAAGCCTCTTTTGTAGTAGTGTGGCGATGACAGGTGGAGGTGAAAGCGGTGAAGGAGGAGGAGGAGGTAGTGGCAGTAGCGATTGTGGCGTAATGTGGCTAAATGAAAAGATACAAGTAAAATAAAGAGAAGTGAAACTAAATGGTAAATTAGACTTTTTTAACCATGTAATGGGATGGTAATGAGGATTCATAGGAGAAGTATGAATGAGGATTACCAATTTTTTAGTAATCATCATTACCATAGTAAACCCTATTACCATGCTAAAGAGTAACCAAACACTCTTTCCTTAGTAATGCAATCATGAATACCATTGTAGGTATATAATGGAGTTGAATCAAACAAACTCTAATTTTTCCACATTATGCTCACAAAGATATGCTTAATAATCAAAATATGAATTTTTTAAATTTGATATGAATAAATAATACATTTTTTATTTAATCAAATTAAGGTTTTCCTTTTTGAGGCTCAGAATCCAAAGTGTTTTCACCTCTAATAACAAATGCATTGAATAAATAATACTTTGCTCTAGTTAATTCTATATCTGTGAGAAGTGGTTTTATATTCGTAGAAGAATTAGCCCTTAAGAAAAATATATTTTTAGTTTTCCAATAATCTAGATTTTTTATTTTTAATACAAATTATTGTGGCAAAAAAAGATATGATATAAATGATTAATTTTATTTTATTATTCTCTACCTTTAATTTTTTAAAAATTTTAAAAAAATTATTCTTAATAATATATATTCTTGTTTTTTTGTACTCGGGGGAACTGATCTAGTTAGGGAAAACATTTTGGTTTATATGAATTGAATAATTCATAAATGTGGTTCGAAGAAGGAATAAAAAACTGGATCGGGTAATGAACCGGTCACGGCACAGATTCAAAAGTTAATAGGTTAATCAGGGTCTAATCAGTGGTCGGATCGGTCATATTAAAATATTATAATTTATTAATATTAATATATATATTAATATATTTTTAAACTTAAATAGATAAAAATGAAGATTTTTAGAAAAAAAATCCTTAAAATCTATTAGTATTAGTTATGATGACTATACTTATACAATGATATCTCATTTCCTATAATTATTATATCGTTCAAAATATTTTTTTTTAGATTTGTTCTTTCTTTACTTACTTTTCTTTTTATCTTGGTGTTTAAACTTTCATTTTTCTCCTCAAAAATAGTGTGAAATAATAATTAGAAGAATAAAAAAATGTATTTCACAAAAAAAATAAAAAATAAAACCAATCCAACCATTGGTTCACGGGTTAATCTATACACCGGATTGGACCAATGATCGGTCACAGGTTGAACCGGCCCGTCCGGTCCGATTTTTTGAACCATAGTACGAGTATAATTTTTCATTTTTATTTTTATTTTTTGCCAACCAGAGTACGATTTTCCGTTGGTTAGAACATAGGAAACTGAACTTACAATAATATAAGCACACTTGATTATCTTACTTGTCCACTCCGATTGATTGATATATGTTCATGTTTTTGTCAGTTCGTGCATTGTATTGGACCAAAACTTTCGCATTTGGATATATATATATATATATATAGATTATTCATTCTCTTTAAGAAAATAATTTACGGTAAATTAATAATACAATCATGTGAAAGTCTGAGAGAATATTTCTGATCTGGTCAATATCTAGCATGCGGATCGAGTGCCATGATTTTTTTTTTCAGTTCATAAATAAATACAGGCAGATGTCCAGAAAATAAATAAATAAATGTTGAAAAGCTACCTTCTTAAAAAAAATTACGGATTTCATTTTTAAAATGTATGATAATATTTAAATAAAATGTAGTAAAAATAAATAAATCTATCGTAAACGGCAAATCACACTACACCCACCTTTAAGTTACTTTAATAGCACCTAATTATCATAACTAAATTCGAGTTAAGATCATTTTCTTTGTTTTTGACCAGTCGAGTTAAGATCATTTTCAATCTCACATTTAGACTATATATTATTGATTCTTCATTACGAATCAAGTAAATAAAATATTATTTGAAGGTAAAAAAAATTAGTAATATTAATATAATGATATAATCATGTGAACGAAGAATATTAATGATTTGGTCAATCTAGGATGAAGAGATTAGAGAACGTTTCAAAAAATCTCAATAAAAATAAAAAGTATACTTATTTATTTGTAGCATGAAGTTGGTGGCTTTAAAAAAGAAAAAGAAAAGGCAAAGTGGCATGAAAAAAGTACTTATTTATAATTGTTACTTAGTAATTATACGTGGGAATAAAAATAAACTGCTTCTAGATTATAAATTGTACATACTATTAAGATGTTTAATTAATATAAATATTTTTCTTGCAAGAAAAAAAATATTTTATAAATAAATGTTAAAATTTTTTTGTCTTCCTCAAAACATTGGAGTCCATTCGAATAATCAATATTTAGCTCATTTTTTAAATATATTTTTAAAAAAAAATCAATTTTTCATTGTCAAATGTTTTCACAAAAAAAACATTATTATTATTAATTGAAATTGTGGTGAATATATGCAGAATTAATATTGCTAGAAAAAAAAAACGAATGATGAAGAACCAAATTAAATTCTATAGTAGTGACTTATGAGGAGTCATAAATATTAATTCAAACTTTGTCCAATCTATACAAATTTTATAATAACATTTCATAATTGAATACCATAAAGTGAAAACTAAAATTTTTAGAGTCAGATTGGATCGAATGGTTTGACTAGTCGGACCATCACTTGGTTACAACAACGACTTAAATTTTACCTTTAGATCACTTTGGACTATTTATTGAACTGGGACCCGAAACAGTTATATAAAAATCAAACTGGCCAACATAAAATGATTATATTAGAAAATTTAAAAAACACAAAAAAATGTATACAATATTTTAGCTGTGTTTTTTGACTAATTTTCAGCCTTATAATTTTATTATAAATAAGTTAATCTCCCGCCACATATTTTGAAATGCAAAATATTTTAATAGTACTCATTTTTTATATTTCATATGTGATAATATAATTATAATTTTAACAATTTTAATGTTGTTTAATTTCAATAGTGCCAACTAATATAATTCAAAATGTATTTTTTATATTTAAATTTTATTCATAATAAGTGATATGTAATTAAAATATTTTTTTTATTTCATCTTGTTATATATCTTTTGTGACTTTGTTAATTTTTTTTATTAAATTGGATTAAGACCCTCCTATCTGATGTAGTTAATTTTTCTTTCTGTTATGCTATAACTAGCTACTACTTTGTAATATTTATATGTTATTATTAATATCTTTTTTCCTTATAATTATAAAAAATATTAAATTGGATGAAGGATTAATTATATTTTGATCATTATATATTTATATAAGATTGTTTTAATTTAATTATTACGTAATCGGTTCGACCACACTGCCCAATCGATATGATCGTTTAAACCATGACCCGTTGTTCTTTTTGATTTGACGTCAGTCTGTCTTTTAAAATATTAGTGAAAATACAGTTGAAAGACAATAGAAGGAGATGGTATATAAAAAAAAATCCTTTATTATTTTTTAATATAATACTAATACAAAAAATCCTATAATGCTTTTAATTGATTATTGACTAAAAAACCTTTATGGATAATGTATTTGTTGTAAATTTAAAATTTGTAATGCAACAATACATATTGAAAATTCCATCCTTTTTCGCCATAATACGTAATACATAATGAAAATTCAGAGTTTGAAATTCATGTTAGCAGCCATGATTATTTTAAGAGGGAGGGTAATTAATTAATTTGCTTCAAGTTGTATATTTATTTTGAGGCTAATTTAGCACTTAGCAGCCATCTCGGACCATACAAACGTTTTTGTATGGGTTGTTTGGTATAAGGGATTTAGAGGGGAGAGAAAGTTTTTATGACTTGAATTTTGAAAAAATTAGAAAAGCGGGGTTGAAAGTTTGTAATTAATATTTTTAACTATTTTATTTTACATCTTATCTTTACTATAATTTTATAACTCAACTTCTCCAATTATTTTAAATACAACTCTTAAAAATTTTCTTTTCTATCCCTTTTCCTCATTTCCCTCCTTCCAAACAGGCTAAAGTTATATGTCTTTAATTTCTTTTCCGATGGCTTTGATTTTTGGGATGGCTTTGAGAAAACCTACCTCAGAAGTTTTGAAAGAAAAAATTCATATGGTGTCTCTATTTTGAAAGTTTCAAATTTTCAACTTTATTTTTTTTCCTTTTGGAAAAAAATATATACCATCATCTCAAATCAATATTGATATATACTCCCTCCGATCTTTAATATAATACATATTTAGAGAGTTGATCTTGGTCTTAAATATAAGACATATTTTTCACATATTTGTCAATCTTTTTCTAATTTACCCTTATCGATGCTCTCTCAATAATAATCAAAGAAAAGTAGGAATGTGAAAATTAAGGAAGATGACTAAGGTATTCTAGAAAATACATGTCATATTAATTAATTTAATTAACTTTATTGATCTAATCAAATTAGATAAATATGTCATATATTAAGAATCGAATGGAGTATATGCTATAAAACTTATTGGAAGCATACTATTATTTCGTGTTAATCAGTAACATTAAAAGATCGTAAATAACAATAAATTAATATAATTAGATTCTATTATAAACATGTGCATGATTCATATTTTCATGTAATTTATTTAAAAATGTTGAAGTTTAACTAGATCAAAAGTCCTCATGCATTATCTTCTTGGCCAAAAGGTAAATGTATTATCTATAAGTTAAAATTTTTTAATTTGAATTTTAAATATCATTTTCAATTATAAATATTGAAATGAGATTCTATTATAAATTAATATAATTAGATTCTATTGAAATAACATTAAAAGATCGTAAATAACAATAAATTAATATAATTAGATTCTATTATAAACATGTGCATGATTCATATTTTCATGTAATTTATTTAAAAATGTTGAAGTTTAACTAGATCAAAAGTCCTCATGCATTATCTTCTTGGCCAAAAGGTAAATGTATTATCTATAAGTTAAAATTTTTTAATTTGAATTTTAAATATCATTTTCAATTATAAATATTGAAATGAGGGTAAAGATTCTATTTCGTTTAAATTAGGTGAGTTTTGCGCATTTGTATACTTTATGGAACAATAAAATGACATTATCTCATTAAAAGTTAAGTTACGTAACTATATGAAATTTTGAAGACAAGTGAGGTGGATGGTTGACGCAGGACAAGGCTTCAAGCAATGCATAACGGAAAGTATCATACCGTCTTTTAAAGAAGAGATAATGACCCATGGACTCTTCTCGTTTTTATAATAAATTTGGCTGCCTATAAAAATGTATTTATTAATAAGCTTTGACTATATATGGTGTTAAGATTTAAATTCAAATTATTGTAAAATATGACTTTTTTTTTTGCCATAGTAAAATATGACTTATATTTTTATCAGTAAGATTAATTTTTGTTGGTTATAGCACGTTTGGATAGCCTCCATAAATGCTTATAAATCATGATTTACAGAATAGAAGGTAGTTTTTACGGTTTACGAGGTAGCTTTTACGGTCTACGAGGTAAATATGTGAAGAAAGTTTATCTCAATTTACGTAAATCGGACTTATAAAACAAACCAAGCTAAAACAAATATACTCTCGTTGGGAACTAATGTTAAATGGCCAATCTTGAAGACTCTTTTTTTTTTTGCACTTAATGACCTATTAATATATAATTATTGGAATAACAATTACAAAATGTGTAACCAGTCGAACATAAATAAGCTTGTGATTTCTTTAATGCCATTGATTTAAAATAATAATAAAATAATTGTTTTTTTTTTGTTATTATTAAAAAAAATCCTGATAAATAGGATATGTCTCCATTTGCTTGTAACTCACCCCTAATCTCTCTCTCTATGTCTCTTTCTCTGTGTAATTTTCTTGTGTGAGAAATAGTTTGGATCCACCCCAGTATGTAAGTCTCTCTTCTCTCTCTCCTATTATTTTCCTTCACCTATCAACTACTAAAAGATTAAAATGAATCCTAACTCTCATAGTTGAAAGATCAAAGATAGTATACTCTTGTTTAATTTTTAAATTTTTTTTTTCACTCTAAGGCTTTGTTTGGTTGGAGGTTAGGTGAGGATAGAGGAGGGTTAAAGATAAAAAATATGTATTTGGTTGAAAGAAGAGGAGGTGCCAGGTGTGAGAATTTTTTGTCATGTAGTGTTCACCTTCCTCTCTATTGTGAACATCCAAATTTGATATTTTTTTCTAAGGGAGAAAATATTTGTGTCTCATTGGCTAAACTGTTCATTTCGTTCCAAAGTTGCTTCTCAACGTCTCCTTCGGTGGTCTCCTCCTGCAGCTTGTCTCGTCACTCGGCATCGCCTTCAGTCTCCTCCTCCAGCATCGTCTCCGGCTGCTCCTCAAGTCACTGTCGGTTGCTCCTCCTCCTCCAAGCTTAATGGTCTCCTTCATTCAAGTAAGCTTGGTCTTCTTCTACCTTACTATCTTCCTTTAAGAAAACTCTGTTTTGATGGTTGATTTAAATTTTTCTCTTGGTTCTAATAAAACATATTGAAATTGATTTATTAATAAAATTAAAAAAAAATTACCAGAAGAACAAAAGAGTATCTCATATTATAGAAATTCAACACTGATTTTCTATAGCGAAATTGATTTTTTATTTGCGAGGCTCCTATAACTGTATGAGTCAAGACATTTGAGTGGACATCTCTTGTTTTTCATTTGACTAAAATTCGAAGAAATTCTTATATGAACTGGGTGCACCATGTCATCTATGCATTACTCAATAAAATCATACTACATTGATTACATTAAATTCCATATGTTTAATTTCTCTTTTCTTTCCGCATTTATGTCATTTGAAAATGTTTCTCCAATCTCCCACTCTCTCTCTCATGAAAGATTTAATAAAAGTGACGTGGTATGATTTTATTAGATAGTGTACATATGCAACTGGTTCATATAAGAATTCTCCCTCAATCCAGCCTGACTTTTTACCACATCACTCTCTTCATCCCTTTGTGACTCATGTCTTCTATTCCTTTTTCTCTCTCTTCTCCTTATTTTATTAATTATCTGAGTCCCTTTTTTTCATTATTGTAGAAAAATTGTGGATAGAGGTATAGGTAAATTTCATCTCAAAATTTAAAAGTGAACTAATTAAATTTCTCATATCACAAATTCACAGTGTAGTAGGGTCAAAAAGTGAAAAACAAGAGTACATCTTTGATATTTTACGTTATTCATTTAAATATATTTTGTTTCATGGTAATCTCTTAACATTTAAATTAAGGGAAAAAAATTTCAGTTGTTGATAACGTAAACAAATTAAGAGAAATGATAACTTGAAGATAAAAAATATTTAACTATTATAATTACAATTAAATATTTTCAAAGCTTAAAGTATATAATCACCGACTTGAAAATATTGTAATTTCAGTCATAAAAAAATTATCACTTTAAAATAAATAATATTTTTTTTCAACAATAGAGTATTAAAATAGGAAAATCTCATATAAAGCTGCTTAAAATAAAAAAAAAATTCTAAAACAGGTTAACAAATTCAACAAATCATTGATTGTGTCATTAATCCAATTTAAAATTTTAAAATATGAGTAAAATAACTTAAATACCCTCTTAGCTATTTTTTTAAAGAGTTTGATTACTTTGTAACTTATTTTTTAAATATATATATCAACATTAATAATTAATAAAACAAAATATGATTCATCTATAGTTTAAATATATTAACAATAACCTTCATGCCAAAAAAACTACATTGACTATCATCAAGAGCAAAAATGTATAATATGTTTTTTTAAAAAAAAATTTAATTTTATTAACATGAAGAATTTTTTTTCAAAAAAAGTATAATATATGCCATTATAAAATTTTTTTAATAAATATATTAAGTATAAATTTTACAATATCTTTTTCTTATATATATATATATTTTTGGAAGTTCTATATTTCAATATGGACAACATTTTGTGAAATTTAAAGTGTATTTGATATCTTTTTAACTAAAATATCTTTAGAAGTATATCAAATTTACACGCGTGTTATTAGAAACAAATATTTAATTTTAATAACTCATATTAAAAAATGAAAAAGTTGAAAATTGAAATCTTAACTAAATATTTTTAAAAAAACTCACATTTATATGTTTAGGAAAATTATTCAAAGCTTGTTTAGAAAAACATTGGTAAAAGTGACTTTTTTTTATAAATAAAAGTGATTTTTATTTCAATTGGTTTTTGGAAACTAAAATTGGTATGTTATGCTTTCCTTCTTTTTTTTTTGTCTCACTTGATAAAAATAACTAAATCATTTTTTTAGAAAAACTCAGTTTAAAAAATCATTTAATTAATTTAGCAAATCATATTTTATTTTATTATATATTAATGTTGATATATAAGACAGTAAAGTTATAGAGCAATAAAATTCTTTTAAGAGGAGAGAGAGGAGAGGCCATTGAAATCATTTTATACTTATTTTAAAATCGTAAATTGGGTTAATAACTTAATTAAAGATTTATTGAATTTATCAACCCAATTTAGAATTTCCTTATTTGAGGTAGCTTTATTTGAGATTTTCCCTATTAAAATGTTTAGAATTTGTTACAAACCTGAAATGAATAAGTTTTATTAATTGTGTATTTTAACTATGACTATACAACTTGTTGAGTTGTTGAAACTGGCAAGTCTATCACTCTCAAGCAAGAAACAAAAAACTAGACTGAGCAATGAACCAGTCACAGTATAGATTCAAGAATCAATGGGTCAATCAAGGTCTAACCGGTGGTCAGATAACCATATTAAAATATTACAATTTATTAGTGGCAATATATATATTAATATATTTTTAAATTTCTATAGATAAAAATGGAGATCTTTAGAGAAAAAAATGTTTAAAATCTATTAGTATTAGTTATGATGCCTATACTTATGTAATGATATCTCTTTTTTTATAATTATTATATCATTTTAAATAATTTTTTTTATCATCATCTTCTGTTTTTTAGATTTTTTTTTCTTTACCTACTTTTCTCTTTATCTTAGTCTTCAACCTTTTATTTTCTCCTCAAAAATAGCGTGAGATAATAGTTATAAAAATAAAATGTATTTTACAAAAAAAAAAAGGTTAAAAAATTGTAACCGGTCCAACCAGTTAAACTACCGGTTTTCCCAATTTTAATTGGTTCAAACAGGTTCATAGTCCAATGGTTGAACCAAACCAGACAACTAACCGGTTCACCGGTTGAACTGGTCAATCCGATCTGATCTCTTGTTCCATGCTCATAAGCCCTACTACGCATTAAAAATTTTGGGTTTATTGGCTCCCTACATTCGTATTGTACAGAACCACAACTAGGGTATTTCTTTTAGGTTATAGGCAATGCTCCTCGAGATCGTGTGTGGACTCCAAAAGAGGAGGCTATACTTGTTGATCTGTTTGTGGATATGCAACTCAAAGGAGAATATATGGACACAGATGGTTTGTTCCTTAATTTATATAGAAAATATGATGGAATAAACGCTTTCAGGATATGGCTTGAAGGGTAATAATACCAATATACTCTCTAGCATGAAAAGTTTGAAGCAATGATTGGATAATAATGTTCAAAATATTGTACGACTTAAACACAAATGGTTTAAGGGTGACATTTGGATTAACTTTTAGAGAATAGTTTTTGAAGAAAAAGTAATTTCAAAGAATAGACTGGAAAATAGTTTTTGAAAAGGTAGTCAAAAAATAGCTTATAGAAAAACCACGAATTTTCACCCTAAATCATGATTTTCTAACAAAAAATAGATTCCGGAGAAAAATAGAATGTTTGGCTAGTTTACAATAAATTATGGTGTTGACAGAAAAATTGATTATAAAAAAAATGAAAGTGTTTGCATTATTTTTCTACAACAACACCATGGTTTCGAGAGTCACCCAAATACTCACTAAGTGGGATAATGTCACAAATTTTGTAATGGCAAATGAAGTTGTGTGGGATTGATCATGTTTGTCATTAGTGCATAAATTAATTACTGAATTAAACTGCAAATTCAACGCAACTTGAGTGGTAATCTCTCTGTGCGGAGTCAATTCAAATTTAGTTGCCTATTTAATTGTGCAGGACACGACAAAAGAAAGATCAATAATTTTGAGAATTTTTTATAATAAAAAAATAGAAAAGGTGAACAAATAAAATATATCTTCTGTAATACCCACTTTTTTATTTATATTCTTTATATGTATATTTATAACATTTAGTGGAATAAAATGGTGAATTGTGGTGTACATAAATTTACAGAAATATTCCAATTGCCGGTTACACATAATTTGGCTAAATAAAGACACGAAGAGGCAATTAATGTGCACTTAAAGACCTAATATTGTAACTAAAATTTGAATATAAAATGATATAAATGATGGCCTCATACAAGTGTCAAAATTCAGCCAAACCAAAGGAAAGAAGTAAGAAATGATATATTTCGATAAATTGTAAAATGTAAGGGCA
Source organism: Albizia julibrissin (assembly GCA_037074505.1). Lineage (NCBI taxonomy): Eukaryota > Viridiplantae > Streptophyta > Magnoliopsida > Fabales > Fabaceae > Albizia > Albizia julibrissin. The sequence continues at coordinate 15,716,318 of CM073481.1, read as the reverse complement.
AAACGGTAATTTTTCCATAAAACAATAAATAATTATTTTTTTCCTGATATTCCCAATAATTTCAGTTAAATGAGAATTAAAAAGAGGAAAATGGTTATTTGGTAATTAATAAGTCTATTTTAGTGTATTATTATCAAAGAAGGTCAAAAAATCCAAAGATTAACAACTTACAAGATGACATATAGGATAATTTAAGACCAACATATACTCTCATTTCTCATGCATTTCGGTAGACAAGAGAAGAAAAAGGGAAATGGAATTTATGTTGTGATATTATGCAAGAAAGTCAAAAAATTGGACCAATAGGAAATTACCACATGTAAAGCCACTTTAGGTTATTCATTAAATCATCATTTCTTCATCTTTCCATCTTCTTTTTCGTGCAAAACTGAACCAAGAGAGAGAGGGAGTTCAACCATATTCCAAAGCTTCAAGAAGGAGCTAGGGTTCTCACAAATCAAAGGTAAGAAGTTTGTAATCTTGAAGTTTATTATTCCTAATCACTTCATGACCTCTCTTAATCACTTCTACTCCATTAAATTCATGGTTTTCAAGATAAATTTCAAGAGAAGAGAGAGGGGGCTAACGTTGAGGAGAGAGAAGGAGTAGGAATTAAGAGGTAAATTTCAAGACTTGCTTCTTTTGCTTTAGTTGATATTATTTTTTTGTTGTTGGTGGATATAGTGTTTTTTTTCTAATTGTGGGCTGAAGTTGAACCATGAGGAAATGTTGCCCAAATTCTCTCTAAACATTTCTATTTAGTGTTTAAATAGCTAATCATGTGGTTAGAAGTAGAAATGAAGTGATTAAGCAAGAGAAAATAAGAAAACAATATGTTACTTCTAAGAATCCTAACTTGCTGCCCTATGTGTGGTGTGAGGAAGAAGTAAGAATTTGATAATTTTAATAATTTCATTGGCTTCAGAAGAAAAAATTGTGTAGATATGCAAATATTCATGATTTTTGGATGCTTGTATATGAATTTGGAAATTTATGAAGTGTGTATGTGCATGTTGTTAGTCTGCCCTGTCTGGAACAATGTGGTTGTGCGTAGTGTTCCATGGGTCAAACATTGTTCAAAAATTCTGAAACTTTCTAGAATTAAAGTAGAGACATAGAGCTTTAATTTGATATGTAGTTTGTAATTTTTGGACAAATACATTAGGAGATATGAATTGTTGAAGTTATACTTTGTTTTCGGGAAAGAAATATGAAGCAGTGATGTTTGGTGAAATTCTGGGAATGTTGTGGTTGTGGTGGCCAAAATTGAGTATTTTTATGTGAAAGTATACTGAAATAGCTTTACATAAAATTTGGAGTTTCCTAGAATTAATGGTGAATTTTTGAAGTTAAACAAAAAGCTAGTAGATTTAAGAATAAGGGTGGAAATAGCTAACTTGGGATGGTTGGACTGCCTTGACTTTGTTTTTAGCTTAGTATGCTAAATTTAATGACAACCAACTTAACTAATTGTATTATGCAAGTATTGGACGGAATAATAATCTATCATCTGTAAATTCCAATTATATGACCTAATAGCGGTTTGTAGCTTGAGATTTGCCTAAGCTCAGACAAACAGGGGGAAATTGCTAAAGGAAAGCAACCAGGTAGTAACTTATCTTTCATATATTTATAATATGTATTATATGTTGTGTAAAATCAACATGAATTATCTGACACATTTTAGTTATGCAGAGTAGTCGCCTGTGGCTTTTCTATGCAAGTGGACGCTCAGGTCAATAACGTTCTGTGATGCACGAGTGGATTCCCAGGGCCTTTTTACCCAGGTGTCTCTCGGGGCCATTGAATTTACCTAGCGCTATGGTAGTTTATGAACTGCATGTGATGCACTGAATGTTGTTGTGATAATTTTGATGTATGATGATTGTGTAGCATGTTTTGTGATGTTATATCTGTATGATTAGTACTACGTTACTATTGATATTCTTTTGAATCTCACTCTTTTTCATAAACCCATCTACAGTACAGGGAGATAGCTCAAGGGGTAAGAAGAAGGTAAATGCGAACAGCTAGAGGCTGAGACACGAAATACTTTAACTTCTGTTGGTTGTCTATTTCAATATCTTTTGGATATTTTAGACATGTATATACCATAAATAGCTTGTAACTTTGATATGTTACAATAGTTAAACTGGTAATACCAGTAGACTAGTAAAAGAACGGTTTGGTTATATTACGCTTCTGATCATTAATGAAACATAATTGAGGTATGAAACATGAGAACTAAGCAAATAATCGATTGCAAACTCTGATAAAACAAAAAAAAAAGAGCATGGTGAGACTTAGTGAGATAGTGAATATTTGTGAAAATTGTTTAAGAAAATTTTACTACTCTCGAAAATCTTTTCCAATCTCAGGTTCAAATCCTGAGGCAGGTTTGAAATTTGTGAATGTTTTTTGGTATTTCTTAATCCGAGACTTAGTTCTGATTTAACGAATGATTTCATTACTCTTTTGTACTCATATGAGGTTATAAAAAATAAGATATTACATCTTCCAAAGACACATTGGTGGCTATTACGGTTCAAACGGATATGGAGTTATGTAATTACTATGCCCCTAGCATAGAAAACTCTAGACCAATGTCATAGATCTCAATTATTTAATTTTATAATTATACCTAGGAACCTAGTATATATATAATCACCTCCTAAATATTTGTTAATTTCCACTTAACATGTGCATCAAGTTCCCAATTATAATTTGTTCCTCCTAATTAGAATAGTCAAATGAGACATTCTAAAAATAGAATAATCACACACTATATTCAAGAAAATATGATCAATCATGCAATTCATTCAATAACCTACAACAATAACACCAATGAATATGAGGAAAGTGAAAATATGAATTAAGTACTACAAAATATAATTGTTCACAAAATCCACACACAATAATCAACCAAACTAAACGGAAATCAAAGTCCATATGAAACGAAATTTTGTACAACAGCAAAGAAGGAAGGAAAAGGAAAAATGATAGGAGCACACCTTTGAAGAAGAAATAGATGAGAGATGCTGAAAACCATATTCCATCTCCACGTGTTTGAAAACTGTAAGGGGTAATAAGATCCCCAATATAGACAGTATCAAGACCGAGATATTGAGATGTTACAAAAAATATCAAAATCAAATTCAGGTGGATTCACATATTGGGCTCATAGGGGGTGGGGTGTGATATCCCACATCGGCTGGGAAGATATGAATACAATAAGAACTAGGATGCAAAGCGTTGAGATGTTACAAATGGTATCAAAACTAGATTTGAATCGATGTAGGTTGATCCACACACAATGATCAACCAAATTAAAGGGCAATCAAAGTCCAAATCCTTCAACTAGGAAATCTCATAGAAATGAGTCAAGGAAAAGATCAAGTGGTGTTGTGTGGCATGCCATGATCTACAGTAAAATGTACATAATTTTTTTTCTCAAAATGGGTTTCAGAGGACATGAAAGTCAGATCATCCTTGCAATGGGATTCACTAAAATTCATTAAGGCAAAGAAAAACAATACAAATAAGAAATATCAAAGAAACAACAACAATAATATCACAACAATTTGCCACAAGACAATTTATTACACATGCAATTGCATAGTCTTTTGTCCAAACTGCCAACTACAACCATTACTTACAGAGCACTAACAAGCATTTTAGGTACTAAAATGCATCAAATGCTAAAGAACAGAACTTCAGTATACAATTTAAGTATCTGCCACATGGAAATTCCTGAGCAATGGCCACTACTACACAGATTGGTTCCCTAAATTTTGGAATGCCACAATTGCGAGAGTAACAAGGGATGCGTAAACCGAATTTGGTAGCCTTTGAACTACCTTCCCAACACCTGGGACACCTTCAGTGCTCCTCTTTGTTGCTACTGCAACTGTAGGTGCTACAATCAAAGTGACAATAAGCCCTTGACTTACAACTGTGAACGTATCCCCTGTCATCCTCTTAATGAACAGATAAAACTCGTCGCGGTCGATTGCCCCATTGAGATTGACATCACATTCCTGCAAGTTGTTTTAGAACGACATGATATGAAGTTCTTAATTACAGACAAATACCACGTATATGGAAAGCTTTTAATTGTAATTGAAGCAGTCGAAGGACTCATAAAAGAAGCATCTGCATAACCAGATTCGGATGTACATTACTCTCTCCTGTCCTTATTATAAGGAACTCTAGCATGTTTCATAATATAACATGTTTTTATCTAAAGCAATAACTTTTTTCACTTAGCATCCCTAACTAACTATAAAACTTCCCAAGTAATTAATCAAACTCCTCTAACCAATTACTTTTATTGAGGGTAGTTTTAATATTTTACAAGAAATAACTAATTTTAACTAATTTCATTAATTTATATAAAGTTGTTATCAGGTGTTTATGATAAGGACTGGAGAGAGCATTATTTATCACCCAGCTTTTGCACTAAAAATGTGATTGAGAATGATAGGTTAGGAGCTATAATGATAGGGCAAATGTAAGCAATCTGGTTTTGTTACTCTGTTTGATTAAAATAAAATAAAATAAAATAAAGAAGCTTTGGCATCACTCTTGAAGTGAGAAAAGCTTCATATGGTTAATATTATCCATAACCTTGAGAATCAGTATGAACCGAAATAAGAAAAGATGGCATTATCTAGCTAGTCACTTTTTGGATTGTCAAGAAAACTGATAAGAATGTCAAATTTAATGAGCAGAAAATCACTTCCAAGCTGACAAGAAACAGAATATTTCAGACTAATCTCAGTCACTTAAATTTAAAATGAGGAAAAAAAAATTCTGGTCTAATAGTAACACGGGTCGTGGGGTGTTTCTATAATATATTTGTTTTTATCTTCGTAGTGACCTACTGAGCTAGATTCCATCATTTTTGTGTAAGAAATTTGAATCCTAGATGACTTTAACATGATTGATTTCATCACAAGATATTCCCTTTCTGTTGATCTTGTGAATCACAAAAGATCATCTATTCCTTAGTCCTTAAGGGGAAAAAAAAAAACAAGAAGAAAGATCTTCTATTCCTTCCTTCACATGGTTAGCTTGGGCATAAAAATGTTAACCTTCTTTTCCAACAAAATGATCTCTACTCATCTCATGTTCTGGGACATTGTAGCTTCTAAACAAGCATGCTTTTGAAAGATAATCATTTTCAAAGTAAAAGCGGAAGGGGAAGAAAAGATAGTCAGAAGAGGAAATAAACTATGATATTTTATGCAATGTTAAAAGAATACTGATTTACAAGCCTAAAACCTTGCTAAGTGAAAATTTCAGTAGCATTGCTTTCTGTAACAAGATAATTTTATAAGCCCTATTTAAATTGGATCCCAAAGACACTCTGTTTTTTTTTTTCCTTTTTCCTTTTTCTACTCAATAAAATTATCCATAGTTCAAGGTGACCTTGGCAAGATTGAGCGTGAAATGGAGAAGTGGATGAATCAAAGTTGGGAGTGAAGCAGATAGATCACCTATCATGAAAATTGTTTTAAGCACATATAGAGCATTAAATGGCAGAAAAACAGAGTACCAGCGAATAGATTTAGTTCCACAAGACAGGGCTTTCATATATGTAAATTAGCATAGCACACAGTTTTGTCTCAGCACCACACAGAACATGTACCTGAATGACTTCTCTGACTTTGTCTTTTGGCGGAGGATCAAAATGTGGACCAGGCAAATACTTATTGAGATCACTACAACATATAAACAGCTCAATTTTAGAAGGTTATTACAGAATTTTGTCAACTAAACTAGATTACTTGTTGATATTGAGAGATCGATTAGTTAGTTAGTCTAATTTCCTAGTTAGATGTTATGATTTGATTAGATTCGCTCTTGGTCAGGTTGAGCCGTTTGGCTAACTTGTCAGTAGGCTAGCCCAGTCTATAAAAAAGACATCTGTATAAGCACAATTCTTGGTCTAGTGGACCAGTGCTTTTGCTCCCTTTTTTTTTTTTTTTGAGAAAAATGGGAATTTGATTAACCAAAGAATTACATAAAAAAAGCAAGCATTAGGCTTACAAAAACACTTTCCATCTGCAAGGAAGCTATACAAATTACAAAGTGCTTTTGCTCTTTTTCATTAAAGTTATTATTCTTTTTTTCTGGTTAACTTTGTGTGTGCGCCATCTGATACATGAACAGTGCTAAAGAAAATTATGAAGGAGATGTCTCACTTGTAAACAAGCAAAACAGCAATATACAGATCTTCAAACGTCAATTCAGCCTTTCCTGGTTGAGTCGTAATTCGGTCAAAAACTCGATCCGTTATCTTCCTTATTTGCCTATGCCTCCACTCCTTACCTGTGTTAAGCATCGACAAATTCACAAGAGCAAGGGCATCACATATCATAACTTTAAATGAAGTGTCTTTGACTTAAAATGGGAAAACAAAATTAGGTATGATATAATCAAATGAAGAAATGGCCTATGAAGTAACCAGTCAGGGTTTCATATTATAGTACATTCAGTTTGTTTATCTAAAGCCTCTTTTGTATTCAATCAATCAAACTAATCTTAGCCAGTGAATATTGGGATTATCCAAAACAGTGTCCGGTTGTCTTGTTTTCTCTTGTATTTCACTAAATACATCCTGGGAAAAGATATGTGACATGGTAATTTAAAAATCAACTTAAAATCAATTTTCAGTAGAAACCAATTATACAACTTGGTTCTCTGATTGAAGTAATATTCTCTTGTTTTGCAGTTAATACTTCAGAGTAATCCATACTAACTCCAGCAAGCATCGTGTGGTCCATACCCATCATGCAGATAAAGAAAAAATACTTTGTCCAGAAAAAGATAAAGGAAAAATACAATAACAGAACTGAATCTATAATTTCCAAGCAAAAAGCACCCAAAAAAAAAAAGTTAACATGAATCAGCAGGACAAAACAGAGAACGGATAAAGCTTCAAGATTTCAGTCAAAATAAAAACTCAGAATACTTTCGGGCCTTCATTTTAACCATTTATTCTTCCAACTTTCATCCTGATTTCTGAGAACAAAAGGATAGTCCACGAAAATAGAGAAATAACAGCGATCGACAAAGAGAAAATCCAAAAGCTATAGAGAGAGAAGAAAAAACACTTGAGGAATCAACGAATCAGCGCGAATAGGAGTAAAATACTTCAAATGAAACAAACAAACAAAAAGAGGGAAAACAATCGCATTAAGAAGATAGGCAATTACCCTGAAGCCTGCCCAAGATTTGCCCCATAATGAAACACTCGGCTTTGGAAGATTGGAGATAAGGTCAAGAGTTGGAGTTTTTGAGGAAGAGGAGCACAGTACACAGGCTTACTGATTTGTGATATGACATCCTACTCTCATTGGCAGAACCGTCACCTCACAAATGTTTACATTTTTTCTCTTTTTTTTCCACCTGGTAAGTAACGAAAGAAACCAAATTTGTAGGTGGCCCCAAAAAAAAAAAAAAAAATTAAAAAAAATGGAAACCAAATTTGTAAGCTGGGGCCTGGGGGGAAAACCAAACCACTCGTGGTATTGATCCGTACTGCTCTGTCATAAGCAATACCCACGCGGGAAATATAAAATTGAAGAATGAGTGACACCTAATAACTCCAGAATAAGCATATGATAAAATAGTCCCTCGTTTGACAGCAAAGGAGTTAGCGGAATTAAAAAAAAGGTTAGGGAATTATGGGAGCAAGAAGGGATATACTTAAGATAAGGATGGAATGTCTGAAATGTGGTGGCAACAACTGGAAGTTCTTCCACATGATTACTATAAGGAGAAGGTGTCCAAAAAAAAATTACAAGGGATTTTTTTTTGGGGGGGGGGCTAGAGGGTGAGAAGGGCATTGGGGACCATTTTGCTCAATTATATAACTCTTTGTTTGGACAGTGTTGAAGAAATTATATTAACTGAAGATAATAGTGCTCTGATGCTGGAAATCACAAGAGAGGAAGTAAAGCAAGTTGTCTTTCAGCTGGGTGGTCAAAAGGCACCGGGACCAAACGGCTTCACTGGTCTATTCTACCATAAAGCATAGGATGTCATTGGAGAATAGGTATGTACTCTTGTCAAAGAATATTTTCATAATGGTTTCCACTGAATGCAATCAATGAGACTGATTTGGTAATGATCCCAAGGTTGATTGCCCAAAAATTATTAATGATTATAGGCCTATTAGTCTATGTAATTTTTCATACAAAATCTTTTCCAAAATTCTGACAAATAGATTCAAATTGCTGTTTGGAAAGGCCATTGATCAGAGTCAAAGGGTTTTTGTTTCATGTAGATTGATCCAAGATAATATAATAGTTGTGCATGAAGTGTTTCACCATATAAGAATAAAAAAGAAGGGTCGGTGTGAAGTTGCACTCAAGTTACATATGAACAAAGTATATGATAGAGTAAAGTGGGATTTTTTTGTGTGCTACTCTTTTGAAAATAGGGTTTTATAAAGAATGGGTGAACCGTGTTTTATGGTGCCTAAACTATGTAACCTTCTTGGGTATGTTGTTTGATAAAAGAACATTGAAAGTGCTACCAAGAAGGGGTTTGAGGCAAGGAGATCCTCTTTCACCTTATCTATTTATTCTAGTCAATAATGTTTTGTCTAGGCTTATTGAAAGGGAAAAAGGCAGAGGACTAGTGAAGGGGAATTTCAATGGCTAGGGGATGCCCGGAGATTACACATAGCTTTTTCACCGATGACTTAGTATTCTTACTTCAAGCAAATTTGGACAACTGCAAGAATATGAGAAATATAATCAAGGAATATTGTAAAGCCTCAGGGCAAGTTATTAATTTGGGAAAGTCCTACTTATATTATTTTTTAAAAAAATACACCCAAGGTACCAAGTGAAGAGATTGATCATACTTTTCAGATTCATGCAGTTAACACCACTAGCAATTACTTGGGTTTACCTAGGCAGGTCAAAATCTCAAGCTTTAAACTTTGTCCTGGATATGGTTGAGAAGAGAGTGCAAGGATGGAGGAAGAAATTCTTATCTGCAGCAGGGCGTGAGGTGCTAGTCAAATCAGTAGCGAATCCTATACCTGTGTACTCAATGTCGTGTTTTTTATATCCAAAAAATGTGTTGAAGAGATTAGATGGTATAGTCTCTAAATTTTGGTGGAACTTTGAAGAGGGTAACAGAAAAATTTGCTGGGTATCTATGGAGAAAATGAAGAGGCATAGAGTAGAAAGGAGATTAGGATTTAAGGATTTTGAGGACTTTAATTTAGCTTTAATTGAAAAGTTAGATGGAGAATTCTTCAAAATCCTAATCAGATTTGGGTTAAAATCCTTAAAGCTAGGTATTTTCTCAATTGCACTTTTTTGGAAGCTAGCAAAGTAGATCTAGTTCATGGTTATAGGCAAGTATTTTAGAGGGTAGGAAAGTTTTGGAAGATCAAGTAATGCTTAGTATAGGGAATGGAGAAAGCACATGGGTTATGGCAGGACCCTTGGCTTGGATATTTGCAGGGAAAAAACTGATTTCACCGTGTCCCCATGAGGATCTCCTGGAACTAAGAGCGTTAGACCTATTATGGGAGAGTAGCTGGAACTTGCTAGCTATTGAGGGGTGGATTACTTAGGTGGAAAGAGAGGCAGTGTGGAAAACCATGTGGCCCCAAGGAATCCGGAAGATAGATGGGTCTAGAGTGGGGGAAAGAGGAGTGTTTATTCAGTTAAAGAAGGGTATGAGTGTGCAAAAGAGAATGTTTTGAGGATGATTGAAAATATTCCAACAACATCTAGGAATGTGTTAGGTCAACGTATCACTCTAAGATGAGGTTATATTGGGTGAGAATAAAAATTTAAACTTATAAATTGAAATTTGATTAAATGAAGAGTATGAGTTTAAAAAGATTTCACTAAGGTATACATGAATATTTTATACTGGTTCAATCTAAGCTCTTGATTTACGTTCAGTCCCTAGAGTCTCTCTGAGTATTTCATTATCTTTTAAGATTGAATCAGATTCTTGGTACCATTTACAACAGTAAGTAAGGTTCCTCTTCGGACACTCACTCCCCCTTACACTTTGTAATGAAAAACACCAACTCAAAATCCCACTATCTTGAGTTGCCCTCAACTAGAGTCAATGAAATTGAATCAATCTCTCTCTCTCTCTCTCTCTCTCTCTCTCTCGTATAAAGTAAATAAATAAACACTGAAGCTTATACGCTGATGTAACACTTATACAGAAAGTGTATAATAAGAACTTAAGATGAATCATTGTTTTGTTCAAGTGTGTGTTACTTCGTGTTGATCACTTTTTCTTTTATAGTAGTTGGAAGAATGACCGTTTGGAGCTTTTATGATTGCTAGAATATATTCATTAGAGTTGTTGGAAACTTTGAACAAAATCGCGCTTCTTTTTCCTTTTGTTGGCAGGATTTTTGCCTTTTGATTTTCTCCGCTTATTGCCTTGATATGATACCTGATTTTTGCATTAGAACCATTGTTAGGTAAATATGATTAATTTATATAAGATTTAATAATGAGAAATAACGTAAATCATTTTTTGCAAAAATCCTTGTAGCAGTCATAAAATATATATAGGTGATAAATTGATTTTGTTCTTAATAAATCGATTTATCATTGTTGTCACAATGATACAAATCGATTTACTTAGACCATAAATCGATTTATCACTCATTCAAGACTTATCTTATTTTGCCCAATTTACATAAATCGATTTATCTATCCTTACATCGATTTACTTTGTATTATGAACTTTGTTAAATCGATTTGAGCAGCATTAACTCGAGTTTGTGGAAAACATTGAGCTCTTGGCCAAATTTGGTAAATCGATTTACAACATTCATAAATCGATTTACTTTACATTTGATCATTTGACTGCTCTCAGCCATTTTGTGTAAATCGATTTGTAGCACCTATAAATCGATTTACCTCACATCTAAGGACTTAGCAGCTTCCGGCCATCTTTCATAAATCGATTTACATGATCCATAAATCGATTTACTTCATATGTGCAGACTTGACTACTCTTGGCCATCTTTTGTAAATTGATTTGCAGCATTTGTAAATCGATTTACTTCATACTTGAAGGTTTGGTTGCGTTGTCTGATGTGGTAGATCGATTTACAACACATGTAAGTCGATTTACTTTATAGTTCAGAAGATCCTGTTGTCATAAGTAATTAAATTGATTTACGTAAGATATAAATTGATTTACGTAAGATATAAATCGATTTACTCCCTATTTCAACACTTAGCTTTTTCTGTAGGATTTGTCACTTGCTTGCCGAAATGATTTCTTTCTCCACAATCTTAAAGTTTTGTTATCATCAAAACATTTTGGTGTGGGAGCTAACAGAATGATCAAAGGCTTATGTGGAAGGAAATTTGGCGCCTCAAGGTTCCACCAAAAGTTAGAACATTGATGTGGAGAATGACTTCTGGTGCTTTACCTACATTTCATAATTTGTGGAAGAGGAAGAGCTATGTAATGGAAATTTGTTTGATTTGTAAAGAAAAAACAGAAACGACTGAACACTTTTCTTTTTGTGTGAATGGGTTAACAAAACATGGTTTGGCAGTTCTTTTTCATTTAGAACAGGGGATTTCAAACACTTAAATATGCAACAGTGAGTGTCAATCTAGTTTTGTGAACAAAATCTGTCCTCTTGGCAAAAACGTCGATAGCAATGACCTTTTGGAAAATATAGAAGACTCTAAATGCTTACATCTATGAGAATGTTGCTTATGACCCTGTGTTTACTTTCTCTCAGGCTAACAGATTGTTACATGAATTTTGGGAAGCAAAGGAATGGAGCAATGTGGAAGACACATCTTCAAATCATAGAAGTGACAATGAACCATAATAGAGCATATGGAAGGCACCTGAAGGTAATTCTATTAAGATTAATTGTGACTTTGCAATGTCCTCATTAGATACTAGGGCAGCAATAGTGTTTGGAGTTAGAGACTTTAATGGATGGTTGTTAGATGGAGTCACAAGAATTGTAGAAGCTGGGTCAGTCTTTATGGCTGAAACTTCTGTTTTTCTTGATACTGTGAATTATTGTATGCAAATTAGCTTACATGTTATCTTTGACTCTGACAACCAAGTTCTGATCCAATGTCTCTTAGAAGACTCTACTCCAAATGATTGGAGAAGCATGAATATCCTTGAAAATATTCAGTGTTCAAGGAAACTAATTAAGAACAATTCTTATAATTGGATTCCCATGACGCAATTTTAGTAGCTGATTGGGTTGATAAAGCTACACTTGGTGGGTCATGCCCCTCGGATTGGGTTTTGAGACCACCGGCACACTTGAGGAAGCTTTTGGTGAAGGATACAAAAACTATTTTGAAAAATCCAGATTGACTCTTTTGTTTAACAACATAGTTTTTGATTATTATGTTGACAATATGCTGTATATTGATACTTTTGATCTGGTGTATATGTTAAGTTTAATGAAATGAATTTTCGACTAGCAAAAAAAAAAAAAGAAATTAGTCCCTCGTTTGATACCATCACAAATAAAATTAAAATTTTGAGCAGATTTACATAGATACCCTTCAATTTCTTTTTACAAAACTATTTCTCCTCTACAATATTTGGGGAAACATAATGTTATTTATGTTTGGATATGCTTTAATTAAAAAAAAATTCAGTTTGATTATAGAAAGATATATTGAAAAACCATTTTTTTTTTACCATTTGGAAAATCATTTTTAGAAGTTTATATATACAAGGCTAGGATAAAACTCATTTTCCCTACTTACCTTATTCATTTTAAAATTATCTTTGAAAAGTTAATCCAAACACCTTTTTAGTAGAGGTGGAAAAATGAGCTGGTCTCAACCTTTCCCGGGCTTAGGCCTAAGCGGGTCAGCCCGTTTAGATCTAATTACCATAAAAACTTTCTATTTTGAAGCCCGGCCCATTTACTCAAGGGCTCAGGTTGGCCCGCACTTCAAGCCTGTTTAATCGAAAAAAAACTTTTTTTTTTCATTTTCTGAATGAAATTAATTAAAACACTAAAATTTTTAGACAACTATTTTTAAAGTATTAAATGTTTTATCTTTTTTTATAAATAGAATAAGTGATCATCTACCTTAAAACAAAATTCTTCATGAGATAGATGCTCTACTTTCTCTTTTTTTCAATATGTGCTATTAGTTTCTTTTTTTGATATAATTTGTATAATATTTAGACCTCTTCAAATACAATTAAAAAATGATTCTCTTTGTTTACCTTTCATCAATAAAAAAAATTATTCTTTCAATATTTCATAAGGAAAAAATTCTTTGGGGAAATATTAAGAACCAAATGAAATATTCTTAAAAATTGAGTAATTTTTTTTTTAAAAATTAATTAGAAGATTTTAAACTAACTATAATGTCATCAACAAGCTTCTCTTAACTTTTTAATAAGAATATAATCAATTTTTTCTTTTAAATCGTTCAAATAGCAACATTATATGATTTGAAAAATATTTTCAATATTAAAAAAATATTTTTTAAAGCAAAACTCAACTTGTAGTCATTTAATAAAATTAAAAAAAATGATTGACTTAAACGGGCTAGTTTTTTTAGGCTCGACTCTTTTTAAAGATTATAAATTAGAAGTCCGGCCCTTGAGGGGCTCAGACCTAAATGGGCCAAGCCCGTCACCTAGCTCTATTTTTTAGAAAGGTTCAAAATTTTGGTCTTTTCTAGCTCAATCAAACTTGATTTTTAGTTTTAACTAGCTTTTCAAAAGTCAGTTTTAGGACCCAAACAATCACTCTTTTTTGTTGAAGGCACTGGTCCATCTTCCATATGAAGAAATTGCTTCCCCTGAAAATTAATTTTTCCCAAATATATTTGTGTGTATAACATAAAAGTGCAAAACATTAACGGAGTTAATTATATCAATTCTCTGCAATTTTGTAGTAATAAGAAACAAAGCAACGCAAAAACCCATGGTTTTGTCAACTGGAAGTCGAAAACTTTACCTATGAAAACCAAGGCCAGGCTCTCTGAAGCTTGGGTTTTAGCTTCTGGTGTTAACGAAGACAACCCCTAATGTATAAATAAAACATGATTAAGGTGAAAATTTGTGTTAGAAGTTTTTACTGAGGAGCAATATTACTTTCAAAATTTTTTTAAGTTTAATATTGTTCCATAAGTATTTACATAGATGATAACTCTCCATTTTTAGTACATTTGAAAAATATTTCGGAGATATTTGGAGAGTTATCTAAACAAATTTTGAAAGATTTCTAAGAGATTTTAGAAGTAAATCAATTTGGTGAATCATTTTGGGGATTTTAGTTTAAATATTATGGTTTTGATATAAAATAGAAATAATTTAATTTAGGATAAAAATAAAAATAAAAATAAAAAAAAAAAAAAAAATAATAATAATAATAATTACTTACTGTTTTGAAAAAAAAATGTTTGAGAAAAGTTAAAGAAAAGAACCCATATTTTCAAGAAATTCTGATTGGGCTCCTGAACATTTTAAAACTTTTCACTTTAATCCTTGCTCAAAAGTTTAAATGTTTTCATTTTAGCCCCTTGGTCAAAACACACGTTTTGACCAAGGGAACCCCTTAGGTTTGGCAGAGACGGAGAAAAAGAGGAAGGAATAGAAACAGTAGCGGCGGGATTTTTGGGAAAGAAGGAGAGACGGAGAAAAAGGGGGAGGAGAGATCCACAGTTGGAGAGGAGCTGAACGAAGGAAGCGTCACGACAGAGGAGAACCTTGAGAGACCTTCAATCTTCATCCCTTCCACTAAGGTCGCTGGCACCATTCCATTTTCCATTAATGCCGGCAACCTCCATCATCATCGAATCATCTCACCATTCTCAAGTCTGAGCTTTAGCGTGGAGAAACAGTAAGAACACAGCACTGCAAGAGGTCTGGAGTTTCGAGAGAAGTTGGGACTAGAGCTGGGAGGCGGCCGTTTTCTCCACTGTTCATCATCATCATTGCAGCAATAAAGCCAGAGGACTAGAGCAAAGCGCGACCATTGTTCAGCTTCTTAACCACCGTCTTTGGAAAGCAAAACAGAGGGGTGGCTGGAAAAGAAGAAAGGAGTCCAAAAGAGCAGAGTGTCTGAACCAGACTCACAGTTTCAGCATCACGAACCAGAGTAAAAGCTAATGGAACAGAGGAGGTTGAACATGAATATTCATTATCTGTGAACAGTGGCCGTGTGTGTTCCTATTATTTTTTATTATTATATATTTTGGACTGATTTGTTGTTATTGTGATGGCTGGAATTAAAGCAATGTGTGGCTAATTTGCTTAAATCTAGAGTAGATATGAACTAATTTGAGGATTTGAGCATGTACGAACCAAGTAATTTGTGCTTATTGTTAATTCTGTTTATTTAATCTTGTATTATTTCGTTTATTTAGTGCTTGATCACCACTAAGTAGAAAATTGAGGAATTTAGATTAGTCTTGAAAGAGGGATCTTAATTGGACCATAGGATTAAGTAATGTGGGATTATAATTTATTCTAATTTGCCAATAGGATATGAATATACCTATTGGACCCATATAATCATATTAGAGTGAAATTGAACATTTATTGCCTTTTGAGTAAATTAGTTAGGAATAACAATTTTAACTTGAGAGAGGGGTATGAGTAATTGGAAGATACTTATATCTATTTAAACTCTAGATTAAAAAATTAACATTAAGTGCATTTATTTTGGGTATATACATGCTCTAACCTTGAAAAAGGGATTAGCCACTCTAGGTTGTTTTCCTCCACTAAAATTTCAAAAATATTAAATTTAGTACTTTTATTTTTGTTTAAATTGATTTTCAAATTAGTTTCTTCTTTGATTTGTTCAACTTAAATAAACATAGGAAATTTAATGCCTAATCACTAGTTTACTTGAATCTCTGTGGGATGACCTTGATTTGCCACTATACTATTTCCACGGCCCGTACACTTGCGGTGCTTATTTAAAATTCAGTGGCATTAATGGAGTAATGTTGTCATTTTTTATTAACGGTTAAACTTAGTTTTTTAATGGCATGTGGCAACATCACTATGTTTTGAAACTTTCAGAGTGATATTAAACCTAAAATTTCTAAGATAACATTGCACCTCAATGAAAACTTTTAGGACAAATTTTCACCTTAACCCAATAAAAGATTAAAGAGGCTTTTAATCAAGTTTTAAAAGTTAGGGATGTTAGCCACTAGGGCTGTACATGAAACTCGGTAAACCGGTCCAACCCGAAAAAAGAAAAAAAGAGTCTGATAAAATTTGGGTGGGTCTGACCCGAATACTGGGTAGGACTGGGTTCAAGGTAAGTGCTTTGAATTGATTAACCCGGTCCTACCTGGAAATATAGATTTTTTTAACATATAAATGGAAAAAGTAGTCAATATATAATTATACTTATAGTCTCATGTCATTATGATTAATTATAGCTATGGTCCCACGACTCCTCCTTTCTCCTTCATCCTTCGTCCTTCTTCCATTCCTTCTTTCATTCAACTCACAGCGCCTCCTCCTTCCTCCTCCTTCCATTCAAGATCTGGCGCCTCCTCGCTCCTTCCTCCTTCTTTCATGAAGATCTGGCGCCTCATCCTTCCTCCTTCCATTTAAGATCCGGTGCCTCCTCCTTCCTCCTTCCATTTAAGATCCGGTGCCTCCTCCTTCCTCCTTCCATTTAAGATCTGGTGCCTCCTCCTTCCTCCTTCAAGATCTGGTGTCGACCTCCTCTTTCCTCCTTCTTCCATTCAAGATTTTGCACCTCCACCTTCTTCCTTCTTCAGCCACAATTCGACACCTCCATTTTCAACCTCTTTCAATATTTGTAACTCCTTTAAATATTACCCCCTAATCTGAAATAAGGCAGATGATAGGACCACTAACCCAATCTTGTCTTGTCTAGTCTGCCCGACCCGATGGATGGTGGTTTGTCTATTGGGCTGGACCAGGCTTCCGGGTTAGAATAATTAGTCCGAAGACCAAACCGGACCAGACTTCGGGTTACTACCATACCCGGCCCGGTCTGGTCCATGTACAGCCCTGTTAGCCACGCTGAACTCAATTTAGGGGAGTTTTATGCATTTTAACCTTGGCTGAATTTAATAATTTTGACAGCTGATGATATGTTATCTGTTTAGAGAGTTCTTGGACTAGCTAAAGGTTGTTCCCAATACGCCATTAGTGAGTCTCATTGCTATATATATAACAACTTTCTTCTATACCCGTTTTCCTGTGATTTTGGATTTAATAATATGGTGATTATATTGAAAAATGAGGCACTACCTCAAATTTAAGGGGAATCACACTTCTTTTGGGATAGCGTTAGGAAGTCTTAAAAGTCCATTGGAAAAAAAAAAAAAATAGTTGTAAAAAATGTTATTTGGCATATTTTTGGAGGACAATTCCTGTTTTGCGTAAAAGACAAGTTAAAATTAAAACAACTTTTTTCAACTTATGATTTTTAACTTTTCTTCAAATTGAATATTTTGAACTAGCTTTTAAATATATTATCTAAAAGAGTTTTTGTCAAATCAAGTTTTTATCAATGTCAATTTAAACATAAATGACAATGCATTAATGAACTTTTATCCTAACTAAAGTTTATAATGTTTGTTTGGAACAACGATTGAAGTCTTAAAAAAAAAACTTTTTCAATCGTGATTTATGGTATACGAGAGAAGTACATGAGATGAGTGTTGTCTTAACTTACGTGCATAAATACTTATAAGCCATTAAATTGCTGATCCAAACAAGCTTTAAAAGTCAGTAAGAATAAAAGTCACTTTCAATCCCAAACATGAGCATAAAGATTGTGATAAGTATGAGTCGTAGAAGCAGAGTTCAAATAAAATAGACAAGTGATGAACATTTACATCAAATTTTTATTGAACAATCAAGTTGATATCAAACATGGAATAAATCTAGTTGTGATAAGAAATCCTTTGCATCCAATTACGGAATGCCACAATGGCAAGAGTGACAAGTGAGGCATAAAGTGATTTGGGAACCTTTTGGGCTATCTTGCCAATAGAACCAGGCAGGGCTTCAAGTGCTCTCATGGTAGCCAATGCAACCATTGGTGTCACAACCAAAGTCACAATCAGCCCTTGACTTATCCTTGTGAATGTGTCCTCTGTCATCTTCTTTATGAACTCATAAAACTCCTCTCTGTCTATTTTCTCATCTGGATTCACATCACATTCCTGCATTAAAACTAGTCAATCAGTCCAACAAACTCTTGTACTCACATGGTTTTTGTATTAGTGTCATAAGGGTACATAACTCATCTCAAAAGATTAACTTGTAGGGAAATGAGGGTATCAAGTTTCCTGGAATAGGTTCTTGGATTAAGGGTTAATTTTTGTCTAGAAAGTTTTTATTGAGGAGTAATTTTGCTTCACAAGTTTTTCGAAGACAATTTTGTCCCGAAAGTTTCAAAAAGAGAGCAATTTTGTCTTGGCCGTTATCTCAATTAATTTTGATCGTTAGTTGCCCAAATATGCTGAGATGACAGTCTACACGTTATCCACATCATGTTTGTTAAGGTGCAAATTTATCATGTTTTAAATCTAACTTTGAAAAAAAAATGAAGGAAATAACACGTGAACTTTTGAGGTAAATTTGCACATTAACAAAAATGATGTGGATGATATGTGAACTGCTAGCTCAGTATATTTGATTAACTAAAGATCAAAATTAACTAAGAAAATGGCCAAGTCAATATTGTCCCTTTTTTAAAACTTCTGGGGTAGAATTGTCCCCCGAAAAACTTTCAGTGCAAAATTACCTCTCAGTAAAAGTTTCCAGAGCAAAATTGACCCTTAACTCTAGTTTCTTGGTCATAATCACATTACTCCCCTGGTGTTAACATAAGAGCTAGCTGAGAAAATCATATTGGTCTTAAATGTAAGATCTTAATCCACTTTAGTTACCAATTTTATAAACTTTTTTTCTCAAATTATCCCAATTAAATGCATATATTGAAGGGGAGGTTTTATCAATTGGGAGTAATGATCAAAGATAATATTATAGAGAAACTGATACATTTGTTATAAATAAATAACTTCATTAATTTATTTAATATCTATAAATTAATTATACAGTTCTTACATTTACAAGTTATAGGCAAAGCCGGAATTACAAGTTATTTATGTTAAAAGTTGCTAGTCTTTAAAAGGACAAAACTAAAGTTCATTTTCTTATATCCGTTAGGTTCAATTTTCCAATCAAATATTACCACATGTGGGCACTATATGATAAGATTTGATAAGAAAATTGGACATACTGAATATAACTAAATGGGCCCAAGTCTTTTTAGAATTACGCAGAATAACTGATTCTTATAGCTATTAATAAATAAATCTGCGACCTCTGATTCAT
The DNA here is from genome assembly GCA_037074505.1 of Albizia julibrissin. NCBI lineage: Eukaryota > Viridiplantae > Streptophyta > Magnoliopsida > Fabales > Fabaceae > Albizia > Albizia julibrissin. The sequence goes on along the minus strand of CM073481.1, from coordinate 15,696,950 downwards.
AAATGCTTGTATTGGCAAGAAATGAAACTAAGTACCTTCATGACTTGTTTGACTCTGTCCTTTGATGGAGGATCAAAATGTGGACCAGGCAAACGCTTATTGAGATCACTGCAACATACATATAAAGCAGCTCAACTTTGAGGTGTGTGTGCATATATATATAGCAGAAAATAAAATTGTGAACTAAATTAACTTGAGAGAGAATATAATATATAATCATGAAGGAGAAGATCAGTTGTTACTTGTAAACCAGTAAAACAGCAATATACAGATCTTCAAATTTTAAAAGAGCCGTTTCTTCTTTACTCTTTAGACCTTCAAAAGCTTTATCTGTTATCTTCCTTATTTTGCTTTCCCTCCATTCCTTATCTGTGTACACAGTGATCATATACAAATTAAAGCAAGAGCATTATATCTATACATATATTGCATATGTATCACAGCTTTGCTAGGCCAACTAAAGCTATCTAATATGCAGTACTACTGAAATATGATACGAAAAAATAAGAAAAATTATAGGGAATATATTAAGAAGGTATTACTCTGAAATCTGTCCAAGACTTGGCCCATGATGATGAAACACAAATTAAACAGCGTGGCTTAATTTGGAGATATATACATATACATACACACACACGGTGGCACGTAGAGTATATGCTTACTTATAACTTACTCAAATCAACATTGTGGCTAAGGCATCAAACTTTAATTTCTCTTCAAGGGATTCATAGCTTGATACATAATAAGGTAAAGGTATTTTATAGTAAGGACCCCACACCTCCTTCCTCTGTATTTCTTTTCAAGGGACCCAATTCCTCTGTATTTCTCTTCAAGGGACCCACTTACCAAAAATTCCCAATTTGCATCTCCAAAAATAATTATGAAGAAATAGGGTCTATAGATGAATATTTCATGAGTGGATCACGTTTTTAGCTTTGGGCCGAAGAGTGTTTTACAGTGGCTTCTTTTGTAATGTTAATGGGCTCTGTACAGTTGAATTTTACCAGCCCCAAATAATTTCTTACAAAGCCCAATAAACAATCTTGGGTTTATATTAATATATCGTTTGATCATTATAGTTCTTATTTTAGTTTGGGTCAATCTAATTTCTAAACTAAAAGCTTTAGCCCCTTCAAATTTTTTCTGTTTAAAACGTTAATGCTTGTAGTTTAACAAAAACATGGTCCTCAGGCCGAAGAAAATATGCAAAAATAAATAAATAAAGGCATGATCCATTTTACTCTTTGAATAACTAAAACAGGTTTAAAACTAAAAAGCCTTTTGATAAGGATAAATTATAAGGATTAAATATTAAATTAATTCGATATTTTTTTTTGAATAAAAAGCCTAGATACACCTTCCTTTTTTCCTACCTTTTGATCTTGGTGTTTTTCTTTTGACACTGTATCTTATGCGGTGTTTGGATTAGGGATATTTCGATTTAGGCCAAATTCATTGCTTTAGATTTGAATAAATTTTATTATTAGTAACTCTTTTCAATTTTTTTGATAAGTTTATTTGGAGGCAACCTTATTTAAGGTACTATCAGACACTAGATATAGGTACATAATTATTTTAAAAAGTGCAGTCTAGAGTGCTCCTGCCCAAAGGATTTTAAATATTTGTATTTCAAATGAGATTTTAAATTCAAATAAAAATTATATAATTTAAACGCCTCCTGCTCCATTTTTTTAAATACTTTTTCATATCCCCAAAATAAAGGCTCCATTTCTCTTTTTATAATTATTCTCATATGTTTTATGGGGCCACTCACAAAAAATAGTCACATGAATATGAAATAATAAAACAAAATTCACATTCAAAAGGAAGAATCTCATTGAAAAGCATTTCCTATGATGATCTTATTTGACCTTCCATCTTCAATATTTCTCTGGGTAGTGTTTGGGATTTTTGTTCTCTCTGTTTTTTTTTTAAAAACTTTTAATGATGGAACGGAGCGCACTGAATAGACAAGATAGTGTCTCTCTGTTTTTTTTTTTTTGGGTAAAATGATCAAATATTATATTAAGACCAGATTTCCAAAGGGTGATGATTGTATGCAGAGCAAGGAAGCTGTCAAACATTTGTACCAAAAGAAGATTTCATGACCATAATTGCTGAATTAATATGACATTTATATGAATATTGTCTACAGATGATAGGACTGATTTTACCAATTGCATTCTAGAGGCTTGGGAGAGAAGTTTGGATTTCCAAGTTGCAATTCTATTATCCACCATTACCAGAGGAACATGATTATAAATTATGGATTTCTCTCTCTCTCTCTCTACCTGGGTCTATCCAAGTTCCCAAGTACTTGCCATTTTTTTTTTTAAGAAAAAACTGATGTTCATCTGATGGCATAAATCCAATTTCAAAGCACGATCAACACATGGACTGAAAACAAGCGTTGACTTGTTGAAATTGATTTCTTGACCAAACCCGTAGCAGTGTTTTCTTAAAGCTTGATTTACTGAATTAACACACTGCTAGGATGCCTCAAAAAAGAAAAGAGAGTCGTCTGCATACAAGAGATGGGAAATTGGGCTTGCTCTGGAACAAACCTTGACCTAACCCTTTCCATAAGTTAATTTTGATCTTCAACATGAGAGATGTAACATGATAGAACATTTGCAGCCAGAATGTATAAATACGGAGACAAAGGATCTCCTTTTCTAATACCCCTATTTTGAAACATTGGCTGTGATAGCTTTCCATTGACACTTAGATGATATTGAACAGTTGAGATGCATTGATAGATGAGACCGATCCATTTTTCTGGAAAGTTCATGCGACATAGGATGGTACACATAAAATTCCAAGACAGTCGATCAAAAGCTTTAGTATTGGACTTTGGGTCCAATTCCGCCCTTATGGGCTGGATTATTTAATTAGGATACAAGTAGCCTAATTAAATAAGAAACAAATCAGCATTAATTATGGATTAAAAAATAAGTTGGTATTAATTATGAGATTGTTGATTGAGAATAATCAATTCATCATAATTCAGGAAATTGATTAAGAATTAATTCTCCTGATTACTAACTTGGAAGGCAATAAGGGGTACATATTATTTTCTAATTAGTAGCCACCATAAACCACTATAAATAGGAGGTGTATTCTTCAGTTATAATCAATCCCTTCCATTAAACCTTCTGGCAACCTCTCTTCTCTTCTATCATCTTGTTTGTTTTAGTGCACTACTGTGTCAACCCTAATTATGCTCTAGTAGTTTAATACTTGTGTGAGATTTACTATTCGGATTCAACCCGACCCGGTACATGTTGCTTTCATCTATCTTTTCATATTTTTCCTTCATTTAGAGAAATCAATCTTTAAGGCTGCGAACTTCTTCCTTCCTTTTCCTTTTCATATTTTTCTAGAAGAATGAATAACATTCATCAAGTCCGCAGCAAGTACTCCATCTAGTTTTTATTATAAGGCATTAACTAACAATTCTCACAAACCAATAAAAATAGTTAAAGTCATTCAATTTGTCCTAAAATTTAAGTAATTTCTAATATTACCCCTACTAATTGCACTAGATTCTAATATCATACTAATTATTATTTTCACCCGTTACCCTTATTAATTATGGGCATACATGAAAAAAAAATTAATGCTCTTTAGAAACAAACAAATGTCTTATAAAAAGGATTAAATACACTTGTTAGTTAGTGTTTTATAATAAGGACAAGAGTGAGTATAATATTATCATAAATGAGACGTCCTTTAAGAAAAGCACTCTGAGCTGGAGCTATATATCCTTATCCTTCAATCTATTCGCAAGCTCCTTGGAAATGATTTTGTATACCACGTTGCAAAGACTAATTGATCTGAGATCCTTTAAAGTTTGAGGCTTTTCCGTCTTGGGAATAAGGGTAATAATGGTCTTGTTAAAGGATCTGAGAAGAAATTCATTATTTCAGAATGTAATGACTTAAGCAAGGAGAAAACAGCTTCCTTAATTTCAATTGGAGTCATTAGGGACATAGATTCGATTTCTGGCATTGGAAGCTCATTCTTTTCACTGTCTATTTCTCTCATTATAGCCCCAATGGAGGAAAAGATAATGAGGAAACTTTCCACGATAAGGAAAAGACACCGGTACAAAAATCACTTTTAAGACCGGTTAAAAATGATATTTTAGACCGGTTCTGGATTAGGTCTTGATACAGCCAGTCTAAAAAGTATTAAACTTTTTAGACCCGTTAAAAAACCGGTCTAAAATATGAACTTTTAAGACCGGTTCTACAACAACCGGTCTTAAAGTTTAACTAAGGAACAAGTAGGGAAATTTCAGTATAAAAAAATAACAATTTAAGACCGGTTCTAAGAATAACCGGTCTTAAATATATATTTAAGACCGGTTATTAAGAGAATCGGTCTTAAAGTTTAATATTTTAAGACCGGTTCTCTTAATAACCGGTCTTAAATTTCTTAGAACCGGTCTAAAAATTTTGTTTTGTTTTTTTTCGTTTTATTTGTTTCAATCTTACCCAGGCCAGTAAGCCATATTCAACAACATCCCCCCTGTGCCACATTACATACACATGCATATATGTATATATTGACAATCAGAAGCAGTGACAACAACATTTTTATTTCCAGAAACAATTGGTATTTCTCAGAGTGCAAACTTGCTCCAAATATAGAATCATGAAGCCTAAAATCCTTATTAGTTCCCCTTTTCCTCTTTTGTTAAATATGACATTAGTTATCGTAATCGGTATGAACCTATAAATGTCAGTCTGTTCAAGGGAAAAACACTTGGCCCTTACAATCATCGACTCTCAACAATCAAAGAATGAACATTATGAAAAAAATCATTGAAAACAAACACATTCAATTCCAATGACTACCAATAACACATGATCAACTTATTCAATTCTCAGAAACAGTACAATATTAACAATTTATAATTATCAGGCGTTTTGAACCACAACAACACAATTAAACAATGATAGCAGGAAAATTGCGACATTGTGTGAACTTGCAATCCCAAAGCTTGTAAAGATAAGAAGGAAAAGAAATATTTCTCATTATATGGAAAAAATTCCTAAGCTTTACAGAGAAATGAAAAAAGTGGAGAAAAATTTACAATAGTGATCCCCTGCCTGAATCAACAGCCAATTAGTATCGCCAATATCCAAGAATTTGTCCTAAACAGAGATATAAACCAAGTTAGATATATATGAAAACCATAAGTATTATTAGAACAACATAAATCGGATTCAAAAACTTACTAATCTTGTAAAAGCTCATAAATGAATTCAGCACAACAATTGCGGATGAAATCAATATCTTCTTCAGGAAAGGGATCAGCAAGATCAAACATCTGTATGTGTAACACCGAAGCCAAACAAAACATTAACTTACTAACTTAAAAATAATAAAGTAATACAAAATATTTGAAATATACATTTATTACCTCCTCGGTAAAGTCAGTCGTGTCTAGGCTGATAATATTGTAAATCTGCCTCAACATATAAAGACCACATAAGTTGGAGCCCGGTGGTTGCCTACGGGTTTGAAAAAGAACATGATATCATCAAAGCAAGCATAAAAGCATAGCTTATGAAACGCATCTTAAAGAAAACAAATATGTACTAACCTTTGGCGTGATCCATGTAGGGTCTTTTAAGTCACGAACATGCCTACCACACTTAGCGTGTAGGAAAGTCCGCATAGCCCTATGATCAAAATCACAAAGATTACTTATTCTGCACACAAACTTTGCACACAAAAGGTAATAAAGCAAGAAAACTTACGAATTCATGGTCTTCTTCAAGTCAGTCCCCGGTTTAAAGTGGAGGGAGCAGAGAAGGATCACTGTGTAACTAGCCTTACACAGAATAACCAATTGCCAATGATCCCTGAAAAAAAGAGATGAATGTTAAGCAAATATAAAGCATTATATGTGATGTTTCAGAATATAAATTTGATGTTTCTTACCCATGCACATAAGGAACCAAGAAACAGTCAGTTTCTGTTTCATTGAGCCTCTGTGATAAATATCTATGTCTGATGGCAGAAGTGGTCCCTTTCTCCGTGGCATGAGCTGGGCACATGAATCCAAATTTAGCGCTCTGCCCAGAGGAAACCAACCTACGATTCATGTACCTATAAAAATGGAAGCACACAAATTAAGGTTACATAGGGTAATTTTTAAGATATTTACTTCCAATTGAAGAAGATACTTACATAAAAAAAAGCTGGACAATCGCAATCGTAAGATTTTATGTAGGAGCGACCATGGACATTAAATCATCCCTCTCAAGATAGCATGCCGCCCCTGACGGTCCAACAACTGCTCTTTCTCTGTATGCTCTTCTCTGTACAATATGCAATTATTAGGGCATGCATGGATCTTTTTATACTTCATCCCTAGTGGACACAGTATTTTCTTCGCATCATAGTATCGGCAAGGCAACACGTTATCATCTGGAAGCATGTCTTTGAAGACTTCAAGTGCTTCTGAAAAACTCTTGTCGCTCCATCCATGCCGTGCTTTCAAGCTTACCAATTTCAATACAGCTTTCAACAATTGGTATTTTGTGCACCCCGGGTACAGCGGCTTCTTAGAATCACTGCACATATTACCATATGCATATGATTGCTCAAAAGCCTCTTCTCCAACATCACGAATAATATCTTCTATCCGGTCATTCAGAATCGTGTCATTATCATCAAAGGCAACCCCTCCTTGTTGAGTTGCGCTTGGAATTTCTATTTCTTCACCATGCCATACCCATACTGTATAACTCTTACAAAATCCTTCACAAATTAAATGTGTATATATATCTGTAGCACTAAGTCGCTTCTCATTCAGACATTCTACACAAGGACAATAGAACATCCCACTATCATCATTACCAGAATTTCTTCTAGCAAATTCCAAAAAATCCCTCACCCCATTATCATATTCAACACTAGTCCGTTTAGCGTTTATCCAACTACGATCCATATATTTCAACACCTTTTTTTCTTCTCTTCTGTATATTAACTGCCCTGGAAAAGGCAGGAGTATGATGAGAGTATGAAAAGGTTACACTCATCAATTTATCTAGTTTAACAGAATTTTTCATTAGAATTCCGCATAAGATATAATTGCAGTCTGTTCCATTTTCTTCAAGTAATATGGAAAATGTATCAACATACACTAACAATTTCATGACTTAAATTAGACCACATACACAAGAATTTCTTTAGTCTAAACCTCAAATCACCTCTCAAATTTAGTTTCAAAACTAACTGAATATTATGTAACAATTTTCTAATCAGCCATTCATAAGCATACATGCCAGGAAATTTGACACAATAACTTAAGCAATCTAGAGACTATGAAAACTAGCAATTATCAGTACCCTGATCCTCAAATAATCAAATCACACCAGTTCAGGACACCATTAATTAAGCTTCACCAATTAATTTCCATCAGAGTAAATGTCATTTTTTCTCCATTTCTATTTTAACTAGCATTCCTATCATGGATGTTAGTTATAACAAAATAGTACATTTGGTCATTAATATAAGACCTAATTTACTAATTTTGAGAGATTAAATAAGCTAAATAAATAATTTAAAGTATATATATTTATTATTTTTCTCCAAAATATTTTACCTTTTTTCTCTAAACTATATATACACATAAGCATTTTAGAGAGTGATCATATAATAGGTGCTATAATTAAGTAATTTATTTATATTTCTAAATTTTTTTAAATTAGTCAACTGAATCTTACATTAAGCACTAAAGGTAGTAATATAGAAATAAGAAGCTGAAGAACAATGGAAACATTTACGGTGTATTTCTCCATGAACTTTCACTCATTTTTTTGCATATGAATTCTTTCACTCATTACATTGTTTTTGCCAACAAAATAAATAGACTATGCGAACAACATATCAAACCCAAACTTGATTCCGTACAAACAATGAGATACACACAACAATGGATTTCTTGAATAATTTGGTTGAAGGAGCATTCCTATTTTAATTTCTAGTTCAATTATAGTACAGATTATATTCTTGGACAGATAGTGAATACACAATGTCTATTTATACGGAGCATTGAGACAGGGGACATTACTTGTTTGAAGTAACTTGGACCGTGGCTTGAGGCGCAGGAGGAGAAGGGCAGCAGTGGCTGGAAAACACGCCGGAGTGAGATAAAGGCTGGAGAAATAAGATGCTCAGCCGCCCTTCACGATGGTACTCATGGTGACTTCTTCACAGCAACGACAAGTACGAACGGAGAAGGAGGGAGTTTCAAACGCCGACAACAGAATATGGGAAAGAAGGTGGAAGCGGCGGCGGCGACTGGAAGGGTGACAAGAGAATACGGCGGAATATCACCTATTGCGTTGGACTTGAGCAGTTCGCGGCGGTGGAAGCAGAGGGGGAAGTGAAACGTAACTGATGAAATGAACTTTCGCGGCCGATCTAGGTTTGAATATCAGACTTTTAAGACCGGTTATTTAAATAACCGGTCTTAATAATTAATTTTAAGATCGGTTATCTAAACAACCGGTCTTAAATTATTGAATTTTAAGACCGGTTATTCAAATAACCGGTCTTAATAATAGTGATTTTTTTATTCATTCTAATAATTTGTTTTTCAGACCGGTTGTTTAAATAACCGGTCTTAAATTATTGACTTTTAAGACCGGTTATTTAAAAAATCGGTCTTAATAATATCGTGTTTTTTTTATTCATTTTAATAATTTGTTTTCAGACCGGTTGTTTAAATAACCGGTCTTAAATTATTAACTTTTAAGACCGGTTATTTAAACAACTGGTCTTAATTTGTTTTTGAGACCGGTTGTTTGTATAACCGGTCTTAAATTATTAATTTTTAAGACCGGTTATTTAAACAACCGATCTTAATTTGTTTTTGAGACCGGTTGTTTGTATAACCGGTCTAAATAAGATTTTTTTAAACCGGTTTTTTAGACAACTGGTCTAAAACATTGCTTTTAATTACAGAATTGCCACCGTGTATTTCTTTTAGACCTTATCCGCAATAACCAATCTCAATAATACGGTCTAAAAATACTATTTTGCACTCGTGAGATTGGTTGTTCCTCGCCGAGTATAGTCTCTCAAGCCACTTATCTGAAAGAATTTTTTACCACCTCATCTTATTATTTTTACTTTTGAAAAATGGTCCCACCAAGATATCATATAGGATGAGAAAGCTACGGTTAAAAGGAAGCTCCACAAAAGCTACCGTCAATTCTTGGAAGTGCATGGAGGGATAAAAGCTCTTTTACTTTCTAAGTTTAGAAAGAAAAACCCTTAGTCAAATAAAAAAAAACTACCATTTGAATTGACTCATACGACTAACATTGAAAAAATATAATCAAATTTAAATCCATCAATTATATAATAATTATCTAATAGTGGTCAATTGAGACCCATTATTAAAACCCTAAAGTGTGAAACGTTGGATTCAATTTTGCTTCATTTTATGTTATTTAATCAATAATCAGTCATTTTATTTTAAAATGCATTTTAAAGCCTGCTTACTATCTCAAACAATAACTTGTTGGTGTATAGATTTTGAAATAATAGAAGAATAAGTCTATTATTGAAACAAAATTAATATAAAAAAAAGGAGAGAATTAATATTTTTACTCTCAATAATAGCCTATTGGATGGATGATGGATCTAAGATTGATCACTGGGCCAACAAACATTATGACATCCAAATCAACAAATCTTTAAGAGTTGATCCTGTTGAAAATAGGTTGATTAATTATAATATATTTAATTAAATAATTAAACTAGGAGACATGTTTTCAGAAGTTGGCTTTAGAAAACAGCCATCTCGCCCATCAACATCCACGTGTAACTACAAAAGTTTTCCATAAATTAAAGCAACAAAAATAATTAATAATACACCAAGCATATTTTACATGTGATGTAATAGCTAATATAGTACTTTTGTTTAAAGATTAATCAATATAATATTTAATTAGATTGATTTCAAGATCAACATAGAGAAAAACAAATTAAAGTGGTTTCAAACATTCAAATCAAATCTAGTCAATAACAAGCTTAGTCTTAGTTCAACAACGTTAATTCACAATATGAATGTACACTACGAGTCAAGGAAAACATAGTCATGGTCAACTTATTTTCTATACCATTTTCATTACTTTTACTATTTTCCTAAAAAAATGGAATGAATATATTTTGTACAAATATATTATATCAATTAGAAAAATGAAAGAGCTGAAATAAAAGGGGCTTCAGTTCCTTCTTTTTGGGAAGGGGACAATATAAGCTTTCAATTAATATTATCAATTCTTTGGGGGGGGGGGGAAATCAATATTATCAATTAAAGCTTCCTTGAAATTTTAATTAAGGAATCGATTGAATCTTAATGAATTTGGTTATTTAAATTTCTTTAAGATAATCCCACGTTTAAGATACTATTTACTGTCTTACAAGTTACAATATATAGGTTCCGAGAAGTTTCTAATTGTGGAATGTTTAGACCATGTGCTGAAATTCTTTAGTAAAATAAATAATTATTAGTTGACGGTGGTTGGTTCTTCTTTCTTCTTTTCCTTTTTTTACTTTCTTATTTTTTAATTATGCAAAGCTCCAAATCCATTATGGTTTATGTTAATCATCATTAAGTTTTTAAAATAAAGGTAATGATAATTATGGTATATAAATATGCAATATTCCCTACGTCTTGGGTGTGTTCGAATATTTCTTATAATTAAGAATTTGAAGCTAAATATTATAATGTCATTATCCTCTTGGGGTTGTCCCCTCCACGTGGTTCCATGTGGCTCCACTGAAAAAATTGGAAAAATTTAAGTTCCCTTTTACTGTTTCTTTTTTTAAAAAATAAGCTGACACAAATAAATGGGATACATTTTCATTTATGGACCAAAATCTTGGGTGATGCTACTGTTATGTATTAGGAATATATCGTTTGATATACAAAATAAAAAATATCATCATACTAGTATTTTTGAGACGGAAAAAAATAGTACTTTTGCTAAAAAAAAATTGTTTTAAAAAAATACGCATTACTAATTGCACATATAAGACCTGGAACCTGGAGGAGTATTTTAGGGGAAATGATATAATAATAGACTAGCAAATAATAAAATTAACTATTTTTTTAAATATATATTGATTAATTAACTTTTCTTACACTTTAAATCCAAGGAAGAAACTAAGAAGATATGGAGATTAAAATAAAATTTCTTTTCTGCTAATTTCTAACAAACGAATAGTTGAGTTGATTGCTAGTCACTCTCTCACTCTATGTTTGTGTCTATATATATGTGTATGTATGTATTAAAAAATCTTGATATACTAACAAATAAGATTTGTTTGAGAATGAACAAATCGCACGCGAGGACAACACTCCAAATTAAGTTAAAAAAACACTTAAAATTGAAGTTTCACGGAAACAACTAACACAAGAATAAAAATAATATATATCATCAATGTGCCTTCAAACGTACATAAGTCATATTATATATACATATAAATAAGTCATGATGTTTCACTGCTGGCTACACATCTGTGTGTACTTCTGTTCTCTCACAGCAAACTTAGCTTCTAAAAAAATGATCCCAAACAATCTTTCTCCTTTTGAATCATCAGTTCATCAGAAATACGATCATGATCATATTCCTTCCACTCTCATTAATAGTGTCTTCTTCACGTCAAGCTCTACTACTACTACTACTTCAAACCTTAACTGCGTCGACAGTGTTTCGTTTGATGAGCAGTCTCTAAGTAACTCTGGCTGCACGGTGTTTTCCGGTGAGCATGAATCGGACCCCATGAAATTGGGAGGAGCTGCTGGTGATAGGGCTAATAATAATGTCAATAGGAATGCTGAATCTGTGGCGCGTGAATTGAACGCGCAGTCCAGATGGAGGAATTACAGAGGCGTGAGGCGTCGGCCATGGGGGAAATTCGCGGCTGAGATCCGGGACCCAAAGAGGAATGGTGCGAGAACGTGGTTAGGGACATATGAGACAGAAGAGGATGCGGCTTTGGCTTATGATAGAGCTGCTTTTAAGATGAGAGGTAGCAAAGCCAAGCTCAATTTTCCACACCTCATTGGGTCAGAATCACCGCCAGAGCCGGCGAGAGTAGTCGGTCACAAGAAGCGGTGCCACTCACCGGAACCTTCAACCCCGTCAGGGTGTGCTTCGGAGGATGGTGGATCTCAAGGGTCAAGTAATAATAAGAAGAGCCTGACTGCTTGTTTATTGAATAAGTTAGCAACAAGTCGAAGTCAACTCAGAAGCTTGAAATAATAACAAGTCCTCCACCACATTTTTCTTCCTAAAAATAATTTCTTGTAATTTTATGGTGTCTAATTATGAATTTTTTTTAAAGATCTAGCTGTAGTTTTGAAATTGCGATAAAGTAATATTTGGGGTGTGCACTGCTAATACGAGTTTACTTAAGTAAATCTTTTATTATCAAATGAGGAGAAATGACCTCTATTGAATAATCCTTTTCTCTCAAGATAATTAGTACTATTGTTAGCATAATAAAGGGCTTTGGGTATTTTTAGTCTTGCAAGTATTTGTGAATATCTAGAGACCAGAAGTTTTTGTTTTGCTTTTTTTTTTTCTTTCACTCAATGCTGCTCCTAAAGTGTAAAAATCGGAATGTTAATTTTTACTAATAAATTTAACTGATAGTATGCACATCACTCTTAATACATGTACACACACACAAAACCCTAGAGATCCAAGAGGCAAAACCTGCAGGTATAATGTGATCTAAGCGAGAAGTGATTGTAATTACGACCATCACCTATAGAATTGTAAGAGTTTCAAGCGATTAGATTTGAGTATTTCAATGTTTGATTATATCATTAAAATTTAAAAGTCAAAATTAATATTTTTAATGGTGTGTGTAACATTGCTAAATTTTTAATTTTACACTTCTAAGGTAACAGTGAGTCTTCTTCATTTTTTGGGACAAAATTGACCATTAATCCTGTAATAAATTGGGAAATTTGGGATAAATTCCTATTTTCCAAATTAATTGGGGAACTATCCCCAATTTCCCCTAATAAATAATCCTTTATATTTTTATCAAATAAAATGTACGCCACATGAAATTGTGAGTTAAAGTGCAACTTTTCTCCTAAGGCATTTTTTCAATAATAATTAACACTCTAAAGTATTTTTTTAGTACATGTCTGTGTTTAAAGACTAAAGTGTTTTCTTAGCAACATTTAGCATCCTAAAATAACTTTTTTGTGAAATTTTTCTATTAAGATATTTTCTCCAAAAATTAAAATAAAAAAAGAGCAAGCTTTGGTCGAACATTAATTGAAGGGCCAACATGCGAGCACATGAACATGATACTCAAATTTTTTGGGAATAAATGGATTAATTATAATATCATATGTTTCATTAAATAACCAAACAAACACCTTTAAAAAAAATAACCAAACAATTTTTTTCAGAAGTTAGCATAAGAAAACACCAACCAAACGGTACACGTGTAGCTGGAAAATGCTTCAATATAATTCTTTAATAAAAGCAAGAAAAAAGAAATAATAATTAAAATCTCATACTGTGTGCCATTAGAATGGACCAAGCCTATCGGACTAGCCTATTTAAGCCTATCTAAGTGAGGGTCGGACTTGTATTTCAGGTGGTGTAAAAGGACTTAAATGGGCTAGCCTGTTAGGACTCAAAAATAAAAAGGCTGACCCTTTTAAATCTGTCTTTTTTTCATTTATTAAAATAAAATCCTCACTCTTGTTATACATCACCCCTTGCTTGGAAAAAAAAACCTTAAGGGCCTGTTTGGTTCAATCTCATTACACCCTGCAGTGCTGTGCAATGTGATACAATGGTAATGCAATGCAATATTAATTACAGGGCTAATGTTTGGTTTGATTTTTAAGTAAGGTGCAATGAATTATTATTTTAACAATTATTTAAAATTAATATATTACACAAAGTCTATTTTACCCTTACTATAATCTTTGTAAAAAGAAAGTTCAGAGTCAGGTGGAGGAGGAGGAGGTAGTAGTGGTGGGAACGGAGAAGGAAGAGGTAGTGGCGACGGTGGCGGGTGGCGGCGGAGAAGGAGGAGGTAGTGGCAGCGGCAAGTGTCAGCGAGGAGGAGGAGGTAGTAGCGGCAGCAGAGGAGGAGGAGGTAGTGGCGACGGTAGCGGGTGGCGAGAACAGAGAATGAGGAGGTAGTGGTGGCGGTGGGTGTCGGTGAGGGAGGAGGAGAAGGTAGTGGCGACAGCGGCGGAGGAGGAGGTAGTAGCGGAGGTGTCGGGTGGCAGCAGCGGTAGAGGAGGAGGAGGAGGAGGAGGTAGTGGCGGTAGTGGAGGAAGAGGAGGTGGCGGTAGTGGCGGTGGTGGAGGAGGAGGTGGTGGCGGTGGCTGCAACGGCAGAAGAGGAGGAGGTAGCGACAGGTGGCAGCGGTGATGGAGAAGGAGGTGGCGGGAGGTGGCGGCAGGTGGCGGCGATGGTGGAGGAGGAGGTGCTGGCGGAGGTGGCGGTAACGGTAGCGGTTGTGGCGATGTGGCTAAGTGAAAATATATAAGTAAAATAAAGAGAAGTAAAACTAAAAGGTAAATTAGACTTTTCTAACTATGCAATGAGATGGTAATGAGGATTCATAGGGGGGAGGTATGAATGAGAATTACCAATTTTTTGGTAATCATCATTACCATGGTAAACCCTATTACCATGCTAAAGAGCAACCAAACACTCTTCTCATGGTAATGCAATCATGATTACCATTGCATGCATGTAATGGGGTTAAACCAAACAGGCTCTAAGTACTTCAATTCACACACACTAGCTTGTGCTCTAATGAAAGTTTAAAGGTTCAAATTGATGTTAAATTATTTAGTTCTAGTCACTTCCCTTACATCTAATGACGCTATATATATGTATGATTTACTCTGATTCATGTATCTATTGCACACAGGATAATCAAACTTCCAAAAGCAAAAGGGCGTATTGTTTTTCCTAAAACAATATAATTTTATTCTGTTCTTCTTTTCAAGACTTTCTCAAATTAAATTTTAAACTAAATAATATTATAACAAAGAAAATTTAATAATCATATTATATATATATATATATATATATATATATATATATATATATATATAACACTGAGATTTTCTTGTCTTTTAACTATTAAAACTTTTTATATGTGACTACAAAAAGGTGGTAAATTATTTAGTTTTGATTATTTTTTAATTGGGACAATAATTTATTAGTGTTTGAATTTTGATTTGCATTTGTTTTGAAGTTTAGATAATAGTTTAACGTTTTGTTTTATTAATATATATGATTTGAATTATAAATTTTGAGATATTTATTATATATATATATATATATATATATATATATATATATATATATATATATATATATATATATATATATATATATATCAGAATAGTTTTAAAAAAATAAAAATACATGAAAGCCTCGAGCCAACCTTAAGCTTGTATATCAAAGGCTGGGCTTCAATAATATCATGATTTTATGGTATGTGGGCTTTTCGAGCTCGGCCCTTTTAAACTCTGGCTGTCAAGGGTTGGCCCTTTAGAGTCAGACTAACATGTTTTAATAGTTCTTAGTGGTGAGAGGTGCTGGTTGTTTAAAGAAAGAAATAACAATTAAAAAGCACAATCTAAATATGATGGGGACAAAATTTTGATCAAAGAAAATATTCAAATCAAAATTAAAGCATTACAGATATTTCCAATCATCATTTCAAAATAGTAAAATCATGTCAAAGTCATTACTAAATTCTTAAAAAATGAATATTAATTATACCAAAATTAAATATGATTTAATCTCATTTAATAAATGATATTCAATTTAGTGATTAAATTAGCATGAATCACTTATTACTCCTACTCAACAGATATGTGTCACAACTCAACCAAAACGCACCAGCTTGACGACGTGGCACTCTGAATTAAAATTTCAGAGGGCACCAAGCCACCAACATTCGGCTTTCAACCCCTCCTTTAATTTTATATATTAAGAGATAACAAGAAAAAATATGAGAATATTACATTGAGGTCCCAAATAAAAAAGAAAATGAAGAAATGATCTATTAAAATTGCAAAATGAAAAATTGGTCCCAAGAAGTTGTTAATTAACAACTTGAGGGGCTCTATTAACAACTCCTTATGACCAATTTTTCATTTTGCAATTTCGAGGGACCGATTTTTCGTATTTTTAATTGCTTGGAACTACAGTATAACTTTCCCAAAAAATATTTAACTCATTCCCCTATAAAAATTAGTTTAAAAGTGAGTGTTTGTCAAATACTGAAATCGTGGTTTTAGAAGCCATTTTTTCGTAAGTTGGGACAAAACTTTTCTTCCATACTTATTTCGTAAATTATAAAATGTATTCTCCAAAAGTTCATCCAAACACACAGTAAAATTGGTAAGGAGTTGACTCATAATTTAAGAAGTTATGAGTTCAAATCTCACTGTAAATGTGAGGATCTTGTTGATATACAATATGTAAATATCTCTGTAAATACTTTTTAAGTCTAAAAGTATGTTCTGACCTTGGTGAGGCCTCAGAACCAACTCACTCAAACTTCTTTTTATAAAACAAATAATAACTCATTCAATCAATATTTATTTTAATAATTCGAAATTCTCATACAAATTTTAACGGAAAATTTTCAAATAAATACCCTCCCAATTTTTTTTTTGGTCAACAACTCCCAATTTCAAAATTCAATTTCAATGATTTAAAATTTAATAATCTCAAATCAATCATATTACCAACATATAATTTTGAAATATGTTTATGATTTTATAAAATTGCCCTTCACATTTTTAAAAAATCCCAAGCCCCCTTGTCGGTTGGCTGTTGGACCTCTGGCACCAACACTACTCTCGTCGGCAGCCAAAACCAAAGCCGAAGCCGAAGCCGAAGCCATGCACTGGGATTTTTATATGGGATCCCCTACCACTTGAATTAAAAAAGTTTTTAATGATCATTGAGCCACTAATACATCATGGTGAAATTATGCAAGAAAATGTATAAGTTTACTTTTAGCCTTCGACCACATTAATCCTCAAGTGATTTACATAACAATTCGCCATTGTTCATTAGCTATTTACTATAACAATACCGTAATTGATAACCCCTTTTTCCAAATTTCAAACTTGTTAAAATAAATGAGTAAGCTACATTCTTTAAGTAATTTACAGTTTTTGTTTAGCAATTTATCACTACACTTCACTAGCTGTTGACTGCCACTTTTTTCAAATTTTGAACTCGTTATTAATTGCAATACTGTTATGGTAAATAACTAGTGAAGTGTAGGGAATTGCTATATAAAAGTTGTAAATCATCTGCAGTGAAAACTTAATAGTAAAAACTTATACTATTTCAGATTCTTAATATAAGACATATTTAGAAAATTGATCTTAGTTCTAAATATAAAACATATTTATTAATATTTTTCTAATTTACCCATATTCATGCTCTCTCAACAATAATCAAGAAAGAGAGTGAGTTAAGGAAGATAATTTGTGTGTTTTAGAAAATACATGTCGTATTAACTAACTTTCTTAATCCAATAAAATTAGGTAACTATGTCTTATATTAAGGACCAGATGAAATACTATATTTTATATATTATATGGATTTCAATATCACTTGATGTGTCCCATGCAGTTGCGAAGTCGTTGTAGATTTGAATATTTTTAGTCCATTATTGATTGAGTTGTTAACTTGTTATTATTAATTGGTTAAATAAATAAATATTACATGTACTTAATTTTAGCACTAGTTAGTTTAAGAAACGATTATCTTGTTCACTTAATAGAAATGATTAGTGTGAGCGCTGTCTTAATAAAATAATAAGAATACGTATTTGAAATTGGCTTCTATCTCTGCCTATAAAAGATTCCTTCTGAATAGAAAATGATCAACACAGGACTACTGTAGGTTTTGAATAATTAATTAAATGTTAAATCAAGAGACTGTGTATATCACATGGAGTTAGATAAATAAAATACATTCCATTGTGTCCTAAACGTAGATGTTAATTATTCGATAACTAATTTACAGAAATTAAAAATAATTAGTTATTTGTGAAAATTGTGTATTGATTTTCATAAAATATTTCTTTTAATAATTTGTGGTTAAAAATACTCCTTTGAAAAAAAAAATCTCTTGCAAACAATATATATTTTAGATAAAATGATAAATTTAAGAGACAAAATGGATTGAAACCTTAGGATGAAAACAAGCCTTTCTACTCTCTTATATTTAGAGCATGAGGAATAAATAGCATTGATTGCAATACATTTTGTCAAAATAATCATAAATCACGAACAGTGTGTTTTGTTGTTAATAAATATGCTTCATTTTAAAGTTCCATAGTATATTCATGAAAATATATCTTGTAAAATATATAATACTCACATGATCCTAAATGTAAGACATAATTTGTAATAAAATTTGCTTTACTAATTAGGTCTTATATTTAGAATCAGAGGCAGTATAATATATTGTATCAAAAAGAAATATATAAAAGAATAAAAAATATAAAACATGTCATATTATTCACAGCCATAGGTCATAATCCTTGCAATTAATTTATCAGATTTTGTATGAAACATATTATACATGTGGTATGTTTCCATGTAATAAGGAAACATGTTTCCATAGAATAGAGGAATGACTTATATGTGTGTGTGTGTGTGTATACATATACTTGTATATGTGTTTTAGATTTAAGGAATTCAGATTATTCTTCCTTCTTTGTTTACATGGTATCAGAGCTTTAAGGTTCTTTGAAAATTTTCCAGATTCCGGCGAGTCTTTGAATTTTTCGGCAAAGAATTTCCAGATTCCGGCGAGAATTTTCCAGATTCTGGCGAGAATTTTTGAGTTTTCTGGCGCTGTTCATCGGCATTATCTAGTATTGTTCATCCGTAGATTCCGACAAGGTTCTTCAGTTTTCCGGTGACTGTTCATTCCAGTTTCTTTTTCTGGTGACTACCTCCAGTTTCTGTTTCCGGCAACGTTACCCAGTTTTCCGGCGAGGCGGTACTGTTTGCACTGTTTTGTACTGTTTGACTATTCATCCGATACTGTTCGACTTTCTGGAAAATTTTTTTCCAATTTCCGGCGTGGTACTGTTCTAACTATTCATCGAACTGTTCATACTACTGTTGGGACTATTCATAGTTACTGTTTGGGACTATTCATAGTTACTGTTTTGATATTATTCCGGAAAATTTCTTCGGTTTTCGACAATATTCACAGTTACTATTTGGTACTATTTCATAGCACTGTTTTTGGTATTGTTCATAGTACTGTTTGGAGACTGTTCATAAGCACTATTTTGGACACTGTTCATCACACTGTGTTTACCTCTGTTTTCCAGCGGCTATTTTCTTTTCCAAGGTACTGTTCATATAATATTTTGGTACTGTTCATAGTACTGTTTGTCACTGTTTATCGGTGCTATTTCATCAGTGTTAATCGTGACACATTATTTTTTTCATGGCTGAATCGAAGAACTCTAATATCATCAATTTTCTTGAAGCTCTTGACTCCTCTTATAAGACTATTCGCTCTCAAATTTTGTCTAGTAAGGAACTCCCATCTCTTGAAGATGTGTTCTCACGGGTTCTTCGTGCTGCTAATTTAATTCGCCCGTCTATTGTTCACAATCCAAGTGTTTTAGCTAGGTGTGATTCCTTTAACAACAAGAATTATGGGTCTAAACAAGAATTATATGTCTTCTGGCAGTTTCATCTGTAATTATTGCAAGGAGCCTGGTCATATTAAGAAAAATTGTCGTAAATTATAGAACAAACATCAACGTGATCAGCAGCGTAATCTTGCTCATATTGCTCAAATATCTTATAATTCCAATTCTAGTCCATCATCTATAGGGGGCCTAGCTACAGGTACTTGGTCCTATAGTCTTGCTACTACTTCTATGAAGTGAGTCATTGATTCTGGTGCTACCGACCACATGACAGGTAACCATCATTTATTTTCATCGTATGCTCCATATGCCAACCCATCCTCCATACTCGTCGCCAATGGTTCCCCGGTCCGTGTTCTTGGATCAGGCACTGTTAAACCAACTACATCCATTTCATTATTTTCTATTCTTAATGTTCCTGATCTTACATTTAATCTTCTGTCTCCTAGTAAACTGACTCGCCAATTGAACTACTTTATCACACTATTTCCTGACCACTGTTTAATCCAGGATCTTTCGATGAAGCAGATTATTGGTAGGGGCTATGAATCTGGTGGACATTACATCCTTGATGACCAGGTGCCGCGTCCTATTGCTTGTTCTGGTGGGTCATCTTTCTTTGAAGTCCATTGTCGTCTAGGTCATATGCCACTTTCGTCTCTAAAAAGGTTATATACTCAGTTTTCTTCTGTGTCTGCTTTAGATTGTGAGTCATGTCAGTTTGCCAAACACCATCGTGTTTATTTGGCACCTCGAGTTCATAAACGAGCTTCATCCCCATTTGAGTTAGTTCATTCTGATGTCTGGGGTCCTTGTTCAGTTTTGTCTCAAACTGGTTTTCGATATTTTGTCACTTTTGTTGATGATTTTTCCCAAACCACTTGGCTTTACTTAATGAAACAACGTTATGAATTGTTTACACATTTTCGTAATTTCTGTGCTGAAATTCAAACTCAGTTTAATACTCCTGTGAAAATTCTTCGAAGTGATAATGCGAAAGAATATTTTTCCGCCCCATTCACTGATTATATGCATAGTCATGGTATTCTTCACTAATCCTCCTATGTTGATACACCTGCTCAAAATGGTGTTGTGAAAGAAAGAACCGTCATCTCTTAGAAACTGCCCGAGCTCTCGTGTTTCACTCTTGTGTTCCTAAATCTTTTTGGGCTGATGCCGTGTCTACTGCTTGTTTCCTTATCAATCGCATGCCTTCGGTTGTCCTTGGTGGGGATGCTCCATATTCTGTTTTGTTTCCCACAACTAAGTTGTTTCCTATTGATCCCAAAATTTTTGGTTGTGTTTGTTTTGTTCGGGATGTCCGTCCAAGTGTAAGTAAACTCGATCCAAAGTCATTGAAGTGTGTCTTTCTAGGTTATTCTCGAATTCAAAAAGGTTATCGGTGTTACTCTCTTGATCTTCATCGTTATCTTGTGTCCACTGATGTAACCTTTCATGAGTCGTCTCTTTTCTTTAAGTCTTCGGTATTATCTGAGTCTCCCTCTGTCATTGATGGGCCTGATGATGTTCTAGTTTATTATGTCCATGTCTCACCAGTACAGGTTGTTGTTCCAGAACCTAATATCATCAATGGTCCTGATGTTGCCAATGCCCTTCCCTTGCCAGTGACTGCTTCGCCAACGGATTCTGTTCATGCACCTGCTCCTACTTCCCCGGACCCTGACACTCCTGATCCAATTATCCCAGATTCTGCTGCTGATCCATCTGATAACCTACCTATTACCCTTCGGAAAGGTACCCGTCCTCATTGTCTTCCCAAAAGATATGCTGAATATACCTATCATATCTCCTCCTTTGTGTCCTACCAGCACTTGTCCCCTGCTTCCGCTTTCCTTGTAGCCACCCTTGAGTCCATCTCCACCCCTACCACTCTACACCAAGCCTTAGCCCACCCTAGTTGGCGTGCTGCGATGGAAGAAGAAATGATGGCCCTTGACAAGGCTAGTACTTGGACTCTTATTGATCTACCTTCTGGGAAGAAGGCCATTGGGTGTAAATGGGTGTTTGTAGTTAAACTAAGGCTGATGGTTCCTTAGAATGGTTGAAATCTTGGCTTGTTGCAAAAGGTTATGCTCAAACCTATGGTATAAATTACTCTGAGACTTTCTCTCCAGTTGCTAAGCTCACTTCTGTTCGTCTTCTTGTATCTCTAGCTGCCACCTATAATTGGGATTTGCATCAGTTGGATGTTAAGAATGCATTTTTGAATGGTGATCTCCTTGAGGAAGTTTATATGGAGCAACCTCCTAGTTTTGTTGCTCAGGGGGAGTATGGGAAAGTGTGCTATCTCAGAAAGTCATTATATGGTCTGAAACAGAGTCCACGTGCCTGGTTTGATAGATTTGTAATGTGGTTCAGAAGTTTGGATTGAGCCAATGTAAGAGTGATCATTCTGTGTTCTATCAGCAGTCCAACGCAGGCATGATTATTTTAGTAGTGTATGTTGATGATATTGTGATTACTGGGAGTAACACTTCTGAAATCTCAGAACTTAAAGTCTTTCTTAACTCTCACTTTCAGACAAAAGACTTAGGACCATTAAAGTACTTTCTCGGTATTGAGGTTTTGAGAAGCAAGAAGGGCATCCTTTTGACTCAACGGAAATATGTTCTCGATCTCTTAAAGGAGACTGTAAAGCTTGGAGCTACACCAAGTAGTGTTCCTATGATATCGAATCCATTCCTGGATTTTAATGAAAGCATGTTTAATAAGCTACCTGATGACTTGAAGAATAAGATTGATCCAGAGAAGTTGAAGCCGTTTGCATTTCCTGAGAGATATAGAAGACTCATTGGGAAACTGAACTATCTGACAGTAACTCATCCTGATATAGCATTCTCGGTCAGTGTACTTAGTCAATTTATGGCATCTCCAATAGTGGCACAATGGGAAGCCTTAAAACATATCTTATATTATTTGAAAAGTTCCCCAAGTTGTGACATTCTCTATATAGATTATGGGCATACTAAAGTTGAGTGTTTTTGTGATGCGGATTTTGCAGGATCTAAGGCAACAAGGCGGTCCACTACAGGCTACTGTGTGTTTGTTGGTGGAAATTTGATATCATGGAGAAGTAAAAAGTAAGGTGTTGTGTCAAAATCAAGTGCAGAAGCAGAATACAAAGCTATGTCACAATCAGTACAAGAGATTGTGTGGGTATTTCAACTCATGAAGAAAGTTGGCGTTGCCACGACATTGCCTGCAAAGCTATGGTGTGACAATAAAACAGCATTACATATAGCATCGAATTATGTGTTCCATGAGCGTACAAAGCATATTGAAATCGACTGTCATTTTATTTGTGACAAGATCAAAGAAAATGTTATATCTATTGTGCACATGAAATCAAATGATTAGCTGGCAGATCTTCTGACAAAAGCCTTAAATGTGACACGGGTTGAGTATCTTTGTAACAAGTTGGGCATGATCAATAGGGGGAGTGTTAGAATCTCATAGAATAAGGGATATGTTTCCATGTAATAAGGAAACATGTTTCCATAGAATAAGGTAATGACTTATATATATATATATATATATATATATATACTTGTATATGTGTTTTAGATTTAAAGAATTCATATTATTCTTCCTTCTTTGTTTACACTTATTATTACCAATAATTTTACATTCACAAGCCACCTTTCAATGGATATATATTTTATTTAATTTCAGGATCAACTAGTATATACATGATGTGCCTAGAAGTGTCTGGCGAAGTCAACGTTATTCTTTTTGAATAAATTCGTTGAATATTTACTTTTTTATTATTGTTTCACTCCTTTTCTTTTGTTTTCTTTGAGTATGTTCGTTGTTATTCAACACTAAGCAGCACTACTAATTACACAAGTGCATCTTTAGCTTTCAAACGCCTAAATCTAGTCAGTTACGTACAAGCGGGATCTTAGTTTCAACAATGCTCTCTAATGGTAAAACATTTTCCAAATTTACATATTTTAATTTTCTTTCACACTGAAAAGCAGTCAATAATCTTAGTCCATTTATATAATAATATGTAAGAATTCCCATCACGCACGAGCCATGGAAAATATATATGGGTATGGTCATTTTTCAACTTACTTTCAATTATAATATATAAAGGTGACCCATCGATAGATGCATTTGAATTTGGTCGATCAAAGATCTGAATAAATAAATCTTATGTTTTATGTTCATGTACTTTTCTATGATCAATGTCGTCAACACGTTTCATTAGATCGAATAGTAGTGTGGTCAACAAAACATTTAATGTAATATAAAACGACTTTTTCCGCATGGAAGACACGATATATTTTTTTTAAGTAGTGTTTTTTAATGATAATCAATAAAAAAAGAATAACCAACAACTTAGTAGTTTCATAAATTTTGATGACCTATGTTCTGGAAGATAGTTTTGTAATTTAAAAGTTTTGTAGGAAAATTGATTATCCTAAATTTTATGGTTACCTTTTTTTTTTGTTAAGCATGAAATTAGATACCCTTGTATAGATTAATCTAAATTGATCACTTAATTAATAGTTTTGTTTAACTATACTCTAAAATCATCTTTTATTTATATTTAGTACACAGAAGTTCAAAAAACAGGGAGCGAAAATAAATGTGGAAGTAATAATGTTTGTATCTCTATAATATTACATTAAATAATAATATAGTTCATGTAATAAAATCAATCCTAAATCTCAAGACCCGTTTTATTGTCGGTTAAAAAAAATAAATAAAAAGGAAAAAAAGACCCGTTTTATTTGGTTAACCTTAAACTTAAATACATTAATTAAAATATAGGTAGCTAGATTTGGACAGAATTTTAGTTAAGTTCACATTGTGTTACATTGGTCTACAAAGTTATGCTTATTGAACTTTTGAAGCCAAGTGATGACTCTCTTAAAGGGATTTTTATATGAAGTACCGTTGGTACGGTACCATTGAACTGCCCATATAGCTTTGGTACTTGGGTCCTCAAAATTTGTGCAGAATCACAATAAAATATGGAACATGTGCCCTCTCATGTATTTTTTAAGTACTCCGTCTTTTTTTTTTTTTTTTGTAAGAGACTTTTTTTTTAAATTTTTTTAATTTTTTTATAAGAGACTGTATATTAACACATTTTACAAGTATTAACAATTACTGGCTGTTTTTCTCAAGTACACTTGATTATGTAGGGAGAGTTAAGACTGCATTAATTTAATAATTTTATTGATGAGGAATGTTAATTTTGGAAAATGATTGAAAATATGACCAGATTTAATTAGAGTAATTAAGCATACCTAGTTTTCTTATCAATTGGTATGAAAATTGTTAGACGCCTCATTTTAAGATAAGCTTTCTTACTTGTGATGAATGAGATTCTTGATAAATTTTGAAAGTATATTATTATAAATAAATTGAAAGAAAATTAAAGGATATTTAACTTTATATATATTATTTGAGGGCTATCAATAAGTTATATAGCGTTTTGGTTTTGGCATAGCCTCGGTATAATTTCACTGCTCAGCACCAGAAGCTCACCTCAGGAGTAACAAGTGAGAAAAGCATTAATGTCATTATATTATAGAAACCATAAACTAAATAAAAGATATTATATCACTATTATTTGTATCTATATCTCGGCCTTCTTTTCTTTAAATATCTTCATTCAATATAAATTTTTATGGATTTAAGATGATTTTTTTGTCCTAAATTTCTCCACCTCCTTCATGCCAACTCTTTACTTTTGTCTCATTCTTCAACTCATTTCTCTTGTGTCACATCTCGGGTTTTTAACTTTCATTTTGGAGGGTAGCCCTAATCTCTAGAATAGTTTTAGTGTAATTTTAGAATAATAATGAGATATATATATTAATAGATATTCATGTTTGTGACTTTGTAAACTCTCATTAAGATTTTCAGAGTAACTTTTATAATTAACTGTAAATGATGGAGTAACATGTAACTCTGAAAATTTTTTCATATACTTGTGAATTGTGTATGATTGAATCATAAATGACTATCTTTTATTAACAAAAATGGACTGAATTATATGTATATGCGTATGTATTATAAATTCTTAACTAATGTTACAAGTAAATTTCTTTATAAATCACTTTATTCACGTTAATATTTTAATTATAATTAATGTATTGTTGGATTATTATTTTCTTTTCAATCATGATTGTATATGTGATGATATTTGATACTAATATAAACATAATTTATTGTACCTTATCTTTTAATGATATTATATTTATTGGTGATTGAATATAATTGTCATGGCGGTTGCATTTGTGATGGGTTTGAGTAAGAAGAAGGAATTTGTATGATAAAATCATTTACCACGTGGTATGTCATCACTTGGTGCATAGTAGATGGCACTTGTCAGGGCCCCTTCTTCCCTACTTTCCGTTGGCTAGGATTGCATTGGAGCTGTGGGACATATAACACCTCTTTGGTTTTGTTCTTTTAAAGAGGGGAGCCATAGTTCGGAATTAAGCTATACATCTTTGCTCGGGTGCATCTTAAGAATTGGTGAGCTTAAGACAATATAGTCAAATTGATGAGTTTAAGTTGGACTATATGTTAGCATGTGGCTCCAGTCAATGGAATAAAGATGGACGGTGATATAAGAAAGGTTGCATATTGCATACCGTATAATTGTATATTACATGTTGTGATGAAAATAGAGACTGACATAATGATGATTAAATTTGATTGTATTGCATGAGGATCATGATATATGCAACTATATATATATGTAATCAGTTCCTTCTTTTAAATCATATGTGGTTTGCTTGTGTACAACAGAAACTTTCAGTAGTTACTAAGATGTTGAATCTCATCCCTTCATATTAACAATTTTTAGGTGAATGTTAAAATAAGAAGTAAGGGATGGCACACGTGAAATGAGCCTTGAAGGCTCTGTCATGCTTTTGGAGCACAAATTATGCCACTTTATATTGGATTGCCATGACACTAGAATTGTGTTATTATAAAATCCTTTGATTAATTAATTTTTTTTTAAACTAAACCTTTCAAATAATATTTAGAATTATTTGGTAAATGTCGTTTGGACTTGTATATTAAGTATATGAGTTTTTAAAGATGAGGTTTTAAATTTGGTATAAGGGGAGGGGAGAGAAAGAGAAAATTTTTATAGGTTGAATTTTAAAAAAAATATTGAAGAAGTGTGGTTATAAAATTTTAATAAAGATAAGATGTAAGAAATTTTTAACCCAATTTCTCTAATTTTTATAAATTTAACTCATAAAAATTTTCCTTCCTATATAACTACTCAAGAAATTTCATTGAGAGTTTAGGGTAGGAGGCTCATTTAAATTAGGAGACTCTCTCTGTTTTTTTTTTAATAACAGTTGGAGACTCTTTATTATTGTGTAAGAGTACTACACTACAAAAAAATACAGGATTAGCGACGAAATTTTATTCCGTAACTCATCCGTCCCTAATCCCTCACAAATTCCATCACTAAAATTAGTGACGGAATTTAGAGATGGAATTTTTTCGTCTCTAAATTAGAGACGGATTAGCGATAGAATTACATTCCGTCACTAATTTCCGTCACTAAAAATTAGCGACGGAATTTAGAGAAGGAATTTTTCCGTCTCTAATTAGGGACGGAATTTTCCGTCCCTAATTAGTTAATTCTGTCACTAATTAGTGACAGAATTTAGGGACGGAATTTTTTCGTCTCTAATTAGCGACGGAATTTTCGTCTCTAAATTAGAGACGGAATTTAGCAACGGAAATTCCGTCGCTAATTAGAGACGGAAAAATTCCGTCCCTAAATTCCGTCTCTAATTAGCGACGGAATGCAAAATTCCGTCACTAATCAATTAGTAACGGCCTTTTTAGCGACGGAACAAATTCCGTCGCTAATATTGTTCCGTCTCTAATCCGTCACTAATTTCCGTCTCTAAGTTGATTAGTGACGGAAATTCCGTCACTAATTCACTATTTTTTTGTAGTGCTAATTTTCTTTCTTGTTCTTTTAACTTTGTTGTACCATAGCTCTCACTTTACCTTATGATATACTACCTCCGATGGGTCGTTAGTATAAGAGTTAACTAATTCATGAATATTAAGAAAATTAGTTAATTTAGTTATTTGAAATAAATAGGCATTGGCTTTCCTAAAAAAACCTTTATTAATCATGTGCATTGAAACTAGCACTTAATATCATAACTTAATTAAAAACCAGATGTAATATCATTTTGTATTTTATAAAAAAAACAAAAGCAATGATGCCTAAGTATTATAACAATATTTCGAAATAACTCTCCCACCTTTAACTTTAGAGAGAAAATTTGACTACGTCGTACATGTCTATGTAAAATAAATCTGAGTGAAAGGAATTTTGGGGGAAATATAATGTACCTAACAAAAGGAGGGAGATGTAGATGGAATTTCTCATCTTTTCTAATAAAAACAGTCTTGCTGACATGTACGTATCCACAAGAGTTTACAAGGTGAAGATCTAGAATACTTGTTGAAATTCTTCTGATTATAAAATATTAATTGTTGTTCTTTTAATTGTGCGAAGAGCCACGATTTATTATTAAATGTTAATTGATCATCATTTCTTTTTCGCCAAAATGTGATATATATTTTATTCCCAGAATTTTATATGGGGAAGATATATAACACGTTTTGCTAGGTGTTCAAATATTTCTTATAATTATAGATATATATTTTATGCTACACATTCTCATGTCATTATCATTTTCAGTTGGTCCCCTATACGTGGCTATACGTTTTAAAAAATAATTAATTAAGTCCCTTTTCGACCAACAGGTCAAAAAAACAAAAACAAAAGACCGACGCAAAATTGGGATTAAATAATATGACAAAAGAATTTGTTGAAATTTAATTAAATAAAAAAAATTAAAATAACTTTGAAGACAAAAAAATTCATACTTTATATTAGAAATAATAGAAATGTGAAATATTAAACCATAATCGTTAAAACATAGACGTTGAAAAAAAAAAATTAATGCTACCAGATGAACCTCTACGTTGAGATTTGATCGTTCTAAGCATGCAGTTGTCTAAGAAATCAAACCGTAATCTTATAATTCCTTTAGACAACAAGAAAACAAAATTTATAATATAATTTAAAAGACAAAAATTTCAAAGGTATTATAACGAGTTCTAATTTTATTTGTCAAACATGCATGTCAAGTCTTTGAATAATGAACTTTTTTTGGGTCAGAGAATAATGAAATTTTAAATTTTTAATATTTTACATAAAGAAGAAGCCATGATTTTATCATAGCATATAATAATAATTGAGCCTTTATACTCACAAATAAATAATATTTGTTTGAATAAACGAATCACACCCTCACGACAACCACTCCAAATTAATTAATTAACCAGTGAAGCTTCATGGAAACAACAAAAAGCTCAACAATAAAATAATATGACCAGTCCCGTTAAAATTAAGTCATCACACATATAAATACAGAAGCCATATTTGACTGATGATCCTTGCTTCTAAATAGCAAAACCAAACTTATCAAAGCTTCTCATCATGAACCCTAGTTTTTCTCCTTTCGAATCATCAATTCAACAATATCTGATTGAAGATAATGATCCTTCATCCATAACTCCGGTGGTACGATGTTTTCCGGCGGGAATGACGACAACAACGCTATTAATCCTAGGGGATATGATGGTATTGTTAATGGTAATGATAACACAGGATCTGTGGCTTGTGAAAAGAACGCGCCACCTAGATGGAGGAATTACTGAGGCGTAAGGCGGCGGCCATGGGGGAGGTTCGTGGCGGAGATTCGGGACTGAACAGGAATGGGGGGAGGACATGGCTGGGAACCTATGAGAGGGAGGAGGATGCAGCTTTGGCTTATGATAGAGGTGCTTTCAATTTTCCACACCTCATTGGGTCGGAACCACCACCGGAGCCGGCAAGAACTAGTCGCTGGGCAGAAGCGGCGCTGCCTTCATCAGGAAGAAAGGTCATCCGGCTGGTCAACCAAATAAGTTAGAAACATCAAACATACATGTCAGAAGCTTGAAATATAGTTTTTCTATTAATTTCTCTCTGCTGTTATTAGTTTTCCCCCCTCTTTCTTTCTTTCATGAAAAGAAAGGTATAAAGTTGAATTTGAATACGAAAATCAAGGTTCAATATTTTGTAAATCAATACATTCTTTGCAATATATTTCAATTATGATGGTTAGTTTCTCTCTCTTTTGGGTCATAACTTGTTATTTTACGCCGCATGGAATTGTATGTTGGTGAATATTTTTGAAATTTTTTTAAAAGATTGTTAGGAAATTGTCTATTACCATTAATTTTGATGAGCTAGTTAGGATGCATTAATATATACTAATGAGGTTGCTTGAGTAAATCTTTAATTTATTATCAAATTGGGAGAAATAATTTTCTGTATTAAGTTGTTTTCTCTCAACCTTACTTAACTATTGTTAAAAGGCACTTAGGTAAAAGATTGAGAAAATTTCAGCTAACAACCATTGTAACAAATTAATTTCAGCTGGCCCTCAAAAGAATTGAAAGCAGTCTTGGGGTCTGGGCTGAATTGAAATTAATTCAGGATGGTAAAAGAAAGAAATGATTCTTTCATAAAGAAAGGAGAACCAACCTCTAATCTGAAACTAAAAGAGGCCAAGATTGATTTCACCCTGAAACCTAGGGACTGTTTGATTTGTTTTTAAAAGTTTTTAAAAAAAAACAATAAAATAATAAAATATGTTTGGTAAACTGTTATTAAAAACTATTTTTTTAAAAAAGTTATTTTTAAAAACTAAAAAACAAAAACAGTTTTTTGTTGTTTTCTTTTTTTATTTTCCTATTTTTAGTTTTTAAGGCAACCACTTATCCACTATCGACCCTACACTATCAATGACGACCACCACCACGTCATCGGTGGCCGTATCACTATGTTACTTCAAAAATAGATTTTTCAAAATAACTATCCAAACAATTTTTTTTAAATTCTTTAAACTTGGTTTTAAAAACTGTTTTATAAAATTATTTTTAAGGGATAAAAAATAGAGAATAGAATCAAACAAGCCATCGCTGATTCCTTCTCCTACCATCCGTGAGTTGCGTCTCTCTCTCCTACCGCCCTTGCGTCGTCCGTTTCGGTCCATACTTGGACCCTAGGGGAGTCTCACTTTCGGTTCACACTGATCTTGCGATTTTGTTGCAATCTCCATGTACTTTTTCTATCGGCTTTTTACGCTCTCATGCTCCATGTTGATATCAACTCTCAGTGTTTCATTTTTTGTTTTATAATGGGTTTTGAATGACAATGAGTTCTTTCATAAACTAGAACTAAACTTGTATGATTAGAATTGGGAAAATGGGCCGAGCCGGCCCTTTTAGACCCTGAATTTATAAGGGCCGGGTTTAAGATTTTTGCCTCAAAAGTGAAAGCGAGCCTAAAAGGGCCGGCCTTTTTAAGCTTGTATATATATTTTTATTTTTTAAAATTATTTATATGATAATAATATTATTGATTTTTTATATTTTGTTAATGATGTTGCAAATATTTAGTTGTTATTATCTTTTTTAGAATTAAGTTTCATAAGAATATCTTGTATTAAGAATCCTAAAAATTAAAAATCTATAAAAATATATTTCTTATTTTATAAGAAAAATACGTTAGATATTTCTTATTTACTCCAAAGTTTCACATATGATGGTAATTTACTAATTTATTTGTATTTTGTATTTGTTATAGAGTTATTTATCATTTTGATCTATTATTTGTTGCATATAAAGATTATGGATGTATTCATAATGTGGGAGAAGAAATTCTTGATATTTTTACCCTTTAAGCAGAGCTTACTACTCAAAGTGAAGCATAATCAAATTTCCTTAAAATTGATGATAGTGGTGAAGAAGAAAAAATTGATAGTCGTCATACTCATGTTGCTTAGAGTGTTTAGCTTCTTACCTTTTTATGCTTTGTGTGATACTGTGAGTTATTTGTGAACACTATTTTTTACCTTTGATTATAAATTGGTAATTGTATTTGTTTTATTGCATGAGGCGTGTAACCATGTAGCTAAATCTTATGAAAATGACTTCTGTAAAGACCCGCCTCATATATCCCTTATTACTGATTTTACTCAGAGTAGCAATGCGTAGTTCAGTGGGCATACAGGAATAACATGAATATATTGATAATATTAATACAATATTGCTTGATTATAATACAAAAGTTTCCCCACTAGGGGTTTACACAATATTTACAGACCTTCAAACAACCAGCAACAGTCATCTTCGTGCATACCTCTTTTCTGATCTCAGCACGTTTCCAATGCTCACCTGTCTGAATGGTTGTTTGGGAGGAGTGAGATTCGAAAGAATCTCAGTAGCAAACATTACCACTATGCATGCCAGATATATATGAATGCATGACATGCTTTCCTACACTATTTCATGCCAACATAATGACATACTGCATGCTCGATGTTATGACATACATATGACCATTGCACAAATATAACAGAGCTTCAACCAATCATACATGTTCCACACAAATAGGCAAAGCAGTCACATAATCAATGCAAGACATACATATCACATACATGCAGAAAAGGTAAGTTCACTACCTGGTGCGAACCCACAAGGGAAGATCCCACGAACCTACAACCAATTCTGAGATATGCTCACCCCAAGAAAGCTAAACAAAGATCTACGATCCACTTGAACCCTTGAACACGAAAGAACAAGGACCTGAAGTGTTGGAAGACGCCACAAGGTTGATCAAGCATTGATAAGTCTGTTAGTTCTAAGAAGAACCCTAGAGAGAATCCACTCTCAAGAAACAAAGTGCAGAAATGCAACTTTCATTCATATATCAAATCTCAAGTGTGTTACAAATGAAGAAGCACAAGGTATTTATAGATAAAAACTACCTAATTGTAATAATTGCAACTTAGAAAATTGCAACTACAAAGTCTAATACCATGTGCTAGGAAATCCAAAACCATGTGCTAGGAAACTCAAATTTCTAATACAATGTTCTAGAAAACACAAAAGTCTAATATGGTGTGCTAGAGAACCCAAAAATAAAATATGGCAACAATAATTTCGCACAAATAAAATCCATAAAATATATTAAGCATGTAAAGCCCAAAATGTGCTTATTTAGGCCCAAATGAGTCCTCCTATGTGTAGTACTAGGTCCAAGCTCTTCAATTGCAAGACTTCAAGCCCAAAACTTGATCAATATCTCCATTTGCAGCCCAAATGAAGTTAGTGACATTTTCAGCATTTTCGTCCAGCTTTGATCCGATTGCTAATTGCTTCGTCCAAGTTTCTTGTACAAGCCCATTTAATGCTTCCTTAGTTTTTGAAGTTAAAGAGTTGTCACTTGAATATGAAGAGACAACTTGCTGATTCTGGATCGCATCATTCCCTCTCTCCTCAAAAGGATTCATCCTCGAATCTCCACTTGAATATGAAGAGACAACTTGTTGATTCTGGATCGCATCATTCCCTCTCTCCTCAAAAGGATTCGTCCTCGAATCTCCACCTGGATCAAATGGACATAAATTAGCCATATTTAAAGTAGCACTAGCATTATACTCACTAATCATGTAAGCATTATCATTGAGTCTTTCAAGCACTGGAAATGAATTATCTCCTCTTGGAGCTAATTTAGACTTCTTATGAGCTAAAAATATTTCTTTTATCTCCAGATTCAAAACAAACACCGCTTCTTTGTATGTTGCCTTTGGATGCAAAATGCTCAATTTCATAAGGAAGAAATAATTCAGTAAAGCTAATGTCACTTGCATACAATTTCATGAAATATTCAAATTCAAGCAACTTAGTATTTAGAGAAGGAAGAACACTACACCTTTTTGTCAATACTTCAACAACAACATTCTCTTTACCTCTTTTATATATGGTGACATATGGAAATGTCTCAATAAATTTCAGCCAACTTGCATGTCTCTTGTTAAGCTTATCTTGACCAAACAAATACACATGACAAAGAAAATCAATGTTTTCCATGCAACAATCAGAATTTTCCATGCTTGAAAACAATTGTTCTTTTCTCAAAACTTCAAGCACATATTGCAGAGGATTCACATGCTTTTCAAGATTGTTACTACAAATCAGAGTATCTTCAAAACAAGATGCAACATGCATATAAGAACTCCTACAAATAGCAAAACCCATGTGATCATGAAAATTCAAGGTCTGGAGTTCAAGGCATCTAGAGGGCAATAAGTTATCAAGAATATCAAACTTTAGAGAACCAGAATGTTTTTCACTGTCACTCGAAGGAGATGAAGGTTCAATGCTTCTTGAAGATAAGAATCCATCAGGTGGCTTCTTAGGAATCAAATCCAAAAATTCCTGCAACACAACAAAATCACAAGGCAAATAATGATTAAGATCATTAGTAACCAAAGAAATACCCTTGCAGTCACTCTTAACCTCACTTTTCTCACAACTCTTTTTATCTTTCTTTTCACTCAATTCTTTACACTCATTTTTACTCTCTTTATTTTGACAACACTCTATGCTCTCAATGTCTTTTTCTCTCTCAAACTGAATTTTTCTCTCAAGAATAGTTTCACAAAAATCACTCTCACTCATATTTTCACTTTTCTTTTCATGATTAAGAGGAACTTCTTCAACCACAAGATTGGTACTTGGAATATGAAGGTCTTCTTCACACTTCTCAGCTTGATTTTCAACATCTTCCTCCTTGGCTGGCTCTAACTCGTCTTTAGGAACTGTAACAATCAAGCTTTCAATCTCCTTTGCAATGGAGCTACTTTCTGAACATTTTTGTTGCTTGATCTTTTGCTCATACTCAACAACAAATTGAACCAACATATCAATGTCCAAGAAGGTTAGGGTCTTTACAAAACAAGCTAATTCAGGATTAAGCCCATTTACAAAACGATCCTTAGTAGCTTTTGAATTTTCTTTCACTCCAGCTTTAATCAAAGCTAATTCCATCTCTTGAAAATATTGATCAACACTCATGGAGCCTTGTTTCAATTTTTGCAGCTTTCTTTGGAATTCTCTTTTTGATATGGAGTTGTGACTAGACATCCATTGGTCGTTTTCAGCACTTAACTTCTGGAATCCTTTTAATAAAGATTGAAGATGTCTTTGAATTTCTTTTTCATCATGCATATTGATGATACCTGAAATGTTAGATTTAGAGAAAAAGGGACCTCACCACTCTACTCACGTGTTTCACTCAAACAAGTTTTATTATCACTCGTGTTTCACTCAAATTTGGCTTTTAAATTGAGTGTATGGACTCTTGCCTTTTTCCACTCTTAGATTCCTCTTGAGGCTCTTTAAAGAACTAAGCAATTCATAATTAAAGCAATCTCAATTTGCAGAATCAACACAACACTTATAAATGTTCAATTGACACAGATTGAAAAGGTTTAGTCAATTTCCGGATATCAAGATAGATGCTTGCATAGAATACATTCAACACATCAATTGGAACTTTCTCTTCTTCTTTTTTTGTATATATATTTTTTTTGTCTCTCTTTTTTTTTACTGAAACTTAAAGAGAATATACAGAATCTATCACAAACTACAACACAAGCAATCTGAACCCAGAAATTCCAGAAAGCGTCTGAATTGTAAAGACTACAAATCACTGTGGAAATTTCGGATTTGGATGCAATCAAAACGAGCAGAAAGAAGAGATTCTAAACAATGGAAATGACCTATTTAATGTTGGAAATCATGAAGAGAAAGTGGTCGAACAAGGACAGAATATTTAGGGACGTTCTGGAAAAACGAAGATGAACAGTCACAGAAAATTTTCAGAAACACAATGGATTAAAATGAATAGAACTCACAAATGACAAATCAGATTGGAATGATTCCAAACCGAGATGAAAGTAGAGATATTGAACTATGAAAATGACTCACTAAATATTGAAAAACATAAACAAACGCTTGACAAACAGAAGCTATAATTTCAGACACGAACACAAATGAGCAGACGAAAAGACACAAGAACAACACAAAACTTAAAACGAAAATGGAAACAAAGAACAGAAAGATATGACCTAAGTTTAGATCAGAAGCTTTGATACCAAGATGGTGCGAACCCACAACCAATTCTGAGATATGCTCACCCTAAGAAAGCTAAACAAAGATCTACGATCCACTTGAACCCTTGAACACGAAAGAACAAGGACCCGAAGTGTTGGAAGACGCCACAAGGTTGATCAAGCATTGATAAGTCTGTTAGTTCTAAGAAGAACCCTAGAGAGAATCTACTCTCAAGAAACAAAGTGCAGAAATGCAACTTTCATTCATATATCAAATCTCAAGTGTGTTACAAATGAAGAAGCACAAGGTATTTATAGATAAAAACTTCCTAATTGTAATAATTGCAACTTAGAAAATTGCAACTACAAAGTCTAATACCATGTGCTAGGAAATCCAAAACCATGTGCTAGGAAACTCAAATTTCTAATACAATGTTCTAGAAAACACAAAAGTCTAATATGGTGTGCTAGAGAACCCAAAAGTCAAATATGGCAACTTATTTAATAATTTCGCACAAATAAAATCCATAAAATATATTAAGCATGTAAAGCCCAAAATGTGCTTATTTAGGCCCAAATGAGTCCTCCTATGTGTAGTACTAGGTCCAAGCTCTTCAATTGCAAGACTTCAAGCCCAAAACTTGATCAATATCTCCATTTGCAGCCCAAATGAAGTTAGTGACGTTTTCAGCATTTTCGTCCAGCTTTGATCCGATTGCTAATTGTTTCGTCCAAGTTTCTTGCACAAGCCCATTTAATGATTCCTTAGTTTTTGAAGTTAAAGAGTTGTCACTTGAATATGAAGAGACAACTTGCTGATTCTGGATCGCATCACTACCTCTTGGACTTTATGTCCTTCTCTTCTTGTCCCTTGCTCCGCCAACCTTTGCTTCTTATTTGTCACTTCATGGCCCTAGGCAAGTGATAATATCATTAGAGCCATGAAAAGTGAATACCCAATGGCCCACATTAGCCCTATAGGCTTACTAACCCTTGGAGTTCATTCCAATTATATTTGGCCAATTTCTTACTTAAATTCGCATGGTAATCAAACTACCAGCATTTTTGACCAAACTTTGGAAAATCATAATTAATTCTATAGAACTCCAATTGAAGTGGTTCAAAGCTCTATTTGAAGCCCTTTAAGTTTATTTTTATATAAAAATACTCTATTTTAAACGCCACTACTACAACATTCCCAAAAGTTTTTCAAACACCAACTGTTTCAAATGTTCTTCCAGAAAACATGACATATCTTTAACAATTCATATCTCATAGCATACTTTTCAAATTAACCATTATGACCTATAAAATTAAAGGTCTATGTCTCTACTTTTAGACTGGAAAGTTTCAGAATTTTCAGACAAGGTTTGCCCATTGAAAACACGCGCACAACAACACTGCTTCCAGACAACGAATTACACAACATTTATTCATCAATTTCCAAAAATTCCCAATTCATATACAAGTATCCAAAAATCATGAACACTTTCATACCTACACAATTTTACCTCCTAAAGCCAATGGAAGCATCAAAATCATCAAATTCTTACTCCTTCTCCACATCAAAACAGGGCAGAAAATCAGATTCTCCAAAAAAGTTTGTTATTTCTTTGTTTTCTCTTACCTAATCACTTCCTTGCTACTCCTAATCAAGTGATTAGCTATTTAAACACTTGTTAGACATGATTTATCCATTGAAAACACCAATTTAAACTAGCATGAATAGTACCCAACATTCCAAAAACTCATCCAAACAACAAACCAATCGGTTAAAAAGGAAGCTTACGCTTACCTCTACCCGTTTCCACAAACGGTTCAGAATTCCGGCAATACTCCGGCAAGGGAGACGGCACCAAATACCTCCAAATGAAAATCTGAAACTGTAGAAATGAAGATCTCGATGAGTAGACGAAGTTTCCTGAAGGGTACTTTGAGAGAGAATGCCGTTTCGGCAGTGTTTCGGAAGAAAGAATTTTCTCTCTCATCCTCCCTCCATTTTCGTCTCTCTCTTTTCTCTCTCTTCTGGACTTTTCACGAGGAAAAATGGCTGAATGAAGATGATGAAGAAGGGTTAAATGAATTAACCATTCACTTGCCACGTGTCAGCTTCTGGTTGGTCCATAATTTCTATTTTCACACAAAATATCAAATTCTGCAGATTTTTCATTAATTTCAAAAATTCATATCTAATTGTAAAAATGTCCAATTAGAGTGATTCCAAAGGCTATGAGACCCTTATTGAATCTAGTTTAAGAAAAAATATAAAATTTGGCCAATTAGAAACTCACTCTTCCCATAATTTTAATCTTTGAATGTTGTCCCCAAAAATAATTAATTTTGCTGGGCTAACTTCAAAAATTTATTTCTCTTTGTGTACAATTCTAAATGACTCATATGACCTATCAAATTAAATCTTGATAAGTCTACTTTCATTCTGGAAAGTTTCATAATTTTTTTACCATAA
This sequence comes from Albizia julibrissin, assembly GCA_037074505.1. NCBI lineage: Eukaryota > Viridiplantae > Streptophyta > Magnoliopsida > Fabales > Fabaceae > Albizia > Albizia julibrissin. The sequence goes on along the minus strand of CM073481.1, from coordinate 15,658,685 downwards.
TTTACCCATCGAAAAAGGTCACACAATCACCACTGCCACACCAAGAATTTCACCGGTGGCAAAATTACTTTGTGTTCCACTTTACTATATTATGTGTGACTTCTAATCGCTTTATTTTGTTATTCCCTGAGCTCTTTAGCTCACCAATATAATTCATTTTAAATATCCAAGGATACAAAAGAATTTTGGGGAATTAAAACATACCTCATAGGGACATTTGTTAAACCAGGGTCTAGCAGTCCACTTAATTCAGGCTTAATCTTATGCCTCTAGTCTCAAAATTCGGGATATTACAACTTCTGGCCCTGCGGGCTGGCTTGCATGCTATCGGGCTGGGCTTTGAAAAACAACAATTTTTCTTATCTCGAGCCCTACAGAGCCAGCCCTTTTAGACCCTGACCCATCAAGGGTCGGCCCTAATTCCCTTCTCTATGTATGACAAACTTAGTGGAGTAGATCCATGTTGTAATTATGGACCACTTGAAGAATGAACTTGTTGTCCGGTTGCTTGATCTAGCACTTCTTGTTCATTTGTGCATGTCATTTTATGTGTAGTTTCAATGACGAATGATAAGGATTATGGTAATTTATTATTAGTATTTTTATAATTTATATTGAAAAATTAGTAACAATAATGTAAAAGAAGTGTAGCTGTAAATTGAGTTTTTTTTTTAAAAAAAAACACTAATTAGCTGCCTACATCCATTCAAGTGTACAAGGGTTTAGCCCGCCCCGTTTGTCATGGTAATAGGCTTCTGACGAGTATGGGCTACCATTTGCCCATTAACAAATAAATAGGTAGGCTGTGGGCTGGCCATCGAGCAACTCACCCAATCTATTACAGAGCCCTAATTTAAACAATCTATTGATACTTTATGTGATTAATCATATGCTAAGATAAGAGCCATATATATATCGAGTTGGCAAACATCCTTATGTCCTACAAAGCACATGAAACCCAAATCTTTGGGGGGGGGGGGGGGGGAATGGATTAATTATTATCATATATTTAATTAAATTATCAAATAGCCTTCCTGACATATCTTTAAGAAAACAGTGATCATGCACACACATGAATAATTAGAGCTTGGAAAAGGCTTCAAGATATTTCTTTAATTAAAGCAAAATAATAATAATAATAATAATAATAATAATAATAATAATAATAATAATAATAGAACAAGCACAATTTAAGGGTAATGTACGTAATCGGGACAAGATTCCTTTAATTTGTGGCAAAAAAACAAAAAAAGTAGGACATAAGGATGTTTGCCAACTATAAGGGCCCGTTTGGTATAAGAAAAAGGTGGGAAGGAAGTGGATCATGACTTAGTTTCCTTGTTTGATACACAATTTTAGCTTAATCTTTTAAGGAACTTAAGTTTATGGGCCCACCAATATTCCTTTAAATGTGGGAAGATGAGATTCCACTAAAATTGGTGGGAACTAAGTTCATTCTCAGGAAAGAAGATCTGAAAGACAAATGTATCTCTGAAAAATTTAAATTAAAAGGCGAAAATTTTGAAATTTGCTTATCACATTCGAACTTACTAATTTAAATTTCAGGATTCCCGCATTTACAAATTCGAATTTCATCAATAAATTTGAATTTTTTAATAAATTTGAATTTCATTCTACATAATTTTTTTTTCAATTTCATTAATAAATAAAATAAATTTTTTATTTATTTAAATTATAATGTATGTTTTATTCATTTTATTTAATTTTAAATTATTATACTACTAATTATTTAATGTATGAATTGAAATATAAATTTGATTAATATATAATTATTATTTTATTTTTTAAGATAAAATGGGTATTTCTCTTTTTTCCCTCAAATTCCACCCTAAATTTTCTTTATACTAAACAACTCATCTTCCTTTAACATATTTTCCATTACCCCTTACAATCTTCCTTTCTCTTCTCTTCCCTTCCCTTCTTTTTAAGTTCATCCCCCCCGGGGCACCAACGGGCCCTAATAGTCACAGTACGGAGCTGCTTGACTGACTCCATTTCAAATAATTTGACGCCCAACAACTATGACTTATATTAGATATTATTCTTATTCTTACAATTGAATAAGCAGAATTTAAATGTGATGTGTGATTGAGACAAAGACATTTAATCAGTCTTTTTCAGATCATAATTCACACATGCAACTGCTAAAGGAAAAAATATCAATTAATTAAACTTCATTGAGCACGCATGCTTAGAGCCGTGAGGGAGTGGAATAGAATAGAAGCAACATTCAACAGTAAAACTGACACCACCTCATGACCAAAAATCGCATGACTTAGAGCTTGTTTGGGAACTCATTTTCTTTTTAAAAAAATTCATTAAATATGTAAAAGTTTATTTACATTTAAAATAAATGTTTGGCAAATCATTGAGGAGTAATGGGCTTTACATGTAGAAGCTCTTTTTTTCACAAGCTCAAACTTGTAGCTTTTTGAAAGAGCTTCTCATCAATTCTCATTAAGTGGGACCCATAGAATTGGTATTTTTGCTTTGTTAGAAAGTTTACATGGGACACATATTTTGATCTAATATATAAATTAATATTTCAATTAATTATTAAAATAAATACACTAAATTATAATTTAATCAAAATTATAGAATTGAAATATATCACATTCTGATCCAATTCATGTATCACATTCTGATTGAAATATATATTTATCTTTTTTTAATTAAGTGTTTTAATGTATTTTTCTTGTTTTTCAATAATTATTAAACATTTTTCATTTTTAAAAATTTTATTTACATTTTTTAATATCAATTATAACAATATGTACACAAACAATATATATATGTAGTATTCAACAATGTTCATGCCCTTTTCAGTCATTTTTCATCCAAATGGGTTTTTCAAAAGCTAATCCAAACATGTTTTATTTTGGAAAAAAGTCACTTCTCCCACCACCAATCCAAACACAAATCACATTTACAATCTGACTTTTTTTCAAACGGGCTTCTGTAAAAGCTCCATTAAAAAAAAGTCACTTTTTCACCGGATTCCCAAACAGACACTTAGAAATCATACAAGTCATTCCATAATAATGTATAGGGTTGATACTTATTTTTTGTCCTCACAGAATGATTAAATTTTAGTTTTTGCTCTTATAGTTTTAAATCATTTTGTCCTTTATTTTCATAAATATTTGATATGATTTCAATGATCATTCCTTATATTCTTAAGAAATTTTGGTTTCAATTCATATACTTAAATTCATACCAAGTCTTTATAAAAATTATATGAATAAATATCGATGATTTGAAACACATGGACCAAAATCAAAGTTCTATCAAACTGTAAAGATCAAGAATATTAATATTAACCCTTATATATATGTTATTAAACTTAATTTTATTATATACTTTTCATATCAAGTGCACTCACGTTTAGACATGTTAATAAGAAAATATCTAATTAGGATTTGAGTTGGGTTTGACAGCACTCCACCCCAAATCACACTACATTTGCCCAAAAGTAATAAGGGTCAAATTTAGCATCTGCCAATGTTCAACAGTGTTTTGAATAAGATTGTCTCTAAGATGATGATACATGTACTTATAAAAAATGGGGTCAAATCACAACTAAAATTAAGCTAAATTATACAAAACCCCCTTGAATTTTTATGTCAGTTGCATATAATTCTTTGACATTTCAAAGTTTAAATTTAACTTCCTTAACCTTTCATTTTTTTAACCATTAAATCCCCTGTCATTAAGTGATCGTTATCTTTTTAATGAAAATTGTCATGTCAAGCTATGAGATGACACGTGACATCCTATGTAAATTACTAATTTCATAAAACTCTCCTAAATTTTGAAAAATTGCAGATAATCCCTTGAGTTTTGATTATTTACAAATAACCCCCGATATTTCAAAATTTAAATTTTATCTTAAAATTTTGATTTATAATATTAAACCACATATCGTTATTTTATATCATTTTATTAAATTTTTTATTATCATTTATTAATTAAAATAGTTCTTTTGTATGAAAAAAACTAGAATATGATACTAAGAAAAATGTAAAATAAACGTTGAACCTCTAAATCAAAAAATATATATGTATGTATTACTAATATAAAAAAATTAATGAGGGCATGAACTATCTTTTAACAAAAATATAATCTTTAAACTATCAATGCTCAATCATCTCAAGAATATATTTAACATAAATAATGACACTTTTATACTATCAATACTCAATTAACACAAGAAAATAAATAAATGTTATATAAATAATGATATTTTTATTTTTTTTATATTTTTAAGTATTATTCTTCTACTTTTTTCCATACAAGAAAAATATTTTAATTGAAAAATAATAGTAAAAAATTAATAAATTTATAAAAATGATTAAAGTAACAACATGTGGTTTATCTATTATAAATCAAAATTTACAAAACCCCCATGAACTTTAAGTCAATTGCATATAGCCCCCCGACATTTTAAAGTTTAAATTTAACCTTCGACCTTTCATATTTTAACTATTAATCCCCTATCGTTAAGTGACCGTTATCTTTTTAACAAAAATTGTCACATCAGGTTATGAGATGACATGTGGCATCCTGAGTAAATTACTAATTTCATAAAACCTCTGAACTTTGAACAGTTGCAGATAACCCCCTGACATTTCAAAATTTAAATTTAATTATCTTAAAATTTTGATTTATAATATTAAAACACATACCGTTACTTTCGATCATTTTAATAAATTTATTAAAGTTTTTTGCTATTATTTATTAATTAAAATAGTTCTTTTGTATGAAAAAAACTAGAAGAATGATACTTAGAAAAATCCAAGATAAATGTTGAACCTCTAATTATAAAAATGCATTTATAATAAAAAAATTAATGAGGGTAAGAGCTATCCTCTAACAAAAATGTAATATTTAAACTATCAATGCTTAATCATCCCAAGAATATATTTAACACAAATGATGACATTTTTATGCTATCAATACTCAATTAACACAAGAAAATAAGTAAATTTTTTATATTTTTATTTTTATATTTTTAAATATTATTTTTCTAGTTTTCTTCAATACAAGAAAACTATCTTAATTGGAAAGTAATAGTAAAAAAATTAATAAATTTATAAAAATGATTAAAGTACTAACATGTAGTTTATTTATTATAAATCAAAATTTTAAGGGAGTTAAAATTTAAATTTTAAAATGTCAAGGGGGTTATTTGTAAATAATCAAAGTTTAAGGAGTTACCTGTAACTGTTTAAAGTTAAATGAGGTTTTATGAAATTAGTAATTTATACAAGATGTAATGTAGGATGCCACATGCCATCTCATGATCTGACGTGACAATTTTCGTTAAAAAGATAACGGTCACTTAATGACAGGAAGTTAATGGTTAAAAAATTAAAAGTTAGAGGGTTAAATTTAAATTTTCAAATGTCATGGGGTTATATGCAAATGACCCAAAGTTCAGGGGAGTTTTGTATAATTCAGCCAAATTTGAAGCGAGTTAAAATTTAAATTTTGAAATGTTAAAGGGGTTATTTGTAAATAATCAAAGTTTAGAGGGTTATCTGTAACTATTCAAAAGTAAAAGAGTTTTATAAAATAAGTAATTTATACAAGATGTCATGTAGGATGTTACATGTCATCTTATAATTTGATGTGACAATTTTTGTTAAAAAGATAACAGTCACTTAACAATAAAGGTTAATGGTTAAGAAATGAAAAGTCAGGGGTTAAATTTAAATTTTAAAATATAAGGGGTTATATGCAATTAACATAAAATTTAAAGAGCTTTTTGTATAATTTAACCCTAAAATTAATAGAAATGTGATAGCAAACTCACTGTAAATATTTTAGTATCTTTTTTTATCTCATGTGAGTTCGTTGTTGAAGATTCGACAGAAAAAGTACCACTAATTTCCCAACAAGTAATAACTGTGTAGTCAATTACAAGACTCATATGGTTTCCCAGATAATGTACAGTAAATCACTTTTCCAAATATCAAAGTAACATATCATTATTGCTTTACAGGCTGAAAAAGTAGTCAATCTTATGGCCGGTTTGATTAGAAAAAAAAAGTTGGAAAGGATTAGAATGGAAATAAAAAGAATGGAAAATTGGTTGATAGAAAATTTTTTATTTGTTTGAAAGAATATGAGATCGCAAAATGAGCTAAAAGACATTTTTGTCCTTATTTAAAAAATATTATTTGAAGGTCCTTATTTTCACTTTAACCCCTTTAATCATATGTACTCCATGGATAACCTATGGTCATAAATCACTTCAAATAATTTCCACATAACCATGGCCTAACTACCATAGGCTATATGTAATAAAAACGTGAAAGAAAGAACTATATTTATCAATCTTTCCATTCTCTAGGCATCAACATTATCATCATTAATTCCATTTCTATTCCGTCATTATGGTTCAATGGGCTTAATCCCCAAGTTTTGAATCTCATAATGTTGTTGGCCTTCCTAAGGTGAAAACCGGAGAGAATTGCCACCCAGGAAAAACCTTGCTAGCAGGGGGAGGGCTTGTTTAGAAAATCACGCTCCCAAGGAAAAACTACACGAGTAAAAATCCCAAGGTTCTGAGTTGTATTATAAAACCCTAACATGAGAGCATAGCAAGCATCAAGTTCATACACTAAAAGACTAGAATGGTTAACCAAGCAAACTTTATTCTTCAAGTTATTTAACTTCATTCTCAACCATTGCGCACCCGCCTACCACATCTAATCAAAACCTCTTCCATTGTTTCGAATGTCATAGATTTAACCACGCTCATCATATGTGTTAAGTAAAAATATGAGTTTATATAATTGTATGTAATAATTAGTATCTGTGTACAGTGACTGGACTAATGGGTAGTAAGTGAACTACAGGGCTATATATATGCATTGACCCTGTTAATTGTTGTAAGTCATTATTACTAAGGCGTGTAGAATATTCCCTTGTAGGGTTAAAATTGTAATAATGGAGTGGTGGAACGTAAACATCGACACCTTCTTGACGTAGCTCGATGTCTTCTTCTCTACAATGGAGTGCCTATTAAATTCTGAGGGGAGTGTGTTAAAACTGCAACTTTTTTTGATTAATCGCATGCCTTCTAAGGTTTTACAAAATCATACTTCTTTTGATCTCCTATTTGGTTCTCCTGCTGATTTGTCTTCTTTAAAGGTTTTTGGTTATCTTGCTTTTGCTATTACTTCACCGGTTCATGATAAATTTCAATCTCGAGCTGAACCATGTGTCTTTCTAGGGTATCCTCCCCACCATAAAGGATATTTCCTTTATCATATTCCCACTAAAACATTTGTTGTCTCTCAAAATGTCTCTTTTCATGAAAACCGTTTCCTTTTCAAAGATTCTTTGGCTATTAATCAAGGGGGGATTCTAATATTGTGATTGATCCCTTTTTATATGAGACAAACATATCTGATCCTATTTTAATAAAACAACAAACTGTTCAGCATGAGCAACCACACTCGGGTAATGATAATGAGGTATCTAATAATGATGAAGGAAATTCACATACAGAACTTGGTGTTAGTAGTCCAACAAGGACTAAAAGAAACCCTGCATGGATGAAAGATTATGCATATTCTAATACACTTTCCCATAAAGCTTTAATTGGTTATGCATGTGACGTTGATTGTTGCTCTGCTGAAGTTACAAACAAGCAAAATGTAAAACATCCTATACAATTCCATTTGTCATATTTAAATGTGTCACTTGATTACAAAATTGTTCTGTCTAGTTTTGATGCTAATATAGAGCCAAGCAGCTTTGAGGAGGCAGCGCAGAATCTCAAGTGGATTGAGGCAATGAAAGCTGAAATACAAGCCTTAGAGGAGAATGGAACTTGGAAACTTGTTGACCTCCCTAAAGGTAAGAGACCCATAGGTTGTCGGTGGGTCTACAAGGTAGAGTATGATTCTAATGGTAAAGTTGAGCGCTTTAAGGCAAGGTTAGTTGCGAAGGGGTATAGCCAACGAGAGGGAATAGATTATTTTGACACCTTCTCTCCATTGCTAAAATGGCAATGGTAAGGATAGTACTTACCTTAGCTGCAATGCGTGGTTGAGAACTATTTCAAATGGATGTATATAATGCATTCCTTCAAGGTGATTTACATGAAGAGGTATATATGAGGGTACCTCAAGGATTTGGTAATGCTAGAAATAAAGTTTGCAAACTTACCAAATCTTTGTATGGACTCAAGCATGCATTACGACAATGGAATGCCAAACTCACCCAAGCCTTATTAGAAGGGGGTTTATGTAGAGTAAGTATGATTACTCATTGTTTATTAAAGAATCTGGTTCTGAAGTGATTTTAATATTGGCATATGTGGATGATCTAGTGATCACTGGTAGTAGCATAAAAAGGATACATGAAGTAAATGAATATTTACATAATAAATTAAGAATTAAGGACTTAGGTTAGCTTAGATACTTCCTCGGGATAGAAGTGTTACAAACTGAAAAGGGAATAATACTTAATCAAAGGAAATTTACTCTTGATATAATTTCTGACATGGGTTTTAGTGCAACCAGACCTCTTGGGGTTCTATTTGAGCCTAATACTAGGTTGCGAATCCATCCAAAGAGTGAGAAGGATGATCCATTATTGTAGGAACCACTTGTATACAGAAGGTTGATAGGTAGGTTATCTTATCTTACAGTAATCAGACCTGACATAAGCTTTATTGTGCAGGGATTAAGTCAATACATGCAAACTCCAAGGAGGTCACATATTCAAGCTGCACAAAGAGTTGTGAGGTATCTCAAGACAACTCCAGGACTAGGCATCCTCCTTTCTACTACAGGGAAGAATCAGCTAGAATGCTATGTTGATTCAAATTGGGGAACTTGCCCAGACACTTGAATATCTGTTACAGGGTATATAGTGAAGTTTGGAGGGTCTCCCATCTCCTGGAAATCAAAGAAACTAGTTACTGTTTCTAAATCTTCTGCTGAAGCCGAATATAGGGCACTTGGAATGGCCACATATGAAGTAGTTTGGTTTGTAAGGCTGTTAAGGGATCTAAGCGTGCCAGGATTAGAACTTGTTCGTGTGTTATGTGACAGCAAAGCTGCCATTCATATTGCTAACAATCCAGTGTTCCATGAGAGGACCAAGCACATTGAAATAGATTGTCATTTTGTGAGGGAGAAGCTACAACAAGGAACCATCAATTTGCAGCATGTAGGAAGCAAGGATCAGCAAGCGGATATTTTTACCAAATGACTTGGGAAGGAGAGTCATGACTGGATCATGAGCAAGTTAGGAACTATCAATGTATATAGCCCCCAACTTGAGGGGGGTGTTAAGTAAAATAGAGTTTATAATTGTATGTAATAATTAGTATATGTGTACAATGACTGGACTAATGGGTAGTAGGTGAACTACATGGCTATATATATGCATTGACCCTGTTAATTGTTGTAAGTCATTATTACTAAGGCGTGATGAATATTCCCTTGTTGGGTTAGTTTGATAATACATTTAGTTTCTTTACAATATGGATACTTTATGGTCAAGTTGTAGTCGACTAACATTTATCCCAGCCATGAAGTGAACACCACCTCTACCTGCTCCGAATCAACTCCAGTGAGCAACAGCCTCTTCACCTAACTCAACATAAACAACTAGAGACCATGTGTACATCACATTCAATGCAAACAAGAACACAATAACTACATCAACGGAGAAGAAGGAGCCGACTTATTCTTCGAGATTGAATGGACGTCATCTCGTCGCTAGAAAACGCCACTTGCCCTGTCTATTCTTCAGTTCCCTCCATTTTCTCTAAGTCTAGTTGTGTGAATTACCCTTAACTCATTCACCACTTTATATCAAATCCACTATCACATCAGAGACATTTAGGTTTTTGATGATTTTCCTTAGACGATGGAAAATGGGTTTCCACAATTTTTTGTGGGAACCCATTTTCATATAAACACTGGGAAATGACGCCGATGGGAAAATATTTCCAGATCAAATGGTGAACCATACAACCGCAGTAAGAAGGAAAATTCAATTTTCCTTTTCTCGCCCTTGGGATGCGCATCAATCGAAATGGGCCCCTAGTCTATTTGGAATATGAATGCTCACCAGGAGCCATGGGATATTAGTGTTGTCAAATTGCTTTCAATATATTGGTCTACAAAGTGATGCTTTATTCAACTTTGAAGTGGAGTGAACCCTTCTCTTCATCGGTTTTATAAGAAGCGTGTTCAAAGGAAATTAAAAACACCCAAATAAAAAAATACCAAAGATATTTAAGAAAATTAACAATTTAGATTAAATTATTATACTTCTCTAGTCCTATTTATAAATTATAAATTATTTTCAAAATGTTTTATAGAAATCAAGAAAAACCTTAAATATCATTAATTTTTTTTTTAAATTTAATAAAATTTTAACTTTATCCCTATTTATATACATTATACCTTATAAGAGTAAAATTTAAATAATAATAAATGAAGAATAAAATTATACTTTTATATAAAAAAATTAATAAATAATATGACTTGTCTAATAAAAAAAAATTCCTTCCAATAGGACAGGAGAGGGACATAAGAAGTAAAAGGTCACGTGAAGTCACATTTCTTTTGTCTCTCTCTCACCAACAACAGTGGATCTCCTGAACAAAATACACAGAATGAAATCACCATATGTGCGTGTCTAGTGTCTATACACGTAATATTCAATGGTACACTTAAGACGTGGGACCAGCATCGGTTAACAAGTTTAACTGATGTAAAAAGTTATTTACTACGACGGTTTTTAACCGACGTTAAAAGGTTCACAAAATAATTTATGTTGACGGAGTACACTTTTTAACCGATGTTGAAAGCTCTCATTGATAGACAAAAAGAAGTCTTTCCTACAGTCATGAGGGGGAAATTTTTTTTTAACATAAAATATAACTAATTTTTAAATAATAAATATTATCATCACAGGCAGTCAGACACACATATATTGAGGGTAATATAATTAGTTTTAAAAAGGAACTATATTATTATAATTATATATAAATTAATGCATAAAATTGAGTAAATTATATACCCTACAATTATAAATATAATAGCAAGTTTTCAAAAATTATCCTTAATTCGTTGTTGTTTAAGTTGAAAATTGTTACTCCTCTAATATGGATACATTTCTCTCACTTCTTCCACTCCTCGCAGCTCTCCTCTCCCAATATATACAGACTAGATTTATATAAAATGTGACATTTCAATTTCGAATCTAAGCCTAAATACAATGTTTTTAGTTTGATTATGATATGTTGAAAAGTGGAACAGTACATCTTCAATAATGGCCTAAACATTTTAGGAATGAATTAAGACTGCTAGTGCTTAATTATATGTGTCTCTTTGTGTTGAGTATGGCATGAGAAATGATTCATTATGTGTATGACTTATTGATAGTAATAGTAAGTCATCATTGTAACGATGAACACAAAGGGCTCATCACTCCTATATACCATTCATATCATATTTGGATGGTTTAAATCCACTTTTTTTTTTCATTTTTGCTTTTTTCAAACAAATTATTTTAATGTATATAGAATTTTGAAATAAAAATAACCTTTAAAATTTCATTTCTTTTCCAAAAAAATAACATTATATTTAAAAAACATGAGTTGAAATTCTGAAAATATATATAGTTGAAATTCTATTTGAATTGTATATATCTCATCACAACAATATTGAGCTTTTGTGCTTATTATTTTAATGAGCACTAAAACTAAAACTAGCTCTATAAATTTTATTCTTTTGGTTTAGTGAGAAAAGTTTCTTAAAAAAAAAAAGGTTGAAGGAATTTTTTTTTAATGATAATAATTAATAAGCAATGTTTGCAGAACCGGATGGTCTAGCCGAGCGGACCGTCGGCCGGAGGCTTTGCTGGGCCATTTTGATAGGTTTAGCCATTCTAAATGCTCGGCCGTTTTGGGCTGCCTCAAGCGGGCTTTTGAGCTAGGAATCACTATTAATCAGCAAACTGGAGCGGATTTTTAATAGCCGTGCCGATCAAACATGACAGAAAAAAGAAGAAGCAAGATGAAGATATCCAAGGGAAAATAAAAAAGAAGGAAGAAGAAACATGCAAATTTGAACTCCTTAACTCAATTAACATATCTACCGCAATAAACCAGTGCTTCGAACTGGCCGACCTAAAAGAATAAGACAGAAAAAAAAAGAAGAAACGGTGGCCACCGAAGACGAGGAAGAAGAAAGAAAGAGAAAGATGAAAAAGGAAGAAGAAAGAGAAAAAAATATCTTAATAGTTGCGTGAGGTGAGGCTTTGCCGCCCCTTATGCTAATTGTACTTTTAGTCTTGGAAATCGCTCATCTAGTGAAGGGTCTAGATTAGACTTTTTAGATACCATGAATTGTTTTCTTTTTTATTTTTTTATAAGAGCTTCAAATGATTTTTACTCATTTAATTTTTTAATCTTTAATATATAGGTTATTCTTTTTTTTCTATTGAATATAGATACAGGTTATTCTAGTGTATATTATATACACTCCAATATATCTGACATGCTAAATTTTATTAATATTTTCTCATTTTTATATTATTTATGCTATGTTTTTATTTAATTTTATTAACGTGAATAAATCTAATTCAAAATACTACCTTTTACTTAAATATAAGATCTAATTGACTTTATTTTTAAGAGATTAAGGAAGCTAAATAAAGTATTTAATCATATCATATGTTATGTATAATTAAATTATATATCAATTTATAAGTTAAACAAATTAGTTTGAAAAAAATGTTAAATATAAATACTTTAAAGTAATTTAATTATTTTCCTTAATTTCTTAAAAAAATTCAATTAGGTCTTATATTTAAAATCAGAAGAACTATATTTTTAGTATTTTATTTTTTATGTATAGTAGTTGACATATAATTATAACATATTTTTTATTACAAGTCATGAATTTAGATATATTGTTGATTTATTGATGTGTTACTTTCGGTTATGTTATTTTATTGGGCATATATTGTGATCTTGTTATCCTTCTATTAAATTATACTATATATAATATTATTTTTAATTTAATTATTACATTACCGATTTAACCAAATAATTCAACCGATCCGACTATTTAAATCATGATCCGTTAGCCTTTCTGACAAGACATTTGATGCGACTTCTAAAATGATGATAACAAGTTAATCTTTAAAAAAATTACATTGAGGTTCTAAAAACAAATACGAAGAAATGGTTATGTTAAATCACAAAATAAAAAAATGGTTTAAAATAGTTGTTAATGGAGCATTTTCAAGTTGTCAATTGACAACATGAGGATATTTAATTAACAACTCCTCATGACCATTTTTTTATTTTATAATTTTATAGTTGGGACTATAGTGTAATTTTCACTTAATTTTTTGTTGCCCCGAATGTTCCGAGAAGCTAATCAAGCTATTAAGGTGAAGAATTTGACCACGCGCGTTGTGAAATTAATATAAATTAAAAATGTCACATCATGTTTATGCTTTCACATTATGCACAGCGTCATCATGCATTATTTATTCTTTTTATCAGAGGTTATAATTGGCCGGGTCGGTTGGACTTATACTTATGTATAAACCTAATTTATATAAATTGAGATAAAATTCATTCACATATTTACTTAGTAGACTGTAAAAATTATATTGTACACCGTAAAAACTACCTCATATTCTTTAAATCACGATTGAAAAGTATTTATAGAGGCTATCCAAACATACCAAATATTATTTTTAATTTTTAAAATTTTAAATTAGTTTGATTAACTATAAGAGTAATGAGATTGACAATAAAAGTATAATAATTGATAACTCAATTTTTTAAAAAGTAACTAATTTAAAATTTTAAAATTTAAATGATATTTTCCATAAATTAATCAATCACGGCAGCGAACGTGCAACAACTCCAAATTAACAATTGAAGGTTCAAAGGAAACAACAGACACGATATCGATAATTAAATAAAATAATCATTTTCAACAAAAAAAGCCAATATACATATAAATACACATAAGCCATGCTTCACAGATCCTGTGCTTCTTCTGTATACTATCACCAAAAAAACTTATTTCTCTCGAAATGATTCCTAATCATTCTCCTTCCCAATCAGTTCAACAATACTTCATTGAAGATGATCCTTCCTTTATGGACCTCATGAATGATGGATTCTTCTTCACTGGCAACCCTACTTCGCCGGAGCAGGGTGTTAGTAGCTCCACTGGCGCATCGTTTTCCGGCGAGAATAATGATAACAACGCAGTGAGACCAGGTGGTAATGACACAGGATCTGTGGCGAGTGAAGGGAACGCGCCATCTAGATGGAGGAATTACCGTGGCGTGAGGCGGCGGCCGTGGGGGAAGTTCGCGGCGGAGATCCGGGACCCGAAGAGGAACGGTGCGAGGACGTGGCTGGGAACTTATGAGAAGGAAGAGGATGCAGCTTTGGCTTATGATAGAGCTGCTTTCCAGATGCATGGTAGAAAAGCCAAGCTCAATTTTCCACACCTCATCGGATCGGAACAACCACTGCCGGAGCCGCCAAGAGTAGTGGTGGCTAGACACAAGCAGCGCGGCTCGCCGGAACCGTCATCGCCGTCAAAAAGTACATCTGAGGATGATGGATCTCAAGGGTCAAGTAGGAAGAAGGGCCTCACTGGACTATTGAACAAGTTAGCAACAAATAGAAGCCACGTCAGAATGGGTTGATACTATAATTAACCGAAAATATCATTCATTTATTTTTGTTTGCCGACAACAGCATTCATTTTAATTTAGTTTTGAAGGAAATGCCAAAAGATTAATACATATATGATCTATATATTATTCTTTTTCATATATTTATTTGAAACGTGGTATCATTATTGTATGTTAAATTTGAAGACTATTTGGTTTAATAATTTTTTTTATCATTTACAAGTTCAAACTTTTTAACCTTATTTAAAGAGAATTTCATAAATTTTTCATTCCATCCAAAACCATTTTTTTATATTCATTTTATCCTTTACATAAGGTCTATTTATTCAAATTGAGGAGATTAAAGAAATTAAATAAATAAATTAACTATAACATCCAACTATGAATCAAGTTAAAGCAAAATCGAAGTATTCCCACATTTTATTATTATTATTATTATTTTTAGTCTAGATCAAAGTATCCTGGCTAGAAATAGCACAAAAAAGAGCACCTAAAATGAAGGCCATGAAAATCAAAAGGGCACCCAAAATAGCCCAATTTCCAACAGGTGACCACAATGACAAGAAGTGCTAGATCAAGCAACCGGACACCAAGTTCATTCTTCAAGTGGTCCATAATTACAGTAGGGATCAACTCCACTAAGTTTGTCATACAAATTTAGTTTTAGTTCGGATCTTCCTTCCTGTGAAGGAACTTAGTTCTCATCAATTTTGGTGGGATCTCATCTTCCCACATTTAAAGAAACATTAGTGGGGCTAAAAACTTAAGTTTCTTGAAAGATTGAGCAAACATTATATACTAAACAATGAAACTTAGCCATGTTCCATTCTCTTCCCACCTTTTCCTTATACGAAACGGGCCCTTATATCATAAATTATTCTTAAAGGAATCTTGTCTCCTTTTTTGTTTTTTTGCCACAAATTAAAGGAATCTTGTCCCAATTACTTACATTAGCCTTAAATTGTGCTTGTTCTATTATTATTATTATTATTATGCTTTAATTAGAGAAATATCTTGAAGCCTTTTCCAAGCTCTAATTATTCATGTGTGTGCATGATCACTGTTTTCTTAAAGATATGTCAGCAAGACTATTTGATAATTTAATTAAATATATGATAATAATTAATCCATCCCCCCCCTCCCAAAAGATTTGGGTTTCATGTGCTTATTGGTTGTTGGACATGCATAAGGATGTTTGCCAACTCGATATATATATGGCTCCTATGTTAGCATATGATTAATCACATAAAGTATCAATAGATTGTTTGAATTAGGGATATGTAATAGGTCAGATGAGTTGCTCGATGGCTAGCCCACATCCTACCTATTTATTTGTTAATGGGCAAATGGTAGCCCATACTTGTCAGAAGCCTATTACCATAACAAATGGAGCAGGGCTAAATCTATGTGCACTTGAATGGACGTAGGCAGTCAACTACTAGTGCTTTTTTTTATTAAAAAAATAAAACTCAATTTACAGCTACACTTCTTTTACATTATTGTTACTAATTTCTCAATATAAATTGCAAAAGTACTAATAATAAATTACCATAATCCTTATCATTTCTCATTGAAACCACAATGACATGTACAAATGAACGAGAAGTGCTAGATCAAGCAACGGGACAACAAGTTCATTCTTCAAGTGGTCCATAATTACAAGAGGGATCTACTCCACTAAGTTTGTCAAACAAGTTTAGTTTTAGTTTATAAAAGAACTCATTGTCATTCAAAACCCATTATAAAACAAAAAATGAAACACTTAGATTTGATATCAGCTTGGAGCATGAGAGCGTAAAAAGCTGATAGAAAAAGTACATGGAGATTGCCACAAAGTCGCCGACTCCCCAAGGAAAAATTCTGTCGTAAATAGAAATTTTTGACGGAAAAATTCTGTTGCAAATAAAAATTTTCAACAAAAATTTTAGTTTTAAATTACGTCCGAAATATGTATTAATTAATTTTTTATTATGATTTATTTAATTAATGATTAATCAATTTATTATGTATTAATTCTCATCTTCCTTGCATTTTTTCTTCTTACTAATGTTTAAGTTTATGACTTTTTTGAGAAATCCTTGTTTGGTTGGTAGGAAAAGTGGAAATAAAAAAAGTTTATGCTACCCAACATTTTTGAGAAATGATTAGTCCTTAAAGTTGCATTGTAGATTTTAAAATCTATCAATGAGCTTTTAAGAGAGTTTCATAAATCTGAATTGATAATTCTTGAAGCTGGATTGAAGATCTACAAGTAAGCTTCAACATTTTAATCCTTATACCTAATTTTTCTTAATCTTCTTGATTGAGAGTGTAAAATGATATAATCAACGCATATGAAAAAGAGAGAGAGAGAGAGAGAGAGAGAGAATTCACATTTATTAAGAGTTTAAATTTTAATTATTATGAGAATCATATGGAAAATTGAATTCATATCATATACAGTGCATTTTGTATCAAAATATTCAAAGGATTGAGTTTTAAAAAAAATTCTATCAATACGTAATTTTTTATTTTTAGCATCTTAGAAAAAAAATTAATTAGTATTCTATAATTTAAAATAGATCCCAGTGAAATTTGTAAGCGTATTGACTTTATTAATAATTAAGATATCAGAATAAAAACTTACATAAAATTAGAAAGATTAAGTAGATTTTCTTTTTTCTTTTTTTTTTAAGAAATAAGACTAACATATAACCATTATTGATAAAATGACCAAATATTAATTAGTTGTGTGGTATGAATTGAGTCTGGGAGAATCATAACAAGCTCTAAATGGAAATTCCGTCGGAAATTCCATCGTAAAGCCTAACGTAACATTTTTGGCCAAATATTATTGCTTTATGATTTTATGTCTCTATATATCAACATTAATATATGTTAAGTCAAATGAATTTTTTTGTTTTCTAAGATAATAATTAAAAAATAATTCAAGTATGCTATGTCATGATAGTATTATTGAAATAAAACTCATTTTTACCAATATTAGCTTAAACTAAAATGATTTTTCTTAACACATAAATGTGATGTTTTTAGAAAATAATTTAGTTAATATTTCAATTTTTAAGTTTTTATTATTTAATATGAATTAGTAATATTAATTACTATTTTCTGACAAGCAACGTGTAAATTTCATATACTTCCATGGATATTTTAGAAAAAAGATGCAAAACGCACTTAAAATTTCATAAAACGGTTTACATCAATACAAAAATTTCCAAAAAACCTCTGTGTGCGTGGGTGTGTGAAATATAATAAAATGTATACTTAATACATTTACTTAAAATCGTCTAAAGATCGTTGTAAATTCCGTCAGAAAGTTTCCGATGGAAAACATACGTAGGATATTTTATCGCAAATCCTAACGTAACATTTTTTTACCGAATTACAGATAAAAATTCTGTCAGAAAATTTGACAAAATTTATTTGTAGAAAATTCCGTCGGAAATATGTGTTAATTAATTATTTTAAAATTTTTTATTAAAATTTATTTAATTAATGATTAATCTAATTATTATATATTAATTATATTATAATTAAAATTTAAATTATTATTAAATTATAATATAATTTTTGGCAAAAAAATTATTAATTCATATTTGTTATTGAAATATATATATGTATGATTTTACTTTTAAATCACACAGGTTTTTCCTAATTCAACTGGTAAAGGCACTGAAAGACGCGTGAGAGGTCATGGCTTTGAATCTCAACTTGGTCACAAAATGCAACCAATTTGTGTTATCGACACGTGGCGGACGACGGAGGGCGACATGTGGCACATGATGCAAGGTGACATGTGGCAATTGACTGGGACACGCGGCGATTGACCAAGACATAGGCGGTGGTCGACGATAGCGGTTGTCAGCCGGCCGAAGGTTTCTGTTGAAAAATGCCGTAGGCAAATTTGCCACGGAATTTGCGATGAAAAAAATTCCATCACAATTTGCCATGAAATTGTCATGGCAAACCCCCTGCAATTTGAGACGGAATTTGTTCCATCGCAAATTCCCTCGCAATTTGAGATGGAATTTCTTCCGTCGCAAATTCCCTCTCAATTTGCGACAAAAAGTTCCATCTCAAATTGTGAGGGAATTTTTGTCGGAAAGTCCATTACAATTTGAGACGGAAAGTCATATTCCGATGCAAATCAATTTGCGATGAAATTTTTTTCGTCGAAAACTCCATCACAAAATGGTTTGTGATGGAATTCCGTCACAAATTCTGTTAGAAATTACCTTTTTTTTTGTAGTGTAACAACGCTGTGAGCCCAGGTGGTAATGACACAGGATCTGTGGCGTGTGAAGGGAACGCACCACTGAGATGGAGGAATTACTGAGACGTGAGGTGGCGGCCGTGGGGGAAGTTCACGGTGGAGATCTGGGACCTGAAGAAGACCGGTGCGAGGACGTGGCTGGGAACTTATGAGAGGGAAGAGGATGCAGCTTTGGCTTATGATAGAGCTGCTTTCCAGATGCATGGTAGAAAAGCCAAGCTCAATTTTCCACACCTCATCGGATTGGAACAACCACTGCCAGAGCTGCTAAGAGTGGTGGTGGCTGGACAGAAGCAGCGCAGCTCGTCAAAACCGTCATTGCCGTCAAAAAGTACATATGAGGATGATGGATCTCAAGGGTCAAGTAGGAAGAAGAGCCTAATTTGACTGTTGAACAAGTTAGCAACAAATAAAAGCCATGTAAGATTGGGTTGATACTATAATTAACCGAAAATATCATTCATTTATTTTTGTTTACCAATAATATCATTCATTTAAATTTAGTTTTGAAGGAAAAACGTCAAAAGATGAACACATCTATAATCTTTATATTATTATTTTTTATATATTTATTTGAAACATGGTATCATTATTGTATGTTAAATTTAAAGAATATTTCGTTTAATTAAATTTTTTTTTCATTTACAAGTTCAAACTTTTTAACATTATTTAAAGAGAATTGAGTAAATTTTTCATTCCATCTAAAACCATTGTTTGTGTTATACTCTTTCTATCCTTAACCTAAAGCTTATTTATCTAAATTGGAGAGATTAAAAAAAAATTAACTATAATGTATATCAGTATATGACATAATTTTTCTAAAATACTTTTGTAACATTAGATTATATAGTATTTTATAAATTAAACGAATTAGTTTGGAGAAAAATAATAAATGTAAAAGATAAAATAGGAAACATCTTGTTGGAATCTATGTTTTGATGATAATCAAATAGTAATAAAGTGTTTTGTAAGAAAATGATCAAGTTAGATCAAGTACATTGTATAAATTTTACCAAAGGAACTATTTCACAATAGAAGTTAACTAAAAAACAAGGTGCACTCGAGTTCATTAAGATACACTTGAGTTCTGACAACTTTTGCACCCGAGTTCGGGCTGATAAACTCGAGTCCATGCATTGACAGAAACTACATGATTTCCAGCAATGAATCAAAATACTCTCTTATATTAATTATTCATTATATTCTCACTTATTATCATTCATAGACATTGCTCCATGTTTTGCTCAAGTGTGAAACAAGTTTTTGACGATGGGATAAACTAAGTAAATAATAAAGTCAATAATGGCGGACACAATGATATGGGCATATGCACATGGGTCCGACCAACGTAACTGCAGCACGCTGTGAAAGCTTATGAAAAGAATTCAAATGTTCGTGCTGCTCCACGACTGATACATTGCAATGTTCGTCTGAAACCCAATATAAAGAACATCCGTAGACGAACTGAAGAAGACATAGACATATACAGCGAATACACAAAAGAGCTTATTTAGTTACAAATCTTTATAATTCCATTGTATTTATATTGTGAGCTCCAGTGATTATTTTATCTGCTCTATAAGAGAGTTTTCTGTAAACACTTTCATTATAATCTTCATCTCAAGGTAAAGGGACCTTAAGAGGCTAGAGTTTCCTCACGAGAGAAGCTGAGAGAGTTCATTGAAATTACTCTGTTCATAAGACTTGCTATGAGGGGGAGAGAAAGTTCTAAGTTTAGAACGTTTCTGCTTGTAATCCTTGTGAGGATAGTTGTATCGTGTGTTCCAAGAGCCAACTAAATCTTAGAGGATTAGTGAAAGGCTCAGCAAGTCTTAACCTCTAGGGACTGAACGTAGGCCAGGGATTGTGGCCGAACCAGTATAAATCTCTATGTGCAATTTCTCTATCTCTACACTCTCTTCATTTAGTTTAACATATTCGTATCAACCGCAAAAAATTTGATATCACCCAATTCACCCTCCTCTTGGGTGAAACTTGCCTCTCACACATCTTATATTTAGGATCAAAATTTACTCTAAATTAGGTTCCACATTTAGGTATGAAGGAGTAGTATTTTAATAGTAGGTAATTAAGTTTAAGAATATTCTTCTTTATTTTAATCAAAGTAAAAACAAATTATTAATTATTTAATTATCGTTGGTGCCTTGTAGGTTTCGAGTTTGGCATCACATACACTAATTAATGTCAAACAATCAACATATATGTTTGGCTGTTTATATTTTCTATCTGTTGCTTTTTAGAAAAGGTAATTTATTTCAAATATGTATGGTAAGATTAAAATATAGATTAAATAATTTTGAGGACAATTTTTAAAAAAACAATGTTGAGGACCGCGTATTTGATTTTTTTATCGAACAACAATATATATATATATATTAGCAAACAACTCTTTCAGAAGTTAGATTCAGAAAACAGATGATAACACATCCCCGTGTAGCTATAGAAAATACATTAATTATTTAATATAATTATTCGCCAAATGATCAATAAAAAACAAATAATAACAGTAGTAGTAATAATAACAAAAACAAGCACAATTTACATGTGATATAACTGGGATAGAAACATGTTTAACAATTATTTTAGCAATAGCATGATGCTGTCTCAATTTTCAAATAAAAGCATCTTATTCTTATCATGCTTCTTCATTTTCTTAGTTGGCTCTTATGGTATAATATATTATCCACTTATCCGAATTCAAAGAGAATTGGGCTTAAAATAAAAAAATATTGGCCAATATAATTTTTTATTTACCAAATTTATATTCAAAACCTTATTTAAGGATTACTAATTAAATCTCTCAATGCAAGTCCGTTATGCTTATTTATTTATTTGATTAAGAAGCTAAGTAAGAGGATGAGAGAATATAGGGCTTCAGTGGCCCAAATGACGTTGATGCAGTGGTCATTATTTAATTGGTTGTAAAAATAAACATTTTCTATGTTATTTTGATGATTGATTTATTAAAAAATATAGGAATTGAACATTGGTTTAAAAAATAATTATTTTGAGACGTAACTAGTCACTTTGTAGGAATGGCTAAAATAAAATAATTAAGTAGTAAAAAAAATTAAGCATTTATCTAATAATTAATATGAATTTATTTGTGAAACTAGTTTCAGTTAACAAATGTAATCAGAGAAATAATATGAAGAATATTGTATTAATTACATAAGAGCAATATGCTCATACAAACTATAATCTATTTGGATTTAATCATGATCATTTCTCACTTGAAGGTGACTAACAACTAACCATAACTCTAGAGATTTAAGAGGGACTTCCCTCTCTAGAGAGAGACTCTCATTACCCTCTCTCAATATAGTGTAGATCTCACTATCAAACACACTTAACTTTAAATTAAAACCCTTTATATAGAATTTTAGAGTCATCTAGTAACTAAGTGATTAACACTAATCATAATAACCAACTCAATATTCCAACACGTCCACTCAAATTGACACTACTTATACTCTTAAAAGAGCGTGAGCTTGCAACACAAAACATAGGTTGGAGTGGAATGAACTTGAACTCTTCAATTTCAACTTGTGAATTCATGAAGACATCTTCTCCTTTGACATTCATGGAGATATCTTCCTTTTGACTTTACTAAATCTCAAGTAACTTGTCTTCACAATACACTTGCTTCTCTCTTCCTCATAATGACTGATGCAGGCTTCATTAATGTACTCATCCTCTTGGACTTTCAAAGAAGAATCCTTTTGAAAATTAGAGAAAACCGACAGCACAACTGGATCCCTCAAACATTCGCACAAAGTGTAGCACATACTTTCTCTCGCATAAAGCTATGTACATGTCAAGCTCCACAAATCTTTAACAGTGATTCCATCGACCCCACGGCCAGCACCACCAGAAATATACTTGTGCCCTTCCATGTTAAAAAAAATATGTTGTTATTATTATTTTGAAAGTACATGACCTTTCAGATCTAGGATACGTAATATAGCCCAAATTCCACCTTCTCTAATCACCATTTGCTAATCTGTTCATCTCCATAGGCTACACTTGGAATGAATTGTATGGAACTTACCTGAATTGCTTCGTCCATGCACTTCACAAGCCTGATAAATGTAGAAACCGCACCTTCTTCCACCATGAATCTCTTTATTTCTTTAACACCTGCAAGATTTCTCAGTACCCCACAAGTGATAAATATTTCAAACAAAACAGTCTCTGTAAGGCCAAGGCTGGAAATATGAATTGCAGGTGCCGATGTTGGAAATATATGATGAAACTATTCGAGATCTTTTATCTACTAAAAGATCATCCTTGGAAGTAACATGTGCGTCTATAGCGGAAGATGGAGACCCCATGAAAGCTTGCTTAACAACTCCTCAATGATAGAGAAACAGAGGAATTAAAACCACGAAAACGCCAAATCAAAGTGACGATTTCTAGGTCGATTTTAGCAAAAAACTGAAGTCACAATTTCTGGGTTGATTGGATTGAGAAAGAAGTCTCGGTTTCTGGATTGAGTTGGGATCTTGATCAACCGATGGGCTGTTTCTTGATGTTTTGGGATTATTCTTGAATCTTAATGGTACCATGTTTAATAAATATAATTAGAGAAATAATATGAAGAAGATGAAGAATATTATATTAACTACGTAAGAGCAACATGCTCATATAAAACATAATTTATTTGGGTATAATAATGATCATCCCTTATTTGAGAGTAACTAACAACTAACCCTAACTCTAAGGATTTAAGAGGGACTTCCTTCTCTAGAGAGAGAGACTCACTTTAACCTCTCTCAATATAGTGTGGATCTCACTATCCAACACCTTTAACTTTAGACTAAGGTCCTTTATATAGAACTTTAGGGTAATCTAGTAACTAGGTTATTAACACTAATCATCCTAACCAATTCAATATTCCAACAGTTTCAACATACATACGTTCATACTCCCTCTATTAGCTAACATATGCAACAAAATCAGAGAAACCTTTGTAATACTGTTATAAACTTATACTATTAATATTTAATAATATGTTTACAAATATGTTCATCATAGTTATTCATTCAATTGTTCATTTTCTATTTTCTCCGTCCCATATTTTTATTACCCAATTGTTCTGTACGCTATACTTATTGGGGACAAAATACAAAAAAGACAAATTTTGTTTTCAAACACAACCATTTCTTAATCTGTCTAGTCGCATCCATTGCTTATAGTAGGTAATGGTAAGCCGGTAAGGAGTATATATAATCATAGATATATAATGTAGTAAATTAAAAACAATTTTTAAATTAAAATATAGGGTTAAGGTGCAATTTTGCTAACAAAGTTTTTTTAGGGGGGCGTCTGGTATAAATAAATTTTAGAAAGAGAAAAAATACTAATAAATAATTTAATTGGGTGTAAACTCATCAAAACCGTTAAATTTGACCAAACGGCCGATAAATTATAAGAGAATAAAACACTAATAGTGTCAAACCCCTTAATATTCTGATATTCGCTATATAATAAATGTGTCGTTCAGATGGCAAACAGAAATAGTGAAACTATACTGATAATAAGTACTTACTGATAATACAGAAAATCCTCATATAGGTTGAAAAATACATACAGAGTACAAAAGAAATAAATTCCACAACTAAAGATAATCAGATGTAACTCCCGACTATGACTGGACCTTCCTCTGCCAGTAATTACGGTTTTGCCCTTAGAGCCGCTGTCCTTTGCTGGAATATTTTTAGATGTTGAAAAAGGGTGAGATTCGAATGAATCTCAGTAGTAATGTACAATCAATCATATAAAATGCGATAAATAAATATGCAATGCACCATGATATGTAAAATGCTAACTCATGTTGTATGCATACTGTCCAAGGCCAAACGACTGTTTGCAACCCCGGCTAAACTCGTGTCCATGGTCAAACGATATGTTTAGACCCTGGCTTATTCGCGTGTTGTGCCACAGGCACTGTCATGTTACAGAAAATGGCATACACATCATATAAATAATCACATAGTGCATGAGAGAAAGAATTACTACCTGGGTCCCTTTTCGGTCCAACTGTTTATCCAAAACGTTTTCTCCGGCTCGGGCTATTACAAATCCTATAAATTAAAATTAACAAGTAATAGTTATTACTTGTATTACTACTGCCTTTAATCACATTCTGCTGATTATCTCAGTTTCAGTGGCTTATACACTATAATTTTGCATTGTGTAATTTTTCTATTCTTCAACAAATTGACAGATTTTTCAGTTAACTTTGAAAAATCATAACTAATTCTAGAAAAATCGAAATTGACTGGGTCCAAAGCCTACATGAAGATATTGAAATATAGTTTCATGGAAAAATATCAAAATCTACCCAGATTTACCATATTACTCCCAGAATTTACCGAAATACCCCTATTCCAGAATAGTCTCCAGAAACATAGTATGACTTTGAAAATCTATATCTCCTAATATACTTGTCCAAAAATTATGTTCTACCCGTCAAATTAAAGCTATGGATGTCTACTTTAAATCTGGAAAGTTTCATAATTGTTTGGCAAGGTTTGATGTTCCAAACGTTCGATACAAACAAACTGTTTTCCAGAAACACAGTTTGAGAGCAACTGACTTCAAAAATTCATATCTCTTAGTATACTACTTCAATTAACACAAAATATATACCAAATTAAAGCTAAGACTATGTACTTAACTTCTGGAAATTTTCATGGCCATTGGAAAATATTACATAATTCAAAAACACCACGAAATCAACTACTAGAATCTGGACGTTCAGGATTGCACCTGTTTCTAAACCCATCTTTCAAAAATCATAACTCTCTCTACAGATATCCAAATGATGCATTCTACCACTCATTTTAAAGCTTGTTATGTCTACTATCTCCCTCTAAAGTTTCGTAAATAATGGATGTGATTTGGTTGGTCAAAAATCTACACGAAACGGACTGACGCTGATGAACATCAGTTTTGGACAGTCTAACTTAAAAAATTGATAACTTGTTCGTTTTGACACCAAATTGAGCTCTTCTTGATTCTATTTCATACTACACATCCTAAAATTTCCATATAAAAAAGAACCAGATGAAAAATCCATCTGTAGCCTCCGGTTGAGCTTCTGAAAGTTTCCGATAAAACCTCTGTTTTCCGGCGACCAAAACAGAGTTGATAAAACTCACATGCAACCCAGAAAACAACCACAAATCCAATGGAAATCCAAGGTTAAAGTAGAAGAAACTTACCTAAACACGTTTATAATATTGTGTGTGAGATTTGGAGCTTGTTCTTCCTTCGTTTCTCTCTTTGTTTTCTGTGTTTCTGTGCTGCTGTTTCTGTTCGTTTCTGTTTTTCTTCTCTTATGTTTCAGTTGCTGCATGAATGTTGAATAGAGAGGGAAGAGAGAGTGATTTATGTGCTGTACGTGTGTGCTGTAAGCTTGGTCAAATGGGAAGAGAAGGAGTAGGCAGTTTGATAATGTATATGTGGAACACGTTGCATGCATCCAAAGATCCAAAGAAGAAATGCCACCTGCTTATGTATATTTGTCTCATATGTAGGTGAATGTTGTTTAGTGAAATATACGTGTGCATCCATGAAATCTCCATGTGTGCCAAACGAAAAGAAGGATGAGTGTTTAGTATTTAGTGTGTGTCAACAAGTTTATATATATATGTATAAGTATATTTTTATCCTATTAATTACACACACTGGGTCATAATTTTTCCCTTTGTCAAATTTAAGTTTCCTTAAATTTTGTAGGTTCCATAAATTGGCTTACTATCTAATTTCCATAATTTAATCCTTGCATTAAATTTTTGGGATGTTACAAATAGTATTTGATGAAATTTAATAGTTTTGGTGAATTTTTAACTTTTTAAAATTTTTATTAGTGTTTTTGCCCCTTCCAAAAATTATCTTGAGGAAAAATTTTATTGGTAAAATTGCACCTTAACCCTAAAATATGTCATTAATATAATATAGACTAAAAGTAGTCAATTTTAGTGGTTAATGTGAATACCCATTTGAATCGATTAGTCAGAGAGTCTCAATGGATTTTTTTCCAAGAAAATAGTTTTGGACAAAATTTTTGTATACAAGATGTGAGAATTTTAATAATTAAGTTCACATTGGTCTGCGTAGAAAGATATGCTTTTTTTCTTTTTTATATCTTAACTAATGTTTAATAAAACTTTGAAGTGAAGCGATCACTTCTCTTCACCGATGGTTAAACCGTGTCCAACGCCGTGGTTGGTAAAAGTAACAAGAAAGAGCTGATCTTGTAACCCTGTTTTTTTTTTTTTTTGGGTAGAAGATATTGTAACCTAACTTGTGGCATATAAGCTTTTTTTTTTTTTTATAAGTGGAAGCTCATAGATTTAATTTCGTTTAACGGTTTTTATTACCTACTCTAATTTAAAATGGTAACAAGAATGACAATTACTACATGACGAACCTCTTCATTTTTTTCAATTAATTAATGAGCGAAGCATCTACATTTTTGGAAATAATTAACTCGTCCTATATTATAATTTGTAAAGAGAATTATTCCTTTCTTATCGAAAAAGAGCATATTTCCTTACATTATATATTATTTACAATCATGATATGGATTTTGATATGTACTAACAATCAATCATTTCATGATCAAGGCAATTATCAGCTCTGTAATATCAATATAAGATATAAAATTTATAATAAAATATGATATTTATATATTATAAATACTCCCTCCCATCTCAACTACTATCTCTAGTTTCAAGTACAAGTCA
Organism: Albizia julibrissin; assembly: GCA_037074505.1. NCBI lineage: Eukaryota > Viridiplantae > Streptophyta > Magnoliopsida > Fabales > Fabaceae > Albizia > Albizia julibrissin. Next base: position 15,630,905 of record CM073481.1, on the reverse strand, counting down.
TTTTTAACTAATCTACACATACTAATAAAAATAATTAAAAGCATTAAATTTGTCATAGAATTCAAGTATTTTTTAAAAAAGAGTTGTGAATTGTTTATTAAATTTTGTTATTCCTTTATCAATTCTCGATAACAAACATGATTTGAGATTTTACAATTTCAAATTTCTTCTTCTATCTTTTTCCTTTTTTAATATTATACTTATTAACTACACCAAACTCTAATGTCATATTAATTTTTATTCTTTCTCACCACCTTATTAAATGTAGGCATATGTGTGTGTGGAAGAAAAGTATTTAAGGATCCTTAAAATTATCAAATATCTTAAAAAGCAAGAATACCTTCCAAAAGATGTCCTACATGTGAGACTCAAGTGAGTAGTTGGAATTTGGAGCAAAATTTAAACATTAATAATATGCAAATTTTTAAAAAAATTAATTTTTGACATAATTAAAAGAAATACTAACTAACTTATTGAAATTTAAGTTTAAGCAGTTCAAATCAACATAAAAAATTATTATAAGTCGCGTTATTTACAAAACTTGAAATCTAGTTTACTTTAGTCAATTTAAGTTGTTATTTCCTCAAATAAATATTTCATTACCAATAAATAAACTTTAGATCGACCCTACAAAAGTCTGCCTAAAACAAAAACCAATGGGATCTCCTTTTTCATTTTTAATTAATAATTAATTCAAGACGCAGAAACACTTTGCTGAGCTGTAGGTTCCTAGAAGTTTTCTAAGTCAAAGGATTAGACCACGTGCTGAAATTATTTCTGTTTAGAAAATTTTGTTTGTTGTTGGTTTGTTCTTGTCTTTATTTTTATAATGCAAAGCGTCGTCATCCATTATTGCGGCATTCAGGTTTGAAGGCAATTGTGGATGATGAATAAATTTATAACACTTCACTAAAAAACTTATGACAATTTTGCATTTGATTATAATTATAACTATTTATTGCTTTTCAGATTTTATAATACTTTTATATATTTCCATATTGTCATCAACATTATGCATTTGATTATTTTTAAAATGTAGAAACTACTACTTACTTACTTTCTCAAAACTTATTTTATTTTTCAAATATATAACATAAGCTAACTGGCACGCACTCAATATTTAATAATAAACTTTTTATCAACAATTCAGAATAGACTACATTATGTTTGATCCTCTAAACATACATCAAGTTGTAGTTTATCCATTAATTTTATCGAGTGTACATTTTCAATCTCTTAATTTTAACATTGTTAATTTATTTTTTTAGTGAGAATTCTGAGTATTCTTAAGTTATTTTGGACTTGAACCTGATCTTTATTAGACTGGGTGCATTAAAGTTAAAATCCTCCCAACAAGTATTTTTCCCAAAATTCAAATATGATTGTCGGTTGATATTGTTGATTTTATCAAAGGAGACTCAACAATTAAATGATGATAATATAAGGCATGTTTAAAATTTATTCATTTAATAAAATAGTTATAACAAAGCATGCTTATATTGGTGGTATAAATTAAAAAGAAGAGCGGTGGATATATTTGAATAGGAACAAAGTTGAATTTTTTTTTATCAATTTCAAACATATTTAAATGAGTTAATAGCTCTTTTTGTTTTGGTTAAGTGGTTAAAAATGACTTATATTTTGAATCAAGTGGATAATAAAAAAAAATTGGGAGAAGTCGCTGTTTAAACATTTTATTGGTAGAAGAACATAAATTCATGTATTTGTATATTTTTAAAATCTTGCAAAGTACCGATATTCTTTTCGTATAGAAATATATAAAGTCTTTATAACCAACAACATTTCCAAATAGACACATTTCGCAGGTTTTCCTATAATAATTAATAAGAAAAATGACAAAGATATGATTAGAGCTGGAAAAACGAGCTAAGTTTATCGGGCCGGCCCGTTTAGGCCTTGAATTGATAAGGATTATGTTTAAAATTTTTATCTCAAAAGTGAAAGCGGGCCTAAAAGGGCATTTATACTCTCTTACATTTAGAGCATGAGGAATAAATAGCATTGATTTATGAATATTTTTTTCAAAATATTCATAAATCACAAACATTGTGTTTTGTTGTCAATAAATATGTTTCATTTTAAATTTCCATAGTATATTCGTGAAAATATATCTTGTAAAATATATAATACTCCCATGGTCCTAAATGTAAGACATAATTTGTAATGCAATTTGCTTTACTAATTAGGTCTTATATTTATGATCAGAGGCAGTAGAATATATTGTATCAAAAAGAAATATATAATAGAATACAAAATATAAAACATGTCATATTATTCACAGCCATAGGTCATAATCCTTGCAATTAATTTATCAGATGTTGTATGAAACATATTATACATGTGGAAACGTTTTTATTTACTTATTATTACCAATAATTTTACATTCACAAGCCACCTTTCAATGGATATATATTTAATTTAATTTCAGGATCAACTAGTATATATACATGATGTGCCTAGTAGTGTCTGGCGAAGACAACGTTACTCTTTTTGAAAAAATTCGTTGAATATTTACTTTATTATCACTCCTTTTCTTTTTTTTTTTCTTTGTGTATGTTCGTTGTTATTCAACACTAAGTAGCACTACTAATTACACAAGTGCATCTTTAGCTTTCAAACGCCTAAATCTAGTCAATTACGTACAACCGGGATCTTAGTTTCAACAATACTCTCTAATGGTAAAACAATTTCCAAATTTACATATTTTAATTTTCTTTCACACTGAAAAGCAGTCAATAATCTTAGTCCATTTATATAATAATATATAAAAATTCCCATCACGCACGAGCCATGGAAAATATATATGGGTATGGTCATTTTTCAACTTTCAATTATAATATATAAAGGTGACCCATCGATAGATGCTTTTGAATTTCGTCGATCAAAGATCTGAATAAATCTTATGTTTTATGTTCATGTCCTTTCCTATGATCAATGTCGTCAACACGTTTCATTAGATCGAATAGTAGTGTGGTCAACAAAACATTTAATGTAATATAAAAAGACTTTTGACGCATGGAAGACATGATATATTTTTTTAAGTAGTGTTTTTTAATGATAATCAATAAAAAAAGAATAACCAACAACTTAATAGTTTCATAAATTTTGATGACCTATATTTTGGAAGATAGTTTTGTAATTTAAAAGTTTTGTAGGAAAATTGATTATCCTAAATTTTATGGTTACCTTTTTGTTGTTGTTAAGCATGAAATTAGATACCCTTGTATAGATTGATCTAAATTGATCACTTAATAAATAGTTTTGTTTAACTATACTCTAAAATCATCTTTTATTTATATTTAGTACACAGAAGTTCAAAAAACAGAGAGCGAAAATAAATGTGGAAGTAATAGTGTTTGTATCTCTATAATATTATATTAAATAATAATATGGTTCACGTAAAAAAAAAAATCAATCCTAAATCTCAAGAGCCGTTTTATTGTCGGTTAAAATAAATAAATAACCGTTTTATTTTTTTAACCTTAAACTTAAATACATTAATTAAAATATAAGTAGCCAGATTTGGCCAGAATTTTAGTTAAGTTCACGTTGTGTTATACTGGGCTACAAAGTAATGCTTTATTGAACTTTTGAAGCCAAGTGATGAGACTCTCTTAAATGGATTTTTATATGAAGTACCATTGGTACGGTACCATTGAACTACCAATATCGCTTTGGTACTTGGGTCCTCATAATTTGTGCAGAATGTCAATAAAATATTGACACATGTGCCCTCTCATGTATTTTTGAAGTACTCCGTCTTTTTTTTTTTGTAAGAGACTTTTCTTTTAATTATTTTGATTCTTTTTATAAGAGACTGTATATTAACACATTTTAAAAGTATTAACAATTACTGGTTGTTTTTCTTGGGTACACTGAATTATGTAGGGAGAGTTAAGACTACATTAATTTAATAAATTTTATTGATGAGGAATGTTAATTTTGGAAAATGATTGAAAATATGACCAGATTTAATTAGAGCAATTAAGTATACCTAGTTTTCTTATCAATTGGTATGAAAATTGTTAGAAGCCTCATTTTAAGATAAGCTTTCTTACTTGTGATGAATGAGATTCTTGATAATTTTTGAAAGTATATTACTCTAAATAAATTGAAAGAAAATTAAAGGATATTTAACTTTAGAGAGATTATTTGAGAGCTATCAATAAGTTATATAGCGTTTTGTTTTTGGCATAGCCTCGGTATAATTTCACTGCTCAGCACCAGAAGCTCACCTCAGGAGTAACAAGCGAGAAAAGCATTAATGTCATTATATAACAGAAACCATAAACTAAATAAAAGATATTATAAGAGCATCAACAAGAAAAAAAACTCAAGACAAGGACTTCCCACCATCCTTAGGGGCTGTTCGGTGTAACGTCATTTATTTATAAGTATTTAGGGTTAGTTGTAGCTTAGATTTTATTTAGTGAAAGAGTACAAAATAAATTAATAATTTAAGAGAAGTATTAAATTTAAAAAATTATTCATATATATATATATATATATATATATATATATATATGAATATATTTGATAAATCCATTTCACTATTATTTGTATCTATATCTCAGCCTTCTTTTCTTTAAATAATATCTTCATTCAATATAAATTTTTATGGATTTAAGGTGATTTTTTTGTCCTAAATTTCTCCACATCCTTCATGCCAACTCTTGACTTTTGTCTTATTCTTCACTCATTTCTCGTGTCACATCTCGGGTCTTCAACTTTCAATCCACTCAAACACACACGGGGGCGCGCCGCCCACCCACCCATCCACACACAAACACGTGTGTGTTTATATGAAGATAAAGGGTGGGTTTTTGGAGGGTGGCCCTAATCTCTAGAATAGTTTTAGGGTACTTTTAGAATAATATTGAGATGTATATTAATAGATATTTATGTTTGTGATTTTGTAAACTCTCATTGAGAGTTTTAGAGTAACTTTTATAATTAACTGTAAATGATGGAGTAACATATAACTTTGAATATTTTTTTTATATACTTGTGAATTATATATGATTGAATTGTAAATGACTATCTTTTATTAAAAAAAATGGATTGAATTATTTGTATATGTGTATGTATTGTAAATTCTTAAGTAAATAATGTTACAAATAAATTTCTTTATAAATCACTTTATTCGTATAGTTATATTTAGTATGTTTGGAATAGCGATTGGAAGCTCCATAATTGCTTTTAATCATGATTCATGGAATATGAGGTAGCTTTTACGGTCTACGAGATAAATATGTGGTGGATTTTTTCCTCGATTTACGTAAATCGAGCTTATGCAATCATATAAGCCAAACCAAACAAGTTAATTTTAATTATAATTCATGTATTGTTAGATTATTATTTTCTATTCAAGCATGTTTGTATATGTGATGATATTTGATACTAATAGAAGCATAATTTATTATACCTTATCTTTTAATGATATTATATTTATTGTTGATTGAATATAACTGTCATAGCGGTTGCATTTGTGATGGATTGGAGTAAGGAGGAGGAATTTGTATCATGAGATATTTTACCACATGGTATGTCATCAATTGGTGCACTACTACAAAATATAGATTCTACTACCCTAAAGGGTGTCCATTTTTCAAAAAAGAAAATAAAAAATAAACATAGTGGCATTTTTGTAGTTATTGGAGAGAAGTGTGTAGCTTTAGGCGTCCCTAAATTGAATTGGGAAGCCTAAAGTTCATTTTAGGCGTCTCAAAATTATATTGGAATACCTAAAATACTCATTTGAGTGTCCAAAAAATAAAAAGACACAAAAAATAATACTTTTGGCGCCTAAAGGCACCTTTTAGACATTCTTAAATTGAATTAGGGCGCCTAAAGTTCATTTTATACGTCTCAAAATTAAATTAGGACACCTAAAACACTCCTTTTTAAATTTTAGCGCCTAGAGATACCCTTTACACATCCCAAATGAGGTTTGGGACGCCTAAGGAGGTGTCATGTCACATCAACTCCCTCCCACATGTCTTCTTTCTTTCTCTGACTCCTCTCTCTCTCTCCCCCCCTACATACTCTCTCTTCTTTTCCCTTTTTCTGCCACTTCTCTCTCTCTCTCTTCTCTACATACTCTTATTTTCTCTTTCTCAGCCTCTTTTCTCTATGTACTCTTTCTTTCTCTTTCTATGCCTATGCTCTCACTACTATAGAATACACTTTTAACATTCATTTTTATGCCATTTTTACGTCATTTTATAGGAGGACGCCTATGCGAGCGACGTAGTAAAATTTGAAAATAACATCTGTTAAATAAGGGACGTTATAAGAGACCTACGACGTCCGTTTTAAAAAAAGGGACGCCATAAGTTGGTCACTTATGGTGTTCCTTTTTGTAAGGGACGCTGAAAACTTTTTTAAAAAAAAAATAAAAATTTTGATGTCTCTTACAGAGAACTATAACCAGAGACGGAGATTTCCTGCCAATAGCCACAGTCAATGATTAAGAAAACCTAAACAAAAATTGAAAGAGTAAGGGAAAACATGTTCCTAATGAAAAATCCACCAAATAAATCATAGTAATAATGAGAACCTTGGGTTTGTCAAAAGCACAATCAACTATAAGAGTGGTACAAGCCATTCGACAGGTCAAGTCTGACAAGCGTTCTTCCTTGTCATTCTCAGTTTCACTAGATTAGACTACGGACTCAACAGGAGAATTGAGATCAGAAGAAAAACCACACAAATCAAAATCATAAGGAAAATCAGAAGGGAACAAGAGATCCTGGGGGGGGGAAATATATACGGCCCTATAGGGTTGGCCCTTTTAGGCCCGTTTTCATTTTTGAGGCTAAAATCTTAAATCTGGCTCTTATAAATTCAGGGCCTAAAAGGGCCGGCTCGGCCTGTTTTCCCGACTCTAGTTGTAAGTGGGTGGGACCCAAACAAATCAAAAAGCAAGAGAGAGAGAGAGAGAGAGAGAAGTACAAGAAGGAAGACTAATGGGGGATCTTTATGAAAAATGGGAAGACCAATGATTTCAAATTTTAGATGCCTTTAGGTGTCCTTTAAAAATTTAGGACGCCTAAAGTCATATTTTTGACGTCATAAATCCAAAAAAGACATCTAAAGTTGGGTCACTAGTACTAAAATCATGCTTTTTAAGCGTCCCTTTTGATTTTTAGGATGCCTAAAGACTCCCTTTAAGCGTCCCCAAAATTAAAAGGGACACGTAAATGGACCTTTAGGCGTCCCTAGCGACATTTGGGACGCCTAAAACTCATATTTCCCCTCCAATATTATGAAAATGCCACTACATTTTTTTTACTTCCCTTTTTTAAAAAGGGATGTCTTCTAGGGTAGTGAAATGTGTTAGAACTGGCTGACACCCAAGATGGGGGTGAATTGGGTGTGTGATAAGAAAGTATGATCTTTTAAAATATTTTAGCAACTTATCAAATCAATACATGCGAAAGTATAGAAACATAAGCTGATATGTAAATCATATATGCTGGAAATGTAAAAGCTTAGGGAAGAGAATATGCAAAATGTGATTTATCCTGGTTTGGTCCAATCCACGATGACCTACGTCTAGTCCCCAGGCTCCTCCTAAGATTTCCAATCCATTATCTTCTTGTTTAATCAGGCACAAGAAAAGCCTTTACAAATTCACAAGAGTTACTCCCCCTTACACACTGTAAGGTTTACTCCTTTTTACAGCAAGTCGAGCAAAGCAATCCCAAAGACCTTTCTCTCCTGCTTACCCGTGCAAGTCTTATGAGCAGCAACGTTCTCTCCCGCTTACATCACTATAAGTCTTACGAGCAGCAACGTTTTCTACTGCTTGCACCTTGTAAGTCTTATGGGCATAAACTCTTACTGGCGATTCACTCTACAACTTCCACCGTAAGGTGATCAATCCTCTCAAGGTCCCTCTACCTTGAGAACACTTCTGAAATATAGATGAAGTGTTTACAAGCTCTCTCACAGAGTGTATAAATGCTCACTGAAGTACAATACAAAATATTCTCACTCTCTCAAATATACATAATATAGAAGACGAAGTAAAGCAAAGAGTGGTCGGAGGTAGAAGACTTAGAATATCAGCATGTTCATGTTCTCATCGTGTTTTTTGTTCTTCTGTGTTTGAATCCTTTCCTATTTATAGCTGAGTTATGGAAGATGACCGTTGTAAACATCCATCCGTTAGAGTCTGTTAATTCATTTGACCGTTGAGCCCATTCGGATATTTTTCTGTTGTAATCCCATCTGATGCTTAGACAGACACTACTTCATTTTCGGTTGGAGTCCCATTGCTTTTTATGGTCGTTGAGTGTATTTAAATATTTTCCCGTTGATCGTGCTCTGACATATGCTTCAGCGTTGCTTTCTTTCTGTTGTGCACGTTCGCTGAAACGTTTATTGAATATTCATGTTACCCATGATTTGTTGTCACTGAATGTTGATCAGTTGTATGGCATGTGATCGTTAGTGCATAACACCTGTAAATCCACTCAGAGAAATAACCGTTAGAAAACATCACTCGGGTGATTACAGTCTTCACTGGGAGTGATTTCAGAAAATGGAAGAATCACTGGAAGTGATTTTGATTTCACTGGAGGTGATTTTGATAAATCACTCGACTGTATAAGCATTTCGCTGGTAGTGATCTTGATTTTCGGATGTGATTCTGATTTGCTGCTACTGGAACTGATTCTGTCACAGTGGAGAGTATACTAAGTGATCACCGGAAGTTGTGTATCAAAATACCCATATCACTCAAATGAATCTGATCTGACTTGAAGGTATTCAGTTCACTGTAATGACTTGGATATTACTGGAAGTGCTACTGAAAGATTAGCATATCATTGACTAGATAACACTTGATTTGACTGGAAGTGAAACTGTGAAAATGGCATATCAGTTCATTGGAAGTGATCTGGTGCAAGTAGGTATTCTCTGGAAATGATCAGTTACGGCACTGGAGGTGATATGAGGAATTTTAATATTCACCGGAAGTGATTCAGCAATCACTGGAAGTGATATGGAAAATTTCATATATCACTCGAGTGAATTTGGCATCACTGGAAGTAATTTTGCAAACAGTGAATTTTTCTTGTAGTGATTTTCAATCCACTGGAAGTGAATTTGAAAATTCACAATATCACTCGAGTGATCTGACATTACTGGAAGTGATTTCCAAAACAGCGTATTTTTCTTCCGATGATTTCAGACGCACTAGAAGTGATTTGGCAAAACTGAGATATCACTCAAGTGATTTGGAGATCACTGGAAGTGATTTGGCGGAAATCACAAATCACTCGAGTGATTCAGGATCACTGGAAGTGAAATTACAAACAATGAAAATTCCTCCGGTGATTTCTGCGCTACTGGAAGTGATATGCATTCTGACACATTTCACTCAAGTAATTATTAATGATCACTTGAGTGATCTTCCTGATCACTCGAGTGATTATAAAAATCACTCGGGTGCTCTCTGTTCATATCACTTGGACTTGAAACTTCACTTCCAATTCGACAGCAAACAGGGGTCAAATTATAGATGACATAACTCTTCGAATATAGCTCCAAAACTTCTGTATTATATATCAATGGAAATATATTGAAGTCTAGTTTCATATGGAACCAGTTTCAGCTCAATAGGATCCGTGGTTTGAGAGTTATAGTCAAAATACCAAACCTGTTCCAGAAAGTGATACTGATATGAAGGACAGATTAGAACACTTATATCTCCTTCATCTGAGCTCTTTTGATGTTTCTTCTAGTGTAAAAATGACTCATTGGAAGTCTACTTTCATATGTAACTGGTTTGATCTCAATCGGAATTGTATTGTGAGAGATATGATTGAATAACCAAACCTCGCTCAGCTGAACAAACAACAGAGCATGAAAAAGCTGCAAATCACTCGAGTGAACAGTGAATCACTGCAAGTGATTTTCATTATTTTCAGAATCATTCGAGTGATTCTGAAATCAATCAAGTCATTGTTAAAATCACTCGATGCTACAGTGTTGCTACAGTAAGCTACAGTGAAATATGCTACAGTACTGTATGCTACAGTGCCACTGCTACAGTACCCAAAGACTTGAAACTTGCTATTTTTCATTAATTCTTACAAGTTCTTCATTCCTCAATCTCTTTCTTTCATTGCTTGACTAATCTACAAGATATGCAATATTAAATAGTAGTTAGTCAAGGTAAGAGACAAGTATATTAGCAAACTTTTGCTCTCTTAATATTTGACATCTATATTTGTCATCATCAAAACTAATCATATCTAACAAAATATATTTTCTGTAGTAGTGTCTCCCTCTCTTCTCTCCATAATTGTCTTCTCTCTTCTCTCCATACTCACTCTTCTTCTTTCTTTCTCTGCCTCTTCTCTCTCTCTCCCCTCTCCATACTCGTCTTCTCTCTTTCAAGATCACATTTGTATCCTTCTACTATTGCTATGGCTCGCCTTGGTTGGAATACAGATGTTAGGCTTCACCAGCACCATCATAATCATTTGGTTGATCACAAAGAGGACCTTTCTCTAGGATCTTCTCCATCGTCATCATCTTATACATAAGCAAACAAGAAGAAGAAGAAGAAGCAGTAGCTAGCATTCTTGCAAGGTGATCACAACTCAATAATAACAATGGAGGACAACTAGAGTAGCAACCACCAAGCTCAACTAGTACCACCACCACCTACATTTCTAAGAGCTCGTCTTCACTCACACTCCCATCATCGTCTTCTTACTTCACAGTAGCTTGAAGGTCACTTTCCTCTCTCCCTCTCCATTGTTGAAGTTCGTCAACCCTCAGATCTGAACCTGTTTGATTTATATTTTTTTTAAACAAAAAATATTTCAACATCCATAATGAAAAAGGGATGCCTAAAATGCCTATAAAGGATGTTAAAAGTGTTTTCTATAGTAGTGTGTTATGCCACTTTATATTTGATTGCCATGACACTAGAATTAATTTATTATAAAATCCTTTGATTAATGAATGCTTTTTTTTAAACTGAACCTTTTAAATAATATTTAGAACTATTTGGTAAGTTTTGTTTGGACTTATATATTGTATATTAAGTATATGAGTTTTTAAGGATGAGGTGTTACATTCGGTATAAGGGGATGGAAGGGAAAGAGAGCAAGGAAAATTTTTATAGGTTGAATTTAAAAAAAAAATTGAAGAAGTGTGGTTATGAAATTTTAATAAAGATAAGATGTAGGAAACTTTTAACCCAATTTCTCTAATTTTTATAAATTTAACTCATAAGAATTTTCCTTCCTACATAACTACTCAAGAAATTTCATTGAGAGTTTAGGGTAGGAGGCTCATTTAGATTAGGAGACTCTCTATTTTTTTTTAAATAACAGTAGGAGACTCTTAATTATTATGTAAGAGTATTAATTTTCTTTCTTGTTCTTTTACCTTTGTTGTAACTTTACCTTATAATATACTACATTACTATAGTTTACACTTTTAACGTTTGTTTTTTGGCCCTTTCTATGTTCTTTTATAGGGGGATGCATATATGAGTGACGTAGTAAAATATGGCATTTAACGTCTATTAGAAAAGGGATGCTTAAAGTCACTATAGGCATCCCTTTTTCTAAAAAAAAAGGGACGTCTAAAGCATGTTATGATGTCCCTTTTTCATTATGGACATTGAAATGTTTTTTGTTTCAAAAAAATATTTATTTATATTTTTTATTCAGCATTTTTTCATAAACTAAACAGGATCATATCTAAGGGGCGACGAGCTTGAACAATAGAGAGGGAGAGATGAAGGTGACCTTCAAGTCACTATGAAGTGAGAACATGATGATGGGAGTGTGAGTGAAGACGAGCTCTCAGAAACGTAGGTAGTGGTGGTACTAGGAGTGCTTGGTGATTGCTACTCTGGTTATCCTCTATTGTTACTATTAAGCTGTGATCACCTTGCAAGAATGCTAGTTGCTTCTTGTTGTTGTTGTTGTTGTTTGCTTCTGTATAAGATGGCGACGATGGCGAAGATCCTAGAGAAAGGTCCTCTTTGTGATCAACCAAGTGATTATGATGGTGCCGGTGAAGCCTAACATCTGTATTCCAACCAGTGTGAGCCATTGCAACAGTGGAAGGATACAAATGTGAGCTTGAAAGAGAGAAGATAAAGAGAGAAGAAGAGTGAGTATAGAGAGAAGAGAGAAGACGAGTATGGAGAAGGGAGAGAGAGAAGAGGTAGAGAAAGAAGAAAAGTGAGTATGGAGAGAAGAGAGAGAGAGAATAGGTAGAGAAAGAGAAAAAAAGAGTACGTAGAGAAAAGAGGGAGATAATAGGAAGAGAAAGAGAAAAGAAGAATATGTAGAGAAGAGAGAGAGAGAAGAGGCAGAAAAAGAGAAAAGAAGAGTGAGTATGTAGAAGAGAGAGATAGAGAGAGAAGATGTGTGGGAGGGAGTTGATGTGACATGCCACCTCCTTAGGCATGCCAAACCTCATTTGGGATGTCTAAAGGGTGTCTCTAGGAGCTAAAATTTAAAAATGAGTGTTTTAAGCGTTTCAATTTGATTTTAGGACGCCTAAAATGAACTTTAGGTACCCTAATTCAATTTAAGAACGTCACCAAAAGTATTATTTTTGGCATCTTTTTATTTTTTGGACGCTTAAATTAGTATTTTAGGATTCCCAATTTAATTTTGGGAGCCCAAAGTGAACTTTAGGCATCCCAGTTCAATTTAGGGATGCCTAAAGCTACACACTTCTCTCCAATAATTATAAAATGCTACCGTGTTTGATTTTTACTTCTTTTTTTGAAAAATAGACACCCTTTAAGGTAGTAGAATCTATATTTTATAGTAATGTTACCTCTGATGCGGTCGTTAGTATAAGAGTTAACTAATTTGAGGATATTAAGAAAATTAATTAATTTAGTTATATGAAATAAATAAGCATTGGCTTTCCTAAAAAACCATTTATTAATCATATGCATTGAAACTACCACTTAATGTAATAACTTAATTAACAACCAGATGTAATATCATCGTGTATTTTATTAAAAAAACAAAAGCAATGATGCCTAAGTGTCAAAATTATAACAATATTTCGAAATAACTCTCCCACCTTTAACTTTAGAGCGAAAATTTGACTACGTCGTACATGTCTATGTAAAATAAATCTGAGTGAAAGGAATTTTGGGGGAAATATGATGTACCTAACAAAAGGAGGGAAATGTAGAAGGAATTTCTCATCTTTTCTAAAAATAATTAATTTAAAAACACTCTTTGCTGACATGTACGTACCCACAAGAGTTTACAAGGTGAAGATCTAGAATACTTGTTGAAATTCTTCTGATTATAAAATATTAATTGTTGTTCTTTTAATTGTGCGAAGAGCCACGATTTATTATTAAATGTTAATTTATCATCATTTCTTTTTCGCCAAAATGTGATATATATTTTTTTTCCCAGAATTTTATTTGGGGAAGATCTATAACACGTTCGCTAGGTGTTCAAATATTTCTTGTAGTTATAGATATATATTTTATGCAACACATTCTCATGTCATTATCATTTTCAGTTGGTCCCCTATACGTGGCTACGTTTTAAAAAATAATTAATTAAGTCCCTTTTCGACCAACAGGTCAAAAAACAAAAACAAAAGATCGACGCAAAATTGGGATTAAATAATATGAAAAAGTATTTGTTGAAATTTAATTAAATAAACAACAACATTAAAATAACTTTGAAGACAAAAAAAAAATCATACTTGATAATAGAAATAATGGAAATATGAAATATTAAGCCATAATCGTTAAAACATAGACATGATTTTTTTTTTAATGCTACCAGACGAACCTCTACGTTGAGATTTGATCGTTCTAAGCATGCAATTGTCTAAGAAATCAAACCGTAATCTTATAATTCCTTTAGACAACAAGAAAACAAAATTTACAGTATAATATAAAAGACAAAAATTTCAAAGGTATTATAACGAGTTCTAATTTTATTTGTCAAACATGCATGGCAAGTTTTTGAATAATGAACTTTTTTTGGGTGAGAGAATAATGAAATTTTAAATTTTTAATATTTTAGATAAAGAAGAAGCCATCATATACTATCATAGCATATAATAATAATTAAGCCTTTATATTCACAAATAAATAATATTTGTTTGAATAAACGAATCACACCCTCACGACAACCACTCCAAATTAATTAATTAACCAGTGAAGCTTCATGGAAACAACAAAATATGACCAGTCCCTTTAAAATTAAGGCATCACACATATAAATACAGAAGCCATATTTGACTGATGATCCTGTGCTTCTAAATACCAAAACCAAACTTATCATAGCTTCTCATCATGAACCCTAGTTTTTCTCCTTTCGAATCATCAATTCAACAATATCGGATTGAAGATGATGATCCTTCATCCATGACTCTAATTAATGGTTTCTTCATGGGCAACCCTACATGGAATTTGACCTATGACGCTGCTAATTTGCCGGACCAGGGCGTTAGTAACTCCGGTGGTGCGATGTTTTCAGGTGGGAATGACGACAACAACGCTATTAATCCAGGTGAATATGATGGTATTGTTAATGGTAATAATAACACAGGATCTGTGGCTTGTGAAAAGAACGCGCCACCTAGATGGAGAAATTACCGAGGTGTGAGGCGGCGGCCATGGGGGAAGTTCGCGGCAGAGATTCGGGACCCGAACAGGAATGGGGCGAGGACATGGCTGGGAACCTATGAGAGGGAGGAGGATGCAGCTTTGGCTTATGATAGAGCTGCTTTCAAGATGAAGGGAAGAAAAGCCAAGCTCAATTTTCCACACCTCATTGGGTCGGAACCACCGCCGGAGCCGGCAAGAGTAGTCGCTGGGCAGAAGCGGCCCCACCTTCATCAGGAAGAAAAGTCAGCAGGCTGGTCAAGCAAATAAGTTTGAAACATCAAACATACAAGTCAGATCAGAAGCTTGAAATATATATATATATATATATATATATATATATATATATATATATATATATATATATATATATATATGGTGTGTGAATGAAGTCTTAGGTCTTTTCCATTAATTTCTCTCTGTTGTTAGTTTTTTTTAACCCTTTCTTTATTTCTTTCATGAAAAGAAAGGTATAAAGTAGAATTTGAATATGAAAATCAAGGTTCAACGTGTTGTAAATCAATAAATTCTTTGCAATATATTTTAACTGTGATGGTAATTTTCTCTCATTTGGGTCATAACTTGTTATTTTACGCCGCATGGAATTGTATGTTGGTAAATAATTATGAATTTTTTTAAAAGATTGTTAGAAAATTGTCTATTACGTTTAATTTTGATGAGCTAGTAAGGATGCATTAATATATACTAATGAGGTTCCTTGAGTAAATCTTTAATTTATTATCAAATTGGGAGAAATAATTTGTTTTCTCCCAACCTTACATAACTATTGTTAAAAGGCACTTAGTTAAAAGATTGAGAAAATTTAGCTGACGACCACTACAAAAAAATGAACTTTCAGCGGCGACAAAAGTCGCCGCTGAAAGTATAGAAGTCGCCGCTGAATCTATTTCAGCGGCGACATTATGTCGCCGCTAAAGCGACTGTCGCTGATACTTTTGGTGGCGACATTTCTACGTCGCTACTAAAAACAGACCATCAATGTCGCCGCTAAAAGTATATGAGAAGCACGAAAACGCAAGTCGCTGCTGAAAGTGGGATATAGGTGGCGACATTTGTCGCCGCAGAAACACTTATCAGCGGCGACAATTTTCTCGCCGCAGAAACACTTATCAGTGGCGACAGTTTTGTCGCCACAGAAACACTTATCAGTGGCGACATTTTGTTGCCACAGAAACACTTATCAGCGGCGACATTTTTGTCGCCAGAGAAACCATTATCAGCGGCGACATTTTGTCGCCACAGAAACCCTTATCAGCGGCGATAATTTGTCGCCACAGAAACATGTATCAGTGGCAACTCTTTGTGTTGCCGCAAAAACAAGTATTAGCGGCGACATTTGTCGCCGCTAAAAGTTATAATTTTTTCAATTTTTAATATAAATTGCTGAAATTAAAACCTATACACTGTATTGATAAAGATCAAAAGTAATTTTAAACTAGCAATGATATTAACATAATTCTTCAAAACTAACATCTGACTGTCAAAATGCTTCAAAATTAAGATCGAGTATTTAAATTTCTTATACAAAGTCTAAGGATTTCTTATTAAAAACATTAAACACGTGAACTATAGAGAAGGACCAGCTTGTGGGCCAACAAGACTAGGAGTAGATAAAGTAGGAGCTGCTACTTGCCCCTGTTGCATCAAGATAGCTAGTTGAGCATGTATTCTTTGCTCCATTTGTTCCATCCTGTGCTGAAATTGTGCACGCTCTTCTTCCATCTTTGCACGCTCTGCTTCTATCTTTGCACGTTCTTCTGCAAGATTTGCTTCCATCTTTGCACGCTCCTCTTGAAATTTTTTATCAAACTCCTCATGCAATTGGGTACGCACATTCTCCACAGCTGAATTATCATTGGATTGAAAGCGACCTCTCTTCCTCAAAGGCTCTGCTCCATACCCTTTTCCTCTTACATACCCTGATCTCTCACCAAGAACAGCTGTCAATATTTCATCAGAGGTCATTCGAGCATCACTCTCTACCTCTTCTTGTTGTTGTTGAAGAAGTTCATGCAAGTCAGTCTACAATTAAAGCATAAAACAAATGAGATAAAAAATTCGTGAACTTAGTGTAGCATATAAAAACACAACGCATACGTGAATTTTCTCAGATTGCGGATCTGCCCACACTAACTGTCCATCTGCTGTCTTCCTAGTATGTGTGATTTGCCAAAACTGGTCAGGGGGTGCAGGTTGTCCGGTAGTGGGGTCCCTCTATAAAGCATAATATACAAAGACGATAAATGGTGCAATTTAAAATAAAAAAGGATTGAAAACATAAACTAAAGTAAAGAGAGATTAAACTTACTGTAGCAAAGTTAATTAAATTTTCTTATTGCGTACATGGAGGCTGCAAGAATACTAAATCAGTAAAAACCCGCCTCTACTTTATACCTGTAAAAAGAGAAGAAGAAAGGAGAGAAAGACCTGAACCAACCATGAATATTCTAGAACAAAAGAAGAAGAAAAAAACTCAAGACAAGTAATTTCAGAAAATTCTCTCATGTTCACTTCACTTCTCCTACACAGTATATATCTGCAAGCATCCAATATAGATTCAAAGCATGTTTATTTACGTTGCTTTCATTTGTATCATATCATTTTTCCTTTAAAATATCTACCCCAATGTACATTTAATCACTTGTTAAACTATTTATGTATTCTTTCCACATTTGTTTCTTTTTCTTTCATTTTTGTTTTCACAATTTACTTTTCCCTAAACCAAATAGCTCCTCTGACGATTCTTCCATGAGAGGAAAAAAGAGTCAAGCCAATGGAAAATACACTCAACTTTTTCAAACTAAGAGTATCAAGTGGTGAAAGTGGAAATCCAAGAGGAAGCAACAGAAACGAATCATATAAAGCTAGAACCATATAAAGCCAGTGAATCCTTAATGCTAACAGAAACGAATAACCAGACGTTAATGTCATAAACACTGATTGAGAGAAACAGTTAAAGCACTATATAATTGCAGGATTTTTATTCAAAAGGCAAGCTATTCACTTTCTAATTTAGAACTAACAACGAGAATGAGCTACAGGAACATAACTACGAAAACATCTAAAATGCTATATATTTTGGACCTGAATAGATTATTACCTGAATGAAGAAGCAGAAAACAGCGACATTGCTGGAGGAGAAGAGTGGCGAAGGAGAGAATGAAGGAGCAGACAACGGTGATGATTTTTCAGATTCACTTCGTCTCACGAAGTCGCTGCTGTAAAGAATAGGGAAATGAAAATCACGACGCGCTGAAACTAAAATTTGGGGATTTAGGTCTCAGGATTTAAAAAATTAAAAATTATATAGGTAATATAATTTCCACCAAGAGTATCAATAACCAATTGGCTTAATTGGCAAGGCGCAGTTGAAGCCAACAGGCGTGCGTGGGTTCGAATCTTGCAACATGCACATGTTGTGACATTTTTTTAAAACAATTAGCATTACTTGGAAAAAAAACCATTCTAAGTTACATTACGCAGAATCGAACCCAGATCATTTAATTAATAACGAAAGGGTATACCAACACGCCCTGCAATTTACAGATAATGTCATTGGAGAAAGTCGTTGCCTAAACAGCAAATGTAATTCAATGTTTTAAAACTGAACAATGGATCCACCTCATATAGCTTTATCATACAGTTTTACTGCATTATGGTTTTTATATTATATGCGAAATATGACTTTGGACTAATATAAATTTTTATAGAATATTTAGGAATATATTATAACATTCAAAATGAAATCCAATTTATTCACTAAATTTATTTAAAAATCATCTAATGAACATTACCTTTCACATTTTATCTATTAGGAGAATAATATTTTGGACAAAGATTACAGTTTTGGATTGGGCATAAAAGAACGACCGGTCATAAAACAAATTAATTAAACACTGTAAGTGTACAAGTTATGAAAATAGTAAAAAACAAATTAAGATTGTCCTATAAAGATTCAAGTTATAAAAAACTAATATTTTAGAAAATTTTAAATAAGACTTTCAGCGGCGACATAAAAGTCGCCACTGAAACATATTTTCGGTGGCGACATATTTTGTCGCCGCTGAAAGTGTTATAATCAGCGGCGACATTGACAAGTCGCGGCTGAAAATACCACCTTCAGCGGCGACTTCATGAAGTCGCCGCTGATTATAACACTTTCAGCGGCGACAAAATTTGTCGCTGCTGAAAGTCAGAATTTTCAGCGGCAACCTATTTGTCGCCGCTGAAAGTTGGACTTTCAGCAGCAACACTATAGGTCGCCGCCAAATGTCGCCACTGAAACTCGATTTTCTTGTAGTGGACCATTGTAGCAAATTAATTTACGCTCTCATGCTCCATGTTGATATCAACTCTCAGTGTTTCATTTTTTGTTTTATAATGGGTTTTGAATGAAAATGAGTTCTTTCATAAACTAAACTTGTATGACAAACTTAGTGGAGTAGATCCCTGTTGTAATTATGGACCACTTGAAGAATGAACTTGTTGTCCGGTTACTTGATGTAGCATTTCTTGTCATGTGGTCACCTGTTGGAAGTTGGGTTATTTTAGGTTCCTTTAATTTTCATGGCCTTCATTTTTGGTGCTCTTTTTTGTGCTATTTCTAGCCAGTATACTTTGATCTAGATAAGAAAAAAATACTAAAAAATGTGGGAATGCTTCGATTTTGCTTTAACTTGATTCATGGTTGGATGCTGTATTTTCAAAGTTGCAAATGGTTGTTCATAAGACCATTCTACATGTTCATAATGTGTAAGACACTTGTAAATGAGTAGCCATTAAGAAATTAATTTATCTTGTTCATAATAATATTCTACTTGTTCATGATGCTAAGTAAAATTATTTCTAGTATGGATGCATTGATTTCTAAAGTTTGAGGCAAAAAGTGAGAGGAAATGAATGCAACATATATAACAACGCAAATAGACAGAGGGAGTTGGAATGAGAAAGTAGGGAGAAGAAATATGTGCCTCTCTTTAATACTCGATGTTCTCCGAGGAAATTCAAGGAGCTTACTGATTTTGTTAAGGGGGAAGAAGGTTAAAAGAATTAGGGTGGACAAAATAGGTTTACGTTTTGTCCCACTGGGAGTGCACATATGAGTGAGTGGTTGCTAAAAGTAATGGCTTTCACACTAGTGTATAAAACCTCAACATTGAATGTTGTATCAAAACTACTTGAATGGAGCAAAGGAGATGGGGGAAAAAATGACTATTTCATTTTATAGATTTGAAGTCAAACGTTGATGTATATAAATTTGTACGTATATATAATTATTGTATGAAACTCTAGTTAGTTTTTGTTGTAATGGATTGTTGCTTGAGTACTTATATTGTTACTAGAAAGGTTAAATGACAAGTTCATTATCCTAATTAAAAATGCAAGAATAAGTCTCATTTGTAAGTTTCTTACATATCATGACTAAGTAGAATGGTCTTATAAATAAGAGAAATTTAACACATTTGCAATTGTCTTATAGATCATGAATAAGTCATTTAGTCCTATGAACAAATGAAATTAATTAATTTCTTAATAATTACTCATTTTCAATGTATTGTACATCATGAACAAGTCCAATAGCCCTATTAGAAAGTGAAGCAATCCCATGAACAAGTGAAATTATAAGAGCACATTTAATTTGCACTATCTAATATATAATGAACAAGTCGAATAGTCCTATGAAAAAGAAGAATGATCCTATGAATAAGTTGGGTTTTTTCTGTCTTTTACCATCACAAATTAATTCCATTTCAGCCAGCTGAGGTTTTAGGTTCGTTTGGCGGTCAACTGAAATTAATTTACTAAAGTGGTTCTTAACTAAAGCTTTCCCTAAAAGATTTATTTTATTCTTAAATTAAACAAAAATATCGTTAATTTAAAATACCATTATCTTTTTCACGGTGATCGTTATTCTTCAGGTATTTAGGAAGGAAACGTCAAAAGATAAATAGATCTATACTAGATAATGTATAATATTCTAATAGTATAGGTGATTAAGTTTACAAATTTCCCCCTTAATCAAAATTTTTTCTTGACATTCTTAATCAAAATTAAAGGGACCAAAAATTCATTACTTATTTAGTCATGGTTTAAATTAGGGTTAAGCAAAGCACCCATAGCCCAATTAGCCCACTCAGGCTCAGTGGAACATTATCTAATTTGGCTAATCCAAAAAAGGCTAGTACATTAAATGGGACGAGTTACGAGCACACTCTTGAACTGTCTGTACCCACTTGTATATGTGTGTGTGCAATAAATATATATATATATATATATTGCACACACATTTAAGTATAAATTAAGGTAAATAAGCCCGCATTAGATGTCACATATGTGAGATAAAAATATATATTTTGGTCCTTGTTATATTAATTCTTGTATTAATTGAGAACTTCGCAAATTCTTTTGTGCATATCATTTTATGTGTAATTTCAATGAGGAATGATAAGAATTATGGTAATTTATTATTAGTATTTTTATAATTTATATTGAGAAATTAGTAGCAATAATATTAAAAAAGTGCAGCTGTATATTGATTTTTTTTTAAAAAAAGCACTAGTTGGCTGTCTACGTCCATTCAAGTGCACACGGGTTTAGCCCAACTTGTTTGTCATGGGCTTTAACAGGCTTTTGATGAATATGGGCTAGCATTTGCCCATTAACAAATAAATTGGTAGGCTGTGGGCTAGCCATCCAACAACTTAGTCAACCTATTGCATAGCCCTAATTTAAACTATCTATCAATACTTTATGTGATTAATCATATGCTAAGATAGGAGACATATATATATTGAGTTGGCAAACATCCTTATGTCCAACAACCACTACAAAAAAAAAATCAATATTAGCGACGGAAATCCGTCGCAAATTCCATCTCTAAGAGATTAGTGACGGAAAATCGTCTGTCTATAAAAAAAGGTGTTACTAATTCATTCCTATCACCATATAATTGTCGAAGAGCTATCTTGTATTCATCAACAAATGGTTCAACCTCATCAGTGTTATGTAGCACATAAACGTGAGCTTGCTCCCAATCAGTCACTGCTATCCTGATTACCTCCTGCCCGCTTGTTCCTTTTCCTGATCTTCGACAATCATGACGGGACTTTGGGATCCCAACAGAGTCAGCATTTGATAGAAAATCAGCACAAAAATCACTTGCTTCTTCAACCATATACCGTTCAGCAATACATCCCTTTGGTCGATATCTATTTTTAATAAACCCTTTTAAAATTTTCATAAATCGCTCGTTCGGGTACATTCATCTCAAGTAGACTGGACCGTACAATTGAACCTCTTTTACCAAGTGTACATTTAGGTGAACCATAATATCAAAAAATGAAGGTGAAAAATACATTTCAAGTTCACACAGAGTACAAACAATTAGCATTTGCAAATGTCACAACTTGGTTGAATCAACCACTTTACTACATATCAGCTTGAAAAACATGTAGAGTTTAGTCTTGTCTTTCTGACATTTTTTGGTAAGATAGACCGTATACCAACCGATAAGAAATTCTGCATGAGCACATGACAATCATGAGATTTAAGGTTCTTTAACTTCAACTCTTTCATTGAAACAAGGTTTTCAATATTTGAAGAGTACCCCTTTGGAACTTTAATTCCTTTTAGAAACTCGCAAAACAATTTTTTCTCATTCTTTGACATAGTGTAAGCTACTGAAGGTAGATAAGTGCGGTTCCCTTTCTGAACCGGTGCCAACTCTTCTCTTACTCCCAAATTAACTAAATCCAACATCGCATTGACACCATCCTTAATTTTTCCTTGCACATTAAGCAACGTGCCAATTATACTATCACATATATTTTTTTCAATGTGCATCACATCGAGAAAATGCCTAATATATAAAGACTTCCACTATGGAAGTTCAAAGAAAATAGACTTCTTCTTCCAACCACTTGTCCTGGTTTGATTGACATATGGCTTGCCAAAATTGTTATCTAGCTCTTTTACCTTTTCAAAAACTTGAGCCCGGTCAATATCTTTGGTGGGCTACCTTCTTCAGGGTCACCATTGAAAGCCTTTTTCCACTTTCTCCAACGATGTTTTGATGGTAAGAATCTCCGATGTCCCATATATACATTTTTCTTACAATTATGTAGTCGCATTGAATGAGTATCATCTTCACATATATGGCATGCACAATATCCTTTAACACTGTATCCAGACAAATTACCATAAGCTGGAAAATCATTAATTGTGCCATACAGCATGGCTTTCAAAGTGGAACTTTCTTCCCTATACCCATCATAAACATTGACGCCATCTTCCCAAAGTAGCTTCAAGTCATCAATTAAAGGAGCCAAGTATATATCTATATCATTCCCAGGCTGTTTTGGCTCAGAAATTAACATCGAAAGCATCATAAACTTATGTTCATTATCAAGTATGGAAAAAAGTTATAAATCATCAATATTACCGGCCATGTGCTGTGTGTACTACTTTGAACACTGTGCGGATTGATTCCATCAGTTGACAGTGCAAGGCGTAGGTTCCTTACCTCGTTCGAAAAGTCAGGATACTCATGATCAATTTTCTTCCATTGAGGGGCATCTACAGGGTGCCTCAACTGTGTGTCTTCAATCCTCTCATCTGCATGCCATGTCAACTGCTTCGATATCTCTGCAACTGTACAGACGCTTGAATCTCGGGATAATAGGAAAATACCATACGACCTTGACATGAATTTTTCCTTTCTTCTTCCCATATCGAGATGCATTGCATTTAGGGCACTTCTCTAACGTTGCATATTGTTTCTGAAATAATATGCAATCGTTAGGGCATGCATGTATCTTCTCATATCCCATTCCGGTTGTTGATCAAAGAATTCGCTTTGCTTCGTATGTCTTTGTAGGAAGTACATTTTCTTCTGGAAGCATATCTTGCAAAAGTTCAAGGAGTGTGGTGAAACCCGAATCACTCAACCCATAGCGGGCTTTAAAGTTATACAATTTCAGCACTGCTAGCAATCTTTTGTATTTTGTACAACCGGTATATAACGGTTTCTCTGCATCACCTTTCAACTTCTCAAATTCTCTGGGACAGTTATGAAGTACCTGTTCAACCATATTAAGTATTTGTTCAAAACCATCATCTTCATCATATATGCTTTGGTCAAACTCATTTGAAGCACCACCGGTGGCATACGCCTGATCATTACAGGGGTCGTTTGTCTCACCATGCCTTGTCCATCGTGTATATGTTTGATCAATCCCATGACATACTAAATGATCTAATAAATCAAATGGACTAATCCGCTTTCCATAACAACAAGATAAGCAGGGACACAAGATTTGGTTAGGATCTTTTGTATGCTCAATTGAAAATCTAATAAACTCTTTCACCCCATATATATATATATTCTCTTGAACACCAATCAGATGACATCCATTTTCGATCCACCTATGGTTTCAATAACCTAGATTTAAATAGTGGTTAGTTGCTATATATGAGAAAATCATCTATGCCTTCAACCTATATACACACTAAATGAGAAAACTATCCGTTACAAAGGGTATGTGAGTCAATTTATACCAATTGGTCATAGCAGGTTTAAATGAAAAAAAAAGACTTTGTTCAAGATACAATAAAAATTAAAACACAAAAAATGGAACTTATGTGAGATTATTTATGTCACTATAGAATCCAAATAAATAAATAATTAAATCCCAGTTTTTTTGGTAAAAAAAATCCTAATTCACTTTGTCAATTACATATATAGACGAAAAAAAAACACTTTGTCCAAGATGCAACAAAAATTTAAAATAAATCAAAAAAAGGATTGCTTATGTCACACTAAAATCCAAATAAAAAGGGCAGCTGAATTTTTGGAGAAAAAAGTAAGTTTAAAAAGTTGTGTTTTAAAGAGTATATTTTTTTAAAAAGTAAGTATGTTTTATGGCCAATGAAATGAGGAGTTAAGAAAGCGATAATAGTAAAAAAAATTAAATTTATATTAGTATGTCAATTGATTCTTGAGCAATGTTCCCTAATTTCTTATTTTTTATTTTTTTAATTAAGCTAATTAGCCATTATTATTACATTATGATATTAAGGCACATGAAAAAAAATTTAACTGATAAAAATGATAAATTCATAAAATTATTTAAATTAAAAAATAACAAAAAAGGGCAGGGTCTCAATCATATTAAAAAAATACATATATATTAAAAAACAATAAAAGACAAACTTACATATTCGCAGTGGGACCAAAAAAGGGAGCTTTTGGCTGTACTGTGGGCAGCTGATCAGACACGAGGAAATTGAAGCTAAACAATAATAAATGAATTGAAGTCCATTAGAAACAAGACTTAATTATAAGAGAAGATGTGACTATGAAAATAAGAGACCCACCTTAGAAGCTAAGAGACGGTGGAGGGAGGGAACTGACGGCGGACCTGAAAGAGAGAGCTGAGGGAGCATTAATGAGACAGGGAAGGGAGGGAGCTGAGGGGTGGGGGGAGCTGGGGGACGGTGGGTGGGGGAAGCAGGAGTTGGGGGACGGGGGACGGGGGAACGGAGCTGCGGGTAGGGGGAGCTGAGGGACGGGGATAGGAGCTGAGGGATGGGGGATGAGGGACGGGGAAGTGTTCGGATGAGCTGAGATGAGGGGAGTGAGGGGCGGCGGTGGGGTTGAAAAACCTTAGGGATATGCTGGATCGGGAAATTAATTTGGGGAGGGTGATTTGAATTAATTTCAAACATCGAAAATAAGCGCCACCCAATCCCCATTTTTTTATATTTTTATATTAATTAATATATAAATTATTAAAATTATATTATTTATTAATTAAATAATATTAATATTCAGTACACATTGGGTGGCACTTGTCTCAATAAGCGCCACCCAATCTCCATTTTTTACATTTTTATATTAATTAATATATAAAATATATAAATTACTAAAATGATATTATTTATTAATTATATAATATTAATATAATCAGTTCAGAAGACATTGGGTGCCATTTTTTTAAATAAGCGCCACCCTATCATTTATATAATTAATTACAAAAATTAATATTATTATTTAATATAATTTTACTAAAACTAAAATATTAGTTTTCATTTAATAAAAGATTATTTTAAGTAATTTATTAGAATGAATTAAAATTAGATGCCTTTAATTATATTAATATATAATATTAATATTAATAAATTCTAATTTAATTAAAAAATTTAAAAATTAGATGTAGAGACGATTTTAGTTTATAAAACTAAAATGAGAAATAAATGCAACATATGTTCAGTAATCTATTATAATATATAAATTAATATAATTATATTACAAATATAAATATATAATATAAATATTTATTAAATTTATTAATAATAATTTAATAATCATACCTTAGGTGGCGCTTTCTTCAATAAGCGCCACCAAAATGTATTTTTAATTTTTAGTAATTAAATATATATTAATAAATATTAATATTATTTATTCAATATGTAATATAATATTATTGATTTATATATTGTAATAGAGTAGTACTGAATAAATCTTGCATTTATTTCTGATTTTAATTTTATAAAATTAAAGTTATCTCTGGATCTAATATTTTACTTCTTTTATAATTAAATCATAAGATATTCATATTAATATTATATATTTAATAACTAATATAGTTATATGAATATATATCATTAAAGAATATATAGTTCTACTAAATTATGTATTGTAAAAAAATTATTCATTAACTTATATAATAAATTTATGTTTTTTCACATCCAATTTATTATAAAATTTGTATATAATATTAGAATTTAAAATTTTTTATTTTATTATAGATTTTAATATTTATAATCAACAACTTCATGAATAATTTTACTTTCAATAAGAGAAAATATATAAAATATGATAATATCTTTAGTAGAAACTTTAAAAAAAAATTGTAAAATAGAAAGAATATTGGGTGTCACTTATTTGAATAAGTGCCACAGCTTCTATTAATTATATTTTTTTAAATTTATTTTTGGGGAAAAATACTTTAGGTGGCGCTTTCTTAAGAAAGGGCCACCTAATGTCAGTGATCAGTTGTGGCGCTTATTTAAATAAGCGCCACCTAATGTGTTTTTGCAAAAATAAATTTTAAAAACAAAAAAATTAGTTGAAGTTGTGCCCTTATTCAAATAAGCGCCACAAAAGGTGCACCACTAAATCTATAATTTGTAGTAGTGTGTATATATGTGCATTATTAATAAAAAAAATTAATGAGGGCAAGAGCTATCCTCTAACTAAAATGTAATCTTTAAACTATCAATGCTCAATTATCCCAAGAATATATTAAACACAAATGATGACACTTTTATATTATCAATACTCAATTAACACAAGAAAATAAGTAAATGTTATACAAATGAAGATATTTTTATTTTTTAAATATTATTCTTCTAGTTTCTTCCATACAAGAAAACTATTTTAATTGAAAAATAATATTAAAAAAATTAATAAATTTATAAAAATTATTAAAGTAACAACATGTGGTTTATTTATTATAAATCAAAA
Organism: Albizia julibrissin; assembly: GCA_037074505.1. Classification (NCBI taxonomy): domain Eukaryota; kingdom Viridiplantae; phylum Streptophyta; class Magnoliopsida; order Fabales; family Fabaceae; genus Albizia; species Albizia julibrissin. The sequence goes on along the minus strand of CM073481.1, from coordinate 15,603,702 downwards.
TTTTAAGGGAGTTAAAATTTAAATTTTGAAATGTCAAGGGGGTTATTTGTAAATAATTAAAGTTTAAGGGGTTATCTGCAACTATTCAAAGTTAAAGGGGGGGTTTATGAAATTAGTTATTTTTACAAGATGCCATATAGGATGCCACGTGTCATCTCATAATCTGACGTGACAATTTTCGTTAAAAAGATAATGGTCACTTAACGGCAGGGGGTTAATGGTTAATAAATTAAAGGTTAGGAGGGTTAAATTTAAACTTTAAAATGCCATGGGGTTATATATAACTAGCCCAAAGTTTATGAGGGTTTTCTTTAATTTCGCCAAATTTTAAAGGTGTTAAAATTTAAATTTTGAAATGTCAGGGGGGTTATTTGTAAATAATCAAAGTTTATGGGTTATTTGCAACTATTCAAAGTTGAAGGAAATTTTATGAAATTAGTAATTTACCCAAGATACCATATAGGATGCTATGTGCCATATAATCTGATATGACAATTTTTGTTAAAAAGATAACGGTCACTTAACGACAGGGGTTAATGGTTAAGAAATGAAAGTCTGGAGGTTAAATTTAAACTTTAAAATGTCAGAAGTTATCTGCAACTGGCATAAAATTCAGGATTTTATATAATTTAACCCTAAAATTAATAGAAATGTGATTGAAGTCAAGTGAACCCTTCTCTTCATCGGTTTTATAAGAAGCGTGTTCAAAAGAAATTAAAAATCCATAAATAAAAAAATACCAAAGATATTTAATAAAATTAAAAATTTAGATTAAAATATTATACTTCTCTAGTTCTATTTAAAAATTATAAATCATTTTTAACATGCTTTATAGAAACTAGGAAAATCCTATTTTTCAATACAAGAAACCAAGAAAAACCTTAAACATAATTAATCTTGTCTTAAAATTTATTAAATGTCCAACTCTACCCCTATTTACTATATATTATACCCTATGAGAGTAAGATCTACATAATAATAAATAAAGGATAAAATTGCACTTTTATATAAAAAATTACTAATGTGACCTATCAATAGAAAAAAAAAAATCCTTCCAATAGGACCGGAGGAGTATATTAATTGAAGTTAAGAAAGATAAACTATTTTTCTAATCTTATATATAAGGAAAAACCATTCCTAAGGTACATGTGTAGTTTTCTTCAATTTTTAAGGAAAAACAATTCTTAAAGTGCCTATAGTTTTCTTCAATTTTTAATTTAGTACTTGTGTTTTTTTCGCTCATTATTAAATCATTTAAATTTACTCTTTTATAACAATTAACTTCTATACAGGAGTTAAACATGTTAATAGAGCTAAGTTATAGAGGCTAACAAAGCTAAAATAAAACTAAAAGATTTAACAAGGAGAAAAAAAATACACAGATATCAAATTAAAATTTGAAGGAAACTATAGGTACTTTAAGAATGATTTTCCCAATTTTTAATTTGGTACATGTGTGTTCTTTCTCCTTGTTAAACTTCTAAATTTCACTTTTTTAGTACCGTTAATCCTTGTAACTTTGCTCTGTTTCATTGTTAGCCTTTATACAAAAACTAATTGTGTTAACAGAGTAAAATTAAATTATTAAATGATTCAATAAAGAAAGAAGAAAAAATAAATATGCCAAATTAAAAATTGAAGGAAATTATAAGTATCTCAAGAATAGTTTTTCTATTCATAAAACACTTCCAACATATTCCATCAGGATAATAAATAAATAAATTTCACTAACCATATCTTAAAATTTAATAAATTTTTAATTTTACCCCTATTTAATATATATTATATCCCAAGAATACAAAATATATGTGATAATAAATGAATATTAAAATTGTATATTAGGTCACATGAAAAAAATAAATGATGTAACTTATAAATATAATTAAAATTTTTTTCTCTATCTGCCTACAAAATTCGACCAGATCGGTAGTTGGACCAAGAGTATAAATATTACTAAATATTCATATGTGTATGTGCGTGGGGGATGTCAACATTTGGACAACATGAATTTTCTCTCTTTTTTTTTTTCCGGAAAATGACCATTAATTATTACAGACATAAAGTTATTGAAATTTCATTGAATTACTACTTGGAGACAACCTCAATAATAAGTAGGTTACCTTATTTCAGGCCCCAATATATGACATTTTTCAATAGTGTGTCCCAATTTTCTCCCATCTTTGATGGTCGGACAAAGAGAGGGACATATGAAGTGAAAGGTCATTTCTTTTGTCTTTCTCTCACCAACAACAGTTGATCTCCTGAACAAAATACACAGAATGAAATCATCATATTCAATGGTACACTTAAGACGTGTGACCGGCATCGGTTAACAAGTTTTTTGAAAGCTCTCATTGATAGTCAAAAAAAGTCTTTCCTACAGTCATGAGGGAAAACGTTTTTTTAACATAAAAGATAACTAATTTTTAAATAATAAATATTATCATCACAGGCAGTCAGACACACATATAGTGAGGGTAATATAATTAGTTTTTAAAAAGGAACTATATTATTATAATTATATATAAATTAATGCATAAAATTGAGTAAATTATATACCCTAAAATTATAAATATAATAGCAAGTTTTCAAAAATTATCCTTAATTCGTTGTTGTTTAAGTTGAAAATTGTTACTCCTCTAATATGGATACATTTCTCTCACTTCTTCCACTCCTCGTATATCTCCTCTCCCAATATATACAATGTTTTTAGTTTGATTATGATATGTAGAAAAGTGGAATAATACATCTTGAATAATGGCCTAATTAACGTTTTATGAATGAATTAAGACTACTCGTACTTAATTATATATGTGTCTCTTGTGTTGAGCATGGCATGAGAAATAATTCATTCTGTGTATGGATTATTGATAGTAATAGAAATTCCTCATTGCAATCTGAATACCAAGAGCTCATCATTCCATTAATGGGTCTGTTTGACAAAGCGGTAGATAGGAGAAAACGTACGATGGGAAGGAAAAAAAGTACAGTAGGCGGTTGGCATATGTTTGGGAAAGCAGTGAACCAGATAACTGCACGTTGATTTTTTTTTTCCTTTTATCTTTTGGCTTTTGCATTTATTTATAACTGTGAAGAAATATTTTAATTGATCCTCCACAAGTCCACATTAGGGGCTACACATTAGTTTTATAGCCCCATCCTAAGAAAATTATACATATATTTGCTGCAAATTAATTTTAACACACACACACATATATATATATTCTCATGTCACTATCTTCTTACTATGAATAAGCCATTATAACATATAATAATGACGCCTTTATACTCACAAATAAAGAATGTTTGTTTGAATTAAGGGAAAAAGATATTACTCAAACTTTAAAATCTCAAATTATTTTAATTATTATAAGAATAATGTGATTGACAAAAAGAGTATAGCAATTAACAACTTAATTTTTTGAGAAATAACTGATTCAAGATTTTAAAATTTAATTAGTATTTAAGCATCTTTTTTTTCTTGAATTAACCAATCGCGGCGGCGAACATGCAACAACGCCAAATTAACAATTGAAGGTTCAAGGAAATGACAGACACGATAATTAAATAAAATAATCATTTTCAACAAAAAAAAAGTCCATATACCTATAAATACACATAAGCCATGCTTCACAGATCCTATGCTTCTTCTGTATACTATCATAAAAAAAGACTTATTTCTCTCAAAATGATTCCTAATCATTCTACTTACCAATCAGTTCAACAATACTTCATTGATGATGATCCTTCCTTTATGGACCTCATGAATGATGGATTCCTCTTCACTTGCAACCCTACTTCGCCGGAGCAGGGTGTTAGTAGCTCCACTGGCGCAGCGTTTTCCGGTGAGAATAATGAAAACAACGCTGTGAGATCAGGTGGTAATGACACAGGACCTGTGGCGAGTGAAGGGAACGCGCCACCAAGATGGAGGCATTACCGAGGCGTGAGGAGGCGACCGTGGGGGAAGTTCTCTGCGGAGATCCGGGACCCGAAGAGGAACGGTGCGAGGACGTGGCTGGGAACTTATGAGAGGGAAGAGGATGCAGCTTTTGCTTATGATAGAGCTGCTTTCCAGATACATGGTAGAAAAGCCAAGCTCAATTTTCCACACCTCATCGGATCGGAACAACTACTGCCGGAGCCGCAAAGAGTGGTGGTGGCTAGACAAGAGCGGCGCAGCTCCCCGGAGCCGTCATTACCGTCAAACAGTACATCTGAGGATGATGGATCTCAAGGGTCAGGTAGGAATAAGAGCCTCACTGGACTATTGAACAAGTTAGCAACAAATAGAAGCCACGTCAGATTGGGTTGATACTATAATTAACCGAAAATATCATTCATTTAAATTTACTTTTGTAGGAAATTTTTTTCATTTACAAGTTCAAAATTTTTAACCTTATTTAAAGATAATTGAGTAAATTTTTCATTTCATCCAAAACTATTTTTTTAATACTCATTTTATCCTTAACGTAAGGCTTATTTATCCAAATTAAGGAGATTAAAGAAGCTAAATAAATATCTTAACTATAGCATATATGACATAATATTTCTAAAATACTTGTGTAACATTAGATTATATAGCATTTTAGAAGTTAAACAAATTAGTTTAAAAATAATAATAAATAAGAAAACATCTTACATTTAGAGCCAAAATTTACCCAAAATTAGGTCTCACATTTAAGTCCGGAGCATCATTTTAATAGTAGATAATTAAGTTTAAGAATATTCTTCTTTATTTTAATCAAAGTAAAAGCAAATTATTAATTATTTAATTATCGTTTGTGCCTTATAGGTTTCGAGTTGGGCATCACATCAACTAATTAATGTCAAACAATCAATATATATGTTTGGCTGTTTATATTTTCTACCTGTTGCTCTTTAGTAAAAGGTAATTTATTTCATAATATGTATGGTAAGCTTAAAATACTCATATTTTGAGGACAGCATATTTGATTCATCGAACAATAATATTGTAATGTCAACAAGCAAATGATTGGGAATAAATGAATTAATTGTGTGTGTAACTAAATTATCAACCAACTCTTTCAGAAGTTAGCTAGAAAACAGATGATCATACATCCACGTGTAGCTATAGAAAAGACTTCAATAATATAATATAATTCTTCGACAAATGATCAATAAAAAACAAATAATAAAAGTAGTAATAATTATAAAAAAGAAAAGCACAGTTGACAGGTTATGTAACTGGGACAAAAAAATGTTTGACAATTATTTTAGCAATAGCATGTTGCTGTCTCAATTTTCAAATAAAAGCATCTTATTCTTATCATGCTCCTTCATTTTCTTTTTGTTGGCTCTTATGGTATATTATATTATCCACTAATATGAATTCAAAGAGATTTGGGTTTCAAATAAAAAAATATTCGCCAATCTAATTTTTTATTGACCAAATTTATATTCAAAACCTTATTTAATAAGGATTACTAATTAAATCTCTTAATGCACGCCCATTATGCTTGTTTATTTCTTTGATCATGAAGCCAAGTAGGAGGATTAGAGAATATAGGACTTGAGTGGCCCAAATGACGTTGATTCAGTGGTCATTATTTAATTGGTCGCATAAATAAACATTTTATATGTTATTTTGATGATTGATTTATTAAAAAACAATATAGGAATTGAACATTGGTTTAAAAAATAATTATTTTGAGATGTAACTAGTCACTTTGTAGGAATGGCTAAAATAAAATAATAAAGTAGTCAAACAAAATTAAGTAGTTATCTAATAATTAATATGAATTTATCTGTGAAACTGGTTTCGACATACAAAAATAGATACTCCCTCTGTTAGCTAATTTATGCAACAAAATCAGAGAAAACTTTGTAATACTATTATAAACTTATACTATTAATATTTAATAATATGTTTACAAATACATTCATCATACTTATTCATTCAACTATTCATTTTCTCTTTTCTCCATCCCATATTTTTATTACCCAATATTGCTCTGTACGCTATACTTATTGGGGACAAAATACAAAAAAGGCAAAATTTGTTTTCAAACACAACCATTTCTTAATGTGTCTCGTCGCATCCATTGCTTATAGTAGGTAATGGTCAGCCGGTAAGGAGTATATATAATCAAAGATATATAATGTAGAAAATAAAAAAAAATTCTAAATTAAAATATAGCGTCAATGTCAGACCCTTTAACATTTTGATATTTTCAGATTAATAAATGTATAGTTAGAGAGCATACAAAAATAACGGAAATATACCAATAATAAGTGTTTGTTTACATTACAGGAAATCTCATAGGATTTGAATAATATATACAAAGTTCAAAAGAAATAAAATTTAGTACTAAACATAACCAACTACAGTCTCGCATGAACCGGACCTCAGTCATTGGTAATTACAGTTTTGCCCTTAGAGCCGCTACCTTTTGCTGTAATATTTTTTTAATGTTGAAAAAGGGTGAGATTCGAGTGAATCTTAGTAGTAACATATAATCAATCATATAAAATGCGATAAATAAATATGCAATGCACCATGTTATGTAAGATGAAAATGTTATATGCACACTGTCGAAGGCTAAAGGCTATTTGTAACCCTAACTTATCTTTGCGCCTCCATTGGGTCCCAGACAATAATTAAGCTAATATGCGTGTCCAGACACTGTCCTCATGTTATAGAAGATGGCATACACAAAGCATACAAATAATCACATAGTGTATGAAAGGAAGAGTTACTACCCGGGTCCTTTTTCAGTCTGACTGTTTATCCAAAACTTTTTCTTCGGCTCGGGCTATTACCAATTCCTATAAATTAAAGTTAACAAGTAATTGGTTATTACTTGCATTACTACTACCTTTAATTATATTTACTGATTATCTCAGTTTTAATGGTTTCTATACAGTACAATTCTGCATAGTACAATTTTACTGTTTTTCAGAAAATTGGCAAATTTTTCAATCAACTTTGAAAAATCATAATTAATTCTAAAAATCCAATTTGACTGATTCCAAAACCTAAATGAATCTATTTCAATTTAATTTCATAGAAAAATATCTAAGTATGATTAGTTCAACCACATTGCTCCTAGAATTTTGTCAAACTCTACTGTTCCCAATTACACTCCAGAAATAAAGAACAACTTTGAAAATCCATATCTTCTAATGTACTTGTCCAAAAATTACAAACTACATATCAAATTAAAGCTCTGAATGTCTACTTTAAATATGAAAAGTTTCATAATTTTTGGTCATGGTTTGGTTTTTCAAACTTTTTCCACAACCAATCTGCCAAAACCTGGACTTTCTGTTAGATATGATTAGTTTTGATGATGACAAATATAGATGTCAAAAGTTAAGCATAAGAAGCTTGCATAGTATAATTTTCTATTACATTGACTAACTATTTGATGTTGCATATATTGTAGATTAGTCAAGCAATGGAAGAAAGAAATTGAGGAATAAGGAACTTGCAAGAATTAATGAAAAATATGAAGATTCAAGTTTTTATGGGTACTGTAGCAGTGGGTACTGTAGCAAGACGGTTACTGTAGCAATTGGCACTGTTTGGAACTGTAGCAGAGTGATTTTTAACAAATCACTCGAGTGATTTGAGGAATCACTCGAGTGATTCATTAAAAAACGAAATCACTCGATAGCATGTTTGGATGAGCGGTATGGGAAAGGGCTTATTTGAATCGGGCTTATGTGAAAGTGCGATCGCAATAAGCACAATTTATGAATGTTATTTATGTTTGGATTGAAGATTTTAATAAGTGCTTCATACAAAAGTGATTCATGTTTGGATTGAGCTTTTGATAAGTGCTTTTACTGTTTTTTTTTGTAAAAAAAAATTGAAACACAATGTGTAAAAATGTCAACATAATATTAAACATTTATTAATAGTTATATAGAAAATTTGTAATTCAGAATGAGAACATTCATTTAAGTTGCGATATTTCCAGATTAAATAATATATAATTATTGTAATTTGCAGTGCATGTTCGTCGAGTCATCACATAGTGGAACAAGAAATTTTGTAAATCACGACAAAAATTGTAATTCCAAGATACATAAATTGTCCCAAAATTAAATACATAACTTATACAATCATACGACCCGAGCAATAGCATCTCTAATCATGTCCCGCACAGCATTCATCCCATTCGTAGACGGCCCAACATGGTTCCCAGACGAACCGTCTTCTTCTACAGTAGCATTGTCCTCAGCACCTTCGTTGGTAGTGTTATATTGCTGAAAGATAGCATCACCTGGAGAATTTCTTCGAATGAAATTGTGTATCGCCATTGTAGCACAAACTAGCCTCACTTGTGTGTCGTAGCTATATCTACGCATTTTCTGCAAAATGGCAAACCTATTCTTCCAGATGCCGAAGGTCCTTTCAATCGTTGAACGCAAACTAGAGTGGTAGAAATTAAATTTTTCGTTGTCGTTTCGAAGCGCAGGTTGACGCCTAAATTCTGGCACATGATACCGCTCTCGTCTGTAGGGTCCAAGATAACCATCTCGCATTGGATAGCCTGCATCGACCAAGTAATATTTTCCTGCCAAATTACACACACAACAATCATGAATACATTAGATAACACTGACGAATGTGTTATAGCCTAAATTTTACTTTGTACTCTTTAGAATCATACCTCTAGGTGGATGCGGAAAATTCATAGCTGGATTGGAGACCGCGGCTTGGAAGACACGCGCGTCATGCGCAGATCCCTCCCAGCCAGCCAAGACAAATGTGAAACATATATCCCAGTCACACACGGCCATCACATTCTGCGTAGGATAACCCTTCCTACCAATATACTTGTCCCGATTTTGACCAGTGATAACACACTTGATATGTGTGCCATCTATTGCTCCGATAGCATCCCTAAAATAGGGATAATATCGTGAATTATGCAATATATGTGGGTGGCATTCACGAAAATCGGGATCTATAGGCTTAATGTTCTCCGCGGCTAGATTGAGGCAAGCTTGAAGAACCCTGTGCAGTAGCCGGCTAACGGTTTCACCCGAATGTTGGAAAAGTTCTTGGACTACCCTATTCCCCATGGCGTGCCCAACTGTTAGCAGGAACATGGCAACCATTTCTTCAATGCTGACATGCCGAGATTGTGTAAGGCCATGTGCTGCTAACTGAGTGCACAGTAGATAGAAGACATGGTTATCAACCCTAAGCATGTCTTTACAACTACCATTGTCTGCCAAGAGCTCTTGGACCCACAAATGACCCGAGCGTATACTTGATCTCCGAGGTTGTTTTGAGATGAAAGGAACCCAGTACTGACATATCATCGCAGTTAATAGTTGATACTCCGTCAACTCCTCGTCGATGAGGGTCATAAGTTGGGAGTCATCATCAGATTCGTCCATCCGATTGTCGATAGATTACGTTGCCTGTGTACTTCACTAATTTTAGGTAATAAGAAAACATAGTTTGCAAGTAAAATCAAATTCCTAGATCTTCCGTCATTCCATAAAAAACATAAATATAACGTTAGTGACAACTACAATTACCAAGCAAAGAATCTAAATTTAGTCATGCTAAAACAAGTGAAGCGTCAGGTAAGCAAATAAAGATAATACATGAAAAACATAAATATAACGTTAGTGCCAACTACAATTACTAAGCAAAGCGTGAAAATATAGTCAAGCCTAAACAAGTGAAGCGTCTGGTAAGCAAATAAAGATAGTAAATAGAAACATCGAACCCATCATGCAATAATCTAAACTCTGAAGTAACAGTCAACAGCAAAACGCAACCACTCAGTCAAATAGTCTTTGTTGTTCTTCCATAACCCCACAAACGCATCGCGGGCACTCTTATCCTGTGATAGCATCTGGATACAGCGGATTCGGAACTGGGGATCTGCTTGGACGGCCTCTAACGTAATAACGTCCCTGATCACACTCTCAGTACATCGCTCCTGGATGTCGGTCATAACAGTTGCTCGATGCTTCGTAGCGTCAGCCATCACGCTGACCGCATCAGCAATCCTGTCCGCAAGTGCCGCTCTCGACTTCTTCCTCATAGGAGCTTGAAGGACCCTCTTCCTCTTGCCAAGGCTGCTTGAATCTATGGGTGGCTCGGAGGGACCACTCTGGGATGACAACCCAATACCGGCCAAGTTATCAGTGACTCCCGTGCTGGGTGGCGGTTGAGCCCCAAAAGAGTTATCCTCACTGTCCCCTGAGCCTTCCTGCTCATCCATTGCGGGGATGTACACGTCATCGTGCTCAGCGTCAGAAGTCTGCGCCGGTCTCACAACCGGACAGTAAGAACCCTCTCCTGTAGCATACACATCCCTAAAGATGATCTTAAGCTCTGTCTCAAACTTAAGAGGACCGAAACGAAACTTCGAGTATGCTCTATTCTCCTGCATTAAGACAAGTAAACAAAAATATGAGTATTGTAATAAAAAGGTAGCTGTGTCATTGGTTTGTGCAAAGGTAAAGGAAGCAAATCTAACCCGGCATTTTTTTTGCCACCAGTCTTCGGTAGCGTCAAGGGTCCTCGTTTGCGGATCACGACCGAGGCCAGTCTCATTAAGCAATCTTTCCCACGTCTTTAGCTCCTTGCGTAAGATATCAAATCTGTTTTTCAGTTGTTTCTTGTCGTAGCCCCTGCCTGTGATTTGGTTAAACTCCTCCTGAATAGCCTTCCAGCCATTCTTGGTGAACGAGAACCCTCTCCGTTCATGAGCGTAAATTTGACCAAGCATCGCGTGAATAAACACCTCAGTAGTGTTGTCATCCCATATTGCGTTATCACGCATTTTTTCCTATGGGAAAAATGTGAATACTAACAGCCCAAACACATTTAGTAAATTTAGTTTGCTGGTGGCAAAACTACCTAATTTTTATGATAAAAAAACCAGACCCCGACGGTATGCCAAGATGTGCTGATGTTAAACACAGCCAAGCATGGCACACAACAGACAAGCAATTAAAGGGGAACAATATCCATGATGAGTAATTATTAATTTCTATTTAATTATTAAAACAATTATGGAGTCACATGTTGACTTTTCCCTTTGTCTGCACCGTGACTTCTTTTTCTTCCCACCAATAAATAAAATTCCCAAAATAAAGAAAAAGTCTCATTTATGTGTGTTTTACTTCACAGGCTGGAACCACAACTTTACATCAATTATCACCTTTAACTTTTTTCTCCCATTCGAGAAAATATCACCTTTTAAATTTTTTTGGTACAATTATCTAACAGTATTCTAATATTTAGTTTGTATAAAAAAAAAGCAGTATTCTGTTGGTTCACTGTCTTTTTTTGGATGAAAGTAAGACACTTTCAAGAAAATATTCTAATGTTTAGCTCTGTCAAGTTTTATGCTGGCGAAAATAGTATTGTCAAGTTCTATAGCCATATGTTCTAACATAAAAAATAAATATTTTTTACGCAGTTTAAATATTTTATATGAATTTATATATCGTTTAGAGATTTTATAAATAAAAGTATTTTAAATTGGTCACTATCAAAACAAATTATTCGTTATTTAATTTATGGTATTTTTATATATCTCTCTGTTTCATAAAAAAATATTTATTATTTACCACTTTTAAAACTTGATGTATCTTCATGTATGCTCATAATTTTTTTTTAAAAAAATATTCCCTATCATCTACGACATATTTGAATCTAATTATTTTTATATTCGGATTATATTTAAACATTTATATAAGTATTGTTAAATTTTTTAAAAAGTGATTTTTGTAAAGGAAAAATAAATGGATCCATATTAGAAGTCACTGTTACAACACAAATATTTTAATTCATATAATTTGAGGTATGAGCCTTATAACGGTATCAATTTACAGATGTGCTCATGTTAAACACAGCCAAGCATGGCACGCAGCAGACAAGCAACAGTGCAGATTAAAGGGGAACAATATCCATGAACATTGACAGTTTAACAAGGCATAAGATAAGTGCAAGTTCAGTTGGGCATATGTATTAAAACCAAAGGCAATGGCGTTGAAACGAGAAATGGGAAACACCGAGACAATGAAAACAACAAGCACCTTCAATGGCGCCGGCGAAGGCCACAACAGTGTGAAACTGAAACAGGAAAAAAAGGCAGAAATTTCATACCAGCGAGGGATGGGGAAGTCGATGACCGGCAGAAACCGAAGCTGAGACGCAGAAGAGGCAGATCGGGAAAACGTCGCCGTCTTCCAGAGATGAAGATGATGGAGGACGAGAGATCCACGACAAACGAGATCCACCGGTAGGATATATGAGGGGAAGGCCCCCGCGAGATAAGCGTCCACACGACGCTCCGTTGATGATGAATGACGAGAGTAATGTTCAGTGAATTGGGGCAGATGGAGCGGTTAATGAAGATGGAGGAACAGAGGAGATTCGCACGGCTATGAAAAATTGCAGGAGATGGCAGCTTTTATTTAAAGCTGCTGAACGGTAATAAAGGACAGAGCATCCAATGCATGAGGAAGATGGGGCCTTTTTTTTTTTTTTGCAACTCACGATATTGGACCAGCTATGCAAGCCCGATCACAATTAAGAGTTCCCAAACATGCAGCACAGAATATTACGATGGGTAAGCCCGTTTACATGAATATCGGGCTTATTGGATGGCAAAAACGCTGATCCAAACTTGCAACGAGTGATTCAGCAAATCACTCGAGTGATGTGCAACATTTTAGAGTCTGTTCTTCGTCCAGCTGAGCGAGGTCTGGTTATTTGATCATATCTCTTACAATACAACTCTAAATGAGACGAAACCAATTGCATATGAAACTAGACTCCCAATGCGTCATTTGGACACCATAACTAACATCAAAGGAGCTCATATGAGGGAGATATCAGTGTTCTAATTTGACCTTCATGTCAGCGTCACTTTCTGGAACAGTCTTAGTATTTTGGATATAACTCTCAAACCACTTATCCTATTGAGCTAAAACCGGTGCCAAATGAAAGTAGACTTCCAGGGCTTTCTATTGATATATAATACAGAATTTTTGGAGTCATATTCGAAGAGTTATGACATCTGGAAGTTGACCTATGTTTACTGAAGAACTGGAAACGGATCACTCGAGTGATTTCAGCATTCACTCGAGTGATATGGCATTTCACTGGAAGTGATCGTAAAATCACTGCAAGAAAAATTCACTGTTTCAGATTTCACTTCCAGTGATCTCTAAATCACTCGAGTGATATCTCAAAATTTCCAAATCACTTCCAGTGATCTCCAAATCACTTCCAGTGATATCTCAATTTTTCCATTTCACTTCCAGTGATCTCCAAATCACTCGAGTGATATTTCAACTTTGCCAAATCACTTCCAGTGATCTCCAAATCACTCGAGTGATATCTCAAATTTTCCAAATCACTTCCAGTGATCCTGAATCACTCGAGTGATGCGCCAAATCACTTCCAGTGATTCTGAATCACTCGAGTGATGCGACAAATCACTTCCAGTGATTGAGAATTCACTTCAAGAAAAATACACTGTTTTGAAAATCACTTCCAGTGAATTCCAAATCACTCGAGTGATGCGCCAAGTTTTCCAAATCACTTCCAGTGATCTTGAATCACTCGAGTGAAGCTTATAAAGTTGCAAATCACTTCCAGTGGATTCAAAATCACTGCAAGAATATTTCACTGTTTACCAAATCACTTCCAGTGATCTTGAATCACTCGAGTGATATTTGCAAAGTTACAAATCACTTCCAGTGAATTGGAAATCACTCCAAGAAGAAATCACTGTTTACAAAATCACTTCCAGTGATCCCAAATTCACTCGAGTGAAATATGAAATTTTCAATATCACTTCCAGTGAACTAGAATGCACCTCCAGTAAAAGCCAGTATGCCTCAGTTCACTTTCTATAAGAAATATCCAAGCGAGTGATTATGTTGATTTTGCAAATCACTTCTAGAGACATGCCAAGATCAACTTATATGAAGTTTTATCAGTTTCACTTCTTGTCAGCATCTATGATCACTCAGTACACTCTTCACTGAATCAGAATCACTTCCAATGACAGTCACATCCAGAAATTAAGATTACTGCCGGAGAAATGCTTATGCAGTCAAGAGTTAATTGTTTTATCAAAATCACCTCCAGTGAAATCAAGTTGACTTCCAATGATTCTTCCATTTTCTGAAATCACTTCCAGTGAAGTCTTTAATCACCCGAGTGATATTTTCTAACGGCTATTTCTCTGAGTGGATTTACAGGTGTTATGCACTACCGATCACATGGCTTACACGGATCAATATTCAAACGACAACTATTCATGGACGGCAGCAAATTTCATAAGTAACGGAAGACAAATACTATTGCATCTGTCAGACCAATGGGAAAACTGTAAGAAACGCTGAAGCATGTGTCAGAGCACGATCAACGGGAAAATATTTAAATACACTCAACGACCGTGCAAAGCAATGGGACTCCAACTGAAGATGAAGTAGTGTCTGTCTAAGCATCAGATGGGATTACAACAGGAAAATATCCAAATGGGTTCAACGGTCAAATGAATCAACAGACTCTAACGGATGGATGTTTACAACGGTCATCTTCCACAACTCAGCTATAAATAGGAGAGGATTCAAACACAGAAAAGTGAAGCAACGCAATGAGAACATGAACATGCTGATATTCTAAGTCTTCTACCTCCGACCACTCTTTGCTCTACTTCATCTTCTATATCATGTATAATTGAGAGTGAGAATATTTGTATTGCACTTCAGTGAGTATCCTATCTACTCTGTGAGAGAGTTTGTAAATCCTTACAAATATATTTTTGTATTGAACTCAAGGTAGAGGGACCTTGAGAGGGTTGATTACCTTACAGTGGAAGTTGTAGAGTGAATCGCCATTAAGAGTTTCTGCCTATAAGACTTACAAGGTGCAAGCGTAGAGAACGTTGCTGCTCGTAAGACTTACAGTGGTGTAAGCAGGAGAGAACGTTGCTGCTCATAAGACTTGCACGGGTAAGCAGGAGAGAAAGGTCTTTGGGATTGCTTTGCTCGACTTGCTGTAAGAAGGAGTAAACCTTACAGTGTGTAAGGGGGAGTTACTCTTGTGAATTTGTAGAGGCTTTTCTTGTGCCCGATTAAACAAGAAGATAGTGGATTGGAAATCTCAGGAGGAGCCTGGGGACTGGACGTAGGTCATCGTGGATTGGACCGAACCAGGATAAATCACAGTTTGCATATTCTCTTCCCTAAGCTTTTACATTTCCAGCATATATGATTTACATATCAGCTTATGTTTCTATACTTCAGCATGTATTGATTTGATAAGTTGCGAAAAGATTTTAAAAGATCATACCTTCTTATCACACACCCAATTCACCCCCTCTTGGGTGTCAGCCAGTTCTAACACTTTCAAGATTTCCCTTGTTTCTGGACATAATTTTCAAAAATCATAACTTCCTCTGCAGATATCCAAATGACACATTCTTGGACTCAATATAAATCATGTAAACTTTCATAAATATTGGATAAGATTTTATTGGTCATAATGGAAGACAAAACTAACTGACTTTCAAACACTTCAGTTTTGACAGTCCGAGTTCAAAACTCAAGAATTCATTCATTTTCACTTCAAATTACACTCTTATTGATTCTATTACCTACTAAACATCCTAAAATTTCCATACCTAAAAGAACCAGGAAAAAACTCCATCTATAGCCTTTGTTTAAGCTTTTGCAACTTTCCTGTAGAAACTCTATTTTTTGACGAGCAAAACAGAGTTAAGAAAACTAACACGTAGCCATGGTTTTGCACTCTAATCTCAAAGATTTTGACTCTACATACTCCTACACATGTGCCCAGTGTTTGGTGACATATTTCCAAAAGCAGAGAGACAAAAAATCCTATGTAAAATTAATACACAATTACTGGATTTGAAACTTATTAGTGATAGAAACTTTCTAGTGACCTCTCTTAATTCCAGCAGCCATAAATCCTCATGAATAGCCTAAAAAATGAAATAACAATTGGAAGAGGTAGAGAAGACTCACCTAAATTCATTTATGGTGTTGCATGTAGGTCTTGGAGCTTCCTTGTTCCTCTTCTCTGATTGTTTTCCTCCTTCGATTAAACTCTCACTCTCGTCTCTCTCTTTCTCTATTCTATTTTTCTGTTGTTTTTTTTCCTATTTCTTTAGCTGTTGGTCACAAATGAAGAGCTGAATGAGTTGAGAGTTTGATTAAATAAAGAGTGCATATGATGGTGTTAGGTTCGATGGTTTCCAAATGGCAAGATTATGGGTGTTTGTTTAAAGGAGGATGTATGTGTGAGTGTGTGTTTGCTAATGATGGAAGAGAATTACAATTCAAGGGGGGCTGTACGCGTGCTCTCATAAAATACCAAGTATGGGTGTGGTGTGTCGGTGTTTGGGTGTGTGTGTTTTTATATACATATAGGTATATTTTTATCTTATTAATTACATACACTAGGCACTAATTTTTTCCTTTGTCTAATTTAAGTTTCCTTAAATTTTATAGGTTCCATAATTTGGTTTACTATATAACTCCCATAAATTAATCCTTTTATTAAATTATAGGATATTACAATTCTTCCCCTGTAAAATAAATTTCATCCTCAAAATTTGTTACATCTATGAAGACATAAATTCTGGGTAACGTCTCTTCATGTCTTCTTTAGCTTCCTAGGTTGCTTCTCTAAGAGATAACCCCTTCCATACCACTTTGATGAACGGGATACTCCTGTGCCTAAGTAGTTTTTCCTACTTGTCAATAACTCGGTCAGGTGTGACCTCATACATAAGATCATCTCGCATGTCTACCTCCTCATATTCTATTGCATGTTATAGGTCGGGTTGATATTTCTTTAACTGTGACACATGAAAAACATCATGTAGTCTGCTCAAGCTTAGGCGTAAAGCTATTCGGTACGCTACTGGCCCAGTCTTTGATAAAATCTCGAAAGGACTAATATACCTAGGGCTCAACTTTTTCACCTTCGTGGCCTTGCCAATGTCATTAATAGATGAAACCTTCATGAATATGTGGTCTCCAACTTCAAACTTGAGAGGTTTCCGCCTCTTGTTGGCATAGCTCTTTTGTCGACTTTGTGCAGCTAGTAACCTCTGCTTAATCAACTTTATTTTCTTTGTTGTTTGATTAACAATATCTGGTCCGTACATCTACCTCTCAGACAGCTCTGCCCAGCACAAGGGTGATTGAAATTTTCTTCTATACAACGCTTCGTAGAGAGCCATTTGAATGCTCGAATGGTAGTTGTTGTTATATGCAAATTTTTCCAAAGGAAGGAATTGGTCCCAACTAACTTTAAAATCAATCGTGCATGCCCTGAGCACATCTTTTAGTGTTTAGATTGTTCTCTCAGTTTTCTCGTATGTCTGAGGATGATAGGCCGGATTGAATTGGAGCTTGGTACCTAAAGCCTCGTATACCACCTTTTAAAATTTGGAAGTGAATTAAGGATCTATGTCATATATGATGTTCTTTGGAGAACCATGAAGACATACTATTTCCTTGATATAGATGTTTGCAAGTTTATCGGGATAGTAGTGTATACTGATCGAGAGAAAATAGGTTGTCTTCGTGAATCGGTCTACTATCACCCAGATGGCATCATAGTTTCAAACCTTTGGTTGTCCTGTCATGAAATCCATGGTGATGCTCTCCCATTTTCACTCAGGAATTACAGGGTTTTGCAATAGCGTTAAAGGTTGTTGATGCTCAACTTTGACTTTCTGGCAGGTAAGGCAATGAGCAACAAACCTTGTCACATCCCTTTTCATGATGCCACCAATATGTGGACTTCAGATTAGGGTACATCTTAGTTGCTCTTGGATGTAGAGTATATTTACTCTTATGCGCCTCTTCCAGGATTTACCGCCTTAGCTCTGTCTGCTGTGGAACATAGATCCGCTTGTGGTACCTGACTAGTCCACTTGATGACAAATCATGCTCCTAAGTCTTACCTTTTGCAATCATGTTTCTGATAGACTGAGCTCATCTATCTCGCATCTGAGCTTCTTCTATATCTACTATCAGATCATTTTCCACCCAACTAATATTGATGCCTTTAATTATAATTTGATTTGATAAATTGAGATATCTAAAGTTCTCAATTAGCTTCTGCTCGTGAATCATCAGGGCTGCCACACTACTACAGGAAATACATTCTCCTTCCCTAGAAGATGTCCGTTTTTCAAAAAGGGAAGTAAAAAGGAAACACGGTGGCAATTTTGTAATATTGGAGGAGATTTCAGAGTTTAAGGCATCCCTTTTAATTTTGGGGACGTGTATGGGAGACTTTAGACGTCATCCCTTTACTCAAAAAAGGATACCTAAAGGATGCCTTTAGGCGTCCCTTTCCCTAAAAGGACACCTAAATTACCCTATAGGCGTCCCTTTTCCCTTAAAGGGATGCCTAAAGGTCTGAGCATGTCAGACACTTGTCTGACATGCACAGCTCCCACCCCCCTCTATTTTTAGTTCCCAAAAGCTCCCCTCCCTCTCTATTTTTAGTTCCCTCCTTTTTCCAAACCCATGGTACTCGTTCGTTGTTCCACCAGAAGCTCCCCCTTTGTTCCTCCGTCCTTCTTGTTCCTCCATGTTCATGTCTCCTCCTCCCTTCCTCTCCACCGTAAGCTCCCCCCTCCACCCATTGTCTCCTCGTCTCCATCTTTCCATTGTTCCTAGCTCAAGCTCTCTCCCTCTCTCTCATCGATAGCTCCTATTGGTTTCCATCTCTCTCTCACACTCCTCCCTCTAAAGCTCCCCCTCCCCCCTCAAAGCAAGTCTGACGATCTCCCTCTCGCTGTCTCTCTTTCACGTTGTTGTACGGTGAACCCTCCCTCTCACAGTGTTTGAAGGTAAATGGTGAATATTTTATTTAATTTAGTATTACTTTCATGATTATATATGTGTGAATATTTTTTTTTTGGATGAGCATTAACAGTTAAATACTCTGGAGTTAGAGAGAATATAGGAGGTGATGTAGTTATGAGCATTTTAGTATTTTTAAATTTATATTTCATTGTTTGATCCTTCTAAATAATTATAAGTTTTATGGTATTAATATTATTTTTCCTTAGTCCTTTTTTGTAATTTTTCCTATAAATTAAATTAATTGTTAATTAAAATGTAATTTATGCTTGTAAAATTTTAAATAGTTACTTGTTGACTACTAATATCAATTAAAAAAATTGGTAACTAAAAAAATTAATTTAGTAATATTTTCATTAATATATATATGTGTGAATATTTTTATATATTTAAATTTAATTATATTTCTGTAATCATGATTGTTCCAATTTGTTGTAGATACCATGTTTAAGATTAAACACTTTCTTATTATTGGAACATTTTTTTGTAATTACTTGTTTAAACTTCAAAGAATTAAGGTAATCAATATGTAGATTGGTGGGTTTGAGAAGCTTATAAAACTGACAATGTTGGTTTTGTGTGCTTTATCAATTCCTCTATTATTGGGTAACTAGTTGATTGACGTGAACAAACAGAGTATATCACATTGATCATGATTCTCTATTTTGGTCATTTTGTATGTATGTAATTACTCGAATCTACCATATATAACTCTTTACTGTTATAAAAATAAAAGAAATTCCTAAACAACACAAATTGAGCTGAACTAATATGATTTTATTAAACTGAGCTGGAGCTATGCAAGGAATTAACGTTGATTTTATTATATATTTCCCTTTATTGCTTCGCAGTTTGGTGCGTTGTGCTTTGATATTATTCTTTTGTCTGAATTAAACTAAACTGGTTTGTTATTGAAATTTTGGGATGTCTTACTTTTAAAGAGAAATGTTACTGAATTTTTTTATTTTTTTATTTGTTTGTAAAAAGTGATTAAAGGATCTCATTACTCATAATTGTTCTAAACTTGAGTGTTATTAGGAATGGCTTAGGTGGTAATAAAATGAATCATAGTTGGATGAATGCTTTGAGAACTAGTAAAGAATATGAGAATTGGGTGGAAGAGTTTATTGAATTTGCTAGAAGGAATGCATCAACAAAAAATGGAAAGTATTTTTGTCCTTGTGTCAATTGTTTAAATGAGAGTCGACGGAATGTTGATGTTATAAGGGATCACCTACTTTGTGATAGAATAAATCTTCGATACAAAAGGTAGATATAGCATGGTTAGGAAGTAACTGATTGTCCATTGCACAAAAAGGAAGTTGTGGATGTGATAGATGAAGACAGAATGGAGAAAATGATTCACGATGTTAAGGTAGAATCCTTTGCGCAGTCACATGAATATGACAGCCTACAGAGTAATGCAGAGACATATTTATACCGTGGGAGTAAGTACACACGGCTGATAAGAATATTACATTTGGTCAACTTAAAGGCAACTTGTGGGTGGAATGATAGTAGTTTCACATTACTGTTTGAATTGTTGTGTGATATGTTTCTAGACGATAATGTACTTTCAAACTGTATGTATGAGGCCAAGAAAATCTTGTCTACGATGGGTATGGAGTACAAAAAGATACACGTTTGCCCTAATGATGACATATTGTACAAAAAGGAGTATGAAAGTTTTAGTGAGTGTCCTAAGTGTAAAATGTCACGATACAAAGTGAAGAAAGATGGTAGTTGTAGCGAAGGGACAACTAAAAGGCAACCTACAAAGGTGTTATGGTATCTTCTAATAATACTGCATTTTAAGCATTTGTTTGCGAGTGCAATAAAAGCGAAGAAGTTGAGATGGCATTATGATAAGAGAATATCTTAAGGAAAATATCTTCGGCACCTAACCGACTCTCCACAGTGGAAGAAGATAGATGAAATGTTCCCTCAATTTGGTAGCGAGCCGAGAAACCTTCGGCTTGGCCTTTGCACAGATGGAATCAATCCCTATGGAACTCTTACTATCACACATAGTTTGTGGCCAGTTCTCCTTGTAATATACAACTTACCTCCCTGGCTATGTATGAAACACAAGTATGTGATGCTTTCTATGATGTGTTAGAACTGGCTAACACCCAAGAGGGGGGGTGAATTGGGTGTGTGATAAGAAAGTATGATCTTCTAAAATCTTTTCGCAACTTATCAAATCAATACATGCGAAAGTATAAAATCATATATGCTGGAAATGTAAAAGCTTAGGGAAGAGAATATGCAAACTGTGATTTATCCTGGTTCGGTCCAATCCACAATGACCTACGTCCGGTCCCCAGGCTCCTCCTGAGATTTCCAATCCACTATCTTCTTGTTTATCCGGGCACAAGAAAAGCCTTTACAAATTCACACGAGTTACTCCCCCTTACACACTGTAAGGTTTACTCCCTCTTACGGTAAGTTGAGCAAAGCAATCCCAAAGTCCTTTCTCTCTTGCTTACCCGTGCAAGTCTTACGAGCAGCAACGTTCTCTCCTGCTTACACCACTGTAAGTCTTACGAGCAGCAACGTTCTTTACCGCTTGCACCTTGTAAGTCTTACGAGCAGAAAGGCTTACTGACAATTTGCTCTACAACTTCCCCCGTAAGATGATCAATCCTCTCAAGGTCCCTCTACCTTGAGAACACTTCTGAAATACAAATGAAGTGTTTACAGACTCTCTCACAGAGTAGATAAATCCTCACTGAAGTACAACACAAATACTCTCACTCTAAATATACATGATATTGTAAACAGATACGAACAGAGAGTATATGAGGCGGACGACTTATGATATCAGCATGTTGGCAGTTGGGTTCTCATTGCTCATGTGTTTGGTTACTGTCGTATCATCTCACGGTCTCTTGTTTGAATACATTGATTTATATAGAAGATGGTTGAGAGCCGTTGGAACATTCAAATATCTTTCCGTTGAAAGCCCATCATGTGTCTGACAGATGCAATAGTATTTGTCTTCCGTTACTTATGAATTTTGCTGCCGCCCACGACTAGTTGTCATTTGAATGGAGAGTTCAGTTACTTGTCATGTGCGTGATGATGGAGTACAGCTGTAATACACTTGAGAATATTGCTGTTGTCAGTGGACGCTTGGCTTCTCGTGAAACAGCTTTTCAGCTCTTCTCATGATTTCTTCATGGTTAATCTGGAGAAACACTTCAACCACTGATATAATATAATATTAGTCATGATTTAATTTGATCATTAATCAAAGACAAGATTTCTACACTCTGGGACTTCATCATCTTCAGTGACAATATTCTCCGTGAGTGACCTTCGTATATGAAGATGTAATCCGATGTTTGATCTCTTGTTTCATACTTGAAATGAATATCAAATCATGTTTAAGTATAACAACAAGTGTAAACATACTAATTTAGAGAATGAACTCTGAAATCCACTCTTGATTCAGTCAGCTTCTGATAGGAACTGAATCACTCGAGTGATTATACAATCCACTGGAAGTGATTCTCTCAAACCAACATTTCACTCGAGTGCAGAAGCATTTCACTGGAGGTGATCTGGGATGTCCGGATGTGATTCTGATTTGCTGCTACTGGAACTGATTCTGTCAAGGTGGAGAGTATACTGAGTGATCACCGGAAGTTATGTATCAAAATACCCATATCACTCAAACGAATCTGATATGACTTGAAGATATTCAGTTTACTTGTAATGACTTGGATATCATTGGAAGTGCTACTGAAAGATTAGCATATTATTGATTAGATAACACTTGACTGGAAGTGATCTAATACACATTGATATTCTCTGGAAATGATCAGTTAAGGCATTGGAGGTGATCTGTAGAAAATGTCATATCACTCGAGTGAATTCCATATCACTGGAAGTGATATTAAGAACAGTGAAAAATTCCTCCGGTGAATTCTGCGCCACTGGAAGTGATCTGTGAAATAAGCCATATCACTCGAGTGAATTCTGGAATCACTCGAGTGATCTTCAATATCACTCGAGTGATTAACAATCACTCGAGTGATCTGTTGTTCAGATCACTTTAGTTCTTTCTTTCGTTTCCAATTCTTCAGCAAGCAGGGGTAAATTTCCAGATGACATAACTCTTCGAATATAGCTCCAAAATTGCTTCATTATTTATCAATGAAAAGCCCTGGAATTCTACTTTCATATGGCACCGGTTTCAGCTCAATAGGATCAGTGGTTTGAGAGTTATAGTCCAAATACCAAGACTGTTCCAGAAAGTGACGCTGACATGAAGGTAAAATTAGAACACTGATATCTCTCTCATACGAGTTCCTTTGATGTTGGTTCTGGTTTCAAAATGACGCATTGGGAGTCTAGTTTCATATGCAATTGGTTTCGTCTCATTTGGAGTTGTATTGTGAGAGATATGATCAAATAACCAGACCTCGCTCAGCTGGACGAAGCACAGACTATGAAATGCTGAACATCACTCGAGTGATTTGCTGAATCACTCGAGTGATTTCTATTTTTGCTGAATCACTCGAGTGATTCCTCAAATCACTCGAGTGATTTGTTAAAAATCACTCTGCTACAGTTCCAAATAGTGCCAAACAGTGTCAAATGCTACAGTAACCGTATTGCTACAGTACCCACTGCTACAGTACCCATAAAAACTTGAATCTTCATATTTTTCATTAATTCTTGCAAGTTCCTTATTCCTCAATTTCTTTCTTCCATTGCTTGACTAATCTACAATATATGCAACATCAAATAGTTAGTCAATGTATTAGAAAAGTATACTATGCAAGCTTCTTATGCTTAATATTTGACATCTATATTTGTCATCATCAAAACTAATCATATCTAACATGATGATCTCTGGACCAAAACAGCCAGGGAACAACATTGATGTCTACTTGGTGCCTTTGGTTGAGGACTTAAAGAAGTTGTGGGAGGAAGGCGTAGATGTGTTTGATGCATATAAGATGGAGTCTTTCAAGCTGCGTTCAATGATTTTCACCACAATAAACAACTTTCCTGCATACAGAAACTTGTCAGGGTACAGTGTGAAGGGGCATAAAGCATGTCCGATCTGTGAAGCAGAGACACACTTCCATCAACTTAAGCATGGGAAAAAAATGCTATACCTTGGTCACAGGAGGTTTCTTCATCGTTTCCATCCGTATTGTAGGTTAAGAAAGCGTTTTAATGGCTTACTGGAGCATGGAAAAGCTCTAAAGGCATTAACCGGGAAGGAAGTTTATAGTCGGGTGGAACGTATCAATGTCACATTCAGTAAAAATCAGAGGACTGCGGGTGAGAAGAACATATGGAAGAAGAGATCAATTTTCTTTGATCTTCCATATTGGTGTAGTCTTGATGTAAAGCACAGTATTGATGTGATGCATGTGGAGAAAAATGTTTGTGATAGTCTTCTCAGTACCCTTTTACACATCCCAGGGAAGACTAAGGATGGAATAAGTATTAGACTAGACCTTCTTGATATGGAAATAAGCCAACGGTTACATCCACAAGTAAGAGATGATGGTAGGAACGCATACATGGAGCTAGCAGCGCATACACTATCAAAAGTGGAGAAAAGAAGTTTGTGTAGGTGTTTGCAAGAAATTAAGGTACCACAATGGTATTCTTCTAATGTGAGTAGGTGTGTCTCCATGGATGATTTCAAGTTAGTGGGAATGAAGTCCCATGACTATCATGTGTTGATGCAACAACTATTACCAGGTTAGAGGCATTATGAAAGATGAAGTGCGTACCGCTATAACAAGATTGTGTCTTTTCTTTAATGCTATTTGTAACAAAGTTATTGACAATGAAAAGTTTGGTCAGGGAGGTAAGGCTTTGTGGTCCAGTTTACCTGAGGTGGATGTACCCTTTCGAATGATACATAAAGATCTTAAAAGGGTATTCTAAAAATTCTTATTGACCTGAAGCCTCAATAGTTGAGCGATATGTAATTGAAGAGGCTATAGACTTTTACAAAGATTATCTATCTGGGAAGAAGGAACAGTCTCGGCATGAAGAGGGAAGAAATAAGGGAACACGAGGACTGAAAGTGAAGAGTATGCGTCGTGAAGATGTGTTGCAAGCACACTTGTATATCCTGAATAATATGTAAGAAGTTCAACCGTACATAGATGAACACAAAGAGAGTTTGAAGATTATGAATCCAAAGATGAGTGACATGTAGATAGCTCTTAAGCAAAACAAGACATTTATACAGTAAATCGAGGAGAAGGTTTCTCATGAGACCGGTGTGTTTGAGACAATCGAGTGGTTAGCTTGGGGGCCTTCATTTCAGGTTATTACTTAGATCGATTATGATATAAAGGGGTATTCTTTCTACACAAAGACCAAGATGACAGAAGTACTACGCAAAATAGTGGGGTGATGGTAGAAGCTGAAGCCATGCATTTTTCCAGTTCGAAGGACAAAAACCCTATAGTAGCATCCATGCTTATTATGGAGTTATAGGAGAAATATGGAAGATACCCTGCAAGAAGTTCAAATTTTCTTTATTCAAATGTAATTGGGTTAGCAATACTGTTGTGGTAATAGATCAACAATTTGGATTTGTCTCAGTCGATCTTTAAAGAGTTGGTTATGGAGATGAGCCCTTCATTCTAGCAAGCCAGGAGAAGCAAGTATTTTATGTCACAAATCCTGCAAATAAAAAAATGTCCATTGTACTTCAAAGTGAAAAACAGAAGTATGGTGATCCAACTTTCAACTTAGACGATACACCACCTTTCACAACAAATATACCTAGATCAAGTGAAGTAGAATTGATAGATGATGGAGAATATGATGTAAGAAATGATCATTGTGAAGGAATATGGGAGACAATATCGAGTAAGACCTTTACTTAGAAAAATGTATTATGTGATTAACTTAGGAAAAATTACTATGTGCCTTTTTCCCTTAATCCTGGTTAGTTCATACATGTACTTGCAATTTATTATTTGCCTCACTAACAATGATTTTTGTGTTAACAGAATATGACAAGTTCTGTGACTTATAAAGTGATGGGGAGTAGCAAATGCAGGTAGGTAAACCCACTCCGAGAAGAACTAGAGGCATCACAAAGATGCCTGCATTGGCTGCACACCATCAACATCAACAAGAGAGGTTGCATGTAGACTTCGATGCCAACATGAATCCACTTGGACTTGAGGAAGACCATTTCATTAGCTTTTTAGGTTATTTGGATCAAAGCAAAGTTCGCATCATCTATGATAATTGGAGGCAGGTTCCCCCGAAAACGAAAGACATGATTTGGCAACAAATTTTGGTATATAAGTTTTGATACAACTGCATTTGGATCTTTATTTCTCTTGCTTCAAATATAATTTTCTTTATTTGTGCAGCAAATGTTCGATGTCCCAAACACCAGGGAGATGTACAAGCACTGGATGGAGGAAGTTCGTCTAGGATGGACAGATTTCAAAAACAAACTCTTACAAAGGTATATTTAAGGGGAAAAGAGAGGTTTGGACCCGTGTCAGGAATATTCGTATTTGCCTCAATAGGACTGGAGGTTGTTTGTGGCATCACAGGAAGATCCTAATTTTTTGGTAAACTTTTTTCATGACAGTATAGAACTTTTTATTTCAATACAATTCAATTCACATTGTTGACTCGTTTTTCACTGTTTTCCTTTCATAGGAAGTACGTGCATCAAATACAGAGAGGCAAGCAGTAAATCAGTATCAACATTGCATGTCTCATAGGGGTTATTGGAAGCTTGAGCGGAGGATGATGGAAGAAGAGTTGGAGAAAATGAAGGAAGCAGCCAAATCAGATCCAAGCGTTGTTGTGTAAGCCCCGGCTCCTCCTCCGCGTCACAAAAAATGGAAAGTAGGGAGGATTAAGGGTGGCAAGTTCATAAATCCGGCTATTGCTGAGGTTGCCGCGAGGATCGTAAGTAGTTGAAGCATAAGTATTTAATTATGAAATTATTTTATATTGGTAGTGTTTAATTTTCATTTACGACAAATTATATACTATAGGACAAACTCGAAGAGCAGAGCAGCGAAGGTTCGTTCACTCCTTGTGGACGGATGGACATATTGTCAACAACGATTAGGAAGGCTGATCACCCTGGTCATGTTAGAGGGGAGCCAAGAGGAGTTAGTATCACGAAGTATTTTGGCAGAGGCTCATAAAATTCATCACAAGCTAAACCCAATAGAAAGTTTATGGTTAAGCTTTGCGACCAACTCCGAGAAGAACTCCCAGAAGAGCTATTGGCAGAGCTAGATAGTGAAATGAAATATATGTTTGACTCGAAGATGGGAAGTAATGGGAATAAAACCCAGGAATCCCTGGCCTTCCTCAGCACTAAAGGAAGTTACAACCCACCGAAGGAACCCCTTGGCAAACCTTCTCATACCACGGAACCCCTAGGCTAGCCTTCTTGCACTCCAGAACCCCTTGGCCAGCCTTCTCACACTCCAGAATTGGGAGAACCTTGCATCCTTTATTTGGCTGCCCCACTACTGTGTGTTGTTGCCGATGCTCTCGTTCACACATAAGCTACCACCCACCATCATAATCAAATTCCACAGTATTTACGTAGGGTGGCAGTGACATGTATTCAAGAGGGGGAAGAAGGTTCAGCCATCCCTGTCCCTAAAGTAGAGCTTGCCACATTAGGTCAGGCGATAAGAACTTTCATCTTTTGGCCTTAATATCTTATTGGCACATCGGCAACCCCTCCAATGGTAGGAACTACCTTGTATTACTTGACTTTTGTTGGCATCCTACTAATAATCAATTTTTTATGTTATGATAATAGGATGAGCAAGATGCGGTAAGATGTCCCCTCTTGGCACGAATCCAACAAATTTACAAAGGTATTCATCAGATCGACTTGCAGATGCCTACAAGGATTGTGGGCCTACAATTGACGTATCCCTTCAGGATCAACAGTAAAGGTCGCAGGGAGTTTATGCATTTGGAGGAGATAGATGCAGGATGGGTGAAACTTGTCATCCGGTTAGATTTTCTTTCCTTCAATTAATGTAGTGGTTTTTTAGTATCATACATTCAATAATTCATTTATCATTTTATTTCTATTTTAGGTCCTTTAACTACACATGTATCGATATGGGAAGACATGGTTTATACAGATTCTTGTGTCCAGCAAATACGACAAGGGATAATAATACTATGCAAAAAAGGACACATTATATGGGCTACACAATGGGAGAGACTAAATTAGCTTGATATCTAGCACCAATTGTTCAAAGGTACATACTTTAATTTTCAATTTATAGGAAGTTTAGGAAATAATTTTCTTGTTATGTAACTTTATTTTAATCTGTATGTTGTTGTAGTTACCATTGGAGCATGTGTGTTTTTTGTCCTCGCATCAACCAGGTCTATTGGTTTGATTCCTTGGGTAAAAAGCCAGACAAAGAAACAAAATCTGTCTTCAACACGTAAGTTATTTGTTTTTTTCATTGATTCTTGACTTAAATGAATTGTTCTAATTTCTATGGTTTTACATTTTAATGGTAGAGGGACCCAGACATATAGAATCCTTAGTGGGTCACGTGAGGGTAGAATTGTTAGAAGGCCGAAGTGGTTTTATCCTAAAGTACGTGGTTAATTCAAGTTCTCTCATTGACAGTTGTTTTAGATATGACTTTATTGATTTTAACCAAATGCTTTTGATTTTTAGTGCCCTCGATAGCTAGGGGCCATTGAATGCAGCTACTATGTTCTTCTTTATATGTATAACATCATTCAGAGCGGAATTACAAGTGATTTTCAGCAAGTAGTCAAATGATAACTTACATTTTGGATATTGCAATTGGATTACTAATTGATTCTAGCACTTGATGGATTTTATCTAAGCTTATTTTCTATTACACAGATTTTTGATAACGAAGCTTCCTACTTACATGAAGATATTAATTTGATCAGAGAATTTTTGACTGGGCAGATTCTAAAACACATAGATCAATAAAAGTGTATGTTTATGTTAGCTAGTATAATTGTGTAGTAGACAAATATTTCTGACAACACTTTGTGGCTGAATGATGTTACACATGTACATAGATGGTAGTAGGACTTAATTAGCTGCTACTGGATGTTTCCTTACCATTTGTAAGGAAATTATGGTTTATTATTTGACCTTCTTTCTGTTGTTTTCAATATGTATGAAAGCAAAATATAAAAGTACAATAAAAAAAATACTTTAGTCGTCCCTTTTTGAGAAAGGGACGCCTAAAGTGGAATATAAAAATAATTTCTTTTTTAAAAAATACTTTAGACGTCCCTTTTTAAGCAAAAGGGACGCTTAAAGTGGAGACTTTAAGCGTCCCTTTAGAAAGGGACGCTTAAAGTCTACACGTTAGGCATCCCTTTAGAAAGGGACGCTTAAAGTCTACACTTTAGGCGTCCCTTTCTCAAAAAAGGGACTTTAGGCGTCATTCCTTAACGAAGATAGTTTCCATTTTTTATTACGTCGCTCAGACAGGCATCCTCCCCATAAGTAGGCGTTAAAAGACCCTTAAAACGGATGTTAAAAATGATTTATGTAGTAGTTGCCACCTGCACTGTTTTGTGACTCAATGCATCTGCTACTATATTAGCCTTGTCTGGATGATACTTGATCTCTAGATTATAGTCTTTGAGAAACTCCATCTACCTGTGCTGGTGCATGTTGAGCTCTTTCTGATCATATAGATATTTCAAGCTCTTGTGATCGCAGTGTAGCTCTGGATCTCCCCATAGAGCTAGTGTCTTTAGATTTTTAGTGCGAATGCAATCGCTGCTAGCTCAAGATTGTGTGTGGGATATTTTTGTTCATAAGGCTTCAGTTGATAAGAGGCATGTGCCACTACTCGATCCTACTGTATCATAACATATCTCAATCCATGCCCACTGGCATCTGTGTACACCACAAAGGTTAACTGCGGATCTGTGATTGTTAACATTGTGTTGTTGTTAATTTCTATTTTAGCTCTGTGAAGTTCCTCTCACAATTGTTGTCCCATACAAAAAGTTGAGTTTTCCGTGTTAACTTTGTCAATGGCAAAACTATTTTGGAGAAATTCTATATAAATGGCCTGTAATAACCGGCAAGACCCAGAAAACTGCGTATCTCAAATACTATTTCTGGCTTCTTCTAGTTTAGTACTGCTTTCACCTTGTTTGGATGTACTGAGACTCCTTGCTGTGAGATCACATGGCCTAGAAATTTTACTTCTGAAAGCCAAAATTCTCATTTATTCACCTTGGCATAGAGTTGTTTTCTCCTTAATATGTTCAATACAATTCTTAGATGGTGTTCATACTCTACTCTGCTATGAGAATACACCAAAATATCATCGATAAAGACTATCATGAATTGTTCTAGATATGGATGGAAAATTTGATTCATGTAGTCCATGAACACAACAGGTGCATTGGTTAGCCTAAATGGCATTACCAGAAACTCGTAATGGCCATATCATGTTCTGAAAGTAGTCTTCGACACATCATCTAACTTCACTCTAAATTGGTGATAGCTTGATCTCAGGTCAATCTTTGAGAACACACAAGCTCCCAATAGTTGATTGAGCAAGTCGTCGATTCTAGGAAGTGGGTATTTGTTTTTAACAGTCACCTTGTTTAACTCCCTATAATTGATACAGAGTCGTAGGTTTCAGTCTCTCTTTTTAACAAAAAGCATTAGAGCTCCCTATGGTGAAACACTAAGTTGGATAAACCCTTTCTCTAATAGTTCCTTAATTTTCTTCTCTAGCTCTTCCATCTCGCTTGGCGCCATTCTGTATGGGGCTTTAGATATCGATTCTGCTCCAGGCTTAGTTTCAATTGTGAACTCTACTTCCTTGTCCGGGGGTAATTCGCTGATATCCTCCAGAAACATGTCTGGAAATTCATTTACTACAGGGATACTCTCCAATCTTGTTCTTGCCTCTGATTGCATAGAGAAAAACACGATGTACCCCTGACAACCTTTATGTAAGCATCTCTTTGCTTCAGCTGCGGAGAGAAAATTCATGTTGATTTTCATGTTGACCTTTGTTGGTGGATTAGGGTAAATGACCCTTTTGCTTCCACAGTCTAGCAGTATGTTGTTTGCAGTCAGCTAGTCAACACCAAGAATAACCTCCAGTTTACTTAATGGTGAACATATCAAATCTATTGTGGACTCATATCCCTCTATGCTTACTACGCAGTTTAGACAAACTCTGGTGGTGATGAATCCATTACCTGTAGGCGTAGATACCGTCAGATCATATGGTAATCGATACACACTCAGGCCTAGTCGTCTTACATAGTTGTATGCAATGAATGAATGACTAGCTCCTGAATCAAACAATGCTTATACTAGATTACCATTAAGAGAAATCATACCTCGAATCAACTCTGGTGGTTTCCAGGCTTCCTCTTGTGTTAAGGCAAAAACCTTACCTTGAACTTACTGCCTTAGCTCTCCAGGCTTTTGCCGCTGTTGACAATCCATTGCGATATGTCCCAGCTTATGGCAGTTACAACAAATAACCTACCTGACTAGTGCTGATACTTGCCTTACTATAGCCTACCTCACTTGACCACATGTTTGGCCAGGATGGTAAGGGTTGCTACAATATCTATACATGTTGTTCCCAGGAGGTCTTTGGTTGCCTCGACTTTTAGACTGATTGGGCTTCTTATTATTGCTACTCGATGAGCCACCCTAATATTGGCGTTTCTGTGAAGTGTTTTCACCATCAGATGTATTCTTGTTACAAGTACTCCTGTGGGTGTGCACCTCTAATAGGTTATGTTCTGTAATTCGGCACTAATCGACTGCCTTATTGAATTCCTTGAAGTGTCGGGAAACAAATTTCTCTTTCAACTCTGGCTTCAGCTCGTGTATCATCATGTCTGAACTCTACTGTTCATCATCACAAAATTTCAAGTAAGAGGAATATCGAGATAAGCGAATATATTTAGCCAGGTACTCATCAAAACCTTCCTTATCACCTTGCTGGATAGACAAGAATTCAGTCTTCTTGGCCAGTCTCACTGACTGAGAAAAATATTTCTCATTGAACTTCTCTTGGAACACTTCCCATGTTAGGGGAATGTTTCGTGCCTGTAGGATTGCCTCGGTGCTTTCATACTATTGGTTAATATCACCCTCCAACTTATAGATTGCTAGACGAGCTTTTATGTTGTATGGGCACTCTAGGATTTTGAAGATCTTTTCTAAATGAAATAGCCAATTCTCTGTGGATTCGGGATCAAACTTTCCCTTGAGCATAGTTGTCTGGTGTTGGTTTATTCGAATTACCCAAGTCTACATGCTATCCTCTTCCATTATAGGACCCTCTAGTACCTTTGGTTCAGGCTCTAGAGTCTATATGTGACCTACACCCTGTCTATCAAAGTTATTATAAGCTTATGCATTGGCATTTCGCTTTTGTTGTCCTTCTCTTACTTCATTTTGAAGTTTGTTTAAGGCATTTTTTTGTTCTAGCATCATCCCATTAATTTTTGTATAAGATCGGGTCTAGCATTCAGTTCATGATCATCATTTCCATGTCTACCCCTACCCCGGTCTCTATCTTGACCTCTTAGTCCACCACTTATTCTCGCCACCTTTATGTTTCACTATATCGAAATGAGGAAGAGGTAAATTTCATATAGTTATATATATCAGTATACTATTTTGGTATTGCCAAAATCTCATGCTCTGATACCAAAACTATCAAACCCCTTAACATTTTAATGTTTGCAAAGTAATAAATGTATAGTTCAGAGGGCATACAAAAATAGCAGAAATATACCGATAATAAGTGCTTGTTTACATTACAGGAAATCAAATAGGATTTGAATGATGTATATAGAGTTCAAAAGAAATAAAATTTAGAACTAAAAATATCCAATCATAGTCTCGCTTGAACCGGTCCTCAGTCGCTGGTAATTACAATTTTGCCCTTAGAGCCACCACCTTCTGTTAGAATATTTTTTTAATGTTGAAAAATGGTGAGATTCGAGTGAATCTCAGTAGTAACATACAATCAATCATATAAAATGTGATAAATAAATATGCAATGCACCATGTTATATAAGATGAAAATGTTATGTGCACACTGTCCAAGGCTAAACAACTGTATGCAACCTTGGCTTATCTTTGCGCCTCCATTGGGTCCCAGACCACAACTAAACTAATATGCATGTCCTAGATACCATACTCATGTTACAGAAGATGACATACAAAAAGTATACAAATAATCACATAGTGTATGAAAGGAAGAGTTACTACCTGGGTCCTTTTTCAGTCTGATTGTTTATCCAAAAAATTTTCTCCGGCTCAGACTATTACCAATTCCTATAAATTAAAGTTAATAAGTAATTGGTTATTACTTACATTATTACTACCTTTAATCATATTCTACTAGTTATCTTAGTTTTGGTGGTTTCTACATAGTACAATTATGTATAGTATAATTTTACTGTTTTTCAAAAAATTGGCAGATTTTTCAATCAACTTTGAAAAATCATAATTAATTCTAGAAAAATCCAATTTGACTGATTCCAAAGTTTAAATGAAGCTCTTGTAATTTATTTTCATATAAAAATATCTAAGTATGGTCAATTCAACCACATTGCTCCCAGAATTTCGCCAAACTCTACTATTCCCAATTACACTCCAGAAATAGAGCACAACTTTGAAATCCATATATCCTAATGTACTTTTCCAAAAACTAAAAAATACATATCAAATTAAATATATTATGTCTAATTTAAATTTGAAAATTATCATAATTTTTTGTCAAGGTTCGGTTTTTCAAAACTTCGCCACAACTAATCCGCCAAAACCTGGACTTCTAGAATTTTCCTTGTTTCTGGACATAACTTTCAAATACATAACTCCCTCTATAGATATTCAAATAATACATTCTTGGACTCATTTTAAAGCTATATATGTATACTATCTCCATGTAAACTTTCATAAATATTGGATAAGATTTGATTGGTCAGAATGCAACACAAAGCTGACTGACTTTCAAAAACTTTAGTTTTGACTGTTTGAGTTCAAAACTCAAGAACTCATTCATTTTCACTCCAAATTGTACTCTTCTTGATTCTATTGCCTACTACATATCCTAAAATTTCCATACCAAAATGAATGAAGCAAAAAATCCATCTATAGCCTTTGTTTAAGCTTCTGCAACTTTCCGGCAGAAACTCTATTTTCTGGTGAGCAAAACAGAGTTAAGAAAACTAACATGTAGCCATGGTTTTGCACTCTAATATCAAAGATTTTGACACTACATACTCCTACACACGTGCCCAATGTTTGGTGACACATTTCCAAAAGCAAAGAGATAAAAAATCTCACGTAAAATTGACACACAATTACTGGTTTTGAAACTTATCAGTGACAGGAACTTTAGGTGACCTCTCTTAATTCCAGCAGCCATAAATCCTTATGAACAGCCAAAAAAAGGAAATAACAATGGGAAAAGGTAGAGAAGACTCACCTAAATTCATTTATGGTATTGCATGTGGGTCTTGGAGCTTCCTTGTTCCTCTTCACCGATCGTTTTCCTCCTCCGGTTAAACTCTCACTCATGTCTCTCTCTTTCTCTATTCTGTTTTTCTTTTGTTTATTTTTTTTTCTTCAGCTGTTGGTCGCAAATGAAGAGCTAAAGGAGTCGAGAGTTTGATTAAACAAAGACTGCATATGATGGTGTTGGTTTCAGTGGTTTCCAAATGGCAAGAGTATGGGTGTTTGTTTAAAGGAGGATGTATGTGTGAGTGTGTATGGAACGTGTTTTTGCTAATGATAGAAGAGAATTACCATTCAAGGTGGGGCTGTACGAGTGCTCTCATAAAATACCAAGTATGGGTGTGGTGTGTCGGTGTTTGGATGTGTGTGTTTTTATATACATATAGATATATTTTTATCTTATTAATTACAGACACTAGGCCCTAATTTTTCCCTCTTTCTAATTTAAGTTTCCTTAAATTTCATAGATTTCATAATTTGATTTACTATATAACTCCCATAAATTAATCCTTTTATTAAATTTTGGGATATTACAGTTAAGGTCCAATTTTGCCAACAAAGTTTTTTTGGAAAGGCGTATTGCACAAATAAATTTTAAAAAGGAAAAAAAATACCAATAAATAATTTAAAATATTGTAAATTCACCAAAAACGTTAAATTTGACCAAACGACCTTTAAATTTTAAAAGAAGAAAGCACTATGGACGTTTGGTAAAATTAAACAGTTTTGGTGAATTCACACCTTTTAAAATTGTTTATTGATATTTTTGCCTCTTACAAAACTTATTTGTCTAAGACGCCCCTCAGGAAAAACTTTATTCATAAAATTGTACATTAACCCTAAAATATATCATTAATACAATATAGACTGAAAGTAGTCAACTTTAGTGGTTAATGTGAACACCCATTTGAATGGATTAGTAAGAGTCTCAGTGGATTTTTTTCCAACAAAATAGTTTTGGACAAAAATTTTGTATACAATATGTGAGAATTTTAATAATTAGGTTTACATTGGTCTACGTAGAAAGATATGCTTTTTTTTTCTTTTTTATATCTTAAGTAATGTTTTAATAAAACTTTGAAGTGAAGCGATCACTTCTCTTCACTGATGGGAAAACCGTGTTCAACGCCATGGTTGGTAAAAGTAACAAGAATGAGCGGATCTTGTAACCCGATTTGTGACATATAAGCTTATTTTATAAGTGGAAGGTTATAGATTCATCTCGTTTAAAATATCAGGCCGTTTTATTACCTACTTCAATTTAAAAAGGTAACAAGAATGACAATTGCTACATGAGGAACCTCTTCATTTTTTTTTTCAATTAATTAATGAGCCAAGCATCTACATTTTTGGAAATAATTAACTTGTCCTATATTATAATTTGTAAAGAGAATTATTCCTTTCTTATCGAAATTAATTTTAGACATAATTAAAAGAAATACTAACTAACTTATTGAAATTTAAGCAGCTCAAATCAACATAAAAAATTATTATAAGTCGCATTATTTACAAAACTTGAAAGATAGTTTACTTTATTACTTTAGTCAATTTAAGTTGTTATTTCCTCAACAAATAAATATTTCGTTACCAATAAATAAACTTTAGATCGACCCCACAAATGTCTGCCTTAAAACAAAAACCAATGGGATCTCCTTTTTCATTTTTAATTAATAAATAATTCAAGACACAGAAACTCTTTGCTGAGCTGTAGGTTCCTAGAAGTTTTCTAAGTCAAAGAATTAGACCACGTGCTGAAATTATTTCTGTTTAGAAAATTTTGATTGTGGTTGGTTTGTTCTTGTCTTTATTTTTTTTATCATGCAAAGCGTCATCATCGGTATTATTGCGTCATTTATGTTTGAAGGCAATTGCGGATGATGAGTAAATTTATAACACTTTACTAAAAAACTTATAACAATGTTGCATTTGATTATAATTATAACTATTCATTGCTTTTCAGATTTTATAATACTTTTATATATTTCCATATTTTCATCAACATTATGCATTTGATTATTTTTAAAATGTAGAAACTACTGCTTACTTACTTTTTCAGACATTTTTTTATTTGTCAAATATATAACATAGGCTAGCAGGCGCGCACCCAATATTTAATAATAAACTTTTTTATCAACAATTCAAAATAGACTAAATTATATGTTTGATCCTCTAAACGTACATCAAGCTGTAGTTTATAGTCCATTAAGTTTATCGAGAATACATTTTTAATCTCTGAATGTTAACATTGTTAATTTATTTTTTTAGTGCGAACTCAGAGTATTCTCAAATCACTTTGGACTTGAACATAATTTTTATCAGACTGGGAGTATTAAGGTTAAAACCTTTTCAACAAATGTGCTTTTTGAAATTCGAACTTGCTCGTCGGTTGATACTGCTAATTTTATTAAAGGAGACCCAACAATTAAATGATGATAATATAAGGCATGCTTAAAATTTAGGGAAAATTGTTCAAAAATACCTCATTAGAAACTTATTTGTCAAATGAGATATTGCAAACAATCTTCCCATATGTAAAAGATCTTCTCTTATGTTCAAAAAATCTTCCTTAGGTCTCATTTAGCAAATAAGCTTCTAATAAGGTCTTTATTTGTAATTCTCCCTAAAATTTATTCATTTAATAAAATGGTTTTATACAAAGCATGCTTATATTGGTGGTATATATTAGACATAGGGGAAAAAAGAAGAGCGGTATATATTTGAGTAGGAACAAAGTTGATTTTTTTTTTCAATTTCAGACATATTTAAATGAGTTAATAGCACTTTTTGGTGGTTAGGTGGTTAAAAATGATTTATATTTTGGATCAAATGGATTATAAAAAAAAATTGGGAGAAGTTCCTATTTAAAAATTTTATTGGTAGAAGAACATAAATTCAAGTATTTGTTTTTTTTTAAAATCTTGCATGGTACCAATATTTTTTGGTATAGAAATATATCAAGTCTTTCTAACCAACAACGTTTCCAAATAGAGACTTTTCACAGGTTTTCCTATAATAATTAATAAGAAAAATGACAGATATGGGATGGATTTGATTAGGGGCAAAATGTTGAAAACAATTTCAATTTAAGTCATATCTAAATAATTTAGTCCCTATTTTTAGTTTTGAGAGTGACTTTTTGCTGGGAGGGAAATATAATTAATGCAATATATAATAAGTAATCTTTCATATGCTCACAACTAAACAACATTATTTCGAGTTAAGCAATCATATGCGTTGATAATGGCTCCAAATTAACTTTTTTTTTTTTGCCTTGATCCATATTCTACTTTAAAGTTAAAAAGTAAAAAAAATGAAGTTTCATGGAAACAGCAAACGCAAGAATAAAATAATATATAACTAATCCCTCCCTTCCAACAAAAGCCACTATACCTATATATAAATAAGTCATGTTTCAATCCTCTCTTGTGTGCTGCTTTCTATACTCTCTCAGATCACTTAGCTTCCAAAACTATGATCCCTAATCATCTTTCTCCTTTAGATTCAGTTTAACAATACCTTCAAGATGATCCTTCCTCTATGATTCTCATGAATGTCTTCTTCACGTCTAATAATAACCCTACTTTTAGCCCTAGCTCCGATGTTTCTTCGCTGGAGCAGGGTGTGTCAAACCCCTTAACAATTCGATATTTGCATAATAATAAATGCATAGTTCAGACGGCATACAGAAATAGCGGAAATATACTGATTATAAATACTTGTTTACATTACAAAAATCTTCATAGTATTTGAAAAAAAATATACAGAGTCTAAAAGAGATCAAATTTAAAACTAAAAATAACCAACTACAGTCTCATTTGAACCGGACCTCAAACACCAGTATTTATGGTTTTGCCCTTAGAGCTTCTACCTTCTGCTGGAATATTTTTAAATGTTGAAAAAGGGTGAGATTCGAATGAATCTCAGTAGTAACATACAATCAATCATATAAAATGTGATAAATAAATATGCAATGTGCCATGATATGTAAAATGCTAACTTGTGTTGTATGCATACTGTCCAAGGCCAAACGATTGTTTGCAACCCCGGCTTAACTCGTGTCCAAGGTCAAACGATATGTTTAGACCCTGGCTTATTCACGTGTTGTGCCTCAGTTACTGTCATGTTACAGAAAATGGCATATACAACATACAAATAATCACATAGTATATGAGAGAAAGAGTTATTACCTGGGTCCTTTTTCGGTCTAACTGTTTATCCAAAACTTTTTCTCCAGCTCGGGCTATTATCAATTCCTATAAATTAAAATTAATAAGTAATTGGTTATTACTTGCATTACTATTACTTTTAATCATATTCTAAAGGTTATCTCAGTTTCAGCGGCTTCTACACTGTATACTTTTGCATAGTGCAATTTTTCTATTTTTCAAAAAATTAGCAGATTTTTCAGTCAACTTTGAAAAAGCATAACTAATTCTAGAAAATTCCAAATTGACTAGGTATAAAGCATAAATGAATATCTTGAAATATATTTTCATGGAAAAATATCAAAATCTACCCAGTTTCACCATATTACTCTCAAAATTTCACGAAATACAACTATTCCAGATTACTCTCCAGAAACATAGCACAACTTTGAAAATCCATATCTCCTAATGTACTTGTCCAAAAATTATGTTCTACCCATAAAATTAAATCTCTGAATGTATACTTTAAATTTGGAAAGTTTCATAATTTTTGGTCAAGGTTTGATTTTCCAAACTTTCGACACAACCAATCTGTTTTCCACAACCAACTTCAAAAATTCATATCGCTTAGTATATTAATCCAAATAACACAAACTATACATCAAATTAAATATTAGAATATAAATTTTCATTCTGGAAAGCTTAATGGTCATTGGAAAAGATTTCATTGCTCAAAAAACCACGAAACCAACAGCCAGAATCTGGACTTCCAGATTGCACCTGTTTCTAAACCAAACTTTCAAAAATCATAACTCCCTCTATAGATATCCAAATGATACATTTTACAACTAATTTTAAAGCTTGAGATGTCTACTATCTCCATGTAAAATTTCATAAATATTGAATATTATTATGTTGGTCAAAACTCAACATGAAATTGACTGATTCTGAAAAACGTCAGTTTTAACAGGCTGACTTCAAAATTCAATAACTCATTCATTTTGACTCTAAATTGTGCTCTTCTTGATTCTATTTCATACTAAACATCCTAAAATTTCTATAGGAAAAATAATCAGACCAAAAATCCATCTATAGCCTCCATTTAAGCTTCTGGAACTTTCTGGCAGAAACTATATTTTCTGGCGAGTAAAACAGAGTTGAGAAAACTCACATGCAACCATGGTTTTTCAGTCCAATCTCAAAGATTTTGAATCTACATACTCTAAAACATGTTTCTTGTGTTTGGGGATGTGATTACAGAAGCAAAGAGACCAAAAATCGCACGTAAAATGGATGCACAATTACTGGTTTTTGTTGCAGAAACTTTCCGGCAAATTTCTCTTATTTTCAACAGCCAAACAACTAGAAAAATTACTGAAAACAGCCTCAAATCTAATGGAAAAATAAGATAAATATGTATGAAACTCACCTATATCAAGATATAGAGTTGTATGTGAGGTTTTGAGGCTTTTCTTCCTTCCACCGATTCAACTCTCTCACTCATCTCTCTCTTTTTCTTTTCTGTTTTCTCTGTTTTCTTTTCTTTGTTTCAGCTACTGCTGGCCGAATGAAGTGATGAAGGTGAAGTGAATGGAGAGACAAGAGAGTGTTTTAAATGAATGGGCAAGTGTGTGTGTGTACGTTGTTTATTTGCTTGTGCATGAAACCAATAAGAGTAAGGTGAGGTGTTATGCTATCCGAATGATAAGAGAAAGAGGAGGTGTAATGAATGTGTGTGTGTGTGTGGTACAAATGAGAAGGGAAGGAGGAGGAGTACGCGTTCGGTAAGTTTGGGTTGAGTGTGTGCGTTTTTCTTTATACATATAGGTATATTTTTATCATATTAATTACACACACTAGGTCCTAATTTTTTCCTTTGTCTAATTTAAGATTCCTTAAATTTTGTAGGTTCCATAAATTGGCTTATTATCTAGTTTCCATAAATTAATCATTGCATTAAATTTTGGGATGTTACAGGGTGGTAGTAGCTCCAGTTGTAATATCCAAAATTTTGGAACAAGAGGCTTGAGATTAAGCATGGATTAAGAGGACTACTAAACCCTGATTTAGTAAATATCCTAGTAAGGCATAATAGAATTTCTCAAAATTCCTTTATACCCTTGGGGTATTAAAGGGAATATTATGGTCAATTAAAGAGCTTGGGGAAGACAAAATAATGCAATTAGAAGACACACACAAAATAGTGTTGCTACCGGTGAATTTTCCGGTGTGGCAGTTGCGTTTGTGTGACATCTTTCAAGGGGAAAATGATGTCCAAAAATTATGAAATTTTTCAGAATAAAAGTAGACTTAGCAGGCTTTAATTTGATAAGTCATATGAGTTATTTGAATTTGTACATAATGAGATATGTATTTTTGAAGTTAGTCTAGTGAAACTGGCTATTCTCAGTGGCAGTGACCAAAAAAATAATTCTGGGAAGCTTGAGCTTCTAATTTTCCAAATGTTATATTTTTTCTTAAAACTAGACTCAATAAAAGTCTCATAGACTTTAGAACCACCCCAATTGGATGCCTACATAATTAGATATGAATTTTCAAAGTTTGATGAAAATTCTGCCAAAGTTTTGCATTAAGTGCGAAAATCACAAAAACATATTGGCAAAGTAGTCTTTTGGCTAATGAAAATTAAAGGCAATGTTTTTATCTTTGTTCTATGGTGTTGGACGATCAAAAATGGGAACAAGAAGGAAATTAATACTTGGTCTCAACTATACTAAAAGATGAAGC
Source organism: Albizia julibrissin (assembly GCA_037074505.1). Taxonomy (NCBI): domain Eukaryota; kingdom Viridiplantae; phylum Streptophyta; class Magnoliopsida; order Fabales; family Fabaceae; genus Albizia; species Albizia julibrissin. The sequence goes on along the minus strand of CM073481.1, from coordinate 15,562,410 downwards.
AATTTGAGCCAAGTAAAGAGAAGTTTGAAAAGTCAAAAAGGTTACTTGTGATTAATTGGCCATAAACTAATATTATTGTGAGGAGGTGTAAGAGGATATTTATGAGAACTTTGTTCATGTTAAAAGCCTCATCTTTCGTCCAACTAGAGCAAGAGAAAAAGGAAGAAGCAAAAAGTCAAATATATCATGCTAATTGACAAATATATATTATATATAGATTTCAAAAAGGTGCAAGATGGTATTTAAAAAGATCATATCTCTTTCTTTCTTTTTTCAAGAGCCAATTTCGTATGACATGTGTAAGGGGAAAGAGAAAAAGCTTTTCCTTAGCTCTTTCAAGACTCATTTTCGGCCAAGTAAATGGGGAAAGAGAAAAAGATGATGAATCAATTAAATTATCACATGCTTCTTATAATTAAATATAATATTTGAAAGAAGTGGACGGTGATATTTATCTAAGCTCTTTATCTCCTTTCTTGTGCCATATTTCGGCCAAGACATAAACAAGAGAGAGAGGGAGTGTCTTCAAACACACAAGAACAAGAGAGAACGAGCAAGTGATCAAGAAGCTAAATCAAGGTTAAGTTACAAGCAATTTCCACTTGTTCTTGTCTTCTTCTTCATGGTAACTCTCTCATGTCTCTTATCCATCTTGAAATACATGTTTAACAAGCAAAATCCAAGAGGGAAGAGAGGGAGAAAATGGCACCTAGAGAGAGAAAGTGAGAGAATCAAAAGGTAAACTCAAGAACCTAGTTTCTTTTGTTGATTCTTGATGATTCTTGGTAGTAGTTGTTGTTGTGGTGGTTGTTTTGGCTTGGTTTGTAATTTTCGGAAGGTCAAACCCTAAGGGTTTATGCTGCCCAATTTTCCATTGATCATGTATAAAAGGTATTTAAAAGATTAAAGATGAGATTAGAGTTGAAAGGAAGGTGATTAATGAAATGGAATCAAGAAACTCCAATTTTCTCTATATGATTTTTGTCCAGCAGCTTTTTTCACTATGTTTGGACTGTATTTTGGTGTTTTTGATGATTACATTGGGTTTAGAAGGGAAATTTGTATAGGGTTCATGTAGACAGCAAAGTGAGAAAATCTCTAGAATGTGAAATGACACAATTGCCCTTAAAACCCTAAGTTAGGGGCTGTCAAGGGTATTTTCGTAATTTGAGCCTGAATTTGACCATTCTGAGTTCAAAAATGAATTACACACGCAAAATTATATAGGATTAGCTCGGGTCATACTTTTTGGTAAGTTACAGTTAGACCGGGTACAAAGGGGCGTAGACCGGGTCTCTGGGGGCATTTTGGTAATTTAGCATTTTAAAGCTAAGTTAACCAACAATATGAGTTTGGAGTAATGCATGGATGAGTAATGACTCATTTATTGAACATTTGGAAATTTTAGGACTAGACAGTTATGCCCAAGCCGGATCTAAGACGGTGGATCAAGGAAGGGCAATTAAGGTTGTAAACTTACCGTACTTGCATGTATTTGATATTTATGCTTGTGTATTGCTTTGGTTGATTATGTGAATCATATTTGAATGAATGAAGCTTTATTTTTGTTTATACTGTGGCCATAGATATGTTGTATGAAACATTGAGCATGTAAAGATGTCATTATGTGATCATGAGCTTACGTAAGGCAATCATATCATGCACTAGCATTTATCTTGCATGCATTTATGGTATCTGTTTACTATTAAAATTCCTCCGAATCTCACCCTCCCCCAACCAACCATTTAGACAGGTGGACAGATGTAGGATGCTGAAAGTTGCGCGAGAAGATAACGTGATGATGGACTGAAGATTTAATAGTCTAGAATTGTATATTTTATAGAAAAACTTATACACTTTGGTGTAAATGAATGAATTTAGTTGAGTAGAGAATTTCCCTAATTAAATTAATGCGGAAAGATAAGAATTGATGAGTAATAACAAAGTTGCGAACCACTAGAGTACTTTTCCACAAAAGTTTTAAATTTTCAGAAAAACCCACTCAACTACAGGTTCGAATGCTATTTTGAGGTTGTGATTTGAAAGTGCTATAAAAGAATAACGTTTAGTGGTTCGAGTTCGTTCCGTAAAACTCATTAGACGAGTGTAAATGTAAGGTGTCATACCAGTGGCACAGTGTTTTCCGGTGAGCATGACAACGCCATGAAACCTTAATAAATCCCTATTTTTATTATATATTTTCATATTTTAATTGGGATTTTTCATAGTAATTTAGCTTAAAATGTTTTTTTTATGCTTAATTGAGATTACGAGTAAAGATATTAAATTAGGACTAAAAAGGGTAAAATTATCAAAATAATGTTAATTACTCTTAATCGTTGATTAGTGAGAGGATTTGATATTGGTGTAATTGTTTTCAATTGAAAGTACTTGAAAATTGGGATTAAATCAGAAAATGGCAATTTGGGGATTAAATTTTAGAAAGAGAGTTTGGTATCATGAAATTTCAAAATGTCACTTTAGTCTAGCCAAAACTCAGCGTTTTTGTCAGTCTTTTGGCAACTGATCAGCTGAAAAAAAAATTGCAGAGATAAAAAGAAACAGAGAACGCAGAAACAGGGGCGCGACTAAAGGAGGATTATCACCATCGATTCATCATCATCATCTCCTCTCCACTTTCACCACTTCACCATCTTTTCATCTTGTCATCTTCCATCCACCACAGCTTCATCACCATCGCTACTTCCTCCATCTTCACCATCAGAGAAACTGAATCAGTTTCAAAACAGAAGCAGGGACGCGATAAATTCAGAACCAGCGTGGAGACACAGCGGCGAACCTGAGAGACCATTGAAGCTTCAATCTGGAGAAAGGGAGGGTGAGGCAGGGATGTTCAAACCAGACCTGCAACCTTCTCTTAGTTCATCGCTGTCAATTCTCCCGTCTAGCTGTGGCTCCATTGTTTCAAAGCCACCAATTTCTATTATTCAGTGTTAAATTTGTTATTATAATTGCTGATTTCCTGGCTGGATGTGTGAATTTGAGAGCAATTATGTTTCTTGAATCTATGGGCATGAGTGGCTGACTTCATTAGCTCTTGGAGATGATTTGGAGATGGTTTGAGTTGAGATTTGCTTTAAGAAGGAGTTTATTTTATCTATAACTTATTATATTTATGATTTCTAAGGTTTAAGAATTCATTTATATATTTGAGATTATTATCTTAGCTATATTTTATTCAATGAATTGAGTTCTTGTGATTTTGGGTTTGTAATGAAGATTTGTACTTATCAATATATATATGGTTATATATATGTTTCTCTATGATTCAATTGCTTTCTATTTATTTAACATAGTATTATTGGATAGCTTGATTGAATTGAAATTATAGTTGAACCTAAATGCATTACTTACTTTATAATTACATTCTAAGGGGTTTTAATAATATTTAAATTAATGGGTTTATGAGGTTAAGCATTAGACTCAATAGTCATTGGGGTTTGGTATAATAAGAAACTTAGAGAAACTCATTATACTAAGAGGGCTTAATAGCATTTCAAGAGTAGGTGTAACACCCCATTTCTAATTACCAATATTCCTCCTATGAAATAAATACATGTAATGGAACAAAATGGTGAATTTTGGTATGCAACAATTTACTGAAAATTCCAATTATCGGTTACACACAACTCGGCCAAGTAAGGACACAAAGGAGCAAATAATGTCCACCTAAAGGCCTAATATTGTAACCAAAATTTGAGTATAAAATGACACAAATAATGGCTTCCTTCAAGTGTCAAAAAATTAGGCTAAGCCAAAGGAATTGGCAAGAAATGATTTATTTCGGTAAATCATAAAATGTAGGGGTAAAATGGAAATTTTGCCACAAAGTGGGAAATAATTATTTTCCTCTAATACTTCTAATAATTTGAGTTAAATGGGAATTAAAAAGAGAGAAATAGTTATTTGATCATTAATAAGCCTATTTTGGCAAATTATTACCAAGTAGGGTCAAATAGTCAAAAAAGTTAAAGACTTTGGTCAACAAGTTACAAGAGGGTATGATGAGATAATTCAACATCAATATATACTCCCTCATTTTCTATGATTTTCGGTGGAATGAAGAGCATGAAAGGAAATTGATATGTGGTGAGGATTAATTAGGAAAGGAAAAACAAAAAAAAAACAAAAAAAACAAAACACATGTACCAATTAGGATTTGCCATGAATAAAGCCACTTTGTCAACTCATTTAGACATCATCTTTTTCAATTCATCATTCTCATTCCCGTGGAGATTGAATCAGAAATTAGAAAGGGAAGAGAGCTAACGTGAAAGGAGAAGAAGCTCAAGGAAACTAGGGTTCATCCAAAAATCAAGGTAAGAACCATAAATACTTGAAGATTTTGCTTCCAAATCATGTAGGAACCTCTACTAACCTCTTATCCTCTTTGAATACTATGATTAGCAAGGTTAATCAGAGGTTTAGAGAGAGAGGGCTGAGACATTTTAGAGAGAGAAATCACAAGAAATCAAGAGGTAATCACCAAAACTTAATCCTCTTGTCTTGGTTGAAGTTGTTGTTGTTGTTGGTGGTGGTATTTGCTATGTTTTCTCTTATTTTGCAATTATGGGCTGAAGCATAATCATGGGGAAATGCTGCCCAAATTCCCTATAAATATGCCTATTTAGTGTTTAAATAGCCAATCATGTGATTAGAAGTAGAAAGAAAGTGATTAAGCAAGGGAAAACAAAGAAACAACAAGTTACTCCTTAAAACCTTAACTATCTGTTCTGTGGGTGACGTGAATATGGAGTAGGAATTTGGTAATTTTGATGATTCCATTGGCTTTAGAAGGCAAAATTGTGTAGGTATTCAAGTGTTCATGATTTTTGGATGATTGTATGCCAATTTGGAAATTATTGAAGTTGGTATGTACATATGTTGGTTCTGCCCTGTCTGGAGCAGTGGCAGTGTGAGTGATGTTTTGTTAACCAAACCTTGTCCAAAACTTCTGAAACTTTCCCAAATTGAAGTATAGATATAGAGCTTTCATTTGATAGGTATTTTGTAATTTTTGGACAAGTATATTGGGAGATATGAATTTTTGAAGTTATGCCCTGTTTTCTGGAATGCTATCTGGATCAGTGAAGTTTGATGAATTCCTGGGAATTATATGGTGAGAGTGATAAAAACTAACTATTTTTCCTCAAACTTACATTTAAAGAGCTTCGTTTTGGCTTTGGAATCAGTCAAATTGGATTTTGTAGAATTAATTATGAATTTCCAAAGTTGGCTGACCAAGTTGTCAGTTTTTGGAAAACAGTGAAATTGCATTGTACAGAGTTGTATTGTGCAGAACCTGTTGTAACTGCATTAAATAAACAGTAGCATACCATTTAAAGGTGATAATACTACAAGTAATAACCAAGTACTTGTAACTTTAATGATGATAGGAATTGGATATAGCCCGAGCCAAAATCCAAAAGTAGGACAAACGTGCGAGTTTGGAAAAGATTCAGGTAGTAACTTCTTCTTGCATATCTTATGTGATTATTTATATGTTTAAAGTCATTCTCTGTAACATGAGCTAGTGTCCTAGACACATCAATTTGCCAAGTTGTGGTCAGGGACCCAACAAGGGCGCTAAGTCGACTAAGGGCAAACATGTAGTTTGACCTTAGGCAAGTGTACACATATTGTTTGATCATCTTACATGACATGACATTGCATATCCATTTTCACATTCTATATGTTTGTAAGCATGTTACTACTGAGATTCCCTCGAATCTCATTCTTTTTCCAAAATACAAAACCTTACAGCTGAAGCAAGTGGCTCGAAAGGCAAGACGGTGGCTCTTGGTGATTAGGGACCCGGAGCTCTCTGTTGCTGCAAATGTTTATTTATGCTTACACTTTTTGCTGCTTAGGAACGCTTTATACCTTTGTGTATATTTTCAAACCCTACGGGGATTTTCCTGTAATGTAAACTTGTACTTAATATCAGTATTATTTCCGCTATTTCTGTATGCCTTGTGAACTTTATGCTTGTCACTCTATGAATATCGAAATGTTAAGGGGTTTGACATTTTTGGTATCAGAGCTTAAAGCGGTTCTGGCATTTACAGAATAGGATACTGATATGGTCTTGTTTGCATAATGACAGGGAACCATGAGCGATCACAGTCGACGAGAACGAGACCGATCCCCTTCCTCCGTTAACCAATGTCCGCCAGAAGAGCAAATTCCAGAGGGCCGACAGAGTATATGGCTGACAGAGCCCGGAGGTCGGACTGTGTTGAAGACACGCCGTAAGAGCGTTATATATAGACACGATCCTTGGCCACATCCATTACCAGGACCGATCCCAGATGCATCTATTGGTGATTCTGAGCATCCGCAGGTAGTTGGCCGAGCAACTTTTGCACGTGGCGAAGGAGGTTCCAGGGCTGATAGGATACCCCTGCGGCACAATCTGCAGACTGATGAAGAGCTATGGGAGTACATTTGGGGCCAACACAGACGAGCTATACGAGCACACGATACTCCCCTGGATCAGTACTTAGCCTACTTGGATGCGGTGGATAACCTGTACTGGAAGCAGGGTCTATTGGAGATCGACTTACCTGACAAATGCTGGATCTTTACCACTCTGCGTTTCTTCCCAAATACCAATCTCTGGAACTGGAAGAAAAATGACATTGTCTAGCGTGGGCCGAATGATCATTTTGGGGAGTTTAAGGATCACATGATCGAGTTTGTGCGGAGGCACATGTAGATAGACTGGGTAGGGTCCCGACCTGATATTTTGAGTAACTGAAGGTAGCCGGTACATCTTTTGAGGTGAGGGCGATTACAGGGAGCCGGTGGACAGAAGTAAATAGAGCTGGTGACTGTATTTTGATCAGGGTACATTAGAGTTAAGCGTGCTTACCTCAAGGCAATCCCGGGATGGGTGACCCCCTGGGAAGCTACATGTATAGTTAGGATGTGATGTATGAAAGTAACAAAGACTTGTTGTACAGTAGTTTTAGGATGTGTGATGTATTGTATGACTACCTAATTGCTATATACACATTATATGTGATATGTATGACAAACTCATGTACCCAAATTTTTGTGAAATGACAAAAACGCCCTTACATTTATATGAAATTTATTCCCTTCTCTATTTTCATGTAGAGTGAACTTATAGAGATGACACGTATACGGGGCGGTGGCATAGGCCGAGGTAGAGGCCGAGGTAGAGGACGAGGCAGAGGTAGACCGGGAAATGACAATGAGGAACTGAATGCTAGACCTGACATGATGCAACAATTGATGGGAATGATGTTAGAACAACAAAATGCATTGAATGAACTTCGAAACGAAGTAAGAGAAGGACAACAGAAGCAAAATGCTGATGCAAGAGCTCACAATAACCCTGGAGGGCAGGGGGAAGCTTACATGCCGCATCCAATACCCGAACCCGAACCTGTACCAGAACCTATAGTAGAACATATGCCCGAGATTCTTGAGAACCTGATTGTTGAAGCTGAGAGTATGCAAACCTGGGTGACAAGAATGAATCAACACCAGCTGGCCCTTTTTAACGGGAAGTTTGATCCTGAAAGAGCAGAGAATTGGCTAGCTCGCTTGGAGAAGATCTTCAAAATCCTCGAGTGTCCGGACAACATTAAAGCCCGTCTAGCGATTTATAAGCTGGAGGGTGAAGCTGATAAATGGTGGGAAAGCACTGAAGCAATTTTACAAGCACGAAACATTCCCTTGACATGGGAAGTATTCCAAGAGAAGTTTAACGAGAAATATTTTCCCCGATCAGTGAGACTAGCTAAAGAAACTGAATTCCTCACTATTCAACAGGGTGACAATGAGAGCTTTGATGACTACTTGGCCAGATACCTTTGGTTATCCCGATACTCTTCCTACTCGAAAGTCTGCAATAATGAAGGATGGGGTTCAGATATGTTGATACGAGGGTTGAAGCCAGAATTAAAAGAGAAATTCGTCTCTCGACACTTCAAAGAATTTAACGAGGCTGTTGAGGAGTGTCGAATAACAGAACGTAATTTGGTAGAACTGCATACCCACAAAAACACTGGTAACAAGAATACATCTGGTAGTGGAAAATTTTCCCAGAAGCGCCAATATCCGAGTGGTTCTCCGAGTGGTAGCAATAAGAAGCCCAATCAGTCTGATAGCCGAGGTAATCAAAAACCCATTGGGAATAGAACCTGCAGATATTGTGGAAACCCTCTCCATCTTGGTCAAACATGCGCACAAGCGAAACAAGCAATGACAACAACCAGGCAGATTGTTTGCTACAAATGCAACAAGCCAGGGCATTTTGCCAGGGATTGTAGACAGCGACAAGAGCCTAAAGAGCGGAGACAGCAAGTGCAAGGAAGAGTGTTCGCTTTGACACACGAGGAAGCCCAAAAGTCACCAGAGCTTATCAGAGGTATGATTTCTCTCAACGGTAATCTAATACAAGCATTGTTTGATTCAGGAGCTAGTCATTCATTTATTGCATATGACTGCGTAAGAAAGCTAGGCCTGGGCATGTATAGATTACCTTATGACTTGACGGTATCCACACCCACGGGTAACGGGTTTGTCACAGCAGAGGTTTGCTTAAATTGCATCATAAACGCAGAAGGGCATGAATCTACAGTAGACCTGATTTGCTCTCTATTGAAACAGCTTGAAGTGATTCTTGGAATCGATTGGCTAACTGCAAACAATGTAATGTTAGATTGTGGAAATAAAAGGGTCATTTACCCTAATCCACCAGCAAAAGCCAACAAGGAAATCAATCTGAGCTTTCTCTCCGCAGCTGAGGCTGAGAGATGCTTACATAAGGGATGTCAGGGGTATATCGTATTTTTCTCCATGCAATCAGAGGCAGGCATAGCATTAGAAAGTATCCCTGTTGTGAATGAGTTTTCTGATGTATTTCCGGAGGATATCAGTGGATTACCCCCGGACAAGGAAGTGGAGTTCGTGATTGAAACTAAGCCTGGAGCAGAACCGATTTCTAAAGCCCCGTATAGAATGGCGCCAAGTGAGATGGCAGAACTGAAAAAGCAAATTGAGGAACTACTAGGAAAAGGTTTTATCAGACCCAGTGTCTCACCATGGGGAGCTCCAGTACTATTCGTGAAAAAGAAGGATGGAAGCCTACGACTCTGTATCGATTACAGGGAGTTGAACAAGGTGACTGTCAAGAATAAATATCCGCTTCCTAGAATCGATGACTTACTCGATCAATTATCGGGAGCTTGTGTGTTCTCCAAGATTGACCTGAGGTTAGGTTATCACCAACTCAGAGTGAAGGCAGACGATGTGTCAAAGACTGCTTTCAGAACACGATATGGCCATTACGAGTTTCTAGTAATGCCATTTGGGCTAACCAATGCACCTGCAGTGTTCATGGACTACATGAATCGAATATTTCATCCATACTTAGACCAATTTGTAGTAGTCTTTATCGATGATATTCTGGTATACTCCCAGAGCAAAGCAGAGCATGAACACCATTTGAGAACTATACTGAACACATTGAGGAGCAAGCAACTCTATGCCAAGCTAAGCAAATGTGAGTTTTGGCTTTCAGAAGTTAAATTTCTGGGTCATGTAGTCTCACAGCATGGGGTCTCAGTAGATCCAAACAAGGTGGAAGCAGTACTGAACTGGAAGAGACCAGAGACAGTATTTGAGATACGCAGTTTTCTGGGTCTCGCAGGCTATTATCAATGATTCATACCAAACTTCTCCAGAATAGCTTTGCCATTGACTAAGCTAACACGAAAGACTCAGCATTTTGTGTGGGACAATGATTGCGAAGAGAGCTTCACTGAACTGAAACAAAAGCTAACGACTGCACCAATTCTGACAATCCCAAATCCGCAATCAACCTTTGTGGTTTACACAGATGTCAGTGGGCATGGATTGGGATGTGTCCTAATGCAGCATGGCCATGTTGTGGCATACGCATCTCGACAATTGAAGCCTCACGAGCAACGATATCCCACACATGATCTTGAGTTAGCAGCGATTGTATTCGCACTAAAGATCTGGAGACATTATCTCTTTGGGGCGATTGTAGAGCTGTACTGCGACCATAAAAGTTTGAAGTATCTATATGATCAAAAAGAGCTCAACATGCGACAACGCAGGTGGATGGAGTTGCTCAAAGACTATAATCTAGAGATCAAATATCATCCAAGAAAGGCAAATGTGGTGGCAGATGCATTAAGCCGTCAAGCGGTGCAGGTAGCAGCCCTCATGATTCAAGAACAGAAGCTAATTGAGAACTTTAGAGATCTCAACTTGTCAAATCAAATTATGATTAGAGGCAGTAATATTAGTCAGGAAAAGAATGATCTGAGAGTAGATATAGAAAAAGCTCAGATGCAAGATAGACGTGCTCAGTCTATTAGAAGCATGATTGAAAAAGGGGAGACTCAGGAGCATGACTTATCATCAGGTGGATTAGTTAGGTATCATAAGCGGATTTATATTCCACCACAAACAAAGCTAAGACAACAAATCCTGGAGGAGGCACATAAGAGTAAATATACCCTGCATCCAGGAGCAACTAAAATGTACCATGATCTAAAATCCACATATTGGTGGCCAGGCATGAAAAGGGACGTGACAAGGTTCGTTGCTCGTTGTCTTACATGTCAGAAAGTCAAAGCCGAGCATCAACGACCTTCAGGACTACTACAAAACCCTGCAATTCCTGAGTGGAAATGGGAGAGCATCACCATGGACTTTGTGACAGGATTGCCAAAGGTCCGAAACCATGATGCCATATGGGTGATAGTAGACCGATTCACGAAGACAGCTCATTTTCTCCCGATCAGTATACACTACTCTCCTGATAGGCTTGCAGATATCTATATTAAGGAGATAGTGCGTCTCCATGGTACGCCAAAGAACATCATATCTGATAGGGATCCTCGATTTACATCTAAGTTTTGGAAGGCGGTACACGAGGCTTTGGGTACCAAGCTCCAATTCAGTACAGCCTATCATCCCCAGACAGATGGGCAAACTGAGAGAACAATCCAAACACTAGAAGATATGCTCAGGGCATGTGTAATTGATTTCAAAGGTAGTTGGGATCAGTTCCTTCCTTTAGCAGAATTCGCATACAACAATAGCTACCATTCGAGTATCCAAATGGCTCCCTATGAAGCATTATATGGAAGGAAATGCCAGTCACCCTTGTGTTGGACAGAGTTATCTGAGAGGCAGATGTATGGGCCAGATATTGTTGATCAAACCACGGAGCAAATAAAGTTAATTAAACAGAGGTTACTAGCTGCACAGAGCAGGCAGAAGAGCTATGCTGACAAAAGACGAAAACCTCTCAATTTTGAAGTTGGAGACCACGTATTCATGAAGGTTTCTCCTACTACGGGCATTGGCAGGGCAATGAAGGTAAAGAAGTTGAGCCCAAGATACATTGGTCCTTTTGAGATCCTGTCAAAGATTGGCCCAGTAGCATACCAGATAGCTTTACCCCCGAGTTTAAGCAGGCTGCATGATGTCTTCCATGTGTCACAGTTGAAGAAATATCAACCTGATCCCGAACATGTGATTGAATACGAAGAAGTAGACTTGCGGGATGATTTGACGTATGAGGTCGCACCTGATCAAATCATTGATCGGCAGGAGAAACAACTGAGGCACAGGAGTATTCCATTCATCAAAGTGGTATGGAAGGGATTATCCCCTAGGGAAGCTACTTGGGAAGCTGAGGAAGACATGCAGAAGCGTTTCCCAGAATTTATGGGTCGGTACTTGTAGCAAATTTCGGGGACGAAATTTATTAAAGGGGGGGAGAACTGTAACACCCCATTTCTAATTACCAATATTCCTCTTATGAAATAAATACATGTAATGGAACAAAATGGTGAATTTTGGTATGCAACAATTTACTGAAAATTCCAATTGTCGGTTACACACAACTCGGCCAAGTAAGGACACAAAGGAGCAAATAATGTCCACCTAAAGGCCTAATATTGTAACCAAAATTTGAGTATAAAATGACACAAATAATGGCTTCCTTCAAGTGTCAAAAAATTAGGCTAAGCCAAAGGAATTGGCAAGAAATGATTTATTTCGGTAAATCATAAAATGTAGGGGTAAAATGGAAATTTTGCCACAAAGTGGGAAATAATTATTTTCCTCTAATATTTCTAATAATTTGAGTTAAATGGGAATTAAAAAGAGAGAAATAGTTATTTGATCATTAATAAGCCTATTTTTGGCAAATTATTACCAAGTAGGGTCAAATAGTCAAAAAAGTTAAAGACTTTGGTCAACAAGTTACAAGAGGGTATGATGAGATAATTCAACATCAATATATACTCCCTCATTTTCTATGATTTTCGGTGGAATGAAGAGCATGAAAGGAAATTGATATGTGGTGAGGATTAATTAGGAAAGGAAAAACAAAAAAAAACAAAAAAAACAAAACACATGTACCAATTAGGATTTGCCATGAATAAAGCCACTTTGTCAACTCATTTAGACATCATCTTTTTCAATTCATCATTCTCATTCCCGTGGAGATTGAATCAGAAATTAGAAAGGGAAGAGAGCTAACGTGAAAGGAGAAGAAGCTCAAGGAAACTAGGGTTCATCCAAAAATCAAGGTAAGAACCATAAATACTTGAAGATTTTGCTTCCAAATCATGTAGGAACCTCTACTAACCTCTTATCCTCTTTGAATACTATGATTAGTAAGGTTAATCAGAGGTTTAGATAGAGAGGGCTGAGACATTTTAGAGAGAGAAATCACAAGAAATCAAGAGGTAATCACCAAAACTTAATCCTCTTGTCTTGGTTGAAGTTGTTGTTGTTGGTGGTGGTGGTATTTGCTATGTTTTCTCTTATTTTGCAATTATGGGCTGAAGCATAATCATGGGGAAATGCTGCCCAAATTCCCTATAAATATGCCTATTTAGTTTTTAAATAGCCAATCATGTGATTAGAAGTAGAAAGAAAGTGATTAAGCAAGGGAAAACAAAGAAACAACAAGTTACTCCTTAAAACCTTAACTATCTGTTCTGTGGGTGACGTGAATATGGAGTAGGAATTTGGTAATTTTGATGATTCCATTGGCTTTAGAAGGCAAAATTGTGTAGGTATTCAAGTGTTCATGATTTTTGGATGATTGTATGCCAATTTGGAAATTATTGAAGTTGGTATGTACATATGTTGGTTCTGCCCTGTCTGGAGCAGTGGCAGTGTGAGTGGTGTTTCGTTAATCAAACCTTGTCCAAAACTTCTGAAACTTTCCAGAATTAAAGTATAGATATAGAGCTTTCATTTGATAGGTATTTTGTAATTTTTGGACAAGTATATTGGGAGATATGAATTTTTGAAGTTATGCCCTGTTTTCTGGAATGCTATCTGGATCAGTGAAGTTTGATGAATTACTGGGAATTATATGGTTAGAGTGATAAAAAATAACTATTTTTCCTCAAACTTAAATTTAAAGAGCTTCGTTTTGGCTTGAGAATCAGTCAAATTGGATTTTTGTAGAATTAATTATGAATTTCCAAAGTTGGTTGACCAAGTTGTCAGTTTTTGGAAAACAGTGAAATTGCATTGTACAGAGTTGTATTGTGCAGAACCTGTTGTAACTGCATTAAATAAACAGTAGCATACCATTTAAAGGTGATAATACTACAAGTAATAACCAAGTACTTGTAACTTTAATGATGATAGGAATTGGATATAGCCCGAGCCAAAATCCAAAAGTAGGACAAACGTGCGAGTTTGGAAAAGATTCAGGTAGTAACTTCTTCTTGCATATCTTATGTGATTATTTATATGTTTAAAGTCATTCTCTGTAACATGATCTAGTGTCCTAGATACATCAATTTGCCAAGTTGTGGTCAGGGACCCAACAGGGGCGCTAAGTCGACTAAGGGCAAACATGTAGTTTGACCTTAGGCAAGTGTACACATATTGTTTGATCATCTTACATGACATGACATTGCATATCCATTTTCACATTCTATATGTTTGTAAGCATGTTACTACTGAGATTCCCTCGAATCTCATTCTTTTTCCAAAATACAAAACCTTACAGCTGAAGCAAGTGGCTCGAAAGGCAAGACGGTGGCTCCTGGTGATTAGGGACCCGGAGCTCTCTGTTGCTGCAAATGTTTATTTATGCTTACACTTTTTGCTGCTTAGGAACGCTTTATACCTTTGTGTATATTTTCAAACCCTACGGGGATTTTCCTGTAATGTAAACTTGTACTTAATATCAGTATTATTTCCGCTATTTCTATATGCCTTGTGAACTTTATGCTTGTCACTCTGTGAATATCGAAATGTTAAGGGGTTTGACAGTAGGGGTCTCTCTCTTGCGATGTTAGACTCAATGGTAATTAAAGTTTGGTATATTAGGAGCTTAGTGTATTAACTCCCTAAATATTTTAATTAAGCAAGGATAGCCATTGAAAATCATTTCCAAGAGCATTTTTATGACTTACATCTTTAATTCGTTTCCATTCCTCCTTATTTAAAAATTCTAAAAATATTTATTTTAATTACATTTAATTCATAGTTTTGAAAATCAGTTAATTTTATTTTACCCTTGTCAATTTTGCATTGTAATTACTTAGTTTACTAGGAATTAGTTTCATAATTGGCTCCTCAAGTAGAAACGACCCGAGTTGTGTACTATATTGCATAAATTCAGTTTTATAATTGACAATCCCGAGGCGATTAAAGGAGTTATTTTAAGTGGCGTTGTTGCCAGGGAGCCAAGAAATTGGTTTCCTAATAGCTAAGTGTCAAATATTTTTTATCAGGGTGAACCTTAGAATTTTTGCATTCTAATATTTTCATACTTAGCCATAGTTTAAGTTGCATTTTAGTTAGTTTTTCATTATTGAAGCTGATAGTAACAATGCCGGATCTGTGGCGCGTGAAGTGAAAGCGCCACCAAGATAGAGGAGATACCGAGGCGTGAGGCGGCAGCCATGGGGGAAGTTCGCGGCAGAGATCTGGGATATGGTTGGGAACTTATGAGAGGGAAGAGGATGCAGCTTTGGCTTATGATAGAGCTGTTTTGAAGATGCGTGATCGTAAAGCCAAGCTCAATTTTCCACATCTCATTGGCTCGAAACCATTCCCGGAGCTGGCAAGAGTATTCGCCGGACAGAAGAGGCGGCACTCACTGGAGTCTTCATGGCCTTCAAGGAATATATGTAAGGATGATGGATATCAAGGGTCAAGTAAGAGGAAAAACCTGGTTGGTCTATTGAATAAGTTAGCAACAAATGGAAATCTAAGCCTGAAGCTTGAAATGGTATTCATGAAGGCATAGTCCTTTTTTTTTGTTTTCCTTTTTTTCCCCCTCCTCCTTCTCTTCTTTTTGCAGAAGGTGGGATTTAATGTAAATACCAAAATAATGGGTTCGTTCATATGTTTGTAAATCAAGAACCTCTTAACGATTTCGATTTGTTTGAATATATACATTCGAAATGGTTCAATGTCTTGATTCTTGACAAAAAATTCTGTTCTCTTGTGGTTCCAATGTCGCTTGTGATCTCTTTTCTTATTTTCTATGTCTGTTATATTAATCTTTCTTGATATTTGAGACCCCATTTTTCTTTCTCTTAATGGATAATTAATTGTATTAAAACTCAATCAACCTGATTCGGTCGGCTAGACTAGTGAACCAGTCGTCCCTTAGCTGATTCACTTAGGAGTTTTGGACAGTTCAATCATTTTTTATTTATTTTTTATTTTTTTTAGAATCTAAAATAACATTGTTATGTGAATCATCACATTTGTGCTTTAATAACTACATTTTTATTAGATTATACATGTTTTATACATGAATGTTTTATACTCTTATGAGTAATTTTTTTTTAATTCAAATAATATTTTAATTATGTTATGACCGGTGTGATCCCAATTAACCCTACTTTGAACTAATAGCCCTTGAAACACTACTACATCAGTTGGTTAATTTATTGACTGGTACGGTTCAATAACCTTTATTTTTATTTGAAAAGAGACAAAAAAAATACTACTTAAATTTTAAAATCCTTAATTAGTTTTATTGACGATAAAAGTAATAAGATTGACAAATAGAGTATAGTAATTAACAACTCAGTTTTCTAGAAAATCAATGATTTGAGATTTTAGAGTTCAAGTGATATTTTTTTTATCTTTCTCCCTTTTTATTTTTAATTTTTTTTACAACGATTACATTGATAGTTAGATATATCTTTAAAGCGAAATAAAGTATTCTTTCTAGATATGAATCAATTTATAAATTAATTTAGAAAGTGTTATCAACATGAATTGTTGTATTGATGGAAATTTAAGACATTATTACACTTTTATTTATTAATTACCTTCAAATAACGACATAAAAAGAGCCTCCCAAGTCATATAAAACGTTCTGAAGCAGTGTTATTTTTATTAGTGTGAGCTGATCGAATATATATGTTGTTATGTTTTCTATTCTTTTATTTTATCTTCTTTGATAAGATGAATATTTTGTATCTTACTTATGAGAAGAAGTGAAGAACACGCATATATAATTGCCTTAGCGAAGAAGAAAAAAGAAATGGAGTTATAATTGCAATTATGATTACATTGAATCGATTAGAACATAAACTAAGGCTGAACCTTCTAACGTTGAGAGTATTTTTTCCTTCTTTTTCATATAAGATTATTAGTCTCAATAAAATCCATGAAGACATAATTATGCATATTGATAATTATAAGAACTTGTACATATTCAGTATTACAAAACTGAAATAGGAGGAGCAAAATAAACCATTTTAAGGATATTTGTTCATATATTGCGAGTTTCTTTTCAGTAGTTTTATCTTGAAAGTAAATACATTTGAAAGTGTAAGAATAAATTTTTGTCTATCTATATCTTGTATATCTAAATTCGCATATTGTCGGATCTTAATTAGGAGGAGTTTCTTGATATGATATGCTAAAATATTTGAGATAAGCAAAAAAGATTATATGAATCCTTAATTCAAATAATTAGGAATTTAAGTAGGTTGAGAGTTCTTTTAAAAAATACATATAACTTAGAAATTGATTTTTGGTATCATACTCGCTAGCTAGCAGTGAGAAATACTTCTTCTAGTATTTGATATAAAATATATTTATCTAATTTTATTATATTAAGGAATATAGTTAAGTTAGTTAATATAACATCTATTTTCTAAAACACTCTAGTCATCTTCCTTAATTCCCTCCTTCACTCCCCCCCCTTAATTATGGTTGAGGGAGCATCAATAGAGATAAATTAGGAAAATATTAACAAATATAAAAAAGAGATCTTATATTTAGGATTAAAATCAACTCCTCAAATATGTCTTATATTAAAGACCGGAGGAGTAATATAGAAGGTTACAAGTAGTAGGGTTGGGATTTAGCAAATAAACTCGTGGCAATTAAGAGAGACAGTTGCGACACAGGGCATGTGCAGTTATTGTGCCGTGCAAGAGGTACCATAGTTGAGGATGGGGCTGCAGGGAGTGAAAACATTGTGTAACCCCAAGTATAGAGTTTCTTAAACTGTCAACGTTAGTTAACTTAATAGTTGTAACAATTTTACGCCATTTTAGAAAATTTTGTATCATTTGATTGATTGATTTTGCTAAATGGTCAATATTGATTGATTAATTGGCTATGACATTTTTGCACCATTTTAAAACATTTATGTGCAATTTTACATCCAAAATATTTAAAATTTATGGTGTCATGTGCAGGGAATACTTCATGAATAAATTTGTAATTTAACCCATATGTGTTTATTATTGTTTTGGACATTACAAATAGCCATAAGATTATGATATTAGTAGGTTTAATTTAATCGATTTTTCTGGATAAATCATGATTTATGAATTTGCATGATGTCATTATATTATATCAACAATTAAAATTCTGAGTACATTCTTAATCTAAAGTTCTCATTAAATGATTTCATTGAGTATTCTTTTCAGTTTTTCTCTATTCCTTTTGGATGACTCCATAATGTCTAATTGTCTTCCTCATATATATAGATGCCTCCAACGGCTTTCTTGTTACATATCTAAATCAATTCAAATGATTTTCTTTTCAATAGGCTCCATGCTTACTCTTCCTCTTGTATAATCATTTTATTCATTATATGACCTTGCATCCTTGTCAATGTTTTCATGTATGCTACCCCAAATTTATGCTTTTTTTTTAAATTTTTTTGCCAACAATCCAAATTTATGCTTTTACTGTGCTTTTAAAGCCCAACATCAACTATGATATATTGTGCACAATCGTATGTAAGGACCTTTTTTTTTTTTTTGCTAAGTAGGGTATCCAACGTAACGAGCCTGATGATTAATCCTTCAAGTACTGTCGGGCCTAAGATGGAGCGATGGAGAAAATTTAGAAGGGAGGAATGTGGAGGGATGATTCGAAAATTCACAAAAAGCTTGTAAGCATTTTTCAAAAATTAAAAACTCCACACATTTTGTTCGAATATTGTAGAAAACTATGAAATATGTAGAATGATATATATATTGTTAGTCGAATTAACGAAATAAATATGCATTAAAATTTCTTATAAACTTTATTTTTTATAGACACATACATTTGCTTTGTATTACTACCTCTGCTCCTTAATATAAGACTCAGTCAACTAATTTGAGGAAATTGATCAATCTGAATAAATTACTTTAAAATATTTATATTTATTACTTTTCTCTAAATTAATTTGCCTCACTTATATATTGATATATAATCTAATGATAAATATAAGTATTTAAGAGAAATCATGTAATATACGCTACTTTTAAGTAATTAATTTAGCTTTTATAAAAAAAATGGTAATTTATTTAGCTTCCTAATTTCCCTAAAGTTATACTTTTTTTTTTTGAACTATATAATATCCGAAACAACAACAGTACACAAAGTCTGAAGACAGAACAACATAAACACCGCTAGATAACGTATTTATAGAAATTCAAAGACATAAAGCAAACGAACAAGGAAAAAAAGTCAGTTATTTAAACATAAACATCAACCTAGATCAAAAGAAACCCTACGAGCATCCTTCGAGAGTAGGTCCTGCAACTGAAGCGGAGGTCAGTAAACTCAATTCGAAAGGCAGCAATCAATGGAGTTTTTGCAATCGCAACCCAGTCAACCACCAAACTAGCTTCCCTGCTGGGAATCCATTCTACAGAATGATTCCTGATCATATTCCATGAGGCAGCAATACTATCAAGGATAATGTCACATATCCATTCAGGCAATGAACTTTGCCGGTTTAACCAACATACTTTTTCTGATCCTTAATATAAGACATAGTTACCTAATTTGATTAAATTAAATAAGTTAGTTAAATTAGTTAATATAACATGCATTTTCTAAAACACCTTACCCATCTTTCTTAATTCCTTAATTCCCCCTCCTATATTATTGTTGAGGGAGCATCAATCAATAGAATAAATTAGGAAAAAATTGATAAATATGAAAACAATATCTTATATTTAGAACTAAGATTAACTCCACAAAATATGTCTTGTATTAAAAACTGTAAGAGTAAGATTATAGCTATCAGCGCTTTCTGCCATTGAGACAGCTTGTAGTCACACTTGCAGGAAACCAACTCAGAGCATCCTGCTTGTTCATACTGACCTTCAACAAACTCAGCATCAGTATCCTTACAACATGTATATTCTAACAAGGTGAAATACAAGTTCTTTTATTCATTAAAAAAGAAAGGAGAAAAAACTCAGCAGAAACTTGCTTGTATGTACGGGTGAAACAGATAAAAAATGAATTAGAAGATATCAATTAATAGCATTAAGGATCATTTTTGTTCTGAAAGTATTCTCAAAAGAGCTGTGGTATCCGGAAGTTTTTTTTAAGTCATCTGGACGTATTACAAAATGAGCAATGTCACCCAAAGTAAATGGTCAAACGTTAGTTGACCCAATTCCCAATTCCACCTCTTTTTTTTTTTAAAAAAAAAATTGAGCACCAAGGAGAGGCCATTTTTTATCTCTCGTTTGTTTGTTTGTTTTTTTTTTTTTTTTGGTCATTGCGATTATTTCTTCATTTTTTTTCACTCCTCTTCATCTTCTCCTTTTTCTTAGATTCTTTTGTACTGTGACAGAGAGGAATTTTCCCCTTGTTCTTGCTCTCTCAATTTTTGCAAGGTCAATATTTCACTCTTCGCTTCTGGGCTCTCTTTAATTTTCTTCTTGGATCGAAAAAGTTTTTAATGATCATTGAGCCACTAATACATCACGGTGAAATTATGCAAGAAAATGTATAAGTTTACTTTTAGCCTTCGACCACATTAATCCACAAGTGATTCACGACTTTTATATAAAAATTCGCCATACTTCATTAGCTATTTACTATAACAATACCGTAATTGATAACCACTTTTTCCAAGTTTCACACTTGTTAAAAATAAATGAGTAAGCTACATTTTTTAAGTAATTTGCAGTTTTTGTTTAGCAATTTATCACTACACTTCACTAGCTGTTGACTGCCACTTTTTTCAAATTTTGAACTCGTTATTAATTGCAATACTGTTATGGTAAATAACTAGTGAAGTGTAGGGAATTGCTATATAAAAGTTGTAAATCATCTGCAATGAAAACTTAATAGTAAAATCTTATACTCCTTCGGATCTTTAATATAAGACATATTTAGAAAGTTGATTTTAATCCTAAATATAAGATATATTTGTCAATATTTTTCTAATTTACCTCCTTTGATGCTTTTTCAACAATAATCAAAGAAGATAGGGAATTAAGGAAGATAACTTGTGTGTTTTAGAAAATATATGTCATATTAAACAATTTTTTTAATCTAATAAAATTAAGAAATTATATCTTATATTAAGGACTGGATGGGATACTATATTTTAGATATTATATGGATTTCAATATTACTTGCTGTGTCCCACGCAGTTGCGAAGTCGTTGTAGATTTGAATATTTTAGTCCATTATTGATTGAGTTGTTAACTTGTTATTATTAATTGGTTAAATAAATAAATATTACATGTACTTAATTTTAGCCCTAGTTAGTTTAAGAAACGATTATCTTGTTCACTTAATAGAAATGGTTAGTGTGAGGGCTGTCTAAATAAAATAATAAGAATACGTATTTGAAATTGGCTTCTATCTCTGCCTATAAAAGATTCCTTCTGAATACAAAATGATCAACACAGGACTACTGTAGGTTTTGAATAATTAATTAAATGTTAATGTGGAAATATAATTAGTAAGTAAGGGTATTTGTGTAATTTGTGAATATTGTGTATTAAGTTTCATTAGTAGGACAAGTCTCTTTGTTCGATTAGGATATAGACTATAGGATATAGGCTATAAATACATTGGGTCAATGTCTGATACGT
This sequence comes from Albizia julibrissin, assembly GCA_037074505.1. Lineage (NCBI taxonomy): Eukaryota > Viridiplantae > Streptophyta > Magnoliopsida > Fabales > Fabaceae > Albizia > Albizia julibrissin. The sequence goes on along the minus strand of CM073481.1, from coordinate 15,541,018 downwards.
GTAGTTGATTTTTCAATAATAAAGAAACTCCTTTTTGTTCACGCACGTGAACGCTCAGGTTGGAAGATCTTGACATGGCATCAGAGCCAACAGTGCGATCATGATCCATGTATCTTTAACTAAGTGAGACACGGTTTTCTTCTTCTTCTGTGGGTTCCTTTTGGTTTATTTTTTTAGAGTTTTTTGTTTTCCCTTCTAGCAGTTCTTTGAAATCTAATGGGCAACAGAGGTGATTCTGCTTCAAAGAACACCATTGGTTTCTGGCACCGGTAATGTTTCTAATTTGGAAAATCTTTCTTTTACCCATGCTCTCTACCTTCACCCCTCTGAGATCACCCCTCTGAGACCCAAGGTTCGACGATTGTATCACATACAACTATACCATTTAGAGTCATGCTATGCAAATCACTCTCAAGGGCAAGCACAAACTTGGTTTCGTCGATGGTTCTTGCAAGAAGTCTGATCAACCACTGGAGTTGCAAGATCAGTGGGAACGCTATAATGCCATTGTGCTTTCTTGGCTCCTCAACTCGATTTTGAAGGATCTTGCCAATAGTGTGGTCTTTTATGAAGAGGAGCTTAGGTTTGGTCCAATTTGAAAGAATTGTTTGACAAGAAGACTAGTTCACGGATTTTTGCTCTTCACCGTGAAATTTCATCTCTTTGACAAGCACTCATCCCTATCTCAGCCCAAATGTCAAGGACATACTTTCATTGACATATAATTATACCATTATTCGATCTAGCTATTTCAATTCCCAAAAAATACTTCATTAAACCAAGATCTTTTATTTTAAAAGTGTTATGCAAAAAAGTCTTAATTTCATGAATGCCAGACTTACTACTACCTGTGATGAGTAAATCATCAACATATACAAATATCAACACAACACCATTATCTTGGTTTTGAATGAATAGGAAATGATCATACTTACTTTGTTTGAACCCAGCAAAAGACAATGCCTCACAAAGCTTAGAATTTCATTGCCTTGAGGCTTGTTTAAGCCCATATAATGACTTATTTAACCTACATACTAAGTTCTCCCCCTTAATGCCAAACCCTTGGGGTATTTCCATGTATACTTCTTCATCAAAATCTCCCTGCAAGAAAGCATTACATATGTCTATTTGGTGCAAATCCCGTTCATACATAGTAGCTAGTTTTAGGACTAATCTCACAGTTAACATCTTAACAACCGGTGAAAAGGTTTTATGATAATCTATTCCTTCCTTTTGACTATATCTTTTAACCACTAATCTGGCTTTAAACTTATCTACATTCTCATTCGAATTGTACTTAACCTTATACACCCACTTACAACCAATAGTTAACGAAAGTATGTCCTTGACATTTTGGCTGAGACAAGGATGAGTGCTTGTTGACCACTTCGAGTGCCCCTAGCTCAAAATCAAAAGCTTATGGCATTTGAAGAAGGAAGGAACAAAAGGGATGAGTTGCTGCTGGATCTAGAACATTATAGAAAACTTGTTGGTAAGTTAATTTACTTGAATATGACTCATCCTCACATTTCAATTTGTGTATAGATATTGAGCCAATTTATGCAAATTCTCACCAAAGAGCACATGATAGCAGCTTTGAATGTAGTTCGATATCTAAAAGGAAGTCCTGGTATGGGTGTGTTGTTGAGTTCAAGAGGCAGTTTAGAACTGAAGTGCTTCTGTGATGTGGATTGGGGCTCATGCAAGACCACGAGGAGGTTCGTGACTGGATATCTATTGAAGTTTGGAGGATCCTTAGTGATGTGGAAGACAGAGAAACAAGCTCCCATATCCAAGTCTTCAGCAGAGGTTGAGTATCGTGCCTTAAGTATGTCAGTTTCAGAAATCGTTTGGACAGTGGGTATGATCAAGGATCTCAAACTAAGTTGCTGCAATCCTATCACTAGTACAAAATAGGCATTTTGGACAGGCACATTTAGACCGGTTATAACGGGTAAGGTCTAAAAGATATGACTGGTGGTTTTTTTGTAATTAGGAACAACTTTTAAGACCATTTCCAAAGATAGCTGGTCTAAAAATTCTTATTTAGACCAGTTTTCTAAAGATCCGGTCTAAAAAGATAAAATAATTAATATATATATATAAGTAACAAAATTTTTAGATCGGTTCTATCTATAACAGGTCTAATATATTTTCTGAATTAATCGTAATTTAAAAAATAAGACTTTTTAGACCGGTTGTAATGGACAATCAATCTAAAAGACTAGACTTTTTAAACCGGTTATACCTAGGAACCGGTCTAAAAAGTTTAACAAAAAAATAAATAAATAACCTTCTTTTTTAAGACCGGTTATTCAGATAATAGGTCTTAAAAATTATTTTCTTTTGGACCAGTTATTCAAATAACTGGTCTTAAAAACATTTTTAAGATCGGTTATTTTGATAACCGGTCTTAAAAGTCCTATGTATTTTCAGTAGAAAGCTCTCGCGCCTCTTTCAACTCTCAAAATTTCCACTGTTGCTCAGTCTATTCTTTGAGTTTTAGCGTCTGCGGCAATCTGCGAGAGTTCATTGGAGTTCTGTGGTGAAATTTGTGTAAGCAATTTGTTGAAGCCCTAATTATCTTCCAGGTTTTTTTCCCTTCCTCTTTTTTTTTGTGATTTTACAAACTCGTTGATTCCCTGTCATCACCATTTCTCCTTCCCATCGCTCTTCTCTGTCTTGAACTCTTGTTTGCTGGCAGTGGCGTGGATGTGCATCTTCCTTTTCCTATTACTGTTACTGGTACCGTAATCACAAGATTCTCTTCTCCTTTATCCGTTGTTTTGTCTGTTGTGGGAGGCAAGGTGAGCTGTGTTCTGCTTCCTCTGAACTTGGGAACTCGAGTGCACTTGATGTTTTAGTTTCTAACCAACTCTCTGGGATAAACTCACGGAAGTGCATTTTGTCAACTCGAGTGTATATTGATCCAGAACTCGAGTGCTTGCTGAGAACTCGAGTCCCCCACTTGTTCTTCATAGCACCAAAACTCTTAGGTACAAACTCTCATCCCAGAACTCTTAGGACTTGGGTGCATTTCTCCTCAGAGCACTAAAGAGAGTTGTTCCAATATTAGGCAGTCATCAGAGGGTCATAGAAAAGAAATTACTAAGCCTTGTGACATTTTTGTTAAGGATCCTCTGAGACGGTTAGTTGCACGGGTGAGTGTGCACAACCTGGGATCAACTGTTCACCACCAACAAATGAAAGATGATCAAGTCAGAGTGTCAGTTGAAGAGGTTATCATTGTAGACGAACATGTCCCTATTCCTTCTGAAGATTTGAAGATTGTGAACAATGTCCTGGGTACTTTCATCTTGTGGCCGAAGAATCTTGTTTCTGTTCAAGCTAAGGAAATCCCGATCAGAGCCCCAAGTCCATCTCCCTTCACTTAGGAAGTTTCACAGCCTCTATTGAATGTTATGCAACAAGTGATTCTGATGGCATATTATATATCCTTTCAAACAAGACTTTGGCCTACGGATTCAGTTGTCGGCAAGTCAAGGGTGACATGCTATCTTGAGAGGGATAATTTAATGTCTCTGGTTGCTCATAGACAATATCTTATGGTTGCGATTGTCCAACTTTTTTTAATGTAAGTATCTTCTTCAATTGAAATTAAATATTTTAAAAATTATGCCATTTAACTTTTATTTGTGTGCTTGCATTATTGTAGGTACATGAATCATAGGTTGGTATCCTCTGACATTAGCGATTAATTTGGATTTGTATACCCAGTTTAAGTCCAAGAGAAAGGGACCACTACTGCCATCAGACATAGATACTTATCATAAAGGCTTAGTGAAACCGCAACTGAGTGTTTCTTGGCTCCATATGTGCATGGGTAATAAAAATTTATATTTCAAAACACATATAATGCTTTATATTTGCTTAATATTCATCTCTTTTTTTCAAGGATTATTGGCAATTGGTTCTTCTGTGCAAGAATAGTTACACCGTCATCCTCTTATGCTCCCTCCACTTGAAACCAGGGAATGACTTGAAGAAGACCGTGAACTCGTAAGTTTTCTTGCATTATTACCTTTTGTGTGCAAAGTTTATGGAATTGTGCAAATAAGTAATCTTTGTGATTTTGATGATAGGGCTATGCGGACATTCCTACACACTGCTTGTGGTAAGCATGTTTGTGACTTAAAAGACCCTACATGGATCATCTTAAAGGTTAGTATATATTTGTTTTCTTTAAGATCTGTTCTATAAGCTATGCTTTTATACTTGCTTTAATGATGTTATATTCTTTGTCAAAGCCGTAGACAACCACCGGGGTCCAAATTATGTGGTTTCTATGTTTTGAGGTACATTTATAATATTATCACCCTAGGCATGACTGATTTTACAGAAGAGGTAAATGTATATTTCAAACGTTTTGTATTACTTTATTGTTTTTAAATTAGCAAGTTAATGTTTTGTCTGACTTTGATGTTACATACATATGTTTGATCTTGCTGATCCCTTTCCTAAAGAAGATATTGATTTCATCCGCAACTATTGTGCTAAATTCATCTATTACAAGAATAGTAAGTTTTTTAATCCAATGTTGTTCTAATAATACTTGTGGTTTTCATATCTAACTTAGTTTATGTTTCTGCATAGGAGAATTTCTGTGATATGGGTGATAAAGGCATGGGATGTGAAGGATTGACCTCTTTACTTTTTCTTCCCTTTGTTTCATTTTTCTATAAAACTGAGGAATTTTCTTTACATAGTGAGGAATTTGTCTTCCCTTTGATTTTCTTTAGAAGTTTTGGAATTGAAAGTGCATAAGGTTGAGATTTTGCTACTGTCATTGTTAAATTTTGGTTTATTATATTGTTATCTCGGTAGATTCAAATTGTGTTTTAAAATGCTTGATGATAATGTGTTAATATTGTTGCTTAGAATTGAATGTGTTGATTATCTATATTGATTTTTATTGATGTTGCTTTTGTGAAATATGGGGTGTAGTAATGTTGATTATCTATATTGATTTTTATTGATGTTGCTTATGTGAAATATGGGGTGTAGTAATGTTGTTGTCATTGCTTCTGATTATGTGTGATATGTATTGTTTCTTTTATGGAATTTGGGATTGTCATTGAAATGAGTTGTTGGCCTGCGTAACCTAGGTTGTAAGAGGAATAAATTAAAAAAAATGGCACTTTTTAGACCAGTTGTAGCCACAGCCGATCTTAAAAGTCACACTTTTAAGACCGTTTGTGGACACAACTGGTCTAAAAATTGTGTCTTTTTAGACCGGTTTCTTAACGGTCTAAAAAGTAACATTTTTTAGACCGGCTGTATCAAGACTTTATCCATAACCAATTTAAAAAGTCATTTTTAACCAGTCTAAAAAGTGCTTTTTACAATAGTGTGTAAAGGTTTTATATGATAATAAGGCAGCAATTCATATTGCGAATAACTCAGTTTTTCACAAACGAACTAAGCATATTAAGGTGGATTGCCATTTCGTCCGTGAAAAACTAAAGAAGAAGATCATTACATTGCAGCATGTTAAATCAGAGGATCAGGAAGCTGATTTACTAACTAAAGCTATTGGTATAGATGTTCACCACAGGTTACTGTCCAAATTGGACGTTGTTGATATATTTCAACCTCCAACTTGAGGGAGAGTGTGGAAATATAATTAGTATGTAAGGGTATTTGTGTAATTTGTGAATATTATGTATTAAATTTCATTAGTGGGACAAGTCTCTTTGTCCAATTAGGATATAGACTATACATATATTGGTTAGTGTCCGATATTTGTATAATTGATTTTTCAATAATAAAGAAACTCCTTTTTGTTCTCGCACTTGAACGCTCAGGTTGGAAGATCTTGACAGTTAAGTCAAGAGACTGTGTATATCACATGGAGTTAGATAAATAAAATACATTCCATAGTGTCCTAAACGTAGATGTTAATTATTCGATAACTAATTTACAGAAATTAAAAATAATTAGTTAAATTAGTTATTTGTGAAAACTGTGTATTGATTTCCATAAAATATTGATTTTAATAATTTGTGGTTAAAACTACTTCTTTGATAAAAACTCTCTTGCAAACAATACATATTTCAGATAAAATGACAGGTTTAAGAGACAAAGTGGATTAAAACCTTAGGATGAAAACTGTGTATTGATTTTCATAAAATATTTTTGTAATAATTTGTGGTTAAAACTACTCCTTTGATAAAAGCTCTCTTGCAAAAAATATATATTTTAGATACAATGATAAATTTAAGAGACAAAATAGATTAAAACCTTAGGATGAAAACTGTGTATTGATTTTTATAAAATATTTCTTTTAATAATTTTGTGGTTAAAACTACTCCTTTGATAAAAACTCTCTTGCAAACAATATATAGTTTAGATAAAATGATAAATTTAAGAGAAAAAATGGATTGAAACCTTAGGTTGAAAACAAGCATTTCTACTCTCTTACATTTAGAGCATGAGGAAAAAATAGCATCGATTGCAATATTTTTTTTTTAAAAAATATTCATAAATCACGAACAGTGTGTTTTGTTGTCAATAAATATGTTTCATTTTAAAGTTCTATAGTATATTCAAGAAAATATATCTTGTAAAATATATAATACTCCCATGCTCCTCCTAAATGTAAGACATAATTTGTAATGCAATATGCTTTACTAATTAGGTCTTATATTTAAGATAAGAAGCACTAGAATATATTGTATCAAAAAGAAATATATAATAGAATACAAAATATAAAACATGTCATATTATTCACAGCCATAGGTCATAATCCTTGCAATTAATTTATCAGATGTCGTATGAAACATATTATACATGTGGAAACGATTTTATTTACTTATTATTACCAATAATTTTACATTCACAGGCCACCTTTCAATGGATATATATTTAATTTAATTTCAGGATCAACTAGTATATACATGATGTGCCTAGAAGTGTCTGGCGAAGACAACGTTATTCTTTTTGAAAAAATTCGTTGAATATTTACTTTATTATTATTGTTTCACTCCTTTTCGTTTTGTTTTCTTTGTGTATGTTCGTTGTTATTCAACACTAAGTAGCACTACTAATTACACAAGTGCATCTTTAGCTTTCAAACGCCTAAATCTAGTCAGTTACGTACAAGCGGGATCTTAGTTTCTTTCTTTCTTTCTTTTTTTTTTTTTTTTTTTGCCATATGGGATCTTAGTTTCAACAGTACTCTCTAATGGTAAAACATTTTCCAAATTTACATATTTTAATTTTCTTTCACACTGAAAAGCAGTCAATAATCTTAGTCCATTTATATAATAATATATAAGAATTCCCATCACGCACGAGCCATGGAAAATATATATGGGTATGGTCATTTTTCAACTTACTTTCAATTATATCAATTATAATATATAAAGGTGACCCATCGATAGATACTTTGGAATTTCGTCGATCTGAATAAATTTTGTTTTGTATGTTCATGTACTTTTCTATGATCAATGTCGTCAACACGTTTCATTAGATCGAATAGTAGTGTGGTCAACAAAACATTTAATGTAATATAAAAAGACTTTTGCCGCATGGATGACACGATATATTTTATATATTTTTTTAAGTAGTGTTTTTTAATGATAATCAATAAAAAAAGAATAACCAACAACTTAATAGTTTCATAAATTTTGATGACCTATGTTCTGGAAGATAGTTTTGTAATTTAAAAGTTTTGTAGGAAAATTGATTATCCTAAATTTTATGGTTACCTTTTTTTTTTGTTAAGCATGAAATTAGACACCCTTGTATAGATTGATCTAAATTGATCACTTAATTAATAGTTTTGTTTAACTATACTCTAAAATCATCTTTTATTTATATTTAGTACACAGAAGTTCAAAAAAAAGAGAGCGAAAATAAATGTGGAAGTAATAATGTTTGTATCTCTATAATATTAGATTAAATAATAATATAGTTCATGTAAAAAAAAATCAATCCAAAATCTCAAGACCCGTTTTATTGTCGGTTAAAAAAAATAAATAAAAAGGAAAAAAAGGCCCGTTTTATTTTGTTAACCTTAAACTTAAATACATCAATACATACCAAAAAGGAACAGGGAAATAAGCCGTTGGTCCCATTTATACATTCCTATCTCACGTGTTACTGTTTGTAAGAACAGTAACGGCTTCTTTCCCAAGCCGTTGGGGAATAAGCTGTCTGCTTCATTAACCTTCAACCAAACATGACCATAACGTACGTTGTTCTATTCCAACTACCACAGTACAATGTCACCTCTTCTCTGCTTTTTGCACTGTCAGCCTTTCAGTAGGAGGGGGTGAAGCAATTACTCAACCTTAGGCCATAGCTTAGCCATTCCTGCACACAATCAGTCGGTCGAAGAACAGAAAGAAATTTCTCATTCAGACCCACTTCGAACTCTTCCTTCCAAGAGCTGGGAATATGATGTTCACGCATGGCGACGGCTTCATTTGGGTATTACGTGGTTCGAACAGATACTTTGTTTTTTCCATTGTTAGAGGTTCTGATTTTCGAAGCTCAAATCAATGTTGGCTGTTATTTTCCTCTTACACTCCTTCCTCTTTTTCCTACATGCGGATTAGGACTATGAAAGGCTGGATGCCGCTACTCAAGTCACTATCCTGCTGGAGGATGATCGGGAGATTTGGAGGTCGGATTTCTATATCTATGGGTCAGTATGTGGTTATCCGAGGAAGATCCGAGCAGGTACTCTTCTTTAGAACTCATATTGTTGTTTTTTTGATCTGATTTAAAAGCCACCGCAAGTAGAAAAATCAATTAGTTGAGACTAGAGTTAATGTACTCTTCAACCTTTTTAGTTTTTTTTTTTTAATCTCTCTAGTCACTTGTGGTCTATCTCTGCCTCTTTGTTACGGTGGTCGAAACTTCGATGCCAAGTATTTCCTTCAGAAGGCAACGAAGAAGATTCTCAAAATGAATGTCGGTTAGAGGTTTCAGAAGAAGGTTGATGATAGATCAAATTATTTTGCAGGAGGGCTCAATTTTACACGAACTTGCTGATTCCATTGGTTTGAAAAAAACACCAAGATATGAAGTTAAAATCAGTGAACATGATAACTGGATAAAGAAAACTCAGGTTCATCGCTGCTCTCTTCTTTTATCCTTCCTTCTTTCCCTGTATTTGTCTTATTATCATTTCCCATCTAGAGGGACTGATTCCCTACCATTATGCAGTCTCTGTTAAGCCATATATATATATATATATATATATATAGCAGTTTTGGAGCTATTTGAGATTACTCATGTTGACTCACCATTTTTGCAGGAATCATTTCATCCAATAGAGATCACTGAAGGCCTATGGGTTGTGCCCAAGTGTAATTAGAATAGAAGGGGTTAAGGGAAATTCATTTTCTTGGCCATATAAAAAATGTGAATTGTGATTTCAGTTTGCAGTTATGTCAGAATGTGGGTTTTTTATGATCAGGAATTATTGGTATTCATTTGCATTCAGTCACAATAAAAAGAGATTAAGGGCAGTTGAGATACGTGCATGGAAAAAAAATGAATTGTGACTTCAGATTGAGTGCTTGTTTGTTATCACTTTTACTAATCGGGCTTATTATATAAGCCCGATTCACGTAAATCGAGATAAATCTCCTCCACATATTTATCTCATAGACCGTAAAAGCACCTCGTATACCGTAAAAGCTACCTCGTAGACCGTAAAAGTTACTTCGTATTCCGTGAATTACAATTCATAAGCACTTATAAAATTTTCAACCGCTATTCCAAACAAGCTCTGAAGAAACCATTGGAATGACCTTTTTCTATAGAAAGCAATTGTTGGAGAGAACTTATTTGATGTGGGAAGGGGTAGTAGGTCTGCAGTAGGTTGAAATCAGTTCTTGAATAGGTTTGCAGTAGGTGTACTTATAACTCTTTTTATATCATGTAGTATTTTCAGAAAATATCTTTATGTCAAATGTCAAAATATGTTGCAGATCTGTTTCATAATGGAAGATTTTCCTTGGTTGTGTAGCATCAATAGGTTATACATTTTACAAGTTGGATAGACATCATGATGTATCTGAAAGTGGACTTATATCTTACTGTTTATGATTTAATAGCAAGTCCCATGTCATGTAGAAACTTATTTCTATTGTCCATTGGATGGTGTTGTAGTTAGACCTTGCAATGTGGACTTTGGAAATGGTGGCTTGGACTGAGCTGACTTAATGTCACTTCCAGACTAATATGTTTGCAGTGTCACTAAAATGACCATATCAAAGACATTAGGTTAACTCATTTGTAGAGTGCATTCCTTTATTTAAGTCATACAGGCTGATTCATATGTACAGAGCAATCCACGATTTGCTTAGAGTGATTAGTCTGGAGAATATAGCATCATACATCCTTTGTTTGATTGAATATGGTTAAACTAAAAGGATTTTGCTATTATATTAGTCTGCTGTTGGGAAGATGGCACAAATTAAAATTAAATATTAAGGAAATCATTTTAAATATTCTTAAGCTGAAAGTCATATCAAATTGTCTAAAGGTTTCCCTCAGGTCCAGTTGACAAAGTTATATCTAATTGATAAAACTTAACACCAAATCCAGCAGCTTTTACTGTTGGATAAAAAACATAATTGATCTTACACGTTGCAAAAAGCTAAGAATTATCAGGTTACTTAAATAAGCTAAACAAAATCTTAAATTTGATATGCTACATCAGTTCATGTATCTACATTTAATGAATCGGTTATTAATCATTTGATTTTGATATTATCAAGTGACTTAGGTTGAGAATATAGAGATGGAAGCACATTGGTTATTGTATATTGGGTATCTCTACTTTGTTCAGAATAATCTGGTATATACATGCAAGGTATGCCATTTCTTGATTTTATTGGCTACATGATCTGTATAGCCACAAGATTTAGTAGGATACGTTATGTAGCTTTTTGGTTCCATAGTACATAAGATTTTGTGATAGGTGTTTCTTTTTATGTGAGAGTAAGTAATACCATATTTTTTAGTGTAAAACCGGAGCCTTGGATGTGTATGTGATGCAGACTTCTATTCAGAGTATCCATGATATCATACTGCTTAAAATTAAAGAATTAGTAAGATATATTATGCACTCTTTTGGTTTCATATATCATATTTCCCTGTTTATTGGGTTGTTGGAAATATGTCATGCAAGTGGTTTGTTGAAACTGTTGGATAACTTGGCGAAATGGGGTTGAGTCAAATATGTAGCAGATCCTTACTATTAGTATAGGGAAATATGTCAGATTGCAAAATTTTTTGACAATGCATTATTTTAACAATGAAGTAGGATTCACATGCGCGCTAAAGTTATTGTTATGCAGGATCATTTAACTTTCAGATGGTCAATTCATTATGATCTCTATGAGAGGGATTGTGATATACCAAGAAGCTTATCTCCCTTGATATGATCGTCTTTTATCAGAAGGTATCTCTTTTGTGCTTTGTTCATAACCTACTCATGATGCTGGACTAAAAATGATCCGTCCTTTTTTTTTATGAAGGGTACGGGGTATGCTTCTAAGGTTCGCAGTTGATGATATGATTGACAATTTAATAATTATGGGGAAAACTTGATATGTTACAACAACATGCTGATGCTTTGTTTTTTAGGTCTGTTTTTGCAAGTTCATCAAGTAAGGGTGCACATGTGTATAAGTTTAATTGTTTCATATCACTCGTACTTATAGTGAGGTTGTTGGTTTTCTTATGCAATGACATGTTGTATTATTTTACTTTTCCTTCTTCCATGGACTTGCAAAGGAAGATTGTCTGAACATTATTGGCAGAAGTTTCCTAAATTGTGGGGGTCATATAGGCTGACTATGCCTCCACTTTTCAATTGCCTCAGCATCGAATAGTTTTTAACCAAGGTAGAGTTCTCAACTTAGGTAATTGTAGTCTCTCAGGTAAACCAGTTGATAACCCATATGTGTAACATCCCAAAATTTATTCAAAGACTAAGGATTAATTTATAAGAGTTAGATAGTAAGCCAAATTATGGAGGCTATGAAATCTAAGGAATCTTAAATTAGACAAAGGAAAAAATAAAGACTTAGTGTGTGAAATTATTATGATAAAAATATACTTATATATATTATATTAAAATAAAACACACACTCTTTTCCCTTGCTTTTCTCATGTCTCACGCGCACACATACACACATTCATTAAAATAAAACACACACTACCCACATGGCGTGCGCGCACACACATTTATTAATTATTAAAAACAACACTCTCTCTCACTCTCTTAAACACATACACACGGCAACACACTCTTCATTTTTTTTAAAACACTCTCACCTCTCCATTTACTTTACTTCCGACAGCCAAGGAAAAGAAAAGAGAGAGAGAGTGAAAGAAAGAGAGAGAGAATCATAATAGAGAAAAAGAGAGACATAAGAATGATAGGTGCCATTGGAGGAAGGAATAAGTGATTACAAATCCTACATACAACTTCATATCCTAATATAGGTGAGTTCCCTTTACATATTTTTAACTATTTCTAGTTAATTTGAGGCTATTTTTGGGTAGTTTGGGAAGCATAAGAATCTAGTATAATGAATTATTGTCTTGTGAGGTTTTGTTTTGGTCAAAATAGTGCATAAGGAAGGAATGAGAATTTGATAAATTTGAGGTTTGCAATGAATTCTATATGAAAAATTATGTGAGAATACATGTGATTGTGATTTTTGGATGATTATTATAAGTTTGGAATTTTTAGAAAATAAGAGGAGTTGTTGTTTGGTTAATTTCTCTGAAATCATATTGGTTGTAAAATACATTGCTATAGGCCAACCTGGTCCGAAAATTATGAAAGTTTTTCAGAATAAAAGTATACATCCAAAGCTTTAATTTGATATGTAATATGTATCATTTGAGTTTATAAATAGTGAGATATGAATTTTTAAATTTAGATGATGAATCTGGAACATTTTATGGTACAAACGAGGTTTGACAAAATTTTGGAAATTTTGTGTCTATAATTTATAAATGGTAATATTTTTCTCTGCAAATAGACTTAAATAGGATCATATAGGATTTTTAACCATCCCATTTGGAGTTTTAGATATTTATTTATGAATTTTAGAAGTTAAGCTATTGAAACTGGAAAGATTTTCTGGTAGTGTGAGAAGACTTTCAAACTGAGAATTATTCATGGATAGGTGATAGTGGAACGTATTTTTATCTTCAAATATACTTAATAATTGACACATAGAATTTGGAACCACCTTAATTGGATATTCCTAGGTGAAGATATGAATTTTCAAAGATTATTGAAAATTCTGACATAATTGAGTAATAGTGCAAAAATAAAAAGTTAGGGTATTTTTGAAATAATTAGGACTCTAAGGGTCAAGTTAAATACTTAGAGTTGGTATGAGTCCATTAAATACCTATTGGATCTAAGATATTAGCTATAATGATAACCTACTAAAGTGTCTTATTTTGTAACAAGTAATAATTCGTCCATCCGTAAATTATAAATTATAGGATTTGATATTTGTTCGGGACGCCCAAGAGACTAAGAACAGGAACTAAAATTTGGAAAGATTATCAGGTAGTACCTTATCTCTTATATCATATGTGATGTCATGTATGTGTACCATATCATCTGTATATGTGCGGGACAGATAGTCCATAGGCAGTAAGACCCGTAAGTACAAGTTGCACCGAGAGTTACCTGGGGGCGTTTTGAGCCAGGTAGGCTTAAGACAGAAAGCCCGTGACTGTACCTTGTATGGGGCAGAGGCCCTAGACAGCTAGATTGTGAATCTCAAGCGTTGTGAGTCTGTGATAAGGGACCGGTTAGGCCCTTTTATGTGCTACATTTCTATAAGTTGTGTTGTTTGATGATTTGTTTTACATGCTTAGTATTTGCATATTATATGAGTAATCTGCGTACTACTGAGATTCTTTTGAATCTCACCCCTTTTTAACAAATGATATACAGCAAAGGCGTCCAGCTTTAAAGGCAAGAAGGTAATATAGACGGACGAAGAAGAGGCAAATAAATTATAGACTGTTTGGTTATCATTTTATTTTGGATGGCTGTAAAATATTTATTAATAGTAGAAGTAGTGGTAGTAGTACTCGTAACTGTGAAACATACTGTATAAGTTGTAATACATATGCTAGACTTTCAGTAATGTACTGATATCCAGAAACCCATAAATTAACCATCACTATGCGAGCTATGGATAGAAAATGCTCTGTATTTTAAATAAATGATTTTGAAACTGATAAAGATAATGAATTTACAAACTAAAATTTAGACCATACATATTTATTTTAAAAAGTTTTTGAAAATCCTATACAAATATAAGATTAAACTCTGTCTTAAATTGGGACTTTAAATTGTTTTGGTCTTAGGTTTGAAATTATTATATATTTAAACTAATCTAAAAACTTCAGAAATTAAGGTGTTACAATATGAATGAAAGAAAAGGTTATTTACTAAATCTGAACACGAGAAAAAAAATATCATACATCATTATTTACCCTTTTCTGTATACTCAGCTACAATAGAAATAATTTCATCTCATAAAAAATAAAAATCTTAAAACTAACTTGCCCTACACTTATTTGTCAGTCGTTCACCTCCTTTAGTCTATCACATTTTCATCCATTGAGACAATCAATGATGCTTTCTATCTCTATTGGTTATTTCAAAAAATCAATAACATTTTGAAATTTCTAATAGCCTGTCAAGAGTAAATAGATTACAAACTTTGAGTTTTGCTCATGCTCCAGACATAGGCAATTTCAAACTCATTGCATTACAATATCACAGTGCTAGGCATATCTCTTATAAGTAGATTTTTCCCTTAACATGTTTGTTCAAGAGGCCTCCAAAGAAAAGACTACTCTTGAATAATGGTGAAAAATGACTACAAAGGAAAGGCTGGGAGGAGTGTTTTTGAGGATATTAAAAATGTGGTGGATACTAACAAGTCACCATTTGAAGCTTTCAAAAGTCCAGGTATGTCGATTTCCATTATATAGTTGTAAGGCAATCGTATATCTTCTTTTTCCTATTACCATATTTAATCAGAATGGAAGGGGTTAAAGGAAATTCACTTTTTTGGCCATAGAAAAAATATGAATTGTGATTTCAGTTTGCAATTATGTCAGAATGTGGGTTTTTGATGATTAGGAATTGTTGGTATTCATATGCATTCAGTCACAATGAAAGGGATTAAGGGCAATTGAGATATGGGCATGGGAAAAAAATTAATTGTGACTTCAGATTGAAGAAACCATTGGAATGACATTTTTTGACAGTAAGCAATTGTTGGACAGAAATTATTTGATGTGGGAAGGAGCAGTAAATACTTAACGCTTTTGAAGATACATGGTCTTCCAATTGTTGGATTTTAATTTGGAGTCATCAGTTGATGGTAATTAATTAGTCTGAAACACAAACCACCTTTCAGACATGTTATTTCTTATGGTTTAGTGAGGCAAAAGTTTCTGCTATGTATAATAAGTATTAATTATTAGTTGAGCATAACCGCCATTTCTGTTTATCAATTCCATCTGTTTTGTATAATAAATATTAATACTTATGAAATGTTGTACAGGTTTGAGTCCACATGACATGACTGTAGAGAGTACTTCAACACATGCATCATCTGAACTTTGCTCCTTAACGAATTTATCGACAATAACATAGCAGTCTTTTGTCATCCCTCGGCCTCTTCAAAGTCATGCAGGTTGTCTTAATTAGGACGCATGTTAAGCAAACCAGTTTCTAGCACTTTCATGATTAATATCAAACATGTTAACTGTATTTTGTTGATTAATATAATATATGCCTTCATTGTAGCTGGAGTTATGTATATTGCATAGGAGCACTTTTGTAACATACCAAAATTTATTCAAAGGCTAAGGAATAATTTATGGGAGTTAGATAGTAAGCTAAATTATGGAAGCTATGAAATTTAAGGAATCTTAAATTAGACAAAGAGAAAAATTAATACATAGTGTGTGTAATTAATAGGATAAAAATATACCTATATATATATTATAATAATTAAAATACACACACCCTCTTCCCACACTTCACACGCATTTCATGCACACACAATTAACTAATTAAATAACACACACACACTACACACATGGCACACACATACACATTTTTAATTATTAAGAAAAACATCATACTCTCTCTCACTCTCATAATTATACGTTACACACACACACTTCTCATTTTCCTTAGCCAACATCCAAAAAGAAAGAAAAGAAAGAGTGAGTGAAAAAGAGAGAGAGCAAGAGACACATAATAGAGAAAGAGAAATACGTAAGAGTGATCGGTGCTACTAGAGGAAGGAAGAAGTTGTTACAAATTCTACATACAAATTCATATCCTAATATAGGTGAGTTCCCTTTTCATGTTTTTAACTCTTTCTAGTTAATTTGAGGTTATTTTTGGGTAATTTGGGAAGCATAAGAACCTAGTATAATGAATTGTTGTCTTGTGAGGTTTTGTTTTGGGCAAAATAGTACATAAGGAAGGAGTGAGAATTTGATAAATTTGAGGTTTCCAATGAATTCTACACGAAAAATTATATGGGAATACATGAGATTATGATTTTTGGATGATTATATATAAGTCTAGAATTTTTAGAAAATAAGAGGAGTTGTTGTTCGGTTAGTTTCTCTGAAATCATATTAGTTGTAAAATAAATTTCGATAAACAAACCTGGTCAGAAAATTATGAAAGTTTCCAGAAGGAAAGTATATATCTTAAGCTTTAATTTGATATATAATATGTATCATTTGGGTTTATAAATAGTGAGATATGAATTTTTAAAGTTAGATGATGAATCTGGAACGTTTTATGGTACAGACGAGGTTTGACGAAATTATGGAAATTTTGTGGCTATAATTTATAAATGGTAATATTTTTCCCTGCAAATTGACTTAAATAGGATCATATAGGATTTTGAACCATCCCATTTGGAGTTCTATATATTTAGTTATGAATTTTAGAATTTAAGCTATTGAAACTGGAAAGATTTTCTGGCAGTGCGGGAAAAATTTAAAACTGGGAATTATTCATGAATAGGTGGTAGTTAAACGTATTTTTATATTAAAATAGAATTTATAAGTGACACATAGAATTTGGAACCACCTTAATTGGATATTTCTAGGCCAAGATATGAATTTTCAAATATTATTGAAAATTCTGACAGAATTGAGTAATAGTGAAAAAATAATAATAAAAAGTAAGGGTATTTTTTTTTAATTGGGACTCTAAGGGTCAAATTAAATACTTAGAGTTGGTATGAGTCCATTAAATACCTATTGGATTTAAGGTATTAGTTATAATGATAACCTACCAAAGTGTCTTAAATTATTTTGGAATAAGTAATAATTCGCCCGTCCGTAAATTATAAAATTATAGGATTTGACATTTGCCCGGGGCGCCTAAGAGACTGAGAACAGGAACCAAATTTGGAAAGACTGTCAGGTAGTACTTTATCTCTTATATCATATGTGATGCCATGTATGTGTACCATATCATCTGTATATGTGTGGGACAGATAGTCCATAGGCGGTAAGACCCGTAAGTACAAGTTACACCGGTAGTTACCCGGGGGCGTCTTAAGCCAGAAAAGTTTGAGGCAGAAAGCCCGTTACTGTACCTTGTATGGGGCAGAGGCCCTGGGTAGCCAGATTGTGAATCTCAAGCGCTGTGAGTCTGTGATAAGGGACCGGTTAGGCCCTTTTATGTGTTGCATTTCTGTAAGTTATGTTGTTTGATGATTTGTTTTACATGCTTAGTATTTGCATATTATATGAGTGATCTGTGTACTACTGAGATTCTTTTGAATCTCACCCCTTTTTCAACAAATGATATACAGCAAAGGCGTCCAGCTCTAAGGGCAAGAAGGTAATATAGACGGACGAAGAAGAGGCAAATAAATTATGGACTGTTGGTTATCATTTTATTTTGGATGACTGTAAAATATTTATAAGTAGTAGTAGTAGTAGTAGCGATGGTAGTACTAGTACTCGCGATGCAGACTGTATACGTTGTAATCCATACGCTAGACTTTCGATAACGTATTGGTATCCAGAAACCCATAAGTTAACCATCACGACGCGAACTATAGATAGAAAATGCTCGTTCTTTTAAATAAAAGATTTTTTTTAAAACTGATAAAGATAATGAATTTATAAACTAAAATTTAGACCATACATATTTATTTTAAAACGTTTTTGAAAATCCTATACAAATATAAGATTAAACTTTGTCTTAAATTGGGACTTTAAATTATTTTGGTCTCAGGTTTAAAACCATTATATATTTAAACTAATTTAAAGGCTTTAGGAAATAAGGTGTTACAACTTTCATGTTGACCATATTAATATAAAATCTGCCCCAATAGTTCTGTATAATTTATTTGATTAATATCAAAGATGTTAATCGTATTAATATCTTTAATGTAGAGCACTTTCATGATTAATATAAAATAAATTATGAGTCATGTTATTACTCACTACTTAATTTGTTCTAACTTGGAGGTCCAGAACTTTTGAGTGGCGACATGACTCAATAATTAATTAGTTGTAAGGAAATTAGTTACTGGTACTTTTTGTTTGGATATTACCATATCCAAATAAAATGAAAGGTGTTAAGGGATTAATTTGAAATATGTTAACTGTATTAATATGTTAAATTAGGAGCACCTTCATGATTAATATCAAATATGCCTTCATTCCATGGTCTTTTTCCCAGTATTCATTGAAGAAATTTTGAAGAGTTATGTATATTGCATGTTCAAAGTTAGCACCATGCTGTTTTTTGTCTGATTTGGAGGTCCACAAAATCTGAGTCATGTTACTACTCACTAATTAATTAGTTGTAATCTAGAGGTCCATATTTTCTGAGTGATGACATGACTTACTAATTAGTTAGTGATAAGAAAATTACTTACTGGTACTTTTTGTTTGGCAATTACCAAATTCAAATAGAATGAAAGGGGTTAAGGGATTAATTTCAAATATGCTAAGCGTATTAATATCTTTAATTAGGAGCACTTTCATGATTGATATCAAATATGCCTTCATTCCGTGGTATTTTTTCCAATATTCATTGAAGCCATTTTGAAGAGTTATGTATATTGCATGTTCAAAGTTAGCACCATGATGCTTTTTGTCTATTATGGAGGTCCACAACTTCTAAGTAATGTTATTTCTTACTAATTAATTAATTGAAATATGGAGGACCACAAGTTCTAATCAATGTTATTTCTAGAGGACATAACTTCTGAGTAATGACATCACTCACTAATTATTGAGTAATAAGGAAATCACTTGCTGGTACTTTTTGTTTGGCTATTACCATATTTAAATACAATGAAAGGGGTCAAGGGCAATTCATTTTTATATCCATGCCAGAAAGATGGATTGTAATTTCAGATTGCATTTATGATAGAATGTGGGATTTCAGATTGCTGTTTTTGAATCAAGGCGAAGGTGTAAAAATACATATCTACATACCCTGTATATGTATCTGGCACTATATATAATTTTTGGGTATAAAAATACCTATGATCATTAAAAACAAAGGCAAAAATACCAGCTTCATTAATGATTGTATATGTTTTTTTTTTTAATGGCATTGGATGAGTGAGGTAAGATATTGCTAATTTTTGATGTAGTTGTTGTACCCACACAAAACGCATGGGAATTTGTGCTTATTAATTAAAATATAAGTAGCTATATTTGGACAGAATTTTAGTTAAGTTCACGTTGTGTTATATTGGTCCACAAAGTAATACTTTATTGAACTTTGAAGCCAAGTGATGACTCTCTTAAATGGATTTTTATATGAAGTACCATTCGTACAGTACCATTGAACTACCAATATAGCTTTGGTACTTGGGTCCTCATAATTTGTGCAGAATGACAATAAAATATTGACACATGTGCCCACTCATGTATTTTTTAAGTACTCCGTCTTTTTGTTTAAAAGAGACTTTTCTTTTAATTTTTTTATAAGAGACTGTATATTAACACATTTTAAAAGTATTAACAATTACTGGCTGTTTTTCTTGAGTACACTGAATTATGTAGGGAGAGTAATGACTAAATTAATTTAATAAATTTTATTGATGAGGAAGGTTAATTTTGGAAAATGATTGAAAATATGACCAGATTTAATTAGAGCAATTAAGTGTACCTAGTTTTCTTATCAATTGGTATGAAAATTGTTAGACGCCTCATTTTAAGATAAGCTTTCTTACTTGTGATGAATGAGATTCTTGATAATTTTTGAAAGTATATTATTCTAAATAAATTGAAAGAAAATTAAAGGATATTTAACTTTAGAGAGATTATTTGAGAGCTATCAATAAGTTATATGGCGTTTTGTTTATGGCATAGCCTCGGTATAATTTCACTACTCAGCACCAGAAGCTCACCTCAGGAGTAACAAGCGAGAAAAGCATTAATGTCATTATATAATAGAAAACATAAACTAAATAAAAGATATTATAAGAGCATCAACAAGAACAAAACTCAAGACAAGAAGGACTTCCCTTTGGTGTAACGTCCTTTATTTATAAGCATTTAGAGTTAGTTGTAGTTTAGATTTTATTTAGTGAAAGAGTATTAAATAAATTAATAATTTAAGAGAAGTATCAAGGGAAAATTCCAATAAAATACCAAATAAACTTCAATAACTCAAAGAAGACCATTATAATTTAGAAAAGACAAATAAGGCTCTAGGGGGGAATCTGGGTTTATTAAGTTTATGTCTAAAGTCCAAAATGTCTTTCAAAGTAAATTACACACAGGAAATCACTATGGCCAGAGCTTGAACATCACTTTAATTTTTTAAGCCAAAGAACATCACGTTCAATGCGCGTTATTCCCTTCTTCACAGAGATCTTCTCTAAAATTTCTCTCTTTCGGGGTTTGTTTGAGGTTAGTGAAACTCTCTCTCTCTCTCCCCCCCTCTTGCTTGCTTCATGTTTAATGTATATGTTTTGATTCTGCCTTCATTACTGTATTAGTTTCAATGCTCCACATCTTTATTTACTCTAGCCTAAGAATCTAGTAGTAGCTCAAGCTTTTTATTCCTTTGATTTTTTTTTGGAGAATTTGCTCACTCATTTTGCATCTGGGAATTTCAAATCTGATACAAAACTCGCATGATTCATTCGAAACCCAGTCGTGCGATGTTCTGTCTCCCTTCCGTAACCCAATCAGCTGTCCGTCACCTTCCGTCGCCTTCCATCACTGTCTCGCCTTCCGTCACCGTGAGTGGGAGGTTTTGTTGCCCGAAAGAGGTGGACTCTCACAAATTTGTTAATGGAAATAACATAGTCTTTAATGGAAATAACGAGATTCATAATGGGAATAACAACAAATAACACATGTGCTCATACAGTTGTGTTGCCTCAAAGAGGTGGACTCTCACAAATTTATTAATCGAAATAACAAAGTCTTTAATGGAAATAACAAGATTCATAATGGGAATAACAACAAAAAACACAGGTCTGATTCAATTGTATTACCCCAAAGAGTTGGACTCACAAATTCGTTAATAGAAATAACAAAGTCTTTAATGGAAATAACGAGATTTATAATGGGAATAACAATAAAGAACACATGTGCTGATTGTGTTTGCAACATATCTCTTCAGGTGCACATGTGCTAACAATCACACCCTAAAAGAACATGTTCCTCCTTCTATAGATAAGTTACAATAAATTGTAACCACTAACAAAAGTTGTAATGGTAATAACAAGTGCAATATTGGGATTGACAAAAACCAGATTGTGATAAAACAAGAAAATGTATCATTGCAACTCATGTCATGAAGTAGGTCACTCTATAAGAATGTGCAAAAATCCAAACCCAACTTAACCTTTGGTGTGTAGACGTGGGAGTAAATATTTTGCAAGTGAGCTCTTGGTTTATGTACAATGACTTGGATCCCTTCACATATTTTTTGTTAGAAGGGTTATGGCATATAGAATGCCCTTTTTGTAAGTATTGTGTAGGGAAAACAATATTTTATATAGTGAGAGTGACAAGAAAATATTAGGTGTAGGTGGAATTGTAATGTTCACTTGTCATTTGACTATGTATATGGTAGTTGCTGTAATACACAATCTGGTTTTTGCCAATCCCAATACTACACTTGTTATTACCATTATGACCTTTGTTGGTGATTACACTTTATTGTAACTTATGTATGTTTTTTTAGGACGTGATTGTTAGCACCTATGCACCTGAAGAGACATGTTACAAACAAAATCAACACATGTGTTCTTTGTTGTTATTCCCATTATAAATCTCGTTATTTCCATTAAAGACTTCGTTATTTCCATTAACGAATTTGTGAGAGTCCAACTCTTTAGTGTAACACAACTGAATCAGACCTGTGTTCTTTGTTGTTATTCCCATTATGAATCTTGTTATTTCTATTAATGAATTTGTGAGAGTCCACCTCTTTGGGGCAACACAACTGTATGAGCACCTGTGTTCTTTGTTGTTATTCCCATTATGAATATCGTTATTTCAATTAAAGACTTTGTTATTTCCATTAACGAATTTGTGAGAGTCCACCTCTTTCAGGCAACGAAACCTCCCACTCACGGTGACGGAAGGCGAGACGGTGACGGAAGGCAACGGACGACCGATTGGGTTGCGGAAAGGAGACAGAGCATCGAACGACTGGGTTTCAAATGAATCATGCGAGTTTTGTTTCAGATCTGAAATTCCCAGATGCCAAATGAGTGAGCAAATTCTCTAAAAAAATCAAAGGAATAAAAAGCTCGGGCTACTACTAGATTCTTAGGACAAAGTAAATGAAGATGTGGAGCATTGAAACTAATACAGAAATGAAGGCAGAATCAAGACATATGCGTTAAACATGAAGCAACCAAGAGGGCACAGAAAGAGAGAGAGAGAGAATTTCACTAACCTCAAACAAAGCCTGAAAGAGAGAAATTTTAGAGAAGATCTCTGTGAAGAAGGGAATAACACGCATCGAACGTGATGTTCTTTGGCCCCCAAAAAAAAAAGTGATCTTCAAGCTCTGGTGATAGCAATTTCCTGTGTGTAATTTACTTTGAAGGGTGTTTTGGACTTTATACATAAACTTAATAAACCCAGATTCCTCCCTGGAGCCATATTTGTCTTTTCTAAATTATAATGGACTTCTTTAGGTTATTGAAATTTATTTGGTATTTTACTGGAATTTTCCCAAGTATCAAATTCAAAAAAATTATTCATATATATATATTTTGAATGGAGATATTTAAAGAAAAGAAGGCCGAGATAGAGATACAAGACACTATTATTTGTATCTATATCTCGGCAAATCTTCTTTAAATATCTTCATTGAATATAAATTTTTATGGATTTAAGGTGATTTTCTTGTCCTAAATTTCTCCACCTCCTTCATGCCAATTCTTTACTTTTATCTTATTCTTCAACTCATTTTTCTTGTGTCACATCTCGAGTCTTTAACTTTCAATCCACTTTTATGAAGATAAAGGGTGGGATTTTGGAGGGTAGCCCTAATCTCTAGAATAGTTTGTGTAATTTTGGAACTATGGATGCTAGATTTCCTTTATGAAGTTTCCATTTAAGGATTTCTCCCCACCCTTCAAGGGATCCATCAGATTCTACGATAATATAGCTATCTTCTGGGGTAATTCCAAATTTGGAAGTTTTTTTAATGATTTGTTTTAATTCAGAAGTTTTCTTCCAGTCTTGCTTGTTGAATTTCCTTTCTCCTCGAGGTGTGAGTTTTGAGTACAGGGGTCCTATATACTTAGTTAGTTTAGGAATATAATTTCTGGCATAATTTAAAATTCTAAGAAAGTGTTGTAAACTCTTTGTTTATGTAAGAGTTTCTTCCGGGAAGTCAACTATACTTTTAACTATATGGGGTTGTAACCTAATTTTTCCTTCTCCTATTTCTAATCCTAAGAATTCTACTCTAGTTACTCCAATTTTGTACTTTGTTTTTGATAGAACTAAACCATGTTTCACACATTCATCAAAAAATAATTTAAAATGCTTGACATGAATGCAGAAGGCTGTCCAAGTAACCAATTCTAGATGCATGCCTACTTGATGAAAACCCGACTTGAGATCAAATTTACTGTAAATCCTTTTGGATTTAATTTTTTGTAATAAGGCATCAATTCAGCGAGACTGTATTGATCCTTATAGGTGTTTTCATTCAATCTTTTATAATTAAAAACCATGCGGCTCTTACCTCTTGTTGTGGTTCCATCAGCGTTAACTGAGGTTCTTGAATGTACAATAAATACTGTCGTCCTGTGCCTGCTTTGACTAGGTTTGATTACAACTATCAGTAGCAGAGTTTGTACATGCTTCTTGTATTCTTCTTGCTCAGCAAGAGAAGGGATGATAGGTTTACCTTGAATGGTTAGATCAGGATTAATTATCTCTAATTTACACACAATTTTATTTTTCTCCCAAAAAGTGGTGGGATTATCTCCTAAAACCTGTAATTGCTGGAGGTTGTTTAGAAGTGGGACGACTTGATCTTCAAACTCTGTTAATTTTCCTACATTGAAACATATTAAATCCTTTATTAGGTGTTCTTCATCTCCTAATTCTTCTGCATCCTCTTCCTCTATTACCTGAATATCTACACTTTGACTTATAGAAGAAGTGAGAATTCTGTCTATATGCTTTAGTATAATAAATTCATTTGCTAAAACTAAGTATCCTCCTCCTTAGTTATCTAAAAACTTTTTCCCTACGATTAGTTGAGTCCTATCTTCAAGGGCAAATTCCATAATATAAGCTAGCTAGTGGGAAATAATATCTTTCCTTGTTAAACCTAATATCTGCCTTTTTTAGTTTATACTTAACGTAATGACTGGTTTTACGGCTTGTAACATACATTTCCCCATACATTTCTTCATAAAAATGTTTTGGGATAGCCTTTGGGGTAACACAACTTCTACTAGCTCTTGTATCTATTATGCAACTAAGCGTAATAGATTCTGATCCTACATAAAGGGTACCTTGACAATTGAGGAGGTTATTTTTTACTACCTTTTTAGGTTGATAGTGGAGGATAGGTTCTTCCTCTTCTTCACAATCTTCAATAAGGGGTTTAGAGGTGCAGGGTATACTTTCCCTAATTACTAGTGATTTACTCCTTACCAATTTCAGAACCTCTTCTATTTTCTGTTCTCCATCAGGATCAATGGCTTTTTTTGTGTCCTTTGGAGGGTATACTTGAGACTGGTAGCCTATGACTTGTCGTTGCAGCTCTTCTATCTGAAGCTCTAGCTCTCTATTCCTGTTTATTAATTCTTTTACAAGGACAAGATAATTAGTAGTAATTTGGATTGGTTCAGGGAGTACTGGAATGGTAACATCCAGCTTCTGTTTGGCCCATAAATAACAGAGAATAAGTTCATAGTATTGAGATTTAGTTCTGATGTCAAACCCCTTAACAATTTGATATTTGCATAATAATAAATGCATAGTTCAGAGGGCATACAGAAATAGTGAAAATATACTGATAATAAGTACTTTTCTACAGTACAGGAATATTCAGAGTTTGAAAATATATACAAAGTCCAAAATAAATAAAACCTATAACTAAAGATAACCAGCTGCACTTCCTCTAGAACCGGACCTTCAATTACCGGTATTTAGGGTTTTACCCTTAGAGCCGCTACCTTCTGCTGGAATATTTTTAAATATTGAAAAAGGGTGAGATTCGAATGAATCTCAGTAGTAACATAAAATTAATCATATAAAATGAAATAAATAAATATGCAATGCGCCATGATATGTAAAATGCTTACTCGTGTTGTATACATATTGTGCAAGGCTAAACGACTGTTTGCAACCCCGGCTTAACTCGTGTCCATGGTCAAACGACTTGTTTAGACCCTAGCTTATTCATGTGTTGTGCCCCAGGCACTGTCATGTTACAGAAAATAGCATACACAACATATAAGTAATCACATAATGTATGAAAGAAAGAGACGTTACTACCTGGGTCCTTTTTCGGTCCAACTATTTATCCAAAACTTTTTCTCTGGCTCGGGATATTACCAATTCCTATAAATTAAAATTAACAAGTACTTGGTTATTACTTGCATTACTATTGTTTTTAATCATATTCTGAAGGTTATCTCAGTTTCAGCAGCTTCCACATTGTATAATTTTGCATAGTGCAATTTTTCTATTTTTCAGAAAATTGGCAGATTTTTCAGTCAACTTTGAAACATCATAACTAATTCTAGAAAATTCCAAATTGACTGGTTCCAAACCCTAAATGAAGCTATTGAAATATATTTGGATGGAAAAATATTAAAATCTACTCAGTTTCACCATATTGCTCTCATAATTTCAAGAAATACAACTGTTCCAGATTACTCTTCAGAAACAGAGAACAAATTTGAAAATCTATATCTCCTAATGTACTTATCCAAAAATTATTTTCTACCCATAAAATTAAATATCTGAATGTCTACTTTAAATCTGGAAAGTTTCATAATTATTTGTCAAGGTTTGTGTTTCCACAATTTCGACACAACCAATCTGACTTCCGAAAACATATTCTGATAGTAACTAAATTCACAAATTCATATCTCTCAATATACTGATCCAAATAAGACAAACTATATATCAAATTAAAGCTTAGAATATGTACTTTCTTTCTCAAAAGTTTCATGGCCATTGGGAAAAACTACACTACTCAAAACACCACAAATCCAATTTCCAGAATCTGGACTTCCAGAATTTCATCTGTTTCTGGACCAATATTTGAAAAATCATAACGCCCTCTAAAGATATCCAAATGATGCATTCTACCACTCATTGTAAAGCTTGGGATGTCTAATACCTCCCTGTAAAGTTTCATAAATAATTGAATATGATTTGGTTGATCAAACTGCTACACGAATCTGATTGACTCTGAAAAATGTCAGTTTTGACAATCTGATTTTAAAAATCAATAACTGATTCATTTTCACTCCAAATCATGATCTTCTTGATTATATTGCCTACTAAACATCTTAAAGTTTCCATACCAATAAGAATCAGACAAAAAATCTATCTATAGACTCTGCTAGAGCTTCTGTAACTTTCCGGCAGAAACTCTATTTTTTGGCAAGCAAAACAGAGTTGAGAAAACTAGCATGCAGCCATGATTTTGCACTCTAATCTCAAAGATTTCGACTCTACATACTCCTATATATGTTCCTTGTGTTTAGGGACTTGTTTACAGAAGCAAAGAGATCAAAAATCCCACGTAAAATTGACACACAATTGCTGGTTTTTGTGACAGAAACGTTTTGGTGAATTTTATCACTTCCAGTGGCAAAATGACCCAGAAAAAACCATTGAAATCCTATGGAAATTGAAGGTAGGATACCTACCTAAACATGTTTATGATGTTATATGTGAAGTTTGAAGCTTCCTTGTTCCTCTTCTTCTTTTGTTTTGCTCTCTCTCACACTCACGTATCTCTCTTCCTCTATTTTTCTGTTTTGTTTTTCTGGTTTCTTTTCTGTTTCAGCTACTACCCAATGTTGAATGGAGATGTGAGAGGGTGTTTTATTTATGGTGAGGTGTGTGTGTGCACTGTCCGAATGATAAGAGAAAGATGAGGAGTAATGAATATGTGTGTATGTGTTGTACGAATGAAAAAAGAAAGATGAGGAGTACGTGGGTGTAATTGAGAGAGTGCAACATGGAAAGAAGAATGAGTGGTAAACGTGTGCGTTCAAAAATCCTCCAAAGTGTGCCAGACAAAGAGAAGAATTAGTATTTAATATTTAGTGTGTGTTGGCAAGTTTATATATATACATATAGGTATATTTTTATCCTATTAATTACACACATTGGGTCCTAATTTTTCCCTTTGTCTAATTTAAGATTCCTAAAAATTTTTAGATTCCATAATTTGGCTTATTATCTAGTTTCCATAAATTAATCCTTGTATTAAATTTTTGAGATGTAACATCTGATGCGGCGATTCAGAATCAAATTGCAAAAGAAACATCTAGGAGATTGTTCCTGTGATTCAAAATGATAAATAAAATTATGAACACACAAACTCTATGGTGGAACAAGAGTTTTTGAGGCTCTTATAATGTTCCAGTCTTCATAAATGACAAAATTAAAATCTTCAGAGATAACAAGATTGAAGTTTGAAAAATCAAAAGGAAGGTCTGTCGTTATTTTTTGTTCTAAATCATCATCTTCAATGACAGAACAAATATCACTATCGTTATCTAGTTCATCTTGGTCAACACTAACAACATCCAATCTCGACCATCTATTGGCCTTACTCTAGATAAAAAAGAGATTAGAGAACCCGTCCAGATAGGAGATAGGATCATAATAAGACAGAACAACGTGATGATCGAACAATTAATCAATATCAAAACAATTGTTAAACACTCTTATATCTCAGTCGGCCTCTAAACAGCAAGAGCCAGCTTGGGTTACACAGTTAACCCAGAAAATTAGCGGTTTGTCTTTAGGAACAGAAAAACAACCAGTCAGAAAAGTATACGGTGGACCACGAGTATTATGGAAGAAATTTGAACAACCAGAACCAAAGCCATAGCTAGAATAAACAAAATTAAGGGATTTAACACACTAGCCACTCTAGCCAACAAATGGAATAGATATAAAATAAGGGAACTAGATAGGTTAGTCAACCTAGACAAACAGTCAGAAATATTACAGCATAAACAGGCAAGTCTAGCACCAGCGGAAGTACTGTACTCACATGGAGTATGGAAACCAAATAGAAAGTCTACAAACACTTTAGTGAAGAAACACTAAGGTGTACAGGTGATGATCAAGGAATTAACTATCCCTCTCATAAATAGGGACAGTAAACGAAAGCTTCTTGATCAATAGTATCTGATGATCCATGTAGGATTAGTACTTATAAAAGTCACGAGTTTAACCAGATTAGAAGTAGGTGGCCAAGTTTTGGTCAATCTTGTAGATACTAGGTATGGCAATGTACAGAGGGCTATAATAGGAACCATGGAAGTTGACATGACAAATAAATGTGATGTAATTTATATGGCTCCTAAAATAAAAATGACTGTAAAAGATTTCACACAGCATTTTCAGCTGATAATCAAGACAAGAGGATATGAAGAGTTTACAGAAGGACAGAATCTGGCAATTATCAAAACTCTTACAGGTAGGCACAATAATAATTGTAATAACAATTTTAAATTACAAATTGATAGATTAATGCAGCATCT
This sequence comes from Albizia julibrissin, assembly GCA_037074505.1. Classification (NCBI taxonomy): domain Eukaryota; kingdom Viridiplantae; phylum Streptophyta; class Magnoliopsida; order Fabales; family Fabaceae; genus Albizia; species Albizia julibrissin. Next base: position 15,511,733 of record CM073481.1, on the reverse strand, counting down.
CAATAGCCAAGGTCTAAAGGCTATAATTAATATATATATATATATATATATTCCATATGAATAGATTTGTTAAATCCATTTCACTATTATTTGTATCTATATCTCAGCCTTCTTTTCTCTAAATTTCTTCATTCAATATAAATTTTTATGGATTTAAGGTGATTTGTTTGTCCTAAATTTCTCCACCTCCTTCATACCAACTCTTTACTTTTGTCTTATTCTTCAACTCATTTCTCGTGTCACATCTCGGGTCTTTAACTTTCAATCCACTTTTATGAAGATAAAGGGTGGGATTTTGGAGGGTAGCCCTAATCTCTAGAATATTTTTAGTGTAATTTTGGAATAATAATGAGATATATATTAATAGATATTCATATTTGTAACTTTGCAATCTCTCATTGAGAGTTTTAGAGTAACTTTTATAATTAACTATAAATCATGGAGTAACTTGTAACTTTGAATAGTCTTCCATATACTTGTGAATTATAGATGATTGAATCGTAAATGACTATCTTTTATTAACAAAAATGGAATGAATTATATGTATATGTGCGTGTATTGTAAATTCTCAAGTAAATAATGTTACAAGTAAATTTCTTTAAAAATCACTTTATTCACATAGTTAATATTTTAATTATAATTAATGTATTGTTGGATTATTATTTTCTTTTCAAGCATGTTTGTATATGTGATGATATTTGATACTAATAGAAGCATAATTTATTGTACCTTATCTTTTAATGATATTATATTTATTGATGATTGAATATAACTATCATGGCTATTGCATTTGTGATGGGTTTGGGTAAGGAGTACGAATTTGTATGATGAGATCTTTTACCACATGGTATGTCATCACTTGGTGTTTAGTAGATGGCACTTGTTAGGGCCCCTTCTTCCCTACTTTCAGTTGGCTAGGATTGCATTGGAGCTGTGGGACATATAACACCTCTTTGGTTTTATTCTTTTAAAGAGGGGAGCCATAGTTCGGAATTAAGCTATACATCTTTGCTCGAGTGCATCTTAATAATTGGTGAGCTTGAGACAATATAGTCAAATTGATGAGTTTATGTTGGACTATATGTTAGCCTATGTCTCTAGTCACTGGAATAAATATGGACGGTGATATAAGAAAGGTTGCATATTGCATAACGTATAATTGTATATTACATGTTGTGATGAAAATAGAGACGGATATAATGATGATTAAATTTGATTGTATTGCATGAGGATCATGATATATGCAAATATATATATATATATATATATATGTATGTATATGTATATATATATATATATGTATGTATATGTATATGTAATCAGTTTCTTCTTTTAAATCATACGTGGTTTGCTTGTGTATGTTAGAAACTTTCAATAGTTACTAAGATGTTGAATCTCATCCCTTCATATTAACAATTTTTAGGTGAATGTTAAAATAAGAACTAAGGGATGGCACACGTGAAGTGAGCCTTGACGGCTCTGTCGTGCTTTTGGAGCACAAATTATGCCCCTTTATATTGGATTGCCATGACACTAGAATTGTGTTATTATAAAATCCTTTGATTAATTAATGTTTTTTTTAAACTGAACCTTTCAAATAATATTTAGAACTATTTGGTAAGTGTCGTTTGAACTTGTATATTAAGTATATGAGTTTTTAAAGATGAGGTTTTAAATTTGGTATAAGGGGAGGGGAGAGAAAGAGAGCAGAGGGAAAATTTTTATAGGTTGAATTTAAAAAAAAAATTGAAGAAGTGTGGTTATGAAATTTTAATAAAGATAAGATGTAAGAAATTTTTAACCCAATTTCTCTAATTTTTATAAATTGAACTCATAAAAATTTTCCTTCCCATATAACTACTCAAGAAATTTCATTGAGAGTTTAGGGTAGGAGGCTCATTTAAATTAGGAGACTCTCTCTGTTTTTTTTAATAACAGTTGGAGACTCTTTATTATTTATTATTGTGTAAGAGTACTAATTTTCTTTCTTGTTCTTTTACCTTTGTTGTACCATAGCTCTCACTTTACCTTATGATATACTACCTCCGATGGGGTCGTTAGTATAAGAGTTAACTAATTCGGGAATATTAAAAAAATTAATTAATTTAGTTAGTTAAAATAAATAGGCATTGGCTTTCCTAAAAAAATCTTTATTAATCATGTGTATTGAAATTATCACTTAATATCATAACTTAATTAAAAACCAGATGTAATATCATTTTGTATTTTATAAAAAAACAAAAGCAATGATGCCTAAGTATTATAACAATATTTCGAAATAACTCTCCCACCTTTAACTTTAGAGCGAAAATTTGACTCCGTCGTACATGTCTATGTAAAATAAATCTGAGTGAAAGGAATTTTGGGGGAAATTTGGGGGAAATATAATGTACCTAACAAAAGGAGGGAAATGTAGAAGGAATTTCTCATCTTTTCTAAAAATAATTAATTTAAAAACACTCTTTGCTGATATGTACGTACCCACAAGAGTTTAAAAGGTGAAGATCTAGAATACTTGTTGAAATTCTTCTGATTATAAAATATAAATTGTTGTTCTTTTAATTGTGCGAAGAGCCACGATTTATTATTAAATGTTAATTGATCTTCATTTCTTTTTCGCCAAAATGTGATATATATTTTATTCCCAGAATTTTATATGGGGAAGATATATAACACGTTTTGCTAGGTGTTCAAATATTTCTTATAATTATAGATATATATTTTATGCTACACATTCTCATTTCATTGTCATTTTCAGTTGGTCCCCTATACGTGGCTATACGTTTTAAAAAATAATTAATTAAGTCCCTTTTCGACCAACAGGTCAAAAAAATAAAAACAAAAGACCGACGCAAAATTGGGATTAAATAATATGACAAAAGTATTTGTTGAAATTTAATTAAATAAACAACAAAATTAAAATAACTTTGAAGACAAAAAATTCATACTTTATATTAGAAATAATAGAAATGTGAAATATTAAACCATAATCGTTAAAACATAGACATTGAAAAAAAAAATGTAATGCTACCAGATGAACCTCTACGTTGAGATTTGATCGTTCTAAGCATGCAGTTGTCTAAGAAATCAAACCGTAATCTTATAATTCCTTTAGACAACAAGAAAACAAAATTTATAATATAATATAAAAGACAAAAATTTCAAAGGTATTATAACGAGTTCTAATTTTATTTGTCAAACATGCATGTCAAGTCTTTGAATAATGAACTTTTTTTGGGTGAGAGAATAATGAAATTTTAAATTTTTAATATTTTATATAAAGAAGAAGCCATGATACTATCATAGCATATAATAATAATTAAGCCTTTATACTCACAAATAAATAATATTTGTTTGAATAAACCAATCACACCCTCACGACAACCACTCCAAATTAATTAATTAACCAGTGAAGCTTCATGGAAACAACAAAAAGCTCAACAATAAAATAATATGACCAGTCCCCTTCAAATTAAGTTATCACACATATAAATACAGAAGCCATATTTGACTGATGATCCTGTGCTTCTAAATAGCAAAACCAAACTTATCAAAGCTTCTCATCATGAACCCTAGTTTTTCTCCTTTTGAATCATCAATTCAACAATATCTGATTGAAGATGATGATCCTTCATCCATGACTCTAATTAATGGCTTCTTCATGGGCAACCCTACATGGAATTTGATCTATGACGCTGCTAATTTGCCGGAGCAGGGCGTTAGTAACTCCGGTGGTACGATGTTTTCCGGCGGGAATGACGACAACAACGCTATTAATCCTGGTGGATATGATGGTATTGTTAATGGTAATGATAACACAGGATCTGTGGCTTGTGAAAAGAACGCGCCACCTAGATGGAGGAATTACTGAGGCGTAAGACGGCGGCCATGGGGGAGGTTCGCGGCGGAGATTCGAGACCGAACAGGAATGGGGGGAGGACATGGCTGGGAACCTATGAGAGGGAGGAGGATGCAGCTTTGGCTTATGATAGAGCTGCTTTCAATTTTCCAGACCTCATTGGGTCGGAACCACCACCGGAGGCGGCAAGAGTAGTCGCTGGGCAGAAGCGGCGCTGCCTTCATCAGGAAGAAAGGTCAGCCGGCTGGTCAACCAAATAAGTTAGAAAGATCAAACATACATGTCAGATCAGAAGCTTGAAATATAGTTTTTTCTATTAATTTCTCTCTGCTGTTATTAGTTTCCCCCCCCCCCCTCTTTCTTTCTTTCATGAAAAGAAAGGTATAAAGTTGAATTTGAATACGAAAATCAATGTTCAATATTTTGTAAATCAATAAATTCTTTGCAATATATTTCAATTATGATGGTTAGTTTCTCTCTCCTTTGGGTCATAACTTGTTATTTTACGCCGCATGGAATTGTATGTTGGTGAATATTTTTGAATTTTTTTTAAAATATTGTTAGGAAATTGTCTATTACCATTAATTTTGATGAGCTAGTTAGGATGCATTAATATATACTAATGAGGTTGCTTGAGTAAATCTTTAATTTATTATCAAATTGGGAGATAATTTTCTGTATTAAGTTGTTTTCTCTCAACCTTACTTAACAATTGTTAAAAGGCACTTAGGTAAAAGATTGAGAAAATTTCAGCTAACAACCATTGTAACAAATTAATTTCATCTGGCCCTCAAAAGAATTTGAAACCTCATTGCAGTCTTGGGGTCTGGGCTGAATTGAAATTAATTCAGGATGGTAAAAGAAAGAAATGACTCTTTCATAAAGAAAGGAGAACCAACCTCTAATCTGAAACTAAAAGAGGCCAAGATTGATTTCACCCAGAAACCTAGGGACTGTTTGATTTGTTTTTAATTTTTTTTTGTTTTTAAAAACAATAAAACAATAAATATGTTTGGTAAACTGTTATTAAAAAATATTTTTTTTAAAAAGTTATTTTTAAAAACTAAAAAACAAAAACAGTTTTTAATTGTTTTCTTTTTTTATTTTTCTATTTTTAGTTTTTGAGGCCACCACTTATCCAGACCCTACACTATCAATGACGACCACCGTCACGTCATCGGTGGCCGTATCGCCATGTTACTTCAAAAATAGATTTTTTAAAACAACTATCCAAAAATTTTTTTTTTAAAATTCTTAAAACTTATTTTTAAAAACTGTTTTATAAAACTATTTTTAAGGGATAAAAAATGGAGAATGGAATCAAACAAGCCCCTAGTTTCGTGCATCGCGGACTCCTTCTCCTACCATCCGTGAGTTGCGTCTCTCTCTCCTACCGCCCTTGCGTCGTCCCTTTCGGTCCATACTTGGACCCAAGGCGAGTCTCACTTTCGGTTCACATTGATCTTGCGATTTTGTTGCGATTAACTTGTAATCATTTCAAAAAAGAAAATTCCTATGGGCCAACAAATGGATTAACTTGTAATCATTTCAAAAAAGAAAATTCCTTTGATCTTGCGATTTTGTTGCAATCTCCATGTACTTTTTCTATCGGCTTTTTACGCTCTCATGCTCCAAGCTGATATCAACTCTCAGTGTTTCATTTTTTGTTTTATAATGGGTTTTGAATGACAATGAGTTCTTTCATAAACTAAAACTAAACTTGTTTGACAAACTTAGTGGAGTAGATCCCTGTTGTAATTATGGACCACTTGAAGAATGAACTTGTTGTCCGGTTGCTTGATCTAGCACCTCTTGTCATTGCGGTCAACTGTTGGAAGTTGGGTTATTTTAGGTGCCCTTTTGATTTTCATGGCCTTCATTTTAATTTTTTGTGCATTGAACATATTATCAAAATCTGTTTTTATAATAAAATAACATGATGAGATCAACCTAACTAGCACGTCCCGTGCACAGATCTTGGGCCCACTAATTTTACACGCGCACCCACACGCCATTTACTTCACTCGCCCATGGGAAGCCCTTTTGATTTGAACACCTGGGAATAAAAATTAGTGGTTATTGCATAATGGAGTTTTATAGAAAAATTAAAAAGAAAATTAAGCACATCACAGGTGGAGATTCCCATGTGGTACAAAAACTAGACTAAATAGTAAATATTAATTAAGATATGAATGAGTCAGATATAAAAAATGTGCTAAATATATTATGTGCTTATTTATAAGGGATTCGATTTTCTTTTTTCTTTTTTTTTTTAATTTTATTTTTTTAAATGCTTTTTTTAAGATTCCCATGGATTGGTTGGTTTTGTTTATTTGATTGATTCCGGCAGGAATATTTGTTGAGGAAAACCAACAGATACATTTTGTTGTATGGCCGATTTATTTAATATTTTGGTGGATTGAATATTTAGTCAATAGAATAGGTTGTTTAATGAGAAGTTGGAGAATGATTGAGACCTAAATTGAAGAAAAATTGGAGGAAGGAGAGATGCCACCAAAAGCAGCACTTAATAAATTAAACCCTTTCTTCAGCAATGCCTAAAGTATTATCCACGCTAAACACACTTTTTTTTTAATACATTAATCACAAAAAGCCAGATCCAATCATATTTGTACATGTGTGGGCCATGAAGTCATCATAACTATAATTATATAATAAATCCATTCTTACTTAATACTTTGTCAAACTAATGAGTTTAAGTACATTCGTGATAATATCTGCGGAATTGGAATTCTGGAATATGGACCAAACACTTCGACTAGTGAAGAATATTATCAGGGGAAGTAAAGTGAGCAGGAGATGAATATACAATAACGAGTAGAATTGAGAAATGAAAGCCATTAGGAAAGGAGCTAACACATACATATAAGGTAAATATTGAAAGGATGCAAGAGAAACAGTGAGGAAAGCAACTTAATAAGCCGAGGGGAGAAAATACAGACAGAGGTGATGATTTCAAAAGGAAATTTAGACACCAAGACCTAAGGAAGCAAGTAGTAGAAGCAAACAGAGTTGGATCAGCTGAAATTTCTCCAAATTAAAATGACATGCATAATCCCTATTGATAAATAAGCCATCAATAGGGGTCAAGAGAAGACTCGCCTAGGGTCCAAATGAAGTCTTATTATTCATTGGTTAAAATATACTTTTAGTCTTTTATGTTTATATGAGGTTTTATTTTAGTTCTTTATGTTTATAAAATGTACTTTTAGTTCTTAAAATTTGACACCTTTATTGCTACCAACGAAAAATGATGACCAAGTGAAGTTAAGTAGTGACGGTGCAATGCTGATAAAACAAGCTGGACTTGCAATACAATGTAACATCCCAAAAAAATTTAATGTAAGGATTAATTTATGGAAACTAGATAGTAAGCTCAATTTTGGAACCTACAAAATTTAAGGAAACTTAAATTTGACAAAGGGAAAAATTAGGACCTAGTGTGTGTAATTAATAGGATAAAAATATACATATATGTATATATAAAACTTACCAACACACACTAACAATTAATCAATCACTCTCCTCTTCGTTTGGCACAGCACACGTACTCATTTTCTTTCTCTCCTCATTCGCACAACATAGCACACACATGGCATCTCACGTACAACCCATTTTCTGATATGATTTTCCTGCATCAGCAACAAACACACATGGTCCATACACAAGCACACACCTACGTACTCCTCCTTTCTTCATTGACGTTTGGACAGCACACACACACACACATTCAGCCCCACCATAAATAAACATTCTTTTCCCTCTCCATTCATTTCATATTCATCTATCATATGCAGAAAAAAAAAAAAGAAACAGAAACAGAAACACAAAAAACAGAAAAACAGAGAGAGAGGGACGAAGGAAGAAGAAGCTTCAAATCTCAATCACAATATCATAAACGTGTTTATGTAAGTTTCTTCTACTTTAACCTTGGATTTCCATTGGATTTGTGGTTGTTTTCTGGGTTGTTTTGCCGCTGGAAGTGATGAAGTTCACTGAAAACATTTCTATCATCAATCAGTTTTAAAACCAGCAATTTTGTGCCCATTTTGAATGAGATTTTTGATTCCTTTTCTTCTATAAACATGTCCCCAAATCCAAGGAACATGTTTAGGAGTATGTAAAGTCAAAATCTTTGAGATTTGAGTCTAAAATCATGGCTGCATGTGAGTTTTATCAACTCTGTTTTGGTTGTCGGAAAATAGAGTTTCTACCAGAAATTTGCAGAAGCTCAAACGGAGGCTACAGATGAATTTTTCATCTGATTCTTTTTTATATGGAAATTTTAGGATGTGTAGTATGAAATAGAATCAAGAAGAGCACAATTTGAGGTAAAAAAGAATGAGTTATTAATTTTTGAATATAGACTGTCAAAATTGATGTTTTTCAGAGTCAGTCAGTTTCGGGTAGCTTTATAGCCAATCAAATCATATCTATTATTTACGAAAATTCACACGGAGGTAGTAGACATAACAAGCTTTAACATAAGTAGTAGAACGCATCAATTGGATATCTATAGAGGGAGTTATGATTTTAGAAATATGGGCTTAGAAACAGGTGCAATCCTGGAAGTCCAGATTCTAGTAGTTGGTTTCGTGGTGATTTTAAATTATGTAATCTTTCCCAATGGCCATGAAAATTTCCAGAATTTAAGTACATAGTATAATATTTAATTTTATATATATTTTATGTTATTTGGATTAGTATACTAAGAGATATGAATTTTTGAAGTTGGTTGCTCTCAAACTGTGTTTCTAGAAAACAGATTGTTTGTGTCGAACGTTTGGAAATTCAAAAATTGACAAAAAATTATGAAACTTTTCAGATTTAAAGTAGAAATTCATAGCTGTAATTTTATTTGTATAACATAATTTTTGGACAAGTATATTAGGAGATATATATTTTCAAAGTTGTGCTCATTTTCTAGAGAGTAATCTGGAATAGGGGTATTTCGGGAAATTCATGGACAAATATGGTGAATTTGAGAAGATTTTGATATTTTTCCATGAAACTAGACTTCAAGAGCTTCATTCAGGCTTTAAACCCAGTTAATTTAGAATTTTCTAGAGAATTAGTTATGATTTTTCAAAGTTGACTGAAAAATCTGTTGATTTTCTGAAAAATAGAAAAATTGCACTATGCAAAATTATATAGTGTATAAGCTACTAAAACTGAGATAATCAGAAAAATATAATTAAAGATAGTAGTAATACAAGTAATAACCAATTACGTGTTAATTTTAATTTATAAGAACTGGTAAAAGCCCGAGCCAAAGAAAAAGTTTTGGATAAACAGTTGGACTGAAAAAGGACCCAGGTAGTAATTCTTTCTTTCATACACTATGTGATTATTTACATGTTGTGTATTCCATTTTCTGTAACATGACAGTGCCTGTGGCACAACACTCGAATAAGCCAGGGTCTAAACATATCGTTTGACCATGGACACGAGTTTAGCCGGGGTTGCAAACAATCGTTTGGCCTTGGACAGTATGCATATAACACGAGTTAGCATTTTACATATCATTGTGCATTGCATATTTATTTATCGCATTTTATATGACTGATTGTACATTACTACTGAGATTTATTTGAATTTCACCCTTTTTCAACAACTAAAAATATTCCAGCAGAGGGCAGCGGCTTTAAGGGCAAAACCGTAATTTCTGGCGATTGAAGATCCGATACTAGTCAGGAGTTACAGCTGATTATCTTTAGTTGTAGAAATTATTTCTTTTGGATTTGTTTAATTTTTCAAACGATATAAGGATTTTCTATAATATAAGTAAGTATTTATTATCAGTATAGTTTCACTATTTCTGTATGTCATCCGAACTGCGTATTTATTATTCAACAAATATTAGGGTATTAAGGGGTTTGACATTTTTGGTAGCAGAGCTATGCGGTTCTGGCAATATCAGAATAGTATACTGATATATGAGTATGTGAAATTTATCTCTTCCTCATTTTTGATATAGTGAATCATAAAGATGGCTATAATAAGAGGAGGTAGAGTTGACAGTAGAGGTCGCGACAGAGGCCGGGGCAGAGGAAGACACAGGAATATTAATGAAGAACCAAATACTAGACCCGACCCAATACAACAACTGATGGGGATGATGCTGGAGCAACAGAATGCCTTGAACGAACTTCAAAATAAAGTGAGGGAAGGACAGCAAAAGCGAAATGCCGATGAAGAAGCCTATAATGATAATCTTGAAGGACAGAATAGAGGTCACCTACAGCCTCCTGAGCCTGAGCCAGTAGTGCCCGAAGCTCCGATTGTTAAAGCTGAGAGTATGCAGACCTGGGTAACCTTAATAAACCAACATCAACTGACTGTTTTCACAGGAAAGTTTGATCCTAAAGATGCAGAGAACTGGCTATTCCGTTTGGAGAAAATATTCATAATCTTGGAGTGTCCTGATAATATTAAAGTCCGTCTAGCCATCTATAAGCTGGAGGGTGATGCTGATCGCTGGTGGGAAAGCATTGAGGCAATTATGCGAGAAAGGAACATTCATATGACATGGGAAGTGTTTCAAGAGAAATTTAATGAGAAATATTTTCCTTGATCAGTGAGACTGGCCAAAGAAACTGAGTTCCTGGCTATTCAGCAAGGTGATAAGGAAAGCTTTGATGACTACCTGGCCAGATTTACTTGTCTATCCCGATACTCTCCTACTCGAAAGTCTGTAATAACGAAGGATGGAGTTCGAATATGATGATACGTGGATTGAAGCCAGAGTTGAAAGAGAAATTTGTTTCCAAACATTTCAAACAATTTAACAAGGTAGTTGAGGAGTGTCGAATTACTAAACACAACCTGCTAGAGTTACACAGCCACAGGAGTACTAGTAATAAAAATACTTTTGGTGGCAGAAATTCTTTTCAGAAGCGCCAATATCAGGGTGGTTCTTCAAGCGGAAGTAATAAGAAATCTAATTAGTTTGATATTCGAAGCAGTCAAAAACCCCCTGGGAATATAATGTGCAGACACTGTGGCAAGCCCTATCATTATGGCCAGACTTGTAGCCAGGCAAAGCAAGCATCAACACCAATAGGACAGGTTATCTGTTATAATTGCCACAAGCCAGGGCATTATGCTAAGGATTGTCGACAACGACCAGAACCTAGAGAGCCGAGGCAATAAATGCAAGATAGGGTTTTTGCATTGACACAAGAGGAGGCCCGAAAATCACCAGAGCTGATTAAAGGTATAATTTCTCTTAATGGCAATCTTGTACAAGCATTGTTTGATTTAGGAGCTAGTTATTCATTCATTGCATATGATTGTGTAATACGACTAGGCCTGATCATGTATAGGTTACCTTATGAATTGACGGTATCTACACCTATGGGTAACGGGTTTGTCACCACAAAAGTTTGTTTAAATTGCATAGTAAATGTTGAGGGGCTTGAGTCTACAATAGACTTGATTTGCTTGCCACTAAAATAACTCGAAGTGATTCTCGGAATCAATTGGCTAACTACAAATAATGTATTGCTATACTGTAGAAGGAAAAGGGTCATTTACCCTAATCCACTAGTTAAGCCCAACACAGAAATCAACCTGAACTTTCTCTCCATAGCTGAGGCTGAGAGATGCTTACATAAAGGTTGTCAGGGATATATTGTGTTTTTCTCCATGCAATCAGAGGCTGGAACAGCATTAGAGAGTATCCCTATTGTAAATAAATTTCCAGACGTGTTTCCAGAGGATATCAGTGGATTGCTTCCAGACAGAGAAGTGGAGTTTACAATTGACACTAAGCCTGGAGCAGAACCGATATCAAAAGCCCTATATAGAATGGCACTAAGTGAGATGGTTGAGCTGAAAAAGCAAATTGAAGAGCTGCTAGAGAAAGGGTTCATCAGACCTAGTTCTCACCATGGGGAGCACCAGTATTATTTGTGAAAAAGAAAGACGGAAGCCTACCACTCTGTATCGATTATAGGGAGTTAAACAAGGTGACTGTTAAAAACAAATACCCTCTTCCTAGAATTAATGACTTGCTTGATCAACTATCGGGACCTTGTGTGTTCTCAAAGATTGACCTGAGATCAGGCTATCACCAACTCAGAGTAAATTCAGACGATGTGTCGAAAACTGCTTTCAGAACACGATATGGCCATTACGAGTTTCTGGTAATGCCATTTGGGCTGACCAATGCACCGGTAGTATTCATGGACTATATGAATCAAATTTTTCATCCATACTTGGACCAATTAGTGGTAGTCTTTATTGATGACATTCTGGTATACTCCCAGAGCAAAGCAGAGCATGAATACCACTTAAGAGTTGTATTAAACACGTTGAGAAATAAGCAACTCTATGCCAAACTAAGAAAATGTGAGTTTTGGCTTTCAGAAGTTAAATTTCTGGGTCACGTAGTCTCACAGCAAGGGGTCTCAGTGGATCCAAACAAGGTGGAAGTAGTACTAAACTGGAAGAGGCCAGAAATAGTATTTGAGATACGTAGTTTTCTTGGTCTTGCAGGTTATTACAGGCGATTTATACAGAATTTCTCTAGAATAGCTTTGCCATTGACAAAGTTAACACGGAAAACTCAACCTTTTGTGTGGGACAACAATTGTGAGAGGAGATGAAACATAAATTAACAACAGCACCAGTGCTAACAATCCCAGATCCACAGTTAACCTTTGTTGTCTACATAGATACCTGTGTGCATGGATTGGGATGTGTTTTGATGCAACAAGGCCGAGTAGTGGCATATGCATCTCGTCAGCTGAAGCCTCATGAACAACAATATCCTACACATGATCTTGAGTTAGCAGCAATTTTATATGCACTAAAAATATGGAGACATTATCTCTATGGGGTGACTGTAGAGTTGTATTACGACCACAAGAGTTTAAAGTATTTGTACGATCATAAAGAGCTCAATATGCGGCATCATAGGTGGATGGAGTTACTTAAAGACTATAATTTAGAGATCAAGTTTTATCCAGGCAAGGCCAATATAGTAGTAGATGCATTGAGCCGCAAAACAATGCAGGTAGCATCCCTTATGATTCACGAGCAAAGACTGATTGAAGATTTCAGGGATCTTAATCTATATAACCAGATCATGATAAATAGCAGCAATGTCAGTCAGACAGAGAATGATCTAAGAGCAGTCATAGAAGAAGCTCAAATGCAAGATAAACATGCACAATCAATTAGAGACATGATTACAAAGGGAGAAACTCAGGAGTATGACTTGTCATCAAGTAGGCTAGTTAGATACAAGAAGCGAATATATATTCCACCACAAATTAAGTTGAAAAGACAAATCCTAGAAGAGGCACATATGAGTAAATATACTCTGTATCCAGGAACAAATAAAATGTACCACAATCTGAAATCCACATATTGGTGGCCAGGCATGAAAAAGGATGTGACAAGGTTTGTTGCTCGTTGTCTTACATGTCAGAAAGTCAAAGCTGAGCACCAATGACCTTCAGGGCTACTGCAAAACCCTACAATTCCTGAGTGGAAATGGGAGAGTATTACTATAGATTTTTTGACAGGATTACCAAAGGTCCGAAACCATGATGCCATCTGGGTGATAGTAAACCGATTCACGAAGACAGCTCTTTTTCTGCCAATCAGCATTCACTACTCTCCCGATAAATTTGCAAACATTTATATCAAGGAGATAGTACGCTTACATGGTACGCCAAAGAACATCATATCTGACAGAGATCCTCGATTCACTTCCAAGTTTTGGAAGGCGGTGCATGAGGCTTTGGGTACTAAGCTCTGATTCAGTACGGCTATCATCCTCAAACAGATGGACAAACTGAGAGAACAATTCATACACTAAAAGATATGCTCAGAGCATGCGTGATTGATTTCAAGGGTAGTTAGGACCAATTCCTTCCTTTGGCGGAATTCGCATACAACAACAGTTATCATTCGAGCATTCAAATGGCTCCCTACGAAGCGTTGTATGGAAGGAAGTGCCAATCACCCTTATGTTGGGCAGAGCTGTCTGAGAGGTAGATGTACGGGCCAAATATTGTTGATCAAACAACTAAGCAAATAAAGTTGATTAAGCAAAGGTTACTAGCTGCACAAAGTTGACAGAAGAGCTATGCTGACAAGAGGTGAAAACCTATTGAGTTTGAAGTTGGAGATCACGTATTCATGAAGGTTTCACCTACTACTGGCATTGGCAGGGTGTTAAAGGTGAAAAAGCTAAGCCCAAGATACGTTGGTCCTTTCGAGATCTTGTGAAAGATTGGACCAGTAGCGTATCAAATAGCTTTACCCCCAAGTTTGAGTAGAATACATGATGTTTTTCACGTCTCAAAATTGAAGAAATATCAACTTGATCCAGAACATGTGATCGAATATGAACAGGTAGACGTGCAAGATGATTTGACATATGAGGTTACACTTGATCGAATCATTCATCGACAGGAGAAACAACTAAGACACAGGAGTATCTCATTCATCAAAGTGGTATGGATGGGGTTATCTCCTAGAGAAGCAACTTGGGAAGGTGAAGAAGACATGAAGAGACGATACCCATAATTTATGTCTTCATATATGTAAACAATTTCGAGGACGAATTTTTTTTTATGATGGGAGAATTGTAACATCCCAAAAAATTTAATGTAAGGATTAATTTATGGAAACTAGATAGTAAGCTCAATTTTGGAACCTACAAAATTTAAGGAAACTTAAATTTGACAAAGGGAAAAATTAGGACCTTGTGTGTGTAATTAATAGGATAAAAATATACATACATATATATATATATATGTATATATATATGTATATATATATATATATAACTTACCAACACACACTAACAATTAATCAATCACTCTCCTCTTCGTTTGGCACCGCACACGTACTCCTCTTATTTCTCTCCTCATTCGCATAACAAAGCACACACATGGCATCTCACGTACAACCCATTTTCTAATATGATTTTCCTGCATCAGCAACAAACACACATGGTCCATACACAAGCACACACCTACGTACTCCTCCTTTCTTCATTGACGTTTGGATAGCACACACACACACACATTCAGCCCCACCATAAATAAACATTCTTTTCCCTCTCCATTCATTTCATATTCATCTATCATATGCAGAAAAAAAAGAAACAAACAGAAACACAGAAAACAGAAAAACAGAGAGAGAGACGAAGGAAGAAGAAGCTTCAAATCTCACACACAATATCATAAACATGTTTAGGTAAGTTTCTTCTACTTTAACCTTGGATTTCCATTGGATTTGTGGCTGTTTTCTTGGTTGTTTTACCGCTGGAAGAAATGAAGTTCACCGAAAACGTTTCTATCATCAATTAGTTTTAAAACCAGCAATTTTGTGCCCATTTTGAATTAGATTTTTGATTCCTTTTCTTCTATAAACATGTCACCAAATCCAAGGAACATGTTTAGGAGTATGTAGAGTCAAAATCTTTGAGATTGGAGTCTAAAATCATGGCTGCATGTGAGTTTTATCAACTCTGTTTTGGTCACTGGAAAATAGAGTTTCTACAGGAAACTTGCAGAAGCTCAAACGGAGGCTACAGATGAATTTTTCATCTGATTCTTTTTGATATAGAAATTTTAGGATGTGTAGTATGAAATAGAATCAAGAAGAGCACAATTTGAGGTAAAAAAGAATGAGTTATTAATTTTTGAAGATAGACTGTCAAAATTGATGTTTTTCAGAGTCAGTCCGTTTCGGGTAACTTTATGGCCAAACAAATCATATCTATTATTTACGAAAATTTACACAGAGGTAGTAGACATAACAAAATTTAAAATGAGTAGTAGAACGCATCATTTAGATATCTATAGAGGGAGTTATGATTTTAGAAATCTAGGCTTAGAAACAGGTGCAATCCTGGAAGTCCAGATTCTAGTAGTTGGTTTCGTGGTGATTTTAAATTATGTAATCTTTCCCAATGGCCATGAAAATTTCCATAATTTAAGTACATAGTATAAGATTTAAATTTTTATATAGTTTGTGTTATTTGGATTAGTATACTAAGAGATATGAATTTTTGAAATTGGTTTCTCTCAAACTGTGTTTCTGGAAAACAGATTGTTTGTGTCGAACATTTGAAAATTCAAACCTTGACAAAAAATTATGAAACTTTTCAGATTTAAATTAGACATTCATAGCTTTAATTTTATTGATAGAACATAATTTTTAGACAAGTATATAAGGAGATATAGGTTTTCAAAGTTGTGCTCATTTTCTGGAGAGTAATCTGGAATAGGGGTATTTTGGGAAATTCTGGGACAAATATGGTGAATTTGAGAAGAGTTTGATATTTTTTCATGAAACTAGACTACAAGAGCTTCATTTAGGCTTTAGAATCAGTCAATTTGGAATTTTTTAGAATTAGTTATGATATTTCAAAGTTGACTGAAAAATATGTTAATTTTATGAAAAATAGAAAAATTGCACTATTCAAAATTATATAGTGTATAAGTCACTGAAACTGAGATAATCAGAAAAATATGATTAAAGATAGTAGTAATACAAGTAATAACCAATTACGTGTTAATTTTAATTTATAAGAACTGGTAAAAGCCCGAGCCAAAGAAAAAGTTTTGGATAAACAGTTGGACTGAAAAAGGACCCAGGTAGTAATTCTTTCTTTCATACACTATGTGATTATTTACATGTTGTGTATTCCATTTTCTGTAACATGACAGTGCCTATGGCACAACACGCAAATAAGCCAGGGTCTAAACATATCATTTCACCATGGACACGAGTTTAGCCAGGGTTGCAAACAATCGTTTGGCCTTGGACAGTATGCATATAACACGAGTTAGCATTTTACATATCATGGTATATTGCATATTTATTTATCGCATTTTATATGACTGATTGTACATTACTACTGAGATTCATTCGAATCTCACCCTTTTTCAACATCTAAAAATATTCCAGCAAAGGGCAGCGGCTCTAAGGGCAAAATCGTAATTTCTGGCGATTGAAGATCCGATACTAGTCAGGAGTTACAACTGATTATCTTTAGTTGTAGAAATTATTTCTCTTGGATTTGTTTAATTTTTCAAACCATATGAGGATTTTCTGTAATATAAGTAAGTACTTATTATCAGTATAGTTACACTATTTCTGTAGACATCTGAACTGCGTATTTATTATTCAGCGAATATCAGGATATTAAGGGGTTTGACATACAACACCTCATTTAATTTTAATCCTACATGGCATTTACTTAATTATATTATATTATTTTAAATAAAAAATAATTCAAATAGATTATTTTAATCAATTTCTTAATCCCTAATTTGTCTCTCGTTAATTTCTTCATCATGAAACTCTAGCTGTATGGGGCAACACCCTTCTTGTTCTTCCAATTCTTCATTCATCATTCAATGAAATTTTCATGTTCTATTGTCAACTTCTCGGCGTCCTTGTCAACTCTTTGTCATTAACTTCTATTTAACAGGTGTTAGGTTTTACCTTTCACGAAAAGAATTTCAGAAAGTTTTAATTTCTTACAGTCAAGCCAAACCTCCACACATTGAATCGATTCGCTCACTTGCCTTGTTTGTGAGTTAGCGGTGATGAACACCAAATTGTGCCGCCCATGGATGGAGAACCTTCTCTCTGTGCTTCTTTTTTTGGATACGAATTCTCTCTCTGTGCTTCTGCAGCAACCTTCCAAAAACCACTCAAAATTATATATAAGCTGATTCTTATGCTTTCAATAAAATTAAAACAACTTAATTAGTCAAATAGTTATGTGGCTGATTTTTTTTTATGTGGCTTCTTATAGCAATTGGTGCATAATGCGTTTTGCTTTTTTTGTGTTACTTCTAGCCAGTATAATTTGATCTAGATAAAAAGAAAAAAAAACTAAAATGTGGGGATGCTTCAATTTTGCTTTAACTTGATTCATGGTTGGATGCTCTATTTTCAAAGTTGCAAATGAATGTTTATAAGACTATTCCACTTATTCATGATATGTAAGATACTTGCAAATGAGTAGCCATTAAGAAATTAATTTATCTTGTTCATAAGAATATTCCACTTGTCCATGGTGCAAAGTAAAATTATTTCTAGTATGGATTTCTTTTTGTTAAGGATTTTGACGCATTGATTTCTAAAGTTTGAGGCAAAGAGTGAGAGAAAATGAATACAACATATATAACAAGGCAGATAGACAGAGGGAGTTGGAATCAGAAAGCAGGGAGAAGAAATATGTGCCACTCTTTAATACTCGATGTTCTCCGAGGAAATTCAAAAAGCTTACTGATTTTGTTAGGGGGAAAGAAGGTTAAAAGAAAGGGTGGAGAAAATAGGTTTACATTTTGTCCCACTGGGAGTGCACATGTGAGTGAGAGGTTGCTAAAAGTAATGGCTTTCACACTAGTGTATAAAACTTCAAAATGGAATATTGTATCAAAACTACTTGAATGGAGCAAAGGAGATGGGAAAAAAATGACAATATCTCATTTTATAGATTTGAAGTCAAACGTTGATGTATATAAATTTGTACGTATATATAATTATTGTATGAAACTCTAGTTAGTTTTTGTTGTGATGGATTTTTGCTTGAGTACTTATTGTTAGTAGAAAGGTTAAATGACAAGTTCATTATCCTAATTAAAAATGCAAGAATAAGTCTCATTTGCAAGTTTCTTACATATCATGACTAAGTAGAATGGTCTTATAAATAAGAGAAATTACAAAAACACATTTGCAATTGTCTTATAGATCATGAATAAGTCCATTAGTCATATGAACAAGTGAAATTAATTTCTTAACAATTACTCATTTGCAATGTCTTATACATCATGAACAAGTCCAATAGCCCTATTAGCATGTGAAGCAATCCTATGAACAAGTGAAATTACAAGAACACATTTGCACTATCTAATATATAATGAACAAGTCCAATAGCCCTATGAACAAATAAAATAATCCTATGAACAAGTTGGGTTATTTCTGTCTTTTACTGTCACAAATTAATTCCAATTCAGCCAGCTGAGGTTTTAGATTCTTTTGGCAGTCAACTGAAATGAATTTGCTAAAGTGGTTCTTAACTAAAGCTTTCCCTAAAAGATTTATTAGATCCTAAAATTAAACAAAAATATCGTTAATTTAAAATACCATTATCTTTTTTACGGCGATCGTTATTCTTCAGGTATTTAGGAAGGAAACGTCAAAAGATAAATACATCTATACTAGATAATGTATAATATTCTAATAGTATAGGTGATTAAGTTTACAAATTTTCCCCTCTCTTAATCAAAATTTTTTTCTTGACATTCTTAATCAAAATTAAAGTGACAGAAAATTCATTACTTATTTAATCATGGTTTAAATTAGTGATGAGCAAGTTGCCTATAGCCCGATGAGCCCACTCAGGCTCAGTGAAAAATTGTCCAATTTGGCTAATCCAAAAAGGGCTAGTGCACTAAATGGGATGGGTTACAAGCATAACCTTGAACTGCCTTTGCCAACTTGTATATGTGTGTGCAATATATATATATATATAATGAACACACATTTAAGTATAAATTAAGGCAAATAAGCCCGAATTATATGTCACACATGTGAGATAAAAATATATATTTTGTTATTTTTTATATTAATTCTTGTATTAATTTAGAACTTTGCAAACTCTTTGTTCATCTGTGCATGTCATTTTATTTGTATTTTCAATGAGGAATGATAAGGATTATGGCAATTTATTATTAGTATTTTTGTAATTTATATTGAGAAATTAGTAGTTACAATGTAAAAAAAAGTGCAGCTATATATTGAGTCTTTTTTTTAAAAAAAAATATGCACTAGCTAATTCCCTACGCCCATTCAAGTGCACACGGGTTTAGCTCATCCCATTTGTCATGGGCTTTAACAGGCTTCTGACAAGTATGGGTTAGCATTTTCCCATTAACAAATAAATAGGTAGGCTATGGACTAACTATCGAGCAACTCATCTAACTTGTTGCATAGCCCTAATTTAAACTATCTATTGATACTTTATGTGATTAATCATATGCTAAGATAGGAGCATATATATATATATATGTATATATATAACATCCTTATGTCCAACAACCAATAAGCACATGAAACCCAAATCTTGGTGTAACACCCTATTTCTAATCACCAATAATCCTCCTATGTAATGAATACATGTAATGGAACAAAATAGTGAATTGTGGTGTGCAATAATTTACGAAAAATTCCAATTGTCGGTTACACACAACTCGGCCAAGCAAGGACATAAAGGATCAAGTAATGTCTACTTCAAGGCCTAATATTGTAACCAAAATTTGAGTATAAAATGAAACAAATAATGGCTTCATTCAAGTATAAAAAAAAATGAAAAAAAAGGGCTAAACCAAAGGAATGAGTAAGAAATGATTTATTTCGGTAAATCATAAAAGGTAGGGGCAAAACGGTAATTTTCCACAAAGTGGGAAATAATTATTTTTTTTTCTAATATTCCCCATAATTTGAGTTAAATGGGAATTAAAAAGAGAGAAATGGCTACTTGATAATTAATAAGCCTATTTTGGCAAATTATTACCAAGTAAGGTCAACAAATCAAAAGTCAAAGGATAAAAGTCAAAAATTTGCAAGATGGCAATAAGATAGCTCAAGATCAATATCTTTCCTTATGCATGTACGGTGGATAAAGAAGCATGAAGGGAAATGAAAACATTTTATACCAAAGTAAATATGTGGACCAATCAAAATGCCACATGTGTTAAAGCAATTAATCAACTTGATGTATTATCCAACTCTTCATCTTTTCCTCTTCATTTCCCGTGCAAAACAGAATCAGTTAGAGTGAGAGAGAGGTTGAGGCATGAAGGAGCTCAAGAAGCAAGAAGAGCTTAGGGTTTTTCCAAAAATCAAGGTAAGAACCATAAATACTTGAAGATTTTGCTTCCAAATCATGTAGGAACCTCTACTAATCTCTTCTCCTCTTTAAATACCATGATTAGCAAGGTTAATCAAAGGTTTAGAAAGAGATGGCTGAGACATTTTTGAGAGAGAAATCACAATAAATCAAGAGGTAATCACCAAAACTTAATCCTCTTGTCTTGTATCAAGTTGTTGGTATTGTTGTTGGTGGTATTTGCTATGTTTTCTCTTGTTTTTCAATTATGGGCTGAAGCATAATCATGGGCAAATACTACCAAAATTCCCTCTAAATATTCCCATTTAGTGTTTAAATAGATAATCATGCGATTAGAAGTAGAAAGAAAGTGATTAAGCAAGAGAAAACAAAGAAACAACAAGTTGCTCCTTAAAACCCTAACTTTTTGTTCTGTGGGTGACGTGAAGATGGAGTAGGAATTTGGTAATTTTGATGATTCCATTAGCTTTAGAAGGAAAAATTATATAGGTATTCAAGTGTTCATGATTTTTGGATGGTTGTATGCCAATTTGGAAATTCTTGAAGTTTGTATGTACATATGTTGGTTCTGCCCTGTCTGGAGCAGTGGCAAAATACGTGGTTTTTATTAACCAAAACTTGTTCAAAACTTATGAAAATTTCCAAAATTAAATTATAGATATAGAGCTTTAATTCGATATATAGTTTGTAATTTTTGGACAAGTATATTGGGAGATATGAATTTTTGAAGTTATGCCCTGTTTTCTGGAATGCTATATGGATCAGTGATGTTTGATGAATTACTGGGAATTATATAGTTACAGTGAGAAAACCTAACTATTTTTCCTCAAAATTAAATTGAAAGAGCTTCGTTTTGGCTTTGTAATAAGTCAAATTGGATTTTTGTAGAATTACTTATGAATTTCCAAAATTGGCTGACCAAGTTGTCAGTTTTTGGAAAACAGTGAAATTACATTGTACAGAGTTGTATTGTGCAGAATCTGTTGTACCTGTATTAAATAAATAGTAGCATACCATTTAAAGGCGACAATGCTACAAGTAATAATCAATTACTTATAACTTTAATGATGACAGGAATTGGATATAGCCCGAGCCAAAATCCAAAAGTAGGACAAACATGCGAGTTTGGAAAAGATTCATGTAGTAACTTCTTCTTGCATATCTTATGTGATTATTTATATGTTTAAAGTCATTCTCTGTAACATGAGCTAGTATCCTAGACACACCAATTTGCCAAGTTGTGGTCAGGGACCCAACATGGGCGCTAAGTCGACCAAGGGCAAACATGTAGTTTGACCTTGGGCAAGTGTACACATATCGTTTGATCATCTTACATGACATGACATTGCATATCCATTTTCACATTCTATATGTTTGTAAGCATGTTACTACTGAGATTCCCTCGAATTTTATTCTATTTCCAAAATACAAAACCTTACAGCTGAAGCAAGTGGCTCGAAAGGCAAGACGGTGGCTCCTAGTGATTAGGGACCCGGAGCTCTCTGTTGCTGCAATAGTTAATTATGCTTACACTTTTTGCTGCTTATGAACGCTTTGTACCTTTATGTATATTTTCAAACCCTACGGGGATTCTCCTGTAATGTAAACTTGTACTTAATATCAGTATTATTTCCGTTGTTTCTGTATGCCTTGTGGAACTTTATGCTTGTCACTCTGTGAATATCGAAATGTTAAGGGGTTTGACACTTGGGGTGGAAATGGATTAATTATCATCATATATTTTATTAAATTATCAAATAGCCTTTCTGACATATCTTTTAGGAAACAGTGATCATGCACACACATGAATAATTAAAGTTTGGAAAAGGCTTCAAGATATTTCTTTAATTAAAGCCAAATAATAATAATAATAATAATAATAATAATAGAACAAGCACAATTTAAGGGTAATGTACGTAATCGAGATAAGATTCCTTTAATTTTTGGCAAAAAAAACAAAAAAGGAGACAAGATTCCGTTAAGAATAATTTATGATATAATAGTCACAGTATGAGGCTGATTGACTGACTCAAGTTTCAAATAATTTGACGTCCAACAACTATGACTTAGATTAGATCTTATTCTTATTCTTACAATTGAATAAGCACAATTAAATTTGATGTGTAATTGAGACAAAGACATTTAATTAGTCTTTTTCAGATCATAATCCACACATGCGACTGCTAAAGGAAAAAAAATCAATTAATTAAACTTCATTGAGCACGCATGCTTAGAGCCGTGAGGAAGTGGAATAGAATAGAAACAACATCCCACAGTAAAACTGACACCACCTCATGACCTAAAATCTCATGACTTAGAAATCATACAAGTCATTCCATATTAATGTATAGGGTTGATACTTATTTTTTATCCTTACAGTTTGATCAAATTTTGGATTTTGCTCTTATAGTTTCAAATCATTTTGGTCCTATATTTTCATAAATATTTGATATGATGTCAATGATCAGTCCTTATATTCTTAAGAAATTTTGATTTCAATCCATATACTTAAACTTATACTAAGTCCTTATAAAACTATATGAATAAATATCGACGATTTGAAACACATGGATCAAAATCAAAGTTCGATTAAACTGTAAAGATCAACAATATTAATATTAACCCTTATATATGTTATTAAAATTAATTTTATTGGATACTTTTCACATCAAATGCACTCACGTTTAGACATGTTAATAAGAAAATATCTAATTAGGATCTGAGTTGGGTTTGATAGCACCCCACCCCAAATCACACTACATTTGCCCAAAAGCAATAAGGGTCAAATTTAGTGCCTGTACAATGTTTTGAATAAGATTATCTCTAATAGGATGATACATGTACTTATAAAAAAAATGGTGTCAAATCGCAATTAAAATTAGGATAAATTATACAAAACCCCCCTTGAACTTTATGTCAGTTGCATGTAACCCCCTTGACATTTCAAAGTTTAAATTTAACGCTCCTGGCCTTTCATTTTTTAACTATTAAACCCCCTGCCATTATGTGACCGTTATATTCTTAACGAAAATTGTCATGTCAGGCTGTGAGATGACACATGGCATCTTGTGTAAATTACTAATTTTTATAAAACCCCCCTAAACTTTGAACAGTTGCAAATAACCCCCTGAATTTTTATTATTTACAAATAACCCCCGACATTTCAAAATTTAAATTTAATTATCTTAAAATTTTGATTTATAATATTAAACCACATACCGTTACTTTCTATCATTTTAATAAATTTATTAATTTTTTACTATCATTTATTAATTAAAATATTTCTTTTGTATAGCAAAAACTAGAAGAATAATACTTAAAAAAATGAAAAATAAACTTTGAACCTCTAATTCAAAAAAACAAAATTTTCATTACTAATAAAAAAGTTAATGAGTGCAAGAGCTATCCTCTAACAAAAATGCAATTTTTAAACTATCAATGCTCAATCATTCCAAGAATATATTTAACACAAATGATGATACTTTTATACTATCAATACTCAATTAACACAAGAAAATAAGTAAATGTTATACAAATGATGATATTTTTATTTTTATATTTTGAAGTATTATTCTTCTAGTTTTTTCTGTACAAGAAAACTATTTTAATTGATAAATAATAGTAAAAATTTAATAAATTTATAAAAATGATTAAAGTAACAACATGTGGTTTATGTATTACAAATCAAAATTTACAAAACCCCCCATGAACTTTAAGTCAGTTGTATATAATCCCCTTGATATTTCAAAAGTTTAAATTTAACCCCCTGACCTTTCATTTTTTAATTATTAACCCCTTTCCATTAAGTGACCGTTATCTTGTTAATGAAAATTGTCATGTCAGGTTATGAGGTGACACGTGACTTCCTGTGTAAATTACTAATTTCATAAAATTCCCCCTGAACTTTGAACAGTTGCAGATAACCCCTTGAACTTTGATTATTTACAAATAACTCCTTGACATTTCGAAATTTAAATTTAATTATCTTAAAATTTTGATTTATAATATTAAACCACATACCATTACTTTCTATCATTTTAATAAATTTATTGATGTTTTTACTATCATTTATTAATTAAAATAGTTCTTTTGTATGGAAAAAACTAGAAGAATAATACTTAAAAAATGCAAAATAAGCGTTGAACCTCTAATTAAAAAAATGTCCATTACTAATAAAAAAATTAATGAGTGCAAGAGTTATCCTCTAACAAAAATGTAATCTTTAAAATATCAATACTCAATCATCCTAAGAATATATTTAACACAAATGATGACACTTTTATACTATCAATACTCAATTAACACAAGAAATTAAAATAAGTAAATATTATACAAATGATGATATTTTTTTTAATGTTTTTTAAATATTATTCTAGTTTTTTCCATACAAGAAAATATTTTAATTGATAAATAATAGTAAAAAAAATTAATAAATTTATAAAAATGATTAAAGTAACAACATGTGGTTTGTTTATTATAAATCAAAATTTTAAGTGAGTTAAAATTAAAATTTTGAAATGTGAAGGGGGTTATTTGCAAATAATCAAAGTTTAACGGGTTATCTGCAACTGTTCAAAGTTAAAGGAGGTTTTATGAAATTAGTAATTTATACAAGATATGTAAGATGCTTCATGTCATCTCATAATCTAACGTGTCAATTTCTGTTAAAAAGATAACGTCACTTAACGGCAGGGGGTTAATGGTTAAAAAATTAAAGGTTACGAGGTTAAATTTAAACTTTGAAATGACATGGCGTTATATGTAACTGACTCAAAGTTCAAGGGGGATTTTGTATAATTTAGCTAAATTTTAAGGGAGTTAAAATTTAAATTTTGAAATGTGAAGGGGATTATTTGTAAATAATCAAAGTTTAGAAGGTTATCTGCAACAGTTCAAAGTTAAAAGGGGTTTTATGAAGTTAGTAATTAAAAAAAAGTTGGAAAGGATTGAAATGGAAACAAAAAGAAAGGAAAATGTTTTGCCTTTGGTTGGCACTGGAAAAAAAAAGGGTTGATAGGAAAATTTTTGTTTGGTTGGAAGAAAATGAGATCGAAAATGAGTTAAAAGATATTTTTGCTCCTATTAAAAAAATATTATTTAAAGGCTCTTGTTTTAGAAATATTATTTGAAGGCCCTTATTTTCACTGTAGCCCCTCTAACCATATGCACGCCATGATCATGAATCACTTCAAATAATTCTCACATAATCACGGCCTAACTACCATAGGTTGCTTGTAGTAAAAACGGAAAAGAAAAAACTCTACTTATCAATCTTTCCATTCTATAGGAATCAGCATTATCATCATTAATTCTATCTCTATTCCACCTTTATGGTTCAGTGGGGCCTAATCCCCAAGTTTTGAACCCTCATAATGTTGTTGGCCTTCCTAAGGTGTAAACTGGAGAGAATCGCCACCCAGGAAAAACCTTTCTAGCAGGGGGAGGGCTTGTTTAGAAAATCACTCCCCCACGGAAAAACTACACCAACAAAAATTCCAAGGTTCTGAGTTGTATTATAAAACCCCAACATGAGAGCATAGCAAACATCAAGCTTCTACACTAGAAGAGTAGAATGGTTAACCAAGCAAACTTTATTAGAAAGGAAAAAAAAGATAAAAATTGAATCCAAGTGGGGATTATTGAAGCACAAGCTTGATAAATATATATGCTACTAAGGAACACTCTATAGTTATCATGTAATCAGAAAATTAAAGCATTTTGTGAGTAGGTTGCATAAAACTTGCACACAATCAAATTGATGAAATAATCCATTTGGAACTTTTAATGAAATAACCCTCTGTTTTGAGTTTTAATGAGTGAAGCTAATAAGAAATCAGTACTCTGTTTGACCCTTTTCCTAATAAAGTAATAGAGCAATAGCCATATATGAGATATTCACCAATCGCTTGTAGTTATACATGAATGAATTAATAACTTTAACCATATGCATGTGATTAGTGGCTCATAGTTATTTAACTTCACTTTCAACCATTGCGCACCCACCCACCGCATCTAATCAAAACCTCTTTCCTTGTGTTGAATATCATAGATTTAATCACAGTCACTATATGGGCACTTTATGGTTAGGTTGTAGTCGACTAACATTTATCCTAGCCATGAAGTGAACACCACCTCCACCTACTCCGAATCAGCTCCAATGAGCAAGGGCCTCTTCGCTTAACTCAACACATACAACTAGAGACCATGGATACATCACATTCCATGCAAACAAGAACACAACAACTACATCGATGGAGAAGAAGGAGCCCACTTGTTCTTCAAGATTGTTTGGATGTCGTCTCGTCACCAGAAAATGTATTCTTCAGTTCCCTCCATTTTCTTTAAGTCCGGCTGTGTGAATTACTCTTAACTCATTCACCACTTTATATCAAATCCACCATCACATCAGGGGTATTTGGGTCTTTGGGATTTTCCTTAAGTGTTGGAAAATGGGTTCCCACCATTTTTTTGTGGGAACCCATTTTCATTTAAATGCTGGGAAATGGGGGCCAATGGGAAAATAATTTCCGAATCAAATGGTGAACCAAACAACAGCAGCTAGAAGGAAAATTCAATTTTCCTTTCCACCCCCCCCCCCCCAAAATTGCATCGATCCAAATGGGCCTTTAGTCTATTTGGAATATGAATGCCCACTAGGAGCCATGGGATATTAGTGTTGTCAAATCACGTTCAACATTATAATTAAGATCTTAATAAATCTTTTGCTTTGGTTTTATATGTATGTAAAGTTCTTGAACAAATGTGGTTTGCATTAAAATAGTTGTTGTCAACACATTAAAACATTGGTTCACCGGTTTTATTATAAGTTCACATTGGTCTAAAAAGTGATGCTTTATTCAATGGGATATTAGTGTTGTCAAATCACGTTCAACATTATAATTAAGATCTTAATAAATCTTTTTTTTTGGTTTTATATATATGTGAAGTTCTTGAGACAAATGTGGTTAACATTGCATTAAAATAGTTGTTGTCAACAAATTAAAACATTGGTTCACCGGTTTTATTATAAGTTCACATTCGTCTAAAAAGTGATGCTTTATTCAACTTTGAAGTCAAGTGAACCCTTCTCTTCATCGGTTTTATATGAAGCGTGTTCAAAGGAAATTAAAAACACATAAATAAATAAAAATACCAAAGATATTTAAGAAAATTAACAATTTAGATTAAAATATTATACTTCTCTAGTCCTATTTAAAAATTATAAATAATTTTTAACATGTTTTATAGAAAGCAAGAAAAAGCTTTTCTTCTATACAAGAAACCAAGAAAAACCTTAAACATAATTAATTTTGCCTTAAAATTTAATAAATTTCTAACTTTACCCTTATTTACTATACATTATATCCTATAAGAGCAAAATCTACATAATAATAAATGAAGGATAAAATTTTACTTTCATATAAAAAATTAATAATGTGACTTATCAATAGAAACAAAAAAATTCCTTCCAATAGGACCAGAGGAATATATTAATTGAGGTTAAAAAAGAGAAACTATTTTTCTAGTGTTATATATAAGGAAAAACCATTCTTAATGTACATGTGTAGTTTCCTTCAATTTTTAAGGAAAAAACAATTCTTGAAGTACCTATAGTTTTCTTCAATTTTAATCTGGTACCTGTGTGTTTTTCGCTCAATATTAAATCATTTAACTCTTTTATAGCAATTAACTTCTATACTGGAGTTAAAAATGTTAATTGAGCTAAGCTATTGGGGCTAACAAAGCTAAAAGAATAAAGCTATAAGATTTAACAAGGAGAAAAAAAATACACAGGTACCAAATTAAAATTTGAAGGGAACTACAGGTGCTTTAAGAATGATTTTCCCAATATTTAATTTGGTACATGTGTGTTCTTTCTCCTTGTTAAATTTTTTAATTTCACTTTTTTAGTACTGTTAGTCCTTGTAACTTTGCTCTGTTTCATTGTTAGCCCTTGTACAGAAACTAATTGTGTTAACATAGTAAAATTAAATTATTAAATGATTTAATAAAGAGAGAAGAAAAAATAAATATGCCAAATTAAAAATTGAAGGAAATTATAAGTATCTCAAGAACAGTTTTTCTATTCATAAAACACTTCCAACATATTTCATCAGAATAAATAAATAAATAAATTTCAGTAACCATGTCTTAAAATTTAATAACTTTTCAACTTTACCCTATTTAATATATATTATATCCCAAGAGTACAAAGTCTACGTGATAATAAATAAATAATAAAATTGTATATTAGGTCACATGAAAAAAATAAATGATTTAACTTATAAATAGAATTTAAATTTTTTTTTTCCTATCTGCCTACAAAATTCGACCAGATCGGGAGTTGGACCAAGAGTATAAATGTTGCTAAATATTCATGTGTATGTGGGGGGATGCCAACATTTGGACAACGTGAATTTTCTCCCATCTTTTTTTCCGGAAAGTTATTGAAATTTCATTGAAAGGTCACGTGAAGTCACATTTCTTTTGTCATTCTCTCACCAACAACAGTTGATCTCCTGAACAAAATACACAGAATGAAATCATCATATGAGCGTGTCTATATCCTTAGTATGTCCATATTCAATGGAACACTTGAGACGTGTGACCAGCATCGGTTAAAAAGCTATATATTTACTACGTCGCTTTATAAGCGTTGTTGAAAGCTCTCATTGATAGACAAAAAAAAGTCTTTTTCCTACAGAAAAGTCTTTCCTGCAGTCATGAGGGAAAACTTTTTTTTAACATAAAAGATAACTAATTTTTAAATAATAAATGTTATCATCACAGGCAGTCAGACACACATATAGTGAGGGTAATATAATTAGTTTTAAAAGGGAACTAAATTATTATAATTATATATAAATTAATGCATAAAATTGAGTAAATTATATAACCTACAATTATAAATATAATAGCAAGTTATAAATTGAGTAAATTATAAATTGTTACTCCTCTAATATGGATATATTTCTCTCATTTCTTCCACTCCTCGCATCCCTCCTCTCCCAACATATATATATAGACTAGATTTATATAAAATGTGACATTTCAATTTCAATCTAAACCTAAATACTATGTTTTTAGTTTGATTATGATATGTAGAAAAGTGGAATAATAAATCATGAATAATGGTCTAAACATTTTAGGAATGAATTAAGACTACTAGTACTTAATTATATATGTGTCTCTTGTGTTGAGCATGGTATGAGAAATGATTCATTCTGTGTATGGCTTATTGATAGTAATAGGAAGTCCTCATTGCAATGATGAACAACTAAAAGGTCATCACCCTCTATACACCATTTATATCATATTTGAATGGTTTAAATCGATTTTGTTTTTTCATTTTTACTCTTTTCAAACAAATTATTTTAATTTGTATAGAATTTTGAAATTAAAATAACCTTTAAAATTTCATTTATTTTTTAAAAATTAACTTTATATTTAAAAAACATGAGTTGAAAATCTTAAAATATATATTGCTAAAATTCTATTTGAATTGTATAGATCTCATCGAAGTAATAATTGAGCTTTTGGTGCTTATCCTTGTACTTGTAATGAGTACTAAAACCAGCTCCATAAATTTTATTCTTTTAGTTTTATGACAAAAGTTGCTTAAAAAAGAAGGTTAAAGGAATTTTTTTTTAAATGATAACAAGTTAATCTTTTTGTTGCCCGGAGGGTTCCGAGAAGCTATTAAGGTGAAGAATTTGACCACGCACGTGGTCAAATTAATATAAACTAGACCATGTCATATCATTTTTTGTTTTCTAATTATGCAGAGCGGCATTATGCATTATTAATTCTTTTTAGTACTATTTTATCTGTGTGTGTCTATATATATATATATATATATATATATATATATATATATATATATATATATATATATTCTCAAGTCACTATCTTCTTACTGTGAATAAGCCATTATAGCATATAATAATAACGCCTATATACTCACAAATAAAGAATCTTTGTTTGAATCAAGGGAGGAAAATACTTAAATATTATTTAAACTTTAAAATTTTAAATTAATTTGATTAATTATAAACATAATAAAATTAATAAAAAAAATATAACAATTGACAATTCAATTTTTTTAAAAATAACTGATTCGAGATTTTAAAATTTAAATAGTATTTAAACCATTTTTCTTTTGAACTAACCAATCACGGCGGCGAAAGTGCAATAACTCCAAATTAACGATTGAAGGTTCAGGGAAACAACCGACACGGTAATTAAATAATCATTTTCAAAAAAAAAGAAGTGAATATACATATAAATACACATAAGTCATGCTTAACAGATCCTGTGCTTCTTCTGTATACTATCACCAAAAAAAACTTATTTCTCTCAAAATGATTCCTAATCATTCTCCTTCCCAATCAGTTCAACAATACTTCATTGAAGATGATCCTTCCTTTATGGACCCCATGAATGATGGATTCTTCTTCACCAGCAACCCTGCTTCACCGGAGCAGGGTGTTAGTAGCTCCACTGGCGCAGTGCTTTATGGCGAATATAATGATCACAACGCAGTGAGACCAGGTGGTAATGACACAGGATCTATGGCGAGTGAAGGGAACGCGCCACCAAGATGGAGGCATTACCGAGGCGTTAGGCGGCGGCCGTGGGGGAAGTTCACGGCGGAGATCCGGGACCCAAAGAGGAACGGTGCGAAGACGTGGCTGGGAACTTATGAGAGGGAAGAGGATGCAGCTTTGGCTTATGATAGAGCTGCTTTCCAGATGCATGGTAGAAAAGCCAAGCTCAATTTCCCACACCTCATCGGATCGGAACAACCACTGCCGGAGCCGCCAAGAGTGGTGGTGGCTGGACACAAGCAGCGTGGCTCACCGTCATCGCCGTCAAACAGTACATCTGAGGATGATGGATCTCAAGGGTCATGTAGGAAGAAGCGCCTCACTGGACTATTGAACAAGTTAGCAACAAATAGAAGCCACGTCAGATTGGGTTGATACTGTAATTAACGGAAAATATCATTCATGTATTTTTGTTTGCCGACAGCGTCATTCATTTAAATTTAGTTTTGAAGGAAATTTCAAAAGATGAATACATCTATGATCTATAAATTATTCTTTTTCATATATTTATTTGAAACGTGGTATCATTATTGTATGTTAAATTTGAAGACTATTTGGTTTAATTTTTTTTCCTCATTTACAAGTTCAAACTTTTTAACCTTATTTAAAGAGAATTGCTTAAATTTTTCATTCCATCCAAAACCATTTTTTTATATTCATTTTATCCTTTACATAAGGTCTATTTATTCAAATTGAGAAGATTAAAAAAAGCTAAATAAATAATTTAAGGGAGAATTCCAAAAAAATACCATTTAAACTTCAAAATCCCAAATAGGTGATTTAACAACAAAATGATTTGTTAATTGCATTATCATTCTTGTTAATCCCATTAACGAATTTGTTAACGGGATTTTGAATGGTATTTTTTTGGCATTCTCCCATAATTTAACTATAGCATCCAACTACGAATGAAGTTAAAGCAAAATCGAAGCATTCTCACATTTTATTATTGTTATTATTTTTATTTAGATCAAAGTATACTGGCTAGAAATAGCACAAAAAAGAGCACCTAAAATGAAGACCATGAAAATCAAAAGGGCACCTAAAATAACCCAACTTCCAACAGTTGACCACAATGACAAGAGGTGCTAGATCAAGCAACCGGACAACAAGTTCATTCTTCAAGTGGTCCATAATTACAACAGGGATCTACTCCACTAAGTTTGTCATACAAGTTTAGTTTTAGTTTATGAAAGAGCTCATTGTCATTCAAAACCCATTATAAAACAAAAAATGAAACACTGAGACTTGATATCAGCTTGGAGCATGAGAGCGTAAAAAGCCGATAGAAAAAGTACATGGAGATTGCAACAAAATCGCAAGATCAATGTGAACCGAAAGTGACATTCGCCTAGGGTCCAAGTATGGACCGAAAGGGACGACGCAAGGACAGTAGGAGAGAGAGACTCAACGCATGGATAGTAGCCTGTAGGAGACGGAGTTGTTTGATTCTATTTTCTGTTTTTTTAAAATAATTTTTAGAAACAAGTTTTAAAAAATAAAAAAAATTATTTAGATAGTTGTTTTGAAATCGCAAGATCAAAGGAATTATCGTTGGTGCCTTATAGGTTTCGAGTTTGGCATCACATACACTAATTAATGTCAAACAATCAACATAATGTTTGGCTGTTTATATTTTCTATCTGTTGCTTTTTAGAAAAGGTAATTTATTTCAAATATGTATGGTAAGATTAAAATATAGATTAAATAATTTTGAGGACAATTTAAAAAAAAAATGTTGAGGACCGCGTATTTGATTATTCATCGAACACAATATATATATATATATATATATATATATATATATATATATATTAGCAAACAACTCTTTCAGAAGTTAGATTCAGAAAACAGATAAAACACATCCACGTGTAGCTATAGAAAAGACATCAATTATTTAATATAATTATTCGCCAAATGATCAATAAAAACAAATAATAACGGTAGTAGCAATAATAACAAAAACAAGCACAATTTACATGTGATGTAACTGGGATAGAAACATGTTTAACAATTATTTTAGCAATAGCATGATGCTGTCTCAATTTTCAAATAAAAGCATCTTATTCTTATCATGCTTCTTCATTTTCTTAGTTGGCTCTTATGGTATAATATATTATCCACTTATCCGAATTCAAAGAGAATTGGGTTTAAAATTAAAAAATATTGGCCAATATAATTTTTTATTTACCAAATTTATATTCAAAACCTTATTTAAGGATTACTAATTAAAGCTCTCAATGCAAGTCCATTATGCTTATTTATTTATTTGACTAAGAAGCTAAGTAAGAGGATGAGAGAATCTAGGACTTGAGTGGCCCAAATGACGTTGATGCAGTTGTCATTATTTAATTGGTTGCAAAAATAAACATTTTCTATGTTATTTTGATGATTTATTTATTAAAAATATAGGAATTGAACATTGGTTTAAAAAATAATTATTTTTAGACGTAACTAGTCACTTTGTAGGAATGGCTAAAATAAAATAATTAAGGCAGTCAAAAAAATTAAGTATTTATCTAATAATTAATATGAATTTATTTGTGAAACTCGTTTCTGTTAATAAATGTAATCAGAGAAATAATATGAAGATGAAGAATATTGAATTAACTACGTAAAAGCAACATGTTCATACAAACCATAATCCACTTGGGTTTAACCATGATTATCCCTCACTTGAAGGTAACTAACAACTAATCATATCATTAGAGATTTAGGAGGGACTTTCCTCTTTAGAGAGAGAGACTCACATTATCCTCTCTTAATATAACGTGGAGCTCACTATCCAACACCCTTAACTTTGGACTAAGACCCTTTATATAGAACAGGTCATCTAGTAACTAAGTGATTAACACTAATCATTCTAACCGATTTAATATTCCAAAACGTCCCCTCATATTGACACTAGTTAGACTCTTAAAAGTGTGAACTTGCAACACAAAACATAGGTTGGAGTGGAATGAACTTGAACTCTTCAATTTCAACTTGTGAATTCATGAAGACATCTTCTCCTTTGACATTCATGGAGATATCTTCCTTTTGACTTTACTAAATCTCAAGTAACTTGTCTTCACAATACACTTGCTTCTCTCTTCCTCATAATGACTGATGCAGGCTTCATTAATGTACTCATCCTCTTGGACTTTCAAAGAAGAATCCTTTTGAAAATTAGAGAAACCCAACAGCACAACTGGATCCCTCAAACATTCGCACATAGTGTAGCACATACTTTCTCTCGCATAAAGCTATGTACATGTCAAGCTCTGCAAATCTTTAACAGTGATTCCATCGACCCCACGGCCAGCACCACCAGAAATATACTTGTGCCCTTCCATGTTAAAAAAAATCTGTTGTTATTATTATTTTGGAAGTACATGACCTTTCAGGATCTAGGATACGTAATATAGCCCAAATTCCACGTTCTCTAATCACCATTTGCCTAATCTGTTCATCTCCATAGGGTACACTTTGAATGAATTGTATGGAACTTACGTGAATTGTTTCGTTCATGGACTTCACAAGCCTGATAAATGTAGAAACCGCACCTTCTTCCACCATGAATCTCTTTATTTCTTTAACACCTACAAGATTGCTCAGTACTCCACAAGTGATAAATATTTCAAACAAAACAGTCTCTGCAAGGCCAAGGCTGGAAATATGAATTGCAGGTGTCGATGTTGGAAATATATGATGAAACTATTCGAGATCTTTTATCTACTAAAAGATCATCCTTGGATATAACATGTGCGTCTATAGCGGAAGATGGAGACCCCAGGAAAGCTTGCTTAACAACTCCTCAATGATAGAGAAACAGAGGAATTAAAACCACGAAATAACCAAATCAAAGTGACGATTTCTAGGCCGAGTTTAGCAAAAAAACTGAAGTCACAATTTCTGGGTCGATTGGATTGAGAAAGAAGTCACAGTTTCTGGAAGATTTGAATCGCCAATCCATAACTCTCAGATCTGAAACTTCTGTTCCAGCGATTGATCAGACTTAGAGCAAGAACTCAGTGTCACGAGATCAAGATTTGACGCCGGCGAATCGAGAAGAGCTAGCCGTCGCAAACGGAAATGCCGTGAATTGAAGTCGCAATCGGACAAATCGCATGAAACTTCGTGCGCTAGTGTTCCCTGAGATCACCAGAATTCCGTTTTTTTCGAGACTAGGAATTTTTCTTAGAACTAGACGGCATTCTTGCAATCCGATCAGATGATTCTCGATGGTATTTCATCGATTGAAGGTGCAATTCTTGCCTCTTAGGGTGTGTGCGATCTTCGCATCTTGGAGTTGTGGTGCAGACCGGAGTTTGGATCTTGATCCGTTAGTTTGTTAGGTCAATAACTGGTGCTCCACCTTGAATTGAGTTCGGATCTTGATCATCCGATGGGCTAATAGGCTGTTTCTTGATGTTTTGGGCTTATTCTTGAATCTGAATGGTACCATGTTAATAAACGTAATCGGAAAGATAATATGAAGAAGACCAAGATTATTATATTAACTGTGTAAGAGTAACATATTCATATAAATCATAACCTATTTGGATTTAACCATGATCATTTTTCACTTGAGAGTGATTAATAACTAACCCTAACTCTAAGGATTTAGGAGAGACTTCCTTCCCTAGAAAAAGAGACTCACATTAATCTCTCTCAATATGGTGTAGATCTTACTATCCAGCACCCTTAACTTTGGACTAAGATCCTTTATATAGAACTTTATGATAATCTAGTAACTAGGTGATTAACACTAATCATCCTAACCAATTCAATATTCCAACAGTTTCAACATACATACGTACATACTCCCTCAATTAGCTAACATATGCAACAAAATCAGAGAACCCTTTGTAATACTATTATAAACTTATACTAATTAATATTTAATAATATGTTTACATATATATTCATCATAGTTATTCATTCAACTGTTCATTTTCTCTTTTCTCCATCCCATATTTTTATTACCCAATTGCTCTGTACGCTATACTTAGTGGGGACAAAATACAAATAAGGCAAATTTTGTTTTCAAAAAGAACCATTTCTTAATATGTGTCTAGTCGCATCCATTGCTTATAGTAGGTGATGGTAAGCCGGTAAGGAGTATATATAATCAAAGATATATAATGTAATAAATTAAAAACAATTTCCAAATTAAAATATAGGGTTAAAGTGCAATTTTGCAAACATGAAGTTTTTTCAAATAGGCATCTGGTACAAATCAATTTTAAAAGAAGCAAAAATATCAATAAATAATTTAGTAGGGTGTAAACCCATCAAAACGTTAAATTTGACCACACGATTGTTAAATTATAAGAGAAGAAAACATTAATAGTATTTAATGAAATTTAACAGTTTTGATGAATTTGTAACTTTTTAAATTTTTTATTGGTGTTTTTGCCACTTCCAAAATTTATCTTAAGGAAAAATTTTATTGGTAAAATTATACTTTAACCCTAAAATATATCATTAATATAATATAGACTAAAAGTAGTCAATTTTAGTGGTTAATGTGAATACCCATTTGAATAGATTAGTCAGAGAGTCTCAATGGATTTTTTTCCAAGAAAATAGTTTTGGACAAAATTTTTGTATACAAGATGTGAGAATTTTAATAATTAGGTTCACATTGATCTGCGTAGAAAGAGATGCTTTTTTACTTTTTTATATCTTAAGTAATGTTTAATAAAACTTTGAAGTGAAGCGATCACTTCTCTTCACCGATGGTTAAACCGTGTCCAACGCCGTGGTTGGTAAAAGTAACAAGAAAGAGCTGATCTTGTAACCCTTTTTTTTTTTTTTTGGGTAGAAGATCTTGTAACCTAACTTGTGGCATATAAGCTTTTTTTTTTTTTTTTAAGTGGAAGCTGATAGATTTAATCTCGTTTAAAATATCAGGCGGTTTTTATTACCTACTCTAATTTAAAATGGTAACAAGAATGACAATTACTACATGACGAACCTCTTCATTTTTATCAATTAATTAATGAGCCAAGCATCTACATTTTTGGAAATAATTAACTCGTCCTATATTATAATTTGTAAAGAGAATTATTCCTTTCTTATCCAAAAAGAGCATATTTCCTTACATACTTTATATATTATTTATAATCATGATATGGATTTTGATATGTACTAACAATCAATCATTTCATGATCAAGGCAATTATCAGCTCTGTAATATCAATATAAGATATAAAATTTATAATTAAATATGATATTTATATATTATAAATACTCCCTCCCATCTCAATTACTATCTCTAGTTTCAAGTATAAGTCATTTTTAACTAGTCTACACATATTAATAAAAATAATTAAAAACATTAAATTTGTCATAGAATTCAAGTGATTTTTAATATAGAAAAAGGAAAAAAAGAACTTTAAAATTACAAACTTACAAATCAGGTATTTTCCAAAAAAAAAAAGAGTTGTGAATTGCTTATCAGATTTTGTTATTCCTTTATTAATTCTTGGTAACAAACCTGATTTGAGATTTTACAATTTTAAAGTTCTTCTTCTATCTTTTTCCCTTTTTTTACCAAACTCCAATGTCATATTAATTTTTATTCTTTCTCACCACCTTATTAAATGTAGGCATATGTGTGTGTGGAAGAAAAGTATCTAAGGATCCTTAAAATTATCAAATATCTCAAAAAACAAGAATACCTTCTAAAAGATGCCAACATGTGAGACTCAAGTGAGTAGTTGGAATTTGGAGCAAAATTTAAACATTAATAATATGAAAATTTTTAAAAGAATTAATTTTTGACATAATTAAAAGAAATACTCACTAACTTATTGAAATTTAAGTTCAAGCAGTTCAAATCAACATAAAAAATTATTATAAGTCGCATTATTTACAAAACTTGAAATCTAGTTTACTTTAGTCAATTTAAGTTGTTATTTCCTCAAATAAATATTTCGTTACCAATAAATAAACTTTAGATCGACCCTACAAAAGTCTGCCTAAAACAAAAACCAATGGGATCTCCTTTTTCATTTTTAATTAATAATTAATTCAAGACACAGAAACAATTTGCTGAGCTGTAGGTTCCTAGAAGTTTTCTAAGTCAAAGGATTAGACAACGTGCTGAAATTATTTCTGTTTAGAAAATTTTGATTGTTGTTGGTTTGTTCTTGTCTTTATTTTTATAATGCAAAGCGTCGTCATCCATTATTGCGGCATTCAGGTTTGAAGGCAATTGTGGATGATGAATAAATTTATAACACTTCACTAAAAAACTTATGAAAATTTTGCAGTTGATTATAATTATAACTATTTATTGCTTTTCAGATTTTATAATACTTCTATATATTTCCATATTTTCTTCAACATTATGCATTTGATTATTTTTAAAATGTAGAAACTACTACTTACTTTCTCAAAACTTATTTTATTTGTCAAATATATAACATAAGCTAACTGGCACGCACTCAATATTTAATAATAAACTCTTTATCTACAATTCCGAATAGACTAAATTATGTTTGATCCTCTAAACATACATCAAGTTGTAGTTTAGTCCATTAAGTTTATCGAGTGTACATTTTCAATCTCTTAATTTTAACATTGTTAATTTATTTTTTTAGTGCAAACTTAGCGTATTCTCAAGTTATTCTGGATTTGAACCTAATCTTTATTAGACTGGGTGCATTAAAGTTAAAATCCTCCCAACAAGTATTTTTCCCAAAATTCAAATT
Organism: Albizia julibrissin; assembly: GCA_037074505.1. Taxonomy (NCBI): domain Eukaryota; kingdom Viridiplantae; phylum Streptophyta; class Magnoliopsida; order Fabales; family Fabaceae; genus Albizia; species Albizia julibrissin. The sequence continues at coordinate 15,472,649 of CM073481.1, read as the reverse complement.
TGATTGTTGGTTGATATCGTTAATTTTATTAAAGGAGACCCAACAATTAAATGATGACAATATAAGGCATGTTTAAAATTTATTCATTTAATAAAATAGTTTTATACAAAGCATGCTTATTATATTGGTGGTATACATTAAAAAGAAGAGCGGTGGATATATTTGAACAGGAACAAAGTTGAATTTTATTTTATCAATTTCAGACATATTTAAATGAGTTAATAGCTCTTTTTTTTTATTTTAGTTAGGTGGTTAAAAATGACTTATATTTTGAATCAAATGGATAATAAAAAAAATTGGGAGAAGTCCCTATTTAAAAACTTTATTGGTAGAAGAACATAAATTCATGTATTTGTATATTTTTAAAATCTTTCCAAGTACCGATATTTTTTTGTATAGAAATATATCAAGTCTTTATAACCAATAACATTTCCAAATAGAGACATTTCATAGGTTTTCCTATAATAATTAATAAGAAAAATGACAGAGATGAGATTAGAGCCGGGAAAACGGGCCGAGTCCGTCGGGCCGGCCCGTTTAGGCCTTGAATTGATAAGGATCAGGCTTAAAATTTTTTCCTCAAAAGTGAAAGTAGGCCTAAGGCCTATATATATATATATATATATATATATATATATATACATTTTAAAAAAAATTATTTATTTGATAATAATATTATTTATTTTTTATACTTTGTTAATGATGTTGCAAATATTTAGTTGTTATCACTACTACAAAAGAGGCCTTTAGTGATGCACATTTAATGACGTTTCTTAAAAAAACGCCGTAGGTAACTGCTTTATTTTTTTTTCTAAAAAAAGAAATAACAACCTATAGCGTTTTCTATTATAAGTGTTGTAAGTTAGAGTTGAGATACTATGGCTCTTCCTTAAAAAATGTCATACAAGGCTTTTTGTTGTTGTTGCCTTTTCTTCTTTTTTTTTTATATCAAGTAAATCAACTATGGCGTTTTAAAGGAAAGCGTCATAAATTGTATAATAATTTAAAATTATTCTGAACATTTAGATATATACAGATACACAAATTAAATAAACTTCCCCTAACTTCTTTATTTCTAATGCTAATAAATATTTAAAAAATAAAATTAACAAAAGCATATGAAAAAAAACATACCTAAACAAAATTTCACGTTGGATTCTTAGTATACAAGTTGGCCTTAGCAAAAAAATAATTGCTCCACACACACACACACACACACAAACAAACCTTTATGTATTAAAAAAAAACCTTTGGCATAAGGCTGCCATAAAGAAACAAAAGGAATATATTCCTTTTGAAATTAAACAACTACGCTTCACGTGAAGCTAGTTGTAAGGCCAAGGAAGAGGACCTTGGCCGGCGCTTCTTCTAAAGCGCCGGCCAAGGAAATGACCTTGGCCGGTGCTTTTTCTGAAGCGCCGCCAAGGTCATTTCCTTGGCCACCCTTGACCCAAGGTCCTTTTTTTTCCTTTCTTCTTTTCTTACACTCGCCATCAGCATTTTGTTGTTGTTCTTCTTGTCTTTTCTACTTTTCTTTTTTTGTCAGTGCTTTTGTTCTATATCTTCTTTTCTATCTTCATTTTGCTTGCCATATTCATTTTACAGACTTGAGGAACGATTTTAGTTCACTTTGAAAGCTATCTCTCTTCTTCACCTGCAGGTAAGCTTCCTTATAATTTCTCTTTTCATTACTTACTAGATTTTTTTTATTTTATTTATCTTTCTTTTTCCCAAAACGTTAGAAAAATCATTTTGATCTGTTTAATTTTTTCATGTTTTGGCTCTTCTTTAATATAAATATACTTCCACTTACAATATTACACGTCGAGGTTATATTAGTTTGGTTTGGCCAATTTGAGAGATTATTACTAATTTATTATTCAATGTTCTATTCTGGATGAAGTTATTAGTGATTCTTTTTATGTTATTTTATTTTTTAAAAAGTGTGCTTTTGGACGGCGCTTTAAAATAAAATGCCGTTTAACAACATGCTTTTTACATAAATTTCCTTTATGACGTGCTAATTTTTTTTAAACACCTTGGACGGCGTTTTCTTTGAAAAACGCCTTACAATGCTATCTAAATTCATTTTTACGCGTAGGAGTGTCATTTTTTCACTTTCTCCCGCATCTTCATTATATTCTATTTGACTGCGTGAAAAACAGAAGCTTCTTTGGTCCCCCACCTTTTACATTCTTTATTCTTGTCTCCTCTAATTTCTCCATGGAATCTGATTTGTTCAATATTTGGTCACCACTTCGGTTGCAGTTCAAAGCTTCTCCGATCCCACGTGTTGTTTTCAACTTTTGTCGCCTCGTACAACCTTTTTTTCTCCTGTAAGTGCCTTTTCCCCTAAAATGTGTGTATTTGTTTTTCCTTTTTAGTTGAAATTTGTCCTAAATCTGAATCGTTTAAAAACCGTGTATAACTCATACATGAACAATATAAATACTGGAGTTTTTTAATAAATAATTTTTTTTGTTGAAAAAAAGGTAAAATATGAGCAATGAAAGAAAGAATGTTGAGATTGTTGAAGGAGAGAGAAATTAATGGTGAGGATATGATAGGTGGACGGTGAGACAAGAGAGAGAGGAAATGCAAATTAAAATAGTTACAAATTAACATTGTTGAAGAACATCTGTTGTTGTATATGTGGTACTGCTTATTTTTTTAAACCTTTGTTCTTTGTAGTTATTATAAGGTTTGAATTGATTGGATGTAATTTAATTTTGGTTAAACTGTATTTGTAGTAGTCCTTTCAAGTACATACCAAGTATATATACTTTTAATCTATTAATTATAAATATGATGCTGCTCGATTAATAATTGATTGATTATTTATGACTTATAGAATGTATTTATTTTTTGGAAAAATTTTCAAATTTAATTTTAGGATGTTATGTGTCAATTTTTTTAAAATAAATAGGAAAAGATAAAAGTAATTAATAACTAATTATAACTGTATTAGACAAGTAACTAGCCACTTAAAAAAATATATTTAAGGTATAGATGGATCGAAAATGGATGTCTTCCGATCGGCGCTCAAGAGAATATATAGATGGTGTGAAAGAATTTATTAGATTTGCAAGAGAGCACACAAATGAGCCTAACAAAATATTGTGTCCTTGCTTATCTTATTGCTATGGAAAGAGGATTAGTCAACCTGATTTGCTAGCTAGATCATTTAATTTATCATGGAATTGATCAATCATATACACGATGGACAAGACATGGTGAGACGGATGATGCAAGTAGTGATTGGGTGCATAGCACAACCGGTGCTTCGAATGATGAGTTTGACCCAAGCATGTGTGATGAGGATGATGGCCTTCAAGAAATGCTAAATGCAGTTGAAGGGGTGCTTCATAACTGTCCTAAAGAATTTGAGAAGCTGAAAGGTGATGCAGAGAAACCATTATATTCTGGTAGCACTAAATATACAAGATTGCTAGCAAAATTGTACAACTTTAAAGTGCGCTATGGATTGAGCGATTCTGGTTTCACCGTACTTCTTGAACTTATGGAAGATATGCTCCTAGAAAAAAATGTACTTCCTACCAAGACATACGAGGTAAAGCGAATACTTTTCTCAACAACTGGCATGGGTTTTGAGAAGATCCATACATGCCCTAACGATTGCATATTATTCCGTAATCAGTATGCAACATTAGAGAAGTGCCCTAAATGCAATGCATCTTGATATGGGAAGAAAGGGAAAAGTTCGTTGAAGGTTGTATGGTATTTTCCCATTATTTCGAGATTTAAACGATTTTACAGTAATGCGGAGATTGCTAAGCTGTTGACATGGCATGCAAATGAACGGATTGAAGACATGAACCTTAGACACCCTGCAGATGCCCCTAAATAGAAAAAAATTGATCATGACTACCCTGACTTCGCATGTGAAGAAAGGAACTTGCGCCTTACACTTTCGACTGATGGAATCAATCCCCACAGGGTTCAAAGCAGTATACATAGTATGTGGCTGGTGATATTGATGATTTATAGCCTTCCTCTACACTTGATCATGAAACGTAAGTTTATGATGTTATCCATCTTAATTTCTGGACCAAGGCAACCTGAGAATGATATAGATGTATACTTGGCTACTTTAATTGATGACTTGAAGTTGCTTTGGGAGGAAGACGTTAATGTGTATGATAGGCACAAGGAAGAAAAGTTTCACTTTGAAAGCCATGTTGTTTGGAACAATAAATGATTTCCCTGCTTATGGTAATTTGTCCGGATATAGCGTCAAAAGATATTGTGCGTGCCCTATATGTGAAGATGACACTCATTCAGTGAGACTAGATCAATGTAAGAAAAATGTTTACATGCGACATCGAAGATTCTTACCATCAAAACATCATTGGAGGAAGTGGAAAAAAGCTTTCAATGGTGATTCAGAAGAAGGTAGCCCACCAAAGATGTTGACCAGTAGTCAGGTATTTGAGAAGGTTAGACACTTGGATAACAATTTTGGCAAGCCTTTTGCAAAACAAATCGAACAAGCGGCTGGAAGAAGAAGTCTATTTTCTTTGAATTTCCATATTAGAAGTTCTTATATGTGAGACATTTTCTTGACGTGATGCATATAGAAAACAATATATGTGATAGTTTAATTGGCACGTTACTTAATATGCAAGGAAAAAGAAGGACAGTGTTAATGCGAGGTTGGATTGGTCAAATTGGGCATCAGAGAAGAGTTGACACCGGTTGAGCAAGAATACCACACTTATCTTCCTCCAGTGGCTTATACTCTATCGAGGAAAGAGAAGAAGTTATTTTGTGAGTTTCCTGAAGGAATCAAAGTTCCAAAGGGCTATTCTTCAAATATAAACAATCTTGTGTCAGTGAAAGAGTTAAAGCTAAAGAACCTAAAATCTCCTAATTGTCATGTGCTCATGCAAAATTTTGTACCTGTTGATATACGGTTAATCTTACCCAAAAAAGTAAGGAATGTCATCACCAAACTTTGCATTTTCTTCAAGCTAATTTTTAGTAAAGTGGTTGATTTAACAAAGTTATTAGATTTACAAAGGCTGATTGTTTGTACTTTGTGTGAACTTGAAATGTATTTTCCACCTTCATTTTTTGATATTATGGTCCATCTAACTGTACACTTAGTGAAAGAGGTTCAATTGTGCAGTCCAGTGTACCTGAGATGGATGTACCCGAATGGGCAGTTTATGAAAATTTTAAAGGGATATGTGAAAAATAGATATCGACTAGAGGGTTGTATAGATGAGTGTTACATGGTTGAAGAAGTAAGTGGCTTCTGTACTGATTTTCTATCAAATGTTGACCCTGTAGGGATCCCCAAGTCTCGTCACTATAGGCAAACATCAGGGAAAGGAACAAGTGGGAAGGATGTAATTAGGATATTATTGACAGAATGGGAGCAAGCTCACTTGTATGTGCTACATAACACTGATGAGGTTGAACCATATGTTAAAGAACACAAGGATGCTCTTCGATCGATACATGGTGATAGGAATGAAAATTTTATAACAAAAGAGCACAACCGTCATTTTCCAAATTGGTTACAAAGGCGCATTAATGATGAGGTGGAGATGAATCCTGATTCAGTTTATGAATACTTGAGATGGTTATCGAATGGCCCAAGCTTTAATGTGTTGTCTTTCAATGGTTATGCAATCAACGATTACATATTCTACACACATGAACATGATACAAGGAACACAATGTAGAATAGTGGGGTAACACTTGTTGCTGATTCTTGGCATAAAACCAGTGCTAAAGACATACACCCCATCTATGCACTAATGTCATATTTCGGTGTTATTGAACGAATATGGGAGTTAGATTACACTATGTTTAGGATCCTTGTGTTCAGATGTAAATGGGTAAATAACAACAGTAGGTTACGTACAGATGAGTTGGGGTTTGTTCAAGTGGACCTTTCTAAAGTTTGGTATAAAGATGATCCTTTCATTTTAGCATCGCAGGCCAAACAAGTGTTTTATATTGTAGATCCTGCTAGAAGAATTGGTCCATTATGCTTCCATCAAATAAGATTCATCAAGAACAAGTTGATGTCGAAAGTGATGAATTCTTGAATATTCCTGAGGATGGTCTTTCTTTTGAGATGTTGTGGTCAAAGTATATTGTTATAGATGAAGATGAAAATGAAGATGAACCCTTATACATAAGACATGACCATGATGAGGGGACTTGGATTTTAAATCAAACAAGAAAGAGGAAAAGATGATAACGAGTGACTCATTTTTTTACCTTGTATGTTTAATTACATGTATATATGTTAATATATTTTACCTTAATTTACTTTCATTTTCATGATTGTCACTATGCATTGATGTTTCATTTGGTTTATTTAACTTGTAGGAAAATGGATCCCCCAAATATGGATGAGGTTGTTGTTGTTGATGATCAAGGTCAGGCTGCCTCACAGGCCGCATTCGAGGCTGACGTAACCTAAAGAAGGACGGTAATAAAAAAACTAATCAAGCTCAGGAGTAAGGGCATGAGGATAGACCTTGAATGGAATGCGAACGAAAATCCAATCGGACCTAATGCTAGCACATTTATTTTGTTCATTGAGATTGTGGTTAGAGAAAGAGTCTCGATTACATTTTCAGATTGGAGACAGGCAAAGAAACATCACGCGAATATAATATTGGGTACAGTTAAGGTAAACAGTTTTTACTTTATTTGCAGGTTGTTTACTTTCATGAGATTACAATGTAACAAGTAACATGTGTTTTTTTTGTTATAGTCTTGTTTCAATATCGAAGAAGACAGAGACAAATACGTGCTGCAAAAATGTAGTCGACTTCTCCATAATTTTTGTTATGACCTTGTTAGATTCTACTTGTGCGATAACAATAGTAATATCAATCATACACCACCGGAATTGTATGATGGAATCATAACACAAAAGCAGTGGGATGAGTTCGTGATCTCACATACTACACCGCAATTTATGGTAACATAATATTTACTTTTACGGAGTACTTGTAATGGGTATTTGTAACTTACATTTATTCATATGATTGATTTGTATCTAAACAGGACAAAAGTGAGCATAACTGGGAAAGCGCGTCAAACATGCCATATCGGTACATGAAAGGAGCTATGTCATATGCAGTGCTGGAACAACAATTAGTAAGAAAACTAATCATTATTTATTATTAGGAATATAATTTCTATGACTAAACTTTCACTATAACTAACTTTGACATGTAGATAAAAGAGTCCCACCCTGATGTCACACGTTTACTATGACATGATTTGTTTGTGGCTGGCTGTACAAATAGCAAGGTTGACATTCCCAGTGAGCAAGCCAAGGTGGTTACGGATTACTGTGTGAGTAGCGGATTATATATATAATAAAGATTTAGCTCTACTTAAATAATTCTATAATACAATAACTAATAATGTTGTACTTCTTTTTTGTGATAGCGCACAATGACCCAAGAACAACTGGAGTTGGGGAACTATGTTAGTCCTGACGACTTGCTTAGTAAAGCTCTTGAAACTCCTGAGCATAGTGGTTGTCTTCGGGGTACTGGTTTTAGAGTCACCTATGTTAAAGCAAGCTTTTCACCCAAGAGGGGGGGGGTGAATTGGGTGATTACAAAATAAATGGGAAATTTAAACTCAATGTATAAAACTTAAAGCATAGTTAATGAAGGAAGAGATATCACCAAGGTTCACACAGAGATTTATACTGGTTTGGTCTCAACCACTTGACCTACGTCCAGTCCTCAGAAATCCTTCTGAGCCTTTCACTATATCTTCCAAGATTCAGTGGGTTCTTGGCACCTCAGTACAACTAGCAAGTTCCTCTAGACACTCGCTCCCCCTTACACAAGGTAATCTCAAATCCCTACTTAAGGTTCCTCAACCTTAAGTTAACAATATTGAAAATGATTAAGTATGATTGAAAAATCTCTCTTTCAGAGTATGTAGATAAGAACTGAAGCACAGATGAAGAAATGAAGCTTTTTGTGAAGATATTGCTTGTAGAGTATTCAGGCATTTTTCTTCGTTGTTGTATTTTTCGAATGCCTGGACATATATAATAGAACCTTTGAAGACCGTTGTAAATTTGTCTGTTGATTCAAATGTGCTTCTGACAAATGCACCAGTATTTGTCTTTCCGTTATTTATGAATTTTGCTACCGCCCACGAATAGTTGTCGTTTGAATGGAGAGTTCAGTTACATGTTGAGTGCGTGATGGTGGAGTACAGCTGTAACACACTTGTGAATATCACCGTTAGAAAATATTTGTATATCCACAGAATAATATGATTCACTGGAAGTGTTTTCTGAAGAATCAATAAAACCATCGGGAGTGATCTTGTTTTCGCAACTGAGTAGTAAAATAATATACCATATGATTTTGACAGCAATCTAGAGCATTCAGTAATGATTATTAATATCAAAGACTAACTAACAAAAACTACTGACTTTCATAGGAGTAATAGCAAATGGATCACATTGTATGATTAAAAGTGTTTACTGGAGTAATAATTCATTATTGGAGAAAATGTAATATCACTGGAAGTGAATATAATAACACTGGGAGTGATTTTGAAATCGTTGAAAGCTTCTGTCAGTGATTGCTGGTTCACTTGAAGTGATATTGAAATTTCCATGTTTCACTCGAGTGAATTTGGAATCACTGGAAGTGATTTTGTAAACAGTGATTTCTTCTTGCAGTGATTTTGAATCCACTGGAAGTGATTTGCAACTTTTCAAACATCACTCGAGTGATTCAAGATCACTGGAAGTGATTTGGCAAACAGTGAAATATTCTTACAGTGATTTCCAATTCACTGGAAGTGATTCAGCGAAAATGCAACATCACTCGAGTGATTCAGGATCACTGGAAGTGTTTTGAAATTCTTCAGGTATCACTCGAGTGATCTGGCATTCACTGGAAGTGATTTTCAAAACAGTGAATTTTTTTTGCAGTGAATTTTCATTCACTGGAAGTGATTTGGCGCATCACTCGAGTGATCTAAGCTTCACTGGAAGTGATATTGAAATTTTGGCTAATCACTCGAGTGATCTGAGCTTCACTGGAAGTGATTTTCAAAACAGTGAATTTTTCTTGTAGTGATTTATCGATCACTGGGAGTGATTATGCGGATCACTCGAGTGATTTCACATATCACTCGAGTGATCTGTCATTTTTCCCAATCACTCGAGTGATTTCAGTGATCACTCGAGTGATCTTGCACAGATCACCAGAATTACTTCCTTTGCTGATAATTAATCCATGAGCTTCCAAAACATGATTTGTTATCATCAAAACATGAAATCTAACATTCTCCCCCTTTTTGATGATGACAAAACATATTATATGATCAAGTTCAAAATTGATTTTTCTAGCAAACTTTACTTGATCTTTTTCAAAATTATGCAATAATTTTGATTAGCAATAACTAAGAGGAGTTTGTTTAAAAGATTAAGAGTTTTTTTTTTGACCTTTTAGAAAATAAAAGATGTTAGTTCAAAGTTCAAAAACCATTGTAAGCAGAAATTAAACATGCACATATGAAGTAACTTCTTGCTTTTCTTGAAATCATTTTGGCAGCTGCAATACATTAAGATTTTCATGAGATCATGTTGGCTGCTGCAATCATAAACACAGATGCATTAATATTTTCATGAGATCATATCATAAATGCATATTCTCATTAGATTAAAGTCAAGTACATGTCAGTTCTGAAAAGCATGTTGAGACTACACAAGCTACACAATTATATGACAAGTATTGAAACTACAAAATAAAATACATATGAACCAAAAGAAAATACATATGATCATATCAGTTTTTCTCCCCCTTTTTGGCATCATCTAAAGGAGAGGTAGACGGTGTAGATGCCTGAGTGGATGCAGAAGCAAAGAAGGAGGTAGGTGGAACATATGGAATAATTGAAAGCTGTGCAGGAGACTGAAAGGAAAAAGTGGTAGAAGATGGTTCAAGAGGAGTGGTGGAAGTGGAATGAGTAGGTCCTATAACCTCTGTAGTGGCTTCCTCAACTACAATTTCCTCAATATGAGAACTGGAATCAGTGTGATGTGAAGAAGATGATGGAGTCTGGAGGATGGGATCAGCCTGTGGTATATCACCAACAGGAATAGGGTCAGAGATAAAGGATGTTGGAGGTGCAGAAGGAGTGTCTGAAGGAATGATGGGGGAATGATGGGAGGATCAGAGAGTGAAATATCTGGAAGTGAAGAGTCTGATGGAGGAGGTACATGTGAAGTGGTAGGTGATGAGTCAGGGAAAGGAATGTGAAGGTGAGACCTGAGTGCATCCTCAATCCTCTGAATCCTCTGTGTCTGTTCTGTCTGGCGCTCAAAAAGTAAGTTGAAGTTATGATTCACTGCTGCTACTAATACTGTAATTTGATCGTTGACTTGATCAATCAGTTGAGCGTTAGACTTCTTCAACTGAGTAACAGCAGATTGGATTACTTCCTGAATATATGTCTGAAGAGCAGCCTGAGTGAAAGAAGGACCATGAGAGACTGCCCTGGAAGACTGAGCCTCATCCATCTTGGAAGGTGAAGGATCCATCCTCTGAGGATCTCTCTGGCTTGCCTCAGGAGGTGGTGAATGGTGTCTCTGAGGCTGTGAAGATGCTCCAACTGGAATGGTAATTCCCATCCGAGTGAGGTGAATCTTCCCAAACTTAGGAATCCTCACAATATCTCCCTCAGGTTTCAAATGCCAAATATTGTGCATGGAAAGTATGTAGGACACAAGCTGAGGATAGGGAATAGTAGCAGACCTGGAGTAGTGAAACCTGAACCTCTTCATTTCTTGAAAAATGAGTTCACCCATATTTCTCCTTTCTCTGGTCATAAGAGATGCCATCATTTGAAGATCCTTCCCCGTGATATGAGTGAAGTTCTTTGCCTTGTTAACCATGCTACGGGAGTAAATGTAGAACAAGGCTCTCTGGTCATTGGTAAGAGCAACTGGGGAAGAGGGTAAAGGCACACCAGGCTGTCCTGGTCTAAAGATATCAACTAGCTCATGAATATTAAAGACACGTGGAGGCTTCATAGGAACATCCTCTATGCCTAGATAGGTGTTGATAAGATCTCCAGACAGTAGGACTTTTTGATCTCTTATGCTTGTCTCAATTATCTCAACAATGATATTTCCTTGGCTATCTTTTACATAAGCAATTTTCATGTTACAGTAAAAGCATTTGACAACCAAAGGATTGTAGGACATTCTCAGTCTCAGCCATGGTTCATATTGTTTCAGATAAGAGGTCAAATCAATATGGAATTTCTGTTTTAGTTCTTCCAAATCAACCCACACAACAGGATTGAAGGTTCTTTTGGCAAAATGTGAGGCAAACACAATGGAGTTCAAAATGCTGAGATTACCAGTGTTATACCCAGGAGGAGGTTCAAGAAGTTCAGCGGTTTCTCCAGCCAGGGACTCAGATTGTCGACTACCAGTGGCTTGACTTGCATACCGTGACTTCTGAGGAACGGAGGCTGCTAAGATATTCACAACCCATGTGATTTTCCTTTGCAAAGTGGACTCTTGGATGTCTGCTTCTCGCTGTTTTTCTTTCCCTTTCCCTTTCATGCTGGTATGCGAATGGGTAGCCATTCCCGTTGGTTCCTCAATCCGAATTCCTTTGGGTCTTTGAATAGAAGGATTGGGTTCTGGTTCAGAGGGTGCTTTCGGCCTCTTAGACGGTGGTGAAGGTGGAGGAGATTGCCCGGGCCTTTTGGTTCTTGCTATGGGTACCGACGCTTGAAGAGACGAGAGATTTGACGCTGGGTAACTGTCGGAAATGAGAGGCGAGATTATGACTAAAATGGACTTACTTTAGAGGGGTTTTATCGGTTGAGGAGAGTAAAGAGGATTTCCATTACTGGGTTCAAGAGGTTTTAAGGAATTTGAGAGGATTTCAGCGAGTGGAGGTGACGGTTTGAAGGAAGTGAACAGTCGCGAGAGAGAAAACTGATATAACCAAATTTTTTAACATTCACTCGAGTGATTTTGGGTTTCACTCGAGTGAAATATAAAAATCACTCGAGTGAAGTCCAAAAACACTTCACAGAATCTGAAATCACGCTGTAACTGCAAAATTTTTAATTAAAATACTCATGTGACTTACCTGTGACAAAATTATCAATTTAATTACTTAATTTACCTGTGATTGCAGTATTTCACTTTTCACTCACTCGAGTTGTTCTTTTATCATCACCCGAGTGTTTTCCTCTCTGTTTGTCCCTGTTATTTGAAGGTATTACAGAGCATCCTGCAAAACAACTTTGTAGATCCTCCGATGCTTAAGTTAGTAATGGGATCATCAAAATAATATGAAATCAACATTTATAAAGATTAAACAACTTACAATTCATTGGGATTTACCATTCCCAATTCCCTTCGTATATGCATGAATTGTTCTCGGGCAAGAGGTTTAGTGAAATATCAGCTAATTGCAAGTGTGTAGGTATGAATAACACCTTGACATCTCTTTTATGAATATGATCTCTAATGAAGTGATGTCTCACATCAATATGCTTGGTCCTTGAATGCTGTATAGGATTTTTCGCCAAGCTTATTGTACTGGTGTTGTCACAGTAAATAGGAATTTCTTTAAGATATATGCCAAGATCCTGAAGTTGTTGTTTTAGCCATAGTGCTTGTGCACAACAGCTTGAGGCTGCTATGTATTCTGCTTCCGTTGAAGATAATGATACTGTAGTTTGTTTCTTACTGAACCAAGAAACAACTGCGCCTCCAAGGAATTGACATTGCCCACTTGTGCTCTTCCTATATGTTTTATAGCCACCATGATCAGAGTCAGAATATGCAACTAAATATTCATTACCTATTTTGGGATACCATATACCCAACTCTTTTGTGCCTGCCAGATATCTGAAAATTCGTTTCACTAATTCAGCATGTGACACTTTGGGGCATGACTGAAATCTTGCACATAGACCAACACTGAACTGAATGTCAGGTCTGCTGGCTGTGAGATAGAGTAATGATCCAATCATTCCTCGATATTGAGTTATGTTGAAGTCAACTCCTTTTTCATCAGCATCCATCAGTACGGTTGAACTCATAGGTGTATCTGTACCATTAGCTTCATCCAATCCAAACTTCTTAAGCAATTCTTGAAGATATTTGGTCTGTGATATGAATATTCCATTCTTCCTTTGTTTAATTTGTAAACCCAGAAATAAAGTCAATTCTCCCATCAATGACATTTCAAATTCTCCTTGCATTATCTCAGAGAATTCTTTACACAAAGAATCATTAGTAGCTCCGAATATAATATCATCAACATAAATCTGAACTACCAAAATATCATTTAGTTTTCGTTTTATAAATAAAGTTGTATCGACTTTTCCTCTAGTAAAACCAAATTCGATGAGAAATTTGCTCAACCTTTTGTACTAGGCTCTAGGAGCTTGTTTCAAACCATATAAGGCTTTCTTGAGTTTGAAAACATGATTTGGTTTGGATACGTCTTCAAATCTTGGAGTTGTTCTACATAAACTTCCTCCTTGATGTACCCATTTAAGAAAGCACTTTTCACATCCATTTGATATAATTTGAATCCTTTGATGCATGCAAAGGCTAAGAGTACTCGTATAGCTTCCAATCTTGCTACTGGAGCATATGTTTCCTCATAATCAATTCCTTCTTCCTGATTATAGCCTTTGGCAACCAATCTAGCCTTGTTTCTGATAATAGCTGCGGATTCATCAAGTTTGTTCTTGAATACCCATTTAGTGCTAATAACCGAGTGGTCTTTAGGCCGGGGCACCAAATCCCAAACTTGATTTCTGTCAAATTGATTTAACTCTTCTTGCATTGCTAACACCCAATCATTATCTGATAGGGCTTCTTCAATGTTAGAAGGTTCTAATTGAGAAATGAATGCAGAAAAACTCACTTCGTTTAAAACTTTGTTTCTAGTTTTGACTCCTTCATTAACTCCACCTATCACTTGATCTAGAGGATGACTCTTGATGTATTTCCAGGCTCGAGGTTGATCTGGATTACTTAGTTCAACTTCTTTTTCAAAATTGTCAACCTCAAGATTTGGAGAGTTAATAGATGGTTGGTTTCTAGTTATCTCATCATCAAAGTTTTTACTAGAGGATACATATTCATCGAATACAACATGAATTGATTCTTCTACAACACATGTTCGATTATTAAAAACTCTAAATGCTTTACTTTGATTTGAATATCCTAGGAAGAGTCCCTCATCAGCCTTAGAATCAAACTTTCCAAGATTATCTTTACCGTTGTTATGAATAAAGCACTTACAGCCAAATATGTGTAGATGAGCGAGGTTTGGTTTCCGTCCCTTGTAGAGTTCATATGGTGTCTTTCCAAGTTTGGTTCTGACATATGCTCTATTTGAGATGTAGCATGCCGTGCTCATTGCGTCTGCCCAGAAGACTTGAGACATATTCTTTTCGTTGAGCATTGCTCTAGTCATATCTGTAAGAACTCTATTCTTCCTTTCCACGACACCATTCTGTTGTGGAGTTCTTGGTACTGAAAAATTGTGATCGATGCCATTTGTATCACAATATTCTGCAAATGCTTGATTATCAAATTCTCCACCATGATCAGTCCTGATTCCTGCAATTAACATACCTTTCTCATTTTGCACTTTCTTGGCAAAGGCAATAAATTTACAAAAAGTTTCATCTTTGGATGACAGAAATATATTCTAGGTAAATCTAGAGAAATCATCAACAATAACAAATGTGTACAAGTTTCCACCGAGACTCTTAACTCTTGCTGGACCAATCAGATCCATATGCAATAGTTGAAGTGGTCTGTTAGTGGTAATTTCAGTTTTTGGTTTAAAGGAAGATTTAGTTTGCTTACCTCTTTGACAAGCATCACAGACTAAATCATTCTTGAAATTAACATTAGGTAGTCTAATTACCAAATCCTTTTTGAGTAACTTTCCTAATTGATGCATATTAACATGGGCAAGTCGCTTATGCCAAAGACAACTCTTATCAGTGTTACTTAGAAGGCAATTTTCAAAAATACTTTCATTCATATCAAGAGTATAGCAGTTACCTTCCCTTTTTTCCTTGAGTTTGGTCTTTAACTTTTTCTTTTCAATTTGCAGATCCTTCTTACTGACTATCAGGCATTCTTCTGAATCAAATATTACCCAGTTGTCTTTATCCGTGCTTTGGCTTACACTTAGTAGATTGTGACATAGGCCTTCAACGTAATATACGTCTTTGATTTTATCCTTGACTTCCCCAAGCCCTGCTATCCTTCCAGTTTGATTTCCTCCAAATTTCACCTTGCCACCTTCCTTAGGTACTAATGTGGTGAAGTTCTCAAGATCACCAGTCATATGTCTTAAACATCCACTATCTATATACCATTTGTTTGATTTGGATTTTCTGAGACAAACCTGCAGTTAAGGATAATTAAGTTTTAGGTACCCATATCTTTTTGGGTCCTTTTGGGTTAGTATAGATAACTTCTTGTCTATGAACCTTCTTAGGTATCCATTTATAGGTTCCTATAATTCCTTTCTTTTTATGAAAACACGAAGAAGTATAATGTCCTTTTCTATTGCAGTAATTACAATAAGCATAAGGATTAGATGTGTGCACAGAACGTGTGAAATAACTTAGATATGATTTACTTCTTGTCTTCTTCTTACCTTTTCTTTTGTCTAGGTTCGGATCATATCCTATACCAGACTTATCATTCACATGACGTTGTGCTTTTAAAATAACATTTAACATTTCATTTCCTTTTGTAAACTTTTCAAGAGTTTTAGTAAGATCAATATTTTTCTTTTCAAAAGACAAACACCTTTCGCAATCTCTATCCAAAGGGTTTTTAATTCTTTCTTCAAGAAATTTTTTTCTCTTTTTACAAGCAATCAAAGTATTAACAATTTTGACAAATTCAGAATGTAAAGCATCATATTCATTTTGTAATTCATCATATGTAGGGTCAGAATTCTTTACCTCCTCATTTGTTTCTTTTTTAGCAACCAGGCATATATTGGCTGTCTCCTCATTATCGCTTTCTTCATCTGAGGAGCTATCTCCCCATATTGCAGAAACAAATGCCTTCTTTCTGTTGAAGGATTTGAAGTTTCTCTTTTCTTTATTTTTCTGTAATAGCTCCGGACATTCTGATTTGATATGTCCCGGTTTACCACATTCATAGAAGATGATTTCAATGGCGTCTCTTCTGCCACTTGTTCCACCTCTTTGTAAATTTTTGAATCCTTGGCCTTTATAGAATTTCTTGAATCTTCTGATCATCAGGCCTATTTCATCATCATCGATCTCCTCTTCTTCTTCTTGGTTTTCTGCCTTTGTTTTTGTCACACTCAGTGCAAGACTTTTCCTCCTCCTGTCGCCAACTTCTTCTAGTTCTCGTTTGAATTTTAGTTTGCTTTCATATTCTGAAAGACTTCCAAACAGAGAAGCTACAGACTGCATTGATTCTCCTTTGGCCTCCTCTATTGCTGTGACTTTCGCTTCCCATTCTTTGGAGAGTATGTTTAGTATTTTTCTTACTTGGACATTCTGATCATAGAATTTTCCAAGTGCTGCAAGTTGATTAACAATGTGAGTATATCTAAGTTCAAATTCAGCTATTGACTCACCTTCCTTTATACGGAGTAGATCAAACTCTGTAGTTAGAGTATTGACTCGATTTTCTTTTATTCCAGATGTTCCTTCATGAGCTACTTCAAGCGCTTGCCACATTTCTTTAGCAGTCTGAAGAGTACAGATTCTGAAGTATTCTTTTTGACTTAGTACACTCTGAATCATTAAAATTGCTTTGCTGTTGAGAGTCACTAGCCTTTTGTCATTGTCATCAAATTCTGCTGGAGATTTAGGAACTTTTCGAGATTCTTCAGTCTTTGTAGGCACATAGTTTCTAGTTTCAATCACATCCTATAGTCCGTATTCTGTAGCCATTATGAATACACGGAACTTAGCTTTCCAGAAGAAAAAATGTTCACCACTGAAACCAGGTGGTCTAGTGATAAAAGCTCCGTCAGGAAGGATTGCTTCACCCATGCTTGCCATCGGATCCTTCTAAGGTTGTTAAACATGAATTAGAAGACCTGCGCTTTAATACCAAATATTAAAGCAAGCTTTTCACCCAAGAGGGGGGGTGAATTGGGTGATTACAAAATAAATGGGAAATTTAAACTCAATGTATAAAACTTAAAGCACAGTTAATGAAGGAAGAGATATCACCAAGGTTCACACAGAGATTTATACTGGTTCGGTCTCAACCACTTGACCTACGTCCAGTCCTCAGAAATCCTTCTGAGCCTTTCACTATATCTTCCAAGATTCAGTGGGTTCTTGGCACCTCAGTACAACTAGCAAGTTCCTCTAGACACTCGCTCCGCCTTACACAAGGTAATCTCAAATCCCTACTTAAGGTTCCTCAACCTTAAGTTAACAATATTGAAAATGATTAAGTATGATTGAAAAATCTCTCTTTCAGAGTATGTAGATAAGAACTGAAGCACAGATGAAGAAATGAAGCTTTTTGTGAAGATATTGCTTGTAGAGTATTCAGGCGTTTTTCTTCGTTGTTGTATTTTTCGAATGCCTGGACATATATAATAGAACCTTTGAAGACCGTTGTAAATTTGTCCGTTGATTCAAATGTGCTTCTGACAAATGCACCAGTATTTATCTTTCCGTTATTTATGAATTTTGCTACCGCCCACGAATAGTTGTCGTTTGAATGGAGAGTTCAGTTACATGTTGAGTGCGTGATGGTGGAGTACAGCTGTAACACACTTGTGAATATCACCATTAGAAAATATTTGTATATCCACAGAATAATATGATTCACTGGAATTGTTTTCTGAAGAATCAATAAAACCATCGGGAGTGATCTTGTTTTCGCAACTGAGTAGTAAAATAATATACCATATGATTTTGACAGCAATCTAGAGCATTCAGTAATGATTATTAATATCAAATACTAACTAACAAAAACTACTGAATTTCATAGGAGTAATAGCAAATGGATCACATTGTATGATTAAAAGTGTTTACTGGAGTAATAATTCATTATTGGAGAAAATGTAATATCACTGGAAGTGAATATAATAACACTGGGAGTGATTTTGAAATCGTTGAAAGCTTCTGTCAGTGATTGCTGGTTCACTTGAAGTGATATTGAAATTTCCATGTTTCACTCGAGTGAATTTGGAATCACTGGAAGTGATTTTGTAAACAGTGATTTCTTCTTGCAGTGATTTTGAATCCACTGGAAGTGATTTGCAACTTTTCAAACATCACTCGAGTGATTCAAGATCACTGGAAGTGATTTGGCAAACAGTGAAATATTCTTACAGTGATTTCCAATTCACTGGAAGTGATTCAGCGAAAATGCAACATCACTCGAGTGATTCAGGATCACTGGAAGTGTTTTGAAATTCTTCAGGTATCACTCGAGTGATCTGGCATTTACTGGAAGTGATTTTCAAAATAGTGAATTTTTCTTGCAGTGAATTTTCAATCACTGGAAGTGATTTGGCGCATCACTCGAGTGATTCAGGATCACTGGAAGTGATTTGGAAAACTTGGCGCATCACTCGAGTGATCTGAGCTTCACTGGAAGTGATATTGAAATTTTGGCTAATCACTCGAGTGATCTGAGCTTCACTGGAAGTGATTTTCAAAATAGTGAATTTTTCTTGCAGTGATTTATCGATCACTGGGAGTGATTATGCGGATCACTCGAGTGATTTCATATATCACTCGAGTGATCTGTCATTTTTCCTAATCACTCGAGTGATTTCAGTGATCACTCGAGTGATCTTGAATTTCACTCGAGTGATTAACAAAATCACTCGAGTGATCTTGCACAGATTACCAGAATTACTTCCTTTGCTGATAATTAATCCATGAGCTTCCAAAACATGATTTGTTATCATCAAAACATGAAATCTAACAACCTAAACATCCTACTTCGGCTCCTAAAAGCGACCCAACATTCTTCAACTAAAGGAGGAGATTTCTAGCTACAAGAAGCAACTAGACCAGTAGATGAGTGGCTACAAACAAGACGTAGAATAAAAGATTAGTCGCTACGAGTCACAAGTCGTATGATAAGTAAAATATTTGCATATTCATTTTCCCTTATATGATGATTTTGTGGACTATATTTGAGCTGAATGTAATTAATTTGGGTGTAATTAATAAATAAATAATGATTTTCTTGCAGCCATGGATAGTACCGGATTAAAAAGAATTAAAGAAGGCATTTAAGGGAAAGTACTATTCACTGTTCACTGTTCATGCGGGGTACTGTTCACTGTAGTAGTTTCACTGTAGCGGACGGTGTGGTCGGTTTACTGTAGCAGTGCGGTTCCTGTAGCAGGCGGTGCACTGTAGCAAATCACTGTAGCCAAAATCACTGTAGCAAAATACTGTAGCAGTCCGAAAATGAAGCCTATAAATAGAGCTTCTTGGCACCCTAAAATGAAGAGGAAGGAGGAGGAAGGAAGAGAGAGAGAGAGTTTCTATTTTAGAGAGAGAGTTGTTATTTTTAGAATTTATTTCTTGCATTTTTTACTTCTTGCATGCCTCCTACATGGATGGTTTTACCTCCTATATGGAAGGCCTAGGTAGTCCTCCTTTATGGATGGTATAGGTTGCCACCTACATGGATGGTTTTATCTCCTATATGGTAGGCTAGATTTTCCATTTTCATGCATCTTGTAGTAGTATTTTTATGTTTTTGTAATTAATTTTTATGCAATATTTATGATGTTTGGAATATATTTTGGTTTTGTTTTTAATTTTATCATGAGCTAAATTTTCCTTTTCCTAGGGTGATGACGTAGCTTACTAATGACGGATTAAATCTTAACTTATTAAATCTAGTTTTAATTTTTCCTTCATGATTGAGTTTTAATTATTGCTCTTAATGCTTACAATTGATTGGCCACCTTTTGGATGATTTTAATATGCATGTTGAGACCGGAAGGAGATACATGTGTGTGGATCCTATAATTAAAACCATACTTTGCATATGAAATAGGAATATATTCATATGGGTTGTGTAGTCTTAATTGAGTTCCATAAATATTAATGCATGATTGATTGCTTAAATTCATATAGGAATACATTGAGTTAGCAATTAATTATAGAATTACTTGACCTTGGAAGAGGCTAGTAATTAAAATAGGGAAACTCGACTATCAATCATGTGGAATAAATTGGACTAGAATAGATAAGTGATTCAATCCGGAATTTATTAAGTGAAATCTAATCCCTATGGCTTTTTCTCATATTTGTCTTTATATCACTTGTATTCATATTTCATCATTTCTATCTTGCAATCTCAATCACAATTAATCAACCGACTAAATAGAATTAAAATTACCAATTTTGGTACTTAGTGATCAATCCTCGTGGGAACGATACTCTACTCACTTCTATATTACTTGATTACGACAGTGTACACTTGCACTTCTAAATACACCATCCTACACTCGTAACATCGAACAATTTAATGATCATGTGTGCTTGCTGCAATAGAAAAATGCGTTCTTGAAAACTCAAATTGATGTCTTGATGTAATCTAGGCCAGCACCAAGTTCAATGTATGACAGCAGTAGTGCTAGAGGGAGTTACCCCTTCGAGCCTAAAGTCCCTATTTCTTTGGTAATTAATTTATTCTCTAGTTAAATTTTTGTTATGTTATAAATTAGTTTACCTTTGTATATTAATTAACTCTATTTTTAATTGGGCGAATCAACGTGTAAGTTGCACGTCGATGATTCTTTCAAGAATGAGATTGCTATAGGCATGGCCTATAATACCGACTATGATACATTGCATAACTCACAATTACCTTCAAATACACTCCGAGTAAGGGTTGACATATGCACATGTAACGATGCCCTCTTGCCAATCCTTTCTCAGGATGAAGAGACAATGGTAAGAGATGTTGTCGGTGGCTATGTCGCGTGGCTAATAGGTCTGATAGATTCAGTGAACAAGGTATTTAATTTATAATTCATTAACTTTTTTTATGAACTTTCATCTAAAACTACATGATTTATTTTCATGATTTTTGTAGGTTATTGGTCTTAAAGAAAAACGAGTTGAAGGGCGTGGGAAGAACTCAGACTACTCAGCAACACAACAAAAGTCATACCCTTCAACCAGTAACAGAAGTGGCAGACAAATAGCCTCATATAAACAACAATTGAGGTTAATGGCACCAGATATCATCCGCCGAGGAGGCCATGAACTAATTTTTGATAAAGAAATCTATTATACAAGTACATTTGATCATCTCGATAGTGATATCCTGACTGAAGTAATTGGTCGTACATGAGCTAGTGC
Source organism: Albizia julibrissin (assembly GCA_037074505.1). Taxonomy (NCBI): domain Eukaryota; kingdom Viridiplantae; phylum Streptophyta; class Magnoliopsida; order Fabales; family Fabaceae; genus Albizia; species Albizia julibrissin. Next base: position 15,451,256 of record CM073481.1, on the reverse strand, counting down.
GACGGCTATTAACATATGGGTTAGGTATTTTATCATCATCTTCTGTTACTGTGATTATTATTCATCATTCAAGTTTTTGGTGTTAATAACATTGTTTGTTTCCATAGAGGCACTTATACCATGATATATTAGTGGGCACAGAAAGGGTGAATAGATTTGTATTTATCAACCCACGCCTCATTAGCCACTATATATGGTTTGATTTGGATGCACAAACCCATACTCTTAAGCACCAGTTCATACGGAGAGCATCCCCTACTAAGATGTTCATTATGTCATACAATGTAGGGTAAGTTATTTTCGACATTATTATCTATATTTTTTTATTATTCATTCACTTTTATCATAATAAAATTATTGTCAAAGTAAAATATTCAAAATATTTTAGGCAATATTGGATTTTGCTTGTGATCCAGCCTGCCATAACTGGAGGCTCCCGTATTTATTATTTGGATCCTATAGAGAATGGTTATCCATCGAATTGGCCAAATATGGTGATTATGATTAATAGGTAAGCATATGGGTGTATACGGTAAATATTTGCATGTGTGATTATTGGATAAAACCAAAACTAATTAGTCATTACTTCTTTTATTAGTGTATTGGCCACATATAGGAACAATGTTGGATTGTCCTATCCTATTAAACCACTGACAGCACCGCAGCTTGGAAGAAGATTAAAGTATATGAATCTACCAAAATTTTGTTATTCACAAATTTTTCTTTAAACAATGGCTTAACTATTATTTTGTATTGTTACAATGTCCATTCCAGCCAAATGATAATGATTGTGGTTACTACATCATGAAATATATGAAAGATGTAGTTACTCATGATCTAAATCAAGTTCCCCTAAAAGTAAGTACTTCTACTTAATTATATATAGTTTATACTGTTTTTTGCATTTAATTGAGATAGCCATTTTTTAAGTATATGTTAGGTTACGTTCTTAGTTTAAATATTTCAAATTTTGTTTTAGTTTCTCTTTTGCTATTGGTTTGTGTTTTGTTTCCTCCGTATATATTTTCGTTACTGGAATGAATTTCTCTTTTGGCTTCTGGTTTAGCTATAGATTAGTCATTTTGATTACTAGAATAGATCTCTGCTTTGGTTTCTACATTTACATGTATTTGTATATGTACGTAATATGCATGGAGGCTAATTGCAAATGATCCCCAATTTTTTTTTAAAAAAGTCCACCTAAGACTTTATGGTTATTCATTAATAATCGTAATATGTTGAGACATTATACCACAATTCTTCCAAAAAACTGTGAAGGATATCAAAATATTTTACAGTTCCAAACCAACAACTATCAAATAAATACCTTACTAATAAAAACCAGAGTTGGAGTGTCTAAGTTAGTTGCTTTATAGTGATTTTAATTTGTTCTTTGCGTGATATTTATGTAGTATTATGAAGATGAACGGCGTGACCAGTTGACTGACTACCAAGTGGATGAGATCATTGATGAATGGTGTCAATACGTGGTCAGCCAAATATCACCTAGCTAAATACTTAGGCACATTTTGTCTTACAAATTTCTTGTTTATTTGTTTTAGTTTCTCTGATCTGTATATTATGTTGTAATTGGATATATATTTAGTACTGATTTTATTAACTGATCGATGGTATTTAATACTAATTTGATTTGCTTTTTTCTTTTCTATTTGCATTGTATATTGATCTCTGTAGTAGATTATATTTGAATTAGAATGAGTTGATCAGGTCATGAAACAACAGGGATGAAAACAAAAAGGGATGTAGTAAGAAAAATCACCCCTTATGGCGCTTCCTGGAGAAAGCGCAGGAGGAGGTTCATTAACCTCATATGGTGCTTCATGTAGAAGCGTTGTCAAACCCCTTAATATCTTGATATTTGCTTAATAATAAATGCGTAGTTCGGATGACATACATAAATAGTGAAAATATACTGATAATAAATACTTACTTATATTACAGCAAATCCTTATACGGTTTAAAAAATATAAACAACTTCAAAAGAAATAAATTCTACAACTAAAGATAACTAACTGCAGTCTCATTTGAACCGGACCTCAAACACCGGTATTTACGGTTTTGCCCTTAGAGCCGCTACATTTTGCTAGAATATTTTTAAATGTTGAAAAAGGGTGAGATTCGAATGAATCTCAGTAGTAACATACAATCAGTCATATAAATGCGATAAATAAATATGCAATGCATCATGATATGTAAAATGCTAACTCATGTTGTATACATACTGTCCAAGGCCAAACGACATGTTTAGATCCCTGGCTTAACTTGTGTTCATGGTCAAACGACATGTTTAAACCATGACTTATTCGCGTGTTGTGCCACAGGCACTGTCATGTTATAGAAAATGACATAAAAAACATATAAGTAATCACATAATATATGAAAGAAATAGTTACTACCTGGGTCCTTTTTCAGTCCAACTGTTTATCCAAAACTTTTTCTCCAGCTCGGGCTATTACCAATTCCTATAAATTAAAATTAACATGTAATTGGTTATTACTTGTATTACTAGTGCCTTTAATCATATTATGGTGGTTATCTTAGTTTCAGTGGCTTCTACACAATACAATTTTGCATAGTGCAATTTTACTATTCTTCAGCAAATTGACAGATTTTTCAGTTAACTTTGAAAAATCATAACTAATTCTACAAAAATCAAAATTGACTGGGTCCAAAGCCTACATGAAGCTCTTGAAATATATTTTCATGTAAAAAATATCAAAATCTACTCAGTTGTACTATATTACTCCCAGAATTTCCCGAAATACCCCTATTCCAGCTTACTCTCCAGAAACATAGCATGACTTTGAAAATCCATATTTCCTAATATACTCGTCCAAAAATTATGATCCATATATAAAATTAAATCTATGAATGTATACTTTAAATCTCAAAATTTTCATAATTTTTGGTCAAGGTTTGATTTTCCAAAAGTTTGACACAACCAATCTGTTTTCCAGAAACATAGTTTGAGAGCAACCAACTTCAAAAATTCATATCTCTCAACATACTAATCCAAATAACACAAAATATATATAAAATTAAAGATTAGAATATGAAATTTCATTCTAGAAAGTTTCATGTCCATTGGAAAAGATTACATTGCTCAAAAACATGATGAAACCGATGGCCAAAATCTAAACTTCAAGGATTGCACCTGTTTCTAAACTCATATTTCGAAAATCATAACTCTCTCTAAAGCTTGGGATGTCTACTACCTCTTTGTAAAGTTTCATAAATATTGGATATGCTTTGGTTGGTCATAATTCTACACGAAACTGACTGACTCTGAAAAACGTCAGTTTTGATAGTCTAACTTCAAAAATCTATAACTCATTCATTTTGACTTCAAATTGTGATCTTCTTGATTCTATGTCATACTAAACATCCTAAAGTTTCCATAACAAAAAGAATCAGGTGAAAAATCCATCTGTATCATCCATTTATGCTTCTATAAGTTTCCGACAGAAACTCTATTTTCTGACGAGTAAAATAGAGTTGAGAAACTTCACATGTAGCTACGGTTTTTCACTCCAATCTCAAAGATTTTAACTCTACATACTCCTAAAAATGTTTTTTGTGTTTGGGGACATGATTACAGAAGCAAAGAGGTTAAAAATCCCACGTAAAAAGGACACATAATCACTGGTTTTGGTATTTTACGGTGACAAAACGTTTTTGGTGACTTCTCTTGATTCCAGCAGCAAATTAACCCATCAAAACTACTGAAATCCTATGGAAATCCAAGGTAAAAGTAGAGGAGACTTACCTAAACATGTTTATGATGCTGTATGGGAAGTTTGAAGCTTCATTGTTTCTCTTCTTCCTTAGTTTTGCTCTCTCACACTCACGTATCTCTCTTCCTCTATTTTTCTGTTTTGTTTTCTGTGTCTTCGGCCTCCTTCTCTGAACGTTTTGGATGAAAGAGTGTCTTATGTATGGTGGGGTTGAATATGTATGTGTGCTGTCCAACGTGAAGTGCATGGAGAGACAAGAGAGTGTTTTAATTCAATGGGCAAGTGTGTGTGTGTGTGTGTTGTTTGTTGGTTCAACGTGTATGTGCTATCATATTTTGAATGTAATGTGTGTGTGTTGTTTGTTGGTTCAACGTGTATGTGCTATCATATTTTGAATGTAATGTGTGTGTGTTGTTCATTTAAGAATCCTCCAGGTGTGCCAAATGAAAAGAGGAATGAGTGATTAATTGTTTGTCTGTGTTGATAAGTTTTTATATATACATATATGTATATTTTTATCCTATTAATTACATACACTAGATCCTAATTTTTCCCTTTGTCTAATTTAAGTTTCCTTAAATTTTGTAGGTTCCATAAATTGGCTTACTATCTAGTTTCTTTAAATTAATCCTTGCATTAAATTTTTAGGATGTTACAATTCTCCCCTCGTAAAATAAATTTCGTCCTCGAAATTGGTTACATATATAAAGACATAAATTATGCGTAACACCTCTTCATGTCTTCTTCAACTTCCCAGGTTACTTCTCTAGGAGATAACCCTTTCCATACCACTTTTTTGAACAGAATATTCTTGTGTCTCAATTGTTTTTCTTGCCGATCAATGATTCGGTCAGGTGTGACCTTATACGTAAGATCATCTCGCACGTCTGCCTCTTCGTATTCAATCACATGTTCTGAATCAGGTTGATATTTCTTCAACTGTGACACATGGAAGACATCATGTAGTCTGCTCAAACTTGGAGGTAAAGCTATTTGATACGCTATTGGCCCAATCTTTGTCAAGATCTCGAAAGGATTAACGTACCTTGGGCTCATCTTTTTCACCTTTAACACCCTGCCAATGCTAGTAGTAGGTGAAACCTTCATGAATACGTGGTCTCTAACTTTAAACTCAAGAGGTTTTCGCCTCTTGTCAGCATAGCTCTTCTGTCAACTTTGTGCAGTTAGTAACCTCTGCTTAATCAACTTTATTTGCTCTGTTGTTTGATCAATAATATCTGTCCCACACATCTGTCTCTCAGATAGCTCTGTCCAACATAAGGGTGATTGACACTTCCTTCCATACAATGCTTTATAGGGAGCCATTTGAATGCTCAAATGATAACTGTTATTGTATGCGAATTCCGCCAAAGGAAGGAATTTGTCCCAACTGCCTTTGAAATCAATCATGCATGCTCTGAGCATATCTTCTAGTGTCTGGATTGTTCTCTCAGTTTGTCCATCTGTCTGAGGATGATAGGCCTTACTGAATCGGAGCTTAGTACCCAAAGCCTCGTGTACCGCCTTCCAAAATTTGGAAGTGAATCGAGGATCTCTGTCAAATATGATGTTCTTTGGCGTACCATGTAGACGCACTATCTCCTTGATACAAATGTCTGCAAGTTTATCGGGAGAATAGTGAATGCTAATTGGGAGAAAATGAGTTGTCTTCGTAAATCAATCTACTATCATCCATACTGTATCATGATTTTGGATCTTTGGTAGTCCTGTCACAAAATCCATGGTGATGCTCTCCCATTTCCACTCACGAATTATAGGGTTTTGCAATAGCCTTGAAGGTCATTGATGCTCAGCTTTAACTTTCTGACATGTAAGACAACGAGCAATGAACCTTGTCATGTCCTTTTTCATGCTTGGCCACTAATATGTGGATTTCAAATTGTGGTACATCTTAGTTACTCCTGGATGCAGAGTATATTTACTCTTGTGTGCTTCTTCCAGGATTTTCCATTTCAACTCTGTTTGTGGTGGAACATATATTCGTTTCTTGTATCTAACTAGCCCACCTGATGACAAGTCATATTCTTGAGTTTCTACTTTTGTAATCATGTCTCTAATAGACTGTGCGTATTTATCTTGTATTTGAGCTTCTTCTATGACTGCTCTTAGATCATTCTCTGTCTGACTGACATTGCTGCCTTTGATTATAACTTGATTTGATAAATTGAGATCTCTGAATTTATCAATTAGCTTATACTCTTGAATCATCAGGACTGCTACCTGCACTGTTTTGTGGCTCAATGCATCTGCTACAATATTAGCCTTGCCTGGATGATACTTGATCTCCAGATTATAGTCTTTAAGCTCTTATGGTCGCAGTGCAACTCTACAGTCATCCCATATAGATAGTGTCTCCAGATTTTCAGTGCAAATACAATCGTTGCTAACTCAAGATCATGTGTAGGATATTTCTGTTTGTGAGGCTTCAGCTGATGAGATGCATATGCCACTACTCAGCTTTATTGCATCAGAACACATCTCAATCCATGCCCACAGGCATCTGTGTAGACAATAAAGGTCAACTATGGATATGAGATTGTTAACACTGGTGCTATTGTTAATTTTTGTTTCAGTTCTGTGAAGCTCCTCTCAAAACTATTTTCCCACACAAAAAGTTGAGTTTTCCGTGTTAACATTGTCAATGGCAAAGCTATTCTCGAGAAATTCTGTATAAATTGCTTGTAATAACCTGTAAGACCCAAAAAACTGCATATTTCAAATATTGTTTCTAGCCTCTTCCAGTTCAGTATTACTTCCACCTTGTTTGGCTCCACTGAGACCCCTTGCTGTGAAATCACATAGCCTAGAAATTTAACTTCCGGTAACCACAACCTACACTTGCTTAACTTGACATGGAGTTGCTTACCCTTCAACGTATTCAATATTGTTTTATACATCACAAAGTTCTTGTTGGGTCTTACTGCCCAGGGATACTGCCCCATGCAAACATGTACCTTGGGTCTTATTGCCTTTGTTTTCTGTTTTGCATACTCTGATTGCTTAGCAATTTGCTAAACTGAGGAATACTAGTTCAACAAGTTTTATGATCTCAGTACATATAGTCCGCTAATGATTCTAAGTCTCATTACCTTATTGGGACTTTGCCCGATATATTTAGCCTTACGGCTTATACCGTTCTATTTTCACAACTCTAAATATTTTGATATTACTGCCCAGTACAATTGTGTACACTGGGCTTACTATTTCTATGTCTGTCTATACCTTTATTTGTCTATAACCAGCTCTTTCTATAAATATGTCCATCTGCTCGGGGTTCAGGGTTAAAGGACTATTTGACCGTTACTTCCCGTACGGTGTGCATTATTCAGGATCAAGACAATGATTTTGTTCCGGACCAAAATGATTGCTTTATCCCTATTTGTCACATCATGGTATCTTTACTTGTCATATAAATGTTCTAGAGCAGGTATCAACCTGTCTGTAATTGTCTCATACTCTCAAATAAAATTACCTGTTGCTATCTTTACCACATGAGTGGGGTAGTTGATTCTAGAATTGTTAACATCGTACTATTTGAGAGGTATTTACCACCATTATGCCATACTGCTCTAGGGCTCATCCCTATCTCTATTTATATGGGTCATCACAACTCATACAGATTGTGTGACCATAAGCTACATAAGTGGTGTCACTGTATACCATACTGGTCATGTTCCTGCAAACTACACAAGTTTACATGGGTAATATCACTGTACATCACGCAAGATGTAACATTGTTGGCCACACCGCCTCAGCCGTATGTTTTACGCACCGCTTCTCGACCATAGGGTTACTTGTGCTTTTCACCAGTGCAACCAGAACTCTCATCTGGCCATGTCAGGGGTACATCCTGATCATGGGGTTGAATAACATGCTCTGATAAGGCTGCCTCATTGCTGCATCATTAGGACCACATAAGTCATGCAGTATACCACATGTGTTGTGTCACTGCCGACCTCAGAGGTCATATTGTAATGTGGGATGATAATCATTGGTGCAACTGACAACCTCTCTTGCAACTTTCAAGAATTGTGAATAGGTTCACTATGCTTTTACTGTGCCACTCTGATATTCTATTTCGTCATAACATAAGGGTATATCGGTCATTTCACAACATATTGGGTAGATAGGTACTCCTGTAATAACATATAACAGAAGGTTTACCATAGATAGGGAAAACTTGTAACAATGTACAGCCTTTGAGCTACTATACAACATGTTATTGCTCCTTTACGTTACATAACATGTTCATGTAACTTCCCAGGTGGTCACCCATCTCGAGATTTTCCTGGGTTGAGCACGCTTAACTTTTGTGTGCAAAAATACATATACAAGCTCGAAATGCTTCCGATCACCGGTACCTCGTGCCTGCCCTTATCTTAAAAGCCATGTTTACTGCCTCCGGGCATTAAAGTACTGTGTAGGGACTGCATATCAGTGCCGATACATGCACTCGGGCTCATACACTGTGATTTGCTCTCTGAGATCCACCAAGTTGTCTGTAGCTTATATGTCTGACACTAGTCAGCCTATTGGTGATTCTAGTCTAGGTTAAGGCCCACACTCTAGCCTTACCCAACTAATTCGGGTCATCCTTATACTTCCCTCCAAGTATTTACTGTTTCTCTAAGGCTTGACTGTGAACCAGCCGAAGTAATTCACTTCGATGTTCTTGTCACCGTATAATCAAGTATATCAGTATACTATCATGTTGCCAGAACTGCGCACACTGTGGCCAGAACCACAGCTCTAATACCAAAAATGTCAACCCCTTAATATCTTGATATTTGCTGAACAATAAACGCGTAGTTCAGATGACATACATAAATAGTGAAAATATACTGATAATAAATACTTACTTATATTACAGCAAATCCTCATACGGTTTAAAAATATAAACAACTTCAAAACAAATAAATTCTACAACTAAAGATAACTAACTGCAGTTTTATTTGAACCGGACCTCAAACACTGGTATTTACGGTTTTGCCCTTAGAGCCGCTACCTTCTGCTGGAATATTTTTAAATATTGAAAAAGGGTGAGATTCGAATGAATCTCAGTAGTAACATGCAATCAGTAATATAAAATGTGATAAATAAATATGCAATGCGCCATGATATGTAAAATTCTAACTCGTGTTGTATGCATACTGTCCAAGGTCAAACGACATGTTTGGATCCCTGGCTTAACTCGTGTCCATAGTCAAACGACATGTTTAAACCCTGGCTTATTCGCGTGTTGTGCCACAGGCACTGTCATGTTACAAAAAATGACATACACAACATATAAGTAATCACATAATATATGAAAGAAAGAGTTACTACCTGGGTCCTTTTTCGGTCTAGCAGTTTATCCAAAACTTTTTCTCCAACTCGGGCTATTACCAATTCCTATAAATTAAAATTAACAAGTAATTGATTATTACTTGTATTACTACTACCTTTAATCATATTCTGCTGGTTATCTTAGTTTCAATGGCTTCTACACAATACAATTTTGCATAGTGCAATTTTACTATTCTTAGCAATTGGCAGATTTTTCAGTTAACTTTGAAAAATCATAACTAATTCTACAAAAATCGAAATTGACTGAGTCCAAAGTCTACATGAAGCTCTTGAAATATGTTTCATAAAAAAATATCAAAATATACTCAGTTTTACTATATTACTCCCAAAATTTCCCGAAATACCCCTATTCCAGATTACTCTCCAGAAACATAGCATGACTTTGAAAATTCATATTTCCTAATATACTCGTTCAAAAATTTTGATCCATATATCAAATTAAATCTCTGAATGTATACTTTAAATCTGAAAATTTTCATAATTTTTGGTCAAGGTTTGATTTTTCAAAATTTTGACATGTATCACACAAAATATATATAAAATTAAAGCTTAGAATATGAAATTTCATTCTGGAAAGTTTCATATCCATTGGAAAAGATTACATTGCTCAAAAACATGATGAAACCGATGGCCAAAATCTGAACTTCCAGGATTGCACATATTTCTAAACTCATATTTAGAAAACCATAACTCTATCTAAAGATATCCAAATGATGCATTCGACCACTAATTTTAAAGCTTGGGATGTATATTACCTCTCTGTAAAGTTTCATAAATATTGGATATGCTTTGGTTGGTCATAATTCTACACGAAACTGACTGACTCTGAAAAACATCAGTTTTGATAGTCTAACTTTAAAAATCCATAACTCATTCATTTTGACTCCAAATTCTAATCTTCTTGATTCTATATCATACTACACATCCTAAAGTTTCCATAACAAAAAGAATCAGGTGAAAAATCCATTTGTATCCTCCATTTGAGCTTCTATAAGTTTCCGACAGAAACTCTATTTTCCAACGAGTAAAACAGAGTTGAGAAACTGCACATGTAGCTACGGTTTTTCACTCCAATCTCAAAGATTTTAACTCTACATACTCCTAAACATGTTTTTTGTGTTTGGGGACATGATTATAGAAGCAAAGGGGTTAAAACTCCCACGTAAAAAGGACACATAATCACTGGTTTTGGTATTTTACGGTGACAAAACGTTTTCAGTGACTTCTCTTGATTCCAGCAGCAAAACAACCCATCAAAACTACTGAAATCCTATGGAAATCCAAGGTAAAAGTAGAGGAGACTTACCTAAACATGTTTATGATGTTGTATGGGAAGTTTGAAGCTTCCTTGTTTCTCTTCTTCCTTCGTTTTGCTCTCTCACACTCACGTATCTCTCTACCTCTGTTTTTCTGTTTTGTTTTCTGTTTCTTCGGCCTCCTTCTCTGAATGTTTTGGATGAAAGAGTGTCTTATGTATGGTGGGGCTAAATATGTGTGTGTGTTGTCCAACGTGAAGTGCATGGAGAGACAAGAGAGTGTTTTAATTCCATGGGCAAGTGTGTGTGTGTTGTTTGTTGGTTCAACGTGTATGTGCTATCATATTTTGAATGTAGTGTGTGTGTTGTTCATTTAAGAATCCTCCAGGTGTGCCAAATGAAAAGAGGAATGAGTGATTAATTGTTTGTCTGTATTGATAAGTTTTTATATATACATATATGTATATTTTTATCCTATTAATTACACACCCTAGATCCTAATTTTTCCCTTTGTCTAATTTAAGTTTCCTTAAATTTTGTAGGTTCCATAAATTGGCTTACTATCTAGTTTTTTTAAATTAATCCTTGCATTAAATTTTTGGGATGTTACAAGTGCCGTGAGAGGTGCTAAGATGGTTCTTTCATGAACCTTCTCCGGCACTTCCAAATGATGTAGGAGGTCAAAATGTTTTTTAAAAAATTAATAATTAAATACAATGTTCCGGTATTTTTTAAATTCAACAAGAGCCGTATGTTCTTCTGATGCCATTGGATGTTGTGCCGTTTGTAAAACACCATAATATTTAAAAAAAAGGCTGCTTATCATGTTTTTTGTAGTAGTATATTATCTTTTTTAGAATTAAGTTTCATAAAAATATCTTATATTAAAAATCCTAAAAAATTATAAAAAATATTTCTTATTTCATAAGTATTCTTACCAATTTTGTATTTTTTGACTTATTTTCTAGTTATTGTTTTGTTTATATATTGTGTTGATTATTTTGTTGACTACTTACACTTTTTAATACATATTTATAAGAATTATTCTTAATTTTGTTAAGTCTTCTCATTAATTAATATGTTTGTTTGTTGGATGATGCATACTGTTTACACCCTAATTTTGATGACATTTATGTTTTAATTTAGGACATTTTTGCTAAGAGGGAATATAATTAATGCAGTATAATAATTAACCTTTAATACTCACAACTAAACAACATTATTTCGAGTTAAGCAACCACATGCATTGATCATGGCTCCAAATTTAATTTTTATTTATTTTTTATTTTCCTTGATCCATATTCTACTTTAAAATTAAAAATTAAGAAAATGAAGTTTCATGGAAACAGCGCAAGAATAAAATAATATATAACTAATCCCACCCTTCCAACAAAAGCCACTATATATACCTATATATAAATAAGCCATGTTTCAGTCCTCTCTTGTGTGCTGCTTTCTATACTCTCTCAGATCAATTAGCTTCCAAAACTATGATCCCTAGTCATCTTTCTCCTTTAGATTCAGTTCAAAAATACCTTCTTCAAGATGATCCTTCCTCTATATATGATTCTCATGAATGTCTTCTTCACGTCTAATAATAACCCTACTTTTAGCCCTTACTCCGATGTTTCTTCGCCGGAGCAAGTTGGTGGTAGCTCCAGTGGCACGGTGTTTTCCGGTAAGCATGACAACGCCATGAAACCTCCTGCAGCTGATAGTAACAATGCAGGATCTGTGGCGCGTGACGTGAACGCACCACTAAGATGGAGGAGCTACCGGGCATGAGGAGGTGGCCATGGGGGAAGTTAGCGGCAGAGATCTGGGATCCGAAGAGGAACAGGGAGAGGATATGGTTGGGAACTTATGAGAGGGAAGAGGATGCAGCTTTGGCTTATGATAGAGCTGCTTTCAAGATGCGTGGTTGTAAATCCAAGCTCAATTTTCCACATCTCATTGGCTCGGAACCATTACCGGAGCCGGCAAGAGTAGTCTCCGGACAAGAGCGGCGGCACTCACCGGAGTCTTCATGGCCTTCAAGGAATATATGTAAGGATGATGGATGTCAAGGGTCAAGTAAGAGGAGGAACCTGGTTGGTCTATTGAATAAGTTAGCAACAAATGGAAATCTAAGCCGGAAGCTTGAAATGGTATTCATGAAGGCATAGTCCTTTTTTTTCCCTCCTCCTTCTCTTCTTTCTGCAGAAGGTGGGATTTAATTTAAATACCAAATAATGGGTTCGATCATATGTTGTAAATCAAGAACTTCTTAACGATTTCGATTTGTTGGAATATATACATTCGAAATGGTTCAATGTCTTGATTCTTGACAAAAAATTATGTTCTCTTATGGTTCCAGTGTCGCTTGTGATCTCTTTTCATATTTTCTATGTCAGTTATATTAATCTTTCTTGATATTTGAGACCCCATTTTTCTTTCTTTAAAGGGATAATTAATTGTATTAAAATTCAATCAACCTGATCCGGCCAGCTAGACCAGTGAACCAGTTGTCCCTTAGCTGATTCACTTAGGAGTTTTGGACAGTTTAACCACTTTTTATTTTGTATTTTGTACTTTTTTAGAATCTAAAATAACATTATTTTGTGAATCATCGCATTTGTGCTTTAATAACTACATTTTTATTAGATTATATGTGGTTTATACATGAATGTTCTATATCCTTATGAGTAAATTTTTTAATTTAAATATTATTTTAATTATGTTATGAACAGTCTGATCCCAATTAACCCTGCTTTGAACTAATAGCCCTTAAAACACTGCTACATCAGTTGGTTAATTTATTGACCGGTATGGTTCAATAACCGTTATTTTTATTTGGAAAAAAGACCCAAAAAAAAAACCACTTAAACTTCAAAATTCTAAATTGGTTTTATTGACTATAAGAATAATAGGATTGACAAAAAAATTATAGCAATTTACAACTGAATTTTTTGAGAAATCACTAATTTGAGATTTTGAATTTCAAGTGGTATTGTTTTTGTCTTTCTCCCTTTACATATATATATATATATATATATATATATATATTTGACAACGATTACATTGATAGTCATATCTATCATTAAAGCGAAATAAAGTCTTGTTTCTAGATATGAATCAATTTATAAATTAATTTAGAAAGTGTTATCAACATGAATTGTTGTATTGATGGAAATTTAAGACATACTATTACGCTTTTGTTTATTACCTTCACATAACGACATAAAAAGAGCCTCGCAAGTCATATAAAACGTTCTGCAGCAGTGTTATTTTTATTAGTGTGAGCTGATCGAATATATATGTTGTTACGTTTTCTATTCTTTTATTTTATCTTCTTTTTTAAGATGAATAATTTCTATCTTACTTATGAGAATAAGTGAAGAACACTCATATATAATTTCCTTAGCGAAGAAGAAAAAAGAAATGGAGTTATAATTGCAATTATGACTACATTGAATCAATTAGAACATAAGCTAAGGCTCAAGCTTCTAACTTTGAAAGTATTTTTTGTTTATTTTTCATATAATATTATTAGTCTCAATAAAATCCATGAAGACATAATTATGCATATTGATAATTATAAGAACTTGTACATATTCAGTATTACAAAACTGAAATAGGAGAAGCAAAATAAACCATTTTAAGGATATTTGTTCATATACTGCGAGTTTCTTTTCTGTAGTTTTATCTTGAAAGTAAACACATCTGAAAGTATAAGAATAAATTTTTGTCTATCTATATCTTGTATATCTAAATTTGCATATTGTCGGATCTTAATTAGGACGAGTTTCTTGATATGATATGCTAAAATCTTTGGGATAAGCAAAAAAGGTTGTATGAATCCTTAATTCAAATAATTAGGAATTTAAGTAGGTTGAGAGTTTCTTAAAAAATATATATAACATAGAAATTGATTTTTGGTATCATACTCGCTAGCTAGCATTGAGAAATATTTCCTCTCGTTCTTGATATAAAATATATTTACCTAATTTTATTAGATTAAAAAATTTGGTTAAGTTAGTTAATATAACATCTATTTTATAAAACACTCTAGTCATCTTCCTTAATTTCCTCCTTCATTCTCCTCCTTAATTATGGTTGAGGGAGCATCAACATATAGGGTAAATTAGGAAAATATTGATAAATATAAGAAAAAAATATGTCTTATATTTAGGACCAAAATCAACTATTCAAATATATCTTATATTAAAGACCGAAGGAGTAATACATAAGGTTACAAAGTAGTAGGGTTGGGATTAAGCAAATAAACTCATGTGGCAATTAAGGGAGACAGTTGCGACACTGGGCATGTGCAGTTATTGCGTCGTGCAAGAGGTCCCATAGTTGAGGATGGGGCTGCAGGGAGTGAAAACATTGTGTAACCCTAAGTGTAGAGTTTCTTAAGCTGTCAACGTTAGTTAACTTAATAGTCGTAACAATTTTACACCATTTTATAAACTTTTGTATAATTTTCTTGATTGACTTTGCTAAATGGTCAATGTTGGTTGATTAATTGACTGTGATATTTTTGCACCATTTTAAAACATTTATGTGCAATTTTACATCCAAAAAATTTAAAATGTATGGTGTCATGTGAGTGTGAGGGAATACTTCACGAGTAAATTTGCAATTTAATCCATATAAGTTTATTTGAATTTTGGACATTACAAATAGTCATAAGATTATGATATTAGTAGGTTTAATTTAATCGATTTTTCTGGATAAATCATGATTTATGAATTTGCATGACATCATTATATTATGTCAACAATTAAAATTCTGAATACATTCTTAATCTAAAGTTCTCATTCAATGACTTCATTGAGTATTCTCTTCAGTTTTTCTCTATCCCTTTTGGAAGACTCTATAATGTCTAATATGCCTTCCTCATTGATGCCTCCAACGGCTTTCTTGGTACATATCTAAATCATTTCAAACGATTTTCTTTTAAATAGGCTCCATGCCTACTCTTCCTCTTATATAATCATTTTATTAATTATATGACCTTGCATCCATGTCAATGTTGTAATATTTTAAATTTTGAGCATAGAGACTTGAGGATAAGCCTATATCAGGCAGACAAATAAGCCCAGTTTGAGAAGAGTCCCAAGAATAATGAGATATAGAAAGACTCACAAGGACTATACGATTTAGCCCTACTAGGCAGAGGGCTTGGTATTTTGAGACAGTATGATTAGAATGTCAGTGCAAATGTGCACAAAACACACATACGGTACCATTGGATTGGTAAAAAGACGCCACCCAACTATGTCATGAAGTAAGGGACTGATTAGTCTGGTGAAATAGGCCGGTGTAGGTGTGCACATGCCATTTTTAGGACTTACATGTGTACCCTGCGTTTTTTGAAGTGGACGCTAATATGTAGCGCCATATGGGGCCCACGCACACACTCTGACTCGGTGTCATTTGACGGGCTTCGATATGCATGATGTAATCCCAAGTAGACACTGATAAAGTAACTTTATTAAAGTAGTTTTAATAAAGTAAGCAATCATGACACAACTTTTGTATTGGCTAAATGAGAACATGACATTTGTCCCCTCATGATTAAAAAGTAACCTTTCCTTTAAGTTGTCACCACCAGAGAGTGACACCTAACACAGAAGTTAGGGGAATTCACTGGTTTCTAGTCGGGTCACCGACAACTTTTTCGAACACTGAGCCGAGGAGCCGGGTAAAATCATTAGACCGTTACTTTTCCTGACATTTTGGACAGCTAAAAGCCCAGGAAAATAGGAAGGACCCACTTTAGAAAAAAGAAGTGACACATGTCATCGAATCAGTGGAATACCGAACAAATGGCACCGTAACATCGCGACACGTGGCATAACTTTCCAAGACTCCTCCTAGGCCTTATATTTTTGTCCAGATGCTCCAAAAAGGAAGAAAAATAATGAAAAATAGAGAGAAAATGAAAAAGGAAAGAGAAATGAATAGTGATTTTCAAGAACTTCAATCTACTAAAACACTATTGAATCGGCGTTTTCTCTCATAGTACCCTTCACAAACCTTCTTCTACTTATCCTAAGCTTCATTTCTACAGTTTCAAATTTTTATTTGGTGGTGTTTGGTGCCATCTCCCTTGCCGGAGTACTGCCGAATTTCCAAACCGATTGCGGAAACGCGTAGAGGTAAGCATAAGCTTCCTTTTGAACCGATTGGTTTGTTGTTTGGATGAGTTTTTGTAAGGGTTGGGTACTGTTAATTTTTCATCCAAGGGGTAGTTTTAAGGTTTAATTATGATTTAATCATATATTTATGGTTAGATGATGATTTATGATGATATTGGTTGTTGGACAAAATTCTTAATTGGTGAATTGTTGTAGAAAACCCTGATTTTCTGATCTGAACAGAACATGATGAAGAAGTAGGAATTTTATAATTTTGATGATTTCATTGGATTCTACACGAAAAATTGTGTAGGTATGGAAGTGTTCATGATTTTTGGATGCTTGTATATGAATTTGGAAATTTATGAAGTTGAATGTACCTGTTGTTGATCTGCCCATTCTGGAATAGTGAGATTATGCAAGATGTTTCATGGAGTAAACCTTGTCCAAAAATTCTGAAACTTTCCAGAATTAAAGTAAACATCTTGAGATTTAATTTGATAGGTATTTTGTAATTTTTGTAAAAGTATATTGGGAGATATGAATTTTTGAAGTTGTGTCCTGTTTCTGGAATGAAATCTGGAATATGTTATATTTGGAGAAATTCTGGGAATGTTGTGGCTGTGATGGCCAAAATTGAGGATTTTTATGTGAAAATATACTAAAAGAGCTTCATATATGTCTTTGAATCACCCCAATTGGAGTTTTATATAATTAATTATAATTTTTCAAAGTTTGGTCAAAATACTAGCAGCTTTTGGCTACCATACCAATTTGAGAAAGAGAGTGACCAAATGTAATTAGTATGAACTTCAAGGGTGAAAGTAAGCCTTTAGGGCTAATATAGCCCATTGGGCATCACTTTTCATGGCTTTAATAATGTCATTACTTATTTGGAGCCATAAAGTGACAAAGAAGAAGCTATAGTTGGAAGATCAATATACAAGAGGAGGAGGCTAATTCCAAAAGGTAGTAAATTTACTTACTTGTATGTATGTAATGTTTATGCTGTGTATTGAATTACTGTATTACTTTGCTTGATTATGTGAAGCATGTATGAATGAATGAAGCTATGTTTCTGTTTTTACTGTGGCCATAAGTATGTTGCACGAAACATTGAGCATGCAAAATATCATTATGAGAACATAAGCCTATGTAAGGCAAACATATTATGCACTAGTATTCATCTTATATGCATTGTTTGTATGTTTGCTACTGAGATTCTCTCAAATCTCACTTTCCCCCACCAGCCATATAGGTCCGTGAGTAGGACAGAAAAGAGTGCATGAAGATGCTTCAGAAGGAAAGAAGACGAAGAACCGAAGACCGAATTGTATTTAGAATACTGTGTGTATCATTATTTGAGCATAGAGAATATTTGGTTGTAAGAATACACGCGAATTTGAATTAAGCCGTAATCGGGATCATTGAGAATAAGAATTAACTCTGATATTCAGTAAGAATAATGGCTAAATAAGTCGTGAATAAGTAATCACCCGTAACAAAGTAACAATGAATGCTTCTGTGTAAGTAATTAAGGGATATGTAAGACGAGTGTTACAAATGTTTTCATGTATGCTACCCCAAATTTATGCTTTTTTTTTTTTGCCAACAACCCAAATTTATGCTTTTACTATGCTTTTAAACCCAACATCAGCTACAATATTTTGTGCACAATCATATGTAGACATTTTCTTTTCTTTTTTTTTTTTTTGCTATGCAGGTATCCACTGAAACGAGCCCGATAACTAATTCTTCAGGTACTATTGGGCTCAAGATGGAGCGAAGGAGAAAGTTTTGAAGGGAGGAATATGGAGGGATGAATCGAAAATTCACTAAAAGCTTGTAAGCTTTTTTTCAAAAATTAGAAACTCCACGCATTTTGTTCGAATATTGTATAAAACTATGAAATATGTAGAATGATATATATTGTTAGGCGAATTAATGAAATAAATATGCATTAAAATTTCTTATAAACTTTATTTTGTATAGACACATACATTTGCTTTGTATTACTACCTCCATTCCTTAATATAAGTCTCGTCAACTAATTTGAGGAGATTAATCAACCTAAATAAATTATTTTAAAGTATTTATATTTATTACTTTTCTCCAAGCTAATTTGCCTCACTTATATATTGATTTATAATCTAATGATAAACATATGTATTTAAGAGAAATCATGTAATATATGCTACTATTAAGTAATTAATTTAGTTTTTACAAAAAAATGGTAATTTATTTAGCTTTCTAATTTTTATAAGTTAGTCAACTAGGTCTTATATTAAAGTTATACTTTTTTTTTTTTTACGAACTATATAATATCTGAAACAACAACAGTACACAAAGTCTGAAGACAGAACAACAAAAACACCTCTATACAACATATTTATAAAAATTCAAAGACATAAAGCAAACAAACAAGGAAAAAATGTCAGTTATTTAAACATAAAAACATCAGCCTGGATCAAAAGAAACCCTAGGAGCATCCTTCGAGAGTAAGTCCTGAAACTGAAGCGGAGGTCAACGAACTCAATCTAAAAGGCAAGACTGATCCAATGAAGCTTTCACAATTGCAACACAGTCAACCACCAAACTGACTTCCCTGGGAATCCATTCTACAGAATGATTCCTGATCATATTCCAAGAGGCAGCAATATTATCAAGGATAATGTCATAAATCCATTCAGGCAATGGCCTTTGTTGGCTTAACCAACATACTTCCTCCGGTCCTTAATATAAAATATAGTTACCTAATCTGATTAGATTAAGAGAGTTAGTTGAATTAGTTAATATAATATGTATTTTCTAAAGCACACTCCCATCTTCCTTAATTCCCTCTCCTATATTATTGTTGAGGGACCATCAATCAATAGAGTAAATTAGGAAAAAATTGATAAATATAAAAATTATGTCTTATATTTAGAACTAAGTTCAAATCTACGAAATATGTCTTGTATTAACGACCGTAAGAATAAGATTATATCTATTAGCGCTTTCTGCCATTGAGATATAGCTTGTCGTCACACTTGCAGGAAACCAACTCAGAGCATCCTGCTTGTTCATACTGACCTTCAACAAACTCAGCATCAGTATCCATTATAACATGTATATTCTAACCAGGTGCAATACAAGTTCTTTTATTCATTAAAAAAGAAAGGAGAAAAAAACTCAGCAGAAACTTGCTTGTACGTACGGGTGAAACAGATAAAAAATGAATTAGAAGATATCAATTAATAGCATTAAGGGTCTTTTTGTCCTGAAAGTATTCTCAAAAGAGCTGTGGATATCCAGAAGTTTTTTTTTAACTCAATGTCATCCGGATGTATTAGAAAATGAGCAATGTCACCTAAAAGTAAATGGCCAAACGTTAGTTGACCCAATTTCCAATTCCACCTCACTTTTTTTTTTCCAAGCCAGACTAATTAAGCAGCAAGGAAAGGCCATTTTTTATCTGTCTTTTTTTTTTTTGGTCCTTACAATTATTTCTTCATTTTTTTTTCCACTCCTCTTCATCTTCTCCTTTTTCTTATATTCTTTTGTGCTGTGACAGAGAGGAATTTTCCCCTTTTTCAATATTTCACTCTTCGCTTCTGGGCTCTCTTTAATTTTCTTCTTGGATCGAAATTTTTTTTAATGATCATTGAGCCACTAATACATCATGGTGAAATTATGCAAGAAAATGTATAAGTTTACTTTTAGCCTTCGACCACATTAATCCACAAGTGATTTACAACTTTTATATAAAAATTAGCCATACTTCATTAGCTATTTACTATAACAATACCGTAATTGATAACCACTTTTTCCAAATTTCGAACTTGTTAAAATAAATGAGTAAGCTACATTCTTTAAGTAATTTACAGTTTTTGTTTAGCAATTTATCACTACACTTCACTAGCTGTTGACTGCCACTTTTTTCAAATTTTGAACTCGTTATTAATTGCAATACTGTTATGGTAAATAACTAGTGAAGTGTAGGGAATTGCTATATAAAAGTTGAAAGTCATCTGCAATGAAAACTTAATAGTAAAAACTTATACTCCTTCAAATCCTTAATATAAGACATATTTAGAAAGTTGATCTTGATCCAAAATATAATACATATTTATCAATATTTTCCTAATTTACTTCCTTTGATGCTTCCTCAATAATAATCAAGAAAGAGAGAAAATTAAGGAAGATAACTTGTGTGTTTTAGAAAATGCATGTCATATTAACTAATTTTCTTAATCTAATAGAATTAGGAAACTATGTCTTATATTAAGGACCGGATATGATACTATATTTTAGATATTATATGGATTTCAATATTACTTGATGTGTCCCACACACGAAGTTGCGAAGTCGTTGTAGATTTGAATATTTTAGTCCATTATTGATTGAGTTGTTAACTTGTTATTATTAATTGGTTAATTAAATAAATATTACATGTACTTAATTTTAGCACTAGTTAGTTTAAGAAACGATTATCTTGTTCACTTAAAAGAAATGGTTAGTATGAAGGCTGTCAAAATAAAATAATAAGAATACTTACTTGAAATTGGCTTCTATCTCTGCCTATAAAAGATTCCTTCTGAATAGAAAATGATCAACACATGACTACTGTAGGTTTTGAATAATTAATTAAATGTTAAGTCAAGAGACTGTGTATATCACATGGAGTTAGATAAATAAAATACATTCCACAGTGTCCTAAACGTAGATGTTAATTATTCGATAACTAATTTACAGAAATTAAAAATAATTAATTAAATTAGTTATTTGTGAAAACTGTGTATTGATTTTCATAAAATATTTCTTTTAATAATTTGTGGTTAAAACTACTCCTTTGATAAAAACTCTCTTGCAAACAATACATATTTCAGATAAAATGATAAGTTTAAGAGACAAAGTGGATTAAAACCTTAGGATGAAAACTGTGTATCTGTGTATTGAGTTTCATAAAATATTTCTTTTAATAATTTGTGGTTAAAACTACTCATTTGATAAAAGCTCTCTTGCAGAAAATATATATTTTAGATAAAATGATAAATTTAAGAGATAAAATAGATTAAAACCTTAGGATGAAAATTGTGTATTGATTTTCATAAAATATTTCTTTTAATAATTTGTGGTTAAAACTACTCCATTGATAAAAACTCTCTTGCAAACAATATTTATTTTGGATAAAATGATAAATTTAAGAGACAAAATGGATTAAAACCTTAAGGCGAAAAGAAGCCTTTCTGCTCTCTTACATTTAGAGCATGAGGAATAAATAGCATTGATTGCAATATATTTTTTCAAAATATTCATAAATCACGCACAGTGTGTTTGGTTGTTAATAATGTGTTTCATTTTAAAGTTCCATAGTATATTCATGAAAATATATCTTGTAAAATATATAATACTCCAATGGTCCTAAATGTAAGACATAATTTATAATACAATTTGCTTTACTAATTATGTCTTATATTTATGATCAGAGGCAGTATAATATATTGTATCAAAATATATATATATAATAGAATACAAAATATAAAACATGTCCTATTATTCACAGCCATAAGTCGTAATCCTTGCAATTAATTTATCAGATGTTGTATGAAACATATTATACATGTGGTAACGTGTTTATTTACTTATTATTACCAATAATTTTACAGTCACAAGCCACCTTTCAATGGATATGTATTTAATTTAATTTCAGGATCAACTAGTATATACATGATGTTCCTAGAAGTCTCTAGCGAAGACAACGTTATTCTTTTTGAAAAAATTCGTTGAATATTTACTATATTATTATTGTTTCGCTCCTTTTCTTTTGTTTTCTTTGTGTATGGTCGTTGTTATTCAACACTAAGAATATATATGTGTATGATCTTTTTTCAACTTACTTTCAATTAAAATATATCAAGGTGGCCCATCGATAGATGCTTTTGAATTTCGTCGATCAAAGATCTGAATAAATCTTATGTTTTATGTTCATGTCCTTTCTTATGATCAATGTCGTCAACAACACATGGCAAAAAAAAAAAAAAATGTCGTCAACACGTTTCATTAGATCGAATAGTAGTGTGGTCAACAAAACATTTAATGTAATATAAAAAGACTTTTGACGCATGGAAGACATGATATATTTTCTTAAGTAGTGTTTTTTAATGATAATCAATAAAAAAAAAAAGAATACCCAACAACTTAATAGTTTCATAAATTTTGATGACCTATGTTTTGGAAGATAGTTTTGTAATTTAAAAGTTTTGTAGGAAAATTGATTATCCTAAATTTTATGGTTACCTCTTTTTTTTGTTAAGCATGAAATTAGATACCCTTGTATCGATTGATCTAAATTGATCACTTAATTAATATTTTTGTTTAACTATACTCTAAAATCGTCTTTTATTTATATTTAGTACACAGAAGTTCAAAAAACAGAGAGCGAAAATTAATGTGGAAGTAATAGTCTTTGTATCTCTATAATATTAGATTAAATAATAATATGGTTCATATAAAAAAAAATCAATCGTAAATCTCAAGAGCCGTTTTATTATCGGTTAAAAATAAATAAATAAAAAGGAAAAACACCCGTTTTATTTTTTTAACCTTAAACTTAAATACATTGACAGAATTTTAGTTAAGTCCACGTTGTGTTATACTGATCTACAAAGTAATGCTTTATTGAACTTTGAAGCCAAGTGATGACTCTCTTAAATGGATTTTTATATGAAGTAGTACCATTGGTACGGGACCATTAAACTCCCAATATAGCTTTGGTACTTGGGTCCTTATAATTTGTGCAGAATGACAATAAAATATTGACACATGTGCCCTCTCATGTATTTTTTAAGTACTCCGTCTTTTTTTTTTTTTTTTTTGTAAGAGACTTTTCTTTTAATTTTTTTGATTTTTTTTATAGGAGACTGTATATTAACACATTTTAAAAGTGTTAACAATTACTGGCTGTTTTTCTTGATTACACTGAATTATGTAGGAAGAGTTAAGACTACATTAATTTAATAAATTTTATTGATGAGGAATGTTAATTTTGGAAAATGATTGAAAAGATTACCAGATTTAATTAGAGTAATTAAGTATACCTAGTTTTCTTATCAATTGGTATGAAAATTGTTAGACGCCTCATTTTAAGATAAGCTTTCTTACTTGTGATGAATGAGATTCTTGATAATTTTTGAAAGTATATTACTCTAAATAAATTGAAAGAAAATTAAAGGATATTTAACTTTAGAGAGACTATTTGAGAGCTATCAATAAGTTATATAGCGTTTTGTTTTTGGCATAGCCTCGGCATAATCTCACTGCTCAGCACCAGAAGCTCACCTCAGGAGTAACAAGCGACAAAAGCATTAATGTCATTATATAATAGAAACCATCAACTAAATAAAAGATATTATAAGAGCATCAACAAGAACAAAACTCAAGACAAGAAGGACTTCCCACCATCCTTAGGGGCCATTCGGTGTAACGTCATTTATTTATAAGTATTTAGACTTAGTTGTAGCTTATATTTTATTTAGTGAAAGAGTATAAAATAAATTAATAATTTAAGAGATGTATCAAATTCAAAAAAAAATTATTCATATATATATATATATGAATAGATTTTTTAAATCCATTTCACTATTATTTGTATATATATCTCGGCCTTCTTTTCTCTAAATAATATCTTCATTCAATATAAATTATTATGGATTTAGGGTGATTTTTTGGTCCTAAATTTCTCCACCTCCTTCATGCCACTCAAACACACACACACGGGCGGGCCGCCCACCCAACCCACACACAAACACGTGTGTGTTTATATGAAGATAAAGGGTGGGTTTTTGGAGGGTAGCCCTAATCTCTAGAATAGTTTTAGTGTACTTTTAGAATAATACTGATATATATATTAATAGATATTCATGTTTGTGATTTTGTAAACTCTCATTGAGAGTTTTAAAGTAACTTTATAATTAACCGTAAACGATGAAGTAACATATAACTCTGAATATTTTTTTATATACTTGTGAATTATGTATAATTGAATTGTAAATGACTATCTTTTATTAACAAAAATGGATTGAATTATATGTATATGTGTATGTATTGTAAATTTTTAAGTAAGTAATGTTACAAATAAATTTTTTTATAAATCATTTTGTTCGCATAGTTAATATTTTAATTGTAATTCATGTATTGTTGAATTATTATTTTCTATTCAAGCATGTTTGTATATGTGATGATATTTGATACTAATATAAGCATAATTTATTATACCTTATCTTTTAATGATATTATATTTATTGTTGATTGAATGTAACTGTCATGAGGGTTACATTTGTGATTGATTGGAGTAAGGAGGAGGAATTTGTATCATGAGATCTTTTACCACATGATATGTCATCAATTGGTACACTACTGCAAAATATAGATTCTACTATCTAAAGGGTGTCCGTTTTTCAAAAAAGAAAGTAAAAAACAAACATGATGGCATTTTTGTAGTTACTGGAGAGAAGTGTGCAGATTTTGATGTCCCTAAATTGAATTGGGATGCCTAAATTTCATTTTAGTCGTCCTAAAATTAAATTGGGACACCTAAAATACTCATTTGAGCATCCAAAACAATGAAAATACGCCAAAAATAACACTCTTGGCATCTAAAGGAACTTTTTAGACATTCTTAAATTGAATTGGGGTACCTAAAGTTTATTTTATGCATCTCAAAATTAAATTAGGACACCTAAAACACTCATTTTTAAATTTTAGCTCCTAGAGACACCTTTTAGACGTCCCAAATGAGGTTTGGGACACCTAAGGAGATGTCATGTCACATCAACTCCCTATGTTCTATCTCTCTCTTTGACTCTTCTCTCTCTCTCTTTGACTCTTCTCTCTCTCTCTTCTCTACATACTCTTCTTTTCTCTTTCTCTGCCTCTTCTCTCCCTCTTTTCTCTACGTACTCTTTTTTTCTCTTTCTATGCTACTATAGAATGCACTTTTAACACTCATTTTTATGTCCTTTTATAGGGGGACGTCTATGTGAGCGAGGTAGTAAAATTTGGGAACAACGTTTGTTAAAAAATGGATGTTGTAAGAGACTTATGGCATGCCTTTTAAAAAAATGGATGCCATAAGTTGGTCACTTATGGTGTCCCTTTTTGTAAGGGACTCGTTGAAAGTTTTTTTTTTTGAAAAAAAATAAAAATTTGAACATCTCTTCCAGAGAACTAGAACCAGAGACGAAGATTTCCTACCAATAGCCATAGTTAATGATTAATAAAACCTAAACAAAAATTGAAAGAGTAAGGAAAAAAATGCACCTAATGAAAAATCCACCAAATAAATCATAGTAATAATGAGAACCTTGGGTTTGGCAGAAGCACAATCAACTACAAGAGTGGTACAAGCCATTCGGAGGGTCAAGTCTGACAAGCGTTCTTCCTTGTCATTCTCAGCTTCACTAGAATAGACCACGGACTCAACAGGAGAACTAAAATCAGAAGCAAAACCACAAAAATCGAAATCATAAGGAAAATCGGAAGGGAACAAGAGATCCTGGGGGGAAATAGTATCAAGAAGGCCATTGGAGCGGAGCTTGAGACTATTGTTCCTGTCCTCAAGGAAAACACTATCGTCAAGAAACTGCAACGGCAACCAAAACTCACTGTCATCCAAATTCTCAACCATTCTGACGGAGAGAGAGAAAAGAGAAAGAAAAAGTTGAAAATATCATAGATTTTAATATGAATAGAGGGCTTTTACTACGTGGGTTAAAGATTTAATAGTGAGAGAGAGTGTGTCCAGTCGGTTGCAAGTGGGTGGGACCCAAACAAATCAAAAAGCAAAAGAAACAGAGACAGAGAGAGAGAGAAGTGGAAGTGCAAGAAGGAGAGACTAATTGGGGGTCTTTATAAAAAATGGGAAGACTAATGATTTCAAATTTTAGGTGCCTTTAGGTGTCTTTAAAAATTTAGGATGCCTAAAGTCGTATTTTTGACGTCATAAATAAAAAGGACACCTAAAGCAGGGTCACCAATACTAAAATCCTGCTTTTTAGGCATCCCTTTTGATTTTTAGGATCCCTAACTTTAGGCATCCCCAAAATTGAAAGGGACACGTAAATAGACCTTTAGGTGTCCCTAGCAACACTTGGGACGCCTAAAAATCAGATTCACCCTCCAATATTACGAAATGCCGCTATGTTTTCTTTTTACTTCCCTTTTTTAAAAATAGACATCTTCTAGGGTAGTAAAATGTATTTTCTGTAGTAGTGCAGTGATGCCACAAACAATCTCCAGTCATCTGGAGGCAAATACGAATATTCCTAACCCGAGTCTAAACCTCTCTTTTCCCCTCGAATATACCTTTATGAAAGCTTGTTTTTGAAATCTTTACATCGTAGACGAACCTCCCCCTCTAGTACTTGTACATCTCCCTGGTGTCTGGGACATCGAACATTTATTGCACGAATAAAGAAAATTATATTTGAAGCAAGAGAAATAAAGATCCAAATGCAATTGTATCAAAACTTATATACTAAGATTTTTTGCTAAATCATGTCTTTCGTTTTCTGGGGAACCTGCCTCCAATTATCATAGATGATGTGAACTTTGCTTCGACCCAAATAACCTAAATAGTTAATAAAATGTTCCTCCTCAGGTCTAAGTGGATTCATGTTGGCATCGAAGTCTACATGAAGCCTCTCTTATTGATGTTGATGACATGCAGCCAATGTAGCCATCTTTGTGACGCCTCTAGTTCTTCTCGGAGCGGGTTTACCTACGTGCATTTGTTTCTCCCCATCACTTTTTGAGTCACTAGAACTTTTCATATTCCTATTAACACAAAAATCATTGTTAGAGAGGTAAATAATAAATTGCAAGTACATGTATGAACTAACCAGGATTAAGGGAAAAAACACATAGTAGTTTTTTTCTAAGTTAATCACATAATACAATTTTCTAAGGTCTTACTCTATATTGCCTCCTATATTCATTCACAATGATCATTTCTTGCAGTATATTCTTCATCATCTATCAATTCTACTTTACTTGGTCTTGGTGGATTTGTTGTGAAAGGTGGTGTATCATCAAGGTTGAAAGTTGGATCACCATGTTTCTATTTTTTACTTTGAAGTACAATGGACATTTTTTTATTTACAGGATTTGTGACATAAAACACTTGCTTCGCCTGGCTTGCCAGAATAAAGGCTCATCTCTATAACCAACTCTCCAAAGATCGACTGAGACAAATCCAAAATTTTGATCTATTACCACAACAGTATTGGTAACCCACTTACATTTGAATAAAGCAACTTTGAACTTGTTGTAGGTTATCTCCCATATTTCTTCTATAACTCCATAATAAGCCATGGATGTTACTATGGGGTTTTTGTCTTTCGAACTGGAAAAGTGCATAGCTTCAGCTTCTACCATCACCCCACTATTTTGCATGGTACTTCTGTCATCTTGGTCTTTTATGTAGAAAGAATACCTGTTTATATCATAACCGATCCAAGTAATAACCTAAAACGAAGGCCCCAAGCTAGCCACTCGATTGTCTCAGACACATTGGTCTCATAAGAAACCTTCTCGAACCACTATATAAATGTCTTGTTTTGCTCAATAGCTATTTGCATGTCACTCTTCTTTGGATTCATGGTTGATCTCTTCTTCTATATGTTCTTCTCACCTGCAGTCCTCTGATTTTTACCAAAGGTGACATTAATACGTTCCATCTGACTATAAAATTCCTCCCTAGTTAATGCTTTTGGAGCTATTCCATGCTCTGGTAAGCCTTTAAAATGCTTTCTTAACCTACGATACGGATGGAAATGATGAAGGAACCTCTTGTAACCAAGGTATACCATTTTTTCCCATGCTTAAGTTGATGAAAGTATGTGTCTGCTTCATAGATCGGATATGCTTTATGCCCCTTCACATTGTACCCTGACATGTTTCTATATGTAGGGAAGTCGTTTATTGTGGTGAAAATCATTGCACGCAGCTTGAAAGACTCTTTCTTATATGCATCAGACACATATATGCCTTCCTCCCACAACTTCTTTAAGTTCTCAATCAAAGGCATCAAGTAGACATCAATGTCATTCCCTGACTGTTTTGGTCCAAAGATCATCCTAGAAAAGTATCACATACTTGCATTTCATACATAGCCAAGGAGGTAAGTTGAATATTACAAAGAGAACAGGCCACAAACTATGTGTGCTAGTAAAAGTTCCATAGGGATTGATTCTATTTGTATAAAGGCCAAGATGAAGGTTTCTCGGCTTGCTTCCAAATTGAGGGAACATTTCATCTATCTTCTTCCACTGTAGAGAGTCGACCGGGTGCTGAAGATATTTTTCGTTAGATATTCTCTTATCAAATGCCATCTCAACTTCTTCGCTTTTGCTGTACTCTCAAACAAACACTTAAAATGTGGTATTATTGGAAGATACCACAACACCTTTGTAGGTTTCCTTTTAGTTGTCCTTTTGCTACAACCACAATCTTTCTTCACTTTGTATCGTGACATTTTACACTTAGGACACTCACTAAAACCTTCATACTCCTTTCTGTACAATATGCAGTCATTAGGGCAAGCATGTTTTTTTTCCTACTCCATACCCATCGTAGACAATATTTTCTTGGCCTCAAACATACAGTTTGTAAGTACATTATCGTTTGGAAACATATCACACAACAATTCAAGCAGTAACGTGAAACTACTAATGGTCCACCTACAAGTTGTCTTTAAGTTGACCAAATGCAATGTTCCTATCAGTCGTGTGTACTTACTCCCAAGGTATAAAGGTGTCTCCGCATCACTTCGCATGTTGTCATATTCTAGTGACTGTGCAAACGATTCTACCTCAACATCTTGAATCATTTTCTCTATTCTGTCTTCATCAATCACATCCACAACTTCTTTTTTGTGTGACGGACAATCAGTTACTTCCTCACCATGCCATATCCACCTTGTGTATCGAAGATTTATTCCATCACAAAGTAGGTGATCCCTTATAACATCAACATCCTGTCGACTCCCATTTAAACAATTTACATAAGGACAAAAATACTTTCCATTTTTTGTCAGAGCATTCCTTTTAGAAAATTCAATAAACTCTTCCACCACATTCTCATATTCTTCACTAATTCTCACAGCATTCATCCAACTATGATTCATTTTATTACCACCTAAGCCATTCCCAATAACACTAAAGTTTAGAACAATTGTGAGTAATGAGATTTCCTTTAATCACTTTTTACAAAAAATAAAATAAAATAAAATAATTCGGCAACATTTCCCTTTAAAAGTAAGATATCCCAAACAAACCAGTTCAGGTTAATTCAAACAAAAGAATAATATCAAAGCACAACACACCAAACTGCAAAGCAATAAAGGGAAATATATAATAAAATCAGCATTAATTCCTAGCATAGCTCCAGCTCAATTTGTGTTGTTTAGGAATTTCTTTTATTTTTATAATATTAAAGAGTTATATATATGGTAGAGTTGAGTAATTATATACACACAAAACGACCAAAATAGAGAATCATGATCAATGTGATATACTCTGCTTGTCCACGTCAATCCTCCTTGCCAAATAATAGAGGAATTGATAAAGCACACAAAACCAACATTGTCAGTTTTATAAGCTTCTCAAACCTACCAATCTACATATTGATTACCTTAATTCTTTGAAGTTTGAACTAGTAATTACAATTAATGTTCCAATAATAAGAAAGTGTCTAATCTTAAACATGGTATCTACAAAAAAATTGGACCAATCATGATTACAATAATATAATTAAATTTAAATATATAAAAATATTCACACATATATATAACAATGAAAATATTACTAAATTAATTTTTTTTAGTTACCAATTTTTTTAATCGATATTAGTAGTCAACAAGTAACTATTTAAACTTTTACAAGTATAAATTACATTTTAATTAACAATTAATTTAATTTATAGGAAAAATTACAAAGAAGGACTAAGGAAAAATAATATTAATACCATACAACTTATAATTATTTAGAAGGATCAAACAATAACATATAAATTTAAAAATACTAAAATGCAAACATCCTTATGTCCAACAACCAATAAGCACATGAAACCCAAATCTTGGGGGGGGGGGGGAATGGATTAATTATTATCATATATTTAATTAAACTATCAAATAGCCTTTCCAACTTATCTTTAAGAAAACAGTGATCATGCGCACACATGAATAATTAGAGCTTGGAAAAGGCATCAAGATATTTCTTTAATTAAAGGAAAAATAATAATAATAGAACAAGCACAATTTAACGGTAATGTACGTAATCGAGACAAGATTCCTTTAATTTCTGCCACACACAAAAAAAAAAAAAACAAAAGGAGACAAGATTCCTTTAAGAATAATTTATGATATAATAGTCAAAGTATGGGGTTGATAGACTGACTCCATTTTCAAATAATTTGACGCCCAACAACTATGACGACTTAGATTATTTCTTATTCTTATTCCTACAATTGAATAAGCACAATTTAAATGTGATGTGTAATTGAGACAAAGACATTTAATTAGTCTTTTTCAGATCATAATCCACACATGCAACTGCTAAAGGAAAAAAATATCAATTAATTAAACTTCATTGAGCAAATATGCTTAGAGCCGTGAGGGAGTGGAATAGAATCGAAGCAACATCCAACAGTAAAACTGACAACACCTCATGAGCTAAAATCTCATGACTTAGAAATCATATAAGTCATTCCATATTAATGTATAGGGTTGATAATTATTTTTTATCCTTACAGTGTGATCAAATTTTGGTTTTTACTCTTATAGTTCAAATCATTTTGGTCCTATATTTTCATAAATATTTGAAATGATTTCAATGATCAGTTCTTATATTCGTAAGAAATTTTGGTTTTAGTCCATATACTTAAACTTATACTAAGTCATTATAAAACTATATGAATAAATATCAACGATTTGAAATACATGGACCAAAATTAAAGTTCGATTAAGCTATAAAGATCAACAATATTAATATTAACCCTTGTATATGTTATTAAACTTAATTTTATTGGATACTTTTCACATATCAAGTGCACTTACATTTAGACATGTTAATAAGAAAATATCTAATTAGGATCTGAGTTGGGTTTGACAACACCCCACCCCAAATCACACTATATTTGCCCAAAAGCAATAAGGGTCAAATTTAGTGCCTGCTAGTATCCAACAGTATTTTGAATAAGATTGTCTCTAATAGAATGATACATGTACTTATAAAAAATGGGGTCAAATTGCAATTAAAATTAGGCTAAATTATAAAAAATCCCCTTAAACTTTATGTCAGTTGCATATAACCCCCCTGACACTCAATTTAAATTTAACTCCTCTGACATTTCATTTTTTAACCATTAAACCCCCTCCCATTAACTAACATCGCTACTACAAAAGACACTTTTAACATTCATTTTTATGCCCTTTAGACGACAGTTTTTATAGGGACGTGTATGTGAATGTCGTTGAAAGTTTTAAAATAGACTACTATTTAAAAAAAATTGTTGTAAGAGACTCACAATGATTTTTTTTGAAAAAACAATCGTTGTAAGTCCCCAGTTTTTATTTTTTTTTTTACTTCGATTTTACTCGTCCACTACCTACCTTTGTTCTCCTGTTGTTATTTAGGTTAGACAAGAATGACATTCAAGTGTAAACTTACAGTTATTTAAAGCAATACTTGTAGTTATTATTTACTATTTTAAACTCTAATGTGCACTCTCCCATTAATTATCGGGGGAATTCGAAAACCTGACTTGATAAATTTAAACTTATGGTTCAATGCTCTAACAGGGTTCTCAAATATATATATATATACACACACACACATACACAGAGTTTGCAGCCAAGTGTAAATTTACATAGTTTGCAACTTTATCTTCTTCATGGAGACACCAACAGGATTGAATGAAGGTGGGGATGAAAAGTTCTATGGGCTTAAGCATAGAAGGAGCAAAGGCGCACGGGTTTTGTTCAGTTTTCATCTTCTTTTGCAAAGAACCAGCAACGAAGAAACAGAGGAGGTGTCAAGGGGAGCAGTTTTAGTATTCGGTTTGCGTGGTTCATGTCATTTCAATGAGGAGATGGATACTTTGATTGTGCAGAGGATCAAAGTAAATTTTATTGGGGCGTGCATATGGATCATTGATGCTTTTTCTCGTGGGTCGGTGGAGATTATATGAAGAAAGGAAAATGGGATTGTAATCCGTGGCGTGAGATAAGGGACCAATAAGATTTGATCCCAGATAACTCAAAATAAAGAGAGAGAGTGTGAGAGAGAGAGAGAGAGAGTTAAAACAATTGTTTTTTCTAAACCAATCGTTGTAACTAAAAAAAAGATACGAGGTTAGGAAGGTTTGAACACGTGACCTCAGGAAAACTCACCAAAAGCTCAAGCGAACTGCACCACCATTAAAGTTGTTAAAAGATACAACTACTGTTTTTAATAAAATAGTCATTGTAACTCTAAATAAAAATAAATAAATGGGTGAGGGAGGCTCGAACACTCAACCTCAAGGAAAATAACCAAAGGCTCTAGTCAACTATGCCAAGCCACCAAACTTGTTGAGAGATTAAATGACTGTTTTATATAAAATAGTTGTTATAACTCAAAATAAAAAAAAAAATTTGCCACCTCCTGTGTCGAGATTCAACGACTGTTTTTTACAAATATTAATTTTTTTTGGGCTTAACATTCAACGATTGTTTTTTATAACAGTCGTTGAAAGTGAATTTTAACGACGGTTTTTCTTGAAACAATCGTCAATTGTTAAAGCAAAATTTCAACAATGTCACCCCCCCTTTTTAATGTTTGTTTTCAAAAAAATAGATGTTAATTAGTGTCGTTAAATATACTTTTTGTAGTAGCCCATTATCGTTTTAACGAAAATTTCCATGTCAGGCTATGAGGTGACACGTGACATCCTACGTAAATTACTAATTTCATAAAACCCCCTGAACTTTGAACATTTCTAAATAACCCCCTGAATTTTGATTATTTATAAATAACCCCTGACATTTTAAAAATTAAATTTAATTATCTTAAAATATTAATTTATAATATTAAACCACATACCATTACTTTCTATCATTTTAATAAATTTATTAAAGTTTTTACTATCATTTATTAATTAAAATAGTTCCTTTTATGGAGAAAACTAGAAGAGTAATACTTAGAAAAATGTAAAATAAATGTTGAACCTCTAATTCAATATGTGTGTGTGTGTGTGTGTTACTAGTAAAAAAAATTAATGAGAGCAAGAGTGTTCTCTAACAAAAATGTAATCTTTAAATTATCAATGCTTAATTATCCCACTACAAAAAAATAGCGGTTTAGCTATGGAATTTCATTTCATCGCTAATCCGTCCCTAATCCCTCACAAATTACGTCTCTAAAATTAGCAACGGAATTTAGAGATTGAGTTTTTCCGTCACTAAATTAGCGACGGATTAATTCCGTCGCTAAAAATTAGTGACATAATTTTTGTCACTAAATTAGAAACGAATTAGAGATGGAATTACATTATGTCACTAAATTCCGTCACTAATTTTCGTCACTAAAAATTAGAGATGAAATTCTTTCGTCGCTAATTTCCGTCTATAATAGCTAAATTTTTTAATAATTCAGCTTTTTTCCAAAATTGTAATTTTTAAATATTTTAAATTTTAAATTTATAATATAACATTAAAATAAATAAATAAAATTATTAATTCATATTTATTTTTGAAATTAAAATTATAATATAATATATTTGAATTTGTAATACTATATTATATACAAACAAAATGCAAATTTTATAAATACAAACAAAAAGATAAAATATAAAATAAAATAAATAAAAAAAGATATTAATAATAAAACTTTAGGTAGAATATTTACATAAAATAAAATAATAAAACTAAATTAAAATATTCAATAATATATAAAATTTTGTATTTTTATTTTTGTTTACAAGTGAAATATGTGTGTGTGTGTCTATATATACATGATTTTGCATTTAACTTTCACAGATTCTTCCTAGCTCAACTGGCAAAGGTACTAGCACACGCGTGAGTCATGGCTTCGAATCCTAACTTGGTTACAAAATGCAACCAATTTGTGACTTGTGACACGTGGCACGTGGTGGAGGGTGACACGTGGTTCGCGGTTGAGGGTGATACGTGGCGGATAACTGGGACATGTGGCGGCCGGAGGCGAGGTGGCGATGGCTGATTGGTACACATGGCGGCCGCCGGCGGGGACCATGTGGAGGCTCGTGTTACAAACATATGGAAATTTAAATTATATATAAAAGAATAGTTAGCGACGGAAAATTATGTCGCTAATTAGGGACAGAAAATTCCGTTGCTAATTAGGGACGGAATTTTCCATCGCTAATTAGTCAATTCTGTCTCTAATTAGACACGGAATTTAGCGACGGAATTTTATATCGCTAAATTTCGTCTCTAATTAGTGACGGAATTCAAAATTCCGTCACCAATCAATTAGTAATGATATTTTTTTCGACAGAATAAATTCCGTAGCTAATATGGTTTCGTCGCTAATTGTCGTCGCTAAGTTGATTTGTGACGGAAAATCCATCGCTAAATTTTGTCGCTAATCTGCTATTTTTTCGTAGTGCATCCTGAGAATATCACTAGTGAAAAATAGGCTTTTTAGACCGCATTATTAGACCGGTTATTACGGATAAAGTCTAAAAGAAATGCAGGGTGGCAATTCCATAATTAAAATCAATTTTTTAGACCGGTTGTTAAAAAACCGGTCTAAAAAAACTTATTTAGACAAGTTATATAAACAACCGGTTTCAAAAACAAAATAATTAAAATGAATAAAAAAATAATATTATTATTAAGACCGGTTATTTAAATAACCGGTCTTAAAAGTCAATAATTTAAGATCGGTTCTTAAATAACCGATCTTAAATATCTAATATAATTCAAATTAAAATATATGTTGTTAAAATTAATTATTTAGACCGGTTGTCCAATACCTTTAAGACCAGTTATTTGGACAATCGGTCTTAAATTGTGGAACTTTAAGACCGGTTATTTAAATAACCGGTCTTAAAAGTCTAATATTTCAAACTTAACCAGCCGCGAAGCTCATTTCATCAGCACATTTCATTTCCCTCTCACTCTCCTTCCACAACCATGAAAGTTCATTTTAGCTCAAGTCCAGAATCTCCGGTGATATTCCCCTTTATTCTCCGGCCACTGCTCAAGCCGCTGCCACCGCTTCCACCTCCTTCTCCATTTTCTGTTCTGTGCCATTTAAAAATACTCCATCCTTCCCCGTTCGTCTGCCCGTTGCTGTGTAGAAGTCTGCCGTGAGTACCATCGTGAAGGTCAGCTAAGCTTCTTATTTCACTAGCCTTTATCTCCCTCCGGCGTGTTCTCCAGCCACTACAACCCCTCTCCTTCTGCTCCTCAAGCCACGGTCTAAGGTTCCTTCAAACAGGTAATGTCCCTTGTCTCAATCCTTCGTATAAATAGAAATTTAGTATTCACTGTCTATCCAAGAAGAATCTCTACTATAATTGAACTAGAAATTAACACAGAAATGGAGAAAAAAATGACATTTACTCTGATGGAAATTAATTGGTGAAGCTTAATTAACGATGGCCTGAACTGGTATGATTTGATTATTTGAGGATTATGGTACTGATAATTGCTAGTTTTCATAGTCTCTGGAATGCTTAAGTTATTGTGTCAAATTTCTTGGCATGTATGCTCATCAATGGTTGATTAGAAAATTGTTACATAATGTTCAGTTAGTTTTGAAACTAAATTTGAGAGGTGATTTGAGGTTTAGACTAAAGCAATTCTTGTGTATGTGGTCTAAATTAAGTCTTGAAATTGCTAGTATATGTTAATACATTTTCCATATTACTTGAAGAAAATGGAACAGACTGCAATTATATCTTATGCGGAATTCTAATGAAGAATTCTGTTAAACTAGATAAATTGATGCGTGTAACCTTTTCATACTCTCATCATACTTCTACCTTTTCCAGGGGAGTTAATATACAGAAGAGAAGAAAAAAAAAGGGGTTGAAATATATGAATCGTAGTTGGATAAACGCTAAACGGACTAGTGTTGAATATGATAATGAGGTGAGGGATTTTTTGGAATTTGCTAGAAGAAATTCTAGTAATGATGATAATGGGATGTTCTATTGTCCTTGTGTAGAATGTTTGAATAAGAAGCGACTTAGTGCTGCAGATATATATACACATTTAATTTGTGAAGGATTTTGTAAGAGTTATATAGTATGGGTATGGCATGGTGAAGAAATAGAAATTCCAAGCACAACTCAACAAAGGGGGTCGCCTTTGATGATAATGACACGGTTCTGAATGATCGGATAGAGGATATTATTCATGATGTAGGAGAAGAGGCTTTTGAGCAATCATATGCATATGGTAATATGTGCAGTGATTCTGAGAAGCCGCTGTACCGGGCTGCACAAAATACCAATTTTTGAAAGCTGTATTGAAATTGGTAAGCTTGAAAACATGGCATGGATGGAGCGACAAGAGTTTTTCAAAAGCACTTGAGGCCTTCAAGGACATACTTCCAAATGATAACGTGCTGCCTTGCCGATACTATGATGCTAAGAAAATACTGTGTCCACTAGGGATGAAGTATAAAAAGATCCATGCATACCCTAATGATTGTATATTGTACATAAAAGAGCATACAGAGAAAGAGCAGTGTCCGATATATAAAACCCCTAGGTACAAATCAAATAAGGCCCCTGCAAATGTGTTGTGGTATCTTTCTATCATACCAAGGTTCAAACAGCTGTTTAGATGCCAAAAATTTGATATAGCATGCGGATGAGAGGATTTCCGATGGATCACGCCAAAGGTTAGTATATATTTATTTTCTTTAAGATGTGTTCCATAAGCTATGCTTTTATGCTTGCTTTGATAATATCATGTTCTTTTTCAGACCCGTAGGCAACCATCGGGCTCCAACTTATGTGGTCTTTATATGTTGAGGCAAATTTACAATATTATCAGCCTAGGCACGACTGACTTTACCGAGGAGGTAATAAATGTATATTTCAAAAATTTTGTATTACTTTATTGTTTTTAAGTTATTAAGTTAATGTTTTGTTTGGCTTCGATGGTACAAATACATATGTTTGATCTTGCTGGTCCCTTTCTTGAAGAAGATATTGATTTCATCCGAAAATGTATTGCTAAATTCATCTATGAGCTTTTACAAGATTAGTAAGTTTTTAAATCCGATCCTATGTTGTTCTAATAATACTTATGGTTTTCATATATATCTAACTTGGTTTATATCTCTGTTCAGGACAATTTCTTGGATATTGGTGATACTAATTGGTTGTTGATTCAGGCATGGGATCACTATTGTAAATTTTCCTCCACTTTTTTCATTTCTCTGTAAAGCTTAGGAATTTTTTTCCATATAATGAGAAATATTTATTCTCCTACTTCTCTTTACAAACTTTGGGATTGCAAGTTCACACAATGTTGCGATTTTCCTGGTATCATTGTTTAATTGTGGTGTTGTGGTTTAAAATGCCTGATAATTATAAATTGTTAATATTGTATTGTTTCTGAGAATTGAATAAGTTGATCATATGTTATTGGTAGTCATTGGAATTGAATGTGTTTGTTTTCAATGATTTTTTTTCATAATGTTTATTCTGTGATTGTTGAGAGTCGAGGGTTGTAAGGGCCAAATGTTTTTCCCTTGAACAGACTGACATTTATAGGTTCATACCAATTACGATAACTAAGGTCATATTTAACAAAAGAGGGAAAGGGGAACTAATAAGGATTTTAGGCTTCATGATTCTAAATTTAGAGCAAGTTTGCATTCTGAGAAATACCAATTGTTTCTGGAAATAAAAATGTTGTTGTCACTGCTTCTGATTGTCAATATATATATGCATGTGTTGTTTCTTGTGTATGTAATGTGGCACAGAGGGGATTGTCGTTGAATATGGCTTACTGACCTGGGTAAGATTGAAAAAAAAATACAATTTTTAGACCGGTTCCAAATAAGAACATGTCTTAAATATGAATTTAAGACCGGTTAAATTGAAAATTGGTCTTAAAAGATTAAATTTTAAGATCGGTTCTAAATCTAACCAGTCTTAAATTGATATTTAAGACCGGTTCTCTATATTTAAGACCGGTTCTTAAGAAAACCGGTCTTAAAGAAGTAAACTTTTAAGACCGGTTTCCTTAAGAACCGGTCTTAAATATCAATTTAAGACCGGTTAAAGTTAGAACCGGTCTTAAAGTCCTTTTTTTAAGACCGGTTCATAAAAAACCGGTCTTAATAGTACTGAAATTTCCCTACCCTTTCCGGTAGTTAAACTTTAAGACCGGTTGTTGTAGAACCAGTCTTAAAATTTCATATTTTAGACCGGTTTTTTAACCGGTCTAAAAAGTGATTTTTGTAATAGTGTATATTTAACACAAATGATGACTAACACATGAAAATAAGTAAATGTTATACAAATGATGATATTTTTATTTTTATATTTTTAAGTATTATTCTTGTATTTTTTTTTCCAAACAAGAAAACTATTTTAATTGAAAAATAATAGTTAAAAATAAATAAATTTATAAAAATGATTAAAGTAACAAAATGTGGTTTATCTATTATAAATTAAAATTTACAAAACCCCCCATGAACTTTAAGTCAGTTGCATATAACCCTCCTAACATTTCAAAAGTTTAAATTTAACCCTCCGACCTTTCCTTTTTTAACTATTAACCCTACTGTTAAGTGACCGTTATCTTTTTAACAAAAATTATCACGTCAGGTTATGAGGTGACACATGACATTCTGTATAAATTACTAATTTCATAAAACCCCCTGAACTTTAAACAGTTGTAGATAACCCCCTGACCTTTGATTATCTACAAATAATCCCTTGACATTTCAAAATTTAAATTTAATTTTCTTAAAGTTTCTATTTATAATATTAAACCACATACTATTACTTTCTATTATTTTAATAAAGTTATTAATTTTTTTTACTATCATTTATTAATTAAAATAGTTATTTTATATGGAAAAAACTAGAAGAATAATACGTAGAAAAATACAAAATAAATGTTGAACCTCTAATTAAAAAAAATTCATTAATGATAAAAATGTAATGAGGGCAAGAGCTATCATCTAACAATAATATAATCTTTAAACTATTAATGCTCAATCATCTCAAGAATATATTTAACACAAATAATGACATTTTTATATTATCAATACTCAATTAACACAAGAAAATAATTAAATGTTATACAAATGATGATATTTTTATTTTTATATTTTTAAGTATTATTCTTCTTGTTTTTTCCATACAAGAAAAATATTTTAATGACAAATAATAGTAAAAAATTAATAAATTTATAAAAATTATTAAAGTAGAAACATGTGATTTATTTATTATAAATCAAAATTTTAAGGGAGTTAAAATTTATATTTTGAAATGTCAAGGATGTTATTTGTAAATAATCAAAGTTTAAGGGGTTATTTACAACTGTTCAAAGTTAAAAGGGGTTTTATGAAATTAGCAATTTATACAAGATGTTATGTAGGATGCCACATGTCATCTCATAATCTGACGTAACAATTTCCATTAAAAATATAACAGTCACTTAACAGTAGGCCGATAATGGTTAAGAAATCAAAGGTTAGGGGGGTTATATTTAAACTTTGAAATGTCAGGGGGTTACATGCAACTGACAAAAAATTCAGGGGGTTTTGTATAATTTAGCCACATTTTAAGGGAGTTTAAATTTAAATTTTGAAATGTGAAGGGGTTATTTGTAAATAATCAATGTTTAGGGAGTTATCCGCAACTTTGCAAAGTTAAAGAGGGTTTTATGAAATTAGTAATTTATACAAGATGCCATGTAGGATGCTATGTGTCATCTTATAATCTGACGTAACAACTTCCATTAAAAAGATAACAGTCACTTAACGGCAGGGGGTTAATGGTTAAGAAATGAAAGGTCAGGGGCTTAAATTTAAACATTGAAATGTTAGGGGTTATATGCAACAGACCTAAAATTCAGAGGGATTTTAATATAATTTAGCCCTAAAATTAATAGAAATGTGATTGCAAACTCGCTGTAAATATTTCTGATAACTCTCCATTTTTAATATATTTAAAGTGTATTTTGAAGATATTTGAAGAGTTATCTTAACAAATTTTGAAAGATTTCTAAGAGATTTTATAAGCAAATAAATTTGGTGAATTATTTTGGGGATTTTAGTTTAAATATTATGGTTTTAATATAAAATAGAAATTATATTTTTAAGAATTCTGAATGAGCTCTAAAATATTTCATAAATTTTCATTTTAGTCCCTCCTCAAAGGTTTTATATATTTTCATTTAAGTCCCTTGGTCAAAACGCGCGTTTTGACCAAGGGATTCATTAGGTATTAAGAAGAAATGGAGAAAAGAGCGAGATCTGGAAAATAAGAAAGGGGGCCGCTGGTTTAAGATAAAAGAAGAGAGCGGCGGCTGTTTCAGGGGGCGAGAGGCAGAGGAGCTGAATGAAAGAAGCTTGCGAGGGAGAGAAATCGAAGAGGAAACTAAGGGGCTGGCACTATGGAGTTCGAGCTTGAGCAGAATCAGAGAGAACTGGAGAAAAGGAGAGTTGAAGACTGAAGATGAACCAAAGAAGAAAAGAGAGGCAGAAGAGCTGAACGAAAGAAGCTCGCGAGGGAGAGAAACAGAAGAGGAAACTGAGGGGCTGGCATTGTGGAGTTCGATCTTAAGCAGAACCAGAGAGAACCCGAGAAAAGGAGAGTTGAAGACTGAAGATGAACCAAAGAAGAAAAGAGAAGCAGGGACTGGCGGAAAAAAGCTGAGGCGGCTGTTTTTGGAGAAAAGAAAAAGAATCAGACAAGAGTTGGAGGAGAGCGGCTGGTCTGGGCGTTATCATCAGCTGAAGAGAAAGAGAGGAGCACCGCGAAGACAGAATGGAGGGATCTTTGGCTCTCTTCACTTTACTCATATTCATTTTAGCTCACCACCGTCCCCGGCGACGTTCACCGTCATCTCCATCGTCGCCGGTGACCAAAACTCCTCCATTATCACCGGTAGAACTTCTAAGAACAGGGGAGGTCGAAAGCTTACAGAGGAGAGTGCTTCGACGGCTCCATCGTCCTTCTTCCTCACTGGCTATGGCTTCTCTTCTCTGTCTCTTGAATCATATTTAACACCACCGTTCATTTATTCAATATTAATCAGTCCCTTTGATTGGTGTTCTACATGTCTGTAATTTTGGAAGTGGTGTTTGCTGTTTCTCTTCACTTCATCTTTGATTTTTCCATTATGACGTTGAACTGTGAATTGTCTTTTGTTCTGGTTAATACTCTGGATTTAGTTACAGTTGCTGTGATGAATTTGCTTAAAGCCCTGGCTAATTTTTTTATACCTAGAGTAGCTATGAACTAATTTGAGTATTTGAACATGTATGAACTAATTAATTGGTGTTTATTGTTATTTTGTTTATTTAATCTTGTATTATTCTATCTACTTGGTGCTTGATCACCACTAAGTAGAAAATTAGGGAATTTAGATTAGTCTTGGAAGATGGATCTTAATTGGACCATAGGATTAAGTAATGTGGGATTAGAATTTATTTTAATTTGTCAATAGGATAGGAATATACCTATTGGACCCATATAATCATATTAGAGTGAAATTAGACATTTATTACCTCTTGAATAAATTAATTAGGAATAACAATTTTAACTTGAGAGAGGGGTATTAGTAATTGGAAGATATTTATATCCATTTAAACTCTAGATTAACAAATTAACATTAAGTGCATTTAATTTGGGTAAATACATGCTCTAACCTTGAAAAAGGGATTAGCCACTCTAGGTTGTTTTCTTCCACTGAAATTTCAAAAATATTAAATTTAGGACTTTTACTTTTATTTAAATTGATTTTCAAATTAATTTCTTTCTTGATTTACTCAACTTAAATGAACATGAGAAATTTAATGCCTAATCGTTAATTTACTTGATTCTCTATGGGATGACCTTGATTTACTACTATACTATTTCCACAGCTCGTACACTTGCGGTGCTTATTTAAAATTTAGTAGCATCAATTTCAGTATATTTTTTGTCTTATATAAGTCATTGTATGTAAAATCGGACCGGCTGGTTTAGACTGGAAATCGGTGAACCAACCGCCAGTTTGGTCTAGACCAGAGTAGAAAACCAATTGGAACTGAACCGATCAACCAGGGTCTGAACTGGTTTAAACCAGTAACCCCGTGTTAACCCAACATGACCCCGGGTTGACCAAATCTT
The DNA here is from genome assembly GCA_037074505.1 of Albizia julibrissin. NCBI lineage: Eukaryota > Viridiplantae > Streptophyta > Magnoliopsida > Fabales > Fabaceae > Albizia > Albizia julibrissin. The sequence goes on along the minus strand of CM073481.1, from coordinate 15,408,374 downwards.
TTTTTATTAAATTCAATTTAAGCAAAAAGACGTCATTTTGGTCCCTTTTTTTGGTTTTTTTTAAATGCAATATTTCTTCCTTCGTTCCCTCCCAGACGTGGTGCCAGTGCCACTATGTTGCCGGTTGCTTGCTTCTTTCAGACGCTTCTTTTCTGACAGAGTTCTCTCTTCCCTTCTCCATCTCTCTTTTGGTCACTCTTCCCTTCTGCGTCTCCATTCCATTTTCCTTTCCCCTTCGTTCTTGCCCCAGAAACAAGAAAGTGTCACATTTTTGCAGTGATGCCGTCGTTGAGACTTGGGAGTGTCTTCACAGCAGAGTGTGGTGGTGATCACTCAAAATTTTCAGTTCGTGGCAGAGGCACCGTCAGCGTGATTCTCTGAGCTCGTCGTGATGCCATGAATCACCTTCACCATCAGATTTATGTGTCGGATCACCTTCACCGTCTTGGATTGTAGGTTTGCTCTATCGTTTGAAATGTTCCATCTTGGATTAGCCTCTCAAAGTAAATCCCCATCCTCTTTTTCACATTTTTTTCTGTTAGCCTTTTTTTTTTGCTTGAAATGCTCTGTCGCTTGAAGACCTTAAGTTTCAAAATCTAGAAAGTAAGCCTTTTTTTTTGGGTTTTAAGATTGATTGGATATCGTCTCATCGCCAAAAAACACCGCTCACCCTCTCTGTTCTTTAGTTCTCTCCATTTTCTCCAAGTCCGGTTATGTGAATTATCGTTAACTCATTAACCGCTTTGTATCAAATCCACCATCATATCAGGAGCATTTGGGTCTTTACGATTTTCTTTAGGCATTGGAAAATGGGTTCCCACCATTTTTTGTGGGAACCCATTTTCATTTAAACGTTAGGAAATGGGGGCCGGTGGAAAAATATTTTCCGGATCAAATGGTTAACCAAACAATTGCAGCTAGAAGGAAAATTCAATTTTCCTTTTCTCGTGGATCCAAATGGACCCTTAGTCTATTTGGAATATGAATGTCTACAGGGGCATGGGATATTTAGTGTTGTCAAATCACTTTTAAACATTATAATTAAGATCTTAATAAATCTTTTGTTTTGGTTTTATATATATATGTAAAGTTCTTGAGACAAATGATTAAAATAGTTGTTGTCAACAAATTAAAACATTGGTTCACCGGTTTTATTATAAGTTCACATTGGTCTACAAAGTGATACTTTATTCAACTTTGAAGTCAAGTGAACCCTTCTTCATCGGTTTTATAAGAAGCGTGTTCAAAGGAAATTAAAAACACACAAATAAAAAAATACCAAAGATATTTAAGAAAATTAACAATTTGATTAAAATATTATACTTCTCCAGTCCTATTAAAAAATTATAAATAATTTTTAACATATTTTATAGAAACCAAGAAAAAAAATTTTCGATACAAGAAACGAAGAAAAGCCTTAAACATAATTAATTTTGCCTTAAAATTTAATAAATTTCCAACTTTACCCCTATATACTATACATTATACTTTATGAGAGCAAAGTCTACATAATAATAAATGAAAGATAAAATTATGCTTTCATATAAAAAAATAATAATGTGACTTATCAATAGAAACAAAAAAAAATTCCTTCCAATAGGACCAGAGGAATATATTAATTGAAGTTAAAAATCAGAAACTATTTTTATAGTCTAATATATAAGGAAAAACCATTCCTAATGTACACGTGTAGTTTCCTTCAATTTTTAAGGAAAAACAAGTCTTGAAGTACCTATAGTTTTCTTCAATTTTTAATTTGGTACCTGTGTGTTTTTCGTTCATTATTAAATCATTTAAATTTACTCTTTTAAAACAATCACTAGTGCAGAAAAGACTTTTTACATGTGACGGAATGAACTTTTTACACTTGACATAAAACACGTGTAGAAACAATAGGTGTAGAAAATCGAGACTTTCTACATGTGTCGTAAACCACGTGTAGAAAGTCCACACTTTCTACAGGTGACTTTCCTAAATAGGTGTAAAAAGTCAACTTTCTACACCTGACGTGAGTGGTCACGTGTAGAAAGTGTGGACTTTCTACACGTGACCCCTGAAGTCAGGTGTAGAAAGTGGTATGTTTGGGACTTTCTACACCTGACTTCAGGGGTCACGTGTAGAAAGTCCACACTTTCTACACGTGACCACTCACGTCAGGTGTAGAAAGTGGTATATTGGGACTTTCTACACCTGACTTCAGTGGTCACGTGTAGAAAGTGTGGACTTTCTACACGTGACCCTTGAAGTCAGGTGTAGAAAGTGGTATATTTGGGACTTTCTACACCTGACTTTGGGGGTCACGTGTAGAAAGTCCATACTTTCTACACGTGACAGCTCACGTCAGGTGTAGAAATTCCTTTTCAGAAAAAAAAATTTATTTTTATATAAACTCATTTACATAATAATAAACAACAAAACACCTGATAAAAAAATAATTTGCAACAAAACTAATGTGAAATATCAAATTCTATCCAAAATATTAACAAAGTCATATAAAGGTACACAAACTTGACCTCATTTTTACAACGAAATTTGTACAATTATAGTCAAACCCAATACCAAACAGTGACAATAAAATTCAACATGTCTAATACCAAATAGTTATTAACTTTACATATTTAACATTACACTCACAACTTTGTTATCTCTAAAAAATAAGTTGCCCAACGTGTGCGAACGTCATCAATGTCATCTTCGGAAAATGCATCCGTAATGTCAAACATCTACAGATTTTAAAATAAAAAATCACATCAATTTAATAACTACGAAATGAACTTAATAAAACAAATATAATTAAATACAATTACCTCTTTTGTAAATTCTGTACTACCCAAGAGGATGATGTTTAACATGTGCCTCATCACATAATATCCACAAGCCTTATTCCCCGTTTGACGATGGCACTATAGTTGAACATGCATTATATTATATTAATTATATATGTGAACACGATAACTATGTTCATAGAAGGATTGAAATTGTTTACCTTTGGTTGTATCCAGATAGTCTCCCTAAGCTCATGTGTATGCTTTTTCTTAACTACTCTTTGGTATGTTTCCATTGCCCTGTAGAAAAATATATAAAAGAGGGTAGGTTATCTAAAAAACTTACATATTGCAAATAAAATGTCATTGTCAAAGTATACTTACGTGTCCATCGTTTTCTTCAAATCCTTTCCCGGATTATAATGTAATGAACATAACAGAACGACGACATTTTGCTTTGGACATAGAACCACTAACTGCCAATGAGTGCTGCAAAAAGATGTATGAATTATATATATTCATAAAAACAAGGTATCAATTACAAACTTTTTCTTACTCGCGAACATATGGCGCTAGGTAGCACTCTTTTCCATCTTCACAGAGCCTCTGCCGAAGGTATGACTCTCTTATGGTGGAAGTGTTCCCTTTTTTCTGGATGTGAATCGGGCAAAGGAATCCAAACTTGTCACTGTTCCCTGATAAAGTATAAAGGCGATATGATCGTTCAAAGGCCTCTTCGCCAATATCACGAATCATGTCCTCTAGTCGATCATCCATGTCCACATCAACTTCCACCTCTTTAGATGCACTCAGGTCTTCTACTAATTCACCATGCCATACCCATCGTGTATAACTCTTCAAGAACCCATCACAAATCAAATGCTCTCTTATTTCTTCGACACATAGTCGCCTCAAATTTAAGCAATTTACACAAGGACAATAAAACTTCCCAGATTTATCACCACCAGCATTTCTTATAGCAAATTCTAAAAAATTCTTCACCCCATTATCGTACTCATCACTAGTTCGTCTAGCATAGATCCAGCTACGATCCATATGTGCAAACAAACTTCAACAGAAAATGATACAAGAGAACCTGTTGGACCAGGAAGGTAACTCTTGATGTCATCATCCATATTTGCTTATTTTTTAGTCTAACGTAAATAGTTTGCTAAAAAACAGATTTTACAGCATTTGCAACATGCATGTTAAGAATCAATTACAGCATGCCAATTTATTGAAGGATCGAGTCATAAGAGGAACTTTTGGCTTAGAGTCATAAAATGATTACCTAACTTTGTTCCAACTAAAATTATTGGAACACCAGGGGCATAGTGCCTAAGCTTCACAAGGCATGGAGACATAGAACAACCAACCCCCCCCACACAAAAAACACACAAAACAAGAAAAGGAAGAGGGGGGAGGGGGAAGCCTTAGTGCCAACCCACAGCCTTACATTAAGGCTCCTGTTCTAATAGGGAAGCTTACCCGAGCTATATTATGGGTTTCCAAAAGTCTAACGTCTTATATTGGTTTTCATTAAGGCTTATAACTTTCTTCTTATCCTTCTACAGAACAGAATTTACAAACATAGAACGCAATACATGCTCCCAATTGTATCATATATATCATTTTACCCAGGAGAGTTAAGAATTCATGAGGTTTAGAATTATCAGATGCATAATCACTAGGCAGCCCATTTGTTAGTTGATTAACAAAAAAAAATTCTACTTTGGCAAGATCTAACATAAGAAACAAATGCTTACTTTCACTCCAGTGCCCAATTCTGCCCGAAACAGCAACCTTTTGTGCCTAAAATCCCGGTAAGCGCAAACGCCAGCGAGGGAGAGAGCTATCATGGCAGTGACGGAGAGAGGAATCACGGCAGTGAGGGAGAGATGGCGTGACGCAGATGGCGGTGGTGACGAAGAGAGGACTCTGAACTCAAGTAGGGCAGAGATTGGCGCGCGGCTGAGCATGAGAGGGAGGGAGGGATGAGAGCTTAAGTGGCGGCAAAATGAAAAGGAGGGAGGGAGGGAAGTCTTAATAATTTTTTTTCAGATTCTACACCGGTTGATGCATCAACCGGTGTAGAAAATAGAGTTTCTACACCGGTTGACCCTCAACCGGTATAGAATGTAAGTGTTTCTACACCGGTTGACCCTCAACCGGTGTAGAAAGTCAAGTCTAAACTTTCTACACCGGTTGGAATTCAACCGGTGTAGAATATTTGTTTTAATAAAAAAAAATAAGAGATATCACTTAAGAGTAAATAAGAGAATCATATCTCACTTAATGATATCGCAATGACAACTGATTCAGTATCTGAAAAAGAAATTAATAAGTATGGAGTAGCTTAAAAATCCTCAATCATAGTAGCTAAATGACCTGTACTACAGCACTCCTTTGCCATACCTTAGCTTTCTCAGCATCAATTATGGAACTCACTAATGTTACTTCATTTTCAAGCTTCCCTTTAGCATTCACAACTACATAATCAAAATTCTTAAGATGCTTCACTTCCTCTCTAGCCGTAGCAATCCTCACAAGCAGTGATTCACAAAACTACATATTTCACGTTGAAAAGAACATTTACAAAACAAGAATTCAGTAAGAATGTTAAAAGTATTATCCAAAATCTATATAATCATTTTCCTAATCATGATCTATTAATAACAATGTAACCCATTATTAGCTTACACAAATTTCTCTTTGTAGATCATTTCAATATAACTAAGTTACAATTTCTAAAATTTTGAAAGGACTCAGCTATAGCTGCACGGTTAAGGTCATGAATGATCAAAAGAACTAGTATGAGGCAGTAAATTGGCAGAACACAGATGCTCGCAAAATGAATCTTATTAAAAAAACCATAAAAATTATGACTTTAGTTGTAAGGATACAAATGAATGACCTAAAGGAACTGGAGAAATTTACAGATCTACAAGCTAATAAACAATTGAGAATTAGAGTTCCCCGCCTCTTTCTAAAACTAAAAATGAGAGTTGGTGAACCCTTTGTTTTACTGATAAATAGAGAATATTAAGCATGACCACAATCCTGCATGGTAGTAGAAATCGAACAAGAACGCCCAATTTGTTTAGCACGATATTTTGCAGTTTCCATTACCTCTAATTGTCGTAATGTATCAATCAGAACCCATTTCTTTTGCTTAAGACACACAATGAACTTAAGTAGGTAAAGATCCAATGTGCGTATATGTTCAACTTCAGATATAAATGAACTTGTCAGATAAACAAGCCATTAAATAGTGACATTGTTCCAGTTATCATTGCAAAAATTGCAGAGAAAAAACAGAACTATGTGCTTTTCAAGTTTCAACCAAACAATTAAAATTCCACAGAAGTCTCAAGTGATATGCAGTAAACCTAGTGAAAATTAAAAATAAATAAATAAAATCACCACAAGAATCTAGGGAAAAGAAAGAAGAAAAGGGGGAAGAGTAACATTTCCAGAACAAATCATATGGTAAGTGAGAAGTACATAAAAGATGGCTCAAGATGCCTCACGATACCTGAAATTTTAGGCAAAATCGTAGAGACAGGCGAAGCAGATTCGAGCAACGAAGGAGTGATCGTTGCAGTACCAGACGCTGATGAATTTGTCGTCTAAGGTTTTGATGGCGGCTAGGGCGTCGGCAACGGTAGCAAACAGTGGAAGCGGCTTCAACGCCGGCTTGCCCAAGCAGAGGTCAGACACCGAGATAGCAAATCCAGAAGGTTTTGGCGATGAGTTTTGAGGAAGAAGAAGCAAATGCGAGAGTTTTTATTTTTTTTAAGAATAACGCCAACTTTCTACACCGGTTGATGCTCAACCGGTGTAGAAAGTTACTTTCTACACCGGTACTTTCTACACCGGTTGAGCATCAACCGGTGTAGAAAGTCTGATGTTTCTACACGTGTTGGAAGTCCAACTCGTGTAGAAAACTTTCTACACATGTTCTCTCATAACACATGTAGAAACATCAGACTTTCTACACCGGTTGAAACCCAACCGGTGTAGAAAGTTGTTATTTATTTTTTAAAAAAATTAAAATTAAAATTAAAGCCATTAATATTAAAGAAAAAATAGTTTAAAATTACTTTCTACACCTGTTCTCTCATAACACGTGTAGAAAGTCCCACTTTCTACACGTGTTATAAGATATCACGTGTAGAAAATTCATTTATCTTCATATATTTACGAAAATGCCACCGGTCACACTTTCTACACGTGTCATGTTTTGTCAGGTGTAAAAAATAGGTATAAAATCTGTATTTTGTACTAGTGAATTAACTTCTATATAGGAGTTAAAAATGTTAATGGAGCTAAGTTATAGGGGCTAACAAAGCTAAAAAATTTAACAAGGAGAAAAAATACACAGGTACCTAATTAAAATTTGAAGGGAACTACTGGTACTTTAAGAATAATTTTCTCAATTTTAATTTGGTACATGTGTATTCTTTCTCCTTGTTAAATTTTTTAATTTCACTTTTTTAATACCGTTAGTCCTTGTAACTTTGCTTTGTTTCATTGTTAGCTCTTGTACAGAAACTAATTGTGCTAATAGAGTAAAATTAAATTATTAAATGATTTAATAAAAAAAGAAGGAAAAAAAATATACCAAATTAAAAATTGAAGAAAATTATAAGTATCTCAAGAATAGTTTTTCTATTCATAAAACAGTTCCAACATCTTTCATCAGAATAAAAATAAATAAATTCCAGTAATCATATCTTAAAATTTAATAACTTTTCAACTTTATCCCTATTTAATATATATTATATCACAACAGTACAAAATCTACATGATAATAAATAAATAATAAAATTGTATATTAGGTCACATGAAAAAAAATAAATGATGTAACTTATAAATAAAATTAAAAATAAATTTCTCTATCTGCCTACAAAATTTGACCAGATCGGGAGTTGGATCAAGAGTATAAATGTTGCTAAATATTCATATGTGTATGTGGGGGATGCCAACATTTGGACAACGTGAATTTTCTCCCAACTTTTTTTCCGGAAAATGACCATTAATTATTTACAGACAAAGTTATTGAAATTTCATTGAATTACTACTTGGAGACAGCCTCAATAATAAGTAGGTTACCTTATTTCAGGCCCAAAAAAAAGTAATGCTACCTTATTTCAGGCCCCAATATATAGTTTATTTAGAATTTGCAACTATGTGAGCATATGACATTTTTCAACAGTGTGTCCCAATTTTCTCCCATCTTTAATGGTCGGACAAGAGTGGGACATATGAAGTGAAAGTTCATTTCTTTTGTCTTTCTCTCACCAACAACAGTTGATCTCCTGAACAAAATACACAGAATGAAATCATCATATGTGCGTGTCTATATACATAGTATGTCCATATTCAATGGTTACACTTAAGACATGCGACAAGCATCGGTTAACAAGTTTAACTGATGTAAAAAAGTTATTTACTACGTCGCTTTTTAACCGACGTTAAAAGATTCACAAAATAATTTTTGTTGATGGAGTACACTTTATAACCGATCCAACAGTCATGAGGGAAAACTTTTTTTTAACATAAAATATAACTAATGTTTAAATAATAATATTATCATCACAGGAAGTCAGACACACATATAGTGAGGGTAATATAATTAATTTTAAAAAGGAACTAAATTATTATAATTATATATAAAGTAATGCATAAATTTGAGTAAATTATATACCCTACAATTATAAATATAATAGCAAGTTTTCAAAAATTATCCTTAATTATTCGTTGTTGTTTAATTATGTTGAAAATTGTTACTCCTCTAATATGGATATATTTCTCTCACTTCTTCCACTCCTCGCATCTCTCCTCTCCCAATATATATAGACTAGATTTATATAAAATATGGCATTTCAATTTCAAATCCAAACCTAAATACAATGTTTTTAGTTTGATTATGATATGTAGAAAAGAGGAATAATAAATCTTGAATAATGGCCTAAACATTTTAGGAATGAATTAAGACTATTAGTACACCCGTCTTGGATGAGCTTACACTTACTTTATAATAAGTGTGATTCATGTAAGTCGAGATAAAACTTTTTTCACATATGTAAACGGGGCTCTAACAACATACTTACATCATATATCGTAAATCACAATTGAAAAGTACTTTTGGAGTTTTCAATCGCTATTACAAACACCCACAATTATATATGTATCACTTATGTTGAGCATGGCATGAGAAATGATTCATTCTGTGTATGGCTTATTGATAGTAATAGGAAGTCCTCATTACAATGATGAACACCAAAAGCTCATCACCTCCTTTACACCATTTATATCATATTTGAATGGTTTAAATCAATTTTTTTGCTTTTACTTTTGTCAAACAAATTATTTTAATTTGTATGGAATTTTGAATTTAAAATAACCTCTAAAAATTTCATTTCTTTTTTTTAAAATAACTTTATATTTAAAAAACATCAGTTGAAAATCTTAAAATATATATCACTAAAATTCTATTTGAATTGTATAGATCTCATCGGAATAATATTGAGCTTTTGGTGCTCATCATTGTAATGAGTGCTAAAACCAGCTCCATAAATTTTATTCTTTTTGTTTATTGACAAACGTTGCTTAAAAAAAGAAGGTTGAAGGAATTTTCTTTTTTCTTTTTTTGTTTTGTTTTGTTTTGAAATGATAACAAGTTAATCTTTTTGTTGTCCCGAACGTTCCGAGAAGCTATTAAGGTGAAGAATTTGACCACGCACGTGGTCAAATTAATATAAACTAGAACATGTCATATGTGTTTTCTAATTATGCAGAGCGTCATCATGCATTATTAATTCTTTTTATCAGAGGTCATAGTACTATTTTATCTTTCTATATATATATATATTCTCATGTCACTATCTTCTTACTATATATAAGCCATTATAACATATAATAATAACGCCTATATGCTCCCAATTAAAAAATGTTTGTTTGAATTAAGGGGTAAAATTTAAATATTATTTAAACTTTAAAATCTTAAATTGATTTGATTGATTATAAAAGTAATGGAATTAATAAAAAGAGTATAATAATTGATAATTTAATTTTTTTTTAAAATAATTTATTCAGATTTTAAAATTTAAATAGTATTTAAACTTTTTTTCTTTTGAATTAAGCAATCACGGCGGTGAACGTGCAATAAGTCCAAATTAACGATTGAAGGTTCAAGGAAACAACAGACACTATAATTAAATAAAATAATCATTTTCAACCAAAAAAAAAAGTCAGTATACATATAAATATACATAAGCCATGCTTTCACAGATCCTGTGCTTCTTCTGTATACTATCACCAAAAACACTTATTTCCCTCAAAATGATTCCTAATCATTCTCCTTCCCAATCAGTTCAACAATACTTCATTGAAGATGATCCTTCCTTTATGGACCTCATGAATGATGGATTCTTCTTCACCGGCAACCCTACTTCGCCGGAGCAGGGTGTTAGTAGCTCCACTGGTTCAGTGTTTTCCGGCGAGAATAATGATAACAGCGCTGTGAGACCAGGTGGTAATGACGCAGGATCTGTGGCGAGTGAAGGGAACGCGCCATCGAGATGGAGGAATTACCGAGGTGTGAGGCGGCGGCCGTGGGGGAAGTTCGCGGCGGAGATCCGGGACCCGAAGAGGAACGGTGCGAGGACGTGGCTGGGAACTTATGAGAGGGAAGAGGATGCAGCTTTCGCTTATGATAGGGCTGCTTTCCAGATGCATGGTAGAAAAGCCAAACTCAATTTTCCACACCTCATCGGATTGGAACAACCACTGCCGGAGCCGCCGAGATTGGTAGTGGCTGGAAACAAGCAGCGCTGCTCACCGGAACCGTCATCGCCGACAAACGGTACATCTGAGGATGATGGATCTCAAGGGTCAAGTAGGAAGAAGAGCCTCACTGGACTATTGAACAAGTTAGCAACAAATAGAAGCCACGTCAGATTGGATTGATACTACTATAATTAACCGAAAATATCATTCATTTATTTGTTTGCCGACAACATCATTCATTTAAATTTAGTTTTGAAGGAAATGTCAAAAGATGAATACATCTATAATCTATATATTATTCTTTTTCATATATTTATTTGAAACGTGGTATCATTATTGCATGTTAAATTTGAAGGCTATTTGATTTAATTAATTTTTTCTTTCATTTACAAGTTCAAAGAATTTTTTTCCTTGGTTAACAATAGTTGTAGTTTTCCCAATATCCGCGGGTTCCTTAATCTTCTTATTTTCCCATAGAGGAAATAAGGTAATTAGGTGGTATACTATTTTGATATGCTTAATGAATAATTACCAGTCAAAAATATCTTTTAATGACAAAAATACTAATCACTTTTGTACTGGCAATTGGAATGATATTAACTCCTATTTATTCATTATCTATGTTACGCCAGATGTTCTATTATCCTCTTATTTATAATATTAGTTGCAACAATCAATCCATAGATACATACATATACCACATGTATATCAAAGTTATAGTTTAGGTCGTTTAATATTTTGTAAAAGTACATCAAATGTTTAATTTTCTTTTAAAAAATAAAATAACATTTCAATTGGAATTTTAGTTTATTAAAAAGAATGGGCCACAATGTAATAATAAGTATCATCTTATCTCTGGATAAGGATGTTTAAAATGTTTGCCAGTAAATTGTTCCAAAAAGCATTGTGAACGATGGCCAACTATTTAATGTTATATTATATATAAAAAATCATCTGTCAAATTTTGATCAGAGAACATGGTAACAATCACTAGTAGGACATATGTTTTGCTTTTGAAACGTCAATATATCAATATATTACTAATATATCATAAAATTTAGTACAGATTGTGGAAGTCGATAGTAAAACTCATTTTCTCGCCAAAAAAAAAAATAGTATAACTCATTCTTCAGCAATACAACACAAGGACAACAATCCACATCTTGTTTCTTGAACCACTACTCAGGAATGAAGAAACAAGATGTTTAAGTTTGAATCTTAATTATTCAACCCTAAAAACTTACCACAAGTTTTGTGAAATTGAAATATTTAAGATTACCAGGAAAACAACTTCAGAAAGATCAAGAACCTCATTATAGGACTAATCAAAGCATTAAGGCAACAAAAAACATCTATAAAACGTCTATATCTTACTAGGAAACAAACACAAAGGTGCAATTTATACATGTAATAGCTAATAACAAAAAAATTGCAAATAAGATGTTGTACAGCCTGCCTGATATGTGTGTGCGTTACAGAAAATGAACTCAACCCCACAAAAGGAATGAGGCAGAAAACCAAGTAGTGCTGAACAATTTAAACTCAACCTTTAGTTCTCATAACTGGAGACCACTAGGTTTGCCATAGAAGTGGATAGGTAAATGAATAGGCCACAGGAGTTGCCAATTTTGTGCATGTTTGGATTAGTGGTAGAGAAGTAATTGTTTTTTAATATGACTTTTACAAAAATCATATTAAAAAAATAGATTATAAATGTGATTTTGGATTGACGGTGACAAAAGTGAATTTTTTTCTAACTTTGAATCTGTTTGGAGTAGTGTTTGAAAAGCCCGTTTAGATGGAAAATGACTGAAAATGGCATAAATTTATTGAATACTATATATATATATATATATATATATATATATATATATAGATAATTGAAGGAAAAAATTAAGATTAAAATATGATAAAATACAATAAGATCAATTATTATTAAAATTTGTTAATTATTCATATAAATGATCTCTTGAACTTTTAATGTTATATTGTGTTTAATCTTGCATAATAGGTGCTTAATAAGAAATTTGTGATTTTGAAGGGTCAGAATTAATATTTTGAGGACTGGAGAAAATTACAGAAAATTTCCCTATAATTTATGGAAATTACAAGTGTAGGTAGAAAAGGGACCGGGGAAATCATAGAAAATAACCCAGACATTTTGGAAATTATAGTTATACCTAAAAATATTTCATAAATTTTCACTTTAATCCCTAATAGAGAACTTTTGAATTTTGCAATGAAATCCCTAGTCAAATCCTAATTAGCTTCTTCTCCTTCCTTCACACAGAAACCCAAACAACAGAACAAAGCACAACTTTTATTAATGGTCTTTTTTTATCTTTCCTGACGTGAGCCACCATGTGGAGGAAAAAAAAACTAGGTCTCCCAGCTTCTATTAGAAGTAGCGGCAGTTTGAAAAGCTCAGTGAGGTGGGCCGTAAATCCAAACACTCCTTGGACCCTTCAATGTGCTTTTTTATCCTGATCATGCGTTTGAGTATCCTGGCTGTGAACGCAAACACACCCTTTATAGGCATATGCATCATAGATATCCTTCCTACACATGTTAACCAAGTCCAACTTTAGGAGAAAAAACATACACTATGTGTATAAGCATGCTTCATGTTTTATGTGTCACTATATAATACCAATATAGTCTCCATTATAATTCACCTCCAACCATTTCACCAGAACCAAGGATAGGTGGTTAAATCATTAAATTTGTTTGAAAATGAATTTTTTTTAATAAATTTACCCTTATTTAAAACCATGAATTACATCTTGAGAAGTGAAAAAGGAAAATTGTATGAAATTTTAAATAAGGGTAATCTTAAAAAAATGTAATTAGCACCCCACTTAATAACTTATAATAAATGCGACAAACTCTTTCCAGAAAGTGACTTATAATAAGAATTAAAGCAGTAGCATGAAAGGGAATTCAGTTTAAACAAAAGCAAAGTTATATAGGACCTTGATTGACCTGATTGAAACCAGTCTGTTTATAATAATAAGAATGCATTTACAATCGTAAATGATAAAGCCACATTCACAAAGCATATTCGATTGCCCCAAGTGGTAGAGCCTAGAGGGACGAGTTTACGTAACGTTTCTAATACCATTATTATCATTACTTTTTTCAAATGGGGCCATAAGTATCAATACCAAATCTAACCCTAGATGGTTGAATGAGGGAGCTGGGGTTTGTTGAATCATATCAATCTTTTCTTTAATATAAAAAAAAATTAATATATGTTTTCTATTATTCTATGATTCAGATATCATTATATTAAATTTGAAAAAGTGTGTATCTACTATTGTCCAGTGTAAACTAAATCAGTTTGACCATCTCCAAATTAAAACTATGCCAAGAAGTGAAAATAAAATTCAGTTTTTAAGAAAACCAGAGAAAGAGAAAGAAAGTAAAACCTTTGAAGATAATGTTTTTGTGTGATCGAGTGACATGTTGCTGAAACATATATTGTGAATAAAGCAGGTGCAAAGAGGACTGAAGTAAGGAAGACTTGTAATTAGTAAATAGCCGTGGATGCCTAACAACCATAGACCTGCAACATCAATCTGAACATTACCAACTCCTAAAAGATTCCTGAATCAAATAGCATAATCATAGAATCATAATGTATAATTGGCAAAATTATGCCAAAAATCATTAAAGGGCTCCATTGCATCTAAAGAAGCATACAAATTGTTAGGGCTGATTTCCACTTCAGCAAGACATCCTTCAGCTGATAGCTCAAAGTCCTCATAACTGGAGGCTAAAGAACTCCCTAAATATCCACAAACATTATCAGAAGATAATCTTTTAAGAGGCAAACCTGATGTTCCAGCCACCCATTGTGACATGTCCGGAAAAACATGATCGACCAAGTCGTCCTTCCCTTAGATACAAAAAGAAGCACGAGTTATACAATCAGGCAGTTCCAGAACTTTGGTTTTATATGAAAGAATCTCCTCCAAATAGCTATGCTACTACCAGACACTCCTAACAAGCAAAAATGTAAAGAACAAAGGAGTATCACCAGCTAGCAAAAATAAAATAAAATTAAGTGCATAACTTAGACCACTTGTGGCGTGTTATATGGGTGATTGTGTCATATTAGAATTTGAGGATCTTTGGTGCGGGAATGTCCCTTGTGTCAAGCTTCTATAAATTTGCATAATCTTTCCTCATTGCACAACTCTCCAATTCGTGATTTAAAGTCTTTCTAAGGGAATTATTTTGATTGGAATCTTCCTTTTTCCAGAAATCCCTCTGATAGAGAAATTATGAACTTTAGGCTCTTTAACCTATTCTGAAGCATGCTGGGACATTTGGATATCTCAATGTAAGAAATTGTTTGGGGAAGATTCAGATTCTGATTGTTGAAATGCCAACTCCAACTTGTTCAAAACTAGTTGGGATATGGATTTAACAACTCAATACCATTTCTATGGCCGAGTGACTAGTCGAGGAGAAGGTGAGATTAGAAGACAACTTGGGTTCATCACCTTGGAGACAGATGGATCTGTTTTAGATTCAGGCCAGAGCGCGTGTACTGGAGCTATTAAAGGTGAGTATGGATATTGTATACATGGCTTTTTATGAAAATTTACTCAAGTACCTCATGTGGTGGCTGAAATCATTGCTATTATTCAAGGACTTCAGATGTGCTGGAGTATGAATTTTAAAGGTGTCAAGATTTTCACTGATTGTCTAGAGGCAGTTTCCTTACTAACGAGGGGGTGTGCTAGTAACCATCCTTTTAGAGAAATTATTGAGGATGCTAGATTTTGGATGGCTAAGAGTTGACAGGTGATTATTAGTCATATCTCTAGAGAATATAATAATTTAGCAGACTATTTAGTTAGAGTAGCTCATTGCATTATAGAAAGTTTTGTTCTCATTGATCACCCACCACCTTCTTAAAAGGAGGAGGTTGATGATAAGAGTTGAATGATTGGTTTTATAACTAAGTTTTTGTATTAATCTCCCTGTGGAATAATGAATTTCAGTATGTTGTTTAAAAAAACCTATTCTGAAGCCTATTCATCTTTCTTCCTCTATGGATTGGAGCTCTTTGGCTCTATTGATTTGGTTAGTGGTTTCTCTTACAAGTGCGGTTTCATAGAGCCTTGGATACTTTAAATGACTTAATCAAACTCACTTTAAATGACTTAATCGAACTCAGCAACTCAGATTATTTAAGGGAAAGGGTCATTTCAATTGCTTTCCTTGCCCAAGGTGGCTGCTGAAAACGAAAAATTCCATCCAACCATTTGATTCCATTGAGCCTAGTCCCATGCCATCAGTCCTTTGCTCTTTTGTTCACAGTTGCTCTCAAGTTCATAATTTTTCTTCATTTCTAGTACACCCCACACTCACTCCCCGGCCCAAAAAAAAAGGGGGGTTTCCCCCACCTCCAGATGGTTATAAACTTATCATTGTCTTCTACTTTTATAATTCACTTCCTTTCTATAAAAGATTCTGTTTCAATACAAATGATAGAAACAAATTAAATAAGTAGATGAAGATGGAATACATGCACAAATCCTAATATGTAAAGAACTACACATCTCATAACTCATGAGCAGCATACGTATCACTGCATTATTTTTAGAATAGAGACACAAATGTGTGGGTAAATTTGCTCGAAATTTGACATTTCTAGAGTAAAATTGATCCTCGGAAAACTTTCGGGGCAAAATTGGCCCTCAATGAATATTTTTGGGACAAAAATGACCTTTAACCCTAAAATCATAGGTTTTTTTTTGATTTGGTAGGATTATTAGTTTTGGAACCAAAAAAATAGAATTTCAAAAATAAAAAATTATAGGTGTTTTTTCTCATTTGGTAGAATTATTGGTTTTGAAACCAACCAAATCAAATTTTAAAAATCTTAAATAACAGGTTTTTTTTTATTTGGCAGAATTATTAGTTTTAGAACCAACCAAATCAAATTTCAAAAAATAAAATCAGAACAAGAATGAATTGTAAAACAATAAGATGAGGGATATAAAAATTACAGCCTTTTGAAAAAGAAATAACAAGAAAATCAAAATGAAAAAGAGATAAAAAAATTTTAAAATAAAATATTTAGATTAAATATTACATATTTACTAACAAATCTAATTCAAATAATGAAGATGTGTTTTTTTTATTTGGTAAAATTATTGGTTTTAAAACCAACCAAATCAAATTTCAAAAATCTAACATCACAGTGTTTTTTTTTATTTCCTTGAATTATTTGTTTTGGAACCAGTCAAAACAAATTTCAA
This sequence comes from Albizia julibrissin, assembly GCA_037074505.1. Lineage (NCBI taxonomy): Eukaryota > Viridiplantae > Streptophyta > Magnoliopsida > Fabales > Fabaceae > Albizia > Albizia julibrissin. Next base: position 15,391,540 of record CM073481.1, on the reverse strand, counting down.
AAATCTAAAATCACAGTTTTTTTTATTTGGTAGAATTATTGGTTTTGGAACTAACCAAACAAAATTTCAAAAATCTAAAATAACAGGTTTTTTGATTTGGTAGAATTATTGGTTTTAGAACCAACCAAATCAAATTTTTTTTAAAAAAAGAGAAAAATAATAATATAATATCTTATTTTCATAGCCTTAGATGAGTGCAAATGAGTAGTGAAATCACTGGTGGGACCAGGATTTGAACCCAGACTACCCAACATCTAAAATCTTTTATAATATTCCACTCTCAACTCAGGATTTAAACATAAGATCGAGAGGGTTTTTCAAAAGGGTAGTAAACTTGACAATCATTCCCACAAGATTTACTACGTCACCAATACATCATCGGCTCTTAGTTACCATATATCAGAGTGTGCAACGATTACATAAAATAAATTAAGAGCTATCCATTAGAGTCATTCTCTACTAAACACATTCATTCATACATTCTCATACATATACATATACATGTATCACTTCTTATAAATACAATTACCCAATAAATACAACCAAATACAAGCTAGCGCCTTGCGCTTCAAGCTTCACTTCAACTTCATATCTTCTCCACACATCTCCACCTGTCACTATTATTGGTTGGGAGGAGTGAGATTCGAGAGAATCTTAATAGCGAACATTACCACTATGCATGTCAGATATATATGAATGCATGACATGCTTGCCTATACTATTTCATGCCAACATAATGACATGCTGCATACTCGATGTTATGACATACATATGATCATTGCACAAATAAAACAGAGCTTCAACCAACCATACATGTTCCACACAAATAGGCAAAGTAGTCACATAATCAATGCAAGACATACATATCATATACATGCAGAAAATGTAAGTTCACTACCTTTTACCTGATGTCCTCGTGCACCTTGAGCTTCCAACCATTACTTCTTCTTTAACACTTCATGACCCTATATAAGAATGACATCATTAAAGTCATGCAAGGTGAATGCTCAATGGCTACCTTAGCCTCAAAGGCTCACTTTTACTCTTGGAGTTCTAACTACTTCCATTTGGTCAATTTCTTACTCAAATTCGCATGGTAATCAAACTACCAACATTTTTGACCAAGTTTTGGAAAATCATAATTAATTCTATAGAACTTCAATTGAGATGCTTCAAAGCTCCATTTGATCACCTTTAAGTATAATTTCAAGGAAAAATATCATTTTCTGGAAATACCAACACAAAATGCCCATAATTTCAGAAAACATCACTGTTCTAGATTTGTTTCCAAAAAACAGGGTCAAACTTCAACAATTCATATCTCCCAACATACTTGTCCAAAAATTACAAAATACCTTAATAATATTAAAGCTCTATGTCTATAATTTAAATCTGGAAAGTTTTAGAATTTTTGGACAAGGTTTAGCCCCTCAAATATTACGCAAAGGAATACTGTTCTAGACAAGGCAGATTATCAACATCAATACCCAAACTTCATAAATTTCTAAATTCATATACAAGCATCCAAAAATCATAAACAGTTTTATACCTACACAATTTTGCCTTCTAAAGCCAATGGAAGCATCAAAATCATCAAATTCCAACTTCTCTTCCAAGGCAAAACAGCACAAAAAATCAAAGTTCTTGGGAAGAGTTTGTCGGTTTCTTGTCTTCTTTGGCTTATTCTCTTTCTTTTTACTTCTAATCAAATGATTAGCTATTTAGAAATCCGTTAGACATCATTTAAACATTAAAAAAATCCTTTAAAACTAGCCATAAATAGTACCTAACTTCTTCTATACTCATCTAATCGATAAACCAATCGGTTAAAAAGAAATCTTACGCTTACCTCTACTTGTTTCCGCCAACGGTTCGGAATACCTCCAAACAAAAATCCAAAACAGTAGAAATGAAGCTTGCGATGAGTAGAAGAAGTTTTCTGAAGGGCACTTTGAGAGAAGACGCCGATTCGGCAGTGTTTCGGCAATTGGAATTTTCTCTCTTCATTTTCACCCAGCTCTTTTTCTCTCTCATTTCTGGTTCTTTTTGCATGAAAATGGATGGAGAAGAAAATGATTTATTAATTAAATAGGTGGTCAAATTGGTTTTCCACGTGTCAACTTATGTTTGGTCCAAAAATACAATTTTTGCACATAATATCCCATATGGCAGAATTTTCATTATATTTTGCAAATTCATATCTAATTTTACATATGTCCAATTGGGGTGGTTTTAAAGGCTATGAGACCCTTATTGAGTTTAGTTATAATGAAAAATATAATCTTTGACCAATTTGAATCTCACTCTTTCCATAATTTTAATCTTTGGATGCTGCCCCAGAAAATAGTTAATTTCGCTGGGTTAAATTCAAAAATTCATTTCTCTTTGTGTACAACTTCAAATGACTTATGTGACCTATAAATTTAAACCTTGGTAAGTATTCTTTCATTATAGAAAGTTTCATAATTTTTGGACATCCTTTTCCCCTTGAAAAATCTTACACAAGCATGACTGCCATACCGAGAATTTCACCAGTATCAACACTAATTTGTGTTATAATATAATTATGTTGTATGTGACCTCTAATTTTTTTTGTTTTGTTATTTCTAATACTCTTTAATACCCCAAGGGTATAAATAAATTTTAGGGAATTTAATCTTGCCTTGCTAGGACACTTGCTAAACTGGGGCTTAGCAGTTCACTTAATCCAGGCTTTATATTAAGCTTTTTGTCCTAAAATTTGGGATATTACAAATAAATTGTAAAACAATAAGATAAGGGATATAAAAATTACAGCTTTTTGAACAAGAAATAACAAGAAAATCAAAGTGAAAGATAACTAAATAAATTTTAAATAAAATATTTAGATTAAATATTACATATTTACTTAAAATCTAATTGAAATAATGAATTTTTTTTATTTGGCAGAATTATTGGTTTTAGAACCAAGCAAATCAAATTTCAAAAATAAAATCAGAACAAGAATGAATTGTAAAACAATAAGGTGAGGGATGTAAAATTTACAACTTTTTGAAAGAGAAATAACAAGAAAATCAAACTAAAAAAATAACAAAATAAGTTCTGAATCAAATATTTAAAATAAATATTGCATATTTACTTAAAAATCTAACTCAAATAATGAAATTGTGTTTTTTTTGATTTGGTAGAATTATTGGTTTTAGAATCAACTAAATCAAATTTTAAAATCCAAAATTATAGTTTTTTTTTGTTTGGAAGAATTATCGGTTTTGGAACCAGCAAAATCAAATTTCAAAAATCTAAAATAATAAGTTTTTTTATTTAGTAAAATTATTGGTTTTAGAACCAACAAAATCAAATTTAAAAATAAATGAAGAACAAAAATGAATTGTAAAACGATAAGGCAAGATATATAAAAATTATAGTATTTTGAACAAGAAATAACAAGAAAATCAAAATGAAAAATAACTAAAGCAGACAACCACAAGGTTTAAATGATTAGTTTGCAAGAAGAACTTGTGAACAATGCATGGATATTAATTTGTCACAAACCCAAGTAAAGAAATTACATGTTTAAAAGCATACATCACACATAAATATGCAATCAATTACGTACAAACTATATAAAAGTTGACTATCTTTTGCTTCTTTTTCCAAATTATCTCCTCTTGCTTATGTTTCCTTTGCTTTGTCTCCTCTTTGGTCTTGATGGCAATTATCAAACTCTATTGATTATTCATGTAGGGACAAATTAATACTGAGCTTAACAAGCTTTTATAGCATAATTAATTTCTTTTAAAGCCCTAACTTTCAACCTATTACTAATTACTATTTCATAAAAATGTGTTGTTTTTGGCCTTAAGACAAAATCTGCATCCAATTTTTCAAAGAACTATAAAAAATGATAACTTAAGCTAGAAAACTCTAAATGAGGTGATTCAAGTTCTTTTTTAAAGCTCTTTCAATCCTCTACAAAGGAAAAATAACATCCGGCATTAAATTATGGAAATAATTTTTCAATTTCAACGTGCATACTAACTGTTCCTTCGGTGAGACAAGATATTCTAGTTTTCTTGCCAAAAGTTTAAAAAATTATAACTTACAATATACATATCCAATTTCTATGTTATTATAGTACTTAATTCAAAGCTCTATAAGATTATTTATAGGAAAAATAATAACAATGACAAATTATGAAAATAACCTTATATAATTTGTACAATTGCTCATTACCTAAAATCCGGAAAACAGAATTTTCCCAGTTTTCTGTTTAAGCTTACAAAAATCATAATTTTCACTCTAGACATCCAATTAACGTGTAGGACTCATTTTAAAGCTTAAGATGTGTACTATCTCCTTACCAAATTTCATAGATAGAGGAACCCCAATTGCCTTGTCAAAACCTCACTCGAAACTGATTTGCCTCCCAGATTCTCCAGATTTGACACTGTCATATAACCTAAAGAACGCTACATATCTCTTCCTAATATGAGTTTTTCTTAGTTCTATCTTCTAAGACACATGTTTAACTCTCTAAAATTTTAGGAAACCAAATCAAAATCACTCAAAAACTCTAGCTTTAACTTCTGGAATTACATGCATGTGCACTCTGTTTTCAAAAATAGAAGAACAAGAAGAAAAAGAGTATGTACAAGCTCAAATTATGACTTAAAACTTTAAGATTTTGGCACTACAAACTCTTAACGCATGCTCTATTTTCGATGGTCAGATTACAGAACCAAAAGACCTTAAAAACAACCCTCAAAATCGATATGTAGGAGACTTACCTAAACTAAAGAACACCACCGAATCAACCAAAAATAGTTGGGAATATGTGCAGGAGACTTACCTAAACTAAAATATATGGTTGCATGTAACTTTTCAGCCACCTTCTTCTTCTTTCGGCGATCAGTCTTCCTTCGCTCTCTCTCTCAGTCTTTTCCTTTCTCTCAGCCTCTCACTCTTTTCTCTCGACTTCTCCCTCTCTTTTTCTCTTTCTTTTTCTTGTCCGAATGTTAAATGAGATGAGAGGGAGGTGGCTGAGTGTTTTAATGGCTGTGAGTTGTGTTTGTCATGTGTGTGAGTGCATATACGGTGTGTGTGTGTTTTTATCCCTAAGGCTTTATTTTTTTTTAATTTATCTAATCTAAAATATCTTAAATCTCATTCCAATATTCTTGATCATTGGGAGTATGTTCAGGTTTTATAATTTGACTTTATCTTAGCTCAATTCTAATTTTTGGGTCTGTGTAATAAAATTATAAATTTTTCCTTTCTTTATTGGTACTGACTTACCATATAAATTCTATAAATTAATCCTTAATACTTTATAAGGATTTTCTTTCCTAATTAATTTCTTTAAGCCATAAAATAATTTTTTTAAAATTTTCAAGCCAAACCATAACTTCTAACTATTTTTCTTTAAATTTTTAGGAAAGTAGGCCTTTAATTTCCATAGTTCAGGTTTAAAATTAATTAGGTCACTTTTGGGGAATCAAATCTCTTCATATTTTATTTGAATCCCCAGAATAATATTTAAGCATGTTTCCTCAATTTTTTTTAGGCCTATAAATAATTTTAATGAATACCTTAAGTCTATTCCTTTTGATATACTTAAGACTTTTGGCTCAATTGGGTTTAATAGTTTACTTAATTTAAAATAATTATTTATATTCAAAAACCCATAATTTGGGATGTTACACCTTGAAGGCCATAAATAGGCTTTGAGTCTATCAAAACCTACATATTTACAAATTGTAGCATTTAAATAGGCATTTAGCCTACGTATAATTAAAACACTATCTTATTATTATTAAAACTATTCCACCAAAATTCAAATCTAACATAAAATTTTATTCTTATTAAAGAGAATAGTAAGGATGTAGCTATAAATAGTTAAGAGGACGTTTCAAAAAAAATTTTCTCGCGAGATTTCTAAACATTTTTCTATAGTAAAGTATAAACATGCCAATATTTATCACAACAATGAATTCCTAAGATGTTATGCATCCTTATATAGACATATTCAAAGGGAAAAGGAGTACATGCCTACAAATTACTCTATGCATCCTAAGAAAGTTCCCACATGTACAGTGAATATCCAAAGAATCAAGAAATGAAATATTGTGTTATTTATAACTTTAAATTAAAATATAAGGAAAAAAAAATGCAAATGTTGTGTTATTTATATGATATACATATAATTATATTTTTTTAATCTGTAAACAAGCTAGGTTTTAACAAAATAAGCCTGACTTATTTACACATTTAAGCCTTTAACTAGGTCTTGGCCTGGCCTTTTTAACAAACAGGTCAGGCCAAACCAAGCTATAAGTAGGCTAGGCTGATAGAAGTTTGACCTATTCCTACCCTTAGTCTTGTTGAAGGGAAAGATATAATTCTAGTTGATCCTGACCATAATGAGTTGTCTCCAAGGTTTTGAAATCGGATTGGTCATTGAATCGATCGGAGTACTGAGCAAGGGTCAGTGGATCAGATCAAAATCAAATTGGAGCTAAATCGGGGAGAAATTGAATATTTTAAACTTATTAATATAAAATTCTAAAGAAAAATAAAAAAAATTGATTTTTTTTTAAATATTGGACCCATTCGATCACTGGCTGGTTGGCGGGATTCTGGGTTGAACCGGCCAGTCCAATCCGAGTTCCAGAACATGGGTTGTTTCACACAATGAGTTGTTGTATTTTTTTTTTAATTCACAAAATGAAACAAAGTACAAAAATTTAGTATAAAAATGTTTTTTATATGTTGTATTATTGTAACTCGTCTATTTCTCTGCTTTGTTCTATTTTTCAACGGATTTTCCGCAACACTTCATTTCTTCAAATATAAATTTTTCTTCTCTATAATGATGAAGAATAAGATAGTAGACAAGGCTTTAATCAGTGTATTAATGAAACACATATCCTTTATGTTCTAAAAGGCACTAGCAGAAGACAAACAAATCATGTTTCGTTTACATAGAACAGGGGAAGTCAGAAACAACAACACAACAGAACGAAGTCATTGATGCTACAACGAACAATTAAGTCTTTATGATCACATTCCTTCAATACTGCAAGTAACATGCAGAAGGATTAAGTTGAATGGATCCAAAATGAGGCATTACTTATAATGGTAGATTAGACACACTATAAATCAACACAAACATGAGTAAATATATAGTGATGAAAATGAAAATGCTTTTGCAAGTCGATCTCCAACAGAATCTACGAACTTCACTACTCGATGGAATCGTGCTGCCCTGTGCCTTGTCACACAACAAGGCTAATGATTCCTTTATAGAAGCTAACTCCTTCTTCATGGACTCAATCTGAGCTTTCAGATTTGAAGCTTCACCTTCAGCTTCTTCAACCTCCCTATTGATGAGGTCTTCTCCATCTCCACATGCCTCAATGAAGCCATGCACATAACTGATCCAGGACGCATCAAAGGCAACACCTTGTAAGACACCGCAACACTCTCTGATGTCGTTTCGATCATCTTCTGTCAAGTGCCCTTTTTGAGTTGTCCTCAAAATACGAGTCACCTCAGCAAATAAGGAAAAGTAGGAGGAAGCAAACACTCTTCGTCGCTTTGTGTTGAGCCAATTAAGAACTTGAGGATGCTGCTTCACCCCGGACTCCAAATATGGAAGCAACTGTACTGAAATGTCCAACTCCTTTAAGCTGCTACAAAAATCTGCTGCTGGTGTTGTTGAGGGAGATTGATCAATAACTGTGTAAATAAGCAAAAGGAAATTAAAATCAGAAAATAGAATCACTCAGGTTTTACATAAAAATAAAGAAAATTTATTTTCTCAGCTTCTAAAAGACTAAAATGCCTTACTTGCTCTGTTTTCAGCAATTGCAGAGCTTGTAGCTTGAGAGGACAAGTTTTCAAGAATTATTTCTGGGTCATCTGATTTTCCTAATATATTTCAATTCACACAGCAAAGCGTTAGAAAAATTAATTAAATAAATAAAAGGGAGATTCCCATACAAATTAACGAGTTATTAAAGTGAGCTATAATAAAGTAGAATCTTTAAAACAATGCTTGAAGTATAGAACTTGTAAAAGAAAAAAAACATCAAAGGAAGAACTTGTACAAGTATTTGATCCTTTATGGCAACTTAGAAACTACAAAATAATGTTATATCAATACCTGTATTGTAGACAATGGTAGAACTTGATACATTTTGAGCATAAGGAACTGAGAACCTTCTCTTGGATTCATACGTCTCTTGAGTCCCAACAGCTGAAAATATAATTTCTTAAAACAATTAGAAAATAGAATGACCCTAAGATTTTGGAAAAATTGAAATAATGCTCCCCTTCAACAAGCGAAAAATGCATTACTTTCTTTATTGTCTGCAGCCATAGAAGTTATGGTTTGGTTGAACAGATTCTTACTGAGGTGAATATCTGAGTCATGTAATTCTTCTAGATGATTTCAATTAATACAACAAAAAAGTAGAATCATTAATATAACAAATAAGCTATAGAATAATTATGTCAAATTTGGAGACAACAAAGTGAAATTCATTAAATTAAACCTTTCTTCTCTGCTATGGTAATGTCCAATGCATTTTGTGTTGCTTGAAAGAATGGTTTATCAATGCTCACATGGGTCTCTGTAGCTACAAAAATAAGTAAAACAAACCAAAATTAAAAGGGGAAAAAAATAGAATGAGAAAATTTTGCAAAATACACATAAATTTTTTTCCTTCCATAATGTATATAAAATGCTCTAAACAATACCTATGTCCTGAACTGACGAGGCAGGGATTAACATGTTTTCAACATTTTGAACCAACAGTCTTTGAATGGTTTCATGCAACTTTTTATTCCCAGTATCTAAAAAGCCATGTATATTTTTTAGAGGAAAAACAAAGAGAAAATAAAATACCACAGATTTTGCAAAAAGATAATTAAAATTAATTCTTTCGAAATGTAATATTACTTTCTTCGTTATCACTCATAATAGATCTGGCCTGGACTAGCAAATTCTTACTTCGATGAAATTGTAAATTCTGTGATTTATCTAGTTCATGCCAAAAAAAGAAACTAATAAATAGACCATAAAGTACTATGGTGGAATCATCAAATATTACTATAGAACAATTTTAAATCATCATTTGATGACATATTATATAGTCAGCAAAACAATGCAAGCACCTGCATCATAAACTGTGGTAGTGCTTAGAGCAATTTTAGCTTGATTGAACAAATGGCCTTTCAACGCTGTTCTCATACATCTCTTGATTTTGAAGTGCTAAACAATTAAATTATTTTTAAGAAAATAAAACTCAGTACACAAATGACACTAATTAGCAAAACTTAAAGTAAATTATTAGTTCTATCTAATAAAAAGGAAAATTTCATTACGTCTTTGTTGCCAATAATTTTAGAAGTTGTGGTTTGATAAAACATATTAACGATTATATGTTTGTGTCTTCTTCTGTTTCTATTAGCTCGATTTTAGCTCACCCATGATCGAAAAGCTTATAGTCATCAATAATTTTTCAGAAAGTATTGAACCAAATGTCAAGAAATGCAGTAAAAATTTCTTTGATTATTTACAAAAACTAGAAACTGAAAACAAGATCATTACCTCCATCTTGGATTGACGAGGTCATAGCTTCTAGAGCTTGCGAACGTGATGGATTGATAGCTACATAAACAAGTAAAATAGAATTCAGGAAAAAGGATTATTCATATCTTATGGGAAAATTCTTCATTCTAAAATCAGTACCTATATTGTCAGCCATTGAAGAGCTTAGTACATTTTGAGCAACTGGAACTAAGTCCTTCTCTGAGGTCTTGTACATTTCCTGATTCCTAATATCTGAATGTACTTTTTCTAGTAGATTTTTGTTAATATAAAAGAAAATTAGATCATTAGTTAATCAAAAGAGTATAATAACAAAGACCAATTACACTGAAAAAGTTGTTTCCAACATAAGAATAATATATACAGCGCTTCACAAAAAAATTAAACGAGGTTAGAACCTGTATCCTGAACTATGCTAAGGCTTAAAGTTCCTTGATGACTAGTTTGAACCAAGGGTCTCTCAAAGGTTTCATCTTGAGTTCCAAGAGCTATGCCAGAAAGGTAAAAATAAAAAATAAAAAATCAAACATAAAAAATAAATAAAATTTCATTGAATAGAAACGACGCAAGGTTCTTGAGCCAAAAGGAAAATGTAAATTTCTTTCTTATGAAAGGTTAAAATAATGAATTTCTTTTTCTAACATATCAATATTCATAAAACAGCTTTTTATTATATTTCAATGCATACAATCGAAAGTTTACATCATAAATTAAGTCAAATAGTACGAGTCATGACACAAAATAAAGAAGTTTAATATCATTTGTGGCAAATTGGAACCACATAATAAGATTAGAACCTGTTTCTTGAACTGAGGTATGAGTTAATGTAACAACTTCAGCGAATGGTATTTGACTGGTCTCCTTCATTTCTTCAGTTTCAATGGCTGAACTTACAAACCCAGAAAAAGGAAAAAATATATATTACAAGGTTTGGTAAATTAAAATTGAATATTCTTCAAAAAATTAAAATGAAAAAAGTGAATTGAGCATCTGACCGAAATCTCCCTTGGTAGTTTCATTCATCTCATCCATCTCTTCTCCTGTCCTGGCTTCTTTTTCTTTCAATTTTATAAAAAAAAAAAATCCAGGTGGAGCTGAGTTGTTAGCCATTTTTGCCACATGGGAGACTCATAAGTAATTAAAGGATAATGATATAAAAAGTTAAGAATTAAAGATAAATGATTGAATCATAAGTGAGTTAAAAGTTCAGAGACCGAATCGCATCAAGTCATTATTGAGGAATTGAGTTATAAATAAGTTAAAAGTTGGAGAAATAAAATATTAATTTTTGGGAAAATCCAAAAAAAATATTGTTTGAATTTCAAAATTTCAAATAGGTGATTTAAGAATAAAATGAGTTGTCAATTATATTACTATTCTTGTTAATCCCATCAACACATTTGTCAACAGGATTTTAAAATTCAAATGGTATTTTTCTATCATTTTTCCTTAATTTTTCCTTAAAAAAATAAGACAATATTTTGTTTTTTTTTTCAAAATAAGAATGAGTTAGTTCCTCCCAAATAAATAAAAATAATATTATTGCATAACAAGATTACTACCTCCTGCATCAACTTTTGTAAGACTTAATGTGGATTGACTAGCTTGGTCCAGGGGCGTCTCAACAATTTCACATATCTTTCGAGTGTCAGCACCTAAATAAATAAATATAGAAAATGACGAGGTTGTAGCAATAATAAAATAAGGTTAACTTCAAAGCAGTAATATAAAAAAATAAATGGAGCGGTAAATAATTATTTATGAATAAACGAAAAATACACAAGACAGTCTTAATTAGTACCTGTTTGTGGAATATTAAGAACTTTTTGTATTTCTTGCTTCCTCGGATCAACATTCTCATGAGCCTTTGCTTCTGCTACATGCTTCTCAAAGATTAATGCTTTGCTTGTACCCACACTCTTTTGATACGTTTGACTGCTTTGTATGATACTTGAAGATTCTATGTAATCACCTTCAACTCCTTCAATTGCCTTATTAAAATAGGAAAAAACATCATATTATGACACGAAATACACATTTACAATTAGTAGTTCTGTAAGAATCAATAAATATCTAACTAGACCACAAAACACCAACATTGAAAGCAATTTATAATGATGTGAAAATTAATATGCATATTGGACAATTAATTCAATGGGAAAGAAATACTTCCTTTTTATATTATGAACATTTTTTGTTAGTACTGAATTTCTAATTATTATTCTAAACTTTTTCCAGAAAGATGTTAAAGGCAAACAAGAAGATTTTATCACCCGTTGGGGGAGTCAGAAGTGAAAAACAAGAAGATAAGAAGAGTATACAAATTTTTGGAATTTACTTTTTTGACGTACATATATACCTTGTCTATGAATAACTGTTTGATAGTAGTGTTAAGGTCCTCTTTCCAATGTTTCTTTCCATTTTCCACTTCCACTAATTTCAAAAATGGGGCAATGATGACTCCAGATGAGAAATTTTGCATTTTGGGACATTCTATCACTTTTAATGTCACCAAAGACTCCAATATGAAGGTGTGTTTTCCAGAGCAAAAGCTTTTGAGGCCTGATAAACAAGTTAGGTCCAAATATTTCAAACTTTCAAATGTGATCTCTTCTTCTGATTCACCTTCATCCGTCATCACAACCTCCTCTAGCATCCCACAATTGCTAACTGTTAAGCTTGTGAGGTTGATGAGACTTTTAGCAGTGCAAGATGTCATGAAGTACATAAGCCCATTGCAATCCTTCACTCTCAAGGAAGTTAAATTTTTGAAAGATGCAGAAGGTGATGCCAATATTTTTATTCCAGAACATTCAATTATAGACAGATATTCAAGGTTTCCAACTAGAGGATGTGATATTGAGTCATCATCATTCCATATATGCTCAAGCTGCTCCAATTGAAATAGCCACAATTTCTTAATTTGGGAGGGGATTTCAACACTACAATGATCAATTTCTTTTGAAGGAAAGAGTGTTTCAAGAGAACTGCGACGCACTTGAACTGTGGTTGTAGCTGGGAATTTTTGGATCAAACCATTTAGAAACTTTATTGGAGTTTCCTGAAAATGTTGCAAACGAAGTACTTTTATACTCTGAAAGAGATTTTTCTCATAGTTGCCACTTAATATTCTCATAGCGTCCTTCTCACTTAACGACAACTCCTCCAAGTTTTGGGACACCTGAAAAGACAAAATATAATTTTTTTCTTTCACCATATAATCAACTAACGAGTTAACATAAAAAGTTTTTTATCATTTTACAACCCGCATATGTAATTATAGTTTCCCTCAACAATTAATGCATGCATCTTTTTGTTTAGAAAGAATGAAATTAAGGATAGTTAGATTAAATAAATAAAAAAAGGGTGCATACCTTTTCAATATGAAACAAAGCTTGTTCAATTTGTAACTCAGTGTCACCCTCCCTAAGCGGTTGGGAATTCAAATCTTCAAATGCAAATATTGGCAATTCTTCACATCCATAGACATTTAATATCTTTAATGAAGGACACTCAAGAGTATATCTTTTAGGACAGAAATTAGTTAGCTGCGTCAAATTAAATAGCTTCAAGCTTACTAACCGAGGAAACTCAAACTTGAGTTCCTCTAATAATCCTTCTTCAATTGAAACAATTTGCTCAACACCACAAGACTCAATGTGAAGCTCTTCGAGTTGCCTAAAGTCTTGGCATTGCGAGACTGAAAACAAATATTTGAGGTGTTGGCATTTATCAACTTTCACAATCTGTAAATTTATAAAGCTGATTATTTCTTCTGCTTCTCTGTTCCATATGCGTTTCAAATTTGGAAGCCCCGAGAGTGTTAATTTTTTCAACCGACTAACTTCCTTTGATTCCATTTCTTTGTCATCCAATGCTTTTACATCAAATACTACTTCTAGTAAATCACACTCTGCTACTTCGAGTTCCTCCAATGCATATAACAATTGCAGTAAATTTGATGAAAAAAGAACGTTGGATAAGAATGTACATTTACGCACCACTAGATGCTTCAAATTGCAGAATATCTTTGGTCCAACTTGATCGTACCATAGTTCTTTCAGTTCTGGATACTCAGAAAGTTCCAAATGATTGAAGCTATTAAATGCCACCTGTGCAAATGATTATCAAGGTAAGTGATAATAAAAAGGCATTAAAACGCATTTGATGAAATTGTTAGTATAGAAATATATTTAAGTTCAAATATTAATCTGTGTCTCCATGTTTAAGTTAGATTAATTTCATAAATAAAAACATACCTTATCTTGGAATATCTTGTCTACTGTTCTGTTTAAGTCACCTTCCCAGCACCATGTTCCATCTTGTTTGCCTGTTAGTATTTTTTGAAGCTCTGGAGCACTTGTGTTGCTCATGGAGAAGCTCTTCATTCTTGGACATTGCACTACAAAAAGTTTGGTTAACAGTGGAAGTTTCAAGATGCATTTACCAGAACAAAATATCTTAAACCTCGGCAGACATTCAAGTTCCAAAACTTGTAAGCTACTAAATGCAATTTCATTCACACTCTCCTCATTTTCTTCTGGCATAACTTGCTCAAGTGACTTGCAAGCTCTTATCTTCATCGTGGTTAATTTGATCAGACTTCTAGCTGCTGACGAGGTGATTAAGTGAAGCAATCCATTGCAATCATGTACCTCCAAATATGTCAAGAGACTAAAACTTACAGATGAAGGCAACAAATGCTTCAATTTGGAACAATACCCCACCCGTAAGTGTTCAAGAAGCTCAAGAACTGGGTCTATTTGAAATCCATCTTTACATATATCCAGGAGTTCATGCAATTGACGGAGATCCAATTTCTTAATTCGGGTTTGAATCCCAGTTTGTCCTTCAGCTTGGAAAATCTCCTTAAAAGAACTATATTCAACAAGCATTTCTTGGATACTGATTTTGTTTTGGATAAGCCAATATGGAAATCTAGCCTGATCATCTTCAAAATCTGACAGAACAAGAGTTTTGAGTTTGTGGAATTGTTCCCCAGAAAATTGCCCTTGTCCCATCACGCTAGCAGCTTCATGGTTGAGCGCCAACGTCTCCAAGTTGCAAATCACCTATACCAGGTAAGTGTATGTAAGCAAATGAAAATATCTTAGGCAAAACACTTGTAATTTCATAAGAGATTTAGTCCAGAGAAATTTAAAACGAGACTTCAGTATACACGTGATGGCGGAACAATTATGCATTTAATAATATATACTGCGTGCATAGCTAGAGAACAAACAAGATTAAAATTAGTCTTTTTTTTTTTAAAAAAGTTAGAACTATTCATTTATGTCTATAGTTTCAAGTTTCAAGGCATTTTAATACCAACTCATACCTCTTTGGGAAAAGGAGACTGCTGCGTTGAAATTTGTAGATTACTATCAATGACTTTTCCTTCATTGGCAGCGCCTTGTTTCATGAATAGACTCCATTTAGAGCAATGACGGACATCTAATATCATCAAGGAGGGACATTCTAAACTGTGACTTCTAGAAAAAAAACCATGAAATTCAGGTAAGCACCAAAGCACCAATGAAGTCATACGATTAAACTCAAATTTTGGAGGACAATCCAAGGATCCTTCTTTGCCTGAAAAAATTTCCTTCATCTTCCCTGCATACTGTATGGTAATTTGTTCAATTTGAAGCAGACCCGTGGCTGTGGAGAATGGGAAAACGTACTCTAAATCTCCACAGTATTCCACACGCACGATTTGTAGACTCTCAAGTCGAAGACTTGATTGAGAATCTCCACTCCAAATTTGTTGCAGCTGTGGTAATTGAAGAAGAGTTATATTTTTGAGCTTTGTTGGATGCTCCTCATGTTTGATATCTAGTTGGAATATCTCTTTCAGTGAGCTACACTCAGTAACAGTCAATGTCTCCAGGCTTGTAAATGCTCCTTGCATATATAATGGATATACGTTCTCAATCTTTCCACACTTGCTGATTTCCAATGTTTGGAAGTTGCCCATGGAATTTGGACAGAGGATTGGGTGCCATACTGTCTCCAAATTTTGCATTTCTTTTATTATTATTGCTTCCAAATTGGGCAAAACAACCTATGATCCATTCACAAAGTTCCATGGGTGAGTTGAGGGGAAGCATAGTAGGAGATGAGATAAACGTACAAGGTAACAAAATTAAATATAAATATGTATTCTAAATGTCATTTAATACTAATAATTAGTTTAGAAAATGATAATTATGGAGTCCGCACCATGAGTTTTTTTTATAAAAAACAAATGATACTTATTACAAGGTGTCGGAACATTAATTACAATGAAAATTTTTATATTTTGATACTAAAAAAAAAGAGCCATGGTTCTTGGCTGGGATTAAAAATTTCTGAGTAATTAATTTTTTTCATTACTCATCTACCACGCTTTCAATACTTAACATTTTGGAAAAACTATTTTGAATGTGCCCATACTTTCCCTTAATTCTTAACTTGATATCTATTTGTTTTTCTCTCTTTATTAAATCATCAACTTTACTCTCTTATCAATGCTAGCCCTCATAACTTTACTTCGTTAGCCCCTGTGTAGGGGCTAACGACCCTGATAGAGCAAACTTAAACGATTTAATAAAGAGAGTAAGAGTTAAGATACATTTTTAGTAGTCAGTTTTTCAAGTTTCAGTAGTGATGTTAAAGTTTTTTAAGACTCATCTTTCCATGTTTAATTTTCAATACTGAAAGTGTTAAGTACATTGAAAAAATCTAATATGACCGCCGGAAAAATTCAAAAGATGAGTATTGAAAATATGGAAAATAGCTAAAATATTATTTACTCACAAAATTTTTTATTACAGCCAAAAAAATCATGGTCCTTTTCTGAAATTTAAGAATTTCGCAATCCTTAATAGTAATTAAGATTCTTATAGGGTTCTCAAATTTCACTGTCCCTTTAAAAAAAATGCTATGATCCAAAATATTTTTACCTAAAACATGGTAACTTTTAAAAAAATTAATTAAAAAATCAAACCAGAAGCTCAATTACAAATAATAAAAGCTCCATTCTAAATACTAAATATCTACCAACTAAACAATCCCAAGTAGTTAAGAAGCGAGTAGCATACCAATCCAGAGGAATATGCTGGTTCCCCACGCTGGATACAACCTTCTTTTGTTGTTTCTCTGAAACAATCAGTTTCTTGATGGTTTTGTTTCCAAATGTGCTTGAGCTCAGGTAGACAAGAGAGAGTAATCCTCTTAAGTTGAATGGCCTCCCTCACCGGAACTTCGTTTCCGTTCACGTTGCTTATATCAAACACAGCTTCCAATGAATCACATTCACTTACTTGAAGCTTTACCAAGTTGGCCAGTGCTTTCAGCAAATTTAAAGGCAATAGGACTTTTGATAATAAGACACATTTCTGTACGGAAAGATCTTTCAAATTACCAAACACTCCTGATTGAACGTAGCCGCACCACACTTCTCTTAACTCAGGATACTCAGAAAGTTCCAAATGATTGAAGCTACTAAATGCCACCTGTGCAAATGACTATCAAGGTAAGTGATAATAAAAGGGCATCAAAACGCATTAGATGAAATTGTTAGTATAGAAATATTTAAGTTCAAATATTAATCTCTGTCTCCATGTTAAAATTAGATTAATTTCATAAACAAAAACATACCTTATCTTGGAATATCTTGTCTACTGTTCTTTTTAAGTCACCTTCCCAGCACCATTTTCCATCTTGTTTGCCTGTTAGTATTTTTTGAAGCTTTGGAGCGCTTGTGTTGCTCATAGAGAAGCTCTTCATTCTTGGACATTGCACTACAATAAGTTCGGTTAACAATGGAAGCTTCAAGACGCATTTAACAGAAGAAAATATCTTAAACCTTGGCAGACATTCAAGTTCCAAAACTTGTAAGCTACTAAATGCAATTTCATTCACACCCTCCTCATTTTCTTCTGGCATAACTTGCTCAAGTGAATTGCACGCTCTTATCTTCATTGTGGTTAATTTGATCAGGCTTTTTGCTGTTGACGAGGTGATTAAGTGAAGCAATCCATTGCAATCATATACCTCCAAATATGTCAAGAGACTAAAACTTACAGATGAAGGCACCAAATGCTTCAATTTGGAACAATACCCCACCCAAAAGTATTCAAGAAGCTCAAGAACTGGATCTATTTGAAATCCATCTTTACATATATTCAGGAGTTCATGCAATTGATTGAGATCCAATTTCTTAATTCGGGTTTGAATCCCAGTTTGTCCTTCATGTTGGAAAATCTCCTTAAAAGAACTAGCGTCAACAAACATTTCCTCGAGATTGATCATGTTTTGGAGAAGCCAATATGGAAATCTAGCCTGATCATCTTCAAAATCTGACAGATAAAGAGTTTTGAGTTTGTGGAATTGTTCCCCAGAAAATTGCCCTTGTCCCATCACGCTAGCAGCTTCATGGTTGAGCGCCAACGTCTCCAAGTTGCAAATCACCTATACCAGGTAAGTGTATGTAAGCAAATGAAAATATCTTAGGCAAAACACTTATAATTTTATAAGAGATTTAGTCCAGAGAAATTTAAAACGAGACTTCAGTATACACGTGATGGCGGAACAATTATGCATACGATAATATATAGTGCGTGCATAGCCAGAGAACAAACAAGATTAAAAATTAGTCATTTTTTGTAATAAAAAGTTAGAACTATTCATTTATGTCGATGATTTCAAGTTTCAAGGCCTTTTAATACCAACTCATACCTCTTTGGGAAAAGGAGACCCCTGCGTTGAGATTTGTAGATTACTATCCATGACTTTTCCTTCATTGGCAGCGCCTTGTTTCTTGAATAGACTCCATTTCGAGCAATACCGGGCATCTAATATCTTCAGGGAGGGACATTCTAAACTGTGACTTCTAGAAAAAAAACCATGAAATTCAGGTAAGCACCAAAGCACCAATGAAGTCATACGATTAAACTCAAATTTTGGAGGACAATCCAAGGATCCTTCTTTGCCTGAAAAAATTTCCTTCATCTTCCCTGCATACTGTATGGTAATTTGTTCAATTTGAAGCAGACCCGTGGCTGTGGAGAATGGGAAAACGTACTCTAAATCTCCACAGTATTCCACACGCACGATTTGTAGACTCTCAAGTCGAAGACTTGATTGAGAATCTCCACTCCAAATTTGTTGCAGCTGTGGTAATTGAAGAAGAGTTATATTTTTGAGCTTTGTTGGATGCTCCTCATGTTTGATATCTAGTTGGAATATCTCTTTCA
This sequence comes from Albizia julibrissin, assembly GCA_037074505.1. Taxonomy (NCBI): domain Eukaryota; kingdom Viridiplantae; phylum Streptophyta; class Magnoliopsida; order Fabales; family Fabaceae; genus Albizia; species Albizia julibrissin. The sequence continues at coordinate 15,372,709 of CM073481.1, read as the reverse complement.
GTGAGCTACACTCAGTAACAGTCAATGTCTCCAGGCTTGTAAATGCTCCTTGCATATATAATGGATATACGTTCTCAATCTTTCCACACTTGCTGATTTCCAATGTTTGGAAGTTGCCCATGGAATTTGGACAGAGGATTGGGTGCCATACTGTCTCCAAATTTTGCATTTCTTTTATTATTATTGCTTCCAAATTGGGCAAAACAACCTATGATCCATTCACAAAGTTCCATGGGTGAGTTGAGGGGAAGCATAGTAGGAGATGAGATAAACGTACAAGGTAACAAAATTAAATATAAATATGTATTCTAAATGTCATTTAATACTAATAATTAGTTTAGAAAATGATAATTATGGAGTCCGCACCATGAGTTTTTTTTTATAAAAAACAAATGATACTTATTACAAGGTGTCGGAACATTAATTACAATGAAAATTTTTATATTTTGATACTAAAAAAAAAGAGCCATGGTTCTTGGCTGGGATTAAAAATTTCTGAGTAATTAATTTTTTTCATTACTCATCTACCACGCTTTCAATACTTAACATTTTGGAAAAACTATTTTGAATGTGCCCATACTTTCCCTTAATTCTTAACTTGATATCTATTTGTTTTTCTCTCTTTATTAAATCATCAACTTTACTCTCTTATCAATGCTAGCCCTCATAACTTTACTTCGTTAGCCCCTGTGTAGGGGCTAACGACCCTGATAGAGCAAACTTAAACGATTTAATAAAGAGAGTAAGAGTTAAGATACATTTTTAGTAGTCAGTTTTTCAAGTTTCAGTAGTGATGTTAAAGTTTTTTAAGACTCATCTTTCCATGTTTAATTTTCAATACTGAAAGTGTTAAGTACATTGAAAAAATCTAATATGACCGCCGGAAAAATTCAAAAGATGAGTATTGAAAATATGGAAAATAGCTAAAATATTATTTACTCACAAAATTTTTTATTACAGCCAAAAAAATCATGGTCCTTTTCTGAAATTTAAGAATTTCGCAATCCTTAATAGTAATTAAGATTCTTATAGGGTTCTCAAATTTCACTGTCCCTTTAAAAAAAATGCTATGATCCAAAATATTTTTACCTAAAACATGGTAACTTTTAAAAAAATTAATTAAAAAATCAAACCAGAAGCTCAATTACAAATAATAAAAGCTCCATTCTAAATACTAAATATCTACCAACTAAACAATCCCAAGTAGTTAAGAAGCGAGTAGCATACCAATCCAGAGGAATATGCTGGTTCCCCACGCTGGATACAACCTTCTTTTGTTGTTTCTCTGAAACAATCAGTTTCTTGATGGTTTTGTTTCCAAATGTGCTTGAGCTCAGGTAGACAAGAGAGAGTAATCCTCTTAAGTTGAATGGCCTCCCTCACCGGAACTTCGTTTCCGTTCACGTTGCTTATATCAAACACAGCTTCCAATGAATCACATTCACTTACTTGAAGCTTTACCAAGTTGGCCAGTGCTTTCAGCAAATTTAAAGGCAATAGGACTTTTGATAATAAGACACATTTCTGTACGGAAAGATCTTTCAAATTACCAAACACTCCTGATTGAACGTAGCCGCACCACACTTCTCTTAACTCAGGATACTCAGAAAGTTCCAAATGATTGAAGCTACTAAATGCCACCTGTGCAAATGACTATCAAGGTAAGTGATAATAAAAGGGCATCAAAACGCATTAGATGAAATTGTTAGTATAGAAATATTTAAGTTCAAATATTAATCTCTGTCTCCATGTTAAAATTAGATTAATTTCATAAACAAAAACATACCTTATCTTGGAATATCTTGTCTACTGTTCTTTTTAAGTCACCTTCCCAGCACCATTTTCCATCTTGTTTGCCTGTTAGTATTTTTTGAAGCTTTGGAGCGCTTGTGTTGCTCATAGAGAAGCTCTTCATTCTTGGACATTGCACTACAATAAGTTCGGTTAACAATGGAAGCTTCAAGACGCATTTAACAGAAGAAAATATCTTAAACCTTGGCAGACATTCAAGTTCCAAAACTTGTAAGCTACTAAATGCAATTTCATTCACACCCTCCTCATTTTCTTCTGGCATAACTTGCTCAAGTGAATTGCACGCTCTTATCTTCATTGTGGTTAATTTGATCAGGCTTTTTGCTGTTGACGAGGTGATTAAGTGAAGCAATCCATTGCAATCATATACCTCCAAATATGTCAAGAGACTAAAACTTACAGATGAAGGCACCAAATGCTTCAATTTGGAACAATACCCCACCCAAAAGTATTCAAGAAGCTCAAGAACTGGATCTATTTGAAATCCATCTTTACATATATTCAGGAGTTCATGCAATTGATTGAGATCCAATTTCTTAATTCGGGTTTGAATCCCAGTTTGTCCTTCATGTTGGAAAATCTCCTTAAAAGAACTAGCGTCAACAAACATTTCCTCGAGATTGATCATGTTTTGGAGAAGCCAATATGGAAATCTAGCCTGATCATCTTCAAAATCTGACAGATAAAGAGTTTTGAGTTTGTGGAATTGTTCCCCAGAAAATTGCCCTTGTCCCATCACGCTAGCAGCTTCATGGTTGAGCGCCAACGTCTCCAAGTTGCAAATCACCTATACCAGGTAAGTGTATGTAAGCAAATGAAAATATCTTAGGCAAAACACTTATAATTTTATAAGAGATTTAGTCCAGAGAAATTTAAAACGAGACTTCAGTATACACGTGATGGCGGAACAATTATGCATACGATAATATATAGTGCGTGCATAGCCAGAGAACAAACAAGATTAAAAATTAGTCATTTTTTGTAATAAAAAGTTAGAACTATTCATTTATGTCGATGATTTCAAGTTTCAAGGCCTTTTAATACCAACTCATACCTCTTTGGGAAAAGGAGACCCCTGCGTTGAGATTTGTAGATTACTATCCATGACTTTTCCTTCATTGGCAGCGCCTTGTTTCTTGAATAGACTCCATTTCGAGCAATACCGGGCATCTAATATCTTCAGGGAGGGACATTCTAAACTGTGACTTCTAGAAAAAAAACCATGAAATTCAGGTAAGCACCAAAGCACCAATGAAGTCATACGATTAAACTCAAATTTTGGAGGACAATCCAAGGATCCTTCTTTGCCTGAAAAAATTTCCTTCATCTTCCCTGCATACTGTATGGTAATTTGTTCAATTTGAAGCAGACCCGTGGCTGTGGAGAATGGGAAAACGTACTCTAAATCTCCACAGTATTCCACACGCACGATTTGTAGACTCTCAAGTCGAAGACTTGATTGAGAATCTCCACTCCAAATTTGTTGCAGCTGTGGTAATTGAAGAAGAGTTATATTTTTGAGCTTTGTTGGATGCTCCTCATGTTTGATATCTAGTTGGAATATCTCTTTCAGTGAGCTACACTCAGTAACAGTCAATGTCTCCAGGCTTGTAAATGCTCCTTGCATATATAATGGATATACGTTCTCAATCTTTCCACACTTGCTGATTTCCAATGTTTGGAAGTTGCCCATGGAATTTGGACAGAGGATTGGGTGCCATACTGTCTCCAAATTTTGCATTTCTTTTATTATTATTGCTTCCAAATTGGGCAAAACAACCTATGATCCATTCACAAAGTTCCATGGGTGAGTTGAGGGGAAGCATAGTAGGAGATGAGATAAACGTACAAGGTAACAAAATTAAATATAAATATGTATTCTAAATTTCATTTAATACTAATAATTAGTTTAGAAAATGATAATTATGGAGTCCGCACCATGAGTTTTTTTTATAAAAAACAAATGATACTTATTACAAGGTGTCGGAACATTAATTACAATGAAAATTTTTATATTTTGATACTAAAAAAAAAGAGCCATGGTTCTTGGCTGGGATTAAAAATTTCTGAGTAATTAATTTTTTTCATTACTCATCTACCACGCTTTCAATACTTAACATTTTGGAAAAACTATTTTGAATGTGCCCATACTTTCCCTTAATTCTTAACTTGATATCTATTTGTTTTTCTCTCTTTATTAAATCATCAACTTTACTCTCTTATCAATGCTAGCCCTCATAACTTTACTTCGTTAGCCCCTGTGTAGGGGCTAACGACCCTGATAGAGCAAACTTAAACGATTTAATAAAGAGAGTAAGAGTTAAGATACATTTTTAGTAGTCAGTTTTTCAAGTTTCAGTAGTGATGTTAAAGTTTTTTAAGACTCATCTTTCCATGTTTAATTTTCAATACTGAAAGTGTTAAGTACATTGAAAAAATCTAATATGACCGCCGGAAAAATTCAAAAGATGAGTATTGAAAATATGGAAAATAGCTAAAATATTATTTACTCACAAAATTTTTTATTACAGCCAAAAAAATCATGGTCCTTTTCTGAAATTTAAGAATTTCGCAATCCTTAATAGTAATTAAGATTCTTATAGGGTTCTCAAATTTCACTGTCCCTTTAAAAAAAATGCTATGATCCAAAATATTTTTACCTAAAACATGGTAACTTTTAAAAAAATTAATTAAAAAATCAAACCAGAAGCTCAATTACAAATAATAAAAGCTCCATTCTAAATACTAAATATCTACCAACTAAACAATCCCAAGTAGTTAAGAAGCGAGTAGCATACCAATCCAGAGGAATATGCTGGTTCCCCACGCTGGATACAACCTTCTTTTGTTGTTTCTCTGAAACAATCAGTTTCTTGATGGTTTTGTTTCCAAATGTGCTTGAGCTCAGGTAGACAAGAGAGAGTAATCCTCTTAAGTTGAATGGCCTCCCTCACCGGAACTTCGTTTCCGTTCACGTTGCTTATATCAAACACAGCTTCCAATGAATCACATTCACTTACTTGAAGCTTTACCAAGTTGGCCAGTGCTTTCAGCAAATTTAAAGGCAATAGGACTTTTGATAATAAGACACATTTCTGTACGGAAAGATCTTTCAAATTACCAAACACTCCTGATTGAACGTAGCCGCACCACACTTCTCTTAACTCAGGATACTCAGAAAGTTCCAAATGATTGAAGCTACTAAATGCCACCTGTGCAAATGACTATCAAGGTAAGTGATAATAAAAGGGCATCAAAACGCATTAGATGAAATTGTTAGTATAGAAATATTTAAGTTCAAATATTAATCTCTGTCTCCATGTTAAAATTAGATTAATTTCATAAACAAAAACATACCTTATCTTGGAATATCTTGTCTACTGTTCTTTTTAAGTCACCTTCCCAGCACCATTTTCCATCTTGTTTGCCTGTTAGTATTTTTTGAAGCTTTGGAGCGCTTGTGTTGCTCATAGAGAAGCTCTTCATTCTTGGACATTGCACTACAATAAGTTCGGTTAACAATGGAAGCTTCAAGACGCATTTAACAGAAGAAAATATCTTAAACCTTGGCAGACATTCAAGTTCCAAAACTTGTAAGCTACTAAATGCAATTTCATTCACACCCTCCTCATTTTCTTCTGGCATAACTTGCTCAAGTGAATTGCACGCTCTTATCTTCATTGTGGTTAATTTGATCAGGCTTTTTGCTGTTGACGAGGTGATTAAGTGAAGCAATCCATTGCAATCATATACCTCCAAATATGTCAAGAGACTAAAACTTACAGATGAAGGCACCAAATGCTTCAATTTGGAACAATACCCCACCCAAAAGTATTCAAGAAGCTCAAGAACTGGATCTATTTGAAATCCATCTTTACATATATTCAGGAGTTCATGCAATTGATTGAGATCCAATTTCTTAATTCGGGTTTGAATCCCAGTTTGTCCTTCATGTTGGAAAATCTCCTTAAAAGAACTAGCGTCAACAAACATTTCCTCGAGATTGATCATGTTTTGGAGAAGCCAATATGGAAATCTAGCCTGATCATCTTCAAAATCTGACAGATAAAGAGTTTTGAGTTTGTGGAATTGTTCCCCAGAAAATTGCCCTTGTCCCATCACGCTAGCAGCTTCATGGTTGAGCGCCAACGTCTCCAAGTTGCAAATCACCTATACCAGGTAAGTGTATGTAAGCAAATGAAAATATCTTAGGCAAAACACTTATAATTTTATAAGAGATTTAGTCCAGAGAAATTTAAAACGAGACTTCAGTATACACGTGATGGCGGAACAATTATGCATACGATAATATATAGTGCGTGCATAGCCAGAGAACAAACAAGATTAAAAATTAGTCATTTTTTGTAATAAAAAGTTAGAACTATTCATTTATGTCGATGATTTCAAGTTTCAAGGCCTTTTAATACCAACTCATACCTCTTTGGGAAAAGGAGACCCCTGCGTTGAGATTTGTAGATTACTATCCATGACTTTTCCTTCATTGGCAGCGCCTTGTTTCTTGAATAGACTCCATTTCGAGCAATACCGGGCATCTAATATCTTCAGGGAGGGACATTCTAAACTGTGACTTCTAGAAAAAAAACCATGAAATTCAGGTAAGCACCAAAGCACCAATGAAGTCATACGATTAAACTCAAATTTTGGAGGACAATCCAAGGATCCTTCTTTGCCTGAAAAAATTTCCTTCATCTTCCCTGCATACTGTATGGTAATTTGTTCAATTTGAAGCAGACCCGTGGCTGTGGAGAATGGGAAAACGTACTCTAAATCTCCACAGTATTCCACACGCACGATTTGTAGACTCTCAAGTCGAAGACTTGATTGAGAATCTCCACTCCAAATTTGTTGCAGCTGTGGTAATTGAAGAAGAGTTATATTTTTGAGCTTTGTTGGATGCTCCTCATGTTTGATATCTAGTTGGAATATCTCTTTCAGTGAGCTACACTCAGTAACAGTCAATGTCTCCAGGCTTGTAAATGCTCCTTGCATATATAATGGATATACGTTCTCAATCTTTCCACACTTGCTGATTTCCAATGTTTGGAAGTTGCCCATGGAATTTGGACAGAGGATTGGGTGCCATACTGTCTCCAAATTTTGCATTTCTTTTATTATTATTGCTTCCAAATTGGGCAAAACAACCTATGATCCATTCACAAAGTTCCATGGGTGAGTTGAGGGGAAGCATAGTAGGAGATGAGATAAACGTACAAGGTAACAAAATTAAATATAAATATGTATTCTAAATGTCATTTAATACTAATAATTAGTTTAGAAAATGATAATTATGGAGTCCGCACCATGAGTTTTTTTTTATAAAAAACAAATGATACTTATAGAAAATGATAATTATGGAGTCCGCACCATGAGTTTTTTTTTATAAAAAACAAATGATACTTATTACAAGGTGTCGGAACATTAATTACAATGAAAATTTTTATATTTTGATACTAAAAAAAAAGAGCCATGGTTCTTGGCTGGGATTAAAAATTTCTGAGTAATTAATTTTTTTCATTACTCATCTACCACGCTTTCAATACTTAACATTTTGGAAAAACTATTTTGAATGTGCCCATACTTTCCCTTAATTCTTAACTTGATATCTATTTGTTTTTCTCTCTTTATTAAATCATCAACTTTACTCTCTTATCAATGCTAGCCCTCATAACTTTACTTCGTTAGCCCCTGTGTAGGGGCTAACGACCCTGATAGAGCAAACTTAAACGATTTAATAAAGAGAGTAAGAGTTAAGATACATTTTTAGTAGTCAGTTTTTCAAGTTTCAGTAGTGATGTTAAAGTTTTTTAAGACTCATCTTTCCATGTTTAATTTTCAATACTGAAAGTGTTAAGTACATTGAAAAAATCTAATATGACCGCCGGAAAAATTCAAAAGATGAGTATTGAAAATATGGAAAATAGCTAAAATATTATTTACTCACAAAATTTTTTATTACAGCCAAAAAAATCATGGTCCTTTTCTGAAATTTAAGAATTTCGCAATCCTTAATAGTAATTAAGATTCTTATAGGGTTCTCAAATTTCACTGTCCCTTTAAAAAAAATGCTATGATCCAAAATATTTTTACCTAAAACATGGTAACTTTTAAAAAAATTAATTAAAAAATCAAACCAGAAGCTCAATTACAAATAATAAAAGCTCCATTCTAAATACTAAATATCTACCAACTAAACAATCCCAAGTAGTTAAGAAGCGAGTAGCATACCAATCCAGAGGAATATGCTGGTTCCCCACGCTGGATACAACCTTCTTTTGTTGTTTCTCTGAAACAATCAGTTTCTTGATGGTTTTGTTTCCAAATGTGCTTGAGCTCAGGTAGACAAGAGAGAGTAATCCTCTTAAGTTGAATGGCCTCCCTCACCGGAACTTCGTTTCCGTTCACGTTGCTTATATCAAACACAGCTTCCAATGAATCACATTCACTTACTTGAAGCTTTACCAAGTTGGCCAGTGCTTTCAGCAAATTTAAAGGCAATAGGACTTTTGATAATAAGACACATTTCTGTACGGAAAGATCTTTCAAATTACCAAACACTCCTGATTGAACGTAGCCGCACCACACTTCTCTTAACTCAGGATACTCAGAAAGTTCCAAATGATTGAAGCTACTAAATGCCACCTGTGCAAATGACTATCAAGGTAAGTGATAATAAAAGGGCATCAAAACGCATTAGATGAAATTGTTAGTATAGAAATATTTAAGTTCAAATATTAATCTCTGTCTCCATGTTAAAATTAGATTAATTTCATAAACAAAAACATACCTTATCTTGGAATATCTTGTCTACTGTTCTTTTTAAGTCACCTTCCCAGCACCATTTTCCATCTTGTTTGCCTGTTAGTATTTTTTGAAGCTTTGGAGCGCTTGTGTTGCTCATAGAGAAGCTCTTCATTCTTGGACATTGCACTACAATAAGTTCGGTTAACAATGGAAGCTTCAAGACGCATTTAACAGAAGAAAATATCTTAAACCTTGGCAGACATTCAAGTTCCAAAACTTGTAAGCTACTAAATGCAATTTCATTCACACCCTCCTCATTTTCTTCTGGCATAACTTGCTCAAGTGAATTGCACGCTCTTATCTTCATTGTGGTTAATTTGATCAGGCTTTTTGCTGTTGACGAGGTGATTAAGTGAAGCAATCCATTGCAATCATGTACCTCCAAATATGTCAAGAGACTAAAACTTACAGATGAAGGCACCAAATGCTTCAATTTGGAACAATACCCCACCCAAAAGTATTCAAGAAGTTCAAGAACTGGATCTATTTGAAATCCATCTTTACATATATTCAGGAGTTCATGCAATTGATTGAGATCCAATTTCTTAATTCGGGTTTGAATCCCAGTTTGTCCTTCATGTTGGAAAATCTCCTTAAAAGAACTAGCGTCAACAAACATTTCCTCGAGATTGATCATGTTTTGGAGAAGCCAATATGGAAATCTAGCCTGATCATCTTCAAAATCTGACAGATAAAGAGTTTTGAGTTTGTGGAATTGTTCCCCAGAAAATTGCCCTTGTCCCATCACGCTAGCAGCTTCATGGTTGAGCGCCAACGTCTCCAAGTTGCAAATCACCTATACCAGGTAAGTGTATGTAAGCAAATGAAAATATCTTAGGCAAAACACTTATAATTTCATAAGAGATTTAGTCCAGAGAAATTTAAAACGAGACTTCAGTATACACGTGATGGCGGAACAATTATGCATACGATAATATATAGTGCGTGCATAGCCAGAGAACAAACAAGATTAAAAATTAGTCATTTTTTGTAATAAAAAGTTAGAACTATTCATTTATGTCGATGATTTCAAGTTTCAAGGCCTTTTAATACCAACTCATACCTCTTTGGGAAAAGGAGACCCCTGCGTTGAGATTTGTAGATTACTATCCATGACTTTTCCTTCATTGGCAGCGCCTTGTTTCTTGAATAGACTCCATTTCGAGCAATACCGGGCATCTAATATCTTCAGGGAGGGACATTCTAAACTGTGACTTCTAGAAAAAAAACCATGAAATTCAGGTAAGCACCAAAGCACCAATGAAGTCATACGATTAAACTCAAATTTTGGAGGACAATCCAAGGATCCTTCTTTGCCTGAAAAAATTTCCTTCATCTTCCCTGCATACTGTATGGTAATTTGTTCAATTTGAAGCAGACCCGTGGCTGTGGAGAATGGGAAAACGTACTCTAAATCTCCACAGTATTCCACACGCACGATTTGTAGACTCTCAAGTCGAAGACTTGATTGAGAATCTCCACTCCAAATTTGTTGCAGCTGTGGTAATTGAAGAAGAGTTATATTTTTGAGCTTTGTTGGATGCTCCTCATGTTTGATATCTAGTTGGAATATCTCTTTCAGTGAGCTACACTCAGTAACAGTCAATGTCTCCAGGCTTGTAAATGCTCCTTGCATATATAATGGATATACGTTCTCAATCTTTCCACACTTGCTGATTTCCAATGTTTGGAAGTTGCCCATGGAATTTGGACAGAGGATTGGGTGCCATACTGTCTCCAAATTTTGCATTTCTTTTATTATTATTGCTTCCAAATTGGGCAAAACAACCTATGATCCATTCACAAAGTTCCATGGGTGAGTTGAGGGGAAGCATAGTAGGAGATGAGATAAACGTACAAGGTAACAAAATTAAATATAAATATGTATTCTAAATGTCATTTAATACTAATAATTAGTTTAGAAAATGATAATTATGGAGTCCGCACCATGAGTTTTTTTTTATAAAAAACAAATGATACTTATAGAAAATGATAATTATGGAGTCCGCACCATGAGTTTTTTTTATAAAAAACAAATGATACTTATTACAAGGTGTCGGAACATTAATTACAATGAAAATTTTTATATTTTGATACTAAAAAAAAAGAGCCATGGTTCTTGGCTGGGATTAAAAATTTCTGAGTAATTAATTTTTTTCATTACTCATCTACCACGCTTTCAATACTTAACATTTTGGAAAAACTATTTTGAATGTGCCCATACTTTCCCTTAATTCTTAACTTGATATCTATTTGTTTTTCTCTCTTTATTAAATCATCAACTTTACTCTCTTATCAATGCTAGCCCTCATAACTTTACTTCGTTAGCCCCTGTGTAGGGGCTAACGACCCTGATAGAGCAAACTTAAACGATTTAATAAAGAGAGTAAGAGTTAAGATACATTTTTAGTAGTCAGTTTTTCAAGTTTCAGTAGTGATGTTAAAGTTTTTTAAGACTCATCTTTCCATGTTTAATTTTCAATACTGAAAGTGTTAAGTACATTGAAAAAATCTAATATGACCGCCGGAAAAATTCAAAAGATGAGTATTGAAAATATGGAAAATAGCTAAAATATTATTTACTCACAAAATTTTTTATTACAGCCAAAAAAATCATGGTCCTTTTCTGAAATTTAAGAATTTCGCAATCCTTAATAGTAATTAAGATTCTTATAGGGTTCTCAAATTTCACTGTCCCTTTAAAAAAAATGCTATGATCCAAAATATTTTTACCTAAAACATGGTAACTTTTAAAAAAATTAATTAAAAAATCAAACCAGAAGCTCAATTACAAATAATAAAAGCTCCATTCTAAATACTAAATATCTACCAACTAAACAATCCCAAGTAGTTAAGAAGCGAGTAGCATACCAATCCAGAGGAATATGCTGGTTCCCCACGCTGGATACAACCTTCTTTTGTTGTTTCTCTGAAACAATCAGTTTCTTGATGGTTTTGTTTCCAAATGTGCTTGAGCTCAGGTAGACAAGAGAGAGTAATCCTCTTAAGTTGAATGGCCTCCCTCACCGGAACTTCGTTTCCGTTCACGTTGCTTATATCAAACACAGCTTCCAATGAATCACATTCACTTACTTGAAGCTTTACCAAGTTGGCCAGTGCTTTCAGCAAATTTAAAGGCAATAGGACTTTTGATAATAAGACACATTTCTGTACGGAAAGATCTTTCAAATTACCAAACACTCCTGATTGAACGTAGCCGCACCACACTTCTCTTAACTCAGGATACTCAGAAAGTTCCAAATGATTGAAGCTACTAAATGCCACCTGTGCAAATGACTATCAAGGTAAGTGATAATAAAAGGGCATCAAAACGCATTAGATGAAATTGTTAGTATAGAAATATTTAAGTTCAAATATTAATCTCTGTCTCCATGTTAAAATTAGATTAATTTCATAAACAAAAACATACCTTATCTTGGAATATCTTGTCTACTGTTCTTTTTAAGTCACCTTCCCAGCACCATTTTCCATCTTGTTTGCCTGTTAGTATTTTTTGAAGCTTTGGAGCGCTTGTGTTGCTCATAGAGAAGCTCTTCATTCTTGGACATTGCACTACAATAAGTTCGGTTAACAATGGAAGCTTCAAGACGCATTTAACAGAAGAAAATATCTTAAACCTTGGCAGACATTCAAGTTCCAAAACTTGTAAGCTACTAAATGCAATTTCATTCACACCCTCCTCATTTTCTTCTGGCATAACTTGCTCAAGTGAATTGCACGCTCTTATCTTCATTGTGGTTAATTTGATCAGGCTTTTTGCTGTTGACGAGGTGATTAAGTGAAGCAATCCATTGCAATCATATACCTCCAAATATGTCAAGAGACTAAAACTTACAGATGAAGGCACCAAATGCTTCAATTTGGAACAATACCCCACCCAAAAGTATTCAAGAAGCTCAAGAACTGGATCTATTTGAAATCCATCTTTACATATATTCAGGAGTTCATGCAATTGATTGAGATCCAATTTCTTAATTCGGGTTTGAATCCCAGTTTGTCCTTCATGTTGGAAAATCTCCTTAAAAGAACTAGCGTCAACAAACATTTCCTCGAGATTGATCATGTTTTGGAGAAGCCAATATGGAAATCTAGCCTGATCATCTTCAAAATCTGACAGATAAAGAGTTTTGAGTTTGTGGAATTGTTCCCCAGAAAATTGCCCTTGTCCCATCACGCTAGCAGCTTCATGGTTGAGCGCCAACGTCTCCAAGTTGCAAATCACCTATACCAGGTAAGTGTATGTAAGCAAATGAAAATATCTTAGGAAAAACACTTATAATTTTATAAGAGATTTAGTCCAGAGAAATTTAAAACGAGACTTCAGTATACACGTGATGGCGGAACAATTATGCATACGATAATATATAGTGCGTGCATAGCCAGAGAACAAACAAGATTAAAAATTAGTCATTTTTTGTAATAAAAAGTTAGAACTATTCATTTATGTCGATGATTTCAAGTTTCAAGGCCTTTTAATACCAACTCATACCTCTTTGGGAAAAGGAGACCCCTGCGTTGAGATTTGTAGATTACTATCCATGACTTTTCCTTCATTGGCAGCGCCTTGTTTCTTGAATAGACTCCATTTCGAGCAATACCGGGCATCTAATATCTTCAGGGAGGGACATTCTAAACTGTGACTTCTAGAAAAAAAACCATGAAATTCAGGTAAGCACCAAAGCACCAATGAAGTCATACGATTAAACTCAAATTTTGGAGGACAATCCAAGGATCCTTCTTTGCCTGAAAAAATTTCCTTCATCTTCCCTGCATACTGTATGGTAATTTGTTCAATTTGAAGCAGACCCGTGGCTGTGGAGAATGGGAAAACGTACTCTAAATCTCCACAGTATTCCACACGCACGATTTGTAGACTCTCAAGTCGAAGACTTGATTGAGAATCTCCACTCCAAATTTGTTGCAGCTGTGGTAATTGAAGAAGAGTTATATTTTTGAGCTTTGTTGGATGCTCCTCATGTTTGATATCTAGTTGGAATATCTCTTTCAGTGAGCTACACTCAGTAACAGTCAATGTCTCCAGGCTTGTAAATGCTCCTTGCATATATAATGGATATACGTTCTCAATCTTTCCACACTTGCTGATTTCCAATGTTTGGAAGTTGCCCATGGAATTTGGACAGAGGATTGGGTGCCATACTGTCTCCAAATTTTGCATTTCTTTTATTATTATTGCTTCCAAATTGGGCAAAACAACCTATGATCCATTCACAAAGTTCCATGGGTGAGTTGAGGGGAAGCATAGTAGGAGATGAGATAAACGTACAAGGTAACAAAATTAAATATAAATATGTATTCTAAATGTCATTTAATACTAATAATTAGTTTAGAAAATGATAATTATGGAGTCCGCACCATGAGTTTTTTTTAAGAAAAACAAATGATACTTATTACAAGGTGTCGGAACATTAATTACAATTAAGATTCTTAAATTTTGGGATTAAAAAAAAGTGACCCATGGTTCTTGGCTGGGATTAAAAATTTCTGAGTAATTAATTTTTTTCATTACTCATCTACCACGCTTTCAATACTTAATATTTTGGAAAAAGTATTTTGAATGTGCTCATACTTTCTGGTACATAAAACACTCTAAATGATTCTCACTCAAAGCTTGATGATTACAACTGAAATTGCATCCCTATTTATACAAGATAGGGAGCTCACTGTAGCAACACACACTGGCCTACATAAACACACACACACCACACACTGAGATATTTGGCACCAAAAGCACAGAGACACAAAGACAAATCACCAAAAGAAAAAAAACAAAAGGCATCGGTAGGTAGACATTGGTAGGTAGTAATCATTCTGTTCTATTCTCCCCAGGTTGGAAAAAACTCGTCCTCGAGTCCAAATTGTAACGACCCGCCTCCTAAAGCCAATGGAAGCATAAAAATCATCAAATTCTTACTCCTTCTCCATGTCAAAACAGGGCAGAAAATCAGAACAGGAAATTAGATTCTCAGAAAGAGTTTGTTGTTTCTTCGATTTCTCTTTCCTAATCACTTCCTTACTACTCCTAATCAAGTGATTAGCTATTTATACATCCATTGGACATCGTTTAGCCATTCAAAAAACCAATTTAAATCAGCATGAACAGTATCCAACTTCCTCTATACTCATCCAAACGACAAACCAATCGGTTAAAAAGGAAGCTTACGCTTACCTCTACTCGTTTCCACAAACGGTTCGGAATTCCGACAATACTCCGGCAAGGGAGACGGCACCTAACACCTCCAAATGAAAATCTGAAACCATAGAAATGAAGATCTCGATGAGTAGAAGAAGTTTCCTGAAAGGTACTTTGAGAGAGGATGCCGTTTCGACAGTGTTTTGGAAGAAATAATTTTCTCTCTCCTCACCCTCCATTTATCATCCGATCACTCTCTCTTTCTTTTCTATTTTTGTGCGTGAAATGGAGGTGGAAGATGATGATTTAATGGATATATGAATTAGATATTTCATCTACCACGTGTCACAAGCTCATTGGCCCAAATAATAAATTTTCGTACAAAATACCAAATTCTGCAGAATTTTCATTAACTTTGAAAATTCATATCTAATTGTGTAGATATCTAATTGGGGTGGTTCCAAAGGCTATGTGACCCTTATTGAGTCTAGTTTTAAGGAAAAATATAAAATTTGGCCAATTGGAAGCTCAATCTTCCCTGAATTTTAATCGTTGAATGCTGTCACAGAAACTAATTAATTTCGCTTGGCTAAATTTAAAAATTCATTTCTCTTTGTGTACAACTCCAAATGATCTATATGACCTATCCAATTAAATCTTGACAAGTCTACTTTCATTCTGGAAAGTTTCATAATTTTTTACCATCATTTTCCCATTAAAGGAGGTCACACAATCACCACTGCCATACCGGGAATTTCACCGGTGGCAAAATTACTTTATGTTCCACTTTACTATATTATGTGTGACTTCTAATCACTTTATTTTGTTATTCACCCTCTATGCCATAGGCATCTTAGGCTTATTGCCTCTGCTATAACTTGGTAAAACCTATACACTCTATCAATCTCAATATATTTTTCTGGACACATTGGTCCATGTCACCGTGCTCGGTAATAACCATAGCAGTTGGACATATAGGTCTTATGGCCCTCGGATATTTGTCCAATGCAAACTTGCATCTCGGGTCTTATTGCCTCAAGCCTATACTCGGCTTCATTCTCAACACGTCTCATATTTTACTAGCCTAAGGATTTAATAACCCATTAGGTTTTATGGCTTTAGGACATACCGTCCATCATCCTTGCTGAATACAGCTCTACCACTAGGCCCACTGCAGAGCTACCCTCATTGGGCGCCCCTTGCAGCCGCACGGGAGTCTGGTTCACACCCCTTGGCTTACCAAGCTTGAGTACAACAAGCTTATGGGATAATCACACCTATTATGCCCCAAAGGAGACCTTTTAAGGTATCAAGCACGCAACATTCGCCACTAAAACTGCACTCGACAAACCCTGGCATCATTTTTATGTAACGGACTGCCCTACTAGGCCCACTACAACGGCACTCGGCTCACGTTGTAGTTGCACGGGACATCCAACCAACTTCCACCCCTCCACGGGCTCAACTTTTTATATAACGGACTGCCCCACTAGGCCCACTATAACTGCGATCGGCTCACGTTGCAGTCACACGGGACATCCGACTAACTTCTACCCCTCCATAGGGTTTTACTTTTTATGTAACGGACTGCCCCACTAGGTCCACTACAACGGCGCTTGGCTCACGCTGCAGTCGCATGGGACATCTGACCAACTTCTCATTTCGGGTTCCATCTCTTGCTACTCATCTCATTCTCATTCTTATGTAATGTTCACGAAGCACGCTAAACAAACCATCATCACTAGAGCATTCGGCACGTTAGCATATAGCATAGCAGCAACTACTGGCCCTAAGTGTTCACCCGCGCAATAGGCCCTGAGATTCCACTTGTGCATCACATGAGTTCCATGGCCCCGAGTGTTCACCCGCGTAATGCGTCTACTCACGCAATAGTCCTCGGATGACTGCTCGTGCAAAATAGGAATCTCTATGGCCTGGGTGTCCACCCGCGCAATAGGCCCTAGGCGACCATCCCGCAAATTCTGAATGCTCATCAGGTCTTACTACCCAAGGAATCACCCCTATGCCAGAGGCATTACGGGACTTACCGCCTTAGGCCTCCGCCCGTCAGGTCTGACTGCCCAAGGACACGATGGCCCAAAAGGTCTTACTACCTACCATATATTCATAACACGAATACACGTGATGGTAAACACATACATGTAGAACCATTACATAGGATATGAGAGAAAGAGTAGCTTTCCTTAATCTCTGTCATCATTCAGCACTGGAGCACCCCATGACAATTTACTGGGTCACCTGACCCTTCTTCTCAAGGAAACTTATGCGATAGAAGGCTCATTATAAGATACCAATATTGAGAGTTGACATCCCGTAGCTCTACTTTACAGTTTCAACGTCACAGCGGCTTTACTCCAAAGTTTGTCGTCACGGCGGCTACACACTATAGTTTGATGTTATGGTGGCTCCACACTACAGTACTGCACTTGGTGCTTCACACAGGTGGCCATACACCTGGTCAGCCCCCCGGTCAGAACCCTCTGTAGGTAGCCCTTTCCAATTAGATCTCCCCATAGGTAGCCCTTTCCGATCAGAACTCCCTGTAGGTAGCCCTTTCTGATCAGAATCCTCTATAAGTAGCTCTATTCGGTTGGTCACCTCTGAATAGAGGTATCATTATAACGGGATCTAAACCTCATAAGGTCCTTCTTCTTTAGCAGTTCTGTAATCCGCTCTCTCATTTGGGGTCATTTAATATGGACTTTCAATATCGGTCTAACTCCAGGCATAATCACAAGTTTAAAGGAATATTCTATGATCAAGATCTTTCCCTATGCTAGATTAGCAACTAGCAACTTCCAGTAACCTTATACACATCTCTGTACTATATTCTAGTACCTCAAGCCTCTCAGGCTATCTTAACTTCCTGAAGATTCAATTCAACTATGACATTTGATTCTCAGGTTATGGTTCAACTCTTAGAACCTCAACATCACATAAATCGAAAAATTCACTTTCCTCAATCATACCCAATAGGTACGCTAAGAATCAAAATCATTAGCACCTATTCTAACCTCCACGGTTTCGGGTAATATCCTCAAACAATTACTGAAGGTCCATCATCATCTATAAGGTTTACATGGTTTAGACTCCCATCATGGAATAGAACCCTAATGTAACCTTATTCACATTCTGACCTAAGCATTATTTAAGCTTAGATCTAATTCAACCATATCCTCAACCTTCAGTATCATCAATTCAGATCCTCTAGGATGGACATACGGCATAATCACCACTCATCATGCATCACCGTATATCATGCCTTTGTGACTTTAACCCCACAGGTTACTGAGGATCATTACTTAATATGAAGAAACCTCAAAACAATCACTATGCCTTGAGTTCTCATAACCTTATTAAATGAACTTTTCTGGCATTAATCTATGCAACAGAAGTGGTTCAGATTAAGGATCAACACTTATTTCATCATCTCTATATCTATAATCATTCCTTAGGTCATCTAAGAACCTCTAATCAAAATTTCAAACCTTTAATTAAAAGATTTGAGATTTTTAAGGTACTTCCCAGGAGGTCACCCATCCCGAGATTTTCCTGGGTTAAGCACGCTTAACTTTTGTGTACTCATGTAAATATAAAGATACCGGCTTGAGCTGCTTTTGACTACCGGTACTCCATAGCTGCCTTTATCCCAACCATTATGCCCACCACCTCCGGGCATCAAAATACTATGCTTGGGCCACATATTAGTATTGGTAGATGTACTTAGACACATACCCTGTAATATGCTCTCAAAAGTCCATAAGGTTGTCTGTGACTTATCTATCCGACTCTGGTCAGCCCATTGGTGATCCTACTCTAGAATGAGGCTCACACTTTGGCCTTTCCTAACAGATCTAGGACAATCTTATGCCGCCCACTGGGCTTTCTTGTGAACTAGCTGAAGTAATCCACTTCGCTGTTCTTGTCATGTTATAATCAAGCATATCAGTATACTATCCTGTTGCCAGAATCGCTTGCTCTGATACCAACTATAACGACCCGCCTGCTAAAGCCAATAGAAGCATCAAAATCATCAAATTCTTACTCCTTCTCCACGTCAAAACAGGGCAGAAAATCAGAACAGGAAATTAGATTCTCAGAAAGAGTTTGTTGTTTCTTCGATTTCTCTTGCCTAATCACTTCCTTACTACTCCTAATCAAGTGATTAGCTATTTATACATCCATTGGACATCGTTTAGGCATTCAAAACACTAATTTAAATCAGCATGAACAGTATCCAACTTCCTCTATACTCATCCAAACGACAAACCAATCGGTTAAAAAGGAAGCTTACGCTTACCTCTACTCGTTTCCACAAACGGTTCGGAATTCCGGCAATACTCCGGCAAGGGAGACGGCACCTAACACCTCCAAATGAAAATCCGAAACCATAGAAATGAAGATCTCGATGAGTAGAAGAAGTTTCCTGAAGGGTACTTTGAGAGAGAATGCCGTTTCGGCAGTGTTTTGGAAGAAATAATTTTCTCTCTCCTCACCCTCCATTTCTCATCCGATCACTCTCTCTTTCTTTTCTGGTTTTGTGCGTGAAATAGAGGTGGAAGATGATGATTTAATGGATATATGAATTAGATATTTCATCTGCCACTTGTCACAAGCTCATTGGCCCAAATAATAAAATTTCGCACAAAATACCAAATTCTACAGAATTTTCATTAACTTTGAAAATTCATATCTAATTGTGTAGATATCCAATTGGGGTGGTTCTAAAGGCTATGCGACCATTATTGAGTCTAGTTTTAAGTAAAAATATAAAATTTGTCCAATTAGAAGCTCAATATTCCCATAATTTTAATCTTTGAATACTGTTCCAGAAAATAATTAATTTCGCTGGGCTAACTTTAAAAATTCATTTCTCTTTGTGTACAACTCCAAATGACTTATATGACCTATCAAATTAAAGATTGATAAGTCTACTTTCATTATGGAAAGTTTAATAATTTATTACCATAATTTTCCCATTAAAAGAGGTCACACAATCACCACTGTCATACCGGAAATTTCACCGGTGGCAAAATTACTTTGTGTTCCACTTTACTATATTATGTGTGACTTCTAATCACTTTATTTTGTTATTCCCCGAACTATTTAGCTCACCAATATAATTCCTTTTAATATCAAATGATATAAAG
Source organism: Albizia julibrissin (assembly GCA_037074505.1). Classification (NCBI taxonomy): domain Eukaryota; kingdom Viridiplantae; phylum Streptophyta; class Magnoliopsida; order Fabales; family Fabaceae; genus Albizia; species Albizia julibrissin. The sequence continues at coordinate 15,352,732 of CM073481.1, read as the reverse complement.
AAATTTTGGGGAATTTAAACATGCCTCATAGGGACATTTGCTAAACCGGGGTCTAGCAGTCCACTTAATCCAGGCTTAATCTTATGCCTCTAGTCCCAAAATTCAGGATATTAGAGTTCTCCCCCCGTTTAATAAATTTTGTCCTCAAAATTTCGACATCAAATGGTACTATCTGTACCTCGGAGAACCATTTTTTAGACATTTACTCTATCTTTCTCCCATTCTAATTCTTTCATTCTTTACTCACTATGTAGTACTTTCATTCATTTTATACCCAGTATGTAGCACTCATATAGGACTCACTAGTTCGACCTCACAGCGCTTAGTTTCTTAGGCCTTACTGCCCCTTCGGGACTACCCTGAACCATCTTGTGTGCATACTAGGCTTTACGGCCCCTTTGGGATTCACCCATATCATACTGCATGCATATCAAGCCTTACGGCTTATTCAACTTCCAAGACGCTAGATTTTCTGGCTTTACAGCTTAGGGATTCACCCTCTATACCATAGGCATCTTAGGCTTACTGCCTCTGCTATAACCTGGTAAAACCTATACACTCTATCAATCTCAATATATTTTTCTGGACACATTGGTCCATGTCACCGTGCTCGGTAATAACCATAGCAGTTGGACATATAGGTCTTATAGCCCCCGGACATTTGTCCAATGCAAACTTGCATCTCGGGTCTTATTGCCTCAAGCCTCTACTCGGATTCATTCTCAACACGTCTCATATTTTACTAGCCTAAGGATTTAATAACCCATTAGGTTTTATGGCTTTAGGACATACCATCTATCATCCTTGCTGAATACAGCTCTCCCACTAGGCCCACTGCAGAGCTACCCTCATTGGGCGCCCCCTGCAGCCGCACGGGAGTCTGGCTCACACCCCTTGGCTCACTAAGCTTGAGTACGGCAAGCTTATGGGATAATCACATCCATTATGCCCCAAAGGAGACATTTTAAGGTATCAAGCACGCAACATTCGCCACTAAAACTGTGATCGAAAAACCCTGACATCATTTTTATGTAACGGACTGCCCCACTAGGCCCACTACAACGGCACTAGGCTCACGTTGTACTCGCACGGGACATCCGACCAACTTCTACCCCTCCACGGGCTCAACTTTTTATATAACGGACTGCCCCACTAGGCCTACTATAACGGCGCTTGGCTCACATTGCAGTCGCACGGGACATCCGACTAACTTCTACCCCTCCATAGGGTTTAACTTTTTGTGTAACGGACTGCCCCACTAGGCCCACTACAACGGCGCTTGGCTCACGCTGCAGTCGCATGAGACATCCGACCAACTTCTCATTTCAGGCTCCATCTCTTGCTACTCATTCTCATTCTTTTATTATTATTGTTTCCAAATTGAGCAAAACTACCTATGATCCATTCACAAAGTTCTATGGGTGAGTTGAGGGGAAGCATGGTAGGAGATGAGACAAACGTACAAGGCAAGAAAATTAAATATAAATATGTATTCTAAATTCCATTTAATACTAATAATTAGTTTAGAAAATGATAATTATGGACTCCGCACCGTGAGATTTTTTTTAAACGTATTTATTACAAGGTGTAAGAACATTAATTACAATTTAGATTCTTAAATTTTGGGATTAAAAAAAATAGAGCCATGGTTCTTGGCTGGAATTAAAATTTTCTAAGTAGATAATTTTTTTTATTACTCATCTATCACGCTTTCAATACTTCACATTTAGGAAAAACTATTTTGAACAAGAGAGAAAAAGTATAGATACACTTTTAGTACTTAGTTTTTCAATTTTCAGTAGTGATCTTAAAGATTTTTAATACACATCTTTCCTTGTTTAATTTTCAATACCGAAAGTGCTAAGTACATTGAAAACATCTAATATGACCGCTGGAAAAATTCAAAAGATGGTTATTGAAAATATGGAAAATAGCTAAAATATTATTAACTAAAAAAAATTTAATTTAAGCCAAAATATCATGCTCCTTTTCTGAAATTTAAGAATTTCGCAATCCTTAATAGTAATTAAGATTCTTATAGGGTTCTTGAATTTCACTGTCCCTTTTAAAAAAATTCTATGATCCAAAATATTTTTACCTAAAACATGGTAACTTTTAAAAAAATTAATTAAAAAATCAAACCAGAAGCTCAATTATAAATAATAAAAGCTCCATTGTAAATACTAAATATCTTCCAACTAAATAATCCCAAGTAGTTAAGAAGCGAGTCTCATACCAATCCAGAGGAATATGCTGGTTGCCCACGCTGGATACAACCTTCTTCTGTTGTTTCTCTGAGACAATCAGTTTCTTGATAGTTTTGTTTCCAAATGTGCTTGAGCTCAGGTAGACAAGAGAGAGTAATACTCTTAAGTTGAATGGTCTCCCTCACCGGAACTTTGTTTCCGTTCTCGTTGCTCAAATCAAACACAGCTTCCAAGGAATCACATTCACTTACTTGAACCTTTTCCAAGTTGGTCAGTGCTTTCAGCAAATTTAAAGGCAGAAGCACATATGATAAAAAGTCACATTTATGCACTACTAGATTTGTCAAATTACTGAAAATTCCCAGCTGAACGTGGCTGGACCATAATTCTTTTAATTCAGGATATTCAGATAGCTCTAGATGCTTAGCACTACGGAATGCCACCTGCCAATGTTGAAGATAGATTGCGTTATTTAAAAGAGACAAAGAATTACGGCAAACTTAATGATCACAATTGGCTTGTCTGAATATTTTGTTCGTAGTATTCTCTCATTGTCAGTCACAAAAATGAATAGAATATAGTTCACACAAAGAAAACGGTTCTTTTTTACTCTATGTTTATATGAAATGTTTAAGTCAAGTCAAAACATAAAATATCCTCTAAAACCAAATTAATCACAATAAACAATAAGATTTGGCCACTGTTTTGCAAATAGCTATCATAGTATTAAGTGAAAAGAAATTACAAGTGAAGATCATTATACAAGGATGATAATAATCCTTGTCTTCTTGTAAAGTGATTAATTGCCTTGATCGAAAACATACCTTGTCTTGGAACATCTTGCTCACTGTCTTGTTTAGGTCACCTTCACAAAACCATTTTTTATCTTGTTCGTCTGTTAGTATCTCTCGAAGTAATGGTGTGCTTGTGTCACTCGCGGAGAAGCTCCCCATTCTTGGACATTGCCTTATTACAAGTTTCTCCAACACTGGAAGCTTCAAGCAGCAGATACTACTAGAGCAAAACATTTCGAGTTTTGGCAAAGATTCAAGTTCCAAAACTTCTAAGCTTCGGAATGCAATTTCAAAAATGCTCTCCCCTGCCGCTTCTTCCACAATTTGCTTAACTAAATCACATCTTATTATCTTCAGTGTTGTTAAACTGACCAAACTTCTCGTAGTTGAGGAGGTAATTAAATAAATCAATCCGTTGCAATTTTCCACTTTTAAACATGTCAGGTTACTAAATGTTACTGAGGAAGGCACCAAGTACTTCAAATTGGAACATTGATCCACATATAAGTATTCAAGAAACTCAAGAACCGGGTCCAATTGGCATCCTTCTTTACATATATGCTGAAGTTCATACAATCTATATAGTGTCAACTGCTTGAGTCGTGTTTTAATATCAATTTCTCCATTTTCATCTTGAGGCCTTTCGTCTGGGAATATCACCCTCAAAGACATCTCTTGAATGACTAGCCTCTCAAGATTGGATATATTTTGTAGAAACCAGTACGGAGGAGTAGCTTGAGCATCTAATTCTTCCAACCGTAGAAACTTGAGTGTGCGAAATAGGTCCCTTGGAACTTGTGATTGAAATATCATCCTAGCATCATCATTGCTTATATTTAAGAACTCTAAGTTGTCAATTACCTATGCCATGCAAGGAAAAAAGTTGAAACTAAAAGCAAATATTATAAAACAGGTTGTATTAAAAACAAACAAGCAACAAGACCATGGGAGTGTAAGGCTAAATAGACGACTGTCTGGGGTCCCACTTTGTCCAAGGCTTCTAGTATATATATCTATAATCATCATTCAAAACCCACGTTAAACATAGGTATCATTAATATTTTATGTGGTAGGCTCCATTAAAAAATGGGTTAGATTATGGTCCATGTATGTGGTAACTAGCATAAAGGAAAAAAGTTTATTAGAATATTTAGATATTGGAAAAAATTGTATTAATCTTAAAAAATTCTTAGGTTCCAATGAATATGGTCTAGGTTATTTTCTGAATTGAGGGTATCCGGAGAAGTTTTAACACAAAAAATTAACACTCCTATAAAAATGTTACAATATATCACAAAATTATATTATTTTCTAAAAGACGTTTTTCAAAATTTAAATTACTTGTAACATATTTAAGATTAACTATATTACAAGAAATATTGAATGAACTATCAATATTATCAATTACAATTACAATTTTAGACTTATGAAACTTTGATAAGTGATTTTGCAACTCAAAAAACAAAAAAGGTATAATTAGCTATTTTTTTCAAAGATGAGACATACCTCTTCTAGTGTGAAAAGAGATTGCTGCATTGAGACAGAGAGATTATCATCATAGTGTCTTCCTTGGCTACTCATACCTTGTGTCCTGAATAGCTTCAATTTCCCACATTCCCAAACATCTACTATTTTTAAGGATGAACAAGATAAACTATGATTTCCATCGTAAATTCCCTGAAAATCGTGTAAATTCCAAAGCACTATAGAGGTTAGTTGATCGAACTCAAAATTGACAGCATTATCTATGGGTCCTTCTCTCTTGGAAACAATTTCCTTCATCTTTTCAGCATTCTTTATTGTAATTACTTCAAGTTGAGGTAGGTGGCCAGCAATGGAGAATGGAAAAAGGTACTCTAAATGTCCACAGTCTTCAACACGCACAACTTGCAGACTCTTAAAGCAATGACTTGATTGAGGATCTCTGCTGCTCCAAATTTGTTTCAACTGCGGCAATCGAAGTAGTGTGATATACCTGAGTTGTGGTTTATCATCTGTATTGTCACCTAATTGGAATATCTCTTGCACTGACTTACAGTCTTTAACCTTTAAAGTCTCTAGAGTTGCAAATGCTCCATTCATATGTTCTGGAAATATTTTCTCAATTTTTTCACAATTTTTTACTTTCAGTGTCTTAAGGCAGGCCATGGAATTTGAACCCAGGATGAGATGCCATATAGTCTTTAAGTTCTGCATGTCTTTTATGATTATTGCTTCCAATTTGGGAAAAAGCACCTGTCACCCATTGGCAAGGTTATGAGTGAACAAAAAAACCAAAATGAAAATCATTTAAAGTGTTTGCTTAATTTGATGCTACAATGCCCTTTAAAAACGACACAATTTTTTTGTCACAAGAAAAACACGATTTTTTTAGATAGTTATACAAGAATCTGATTCTTTGTACGTTAATTTTAATTTCATACTAACATGCTCTTTCAAAAGTAAATTATTGAATTTCAACTTCATAATAGAACAGGACTATGACCGATAAAAATGACTGCATCTACCAAATTCAACTATTTACCTCTCCTACTGCCACGCCATTTATCTCCTCTGTAGCAATTATCTCCTCCATCATATCACATTTACTTATTTCAAGTTGCTTGAGATTCGAAAGCCTTCCAACCATAGAGGACGAGAATAAATACTTCAAGCCACTGCAATCCTCCACAGTCAAGTTGGTCAAGTTATCAACCAAATAGGGGGCCGAAGAGTCATCCCAAATTTTTTTCATATTGATCGAACTCAACTTCAAAGTCTCCAAATTAGAAAATTTAACCTGTGAAAAAATAGTTTCAGTTTCATTGTGGTAAAAGAAGAGTATGCTGATAACCCAAAATTGACATCATTCATTTAGAAGAGTAAGCTGATAAATTTTGTTTGAGAAAAATTAAAGTAAAATGTCATTTCTCAAATAAAAAAAGTATCAATCATTGGATATTGCTCAACGTGGTTGGTACATAAAAAAATTGAAGAATATACCTGGGCACTAAAAAACGTTGTTGAAATATTACCCCTCAACCAGTTCTCCATAGTTCCTAGAGAAGGCGTCAACTCATGAGAGCAAAAATAGTCAATGGTTGGCAAATGTTGTAAAGTCAACGAGCGCAATGGAAGAGACTCAATCTTGTCATCAATAGTTTTGCCACCATCTGTACTTTCTACAGATAAAATCTTCTTCATAGAACCACATTCAGAAACTTCAATCTCAACAAGTTGAGAAAAAGCTTTGACCATAGAAACAGAGAAGAGATATTCCAATTGGTCACAACTTTTTACTTTGACGATCTTGAGTTTGCCAAAAGAATTATCCCTAACAGAGCCATAACATATCTTCGCCAAGTTATTGAGATTGTGAAGATTCATTGTCTCCAATTCTGGGAACAAAACATGAGTTTGATTCCTATTCATTGAGTTGACAATATGCCGAATTTCTCCATTAGTTTGGATGTGCAAATGCCTAAGCAAGGGAAATCCCTCGCCATTCAAATCAAAAAGCACATTCGAAATGCCACTTATTTCATCCAAGTACAAATGTTCCACTCTTTTAATCAATGTTTTGATCCCCCGTTCCCAACGAATGTTAGTATCCAACTTTACCTTTAGTAACCTTGAGGTCTCTTTGTCGTCTGACCATTCCCAGTTATCTCCGATAACAACTTTATATCTTTCTAACTTCTCAAATGGTATGTCCCTGGGCAAAAGCCAAGCCTCACGGATTTGAATTTCTAGAGTGGTCAAGCCAGTCAAATCACCAAGCTTAGCAAGACTCGCGTTTCTCTTTTGCGTAGCTGAACTTTCCACCTCCCAATTAATTGTGGCGTTGCCCAAATACAATTCCTCTATTTTGGTCAGCTTGCACAATATGTTGGGAAGGGTGGTCCTAATTCCGGACCTGCTCAAGTCCAACATTCTTAGCTTGGTCAACTGCTTTATTTCTCTTGGAAACTCTTCCACGGATGAATGAATTAAGCTAAGAATTTCTAAATTCATCAATGCACCTATTCCAGTCATATCTTTCAAAGAGCACTGATCCAAACACAATGTTTTGAGCTTGGTCAAGGAGCTTAAAGATGTAGGAAGTGAAGCTATTGTCATGCATGTTAAATCTAATGCTTCAAGGTTTCTCATCCCTTCAAAAAAAGAATTTGGAATTTCTAAAGTGCGATTATCAGAGCTGTTTATGTAGAGAAATGTCAGGTGGGGACAATCTAACCTTTCAGGGAGCTTTTGGATGCAACAATGAACCAAGATAATATGTGTACACCTCTCAAGAATATCCTTTCCTTGCCAATCTTGCAACTTAGCATTAATTTTAGTGAAAGCATATTTTGAGGCCATTGAGACGGCTACTTCATGAACGATATCATGCATTTTGATAATTTTCCCCCTTGCATCATCATCAACCAACAAACAAGATGCCTTCAGGTCAATAATTATTCTATAAAGCCTATTCCTTGCATCCTCAATGGTATTTATACATTTGAATATACCCAAACCAATAGCATATTTCAACAAGTCACTAACAAATATGGATGTTCCATGCACACCACAAAGCAAGAGTACCTTCTTTACTTCATCTTCCAACCGATTGAAATTGAACTCCAAAGCTGAAAAAAGGGTTTCATTCATGTCTCTACTACTATCAACCCTTTTTAGATTGTTCAAGGTATCTTTCCAATAATAAATATCCTTATTATGTTTTAACGACTTTGCAATTGTGACTATCAAAACAGGCAAGCCTACACACCTTTGAGACACTTGGGTAGCTATTTTTCGGAAATTATCATCTTTAACAACATCACCAACCATAGCTTCAAACAAACTCCAAGATTCTTGATCATTCAAAACTTGAAGGGAGAAGTTCTTTTGAGCATCATTCTTTTGTAAAATATCTTGACTTCTTGAAGTCATTAATAATTTGCAACCCTTGTAATCATCCTTTAGAGGAACTCCCACCTTTTCTGGATTCATTTTCCCCCATGTATCTAAAGGGATTCCTAACTTGTCCAAATCAATTTTCTCCCGTAAATCATCTAGTATAATGAGGACAGTTTTCTCCTTTTTTATCCTCTCACACAGGCGGTTAGCTCTTCCACTTGATGACGTCATTTCTTCTAAACGAAGGTCTAACTGTTCAGCAATCTCATCTTGAATTCTTTCAAGATTTGTTTGGGATATAGTTACCATAAGCACTACATCAAACAACTTGTCATGCTTAACTTGTTTGGCAACTTCTTGAACTAGAGTGGTCTTTCCCACTCCACCTATCCCATAAACCCCAATTTTGTTGACCTTGGGGTCCTTTAGAGACAACATAACGTCCTCCTTGACTGATTTTCTTGACTCAAGCCCATCACTTCCTCTTATAGCAGGCAAGTTGTTTGTTATATCTAAATATGGAACATAGGCAACTCCTTCAACAAACTTCCCCTTTCCCTTCATTTCAACAATGGTGTCTGCCATTTCCTTTGCTTTTCTACTATGTTGATATCGGGACATAAAATTTGGAAAATACCATTCAAAACACCATACATTTGCATCATGTGGATCTTCCCAAAGTTGCTTTGCTTCTTCTAAAGTCTTGATAACACTTTCTTGCCATTTCAGCACATCACCTTCGATCTCTCTTCCATTTCTTCTTTCAGCCTCAACTTTATGATCAATACGTTCTTTCGTTGCCTGAAGCTGATTTGCTAGATCCTTTAGCTCCTTCAAATTGTTTCTATGGCATAATAAATATCCCACCTGTCTGACAATGGGTTCCACAGTAAGCCCTGCTATTTTTGTAGCAACAATAGTGAGAATCTCCATTCTTGCTTCCTGAATAAAATGACAGACAAATTTAATAGTTGAATGAACAAAACAAGTATGACAATGAAGGGAAAGGGATTGAGCTATGTTGAAAGAAATATTTGTAATGAAAAAAAAAGATGGCATTATTCGTCATGTAGCTAATAAGTAGATGAACCCCAAAACAAAGAAATCCATTCAATGGACATTTTAAATACCCCAAAGCAAATAATTTGCACTCCAGAGTACTGGCTGAAAAGGTATTGAAGAGCATAAAATTCTAACATAGGAAAGAAAACCTAAATGGCAATGACATATTGAGGAATGAATGTGTGGGGGAAAAGTAGGAAGTCTGGCAGAGTATTCTGACTTTGAAATTAATCAAGTTTGTCATCTAAAGCTTTTATAAATTATTAGTTTCTCTCAATATGTATGATCGAATTATCCATGACTATATTACAATCTCCATAGTTACTCAGGTCAAATAACTTTTTTATTTCCCTATAGGCATAGATATCTTTTTGAAGACAATCATATTTAAGGCACTATCACATTGTGATGTTTGACCCAATCCCTATTATAGCTCAAGTCACATTGATAAGTCTATTTTATGGATACAAAATACCCACTCTTAGCCTGAATTGCGTTGAATTATAGTTGACTTTGGATTCAATGTTTCGTGCATGGTTTTACTTATTTTGTTGTGTATATAATATGTAATCAAGGTTTGGCTAAATTATAAGAAACTTTAGCCCAAAACACACAAACACATGGAGGAAGGATATGTCATCATTGTGAAAATGTAATTGTGTTTTGGAACCACATTTTGTCCTGTACTATTTTGGGAAATTATGTTTAGATCCTTAAATTCTATGAAATTTTTTTACCCCAATATCTATAATTTTAGTTTGTTCCCTAATTTTAAGAAATTTTGTTTGGACCCTATACCTGAGTTTGTCATGTATGCTAAGTGAGTGGATATTTAGACTAGTTTCTTTGTAGAGCTTTTGAGTTTCCTAAGGTTTTACGGTTTTTCATGTATCCTACGGAAATGATTTGTGTTGGAATGTTCTTAAATCTTAATGGAGCTTGTAATCATCTAATCTGATGAATGATTTTTGTTTTACTTCTCCATGTTTATAGTTTAGTTAACGTGGTATTAAGAGCCCAGTTTAGTAGGGCCCAAAAATAAATGAAGATCAATCCATGGACGGTGGTTCTTGGTTCTTTCTTGATTCAATGGCGTCATTCTAGTAGCTTTCATGCACTTCTTGATTTTCCACCATCTTCCTTCGAAGAAGAACCTTAATTCTTCTTTCTCTCCTTCAGCATTCCCTACCAAGCTATCACTCAATCTACTTTGAATCAATGTCGCTCCAATGCTATTGTCGGCATAAAGCCACTGATTGCTCAACTTGAAGCATATTTTCTCATCCTTGATGAAGCTTGCACCTACGACATAGCTGCCCTCCCGCCATCCCCCATTGAAGCCAGCGATCAATGCAAACATCAATGTTAAAGCTGATATGTGATTACCAACAAGTTGTTAGTTGAGATGGTAAGCGATCTCGATCGTAATGAGTAGGGGTGGAAACAGGCCAGACATCCTATCAGGGGCTTGTGGCCTGGCCTGTTTCCGGCCTGATCAGGCCTGGCTTGTCAGGCTAAAAGGCCAGACTCAGGCCTGCTTTGAGGCCTGTTTTCTTAAAAAGGCTAGGCTCAGGCTTACTGATAGGCCTGTCAGGCCGGACTGAGCCTGTAAAGTATTTAAAAAAAAATTCCCACACACCTCATATCTTAACCCTAAATCTCATAATTCCCATTACTAAATCACATCTCAAGTGGATCATTAATTTATGTATTTGGATCATTAATTTATGTAACTGAGCCTGTTTTCGGCCTATTTGAAATAGGCTTGTTTTCGGTCTGTTTGAAGTAGGCCTATTGTGAAGCCTGTGGCCTATTAGCCTGTTTAATTTTTTTTTATTACAGGCCTCCTTAACAGGCCACAGGCCAGGCCAGGCCTGTATACACGCCAGGCTCAGGTAGAAAAAAAGGCCTGTTACAGGCCACAGGCCAGGCTCAGGCCATCCAGTACCTTAACAGGCCAGGCCTGTTAAGGAACAAGCCTGGCATGTTTCCACCCTTAGTAATGAGGAGGAAATAAATTCAAATTTCGGGAAGCACATCTGTTGGGAAAGGAGAAAACCTTCTACACTTTAAGCCTCGAAAGGGAACCCTTGATCAAACTAAAGAAAAAGCTTATGCGTAATTTGATCTTGCTGGATCTTGCTCTTCTTTTCTAATATAACCTATCAAAGAACAAGACTCTAGTGCCTTGCCGTGCACCGCCACTACCAAAGCCTGTATTGAAGACCAGAGATGGAACAGTGTACACATCAAAGTATGCACCTCTCCAATCTCGCCTTCTGTATTTTTTCCAAAGGACGCCATAAACATATGTGAAGTCTACTAATGTAGCCTCCTCAATTCCTTTCGATTCTGATATGTGGGTTGGAAGATTTTCTGAGACATTAAGAGATTTCCGTAAGAAGAACAAATTGGCAGCATTAGCATCAAAGTCAGAGGAGTTAATTCTGGGTTTGTTATAATGGAGTAGTTAGTCGTCATGTTCTGGGCTTTGCTTACTTCACTGATGATTGATAAGCTTTACATTATTTCTCATTATACTTGTTTGGGGGTATATTAAACACTCTCTATAGCTTTCGGGCTGCCGCCATAAGCTCACCCTGAATGGGTTGTACAAATATTGTGAGAAGAAGTATATTTTCCATGATTTTTCCATGGCTCATGGGATGAAATATCTCCCATTTACTCACTTTGGGCTACATTTATTGGTATTTACATTGCAAATTATGTAGTGGAAAGGTTTAACATGATGGGACTAGCACTCGGTGGTCTTCAAGTGGACTAGTTAACAAATACTATCAAAGAATATTTTGGGAAGTTTGATGATGTGCTCAAGCCTGGTTGCCTTATTTGAATAGAAGAATGGAATTGCAAAAGCTGTTGAAGAAGAGCTTGAAAAGGCTACGACAGTTAATAGGTATGAGATAGTTTGAACTCTTATTGTGGATATTGAACCACATAAGTGTGTTGAGAGAGCCATGAATGCGATAAATACTGCTGCAATATTGAGGGCAGCTCCTAATAAAGAAAGATGAAGCAAATAAGATATTGTAGGAGGCAAAACACGATGCAGAATCAAAGTATTTAGTAGGGCTTAGAATAGCCTATCAGCACCAGACGATAGTAAATAGGTTGAGGGACACAGTAGTGTTAGTGTTACATGAATGCTCGATTGGAGTTGTGACATCCTAAAATTTTATTCATAAGACTTTGATAATATTATGAAGGAAATATTTAGTGGTGAATAGAATTTAGAGAATAATGGTTTAAATAAGGAAGATAGATCTAAGATAAATTAAAATATTAAAGTTTAATGAATTCTTTTAGAAAGGATAAAATAATAACTTCGTAGAATCTAAATAAGAGTGATTAAGATAATTACAATTATATGTGTGTATAAGTAAATGAATAATGAAATAAGAAAAAAAATAATAAGTCCCACATTGACTAGATAAGGAGAAGAGGGAGTTCTTGGAGCCTATATATAGGAGTAGTGAGGTGTATCAAAGGGGCAACACTTCTATTTTCGCATACAACTGGGACAGTCTCGGTAAAATATTATTTGCATTTTCATTAACTATTGGATCAGGCTGAAATTTGGAGCCTAGAACACAACCAAAATTCTAGAATGTGCAAAACCAACCCTAGGAGGAAGAATCAATGTTTTCGACTGCGTACACTATTGGATTGTCACCATCGTGTTCGTGACATCTTGTTAGACAAACTTAATGGTGGGATCAATGATTGAATGCCTCCATTTGAGTTTAAGCGTAAAATAGAAAGGTTTTCAATGTTGTAACTTAGAGAACTCTAGAGTCTCATTGAGAGCTATTATTGCTTGGATTTGTTTTTTCATGTGTGTGCAAATCATGGTTGGTGTGTTTAATTATATATAAAAAAATATACAGTTATATTCGTCGAGTATGGTGCAAGTGCATAAACTGTTAACACTATGTAATGGTAAAATGATATAATTGTGTGATTACCCGATATACTTGAATCCTTTTTCTAAGCATGCTTGTAATGTATTTTGAAAATTAAATGAAGTACTTTAATTATTTTCAACCATGCTTGGGTACATTGTTTGTTATGCATTCATTATTATAAGCATTGGTGATGGGTAAGGAGATGTTGATGATGTGGATATTATATGATACAATGATGATGTGGCTTGCCTATACTCTGCCACAGTGGTTGTGTAATATCTCTAATTTTGGGAATATAAACTTGAGAATAAGATTGAATTAAGTAGACTACTAAACTCAGTTTAGCAAGAGTCTCAAGAATGTCCAAGAGACAAAATGACTTTAAAGATTGATTTGAGAATTGAGTAGGGGATTTAGTTCCAAATAATTAAAGGAAGTACCCAAACTCTTTATCCAAAGTCAAATATGGTATTAAGCCTAACCTATATTCAAAATAGAGAGGGAATGGCGTTTAGAAGAAGGGAATTAAACAAAAGAAAAGACCCAATGGCAAATTAATTAATGTTGTCATAAGCAAGGGCAAAAATGAGATTTATAATTTGATGTAAAGGATAGGTTGGGATATAAAAATGGAGGGTTAAGATTTGCCCTTAAAAACTAAAAGTAATGATGAAGAGAGAGTAATTAGCAACTTTATTTTGTAGAGCCACAATAAGTTGCCACCTAAACATCCTTTACAAACACATGCAAGGCCAAGTCAACACATTTCCTCTTCCCTTATGCCCAAAATTTTGGCCAAGACATCAAGAAGCTAAGGGAGACAAAGTGAACACTTAATTAACATATATTCCCACCTTTTAAAGAGGTAAAGGACGTCCAAGAGATAAGGAAAAGGAAGAGAGAGTTAGGCCACAATCAAATAACTTTTACAAAGGATACATGGCACCACAAGATTGTTACACTTGTAGAAACAATATCCTAACACTCCTTAGCTCCATATAATTTGGCCAGGTCATGAAAAATGGCAGAATAATAGAGAGAAAATCAAAAGAAAATGAAAGAGAAGAGAAGGTGGAGAAACCTTCTTTAGCGATTTTGACTCCGGATTCATGTTTCTAGCTTTCAATGGCTTTACAGGTGTTGTTCCTCTCATTGAGAGAAACATTTATATGGTTTTAGATTTCTAATCAGAGGTGTTTGGTGCCATCGTGTTGGTGGAATGCTGCCAAAATCAAGAACCAACTGTGAAATTGAGTAGAGGAAAGCCTAAACTTCAATTTGAGCCTAATATCTTGAGGTTTAGTTAAGTTTTCATGAATTTCTTTAGTTACCCTGATTTCATCCAAACATGGAACCTGGGGAAATAATATGATTTTGAGGTTTCCAATAGGTTTAAAATGAAAAATGGTGTGGGATAATGGTGAGGAACCGATTCCAGGAACACCGTAATAGAAAACAAAATTTTGGCTTGGAAACCCTTAAGTTTTGGCTAGACCTGGAAACTCAAGAAGGAATATGATTTTGAGTAATTTGAGGTTCTAAATGATTTCTATACATAAAATTATGTGGGAATAGCCTATGGTTATGATTCTTAGATGATTGGGTAGAAAGTCCTAACTTTGGAACTTAAGGATAGTTGCTGCCAGATTGCGTTTTCTGGAAGACAGGTTGATTATGATATGATTTTGGATGAACAAATATTTTTTGATGATCATGATACTTTCCACATTGATATTGGACATATTAAGCTTTAATTTGATTTATAATATGTATTATTTGAGTTAGTAGATTGTGAGTTATGATTTATTAAAGTTTAGGCACTAAATCTGGAACAAATCCTATAACAGTTTGGTTGATTGAGGATTTCTAGTCTCTTGTGCATATAAATGGAAGTAAGTGATATTTTTCCTTTAAAATATACTTAAAGATATTTACATAAACCTTTGAATCACATCATTTAGATTTTTCTAGATTAAGATATGAATTTTCAAAGATGGTTGATAAATTTGGCAGTTTTGGTGGACCTACGAATTTATGGCATTTGATGTAAATTATGACAAGTATGGGTCCAAACTGTAGAGACATGTCTTAGAACCTAATAAGACTACATTAAAGACCCAAATTATAAGAAGCTACAATACATAACAAGTCATGAGTAATGATTTACTTTCATGGCTCTAATAAGTTAACCACATAATATGAATATGTGTTTAGGGCCATGAGATGATAAGGAAGAAGAAGTGGAATATTATTCAAGCAACTTCAATGGTTGGAAGAAAAGATACAAGAGGAGGACATAAAGACATAAGGTAGTGAACTTACCTAACTTGCATGTACTTGATATGTATGCTTGTGTATTGATGTATGATTGTTTTGCTAAATTGTGTGAAGCATGTATGAATGATTGAAGCTCTATTTCTATTTATGCTATGGTCATGAGTATGTTGTATGCAACATTGAGCATACAGATATATCATTATGTCAGCATGAGTTTATGTGAGCATGCATGTCATGCACTAAGCATTTTTCTTGCATGCATAACTAGTCATGTTTCCTATTGAGATTCTCCCGAATCTCACCCTCCCTCACCTAATAATATAGGGGCGATGAACACAGAAGAGAAGCGCATGTGAATGTGCAGGATGAAGTTGCAATGAAGAATTAAAAAACGATACGTGCTAGTCTGTTTTGTGTAATTAACGTATGATAGGATTAATTATAGAACCCACATAATAGAGGAATGTTTTTCCTAAGCACGATAATTGAACAAGGAATGGGTAATCACATGGTACGGGCCCAATAGATAACCAACATTCCACAAATTGGTAAGTAGATAAATACTCTGATGGTAAGTAAACACTACTACAAAAATAGGTATTAGTGGCGCTTATTTTAATATTATTTGTGGCACTTGACAAACATCACATATCCTAACGCCACTAAAAGAAGCTGTGGCGCTATCCACAAGCGCCACAACATGTGTGCATGTATGTGTGTGTGTGTGTGTGTGTGTGTGTGTGTGTGTGTGTGTGTGTGTGTGTGTGACCTAGGGTGGCACTTCCTTGAGAAAGCGCCACAGGAAGTTCAAACTTCCTGTGGCGCTTTCTCAAGGAAGCGCCACCCTAGGTCATTTTAATTTTTTTTTTATTTTTTTAAAAAAGAGCCTTGAGGAAGCGTCACCCTAGGCCTTTTTAATTTTTTTAATTTTAAAAAAAATTTAATTTTTTTTAAAAAAAGCCTAGAGTGGCGCTTTCTTGAGGAAGTGACACCCTAGGCCCTTTTTTTAAAAATAAATTTTTTAAAAAAATAATAATAATTTATTTTCTTAAAAAATGTCTAGGGTGGCGCTTCCTTGAGGAAGCACCACAGGAAGTCACTTCCGAAGGAAGCGCCACCTTAGACCATTTTTTTTTTAAAAAATTTTTTTTTCATATTTTTATTTTAGAAACTTATAATTATAATTAATAATACACTTTAAACATATTTTTATATCTCTACAATAAAATGAAGGAAAACAAATCAAAATCAAATAACTCCAAAATGATATAAATTAATAAATAACTAATTAACAAAATCACTACTAAGTAAAATATAAGTGTTAAAGATAAATAATTATATATATTATTTATGCAACTCATCAATATAATGTTAACAATTATTGCGACAATTAAAAATTATAACTACTACATATCTTCACATATATCTTATATATAATAACATTTAATTTATCTCATTTATTTTTCAGCATACAAAAATGAGAATAATTTTTTCAGATTTCATAATAAATTAAATATAAAAACTATTGAGCAAATTAAACTATTAACTACTAATAAAATTATATTTGTAAGCTCAAAAATTTTTAAAAAAACTTACAGTATAGAGGAAGCTTGAACGGAGTATGTAGAAATTTTAAACACAACACCTGGAAAAAAATTAAAAAAAGAAAAAGACAAAGAAAAAGTTGCATATATGTTTAAATTATAAAAAAAAAGTGGTTAACAAGACAATGTGCTATACTTAGCTTCAGAATATAAAAAAAGGGAAAAAAGAGTGGGTACAACTTACAGGACCAAAATGAAACTATAAGGAGGATGAAATGAGACCAAGAGGGAGAAGGAGTGGGGTCAGTTTGGTGCAAGAAATTGGACAAAAAGAAATGAGCAAGGAGTGTCGCAAAAATACAAAGAGGAGGAAGAGAAAATGTGAGAAGTGATGTGTGACATTCTAAAAAAAAAAGGAATTAAATTGTAATTATAAAATAATAATTTATTAAAATAATAATATAATAAAATAATATTATATTATATAATAATATTAAATTATAATAAAAAAAAATTTTGTCAAAGTTGGTAGGCGCCGAAAGGCGCCTACCAACTTGAATGATAAGGGGGAGGTGAACCCCCTTATCTTATATTATATATAAAAAAAAATTAAAATTTTAGATTGCTTTGGCGCCTGAGGCGCCAAAGCAGAAAGGGGAGGGGGTATTATAAATACCCCCTCAACTAAACACTTCACGCAAGTGAAGTGTTTCAGGAAAAGAAGAGAGAGTGAGGTTCTGATAAGGGTATTTTCAGTTCTTCGGGGATCAATAAGGTACACAAACTCTCTTCTAATCATAAAGTTTCTTTTATGAAAAATGTTCTAAATAATTTTCTTTTTCATATGATAGTAATTTTATGCTAGTTAGAGAATATTTTGGGGATATGATTTTAGGCAAGTTTTGAGTTTTATCAATATAAGACTGTAGAAATGTAGAGAATAATTAATAGTTTATTTTAATCGGTTTAGATTTATTATTTAGTGGTCATGTGATTTTATAATTAATTTCTTTTATAAATAGGGTTTAAATTAATCCCTATAGGGCGTTTTTACCGATAAAAATTAGTTTAATTATTTTATTTGGATTATTGGAGGTATTATTGAGGTTTTAATCGGTTTATTTTTGTTAGATTTGAGCTATGTGAAAAATATAAATTAGGACTTAATATTTGAATTATAATTTGATATGATTTTAATTATGTGGATATTTGAGGAATTTTTTAATAATTATATTATATCCATATAAATTATGAAAAAGAGATTTAATTATTTAGAAAGTTGATATTGAGGATTTTGTAATTATTGGTATATTAAAGGTTATTTAAGGATTTTTTAAGGAAATTGGAATAATTGAGGATAATAGTTGTAGAGAAAATTGGGTTGTAGGAATTAAATTATGTAAATTAATTATTTTATTGTTATTTTTGGTTAATTGGTATCTACATTAATAATGTAGATTTTTCTTGTGATCGGTGATTGCACGGGTTTTACTATCCAAATTAAGATTGAGCTTGGAATCGAGGTAACCGGGGTTAATTTATTTTATATGCTTGTTTTGGAATGTAAGGTATTTTATAAACCTTACTTTTATCTATATTACTTGTATGTGTTTTGCAAGATTATATTTATGTTTGACTATGAATTTATTTCAGTGAAGCAGTGTATTTTTCAAATTATTATTGAATTGTTACTGTTCTGGTGGATATGTTGTTTGAGATGAATGTTGTATGAGAATTTAGAATTATTGTAATTGTTTTTGAAAGCTGTATTAATTTATTATTTTTATATTACGGGATATGTTGGGTTGTGTGGAAGAGATATGGTGAATTGTGTGCCCATCGGCTCTCTCAATCCTGGCCCGGATTTTGGAGCTGAGTGTTTGGGCGGACACCTCCCTGTTACGGTATATTGGTGGTGGCATGGGAGGGGGCAGTATTCTTGATGTGACTAGCTAACCTTTGGCCGGGTATACTAGCACTGATTGGCTGTACCAGTCCAGAGGAGATAAGGAGGAGCAGGATGGATGAGTTGGGATGGTTTTATTGATTATATCATGTTAAATGTTAAATTATGAGAATATTATTATTATTATTATTATGTCAGTTAAACCTGCTTCTCTGACTTACAATCTTTTCCTGCATATTTTGTAAATTGATTTTTGGTTACTGAGACTTTATGTCTCACCCCGTCATTATAAATAAATTTTTCAGGCGATACCTCTAATCTGGATAGAGGCCAAGGGAAGCAACCAGAGGCATAGACTTTAAGAATCTTGTAAGCCTCTTTTGGTATTGGTGTTGTATTAATTTCTATATTGCCATTATAGGGCCCACATGTTTTTAAAATGCCATAATTACTGTTTGGATATCTATGTTGGAAATCATTTTGTGACCCATGGGTTAATTGTGATGTGATATCAGAATAATAAATTTATCTGCAGTGAGTTTGTGCCCTAAACTCCGATATGTTGTGGAAGAGTTTGTGGGCGAGTTTGTGTCCTGAACTCTGATATGTATTGAAAAAAAAATTATCACTGATTTTGTATATATGTGGATAATTGTTGTTTGTGAGAAAGGGTCGTTACATTTTTGGTATCAGAGCAATGTGTTTACGATTTTCCTGGCCCTATCATGCATTACATTTAGAGTATGGCAATATAGGATTTTACACACCTGCTTCCCTTTTATGTTGTGTTCTGTTTCTCATTTTTATTTACCATCTTTGGGTGGTTTTTTACCCATAGGTGGGGAGAGATGGTGAATACTAGACATACAGACATCGGTGACAATAGTCAACAGGGCCAACAGAGACCTAATATGCCCAATGAGAATTTAACTGAGGCTGAAATGTTGTGACATCTGTATGGATGGACCCTTGCAACAGAGGAACGATTGAAAAGGCTTGAGGAAGGCAGGGATAATGAAGGACCGAGCGGAGCAAACACGGATAAGACTCAAGAGGTGAATGTTGAAACAGAGGAGCAAAATAGTGTCCATTCTGAAAAGCTAGTTCTGCATCCACCATACTCTGAGACGGATGGGTCAGCAGAGCAATTTAGAGCTCCAGATATGTTCACAGTGTGGAAGCATTTAGATCGTTTCCATCCTGAGACATTCTAGGGAGGATCACCAACAAACGCTGAGAGTTGGATTGATAGGCTGGAAATGCTATTTGAGTCAATTAGATGCGATAAATATCAAAAGGTGATTGCTGCGAAAACTCTATTAAAGGGTGATGCGTTGAATTGGTGGAACACTGTAAAGCCTGCTGATGGGCATGAACTTAAGTGGGATGAGTTTAAAAGAATGTTCTTCGATTATTATTTCCCCATTGCAATGAGGCACCAAAAAGAAGCTGAGTTCTTCATTCTTCGGCAGGGGGAGATGGATGAAAACATTTATATATCGAAATTTATGGGGTTAGCCAAATATGTATCACAGTTAGATAGAACCAACAAGGCTCACAACAATTGGTTGGCCCGACAGATGTTCGAGAAATGTAATGATAGTGTCAAAGCGAGGATGGGCACTTATGACATTACTACCCTCGAAGAGCTGATTGCCAAAATTCGAGAAGTCTGTAGAAGATATAGAGATGCCGAGAGATCTATGAGAAGGGATTTTCAAGGCCGATTCAACAGTCATATGTGAATATCTGGGGGAATTAATAAGAGGAATTATCCTTCAAGTTCTGGTGCATCTGGAAGCAGAACGAGTTTTCAGCAGGGAAGTTTCCAACAGAGGAATCGTCCTGTTACAAATCAGAGCAGGAGCAACAATACCAGGGTGAATCAAGGCTTCCAGCAAAGATCAACAGCATCAAGTCCTAGTGTGACTCAGCGTCTTCCTTGTACTCGTTGTGGAAGAATACATCCTGGAGAGTGTTTGACTTGTTTTAATTGTGGGGAGAAGGGTCATATTGCAAGATATTGCTTTAAAGGAAGGAAAGAGGATCAGGCATCTAGACCATCGATGCCCGGGCGAGTTTTTGCTTTGACTGCTGAGGAGGCGAGAGTCGCTCCAAATCTGATCCGAGGTAATGTTCTTCTTTAAGGACATCCTTGATCTGTTATATATGATTCTGGTGCTACCCATTCCTTCATTTCATATGACTGTGTGGAAAAATTAAAGATTGTTATGAGTGATCTACCTTATGATCTGTTTATGTCTACCCCTGCTGGTGCATGTGTGAAAACTGTTATGGTGTGTAAGAAATTATTATTTGTATGTGAGGGTCGTGAAACGACCATTGATTTGATTTGTCTACCTTTGCGGGATATAGATGTGATTGTGGGTATGGATTGGTTATCATCTAATGATGTAACCTTACAATGTAAGAATAAAACTGTGCAATTTAATACTTGCACAGTAATTAGAGAAATACCCCAAGGCTCGATTATGTTGTCAGCGGCCCAGGTGGAGAAAAGTGTAAGGAAGGGGTGCAAAGCTTTCGTGGTGTTTTTCTCAGTTCAGGTAGAATCTCAGGAGAATATTGACCAGATCGAAGTGGTAAAAGAGTTTCCTGATGTGTTCCCTGAAGAGTTGACCGGATTACCTTCAGAACGAGAAGTCGAGTTTGCCATTGAGTTAGCACCAGGGACAGAGCCGATCTCTAAAGCTCCTTATCGGATGTCACCTTCAGAGTTGGCTGAATTGAAGAAGCAGATTGAAGATTTGTTAGAAAAGGGTTTTATCCGTCCAAGTGTATCTCCCTGGGGTGCACCAGTTTTGTTCGTGAAGAGGAAAGATGGCAGCTTAAGGCTTTGCATTGATTATCGGCAGCTAAATAAAGTCACTATTAAGAATAAGTATCCATTGCCGAGGATAGATGACTTGTTAGATCAGCTCGTAGGTTCATCCGTATTTTCAAAAATTGATCTGAGATCGGGATACCATCAGTTGCGGGTACGAGCAGAAGATATTCCAAAGACTGCTTTCCGTACTAGATATGGTCATTATGAGTTCCTTGTTATGCCTTTTGGGGTAACAAATGCACCAGCGGTGTTCATGGATTACATGAATAGGATCTTCAGACCATATTTGGATCAATTTGTGGTGGTGTTCATTGATGACATTCTTATCTATTCAAAGAGTGAAGAGGAGCATCAGAAACATCTTCGAATAGTACTACAAATTTTGAGAGAGCATAAGTTGTATGCGAAGCTGAGTAAATGTGAATTCTGGCTAAAAGAGGTTAAGTTTTTGGGTCATGTAGTTTCAGAAAAGGGAATAGCAGTTGACCCCAGCAAGATAGATGTTGTGTTGAAGTGGGAACCACCTAAGACCGTGACAGAGGTGCGCAGTTTTATGGGATTAGCTGGCTATTATCGTCGTTTTATAGAGGGATTTTCTCAGATTGCCACGCCACTCACCAGATTGACTAAGAAAGAACAACCATTTATTTGGGATGAGAAGTGCGAGGCAGCTTTTCAGGAGCTAAAAACTCGGTTAACAACTGCACCTGTTCTCACTATCCCTGACCCACACAGACCATACACGGTGTACACAGATGCATCATTTAAAGGTTTGGGATGTGTGCTTATGCAAGATGGTAAAGTGGTGGCTTATGCATCTCGTCAGTTAAGACCCCATGAAGAAAAATACCCGACGCATGATTTAGAGCTTGCAGCTGTTGTTTTTGCTTTAAAGATCTGGAGGCATTATCTGTATGGGTCCCAATTTGAGATCTTCAGTGACCATAAAACATTGAAGTATCTCGTGGATCAAAAAGAGTTGAACAATCGACAAAGGAGATGGATGGAGTTCTTGAAAGATTATGACTACGAGTTAAAGTATCATCCAGGGAAGGCGAATGTAGTTGCAGACGCTTTAAGCCGAAAGTCAATACATATGTTTCATATGTGTGTGACTGAGCATAACCTCCTAGAAAGATTATCAGAAGTTTATCTGGAATCAAGGTCAGAAGTGTTTTTGAGTACAGTAGTTGGAAATTTTGATTTTTACGGTGATTTGAAGAAGGCTCAAATAGAAGATAGTCGATTGCTACAGATCCGAAAGGAGTTGGAAAATGGTGAAGTACCTGATTATGACATTGGAGATACAGGTATATTGAGGTACAAGAAGAGGATTTGTGTTCCAGACAATGAGGAAATCAAGAAGAAGATTCTGGAGGAGGCTCATCAGAGTAAATATACCATTCATCCTGGAATTACTAAGATGTATCGAGATTTAAAGCAAGGATATTGGTGGCCTAAGATGAAACGTGACGTGACAACCTTCGTGCTGAAGTGTTTGACTTGTCAAAAGGTGAAGATTGAGCATCAAAAACCTCCAGGGTTACTTCAACCTTTAAAGATTCCTCAATGGAAGTGGGACAGCATTTCTATAGATTTCATCGTGGGATTGCCTGAGACTGCAGCACATCATAACGCCATATGGGTCATTGTGGACAGATTAACGAAATCGGCCCATTTTCTACCAATCCATATTGGTTATAGCCTGGAGAGATTAGCTCAATTGTATGTGGATTGGATTGTTAGGTTGCATGGTGTGCCTACAGAGATTGTGTCAGATCGTGATCCGAGATTCACATCAAACTTTTGGAAGGCATTACAGGAGGCTATGGGAACTAGGTTGAAGTATAGTACGGCTTATCACCCACAGACCGATGGACAAACAGAGAGAACAATTCAAACCCTTGAGGATATGTTGAGGGCTTGTGCCATTGAGTTACCTGGTAGTTGGGATCATCATTTGCCTTTGACAGAATTCGCTTACAATAACAGTTATCACTCAAGTATTCAGATGGCGCCTTTTGAGGCATTATATGGCAGAAAGTGTAGATCGCCTCTCTGTTGGACTGAGTTAAGCGAAAGAACTGTGATTGGACCGGATTTAGTAGATGAAACTACGAAGAAAATTGAGATGATTCGCCAAAAGTTGTTGACCGCTCAGAGCAGACAAAAGAGCTATGCGGATAGACGGCGTAGACCTTTGGAGTTTGGAGTTGGTGATCATGTTTTTCTTAAAGTTACTCCAGTGACTGGAATTGGTAGATCTATTAAAGCCAAG
The DNA here is from genome assembly GCA_037074505.1 of Albizia julibrissin. Lineage (NCBI taxonomy): Eukaryota > Viridiplantae > Streptophyta > Magnoliopsida > Fabales > Fabaceae > Albizia > Albizia julibrissin. The sequence continues at coordinate 15,329,009 of CM073481.1, read as the reverse complement.
AAGTTGACTCCCCGATTCATTGGACCGTACGAAATTCTAGAACGAATTGGCCCAGTTGCTTATCAAATTGCATTACCTCCACACTTGTCGGGTATTCACAATGTGTTCCATGTGTCACAACTTAAGAAATATCATCCAGATCCTTCTCATGTGATTGCACCTGAAGAGATTGAGTTGAGGGAGAATTTAACCTATATGTCTGAGCCAGAGAGGATATTAGATGTGAAAGACAAGCAGCTGCGGAATAGAACCATTCGACTCCTAAAAGTTTTCTGGAAGGGTATGTCTCCCGGAGATGCCACATGGGAAACCGAAGAGCGGATGCGACGTGATTTTCTGAGCTTATTTACTTAAGTATGTTTCTATATTTTAGTAATATTAATATTTATGGTTGTGATGTGTTGTGTTACAATCGAATATGTAATATTATGATTAAATTTTGTGTTGATAACTTGTGTTTTATTGTGATTGGAGTGCTAATTGTGTTGTGAAAATTTTTATTTTAACATTTATGTGTGTTAGGAATTTTGGGGACAAAATTCCATTTAGGTGGGGAGAATTGTGACATTCTAAAAAAAAGGAATTAAATTGTAATTATAAAATAATAATTTATTAAAATAATAATATAATAAAATAATATTATATTATATAATAATATTAAATTATAATAAAAAAAAATTTTGTCAAAGTTGGTAGGCGCCGAAAGGCGCCTACCAACTTGAATGATAAGGGGGAGGTGAACCCCCTTATCTTATATTATATATAAAAAAAAATTAAAATTTTAGATTGCTTTGGCGCCTGAGGCGCCAAAGCAGAAAGGGGAGGGGGTATTATAAATACCCCCTCAACTAAACACTTCACGCAAGTGAAGTGTTTCAGGAAAAGAAGAGAGAGTGAGGTTCTGATAAGGGTATTTTCAGTTCTTCGGGGATCAATAAGGTACACAAACTCTCTTCTAATCATAAAGTTTCTTTTATGAAAAATGTTCTAAATAATTTTCTTTTTCATATGATAGTAATTTTATGCTAGTTAGAGAATATTTTGGGGATATGATTTTAGGCAAGTTTTGAGTTTTATCAATATAAGACTGTAGAAATGTAGAGAATAATTAATAGTTTATTTTAATCGGTTTAGATTTATTATTTAGTGGTCATGTGATTTTATAATTAATTTCTTTTATAAATAGGGTTTAAATTAATCCCTATAGGGCGTTTTTACCGATAAAAATTAGTTTAATTATTTTATTTGGATTATTGGAGGTATTATTGAGGTTTTAATCGGTTTATTTTTGTTAGATTTGAGCTATGTGAAAAATATAAATTAGGACTTAATATTTGAATTATAATTTGATATGATTTTAATTATGTGGATATTTGAGGAATTTTTTAATAATTATATTATATCCATATAAATTATGAAAAAGAGATTTAATTATTTAGAAAGTTGATATTGAGGATTTTGTAATTATTGGTATATTAAAGGTTATTTAAGGATTTTTTAAGGAAATTGGAATAATTGAGGATAATAGTTGTAGAGAAAATTGGGTTGTAGGAATTAAATTATGTAAATTAATTATTTTATTGTTATTTTTGGTTAATTGGTATCTACATTAATAATGTAGATTTTTCTTGTGATCGGTGATTGCACGGGTTTTACTATCCAAATTAAGATTGAGCTTGGAATCGAGGTAACCGGGGTTAATTTATTTTATATGCTTGTTTTGGAATGTAAGGTATTTTATAAACCTTACTTTTATCTATATTACTTGTATGTGTTTTGCAAGATTATATTTACCTTACTTTTATTATTGAATTGTTACTGTTCTGGTGGATATGTTGTTTGAGATGAATGTTGTATGAGAATTTAGAATTATTGTAATTGTTTTTGAAAGCTGTATTAATTTATTATTTTTATATTACGGGATATGTTGGGTTGTGTGGAAGAGATATGGTGAATTGTGTGCCCATCGGCTCTCTCAATCCTGGCCCGAATTTTGGAGCTGAGTGTTTGGGCGGACACCTCCCTGTTACGGTATATTGGTGGTGGCATGGGAGGGGGCAGTATTCTTGATGTGACTAGCTAACTTTTGGCCGGGTATACTAGCACTGATTGGCTGTACCAGTCCAGAGGAGATAAGGAGGAGCAGGATGGATGAGTTGGGATGGTTTTATTGATTATATCATGTTAAATGTTAAATTATGAGAATATTATTATTATTATTATTATTATTATTATGTCAGTTAAACCTGCTTCTCTGACTTACAATCTTTTCCTGCATATTTTGTAAATTGATTTTTGGTTACTGAGACTTTATGTCTCACCCCGTCATTATAAATAAACTTTTCAGGCGATACCTCTAATCTGGATAGAGGCCAAGGGAAGCAACCAGAGGCATAGACTTTAAGAATCTTGTAAGCCTCTTTTGGTATTGGTGTTGTATTAATTTCTATATTGCCATTATAGGGCCCACATGTTTTTAAAATGCCATAATTACTGTTTGGATATCTATGTTGGAAATCATTTTATGACCCATGGGTTAATTGTGATGTGATATCAGAATAATAAATTTATCTGCAGTGAGTTTGTGGGCGAGTTTGTGCCCTAAACTCCGATATGTTGTGGAAGAGTTTGTGGGCGAGTTTATGTCCTGAACTCTGATATGTATTGAAAAAAAAAATTATCACTGATTTTGTATATATGTGGATAATTGTTGTTTGTGAGAAAGGGTCGTTACATGATGGAAAAAAATGAGAGAAGTGTAAATTGAACTTTTGGACGGTTATAAGCAGAGGAGAAGGAGGAAATGTGAGAATTAGAAGGATAAGGGTGATGACGCGTGTTGGATGAAGATTGGAGACTAAAATGATAAAGGTGATAGAAGCAGATTACGGGAAAGAGAAATGTTTGAATTTTTTTTAAAGAAAATAATACTTTGTGTAGCGCTTGCTAGGCTAAGTACCAGACAAAGTACGTAGCAGTTGTGGCACTTCCTTGAACAAGCGCCACAGCTGTTGCTTCAATTTTTATTTTTTAAAAAAAAACTTTAGGTGGCGCTTCCTTGGGAAGCACACCTAAAGTCACTAGGAAGTTGTGACGCTTCCTCAAGGAAGCACCATCTAAAGTATTTTTAAAAAAAAATTAAAAAAAATTTGGAAGAAGCTGTGGCGCTTCTTTAAAGAAGCGCCACTAATACCTATTTTTTTAGTAGTGAAAATTGATAAGACTAATGAGGTTTAATGAATAATGAGCCTAAAATGAATAGACGAGTCTTGGTTTGGAACTTAACCATTGATTCCCCTAAGATGATAATGCTTCCGAATGCATCATAAAAGGGTCTGTAAGAAGGGTGTTACAGGTTAGCCTCTTGTAGGGCCCTATTTCATGAGAATGAGGAATGATAGCTTGTAAGGCCCTATTTCTTAATACTTACCCCAGCCAGGTTTATAGAGGGGGAACAGGGAACAGGGAACAGTGAACAGTGAACAGTGACACCTCCTAAGTTAGGCTTTTTAAGGAGGGGAGCCATAGTTTAGGTATTGAGCTTTGTACCTTTGACGGTGTACATCTCAAGCACTGGAGTAGCTTGGTCTATCCAATGTATGGATTAGATTGTGAGTAAGCCTATGGCTCCAACTCAGAGGAATAAGGTGGGACAGGGCAATAAGGGAGGGTGTATGCATTGCATATTTACTCATCTTGCATATATCTAATGACTTATAATGATATTCATGCTAACAATACGAATTGATAGTGACATAACTATGCGTATACTTATTTTGTAATTGTAATACTCTGAATTTTGGGACTAGATATTATAGAATAAGCCTAAGTAAAGTAGACTACTAGGCCTATTTTTTTAAAATTTTGAGGGAAAAATAGTTAGAAATCATAATTTAGCTTGAAAATTTTTGAAAAATTATTTTAAGACTCTATGAAGTTAATTATGGAAGAGAATCCTTAAAAATTATTAAGGATTAATCTACGGAGTTAGATAATAAGTCAAATTATGGAACCTAAGAAATTTAAGGAATCTTAAGTTACACAAAGGGGAAAATTATGGCCTAGTGTGTGTAATTAATAAGATAAACATATACCTATATATATATATACCTATATATATATATATATATATAAGCTTGCTGACACACACTAACAAGTAATCTCTCATTCTTCTCTTTATTTGGAATATATGGAGCCTTCTTGAACGCACACATACGCTTCACTTAAAATTGGACAACACATTAGATAAATCAATAAACCACTCACACACACACACACTTGCCCATTCATTTAAAACACTCCCTCACCTCTCCATTCACTTCACTTTTTGTTAGATAAAAAAAAGAAAGGAGAGAGTGAGTAAAAGAGAGGGCTGTAAAAAAGAAAAACAAGAGAAAGAGAGGGTGAGCGAGAGAGAGAGACAAAGGTGAGATACTGACAGTGGTTATAGGAGAAGAGGAAGAAAGATAAGTCAGTCAAAATAGACAAGCCTGGAATATTGTTTAGGTGAGTCTTCTCTATTTCTTCCCATGCTATTTTGTTTGTTTGGGCTGTTTATGAGAATTTATGGCTGCTGGAAGTTGTGTGATTCTGAAAATAAGTTGTTGTCACCAAACAGGTTTAAATATAGTGGTTATGTGTCAATTTTGGGGTCCTTTGGTTCTGGAAATGTGTCACCAAACACAAGACACATATGTAGGAGTATGTAGAGTGAAAATCTTTGAGATTAGAGTGCAAATCCATTACTACATGTTGGTTTTTCTTCACCTTGTTATGTTTGACAAAAACAGAGTTTCTACTGGAAATTTGCAGAAGTTTAAATCGAGGGTATAGGTAGAGTTTTTATCTGGTTCTTTTTGGTATAGAAATTTTAGGATGTGTCGTAGGTAATAGAATCAAGAAGAGTGCCATTTGGAGTGAAAATGAATAAGTTCTTGAGTTTTGAACTCAGACTATCAAAACTGATGTTTTTGAAAGACAGCATGTTTGGTGTTGCACTTTAACTAAACAAATCTTATCCAATGTTTATGAAGTTTTACAGAGAAATCATAGACATCCATAGCTTTAAAATGAGTCAATTAGATGCCTAGATAGAAAGTTATGATTTTTGAAATAGAGGTCCAGAAACAGGGAAAATTCTAGAAGTCCAGGTTCTAGCAGTGGAATGAGAAGAGAATTTCATAGGGTTAATCTAGTAATTTGGCCCTATGATTATTTTTCTCTTAAAGTATACACTTGTAGATTTCCATTGAGTATCAGAACTTAGGAATTAAACATGTAATTTGGAAGTTATGAACTTTTAAATTTGGGTAGAAAATCTGGGAAATTCTGACTCTTTGTTTGGGTAGTCAGTTTGGACATTAAATATGGGAGACTAAGTCTATGAGTTGACATAGATAACTAATTTTCTTATACAGGAGACATCAAGAGCTTTACATAAGACTTTGAACCTTCTAGAGGTTAAGTTATGAATTTTACAAGTTGGACAATGAAAACTGGTAGACTAGGGTGATACTCGAATTTTAAAGTTCTTGAAGAGAAAAAGTCAAGTGCAATGACTTGCTTTCATGGCTCTAATAATATGGTTATTTATCTAGGGCCATGAGATGTCAAAGAAGAGGCAACAGAAGGTTTGTCAAGCCACTTCAATCGTTGGAAGAAAAGGAAACAAAAAGAGGACATAAAGATAAAAGGTAGTCAACTTACCTAATTTGCATGTATTTAATGTGTATGATGTGTATTGATTTGCAGTATTAATTTACTTGATTATATGAAGCATGTATGAATGAATAAAGGTTATTTCTATTTTTACTATGGCCATAGATATGTTGCACGGAACATTAAGCATGCAGAAATGTCATTATGTGGAGATGAGCCTATGTAAGGCAAGCATATCATGCACTAGCATTCATTTTACATGTATTGTTAGTATTGTTTGCTACTGAGATTCCCCCGAATCTCACCCTTCCTCACCAACCATATAGGTACGAGAATATAAAAGAGAAGGAATGCTTGATGATGGACTAGAAGGGAGAATATAGAAGAATCGAAGAATGTAGTGTATTAAATTACACAAGTGTATTAATTTACTATCTGTAAATTATTTGCACTACCCAAATATTTATATGAATAGAATGAATAGTAAGAATAGACATGAATTAGAATTGAACGGTAATCGGGATCACTGAATCTAAGAATAAGAAGTAAGAAAAAGAGCGAACTTGGATATTCGATAAGAATAACGGCTAATAGTCGTGAATGAGAAATTAACCCCTAAGTGAATTGCTAATGAACGCTTCCTACGCGTATAAAAAGAGTATAAATGTAAGGTATTACAGTAATTGCTTGTGTATGTGCATGGTTAAATTATGAGTTATTGAGACATGGCACTCACCCCATTCGTAAACATTTTCAAGTAGGACTAGATGGGGGACAAGGGAAGACAAATGAGGAGTGAGCCTTTGATGCTTTATTGTGCTCCTGGAGCACATGATATTTAATTTCCATGACATTAGGAGTTGTTTTAAAATATTTTGGTTTTAATGTTGAAAACAATCCCTTAATTAATAATATTTAGATAAGTGTTTGTTTGGGGCTTGTACAGTTGGGGACTGGATTCCTAAACCCGTATGTGTTGATTATTTGATTGAAAGCTAAGCACATAGCTTGTTTATTTGGGGTGTTACAGGAGTTATGTGGAATCACTTCAATAGATCAACTATAGTTTGTGTTACAAGTTAATGCTTTAATTGGTTTAAGCAATTTTAACTTTGAGGGCCGTATAAGAGATATTAATCACATGTATTTATCGAGATATAAAGAGTCCATTAACATTGGTTTAAGTATGTAGGATAGTTAATATTCACCAAGATAGTAAGGTTAACTTGGGTCTCTCTCATTAGTCTACAAGTGGTTTGGGGTTATCGGTTTCACTTAAAAGGCTAAATGATTTATGTCGTAATGATCTTATTAGAGCTTGTAATCATCTAATGAAGGATTAATGTTTTACTTCTTCCGGTTTATGGTTTAGTTAATAGGTTGTGAATACCAACCTTAGCTTAAGTAATCATGAGTAATGATAGGTTCAGAAGCAATTGAGGAGTGTTCTGGTTAAGAGAATTTTACAACTGGTAAAGAGGTACAATTAAAAGTGTCATGCAAGAAAGTAACTTGGTAGGTTCACGAGGTGGTAATAATGTGGATGGTGGTGGAGAAAGGGGCTAAATGGTCCAAGAGGTTAGAGAAAAAGAGGACCAAGATGGAGAAGCTGTCTAATGTTCTATCAAGTAGTGTCAATTAAGGAAGGAGGTTAAATTTCATTAAACTAACTTGTTGGTGGGATATATAATCATGGCCAATGCTCAGATCAGGGTGTTTGTAACCATAGCGCTGACTATTTGTGGTACAACCTTAATGTCTTGAATGAATGGTGGTTCATTGAGAAGACAATTTTGGTGAATGACTCAGACCACCAACTCAGAGAGGTAAAGAGGCTTGAGGAAGTAAGGTTGATTTCTACTACTTCCTTTGATCTGATTTATAAAAACTCTATAACTGAATTATGAGGTTTAAGAAAATGGTTAAAATTAGTTAAAAATAATAAATATATCTGAAACAAACTTTTATTTTCAAGTATGCTCTCATTTATGAGGAGCAAGTAAGAGAAAAATAGAGGTAAATATAAGTATCACCAATATTTTAATTAATACAATATCTATAATTAATGAGGGGCAAAAATGAAAAAAAAACTCATTAAGTGTTCAGACAACTTTTGTCGGACTCTTATAAAAAGGACTAGAGGGAATATTTGTGTATGATAGCGTTCAATAATGTCATTATGTTGTGATTTACTCCCTATATTCCTTTTTATAAGATAGGATTTTTGGGTATGCCATCTTCCTTTTTATAAGATAGGATTACGGAATTTTTGAATTTTTTTTGTAAGCTTCCTATTTTACCGTCAATTATAAAAATTACTCATGCCATTATTGCATTTAATTCCCATGTTTGACTAATTAAATTACTCAATATCAATGATTTCAAAGCCGATCGGATCGGACTGTTGGACCCGTCCAGCCGGCGACCGAAAAATATGCTGGTTTGTGTTTCAATTTAGATTGCTTGAGCAGTTCAATCGTTCAAAAATGGCTTTCGAGCTGGAAACAAGAATTAAGCCAAGAGCTGGAGCGATTTTCAGGGAATCGTCTGGGTGGATATGTTCAGCTTTCAATTGACGCCAATGGTAAGAAAGAAAGAGGAAGGAGAAGGAAAAAATAGGAGAAAAAGGAAAGAACTATTGTTTGTTAAGATACTCTTAAATGCCAACTCCCAGTTAAACTAAGGGCCAATCCTCATTATCAATTTACAATGATTGCTCGAATGCCCTCAAATGTATCTAACCATGTTCTACTAAAATTATGGTCCATTCTAGCTCCATCATATCATTCTAAGGTAACTATTAAATGAAAGAAAGGGTGATGTTCTACTAAAATTATGGTCCATTCTAGCTCCATCATATCATTCTAAGGTAACTATTAAATGAAAGAAAGGGTGAGAGAGAATGTATAGGCCTTTGGATCAAAATATAAGAGTCATATAACTAAATTATGCAATTTAAAAAGTTAGTTAAGATTGATTAAAGACAATAAATATGTAAAAAATATAACATACTTTCCTAAAGAATCCATATTTATGGAGAAGGTGAGTGGGAGAGAGAATGAATGGAAAAAAAGATAAGAAAGAAGGAGTGGAAAAAATAGATGAGAGAGGTATATATTTAATTAGAGGTAAAATTGAAAAAAAAAAACAAGGAACAAATGATGAGACAAAAACAAGGTGGATCTTATATAAAAAATCACATCTCCTCATAAGTTTGGCTCATGTTTTTTGAATAAGAGGAAATAACATATTTTCTCAATAGTAATTAAATAAGTGTAAAATTAAAAAAGTAAATCAATTTAAGACATATTAAATGTCTTAACTTACTTCTTCTTGTCCGTAATATGAGTGCAATTAATGTTTATTTATCAATTTTTTATTTATAAATAATGTTTAAATATGACTCATTATATTTTTCTTACTCCTTCATACCTCATTTATATGGATAAAGTTAAAAATTTATTTTAATTTAAAAAAATTTAATAAATTAATTGTCATTCCTTAATTTTAATAAATTAGTTAAAGTCACTTATTTATATTGTGCGTAGGGCAACGGGAGTATATTTTTTGATATGTAAGATTTAGTCACACTAATCTAATGATAAGAACCAGAATGATATATTTAAGACCATAATAAATACCTCAACTTGGTGTTATAAAGGAAGTAGTAGTAAAAAAGGGCAAGTTGCTTGATCTTCCTAGACTGGGTCGTGGGCAACCTTTTAAATTCTTGAAAAAAGAAAAGCTGTCAGAGATGCCTCAGAGAGGAGTTGATAGCATATAGTTATTCATGCTTTTGAAAAGATGTAGAGGAAAACAAAAACATGAAACTTGAGAAGTTTAACAAACAATGCTTTGGTGACGCTTATGTGACTTGGTGGAATAAAGTTCTTGTCCTACTTATAGGGTAGGGTGATAGGGTGAGAAGCTTTTTTTTTTTTTTTCCTACTTGTAAGTTACTTGGTTAAAGTTTTGAGATGAGTACAAATAAACTCTTAACTTATTATTATGTTCATTTTATTTTTTATTTAATATTATATATATTAAATGGGGTTATAGTTAGAAAGTTATTGAATTTTATGGTATACTTAATGAGGTTTAATGTTTTCTTTAGTCTATATGAAAAATACTGGAAGTGCTAAGAAATGTATTTCTTTTTCTTAAATATGACATTACATATAAGAGGGGTAAGTGAGAGAGAAATAATTTGAAAAAAGATAAAAGATAATGTGTGGAAAAAGATAATGAGAGAAAGTATATTAATTAGTGATAAATTGGGTAAAAAAGCATTTAATATTTAGGAAATCCTAAAATGGATCTTATAAAGAGGAGCATACCATTTCAAAAAATTAAATATTATAAAAAATGACTAAAAGGAGTATATGATAAACAAATAACTTTAATAGGAAGATAAAAATTAGTTGAAAATTTTGGAAGCCTTTACTTTTCATAACTAGTATGTTGGGAAATGAATTTTTATGTTTCTCTTACAATTCACTTCTCTCCATTTTTTTTAATTTATACCGTTAGATCAACTTTAATGGTTGAGATTTAATATCCTTAAAAATATTATTATAATATTAAATAAAAAAAAATATAAATAAATAAATTTAAATCATTAAAATTTAATATAAATAGTTCATATCTTTATACTTTTATCAAAGAATTATATATATTATTTTTTTACTTTTTATAAGATATTAAATCTTAACTATCAGAGTTTATCTAATAGTGTAAATAAAGAAATGGACGGTAAGAAAAATGGAGAGACTCTTTCCTATAGTATTTCACAGAGTAATTATTTTTCAAGAATGTCTGATTAATATTTACTTTAACCAAATATTTAATCACGCTCATAAAGCCAATTTATATTTAATGAAGTGAATGTGGCAAACTTTTTAATAAATAAAGAAGACATATATAGTTAAGGTCTTGAACAACTTAGGATCAAGAGGGGCTCTTTGAACTCTTATATTTTTTTTATTCTATATATAAGACACTTTTAACTCTCATTATATTTTATCAGAACCAATAAAAATTTTAAACCCCACTGAGTTTATCTTAATATTTAATGATTTTTTTAACTTTACTCTTATTTAATATATAGACACACACATTTAAAGAAAATAAAAGTATATATAATAAATTAAAATTAAAATTGTACTTTCATATATATATATATATATATATATATATATATTACCAACAAATTTGTAGTTTTGACTTTTCAGGAGCAAAAACTTGTAACAAAGACATGAGATAAAGCCCATTTGAAATAAAATTAAAAGCTTTAGTTCATTAATCCTCTTTACAAATATTTTATAGACACACGTACATATATCCAGTGGGAAGCCTATATGTGTGTGTGAAGTTGAGGGTGGGGAAGAAAAATTTACAACCTAGTAGGTATTATAACTTTGGAGAATTTTCTTCCACTATCTCAATAATTTTACATTTTTTCCTATTTTCATTATTTTATCATTTTATATTATTTATCCCTGCGTCCGTCACTATATATGGCCGCGCTCACTACCAATACGTATTATATACTACACGCGAAGGGGGGGGGGGTTAACTTTTACTAATTTATAGATAAAAAAAGGTAACAAAGAATCGAAATGGGCGAAGTAAGATTCTCTATCGTTTAAATAGAATTGAAGGAATTAGACGTGATTTAAATTGAATGATATAAATTTCATATTGTTTTTTCAAATTTTTAATAAACATGCATGAAATTAAAATAAATTCTTACCGATACTTAAAAAAAAACGATTAGTGATGATTCATTATTAAGATCATTAAATTTAACTAATTCATAGAAGGAAAAATCTCAAAAAAATATCATTTAAACTTCAAAATTCTAAATAGGTGATTTAATAATAAAGTGAGTTGTCAATTGTATTATTATTCTTGTTAATCCTATTAACGTATTTGTCAACAGGATTTTGAAGTTCAAATGATATTTTTCTGTCATTTTCTCTTCATAAAATCATTTTTTTTTGGATAAATGGATTAGAAAAATAAGATCTAATCATTCCATAAACAGAATTCCAAGAGAACTTACCTTGATCAATGTGAAAGAGAAGTTGACCTTCTCAACCTTGAGACGCGAGAGGCAACAACTAAAGCTCTGTAATTGAAAACCAGAGAGAGAAAATAAATAAGCAAGTTCAAAACATATTGTTCAAACCATATCCAAATTAATTTGCAAAAAAAAAAAAAACAATCCAAATCCAAATCCAAAATTTCTAACCACAAGGACAAAGATTTTACCGGTATCACTTTATGTGCAGCACCACTACTTTCTTGCGTCTGATAAAGCACAGATGAAGGCACCCTCAAAACTTCTTCTTCTTCTTCTTCTTCTTAGATTGATTGATCACAACAAAAGCAATAGAATATGCAGAAGAATGGTAGGAAGAAAAGAAATCTTCAAACCAGCTTTTTTAATTTTTTATTTTTTAAAAATTAGTTCAGATCTAAGGACTTGATTAAATTCAGCCAAGCAATACAAAACCTTCTACAGAAGAGTGTTTTTTTTTTTTTTTGGGCAAGACTGACAAGAATGTAACCAACTTAATCAATGCAAAAGAAGAATGACAGCTAAAGAGATTTTGAAAGAAAACACCGCCCTATTTTTTTTTTTCTTTTGAGTTTATATTGAACTGGACTGGCAGTAAGAAAACAATTGTTTTCAATTTTTTAAGGGTATATGATCGAAAGCAACGCAATAAACGTAAGTCAAAAGATTTTTTTTTTTTTTTGGAAATATAGCTTATAACTGGAAATCACCAAAACAAACTGGATCAGAAAATTGAAAACAAGTAAACAACTATAGTAAACATAAAAACTGGACACGTTTTAGAACATGAGAAGTTTTGAAATGATTCCGTCTGCAAGTTGAAGGAAACTGGCGAAGAACTTGGAAGAACACGTAGTGCTGATGAAGAGTAGTTTGAGAGAATTAGAATGGAAATGAGATCGCCAAGAAGAAGTTGCAAACAAGATCTGTAAGTGAACAACGTATAAAGAAAAGAGTACAGCTAATTAGCCACCCAAATAGGACAAAGACCTACATTATTATATTGAGCATATCTCTGATCAATTAACAATTATTATCATTATTATGACAATTTAGTAATAGACCAACACTATTTCCAGAGTCCGAGTCAACTTTATTATTCGTTTTTAGTTTCTTGCTCAATTTAATTTAATTCTCTCGGTGTATGAAAAATTATTAGCTGAATGAGGACAAAATATCTCTTTAAAATTTATTTGTCTCTGATATTTCCATGTTATGCTTGAGTAAATGACATGATAACTTTATCATAAGGTTTATAATCGACCATTTCAAGGCAATGAAGAGTGAATATGATAGAGTAGTCACTACCATGTCTATATATTAAACGCCAAATCTAAAGAAATAATCAAACCACAAGAGAAAATGTGGTTTGGGATCACTGAATAAAATTCAATACTTTAATTACTAGTGAATCATTGATATTATTCTGGAATAATTAATTCTAAGATTTTTAAATATCAATCCTTTAAAAATTATATCACTTTTCAAATTTATTGAAATTATATATATGTATATTATTTTGAAAAACACTTCAATTCAAAAAAATACATGTAGAAACTTGAGTCAAGTTTGGAATCTACAAGTGTGTGTGTGTGTGTAAACTAGATAACTTTAAAAGATTGAGTTAGAAATAGGTTTTAATTAAATATTATTTTTATTTTCAAATTTTAAGTTGGAATAACAAAATATACAAATAAAAAAATATCATAAATTGATTAAAATTATTTTCAATTGAGTATATTGTTTTCTATTCGTTTACAATATATGCAAAATAAGCCTCTCTTTTTTTTGCCATCGCGAAATAAGCCCTAAACTTTTATATCAACACAACAAAGTTTTTTTTTTTTATCAACATAAACACAGCAAAGTTGGAAGTTGGAACTTAATATAAAAAAAAAATCATGCCCAGGGTGAAACCTATTTATCAACATAAAGTTGGTTTAACAACATAAAGCTCCGTTAGATCCTTCTGAGGTTTTAAGTTTGAGTCCTAAGAGAGTCACTTGTGTTGGGAGGGGAGCCATAAATCCCAAATTGAATAAGAGATGGTAATATAAAGAAAGGGGTAAAACCTATCTAAATAAAGATTACCCGTATACCGATCCTGATGGAGACTTCGACTCTTCAAATAAGCTTAGAGGTAAGCTATCGTGTAATATAATAATACTAGCCATATATAATAAATAATTATTAAAAAATATATTCAAATATTTTTATTATTATTATTTGTTAAATGTATAACCTCTTTCAACACTTCGAACATAAAGAGTTTTTGCTTCTTTCAATAACTACACTTCCAATGATTCAAACTTAAGTTCTCCTCCTTACATGGGTGAGACGAGCCGGCTTACTACCTTAACTAACAGCTTATTGGCTATTTATTATTACTTTTTATTTGGTCAAATGTTTCCCCTTCTAGGATTAGTGTGCAAAGGGTTTCCATCTCCTCTAATAGGTGAACTTATGCAGATTCAAATCTTGTTGGTTATTCAAATCTTTTTCTATTGTGGGCCCCAAAATTAGCTTTGTGTACTAGATAAGCCTAACAGGATAGGCCTGTTTGTTTACAGCCCAAGGCCAAGTCTAACAAACATTCGGTCAAAACCCGCTACCAAGCAGGTGCCCAGATCCACAAGTATATGAACCACCTCCACTATTTGCTAAGATTCGAGAAAAAAGAAACCAACTAACTATGGTTGAGTTACTCTATGAACAAGCACAACTCAGTCCAAGAAAAGACACACTACAACCTTATCACGTTCTCATCTCTCTTCTTCACTTGTTATCCTGTATTTTGTAAAGATCAATAATAAATTATTCATTATTTTCTTAATTTTTGCGTCTATTACAATTTATTGCTTTATTCGTTAATCTCTATATTGTTGATACCCTCTCTAAAGAAAAATTCCTACTTGCAAATTATTGTACAAACAATTTGGCACTAACTGTAAGGAGCGGCAATGAATTTCAAAAGGACCATCTCACTCATACTCATTTTTGAACAATCACCATGATCGATGTACCTACCATGAAGGACGAACCTACAAATGTCTAGGGGCGTCTTGACAAAATGGCTGCCCTACGAGAACAAGCTCAATAGATTTTAGCTCAAGCAAGGTTGGCTGTGCAACAACAGGAACAACTCTAACACCTGAATGGCAAGAATAACCCTTTGAGAAAGCAATTGGCTTCACACTCTCTATAGGTCACACTTCCCCTGAGGTAGCTTCAACACGCTATCATCCTACACATGCCATTAGTGGACACTCCTATGACAGGCCAACTAAAGGTGACAAGTGATGAGATTCCAAATAACACTGATGAACCTAATGGCACAGGTATATCGAACATATAAACCATTTTGACAGGTGAGACGGTGAGATGGATGGACCAACCTACCACAAACAACCTACCAAGCTATAGAAAGTCAAATGATGAGAGGTGGACCCAAAGATTCCAGGTACTAGAAGCGTTGATATTTCATCTCCCTAGAGTGCTATCCCTAATGCAAAAGATCATGCCTAACATCTTCACTGATTCACCCTTCACAGATGACATCGTATTGGTCGAGATGCCTAAGAAGTTCACATTCTTGAACGTATAGCTTTATGATGGTTCAACAGACCTAAACGAACATATGGTGTAGATTGACAAAGGATACATATCACATTAATATAATGAGAGGCGTAGGAGGCTTATATGTGAAAGGATTCGGGTCCAGCTTAGTCGGACCTGTGCTAAGATGGTTTACCAACCTACTAATCAACTCAATAAGATCGTTTATAGAACTGAAAGACATGTTCATACAATAATTCTATAGCATTCGAAAGCTTGAAAAGCAGGCCAATGACCTTTATTGAGCCGTATCATTATGAGACTATGTCGGTAGGTTCAATAAGGAGAAAATCCACATACCCAACTACGACCCACAAATTTCCATTGATGCATTCCATAATGGTTTGCTTCCTAACTTTGAATTGTACAAAGAACTAACCAAATGTACCTGTTATGCTATGGGCAATGTACTAGCTAGAGCTTGGGCCCAAATCAAGTGAAAGATGATAAGGTTAATGCCAGTTAGTCCTATATCATGATGACCAACTATCAAACAGGAGGAGTAGGAACCCAAGATGAACCAACCGTGGTTGGAGAGAGGAACCATACTCGATGATGGAGCAAGGGGGAACCCAGTCTAATAGCATATCAGACCCTCCTAATAAAATGTTGCCCCCATGGATAATGGACTACAACTTTTTTGTCAGCTCTGGTGAGCTGGTTTAGAACCTTACAAAAATGGGGGATATGGTGAAGTGGCCCACCAAGACTATAAAGCCAGCTGACCAATACAAAAAATATAAATGGTGTGAATTTCATTCTGACTAAGGCTACCAGACAACAGACTGCATTACACTGAGGTTGGAAGTGGCAGAACTCCTCAAGTGTGGACACTTGACAGACCTACTAAACCAAGAAAGGTAAGTCTACTTTGTCTGACAACCATACTAACCATGTAGGTCCAGTGCTAGCAAAAGCACCCAAGAGATAAGTAGTACGATGTACTTTACAACGAAGTGAGTACCATGGTCTTACTAAAGAAACCTAGTCAAAAGAGAATAAAATAGTTCCAACCAGTCCAAAGGAGGCTTAGATCACGTTCTTTGATGATGAAAAAGACGAGCTGGACCAGCCACATGATGATGCACTGGTAATCTCTGTTTATCTTAGTAATTTTAATATTAAACATCTGTTGATTGATCCAGGTAGTTCAGCTAATATCATATATCTAGAGACCATTAAAGAAATAGGGGTGTAATCCCAGATTGTGTGAACGCCATCCGTACCAGTCTTTGGTAATGGGACCGGATAAGACTATTGGAGGGATAACATTCCTGACATACACAGTTGGATTGAACCTACTTTTCAAATATCAGGTAATTGATTGTCCGTTAGCTTACAATGCGCTACTAGGAAGGCCTTGGATCCATAGCATGAAGGCTATACTATCCACCCTCTACCAACTAGTCAAATTCCAAACCCCGTAAGGTGTACAAGAAATAAAAGGAGACTAAAGGGTAGCTAGGGAATGCTACCAAGCAACCCTAAAACTAGCCAACAAGCAGCCCGTATAGAAATTACAAGACTTATCCCCAAGGAAATACTATACTAACCACAAGTAGAAGAGCTTGGTGAGGTGTGTTGACTCGAACGAACTAGAAAGGAAGGTCTATATAGAGACAGAACTAGCACCAAACATACGAGGTAGGTTAGTCTTATTTTTAATTAACAATACCGATTGCTTTGTTTGGTCCCATGCCGACATGAAAAGTATAGACCCTAAAGTGATAATGCACATACTCAACATGGACCTGACATATAAACTAGTTAAGAAAAACTGACGTTAGTTTGCATGAGAATGAAACAGAATCATAAATGAGGAAGTATAGAAGCTCTTAAGCATTAGGTCGGTAAGGGAGGTATAATACCCTGACTGGGTCACAGATGTAGTTGTCATACCAAAGAATAATGGTACGCACTGGGTATGTATAGACTTTACTAACTTAAATAAGACTTGTCTAAAAGATTCCTTTCCTTTACCACATATTAACTCTCTGGTAAATGCCACATATAGGCATAAATTTTCTAGTTTTGTGGATACTTTTTCTGGTTATAATCAAATTCTAATGCACCCTAATGACCAAGAAAAAATAGTTTTGATAATCGAACGAGGCATATACTGCTATAAGATCATACTATTTGGATTGAAGAATGCAGGGGCGACCTACCAAAGGTTGGTCAATCGCATGTTTGCACAACATATAGGTAAAATGATGGAAGTCTATGTTGATGATATGCTTGTCAAGTCCTTAAAAGTGGACTGGCATAAAAAACATTTGGAACAAGGCTTTAACCTGCTTTGTAAGTACAACATAAAGCTGAACCCAGAAAAATGCTCATTCGGGGTAACCTCTAGTAAGTTCTTTGGATACTTGGTATTGTACAGGGGTATCAAAACCAATCTAGGTCAGATAAAAGTTATGCTTGACATACCATCCCCTAGGTGTACAAAAACTAATAGGCTGTATAGCGTCCCTAAACAGGTTAATCTCTAAATAATCCAAGAAATGCCACTTATTCTTTGATGCATTAAGAAAAAATAAGAGTTTTGAATGGAGCGACGATTGCGAAAACACACTACAACAACTGAAGTAGTACCTAACGAACACACCGTTACTGTCTAAACTAAAGGAAGGTGAGACACTTTATATATACCTAATAGTCTCGCACAGGGCGATTAGTGCCATTTTGGCCAGAGAAGAAGAAGGTATCAATTCCCTATTTACTATACCAGCAAGGCACTCTTATATGCCAAAACTAGGTATTCTCAACTTGAAAAATTAGCTTTATCTCTTGTATCTACTTCTAGAAAATTGCATCAATGCTCTCAATGTCATCCTATTAAGGTCGTCATGACCTATCCCTTAAGAAATGTGCTGCACAAACTAGACTTGTCTGGTAGGTTAATTAAGTGGGCTATAAAACTAAGCGAGTTTGACATAACCTACATACTATGAACTGCAATAAAATCACAAGTCCTAGCTAATTTTAGTCCTGACATGTAACTAGATGTTTGTAAAAAAAATTATGCATAAACGCTAAAAAATAGAACATTAATTAGACCTTATTCGTAGGATGGGTTGTTTAATGTTAAAGGAATAGGACTAGGCATAGTATTAAGTTCCTCTAACGGTGATACCATACAACAATTTGTATATTGTAGATTTAAAGCTACTAAAAATGAAGCAGAGTATGAAGCTTTAATTACGAGGTTACAGCTAGCCAAAGAATTGGGATTAAAAAAACTCAAAGTCAAAATTGAGTCACAGCTAGTGTCCAAGCAGCTAGATGGTTCGTACCAAGCTAAAGACTTGTGCATGCAGGCGTACCACAAACTAGCCACATCTTTGGAGAGGGAATTCTAGGAATTCAAAATAACACAGATTGGTAGGAATAACAATCGAGAAGCTGATGCACTAGCCAACCTAGGCTTATCCATCCAAACCGACCAACCAAAGTTGGTACCGATTGTGTACCTATAATTCTTGGCGATCCATCTAAGTGCAGGTATCGTGTTATCAAATAACTTAACATAGGATTGGAGATCCCCAATTTTACAATATTGAAAGACAACATACTCCCATATGACAAAAATAAAGCCCGATGAATCAAGGTCTGTGCTACACAATTTTGTGTCTTGGACCAAAAGTTGTGCAAACAATTCTACACTGGACCACTCCTACAGTGTATCAGACATAGAAAGCTAACTATGTCATCAGGGAAATACATAAAGGGGAATATGGCAACAATACCAGCAGTAGAAGCCTAGTACACTAAGCTCTTTGGACTAGGTATTACTAGCCTACTACTCATAAAGATGCTACGACACTAGGTAGGAAATGTGATAGATGTTAATAGTTCACAAGCCTAATACACCAAATAGTAGAAATGTTATATTCCATAGCTTATACCTGGCCATTTATGAAGTGGGGCATGTACATAATAGGGAAGCTACCTACTACACCTGGATGAGTCCTTTACATGTTGGTATTGATTGACTACTTCACTAAAAGGGTCGAGGTAGGAGCCTACGCACAAGTGCAAGAACATGATGTCATTGACTTTGTATAGAAAAATATAGTTTTTAGGTTTGGACTACCTAAAGAGATAATATATGACAATGTATCTCATTTCATTGGGTCAAAGTTCTAAAGGTTTTGTGGAAAATGGAAGATACAACTCAACTTCTCTACCCTTCAAAACCCACAATCTAATGAAAAATCTAAGTCAAATAACAAAACCATCATCAACTCACTAAAGAAGAGACTTGACAAAGCCAAATGCAGGTGGGTGAGGGAGGTCCACTATGTCTTATGGGCTTACAGGACCACTTCTCATAAATCAACTGGCGAAACGCCCTTCTCCCTGTTGTATGGGTCAGAAGATCCCAATCGAAGTAGGGATGACATCATTATGACATATTTGAACAGGTAAAGAAGACAACAACCAAGCTATTGCTAACCAGTTAGACTTGCTAGACAAACACTAAGAGCAAGCTTTAATTAGGATTGCGACATACCAATAGAAGATTTCTTAGTACTACAACAAAAATGTATAAGCTAGATAGTTCAAGTGGAGGATTGGGTCCTTTGAAGAGTCTTCCAAAACACCAAAGAGCCGAGTGATAGAAAGCTAGGCCCGACATATGAGGGTCCTTACCAAGTAATTAGGACGGTAGGAAATGGAACATACCAACTAAGTGACAAAAATGGGAAACCCATCCTATGAAGCTGGAATACTATACATCTTAAGGGATATGACTTTTAAAAATTTGCTCTTTGAGTTCACATTCCTTGGTGTGAACTAAACTTGTGGGCAAAAACATGATGATACACACCGTAAATAAGGCCATAATCCTGTGACCAACACTCTAAACTATATGGTCTGGTTGTATTCAGTACTCTAATCACAAAAGTCCTACCATCCATTTACTTTATTCCATTTCAGGTCTCCCCTATATTAGTTACATTAAGCCTTTACATCCAACATAAGGCTACTCACTCATTAGTTAGTTACGATTTTCTCATAACAAACTTACCATAACATCGTTAACAATACTATACCCTGGTCTTTATGCTGTGAATTACTTTATAAGTTAAAATGTTTTTGTATACCATCTAGTTTAATTCACTTGACTCATTATCTCAATATATCTATTAGTTCAAGTCAGTTGACTTGCTAACTTATTATTTCACTATGGTCTATTGTTTTATTTATTGTTTTTATATACTAAGTACTGGCCAGATTACAAGTCAACTCTTAGTACGCCATTATGACCTACCAAATAAAACAACACATAGGAATTGCAATTGATGAGTCATAAATGCATAGAGCTAATGCTTGGTAGGACACATCAACCTACTAAACACAACAACATCCCTGAGTTGCAACATACTAATCACAGACGCCCCTAGATGTTAATAATGCAACCTTGGGGATACCTTTTGGAAAAATACAAATTGTGCTATGAAGACATGACATACATGCGTACTAGCCAAGACCTTATGCTTGGTTAAGCACTGTGACAAAAAGTTGCTAGAACACATAGATATTCAAACAAGGTAAAGACACAAACTGTCTAAGGGAATGATATACTTGCGTGAAGACAAGCGTGAAGTTCAAACTTGAAGTTAGTTTGTCATGAGTATAAACCAACACACCAGAGGCACCGTTTATTCTAAACAAAAAGCTCAGTCAAGAAGTAAGTCATAGAGCTATCTAAGCTCATTTAAGAAGGCATGCCCTTAATAAGTAAAAGTACAACTTAAACGTAAATATAAAATTTCACATAGGCCACCAAAAAGGAATAACTCTTAACCATTCAGGAAGGGCACACATGCTCATTACTGCTTTCCATCTTCTGCTTTAGTAATAAAACTATCATCCTCTAGCCTGAATCAAATATGGACTCATACTCAGTAATGGCCTAGTCAAGATCTCATTGGCTAGACTTACCATCCTTGAACTCTTTTATCCATTTGGCGCGGGTACAGAATATTGCCTCAGTAGCGATGTCCTCGAGCTATTGTTTAAGCCCACTATTTTTAGTATGAAGGATAGACAGTTCAAATTTTGTCTCAGCCAACTCTTTTACATCCTACTCTTGTTAGGCCTTGTGCTTGGTTTGTAAGTCCATCATACGAGCCACCGATTACTGCAAATCTTGGATGGTTTTTCCTTTTTAGACACCAACTGCTGCAAGTCTTGGATAGTTTTGTCTTTCTTAGACATCGATAAAGCCAGCTTGGGGACCTCATTTTTCAAATACAATAGTTCTTGGAGGCCCTACAAACATCAAGCAATGCCAATAGTTAACTTACAAGGTAATCTGAGTAAATATAGAAAAAATAACACAAATAAATACCTATGTTTAGTTAATGCTGAAAGTTAGAATGTCCTATAAGCCATGAGATTCTAGCCAAGCTAAGTCAGTTGGGAACAAGAGCTCAGAGACTGATAAAGCTATGGTAGGAAAAAGGGAATCTACACCCTTACACTCAGAAGGGGGCACCATTGCTCCTCTTCTTTCTGCTAGATCCAACAATGCTCTTACCTTTATTTAGCTTTGTTGTGGTAGCTTATACTACATGGTTCGATAGAACGCTTAACTAACCCTCCTTCCTGATTAGCTTCTTCGCCCTTGCTTCTTACAAGCTAGAAACCTTATAAGGTTTAGCCTTCATATTTGATTTCCCTACAAGAAGAGCACATGTAAACAACATGAACCTAAAAAAAGGACTTCACAGAAGGTTAGAACAATACTTGGAGTTGCAGAAGTCAGGCCAAGTAAAGCTGCACAGTTTCTCTCCATAACCAACAGAGCTAAGATACACTTTGTCGGTTCCTTTGAACAACCTAAAGAGTCGTCCTCTCCTTACTGATATCTGCAGAAACATTACATGTGTACTTAGCAGGTATGTGCTTACAGGAGAATGAAGTCTAGAAAAGGACTTACCAACATGATTCTACTTGGTATGAATCCCCAAAGCATATCCAACTAGTGAAGAAGAATCCACAAATATGTACTTTGCCTCCTAACCATAATTGTTATCCTAACACTTCCTTACTAAAATATTCTTCCCGATCCTACTAAGTAAAGTATACATCCCTAGGGTCCTCATAACTAGATAATAAGTCTGAAGCAGGTCATTCCCAGTAAATTCCACTCATAGTCGCTTAGCTAAAACCTCTACCGATATAACAACCCGCCATATGTGTGGCATGAACTAGGACGGAGCTAGGTAAAAATTCTTGTACATACTAACCATCAATGGTGGTAGAGGGAATGATACTCTAAACCTTCGAGGCTCTACGTACATCATTACCCAGCCATCAGAATACCAATCCACCCTCTTACAAGCTATAGGGGCCCTCAACTAAACATCCTTGAGTATCCCATAAGTCTTACGAATCCTTCTCAAACTCTGGGGTCTAACTTTAGAGGCTACACCCTCCTTCAGTACTCTTGCACTCTCAAAAGCTATAGCTACAGCTTGGTTTTCCCTCACACTAGACTTTTCCAACTCAAATCCACCCTCAGGCTGGTCTACTTCCTTACCCTTACTAATCAAGGAATCGGTTCCTGAGTCACTCCCTAAGATGTCTGTCCTAGAATTCACAAACGAACCACCTGTCCTAGACATACTTACTTACATGAACAAGCTAAGGTAATAAGGAAATATACTTTGCATAAGTAAACACCACAAATTCCCATTTAACTAAAAAACAGTCCCCACAGAAAAGTACGAGAAAGTACAACGCCTAAAAAGCCAAAAATCATATCACCTATAGTATGTAATATTCAAATTAACAAAACAAGAAAAGGAACCTCTTATTCAACCAAAAAGGGCAGGGAATCCAAGACCCAACAAAAGGAAATAAAGAATGCATAAAATAGATCCCATCTAGGAAAAAGGGAAAATAAAGCACGTGGCCAAAATAATCTCAAAACAGGAGAAAGCAGCTTAAAAGATTTGTTAAAGGATCAAAGTGATGAGCTCATAATGGCCCCAGTAAAAGCTCAAAGAAAAGAATCAACCCACCAAGGAAACTACAAGATCGATAAACAGAAAGGGAGAAAATATGGATCAAACCATTCCCTAACTCGTCCAGCCACGAACCTACTAGAAATAAGTACGAAATGTAAACCCTAGCTGCCATTTTCAAGGAAACAACCAGAATTAAAGCGAATAGATGGTCGAAAGATACCTTTTTCTAAGCTTAGTCTTATTGTTTGAGAGACGTGAAAAGAATTAGGGAAGCAAAAAGCTTGCAATGAGAACTCAAAATTGTGGACAATAACCACCTCTAGCTGGAAAAACAAGTCAGTTGTGCAGAAACAGGTAACCCAAGAATGCCTAAGATACGACAAAGAGGAAAACAATTACTGTACAACTATGAACCATAATAAAGCTTACAAAGAAAATGAAGAGACGTCAAGGAAAGGAAGAAGAAGAGGGTCAAGAGGAAAAAGAAAAGAAGTAGGCTCCAATAGTGATTTTAAGATCTTGAGCAAACACCAATGGCCAAGATCACAAGGTACTCTCACAATCTATGTGCCATTGACTCGGAAGTGGGGGACTTATTATAGACCCCAAGATTAGATCTGTGACCTAGACAAGCCCAATATGATAGGCCCATTCGTTTACAGCCTAAGGCTAAGTTTGCTAAACCTTCGGTCAAAACCTACTACCAAGTAGGTGCCTAAATCCACAAATATAGGAACCACCTCCACTATTTGCTGAGATCTGAGAAAAAAGGAACCAACTAAGCATGGTTAAGCTGCTCTATAAATAGGCTTGGCTTAGTCCAGGAAAAGACATACCGCAATCTCGTCACTTTCTCATATCTCTTCTTCACTTGCTATCTTGTATTCTGTAAAGATCAATAACAAAATTACTCTTCATTTTCTTACTTTTCATTCCTATTACAATTTATTGCTTTATTTGTTAATCTCTACATTGTTGGTACCCTCCTCCCTAAAGAAAAATCTCTACTTGTAAAATATTGCATAAGCAAGTCAAATGTTGCCCTTTCCAGGCTTAACGTGCAAAGGGTTTCCACCTCTTTCAATAAGTAAACTTATGAGGATTTAAATCTTGTTGGTTATTCAAATTTCCTTCTATTCACAATTTAAGTCCTTATTTCCCCCCCTAATTTACAGGTCCAAAATATATGTTCAGTTTGAAAATATATGAAACAAATAATATTTTTTTTATTTTATCTTTTTGTACAATTAAATACTACCCCCAATCTTAATAGAAGATAGACATAGTTTATTTTATTAAATTATAAGATCTCAATTCAATTTGTCTCCGTAAAGGATAGTTTAAAATGCAAATTAGTAGAGAGTGTATTTAGATAAGCCTATACACATTTATCATAAATAAATAATATATTTAATTTCCTTAATATTTACAAATCAGTCTAGTTCTTATATTAAGGATAAAAGGGAGTATTATAATATAAGTAACTAATTTATTATAATTAATATAATTATATTGATTTTAGACATGAATATATTTAGATAATATACTACAAAATTTTTACATCTTTAATCATATAATTAATTTTTACTTTTATTTATGGTTTGTATGCGGGTAGCTAAATTAGACACATGTTGAGAGGGAAGAGGGCCTCTCTATTTCTCTTACCATCCACTTCTTTATTTACTCCATTAGATCAATTCTTACACTTAAGAGTTAATGTCCTATAAAAAGTAAAAAAGAATATATAGAATGCTTTAATAAAAGTATAAAGATATGAACTAATTATATTAAATTTTAATAATTTAAATTTATTTATTTACATTTTTTGTTATTTAATATTATAATAATATTTTCATAAGATATTAAATCTCAACCGTCAAATTTGATCTAATGGTGTAAATAAAGAAGTGGAGGGAAGTGAACGGTAAGAGAAATGGAGAAGCCCACACTACTACAAAAAAAACACTTTTAACTTTTGTTTTTAGGCATTTTCTACATCCCTTTTCATGTGGACGCCTATGTGAGCAATGTAATAAAATCTGAAAACAACGTCCGTTAAAAAAAAGACGTTGTAAGAGACTTACGGCATCCCTTTTTTAAAACAGACGCCATAAGTCTGTAACTTAGGCATCCCTTTTTCCAAAAAGGGACACCGTAAGTTTTTTAAAGCATGAATAGTGACGATGAATAGTGGCATACTTTTAGTCAAACTTCTTAATTAAAAAATCCATCATCTTCATCTCCACATGCACTGTACTAGATCTGATTGTGAAAAAGGAAAGGAAATTATATACTAATAATAATAAATAGATAGGAGAATTAGATCCAAATGCAAAGAGAATGTAAATAGAGGCTGACATGTTAGATTTGAGAAGTGATGAAGAGAGAGATTGTCGTCGCAGGTAGGGGCACCGAAGGACATGACGAGAGCAAGGAGGATGGTGAGAACACCAAAGGAAGAACTGGAAGAAGCCATTTGAACCTATGGAGTGTGGGTTTCTCTCTATAACTCATTTCAGAGAAACTGAGAAATGTCACGGGGGGCGAGAGAGAGAGAGGAAGGAAAGAGCAGGGAGGGTGGTATGTGTTTTAATGGAATTTTTTTTTGGCAATGTATATATTTAATTTCAAAGAAAACAAGTCTTCTACTTCCCCAATGTAGATAGGGATGCTAAAAGTCAGC
Source organism: Albizia julibrissin (assembly GCA_037074505.1). Taxonomy (NCBI): domain Eukaryota; kingdom Viridiplantae; phylum Streptophyta; class Magnoliopsida; order Fabales; family Fabaceae; genus Albizia; species Albizia julibrissin. The sequence continues at coordinate 15,302,983 of CM073481.1, read as the reverse complement.
TTTTGGAAGGTGGCGTCACTATTAGCGTTCCCATTTAAATTAAAGACGCCAAAGGTGGCGCCCCTAATATTAGGGAATATAGAATGCCACCTTTTGCGTCCATTTTTGGAATTGAGACGCCTAATCTGTCAAAATTGATGCACAAAATTACAAAAATGCCATCATCTTTATTTTTTACTTTCCTTCTTAAACAACAGACGTTTTTTGTTTTTTGAGGTAGTAAAATCTTAATCTTATGCCCTTAGATATATAAAGGAGCAAGTGATGAGCATTAATTATGAATGACGTGGGTGTTAAATAATAATGCTAGTAATTAACAATTTCATTTTCCATCACCTTAACTCAGACGCAAGCTGTATGTTTTTATTAATTTTTAGAGTCAAGTCAACAATTCATTTCTGGATTTTCATAATTTGACTGCGTGTTTTCAGTTGTGCTAAGACATCGGATCCAATGCTAATTTTAAAGATGAGAATCCAATGTGTCTGATTGATCGGTCTACATCCTCTATATCAATAAAATAAAATCTAAAAATTTATTTTTTATGCGAAATCTAAAATTTACTTTTATTCTGTAATTCTCAAATTTAATCTGTAGGTCAATTGTTATTTTTAATTAAGAATTTTAAATTTTTCTTACAAATCACCACTACTTCATTGCTTTCTATAAAACACAGTTAACGGCATCATGTTGATAAAAAGTTAGTTAAAACTTGTATTAAAAAAAGTTAGTTAAAACTTTAAATGAATTAGAGACAATAAATATGTAAAAAAAAAAAAGATTGGTGACAGCATCTAAGTGTCTCTTATAAATAGGAATAATTCATAGTCAAAAATTATCTCTTATATAAAAAGGAAACGAGGGAGTAGACTGGAACTACCAAAGCATTGAGAATCCAAATGTCTAGGTGCTTTTAGTTGCAGTAATTAAACAACGCAACTACCCACTCCCATTAGTGCAAATGAAATTTTAACTTTTGTGTTTAGAAAAACTTAGGAGATGAAGGCAAAAAGAAAAGAGTACAGCTTAGCTACCCATGTGTAGGACAAAGACCTTCATTTTTATATTGATCATATATGAATGTGATTAATTAACTCTTAATTATTATTATTATTATAACAATATAGGAATAGACCAAGACTATTTCCAAAGCTTGAGTCAACTGTTTTATTCGTAGCTTGCTCAATTGAATTCGACTTAGTTAGCAGAAAATTAGTTTTTATCCTATCGCATTAGAAAAATAAACTTCGCTTAAAAAAAGAAGAAGAAGCATAATATCCTTTATCCTCAATATCATAATAAAAATTTGTCTTTGTCATGAGCAAATTAAAGAACGCTCGCTCTTAGTGTTTGACTTTTTTGAGTTTTCATTTTTGAAAAAAAAAAAACAGCAACTTGGTGATTAAAAGATGCCATTAAGATGCTATAAAAAAAAAGAAAAAAGAAAAAAGATGCCATGAAGAGAACCACGTGGTCGTGGGAACAATATAGCACTCTAAAGCAAAAAATAAAACACAAAATAGTAAACAATGGTTAAGTACATGTAAAAAAAATAACTTGCTAATTTTATATAAACCAATATACTAAGTAAAACATTAAAAAATTATTTTTTTTTTTTTGTCCAACACAAACGATTACACTACATCCAAGAGTCAGATCACAAAAATGTGTGTGTGTGTGTATATTATAAATAATGAAGTTGCAATCATTTTTTAAGTAAAATTATATTTAAAATTTTGTTTCTGCAAATTAACTAAACTCGATATAAAGTTTATTAACGAATTTAATTTTTAAAATAAATATAATTTTTCTGACAATTTTAACTTAAATTTGTAAATTATGGCTGGGTCGTATAAATTTCTTATCACAGCCCATCATACAACTCTGGAGTGCGGAGTTGGATTTCCTATAATTTATTTTGCGAAGGATAACAGGAAGAACCAAAGAATCTAAAGTATCTTTAAAGTTGAAAGTTGTAACTATCAACCCACAAAAAATAAATTGTCATTATTTAAAAAAGAATGAAACATGTTTAATTAAAGTTTTGGGTGGGTATCGTCAAGAAATTCATAGATCGGATTAAGCAAAACAAGTCCAAACATAAGATTCGAAAGGGTTAAATATTTTATATGTTTTAAATTTTGGATTTTTTATATTATTTTTGAAAATTTTATTTCATGACACCCAGAGATTATGTGGCAGGTGTCTTTTTCTTTTTAAATTATTGAATATATTATTGCGATTTTCTTATTAAAATTGGTCATTTATTTTATTTTTTATGTTGATAAATTTAATCAAAATCATCCAAACAATTATTTAAGCTATTCACTTTGTTTCATTATATTAGTTTTTTTTGGGGAAAATGCTTGTTGCATGTTGTAGGAAGTTTTTTTTGTTTAGAACTAGCAATACTCCTCAGCTCCTATTAATAAGGTAGATGGAGAAGAAATTTTTGGTCATATATATATATATATATATATATATATATATATATATATATATAAGAGAAGTAGTTTTTGTCATATTATATTTACAAGTCACTTTATTAAATTTTTCATATAAATATATAATTTTACCATTCATTTATTATTATATGGATTTTATTGTCACGGGATATAGTGTACATTAAACAGAATTAATGAATTTTAAGATTTTTCTTAATTTTGATAAAATATAATAAAAATGACTTATAAATAAAACTAGACAAATCTCTTGCACATAGCAATACTTCTCTTGTTTTACCATCATTTCATCCAACAATTTAACTAATTTATCTTATCCACAATTAAACAATGTGGTCATATCATACGGCACCTATCCCAACACAATTAAATGAGGGTAAATTCTGATAAAGCATGTCATAATTTTATATATTTATTGCATTTCTTAATTTAGATGCAATAACCATAAAAAAAAACTAGGAGTATAGGATGGAACTGAGGGAATATAACATTAAAAATTATATAACAGTAATTTATTATTATAAATTTATAAGATATTTGGCATTTTAAAAAAATTATAGTCAATAATTTAAATTTTGATTTTTTTAAAATTAAAATCTTTTAGGATCATGTATTGTTGAATAATGTAGTTTTAGCATGAAACAATACATTTGAAAAGAAAGCAAAATGTTCACAATCAATAATGTTTGAAGTTTGAACACATTGGTGGCTTCTAAATTTATAATTTCAAGGCATGCATGTGAAAAGATGAAGTGAATATAATTATTCAATGATGGCACTGTTTAGAAAACATAATTAATTAATTATAGCATTTTGAAAAATGAATGAATGAAAAAATGGGAGGGGGAAAACAAAGCTCAATATATCATTCAAAGGTAGTTTCATGATTATCACAAAAAAAGGTAGTTACGTTCCATGATCGTAAACTTTTGGAGTCGCAATTGAGAAAAATGATGATAATCAATGATATATTATGTATTGGAAGAAACATAATTGTTATGAGCATTGATTGATTTTATGAAGGCAAACATGTCATCTGCTAAATAAAAGTCAATTACGTGATATTTTTATTTTATTTTGCAATCGATGTCGTTTTAAACTTAGGGAGTGTTTGAAAAGATCTTACAAAATCACTTCTGTGATTTAGGAGATAATTTTTCTCACATGCTTATCTGGTCCTCCATATAATTTATATCTAATATATTTCATACAGATCAAGAAAAATCTTAAATTTCATTAAGTCTGTAATAAAATTCAACAATATTCTAACTTTATCTCTATTTAATAGATATTACACCTATGGGAATGAAGTCTATACAATAACAAATAAAAATTAAATTTGTACATTCACATAAAAATTTTATTTTATATTTATATTAATAATTTTATAAAATATTAAATCTACACCCTTCATTTTTTAAATTTAAAGGTAAATATGATATTATTAAAAAATGATGAGAAAATAGAAAATGAGAGAACCAAACTCAAAAAGAAAATGTGGTTTGGGGTCACTGAATAAAATATAGTACTTCAATTACAAGAGAATCCTTGATATTATTCTGGCATAACTAGTTTCAATATTGTTAAATATCAATCCTTTAAAAATTATATCACTTTTAAGTTCATTGAATATATATATGTGTGTACACATATATGTATGTATGTGTGTGTGTTGACACACTTCAATTAAACAAATACATGTAGAAACTTAATTGAGTCTATATATAATAGAAAATTTTAAAAGTTGAGTTAGATATAGGTTTTAATTAAACATTATTTTTAAATTTCAAATTTTAAGTTGAAATAACAAAATATACAAATTGAAATATCATAAATTGATTAAACTTATTTTCAATGGAGTATACTTTCTTCCTATTCGTTTTCAATATATGCAAAATAAGCCCTAAACTATTATTTCATCACAACAAAGTTGGAACTTGGAAGTTACTATATTTATATATATATCGTACGCAGGTTGAAACATATCTAAGATAAGATTACCCGTATACCGACCCCGGCGAAGACTTCGACTTTCCAAATAAGCTAATAATCTATCGTGCAATATACTAATACTAGCAATAATAAATAACTATTGAAAAATATTCGAAATATCTGATTTTTTTTTTGTTAAAGGTATAACCCCTTTTGAGGCTTAGAGCACGAATAGTTTTCTCCTTTTCCAATAAATACACTTCTCAAGATTCGAACTTATGTTGTCCTCTTTATAAGAGTGAAACTGCGCACCACCTTAACTAACAATTTGTTATTTTTTGGAAGAATTACTATGAGGTTGTAAAGAAGGGGCTTAATTATTAAGAAGTTCCAATAACAAGTAAAATGATGTCATTTTTTTACACTCGAACTTGTCATTGCTTACTTTTTAGTTGGCATTGGGTCTTCTTGATAATTAAGTTCATTTATTGGGATCTAATAGTCCCCCCTTTTTTGATTTCGTTAAGGGTTTCCCCCATATTTGATTTTTTAGAGTGTAAAGAGTTTTTATTTTTTCTAATAAGTGCATTTTCTGGGATTCGAGGATTCACAGCTTGTTGGTTATTGAAATCTTTTTCTATTCACAATGTTAAGTCTTGATTTTTTTAATTTGAAAATATATAAAACATATAATATTTTTTATTTTATGTTTTTATACAATTAAATATAACATCTAGCCTTAATAGGAACTAGACAAAGAGTTATTTTAATTATAAATATAAGACCCAAATTAAATTTTAATTTGAAAATATATAAAACATATAATATTTTTTATTTTATGTTTTCGTACAATTAAATACAACATTTAGCCTTAATAGGAACTAGACAAAGAGTTATTTTAATTATAAATATAAGACACCAATTCAATTTGTCTCCATAAAGGGGAGTTTAAATGCAAATTAATAGAGAGAGTATTTTACATAAATCAAAACGTATTTATGATAAATAAATAATTTATTAATTTTCTTAATATATACAAATCAATCTAGCTCTTATATTAAGGACAGAAGGGAGTATTATAAGTAAGGTTATTAAACACATACCAGAGACTGAATCGGTCGATACAGTGGGTTCAGGGTCAGTAGGTCAGATTAGAGTTAACTTGGAGTCAGACCCATGAGAAATAAAAAAATTAAAAAATAATTTAATACCATCCAAATACTAAGTAATTATATACTTATGCAAAATATTTTAAATATTTTAAAGACATTCTCATTCATTATTTTAAAAAATATTTGCATAGTAGTTTTTTTAGAAAGTATAGCCTCAAGCTCATTTACATCTCTAAACCTAATCCTAACTAGTACTCTCATTCCTTATTTTCCTTGCTACATCTGACACACCACAAAATTCACAACCTTTTAGCTTCTTCTTACGGCTTAATTCTTCTTTGGTTGCTGTTTGCTTAATGAACCATCTTAGGCTGTCATCAATCGACCCTTACCAACATTTATCTCAGATCACAGCAGTTTCTTTTGCTCCTCTCATCCCTCTCTCTCCTCTTTCTCTTCTCCATCTCTTCTCCCTCTTTTCTGATCTAGATTGCGCCCCCACCAACATCTATCTTAGATCTCATCAACTATGTTTTCTCCTCTTCTCCATCTCTTCTTATCTAGATCAAGTATTTGAACTTTGAAGCAAAAAGAATTACTCAGGGACTCGTCCCATAGGCTCAACCGGACTAGCTAGTTGACCAGTTTACCGATTTTTGAATCAACTTGGCAAATCCAGTTCGATTTTTATAACACTGATTATAAGTAAGTACTTTATTATAATTAATATAATTATAATCACTTAAAGGAGTGTGTCGGCTTATGTCTTGCTAATCTCTTAAAAATTAAACCACAGATTACAATATAAGGTGTGCAATATCTCAAATTTTGAGCCTAGAGACTTGAGAATAAGCCTATATCAGTAAGACGACTAAACCTAGTTTGGTAAAAGTCTCAAGAATGTCGAGAGATAGAAAGACTCGCCAGGACTAGGCGATTCGGTCCTACCAGGTAGCGGGCCCATTATGTGTAAATAGTAAGATCAAAGTATTATGCAGATATGTACAGGGAAAATATATGGTTCCACTGGGTTGGTAGAAAGACGCCACCCAGCTATGCCATGAGGTAAGGGATTGATTAGTCAAGAGAAATAAGCCGGTATAGGTGTGCACATGGCATTTTCAAGGCAGACATGTGTACCCTATGTTTTTAGAGTAGATGCTGATATGTGGTGCCATGAAGGGCCCACGCACATACTCCGTCCTGGTGTCATTTAGCGGGCCTCGATATGTGTGTCATACTCCCGAGCAAAACCCTAGTGGAATCTAAGTAGATACCGATAAAGTAACTTTATTAAAGTTGCTTAATAAAGTAAGTAATGATGATTCATGATGGACAACTTTTGTGTTAGCTTCTTAAGAAAGTGACACATGTCCTATAATCATTACATATGCTTTTTACTTTATGTGTTGGATTCACAAGAGAGTGATACTTGTCCCTCATCATTGTACTTCCTTTTTCCACTTTTGTGTTGGCACCTCTGGGAGACGCCACCTAGCACCTGAGTCTGAGGAATCCACTGGTCTTTGGCTTGGTCATGTACTTGACTTTCCGAACATCGAACCTAGGAGTTCGTGAAAATTGTCATGCCTCTCCTTTCCCTGACTAAAGTGACGCTTAGATAGAGAGAAAACAAGATCAAAGAGGATACTTGGAATCTTAAGATTAAAGCACAAGGACACTTGGCAAAAATCCAACATATTCCTCCCCTTTGTTAAACATTTGATCCAGCTAACGAAAGAGAAGGGGAAATAGCCAAAAATCACAAGAAATTGGAAGAGGAGAGAAGAGTATGAATAGTAAAAATCTCAAAGTTTCAGAGCCGATTCTAACCCCGAATTGCCGTTTCCAGTTGGTAAGTCCTTCAGAAAACTTCTTCTACTCACTGAGATCTTATTTCTATGGTCTCAATTTTCTAATATGAGGCATTTTGTTCCATCTAGTTAGCTGGAGTATGGTCAAAATTCTGAACCGGTTGTAGAATTGTGAAGAGGTAAACCTTGGCTTCATTTTAAACTGAGTATCTTGAGGTTTTATTGAGTTTTCATATTTTGTTGATTTTTGTCCAGAACCAGAACCTGGAGAAAAAGTGTGATTTTTGTGTTTTTGAGGTTAGAAATGGATTCTACACACGATTTTATATGGGAATAGGTTGTAAACTTGATTTTAGAAGGGTTTGATTGAAAACCCAAAGGTTGAAGTCAAAATAGTAGTGCTGTCAGATTTTATTTTCTGGAGGTAGTCTACTTATGATAAGTTTTTGAGTGATCAAATATTTTTCAATAGCCATGAAACTTTCCATAATAGTAATAGACCTTTCAAGATTTAATTTGATAGGTATTATGTGCCATTTGGATCAGTATATTAAGAGCTATGAATTTTTAAAGTTAGTTGTTGCCATATTATATTTCTGGAAGTCAATTGTTGTGGTGAAATTTTGGAAGACTAAACCTTGACCAAAATTTATAAAAATTTTCAGATTTAAAGTAGATATTATAGTCTTTAATTTTATATATAATATGTATCATTTGGGTTTGTGTATTGTAAGATATGATTTGTTAAAATATGAGCATTGAATCTGGAAAGAATCCTAAGACAGGGTTTTTCTCAAGGTTTCTGGAATTGTGTGCTCATAATACGTAGAAGAAGATATTTTTTCTTTAAAATATACTTAAAAATATTCATATGAGACTTTAGAACACCCCATTTGGAGTTCTAGAGATTAAGTTATGAATTTTAGAAGTTAGGCTATTAAAACTAGGATGATTATGTGGCAGTAAGGGTAACATGGGAATTCTAGAACTGTGTGTTTCCAAGTGGCAGTGGGATCTATTTTTTTCCATAAAATAGACTTAATAAGGGTCACCTAGGTCTTTAAACCACCTAATTTGGATATTTTGTAGAAAAAGATATGAATTTTCAAAGTTTGTTGAAAATTCTGCTAACTTTTGGAAATTAGGTGAAAATAAGAAAGTAATGGCATTTTAGGTAATTTGGGATAAGTATGGGCCCAAAGAATAGAGTCAAGTCCTAGAGGCTAAAGTATCCCATTGAACATTTATTTTTTATGGCTCTAATGATATGGTTATTTATCTAGGGCCATGAGATGACAAAGAAAAAGCAATGGAACCAACTTCAGTAGTTGGAAGAAAAGGTACAAAAAGAGACCTAAAGACAAGAGGTAGTGAACTTACCCTACTTGCGTGTATTGATATGTATGCTTGTGTGTTAATGTGCATGATTGCTTTACTTTTCTGTCTATGTGTAACATAGTTGAATGATTGAAGCTCTGTTTTCTATTGATGCTATGACCATATGTCAAAAATGTGAAGCATTGAGCATGCAGATATGTCATTATGTTAACATGAGCCTATGTAAGGCAAGTATATCATGCAATAACATTTATTTTACATGCATTGTTGGTATTGTTTACTACTGAGATTCCCCTAAATCTTACCCTCCCCCACCCAACCATTTAGGCAGATGAGCACAAGAAAAGAGTGTAGGATGATACATCTGAAGAAGAAGTTGTAGATGAAGAGTTGATGAATTATTACACGCTATTCCTTTATGTATTAATATTTTATATAGTTATTTGTATAACCTGCATGACGGATGAATTGAATTCTCTAAGCGCAATAAATGAACTAAGAGTGGGTAATAGCACAGTACGAGCTCATTAATTAAGCAGAGGAATTGACAAGCCGAGAAAAGCCTCGATAATAATGAATAGAATAATTGAAAAGTTAAGTGAATAGTAACCCCGTGAATAAAGTTAAATATTTTGGTAAAAATGGCTTTACCGAATGAATAACGACCCTGTGAATTGAAAGAATAATGGTCGATAATGCTTCCGAAATGCAATATAAAGGGGTCTAGGGACGGGCGTTAAAGGGTGTAATCTTGGATCATCATTTAAGGAGCCTTTTCTTAATTACCTAAGAACTAGGTGTACTAGTTGACATGAAACAAAAGGTGAAATTTTGATCTTTTAATTACTAACTACTTTTTGCAAATGAAAATTGAATTGTTCTAAACGAATTCTTCTTAGGATTTTTCTTAAAAATATGAAATGGAATGATGAAGGAATTAACAAAATGAGAGAAACAAGAAGATTAATAATGGAATGAGCTTTCATAGCAATGGAACAAGTAATCCTTACTTCAAATATTTATGGGAGATTAAATATGCTAGCTTCAAAAGACTCTAAGGGCCACCCCTTAAACTAGGCCTAGCTTAGATTAATTAATATCAAGCCATCTTGAATATTAATTTTTTTTAAATTAAGTTGATTAAGCACTCTAGCAAATAATAAACTTAAAATTGTATTTAGCTTTTAATCCAATAGCCGAGCTACCTTGTATTACCACTTAATTTTCTCATTAATCTTAATTTAACAATGGCCACCCGTATGAAAAATCAAGATTAATGATGCTAAAGCCCAATGCTAAACACAATTAATAAATTCATATTCAATAAAACAATGCAAACACATGACACCATTGATCCACTAATCAAGCCATCTTGAAATTAGCAGAAAATATTCACAAAATCATCAATTCAATGACTAACCAACACACTGAAATGATAATTAAGCTAATTAAACACAATGTCAATCATCTAACAAATGTTCAAGTTGCAACCAATCTCTAAATACATCAAAATATATCAGTCTAACATTATAAAATTCATCCTAAGAACTATGAATCATAAATACAATGTAGAAATAAAGGAATGGAAGAGCAAAAACTCCCCTATAGAAGCTTCAAGTTCATGCTATTGCCATTTGCTACAAAGGATAAAGTGATTATGCCATAAACTACCATCAAAGATAAAGCCACATTCAATTTTGATTCACCAGCCATAGAGAAAGAAACAAATGGAGGGGATATCGATGAATAAAGATGGAAAATTATGGGTGACAATGGAAGAGGGAAGAGGACAACAACATATTGGGTGAAATCAAAGAGACAAACACTAAAAAAACTATCATTTGGTAGCAGTTAAATTATAGTGGTTGTAAAAAATCACTACAAATATCAGGATTTGTAGAGGTTTTAAAGGAAGCTGTTACAAATTTGCAACTGTATGACTCATTAAATGGCGCACCAGTAAGAGACGGTAATTTGTAGCAATTATGTAAAAAAATAGCTACAAAATGTAGCGCCTTTAGTAGTTACTTAGTACCAGTTGAGGCATACTAACTGCTATAAAATTCTTGGCGCCACATTTATGGCGATGTTATTTGAAGCAGCTAACAAGGAAAAATCGCTACAAAATACAAAGGGTTGCAACTTTGTAGCAGTTCTCTTAAACCACTACAAACTGTTTCATGGTTTGTAGTGGCTATTGAGGCAATAACTGCAACAGAATCCAAAGGGTTGCAACTTTGTTGCGGTTTTGGGACATTCGCTACAAATTGTCACTTGGCTAAGGTAGGGTTTCCTTATTTAAAGCTATTGAGGTAGAGGTTTTAGAGAGAAGCAAAAGGATCTTTCATCCTTTGGCCTCAACATCTTGTTCAAATGGAGACAGCACCTGCAATGGTAGGAAACACCTTATTATTATTTGAATTTTAACATCATACTTACAATATTTGTTTTGTGTGTTGCTAGGATCAAGAAGAAGCGGCATGGTTTCCCTTGATGGCGCAACTACAGAATATTCATACAAAAATTAACAAAATCGACTTGGAGATGCCGTGTGGGATTGTGGGTAGTACAATCTCGTATAATTTTGTAATTGATAAGAAAGATATTAGAGAGTTCCTATCTTTGCTAGATATATACATAGGATGGGTCACATTTGCAATCCTGTGAGTTTATTTTTTATTTTTAACTTTAATTAATGCACTGATATTTAGGATTTTTAGGTTGCTACATTCACTAAGTCATTTCTCATTTTAATTCTGTGGTAGCTACTTCCACAAAATGTGTGTTGAAAAAGAGCTCAACAATGTATATGGATTCTTGTGTCCTGGCTATATATCAAAGCGTAATAGTCATAGGTTGGAAGATAGGATGAAATATTTAGGATATTCAATTGGACAAACTCAGCTGCCTTGTTATCTAGCACCAATTGTGGAAGGGCAAGTAACTTAATTTTATCTATTTATACATATTTAGTTTGTTAAGAAGTATCATGATATCTAACCTCACTTTAATCTATATATGTGATTATAGTTATCATTGGAGTCTTTACGTTACTTGTCCCCCCATCAACGTCATCTTTTGGTTTGATTCATTGGGTCGCAAGCCAGACGAAGAGATAAAAACCATTTTCAATACGTAAGTTAATTTGTTTGTAAATCATTGATTTTTTGACTTTACTAAATTGTTTTAATGTCTTCTATTTTTTATTTTAATTATAGTGCACTGAAGACATATTATATAATGGGTGGGAAGCAAGAAGGTAAAAGTAGTTCGACGAAGTGGTTCCAGCCAAAAGTAAGTTATTTAAATTCAAGTTCTTTAATTGACAATCGTTTCACATATGCCTTTATTCTTTTTTACCGTTTGGTTTTGATGTATAGTGCCCTCGACAATCAGGGAACACTAAGTGCGGCTACTATGTTTTGCTATATATGTATAACATCATTTTTAGTGGACTGACTACCAATTTTGAACAGGTGATCATTTCTTTATTCTCAACTAAATTTCATTTTTGTTCTTGTAATTGAATAGTTAGTTATTTTATTCATTTGATTGATTTATATTAACTTATTCTCTAATTTGCACACATAGTTTTAGTAATCGGGACCCCTACTCAATCGAAGACATTAATTTGGTCTGAAACCTTTTATCAGGACATCTTCTACAACACATAGATGGTGTGCAGAGGTTTCTTTTTACATAGTGCAGTGGTTTAGTGCAGTGGTATATTATGTTTCCATACTCTAATACTTTACCTCCAGTTAGTGTCTTAGTTTCTTATTTGTATTGAGTATTATGAATTTGTTAGAGAAGACTTTGGAAAATGATGATGATGAAGCATTAAAGATTTAAGGATGTACATGTTTTAAAATGCTACTATAGTCCATTTGATTTAGGGGCTGCCCTATTTGTTATAAAGCCCTCATGCTAGTGGTCTTGTTAAATCACAATGATGTCCTTGTTTGTATGTGAATTGCAAATCCCTTATGACATTCATATGATGCATTTTCTTAGCAAGAGTAAGTTCTCCATTTGTTTTACGAGGGACATGGTATTTCTCATTTGAGTAGTATTTTCCAAATTCAAAATATAATAGTTGTCTGAAAATTGGTACTTTTTCACTGCTGAAGAGAAAGAAAAAAAATGAAAAATTCTTTTTTTAAAGAAAAAAGAAATACAACGATTGTTTTTTCAAAAACATTCATTGTAAGTTCTCACTCAGAACATACGACGACTGTTTTAAAAACAGTTGTCCATTTTAAAACTTTCCACGACGCTCACATATGTGTCCCCCTGAAAATGGTCGTCTAAAGGTCATAAAAACGGTCGTTAAAAGTGCCTTTTGTAGTAGTGTTCGTCTTCAGCCTTGGGTATGTTTTCTTTCTGGCATTACTCTTCTTTTTAGGTGTAATCGTCTTTGGAGGAGGAGGAGTTGGAGTTGAAGACTGGGTTGGAATCGGAGTTGCCGTTGGTGTCAATGTCTCAATGGATTGTGAGAGTGAAAGGGAAGATGATGAAGATGAAGATGAAGATGAAGATGGAGATAGTGTAGATGATTTTCGGGAGACTTGGGGAACCTTGGTACTTTCCATGGTGATTTGAAAATAAGAAATCATAAAGCAATCACAGAAATCAGAGTTTCGATAGATTGTGAGAATTTGTTCTTTGTTAGTGCTCAGTTGGAAGATTTAAATGCTGAATCTACTATTTAGAAAGGATATAAGAGTTGTAACTGATGATTTATGGTAAAGGAGGTGACGTTTCAGGGATTAAATGATCGAAACAGGAATGTTCCAGAGTATCGAGTGAAGAGAAGCGTTCGAGTTTGAAGGAAAAAATGTGATGTTTGATCTTTGAGAATTGATATAAACTTGTGACACTTGAGTTCTACCCTAAGAACTCGAGTTCATATGAGCTCGAGTTTTCCCCTGAAAACTCGAGTTCTGCAGAAAATTGTCTATACTGATACAACGTACTTGGCTTGAGTATAACTTGTAGACAATCAAGTTAATTTCCAATTCCTTATATCTTTATACTCAAGTCCTCTAAGATAACTTAAGTAAATTATGCTTTTGAATCAAGCTAACCTGAAATTTCCCCCCTGAACTCAAATTTTATACTGAAGTTTCAATAGTAAACTTGAGTTTTGACTCTGAAACTCGAGTTTTTCCCTAAACTTCTTATGAACTCGAGTTTTCACTCAGAGTTCATGTATCCTCTGTTAATCTCTGTTTTAAAGATTGTGTACAAAGCATTCCTGTAAAAAAAACTTCTATATACTTTGATGATTAAGTTAGTATACCAATGATCGAAACATATACATAAATGCATATAAAACATAATTAATGACAAGGAATTCTTACAACTCATTGGGATTAGCCATTCTCAATTCTCTCCTTATATATAAAATTTTTGCTTTCTCCAATAGTTTTGTAAAAATATCTGCAAGTTGGAAATCAGTTGGAATGAATTCTATTTTAACATCCTTTCTTTGGATATAGTCAAGTATAAAGTGATGTTAGACATATATATGCTTGGTTCTTGAATGTTGCACGGGGTTTTTGGCTAAGCTTTTTGTACTTGTGTTGTTCCAAAAAATAGGTATCTCTTTCAAGTTGATTCCCAAGTCTTGAAGTTGCTGCTTTAACCACAATACTTAAGAACAACAACTTGCTGCAGTTATTTATTCAGATTTAGTCGAGGATAACGAAACAATGGTCTACTTCTTGCTAAATTATAACACCAAAGAGCTTCCAAGAAATTGACATTGTCCACTTGTGCTCTTTGATAATTGAATATTTATTACACTCATTTATATCTCTTGATTAATAAATTTAGATTGTTTAGTTAATAAATAATGGGCTTTTATGCTTATTTGGGCTTTGGGTGTTTTATTGGATTTAACATATTTTAATAATAAAAATTCCAGATATCTGAATGATCTCATTGTTGTCTCATTTTTTAGGTGATTCAGAGAGCAACAATTGATATGAAGACTTGAAAGGCAGATTCCACAAGAGGACAGTCAAAACTATAGTCAATGTTATATGTATTTTTCTGGATTTTTATTGGGCCCGAATTTTGTAATGGAGCACCATTTATTATTAATTTCTATTTTGGGCTGAACTGGTGGGCTCTGACCTATTTGTCAATTAGGTTTTTACTTTAGTTAGCTGAAACAATAGGACAGAACAAAATTTGGATGATTTTGGATTGAAATCAGAAGTTGATAATTCTCTGAAAAATGTTCTTCGTTTTCTTCGTTCATTCTTCAGATTTTCCAGCCATGTCCGGCTAAGCTTCTGTGGTTGACCTATGGATTGAGGATTCACGTTTTCAATCAAAGGACATACTTAAACCGGTAACGTAACTCGTTTCTATTTACTCTAATCGGATTCGATTTCTGGAATAGTTCGAATGTTTGTTTTAATGTTCGGATTAGCACATCCCAAGGACAAAGTTCGAATCGGGTTACAGTGATACTGTGCGATTGTACAGTAGCACGCCACGCATACGAACAGAACCTAGATGATCGTCTAGTCGAGGGATTTTCTGGATGAATGCAGAGATTTCAGTTCGTCCAGAACCAGTCACGAGTTCGCTATAATCTTCGTCCGATGATGGTAGGAAATTATGAATCTCAATTCTAGGTCAGTCGTTTTAATCTATTGGTCTAGTTCATTTTCGATTTCTGTCTTTAATATGAGGTTATTGTTTTTTTTTTGTTAATATTTTAATTAAAAGAAAACCCCCCCAATCGATCATTGTTCGAATGTTTTAGACCGCATGTGAATTCCGTGGGAAACGATCCAGGTTCTCTATACTACAAACTTTTATTGAAATTGGTTATTTTGCGAGAACTCGACAATTCTCGATCACTCTTTCTGTCAGTTTTGTATCCTGCATGATCTGAGTCTGAATAAGCCACTAAATATTCATTTCCTTTTAGGCACCATAAGCCAAGTTCTGCAGTGTCTCCTAAGTATCTAAAAATTCTTTTCACGATTTCGGTGTGAGAAACCTTAAGAGCATATTGATACCTTGCGGATATTCCAACATTGAATTGTATATAAGGTCTACTTGTAGTTAAATAGAGTAATGAACCTATCATTCCTCTATACTTAGTGATGTTAAATTCTTTACCCTTCACGTCAGCATCCAGTAGAGTGGTTGAGCTAATTGAAGTGTTAGCTCCATTTGAACTTTCCATTCCATACTTTTTTAACAACTCTTTTAGATATTTGGTTTAGGAAATAAAGACTCCCTTCCTTCGTTGCTTGATTTGAAGTCCAAGAAAGAAATTTAATTCTCTCATCATGGACATTTCACATTCTCCCTGCATAAGCTTTGAAAACTCTTGAAAAAGAGATTTGTTAGCAACACTAAATATTATATCATCTATATAAACTACTAAAATATCATTCTTGTTACGTTTGATGAATAACATTGTGTCCACTTTTCCTCTAACAAAGTTTTAATCAAGAAGAAATTTTCTCAGTCTATCGTACTAAGCTCTTGATGCTTGTTTCAAATCATTCAAAGCCTTTTTGAGTTAGAAAATATAATCCGGTTTTGAATCATCTTTAAAACTAGGAGGTTGCTTGACATAAAATTCTTCCATAATATAACCATTCAAAAATACAGTTTTAACATCCATTTGATAAATTTTAAAACCTTTAATGCATGCAAATGCTAAGAGTACTCGTATACCTTCCAATCTTACTACTAGAGCATATGTTTCCTCATAATCAATACCTTCTTCTTGATTATAGCCTTTGGCAACTAATCTTTCCTTGTTTCTCACAATGATTGCTAAGTCATCAAGTTTGTTTTTGAAAACCCATTTGGTTCCTATAATTGGACGGTCTTTAGGTCGAGGTGCCAAATCCCAAACTTGATTTCTTTCAAACTGATTTAATTTTTCTTGCAAGGAAATCACCCAATCATTATCAAATAGTACTTCTTCAATACAAGAAGGTTCAATTTCATAAATGAATGCAGAAAATGTAACTTCATTATGAATCCTATTTCTAGTTTTAAAACCTTCATAAACATCTCCAATCACTTATTCAATTGGATGATCTTTCATATGTCTCTATGCTCATGGCTGAGCATATTTATCGACATTCTCTTCACTTTGAAAATCATTTTGATAAAAAATGGTTATATTTTTAGTTTTCTTTGTCAACTCCATTTCTTCTTCATCAAAAAACCTTTATCTGAGGATCTACTTCATCAAACACAACATTAATTGTTTCTTCTACAATGCATGTTCTTTTATTAAAGACCCTATAAGCTTTACTTCTATTTGCTTCTATTTGAATATCCTAAAAATAAATCTTCATCAAATTTTGAATTAAATTTACCCAGGTTTTCTTTACCATTGTTGTAGATGTAGTATTTACATCTGAAGATGTGCAGATGAGCAAGGTTAAGCTTCCTCCCTTTGTATAGCTCATATGGTGTCTTTCCAAATAACTTGTGGATATATGCTCGATTAGAGATATAGCATACAGTACTCATTGCATCCTCCCAGAACACTTGTGACACTTCTTTCTCTTTGAGCATCACCCTTGCCATTTTTATGAAGACTCTGTTCTTTCTTTCCACAACTCTATTTTGTTAAGGCGTTCTAGGTGCTAAAAAGTTGTGATCTATTCCTTGATTGTTGAAAAAGTCTTCAAAGAGTTGATTGTCAAACTTTCCTCCATGATCGGTCCTGATTGAAACAATGTGTTAGATATGATTAGTTTTGATGATGCCAAATATATATATCAAATATTATGAGAGCAGAAGTTTGCATAGTATACTTTTCAAATACATTGACTAACTATTTGATATTGCATATATTGTAGATTAGTCAAGCAATGGAAGAAAGAAATTGAGGAATGAAGAACTTGCAAAAATCAATGAAAAATAGCAAGTTTCAAGTTCTACGGTTACTATAGCAGTAGTACTGTAGCATACGGTTACTGTAACATTTTCACTGTAGCTACTGTAGCATAACTGTAGCAATTGAGTGATTTTAGAAATCACTCGAGTGATGAATCACTCGAGTGATTCTGAGAACAGTAAAAATCACTTGCAGTGATTCACATATCACTCGAGTGATTTTCATGCTCTGTTCTTCGTCCAGCTGAGCGAGGTATGATTATTCGATCATATCTCTCAAAATACAACTCCAATTGAGACCAAACCAGTTGCATATGAAACTAGACTCCCAATGCGTCATTTGGACACCAGAAGAAACATCAAAGGAGCTAAGATGAAGGAGATATAAGTGTTCGAATTTGGGATTCATATCAGCGTCACTTTCTGGAACAGACTGGGTATTTTGGCTATAACTCTCAAACCATAGATCCAATTGAGCTGAAACTGGTGCCATATGAAACTAGACCTCAAGAGCTTTCCATTGATATATAATACAGAATTTTTGGAGCCATATTCGAAGAGTTATGGCATCTGGAAATTTACCCCTGCTTGCTGAAGAATTGGAAACGAAACAAAGAGCTAAAGTGATCTGAACAACAGATCACTCGAGTGATTTTTAATCACTCGAGTGATATTGAAGATCACTCGAGTGATTCCAGAATTCACTCGAGTGATATGGCTTATTTCGCAGATCACTTCCTGTGGCGACAGAATCACTGCAGGAATTTTTCACTGTTCTCAATATCACTTCCAGTGAAATGGAATTCACTCGAGTGATATGAGATTTTCTGCATTTCACTTCCAGTGATCTCCAAATCACTCGAGTGATATCTCAGTTTTTCCAAATCACTTCCAGTGATCCTGAATCACTCGAGTGATGCGCCAAATCACTTCCAGTGATTCTGAATCACTCGAGTGATGCGGCAAATCACTTCCAGTGATTGAAAATTCACTTCAAGAAAAATTTATTGTTTTGCAAATCACTTCCAGTAAAGCTCAGATCACTCGAGTGATCAGCCAAAGTTTTCAAATCACTTCCAGTGATCCTCAATCACTCGAGTGATGTTGCATTTTCGCTGAATCACTTCCAGTGAATTGAAAATCACTGTAAGAATATTTCACTGTGTACCAAATCACTTCCAGTGATCTTGAATCACTCGAGTGATATTTGAAAAGTTGCAAATCACTTCCAGTGAATTGGAAATCACTCCAAGAAGAAATCACTATTTATAAAATCACTTCCAGTGATTCCAAATTCACTCGAGTGAAATATGGAATTTTCAATATCACTTCCAGTGAACCAGCAATCATTGTCAGAAGTTTTCAAAATCACTCCCAATGACATTATATTCACTTCCAAGTGATATTGCATTTTCTCATATAATGATTTATTGTTCCAGTATACGCTTTCCTACATACACTATAATCCATTTGCTATTACCTTCATAAACAACAACTGATTTTGCTAGTAAAATTCTATTATCACTGATTTCTCCAAATTGCTATCAAAATCATATGGTATATCATTTTACTACTCAGTTGCGAAAACAAGATCACTCTCGATGATCTTATTACTGTTTCTTTTATAAAACACTTCCAGTGATCCATATTAATCTGTTGAGATTCAAATATTTCTTAACGGTTATATTCATAAGTGTGTTACAGCTGTACTCCACCATCACGCACATGATAAATAACTGAACTCTCCATTCAAACGACAACTATTCATGGGCGGCAGCAAAATTCATAAGTAACGGAAGACAAATACTATTGCATCTATCAGACCAATGGGCAAACTGTAAGAAACGCTGAAGCATATGTCAGAGCACGATCAACGGGAAAATATTTAAATACACTCAACGACCGTGCAAAGCAATGGGACTCCAACCGAAGATGAAGTAGTGTCTGTCTAAGCATCAGATAGGATTACAACAGGAAAATATCCAAATGGGTTCAACGGTCAAATGAATCAACAGACTCTAACGGATGGATGTTTACAACGGTCATCTTCCACAACTTAGCTATAAATAGGAGAGAATTCAAACATAGAAAGATATGCAATACAATGAGAACATGAACATGCTGATATTCTAAGTCTTCTACCTCCGACCACTCTTTGCTCTACTTCATCTTCTATATTATGTATATTTGAGAGAGTGAATATTTGTATTGTACTTCAGTGAGTATCCTATCTACTCTGTAAGAGAGTTTGTAAATCCTTACAAATATATTTTTGTATTGAACTCAAGGTAGAGGGACCTTGAGAGGGTTGATTACCTTACGAGAAAGTTGTAGAGAGAATTGCTAATAGTACTTTCTGCTCGCAAGACTTACAAGGTGCAAGCAATAGAGAACGTTGCTGCTCGTAAGACTTATAGTGGTGTAAGCAGGAGAGAACGTTGCTGCTCATAAGACTTGCACGGGTAAGCAAGAGAGAAAGGACTTTGGGATTGCTTTGCTCAACTTACCGTAAGAGGGTGTAAACCTTACAGTGTGTAAGGGGGAGTAACTTCATAAGAGATTTGTAGAGGCTTTTCTTGTGCCCGGTTAAACAAGAAGATAATGGATTGGAAATCTCAGGAGGAGCCTGGGGACTGGACGTAGGTCATCGTGGATTGGACCGAACCAGGATAAATCACAGTTTGCATATTCTCTTCCCTAAGCTTTTACATTTCCAGCATATATGATTTACATATCAGCTTATGTTCCTATACTTCCGCATGTATTGATTTGATAAGTTGCGAAAAGATTTTAAAAAGATCATACCTTCTTATCACACACCCAATTCACCCCCCTCTTGGGTATCATCCAGTTCTAATACAATAGACATACCTTTCTCATTTTAGACCTTCTTGGCAAATCTAATGAAATTAACAAAAGTTTCATCTTTGGAAGAAAGAAATATAGTCCACATAAACCTTAAAAAATCATCAACAATAACTAGAGTATATAAATTTCCTCCAAAGCTTTTTATTCTTGCTAGTCTTACTAAATCCATATGAAGTAATTGTCATGGTTTAGAAGTTGAAATCTCATTCTTTGTTTTGAAAGAAGATTTAGTTTGTTTTTCCTTTTGACAAGCATCACAAATCATATCATCTTTGAATTTAAGTTTGGGAAGACCAACAACTAAATCCTTTTTGATCAACTTGTCAAGTTGACTCATGTTGACATGAGCAAGACGCTTATGCCATAGCCAACTTTCTTCAGTTTTACTTATAAAATAGTTTTATGAAGAATTTAAATTTAAATCAAAAGTATAGCAGTCACCATCCCTTTGAGCTTGGATCTTAGCTTTGATAGATTCTTTTTTAAGATGTAGATCCTTCTTATTCACTATCAGGCATTCTTTTGAGTCAAAAATCACCCAGTTATCTTTATCAGTACTTTGGCTCACATTTAGGAGGTTGTGGCATAATCCTTTGACATAGTATACATCGTTGATCTGAACACTATTGGTTCTTCCAACTTCACTAATTCTGACAATGCATTTAGATTTGTTACCTCTAAAGGCTACCTTTACTCCTTCTTTAGGTTCCAACATGGTAAACTTTTCTCTATCACTAGTTATGTGTCTCGAGCATCTATTATCAATGTATCATTTGTTTTTCTATGATGCTCTGAGACATACCTTAGAGTCTGATTCTTCCTCTTTAGCTACCAAGCATATGTTAGCAACTTCATCATTGTCACTTTCTTCATCTGAAGAACTATCACCCCATATGGATGATATGTATGCTGTCTGTTTCTACTTCTTCTTATCTTTGTTCTTAAAGCATTCAGACTTAATATGTCCCAGTTTTCCACACTCGTAGCATACAACTTATTGCTTTTTGTTTTCTTTCTTGTTCGAACCTCCTTATTGATTCTTGAAGTTCTGTTGACTTCTTCTATAGAACTTCTTGAATTTCCTGACGATCATTCCCTTATCATTATCGTCGAGTTCATCTTCTCTTTCAGATGGTTTATCCTCCTTGACAGCTTTAAAGGTAACTCCTTTTTTCTTTTTATCATCGAACTCTTCTAGCTCCTTCTTGAATTTTAGCTTTCCCTTATACTCAGAGAGACTACCAAAGAGTATAGCTATCGATCTCATCGATTCACCTTTGGCTTCTTCGATGGCTGTCATCTTTGCTTCCCATTCTTTTGTAAGAATGTTAAGAATCTTTCTTACTTGGGAGTTTTGATTAAAGGTTTTCCCAAGTGTTGCCAGCTGGTTGACAAGGTGGGTATATCTGAGTTCAAATTTAGATATTCTTTATCCAAGTTTCATCTAAAATAGATCATATTCTGTAATTAGAGAGTTGACTATATTCTATTTAATCCCGGAAGTACCTTCATGTGTGATTTCTAGTGCATTCCACATGTCATTCACTATTGGCAATGTACAGATTCTGAAATACTCCCTCTGACTAAAAGCGCTCTGTATAATTAAAATAGCTTTGATATTTAATGTTACTAACCTTTTGTCGTTGTTGTCAAATTCCTTTGGGCTTTTCTTTACAACTCTATCTTCAACTTTCTTCATTGTAACATAATCACCATCTTGTATTACATTCCATAAACCATATTCGTTTACTATTACAAACACTCTGAACTTTGCTTTCTAGAACGAAATTTGGCAAAACTAAGAGTTCTAGAAATGAAAGCTCCGTCTAAAAGAATATTTTCATCTATAGTTGCCATTTGAGTTGATTCTTCTCAAGCTATTAAACTCTTCTGAGAAGACCTTTCTCTGATACCAAATGTAAGAGGCAAGCTTCACCTAAGAGGAGGGTGAATTAGGTGATGTAGTAATTTTTTTGGATGTTACAGCGTTATCAAACTAAATGAAGAAAGATTATAGATGAGAGAATTTGCACATAGAGATTTATACTGGTTTGGCCCTAATCTCAGGCCTACATCCAGTCCTCAGAGATTAACACCTCCTAAGCTTTTCATTAAACCTCAAAGATTTAGTTGGCTCTTGGAATGTACAATATAACATTTGTCTACTCAAGGACTACGAGTAGAAATGTTATACACTTAGAACTTTCTCTCCCCCTTACAGCAAGTCTTACGAGTAGAGTAATTCCAACGACCTTTCTCTCTTGCTTACCTATACAAGTCTTACGAGCAGCAATGTTCTCTCCTACTTATACCCTTGTAAGTCTTACAAACAGCAACGTTGTCTACTACTTTCACCTTTTAAGTCTTACTAGTAGAAAGTCTTTCAAGGAACTCTCTTTATAACTTCTCCCATAAGGAAATTCTACCCTCTCAAGGTCCCTTTACCTTGAGATGAAAAATATAATGAAAGTGTTTACAAAAATCTCTTACATAGTAGATATGATGAATACTGAAGTACAATATGTATATAAAGAAAATATAAATTTCAAAGACTAGTGTAAACTCTAAGCTCTTTTCGTTTTTGTTCTTCTATATATTGTTCGTCTTTGAGTCTATATATATATAGTTGGTCTGGAGATAAAGTTGTAGAGTATCCGTTGTGGAGCAAGATATTTGAATCTTTAGACAAGTTGTCATGGTGTGTGTCAGTTACTCATAGTGGTTGTTGGCCCATATTTGGTGATAGCTAGCCCATATCATTATGTCCGCCATATTTAACTTCTTTAATCATATTTGCAATCCAAACGTTTAATAACCTATTTCACACTTGGAACATATGTTAATTGATGTTTAAGTATAGCAATAAGTATAAACATAATGATTAGATAATGATTAACTATATTCAGATTGAATTATGTAATTCACTCTGCTTCCGTTACTGACAAACTCGAGTTTTCAGTATTGTCAATACATCTCCAGGTTGTCTCTGATAGGAACTTGCAAGAGTTTATTTTCAAAGTTTAGTGCAAAAAGTGTCCAAAACTTGAGTTCTCTCTGTAAACTTGAGTTCTCCCTTTACTTTGAGTTTTCTGTATGACTCTCTGGTCGGAACTTACGAGAGTTCATTTATGGACTCAAGTCTTCTTGACACCAGAACTCAAGTTTTGGTCCCAAACTCAAGTTCTCCAGCTATTCCCTACTTCTGAGTATTTCTCTGGATAAAACTCATGGAAGTGCAAAACCAAACTCGAGTTATTTTATATCCAAAACTCGAGTTTTACAACCCAACTCTAGTTCTCCAAGAACTTCAACATTTTGACCAAATCTCTGATTGATAACTTACGGAAGTTCATTTTCAGACCTGAGTTCATTTCTTACCAAAACTCGATTTTAACTCTCAAACTCAAGTTCTCCAAGTATTGCAGGTTTCTGAGCAAGTCTCTGGAATAAACTCTTAAGAGTGCAAAAGTAGACTCGAGTACAACTTGAATCAAAACTCGATACACATGTTAAGTTCATTTTCTGGCTCAACCTCTATGTATAACTTATAAGAATTTAAATATCAACTTGAGTGCACTTCACACTACAACTCGAGTTCAATACAAAAACTCGAGTTCCCCAGTCAATGCAACATTTTGATTAAATTTTTGGAACAAACTCACTAGAGTTAACTTGCTAACTCGAGTACATTTCAGTCCAAAACTTGAGTACTCATTGGAAACTCGAGTTCTCTACTTGGTCTTCACAACACCAAAACTCTCAGGCAAAAACTCTCAGTGTAAAACTTCCAGAACTCGAGTTTACTTCATGTCACAACTCGAGTACTAATCCTGAACTCCAGTGTATCAACTTAAGATCACTTCCTGCAATGCACACAACTCGAGTGTTAGACAAAACTTACAAGAGTTATACTGAAATATGCTTACCAAACTCGAGTCCAGCTACCAAACTCAAGTTCTTCATCAATCCGTACTAGAGTTGCCTTCCAAAACTCGAGTACATCAATTGTTTTCCAGAACATGAAGTTGTGAGTTTGTGAAATACTTTTAACAACCAATATGATTCAATGTTCTTGTTTAAACTTTGTCATTCCTTTACAAAATAATTTATTATTATTTGTTATCATCAAAACATGGATTCTAACATGTATCACCTTATAAGTATTCTATACGATCAATGAATAAAGATATAGAGTTACTGCATAAATTATCAATTTACTTCAAGTTATAATTTAATTTTTAATTAATCAATTGTATTTAATTGTAATTTATTTAAGTGTTACTAATTTATTTAAATCTATGATATAGGATAGGTTTAAGGTGTGAGACAACAACAACAAGCAGTACACCTTGATAAAGATGGGGGATGGGTGGAAGAATAGGAGAAATAGTCTCTACCACATCATGAATATGGATGGGACGATGCCTCTACAATAGTTGATGGACGTTATGCCTTATGGCGTCCCACCTAATGACTGGGTAAGATTTGTCCAGTACAAGAGGAGCCCAAAAGGATAAGTAATTTTTTTCAATAATTATTATTTAGAAGGAAATATAAAAAGTATTAATGTTTTGTTGTTTTGTAGGCTCTTTTTATGAGAAACATCAGGAGCCAAAGGCACTAGAGGATCCATCACACAGTAGAATTGAAGACATTTGTTGTCATCTACAACAAATTGGTATTTTTTACAATTAAATTAATTTTAGCTTTATATTATAAATTTATTTTTTATTCTTAATAATTATAATTTTTTGTTTTAATTATTTTAGGAGAAGAAGGCTAACCAGGAGAATCGTCAGATGGACTAATGGGAGTTACTCACTGTCACGCATAGAAATCGGGATGAGACTGTAACCTCTTAGCTGGAAGAGGAAGCTATTGTAAGATATATACATTTTTTTAATATTTTTATTTTATTTAAATTAAATTGTTTAATAATTTTTCATAAAATGTGTGCGGCAGGAGCGGATTCAAAAGACATAGGTTGAGATGAGAGAGTCCTTGATAATAGAGTCACATAGGTCAGCTGTGGATCCCACTACGCCTCTAAAAGTGTTATGGGCCCAGTTGAGCACTTTGGATGCCAAACCCCTTAATAATTCGATATTTATTAAAGTCATAACACGCAGTTCAATGGGCGAACTAAAACAGCATAAACATACTGATATAAAGTACTTGATTATTTTACAGGAATTCCCCACAGGGTTTGTACTTAATATTTACAAATCCCAAAATAGCACAAAACTACAGATAACCAACACTACTACTTAGACAAGTCTGTGTTCTTCAGTATCTGGTATCTGCTTCCTTGCCTTTGGAGCCGTTGTCTCTTGCTAAATAAATTTTTAATTTGTGGAAAGGGGTGAGATTCATACGAATATCAGTAGTAACACACAATCAATCATATAAAATATAATAAATAAACATGCAATATACCATATCATGTAACAGAAATAAAATACTGAAAACTTGTCTGTTTGCTCGACGTTCAGGATCAAATGACTGTTTGACCCCTACTTGCTGTAATGTTCCGAAGCAGATAACTGTCTGTCCATACTTATCTCACTACCTCATATGGGTCCCACTTGATCTGATGGTACTTGTGATTTTCCCACACTACAGCTAGGTTTCATAACATGCAATTCATATCATAAAATATGGCAACACAAAGCATGTAAACAATCATATAGTGTATGAAAGATAGAGTTACTACTTGGAATCCTTTCCAACTGCTAGCTAATCCGGTCTAATAATTCTTTGTCAGGCTTAGACAAATGTCAAATCCTAAAATTTTTAATTTATAATAAATGAGTTATTACTTATTCATGTCTTATTTCTAAACTCATATAGTTAGTTATCTCTACCTAAAAAGCATAATTACCAAGATGCCCTTGAGAATCCGGTCTAATTCCCTTTATACCACATATAACTGTACTTTACCAAAAATTATGACTCAAGCTATTCCTACACAATTTTGTGTGTAGAATCTATTTTTTACCTCAGTTTTTCCAAAATCACACTCCATTTCCCAAAATACCCTTGGCAGCCACATGTTAGGGTTTTAGGGATAAAATTGTCATTTCACACCCTAAAGCCACCATACTCTATTTTTTATATGTTCCTTACACAATTTTTCATTCTAAACATAAGGGAAAAATTAAATCCATCAAATTCCAACCCAAACACTGAAAAATCACCTCTTACCAAAAATTAGGGAAAATGAAGTTTCATGTTTCCTTTCAACATAACACCTTCTTTTCACCTTAAATCAATTCTTGAACCCTTTAATTACACTTCCAATATGATTAATCAAAATTTGGGCAGCACCTACCATTAGGGTTTATTTTTTTCAAATTATAAAATCATAACAATCAAGCCAACCAATCAATCAAATCACCAACAACAACAACTACAAATCAATAAGAAAATCAAGGTTTCATGGTTTACCTCTTGATTTCTCTTATTTCTTCAAATTTTTCCCTCCTCTCCTTCTTGTTCTCTTTGATTTTCTTCTTGCTTCATGTAATTTCAATAAGGATATGAGGATTATAAGAGGTTTCTAATAATTTAAAGATAAGAACAAGTGAATTTTTCTTACAACTTACCCAGTTGCCTTCTTGATTTCCTTGTCTCTTCTCTTTGTTCTTTTCCTCTTCTAACTTGTGCTCTCTCTCTCTCTCTCTTCTCTTGTTGGCCAAAATTATGGCCATTGGAAGTGCTAAATGGCTTCTTGAATAATTCATTTCCACCTCCTTAAAAATAATATTAGTTTAATAGAATTTTGTACATGTCTCTTAGTTTTTCGTTTCTTCTATTTCTACTTGGTCTAATATGCTTCCACTTGGCATAATTTATGTCCAAGTTTTTATTTTCTTTCTTCCTTTTCTCCTTTGGCCGAATTTGCTCCTTAATTATGAAGAAAATAAGAGCTTCTTAAATTATTAGCCAAATGAATATTTTTCCATTACATTTATTCAATTTTGAATTAAATGTTGTCTTCCTTCTTCACTTTTTGTTTTTAGCCAAAATTTGCATAATAAATTGGGCTAAAATTTATGTTCTTCCCTTCTTCATTTTAGGCTACAATATTAGGCTTTTAAGAAGACAAAAATTAGGCTTTTATGTCTTAACTTAGCCAAAATTTTATGTAACCTCTACTTCTAATATTTTTCCATTTCAAGTGTACCAAAATTCACCATTTTATTCTATTTAATGTAACAAATGTACAAGGAATTTTAGTAAATAAAATTTGGGATGTTACATTAGATGTTGCAGGGTTATGGAGTTAGGCGCCAGTCCTAGCATAGTTTATAGTAGGAGTGAAGCATCTAATGCTGGGAGCTCTAGAGCAAGGACCTCTGGAGTCAAAAGGCCGAGCCAGACAACTATTAAGGAGATCCGTGTGAATGTTGCCAAGGCATAATTTTTGATATCCCAGCAGATCAAGTATAGGTTGATTTCTTCTATGCCTAGCAGACCCAGTAGCGAGAAATCACAAATGTGGTGTTGTCCAAGTCTTGGGAAAGGTTATTTCCTGTCGAGCTAGTTCCAGAGGTCCCGCCAATCCCTAGATTCATCCTCCAGCCAATTACTGACCAAGCCCTTGATCGTGTCGGTAATGATGATGCTATTAATTTTTGTTAAGCTCGTAACATGCTTCTTTAGAGTTTTAACAATTTTATAGTTATACATTTATGGTTATACATTTTTTATGTGATGTAATTATTTGAAATAGTTTATGGGTACAAATGGTTTAAACAATGTAATTATTTGAAATAGTTAATATGATGTAATTATTTGAAATAGTTTATATGATATAGGAAACTGAAATAGTTTAAGCCTTTAAGGAATCTAAAAAATAATTTCATTTTTTTAAATAATTATTGTTTCCATAATTACTATTTGTAGCGGTTGGAGCCTAGAAACCGCTACAAATAGTAATTTATTTTTTACAAAAAGACTTTGTATTTGTAGCAGTTGTATAACCACTACTCAAGCCTTTACAAAATGTATGTCTTTGAAATTTGAAAGCTTTAAGGCCCACTAATGATCGTGAAATTTGTAGCAGTTATTATTCCTTAACCACTATAAAGTGTATGTTTTTTAAATTTGAAAATTTTAATGCCCACCAAAGGTCATGAAGTTTATAGCAGTTGGGGTCCCTAAATCGCTACAAAGTGTAAGGTTTTGAAATTTGAAAATTTTAAAGAACGCCATCGGTCATGAAGTTTGTAACGGTTGTTGCCTCTAAATTGCTATAAAGTATACACTTTGTAGCGGTTTTACAACCACTACAAAATGTTGAATGTTAGAAAAGTTTGAATCTAATCATCCACGCACGCTTTATTTAGAAAACTCAAAATTCTCTTTTTACTCATCTTCTATACCAACTTTTTACACTAGCTATGGATAAGTCATGGATGAAGTTGCCACATAATTTTCTAGCATATTTGGCAGGATTAAACAATTTCTTGGATTTTGCAACATCTCACACTAGCTATAATGATAAGATCATGTGTTTGTATCCTAAATACAAGTTTAAGAAGTGGCATACACGATAAGTTGTTAGGGGATACTTGCCTGTGAAGTCTTTCCCAGAAGATTATACATCTTGGAGAGTTCATGGTGAGAAACCTAGTATGAGATATGATGCTCTACTTGGAAGTTCACAAGTAGGAGTTTAAATCGATCAAGATGATATGTTCATGATGTGTTTGGTGCTCATGATGATAACTTCAATAAAGAAATGCAAGGTTAAAACCCTGTGTTCTTGAAGAATTGAAAATTTGGCACCAATATTTGTAGCGGTTGACTAACCACTACAAATTAATTTAAATTTAACTTTGTAGCATTTTTGCAACAGCTACTAAATGGTTTAGAATTTTTTTTAAAAAAATCCTCAATAATATTTTCAATCTATTATTTCTATAGTATTTTTAATATTTTATCATTTAGATAACAATTTAAATAATAGTAATTATTGTTTAAGGAGAAGATTAAATTAAGTTAGATAAGTATGAATATTATGTATGTTTAATATAGAGAATGTGTAAGTAATAAGGATTTAGGTTCTCCACTAGTTTATAAAATTGAAGATGTTGTTTGGTTGTGGAAGCAATGTTGAAAAAGTAGTGGAAGGAACCTTCAATATCTATAGAAGGAAAAAACTAAAGAAGCAAAATATCTATAAGTGTTATATGAAGAAGGAAAATAAAATGAAATGATTAAATGAAAGATTTGAGCAAAAAAATTTACCATCTTTTGCTTAGTTCTTCATCAGCAGGTCAGGAAAAAACTGAGAAAGGAAAGGGGTGAGAAGAAATGGAAGAGAGTATGAAATAAGGTATAGTAAGGTAGTTTATAGGGATCAGCGTAACATTTATAGTAGTTAAGGTAATGGCTTTTGTAGCGGTTCCTATTTGTTGCAATTTGTTTTTGTATTTTGTAGATATTAATTAGAATTTTTAAAAATATATATATAAATTGAGCTTTACAAGAACAAAAGTTATATTTGTTTAATCAATATTTATCTCTATCCCTACAAAAAATGTGTAGAGAAAATATGAGTGTTGAGTATATTATTTTTTACAAAAATTATACTTAAATTAAGTGATAATAAAGAGTAACTTATAAAAATACACCGAACTATAAGTAAATTGACATCACCTTTGTTAAATTCTATGTTTTGATGATAACAAATGTTAATGAATGCTTTTGCAAAGGAATTTCAAAGTTTAAATGCATTTCACAATTTGATAAAATCATGTTGCTGCAAAATATCTAATATACTCGAGTTATGGAGCACAACTCTAGTTGTGCTTGATAAAGAACTCAAGTTGGGTTAAAGAACTCAAGTTTTGGTTGAAAACTTTAGGTTAACTCTTGCAAGCTTTGTCCAAAAGCTAAGCCAGAAATTGTAACAATCTAATGAACTCGAGTTGTGGAGAAAAACTCGAGTTATGAACTAAAGAGAACTCGACTTTTGGCAAAGAACTCAAGTTGTGCTTGACAACTTCAAATTAACGCTTGTGAGTTTTTGGCAGAAACATTTTGAAGTTATGTTTACCAAGTTTGAAACTCGAGTTTTCCATAAGAACTAGAGTTGGCACTTCAAGTTAACTCTTGTGAGTTTTTGACAGAATCATTCTGAAGTTATGACAAGCTTTGAAACTCGAGTTTTGCCAGACGAACTCAAGTTGGTATGTAGCACTTTAAGGTAACTCTTGCAAGTTTTTGTCAAAAACACTCTGAAGTTGTGTTAACCAAGGTTAAAACTCGAGTTTTCCAGAAAAACTTGAGTTGTACTGTAAAACTTCAAGGTAACTTTTGTGAGTTCAGAGAAATAAAAGCTAGAACTTGAGAATTCATGCAGGGAACTCGAATTGTACCTGAGAACTCGAGATTGGCCAAAAATTCTCCAAACACTCTCGAGAGGCACTTGAAAGTTATCACTATTCAGTTATGCAAATATTAAAGAACTTGAGTTGGAAGATGGAACTCGAGTTTAGACTCAAGTTGGAAGCAAGGACTCAAGTTTATCAGTTACAAAATTACAACGAACAATTCAAATATAGTTAAATGACATTTATTCATTATGCTTTCACTTGTTGCTATACCTAAATCTTGACTAACATATATTTTAAATGTGAAACAGGAGACTAAACGTTTGGATTATAGATTCAATTAAGAAAGTCAATTGTGGCAAACATTATCATTACACACCGAATATCAGCTACCCACCACAACAAACAATTGACCCACTATGAAAGACTGTATGTAAATTCAAACGTATACATTCCGTTCCACAATGGTACCTTTCATTCTACAATGGCTAACTCGGGTCAGCTATAAATACAGAGCATCAGAGATGGATAGAACACACGAAGAGCATATATTGAAAAATTTACAAGAGTCTCTGATTTCATATTTCACTTTGTATTCTTATTGTACTTCAATAATTATCATATCCACTCTGTAAGAGAGTTTGTAAACACTTTCAATTGTATTTCTAAATTGATTTCAAGGTAGAGAGACCTTGAAAGGGTTGTTCCTTTAAGGGGGAAGCAGTAGAGAGAATTCCTAGTAAGACTTTCTACTCATAAGACTTACAAGGTGCAAGTAGTAAAGAACGTTGCTACTCATAAAACTTACAAGGGTGTAAGAAGGAGAGAACATTATTTCTCGTAAGACTTTTTGTAAGGGAAAGATAAAGTTCTAGGATTAGAACATTTCTGCTTGTATTCCTTTCAAGGAAAATTATTGTACTGCGGCATTCTGAGAGCCTACTGAATCTTGGAAGACTAGTAAAAATCTCAAGAGGTGTTGATCTCTAAAGGCTGGACGTAGGCCTGGGGTTGGGCCAAACCATTATAAATCTCTGTGTGCAAATTCTCTCATCTTTACTCTCTCTTCATTTATTTTCATAACATCATAATGTCCAAAAAAATTTTATTACATCACCTAATTCACCATCTTCTTGGGTGAAGCTTGCCTCTTACAACCTTCGAGGAAGAAGTTTTCGAAAGTGGTGAGCTAGAATGGCTTACTCTCGTAGGCGATGTTATCATCATCATCCATGTCGTAAAGGTTTTGAGGCTTTAAGTGAATCACCATATTCTAATCCCTGTGCCTTTAATCCTTGACATAATAAATATGGTATACCTATAAGGCAATAATATATGTCTCATCATTTTCAGTTTAACCTATGTGAATTGGTCAGGAGAAATTTACTGATGTGATATCTAATTCGTCAATTGTAAGTCCATGGTAATTTGTTTTATTTGCCCACAAACACTTGAAGAGTGTCATGATGAGATGACCTTAGTAATTTAGTTTGATGACATCAACAAGCTTTCCATAATAAGGGACGCCTCCGACCTACATATTGCTATCACTGCTGCTTGCATAACTCCTTGCCCTAAAGGTACCATAAACACCTGAGTTTTAAGTTAGCAATCATTGATCTCATGAAACTATGCAAAACTTGAAACATTATATGTTGTGAATCTTGTTGCATGGTCAAGTGGGCCGTTTTCAAGAGTTCTAAAATCTGGTGAGTATGGGTTGTGTTCATTTAGTATTTTGCGTGCAAACCAACTTGAGAATTCTCTGGGACCTTTTTATCAATTTTAAAGGATGTTTATGTATGGATCCTAAGTTGAAGCTTCACATAACTTCTGAATTCCCTGTAATTAATCATGAGAGGCGATCATGAAATGTAAGTGAAATGTAGAGAAATATATAGAATAACAACATATCAATGTATAATTCTTACCAAAGGAAGGGATTAACTTGACTGCAACTAATCAAGACATGTCTTTCTGCTTGGAACTTCTCAGTTACAGTTAGTTTGAATTCTCACTTCCTCCAAGTAGTATACTAATACAAGGGATTAACAACTCTCTTGATGATGGCTCAGGTTCAGGACAATTGTTTTCACGAGGCAATCGGTTAAAAGGTGTCTCAATGTCATCAAAGTATCTTGAATAGAAATACAAAACATCATCCCCTAAATAACCTTCAGCTATAAAACCTTCTGGTCACGCCTTATTCCTTACATAAGATTTCAATTTCCTAAGTAACCTATAATTTAAAAATGAAAAATGTTAATAAATGCTTAAATGTATGGCTAACAAATTTAGAATTTAATTAATATGTTGATAGACATATGTAAAATGAGTAACTCTTCATAGGATATATCAATCGATATTGAACTGGGCTAGCTAGCTTTGTTTCATAAACAATGTGAACTATTAGGTGAACCATCACAATGAAAAAGAATGGCAGAAATATCATCTCCAAATAACAAAGTGTAAAAATGATTTTGTGTTGCAGCTGATCTAACTCATCAACGATTAAAATCTTAGAATACAATTTCTAAAATAAAGAACACAACTCCATCAAAATAATGGATACATTGGGAGGCAATGCATTTTTTATTATCAACGGAAGTAACTGTTGCATAAGAACATGTGAGTCAAGACTCTTCAACCCAACAAACTTTTGAGCCTGCATGTCAATGCATCAGGAAATGTTGATTGAATACCCATTAGTAACTTTTATTTTCTTCAAAGTCAAAAGGAAAATTTCTTGTTTGGTTGTTTAAGGGTGAATTTTACCAGTTGAAATTTGTTATGCTCATTTGGTCATGTTTCTTCAAGAACTCCTATGGCCCATAAATCTTTCCTCGCTTGAACATAATCTTTTGACTTATTGGGTTCATTTAGCAATGTGTATAGTACATTGTCGTAGACATTTTTTTCAATGAGCATGACATCAAGACTATGTCGAAGTCAATTAGATTTCTAATCTGGAAGAATAAAGAAGATGCTTATCTTCTACCATTGCTGAGGACTAGAAGCAAAAGTCCTATTAGTCTTTCTCCCTGCTTATGCTGCATTATTATTTTTTCCAAACTTGAATTCAACATCTTGAAGCTACTGTAAGATATTTGCACTGGATAAAGTCTAGGGAGTCCTCTTTTTTCTGGTTTTCTATTTAAACGAATTTGTTGCAATCTAAATTTATGTTTATTATCGAAAAACCTTTGATGACCCATGAAGTACCACTTTTGACTACGGGAAAGGCGCACTAAGTTAAAGTCAAAATTGCAAGCTAGACACGCCTTCCTAGTGTGCACATTCCACTCAAAAAATATTTCGAGCACAAAAAAGTCACTTATTATCCACATCAAGGCTACACACAAATTGAACAATGTCTTTTCATAAGTGTCATATGTCTCGATGTCAACATTCCATAAGTCCATCAATTCTTGGATAAGCGGTTGGAGATACATATTAATGTCATTACTTGGTGCCTTTTTCTCTAGAATGATCATAGACAAAATAAAGGAGCTCTGTTTCATATAGGCAAGTTGTATGGAACTAAGACTACAAGCTAAATACTATAACTTGTGCTAACATTCCCAAATGGATTAAAACCGTCAATCGCCAAAGCAAGCCAAACATTTCTAAGGTCAGCCGCGAAAGTTGAAAAGTCTAAGTTGAATGCTTTCTAAGCTTTTGCATCTTGTAGATGTCTTAATTTACTATCTTCATTCTTTTCAACTTTATGTCACCTCATATGCTTAGCTGTTTTAGACGACATAAACAATCTTTGTAATTGTAGCTTTAAAGGAAAGTTGATGTCACTTTTGTCGCTAAAGCAATCAATTAAACTAGGTTCCAATTAATTATGTAATTTAAGGTCAACCCTAGGTCATTCTCCCAAGGAGCCAGCTACGGTTTTCTTTAGGATTAATTTTTAAGTGATAAAAGATGCAATGGAATGGACCTAAACTATAATTCAAGACACTATTACCTAAATGCAATTAAACTAACTAAATAGACTAATGCAATTGACTCTAAAACCTATATGAGAATGAGACTAATCTATATGACTTTTGAATGCAATTTTTGTGGTTTTTATGAAGGAGGAATAAAAATCCTAAGTAAAAGATTGATTAAAAGCAGTATAAACAACAAATATTTATTTCAGTTATGATGATGAAAGGGACAACTTAGGATTCATATGGAGTTAAATTTCTTCGCCCATATCAATTTATTAGACCAAAAGGAGATTGATAAAAGATTGGAATTAATAGAATTAATCACCTAATTGAAACATAGGAAACCATCAAGTTCAATAATACATAATCCAGTAAAAAACTCATAATGGAATAAGCGCTAGTTAATTAAATATATTAAAACCAGTCAAAATAGTTTCAAGATAGTTTTGGGAATCATGTTCCTGATTAAACAACTAGACAATTAATCAACCAAATTAAACAATCAAGAGGTTAAACCTAAATTTATAGTTAAATTAATAATAAAAATTCAATTAATAATCTAAGTAACAATCAAAGGGTTTGCAAACAAAAATCCCAACAATCATTTAAGCACAAATCAAATCCAAAGTATCAATTTAATCCAAATTAGATATGTCTACAATCTAAAACTATATTGTTATCAAGAAAACAACTCAAAATTATCTAAAATTAAATAATCTCAAGTCTTAAAACAAATTGATAAAAGGAAAGACACAACACTCCTTTATGGTATTCAAGTGTAAGATTCTAGGCTCTAGCTTCTTCCATACTCCTCCCAAATTGCCTTCCAAAAGAGTTTAAGCTGCCAAGGATTTATTCATTCGTCCAAGCTCCTTCATGCTTCCAGTGGCCATTGATGAATTATAAGTGATGATGGAGATTTAAATGGATATCAAGGGAATGATGGTGGGTCCGTAAGGGAATGATAAATGAATGAATGGAATGGTGGTGGGATCTACGTGGCAACAATTTGAAAGGAGAAACAGAAGAGAGATTGAGAAGGTGATGGTGCGCCGAATAGAAAAAATAAGCCAACACGTCAGTTCTAGCGTCCCGACCCCCTGAAACTCTTTTTTTCAGTTTTCAGCGTCCCTCCATGGCAGGTAGGGTATTTTTAACAAGAGGGGGTAAGAGGTTTTGGGTATCAAATTTGAGCCCATTAAAATTTAAGTAACCCAATTAAATTTATCTATTACATTCTCTTTTAGTTTCTAAAATAAATTCTGCACCATAGGATCTTCTAATATGTTTTTTCTTACCCTGTAAGAATTAAATAAAAGTGTGATTTATCATGTATTTAGAAATATTATTCAATCATAAGATAGGCAATCAAAATATTAAAAATTTAAACTCAATGATTTCATAATTAATTCAGATTTATATTATTTCTTAAAATTAACTAATAATCTGAATATTATCTAATAAATTTAAATTAGTCTAAAATAACCCTCAAAATAAATAAATAAAGTGGGATAGCAACTAGCCGCTCCCATTAGTGTAAATAATAGGGGTGTTCATTTTTAAACAAGTGATTGGAATTTTGATTTTTGTGTTTAGAAAGACTTGGGAGATCAATGAATAAAGAAAAGAGTACAGCTTAGCTACCTATGTGTAGGACAAAGACCTGCATTTTTATATTGAGCATATATGAATGTGATTAATTAACTCTTTTATTATTATTATTATTATTATTATTATTATTATTATTATTATTATTATTATTATAATAGACCAAGACTATTTCCAAGGCTTGAGTCAACTTTATTATTCGTAGCTTGATCGATTGAATTCGACTTAATTAGGAGAAAAATAGTTTTTTTTATCCTACCGCATTTGATTTTCCAACTTCTACGTATTAAAAACTAAACTTAGTTTTAAAAAAGAAGCATATCCTTTATCATCAATATCATAATAAAAATTGGTCTTTATCGTGAGCAAATTAAAGAACGCTCGCCCTTGGTATTTGACTTTTTGAGTTTTTTTTTTTGTTTTGAAAAAACAAACAGCAACTTGGTTATCAAAAGATGTCATGAAAATGTTATTAAAAAAAAAAAAGGATGCCATGAAGAGAACCAAGTAATCGGGGGGAACAATATAGCACTCCAAAGCCACACAAAAAAAAAAAAGCTAAAAATAATAAAAAACAATGGTTAAGTAATGATAAAAAAAACAACTTTCTAATTTTATATAAACCAATATAGTATGTTAAACGTTAAAAAATGAATTTTTTTATCCAACAAAAACTATTGCACTACATCCAAGAGTCAGATCTCAAAAATGTTTGTGTGTGTCTATATATATATATATATATATATATATATATATATATATATATATATATATATAACGAAGTTGCAATTATTTTTTAAAAGTAAGATTATATTTATAATTTTGTAGCAGTAAATTATTAAAATTCGACATAAAGTTTAGTAATGAATTTAACTTTTAAAACAAGTATAAGTTTTCTGACAAATTTAACTTAAACTTGTAAATTATGGGAGGGTCATATAAATTTTTTATCACATGCTCACAGCCCATCATACAACTCTAAAGTGCGGGGTTGGATTTCTCCAGCGCCTAGGCGCTCATCCTCTCTGCCCCTATTTCATATGATCATAGCCTAGACTCTCATTTTAGTGCTTGGGCGCTTTAGCTCTCTATGTACATGAATTTACCTATCTTAGAGTATCCAATTTATACACAGATGTATCAATGATTGCATAAAACTCAAGGCAAAGATACTGAAATGACATGAAATTTTAGAGGTTAATAGTGAGCCTCCAAGGAAATAATTTTATTCCAATCAATCTCAAAAAATTCTAAAACTCTCTGGGTTCTTTTGAATCATTTAATTTGTCTTACAAATGATCTTTATATGTCTTGTAAATGCTCTTATAAAAAAATAAAGTAAGGGCATCATTGTTTTTTTTTTACCCAAAAAGACTCAATTTTGATTAAGGGAGGTGTAGTGAAATTTCAGAATTTTTTAAAGATTTACTGAAATAAAATTGATTATATGGGAGATAATTGAGATTTTCCATTGATTTTATGAAGGCAAAACATGTCATCTTCAAAATAAAAGTCAATTACGTGATATTTTGCAATGGATATTGTTTTAAGCTTAGGGAGTGCTTATTAATATTAAGGTATTAAAAAACCGTAAAAATTCTGAAATCCCTAGTCAAATTGAGGGGTATTTTTGTCACTTAACGACATTTTGAAATCTCTAGTCAAACCTCATGGTCTAATTAAGAATTTTTTAAAAGTATAGGGCTGATTTAGGTTTTGATTATTTCAATAGGATTTAATTGGGATTCTCTCTTTAAATAAATTTATTAATATTAATGGATTAGATATTGATTGATTATATTTGATAATAGATGGAATAATGCAATAATTTATATTAATAAAAAATTAAAATATATTTTAAATGGCATATGACACTCTAGTCCTTATTATAAGTCCAATTAGTAAAAGAAGTTAGCCTTAAATGTAAATCCATCCAATTTTACCACTATTGAAAACATATATGAGAGTAAAAGTATAATTTCTTTTTTTTAATACTCATTATTAAATAAATAAAATTTTAGAAAAATCAACCAGTTTAC
Organism: Albizia julibrissin; assembly: GCA_037074505.1. Taxonomy (NCBI): domain Eukaryota; kingdom Viridiplantae; phylum Streptophyta; class Magnoliopsida; order Fabales; family Fabaceae; genus Albizia; species Albizia julibrissin. The sequence continues at coordinate 15,264,631 of CM073481.1, read as the reverse complement.
TATGAAGCAAACCTCTCTATTGAGGCACCTTTTCATTGTGCCTCCATTTATTAAGAACAGTTTCGTTTTATATTAAAGAAGTTAACGCTATGAATGGCAAACCGAGAAAAACTGGAATCAGAGGTTGAGGATGCTGCTTCTGCTCTAGCTAGTACTTCTTAATTAATATATGCAAGAAAAAATATATGCAAAGCTCCACCAGGCTAGCAAAGCTCCTTAATTAATATATGCAGGAAAAAATATACATAATAATCTTATACCCCTGCTTACTTTACATCATAGGTAACAAGTGTCTTAAATATCATGAATAAGTAGAATAGCCCTATGAACAAGAGAAATATTCTTATTAACAAGATAAATTAATTTCTTAAGAAGATCAAATTTGCAAGTTCCTTATACATCATAAACAAGTCAAATAGTTCTATGAACAAGTCAGGAAGTCTTATGAACAAGATAAATTAATTTTTTAATAATTACTCATTTACAAGTGTCTTACTTTTCATAAACAAGTAGAATAGTCCTATGAACAAGTTTTAATAAAATTTTAAATTAATTTATCTTATTCCAAAAAAATATTTTAAAATATAAAAATTCAGAAAGTAGAATCAAGAAGTGTAAAGACAATAAAAGGACAAGCAATATCTAAAAATTAAAACTGATCCGTTATAATTATCATAGGAAATGCATATAATTGTCATAGGAAATCATCAACTCTGGAAGTGGCTAAATTTCTCAACTCTTGAAGATGGAAGCTATGGCATGAGTTCCAAGTGCTGCAAATAGGAGTTCTAGTTTTAATTCATTAGCTTGACTATTTATTTATGATTTTCTTAGTTTTAAGAGTTGTAATTTGTGGTTCGGAGTAAGACAATGATTTTTGGTTTAATCTTTGTTTGAACCAATTTGTGATTTGAATTATTTAATATTGAGCATTGTGCTGATATACATACTATATTGGTTTATATATATATATATATATATGATTACATATATGTTTCATTGTAATTCTCTTGATTCTCGATTATATTACATGGCGTTGAGTTAATTTTGGAATGCATTGGAACCAATTGTCTTAATTAATTCACAATCACACACTAAGAGTGTCTTATAGCATTTGAAAAGTAAGGATTCCTCTCTTTTGATACTAGAATCATTAGTAGATGAAGCTTGGTATTTTAAAAAACATAGTGATTTCATAATTACATTTAAAGTGGTTTTTAATAACGTATTAAGAACCGATTATCTCATAGGTTTAGAAATAATCATTGATTGATGCATTTGACTCAATAGTGTTTGAGGTTTGGTATTTTAAGGAACTTTGATTGCAATTGCTAGTGCTTTGTATTGGGTTTTGGTTAGAGGGGTTAAACCCTGCTCAGCATGGAAGTGTTTAATCAATCTAATTAAAGTTAGCTCAAAGAGTCTTTTAGGCATTTTTTTTAAACTAGCAATTTGAACTCCATTATTGTTGGAAAAAAAAAAAGAACTTCCGTTATCATTTATTGAACTATGATTGGCATTGCAAGCGTTTTCAAAAGATTCACGTCATCGATTTCCATCTACCTATCCATTTTATATCTAAAAATACCAAAAATATTGTAGTTTAGGCCATTTATCATCCTTGCATTTTAGATAGCTTGAAAGAAAATTAATTCCTTTCTTCCCTTGTTTAAATTGATTTACATGGCATTTAGATTAGTTTAGGACCCAATAAAAGGTTCATCAAGAGATGACCCAATGTTACATTATATTGCGATCCTTAGTTAAATTTTGAAGAAAACCCTAAAACATAAGACTAGTCCAACTCTTCAATAAATTAAATGGGGAGGAAATAGATCAATAGAAACATTCTTCTCTCAAACAATTTTTTTAAAAAAATAAAACAACACATTTTTTTTTATAAATGGAGCCACGCTGGAGAAGGCCATAATGGAGAGGTTCCCTTTCGAATTTTTGACATATTATATGTTTTCACTTTCTTTGGATGTGAGATTTATTTAAATTGGATTTATATAATGATTTGAGTGGTATTTCTTGTTAACATTGATTTTAGTGTGAATGTAACACCTTATTTTCTTAGGAAAATTACAATCAAGTCCCAGGAAAGGAAAAATACAAAGAAATGGTCCTGAAAATGTCAAAATTATAGTTAAGTCTCATGGGACTATTTTGTAATAAATTGAAAATGGCAAAATTCTAAAATACCCTTATCAAATAAATAGAGAGAGGGAAGGAAAAAATCTGTCAAAGTCAAAAGGAAACACCTCTGGTATTAGCACAAAAAACTCAATGAAGGTCTTATCATTAGTTAAAGTTGAAGAGTAAGGTATGGAATTGATGTCAACACCTCTCTTATATTCATTATTCCATTTGATTCATGTTTTCTATTGAGTAGGTAAACAGATTTTGAGGTTTTCTTAATTCATCTTCGTTTTGATAAAAAAAAAGGGAAAAAACTGTCATATTTTATAGGTATTGTTCTCTATTATACTTGTAAACTATAAAGTCAGGCCTAGGTAAATGTAATGGATATACTTTGGCTATGGTTGCAATGTGTTTAGGTATGATTTAGTATGCTTTGTTTTCACTGTAAGTATGTTATCTTTTCAGGTTTATTTTACTGTGTTTCTGCAAAAGAAGGGCTAAAGAATGGAGATGAGGGTGAAAGGTTTATGATTATATAACCTAGTATGTGAAGGAAAAAATGTGTTGTTAATAGGTGCAGTGACAATTATCAATATGTGTGCTGAACTTGTTAATGACAACTATAGGTAATATTTAAATGTTTTACTTATGGTGTAATGAGATTTAGTAAGGGTTTGAAAAGTTTGCTATGTTTTTTGGTATTTTGAAGTGTTTTTATTCATTAAAAATGGGAGCTAATGAACATGGTGTGAAAGTTGTATAGCTGGAAGTCTTAATGTATGAAGTCAGAATGTCTTGTTAATAGGGGTAGCGATAGTTGTTAATATAGGTAGTAAACTTGTTAATGACAACTGTATTGTGCAGGTGGACAGGGGTGATGGTTAGCACGTGTGGCAAGAATCTACTATGTTTCCTTACTATTCCACAAAAGAACTCCATGAAATTAAGGTTGGGGTCTTGTAGTGGCTAGTTACTCATCCTCACAACAAATTAAACATGCGGAAAAAATTATGTCTTTGGTTCAAGACATACATAAGAAGAAGAGAACCAATTAGGATGCTAACTTGGATTGTACATTTCAGTAGTGGTTAACTTTGACATAGTACAGGTTGATTGTACAGATAGCATATTATGGGATTGTAATGATCATGTACACACATTGTATTTGTGCTAACTTTTTTGTAATGATCAAGTGTAGTAACATTGTATAGATGTGATGTTTTTTTGTTATAATGAAGTTCAAACTTCTTGTACTTGAAATGTTTGTTGTAATTATGGATTACAACGCTATTTTTATGACTTCAAGTTAGTGCTAAAGTTATATAATGCACATATGATACTCTTTCTTCCATATTGTTTTACTCCAGTGACAACTACATGAGACTATGATGACAAGTAAGTAAGCATCCATTAACAAGTTGAGGGGCCTCCATTGATAGCTAGAAGGAACTCAATGGGCGTCCATTAATAAGTCCTAGAGCATCCATTGACAAGTCATTGTCCCTGCAATAACAAGTCAATGAGCTACCGTTAACAAGTCATAGAGCCTCCATTGAAAACTCCATTGCCCTCTATTGGCAACTCAATGGGCTTCCATTGACAACTCAAGGTGTAACACCTTATATTTTTTCCTCTTTATTACGTACACGGAAGCATTTACTCATATTCTCTTAGGGAATTATTCCTCATTTCTGGATGTTGAGCTTACAGAATATCAGTGTAAATTCTTTTTTTTAGTGATCCTAATTATAGTTTAACTTTAATACACATCTATTCATACTATTCATACAAATATCTGGGTCGTGCAATTAATCTACATACAGTAAATTAATACACATTCTTCTTCAATTCTTCATCTTCTTTTCTTCTTGTTCTTCTTCAAGCATTCTTCCCTTTCATATTCTCGTACCTATATGGTTGGTGGGGGAGGGTGAGATTCGAGAGAATCTTAATAGCAAACATACAAACAGTGCATGTAAGATGAATGCTAGTGCATGATATGCTTACCTTACATAGGCTTATATTCTCATAATGATATTCTGCATGCTCAATATTTTGTGCAACATACTTATAGCCATAGTAAAAACAGAAATATAGCTTCATTCATTCATACATGCTTCACATAATCAAGCAAAGCAATACAACAAATTAGTACATAGTATAAACATCACATACATACAAGTAAGTAAGTTTACTACCTTTTGGACTTTGCATCCTCCTCTTGTACATTGATCTTCTAATCACAGCTTCTTCTTTGTCACTTTATGGCCCTAGATAAGTAATGATATTATTAGAGCCATGAGAAATAAATGCCCAATAGGCCACATTAGCCTTAAAAACTTACTTTCACCCTTGGAGTTCATACTAATTACATTTGGTCACTTTCTTTTTCAAATTCGCATGGTAGATAAAGCTGCCAGCATTTTGACCAAATTTTGAAAAATCATAATTAATTCTATAGAACTCCAATTAGGGTGGTTCAAAGTTCTATGTAAAGATATTTCAGTATATTTTCACAAAAAAAATACTCAATTCTAGCCATCACAGCCAAAACAGTCCCATAATTTCTCCAAATATAACATGTTCCAGATTTTATTCCAGAAACAGGATACAACTTCAAAAATTCATATCTCCCAATGTACTTGTCCAAAAATTACAAAATACCTATCAAATTAAAGCTTAAAATGTACAATTTAATTCTGGAAATTTTCAGTACTTTTGGACAAGTTTTACCCCATGAAACATCTCGGACAATGTCACTATTCCAGACAGGGCAGATCAACAATATGTACATTCAACTTCATAAATTTCCAAATTCATATACAAGCATCCAAAAATGATGAACACTTGCATACCTGCACAATTTTTCATGTAACATCCAATGGAATCATCAAAATTAAAAATTCATACTTATTCATAAAGGATAAGGTGGGCGCTAAGCCAAGAGACCTCTTTTTTAATATTATGTAAAATTATATAACAAAAATATGAAAGTAATATTTTAAGAGGAAAATTCCTTTAAAAGACAGCTGAATCATTCAAATTTTTAATTGGATTGTTAGATTTAATAAATTCTAAATTAAGTCATATGTCTTAAAATAGGATTTCATAATTTATTAATTTTTCTTTTTACTACCCCTTATTTGATTTTAAAAAATAATCCTATTTGGTAGGCGTCACTCATCCATCTTTATTATTTTAAATTTTTTTTATAAATATACGGAGTCATTGAAAACACACTCACTCGTCCCCTTTCGATCCCAACGCTCCTCCTTAACCATTTATCAAGTTTGAGCGGCAATTCACAGCCATTGTTGGGTTAATAATCAATGGAGGCTTCTCGCTTACGTTCTCAGGTACTTTTTCTCTTAATTTATGGATCAATTTCTTCTGCAATTGAAAGAAGCTTACATGAAAGCATTTGTTGGAGAACAATTAGCCAAAGAACTAACGCCTTAGCGAGATGAATGATGACCTCAACATCTATTGCCGAATCACGCAAGGCCCATGCTTGCATGCATTTTCAATTGATTGAATGAGTAAAAACAACTTATTTGATGTTTTTTATTTCAATAATTACTGAGCTTTTAGCAACAGCAATGGAATGGAGTAATAGACATCATAGCGACTGGAAAAAAAATTGGGGCGCACGGCGCACTGGATTGGAAAACAAAAAGAATTATGCCGTATTTTTTGTTTTTTCAAATAATGAAACAGTGTTGTTTCATCTACATGGAGGGTTTGGTCAAAAAGAATACACACACACAAACACACAAACTTTTTGACCAAGGTGGTAAGTGGATCGGAACTTATCAATAGAGAGGTTCCGCTCTCGTGGTTGTAGAGAGGAGGAGCTTTTTGGATGTTAATGAAATATATTTTGTTTCAATTAGCATAAATTTGTAGGATTGATTGACTAATTAGCGGGATTACGATTTCCTTATTTAGGAGCAATTAATACGTAGCTCCTCACTCTCTGTATATATATTGGCACTTTTTGTGAATATAATATATACACATTATTCAGATTATTCTTGTCTTGCATGGTATCAAAGCCTTAGGTATTTTTTTCTGTTCAATTGTTTACGACTATTCATCAGGGTACCGTCGCGCTATTTATTGGTACTGTTTTTGATGTTCATCGGGTTACTATGCGGTACTATTTGTTTTCCATCACACTGTTCATTTTTCTGTGTGGACTATTCATTCCACTGCTATTGTGCATATCCTTTGGTACTGTTCATCACACTGTTTGGACTGTTCATTCCGTTGCTATTGTTCATTCCTCTTGTATTGTTAATCGCGGTACGATTAGTGGTTTCTACCCCATTTCTTGTATGTTGCTTCTGTTTGAGGGTGTTTACATTTGGTGGTTGCTGTTGGATTTGGTTAGAGGATCTAGAAGTCCTCATTTGCTCTATTTGTGGTATTGTTTGGGATTTATGATACTTCAGGATTTCTGTTTGTTTTATTTGCTTATTTATGGCTTACTCTAAGACTCATGAGATGTTGCCCATGTCGGCGAAGATTACTTTCTCCCAGTTGAACTGGACTAATTATACTAATTGAAGCACCACTGTTAAGATATATATTATGGGTATTGAGAGAGAAAGGCATTTAACTGATGACCCCCTGGTGACAAAGACAAACTGGTTTCTTGGAAATGAGCTGATGCTAGAATCTTGTTTCAAATTAGAAATTCTATTAAACCCCAGATCTTATCTTCATTAAGTCACCATACTATTGTTAAGGAAATAATGACTTATCTAGAATTTATGTTCTTTGGTAAAGGGAGCCTTACTCAAGTTCATGAAGTCTGTAAAGGATTTTTTCACTCTCAGCAGCAGGACCGTCTACTGAAGGAATTCTTTTTAGACTATAAGCAGTTGTATAAGGAAATGAAAGTCCTTACATCTCTACAGGCTGATCTTGAAACTCACATTAAGAATATGGAACTACAGGCCATCATTGGTTTTCTTAAAGCCCTTGATCCCTCTTATGAAACCATTTGTTCTCAGATCCTGTCTAGTCAGGAACTTCCATCTCTCGATGATGTGTTCACATGAGTTCTTCGTGCTGATAGTGTGACCCATTCATCTGTGGATCCAAATACAAGTGCTTTGGCTAGTTGAGGTCCCTTTGACAATAGGAATCATAGCTCCAAACAGGGTTCCAGTGCCACTAACGTGAATTCTAGTAGTATTATTTGTAATTATTGCAAGGAGCCTGGCCATATCAAGAAATATTGTCAAAAATTGTAGAATAAATAGCAACATGATCAATAACGTGGTTCTGCTCATGTGGCTCAGATCTTTAAACCATCAGCCCCTGGTTCGCCATCTACCGTAGCCTTATCTACAGGTACTCTACCTTCTAGTCTTGGTACCACTTCCTCGAAGTGGGTCATTGATTCAAGTACTACTGACCACATGACAAGTAACCATCATTTATTTTCATCGTATGCTGCCTACGCTAACCCATCTTTTATCTTTGTTGCCAATAGTTCCCCTATCCGTGTAGTTGGATCAAGAACTGTTAACCCCAGTCCTTCCATTTCCTTATCTTCTATTCTTAGTATTCTTGATCTCACATTTAATCTTCTGTCTCCTAGTAAATTGACTCGTCAGTTGAACTGTTTCATCTCACTATTCCCTGACCATTGTTTGATCTAGAATCTATCAACGAAGAGTAATATTGGTAAAGGCTATGAATCTGGTGGCCATTACATTATGGATGATTAGGTACCATGTTCCATTGAATGTTCTGGTGGATCGTCTCCTTTTGAAGTTCAGTGTCGTCTCGGTCATGTGTTAATTTCGTCTCTAAAGAGGTTATATCCTTAGTTTTTATCTATGTCTGCTTTGGATTACGAGTCGTGTCAGTTTTCCTAACACTATCGTGTTCATTTGGCACCTATAGTCAATAAACAGGTTGCATCCCCCCTTGAGTTAGTCCATTCTGATATTTGGGGTCCTTGTTTAGTTTTATCTCAGACTAGTTATCATTATTTTGTCACTTTTGTTAATGATTTTTCCCGAACAACTTGGCTTTACCTAATGAAACAGCGCTCTTAATTTTTTACTCATTTTCAAAATTTTTGTGCTGAAATTCAAACTCAATTTATTACTCCTGTCAAAATCCTTCGAAGCGATAATACAAAAGATTATTTTTCTGCCCCTTTCACAAATTACATGAATCGTCATGGTATCCTTCATCAATCTTCATGTATCGATACCCCTGCTCAAATTGCTGAGAGAAAGAGTCTCCACCTTTTGAAACTACTCGAGCTCTCATATTTCATTCCAGTGTTCCTACACCCTTTTAGGTTGATATCATGTCTACGGCCTGTTTTCTCATAAATTGTATACCTTCGACGGTTCTTAGTGGTGACATTCCATATTCTGTTTGTTCCCCACCACTAATCTATTTCCTATTGATATAGAAATCTTTGGATGTGTTTGTTTTGTTCAGGATGTTCGTTCGAGTATAGTAAACTTGATCCCAAGTCGTTAAAATGTGTCTTCCTTGGTTATTCTCGTGTTCAGAAAGGTTATTAGTGTTACTCTCTTGATCTCCATCATTATCTTGTGTCCACTGATGTCACCTTCCATGAGTCCTCTTCTTTCTTCAAGTCTTTAGTGTTATCTAAGTCTTCCTCAATCGTTGATACTTCGGATGATTTCTTGATTTATCGTGTCCCACCAGTTCAGGTTGTTGTTTCAGATCCTGATAACATCACTAAGACTAATGCTACTAATTCTATGCCTCTGTCAGTCGATACTTCACCGTCAGATTTGATTATTGCATTCCCAGACCCTCATATTCCTACCCATAGTATAATTGTGCTTGATTCAACCGCTGACTCATCCAATGACTTGCCTATTGCTCTCAAAAAAGGTACCCTCCCTTATTGTCCTCCCCAACAACATGTTGATTGCACCTATCTTATCTCCTACTTTATCTCCTACTAGAACTTATCCCCTATTTCCTCTTCTCTTGTGGCTACCCTTGAGTCCATCTCCACTCCTACCACCCTTCACCAAGCCTTAGCCCATCCTGGTTGGCGTGCTGCGATGGAAGAAGAAATGATGACCCTTGACAAGGGTGGTACCTAAACTCTTGTTGATCTACCTTCTAGGAATTAGGCCATTAGGTGTAAATGGGTGTTTGTAGTTAAGACTAAGGCTGATTGTTCCTTGGAATGGCTAAAAGCTCGACATATTACAAAAGGGTATGCTCAAACCTATGGCCTAGATTACTCTGAGACTTTCTCCCCAATTGCTAAGCTCACTTCCGCTCGTCTTCTTGTCTCTCTGGCTGCCACCTATTATTGGGATTTACATTAATTGGATGTTAAGAATGCCTTTTTGAATGGTGACCTCCTTGAGGAAGTTTATATGGAGCAACCTCTTGGTTTTGTTGCTCAGGGGGAGTGTGGGAAAGTGTGTTATCTCATAAAGTCATTATATGGTTTGAAACAGAGTCCGCGTGCCTAGTTTGATAGATTTTGTAATATGGTTCAAAAGTTTAGATTGAGCCAAAGCAAGAGTGATCATTTTATGTTCTATCAACAGTCTAATGCAGGCATGATTCTTCTAGTTCTATATGTTGATGACATTATGATTACTGGGAGTAACACTTCTGGCATTTCAAAGCTTAAAGTCTTTTTTAACTCTCATTTCCAGACAAAAGACTTAGGACCATTAAAGTACTTTCTTGGTATTGAAGTTATGAGAAACAAGAAAGGCATTCTCTTAACTCAGAGGAAGTATGTTCTAACCTCCTGAAGGAAACTGGGAAGCTTGGAGCTGCACTAAGTAGCCTTCCCATGATTCCTAATCCATACCTAGACTTGAACGATAGTATATTTGATGAACTTCCTGATGACCTGAAAAAGAAGATTGATCCAGAGAAGTTGAAGCCATTTGCATTTCTTGAGAGATATAGGAGATTGGTTGGGGAGCTGAATTATTTGACAATGATTCATCTATATATAACTTTCTCAGTCAGTGTACTCAGTTAGTTCATGGCATCTCCTACAGTGGCACAGTGGGAAGCCTTAAAACATATTTTGCATTATCTGAAAAAGTTTCCTAGGTCAGGGCATCCTCTATTCGGATTACAGACACACTAAAGTTGAGTGCTTCTGTGATGCAGATCATACAAGGTCTAAGGCCATGAGAAGATCCACTATGGGTTAATGTGTGTTTGTTGGTGGCAACCTTATATCTTGGAGGAGTAAGAAACAAGGGGTTGTATCTAAATCAAGTGCAGAGGCAGAATACAGAGCTATGTCACAATCTCTGTAAGAAGTTGTATGGGTCATTTAACTCATAAAGGAAATTGGCATTGTTGTGACATTACTTGCGAAGCTTTGGTGTGACAATAAAGCAGCACTTCATATAGCATCAAATTTTATGTTTCATAAACGTACGAAGCATATTAAGACACTACTACAAAATATAGATTTAGTGGTACACCTTTTGTGGCGCTTATTTGAATAAGCCACAGCTTCAACAAATTTTGTTGTTTTTATTTATTTATTTATTTATTTTTGCAAAACATTACTTGTGATAAGCGCCATAGCTATGTACGTTCTTTAGGTGGCACTTTTTAAGAGAACGCTACCTAATGTATTTTTTAAAAAAATTAAAAAGAACAAAATTAAAAAAAGTTATGGCACTTATTCAAATAAGTGCCACCCAATAGACTTTCTATTTTACAATTTCTTTAAATTTTCTGCTAAAGAAATTATCTTTTTTTATATAATTTCTTTTATTGAAATCAAAATTATACATATTTAATTGAATATAAATAAAAAATCTATAATAAAATAACAAATTATAAATTCTAATATTATATACAAATCATATAATAAATTGAATGAAAATAGAAATAAATTTAATATACGAAATTCAAATAGAAATAATTAATTAATTATTAAATTAAATTAAATAAGTCATGAATTGAATATATCAAATCTTATTATAATTAAAAATTTAGATTCCTTTATATATTACACAAATTCAAGTCATGTTTTATAATTTATTATATAACTATATTAAATGTTAAATAATACATTAATGACAAATTTATTACAACTAATGACTAATATATATAAAATAAATTTAGAGATAAATGGAAATTTACTAAAAATATATATTCTTTAATTATATAAATTAATGTAAATATATTAATTATTAAATTATATATATATATATATATATATATATATATATATATATATCAGTTAAATGAATTAAAATAAATTAAAAATTGGGTTTTGGGTGGCACTTGACTCAATAAGCGCCGCCCAATGTCCATCACTCAATAAATTCTTAAAATGAATTTAATTTTATAAAATTAAAATGAGAATTAAATATGGAGATAAATGCACTAATTTATTACAATATATAATTTACTAAACATATATATTCTTTAATGATATAAATTAATATGACTCTATTAATTATTAAATATATAACATTACAAATAGTATTAATTAAATTAATAAATTTAAATTATAAATTAAATTTTGGATGTTGCTTTATTCAATAATCCATTTAATAACTTTAATTTTGTAAAATTAAAATTAAAATTTATCATGAGATAAATGCACTAATTTATTACAATATATAATTTACTAAAAATATATATTCTTTAATAATATAAATTAATATGACTCTATTAATTATTAAATATATAACATTAAGAATAATATTAATTAAATTAATAAAATTAAATTAGAAATTAAATATTGGGTGTTGCTTTATTCAATAATCCATTTAATAACTTTAATTTTGTAAAATTAAAATGAAAATTTATCACGAGATAAATGCACATGCATTTAATGACTAATTTATTACAATTCTTAATTTATTAGAAATATATATTAATTATTTAATATATAATATTAAAATTAATGTTAAATAATTTAATTATATTAAAATAAAAGTTAATATTGGGTGGCACTTATCCCAATAAGCGCCACCCAATGTGGAATAATTTAATTAATACATATATAATATTATTATTAATATTAAATAATTTAATTGAAATTACCTTAGGTGGTGCTTATTAGGAGAAGCGCCACCCTATGCCCTACAATTCATTAAATTCATCCTGTCCCACTGGCCCTTTTTTCCCTCTAGCTGCGGCCCCCTGCTGACCCACCACCCCTAACCCCACAACTCCCTCCTCCCCTCAGCCCGATCCCCTAACCCTCAGCTCCCTCGGCTGCCCTCAGCTCCCACGCGTTTTTCCCTCTAGCTCCGGCCCCCAGCTGACCCACTACCCTTAACCCCACAGCTCCTTCCTCCCCTCAGCTCCCTCTTCCCCTCAGTACGTTGCATCCCTTGACCCTCATCTCCCTTGGCCGTCCTCAGCTCCCCCGACTTTTTCCCTCCAGCTGACCCACCATCAATTTCATCTCTCAGCTCCCTCCCTATCTGCTGGCGTCTAATCAGCTCTCTCTTTTTATCCAAGTATTTGGTCCCCATAGCAAATCTGTAAGTTTGTCTTTTATTATTTTTTTTAATATGTCTTTTATTTTTTTAATATGATTGAGACCCTGCCCTTTTTTGTTATTTTTTAAATTTATAATTGTGTCTTAGACAAAGTCTGTAAGCTCTGTAATTGACAATATGATTTGTGATTTGTTTATTTATTTTGATTTTATAGTGATATAAGCAACCTGATTTAAGCAATCCCTTTTTTGTTTTATTTTTAATTTTTGTTATAAGATCTAGTTCTCTTTTGTCAACCCTTATCTCATTGGACAGCACGGGGGTAGAGTAGATCTTGATGCGCATTCCAATGATCTAAAATAGTACTTCAGACAAAGAGCAAACCCAAATATGTTATTTTTTATTCCATACAATACGGGGCAATAAAGTTATTATTAGTAGTCGTATTTCACTTTACAATTATTTACTGCATCACTTTTACTATATCATGCATGGTTGAAGAAAAACTTTCAAAATATGTTAGGGCACATTGGATCTTGATTGTGATCAATCCAGTGACACATTCTGGCCCTTGCATTTACTATATAGATCTTCTAAGTGGAGATGTTCCTTCAGACCGTCCTCATTTATTGCGGCTGATTAATAGGTAAGCATATATACACGTGTATATGTGTGTAAATATATATTTGTGCAAGTCACTGAATAACCAAAAGTAATTAACATCTATTTGTTTTCTTAGTGCATTAACTACTGCATATAGAGCATCTGCCAGCTTGAGCTTTTCTAGATCTACAGATCCTGCCCATAGCTATACCTAGAAGAAGATACAGGTACTGATATAGGAATTTAATTGCATTTTGATTTTAACAAAATTGTATTTAAAAATTTAGTTAACTATTTTATTATATTGTTATAGTGACATTTCTAGCCCAATAACGATGATTGCGAGTATTATATAATGAAATTCATGAAGGATGTCATTACTCATGATCAGCTTCAAGTTCCACTAAAAGTAAGTCATTTTAGTACAATTCATATTGTGTTTTAAATTTAATTAATTTTCTGATAATTAATGTTTAGTTATATTAATTCATTGTCTGCATCATTGTATTGGTGTAGTATTGTGAAGATAAGCATTCTGACAATTTGACTAACAATCAAATCAATGAACTCATCGAGGAATGGTGTGAATATGTGCTCAGGCACTATTTTGGCTAGCAATACCATATAAAGGTACTAGGTTATTTATTTGCCTATTGTTGTTATTGTGGATTTAAGTAGCTGAATTAATTACTGTCTTATGTTCACAATTGAGTAAATATATATTTAGAGGTGATTTTGTTAATTAGCTATCTATTTGTATCAATTTTTAGTTATTTCATTGTGGTTTTCCAGAGCATATAAATTTTTGTTTTCATTGTCATGATACTAGCCAGGTCAAATATAAAATAATATATTTTTAAAAAAATATAGGGTGGCGTTTCCTTAGGTCCACGTAATATTAAAAAAACTGATCCAAATTAAAAAAAATTCAAAAAATATCTAGGGTGGCGCTTCCTTAGGTCCACATAATATTTAAAAAAATGCTCCAGCTAATTAAAACAAAAAATTCAAAAAATAATATTGGGTGGTGCTTCCTCAAGGAAGTGCCACAGGAAGTTACTACCTAGCTATAGTGCTTTATTTAAAAAGCGCCACTCTTTGTTCTTTCAAATAAAATAAAAAAATTGGATGTTTTAGTAGCATGCGAATATGTGGCGCTCTTCTAAGGCCACAAATATTATTGTTATAAGCACCACAACTTTTGTATTTTGTAGTAGTGGATCGACTGCCACTTCATTCAGGACAAGATTAAAGAAAATGTTGTATCTACATGACATGTGCGATCAAATGACCAGTTAGCAGATTTTCTAACAAAAGCGCTGATTGGGATATGGGTTTAGTATCTTTGTAACAAGTTGAACATGATTAACATATATGCTCCAACTTGAGGGGGTGTTAAAGAAATATATTTTGTATCAATTAGCATAAATTAGTGGGATTGATTGAGTAATTAGCAAGATTATGATTCCCTCATTTAGAAGCAATTAATACGTAGAGCCTCACTCTCTGTATATATATTGACACTTCTTGTAAATCAATATATACACATTATTCAGATTATTCTTATATTGCATTGGAAAAGGGTTGTCGGGAGAGAGAGATTGTAATTAATGTGTACATGTTTTTGTAAAAAAAACTTAAAATAATAGAGATAGATAAGTGACACGTAGGCTGAGGAGGAGAAGGGTAAAATTAATAAATTATAAAATCCTATTTTAGGATATATGACATGATTTAAGATTTGTTGAATTTAATAACTCAATTAAAAATTTGAATGATTCAGCTGCCTTTTAAAATGACTTTTCCTATTTTAAGTCATTTGCTACACTTATAACACAAATAATAATATTTGTAAAGATATTTACCATTTGAATAATTCCTATATTTTAGGATGATTTTAGGTGATTTTAAAATTATTACGAAATATTTAGATTATTAGCTGATTTTAGGAAAGAGTAATATAAATTTGAAATAATTATGATATTATTAGGCTTAAATAATTATTGATATTTTAGTTGTCTGTCTTGTAATGGGTTATAGCATGTTTGGATTAGCGCCCAATTAGCTTATAAGTACTTTTCACATAAATCAAGATAAAACTCATCTCACATACTTACCTCGTATACCGTAAATTATGATTGAAAAGCTGCTTTTGAAGATTCCAATTGCTATTCCAAACTTGTGACGTGGGAGAATTGATTTTAGAAGTTTGAAGAAAATTTAATGACTTAGTTTAAATGGATCAATTCAATTTTAGTAGGCTCAAATTTTAGACCTAAATCTCTCTCCTGTTCTATATATATATAAAATGAAAAATCACACAAAGATCCCAATTAAAAAAATAATATAAAAAAAGTTTCATTTATCAATGAAAAGTGAAATAGTCACTATTGACAATCTAAATAAAAAAATTACCAATGATAAGTTGTGAAACTTTTCTGATATTTTTTTTTATAACAAACTTAGTGTGATTTAAAAAAAAAACCATATGCCACAAGATTAGATACACACTCAATGAGAGCTAACTCACTCTCCATTCAATAATCAATCATCACTAATTCCCTTCTTCACCATTCACGTCACGTCACCCACCAATTGCTCCGTTCATGAATGAATCCTCCCAGTAGCCCCACACATTATTAATCATTCAATCATTATCATGTTCTCCTCACCCACGCCATCCTCCATTCTTCATTCATCAATGATCGTGTTTTGCTTTAAGGAGCTTGGAGGAACAATGGGACCTATGCAGCTTGAGCTAATTTGGAAAACGAACTAAGAAGGAGGCTAGAGTTTAAGACTTGTAACACAAAAGAATGGCTCTTCTATTTATATTTTTTTATTTAAGATTTGAGATTATTGTTTAATTTTAAATTATATTACTGGAGAACAATTTATCTATTTAATCTGTAGATTGTGGACAAAGTTATTTTTGGATTAAATTGATATTTAGATTAATTTTGTGCTGATAGACTTGCTGGATTTTGTGTTTACATACATTTGGATTGGCAATTGAATCTATAATTGAGTTTTTATTATTATTAATTTAATTATCAATGAAGGTTATATTGCAAATTTGGATTTTTACCTTTAATTGAGTAGGTAACATGTTTAGTTATTCAATTAGATAATATTGAGCATGATTTTCAGAATTAGTTTGAATTTAATTACAATTGGTTTTAATGAGTTTAACTAGCTAGTGTTAACACCATTATGAGTTTTATAATAGAGTGAGTGTTATGGAACTTTAGGGCTTTCATGTTTCACTAAGGTGATTAAACTTATTAATTTCACTCTTTTATCAATATTCCTTTACTCTAATTAACTGATTTGTGGGTTGGGAAATTTAGCTCCATGTAAATCCAAAATTGTCCCCTTCACCTTCACCATATCCGAAAAAACCTATTATCTTTACTTTATTGATTTTCTTAGCTATTAGTTGTTTTTCTTTGCTTAGGATTTTAATTTTCCCTTTTCTTAAGGAACACCATATTTGTATTTGCATTCATTTAGATTAATTTTACTCTCAAACAGATTTTAGAATTACATTTAGTTCATTTCATTTCATTTAGATAGTAGTGCTTTGCATTCTATTTAGGTATATTCCATTGCATATCTCATCATCTAAAATCAATCCTAAAGAAAACACATAGATTACTTCTTAGGAGAATAACTTAGGTTGCTGTTTTATTGCATTTATAATTGGACCTAGTTTAATTGGTGGCTTTGACGAGAAGAGCACCATCAGTTATCAACCATAGAGGGGAGGTGGAGGAAAATAGTAAAAAAGCTAATTAGTAGGGTTATAAAATTTAATAAAGAGTATATGTAAGATAAAATAGTAAAAAAGCTAATTAAAAATTTTTAACCATCTTTAATTTTTTTAAAATCGGATTAACTTAAATTAACCATTTTCCAAATATTATTGGGTGTGTATTTATTATTCAATACCCTCGCTCTCCACGGTTGAATTATTTATTCATTTTTTTGTTTGGAAGAATCTTAAGCATGCAATCCTTGGGTGAAAATTAATGCGGGTATTTAACTATCAATTAGAGCTGGAAAAAAGGGTCAGTCCTTCACGAACTAGCCTTTTTAGGTCCAACTAAAAAAAATCATTTTTCCAAGCCCGGCCCATTGAGCATAAGGGTCAGGGTCAGCTTTACAGGGGCGAAGCTATTTTAATAATTTTTTACTATTTTTTTTATTTTTTTTAAAGAATTATAACAATGAAAGTCCTAATTTAAAATATAAATGTTATTTAAATTAGGGTGTAAACAGTAGGCATCATGCAACAAAAAAAACACTGTTAATAAATCATAATCAAAGGTAAACTATTGCCCACATACCACAATTACAAATAATTAATTAGAAGACTTAACAAAATTAAAAATATTTCTATAAATATGTCTTGAAAAGTGTAAGTAGTCAATAAAATAAACAACACAAGATATAAATAAAATAATAACTAGAAAATAAGTAAAAAATACAACATTGGTAAGAATAATAATGAAATAAGAAATATCTTTTATAATTTTTTAATTTGTAGGATTCTTAATACAAGATATGCTTATGAAACTTAATTCTAAAAAAGATAATAACAACTAAATATTTGCAACATCATTAACAAAATATAAAAAATCAATAATTTTATTATCATATAAATAATTTTAAAAAATAAAAATATATATACATAGGCCTAAAAGGGTTGGCCCTTGGCCCTACAGGGCCTGCCTTTTTAGGCTCTTGGCACTACAGGGCTGGCCCTTGTAAGCCCGCTTTCACTTTTGAGACAAAAATTTTAAGCTCAATCTTTATAAATACAGGGCCTAAACGAGTTGGCCCGACAAATTTAACCCGTTTTCTTGACTCTACTATCAACAACGCGGAGGGTCCGCACTCACACACTAACATGCACGAAATGCTTCCTTTTAGTGCAATTTTATTGCAGATGTCAGCTCAAATTGCAAGTCCTGGGTTTGAAGGCCCTCTTCCTTTTCATCTTGAAACTGGGTAAGTCCTTTTACTTTTTCTTTTTTAATTAGAGGAGCAAAAAAAAAAAAGACGAGCATTATCAATCACATGACATCTCACTTACAATCACTTACAAGAAGAGCTTATATGCCACTAGACTACAAGTTTAGGGCAGTCAATCAGTTTTAGCTTAAATCATATATACTACCTATGTCGTTAATATATATAGGATCCACATTTTAATTCAATTTTTTTATTGAAGCAAATCCTATAGTAAGACTAGCAGGAAAGTATTAATTGGCCCTGCTGTGTGCGCGCGCGTCGCTTAATTTCAGTTGATGTTTCGTATTAATCTCTTAAAGTTGTATATAAAGTGTATTCTTTTTTCTTTTTCTTTTTTTAACAGAATATAAAGTGTATTCTTAATCCTTTTCATCTTAACATGAATAATTTAATTTAATGAAAACTGCAAACTTAGTGACTTTAAATGGCCACTATGCAATTAAATGTTGATAAAGTATTATTAGATTTCAATCCTTTAATTATATACTGTTGATATTTTTATGTTTCAAATTTAGAAGAAACCTATGAATACAAGAACTCGAAATGCTATGCACGCATCTTCTCCACACCCACCGCTGCAACTAAAATATAAAAAAATTATATTAAAATATTAAGATTTAATCATTTTTTATCATCATCTAATTGCAGAGTCATATTCAAATTCGTTGACTAAGCATTTTTTTGTTAAATGAGATTAATGGTATTTAAATCATGGACCCGAAAATATAATTATAAACTTAACTGATTAAACTAAAACTACTTAGGAAATTAGAGGATGTTGAAATATTGAACCATGGTTAAGATCTTATCTTGTTAGTTAAGATAATGATTAGTGAATGGACCTTATAAATAGAGGTTCTAGTTAATATATTAAGTGTATAGAATAGTTAGATACTCACAATATTAAGAGAGAGGATAATTTGAGTCTCTCTCGAGAAAAATTAAAAGTCTATCTAAGATCTCTAGAGTTAGGGTTAGTTGTTAATCACATTTAAGGGGGGAAAATATATATTCTTTATCAATAAAAATTCTTCTTGATTTTATTAACATGGTATTATGAGTAGGCTTGATAGGGGAAAAATTTATAACCTATAATTCCGTAAGTATACGAGCTGTATCAAGTAATAAATAGTGAATAAAGTATCGTTCCCAAGAGAACTTGGTACCTAAACCCTGTTGAATATTGATTTTACACTTTTGTTTAATTTGAGTAAATCAAATTAAATTCAAATAAGTGAAAAGAAAATTAAAATCAAATTAAAATAAACTACCACAATTATAAAATGAGCAACCTAGAGTCACTAATCTCTTATTAGCTTCATAAACCTTGATTTCACTAATTTAATTAGCCTTAATATCAATTTTGTTAATCTTGAGTATAAATAGCTATAAGTGCCTATAGGTCCACTCACAACCCTCTCTTAAGTATAAATTATTATGTGTAAAATAATTACTCAAGAGGCAAGATAACTCTAACACACTCTTCAATGATTATATGGGGTCATTAGGTATATGTCTGTCCTAATCACAAATTAAATCGTAATCTAATCCCATATTACTTAATTTCAAAGCCTAATTAAAATTCCCTTCGTCAAGGTAAATCCTAATACTCAAACTCATATTCAATGATGGTCAGTCACTAAATAGATAAAGTTAAACAATATTAAGTAACCAAAATTAATATTAATTAAAATTAAATAGTGAAAAAAATCTAATCCACCCATAAGTTTATAGCTCTTTTAGGTTGCACAACAAACTAACTAAACATAATTAAAGAAAAACAACAAGAAGTTTATAATCCAAAATCTCAAAAAAAAAAGAGAAAAGAAAAAGGAATAAAGTAATGATTATTCAAAGCCTCATCTTTAAGCTCCAGCTGCTCCTCTGTCTAAGTGATTACTCTAATATCTTCTCCTCTCCACAGTCCTCCCGTGTAAAAGAAGAAGAATGAAACTCGAATTCCTTTCTTTCTCTTCTTTTGTGATTCAAGACGATGATTTGTGATAATATGTTGTTGTTGCCTTCTCCTCTTTTTATATCAATTGTGACTTGCTCTTTTTTGGA
This sequence comes from Albizia julibrissin, assembly GCA_037074505.1. Lineage (NCBI taxonomy): Eukaryota > Viridiplantae > Streptophyta > Magnoliopsida > Fabales > Fabaceae > Albizia > Albizia julibrissin. The sequence continues at coordinate 15,244,316 of CM073481.1, read as the reverse complement.
TATTAAGTCTCACTATATTTCCAAATTGGTTGCTCAGAAAACGATGAATTCAAGCAGCCAAGAAGAAGAGGAAAAGAAATATAATAATAATAATAATAATAGAAACTGAATCTTTGTTTTTTCTTTTTTCTTTTTTTTTAGAAAACTTCAAATTATTATTATTTTTTTATTACTTCTTTCCTAAGTTTAAAAAACTTCCACTTTAATTTAAAATCTCATAAATGATGCACCCAATTGATATCTCATAAAATCTTTAAAAAAAATTTTAATTTAACATTGATGACTTTTCAAATATATCAAAATATATCTCAAATCCATTAAAAATAAGAAATCATTAAGGCTGATTTTGGATTGGCCAGATAATCAAGTAGCCTATGAAGGAGATTCTTGGTTTACCACCAAATCTAAATGCTCCAATTGTTGACTGCCCAATGACTTCAACGCTGCGTTTTGGGTTATTAAGTCCTAACTCTTGTTTCACTGCCGTCTTCGATCGTTTAAATACTCGTTTGGTTGAGCGGTGGTAAATCGGGCTTATTATAGAAGTCCGATTTACATAAATCGAGATAAATCTCTTCCACATATTTACCTCGTAGACCGTATAAGCTACCTCGTAGACCATAAAAGCTATTTCGTATTTCGTAAATCACGATTTATAAGCACTTATGGAGCTTCCATAAGCTAATCCAAACGAGCTATAAGCTTGGCTTCGCCGCTGCTGGAAGCTTACCCTTTTCAAGATCGATGGTTCTGCCATAATCTCTGCCCTCACCATTGTGCATCCGCCGTCGTTGATGTTTACGATCTCCGACGGGATGAGGTCAACTCTCAGCCCAGTGGCGGAGCACATTTCTCACCGTCACCATCGTCGTTTCTGCCCAAGATTGAATGAAAGGAGGTTGGAGCATCTGTTCCAAGAATTGAGTGCTCTTTAAGATTGTGTCCACTACATATTCCGCTTCATTGTTCTTGCTAGAAGGGAGTAGCCCAATATTCGTTGCTACTTGCTAGGATTTTTTCCCCCTTTCCGGAAATTAATAACATAACTCGATTTGTGGTTTGGGAGTTCGACCGCGAATCCTTCAACTGCTAATGTATGACGCTTGCCATCAAGATTCATCCGTTATTTTTTCTGTCGATAATTTTTAGAGTCATGGGTGGCTTCTTCGGCAGGATTGGAGACCTTCCCAGCTTGAAATAGTCTCTCACATAAGAAAAAGAAGATTCTCCACACCATGAGAGGGTAAAAGTAGGCAAGGTATGTTGGTATTTCTGCGTTTTTCTCCTGAGAGCTCATTCTTGATTGTTTCATTACTTGAGTTGTGGGTGAAACTTTATTCTTCTTGTTGCAAGTGGAAGTGTTACTGCTATAAAGTTTGGTAATGTTGGATCTTCCTTATGATTCAGATCCCTATTTGTTAGAGGAGAATTTCCATCTTTACATCCATACTCTCTGGTAGATCTTTTGGCTCATTTAAAGCTCCGTCACCAGAAGTATTTTTATCTTTACTAGTATTCTCTACCAAGGGCTTTGGATCCAGTTCCACTTGATAGCTGCCTGACATTTCAGACGCCTCCTTGCTAGCCGAAGGTCGAGGAGTAATTTCCACATCAGGTACACTGGGATTGATTGTATTTGACCAACTTGGATAAAGCAATTAGTTTGAAGCCAATGAACTTTGCATTGAGACTTGGGACAATGCAGTACAATGAAAATATAATCAGAAGAGATCATTTTGATGGTTATATATATATATATTTACGGGTTCAAGAAACTGGAAGGCAAAATGTGCTATGGAGAAACATCAAAATCTAGCGTTAAAAACTGCTAGATGCCTTGAATTTTGAAGCATGTCAGACGGCTTTTGGTAGCAGAAACTGCAGATTGCTGGATTTATGTTCAATCAAACCCTTAACATTTTGATATTTGTAGAGTAATAAATGTATAGTTGGCATACAGAAACAACAAAAATATACCGACAATAAGTGCTTGTTTACATTACAGGAAATTAATTCCATAGGATTTGAAAAATATATACAGAGTCCAAAAGAAATAAAATTTAGAACTAAAGATAACTAACTGCAGTCTCGCTTGAACCGGAACTTAGTCGCCGGTAATTACAGTTTTTCCCTTACAGCCGCTATCTTCTGTTGGAATATTTTTAAATGTTGAAAAAGAGTGAGATTCGAATGAATCTCAGTAATAACATACAATTAATAATATAAAATGCGATAAATAAATATATAATGCATCATGTTATGTGAGATGAAAATGTTGTGTGCACACTGTCCAAGGCCAAACGAAACCCCGGCTTAACTCTAAACCTCCGTTTGGTCCCAAACCACAATTAAGCAAATATGCGTGTCCCAGACACTATGCTTATGTTATAAAAGATGGCATACAAAAAGCATATAGATAATCATATAGTGTATGAAAGGAAGAGTTACTACCTGGATCTTTTTTCAGTCCGACTGTTTATCCAAAAAAATTTCTCCGGCTCGAGCTATTATCAATTTCTATAAATTAAAGTTAACAAGTAATTTATTATTACTTGTATTACTACTTCTTTTAATTATATTCTACTGGTTATCTCAGTTTCAGTGGTTTCTACATAGTACAATTCTGCATTATGCAATTTTACTGTTTTTCAGAAAATTGGCAGATTTTCAGTCAAATTTAAAAAATCATAATTAATTTTTAAAAAAACTCCAATTTGAATGACTCTAATGCTTAAAATAAGCTCTTGCAATGTATTTTCATAAAAAAATATCTAAGTATGGACAATTCAACCACATTGCTCCTAGAATTTCGCCAAACACTACTGTTCCCGATTACACTCCAGAAACAGAGCACAATTTTGAAAATCCATATCTCCTAATATACTTATCCAAAAATTACAAGCTACCTATCAAACTAAATCTCTGAATGTCTACTTTAAATCTGAAAAGTTTCATAATTTTTGGTCAAGGTTTGGTTTTCCAAAAGTTCGCTACAACCAATCTGACTTCTAGAAACATAATATGATAGCAACTAACTTTAAAAATTCGTATATCTTAATATACTGATCCAAATAACACATATCATATATCAACTTAAAACTTAGAATGTATAATTTTATTCTGGAAAGTTTCATGGCCATTGGATAAGATTATATTACTCAAAAATACAACACAACCAAACAGACAAAAACTGGACTTCCAGGATTTTTCTTGTTTCTTGACCTAAATTTCAAAAATCATAACTTCCTCTACATATATCCAAATGATGCATTCTTGGACTCATGTTAAATCTATGGATTTCTAATATCTCCATGTAAAAATTCATAAATATTGGATAAGATTTGATTGGTCAGAATGCAACACAAAATTGACTGACTTTCAAAACCATTAGTTTTGACAATCTGAGTTTAAAACTTAAGAACTCATTTATTTTCACTCCAAATTGTTCTCTTCTTAATTATATTGCCTACTACAGATCCTAAAATTTCTACACCAAAAATAACTAGTAAAAAACTTCATCTATAGCCTCTGTTTAAGCTTCTGTAACTTTCCGGCAGAAACTCTATTTTCCGGCAAGCAAAACAGAGTTGAGAAAACTAACATGTTGCCATGGTTTTGCACTCTAATCTCAAAGATTTTGACTCTATATACTCCTATACACGTGCCTAGTGTTTGGTGACACATTTCCAGAAGCAAAGAGACCAAAAGTCCGACATAAAATTGACACAATTGTTGGTTTTGAAACTTATCGGTGACAAAAACTTTCTAGTAAATCCTCATGAACAGCCTAAAAAATGAAATAACAATGGGAAGAGGTAGAGAAGACTCACCTAAATTCATTTATGGTGTTGCATGTGAGTCTTGTAGCTTCCTTGTTCCTCTTCTCCAATTGTTTTCCTCCTTCGGTTAAACTCTCACTCACGTGTCTTTCTTTCTCTATTCTATTTTTTTGTTGTTTTTCTGTTTCTTAAGCTGTTGGTTGCAAATGAAGAGCTGAAGGAGTTGAGAGTTTCATTAAATAAAGAGTGCATATGATGGTGTTGGGTTCAGTGGTTTCCAAATGGCAAGAGTATGGGTGTTTGTTTAAAGGAGGATGTATGTGTGAGTGTGTGTATGGAACGTGTGTTTGCTAATGATGGAAGAGAATTATAATCCAGGTAGGGCTATATGGGTGCTCTCATAAAATGCCAAGTATGGGTGTAGTGTGTCGGTGTTTGGGTGTGTGTGTTTTTATATACGTATAGGTATATTTTTATCTTATTAATTGCACACACTAGGCCCTAATTTTTTCCTTTGTCTAATTTAAGTTTCCTTAAATTTCATAGGTTCCATAATTTGGTTTATCATCTAACTTTCATAAATTAATCCTTTTATTAAATTTTGGGATATTACAGTGTTCATGGTGAATGCATGTATGTTCTTGTGAAGAAGTTAAGCGAGGTACAAGGAACAGGATATTGAATCAATTGTCTTGATTCTATTTGGATGTATGTTTCTCATCTGTGCCTAGACATACGTCTTCTACCAAAGGATGCAAAGTTATTACAAATTGTTGCTGTTCATACCAATGGTTATGAGAATTTCAGATATTGTGGTCATTGATGAGGTCGAAATGTGCAAGCCGAAGTCGAGCATTAAGCTATTGGTATTTAATGCCCAATGGAGCATTGCATATTTTACACATTAAGCAAGGAGAGCGGATCATTGGCGCTATGGAAGTTCTTGCCACTTGTGTAACCATGTGGTTGAAAGTCATTAAAGTGAAAGAGGTACTATTCATGTCCTCAACCAAGGAATCATAACTGAATTGAAGAATTGAGTGTTGAAGAAAAACATTCTGAAGATCAAAAGGAAGATATCTCCATGAATGTCAAGGAGGAAGGTGTCTTCATGAAAGTTTTATTCACAAGTTAAATTTGTACAATTCAAATTTACTTCACTCCACCCATTAGTATGTATTGGCAAGTTGACACTTTCATTGGTATAAGAAATATCAACTTAAGGGGGCATATTGGAATATTGAACCATGGTTAAGATCTTATCTTGTTAGTTAAAATCATGATTAGTGATTGGATCCTATAAATAGAAGTCCAAATTAATGTGTTAAGTGTGTAGGATAGTTAAATCATCAACATGTTATGAGATAAGATAATTTGAGTGTCTCTCTAGAGAAGAAAATCCTTCTAAGATCCCTAGAGTTAGGGTTAATTGTTAATCTCGCTCAACTGAGGGATAATTATTGTTAAACGCAAATGGGTTGATTTGTATCTTGTAAACATCCATTCTTTCTCCATAAAGATTCTTCTCAATTTTATTAATAGATGATTAAATATGCACTGTCGTGTGTGCATATATAGTCGATATTAAGATAGTGTGTGATAAGTTATATATATTATATTCATATCTGTGTACGGGGGTGCAGGTATGTAGGAGTAGGACAATCAGAAGAAATAAAGTGGATGGAAATGGTGGGAAAATGAGGGAAAATACAGGTGGGAGTGAAGAGAGGTGTTGGGTTCAAAAGGGGTGGTTATATTCAGGATCGATATCTCAATCTCTCACTTATAAGGAAGTTTACTTGCCACTAAGCTCATAAGGCCAAGGCACTCAATTCCATGTGTATCATTATTTGCGCACAGAGAATATTTGGTTGTAAGAACACACGCGAATTTGAATTAAACCGTAATCCGGATCTTTGAGAATAAGAATTAACTCTGATATTCTGTAAGAATAACGGCTAAATAAGTTGTGAATAAGTAATTACCCCTAACAAAATAATAATGAATGCTTCCATGTAAGCAATTAAAGGGTATGTAAGACGGGTGTTACATTTTATGGTATCAGAGCCAGTTCATAACATTTTAATTATCCCCCGCAATACATATATAAGTCAAAGTATAATATTTGGTCATTTAAATTCACATGAGATTTCATATTAATCTTTTAAGTTTATAAAGTATATTTTAAATCCCTTAATGTTAATATTATTTGTTTCATTTAATGGAAAATGCTTACTCGGGGAGTTAATAAACCTACCAAGACAAGAACTCGAAATGATATCTGTCTTCTCCAGACTGCAACTAAAATATAAAATATTATATTAAAGTATTAAAATATAATCATGCCTGGCTCTGTTATCATTTAATTGTAGAGTCACTATTTGAATTACTGAGTAAACATTTTTTTTGTTAAATAAGACTAACAATATTTGAATTAAGGACATGAAAATACAGTTCATAAAATTAAGAGATTAAACTAAAATTTCAATGAAAATTAAATAAATAAATGCATACTTTAGTGTATGTACTCGATATTAATGATAGGGGAAAAATTTAGCCTATAACTCGGCAAGTACATAGGACATATCAAGTAATAAAGGGTGAGTAGAATATCGTTCCTATGAAGACTTAGTACTAACAATTCAGTTAAGTAATAATTTTACACTTTCAATTAAGTTGACCAACCTAAAATGATTTTACATAAGTGAAAAAAAGTTAAAATCAAAACAAAATAAATGAGCTACCACAATTATTAAAAGAGCAACCCAGAGTTACTAATCTATTATTAACTTCATACACTTTGATTTCACTAATTTAATTAGCCTTAATATCAATTTTGCTAATCTCGAGTATAAATAGCTATAAATGTCTGTCAATCTACTCACACAACCCTCTCATAAGTATAAATTGTTATGTCTAACATAATTACTCAAGATGCAAGATAACTCAAACATCCTCTTCAACAATTATATGGGATCATTAGCTATATGTATATCCTAATCACAAATTAAAATCGTAATCTAATCCCATATTGCTTAATCTTAGAACCTAATTAAAATTTCCTTAGTCAAGGTAAATCCTAATGCTCAAATTCATATTCAATGATGGCTAGTCATTAAATAGATAAAGCTAAATAAGATTATGTAACCAAAATTAATATTAATTATAACTAAACAATGAAAACAAAGCATAATCCACTCATAAGTTCATAGCTCATCTAGGTTGCACAATAAACTAACTAAACATAACTAAAGAAAACAACAACAAACTCATAATTCAAAATCTCAAGAAAAAGATAAAAGAAAAAGGACATAGCATTGATTCAAAGTCTCATCTTTAAGCTCCAACTGCTCCTCTGTCCAAGCAGCTACTTTAATATCTTCTTCTCTCCACATATCACAGTCCTCTCGTCCTCCCGTGTAGAAGAAGAAGAATGAAACTCAAACTCCTTTCTTTTTTTTCTTGTGATTCAAAATGATGATGAGTGATAATATGCAACTACTCCTCCTCTTTTCATTTCAATTGTGGCTTGTGACTTAGGTTTCCCTCATTTCCTTTTATTCCAAAAGCAATGTCCTGTCAATTAATAGAAAAGGATAACATAAACATAATAATAATAATAATAATAATAAACTAAAACTATTTTTTTTATTTTTTTATTTTCAATTAATATTTTCTTATTATTATTTCTTTCCTAAACTTAAAAACTATATTCTAAGTTGAAATCTTATAAATGATGCACCCAAATAGATATCTCTTAAAATTTCAAGAAAATATTTTTAATTTAGCATTGATGACTTCTCAAGTAGATATCTCTTAAAATTTCATGTATAACCATGTCACTATACCTTTTGACCTAAGAACATTCTGGATTCCTACATGAGAATCGCTAAGCTTTGACGTAGTCAAAAGTCAACATTGGCTGGGTGATGATAAAGACTATGTTAAGGTTTGGTTGTTTTCATGCAGAGGAATGTGAATGGTCAAGATGAAATTTATCCCTCATAATAATAGAGAGATATTATCGGGCCCCTCGATGAGTGAGTTTGAGAAATGTGTAGTCATACTATGATGGAAAGGAGTTCCCATTTTTATAGTCAGACTACTTAGAGATTGAGAAAAATAATGGTCAGGAATAAGAGAATGACATTCTCCATGCCTCATCCTTAACCGAAATATCGTGTGATAAAAAGGGACGTTATATGGTTGTATGACAGGTTGTATCGGTTTATCAATCCTTATATAAATTATGTAGTCATAATATCTTGTTAAAGGCCGCTTACAACCTATAGGTTAATATAGTCATTGGCCCACTACTAACTTCATATGGGCCTATAGGTTCGCACACAAAAATAACCCAACATGAGCTATAATATCCAGATTCATTGAATTTAAGATGTGTCTAGATTCAATGAATGTAATGGTTAATTTACGGTAGACGAATTTTACACACAAACACAGACACACATGTTGTGTGAATATTTACTTGATAAATATTTATGAGTGTGTGTATATGTGCGCGTGCGCGCGCTTATGTGTGTAAAATATAAAAATTTGGAAAATAAAATTAATAATATTATACATATATATGTGTATTTTAAAAAAACACACACACACATTGTTTTAGTTTTAAATTTAGTTTTATCTGATAAATTAAATTTAATAACTAACATGATAAAGATATAATATCTTGGATTTAATTTATAAAGATAAATGAAATATATTTCCATTCTTTATTCAGATTAAATAAATAAGTTAAATTCAAACCGTTGGATCAGAGTTAATTAAACCATATTTATATAATTCGCTTATCAAAACAATTAAGTGTTAATTGATATGATATAGATTTCAAAATTAATTAAGATTAATTTTAAATATCAAATATCTATCATAAAATAGAAAACACTAACTAGTTATTTAAGTGAGAGCTAGGGTTTTCTATGGATAATAAAAAAACAGAGATAGAGAGCTGTGAGAAAAAGAAAACTCTAGAGGACTATTGGTAGCGCTAGCACGCTATCCGTGTTGGATTCCTATTCGTGTGGATACTGATAGAGGGAGCTGATCCGAGTTGTTAGCTCCTTAAGATCAAAAGGAAAGACTGAACACATAAGAAAGATATGTTTTTCTACTACTTGATTTTAACGCCATTGACAGATCCACAGTAAGGATTGAAAATTTTTTTAATTTTAATTTTCTATTGTGCCTACCAATCCCAACAGTAGCTCTTGGAGAACTTTACATAACAAAAAAAAGGAATATTATTAATATAGTTCCTGCCAAACTAATAACAAAATTGATATAGTTTTTGAATAACCTGTGAACTACTATTATATATTCACAATTCATCATATGATTACTACTTCTGTTGTAAACAATATCACTATAAGCATCCATGAAGGGTAATAATGTAACATGATGCAAAAAAGGTAAAAAAAGTTTCAGTATAATAAACTTAGCGAATGTAGAAATTTTGTATGCATAAACTTTGGTATATGAGCAAAAGGTAAAATGGAAGTAGCACTTTCATAGGCTTTTTTGAATCTTTGAAAATTAGCTTGTTCACAATTTTAGTAAACTATGGCTGAGCGATGCATGTTAAGAGGTTTCTATAAGTGATATACCACTACTTTTAATATTATGTTACTTATTCCATGAATCGAAAGTGGGGCATCATCCTTCCTTTTGGTCCCAAGGCTCGCTCTCCGGGCCGATCTGAGAGGGAGACATTGTCATGTAGGGAGTTCGGCTAGGGTAGCATATCTATTAAAAGATAACGCATGTGTCATAAGATGAGCTCAACGAGAACAAAAATCTTGTATGGAACAAAAAGGTAAAAGCTCGTTTGAATCATATTTCCAATACAAATACGAACCATGAAAGTGTGGCCTATCGATCCTTTAGTCCTTTGGAATTCAAAGTTAGAGGTGTTAGAAAAGTTAGCACAGGGGCAACCAAGCCTTCACAGTGACATTGCTTTTTTATCCTTCAATGTTGGCTCTTCCTATCATTGATTGTGAAGCAAAATTTACAAGTTTTGGATTGTTCACCCACCAATAAGGAACATGAGCTGAGTTTATACCATTATGAAGCAGGTTAGTTTTACCCTACTGATAGTAGTATTGCAATAGTAATTCAACTTAGTACGAGAGGAACCATTGATTTGCACAATTGGCCATCGCGCTTAGTTGAATAGCTAGTGGTGCAAAGCTACCATTTGTTAGATTATGAATGAACGCCTCTAAGTCAAAATCCGGGTTAGAAATGACGCATGAACTCACTGCCCATTTGCTGACCAGCAGTAGGGACCTTGGCCCCTAAATGCATGTTCCATTGGCGAGACCCTTGCGATAGATGAGTTGCAAGGGATTTCTTGAAGAAATTCCCATCAAGTGACTGGTAGAATCATTTACAAATGACTTAAATACATGACTGGGTATTGTAAGTGGCATAGTGGCTTTGCTGCCACGAACCATTTAGATTTAGCCCAAGATTATAGAAAGAGCCTCAAAATTTTTGAAAATTACAAATTTGTAAAGGAAAAGGGTCAGAGAAAATTATAGAAAGGACCTAGAAGTTTTAAAAATTACATTTTAACCTACACAAATTTTTTAAGTTTGCAGTTTAACCACTCTATGAAGTTTTGAATCTTTTTATTTCAGTCCCTGGTTAAAACAATTTGACCATTTTTCTTCTTTTTCCATAAAGCCTCGATAGACACAGACCTGAAGCAAAATCCAAGAACCAGCACCACGGAGCATCGAACCAAAGGAGAGCATCAATCGAACCTTCAACTCTTCTTATCATCACCATTCCTCCTTGGTCGCCGGAGTGTCCTTAACTTCCTTCACCATCACTAACGACCCTCCTTCAACCACCATCACCTTTATCGGAAGCGACAACCAGAGACCTGACCTTAGAGTTGAACACCACGAAGAGCTTGGGAGAACAGAGAGAGAGATCGGATGTGAGAGAGCTTGAGAGGATAGGGAAAGAGATCGATTCGACCATAGCCTTCTCCGTTACTTCCTTTGTTCCTCTTCCTCTTCCTCTTCCATCGACGAGCGTAATTCTCTCAATAGCGCTGGAAGTTTCTCACACCACCGTCACCTTTCTTCGTCCTTCCCGAGCACCGTCAACTCAGTCTCGTGCTTTCACTGTGATTTTCGTTGAGATTCTATAGTTTTTGGTGATGTTCTAACCTTCTAGCGAGTCTTTGCATTTTCCTGCAATATCTCCAGATTCTGACGAGATCCATGAGTTTTCCGGCGAGTGTTTTGAAGAAGCTGAGGTTGCAATTAAGCTTATTTGTTGGTATGTTCTCTTGAGTTTTGGTGGTGAAGAGAGTGGCTATAATATGCTATAAAGTGGAGTTTATTAGTTTTTCTTTAGCTCATTATATGTATTGTTATCTCTTTGGTTTGATTTTTGTAGTTGTTACATGTTTATGAGACTTGGATGAGTGTTCATTTATCCTTATTGGTTAATATTTGTGTTGAATTTTGATTTAATGCTCTTGGATTATGTATTGAACTTATTTTCTTATGTTTTAAAGAGTTATGCATTGTATGTGATTATTATGGTGTGTAGTTGAATTAATTTATATTGAGTGTCGCAATTGTGTTCTCATTTAAGAGAAAGCAAGTACATTAAAATGATTTTCAAACACACATCAAATGGTATTTAACAATGTATCTAAGAGATGAATATGAATGTGATTATATGATTAGTCATTAATTAGGTAAATTAGACTCCATACGATTGCTTAAGGTTTTCAATTTGACTTGATGCAAAATTGACTTCCAAATCATTTTAAAAAGCTATGAAAGTCATTTACATTGCTACAAGACTCATTTCATTATTCCTATTCTCATTTCCTCGTATTCATTCCATTTTATAAAGAAAAGACAAAAAAAATAGCTTTAGGATTTTTAATTAAGTTTTACACTTATCCATTTTCAAAAAAAAAAACCAAAACCAATTTCTCCTTATTTTCATTGTATTTATATGTCATTTAAATTACTTAGAAATTAATAAAAGGCTTTTCGAAAAAAGAGAATAATAATAAATTTACTTATACGTAATTCTTAATTAATTTTTAATCGTAGACCTTAAAACTAAGGTTGTGTCAAATCACCAAACGTAGTGACTAGTTTACAACCTAAACATTTATTATACAAAGAACATACCCGTACGGGGAACACCATATATACATATACTTATACATATACATTCTAACAGTCATCAACCACAATCCTCCTCTACCATTTGCTAGTTTGGTCCCACTCTTGTATATAAGTCAAAGGAAACGAATCTTTTTTTTTTTCTTTCATTATAATTAAAATACGTCTTATTAATTTTTAAGTAAAATATATTAACTATCCCTTTATGTTATCTAATTATACAAATTTCCCTCGTCAATTTTAAAAATATATATAAACCTCCTTTAAAATTAAAATAACTAATGGTAGACCACCCTTAAATAATTGGATTGACTTTTTCATTATATGCCCAATCTAAACCAGTATCAGTGAAAAAGGCCCCCAAAATTGTTTATTTAGAAAAGCTTGCAGTTCCGATTCTGAGGTGGTGTGCTCTCCCTTGCTGGCCGTATTATACTTCCCATCAAGTGTACCATTACAACAGATTTAGTAGCCTCCCCTATAAGGTACTCCTCCTTGCCATAGTTGATAATCCTCCGATTTGTAACAGATAATGGGCTACATTCGATGATCAAAGGACTGATCATGTCATCAGTTATTATTGATAAGAAAAATGCTTTGTACATTTTATAAGAAAACAGTACGTCACAGCAAATTGATCAAATCCCCCTATAGAAGAATAAAATCTAGGTAAACTCAAACTATTTTTATATAGATATTCCTAAAACAGAGGAGGATAACAACTAAAGAATAATGAAACAATATAAACAGAAAAAAAAAAACTAAATTATTCACTACTGTCAACACGTGATTTATTAATTACTTAATTCCCTATCACATGTGCAGTAAAAAATGAACCAAGAAAAAAATTGAAATAGAATTATTAAAAAAATTTATACTTATATAAATTTCAATTCCAAGCAAGTGCTCCTAAAAAAATAGAAATTAATTTGATGTTCAAAATTCTCCACGTAACTATTGAAGCAACTGCTGGAAAGGTATCTGGAAATAAAAATTTATGTAAACGCTATATGACTTGAAAGAAGTATATAATGGGCAAGTTTTGGACTGGTCGTAGGTTTAGGCTTATTTCAGTATATAATGGTTATTTGATAATTGGATGGATTATTTCTCAAATGGAAGAACCTGTGAACTACAGTTCACGTCATTCCTACATCATTCCATGGACCAATTAGGATGACATTATTACGATTTTACATCAAAAACCTGTTCATTCAGTCATAATATGTTTCACCAAGAACCTTATGGATAGTATTGTTTATACCTACAAAAATAAAAGATGGGTAATGCTATCGTTAAAATTGTTACCAAAACAGTTGATTATTGCTACTATATAAACTAAAAATAGATAATTTTTATATATACACATAGCGATATTGTTTATTACTAAATTTATATATTTGCCCGATATTTTATCAAAACAAATTAATACATCTTGCACATTACTCCTATCGAGCTTGTCAATAATGGATATAACCTTCTAGCAATAATTAGATATGAATTTGGTGCAATCATGGGTTATTAATGACCTCCATTATTTTCCTTGTTAAAAATAGCGTTTGATATTTGACAGGTATCATTTAGGTGTGAGATTGATATTAAATACATAATCAAAATCAAGTTAACATTATTAGTTGCAAGTCATGAATAGTATAGGCATTTTTCATATATTATATCATTATATCAAGGAGGAGCTTAATAAATATAGAATGTGCATTTAAAGAGAAAGTGTCGCAGCAAGAAATATTATGTATGTGATTTACATATCCTAATTAAGTATATAGATCCTTGTTACATTTGTCTCTTTATTTTATTAAATATATACCAAAAGAAAAGCACATAAATAAAGATGACATCTATCATATTTTAACGTGGCTCTGACATTCTTACCATGGAAACAATAATTAATTCTATTGATACTGTTGGTAACATATTGGCTGTTGTGTAGAGAGTAAATGAATGCAACTTTATATGTCATTCCTACATTACATATAAAGCTATTTCTACATCAACTATTAGAATTGAAGCAACAATATTTTCACAAGTTAAGATGTAAATTTGTCAGGAAAGTATTTGCGAAATTTCAATATTACTCTAGAAGTTTTTTTAAGGGAAAATTTTAGAAAAATACAATCAAAATTAGGAAATGACAAAAAGGTATAGTGAGTTTGTGAAATCCCAAATCAGTTCAACCGTAGGAATCTAGGTTTTGAAATCTTGAGACAATGACGAAAATGCCCTCAGTTTAGTTTTAAAAAAAAAGAATAGAGGGAAGGCCAAAATAGAATTTCCTAATTTTGACATTATTTTTTTTGGAATTTTTCCTTAATGTCACCCCGGAATTCTAAAAATGTAGTAACGTCTCTTGGGTTAACATATGTTAATTTTGACCGTTAAATTGATTGATTTATGCTGACCAAGTTGTTGTTGTGGCAGCTATTTAATAAATTAAGAAAATAAAAATAAAATAAAACACAAAACAACCTTATTTCATTTTTTAAAAAAAAATAGGCCTCCATAATTCACATGTTATTGTTAGCCTCTGGTTTGTTTCATGCCACTATTTAGATATGTTTGTTTCATGCAACTATTTTTATCTGAGTAAATCATAATTACCATAAAAATCAGTTGTGTTATGAAAGAGCAGAACTGAGGGTACCTCAAGTTTTAATTCAAAATCACTTAGGGTTTCTATATTGAATGTTCAAGCTCATGAGTAGAACAGAGAAGCAAGTTCATGGTAGCTTAATTAACTTGGTGGTAGCATTTGCATCTCAATTCATAGGGACATGTAAATAATCCATCCAATTCATACCCTTAATACGGAATCCTTATTTGCGTCACATATCATAATATGAACCCAAGACATGACTACACAAAGCCAGACTTTTCTATTGTGTGTCTTGCAATTATACAAAAACTTTGTCGCTTGATCTTTTTTTCTTTTTTTCCTTTTCCATTTTTCTGAGGAAACAAGATATCTTTAAAAAAAAGAAAATCGAATCTCCAATGTTGTTACTTCTCTCCCAAGAAAGCACACAGTGTTTCCTAGCCATTTGTCTCGACCTATATATGTATATCCACTTCCTATAAATGGATGAAAATGCAATGTTATGAAACTGCTAGACTTGAACTCACTTCAATTGTAGATTTCATTTTTTGGTTTATTTATTCTTCTTCTTAGAATATCTGAATGGAAATTGAATGAAGTAAAAAAAGGAGAGAAAGTAAGTTCTGTATATTTTTACTCATTATGTCATGTTTTTTCAATCACATGATGTGTTATTGTATAAGATGTCTTTTTGAGTTACTGTGATTTTTAACCTTATTTAAAGGGAATTGAGTAAATTTTTCATTCTATCCAAAACAGTTTTTTTGTATATTCATTTTATCCTTAATATAAGGCCTATACATCCAAATTAAGGAGTTTAAAGAAGCTAAATAAATAACTTAACTAAAGCTTATATGACATAATCTTTCTAAAATATTTGTGTAACATTAGATTATATAGCATTTTATAAGTTTAGCAAATTAGTTTGGAGAAAAATAATAAATATAAAATATAAAATGAGAAAACATCTTACATTAGGGCCAAAATTTACCTAAAATTAGGTCTCCCATTTAGGTCTGGAGGAGCATTATTTTAATAATAGGTAATTAAGTTTAAAAATATTCTTCTTTATTTTAATCAAAGTAAAAGTAAATTATTAATTATTTAATTATCATTGGTGCCTTATAGGTTTTGAGTTGGGCATCACATAAACTAATTAATTTAGGTTGCTCTTTACAAAAGGTATTTTATTTCATAATATGTATGGTAAGATTAAAATATAGATTAAATAATTTTGAGGACAATTTTTAAAAAAACAATGTTGAGGACCGCGTATTTCATTCATCGAACAATAATATATATATGTATGTATGCGTGCGCGTACACACACAAACATATAGGTATGCGTGTGTGTGAAAGAGACTAAATTAGCAAACAACTCTTTCAGAAGTTAGATTCAGAAAACAGATGATAACACATCCACGTGTAGCTATAGAAAAGACATCAATTATTTAATATAATTATTCGCCAAATGATCAATAAAAAACAAATAATAACAGTAGTAGTAATAATAAAAAAAACAAGCACAATTTACATGTGATGTAACTGGGATAGAAACATGTTTGACAATTATTTTAGCAATAGCATGATGCTGTCTCAATTTTCAAATAAAAGCATCTTATTCTTATCATGCTTCTTCATTTTCTTAGTTGGCTATTATGGTATAATATATTATCCACTTATCCGAATTCAAAGAGAATTGGGTTTAAAATTAAAAAAATATTGGCCAATATAATTTTTTATTTACCAAATTTATATTCAAAACCTTATTTAAGGATTACTAATTAAATCTCTTAATGCACGTCCATTATGCTTATTTATTTATTTGATCAAGAAGATAAGTAAGAGGATGAGAGAATATAGGATTTGAGTGGCCCAAATGACGTTGATGCAGTGGTCATTATTTAATTGGTTGCATAAATAAACATTTTCTATGTTATTTTGATGATTGATTTATTAAAAAATATAGGAATTGAACATTGGTTTAAAAATAATTATTTTGAGACGTAACTAGTCACTTTGTAGGAATGGCTAAAATCAAATAATTTAGTCACAAAAATTAAGTATTTGTCTAATAATTAATATGAATTTGTCTGTGAAACTGGTTTCAACAAACATACGTACATACTCCCTCTATTAGCTAACATATGCAACAAAATCAGAGAAACATTTGTAATACTATTATAAACTAATACTATTAATGTTTAATAATATGTTTACAAATATATTCATCATAGTTATTCATTCAATTGTTCATTTTCTATTTTCTCCATCCCATATTTTTATTACCCAATTGTTCTGTACGCTATACTTATTGGGGACAAAATACAAAAAAGGCAAATTTTGTTTTCAAACACAACCATTTCTTAATCTGTCGAGTCGCATCCATTGCTTATAGTAGGTAATGGTAAGCCGGTAAGGAGTATATATAATCATAGATATATAATGTAGTAAATTAAAAAAAATTAAAATTAAAATATAGGGTTAAGGTGCAATTTTGCCAACAAAGTTTTTTTAAAGGGGCGTCTGGTATAAATAAATTTTAGAAAGAGAAAAAATACTAATAAATAATTTAAAGGGGTGCAAACTCATTAAAACCGTTAAATTTGATCAAACAGCCATTAAATTATAAGAGAAAAAACACTAATAGCGTTGGGTGAAATTTAAGGCCCTGTTTGATACGTGGTATTGAATTTTGATGGATTGAGATTGGGATTGGGATTAGGATTAGGATTGGGACTGAGATTGATGCTTTAAAAATATGTTTGGTATGAGGTAATAATTAGAGGGAATGATTTCATTAATCTTATTTAATTAACAGCCACTAATTATCAAAAGATCCAAATACCCTGTCCCTAAATCCCAAACTTAATCAATCGATCGCTTTTTGATTCATGACTGGTGCATTGAGAATTGCCAATTTTGGAATACCTGTGTGTCCATCGCAAGTCAAAGAGATTCTTCTTCACCTTTAGACCTTGGCATCGTGTTTTGATTGGTATGGTTTTCTGCAAGTTGTACAGAGAATCAAGGATTGGGGTTCCGAGAGTGAGAGAAACAATAAGATAATGGTACTCCAGTGTATTAGCTTCTGCATTTTGTGAATTTGTGAATGATTCAATTGAGGAAAATGAGAGCGTTCTGGAGGCGATTTTGAGTAAATAAACTTGTATGTTGAAATTCATGAACTCCTCTGTTTCAAGAAAAAGAATGCAAAAATCTATAGAGCACTCACAAAATTACAAAACTTATCCAAAGAATATCATGAACAAACACACCTACTTAGAATATCACCAGAAAATCTATGTCACCGGAATAGAGGCTATTGCTTGATTTTCTATTGTTGTTCACACAGGAGCTAGTGCCAAATATTCAAGTAAGGAACCACGGTGGTGAAGTGACGGTTTTGGAGGACAGGAACCAACAATGGTTGATGTATGACTCTCCATTGGCAGCTACGGCAGCTATTCTCTACCAGTGATGGTGGTGATTCTGATGGCCAGACTTCAAAACACTCATGAGAGCGATGATGAGCGATGAAATAAAGTGATGAGTTCTAATTTAGGGTAAAATTGATAGAGAGTATTTTTGTCAAGAAAATATTATAAACATGGATATTTTTGTCTCTAAAATTTACAATTCCAAGATTGAAAACGCAATACCAGGGGGAAGGTGGTTTTGCAGCAATCCAACTTTCATGGTATTCTCAATCTCTATTTATCCATAGTCTCTTAAACCAAATGATATATTCTGACCTAATACCTGATCCAATCCCAATCTCAACCCCCCAATGCTTTATATCAAACAGGGCTTAACAGTTTTTTTGAATTTGTAACCTTTTAAATTATTTATTGGTGTTTTTTTCCTTTTCAAAATTTATCTTCAAGAAAAAATTTATTGGTAAAATTGTACCTTAACCCTAAAATATATCATTAATATAATATAGACTGAAAGTAGTCAATTTTAGTGGTTAATGTGAATACCCATTTGAATGGATTAGTCAGAGCCGCAGGCTAGTTTTTTCCAAGAAAATAGTTTTGGACAAAATTTTTGTATAAAACATGTGAGAATTTTAATAATTAGGTTCACATTGGTCTGCGTAGAAAGAGATGGTTTTTTTTCCTTTTTATAAGTAATGTTTAATAAAGCTTTGAAGTGAAGCGATCACTTCTCTTCATTGATGGTTAAACCGTGTTCAACGCCATGGTTGGTAAAAGTAACAAGAATGAGCTGATCTTGTAACCTTTTTTTTTTCCGAGTAGAAGATCTTGTAACCTAGATTATGGCATATAAACTTATAAGTGGAAGGTCATAGATTCAATCTCGTTTCAAATATATAGCGGTTTTTATTACCTACTCCAATTTAAAATGATAACAAGAATGACAATTGCTACATGACAAACTTCTTCATTTTTTTCAATTAATTAAAAAGCCAAGCATCTACACTTTTGGAAATAATTAACTCATCCTATATTATAATTTGTAAAGAGAATTATTCCTTTCTTTGTAACACCCAATTTTTAATTACCAATATTTCTCCTAGGTAATTAATAAATTTGATGGAATAAAATGGTGAATTGTGGTGTGCATGAATTTACAGAAATATTCTAATCCCCGGTTACACGCAACTCGGTCAAGCAAGTACACAAAGAAGCAATTAATGTCCACTTAAAGACCTACGATTGTAACCAAAAGTGGAACATAAAATGAAATGATTTATTTTGATAAATCATAAAATGTAAGGGCAAAACAGTAATTTTGTCATAAACAAGAAACAATTATTTTTTCCTCTAATTTTCTCTAATATTTCAGCCAAATGGAGAATTAAAAAGAGGAAAATGGATACTTGGTAATTATTAAGTCTATTATGGAATATTATTACCAAAGAAAAATCAAAATTGGAAAAACAAAGTCAAAGGCAAGAAGGAAATTTTTGGCCAATCACAAGAAAGTCAAAAAGTCAAAAGAGAACACATGAGCTTGATGAATAAACGGCAAGAGGCAAATTAATTCCCTCTTTCCTCTACACATTTCGGTCAAGTAAAGGGCAAGCAAAAGAATATTGTGTGGTTAAAAAAATACAAGAAAAAGAAAGAAAAGCAATTTTGGACCAATAAGAAGAAACCACATGTAAAGCAATTGGAGATCACATTAAGTCATATTTCCCTTCATCTTTCCTTGCCATTTCGTGCCAAAATCTGATCAAGAAGAGAGAGGAAGAGATCAAGCATATTCAAAGAAGCAAGAATAAGCAAGAAGGCTAGGGTTTCACAAATCCAAGGTAAGAACTTGCAAAACTTAGTGGTTTTTGCTTCCTAATCTCTCTCAAACCTCTCCTAACCTCTTCTACTCCATTAAATCCATGTTTTCCAAGACAAATCAAGAGGAAACAGAAGGCGCACAGTAAAATTTTAGAGCGAGAAAGCCAAAAAATCAAGAGGTAATCACCAAAACTTAATCCTCTTGTCTTGTATTATCAAGTTGTTGGTGTTGTTGTTGGTGGTATTTGCTATGTTTTCCCATATTTTTCAATTATGGGCTGAAGAAAAAATATGGGGAAATGCTTCCCAAATTCCCTCTAAACATGACCATTTGTTGTTTAAGTAGCGAATCATGTGATTAGAAGTAGAAAGGAAGTGATTAAGCAAGAGAAAACAAGAAAACAACACAAACATCCTAGAAATCCTAATTTTCTGTTCTGTGTGTGACATAAGGAAGAAGTAGGAATTTGATAATTTTGATGATTCCATTGGCTTTAGAAGGAAAAATTGTGTAGGTATACAAGTGGTCATGATTTTTGAATGTTTTTAGCCAATTTGGAAATTTATGAAGTTTGTGCATACATATGTTGATCTGCCCTGTTTGGAACAGTGATATTGTGCGTGGTGTTTCATTGACCAAACCTTATCCAAAAATTCTACTGTGAGCAAACCTAAATATTTTTCTTCAAAATTAAATTGAAATAGCTTCATTTTGGCTTTATAATCAGTCAAATTTGATTCTTTTAGAATTAATTATGAATTTCCAAAGTTGGCTGACCAATCTGCTAGTTTATGGAAAACAGTAAAATTGCACTGTATAAAATTATATTGTGCAGAAACTATTATAACTGCATTAAATAACTAGCAGCATACAAGTTAAAAGCAATAATACTACAAGTAATAACCAGTTACTTGTAACTTTAATTTTGATAGGAATTGGACATAGGCCGAGCTGAAATCCGAGAGTAGGACAAACACGGAATTTTGAAAAAAGATTCAGGTAGTAACTCCCTCTTATGTATATTATGTGATTACTAAATGTTGATTATGTCATTCACTGTAACATGAGCTTGTGTCCTAGACATACCAATCTGCTATATTGTGGTCAGGGACACAACATGGGTGCCAAGTAGACCAAGGTACAAACATATAGTTTGGCTTTGGACAAGTGTACACACATAGTTTGATCATCTTACATGACATGACATTGTATATCTATTTTCGCATTCTATATATTTGTAAGCATATTGCTACTGAGATTCCCTCAAATCTCATTCTTTTTCAAAATAAAACTGTACAGCTAAAGCGGGCGGCTCAAAAGACAAGACGGTGACTCCCGGTAATTAGAATTCCGGGGCTCTCTGTTGTTGCTTTAGTTATTTTGCTTGTACTTTTTACTACTTGTCGGAATGCTCAGTACATTTGTATATATTTTCAAATCCTACGGGGATTCTCCTGTAATGCAAACTTGTACCTAATATCAGTAATGTTTCTACTATTTCTGTATGCCTTGTAGAGCTTTATGCTTATCACTCTGTGAATATCAAAATGTTGAGGGGTTTGACATTTTTTGTATTAGAGCATAAAGCGGTTCTGGCATTTATAGAATGGGTTACTGATATGGTCTTGTTTGCATGATGACATGGAATTATGAGCGATCAACGTTGATGGCAAAGAGACCGATCCCTTTCCTCCGTTAACCAATGCCCACTAGAGGAGAAAATTCCAGAGGGCCGACATAATATATAGCTGACAAAGCCTAGAGGTCGGACTGTGCTGAAGACGCGTCCGAAGAGCGTCATATATAGACATGATCCTTAGCCACATCTATTACCAGGGCCGATTCCAGATGCATCTATCAATGACTCTGAGCAGCCACGAGCAACTAGCTAAGCGACTTTTGCACGTGGCGAGGGGTGTTCCAGGGCTGATAACATACACCTACGGTACAACCTGCAGTCTGACGAAGAGTTACGGGAGTACATTTGGGGCCAACACAGACGAGCTATACTGACACATGACACTCCCCTTGATCAGTACTTAGCCTACTTGGATGCAATAGATAACCTGTACTAGAAGCAGGTTCTATTGGAGATCGACTTACCTAACAAATCCTGGATCTTTATCACTATGGACTTCTTCTCGAATACCAATCTCTGGAACTAGAAGAAAAATGACATTGTCGAGCGCGAGCCAAACGACCATTTCGAGGAGTTTAAGGATAATATGATCAAGTTAGTACAGAGGCACATGTAGACAGACTGAGGTGGGGTCCCGACCTGATATTTTGAGTGATTGGAGGTAATCAACATATCTTTTGAGGCAAGGACGGTTGCAGGGAACTGGTGGACAGAAGTAAATAGATCCGGTAACTGTATTTTGATCAGGGTACATTTGAGTTAATCGTGCTTACCTCAGAGCAATAACAGGATGGGTAACCCCCTGGGAAGCTATATGTATAGTTAGGATTTGATGTATGAAAGTAATAAAGACTTGTTGTACAGTAGTTTTAGGATGTGTGATGTATTGTATGACTACCTAACTATTGTATATACATGATATGTGATATGTATGACAAATTCATGTACCCAAATGTTTGTAAAATGACAAAAACACCCTTGCATTTATATGAAATTTATTTCCTTATCTATTTTTCATGTATATTGAATTTTTAAAAATGGCACGTATACGAAGCAGTGGCATAGGCTAAGGTAGAGGTCAAGATAGAGGACGGGACAAAGGCAGACATGGAAATGACAATAAGGAACTGAATGCTAGACCCGATCTTATACAACAATTGATGGGAATGATGCTGGAACAACAAAATGCATTGAACGAACTTTGAAATGAAGTCAGAGAAGGACAACAGAAGCAAAATGCTGATGTAAGAGCTCACAATAACCCTGGAGGGCAGGGGAGGTAACGTGCAACCTCCAATACCCAAACCCGAACCTGTACCAGAACCTATGCTCGAGATTCTAGAGAACCCAATTGTTAAAACTGAGAGTATGCAGATCTGGGTGACCAAAATAAATCAACACCAGCTAACCCTTTTTAATGGGAAGTTTGATCCTGAGACAACGAGAACTGGTTAGCTCGTTTGGAGAAGATCTTCAGAATCCTTGAGTGTCCAGACAACATTAAAGCTCGTCTAGTGATCAATAAGTTAGAGGGTGATACTAACCAATGGTGGCAAAGCATTGAGGTGATCCTACAAGCGCGAAATATTCCTCTAACGTGGGAAGTATTTCAAGAGAAGTTCAACAAGAAATATTTTCCCCGGTCAGTGAGGCAGGCCAAGGAGACTGAATTCTTGATTATTCAGCAAGGCAAGAAGGAAGGTTTCGATGAATATCTAGCTAGATACATTCGCCTATCCCAATATTCTTCCTACTTGAAAGTCTGCGATAACAAAGGATGGAGTTCGGACATGATGATACGAGGGTTGAAGCTAGAGCTGAAAGAAAATTTTGTTTCTTGACACTTTAAAGAATTTAACAAGGCTGTTGAGGAGTGTTGAATAACATAACATAATCTGATGGAGTTGTATACCAATAAAAGCACTGGTAATAAGAATACATCTGGTAGTGGAAAATTTTCCCATAAGCGCCAATATCCGAGTGGTTCTTTGAGTGGCAACAATAAGAAGCCCAACCAATATGATATTCGGGGTAATCAAAGACCTATTGGGAACAGAACCTCCAAGTATTATAGAAATCATCTCCATCTTGGTCAAACATGCACACAAGCGAAACAAGCAATGACAACAACTAGGTAGATTGTTTGCTACAACTGCAACAAGCCAGGGCATTTTGTCAGGGATTGTAGACAGCGACAAGGGCCTATAGAGCGGAGGCAGCAAGTGTAGGGCAGAGTATTTGCCTTGACAAGTAAGGAAGCCTGAAAGTTACCAGAACTGATTAAAGGTACGATTTCTCTCAATGGTAATATAGTACAAGTATTGTTCGATTTAGGAGCTAGTCATTCATTCATTGCATACGACTGCGTAAGACAGCTAGGCCTGAGCATTTATAGATTACCTTATGACTTGATGGTAACCACGCCCATGGGTAATGGGTTCGTTACAACAAAGGTTTGCTTAAATTACATCATAAACATGGAAGGGCATGAGTTCATAGTAGACCTGATTTGTTCTCCATTGAAATGGCTTGAAGTGATTCTCAGAATCGATTAGCTAACTGTAAATAATGTGATGTTAGACTGTGGAAACAAAAGGGTCATTTTCCCTAATCCACCAGCAAAGGCCAAATAGAAATCAACTAGAACTTTCTCTTCGCAGCTGAGGCCGAGAGATGCTTACATAAGGGTTATTAGGGGTACATCGTGTTTTTCTCCATACAATCAGAGGCAGGCATAGCATTGAAAAGTATCCCTATTATGAATGAGTTTATTGATGTATTTTTGGAGGATATCGGTGGATTACCCCTGAACAGGGAAGTGGAGTTCGTGATTGAAACTAAGCCTGGAGCGAAACTGATTTCTAAATCCCCATACAAAATGGTGCCAAGTGAGATGGCATAACTGAAAAAGAAGATCGAGGAACTGCTAGAAAAAGGGTTTATCAGAACCAGTATTTCGCCATAGAGAGCTCCAGTGCTATTCGTGAAAAAGAAACATAGAAGCCTACGACTCTGTATCGATTATAAGGAGCTAAACAAGGTGGCTGTCAAGAACAAATACCTGCTTCCTAGAATTGATGATTTGCTCGATCAATTGTTAGGAGCCTGTATGTTCTCAAAGATTGACCTGAGATCAGGATATCACCAACTCAGAGTAAAGGTAGACGATGTGTCAAAGACTGCTTTCAAAACACGATATGACCATTACGAGTTTCTAGTAATGCCATTTGAGCTGACCAATGTACCTGCAGTGTTCATGGACTACTTGAATCGAATCTTCCATCCATACTTGGACTAATTCATGGTAGTTTTTATCGATGATATTTTGGTATACTCCCAAAGAAAAGTAGAGCATGAACACCACTTAAGAACTGTATTGAACATATTGAGGAGCAAGCAACTCTATGCCAAGCTAAGCAAATGTGAGTTCTGGCTTTTAGAAGTTAAATTTCTGGGTCATGTAGTCTCATAGCACGAGGTCTCAGAAGATCCGAACAAGGTGGAAGCAGTACTGAACTGGAAGAGGCCAGAAACAATATTTGAGATATGTTGTTTTCTAGGTCTCGCGGGCTACTACAGATGATTCATACCGAACTTCTCCAAAATAGCTTTGCCATTGACCAAGCTAACACAAAAGACTCAGCATTTTATGTGGGACAATAATTGTGAGGAGAGCTTCACCGAGTTAAAATAGAAGCTTAAGATTGCAACAATTCTGACAATCCCATATCCGCAATCAACCTTCATGGTTTACATAGATGCTAGTGGACATAGATTGGGATGTGTCCTAATGTAGCAAGGCCATGTTGTGGCATACGCATCTCGACAATTAAAGCCTCACAAACAATGATATCCCACACATGATCTTGAGTTGGCAGCGATCATATTCACACTAAAGATCTAGAAACACTACCTCTATGGGGCGACCGTAGAGCTGTACTACGACCATAAGAGTTTGAAGTATCTATATGATCAAAAAGAGCTCAACAGCGACAATACAAGTGGATGGAGTTGCTCAAAGACTATAATCTAGAGATCAAGTATCATCCAGGCAAGGCAAATGTGGTGACAGACGCATTGAGTCACCAAGCGGTGCAGGTAGCGGCCCTCATGATTCAAGAGCAGAAGTTAATTGAGAACTTTTGAGATCTTAACTTGTCAAATCAAATTATAATCAGAGGCAGTAATATCAATCAGGTAAAGAATGATCTAAGAGTAGATATTAAAAAAGCTTAGATGCAAGATAGATGTGCTCAGTCTATCAGAAGCATGATTGTAAAGGAAGAAACTCAAGAGCATGACTTGTCATCAAGTGGACTAGTCAGGTACCACAAGCGGATCTATGTTCCACCACAAACAAAGCTAATACAACAAACTCTGGAGAAGGCACATAAGAGTAAATATATCTTACATCCAGGAGTAACTAAAATGTACCACGATCTGAAGTCCACATATTAGTGGCCAGGTATGAAGAAGGATGTGATAAGGTTCGTTGCTCGTTGCCTTACGAGCCAGAAAGTAAAAGCTGAGCATCAATGACCTTCAGGGATAGTACAAAACCCTACAATTCTTGAGTGAAAATAGGAGAGTATCACCATGGATTTTGTAACAGGATTACCAAAGTTCTGAAACCAGGATACCATATGGGTAATAGTAGATCGATTTACGAAGACAACCTATTTTCTTCCTATCAGCATTTATTACTCTCCCAAAAAGCTTGCACACATCTATATCAAGGAGATAGTACGACTTCACGGTACTCTAAAGAACATCATATCTGATAGAGATCCTCGATTCACTTCCAAGTTTTGAAAGGTGGTACACCAGGCTTTGGGTACTAAGCTCCGATTCAGTATGGCCTATCATCCCCAAACAGACGGGCAAACTGAAAAAAAAATCCATACATTACAAGATATGCTTAAGGTATGCATAATTGATTTCAAAGGCAGTTGGGACTAATTCCTTCCTTTGGCAGAATTTGCATACAACAACAGCTATTACTCGAGCATCCAAATAGCTCACTACGAAGCATTCTATGGAAGGAAATTTCAGTCGCCCTTATGCTGGACAGAGTTGTCTAAGAGGCAGATGTATGGGCTAGATATTGTTGATCAAACAACGGAGCAAATAAAGTTGATCAAGCAGAAGCTACTAGCTGCATATAGCAGGCATAAGAGCTATGCCGACAAGAAGCGGAAACCTCTCTAGTTTGAAGTTGGAAACCACGTATTCATGAAGGTTTCACATATTACTAGCATTGGTAGGCCGATGAAGGTAAAGAAGTTTAGCCCAAGGTACATTGGTCCTTTCGAGATCTTGTCAAAGATTAAGCCAGTAGCATACCAAATAGCTTTATCTCCAAGCTTAAACAGGCTGTATGATGTCTTCTATGTGTCACAATTGAAGAAATATCAACTTGATTATGAACATGTGATTGAATATGAAGAAGTATACTTGTGAGATGATTTGATGTATGAGGTCTTACCTAACTGAATCATTGATCGGTAGGAGAAACAACTGAGACACCAGAGTATCTCGTTCATCAAAGTGGTGTGGAAGGGATTATCTCCTAGGGAAGCTACTTGGGAAGCTAAGGAAGACATGTAGAAGCATTTCCCTGAGTTTATGAGTCGGTACTTGAAATAAATTTTGGGGACAAAATTTAATTAAGGGGGGAGCTGTAACACCCCATTTTTAATCACCAATATTCTTCCTATATAATTAGTACATTTAATGGAATAAAATGGTGAATTATGGAGTGCACGAATTTACATAAATATTTCAATCACCGGTTACATACAACGTGACCAAGCAAGGACGCAAAAGAGCAATTAATGTCCACTTAAAGGCCTACGATTGTAACAAAAAATGGAACATAAAATGAAATTATTAATTGACTAATATACATGTCAAAAATCATCCAAACAAAAGGAAATGAGTAAGAAATTATTTATTTCGATAAATCATAAAACGTAAGGGCAAAACGGTAATTTTGCCATAAACAAGAAACAATTATTTTTTCCTCTAATTTTCTCTAATATTTCAGCCAAATTGGGAATTAAAAAGAGGAAAATGACTACTTGGTAATTATTAAGTATATTTTGGAATATTATTACTAAGGAAAAATCAAAGTTGGAAAAACAAAGTCAAAGGCAAGAAAGAAATTTTTGGCCAATCACACGAAAGTCAAAAAGTCAAAAGAAAACACATGAGCTTGATGAATAAATGGAAAGAGGCAAATTAATTCCCTCTTTCATCAACACATTTTGGTCAAGTAAAGGGCAAGCAAGAGAATATTGTGTGGCTAAAAAAATACAAGAAAAAGAAAGAAAAGCAATTTTGGACCAATAAGAAGAAACCACATGTAAAGCAATTGGAGATCACATTAAGTCATATTTCCCTTCATCTTTCCTTGCCATTTCATGCCAAAATCTGATCAAGAAGAGAGAGGAAGAGCTCAAGTATATTCAAAGAAGCAAGAATAAGCAAGAAGGCTAGGGTTTCACAAATCTAAGGTAAGAACTTGCAAAACTTAGTGGTTTTTGCCTCCTAATCTCTCTCAAACCTCTCCTAACCTCTTCTACTCCATTAAATCCATGTTTTCCAAGACAAATCAAGAGGAAACATAATGGGAACAGTAAAATTTTAGAGCGAGAAAGCCAAGAAATCAAGAGGTAATCACCAAAACTTAATCCTCTTGTCTTGTATCAAGTTGTTGGTGTTGTTGTTGGTGGTATTTGCTATGTTTTCCCATATTTTTCAATTATGGGCTGAAGAAAAAATATAGGGAAATGCTGCCCAAATTCCCTCTAAACATGACCATTTGTTGTTTAAGTAGCGAATCATGTGATTAGAAGTAGAAAAGAAGTGATTAAGCAAGAGAAAACAAGAAAACAACACAAACATCGTAGAAATCCTAACTTTCTGTTCTGTGTGTGACATAAGGTAGAAGTAAGAATTTGATAATTTTTATGATTCTATTGGCTTTAGAATTAAAAATTGTGTAGGTATGCAAGTGGTCATGATTTTTGAATGTTTGTATGCCAATTTGGAAATTTATGAAGTTTGTGCGTACATATATTGATCTGCCTTGTCTGGAACAGTGATATTGTGCGTGGTGTTTCATTGACCAAACCTTATCCAAAAATTCTGAAACTTTGTAGAATTAAATTAGAGGCATATAGCTTTAGTTTGATATATAGTTTGTATTTTTTGGACAAGTAAATTGGGAGATATGGATTTTTGAAATTATGCCCTATTTTCTAGAATATAATATGGATTAGTGATGTTTAATGAATTACTGGGAATGATAAGACTACAGTGAGAAAACCTAAATATTTTTCTTCAAAATTAAATTGAAATAGCTTCATTTTAGCTTTGGAATTAGTCAAATTTGATTTATTTAGAATTAATTATGAATTTTCAAAGTTGGGTGACCAATCTACCAGTTTCTGGAAAATAGTGAAATTGTACTGTACATAATTATATTGTGCAGAAACTGTTGTAACTACATTAAATAACTAGAAGCATACAATTTAAAAGTAGTAATACTACAAGTAATAACCAGTTACTTGTAACTTTAATTTTTATAGGAATTGAACATAGGCCGAGCTGAAATCCGAGAGTAGGACAAACGCGGAATTTTGAAAAAGATTCAGGTAGTAACTTCTTCTTACGTATACTATGTGATTATAAAATTTTGATTATGTCATTCACTGTAATATGAACTAGTGTCCTAGACACACCAATCCACCATGTTGTGGTCAGCGACCCAACAGGGGCGCCAAGTAGACCAAGGTACAGACATATAGTTTGGCCTTAGGCAAATGTACAACATAATTTTTTCATCTTACATGACGTGACATTGCATATCTATTTTCGCATTCTATATGTTTGTAACCATGTTGCTACTGAGATTCCCTCAAATTTCATTCTTTTTTAAAACAAAAGTATACAGCTGAAGCAGGCAACTCAAAAGACAAGACGGTGGCTCCCGGTAATTAGAGTCCTGAGGCTCTCTATTGCTGCTTTAGTTATTTTGCTATTACTTTTTGCTACTTGTGGGAATGCTCAGTACATTTGTATATATTCTTAAACCCTACAGGGATTCTCCTGTATTGCAAACTTGTACCTAATATCAGTAATGTTTGCGTTGTTTCTGTATGCCTTGTTGAATTTTATACTTATCACTCTGCAAATATCGAAATGTTGAGAGGTTTGACATTCTTATCGAAAAAGAGCATATTTCGTTATATGTTTTTAGTATGTCAATTTATATATTATTTATAATCATGATATGGATTTTGATATGTACTAACAATCAATCATTTTATGATCAAGGAAATTATCAGCTCTGAAATATCAATATAAGATATAAAATTTATAATAAAATATGACATTTATATATTATAAATACTCCCCCCCCCAAAATCTCAAGTATTATCTCCAGTTTCAAGTATAAGTCATTTTTAACTAATCTGATCCACACATACTAATAAAAATAATCAAAAGCATTAAATTTGTCATAGAATTCAAGTGATTTTTAATATGGAAAAAGACCAAACAAGAACTTTAAAATTACAAAATTTTAAATAACGCATTTTCTAAAAAAAGAGTTGTGAATTGCTTATCAAGTTTTGTTATTCCTTTTTATCAATTGCTAGTAACAAACTTGATTTGAGATTTTATAATTTCAAAGTTCTTCTTCGATCTTTTTTCCTTTTTAATATTATCCTTATTAACTACACCAAACTCCAACATCATATTAATTTTTATTTGAAGGGGGCATTATTTTCTTTGTGCCTCGATAACCTCTTCAAAAATTTAACTAAGAATTGCAATATAGAGTACAATCACGGATTATCTCTCGAAGAGCCTCTTATTAATTACATAGAAACTAAGTATAAAGATTGGCATGAAATAATAAAAAGGGAAAATTCGGTCTTTTGAAATTAAAACTATATGAAAATACTAAAAGTCCTAAATTATAATATTTTTGGTATTTTTGGATATAAAATGATAGGTGAAATGAAATGGATGAAGTGAAACTCTTGAAAATGGTTTGTAAGGGTAATCATATTTCATATAATGATAATGAGAGTTTAATTTACTAACTTAGTCAAAAATGTCCAAAAGACCATTTGAGCTAGCACTACAAAAAAATACAGGATTAGCGACGGAATTTCATTCCGTCGCTAATCCGTCCCTAATCCCTCACAAATTCCGTCACTAAAATTAGCGACGGAATTTTTCCATCGCTAATTAGAGACTGATTAGCTACAAAATTACATTATGTCACTAAAAACTAGAGACATAATTTTTCCGTCTCTAATTAGTGACGGAATTTCCATCGCTAATTCCGTCTCTAATAGCTAAATTTTTTAATAATTCGGTTTTTTTTTTCAAAATTATAATTTTTTAAATATTTTAAATTTTAAATTATTTTAAATTTATAATATAATATTAAAATAAATAAATAAAAATTATTAATTCATATTTAGTTTTGAAATTAAAATTATAATATAATATATTTGAATTTTTTAATAATATATTATATACAAATAAAATGCAAATTTTATAAATACAAAAAAAAAGATAAAATATAAAATAAAATAAATAAAAAAAGATATTAATAATAAAAATTTAGGTAGAATATTTACATAAAATAAAATAAGAAAACTAAATTAAAATATTCAATAATATATAAAATTTTGTGTTTCTAGTTGTGTTTGCAAGTGATATATATGTATGTATGTATGTATGTATGTATGTATGTATGTACGTACGTACGTATGTATGTATGTATGTATGTATGTATGTATGTATGTACGTACGTACGTATGTGTGAATGTGTGTATGTGTCTGTGTCTATATATATATATATATGATTTTGCATTTAACTTTCACAAGTTTTTCTTAGCTCAACTGGCAAATGCACTAGCACACGCGTGAGAGGTCATGGTCTCAAATCCTAACTTGGTCACAAAATGCAACCAATTTGTGACTTGTGACACGTGGCGAGTGGTGGAGGGTGACACGTGGCGCGCGGTGGAGGATGACACATGGCGGTCGGAGGCAATGTGGCGGTGGCTGATTGGTACACGTGGCGGCCGCCGGTGAGGGACATGTGGAGGCTCGTGTTGTAGACATGTGTCAATTTAAATTATATATAAAAACATAATTAGCGACAGATTAATGACAGAATTTCCTCCTTTAATTAGAGACGGAAAAATTTTGTCTCTAATTAGAGACGGAATTTCGTGATGGAATTTTTCCGTCACTAATCAATTAGTAACGGTCTTTTTAGCGACAGAACAAATTCCGTCGCTAATATTGTTCTATCTCTAATCCGTCGCTAATTTCCATCTCTAAGTTGATTAGTGTCGCTAAATTCCGTCGCTAATTCGCTATTTTTTTGTAGTGTAGCTTGAGTTATATTGATTAAACACTTCCATACATGACAAAGTTTAACCCTTCTAACCGAAACTTAATACAAAACACTAGCAATTGCAACCAAAGTTCCTCGAAATACAAAACCTCAAACACCATTGAGTCTAGTACATTAATCAATGATTATATTATTCCTAAACCTAAAAAATAATCATTTCTTAAAACACTATTAAAAATCACTTTGATGCAATTTATGAAATCACTAAGTTTTCTAAAATACTAAACATTATCAATCGATGAGTCTAGCACCAAAAGAGAGGAACCCCTACTCTAGAGATGCTATTAAGAACTCTTAGTGTTTAATTTAAATTAATTAATGCAATTGATTCAATGCATCAGTTAGATAAGCTTATCAAAAAGGATTTGGTGATAGGTTTACCTAAACTTCATTTTAAAAATGATTTGGTATGTGATTCCTATCAAAAAGGAAAACAAACTAAATCATCTTTCAAAACTAAGAAGGAAATATCTAGAAAGAAACCATTAGAATTACTTCACATGGATTTGATTGGATCAGCAAGGGTAAAAAGCCTTAGTGGAAATCTATACACTCTGGTTATTGTTGATGATTTCTCTCAGTTTACATGGACTATTTTGTTGTTATCAAAAGATGAAACATTTAATGAATTCATTATCTTTGCTAAGAAAG
Organism: Albizia julibrissin; assembly: GCA_037074505.1. Classification (NCBI taxonomy): domain Eukaryota; kingdom Viridiplantae; phylum Streptophyta; class Magnoliopsida; order Fabales; family Fabaceae; genus Albizia; species Albizia julibrissin. The sequence continues at coordinate 15,211,744 of CM073481.1, read as the reverse complement.
TCCAAAATGAGAAAGGCATGTCAATTGCAGTAATTAGAATAGGTCATGGAGGAGAATTTGACAACCAAGCATTTGAAAGCTACGTGACACTTATGGCATTGATCACAACTTTTCAGCACCAAGAACTCCTTAACAAAATGGTATGGTTGAAAGGAAGAACAGAGTTCTCATCAAAATGGCGAGGGCAATGCTCAATGAAAAAGAAGTTTTATAAGTATTTTGGGCAGACGCAATGAGTACTGCTAGCTATATTTCTAATCGACCTTATATTAGATCAAAATTGGGAAAAACTCCATATGAACTCTACAAGGGAAGAAAGCCTAACATCAGTCATCTACATATCTTCAGTTGTAAGTGTTTCATTCACAATAATGGTAAGAAAAATCTTGGAAAATTTGATCCTAAAGCTCATAAAGGTATTTTCTTAGGATATTCAAATAGAAGTAAAGCTTATAGAGTTTTTAATAAACGAACGTGTGTTGTTGAAGAATCTATTCATGTTGTGTTTTCTGAAATTGATTCCCCTATCAAAACCATAGATGATGAGCCTGAATTAATAAGTTATGATCAAAATAAAAATGTTTCAAAATCCTCTCACAATTCTCTTTATTCAAATGAAAATTCTCTTCAACCAAAATTTTCCGTACAACCCAAAGCTTGGAGATTGGTGAGAAACCATCCTATAGATCAGGTCATAGGAAATGTTGAAGAAGGTGTGAAAACTAGAAAAAGTGTTTTCAATGAAGTAAGTTTTTTTGCTTTTATTTCCCAACTAGAACCTTCCAACATTGATGAAGCCCTATCAGATAATGATTGGATTATAGCAATGCAGGAAGAACTTAACTAATTTGAAAGAAATCAAGTTTTGCACTTTGTACCTTGGCCTAAATATCATACAGTGATTGGCACCAAATGGGTATCTAAGAACAAACTTGATGAATCCACAATTATTGTCAGAAAGAAGGCAAGATTGGTGGCCAAAGGCTATAATCAGGAAGAAGGAATTGATTATGAGGAAATGTATGCTCCAGTGGTTAGGTTAGAAGCCATATGTGTACTCTTAGCCTTTACATCCATCAAAGGATTCAAACTCTATCAAGTGGATATAAAAAGTGCCTTTCTCAATGGCTATATAACTAAGAAAGTTTATGTTGAACAACTTCCTAATTTCAAAGATTTTTCTAAACCTGATCATGGTTTTAGACTAAGGAAAGCTCTTTATAATTTAAAACAAGCTCTTAGAGCTTGGTATGAGAGATTGAGCAATTTCCTAAGTAACCATGGTTTTGACAAAGGAAAAGTAGATACAACTTTGTTTTTGAAACGAAAAGAAAATGAATTATTAGTATTACAGATATATGTTGATGATATAATTTGTGGCTCTACTAATGATTTCTTGTGCAAGGATTTTGCTGACCTTGTGAAAGGTGAATTTGAGATGTCCATGATGGGTGAATTAAAATTCTTCCTTGGTCTACAAATTAAACAAAAGAAGAATGAGATATTCATTTATCAAACCAAATATCTCAAGGAGTTGCTAAAGAAGTATGGGATGGATGAAGCCACTGGAGCAAAGACCCCCATAAGTTTAAAAACTTTATTGGATGTTGATGAACAAGGAAAACCATTTGAAATAACAAAGTATAGAAGAATGATATGATCATTACTCTATCTCACTGCTAGCAGACCAAATATTCAGTTTAGTATTTGCATGTGTGCTCGATTTCAATCATGTCCTAAGGAATCTCATGCTAAGAAAGTAAATAGAATTTTTTGGTATCTTGCTAACATGGTAGAATTAGGAATATGGTATCCTAAAGGAGGCAACGGATATTTAATTTCTTACTTGGGCTCTGATCATGGTGGGTATAAGATAAATAGGAAAAGTACCAGTAGGCAATGTCAATTCATTGGAGGAGCTGTGGTTTCTTAGTTCAGTAAGAAGCAAGCCACTATATCATTGTCCTTAACGGAAGCAAAATACATAACAGTTTCAGGCTGTTGCACTCGGGTGTTGTGGCTAAAGCAGCAATTACGATATCTTGGTATCTTTCTCAATGAGATTCCTATCTACTGTGACAATACCAGTACAATTAGCTTAGCCAAGAATCCTGTACAACATTCAAGGAATAAACACATAGACGTGAGGCACCACTTCATTAAAGATTATATTCAAAAGAAGGATGTCAAAGTATTATTTATACCAATTCACTTGCAGCTTGCTGGTATATTCACCAAACTATTGGCAAAAGATAAATTTCTTTATATTCGAAGATAATTAGGAATGGTAAATCTCAATGAGTTGTAAGTTAAAATCTTCATTAAACTTAATTTTTGGATATGTTTTGGTGATTCAATTACTAACTTAAGTATCGGAGTATCAAGAAATTTGTTTTGCGAATGCTCTGTTGCTCTGTTATCAAGATAAGAAACATAGATGAACAGAGGAGAGATTACCTACAGAAGCACTCAAGTGATTATGAAAGTGAAGCATCTTCACTTGAGTGATTCTTAATCAACTCAGGTGCTAAAGAATTCAACACCAAAAGTTTCGCAAGAATGTTAGAAAAGAATAAGCTAACTTCAGTGGAGCACTCGAGTGAGTAACTAAAACACTCAAATGCTTAGGGAAATAACAAGGCACCTGAATCAAAAAAGCTCACCCGAGTGCAGAAGAAAGCAATTAGTAAGGTCAGAAAAACATCACTCGAGTGGATACCAAGAGTAATTTTCAAAAGGGTCTCGAGTGTTCTCATTACACACCTAAGTAAGGTATTTTAGTTTTTGATTTTATAATGCACTTGAGTGTCATAAGATTCACTCGAGTGATACGTTAGCCACTCAAATGGAGACTTACATCAGCAATATATTAGTCATGACTATCCTCATTCTCTCATGTTGTTTCATTTTTTCTCTTTCAAATTCTCTCAACTCAACTCCTCACTTATTTGGTAACTGTTAGACCGTTTTCGATTACCTTATTACTTTTTCCATTTCCTCTTCCCTCCATCATTCCTATTATTCTTTGACTACCTTCTACCTTCACCATCGCAAGCTTCACTATTTCAGGTTCTGTCGTTGCAAGCCCTAGCAATAATTTCCATTGATACTCTCTAAAATTTCCCTCAAATTCTAAACATCAATGAGAATGGCAAGGATAAAGAGACTTGAAGTGGGTAAGGACTCATCTCCTCCTCCTCCATCGAAGAAAGCTAAGGTATCTAAATCCCCCTTGAATCCAAAGTTTTGGTCAAATGTTCAATCTTCTGAGACCAAATCGAAAGAGAAGGGGGTTGTGATTAAGGAACCCACAGTATCTCTACTAGTATCTAATCATGTGCACTCTAGAAAAGGGAAAGAGAAAGAAGTTCTTGAAAGAGACGCTGATATACAAGCCAGGAAGTTCATGGCGAGTCTTGATACAACATATCAAAGGTTTACGTTCAAAGCCAAGAGAAAAGTCAGTCAGAGGTCCCTCACAAGTCATGGTATGCCTCTCAAGAAGCTTTTGCTAGTCAAGTAATCCATCTATTTCTGGTCCAGTAAGTACTACTCCCTCTGAGTTGATCAAAGAAGCCCAGTCATTAGTGCCTCCTCCAAACTTTATTACCAATGAACTCAAGGTATCTGATATGATTGCCTTTAAAATTGACTATGTTAACAGACCATTTTTCCCCGTTGTTTATATGGATCTGGAAAAACTGAAATCTGAGTGCAATGTTGATCTCTCTCAGTACATGGCCCAGTTTGCTCCTCTGTTAAAAATTAAAACTGTCTATTCGCCTACCATTGTTAAGGTTTTTTACTTCAACATGAAAATTGAGGATGTAAAGGATCAAGATGGTGAAGTTATTGAGGATGTCCTTGAAACTACCATAAGAAGAAAGTCTATTCATCTCATATTTGATATCCTCAACACCTACTTGGGTATTGAGAATGCTCCCTCCGGTCCCTTCAAGGAATATAATGAGATAGAAATATTTAGCACCTTAAAGCCTGGAGAAGAATTGGGCTCTCTCATGTTTTCCTTAAGGTCTATAAGAGATGAGTTTCGTCTGGTTTGGTACATCTATTCCTGGAGCCTGGTTAACAAAGGGAAGAGCTTTTCTCATTTTACTGGCAAGGATTTTCTACTTATGACTTCCATTCTCTCCAAAGAACCCAGGAATATAGGAGCATGGATCCTTGATGTGATATGGCAATTCAGGTTTCATTCTAATGTAACCTCTACTATTCCCTTTCCCTCCTTGGTTTCATATATATTGTTTTTGCATAAAGTCTAGTACCTAGTTCCAAGGGAGAAACTAGTAGCTATTGAGAGGTTTGGGAAAGTGCACTTGGCCAGAATAAAGATCTCATTTAAGGAGGCTATTGGACAGTCAAAGCCACAGAAGGTAAAGAAATGGAACCCTCACCTTCTAGAGCAGATGAGGCTCAGTCATCTCAGGCAGGGTCACCTACTGCTCCTTCCTTCTTCAAGGCTAGTATGCAAGCCCAGTTTCAAGAGGCTATCCAGACTGCTATTCAATCTACTTATGACTCCCTGTTCAGCAAGGTAAACAAGTCTCAGGAACTATTTCTTTAGAGGATCCAAAAGTTTAATGAGGACTTGGTGACCAAGATTGATTATCAGATCAAGCTTGTAGTTGAGGGCCTAAACTACAATTGCAACATTCTCTCTGAAGAACTCAAGAGTCAAGTTGCAAGGTTGCAATGGGTAGAGACTATTTTGAGTACTCATCTGGGCATCGTTAAACCTTCTGGTCCTTCTTCACCACATCCGGCTGCACCTTCCATTTCCATCACCTCCACCATTCCCACCACCACTATACCTACTGATCATGTCCTTACTTCTGCCACTCCCACCACTGTTATGCTTGCTTACCATGACTACCATAGTCGTTTATACTCCACCCTCTTCCTCTTTCAGTTTTCCTTCCCTTTTTCCTGATGACAAAGGGGGAGAAGTATAGTTGATATGTTGGCTGATGTATGATCTATCTAAAGTTGTATATATGTTTGATTATTCGCTTATCAACTATGTTGTATGATCTATCTAAAGTTGTGTTTATGTTTGATTATTAGCTTATCAATTGTGTTCATTAATTCAGTTATTTGATTATCGACTAATGTATTTGTAGTTCATGCTAATGTGTGTTTCTTGGTGACTTTAATTGCTTTCAAATTCATATTTTAAAAACAATTTGAGGAATCCAAACATATCAAGTTTTGTCATCATCAAAAAAGGGGAGAATGTTAGTTTTCAAATATATTTTGATGATAACAAATCTTGATCAACAAAGAGTACTTATTGATTCAAGCCAATTAAAGTAAGTTTGTGGTTGTTTAGAGAATGTTTGATATAAACAAAATATTTTGAAAAGAACCTTGAATCAGGAAACATTCATCTTTTAGTGAGCTCAGAAGATCATTCAAGTGATAGGAAATTCACTTGAGTGATGATCTTCAACTTTCAGTGGTTTTGCAAGTTACTCGCTGAAAATTGGAAAGTAAGGAAAAATCACTCGAATGTCTGAGACTTCACTGGAGTGATTCTCCTTCATTTGCACAATTTCAGCAAGTCACTTGCAAGGTTACTAAGAGTTGAGAAGAGAGGTCACTCGAGTGGATAAGTGGCCACTCGAGTGACAAGAGATCACCTGCAATGGCCTCTGCGAGTCACTCTCGATAACATGGAAGTGACATGGAAGATCACTCGAGTGGCAAGAGCTCACTCGAGTAACATACACCTACTTGCATGATTTTCAAGAGTCACTCGCTGGTTTTTTAAAAGTTATGAGAAAGCTTACTCAAGTGACAAGTGTCCACTCGAGTGGAAAGTCATTACTTGCAGGTCTTAGGAAGTCACTCACGGATCTCTAAAGGTTAGAATAGTACTCACTTGAGTGAGTAAGAGATCACTCGAGTGAAGTATGCCACTCTCAGGTAATCTCTAAGTCACACGCAACAAATGAGCAAGTTACCCAAGGTATTCACTCAAGTGACAAACTTACAATCTACATCTATTTGCAAGTGACTCATTATAGCTCAGGAAGTTAAATCTAAAACTCACTCAAGTGGACAGATGCCACTCAAGTGACAATCTTCAACTCATGATATTCTACAAGTCACCCTCTGGAAATTCAAGAGTGCATTATAGTTCCCTCTCAAGTGATTCACATTCACTCAAGTGAATAAGTTTCCACTCATCAAGTGAATTACTACTCACTCAAATGCTTGAACAATGAAGCAAATTCAAATTTCTCAAAAGCATGGTGGTTGTCAGAAGCATTAAATGCTCATACACCAGACACACACCAAAAGGATTACATCTAATGATTTATTGCTCAAAGCCGAAAGCAACTTAACGCCGAAATTCTTCAACGGCTTTAAAGCCAATCCAACGGATAGTTTGAATGCTCACAACGGTCATTAATGAAGCTCACCTACAAATACTCAAGCATTCAATATAGAAGAACTAACAAAGCTATCCAGCATTGAAACATCATTTATTGCTTAGTGCTTAGTTTTCTGTAACATTCTTTGATAGTCCTTTAGTACTTCAGTGATCATTAATTTGCTTTGAGAGAGAGTCTTTTATTTGATACATTCTTAAACTCTATAAAATATCAAGGTAGTGGGACCTTGAGTGTGATTGTCAGATTATAATGTGTAAGGGGGAGTGAGTCTTAGTGAGGATCATCCGTTGCTTGATACATTGTACAGAGGTACCAAGAACTTGTAGAATCTTGAAAGAATAGTGGAAACTCAGAGACGCTCTGAGAACTTGACATAGGTCATTGAGTTAAGACTGAACCATTATACATTGATTGTGCAACTACGATGATATCTTTCTTACCTCTATTTTTATACTCTGTTTGGTTTAATCTCATTTTTTTTATAAATCACTCAATTCACCCCCTCTTGGGTGAAGTTAAAACTAACATTAACTAACTTTCTCAATATAATAAAATTAGGAAACTATGTCTTATATTAAGGACTTGTTGGGATACTATATTTTAGATATTATATGGATTTCAATATTACTTGATGTTTCCCACGCAGTTGCGAAGTCGTTGTAGATTTGAATATTTTAGTCCATTATTGATTGAGCTGTTAACTTGTTATTATTAATTGGTTAAATAAATAAATATTACATGTACTTAATTTTAGCACTAGTTAGTTTAAGAAAAGATTATCTTGTTCACTTAATAGAAATGGTTAGTGTGAAGGCTGTCTAAATAAAATAATAAGAATACGTATTTGAAATTGGCTTCTATCTCTGCCTATAAAAGATTCCTTCTGAATAGAAAATTATCAACAGAGGACTACTGTAGGTTTTGAATAATTAATTAAATGTTAAGTCATGAGACTGTGTATATCACATAGAGTTAGATAAATAAATACATTCCATAGTGTCCTAAACGTAGATGTTAATTATTCGATAATTAATGTACAAAAATTAAAAATAATTAGTTAAATTAGTTATTTGTGAAAACTGTGTATTGATTTTCATAAAATATTTCTTTTAATAATTTGTGGTTAAAACTACTCCTTTGATAAAAGCTCTCTTGCAAAAAATATATATTTTAGATAAAATGATAAATTTAAGAGATAAAATAGATTGAAATCTTAGGGTGAAAACGATCCTTTATGCTCTCTTGCCTTTAGAACATGCGGAATAAATAGCATTGATTGCCATATTTTTTTCAAAATATTCATAAATGACGAACAGTGTGCCTTGTTGTTGATAAATGTGCTTCATTTTAAAGTTCGTAGTATATTCATGAAAATATATCTTGTAAAATAAATAATACTCCCATGGTTCTAAATGTAAGACATAATTTGTAACACAATTGTTTTACTAATTAGATCTTATATTTAATATTAGAGATAATATAATATAGTATATCAAAAAAAAAATATAATAGAATACAAAATATAAAACATGTCATATTATTCACAGCCAGCCATAGGTCATAATCCGTGCAATTAATTTATCAGATATTATACATGTGGAAACGCGTTTATTTACTTATTATTACCAATAATTTTACAGTCACAAGCCACCTTTCAATGGATATATATTTAATTTAATTTCAGGATCAACTAGTATATACATGATGGGCCTAGTAGTGTCTGGCGAAGACAACGTTATTCTTTTTGAAAAAATTCGTTGAATATTTACTTTATTATTATTGTTTCACTCCTTTTCTTTTGTTTTCTTTGTGTATGGTCCTTGTTATTCATCTTTTATTTATATTTAGTACACAGAAATTCAAAGAACCGAGAGCGAAAATAAATGTGGAAGTAATAATTTTGTATCTCTATAATATTAGATTAAATAATAATATAGTTCATGTAAAAAAATCAATCCAAAATCTCAAGACCCGTTTTATTGTCGGTTAAAAAAAATAAATAAAAAGGAAAAAAAGACCCGTTTGATTTTGTTAACCTTAAACTTAAATACATCAATTAAATGGATTGTTATATGAAGTACCATTGGTACGGTGCCATTGAACTACCAATATAGCTTTGGTACTTGGGTCCTCATAATTTGTGCAGAATGACAATGAAATATTGACACGTGCCCTCTCATGTATTTTTTAAGTACTCTGTCTTTTCATATTAACACATTTTAAAAGTATTAACAATTACTGGCTGTTTTTCTTGAGTACACTTAATTTAATAATTTTTATTGATGAGGAATGTTAGTTTTGGAAAATGATTGAAAATATGACCAGATTTAATTGGAGTAATTAAGTATGCCTAGTTTTCTTATCAATTGGTATGAAAATTGTTAGATGCCTCATTTTAAGATAAGCTTTCTTGTGATGAATGAGATTCTTGATAATTTTTGAAAGTATATTATTCTAAATAAATTGAAAGAAAATTAAAGGATATTTAACTTTAGAGAGATTATTTGAGAGCTATCAATAAGTTATATAGCGTTTTGTTTTTGGCATAGCCTCGGTATAACTTCACTGCTCAGCACCAGAAGCTCACCTCAGAAGTAACAAGCGAGAAAAGCATTAATGACATTATATAATAGAAACCATAAACTATAAATAAAAGATATTATAAGAGCATCAACAAGAACAAAACTCAAGCCAAGGACTTCCCACCATCCTTAGGGGCTGTTCGGTGTAATGACCTTTATTTATAAGTATTTGGAATTAATTGTAGTTTAGATTTTATTTAATGAAAGAGTATAAAATAAATTAATAATTTAAGAGAAGTATCAAATTTAAAGAAATTATTCATATATATATATATATATATATATATATATATAATTTCCATATGTATAGATTTGTTAAATCAATTTCACTATTATTTGTATCTATATCTCAGCCTTCTTTTCTTTAAATATCTTCATTCAATATAATTTTTTTTTTTGGATTTAAGGTGATTTTTTTGTCCTAAATTTCTTGTCCTTCATGGACTCTTTACTTTTGTCTTATTCTTCAACTCATTTCTCTTGTGTCACATCTCGGGTCTTTAACTTTCAATCCACTCAAACAATCATTATTTTTTTTAATATATATTAGATTTCACATGCCTTAATGCCTTCTTCAACCCCCAGTGCAAAAAAGGAAACACGCACACAAACACGTGCACATATGAAGATAAAGGGTGGGTGTTTGGAGGGTACCCCTAATCTCTAGAATAGTTTTATAGTGTAATTTTGGAATAATAATGAAATATATATTAATAGATATTTATGTTTTTGACTTTGTAAATTCTTATTGAGAGTTTTAGAGTAACTTTTATAATTAATTGTAAACGATGAAGTAATATGTAACTTTGAATATTCTTCCTTATATTTATTAATTGTGTATGAATGAATCGTAAATGACTATATTTTATTAACAAAAATGGATTGAATTATATTTATATGTCACTACAAAAAAAAAGGTAATTTCTAACAGATTTTCCGACAGAATTTGTGACGTAACAGAGACTTTTTGCGACGGAATTCCGTCGCAAACCATTTTGTAATGGAATTTCCAACAGAAAAAATTATGTCGCAAATTGATTTGCAACGGAATATGACTTTCTGTCGCAATTTGAGACAGAATTTGCGACAGAAATTCCCTCGCAATTTAATACGGAATTTACGACAGAACTTTCCATCACAAATTACGACGGAATTTGTTCCATCGCAAATTCCCTCGCAATTTGCGACGGAATTTTTTCTGTCTCAAATTCCGTGGGATACCTCCGGCCAGTAGCCACCACCAACCGGCAACTACCACCTTGCCTCCGACCACCTATGTCTTGGTCAACCGCCACGTGTCCCAGTCAACTACCACATGTCGCTCTCTGTCGTCCGCCACGTGTCGATAGCACAAATTGGTTGCATTTTGTGACCAAGTTAAGATTCGAAACCATGACCTCTCACGCTTATGCCAATGCCTTTGCCAGTTGAGCTAGGAAGAACCTGTGTGATTTAAATGCAAAATCACACACACACACACACACATGTATTATTAAAAATTACAATTTAGTTTCCTTATTTTTGTTACGTAAATATTATATCTAAATTTTTATTATTAATATTTTTTTTTATTCATTTTATTTTTATTGTATTTATAAAATTTGTATTTGTATATAATATATTATCGAATATATATATATATATATATATATATATATATATATATATATATATATATATATATTAATTTCAATAATAAATATGAATTAATAATTTTTTTATTTATATTATAATTTAATAATTTTTTTTTGAAAATTATATTATAATTTAATAATAATTTAAATATTAAATTATAATATAATAATTATATTAATCATTAATTAAATAAATCTTAATAAAAAATTTAAAAAATTAATTAACACAGATTTCCGACGGAATTTTCTACGAATAAGTTTTGTCAAATTTTCATACGGAATTTCTATCTGTAATTCCGTAAAAAATGTTACGTTAGGATTTGCGACAGAATTTCCTAAGGACGTTTTCCATCCAAAACTTTCTAACAGAATTTCCGACGATCTTTAGACAATTTTAAGTAAATATATTAAGTATACATTTTACTATATTTCACACATCCACGAACATAGAGGTTTTTTTGGAAAGTTTTGTATTAATGTAAACTGTTTTATAAAATTTTAAGTGCCTTTTGTATCTTTTTTCTAAAATATCCATAGAAGTATATGAAATTTACATGCTTCTTGTCAGAAAATAGTAATTAATATTACTAATTCATATTAAATAAAAAACTTAAAAATTAAAATATTAACTAAATTATTTTCTAAAAAATCACATTTATGTGTTAAGAAAAATCATTCTAGTTTAAGCTAATATTGGTAAAAATGAGTTTTATTTCAATGATACTATCATGGTATGGCATGCTTGAATTATTTTTTTATTATTCTCTTATAAAACAAAACAAAAAATTCATTTGATTTAACATATATTAATGTTGATATATAAAGGCATAAAATCAAAAAGCAATAATATTTGGCCAAAAACGTTACGTTAGGCTTTGCAACGGAATTTTCATTTAGAGCTTGTTATGATTCTCCCAGACTCAATTCATACCACACAACTAATTAGTATTTGGTCATTCTAACAATAATAGTTATATGTTAGTCTTATTACTTAATCTTTTTAATTTTATGTAAGTTTTTATTTTAATCTCTTAATTATTAATGAAGTCAATACGCTTACAAATTTCAATAAGATCTATTTTAAATTGTAGAATACTAATTAATTTTTTTCTAAGATGCTAAAAATAAAAAATTACATATTAATAGAATTTTTTTAAAACTCAATCCTTTGAATATTTTGGTACAAAATACACTGTATATGATACGAATTCAATTTTTCATATGATTCTCATAATAATTAAAATTTAAAATCTTAATAAATGTGAATTCTCTCTCTCTCTCTTTTCAGATGCGCTGATTATATCATTTTATGCTCTCAATCAAGAAGATTAAGAAAAATTAGGTATAAGGATTAAAACAGTGAAGCTCACTTGTAGATCTACAATCCATCTTTAAGAATTATCAATTCAGATTTCTGAAACTCTCTTAAAAGCTCATTGATAGATTTTAAAATCTGCAATGCAACTTTAAGGACTGATCATTTCTTAAAAACGTTGGTTAGCATAAACCTTTTTTATTTTCACTTTTCCTACCAACCAAACAAAGATTTCTCAAGAAAGTCATAAACTTGAAAATTAGTAAGAAGAAGAAATGCAAGGAAGATGGGAATTAATACATAATAAATATATTAATCATTAATTAAATAAATCATAATAAAAAAATTAATTAATCCCTATTTCCGACAGAATTTGCAACAGAATTTGACATGAAAAATTTCCAATGCAAAATCCGATTTGTGACAGAATTTTTTTATGGGAAATTTTTGTTGCAAATTCCGTCAGAAATTTCGATTTACGGCGAAATTTCAGACTGACTTTTTTTTGTACGAAATTTCCTTCCCAAATTCTGATTTTGTTTTTTGGAAAATTTCTATCAAAAATTCTGATTTGCGACAGAATTTTTCTGTCGCAAATTTTGATTTTTTTTGTATAAAATTTCTGTCACAAATTCCGTCACAAATTCCAATTTGCAACTGAATTTCTGACGGAATTTTTTCGTGGGAAATTTCCATTGCAAATTCTAATTTGCGACAGAATTTCTGACGATTTTTGGATGACTTTTACGATGGAATTTTTTTCCTTCTCAAATTCCATCGGAAATGGACGGTTTTTTTTGTAGTGTATGTATGTATTGTAAATTCTCAAATAAGTAATGTTACAAAAAAATTTTATAAATTACTTTATTTACATAGTTAATATTTTAATTATAATTAATGTATTGTTGGATTATTATTTTCTTCTCAAGCATGTTTGTATATATGATGATATTTGATACTAATAGAAGCATAATTTATTGTATCTTATCTTTTAATGATATTATTATATTTATTGATAATTGAATATAACTGTCATGGCGATTGCATTCGTGATAGGTTTAAGTAAGGAGGATGAATTAGTATGATGAGATCTGTTACCACGTGGTAGTCATCACTTGGTGCATAGTGTATGGCACTTGTTAGAGCCCCTTCTTCCCTACTTTTCTTTGGCTAGGATTGCATTGGAGCTGTGAGACATATGACACCTCTTTGGTTTTGTTCTTTTAAAGAGGGGAGCTATAGTTCAAAATTAAGCTCTACATCTTTAGCCAAGTGCATCTTAAAAACTGGTGAGCTTAGGACAATCTAGTCTAATTGATGAGTTTATGTTAGACTATATGTTAACCTATGACTCCAGTTAGATGAATAAGGATGGACGGTGATATAAGGAAGGTTGCATATTGCATACCAAATAATTGTATATTATATGTTGTGATGAAATAGAGACCGACATAATGACATAATGATGATTAAATTTGAAATTGTATTGTATGAGGATCATGATATATGCATATACATATATATATGTACATATACATACATATATGTACATATATGGAGTTCCTTCTTTTAAATCATATGTGGTTTGCTTGTATACGACAGAAAGTTACAGTAGTTACAAACATGTGGAACCTCATCCCTTTATATTAATAATTTTTAGGGGAATGTTAAAATAAGAAGTAAGGGAAGGCATACGTAGAGTGAGTCTTGAAGGCTCTGTCGTGCTTTTGGAACACAAGTTATGCCATTTTATATTTGATTGCCATGACATTAGAATTGTGTTATTATAAAATCCTTTGATTAATGAATGTTTTTTTTTTAAACTGAACCTTTCAAATAATATTTAGAACTATTTGGTAAGTTTCGTTTGGACTTGTGTATTAAGTATATGAGTTTTTAAGGATGAGGTGTTACATTCAGTATAAGGGGAGGTGATAACTCTACATTTTTAGTGTATTTAAAGTATATTTTAAAGATATTTGGAGAGTTATCTAGACAAATTTTGAGAGATTTATTTGAAATTATGGTAAGATATCAATTTGGTACATTATTTTGTCATTTATATTGAGAAATTAGCAGCAACAATGTAGAAGAAGTGCAGCTATATATTGAGTTTTTTTAAAAAAAAAAATGCACTAGCTGGCTGCCTATACCCATTTCAAGTGCGCACAGGTTTAGCTTAGCCCATTTATTATGGGATTTAACAAGCTTCTACAAGTATGGGCTAGCATTTACCCATTAACAAAAAAATAGGTAGGATGTGGACTGACCATTGAGCAACTCATTTATTGATATTTGAAGTGATTAATCGTATGCTAAGATTGGAGCCATATATATATCGAGTTGGCAAACATCCTTATGTCCAACAACCAATAAGCACATGAAACCCAAATCTTTAGGGGGAAAATGGATTAATTATTATCATATATTTAATTAAACTATCAAATAGCCTTTCTGACATATCTTTAAAAAAACAGTGATCATGCACACACATGAATAATTAAAGCTTGGAAAAGGCTTGAAGATATTTCTGTAATTAAAGCAAATAATAATAAAAATAATAGTAGTAGAACAAGCACAATTTAAGGGTAATGTTCGTAATCGAGACAATATTCCTTTAATTTCTGGCCAAAAAAAAACAAAAAAAGGAGACAAGATTCCTTTAAGAATAATTTATGGTATAATAGTCAAAGTATGGGGCTGATTGACTGACTTCATTTTCAAATAATTTGACGCCCAACAACAATGACTTAGATTAGATCTTATTCTTATTTCTACAATTGAATAAGCACAATTTAAATGTGATGTGTAATTGAGACAAAGACATTTAATTAGTCTTTTTCAGATCATAATCCACACATGCAACTGCTAAAGGAAAAAAATATCAATTAATTAAACTTCATTGAGCACATATGCTTAGAGCTGTGAGGAAGTGGAATAGAATAGAAGCAACATCCAACAGTAAAACCGACACCGCATCATGACCTAAAATCTCATGACTTAGAAATCATATAAGTCATTCCATATTAATGTATAGGGTTGATACTTATTTTTTGTCCTTACAGTGTGATCAACATTTGGTTTTTGCTCTTATAATTTTAAATCATTTTGGTCCTATATTTTTATAAATATTTGATATGATTTCAATGATCGGTCCGTATATTCTTAAGAAATGTTGGTTTCAATTCATATACTTAAACTCATACTAAATTATTATAAAACTATATGAATAATATCAACAATTTGAAACACATGGACCGAAATCAAAGTTCGATCAAATTGTAAATATCAACAATATTAATATTAACCCTAATATATGTTATTAAACTTAATTTTACTGGATACTTTTCACATCAAGTGCACTCGCGTTTAGACTTGTTAATAAGAAAATATCTAATTAGGATCTGAGTTGGGTTTGACATCACCCCACCACAAAATCACACTACATTTGCCCAAAAGCAATAAGGGTCAAATTTAGTGCTTGCTAGTATCCAACAATATTTTGAATAAGATTGTCTCAAATAGAATGATACATGTACTTAAAAAATGAGGTCAAATCATAATTAAAATTAGGCTAAATTATACAAAACCCCCCTTTAACTTTATGTCAGTTGCATATAGCCCCCTTGATATTTCAAAGTTTAAATTTAACTCCCTGACCTTTCATTTTTAACTATTAAAACCGCTACCATTAACTGACATCACTACTAAAAAAACACTTTTAACGTCTGTTTTTATGCCCTTTAGACAACCATTTTCATGGGGACGTGTATGTGAGTGACATTGAAAATTTTAAAATAGATGACCATTTTAAAATAGTTGTTGTAAGAGACTTACAACGACTTTTTTTAAAAAAAACAGTCATTGTTAGTCCCCAGTTTTAATTTTTTTTATTGTTTTTTTTTTTACTTCGATTTTACTCATCCACTACCTACCCTTGTTCTCCTGTTGTTATTTAAGTTACGCAAGAATGACATTCAAGTGAAAATTTACAGTTATATAAAGCAACTTGTAGTTATTATTTACTATTTTAAACTCTAATATGCACTCTCACATTAATTATCGAGGGAATTTGAAAACCTGACTTGATAAGTTTAAACTCATGGTTCAATGCTCTAACATGGTTCTCAAATATATATATATATATATATATATATATATATATATATATATATATATAAACACACACACACAAAAAGAGTTTGCAAAGTTTGCAGCTAAGTGTAAGTTTACATAGTTTGCAGCTTTATCTTCTTCGTGGAGACGTTGACAGGATCGAACGGAGGTGGGGATGATGAGTTCTACGGGCTTGAGCGTAGAAGGAGCAGAGGTGTATGGGTTTTGTTCAGTTTTCATCTTCTTCTGCAAAGAACCAGCAACGAAGAAATAGAGGAGGTGTCAAACAGGGGAGCAGTTTCAGCATTCAGTTTGCTTGGTTCATGTCATTTCAATGAGGAGATGGATACTTTGATTGTGGAGAGGATTGAAGTAAATTTTATTGGGGCGTGCATATGGATCATCGATGCTTTTCTCGTGGGATGGTGAAGATTATGTGAAGAAAGGAAAATGGAATTGTAATCTATGGTGTGAGATAAGGCACCAATAAGATTTGATCCCGGACAACTCAAAATGAAAAATAAAAAAAAAGAGTTACAACGACTGGTTTTCAACCGAAAACCAGTCGTTGTAACTCTTTTTTTTTTCATTTTGAGTTGTCAAACCAATCGTTATAACTAAAAAAAAGAAAGATACGAGGTTAAGAAGGTTCGAACACACAACCTTAGGAAAACTCACCAAAAGCTCTAGCCAACTGCGCCACCACTAAAGTTGTTAAAAGATACAACGACTGTTTTTAATAAAACAGTCATTGTAACTCTAAATAAAAAAAATAAAGGGGTAAGGGAGGCTAGAGCACTCGACCTCAAGGAAAATAACCAAAAGCTCTAGCCAACTGTACTAAGACACCAAACTTGTTGAGAGATTCAACGATTGTTTTATATAAAAGAGTCGTTGTAACTTAAAAAAAAATTTCCACCCCCTGTGTCAAGATTCAACGACTGTTTTTTGAAAACAGTCGTTGAATCTCACAAATATTAATATTTTATTTTATTTTTAGGCTTAACTTTCAATGGCTGTTTTTCATAACAGTCGTTAAAAGTGGATTTTAACAAATGTTTTTCTTGAAACAGTCGTTAATTGTTAGGATAAAATTTTAAAAATGCCACCGCCTCCTTTTTAACGTTTGTTTTCAAAAAATGGATGTTAATTAGTGTCGTTAAATCTACTTTTTATAGTATTCCTATCTTTTTAACGAAAATTGTCATGTCAGGCTATGAGGTGACATGTGGCATCCTACGTAAATTACTAAATTCATAGAACCCCCTGAACTTTGAACAGTTGCAAATAACCCACTGCATTTTGATTATTTACAAATAACCCTCCGACGTTTCAAAATTTAAATTTAATTATCTTAAAATTTTGATTTATAATATTAAACCACATACCGTTACTTTCTATCATTTTAATAAATTTATTAAAGTTTTTACTATCATTTATTAATTAAAATAGTTTTTTTTATGGAGAAAATTAGAAGAATAATACTTAGAAAAATGCAAAATAAACGTTGAACCTCTAATTCAATATATATATGTATATATATATATATGTATATATATATATATATGTATATATATATGCATTACTAATAAAAAAATTAATGAGAGTAAGATTTGTCCTCTAACAAAAACGTAATCTTTAAACTATCAATACTCAATCATCCTAAGAATATATGCAACACAAATGATGACACTTTTATATTATCAATACTCAATTAACACAAGAAAATAAGTAAATGTTATACAAATGATGAGATTTCTATTTTTATATTTTTAAGTATTATTCTTCTAGTTTTTCCCATACAAGAAAACTATTTTAATTGACAAATAATAGTTAAAAATAAATAAATTGATAAAAATGATTAAAGTAATAACATTTGGTTTATTTATTATAAATCAAAATTTACAAACCCCCCATAAACTTTAAGTCAAATGCATATAACCCCCCTAACATTTCAAAAGTTTAAACTTAACCCTCTGACCTTTCATTTTTTAACTATTAACCCCTACTGTTAAGTGACCATTATCTTTTTAACGAAAATTGTCACATCAGGTTATAAGGTGATACGTGGCATCCTATGTAAATTACTAATTTCATAAAACCCCCTGAACTTAGAACAATTGCAGATAACCCCCTGAACTTTGATTATTTACAAATAACCCCCTAAATTTTAAAATTTAAATTTAATTCTCTTAAAGTTTCAATTTATAATATTAAACTACATACTATTGCTTTCTATTATTTTAATAAATTTATTAAACTTTTTACTATCATTTATTAATTAAAATAGTTCTTTTGTATGGCAAAAACTAGAAGAATAATACTTAAAAAATATAAAATAAATGTTGAACCTCTAATTAAAAAAGTTCATTAATAATAAAAAAAACTTAATGAGGGCAAGAGCTATCATCTAACAATAATGTAATATTTAAACTATCAATGCTCAATCATCCCAATAATATATTTAAAACAAATTATGACACTTTTATACTATTAATGCTCAATTAACACAAGAAAATAAGAAAATGTTATACAAATGATGATATTTTTATTTTTATAATTTAAGTATTATGCTTCTAGTTTTTTCCATACAAGAAAACTATTTTAATTGAAAAATAATAGTAAAACATTAATAAATTTATAAAAATGATTAAAGTAACAACATGTGGTTTATTTATTATAAATCAAAATTTTAAGGGAGTTAAAATTTATATTTTGAAATGTCAAAGGGTGTTATTTGTAAATAATAAAAGTTTAAGGGATTATCTGCATTGTTCAAATTTAAAGGGGGTTTTATGAAATTAGTAATTTATACAAGATGTCATGTAGGATGTCATGTGTCATCTCATAATCTAACGTGATAATTTCTATTAAAATGATAACGGTCACTTAACGGTAGGGGCATTAATGGTTAAGAAATTAAAAGTTATGGGGTTAGATTTAAGTTTTGAAATGTTAGGGGGCTATATGAATCTGACCCAAAGTTCATGGGGATTTTGTATAATTTAGCTAAGTTTTAAGGGAGTTAAAATTTAAATTTTGAAATGTGAAGGGAGTTATTTGTAAATAATCAAAGTTTAGGGAGTTATTTGCAACTTTTCAAAGTTAAAGGGGGTTTTATGAAATTAGTAAATTACACAAGATGCCATGTAGTATGCCATGTGTTATCTTATAATCTGACGTGACAATTTCAGTTAAAAAGATAACGGTCACTTAACGGCAGGGGGTTAATGGTTAAGAAATGAAAGGTCAGGGTTATATGCAATTAACCTAAAATTCAGAGGGGTTTTAATATAATTTAGCCCTAAAATTAATAGAAATGTGATGGTAAACTCGCTGTAAATATTTCAGTATCTTTTTTGTCTTATGTAAGTCATTGTATGTAAAACCAGATCGGCCGGTTCAGACTGAAAACTGGTTCGCTTGTTCGATCCAGACCAGAGCAGAAAACTGATTGGAACTAAACTGGTCAACCCGGGTCTGACCCGATTTAAACTAGTAACCCAGTGTTAACCCGGGTTGACTGTGTCTTTTTTTTTATTAAATTCAATTTAAGCAAAACGACATCATTTTGCTCCCTTTTTTATTTTTTTTAAACGTACTATTTATGCCTTCGTTCCCTCCCAGGCGTCGTGCTTGCCAGTTGCTTGCTTCTTTCGGATGTTTCTTCCCTGACAGAGTTCTCTCTTCCCTTCTCCATCTCTCTTCTGGTCACTCTTCCCTTCGACATCTCCATTTCATTTCCCTTTCCCCTTCATTCTTGCCCCAGAAACAAGAAAGGTGACACATTTTTGTGGTGACGCCGTCATTGGGACTTGGGAGTGTCTTTCACAGGAGAGTATGGCAGTGATCACTCAAAAATTTTCAGTTCACGCTAGAGGCATTGTCGGCGTGATTCTCTGAGCTCACCTTGACACCATGAATCACCTTCACTGTTAGATTTATGCGCCGATCACCTTCATCGTCATGGATTGTAGGTTTGCTCTGTCGCTTGAAATGTTTCATCTTTAATCGGCCTCTCAAGGTAAATCCCCATCCTCTTCTTCACATTTTTTTAGTTAGCCTTTTTTCGCTTGAAATGCTCTGTCACTTGAAGACATTGAGTTTCAGAGTCCAGAAAGTAAACCTTTTTTCTGTTGGTTTTGACATTTTGTAGCTTCAGTTTATGAATCCTATGAGAAGATAGAAGACAAAGTTCATTTTATTAACTTTCTCATGCTTGTTTTGTAACAAATATAGAGATTGAGAGTACCCCCCCTAAAGTATAACACTTTATTTTGAGAATTTGTCACTTGTGTTCTGTTCATTGATGAATAAGGCAAGAGGTTGGCTAACTGATTTTTTGTGTACTCTTATTTTGTTGTTGTTGTTTTGTGTTTGAAATGTAAGAGACAGCTTCAGTGTTTCAAGAGCCATCTTCCTTAATAGCAGAGGATGAGAATGCATTAATTTTTGAACAAGTGTGGCTATGAATCATAAACTTTCTAAACTGATGAAGGGGAAACAAATGAAATCAATGTTTGTTAATGTGACATTTCTTGTGAGATTGATTGAGCTTGAAGGGTTTGGAAGCCGAGATTTTTAGATAGAACAAACCAATTTTTTTGGGCATCAGATACAAGTAATATTAAGAAAAATAACTAAAAAGGCTTGAGTGAAAAAAACTAACTAGAATTAAAAATTTTCAATTGGTTTCATTGAAATTTGTAATATTTCAATGAATGAATCTTGTGTAGGAAAAGAAAACCGAAAAAAGAGAAACAACATTAATTATTATTCCTTTTTCTTTCATTTACTTCTTTCTCATTTAGCTTTTTTCCAAAATGTTTTGAGCTTTTTCTTGTTTAGCTTTTTTCCATCATTTGCTTCTAAGTTCTACCCTCTGGTGCATTTTTTTTAGTAACCACTTGTTCGGTTTACTGAATCTGTTTTGTTGTTAATTTGTGATGATAATCTGTAACTCCTATTGGAAACTTAGAATATTTTACTTGTGCTCTGTTCTGAGAATTTTGGTCATAGATGATAATACAAATGCTGCTGAGAATTAAACCCTCACTCCTAATGAGAATGCAACCACTAATGTTGCTGGTGCTACAACCAAAGAATCTGAGCTTCTCTCATCATGTTATGGACCTAGAAAAACTGACCAAGCATGTGCATATTTTGCCCTTAAAAAAGAGGGGAAAGTAAGCATATATACATGTCTTTATTGTGCATCAAGTTATAGAGGAGGCAGAATAAATAGGATGAAGTAGCACCTTGCTGGTATTATTAGCCAAGTAGCTTCTTGCAAGAAGGTTCCTTATGATATATGTCATAGGATGCAATAATCTTTAAAAGAAGGTGCAAAGAAAAAGATTATAAGAATGATTAGGAGGACATTAAAGATATAGAAAGTAACAATAAACCAATTGCTTCTTCTCCAATTACAACATTCCATAAGAGTAGCACCAACAAGAGGAGAGTTCCTGGGAGTGTTGAGAATATTTTTGCTACTAGGACAACTCCCGGTTCACAACCAAGCATCAAAAGTGTATTGTCGAGTAAAGAAGCTCAATATAAAGTTACGATGGATATTGTTGAATAGGCTATCACTAATTGTTTTCCATTTAATACTTTTGATTGCCCTTTGTTTCAAAGAGCTCTTGATGTTGTTGCTTCGATTGGGCCTGGATTTAAAGGCTCTAATGCATATGATTTTAGAGTTAACTTGTTGAGAGATTGGAAAAAGGAATGACAACTACTCATTGACAGTCAGTAAGCCAAATGGAGCGAAAGGGGTTGTACACTTATGGTAGATGGTTGGACTGATGTTAGCAACCGAACGTTGATAAATTTCTTAGTCTATTCTACACATAGCATGGTGTTTGTGGAATCAGTGGACGCTTTAGATTTAGTTAAGGATGCAAAAACATTATTCTCTTTATTTTGTGAGGTGATTGAGTGGGTTGGTCCTAAAAATATTGTTCACGTGGTGACTGACAATGCATCCAACTATGTAGCATGTGGCAAGTTTATCAAACAAAGATATAAAACAATTTATTGATCACCGTGTGCTGCCCACTGTTTAATCTTGTGCTGAAAGATATTGTAAGCATGCCTCATGTGTCAAATCTTGCGACAAAGGCATCTAAGATAATCATATGGTTTTCTTGTCATGGCTAAGAAAAAGAGAGGGTTGGAAAGAAATTGTGCGTCCAGGAGCAACAAGGTTTGCTACTACTTTCATTACTTTGCATAGCATTTATATGCAAAAGATGACTTGCAGGCTTTAGTTGTTGACAAACATTTTATTGAGCACAAATTAGCAAGAAGTGAAGCTGGAAAATTATTTAGTGCTATCATATTGAATAGTTGGTTTTATTGGAATGATTGCTTCCAAGTTGTGATGATTGTGTTTCCTCTCATAAAACTATTGAGAATTGTTGATTCTGATAAAAAGCCTTCATTGCCTTATATTTATGAAGGCATGCAAAGGTCCAAAAGTGCAATCAATGAGATGTTTCATAAGAGTAAGGAACAATATAAGCCATACATGGATATTATTTAAGCTCGATAGGATAAGCATTTGAAGGGTTACTTGCATGCATCCGCATATTTGTTGAACCATGCATTCTTGTATAGTCCTGAGTTTGTTCACAAGGATAGGGTAGGACAAGGTCTGGTTGATGTGTTTGAATCCTACTTTGGTCGAAGTCATGACTATCTTACGACGATGCAACAATTAGTTGTTTATCGTAATCGTAAAGATTCATTTAATAAAATGTCATGTGAAAAAACAGCCCAGAAACTATACCTATGTAAGTAACAAAGTATGCAAACTTCATTTTAATTGCACTTTTAATTACTATAACATGTAATTAACACTCATAACTAAATATTACAGGTGAGTGGTGGACATTCTATGGAGGTTCTGTTCCAGAATTGCAAAAGATTGTTGTGTGCATCCTTAGCCAGACTGCTTCATCTTCTGGCTATGAGAGAAATTGGAGTTTATTTGAACGTATCCACACCAAAAGAAGGAACATATTGCAACATGAAAGACTAAATGATTTGGTTTATATGAACTATAATCTACGATTGAAGAATAGGTTAGTTTATGGATGTTTAAATTGAATATGAAGTTTGATTAAGTTTAGGCTTTTTGCAAATTATATTTAATTACTTTGATATTCTTTGTTATTGGCTTATTGGCTATTGCAGGAGTATATTCAAGAAGAAGAAGACTGATTATGATCCAATTGACTTTGAATTAATTGACAAAGTAGACTTTTGGGTGGTTAAAGAAGTTACAACTCCCGTCTTTGATGATGCAAATATAGCAAATCTTGAAAGTTTTGCTACTACTAGTAATGAATAAATTCAACAAACTTCAATTTTCGTTGGGGGTTTTGAAGGTTTGTATCTCCTATTATGATTTATGATTATATTCTTGTATAAGTAAATACTTACTTATTCATTACCACTTACATTATTTCTTGTCATATAGGTGATGAAGACATGGATATTCCTAAGCCTCCATCTTTGAATGATGATCATGATGCTAGTGTTTTCGGTTTTCCTCCTGCAGCTTTGCCTCCTAATCCTATAGATTTAAATGCAATCCAACATAATTTTGAGGGCATTGACTAATAGCTCTAGTGCCTAATGCTTATGGATTTGAATGGACTATGTTACTAGTCTTTTTGGTTTTTGTTTTACAGATAGGATTGGGGGACACTCTTTATTTTGATTTTTGATTTGCAAGGAGCTTTGAAAGGATTATGTAATATTGTTGTTGTTTTGCATTGGTTGGAGAAAAATCTTTATGTACTTAATGATACTCTTAAAGGTATTAGGTTTAGGAGGTTAATTTATACTATTGGTTGAAAGAAAAAAAATCTCATGTAGTTTTTTGAATGGAATGTATGAATATTTATATTATATATTTTTTTAATTGACCCCGGTTTGACCCCTGGTTGACCCTGATCTGAACTACTGACTCTTGACCCAGTGCATCGGCCAGTTCAGTGTCTGGTCTGATTTTCAATACCTTGATGTAAGTTCGTTGCTAAAGATTCGACAGAAAAAGTACCACTACTTACAAGTGCACTGCACAACTTTCAAACAAGTAATAACTGTGTAGTCAATGACAAGACTTATATGGTTCCCAGATAATGTACAGTAAAATACTTTTCCAAATATCAGAGTAACATATCATTATTGCTTTACAGGCTTAAAAAGTAGTCAATCTTATAGCCAGTTTGATTAAAAAAAAGTTGGAAAGGATTGGAATGGAAAGAACAAGAGTGGAAAATATTTTGTCACAAAGGTGTTTAGTTGGCACTGAAAAAAAATGGGTTGATAGGAAAATTTTTGTTTGGTTAGAAGAAAATGAGCTAAAAGATATTTTTGCCCCTATTCAAAAAAATATTATTTAAAGGCTCTTGTTTTAGAAATATTATTTGAAAGCCCTTATTTTCACTTTAGCCCCTCTAACTATATGCACTCCATGGCCAATCCATGGTCATGAATCATTTCAAATAATTCCCAAATAACCACGGTCTAACTACTATAGGCTGCATGCAGTAAAAACATAAAAGAAAGAACTCTCTTTGTCAATCTTTCCATTCTATAGGAATCAACATTATCATCATTAATTCCATCTCTATTCCACCTTATAGGTCAGTGGGACCTAATCCCCAAGTTTTGAACCGTCATAATGTTGTTGGCCTTCTTAAGGTGCAAACTGGAGAGAATCGCCACCCAAGAAAAACCTTTCTGGTAGGGGGAGGGCTTGTTTAGAAAATCATAAGTACCAAATTAAAATTTGAAAGGAACTACTAGTACTTTAAGAATGATTTTCCCAATTTTAATTTAGTACATGTGTGTTCTTTCTCCTTGTTAAATTTTTTAATTTCACTTTTTTAGTATCGATAGTTCTTGTAACTTTGCTTTGTTTCATTGTTAGCTCTTGTACAGAAACTAATTGTGCTAACAAAGTAAAATTAAATTATTAAATGATTTAATAAAGAAAGGAGAAAAAATAAATATACCAAATTAAAAATTGAAAGAAATTATAAGTATCTCAAGAATAGTTTTTCTATTCATAAAACAGTTCCAACATATTTCATTAGAATAAAAAAATAAAAAAATTTCAATAACCATATCTTAAAATTTAATAACTTTTCAATTTTACCTCTATTTAATATATATTATATCCATATGTTATGTGGGGGATGCCAACATTTGGACAACATGAATTTTCTCCCATCTTTTTTTTTTTCCGGAAAATGACCATTAATTATTACAGACGTAAAGTTATTGAAATTTCATTGAATTACTACTTGGAGACAACCTCAATAATAAGTAGGTTACCTTATTTCAGGCCCAAAAAAAAAGAAGTAATGTTACCTTATTTCAGTCCCGGAAGTATAGTTTATTTAGAATTGGCAACTATGTGAGCATATGATATTTTTCAACAGTGTGTCCCAATTTTCTCCCATCTTTGATGGTCGGACAAGAGAGGGACATGGTCACGTGCAGTCACATTTCTTTTGTCTTTCTCTCACCAACAACAGTTGATCTCCTGAACAAAATACACAGAATGAAATCATCATATGTGCGTGTCTATATACATAGTATGTCCATATTCAATGGTACACTTAAGACGTGTGACCAGCATCGATTAAAAGAGTTTAACTGATTTAAAAAGCTATATATTTACTACGTCGCTTTTTAGGAATGAATTATAAGACTAATAGTACTTAATTATATATGTGTCTCTTGTGTTGATCATGGCATGAGAAATGATTCATTGTGTGTATGGCTTATTAATTGTAATAGAAAGTCCTCATTTGTAATCATGAATACCAAGAGCTCATCACCCCTATACACCATTTATGGGTCTGTTTGACAAAGCAGCTTTTAGAAAAAAGCAACCTTATGTTGATTTTGTGGCAACTGCAGGACGGTGATTTTTTTTCCTTTTTTTTTTTTTTATCTTTTGGTTTTTGCATTTATTTATAATTGTGAAGTAATATTTTAATTGATCCTCCACAAGTCCACATTAGATGCTGCACATTAGTTTTATAGCCCCATCCTAAGCAAATTATCAGCCACATATATTTGCTGCAAATTAATTTTAATATTTTTTAACTTTATATATGTATATATTCATTGAATACATTTATCTAAATACACACACATTTTTATCCATTAAGCATATTTAATTAATTAATTTTATTATTTTCAATTTTTTAAATAGTAAATTAACTATTTTTATTTTATAATTTTAATTTTTTACCTTAAATTATTATTACATATATATATATATATATATATATATATATATATAGTATTCAATAGGATTTATGTCACTTTCAGTCATTTTCCATCTAAACTTACTTTTCAAATGATAATCTAAATAAGTTTAAGTTTGAAAAAAAAACCACTTCTGTTATCGACAATCCAAACACAAATCACATTTACAATATACCTTCTAACCTATCTTAAGTTTGTAAAATTCATATTAAAAAAAAAGATACTTCTGTTATCGCTAATCCAAATGGGCACTATATCATATTTGGAAGGTTTAAATCAATTTTTTTCGTTTTTACTTTTTTCAAACAAATTATTTTAATGTGTATAGAATTTTGAAATAAAAATAACCTTTAAAATTTCATTTCTTTTTCAAAAAAATAACTTTATATTTTAAAAACATGAGTTGAAAATCTTAAAATATATATCATTGAAATTCTATTTGAATTGTATTGATCTCATCATACCAATATTAAGTTTTTGGTGCTCATCATTATAATGAGTAGTAAAACTAGCTCCATAAATTTTATTCTTTTGGTTTAGTGACAAAAGTTGCTTAAAAAAGAAGGTTGAAGGATTTTTTTTTGGGAAAATTGAAAAAAAATATATTTAGGGCAAATTAATTGTTAAATGCTACCACACGTGTAAACAATCTTCCATAATTTACAAACAATCTTCCGTGTGCTCAAAAATCTTCCCTACGAACATACAAACATCTTCCCTTGTGTGCAAAATATTTTCCGTGTGTGGGAAGAATATCTTCCGTTGTGTGCAACAGATTTTCCATAATAATATTTAGTAATTAATTTGCCCCAAAGATATTTTTTAGCAATTCTCCATTTTCTTTTCTTTTTTTATTTTTTTGAAATGATAATAAGTTAATCTTTTTGTTGCCCCGAAGGTTCTGAGAAGCTATTAAGGTGAAGAATTTGACCACGCGCGTGGTGAAATTAATATAAATTAGAAAATGTCATATCATGTTTGTGTTTTCTAATTAGGGAAAAATCTCATATAAAGCTACCTAAAATAAGAAATTCTAAATTAGGTTGATAAATTCAATAAATCCTTAATTGAATCATTAACCCAATTTACGATTTCAAAGTGTGCGTAAAATGACTTCAATGGCCTCTCATCTCTCCCCTTTTAAAAGAGTTTTGTTGCCCTATAACTTTACTATCATATATATCAACATTAATATATAATAAAATAAAATATGATTTGCTAAATAAATTAAATGATTTTTTAAACTGAGTTTTTCTAAAAAAAATGATGTAGTTATTTTTATCAAGTGAGACAAAAAAAAAATAGAAGGAAAGCATAACACATACTAATTTTAGTTTCCAAAAACCAATTAAAATAAAAGTCACTTTTATTTATAAAAAAAGTCATTTTTGCCAATGTTTTTCTAAACAAGCTTTGAATAATTTTCCTAAACATATAAATGTGAGTTTTTTAAAAAATATTTAGTTAAGAATTCAATTTTTTAACTTTTCTATTCTTTAATATGAGTTATTAATATTAAATATTTGTTTCTAAGAAGAAACATGTAAATCTGATATATTTCTAAGGATATTTTAGTTAAAAAGATATCAAATACACTTTAAATTTGATAAAATGCTGTCCATATTGAAATATAGAACTTCAAAAAAAAAATTATATAAGAAGCAGATATTGTAAAATTTATACTTAATAGATTTGTTAAAATATTTTTTATAATGGCATATATTATATTTTTTTGAAAAGAATTGTTCATGTTAATAAAATGAAATTGTTTTTTTTTAATATTATACGTTTTTGCTCTTAAGATGATAGTTAATGTACATTTTTTGGCCTGAAGGTTATTGTTAATATATTTAAATAATAGATGAATCATATTTTATTTTATTAAATATTAATGTTGATATATATATTAAAAAATAAGTTATTAAGTAATCAAACTCTTTAAAAAAAATAGCTAGGAGAGGGCATTTAAATTATTTTACTCACATTTTAAAATTTTAAATTAGGTTAATAGCACAATTAAAGATTTGTTGAATTTGTCAACCTGTTTTAAAATTTTCTTATTTTAAGCAGTTTTATATAGAATTTTTCCTAAAAATAACACCTTTAAACTCACAAATAAAGAATGTTTATTTGAATTAAAGGAAAAATATACTTAAATTTTAAAATTTTAAATTTATTTAATTTATTATATAAATAATAAGATTGACAAAAAATATATATAATAATTCACAACTCAATTTTTTTAACAAACAATTGATTCAGGAGGCGTCTTTTTTCCTTGAATTAACCAATCGCCAGCGGCGAACGTGCAACAACTCCAAATTAACAATTGAAGGTTCAAGGAAACAACAGACACGAAAATTAAATAAAATAATAATTTTCAACAAAAAAAGTCCATGTACATATAAATACACATAAGCCATGCTTCACAGATCTTGTGCTTCTTCTGTATACTATCACCAAAAAAAAACTTATTTCTCTCAAAATGATTCCTAATCATTTCCTTCCCAATCAGTTCAACAATACTTCATTGAAGAGGATCCTTCCTTTATGGACCTCATGAATGATGGATTCTTCTTCACGGCCACCCTACTTCGCCGGAGCAGGGTGTTAGCTAGTAGCTCCACTGGCGCAGCGTTTTCCGGCGAGAATAATGATAACAACGCTGTGAGACCAGGTGGTAATGATAACAACCCTACTTACAGGATCTGTGGCGAGTGAAGGGAACGCATCTTGAAAGCAGCTCTATCATAAGCCAAAGCTGCATCCTCTTCCCTCTCATAAGTTCCGAGCCACGTCCTCGCACCGTTCCTCTTCGGGTCCCGGATCTCTGCCACGAACTTCCCCCGCGGCCGCCGCCTCATGCCTCGGTAATTCCTCCATCTC
Source organism: Albizia julibrissin (assembly GCA_037074505.1). Taxonomy (NCBI): domain Eukaryota; kingdom Viridiplantae; phylum Streptophyta; class Magnoliopsida; order Fabales; family Fabaceae; genus Albizia; species Albizia julibrissin. Next base: position 15,182,490 of record CM073481.1, on the reverse strand, counting down.
GATGGCGCGTTCCCTTCACTCGCCACAGATCCTGTGTCATTACCACCTGGTCTCACATACAGCGCTGTTATCATTATTCTCGCCGGAAAACGCTGCGCCAGTGGATCTACTAACACCCTGCTCCGGCGAAGTAGGGTTGCCGTGAAGAAGAATCCATCATTCATGAGGTCCATAAAGGAAGGACCGTCTTCAATGAAGTATTGTTGAACTGATTGGGAAGGAAATGATTAGGAATCATTTTGAGAGAAATAAGTTTTTTTTGGTGATGGTATACAGAAGAAGCACAGGATCTGTGAAGCATGGCTTATGTGTATTTATATGTACATGGACTTTTTTTGTTGAAAATTATTATTTTATTTAATTTTCGTGTCTGTTGTTTCCTTGAACCTTCAATTGTTAATTTGGAGTTGTTGCACGTTCGCTCCCCTGATTGGTTAATTTAAAAGAAATATCATTTTAACTTTAAAATCTCGAATCAGTTATATCTGAAAAAATTGGGTTGTCAATCATTATACTCTTTTTGTCAATCAATTTACTCTTACAGTTAATCAAATCAATATGAGATTTTGAAGTTTAAGTGATATTTAAATGTCTTCTCCAATTAATCCAAACAAACATTCTTTATTTGTGAGTATAAAGGCGTTATTATTATATGCTAGCTATAATGGCTTATTCATAGTAAGAAATAGTGACATGATAATATATATATAAGAAATATTAATAGCAATACCTAGAGACAAAATACTACTATGACCTCTGATAAAAAGAATTAATAATGCATGATGACGCTCTGCATAATTAGAAAACACAAACAGGATATGACATTTTCTAATTTACATTAATTTCACCACGTGCGTGGTCAAATTCTTCACCTTAATTAGCTTCTCGGAACATTCGGGGCAACAAAAAGATTAACTTGTTATCATTTCAAAAAGAAAGAAGAAAATTCCTTCAACCTTTTTTTTTAAGCAACTTCTGTCACTAAACCAAAAGAATAAAATTTATGGAGCTAGTTTTAGTGTTCATGACAATGATGAGAACCAAAAGTTCAATATTGCTGTGATGAGATCTATACAATTCAAATAGAATTTCAAGAATATATATTTTAAGATTTTCAACTCATGTTTTTTAAATATAAAGTTATTTTTTTGAAAAATGAAATGAAATTTTAAAGTTTATATTAATTTCAAAAATCTATACACTTTAAAATAATTTGTTTGAAAAAGTAAAAATGAAAAAAAAATCTATTTAAACCATCCAAATATGATATGAATGGTGTATAGGGGTGATGAGCTCTTGGTGTTCATCATTACAATGAGGACTTCCTATTACTATCAATAAACCGTACACAGAATGAATCATTTCTCATGCCATGCTCAACACAAGAGACACATTTATAATTAAGTACTAGTAGTCTTAATTCATTCCTAAAATGTTTAGGCCATTATTCAAGATGTATTATTCCACTTTTCTACATGTCATAATCAAACTAAAAACATTGTATTTAGGTTTGGATTTGAAATTGAAATGTCACATTTTATATAAATCTAGTCTATATATATTGGGAGAGGATAGATGCGAGGAGTGGAAGAGCTGAGAGAAATGTATCCATATGAGAGAAAATTGGGACACACTGTTGAAAAATGTCATATGCTCACATAGTTGCAAATTCTAAATAAACTATATATTGGGGCCTGAAATAAGGTAGCATTACTTTTTTTTGGGCCTGAAATAAGGTAACCTACTTATTATTGAGGCTGTCTCCAAGTAGTAATTCAATGAAATTTCAATAACTTTGTCTGTAAATAATTAATGGTCATTTTCCGGAAAAAAAGTTGGGAGAAAATTCACGTTGTCCAAATGTTGGCATCCCCCACATACAAATATGAATATTTAGCAACATTTATACTCTTGATCCAACTCCCGGTCTGGTCGAATTTTGTGGGCAGATAGAGAAAAAAAATTATAATTATATTTATAAGTTACATCATTTATTTTTTTTTCTGTGACCTAATATATAATTTTATTATTAATTTATTATCGCGTAGACTTTGTACTCTCGGGATATAATATATATTAAATAGGGGTAAAGTTAAAATGTTATTAAATTTTAAGATATGGTTACAAAAATTTATTTATTTTTTATTCTGGTGAAATATGTTGGACGTGTTTTATGAATAGAAAAACTATTCTTGAGATACTTATAATTTCCTTTAATTTTTAATTTGGTATATTTATTTTTTCTTCTTTCTGTACAAGGGCTAGCAATGAAACAGAGCAAAGTTACAAGGACTAACAGTACTAAAAAAGTGAAATTAAAAAATTTAACAAGGAGAAAGAACACACATGTATCAAATTAAAAATTGGGAAAATCATTCTTAAAGTACCTGTAGTTCCCTTCAAATTTTAATTTGGTACCTGTGTCTTTTTTTCTCCTTGTTAAATCTTTTAGCTTTGTTATCCCTTATAACATAGATCTATTAACATTTTTAACTCCTGTATAGAAGTTAATTGTTATAAAAGAGTAAATTTAAATGGTTTAATAATGAGCGAAAAACACACAAGTACCAAATTAAAAATGGGAAAATGGCTCATAGGTCCCAAGGGACCAAAAAATGGCATTAAAGTCCCAAATGGGATTCCCAACTCAAAAAAGTCCCTAGGGACTTTTCTGTGATTAATTCCCTATATGAAAAGACCATCTTGTCCCCAAGGAAAGGAAAGAGAAAATGCACAGAGAGAGAAATGGCAGAAACGCATTGAAAGAGAAATGGGGGAAAACACAAAGACAGAGAAAATGAAGGAACATCAGAAGAATAAATACAAATTCCTAGAAGAATAGAGAGAAGAAGAATGCAAACATTCATCAGTCAAAATTCCCAGGAATTTCTTAGGTTTTTTTTCCATTCTAAGTTGGTTCACACCCACATCTTTCTTAGACGAATTCACCGCTTCAACAAATCCTTCGAAGAAGTTAACAGCAAATTCAATAGCCCATCTTATGGGGTATTCAACAGCTTAGTAATTGCAGGATTGGTATAAAAATAGCCATTCTAAAGATCTTCCATGAAAATTCGATTTCGGTTTGAGACAGTAGCAATGGATTTACTTCATTTCATTGATTAGAAAAATTTTGCATTAGTTTGTTTTCTTTAAAATGAGTAGTAATGGTAAATCTCATAGTGGTAATCAAAGAAACGAGATGTCATCTACAACGCAGATGCTGGAGCTGCTATTGGGAAGTCTGGAGCTGTTGCTGGGAAGCTACTCTGCTTCTGATCCTTGTTCAAGAAAACTGAACAACTTGTAAATATGACTAATAAAGTTGTTAAAATTTACTGAACAAGTTGTAAATACACTAAATCATATTTTCTAACTAGGTTCATATCAGCTTAGCCAATAACCCAGGAAGACTGATCATGTTGTAACTATGGCTAATGAAGTTATTAAAATATATTGAACAAGTTGTAAATTCACCAAATTGCATTTTTTTTTGACTTAGTTCATCTCACCTTAGTTGTAGCCTATCAAGAATGATTATGTTGTAAATATGACTAACGAAGTTATTAAAACCTACTGAACAAGTTGTAAATGTACCGAATCATATTTTCTAACTTAGTTCATCTCAGCATAGGAAGTAGCCCACGAAGACTGATCAGGTTGTAAATATGACTAATGAAGTTGTTAAAACCTACTTAACAAGTTGTAAATATACCTAATCATATTTTCTGACTTGGTTCATCTTAACTTATCCAGTAACCCACGAAGACTAAGTATGTTGTAAATATGGCTAATAAAGTTGTTAAAACCTATTGAACAAGTTGTAAATAGTCTTCTTTCCAAATGAGCTTACTGAACTTGTTTTCTGGGGTACCACATCAAACTATTACCCCTAGCCCAAGAAAATAAACATGTTAGAAGAGGGGGAGGCACCATTCTAATAGCAAGGGAAGAAAAGATATCATTTTTATTAATATATTTATACATAATGCCAAACCATGTAATTGCTCTATGTGAATGCACTGGGCACATGAGTGTGTTAAACAATACAGGAAGTAATAAATCATCACATAGCACTCAATTACAAGGAAGTAAGCTAGTTATATGCCTAATACACGTCAAAAAAATGCTTAGCAAGTAGCCAAAGAACTAAGCCACACAGTTCATGCCTATAGAGCAAGTTTGCTTAAGTGAAGAATCATTTTGATTGGGAAAAACGTTTTGTGAGACCAACTTGTGAGGCTTTACAATTGGAGGACCAAGTTGAAAGGAAAGTGATATTTTAGAAACTTCTTCATCTAAGTACTCTTCATTATATCATGAGCTCCGTATGCATCCATAAACTTGCATTAATGTGCAGGAGATAGATCAAAAAAGATATTGTATATAACAATGAAAATCATTTGCAATCATCCACAATTTATGCTAGATTGTTAATTCTTTACACATTTATCAAATTTTACTTTAACCCATATCTTTTAAATCATCCACAATTGTGGGTTACTTGTTGAGTAGGTTTTAACAACTTCGTTAGCCATATTTACAACATGATCAGTTTGATTTGCCCAATCGCTAAGATAACATGAAGTAGGTCAGAAATGTTTTTTTTGTTGTTTACAACTTATTGAGTAAGTTTTAACAACTTCGTTAGCTATATTTACAACATGATCAGTTTGCTTTGCCCAGTGGCTAAGATGACATGAAGCAAGTTAGAATTGTCTTTTACTTGTTTACAATTTGTTAAGTAGGTTTTAACAACTTGTTAGCTATATTTACAACTTGATCAGTTTTTATGGGCTACTAGCTAGCTAACATGAACCAAGTCAGAAAATGTGATTTAGTGTATTTATAACTTCTTCAGTAGGGTTTAACAATTTCTTTAGCCATATTTACAACCTGATAAGTCTTTATGTATTGGCTAAGCTGACATGAACTAAGTCAGAAAATGTGATTTGATCTATTTACAACTTGTTCAGTAGGTTTAACAACTTCTTTAGCCATATTTACAACTTGATCATTCTTTATGGGCTATTGGCTAAGCTAACATGAACTAACTTAGAAAATGTGATTTGGTGTTTTTACAACTTGTTCACTACATTTTAACAACTTCATTAGCCATATTTACAACCTTATCATTCCTCAAGTGATACTGGCTAAGCTGACATAAACCAAGTCAAAAAATGTGATTTTTTTTTACAACTTGTTCAATACGTTTTAATAACTTTATTAGTCATATTTACAACCTCATTAGTCTTTATAGGCTACTGGCTAAGCTGACATGAACTAAGTCAGAAAATTTGATTTTGTTTTTAACAACTTGTTAACTAGGTTTTAACAACTTCATTTGTCATATCTACAACCTCATCAGTCTTCAGGATACTGAACAAGCTAACATGAACTGTCAAAAAAATGTGATTTTGTTTTTTTTACAACTTGTTCAGTATATTTTGACAAGTTCTTCAGTCACATTAACAACTTAAGTATTAGTCTCGATGGACTTAAGTAGGGTGGATTTTTGCTAGTCTTCACCATGTGTCCAGCCTCATGGCATCTCCTTTAGCTTCTTTTGTTTTCAGGCATTTGCAAATGAAATTGGTATCCCCTTTATGGAAACTAGTGCTAAAAATGCCACCAACGTTGAGTAGGCTTTCATGGCCATGGTTGCAAAAATTAAGAATAGGTACTGTAATGCCATCATATAATGCCATTTAGTTTGTAAGGAAACTATTACTAATTGGTTCTCCTGGTTGAATCTATTAAAGGAAATTGAAAGCATTATAATCGAACCACAGAAGAATTTGAGAAAAACAACATTTTTTGGTCAAAAAACAGAGAACAATGACATTACGACAACAATATCATAAAACAGAGTTTCACAATCAGCTCCAAGTTTGCGTTTTTCTTTCCGACCTTTAACCCACGTCCAATCTCAAAGAAGAAATCCTCAAAATTCACCTTTCAGATTTGACCCTAAAAACTCACAGCATCTATATATTATTATCTCTTATCTCACCCACAATCACTCTAATAAACTAAAGAGATCCGTCTTTAAACTACGACGTCACTGTCTTTGTGTCTCCTTCTCATTTTTTTTCTTCTATTGATGATCACAGTGTCAGTGACAGTGGCGTCTCCAAAGAACTTGATGGTGGTTTTGGCGAGTTAAGCTGATGTTGATAGAGAGGAATTCATCAGTAATGTCAGGGAAAGTGGAAAAACTCGCCCATGCTGCTACCAAAACATATTGTTGAAGGAAGTAAGAAGATGAGTCAACTCTCCGACAAGAACCCCAGCTTCGATTGATGTCGAATGGGAAACAGGAAGATGGAGAGCAAAGTTTTCTTATTTTATTCTTTGTGGGTATAATGGTCTTTACACTAAGGGAATTCATAACAAAAAAGTCCTCATGGCAATTTGCATTGGGACTTTATTGCTATTATTTTGATCCCTTGGGACCTGAAAGTCATTTTCCCATTAAAAATTGAAGAAAACTATAAGTACTTCAAGAATTTTTTTTCCTTAAAAATTGAAGGAAAGTACACATGTACATTAGGAATGGTTTTTCCTTATATATAAGACTAGAAAAATAGTTTCTCTTTTTAAACTTCAATTAATATATTCCTCTGGTACTATTAGAAGGTATTTTTTTGTTTCTATTGATAAGTCACATTATTAATTTTTTATATGAAAGTACAATTTTATCCTTCATTTATTATTATGTTGACTTTTCTCTCATAGGATATAATGTATAGTAAATAGGGGTAAAGTTGGAAATTTATTAAATTTTAAGGAAAAATTAATTATGTTTAAGGTTTTTCTTGGTTTCTTGTGTCGAGAAAAAGGTTTTTCTTGGTTTCTATAGAACATGTTAAAAATGATTTATAATTTTTAAATAGGACTAGAGAAGTATAATATTTTAATCTAAATTGTTAATTTTCTTAAATATCTTTGGTATTTTTTTATTTGCGTGTTTTTAATTTCCTTTGAACACGCTTCTTATAAAACCGATGAAGAGAAGGGTTCGCTTGACTTCAAAGTTGAATAAAGCATCACTTTGTAGACCAATGTGAACTTGTAATAAAACCGGTGAACCAATGTTTTAATTTGTTGACAACAACTATTTTAATGCAATGTTAACCACATTTGTCTCAAGAACTTTACATATATATAAAACCAAAACAAAAGATTTATTAAGATCTTAATTATAATGTTGAAAGTGATTTGACAACACTAATATCCCATGGCTCCAGGTGGGCATTCATATTCCAAATAGACTAAGGGCCCATTTGGATCGATTCAAATAGGTGGCGAGAAAAGGAAAATTGAATTTTTCTTCTAGCTATGTGGTTGTTTGGTTCACCGTTTGATCCGAAAAATATTTTCCCACCAGCCTCCATTTCCCAGCATCTAAATGAAAATGGGTTCCCACAAAAAATGGTGGGGACCCATTTTCCAATGCCTAAGGAAAATCCTAAAAACCCAAATGCCCCTGATGTGATGGTGGATTTGATATAAAGTGGTGAATGAGTTAAGTGTAATTCACACATCCAAACTTGGAGAAAATGAAGGGAAGTGAAGAATAGAGAGGGTGAGTGGCGTTTTCTGGTGATGAGACGACATCCAATCAATCTCGAAAAACAGGTGGACTCCTTATTCTCGATCAATGTAGTTGTTGTGTTCTTGTTTGCATTGAATGTGATGTAACCATGGTCTCTAGTTGTTTGTGTTGAGTTAAGTGAAGAGGGCCTTGCTTGCTGGAGCTGATTCGGAGTAGGTGGAGGTGGTGTTCACTTCATGGCTAGGATAAATGTTAATCGACTACAACCTGACCATAAAGTGTCCATGTGGTAAACGTGGTTAAATCTATGATATTCGACACAAGGGAAGAGGTTTTGATTAGATGCGGTGGGTAGGTGCGCAACGGTTCAAAGTGAAGTTAAATAACTATGAGCAACTCATCACATGCATATGGTTAAAGTTGTTAATTCATTCATGTATAACTACAAGCGACTAGTGAATATCTCACATATGACTATTGCTCTGTTACTTTATTAGGAAACAGGGGCAAACAGAGTACTTATTTCTTATTAGCTTCACTCATTAAAACTCAAAAACTCGAAATAGAGGGTTATTTCATCAAAAGTTCCACATAGAAGTGAAGTAAGTAAGTTCCAAATGGATTATTTCATCAATTTGGTTGTGTACAAGTTTTATGCAACCTGCTCACAAAATGCTTTATTGTTCTGGTTACATGATAACTGCAGAGTTTTCCTTAGTAGCATATATATTTATCAAGCTTGTGCTTTAATAATCCCCACTTAGCTTCAATTTTTTTCTTTTTTCCCTTTCTAATAAAGTTTGTTTGGTTAACCATTCTACTCTTCTAGTGTAGGAACTTGATGTTTGCTATGCTCTCATATTGGGGTTTTATAATACAACTCAGAACCTTGGGATTTTTGCTAGTGTATTTTTTCTGTGGGGGCGTAATTTTCTAAACAAGCCCTCCCCCTACCAAAAAGGTTTTCCTGGGTGGCGATTCTCTCCAATTTACACTTTAGGAAGGCCAACAACATTATGACGGTTCAAAACTTGGGGACTAGGCCCCACTGACCCATAAGGCGGAATAGAGATGGAATTAATGATGATAATGTTGATTCCTATGGAATGGAAAGATTGATAAACAGAGTTCTTTCTTTTACGTTTTTACTACATGCAGCCTATAGTAGTTAAGCCGTGGTTATCTGGGAATTATTTGAAGTGATTCATGACCATGAGTTGCCAATGGAGTACATATGTTTAGAGGAGCTAAAGTGAAAATAAGGGTTTTTAAATAATATTTCTAAAACAGGAGCCTTTAAATAACATTTTTTGAATAGGGGCAAAAATGTCTTTTAGCTCATTTTTCGATCTTATTTTCTTCCAACCAAATAAATATTTTCCTATTAGCCTATTTTCTTTTTCAGTGCCAACTAAATACCTTTGTGACAAAATATTTTTCATTCTTTTTCTTTTCATTCCAATCCTTTCCAACCTTTTTTTTTTAATCAAACCGGCAATAAGATTGACTACTTTTTCAACCTGTAAAGCAATAATGATGTGTTACTTTGATATTTGCAAAAGTGTTTTACTGGACATTATCTGGGAACGATATGAGTCTTGCCATTGACTACATAGTTATTACTTGTTTGGAAGTTGTACAGTGCCCTTATAGTTAGTGCTACTTTTTCTGTCGAATCTTCAGCAACGAACTTACATAAGGCAAAAAAAGATACTGAAATATTTACAGCGAGTTTGCAATCACATTTTTATTAATTTTAGGGTTAAATTATACAAAATCCCTCTTAATTTGGAGTCAGTTCCATATAACCTCAGACATTTCAAAGTTTAAATTTAACCCCCGGACCTTTCATTTCTTAACCATTATCCCCCTACCATTAAGTGACCGTTATCTTTTTTACGGAAATTGTCATGTCAGATTATAAAATGACACTCAGCATCCTACACGACATCTTGTATAAATTACTAATTTCATAAAATCCCCTTTAACTTTGAACAGTTGCATATAACCCCTAAACTTTGATTATTTATAAATAATTTCCCTTCACATCATTTCAAAATGTAAATTTTAACTCCCTTAAAATTTGGCAAAATTATATGAAACCTCTCTGAACTTTGGATCAGTTGCATATAATCCCTGAAATTTAATTTTAAAGTTTAAATTTAACCCCCCCTAACCTTTAATTTGTTCACCATTAACCCCCTGTCATTAAGTGACCGTTATCTTTTTAACAGAAATTGTCAAATCAGATTATGAGATGACATGTGGTATCTTACATGACATCTTGTATAAATTACTAATTTCATAAAACCCCCTTTAACTTTGAACAATTGCAGATAACCCCTTAAACTTTGATTATTTACAAATAATTCCCTTGACATTTCAAAATTTAAATTTTAACTCCCTTAAAATTTTGATTTATAATAAATAAACCACATGTTGTTACTTTAATCATTTTTATAAATTTATTAATTTTTTTACTATTATTTCTCAATTAAAATAGTTTTCTTGTATGGAAAAAGCCAGAAGAATAATACTTAAAAATATAAAATAAAATTATCATAATTTATATAACATTTATTTATTTTCTTGTGTTAATTGAGTATTGATAGTATAAAAGTATCATCATTTGTGTTAAATATATTCTTGGGATGATTGAGCATTAATAGTTTAAAGATTACATTTTTGTTAGATGATAGCTCTTGCCCTCATTAATTTTTTTTATTATTAATGCATTTTTTAATTAGAGGTTCAACATTTATTTTGTATTTTTCTAAGTATTATTCTTCTAATTTTTGCCATACAAAAGAACTATTTTAATCAATAAATGATAGTAAAAACTTTAATAAATTTATTAAAATGATAGAAAGTAATGGTATGTGGTTTAATATTATATATCAAAATTTTAAGATAATTAAATTTAAATTTTGTAATGTCAGGGTGTTATTTGTAAATAATCAAAGTTCAGGGGGTTATTGCAACTATTCAAAGTTCAAAGGGGTTTTATGAAATTAGTAATTTACACAGGATGCCACGTGTTACCTTATAACTTGACGTGGCAATTTTCGTTAAAAAGATAACTGTTACTTAACGGCAAGGAGTTAATAGTTAAAAAATGAAAGGTAGGGGGGTTAAATTTAAACTTTCGAAATATCATTGAGATTATATGCAACTGACTTAAAGTTCATGGGGGTTTTGTAAATTTTGATTTATAATAGATAAATCACATGTTGTTACTTTAATCATTTTATAAATTTATTAATTTTTTACTATTATTTGTCAATTAAAATAGTTTTCTTGTATGGAAAAAGCCAGAAGAATAATACTTAAAAATATAAAAATAAAATTATAATCATTTGTATAACATTTACTTATTTTCTTGTGTTAATTGAGTATTGATAGTATAAAAGTGTCATCATTTTTGTTAAATATATTATTAATGAATTTTTTTTAATTAGAAGTTCAACATTTATTTTTTATTTTTCTAAGTACTATTCTTCTAGTTTTTGCCATACAAAAGAACTATTTTAATCAATAAATCATAATAAAAACTTTAATAAATTTATTAAAATGATAGAAAGTATTTGGTATGTGGTTTAATATTATAAATCAAAATTTTAAGATAATTAAATTTAAATTTTAAAATTTCAGGGGGTTATTTGTAAATAATCAAAATTCAGGAGGTTATTTGCAACTGTTCAAAGTTCAGGGGGTTTTATGAAATTAGTAATTTACACAAGATGCCACGTGTCACCTCATAGCAGACATGAAAATTTTTGTTAAAAAGATAATGGTCACTTAATGGCAGGGGGTTTAATGATTAAAAATTGAAAGGTCAAATGAGTTAAATTTAAATTTTGAAATGTCAGGAGGGTCATATGCAACTGATATAAAGTTCAAGGGGGTTTTGTATAATTTAGCCTAATTTTAGTTGCGATTTAACCCCATTTTTTATAAGTACATGTATCATCTTATTAGAAACAATTTTATTCAAAATATTGTTAGACACTAGTAGGCACTAAATTTGACCCTTATTGCTTTTGGGAAAATGTAGTGTGATTTGGGGTGGGGTGCTACCAAACCTAACTCAGATCCTAATTAGATATTTTTTTATTAACATGTCTAAACGTGAGTGCACTTGATGTGAAAAGTATCCAATAAAATTAAGTTTAATAACATAAATAAGGGTTAATATTAATATTGTTGATCTTTACAGTTTAATCGAACTTTGATTTCGGTCCATGTGTTTCAAATCGTTCATATTTATTTATACAGTTTTATAATAACTTAGTATGAGTTTAAGTATATGAACTGAAACCAAAATTTCTTAAGAATATACGGACCGATCATTGAAATCATATCAAATATTTATAAAAATATAGGACCAAAATGATTTAAAATTATAAGAGCAAAAACCAAATTTTGATCACACTGTAAGGACAAAAAATAAGTATCAACCCTATACATTAATATGGAATGACTTTTATGATTTCTAAGTCATGAAATTTTAGGTCATTAGGTGGTGTCAGTTTTATTGTTGGATGTTGCTTCTATTCTATTACACTTCCTCACAGCTCTAAGCATATGTGCTCAATGAAGTTTAATTAATTGATATTTTTTCCTTTAGCAGTTGCATGTGTGGATTATGATCTGAAAAAGACTAATTAAATGTCTTTGTCTCAATTACACATCACATTTTAATTGTGCTTATTCAATTGTAGGAATAAGAATAAGATCTAATCTAAGTCATAGTTGTTGGACGTCAAATAATTTGAAAATGGAGTCAGTCAATCAGCCCCATACTTTGACTATTATATCATAAATTATTCTTAAAGGAATCTTGTCTCCTTTTTTGTTTTTTGTTTTTTTTTTTTTTGCTAGAAATTAAAAGAATATTGTCTCGATTACGTACATTACCCTTAAATTGTGCTTCTCTATTATTATTATTATTATTATTTTGCTTTAATTAAAGAAATATCTTGAAGCCTTTTCCAAGCTTTAAGTATTCATGTGTGTGCATGATCACTGTTTTCTTAAAGATATGTCAGAAAGACTATTTGATAGTTTAATTAAATATATGATAATAATTAATCCATCCCCCCCCCCCGGGATTTGGGTTTCATGTGCTTATTGGTTGTTGGACATAAGGATGTTTGCCAACTCAATATATATATGGCTCCAATCTTAGCATACGACTAATCACTTAAAGTATCAATAGATGAGTTGATCACACACATATACAAGTGGGCACGAGTAGTTCAAGGGTGTGCTCATAACTCGTCCCATTTAGTGCACTATCCCTTTTTGAATTAGCCAAATTGGACAATTTTTCATTGAGCCTGAGTGGGTTCACCGAGTTATGGGTGACTTGCTCAACCCAAATTTAAACCATGATTAAATAAGTAATGAATTTTCTATCACTTTAATTTTGATTAGAAAGGGGAAAATTTGTAAACTTAATCTCCTATACTATTAGAATATTATACATTATCTAGTATAGATGTATTTATCTTTTGACATTTCCTTCCTAAATACCTGAAGAATAACGATCACCGTAAAAAAGATAATGGTATTTTAAATTAATGATATTTTTGTTTAATTTTAGAATCTAATAAATCTTTTAGGGAAAGCTTTAGTTAAGAACCACTTTATCAAATTAATTTCAGTTGAAGGCCAAAAGAATCTACCTCAGCTGACTGAATTGGAATTAATTTGTAACGGTAAAAGACAGAAATAACCCAACTTATTTATAGGATTATTCTACTTGTTCATAGAACTATTCAACTTGTTCATTATATATTAGATAGTGCAAATGTGTTCTTGTAATTTCACTTGTTCATGGGATTGCTTCACTTGCTAATAGGGCTATTGGACTTGTTCATTATGTATAATATATTGCAATTGAGTAATTGTTAAAAAAATTGATTTCACTTGTTCATAGGACTAATGGACTTATTCATGATCTATAAGACAACTGCAAATGTGTTCTCGTAATTTCTCTTATTCATAAGACCATTATTATACTTATTCATAATATGGAAGAAACTTACAAATGAGACTTGTTCTTGCATTTTAATTAGGATAATGAACTTGTCATTTAACCTTTCTACTTACAATAAGTACTCAAGCAATAATCCATTACAACAAAAAACTAACTAGAGTTTCATACAATAATTATATATACGTACAAATTTATATACATCAACGTTTGACTTCAAATCTATAAAATGAGATATTGTCATTTTTTTTTTCCATCTCCTTTTCTCCATTCAAGTAGTTTGGATACAACATTCAATGTTGAGGTTTTATACACTAGTGTGAAAGCCATTACTTTTAGCAACCTCTCACTCATATGTGCACTCCCAGTGGGACAAAACGTAAACCTATTTTATCCACCCTAATTCTTTTAACCTTCTTTCCCCCTTAACAAAATCAGTAAGCTCCTTGAATTTCCTCGGAGAACATCGAGTATTAAAGAGTGGCACATATTTCTTCTCCCTGCTTTCTGATTCCAACTCCCTCTGTCTATCTGCCTTGTTATATATGTTGTATTCATTTTCTCTCACTCTTTGCCTCAAACTTTAGAAATCTATGCATCAAAATCTTTAAAAAAAATAAATCCATACTAGAAATAATTTTAATTTGCACCATGGACAAGTGGAATATTCTTATAAACAAGATAAGTTGGTTTCTTAACGGCTACTCATTTGCAAGTATCTTACACATTATGAACAAGTGGAATAGTCTTATAAATAACCATTTGCAACTTCGAAAATAGAGCATCCAACCATGAATCAAGTTAAAGCAAAATTGAAGCATTCCCACTTTTTTTTTTTATCTAGATCAAAGTATACTGGTTAGAAGTAGCACAAAAGGAGAACCTATATATATTTTTTATTTTAGCAATAGCTATTGGAAATTTTAAATTACAAGTGGGTGTGTCAAATGGAACAAGTCTCATATTGCTTGGGGGAGAGAGAACAAGAGTGTATATATTGCACTTTGTGAAATTGGACTAGTAAATGAGACAAGAGAAAGAGTGGGCTCGTGCCCACAACAACAGGCCACCAGAAGGCAAACGCAGTGGAAATCCGGTGACTTCCCCCCCTGTTCGTGAGTTAAATATAGACTAAGCACTTTTTATCAAATGATTTTTTGAAAAAAATATAAAATTTATTTTGTGAAAATGGCTTACCGAAAATACTCAGTTTTGAGGCATTTGAATTTTGAAACCTTAGCATTTCGGTTATAAGGATCGTAAACTAGATTTTATTTTGTTCAACTGGATATCATGAACAATGTTCATGCTCCTACCATTATCTCAAGATTTCAAAACCGCACAATAAAATATGTTTATGACATTCAAACGTTTAGAAACTGCTGAGTTAATTTTGTTAATGGCCATTCATTTTTCCTCCAACGTTCAGGTGCACGAGGAGCCTATAAAAGGCACTGCCTGCAAGAGGTTCAGGCACCCAGCTCAAAAATCTTGAGTTCTCTTCTTCTCTGGTTTCCCTCTGTTCTCTCTACCTTATGGTTGATGTGCATTTTGTTGTTCTATTTCACCCTGTGTCTACAGGAAGAATCTGTTTTATCTTGGGAAGTGTCATTTCCAGTTAGCCGGTGGTTGCAAAATAGCTCTTTAGGTCAATGTTCTGAGACGTGACTCAGACTGCATACTTGCAGGAGTTCGCCAACAATCTTAAGAGCTAATATGGCTTTTGTTCCTCCTGCTAGTTCTGGAACTAGTGCCCAGCCTAACAATGCTACTGCTTCCGAAGCTGACAACACTACTGCTGGTTCAATTCCGATGGCAGTGCCTATGCCAAGACAGTTTCTAGACATTTCAAAGATAGACCAGTTTGAAGGGAAGAACTTCAGACGCTGGCAGGAATGTGTCTACACTATTCTTGATATGCATGGAGTTGTTGATGCTCTTACACAACTTGCACGCACCATCCCCTGATGCTAACCAAGCCCAGAAGGATGCTTGGGCCTATGCTAACAAGGTTTACAGACACACTCTCATTACTACTTTATCTAACGATATGTTTGATGTGTACCATGCTTACAAAGAAGCGAATGAGATATGGGGATCACTTATCCTCAAGTATACTGCTGAGGATGCTAGCAAGCAAAAGTTCATGATAGGAAATTTTTACAAATGGGAGATGACAGACGACAAAGACATCAAGCTCCAGATCAACGAGTACCACAAGTTGAATGAGGAGCTTCGGGCTGAGAAGATTAATCTGCCAAATGAGTTCGTAGCTGGTGTATTGATCGAAAAGCTCCCAGATTCATGGAATGACTACAAGCAATAGCTGAAACACAAACAAAAAACATTGTCCCTGAATGATCTGATCACTCATATCATTATTGAAGATACCAACCGAAAAGCAATACAAGCTACAAAGGGTAAAGAAATGGCTGCTAAAGCAAACTTAGTTGAGAAAAAGTCGCACAATAAGAGCTACAACTCTAAAATCAAAAAGAATAGAAACAAAAAAATCTTATTACAAGTCCAAGGATACTAACCCCAAGAAGAAGACGGGCAGTTGTTTTGTGTATGGAAAACCAGGTCATTATGTAGTGCAATGCAAGAAAAGGGCTAAGGGAGATAACTCTCAAAATGGTGGAAATCCTCTCAAGCCAAATGTGAATTTGGTTAAAGGAGATGATAACAGTGATAAAGAAATCATTGTTGCTGTGGTGTCACAAGTTATTGTGGTGTCACAAGCCCTTCTTGTCTCTGGTGTGAAAAAATGGGTAGTAGATTCAGGAGCTACTAAGCATATATGTGCAAACAAAGATATGTTTACCTCCTTTGAAGAAGAGGAAGACCACATTTATTTGGCTGAGTCCCGAACCGCTAAAGTTTATGGAAAAGAGAGAGTGGTGCTAAAGCTCACATCTGGAAAGACCTTGGCATTGAATGATGTGATGTATGTACCTGAAGTCAAAGCTAACTTAGTCTCTGTGGCGCTGCCTGGGAAAGCTGGGGTTAGGGTGTGTTTTGAACCTGACAAGATTGTCATAACCAAGAACAATGTTCTTATTGGGAAGGGCTATTGTGCTAAGGGATTGTTTGTTCTTAGTATTGTTGAAATGAATGAGAATGCGTCTTCTTCTGCTTACTTGGTTGATTCTTATGATGTGTGGCATGCTAGATTAGGACATGTTAATAAATCTTATATTAAGAGGCTACAAAATCTAGGGCTAATTTCTAAAATTAAAAATGATTTTCAAAGTAAATGTGTGGTTTGAATAGAAACTAAATTAACCAAGAGGACACATTTTTCTACACAAAGAGAAACTAAGTTGTTGTCCTTAATTCATACCGATTTAAGTGATTTAAAATAAACTAAAACTAGAGGAGGTAAGAGGTATTATATCACCTTTATCAATTATTTTTCAAGATATACTAAAGTATATTTATTGAGAAATAAAGATGAATCTTTTGACAAGTTTCTTTTATACAAAGCGGAAGTTGAAAACTAGTTAAATAGAAAGATTAAACGAGTTAGATAAGATAGAGGAGGGGAATATTTATTACTAAATGATTTTTGTGAAAAAGAAGGTATAATACATGAGGTAAATCCTCCTTACTCACCTAATCTAACGGTGTTGCAGAAAGGAAAAATAGAACTTTAAAAGAAATGATGAATGCATTACTTGTAAATTTTGCAGCACCTAATAACTTGTGGGCTAAAACTTTGTTATCCGCTTGTTTTCTATAAAATAGAATACCTCACAAGAAAACTAAAAAGACGCCTTATGAATTATAGAAAGAGTTTTTGCCTAATCTTCAATATTTGAAAGTGTGGGGGTGTCTTGCTAAAGTTTTACTACCTGATGTTAAAAAGAGAAAAATTGGTTCTAAAACTTCTGATTGCATGTTTATTGGATATGCTCAACAAAGTGCTGCTTATCATTTTATGGTTTTGAAAAGCAATGTTTTAGATCATAACACAAGCATTGAAACAAAAGATGCGGAGTTTTTTGAACATATATTTTCTTTGAAGGTTAAGCATATTATTACAAGAGTTGAAAATTCTTCTTCTTGTTCTAAACAAAATTTAAATGAAGTGTTAGTTGAAGATTTAAGGAGAAGTAAAAGACAAAGAAAACATACATCTTTTAGGGATGATTTTTATACTTACTTGGTGCAAGATGAACCCAAAAAATTTTATGAAGCTATTTATTCTCCGGATGAATCTTTTTGGAAAGAAGCAATAAAAGATGAAATTGATTCTTTAAATAAAAAAAACATGGGTTTTGGTAGACTTGCCTCCAAGAGCAAAGCCTATTAGTTGTAAATGGGTTTTTAGGAAAAAGTATTTTCCTAATAGAACAATTGATAAATACAAAACTAGGTTAGTAGCAAAAGGGTATACTCAAAAAGAAAATGTTGATTATTTTGACACCTTCTCTCCTATAACTAGGATTTCTTCTGTTAGAATCCTAATTGTCTTAGCTTATATTCATAAATTTTTCATTCATCAAATGGATGTTTAAACAACCTTTTTAAATGGTGATTTAGAAGAGGAGATTTATATTCAGCAATCTGAAGGCCGTATTGTTCCTAGGCAAGAAAACAAAGTTTGTAAACTTGTTAAATCCTTGTATGGTTTAAAACAAGCGCCGAAACAATGGCATGAAAAACTGGATCAAGTTTTGTTAAGTTTCCGTTTCTCTACTGTTGAGGTAGAAAGATATGTTTATACAAAACTTGTAAATGATGATTGTGTGATTATCTGTTTGTATGTGGATGACATGCTTATCTTTGGTAATAGCATGGGTGTTGTGCTTGAAACAAAACATTTTATGTCTTCTAATTTTAATATGAAAGATTTGGGTGAAGCAAAAGTGATTTTATGTGTAAAGATCATAAGGAATGATAATGGTATCATACTTTCTCAAGAACATTGAGTTAAGAAAATTCTAAGAAAGTTTGAGTTATTTGATGAGTCTCCTATGAATACTTCTTATGATCCTAATGTGCATTTAAATAAAAATAGAGGAGATCAAATTGCTCAATCTAAATATGCGCAAATTATTGGGAGTCTGTTGCATTTAATGAACTATACCAAGCCAGACATAGCATATGCTATGGGTAGATTGAGTAGATATACTCATTGTCTAGGCAATGAGCATTGGAAGGCTCTGGTAAAGGTATTAAGATACCTGAGAGATACCATGAATTATGGTATTCATTATAGTGAATTTCCCGCTGTATTAGAAGGATACAGTAATGCTAACTGAATCTCAGATTCAGAGGAGAGAAAATCCACTGGTGGCTATGTTTTCACTCTTGGTGGTGGTGTCATAACGTGGAAGTCAGTCAAACAAACTATCTTAACCATTTCCTCAAGGGATTCTAAGTTTATTGCTATGGAGTTGACTGGTACTGAGGCTGAGTGGTTGAAAAACTTCTTGTTAGATATCCCACTGGGTGGAAAACCAACAACATCAGTGTCTTTACATTGTGATAGCCAATCTGTGATAGCTACGGCTAAAAATAAAACATTTAATGGTAAAAGAAGATATATTCGATTGAGACATAATATAACAAGGTAGCTGCTAAAAGATGGTGTAATCTCAATCGATTATGTAAGGTAAGCAGTGAACCTTGCGGATCCATTTACAAAACCCCTGGGAAGGAAACAAATCTTTGATTCATAAAGGGGAATGGGACTTAAGCCGATACGAAATTAATAGCGATGGCAAACCAACCTCTGTGATTAGTGATCCCATGAAGGAGGTTCAATGTTTAAGAACAAGTCGTGTGTTAGTTCTGCTAGCACTAAAGTAAATTGTTAGTCCCTTCCTATAATGCCGAGAATGTGCTAGAATGCATTTTGGTAAGGATGAGCAAAGCTCTTAATGATTTCATAATTCTACGGAATGGTATGCTCATTGCAGGTACATTTCATGAAATCACCCCTACGAATGTGGAGTGAGGCCGCTCCTATGAGATCATGGCAAAATCTCTAGAGCGTTTGTTATGCACCAGGCACGCGCATGACCAGAATATTCGGAAGACTCTTCTGACCAAACAAATAATTGTCAGCAAAGTTGTTTTCTTTATCCAAAGAATTCTTATTACTTTATACATAGGTCATCGATTTCGCATTAATTATAAGTATAGTAATAATTAAGTAATACAATGATTTCTAATTATATTTAGAATCACAGTACAGTATTTTTGTTTTCATTTAAGTATCCTATATGATATTCTTGCCCCGCCCTAGCCATCCCATTTCTATTTCTGTTCTCAACCTATTATTTAATAGATTAATACAAATGGAATTGATTCTAAATTTATGAATTTCTTATTAATTAAATTCAATTGAAGCTGGACCGAATTCTGAGTTTCACTGAGGCCGAATCCAACTTTATTCTTTCTCTTTTCTAACTTAAAAAAAAAGAAGGAGAAGGGGGGATTAATCACAGATATTTGATTGTATCTCTAATCTTCTTCACCCCTTCCCGTGTCAATAACTAGAATGAAAAAAAGGGAAATATCAATGCATCCGGGAATAAACGATTGATCTCTATCAATAGACCTGCTAAAGCACCAAACCATAGAGTACTTACCACTGTTTAACATGTAAAACCGCGTTAACAGTGAAATGTGGGGGTACAATCTGACTACTAATGCCTCTAGTATTTTCCTAAGAGGTGTGAGTTCTTAGTCCATAGGACCACTGACATCTTTGTATACTAAGCATTATTAGTCTAGGTCTAACTCATAGTCCTAAGGACCACTAGATACAATGATTACACCCGTGTGTGCAACTAAGCTAAAGGTGTTCCTTTTGACAAATGTGGGGGATTGTTGGAGGTTTTAAATTGCAAGTGGGTGTGTCAAATGGAACAAGTCTCACATTGCTTGGGAGAGAGAGAACACAAGTGTATATATTGCACCTTGTGAAATTGGGCTAGTAAATGGGCCAAGAGGAAGAGTGGGCTCGCGAGCATAACAACAGGCCACCAGAAGGCAAAAGCAGTGAAAATCAGGCAATCCCCCCTCTTGCGTGTGAGTTAAATATGGACTGAGCACTTTTTATCAAATAATTTTTTGAAAAAATTTTAAAATTTATTTTGTGAAAATGACTTATGAAAAATACTCAGTTTTGAGGCATTTGAATTTTGAAACCTTAGCATTTCGGTTACAAGGGTCATAAACTAGATATTATTTTGTTCAACTGGCCATCATGAATAACATTCATGCTCCTTCCATTATCTCCAGATTTCAAAACCGCACAATAAAATATGTTTATGACATTCAAACGTTCAGAAACCACTGAGTTAATTGTGTTAATGGCCATTGATTTTTTCTCTAACGTTCAAGTGCATGAGGAGCCTATAAAAGACACTACCTGCAAAAGGTTCAGGCACTCAACTCAGAAATCTCAAGCTCTCTTCCTCTCTGGTTTCCCTCTGTTCTTTCTACCTTATAGTTGTTGTGCATTTTGCTATTCTGTTTCACCCTATGTCTGCGGGAAGAATCCGTTTTATCCTGGCGAGTGCTGCTTCCAGTTAGCCGGTGGTTACGGAATAGCTCTTAAAGTCAGCGTCCTGGGACGTGACTCAGACTACATACTTGCAGGAGTTCGCCAACAATAGCATGATGCTGTCTCAATTTTCAAATAAAAGCATCTTTTATTCTTATCATGCTTCTTCATTTTCTTAGTTAGCTCTTATAGTATAATATATTATCCACTCATCCAAATTCAAAGAGAATTGGGTTTAAAATTAAAAAATATTGGCCAATATAATTTTTTTATTTACCAAATTTATATTCAAAACCTTATTTAAGGATTACTAATTAAATCTCTTAATGCACGTCCATTATGCTTATTTATTTATTTGATCAAGAAGCCAAGTAAGAGGATGAGAGAATATAGGACTTGAGTGATCCAAATGACGTTGATGCATTGGTCATTATTTAATTGGTTGCATAAATAAACATTTTCTATGTTATTTTGATGATTGATTTATTAAAAAAAAGGAATGGAACATTGGTTTAAATAATTATTTTGAGACGTAAGTAGTCACTTTGTAGGAATGGCTAAAATAAAATAATTAAGTAGTCAAAAAAATTAAGTTTTTATCTAATAATTAATATGAATTTACCTGTGAAACTGGTTTAAACATACATACGTACATACTCCCTCTATTAGCTAACATATGCAACAAAATCAGAGAAACCTTTGTAATACTATTATAAACTTATACTATTGATATTTAATAATATGTTTACAAATATATTCATCATAGTTATTCATTCAACTGTTCATTTTCTCTTTTCTCCGTCCCATATTTTTATTACCCAATTGCTCTGTACGCTATACTCATTGGGGACAAATTACAAAAAAGGAAAATTTTGTTTTCAAACACAACCATTTTTTAGTGCCTGTTTGGATTAGCGGTAGAAGCTGTTTTTACAACGTAATTTACAATGTACAAAATAAGTATATGAGAGAAGTTTTGTCTTGACTTACGTGAACATATTTCTCAAACGCCAACTCAAACAAGCCCTTAATATGTGTCTAGTCGCATCCATTGCTTATAGTAGGTAATGGTAAGCCGGTAAGGAGTATATATAATCAAAGATATATAATGTAGTAAATTAAAAACAATTTACAAATTAAAATATAGGGTTAAGGTGCAATTTTGAAAACAAAGTTTTTTCAGAAGGGTGTCTGGTACAAATAAACTTTAGAAGGAGCAAAAATATCAATAAATAATTTAAAAGGGTGCAAATTCACAAAAACCGTTAAATTTGACCAAACGGCCATTAAATTATAAGAGAAGAAAACACTAATAGCATTTGGTGAAATTTAATAGTTTTGGTGAATTTGCACCCTTTTAAATTTTTTATTGGTGTTTTTGTCCTTTCCAAAATTTATGCTCAGGAAAAACTTTATTAGTAAAATTACACCTTAACCCTAAAATATATCGTTAATATAATATAGACTAAAAGTAGTCAATTTTAGTGGTTAATGTTAATACCCATTTGAATGGATTAGTCAGAGTCTCAATGGAGTTTTTTCCAAGAAAATAGTTTTGGACAAAATTTTTGTATACAAGACGTGAGAATTTTAATAATTAGGTTCACATTGGTCTGCGTAGAAAGAGATGCTTTTTTTCTTTATTATATCTTAAGTAATGTTTAATAAAACTTTGAAGTGAAGCAATCACTTCTCTTCACTGATGGTTAAACCGTGTTCAACACCGTGGTTGGTAACAGTAACAAAATGTGTGAAATGATTGATCAAGAGTTTTGGACTATAACTAATTGAATAATGGGATTAATTAAAACAGTAATGTTTTTGACAAAATTCATAATGGTTTTGACAAAATCGTTACGTACTGACAAAATATGTGAAAAGATTGGTTAAAAGTTGTGAACTATGACTAATTGAGTAATGAGATTGACTAAAATATTAATAATTTTAACCAAAATTATAATGGTTTTGACAAAATCGTTTTGTAATGACAAAATGAGTCAATGTGTTGACTAATTTTGTTAATAGTGCGGTTTAGTAATGATAATGACAAGTGAAGCGATGGCGTTGAAAAAAAATCAGAAATGTTCATAACAGCAACTATCATGCAAATGGTCAGATGGCTTGTGAACATTACTCATTCCATGTACACCTAATACATACAAGTCATTCACCACAAAGAACGTCCTTCCCATATACATTATTTACAATAAATTGTCACCACTAACAAAAGTAGTAATAGTAATGACAAATACAATATTGGTATTTACAAAAAATTAGATTCTGTATGACAGCAACTATAATACACATAAAGTGAACATTTTCTTCTGCTAGCATCACCGTCTTCGACCCTCTCACTCTCACCTGTAAACGTCTCCCCTCTATTCCCGATTTCACTTTCGGCCTGCGTCACACTCTGACTTGGCATTGTCGTGTTCCAATAAGCTTATAAGCTCCTTTCTTGTCATCTCATCAGCTTGCTCGATAGAAGTAGGAGAAACAAAGGAACTCTTATCTCCATCAGCAATAATCAAAGAATTTCTTATCAGTTTCAATGATGCAGAAACAAAGGAAAGAGAGATTAAAGAGACGAGAGGAAAAGAGAAAGAAAAAGTTGGAGGAGGAATATGATTGAAAAGAAGGGGTAGTTTCATTTATCTCAAACATAAAAAACCAAAATTCTCACCTCATCCCTTATCTGTCTTTTGCAAGTGTTAATAGTATTTTGTAGGTTTAGCAATTTCATGTGGTATTTTAATGGAATTTTCCCAATAATTAAAAGCATTAAATTTGTCATAGAATTCAAGTGATTTTTAATATGGAAAAATATAGAAAAAAAGAACTTTAAAATTACAAAATTCTAAATCATGTATTTTTCAAAAAAAGAGTTATGAATTACTTATTAAGTTTCGTTATTCCTTTATCATTTCTTGGTAACAAGCCTAATTTGAGATTTTGCAATTTCAAAGTTCTTCTTATGTTTTTTCCCTTTTTAATATTATCCTTATTAACTACACCAAACTCCAAAATCATATTAATTTTTATTCTTTCTCACCACCTCATTAAATATAGGCATGTGTGTCTGTGTGGAAGAAAAGTATTTAAGGATCCTTAAAATTATCAAATATCTTAAAAAACAAGAATACCTTCTAAAACATGTCCTACATGCGAGACTCAAGTGAGTAGTTGGAATTTGGTGCAAATTTTAAACATTAATAATATGAAACTTTTTAAAAGAATTAATTTTAGACATAATTAAAAGAAATACTAACTAACTCATTGAAATTTAAGTTTAAGCAGTTCAAATCAACATAAAAAATTATTATAAGTCGCATTATTTACAAAACTTGAAATCTAGTTTACTTTAGTCAATTTAAGTTGTCATTTCCTCAAATAAATATTTCGTTACCAATAAATAAACTTTAGATCGACCCTAAAAAAGTCTGCCTTAAAACAAAAACCAACGGGATCTCCTTTTTCACTTTTAATTAATAATTAATTCAAGACACAGAAACTCTTTGCTGAGCTGTAGGTTCCTAGAAGTTTTCTAAGTCAAAGGATTAGACCACGTGCTGAAATTATTTCTGTTTAGAAAATTTTGATGGTTGTTGGTTTGTTCTTGTCTTTATTTTTATAATGCAAAGCGTCGTCATCCATTATTGCGGCATTCAGGTTTGAAGGCAATTGTGGATGATGAATAAATTTATAACACTTCATTAAAAAAACTTATGACAATTTTGCATTTGATTATAATTATAACTATTTATGGCTTTTCAGATTTTATAATACTTTTATATATTTCCATATTTTCATTAACATTATGCATTTGATTATTTTTAAAATGTAGAAACTACTACTTACTTACTTTCTCAAAACTAATTTTATTTGTCAAATATATAACATAAGCTAACTGCACCCAATATTTAATAATCAATTTTTTTATCAACAATTCAGAATAGACTAAATTATATGTTTGATCCTCTAAATGTATGTAATACCCCGAATTTTGGGATCAAAGGCTTGAGGTTTAGCCTGGATTAAGTGGACTGCTAGACCCCGGTTTAGCGAATGTCCAAGTGAGGAATGATATTTATCCCAAAATTCCTCTATCTTGTTGGGTATTAAAATGGAAATAAAAGGTAAGGGCAAAATGGTAATTTTTCCATAAGTTGAGAAATGATGGTTTTTCCCTAACATTCCCTATGATTTGAGTTGGATGGAAATTAAAGGAGGAAAATAACTACTTGATGATTAATAAGCTCAAGCGGGTGAATTATTATCAAGTAAAGTCAATAAGAAGAGAAGCTTAAGGCTTCGGTTGACCATTTGAGGTGGTGTAATGGGATAATTTTAGAGTGAATTATACTCTCATAATTCTCACTAATATTGATGGAATGATGAAGGAAAATAGAAAGGAAACTTGTTGTGCAAGTAATGAGATAAGTGGACTAATTGAGTAAAGGCCACCTGGATGATTTTAATTAATTATCACCCTTCATCATTTATTCTCATTCTCTCGTGCAAAATTAAAAGAGAAACAAAGAAAGAGAAATGAAACAGAACGAGGAAGAGAGAAAGAGAACGGAGAAAGAACGAGAACGCAGAAGAGAGAGAGAGGAGAGAGAAAGTTGTGATTCACCGGAACTCGACCGAAACGGCGTTTTCTTTCCAAGTACCCAGTACAAACATTCTTCTACTCATCCCAAGCTTCGATTCTATGGTTTCGGATTCTCGTTTGGAGATGGTTGGTGCCGTCTTGCCAGCCAAAGCGTCGCCGAAATTCCGAACCGAATTCAGAAAAGTGCAGAGGTAAGCGTAAGCTTCCTTTCTACCATTTTGGTTTGTTGTTTGGATGAGTATTATGGAAGTAGGGTGCTGTTCATCTCTCGTTCAATTGTGTTTTGGGGGCCGAAATGATATCCAATGGATGTCTAAACGGCTAATCATGTAATAAATAGTAGAAAGAAAGATATTAAGATAAAGAAAGGGAGGAACCGACACAACTCTCCTGAGAACTCTTTAAATGGCTGCCTGAGGTGTGGCATGAGGATAGAATTGAAATTTCATTGATTGGATGATTCCATTGAATTCAGAAGAGCAAATTGTGTAGGGTTCATGTTGATGAAGAAGTGAGAAAAGGCTTGGTGTGTGAAATGATCGAATTGCCCCTTAAAAGCTCTAAGTAAGGGCTATCAAGGGTATTTTTGTCATTCAGGCCTGAATTTGGCTAATCTGAAGTCATAAATGGATTATACACATGAAATTGTGTAGGATTGGCTCATATTGTGATTTCTATAAAAGTATAGTTGGGCCTAGCTTCTAGGGGCATTTTGGTAATTTAGCGTAATTGGGCTAAGTTATCAACTAAAACGAGTCTAGAATGTTATGAGGATGAGTGGTGACTCATTTATCGTGTTTGGATTTCTAGGACTCGATGGACAGACGTGCCCGAACCGGAGCAAAGACAAAGGATTGAGGACGGACGTGAAGTCTGACAGGTAGTGAACTTACATTTCCTGCATGTGTATGATATGTATGTCTTGCATTGATTATGTAACTGTTTTACCTATTCGTGTTGAACATGTTTGATTGATTGAAGCTCTATTATATTTGTGCAATAGCCATATATATGTCATAACATCGAGTACGCAGCATGTCATTATATTGGCATGAAATAGTGCAGGCAAGCATGTCATGCATTCATGTATATCTGCCATGAATAGTGATATTGTTCGCTACTGAGATTCTCTCGAATCTCACTCCTCTCAAACAACCATTTTAGACAGGTTGAAGGATGCATGAAGATGCACGGAGGAGATATGGAGACGTGCGGTGAGGTGAAGAGAAGATCGTCGTGTAATGTAATGGATTTACATTTGATAGCCTTGTGTGGCTTGATGTATATGTGTATGTATGTGATTGTATGAACGATCATTGTTAAAGCAGAGGACTGCTCTAATGTATTAAGAGGATCGCTCTAGCATAAATAAAAGAACGGCTTTTAGTTTATTTAAATTGTCGCTCGCTTACTCTGATATAATGGGACTAAGAGCCGGTGAGATAATGTAAGGAAGGGTCTCACAATGTACCTCAAGTTGTAGTTTAGTCCATTAAGTTTATCGAGTGTACAGTTTCAATCTCTTAATTTTAACATTGTTAATTTAGTTTTTTAGTGCCAACTCAGAGTATTCTCAAGTTATTTTAGACTTGAACTAATCTTTATTAAACTGGGTGCATTAAAGTTAAAACCCTTCCAACAAGTGCTTTTCCCAAAATTCAAGCTTGCTTGTTGGTTGATATCACTAATTTTATTAAAGGAGACCCAACAATTAAATGATGATAATATAAGGCATGCTTAAAATGTATTCATTTAATAAAATAGTTTTATACAAAGCATGCTTATATTGGTGGTATAGATTAGACATAGGGGAAAAAAAGAAGAGCGGTGGATATATTTGAATAGGAACAAAGTTGAATTTTTTTTACCAATTTCAGACATATTTAAATGAGTTAATAGCTCTTTTTTATTTTGGTTAGGTGGTTAAAATTGACTTATATTATGAATCAAATGGATTATAAAAAAAATTGGGAGAAGTCCCTATTTAAAAATTTTATTGGTAGAATATAAATTCAAGTATTTGTATTTTTTAAAAAATCTTGCAAAGTACCAATATTTCTTTTTATAGAAATATATCAAGCCTTTCTAACCAACAACATTTCCAAATAGAGACATTTCACAGGTTTTCCTATAATAATTAATAAGAAAAATGACAGAGATGGGATGGATTTGATTAGGGGCAAAGTTGGAAAAAAAATTCAATGTAAGTTATATTTAAATAATTTAGTCCCTTTCTTAGTTTCAATCTGAAAAAAAAAACCGAACCGAACTGGTCAAAACCAGTGATTCAATCGGTCCACCCAGTTTGCCTTTCTTAAAAAAAAATACATTTTTTTATTCCTCTAACTACTATTTTGCATTATTTTTAAGGGAAAAATGAAAGTTTGAAGACCAAAATGAAGAGAAAAGTAGGTAAAGAAAGAAAAAATCTAAAAAAAAAATTGAGAAGATATAATAATTAATTAATTATAGGAAAGGAGATGTCATTACATAAATATAGGCACCATAACTAATACTTATAGATTTTAAGCATTTTTTGTCTAAAGATCTTTATTTTTATCTATGGAAATTTAAAAATATATTAATATATATATTGTCACTAATAAATTGTAATATTTTAATATGACCGGTTCGACCACCGGTCCGACCCCGGTTGAACCATTGACCCTTAAACCAGTGTTGTGACTGGTTCATTACTCGATCCAATTTTTTATCCCTTGGTTTCAATAAGGGGGTTGGAGTGACTTTTTGCTGGGAGGGAATATAATTAAAGCAATATAATAATTAACCTTTCATGCTCACAACTAAACAACATTATTTCGAGTTAAGCAACCACATGCATTGATAATGGCTCCAAATTAACTTTTTATTTTCCTTGATCCACATTCTAATTTAAAATTTAAAATTAAGAAAACGAAGTTTCATGGAAACAGCAGCAAACGCAAGAATAAAATAATATATAACTAATCCCTCCCTTCCAACAAAAGCCACTATATATACCTATATATAAATAAGCCATGTTTCAATCCTCTCTCGTGTGCTGCTTTCTATACTCTCTCAGATCACTTAGCTTCCAAAACTATGATCCCTAATCATCTTTCTCCTTTAGATTCAGTTCAACAATACCTTCTTCAAGATGATCCTTCCTCTATGATTCTCATGAATGTCTTCTTCACGTCTAATAATAACCCTACTTTTAGCCCTAGCTCCGATGTTTCCTCGCCAGAGCAGGGTGGTAGTAGCTCCAGTGGCACGGTGTTTCCCGGTGAGCATAACAACGCCATGAAACCTCCTGCAGCTGATAGTAATAATGCAGGATCTGTGGTGCGTGAACTGAACGCGCCACCAAGATGGAGGAGCTACCGGGGCGTGAGGCGGCGTCCGTGGGGGAAGTTCGCAGCGGAGATCCGGGATCCGAAGAGGAACGGAGCGAGGATATGGTTGGGAACTTATGAGAGGGAAGAGGATGCTGCTTTGGCTTATGATAGAGCTGCTTTCAAGATGCGTGGTCGTAAAGCCAAGCTCAATTTTCCACATCTCATTGGCTCGGAACCATTACCGGAGCCGGCAAGAGTAGTTGCCGGACAGAAGCGGCGGCACTCGCCAGAGTCTTCATGGCCTTCAAGGAATATATGTAAGGATGATGGATGTCAAGGGTCAAGTAAGAGGAAGAACCTGGTTGGTCTATTGAATAAGTTAGCAACAAATGGAAATCTAAGCCGGAAGCTTGAAATGGTATTCATGAAGGCATAGTCCCTTTTTTTTTTTTCGTTTTTTTTCCCTCCTCCTTCTCTTCTTTTTGCAGAAGGTGGATTTAATTTAAATACCAAAATAAGGGGTTCGATCATATGTTGTAAATCAAGGACCTCTTAACGATTTCGATTTGTTGGAATATATACATTCGAAATGGTTCAATGTCTTGATTCTTGACAAAAAATTCTGTTCTCTTATGGTTACAATGTCGCTTGTGATCTCTTTTCTTATTTTCTATGTCTGTTATATTAATCTTTCTTGATATTTAAGACCCCGTTTTTCTTTCTTTGTAAGGGATAATTAATTGTATTAAAACTCAATCAACCTGGTTTGACCAGCTAGATCAGTGAACCAGTCGTCCCTTAGTTTTACTTGGGAGTTTTGGACAGTTCAACCACTTTTTTTTTTTTTTTAGAATCTAACATAACATTGTTCTGTGAATCATTGCATTTGTGCTTTAATAACTACATTTTTATTAGATTATACTTGGTTTATACATGAATGTTCTAGATTCTTACAAGTAAATTTTTTTAATTCAAATACTATTTTAATTATGTTATGACTGGTGTGATCCCAATTAACCCTGCTTTGAACTAATAACCATTGAAACACTACTACGTCAGTTGGTTAATTTGTTGACCGGTATAGTTAATAACCTTTATTTTTATTTGAAAAATAGATTAAAAAAAATACTACTTGAATTTCTAAATCCTTAATTGGTTTTATTGACTATAAGAGTAATAAGATTGAAAAAAAAAAGTATAGTAATTGACAACTCAGTTTTTTTTTAAATCACTGATTTAAGATTTTGGAGTTTAAGTGCTTTTTTTTTTTTTGTCTTTCTCCCTCTTTATTTTTATATTTTTTTTTACAACGATTACATTGATAGTTAGATCTATATATCTTTAAAGCGAAATAAAGTCTTGTTTCTAGATATGAATCAATTTATAAATTAATTTAGAAAGTGTTATCAACATGAATTGTTGTATTGATGGAAATTTAAGACATACTATTACGCTTTTATTAGTTACCTTCAAATAATGACATAAAAAGAGCCTCCCAAGTCATATAAAACGTTCTGCAGCAATGTTATTTTTATTAGTGTGAGCTGATCGAATATATATGTTGTTATGTTTTCTATTCTTTTATTTTATCTTCTTTGATAAGATGAATATTTTGTATCTTACTTATGAGAAGAAGTGAAGAACACTCATATATAATTGCCTTAGCGAAGAAGAAAAAAGAAATGGAGTTATAATTGCAATTATGATTACATTGAATCGATTAGACACTAGTACAAAATCATGGATTTAGACCTATTTTTTACACCTGACGAAATAGGTAACGTGTAAAAAGTGTGACCGGTGGCATTTTCGTAAATAAATTAAGATTTTAGGACTTTCTACACGTGTTGAAATGACAATACGTGTAGAAAGTAAATTTAAAAATTTTTTCCATTAAAAAAATGAAATTAATTTAATTAAAAAATTATTTAATTTACTTAAAATAAAAAAAATATAACGAAAAAGAATTTTTTTTTAAAAAAAATAAATCCATGTTTTCTACACCGGTTGAATTAAAACCGGTGTAGAAAGTCATATATTCTATACCGGTTAAATTAGAACCGGTGTATAATAGGTATTTAATTTTTTTAAAAAAATAAGTCCGCATATTCTACACCGGTTGTAAAAGAACCGGTGTAGAAAATATTTTCTACACCGGTTGTATTTGAACCGGTGTAGAAAGTTAGTTTCTACACTGGTTCTGATATAACCGGTGTAGTATCCCTCTAAATAAGATCCCGCGGGCGTCTTTCTCCTCATTTTCTTTTGCCGCCAGTTAGCTCCAATTCCTCCCTCCCTCTCACGCTCATCTGCCGAACCCATTACCTACACTCTGCCGCGAGAGTTCAGGCTTATCTCTCCGTCGCCGCCGTCAGCGTCTGTGTTTGGACGCTGTTGCAGTATCGCCGCCGTAACCGTCTTTGTTTGGACGCAGTCTCGCCGGCGTAAGTGTCTGTGTTTGGATGCTGTTACAATCTTGCCGCCGTAAGTTTGTGTTTGGACGTTGTTTCAGTCTTCTCGCCACCGTAAGGTATGTTTCCAAAACTCCTTTTTTCCCTCTTTTTGTAATGGCTTTGTAAATTCCGGTGGCTCTGGGCACTCGGCACTCCGGAGGTTAATGGTGACGTTGTTGTAAGCCATGGCGGCTTCACCTTCAGATTTGATGGTTCCAAGCCATATTCCTTGGTTATTTGCTTATATTTTAGCAAATTAATTTGCTTCTCTCATATTGTGCATACTTGTATTTCTATGTATAGGATTAATTGAGAACTAATAATGTTGCCATGGAAGTGAAAAGAAGGCTTGAAACGTGGAAGATGTTACATATATATATATATATAAATGAATGAACGGATGTATATAGAGAAAATAAGATTAACTCAAAATAGCACCTTTACCAAATCATAAAGCTAAAAGTTTTTACAATTTATAGTGTTTTGGCAAAGGGAATACAACAACTTGTGTGTAGAGAAGGTAGGTCCACCAAAAATCAATTTAAAAATCAGACACACTCGACAAAGAGGCATGGTCATGTTTCTCAGCTTACTAAAAGATATGATTATTATAGTACCCTCTCTCTGTGTGTGTTTATATGCAGTAACAGAGAAGCTTGCCATATGTTATTAGCCTAACTTTTACAGGTTTTTAATTTTATTTTTCTTTTCTTTTTTTGGGGGGCAGGAATAGTGGGAAGTTTGATAACCGGTGAAGCAGTATTAGGTTGGGTGCCGACTAAAAAGACGATCAAATTATTTAATCCAGACGGGATCAACTGGTTCGGTTTGAAAACCGGTGAAGCGGCTGTTAAATAGGTATGATACTATCTCAATTTGACCCCGAATTAGTTTAGGTTCGACTCCGATCTACTCCGTTCATCCTTGACTTACCTCTGTTGGATTTTGGTTAAGTTTGATGATTTGCTTACTGGTCAGACACAAACACACAAGAGGTTTCACTGTGCATGTGCTTTGCTTCCTTTTTTACTAGATTATGTTTCTTACTCCAATGCCACCTATTAATCGAATTACTTGTAGCCTCCCTCCTTTGCTTTTCCATTGCCACACGTGTTGTAGCTAATAGACACAAACCTCTTGATTTTGGTTAAGTTTGATGACTTGCTTGCTGGTCAGACACAAACACACAAGAGGTTTCACTGTGCATGTGCTTTGCTTCCTTTTTTACTAGATTATGTTTCTTACTCCAATGCCACCTATTAATCGAATTACTTGTAGCCTCCCTCCTTTGCTTTTCCATTGCCACACGTGTTGTAGCTAATAGACACAAACCTCTTGATTTTGGTTAAGTTTGATGACTTGCTTGCTGGTTGGACACAAACACACAAGTGGTTTCACTTTGCATGTGATTTACTTCCTTTTTGACTAGATTATGTTTCTTACTCCAACGCCACCTATTAATCGAATTACTTGTAGCCTCCCTCCTTTGCTTTTCTATTCCCACACGTGTTGTAGCTAATAGACACCAACCTCTGGATTTTGGTTAAGTTTGATAACTTGCTTGCTGGTTGGACACAAACACACAAGTGTTTTCACTTTACATGTGCTTTGCTTCCTCTTTTGTTTCTTCGAACTAGAGAGACCCTTTTGTTCTTATCTCTATAATTTTATTCCTCCTTCATTCCATGTCCTTCAATAGTCCTCCTATAATTTGAACACAAAATTTTAAACAATTTCATTTTATGTTGAAGTTTATTTGCACATATGGATCGTAGCTGGATCTATGCTAGACGAACTAGTGATGAGTACGATAATGGGGTGAAGAATTTTTTGGAATTTTCTATAAGAAATGCTGGTGGTGATAAATCTGGGAAGTTTTATTGTCCTTGTGTAAATTGCTTAAATTTGAGGCGACTATGTGTCGGAGAAATAAGAGAGCATTTGATTTGTGATGGGTTCTTGAAGAGTTATACACGATGGGTATGGCATAGTGAATTAGTAGAAGAGCTGAGTGCATCTAAAGAGGTGGAAGTTGATGTGGACATGGATGATCGACTAGAGGACATGATTCGTGATATTGGCGAAGAGGCCTTTAAGCGATCACATGCATATGATAACTTGTCTAGTCATACAGAAAAGCCTTTATACCCAGGATGTACAAAATTCAAGTTGTTGTCAGCTGTGGTGAGATTAGTCCACTTGAAAGCAAGGAATGGGTGGAGTGACAAGAGTTTTACAGAATTGCTTGAGTTGTTGACAGATATGCTTCCAGAAGGTAATGAATTACCCAACCGTTACTATGAGGCAAAGAAAATGTTGTGTCCCTTGGGTCTGCAGTACAAAAAGATATATGCATGTCCTAACGATTGTATATTATATAGAGAAGAGTTCGAAGGGGAGCATAAGTGTCTAAAATGTGGTGTTTCACGGTACAAATTAAAAGGGAATTGTGATACAGACTTTGTCGAGACTACTAAAGGCCCTCCTGCGAAGGTGTTATGGTATCTTCCAGTGAAACTAAAGTTCAAGCGATTATTTGCTAATATGAATGATGCAAAGAACTTAAGGTGGCATGCAGATGAGAGAATATCGGATAGGAAGCTTTTCCATCCAGCCGATTCTCCTCAATGGAAGAAAATTGATGAGATGTTTCCTGAGTTTGGAAATGAGCCAAGAAACCTCAGGCTTGGGATATCTTCTGATGGCATGAATCCTTATGGCAGTCTTAGCAGTACTCATAGTTCATGGCCTGTTCTCTTAGTGATTTACAACTTGTCTCCTCGTCTGTGCATGAAACGTAAGTATATTATGTTATCTATGGTGATTTCGGGTTCAAAGCAGCCAGGAAATGACATTGATGTTTACCTAGCCCCTTTGATCGAAGACTTGAAAGAGTTGTGGGAGATAGGTATGGATGTGTTTGACGTGAATCGAAAAGAGGTGTTCAATATGCGTGCCATGATCTTCTGTACCATAAACGACTTCCCTGCATATGGAAACCTATCTGGGTATAGTGTTAAGGGACACAAAGCATGTCCAATTTGTGAAGCAGGCACATGCCACCATTAACTTAAGCATGGAAAGAAGACAGTCTACCTTGGCCACCGGAGATTTCTCAGACAAAATCACCCTTATCGTAGATTAAAGAAAGCTTTTGCCATTGACTGGAGAGCAAGTTTATCAACGGGTGAAAGACATCAATGCTATCTTTGGAAAGACGCAGAAGAGTGCAGCTGATAAAAATATATGGAAAAAGAAGTCCATATTTTTTGATATTCCATATTGGCAAAGTCTTGATGTGCGGCACTGTATTGATGTGATGCATGTCGAGAAAAATGTATGTGATAGTATTATTGGGACACTTCTCAATATAAAGAGCAAGACAAAGGACGGTGTCAATGCAAGATTAGACTTGATTGAAATGGGAATACGAGATGAGTTACATCCACAGTCACAAGGTCAGCGGACTTATCTACCTCCAGCCTCTCATACCTTGTCGAAGCTTGAGAGAAGAAGCTTTTGTGATTGTTTACATGGTGTCAAAGTGCCTCAATGGTATTCTTCAAATGTTAAAAAGCTTGTGTCGATGAAAGATTTGAAATTAGTGGGCTTAAAATCTCATGATTTCCACATCTTGATGCAACAACTACTTCCCGTGGTTATTCGGGGCATATTGCCAGATGATTTGAGACATACTATAACTAGACTGTGCTTCTTCTTCCATGCCATCTGCAACAAAGTGATTGACCCCGATAAATTAGATGAACTAGAAAAGGATGCTGCTATTATCTTGTGCCAGCTTGAGATGCTCTTCCTTCCTTCATTTTGTGATATCATGACACATCTAATTGTTCATTTAGTGAGGGAGATCAGGTTGTGCGGCCCTGTTTATCTACGATGGATGTACCCAGTTGAGAGATACATGAAAGTTCTTAAAGGGCATGTGAAGAATCCATACAGGCCTGAAGCTTCCATGGTTGAAAGAGATATTGCCGAAGAAGCTATTGAGTTTTGTTCTGACTACTTGTCAAACGAAGAAGCTATTGGGCTCCCTAAATCTCATCATGAGGACAGATTATTAGGTAAGGGTACACATGGGGTAACAGTGAAAACTAATATCGATCATGATGCAGTGTTACAAGCACACTTATACATTTTGAATAACACCGATGAAGTTCAAGATTATATATTTATGCACAAAGAAATTATAAGGGCACAACATGGTTGCATGACTGAGCAAAGGTTATTGCTTGAGCATAATAAGACTTTCCCATAATAGTTCAAAAAACAAGTAGCGAATGATAATAGTGTTTCTCAAACTATAAAATGGTTGGCACTGGGTCCTAACTTTAATGTCATATGTTGGAGTGGATACGATGTCAATGGGTATTCCTTCTATACGAAATCCCTGGATGACAAGAGTACTGTTCAAGACAGTGGAGTTATGGTTGTGGCTGAATCCATGCATTTTTCCAGTTCAAAAGAAAAAAAGCCAAAGTTAGCAGTTATGCCTTATTTTGGGGTTATTGAAGAGATTTGGGAGGTTGACTATACTAAATTTAGAGTCCCAGTTTTCAAATGCAAGTGGATTGATAATAATTGTGTTGAAGTGGATAAGTATGGATTTACATTAGTTGATCTTACTAAATTAAAGTACAGTGAGGAGCCATTTATTTTAGCAGCCCACGCAAAACAAGTGTTTTATGTAATTGATCCAACAAATAAAAGTCGCTTCGTTGTTCTCCAAGGAAAAACTGTAGTTCACAGTGATGATAATAAGGAATTAAATTCTGATGTTTCTGAGACTCCATGTTTCTCGTCAGGGTTGCCTAAATTAAATGAAGATGAAGTAGATGACATACATGCCACAAGAACTGACCACTATGAAGGGATATGGGAGAATATATTTACTCCTATTTGACAGACTTTAATCAAAAGTTAGTAATCGTATTTCGTTGATTATGTATCTTAGATTTTCAATTACTTACCTTATTTCATTGTTAAACAGGAACATGGAGAGGGATTCCCCCAATATTGATGATACTCATTATGGGCATAGCAGCCAGTCTGCTCAGGGGAAAAGAAAGGGTAGACGTGGCACGACCCTGAAAGAATTGACCAAGAGTCGCGCGGATGACTAGAAAATATCGATTGAATTTGATAGGCAATGGAGACCAATCAGGCCTACCAAGAGCAAGTTTATTAGCTTTGTTGCCCTCCAAGCATGTAGCAAGCCTAGCATAACGATTAAGGATTGGAATCAAGTGGATGAATCTGTCAAGGATCAGATTTGGAACACTATAGCGGTACAACACTATACACCTATTAACTTTTGTAACTATTACATTTATTCATGTTACTAACTAATATAATGACTTCACAGCTTACTTACGACGTTCCTCCCAGTCAAGTCTTAAAGGATAAATTGTTATCATATTGTGCGGAGCGTTGGACGGCCTTCAAGACCTCGCTAACTAAAAGATTTGTGCATGTCGAGGTAGCAGAGGGTAAGAATCCTCCTAATCCTTGTGCGGAGTATACATTTCTTGATGAAGCTACATGGAAAGAATTTTACAGGATGAGGACTACACCAGAAGCCTTGGTTAGTTTTTATTCACTTTAATTAGTTACTTACTTTATTCTCATTTAATTTTATCGATTAATGATTTGTTGGTTTCTTATTAAAAGATAAAAAGGGATAAAGCTATAGCGAGTGGTAGAAAGAATGATTGCCCTACAGATTGTCTCGTGGGGGATATGAAAAGCTCGAAGAAGAAATGATGAAGGAGAAGCAGAAGAGGCGACAAGAAGAGGCTTAGTTGGATCCATCTACCATTATATCTCCACCATCTCCAATATCGCGTGAAGAAAAGTGGAGGGCTACACGTCGAAGGAAGACTGGAGAGTATATGAGTGAGAAGGCACGCGTGATTGGTGAAAGAATTGTAAGTAATTTAACATCAATCCTTATTATTTTCTTTGTTGTATAGTTACATTTTTAATTATGTTTGTTATTTATATACTATAGGATCAACTTCAACTAGAACGTGCTCAGGGAGCCTTCATTCCACAAGGAAGGGATGATGTCTTGACAATTGCCACGGGGACTCCGAACCATGGTGGTCGTGTTAGGGGCGTTGGTTGAGGAGTAGGCATAAGAGACTACTTTGGAGCAAATACACGTTATGCTACCACGGGAATGGTCACTAAGCAAGAGATGGAATTGATGCTAGAGAATGAAAGGAAGCATATGCAAGTGATTTTAGAGAATGAAAGGAAGCAAACGGCCGCCCAGATGTTACAATTAAAGGAAGAAATGATTAGCATTCTAAGCTCACGACAAGACACAACTATCCATCCGACTCATTCTCGTGCAGTTCAAAGTACAAATGGGAGTTGTGTTCTTGGCCATATATCAGAGGATTCTGGAGTCCAAAAAGACAGTGAACCTTATGAATTATATTTGGAGGACCCTGATAGACGCTTAGTAGCACTTGGCATAATACAAAACTTGGGGCCAACCGTCCACCACGAGCGAATGCAAGATGACGAAGTGAGAGTGGTGATTGGAGAGGCAAAAATTCCGGATGCCCCTGTTCCATTTCCGAATGATGAGGTGAAGATTATGGGTGAAGCCCTCAAAACTTTCCTTCGGTGGCCAAAGAGACTAGTCCGAGTAGTTCCAGCTACAGTTCGTACTAAAGTATGAAATTATTTGTCTTCTTGATATGTTTCAATTTTTTCATATTGTTAATTTATAACTTGAAATTATTACTAACTCTATAAATTTTTGTTTATTTAGCAAATTACCCTATCCAATGAAGTGGTTCCACAATGCCATCCCCAACCGCAGACCCAAAACCAGGAGAAACCGCTTCAACGTCTGTGTATGCTGGCGTTTGACGGATCGTTCTCAACTAAAGTATTGACGATGGATCCAGACGTTGTGGGTAAGAGGGACATGTTTGTGCATATCGAGCAGGAGGATATAGTGCGGATGTTAACGAAGGATCAGATTACCATACCACACATTCACTTGTTTATGATGTGGGTATATTTTTAATAATATTACTAAGTATTCAACTTTTGATTCTGACATGCTTTAACTATTGTAGGTACCTCCATCGCCTTTATACTTTATCAAGGATGGTGGCAAGTTTGGATTCCTTTGCCCGATTCACATCCAGAAAAAAGGGAACACTTCCGCCATAAGAGAGTCATACCTTCGGCAAAGGCTCTGTGAAGATGGAAAAGAGTGCTACCTAGCGCCATATGTTCACGAGTAAGAAAAAGTTTGTAATTGATACCTTGTTTTTGTACATATATATAATTCATACCTCTTTTTGCAGCACTCATTGGCAATTAGTGGTTCTATGCCCAAAGCTGAATGTCGTTGTTCTTTTATGTTCATTACATTATAATCCGGAAAAGGATTTGAAGAAAACGATGGACACGTAAGTATACTTTGACAATGACATTTTATTTGCAATATGTAAGTTTTTTAGATAATCTACCCTATTTTATATATTTTTCTACAGGGCAATGGAAATGTACCAAAGAGTGGTTAAGAAAAAGCATACACACCAACTTAGGGAGACTATCTGGTTACAACCAAAGGTAAATAGTTTCAATCTATCCTTCTATGAATATAGTTATCTTGTTCACACACACACACACACACACACACATACACACACACACACACATATATATATATATATATATTTAATATAATATAATGCATGTTCTTCTATAGTGCCGTCGTCAAAAGGGGAATAAGGCTTGTGGATATTATGTGATGAGGCACATGTTAAACATCATCTTCTTGGGTAGTACAGAATTTACAGAAGAGGTAATTGTATTTAATTATATTTGTTTTATTAAGTTCATTTCGTTGTTATTAAATTGATGCATATGATTTTTTATTTTCAAATCTGTAGATGTTTGACATTACGGATGCATTTTCTGAAGAGGACATTGATGATGTTCGCACACGTTAGGCAACTTATTTTTTAGAGATCACAAACTTGTGAGTGTAATGTTAAACCTGTAAAGTTAATAACTACTATTTGGTATTAGACATGTTGAATTGTATTGTCACTACTTGGTATTGAGTTTGACTTTAATTGTACAAATTTTGTTGTAAAAATGAAGCCAAGTTTATGTACCTTCATATGGCTTTTTTAATATTTTGGATAGAATTTGATATTTCACATTAGTTTCGTTGTAAATTTTTTTTAAATAAAAATTATTTTTTTTTCAAAAATGAGTTTCTACACCTGATGTAAGATGTCAAGTATAGAAATTCTGGACTTTCTACACGTGACTTCTAACGTCAGGTGTAGAAGGGCTGAAATGAGGGACTTTCTACACCTGATGTAGGAGGTCACGTGTAGAAAGTCCCCTTTTTGCAGACTTTCTACACCTGACGTAAGAGGTCACGTGTAGAAAGTCTAGACTTTCTACACGTGACCTCTTACGTCAGGTGTAGAAAGTCCTCCGTTTCAAACTTTCTACACCTGATGCGGTAGGTCAGGTGTAGAAAGTGTGACTTTCTACACGTGATATACGACACCTGTAGAAAGTCTGGATTTTCTACACCTACTGTTTCTACACGTGTTTTATGTCAGGTGTAAAAAGTCGTTTCCGTCACATGTAAAAAGTCTTTTCTGCACTAATAAGAACATAAGCTAAGGCTTAAGCCTCTAACGTTGAGAGTATTTTTTCTTTCTTTTTCATATAAGATTATTAGTCTCAATAAAATCCATGAAGACATAATTATGCATATTGATAATTATAAGAACTTGTACATATTCAGTATCACAAAACTGAAATAGGAGGAGCAAAATAAACCATTTTAAGGATATTTGTTCATATATTGCGAGTTTCTTTTCAGTAGTTTTATCTTGAAAGTAAATACATTTGAAAGTGTAAGAATAAATTTTTGTCTATCTATATCTTGTATATCTAAATTCGCATATTGTCGGATCTTAATTAGGAGGAGTTTCTTGATATGATATGCTAAAATATTTGAGATAAGCAAAAAAGATTGTATGAATCCTTAATTCAAATAATTAGGAATTTAAGTAGGTTGAGAGTTCTTTTAAAAAATACATATAACTTAGAAATTGATTTTTGGTATCATACTCGCTAGCTAGCAGTGAGAAATACTCCCTCACGTTCTTGATATAAAATATATTTATCAAATTAGATTAGATTAAGGAATTTGGTTAAATTAGTTAATATAATATCTATTTTTCAAAATGCCTTAGTTACCTTCTTTAATTCCCTCCTTCCCTCTCCTCCTTAATTATGGTTGAGAGAGCATCAATAGAAGGAAATTAGAAAAATATTAATAAATAAATAAAAATGTATCTTATTTTTAAGAATAAGATTAACTCCTTAAATATATGTCTTATATTAAAGACAAAAGGAGTAGTATAGCAGGTTACAAGTAGCAGGGTTAGCATTAAGCAAATAAACTCATGTGGCAACGAGCAACACAGAGCATGTGTAGTTATTGCGTCGTTCAAGAGATCCCATAGTTGCCGATGGGGCTGCTGGGAATGAAAACATTGTGTAACCCTAAGTATAGAGTTTCTGAAACCGTTAATGTTAGTTAACTTAATAATCGCAACATTTTTACACAATTTTTTTAAAAAAAATCATCATTTTCTTGATTGATTTTGCTAAATGGTCAATAATGTTGGTTGATTAATTAGCTGTGACATTTTTGCACCATTTTAAAACATTTATGTGTAGTTTTACATCCAAAAAAAAAATTATTGTGTCATGTGTGTGGGAGGAAATACTTCATGATTAAATTTGCACTTTAACCCATATGTGTTCATTAGAGTTTTGGACATTACAAATAGTCATAAGATTATGATATTAGCAGGTTTAATTTAATCAATTTTTTTTGGATAAATCATGATTTATGAATTGCATGATGTCAATATACTACATCAATAACAAAAATGTTGAATACATCCTTAATCTAAAGCTCTCATTCAATGACTTCATTTCAAGTCAAAAAAAAAAAAAGAAGAACAAAATCAATGACTTAATTAAGTATTCCCTTCAGTTTTTCTCTACCCTTTTTTAAAGGACTTTATAATATCTAATATGCCTTCCTCACTTATTCCTCCAACAGCTTTCTTAGTACATATCTAAATTACTTCAAATGATTTTTTCTTTAATAGGCTCTATGCCTACTCTTGCTCTTATATAATCATTTTATTCATTATATGACCACGTATCTATGTCAATGGTCTCATGTATGCTAACCCAAATTTATGATTTTATTATGCTTTTAAAGCCCAACATCAGCTACAATATATTGGGCAAAATCAGATGTAAAGACAATTTTGCAATTTTTTTAATTTAAAAGATTATTTTATTTGAGTTATTATGAGATTAAAAGTGATTTTATGGATCACTGAATGAAGGAGAAAGTTTCGAAAGGAGGAACATGGAGGGATGAGTCGAAAATTCACAAAAAAGCTTGTAAGCTTCTTTCAAAAATTAAAAACTCCACACATTTTGTCCTAATATTGTATAAAACTAAGAAGTATGTAGAATGTTATGTATTGTTGGTCGAATTAATGAAATAAATATGCATTAAAATTTCTTGTAAACTTTATTTTGTATAGACACATACATTTGCTTTGTATTACTATCTTCGCTCATTAATATAAGACACAATTGACTAATTTAAAAAAATTAATAAACCTAAATAAATTATTTTAAAATATTTATATTTATTACTTTTCTCTAAACTAATGTACCTCACTTATAAACTGATATATAATCTAATGCTACATGAAAGTATTTAAGAGAAATCATGTAATATATGCTACTATTAAGTAATTAATCTAGCTTTTACCAAAAGAAAACATAATTTATTTAGCTTCCTAATCTTTCTAAATTAATCAACTGAGTCTTATATTAAAATCATATGTCTTTTGTTTTTTTCCTTTTCCTGCAAGAAATAGAACTATATAATACCCAAAACAACAGGACACTAAGATCAGTTTGACAAGAGGGAAATGAAGGGAAAGGGAAAGGGAGGGAAAATTTTTAAAAGTTGGATTTAAAAAAATTGAAGTTGGATTATAAAATTATAATAAAGATAAAATATAAAATAGAAGAGTTAAAATATCAATTACAAACTTTTAACCCCACTTCTCTAATTTTATAAAATTCAAGTCATAAAAATTTTACCTCCCCTTCCCTTCAAATCTCTCATACCAAACAACCCCAAGTCTGAAGACAGAACAACAAAAACACCACTAGACAACATATTTATAGAAATTCAAAGACATAATAAAGCAAACGAACAAGGAAAAAAAAGTCAGTTATTTAAACATAAAACATCAGCCTGGATCAAAAGAAACCCTCTGAGCATCCTTCGAGAGTAGGTCCTGCAACTGAAGTGGAGGTCAATAAACCCAATCCAAAAAGCAAAACCGATCCAATGAAGCTTTCACACGCAACCCAGTCAACCACCAAACTGGCTTTCCTGGGAATCCATTCTACAGAATGATTCCTGATCATATTCCATGAGACAGCAATATTTGGTGTGTTTGGAAAGTACCCAAATCATGGTTTCAAACCATAGTTTG
The DNA here is from genome assembly GCA_037074505.1 of Albizia julibrissin. Taxonomy (NCBI): domain Eukaryota; kingdom Viridiplantae; phylum Streptophyta; class Magnoliopsida; order Fabales; family Fabaceae; genus Albizia; species Albizia julibrissin. Next base: position 15,139,403 of record CM073481.1, on the reverse strand, counting down.
CGTAAATCGAGATAAAATTCTTCTCACATACTTACCTCGTAAATTGTAAAAACTATTCTCAAAAGTTAATCTAAAATAATGTCACACATCCATTCAGGCAATGAACTTTGCAAGCCGACACACTTAACCGAGATATTTCTTCTAATCCTTAATATAAGACATATTTACCTAATTTGACTAAATTAAGGAAGTTAGTTGAATTAGTTAATATATTTTCTAAACATTCTAATTATCTTCCTTAATTCTTTCTTTCCTTCTCCTAAATTATTGTTAAGGGAGCATCAATAGAGATAAATTAAAAAAAAATTGACAAATATGAAAACTATGTCTTATATTTAAGACTATAGTCAACACCCCAAATATGTATTGTATTAAGGATAAAAGTAAGATTATAGATATCAGCGCTTTCTGCCATTGAGACAGCTTGTAGTCACACTTGCAGGAAACCAACTCAGTCTCCTGCTTGTTCATCCTTACCTTCAACAAACTCAGCATCAGTATCCATTATAACATGTATATTCTAACCAGGCACAATACAAGTTCTTTTATTCATTAAAAAAGAAAGGAGAAAAAACTCAGCAGAAACTAGCTTGTGCGTACGGGTGAAACAGATAAAAAATGAATTAGAAGATATCAATTAATAGCATTAAGGGTCATTTTTTATCTGAGTATTCTCGAAAGAGCTGTGAGCATCTGAAAGTTTTTTTAAACTCAATATCACGCGACATATCACAAAATAAGCAATTTCACCCAAATTTAACCACCTAAAGTAAATGGTCCTTTTTCTTTTCAACTTCGCCAGACTATTAAGCAGCAAGGAGAGGCCATTTTTCATCTGTTATTTTTTTTCCTCGCGATTATTTCTTCATTTTTTTCCACTACTCTTCATCTTTTTCTTGGATTCTTTTGTGCTGTGACTGTGAGGAATTTTCCCCTTTTTCTTGCTCTCTCACTTTTTGCAAGGTCAACATTTCACTCTTCGCTTCTGGCTCGCTCTCTCTGATCATCCTCTTCCTTTTACTCTTTTAAGTACTTGTTCTTCCGCCTTCTCAGCCACAGACCCATTTCTTAAACACTACAATCCGACCAGAAGCTTGAGAAGCATCAAAACCTGCACCACCACAGTGCTTGAGCAAGAGAGCTCCTTTGAGAATACTTCTGGGGAAAAAAAAACCCATGACCTATATTAATAACTGGAAAAACAGTACCCCATAACCCGTATTAATAACTAGGTGAATAATCCTACCAAGAAAAACATGCCCTCAGATTTTGAGTATACACATGAACATGTTACAAACAGTGAGAATTTTCTGCTTAGAAGGGGAGTCTATTCCAGCTACTTTTACACGGTAAAGAAAGTTTAATTGGGACGTGCAATTATCCTCAACAATGTGGATCCATGGACAATACAGAGATTGAGGTAGGTCACACTCAAAATAATGACTTCAGAGGCAACAAGACTTTCAACAATATCATACTTAACTGTCCAACGCAGGATGTAGGGTCTGAATAAAATAAGTTTGTGCTCAGGGAAAAAAACGCTTAAAATTACATTTGTAAACAGCTTTATCTCAACCAGAGACAACGCTACCTACTTTTATGCCCTCCGTAGACTGGAGTCAAAAAAAGCAGTAAAATATCAAAATCTTATACTTAGATAGTGTATTTGCTATCCACTTTACCCATAAATGAAAAGGAACCATAAACCAGAGAAATTACAAAAATTCCTAGAATTTGATCTGATTTTTTTATGTCAAAAATTCCCAATATTCCAAGAGGGGGAGGGACATGTAAGGTTACCTGAGGTGCTATGCCACTGTTGCTGCCCTTCATGGTTCATGAGTTGATCAAATTGGCAGGATGTTACAATACAGAAATCAACACAAGAAGCCACAAAATAAAAACAGAATTTTCATCAAGTGGAGTTATGATTCCAACAAGATATTTAAGCAATAAAATGCAACATTCTATGGATGATCAGATAAATAATTTATTATTTCAAATTTTCTTATTGGCTTGGACTGCGAGATGATTTTTCCTTATATAACCTTGCAGTCAAATCAGAAACAAGAGCATACTTATTGTTCTCATAGCATACTGTCATAAAGGCTGCTAATGTTACTCTATTGACATGGGGATCCATGTCTAGTAACTTATGAAAGAATATGGCTGCCATGCCTACTTTTCTCTCGTTACTTAGTTTCCTAATTAATGTATTAGCCGTTCGAATCCAGAGTTTTCTTTCCAGCCTTTCAAGCATTACCATAGCAGAGCCACAATCATCTATCTTGCAATGCTCATAAGCCAAAGTGACCCGAGTAACTTCACATGGGATAAGTCCTTTTTCTATCATGGTATCATATAAAACACGAGCTTCGTCCAACTTTGACTCTTTACAAAGACCACTTATAAGAGCACCATAAGTAATACTATCTGGAGCACAACCATGGTCACTCATCCTATGAAAAAACTTCATAGCCAAGCTTAAGTTTCCCTCCCGACAATACCCACATATCATGGACGTATAAGTTTCCTTTGATGGAACTAGTCCACTACTTACAGCTTCATTGAAAAACATCTCACTTTCCTTCATTCTCTTTTGCCTACAGAAGGATGAAATTAAAGTGGTGTATGAATAAATGTCAGCTTGAATGCCACTCTTCACCATCTTATTGAACAACACCAAAGCCTGATTAACATCTGCCTGTTTGCAATGTAGAGTTATGAGAATAGTGTAGGTCACTTTATCAGCTTTCAATCCATGATCAAAACCATTCTTGAGCAATTTGTAGGCCTCTTGAACCCTTCCCTTCTTGCAAAGGCCATCAACAATGGCATTATACGTACATATGTTGGGGATAAAGCCTTCATTGCTCATTATATTCAACAATTCATATGCTCTATCGAAATTACCTTCTTTGCAGTGTCCATCAATAAGTGCTGAGTACGTGTTTGTGTTGGGGACTAATCCCTGTTCCTTCATTCTGTGAAGTAGCATTTCTGCCCGGTTCAATTTGCCATCTCTGCAATACCCACTTATCATTGCTGTATAAGTAAGGACATTTGGCTTGTGATTTTCACTCCGAACAAGCTTAAGAAAAAGTCTGAATGCTTTCTCAGTCCACCCTTTCTTGCAAAGACCATCAATCAATGCTGTATGTGTATACACATTGGGTTTCCAACCTTTATGAACCATCTCCTCCAACATTTCAAATGCTTGCTTGACGCTTCCCCTTTTACATAAACCTTCAATCATCGATGTGAAATTAATCAAATTTGGCTTCAAGCCCATAACACTTAGTTTATGAAAATACCAAGATGCTCTATTGGTGAAACCCTTTTCACAGAAGGCTCTGATTATTAATGTAAATGTTGTATTATCAATCACAAAGCCCTTCTCAAGCATGTCACTTAACCACCTATCAGCTTCAAAAATATTACCTATTTTACAATATGCAATAACCATAAACTTAAAGCTTGTAGAATCTAGGCGAACCCCTCTCACACACATTTCTTCGAGCACTTGTTCTGCATATTCAACCAACCCCATTTCACCAGTAACCTTTATAACCCAATTCAATGTTTGAGTACTGGGAATCAAACCCTGATGATGCATCTCAATCATCATATCCACAGCCTCCTTCAACTTCCCAATCTCAGCAAAAATCTTCACCATAGACCGCAACACTTCATGGGCTTTCTCGAAATTTCTATTCCCAATGAACGACATTGAACAAACGATATAGAGTCGCATAAAATGCCGAAACTTTGGAAACCCAATTGCCCAATTCAAGAAACTCAATGCTACCATTGATCCAGCTTCACTTGCAAGTGAAGCAACCACCGTAACGGCTTGCTCATGAGTCAGGGAATCCGCATCCACGTTGAGATGAAGCCTTGGATGCGACACTCTCATGTGGGATTGCTGATAGTAGGAATCACACACTAGCGAGCACACCATTTTAACAATTGATTGAGAAGTGGGATGAGATGCAGGTTGAGCCGAAGAGGAGGATGTAGTATAAGTAGAGAGGTGGTATTGTCTACAGAAAATAGAAGTGGCTTTGCAAGGGCACAAGAGTTTCTGATGGACGCCATGATTTCTGAGAATCAGAACGGAAAGCATGAAAATTTGATTAATGTTTGATGTGTTGGACGCGAACTATGACATCTCAGGGAACCACATCAGAGAAAAATGCCGCCAGTCTGTTCAAAATCCAGTAAATATGTAGACTTTATGTTTATAGAATGAAAATGACCTTGAAATTTTAAAAAAGAAAGAGTCAAGCATCAAATTCCAGCACAAAAGCTAAAGATCAATTTCCACTTTCCAACCCAAAAGAGTTTCATTCTATTATATTTCAACCCCATTACACCAAATATCAAAAATAATCCCAAGAGCAAACCGAAATCGAGATGAAAAAATGAAAATCCAACAGTGAAATAAGAAACAGTGAGATTGAGAAGAGAGGGAGGGTAGCGAAGAGGAAACGCACCTGAGGCTGAGGCAACGAAGAAGAACTCGACGATTGAGGTGAAGCTCTCCGCCGTTATGTTTAGCGATTGCGGCTAGTTATGCGATCGAGAGCAAGATGCAAGAGCGACTGAGCGAGGATGAGATTGAGCAAGTGGCAGGTTTCAATTGGAGTGTGAGACAAGAGGTACTCGCCGGGAACGCTACCAGAGACGAATACGATCAGAAAATGGAACGAGCGGCGCAACGGAGAGGGGGAAAGGTTCATAATAAGGAACGTGACATCATATAAACCCGGTCCATTTAGCGCCCGTTTTGTTTGGATTGACCATAAAAGTTGCTTTTTTTCGTAATTGCTCGTTTGGATACGTGATTAGAGTATATAAGGTAAGTATTTGAGAATAATATTATCTCTACTTACGTGTATAAATACTGATAAACTTTTTATAAACTAATTCAAACATGTTTAAAGTATATAAAATAACTATATAAGAAAAGTTTTATCTCAATTTATATCAATATATTTTTCAAATGTTAACTCAAACATATTAAAATATAACAACTGAGCACTGATAACTCATATCTAAATCAATTTGTGTTTTATTTTATTTTGAAGAAAATTAAACCTCTTAGTTTGTATGAGTTTTTTTTCCCCAACTTGTGATGTTTATTTTTCTTGAAAACAAAATAAAATGACAATTTTTTTCATATGAATCTTATGATGTTTATTTTTCTTGAAAACAAAATAAAATGACAACTTTTTTCATATGAATCATCAGCCTCCTAAGAAGAAATATTTACATACTCTAATAATATCACATAATCTAAGTTATGTCTAATAAAAATATAACAATACATATTATTTTAATCTCAGTTGATTAATGGCTCATTTAACACAATTCATATTTTTATTTTTGTATTTATGAAAAATAAAGGGAAAATTCTAAGAAAATACTACTTAAATTTCAAAATCTCAAATCAGAATTTGACAAAAACCTGAATTGTCAATCTCATTACACTTTATACTTTTGTTGTCAACAAAACAAATTTGAGATTTTGAAGTTCAAGTAGTATTTTTTGAGATTTTCCTAAAAATAAACATCTTAATAAAAAAATATCATAATGATTCATCAATATTTTTTTAGGAGAATTGATCATAAAGACCTCATTGGAAACTTATTTGCTAAATGGGACATAAAGAAGATTTTTTATACATAAGGAAAGATTGTTTGCACATATATAGTAAATATATATTGAACACAGGGAAGATTTTTTAAACACAAGAGAAGATTTTTTGAACACGGGAAGATTGTTTACACACGAAGGTCCTATTTAGCAAATAAGTTTCCAATGAGGTATTTTTAAACAATTTTTCCTATTTTTTCTTAAAAACAAAATAAAATGTGAGATTAGTCATCAACTAATTGAGATTAAAATTATGTGTTGTTATTTTTCATTAGATAGAATTTAGATGACATAGTACTTTTAAGTAGGTATGTATTTCTCCTAATGAGGATTAAAATATGCTAAGTAATTATATTTTGATTGGATAGAGTTTAAATGAGGTGACGCCTATAGAGTATGTAAATATTCTCTCTTATACTTGTACTCCCTCGTGTTGTTAATATAAGACATATTGGCTGATAAAAAAAATATGTTTACCTAATTTGATTATGTTAAGAAAGTTAATTAAGTTAATGAATATGACATGTTTTTTCTAAAATATTTTCGTTATCTTCCTTAATTCCCTCAATTTCTCGTCTCCTTGATTATTGTTGAGAAAATATCATTAAGGGTAATTTTAAGAAAGATTGATAAATATAAGAAATAATCTTAGATTTAGGAATGAGGTAAAGTGTCCAATTAGGCCCTACATTAAAGATAGAGAGAGTAATTTAACTATTCGGGGAAATCTATAAAAAAAGAACTTTAAAAATGCTAAAGGACAAAATGATGTTCTAAATGTTCATAATATCATAGAAGTGTGAGGGACTAATTTATCCTTTTCAAAATTAAATAGAAATAACAGAAATGTTAGTGTTTAAAAAATGAGCTCCCATTTTTGTAAGAATATAACAAGTTTAGATGAGGTTTTTAACAAGTTTAGATGAGGTTTTCACAAATTCTTATTCAAAAATCACCACTTGTTGTAATGGTAAGGTATTGATTGCAATTTATTATAAGAGTTTAACAAGTTCTGATAAAGTTTTAACAAGTTTTAATAAGATTTTTATAAATTTCAATTAAAAAATCACCACTTGCTACAGTGGCAATGTACTGATTCTCACTTTTGATAAATTTTTATCAGAACTTGTTAAAACCTTATATAAACTTGTGAAACTCTTATCAGAAGTTAGAATCAATATTTTACGACACTTGTAGCAAGTGATGAATTTTAAGATTAAATTTGTGAAAATCTTATTAGAACTTGTTAAAACTTTATCTGAACTTATGAAACTCTTATTTGAAGTGGGACTCAATACTTTGTCATTGTAGCAAATAGTGATTTTTGAATTGAAATTTGTGAAAATTTTATTAAAACTTGTTAAATCCATGTCTCAACTTGTGAAACCCCAATCAGAAGTGGGAATCAATATCTTGTCATTGTGGCAAGTGATAATTTTTGAATTAGAATTTGTGAAAATTTTATCAGAATTTATTAAAATCTAATATGAACTTGTTAAACCCAATGAACAAAAAATCGGATCAGGTAATGAACCGGTCACAGTACAAGTTCAAGGGTTACTGGTTCAACCAAGGTTGGACCAGTCATATTATAATATTACAATTTATTAGTGATAATATATATATTAATATATTTTTAAATTTCTATAGATAAAAATGAAGATCTTTAAAAAAATGTTTAAAATCTATTAGTATTAGTTATGGTGTCTATACTTATATAATGATATCTCATTTCTTATAATTAATTAATTATTATATCCCTCAAAATCTTCTTTTTTTTAGATTTGTTCTTTTTTTTTTACCTATTTTTCTCTTTATCTTGGTCTTCAAACTTTCATTTTTCCCTAAAAATAACGCGAAATAATAGTTAGAAAAATAAAAAAAATTATTTCATAAAATAAAATCGGACCGGTCAAACCACCGGTTTTACCGATTCACCGATCTGACACATAAATCGGACCGGACCACCGATCGGTCACCAGTTTAACCAGTCGGACCGGCCGGTTTGGTTCGATTTTTTGTTCATTGGTTAAACCCTTATAAAAAATCTAATTTTAAAAAAGAACAAATCAAACCCTTACACCTCTTTGATATTATAAATATTTGGAACACCCTTTTGTTTTTTACATTTTTAAAGTTATTTTTCTCGGATTTTTCCAAACTATTATATTAATATATTCACAAACTTATAATATAGATATTAAATAATGGGCTAAGTTGCAAAATTAGCAATTCCTATAGATACACAACATAAGTAACTATTTTTTTGTGTAAAAATAAATATAATCAATTTATTTATGAGTAGATATAACAACGCCGTTAATCTAAGTTAACTTTGATACTTTTTGTATTGTAGGTCCCACCAATCTTATCACTCTCTAATACTTTAATATGTTTTTAGAAGGATTAATGTGCAAATTTAGTAATGAACTATTTTTCTATGAGCACCCAACACAATCATTTTTCATAAGAGCATTTACATTAATGCCCTTACTTTATTATTTTTTTCATAAGAGCATTGACAAAATAAATATAGGCATTCACAAGATAAATAAAGGGATTGAAAAGAATTTAGAAAGTTAAAAAATTTTAGTTACTCACATATTTATCTTGTACATACCCATATTTGTCTTTCAACTGACATAACTAATTTTATTTTAAACTAGTGGGGTGTAGTAAAAATTTGTTTAACTCACTATATTCTTTTAAATCCCTTTGTTTGTTATGTAAATGCTCTTATAAAAAACAAACAAACAAAGGCATTATTGTAAATGCTCTTATGGAAATGCACATATTTGTCTTGTGAATGCTTTTATGAAAAATAATTGTGTTGAGTGTCTATATGGAACTGATCCATTGTTAAATTTGGACCTTAACCATTTTCAAAATATATTAAAATAAGAGAGAGTGAGAAGACTGGTGAAACCCACAATGTAAAAAGTAACAGGTGGTGTTGCTATATCTGCTCTCATATAAATTGTTTATGTCTATTTTTGCACCTGAAAATAGTTAATTGTGTTAGGTGTCCATAGGAAAATAGTTTGTTATTAAATTTGCACCTTCACCCAAATTTTTTTAATCCTCTTGATTTTTTTAAATCTATTTATTTATCTTATGAATGCTCTTATTGAAAAAATAAAGTAAGAACATTATTATTTTTTCACTAACAAAACTTAATTTCATTTTGACTCAAAGAGGTGTAGTGAAATTGCAAAATCTTTGGGGAGGTTGGATGAAATAAAATTACTTGCATGTGGTCTAAGTGATATTTTCTCATTAAAAAAAATACATATTTTCAAAAAATATATTAAAATAATAAAAAGTGAGAAGACATATGAGACTCAGAGTAAAAAGTAACATAAGTTAACCAGAATTTGAGACTCAGAGTAAAAAGTAACATAAGTTAACCAGAATTAATAGTGTTGCTATATATGCTACTAAAAAAATTGATTATGTCTTTTTGTATATCTCAAAATAGTTAATTGTATTGGGTGCACATAAAAAAATAGTTCACTACTAAATTTACACATTAATCCTTAAATAATAAAATAATAAAGGGAAAATGGGATTACAAATTCAAGTCACTGTTTCTAGCCCAAAAAATAAAATAAAATCCAAGTCACTGATCAGGGTTTTGTAAATCCTAGGGGTAGTTTAACTGAATTTTCCCTTAAATTAAAGTTTATATGATTTAATCTATTTTATAAGGCACGGCCGCACCGCAGGCCGATTAAAATTGGGTAGCAATATTCTTGCCAAAAATAAAAATTCAATAGCAAACAAAAAAAACAATGTTTGCGATTTATGGCCTTTTGGAGTGGGGTGTCAGCTGCCCCTCTCAACTATGTTTTAAGTTATGCCCTAATTTTGGGATACTTCTCACAAATTTTTTTTCTTATTTTTTTTTATCATTAGATTTTATATAAAATGAGTAATATTTTGATATTTTTTAGGTTAAAAATGATGTTGTTTTTCAATTTTTTTCTTGATATTTTCAAATATTCAATGCTCCACGTTGAAAAGAAAATTGCACCATTTTTTTGAATAATCTTTGAAAAAAATTGAAAACAACACCTTTTATTTACCCATAAGATATTAAAATGCCACTCGTTTTATGTAGAATCTAATGATAAAATAAATATAAAAAAATTAAAAAATACCTCAAAATTGGGCAGCTAACACCCCCAACCATGGTCATTCTGAACAAGATGATATATTCATTAAGTCCTTCTTCTTCTTCTTCTTTTTTTTTCCAACCATTTTTCATTAAGTCCTTCTAATTAAACTTTAGGTATTATTACGATGATAGATTTTGCTGACTTAATTCATTGTGTTTTCTATATATTTCTTTTTTGGTAAAATGTATTTTCTATATTTTAATTCATTGTTATATTTAATTCAAGTCAATTCATCTATACGTCCGGCGAAAAACGAAATCATCCAAATGACATAATGATTATTCGTGTATATCTTTTTTTTAATAATATTTTTTTTTTATTTTTTTGCCAACTAATCTAATAATATTTTGTCAACTTTAATTAATTTTGTGTGTGTGCGTGGTTTTTTTTTTCATTTTAATTAGTTGTGGATATTTAATTCAACTCCATCCCAACATCAAAAAAAAAAAAAAAAAAACCAAAGTCCGGCAAAGAAAATTCCAATTGACATAATAATTCTTCGAACAAATGATTAATTATTTGCTAAAAGAAGAATAAATAATTCATTAATTGCATCATAACAAAACAATGTAATGCTGCAAAAATACGCAAAGCCAATCTGGGAGGAAATGTGCTTTCTTCTAATACAATGACTCATTTATTGTATTCTTAGTATATATAAAAAAGGGACTCATATCTAGTACTACTTGCTTTTATTAGTTTATTTTAAATAATTTTGCATTATGCAAAATAAATATCTAAAAAAATTATCTAAAAAAGCTAAAAAAAACGCTTCTTTTATAGTGCTTGTTTGAAACAAGACTGCAATAATAAAGTTAGTACTTATTTAAAGTTGCTTATCATAAACACATAAATTAGAACAACATTTTTTATATATATTTACCTTATATATTGTAAATACCAATTAAAATTATATTTTTAAAGACTATCTTCATTTCAAATAAGCCCTTAGTGAGAAAAATATTGTGTTGTCAGGAGGGTTTAAAGTTTAAACTAATCCCAAGCAATTGAATCAAATCAAATTCAAACCAAACAAAACTGAATTTAATTAAGGTCAGTTTCAAAAATTTCAACTTTATCATTTCACTACCACCAAAATAACCTCGCAAACTTATTTCTCTAACTTTGAAAACATCATTTCAGATTCAATAACTCGTAACTCACAACATAAATCTTCTTAAGATTACATCCGACGTATTTAGAATACTTCCAAGAGGTATACGATTCATCAGTCAGATCAGTGAATCAGGCTGCATAAACACTGATTACAAGACAAAATGAGTAAACATGAACAAATAATTGAGCTGCACAAACCGATTTGAGGATGGCATATATTTAAAAAAAAAAAAGCGGCTCAATGCATAAAACTCACACCAGGTGGGATCTGGGAAAAATAAATGTACGCAAGGAGAGGTTGCTTCCAGGATTTGAGGATGGGTCAATGATTAAACAACACTCTTTTGAACTGAGGGAGGCCAAGACAGTCTCCTGTGGCTTGTACCATTATCTTGAGGGATCTCACCTGCTTGGCTCTCTTCATCTTCCACTCCTTGCTGACCCAATTCTTGCCTCCTTAGGTTTCTGATTGCCAAGTCATCGAAGCTTGATTCATTTTTCCATGGCGGCGGAGTCATGCAATCGGAAACTCCTGGGAGTCTCTGCGAGGGATCTCCGGCAGGGGTCCTTGGCCCGACGGTATCAGAATAACCGACTCTCAGATTTTGAAGAGTTGCAAACGATTCTCTCATTGCTGACATGGCTTCAAAGAACCGAGTGCACGATGCCAAAGCCACCGGGATTGGTCGAAGCATTTCCTAACAAAAGAACATTGGAATTTAACAAAGTAGTGAAATGCAAATGAAAACGAGATAGGGCATTCAAGAACTAATGAATGAACAAGCCACAAAATGATGTTATGCAGTTGACATGACCATCTTTAGCAGAAAAGATAAGATCGGTCTCAGAAAAGTTGAGATTATTGCTCTGTTTGAATGGAATTTGATTGATTCCAGAGCACACAGAATTCTTCCAAGAAGAGACTTCTGATCATGTTAAAAATTAGGCTGAACACAATGATGCCACTCAATATCACATTCAGAGAGTGAAGAGATATCAGAGGAAGACAGTGTGTACTACAATCATTTATCTCAGACAAAATAACCTAAATTGACTGAGCATTTACTTGATGGCCCTTCAGATGTTCAAATTTCGACTTTTCATACCAAAACAAATAATTTTGTTCATTCAAATAAGTGCACATTTTACAGCTCCATTCATAGCAATTGAACATTGGACATTCACCGATCAGATTCTAAAGCAATAACCTCTAGATTGAGACATGCAGCTTATCTCAACTTTCCAAAATTCTTACTTCTTCTGTTCCTTTTTATAAGACAACTTTTAAAAGGTTTTAGTGTTTCTAATAATAAGACGTTTTGAAAAATCTAGAAAGTAATTAATACGTTCTTTCCAAGAATGCCCCGGAAAAAGGTGCTTTTAATTAATTAAGAGTGTGTGTCAGGGAGAAAGAGAGAATTTAATCAAGGGTATTTTTGGAAAGATGAGGTAATTTTTAAAACGCCAATTAGTTTTCCTGGTTTGTACAAACTAGGTAAATTTGTGATACAAAAAGATTACCATTGTTATCAAGTACCAAGAACTAAATGCATTATTATCCAGGCACATTATTCAAGTAGAAAAGCAGTAACAATACCACCAAGAATTAACATTGCAACAATGGCAGCCACTGCTTGTGATGTGTATTCTAATAGAGGAGAGAATATGTATTCTAAGTTATGTATTGATTCATATGCATATGAGGTACTTATACATGAGTAAGAGCCCTTAGAATTAAATGGGCTAATTAAGACAATTGATCCTAATCATCTAATCCCTGATTTCTTGTGATCCTAATAAATACATAATATTTCCTAATCATCCTAATAAATGCATAATATCTTCTAACACTCCCCCTCAAGTTGGAGCGTAGATGTTAATCAAGCCCAACTTGTTACAAAGGTAATCAACCCGAATCCCATTTAGAGCCTTAGTTAAAAAATCACTCAATTGGTCGCTAGACCTCACATGTCCTATAGAAATGAAGTTCTCCTTGATTTTATCACGTATAAAATGACAGTCGATCTCAATGTGTTTCGTTCGTTCATGAAACACAGAATTGGAAGCTATATGCAAAGCAGCTTTGTTATCACACCACAATTTTGCAGGTAATGATGTGGTAAGGCCAACCTCCTTCATTAACTGGTGGATCCACACAATCTCCTATACCGACTGAGCCATGGCTCTATACTCAGCTTCTGCACTAGAGTTCGAAACCACATTCTGCTTCTTGCTTCTCCAGGACACTAGATTTCCTCCCACAAGCACACAATATCCTGTAGTGGATCTCCTGGTAGACTTTGACTCAGCATGATCCGCATCACAAAAACATTCAATCTTAGTGTGACCATGATCTGTATAGAGTATACCACGGCCAGGTGATCCCTTCAAGTAATGTAAGACATGCTCCAAAGCTTCCTACTGAGCCACAGTCGGTGCTGTCATGAATCGACTAAGCATACTCACTGGGAATGTAACATCAGGACGAGTCACCGTGAGATAGTTCAACTTCCCAATCAATCTACGGTATCTCTCAGGGTAGACAAATGGCTTAATCTTCTCCGGATCAACCTTGGTTCTTACATTTTCTGGTAGTTCATCAAATGGTATGCTATCATCAATTTCCAAAAAAGGATTAGGAATCATGGGAAAGCTACTTGGGGCTGCCCCAAGTTTTCCTGTCTCCTTTAGCAAATCCAGAACATATTTCTGCTGCGTCAAAAGAATACCTTTTTTGTTTCTCAAAACTTCAATCCCAAGAAAGTATTTTAATTGACCCAAATCTTTCGTTTGGAAATGAGAATTCAGGAAGGCTTTTAGTGATGAGATTCCAGATGCGTTGCTCCCCGTGATAACAATGTCATCAACATATACCACTAATAGGATCAAGCCAGCTTCTGTTTGCTGATAAAACACAGAATGGTCACACTTACTCTGATTTAGATCAAAGTCCTTAACTACCATGCTAAATCTGTCAAACCATGCACGAGGACTCTGTTTTAAGCCATATAGTGATTTCTTAAGGTGACATACCTTCCCATACTCCCCCTGAGCAACAAAGCCAGGTGGTTGCTCCATGTAAACCTCTTCAAGAAGATCACCATTCAAGAAGGCATTTTTGACATCCAACTGATGAAGTTCCCAACCATAAGTAGCGGCCAGTGAAATAAATAAACGGACAGAGGACAATTTGGCCACAGGGGAGAAGGTTTCAGAATAGTCAACACCATAGGTTTGAGCATAGCCCTTGGCAACGAGCCGTGCTTTCAAGCGTTCAAAGGTGCCATCGGCCTTGGTTTTGATGGCGAAGACCCACTTGCAACCAATAGCTTTCTTGCCCGGGGGTAGATCAACAAGATTCCAGGTACCTGCTTGATCAAGGGCCATCATTTCTTCCTTCATAGCAATACGCCAACCTGGATGGGCTAAGGCTTGGTGGAGAGTAGTAGGGATGGTAATGGAGTCAACAGAAGCTATGAACGAATAGGATGTAGGAGAAAGTTGATTATAGGAAACAAAAGTGGAAATAGGATAGGCACAAGAGCGTTTACCTTTACGGAGGGCAATAGGCAAGTCATTATCAGAGGTGTCAAGGATGGTGGGCTGATCTGGCACAGAGGCAGGAGTGGAAGGGACTGAATCAGGATCAGACTCTGAAGCGGGCACCATTGGTGGGTCATGAACAGGAGCGGCAACATTACTTTCCTTGGGACGCTTTCGATAAACATGATGGATGGGAGGTTTCCCGGAGCCGCGCAGTTGCTTGCACAGGTGGTAAACATACCTCATAGACTAATACGTCATCAAGACCAGTAGGGGTGGCTAAGGAAGGGGGCGTAGTAGGTACAAGGAAGAATGGGGTGGACTCATGAAAGGTAACATCTGTAGAGACAAGATAGCGCCGAAGGCTGGGAGAATAACATCTATAACCTTTTTGAACTCTAGAGTAGCCAAGGAAAACACACTTGAGAGATTTTGGATCAAGTTTGGTAACTGTAGAGCGGACATCTCGAACAAAACAAATGCAGCCAAATATTTTTTCGTCAATAGGAAACAGGGGTTTAGAAGGAAATAGGGTAGTGTATGGAATATCACCACGAAGGACAGGAGTTGGCATACGATTGATAAGAAAGCAAGCCGTGGACACAGCATCGGCCCAAAAAAGTTTTGGAATGTGCATTTGAAACATCAAGGCCCGAGCAACTTCTAATAAGTGTCGATTCTTTCTTTCGGCAACACCGTTTTGGGCGGGGTTATCGACACAAGAGGACTGATGAATCATGCCATGGGTAAGCATATAGTCATGAAACTGGGTGGAAAAATACTTTTTAGCATTATCACTCCTCAATGTTTTCACAGAGGTACCAAACTGATTTTTGATCTCAGCACAAAAATTGGAAAAGTGAGAAAACAACTCAGAACGACTTTTCATTAGGTGTAGCCAGGTAGTTCGAGAAAAATCATCAACAAACGTAACAAAATAACTAAAACCAGACATGGACACGATAGGACACGGACCCCAAACATCGGAATGAACTAAATCAAAAGGGAACGCAGCCCGTTTATTGACGCGAGGTGTCAGATGAACACGGTGATGTTTAGCAAACTGACACGACTCACACTCTAAGGACGACACATGATTAAACTGAGGATACAATTTCTTTAATGAAGACAACGACATATGACCAAGACGACAGTGAACATCAAAAAGGGATGAACCACCAGAACAAGCAACAGAACGCGGCACCGTATCAGCAAGAAAGTAATGACCGCCTGCTTCATAGCCCCTACCAATAATCCGCTTCGTCGTAAGATCCTGGATCAAACAGTGATCAGGGAAAAGTGAGATAAAACAGTTCATTTGGCGAGTAAGTTTACTAGGAGATAGAAGATTAAATGCAAGATCAGGCACATTAAGGACGGAGGACAAGAAAACAGAAGATGTAGGGGTAACAGTGCCAGATCCAAGGACACGAGAGGAGGAACCATTGGCGATTGTTATCGAGGTGGGGTTAGCGTAAGGTGCATATGTAGAAAACAAATGATGGTTACCTGTCATGTGATCAGTGGCACCGGAATCTATGATCCACTTAGACGAAGCAGTAGCCAAGCACGAATCACAGTTACCTGTAGCAAGTGCAGCCGGTGTGGGAGAAGTAGCAGAGGATGGAGCCATATGAGGAGAATCCGAGGATTGAGCCATGTGAGCAGCACCACTACGTTGCAGCTTATTTTGCAGCTTACGACAGTAACGTTTGGTATGCCCTGGTTCCTTGCAATAGTAGCAGACAATAGGGCTAGGATTCGAAGGATTGTTGCCCTGACGTGGAAGACTTTGGTTCCTTGTATCAACAGAAGACGATGTATTACTTCCGGGACTCGAGAAGCTCTGGATGCGGTTATCATTGGGGCCACGGCCAGCTAAAGCACTAGCAGTAGGAGTAGAAGTTGAGTGGGAGAGACTATCTGCACGGAGGACACGTGAATACACATCCTGAAGTGAAGGAAGTTCAGAACTCGACAAAATCTGGGAACGAACTGTCTCATAGGCCGGATCAAGCGCAGTTAGGAAACTGATAATTGCCTGTTTTTCCATATTGTCAATCTGCGCCTGAAGGTCAGTGGTAGGTGGCATCAACATCTTTAACTCTTCATACATCTTCTTAAAATCCATATAAAAATTCTTCAAGGGACGGCCTTGCTGTTCAGCACGATAAAACCCCTTGCAAACATCGTGAATACGGGTAATATTTCCTTTCCCAGAATAGAGAAATTCTAGGTAGCCCATGAGTTCTTTAACAGTATTACAGTGGCTCACAGAAGGAAGTATATCACTCTTGATAGAATTTTGGATTTGCAAGAATAAACGGGCATCAGCCCTGGCCCAAGCCATCTTAGGATCATCCATGGGAGGAGCATCGGTTAGATGTCCTTCCTTCTCAATGCTAAGCAAGTACATACGGACAGTTTTGCTCCAATCCATATAATTAGTCCAACTTATGATCAGTGATTTTGTTATGTACCGGAACAATTTCAGTGACACTAGCCTTAGAATCAGCCATAGATATATAATGTGACTAAAAAACTGACAGAATACGAACCTCAACCAAGGAGATAATCAACCAATCAGAGCCACAACAGTCCCAAAATTGCGAACAACTCCAAAAACAGATCCAAATGCCAAACCGTGAACAACTCCAAAAAACAGATCCAAATGCCAAAAAACGCGGTCACTGTTCACTACCGGAATTCTGAAACAGATGACCCACAACACGAAACTACCGGGGATATGACGGGAACACCAAGTCGATCCAAATGCAGCAATCACCGGCGGAAAAAATCGCCGGAAAATTCCTTCACGCGCCGGCGCGTGTAAACGGCGGCCGACGGCAGGGAGGCGCGTGGAAAGCAACGCGCCGGTGAAACAGGATGCAGCCGGAGGGGTTCAGCCGATCGGGACCTTCTGAGTGCGGGAAGGTGGCGCGTGGTCGCAGAAACGGTCGGGAAAGGGTCGCCGGAAAACGCTTCTCTCTCTCTGACACTGTGCACGCCGGAAAAAGTCGCCGGAAAAAAATCGCCGGACAGAAGCTTCAACACACAGATCGCTCTGATACCATGTATTCTAATAGAGGAGAGAATATGTATTCTAAGTTATGTATTGATTCATATGCATATGGGGTATTTATACATGAGTAAGAGCCCTTAGAATTAAATGGGCTAATTAAGACAATTGATCCTAATCATCTAATCTCTGATTTCTTGTGATCCTAATAAATACATAATATTTCCTAATCATTCTAATAAATGCATAATATCTTCTAACATGATGCAAACAGTATCAAGACATAAGTAGTCACTATATCTACAAAATCACTTAATCTGAATTTATTAAAATTAAAGTACAACTGTACAAACATACCCCCCAGACAGAAGGAGGTTCCTTGAAATTCTGACTCCAATGGAAATCGGCCACTGATGCAGTCAAGGCACCATAATCACTCGCTGCCTTCATCAGTAGTTCAGAGAATTGTTTCTGCATAAGTTGAAATATTTGACTTGGCATTATAATTTGGCATTCCTACATACTTTGAAAATCACAGTCAATAATACTCGACAAACATTTAAAGATAATCAACTGATGTTTGAAAATAAACCAATCAAACTAAACAAAGTCAACTCATTATCAGATACTTCCATAATTTAAAAACTCCAGTATATCCAAATTTATAGTCTTTATTTTCATTCATATTCAAGACTGGTACGATTCACAAAAAGCATTTTTTATGTTATGCTTTTGTTAAAACTGACTCGGTTGAACTGAACTCCGCCTATGTTTATAGCCGGTCCCAAGCCCGGGTAAAGGAGGAGGGTTGTGTTAGGCCCCGACAGCCAACGTAAAACCCTGTCGAATCTTTATGAACATGGATCAACGAAGAAATTGTGCTAATGCTAGGTCGTTGCCTGTAAGTAACGCGATGTATGGCTCGAGTACAGTGAGAAGTGAGCGAGGGCTGCTGCATCGTCGCCCGGATGTAGTGTTAAATGAGCAAGGGCTACCGCTTTCTTCTGAACGGAGGCGGCTAAAGAAGCTAGTTCATGAAAACAGGATCAGATTTGGCACTTGGAACATTGGGACTTTGAGCGGCAAATCGTGGGAGGTGGTGGGAGTAATGAAGGATCGTAAGATTAATATCCTGTGTCTCCAGGAAACTAAATGGTCAGGAGAAAGGTCTAGAGAAATTAATGGTTTTAAGCTCTGGTACACAGGAAAGGTCAATGGACGGAATGGTGTTGGTATCATTGCTGACAAGGAATGGAGGAAGAATGTGGTGGACGTTAAGAGGATTGAGGACAGAATTATTTCCTTAAGAATGATTGTTGGAAAGGATACTATTAACATTATCAGTGCGTATGCACCTCAAGTAGGGGCAGAAGTACATCTTAAGGAAAAATTCTGGGAAGATTTGGAGGGACTAATTCAGAGTATCCCACTAATTGAAAAGATTTTTATTGGAGGTGATCTTAATGGACATGTTGGTAAGGAGGCAGGACCTCATGCAAGAGCGCATGGTGGTTTTGGATTTGGGTTACTCAATAATGAAGGTCAATCTATTATTGATTTCTCCCTCGCATATGATCTCAAGATTGTCAACACTTGTTTTAAGAAGCGAGAGGAGCATTTAATAACATACAAGAGTGGAGCCGCAAGGTCACAGATCGACTTCTTCTTGGTAAGGAATTCTGATAGACGATTTTGTACTAACTGTAAAGTGATCCCTGGGGATGGCGTGACAGCACAACATAGGGTTCTGGTCCTTGATGTGAATATTAAGTATGTAAAACAAAAACGCCAGCAAGTTTTAAACCCAAGGGTCAGGTGGTGGCAATTGAAAGGGGAAAAAAAGGAGATTTTTAAGAGAACTCTCTTGGAGGAGGGGGAGTGGGAGTTGCAAAGAAATCCTAATATCATGTGGGAGAATATGTCTAAAAAGGTCTAGCAGGTTGCTAAAGCAATTCTAGGAGAATCAAAAGGTCTTGGTCGGCAAGATAAGGAGACTTGGTGGTGGGATGAGACTGTTCAAGAGAAAACCAAGCATAAGAAAGATTGTTTTAAAGCCATACACTTATGTAATAATGCTGAAAATTGGGAAAAATATCGTATGGCTAAAAAAGAGACTAAAAAGGCAGTGAGTGAAACTCGTAATAAAGCATATGAAGAGTTTTATAAGGAGTTAGGGACAAAGGCAGGAGAGCGTAAGATTTACAAGATCGCAAAGAACAAGGAGAGAAAATCAAGAGACTTGGACCAAGTGAGGTGTATAAAGGATGAAGAAGGAAAAGTTTTGGTTACTGATGGAGATATTAAGGATAGGTGGGAAGCCTACTTTTATAAGTTGTTTAATGATGGTGGAGAAGGGCCGTATTGTGACTTGGAAGATTTGACAACTCGAGAAGGTGACCTCAATTTTTCATTTTATCGCAGGATTCGAATTGGCGAGGTTAAAGAAGCTCTTAAGAAGATGGAAACTGGTAAAGCTGTCGGACCTGATGGTATTCCAATTGAAGTTTGGAAATGTTTGGGTGAGGAGGGTGTCGTGGCTCACAAAATTATTTAATGAGATCTTACGAACCAAGAAAATGCCAGATGAGTGGAGGAAAAGTACTTTGGTTCCTATTTATAAGAATAAAGGGGATATTCAGAATTGCGCAAACTATAGAGGAATTAAGCTAATGAGCCATACAATGAAATTGTGGGAAAAAGTGATTGAATATAGGTTGAGGTTGGAGACTGATGTTGCTGAAAACCAATTTGGATTCATGTCAGGAAGGTCTACAACAGAAGCGATTTATTTATTAAGGGGGATAATGGAAAAGTATAGGAGTAAAGGAAGAGATTTACACATGGTCTTCATTGATTTGGAGAAAGCTTATGACCGGGTGTCAAGAGATGTGCTTTGGAAAGCCTTGGAAAAGAAGGGGGTGAGGATTGCATATATTAAAGCCATTCAAGATATGTATGCGGGGGTTACAACCAATGTTAGAACGTCTGGAGGTGTTACAAAGGACTTCCCTATAAGGATTGGACTACATCAAGGATCAGCTTTAAGTCCTTATTTGTTTAACCTAGTGATAGACGTCCTAATTGAACCTATTAAAGAGGAGATCTCTAAATGCATGCTTTTTGCGGATGATATAGTGCTGTTGGCTGAATCTAGGGAAGAAATTAACTCCAAACTTGAGATATGGAGGCGGACTTTGGAATTGAGAGGTTTTCGTCTTAGTAGGAGCAAAACTGAATATATGCATTGCAAATTTGATAAGAGACAAATTCAAAGTGAAGTGGAAGTTAAATTGGGTGGGCAAGTCATCCCGCAAGTGACAAAATTTAGATATTTGGGATCAATTATACAACAAGATGGTGAGGTGGATGGAGACGTCAATCACAGAATTCAAGCCGGATGGTATAAATGGAGAAAAGCTACGGGAGTTATTTGTGATCGTAAGGTACCTAATAAGGTAAAAGGAAAATTCTACCGCACTGCTATAAGACCAGCAATGCTATATGGTAGTGAATGTTGGGCTTTAAAGGGATATCATGAACATAAAATGGGGGTAGTTGAGATGAGGATGTTAAGATGGATGTGTGGCCATACAAGAAAGGACAAGATTTGTAACACTCATATACGTGAGCGTGTTGGAGTGGCCCCTATTGACGAAAAAATGGTAGAAAATCGTTTGAGATGGTTTGGACATGTTCAGCGAAGGCCATTGAGTGCTCCGGTGAGAAGGGTTGATCAAGCAGAATGGAGTCCTGTCAAACGAGGTCGAGGAAGACCGAAACGAACGCTTAATGAGGTCATTGAGAGAGACATTTTAATTAATAATATATCGAAATCTATGGTCTTTGATAGAGCACAATGGCGTCGTGTGATCCATGTAGCCGACCCCACCTAGTGGGATAAAGGCTTTGTTGTTGTTGTTGACTCGGTTGAACTGAACCAATCTGGCCTTCAATGATTGTTCAGTTGAATCACTTCAAACAAATCAAATATTTTGAACTTTTTCAAACAATTATTGGTTTGATCCGGTCGGGTTTCATTTAGGTGAAAAAGAAGGCCAAATAGAAGTTAAAGAATTGAAGAACAATGCTACAATTTGGGCTTCAAAACAGAGAGCACATCAACCCAACAACACTACTCCCATGCTAGTGCTGTAATTTTCAATTTTCTGAATCTATTCTGCTAATGACTCCGCAAGCTGCACAGAGAGCTTTCAGTAGGATGTAGCCAATTTGACAATTAAACTACAACAATTTCCATAACAGAACTCAAGACCAACAACTACGTAAAAGAAGCAGTAACATCAAGCTAGAGGAAAAACTAGCCTTAGCACCCCTGGGCAACAAGCTAAAGTGAAAAACTAGTCATTACTCAGTTAAAGAACTAAAATCTCTGGCAAAAAAAAGTAAAAAGAGCCTCCTAGGAAGTTGCCAATTGAACTCAATAATTGAAGCAGGAACTAAATACAAGATTTCAAGTTTCAACAATGGGAACAATAAAAATTGTATATTCACCAACCTGATATTCTGCTTCAACAGGAATGCAGTCAAGTGAATAAGGTTGCTGTAGACGAGCTATAATGCGATCCTGTCAATTTTTAAGTAATTAGGATAAATAAAGTAATCTCCTAATCTTTTTCACACACTCGCACACCCCAAAAAAAGGGGAAAGTAATCTTCAAATCTATTTTTTTTTTTGGGGGGGGGGAGGTTTCTAGAGAAAGAGGATAAAGTTAGGAAGAAATTTGTCTCATTCTATTCTTAGTAGTGAGCTTACTACTCATGGCTATCCTCCATATGGTATTTAATCACCACCAATCCTCTTCCCTCGAACAGAATATTAAAATACAAAAACACACAATTAGCTTTATCTCACGAGGTGGGGTAGGCTGCATGAATTGCACAATACTATTGTGTTTTTTCAACAACCAATAAATTGAATATTTAAGTAATAAGATATAATTCAAGCAATGTACTGAACTAATCAGCAGCAATTGAATACACCAACATATGAAAAATCTAATCAATTCAAAAAGACCAGATCTTCATAAATAACTTTTTGATATATTTCTTCATTCAGCACAACATGAAAGCATGTCTCCACTTTTTATTTCTTTTCCTTTTTTGCCTTTCTTTCTCTTCTTTTTTAGTTCTTTTTGCAGACTTATTAATTCAAATGTTGAAACTTGATTAAGACAAGACTATTAGTATGGTGTTTTTGTCCAAGTGCTTATTCATAGGCAATCTCATGGAAGAAAGCAATGGTAGCAAAATGAACACAGCAAATTACCTTATTTTGAATAACATCTTTCAGTATAGTTGTAATCCTTGCCAATGTCTCGATCTTCTTTTCCATTTCACTCACATGGGTCAAATGTGCAACATTTTTATCATCCTAGAAATTTCAAAGTTCACAAGATCAAAGAAAATTGAAGACAGGTTGGTAAGTTTTCCGATCATTATTTAAGAATGAATTTTTCAGTTTTTTTTAATTAATAGAAAGACCAGACAGATTTGTTGTGACTGGATCTTTGACAAAAATCTAACCTTGCGACCTTGAAGTTCCACTTGCAAATCAGCTATTTTTCTTTGTACGGTAGTTAGTTCTCTCAGAACCCTGATCAAGTCTTCACCCTTTTCACCTGTAGTAGAGGATGAATTATGAAGTTCTTCCTAAAGAAAGAAGAGAAACATAAGATCAGCCGGTAAAAATACTTGATCCATTCACACTACAAAATGAGAACATGTTACTCATAGATTTGGTCCAAAGCAACAATTAATCGATAGCAGCACCCAGAAAACTTAAGGATTAATTATATGGAAAGTTTAATAAAAAATGTAAACATGTTACTCAGATTTGAGAATTTCACAGGTGACTATAGATTTTAAGTTGGTTTTCTCTATGGCATGGCATCATTGATTTTTTTGAGCTAACATATCAAACTAGTTTAATTCTTGTACCGATGTTTCATACAAGATGTGTTGCACATATATCATAGCCATGCTTGATAATTCACTTAACCACTTGTAGCATCCTTGGATGGGAGAAAATGTAGGCAAAAAGAAGATTTCATTGAAAACTCATGTATGGTAATGTTTTATAAAAGGAGAAGAATGGCGTATTTACAACTAAACTTCCAAAACGCACCAAAATCTTCCCTCATTTATCGTCATAAGTTCCCCAAAGCCGAGGGATTTTGGAGAAGGAAGTGTTCCCAAACAAGATTTAACTGTCCCTTCCCCTTCCTTCTCTAACCTACCTTTTTCTATGGATTCCTTTCCAGAGATGTAAAAATGCTGTACAAAGTCTAGTTCAACGATACACAGATGTAAAATCAACTTAAATATTAACATGTACGTTTCGAACAAAGACATTACCATGTACACTATTCAAACAATACCAATTCCATCGCAAATCTCATCTTCGATTCTCACTACTTGGTATTCCGAAGTATGCTTAATTACGGGAAGTAAAAATGCCACACAAAAATAAATAAATAAATAAAAAAGAAGAAGAAGAAGAAGAAGAAGAAAGAAAGAAAAGAAAATCAAAACCATTCTGAAATATAAAAGCAAAATTGTCGAAATCAGAGTTTATTGATCGACAAGAGGTAGAAAACGTACCTGTGAAGGAGGAGGGGAGACAGAGAAACCAAGATCGGAGGCAATAGAAAGAGCGTCTGACATACCCCCAATGCGTCTGATAGGCTTTCTACCAACCCAAGTGGAGTCACCTCCCATCGACATTTTTGAAATGAACACCTTAAGATTAAAAGAGGCACTGCACTGTCTCTGAATGAATACAAATTGAACTGAAGAGAAATTGAGCTTCGTGGAAGAGGAAGGGCGGAAGAAAATTTGAATGAGGAGAAAGAAAGTTGGGTTAGCTTCTTCAGCCGAAGGCTTCAATTCGATGACCAAAATGGAAATTTGGGAAAGGTTTAAGGGCAAGTCGGGAAGACTGAAAAAGAAATTAACCAATTTTTTGAAGCACCATTTGGGTGCTTCGGGTAGAAGCAAGGGCACCGCAGGAAAAAGAGGGTGGTGGAAACAAACCGGGTTAAGGGCGCGTTTGGTGGACAGAATATTTGATGAAAAAAAATGAAGGAAAGGAAATGAAAAACTTACTACTATGGGAAAAAAAAAGGTGGGAAATTCAGGAGTTACAAGAAAAATTAAAACTACAATAAAAATATGGAATTCCTAAAATGCTCTTAAGCCCTAAGAAAAAGGTAAAAGTGTATCTTTAGTTGCATTAAGTTCATGTTAAGTTCTAGTTTAATCTCTTAATTTTTTTATATTTTTTAGAGTCCTCAAAAAGACTAATCTATTTGAGTGGAGGGTCGATTTGTATTTTAATTGTTTAGGGCTTAGAAATAAAAGGGCTAACGTGTTAGGGACTAACCTTTTTAACTTTTAAGCTGCATATTTTTTTCATTGTTTATGTTCATGAATATTAATTTATTAAATATATATATCTAATGAGTATTTTTCAAGTTTCAAGAATATGATATAGGGAAATTTCCCCCAAGTCTTTGGCCAAAATGTAGAGAAATTGATTTAAAGTGAGGGAGGAAGGACATTCAATAAGCATGTACTCCCTGCTATTCAAAATATATGAAGTTTTTAATAAAGAAATTTTGGTATAAAATATAAAAGGTTGATATGATAATTTATGATCATTTTTCGTTTTTATCCTTTGCATGAGAGAGAGGGGGTGACAAATATTCACATTATTTAATACTGATAGAATATATAAATTTTATCAATTTAAAATATATTAAATTATTTAACTAATATTTATTAGTTTGTATAAATTAGTTAACAATCTCTTATATATTTTAGGACGGGAGAGAATAACAGTCCCCTTTTTGTTTCTATCTTTTCTGATTTTTTACTGCTTTATTTAGTTTTGGTCCTTTTTTGAATTTGGATAACAGTTTATTAGCCTTTGAGGTTTGATTTGTACTAGTTTTGTAAGTTTAGACACTAATTTAACACTTTTTTAACTCATTTTTATTATTTCAATTAAGAATTTTAGAAGATTTACTATTTGTATATATGGGTATTTTAAAATATTTGAAAAAAAGTTAAGATTTAATAAGAAAATTTTCATAAAAATTGTAATAAAATATTATGAAAACCCGTCGGCAGCCTTAAGTTTGCATCGCTGAGGGCCGGGTTTCAATAATAAGATGATTTTAAGGTACCGAATTTTTTAAGTCCAACCATTTTAAACTTCGGCCTCTCAAAGGCAGGCCTATATTGACATCTTTAATTTTTTCAATCCTTTTGACCCTAACACTTTCAAATGATTATTTTATTTTATTTATTTTTTTTGTGTGACAAACTTTATTATTTTTAAAAATTAAATTAATATATTAAGATTTAAGAATATTTTGTCATGATAAAAATTTCAATCAACGTCTTTTGTTAACTATAGTGAGGCTAGAGGACTGAAAAGGAACCTTATACAATTATTCCCTTCGGTTATATTTATAAGTAATTTTTTTCTTAATTGAGTAAAACGAACTGGTAGTTAAAAGCAATAAGTGTGTCAAAAATGCCAAGTTTTTCTATATATGCCCCTATTTATGAAAACAGAGAGATAATGCATATAAAGTATAAGAGATAGTAAAATACATTTTCACAATGCTTTATTAACTTCATTCACCTAGTGAGTTCTCTTTCTCTCTTTCTCTATCCTAAATATAACTCTTGGCATGTGTGATAATTAATTATAAATAATATATATTTAAAAATGGTAAAATAGGAAAAAAGAGCTTACATTTTTAGACACAAAGTGAAAGTTACTTATAAGAGGGACCAACCCCATAAGAGAGAAAATTATTTATAAATAGGACCGAAGAAAGTAAACAACTAAACTAAAATATTTAGTAAATTAAAGAACCTAAATGTACACTTTTATAGAGGGGAAAAAGAAAAAACTTCCCCGCAGGTCTCTCATGGGCAGCCAGCAAGCAACAATGAATCCACACATACACACGAGATCGAAATTTTGGGGAATCAACAACTATTGACTAAATCCATTTGCTGGAGTCCAATTTTCAGCAACAAGAAGATGGAATCACCCAAAAAAACATGCCGCCCCAGCTAGAGTAGCAGATCAACAAGGGGAAATCTTCAGGGATAATATGTAATATTTTAAGAGCAAATTGCCTTTAAATTGTATGAGTATATATATTGAACAAAATTTAAGACAAATTACTTATATTTATTTGGTCAAATTTTCCAATTATACTTATTATGTTGTTATTATTAGTTGTTAAAATGTGAATATATTAATGTAAATTGTAAGTTCACCTATGAATATTTGTAAATTTTTATATCAACTCTTATAATGTAAACAGAATCAACAAGGGGTCATTACCCATATTTCCTCTTTATTATTTGGATGTAGATGTAACAGAAGCAGTAACAAGCTATTGCCCACTCATTATCTATATATGCAATTATGTTTATCCCTCCTTCCCTCTGTGTGTGTGAGGGTAAATCATGAACGGACATAAAGAAAATGAAATTTTCTTATGAGACTTTGGTCCCCTGCCAATGCTGCCATTCTTCCTCTTCTATACCTGATGTTGTGTATGCTTTTGTAGATGACACCTCTATTGCAGATTGGTGCAACATCAAACCTGATGGAGCAAAGGTCTTGATTTAAAATCTTCAAAAAAGTTGCAATTACACAGTACCAAATTTTGTGAAGAAAATGAGAAAACTTGATGTTCAGTTGGTCACAAATGTTTCCATATTTCTAAATTAAACAGATTTGAGCTGTTTGGTTCTTTATCTAGCTTGACAATAATTAGATTAGAGAAGATTTTAGTACCTTGCCTCCCGAATCTTGGTTGTGGGAAATTGTGATAACTGCATTCTCTCAAAGAAGCAATGAGAGATGTTTGTAATTAGATTGTGGTTTTTCACTATAAATGATATTGTTGTTTAATAAAATTATGTGTTTTGATTCAGTTGTTGAACCATAAGTATGTATTTTTTTTTGTTGGTCTTTCTTTTTAATTTAATCTTGCATTTAGTTTCAGGCTAAACTTACTACAAGTGCACTTAGTTTTGGATCAAACTCGCAAGTGCATTAGTTGATTAAACTTTCTAATTTGTTATCTAAAATCAAAGATGAGACTATGGGAAATGAACCTTAAGAACAGTTATTATCCATCAAAGTTATTGATTCAGTTTTGGGCAGCATTTCTAAGCATGTACATTGATATGGTTTTATAGATTTGTTTGTTTGTTTGTCTATCTCTTCATGCATGAACTATTAGATTTACCAGTACACATGTTTCTTTTTCAACATTAAACGGTCTATGCCTGGTAGGAACTATTGGTTGTATCTTTTTTTTTTAACTTACATGATCTGCGTATATTATGAGATCAATTTGTCCTCCTCTCTGGTTTTGCAGCTTTATTTTATTTTCTATCCAATTTTTTGTAAGCATATTCGATTTCTTGAAAGACAGATGTCTAATTCATGTATTAACTAGTCCCTTATTTTATCCACAAACTGATAGAAAAAAAAGGCCTATGCATATATGTGCGTGTGCGCGTGTGTGTGTATATATATTATGGTTATGATTTGATTTTATGACCACCATGAGGAAAAAAAACACATTTTGTCCCTTAACTTCATACATATTTGTATTTTGGTCTTTCAAAACTCTTTAATTATTTTCCACGATGGAGAGAGAAAATGAACTAAAGTAATTTTGGTCCCTTAAAATTCTTCTCCTACATAAGCTAAAGTTTTTTGCTTTTTGGATTTTCCACCGCGGAGAGAGAAAATGATCTTATAAAAGAAAAATTTTGAGTCTTACTCTTTTTAATTGAAATACTATTTTTGTCCTTATTATAAATTTTTATAGTTGAAATTTGTGTTCTCGATATACATTAATTTATAAGTTAGTAACCACCACAGTACTTTTATGTGTGTCCAATTTAAATTTAATCAATGTCAATTGCTTGACAATTTTTTTACTAAAAATCATGGCAATACTATGATTTAAATAATTCTTAGTAATTGAATTTTTAGTAGACATGTCCGCAGTTTTCCTAAGAAATTTTTAGGTCATTCTTAGTAATTAATTTTTTAGTAAACGAGTTTATGTATTTTTTCAGAAAAGAATATACCTACACACATATAACATATATGCATTATTTATTATGTTGTGCTTCACTTTTGGTCAATCTCGTCTGGTCCTTTTTTTAATGATAAGATGTGATCTTTGTGATGATATATTTTATATATGTAGTGTTGCTATGGAAGTTCAAGTCATTTTATTTTTTTACTTTAATACTTTCTAATTTTCTATTCTTATTATTTGCTATGATTGTAGTCTCAGCTGAGATTCATTACAAGGATATATGTTTCGAATATAATGATGATCATCCAAATGTCGAGAATGGATGAAGATAATATTTCTTGCATGGATGAAGATGAATAATGGTGATGATGAGTTTGCAAGGACACTTACATATAATGAGTTCCCACAACACTATGTATACCAGCGTAGTAAAAGAGCATGGAAGCGTAGGGAGAAGGGGTTAGTGATTGGGAGGATAACTCATACAATACCTTTGTCTGGGGAGTTGTATTTTCTTCACATTCTTTTGAATAAGATTAGAGGACCCAAATCATTTGAGGACATAAGAACTATCAATGGTGTTGTCTACACAACTTTCATGGAAGCATGTTATGCAATGGGATTACTAGATAATGATAATGAGTATATTTATGCCATTAAGGAGGCTTCCGTTTGGGCGTCCGGGGTGACATTATGAAGGATGTTTGTCAGCATGCTTTTGTGTTCCTGCTTGAGCCGTCCAGACTTAGTTTAGAAAGAGACATCCAAAATTTTGTATGAAGATATGCTATATATTCCTTGATCTGATCCTTTATTAGAAAGTAAGACTTTCATATATGTTTTTGTAATTGATTTACATTTGTTGCATTTTTAAGATGTTACTTTGACCATTATATATTGTGCAGGTGTCTAAATAACTGATATAGAAAGGGAAGACGCTGCCTTGAGAGAGATTGAAATTTTTCTTCAACAGAATGGGAAGAGTTTGCAAGACTATCTATCTCTTTTGAGTCCACCTTCATCCTCTTCGATTGATGTATCAAACAATCTAATTCTACAAGAGTTAAGTTATGATCATTGTTCTTTGCTTGCTGAGTCAGAGAGGCTTGTATATGCACTTAATGATGAGTAGAAGCACATTTTTGATGTGGTCATGGCTGCATTGTCATCTGGATTGGGAGCTTTTTTCTTTGAATATGAGTATGGAGGCACGGGCAAGATGTTCCTATGGAATGTATTCGTGCCAATGGACAAATAGTTCTCCCAGTTGCATCAAGTGGGATGGCTGCTACATTGTTGCCTTCTGGTTGAACTGCTCACTCAAGGTTGGCAATCCCTATTCAGGTTACAGAAGAATCTATCTGCAACATCAAACAAAATTCTCTGTTAGCAAATTTATTACAACAGACCTAATTGATCATTTGTGATGAAGTACCTATAGTCCAACGGCATTGTATTGAGACATTTGATCGCACCTTGAGGGATGTTATGCAATGCAACCTACCATTTGGTGAAAGTGGATTTTGTTTGGTGGTGATTTCCGGCAAAATCCTTCCTGTGATACCCAAAGATTCTCGGGCAAACATTGTTAATGCATGTATTAGTTCATCATTTCTATGGGACCATTGTAAAATATTCCAATTGACAAAAAAATATACATTTGACAACATCATCAAATGAAGAGCAATGCGATGAATTAAGGAGGTTTTCTCAATGGTTATTGGATGTTGGTGATGACAAGTTGGGTTTGTTGCATGATGGTGTTGCAGAAATCGACATACCTAAGAATTTGTTGATATGTTAGTATGTAGATCTCATTCAAGCTATTGCATCTGCAACTTATCCAGATTTGTTGAATAATGTAGGCAACACTTATTATTTCAATGATAGGGCCATACTAGCTCCTACCGTTGATGTTCTGAATCAAGTGAATGACTATGTGTTCGTTGTTGCCTGGTGAGTCGATTGACTATCTTAGCTATGATTCTGTTTGCAAAACATGTCAAGACTGTGAAGGAGTCAATGATCTATATACTTCTGAGTTGTTGAACAACATCAATTGCTCAAGGTTACCATTGTATAAGATCTCATTAAAGGTTGAGACACCTATAATGCTATCGAGGAATATTGATCAGGCAGCTGGATTATGCAATAGGATAAGTTTACGTGTGACACAGTTTGGTCAATTTGTTATAGAGCCAATGACGTTGAATGGGTCAAAACCCAACCAAAAGGTTTTGATTCATAGGTTAGACATGAACCCTTTGGACAGTCGGATACCGGTTCGAATGAGAAGGAGGCAATTCCCTATATTGATTTCATTTGCCATAACCATAAACAAAATCCAGGGGCAATCATTACGTTGTGTGTGTGTATATTTACCAAAGCCTATTTTCACACATGGTCAATTGTATGTTGCACTTTCAAAGGTTAGGAGTATGGGTGGTTAAAGATTTTAATACATGGCGATGAGATGACATCTAGAAGTGCAACCACTAATATTGTGTACAAGGAGGTGTTTAGGAATTTGATAGAAAACAATTAATTCCCTTGCATGCATTAAGTTTGTTTATTTTTTGAAATTTTTCTAATGGAGAACTAATTAGACGCATGGAGTGACCATTTATGCATTATATTTTGTCAGATTTTTTGCATTTTTCTTTGAAAAATTTTGTTTCTCTTCCCAATGTGACGATTCCATTTTTTTTGTTGGTTTTGAAGTAATTGCTTCCCGCGTATCGCGCGGGGGAGTAAATGCTCGTTAGTTGTTAAAATGTGTGTATATATTAATGTAAATTGTAAGTTCACCTATGAATATTTGTAAATTTTTATATCAACTCTTATAATGTAAACTAAGATTTGTAAATTTTCACACAGACATTTATTATTTTACTTTTGTTATTATATTGGTTAAAATGTGCATGTGTACCTGATAGATTAGCAATTTGACATAAGTTTTATCCTTCTACACACATATGTGAGTAACTTGACATGCCAAAATCCATTGCCTTATATTACATTAATTAAGCTTTCTTCCCTATACACTACTCTCTCTTATGCTAAATATATGAGTTATATAATTAATTTTCAAATATTGAAAAATTAATTAAATTATTTATTTGTAAAAAATATATGCATTGGTTTTCTTAAATACCTATTTTAATAATTTGTATTGGAAATTGTTCGCTAAATGAAAAATAAATCCTAATATGTGCAATTTACAGGGACAGTTAAAAAAAGTTTGAAATAAAGTGGATAACATTCAAAAGGAGGATACTGTGCTTATAAAGAAAACTTTATCGGCAAATGTTCTTGTTGATTAAGAAAATAATGAGATAAAATATTCAATATTATACCTGAAAAAAAAGCAACTACTCCTTGAGATTCAATTGACTTCTTTTTTCTTTTTTTGAAATTAAATAAATTATTTAATCATGTATAGTAGATGTTGTGTATCATTTATTATATTATATATCCATTTATAAGTCAAAAAAATTAGTTTAAAAAATGATAAATATAAATACTTTAAAGTAATTTATTTAAATTTCTCAATTTTTTTTAAAAAATAACTGACTATATTGGAGGAAATAACTCATATGTGCCCTCAGTGTACGGAGTACTTTGAACGAGACTAGTCTCTCCATTATATTTTGTGGAGAGCACAATAGTAAACACATGCTACGATATGGTGCACAATATTAATTAGATTGAGAATATATAGCTCTTTGTACTAAAATTAACAACGAAATTTTAAACATTTCCATGAAATTAAAGTCACCATGCATGTTTAATTTATATACAACTCGTACATGCATTTAATCATCTTTAACAATAACAAATAAAAATTAATTTTAAAAATTGGTCATCACTCTCCAAAAAGAAATTAAAATTTTGATTTATTATCTCAATGGTCAAATTAAATAAAATATGGAGAATACGCACAAGGCCAACTGGCCAAGTGATAGAGAGAGAGAGAGATGAAGCAAAGCAACAAGGAGTCTGGCATGAATTTAATATTATTGGAGAAACCGAAACTTTTTTAAAACCATCAATGTCGTCTTCTCCATTATTTTATTTTATTGATATTTCTACGTTTATACGTAATGAATATTCTGTGAAACTTCCTCAATGATTATATAAGTTTGACCTCACGTGTAAATTTCTTTTATTTATGGCATTGAATTATTGTTTATACTTTACACGGTTAATTACTCAGGACTCATAATATATTCTCGATCAATCATTCTTCCTGTAAATTTAGAACACTTCCGTACACTTTTAGATTCCATTTCTATCAAAAAGATAATAATAAATTATTTGAGATTTTTTTAAGGGTTAATATCATGCTAAGAGTTTGATTGAATTTTAGTTTTAGTTCATATAATTTTATAATAATTTGATTTGAATTTAAGTATAGGAACCAAAATTTATTAATATTACTGAGAACTAAACTCAAACTAAATCCTTATAAAATTATATAGACTAAAACTAACAATTAAAAAATATAAGGACCAAGACAAATATTCAATTAAACTATAAAAACAAATAATGATATTAACCCCTTCTTTAACTATAAGGTAAGAACCATAATTGTTTGAAGTTATAATAACCCAGGACCTTTTAGTTAAAGTGGTCATGACAACTTAACTATTAGTTATTGAATTCGAGTAAATATGAATGCAAAAAAATATTTTAAAAGTATTACTATTCTCAAATGGGTCCAACATTGCTTGAATATGATCTAGTAGCTAGTAATCACTATCAAATGATGAGTACCTTGAAAAAAAAGCATTTATGTAAAACAAGAAGAATAACAATGCATGGGAAGTAATATTATTTTATGCTGATAAAATAGCTGGAGATGTAGTTGAAAGAACAAGAGATGAATGGAGAACCAAATATATTATATTTTTATGTTCCCATATTTGAAAGGAGACGTTGTATCCAAAGAGATTAGATGTGGCAGCAAATTAATATAGCTAGCCAAGCTATGAACATATCAACTAACTTTTACAATTTCTCTCACAACATAACCAGCGGAGAATCCCACACACACACTCCGCTTTTAATTTGTATTCTATCCTTGTTTTATGTGCACAATGATTTGCCTTGCCTCACATTATTAATTGGAAGATTATTCTTCATAACTATATATGTGTATATATATACTTGTATGTATACATGTTTGTGTGTGTATATATACATATGCCCTTGCTTCTATCGTTTCTTCTTTACATTGTCTCCTTCAAGCTTGAGCTTCTTGTTCTTGAAGCTTAAGGGGGAGGGAGAGTTTTGAGTCATTGAAGTTTTTATCAAACTCATCAATTGTGGGGTATGTTTTGTAGAGCTATTACTAGCTAAATAGTAATTATGTGCTTTTCATTTAGGGTTTAGTTAAATTAAATTAAATTTCCTTGTTTTCCCACAAATTTAAGCTGAATTTTTTTGTGTTGCTGGGAAGGGATTTTTAGAAGAAGCTATCAACTCATCAGTGATAGTATTATCATAAGAGAAAGATGGAAGAAGACAAATCAGTTGCACTTGATGCTATTATGAAGGAAGCTGTTGATATGGTATGTTTTCTTCTTCTTCTTTTTTTCCAGATTTCTTAACACACACACACAAAACATATGATATGTCTCTTAGAAGTATATTTAATTTGAAATAAAAAACACTTAAAAGTTTCTTCACATTTTTTTATAGCATGATAGATGGTGGTGGTTTAGGATTGTTGGCCGTCTGACTTGGTTAATTATGTACTTCCTCGGTGCCTATTAAAGACACTTTCTAAAATGAACGAATTAGTCTTGTTATAATCGTCAACATGTGGGGTATATATTGATTACTTTTTTTTATTGGATAAAGGTGAATCCAGTATCCCTAATATATTTTTGAAGGTGTAATTAACACCCTAAAGTATTTAAGGGTGTAATCAGCACCTTCAAATATTTAAGGATGCTGATATTTTTTGAGTTGCAATCAACATTCTAATATATATTAAAAATGGAGCAATTACACATTTTCACTAATAAAATACTAACTCCGTCTGTTGACACACTATTTCCTTTTCTCTTTCATTGATCTTCAACATGTTCATTCCTTCTTTTAGTATTTAAGGGTGCAATTTTGCCCCTAATGTATTAAAAATAGAGCAATTGCACTCATTCACTGACATAATATTAACTTAAGGTTTGAGGCTTAAGATCGATGAAAGAGGAAAGAAAAGAATGTGTTAGCAAACAGAGTTAGTGTTTTGTTAGTGAATGGGTGTAATTGTTCCATTTTTAATGTAATAGGGTATTGATTGCACCTCTAAAAATAGATCGGGGTACTGGATGCACCTTTAACTTTTTTTATTTAAGATTGTTCCTATTTAAATTTTGATATAATTTTTCTTTTTCACTTCTCAAGATGTATGTAATTCATGTATTTAGAATTTTTAAAACAAAATTAATAACTTAATTACCTTCTTTGATTTTGATAACTTTAAATCGTTGGAGTTGCCTTATAATAGAGAGTAGAGTAGCATTTGTTGACATGAATAGTAGAATTTAACAATAGAAGTCAAATGAAATTAATTCTCCTGCCTTTGATGTATTAGTCAATTAATAAGAAAAAGCAACTTTATCATATACTCCTCAGATCTTATTTGTAGGGTAGAGAGATGATGTTTATTTTGATATTATTTATATATAAGTCATATCATTAAATCATTCATATGAATGTACAATTATACACTTCATTTATTATCATGTTGATTTTATTTTCATGGGGTGTATTATAATTAATAAATAGGGGTAAAATTGAAATATTATTAAATTTTAATGAGTAGTTAATAAGGTTTAAGGTTATCTTAATTTACGTAAAAAATATTGAAAGTGACTTATAAATATGATATGAGGAACAATATTAACTTTTTTTAAAGACTATATAGATATGCCAATATACAAGAGTTTTTTCGTCTATACATAACAACCCCACTTTTATTCAGAGTATACAGATTAAATTAAATTTTAGCTAAAAGGCGTTGAATATGATGCTTTTATTAATTTACTACTTATTAAATTTCTTACGGGTAATTAATATTGCAGGAAAATATTCCAATTGAGGAAGTGTTTCAACATCTCAAATGCACAAAGGAAGGTTTGAGCTCTGAGGAAGCAAAGCAAAGGCTGGACATGTTTGGATATAATAAGCTAGAAGAAAAGAAAGTTAGTTAATTAAATTTGGAATTTAATAAATGGATCTTACATTTATTTACTTATTACATACACATCCATGTCATAATTAATTCCCAATATTTTTTTAATTTAATTAATTCCAAAATTTTGAATGCTGCTGCAGGAAAATAAAATACTGAAATTTTTGGGGTTCATGTGGAATCCATTGTCTTGGGTGATGGAAGCTGCTGCAATTATGGCCATTGCTATGGCCCATGGAGATGTAAATAAATTTATTGTCTCCAATATTTTATTGCTTCTTCGATTTAAATCTTTTCTTGATTTTTGCCCCTCGAATTAATAGTTTAAACGTTAAAGTTATGAAATGAAAGTAAATATAAGAATCATAGCTTTTGAATATTTCTCATTTTCTCACTCAAATTCCTTTAGATTATAAGTATGATGAGTCATATATAAACAATACAACTCATTTTTTATATAGCTATTTAACTATATTAGATTCAAGCATTGTCACGCTTGATTATAGGTAGCTCTCTGAAATGCGCTTTAGTGTCTATACAATACACAAGTATTTTTATAGTGATCACACTGCTCTTACCATTATACTATTTATCTTTCTTCTCCTAAGTGAACTATACAAAAACTATATATAGGAGATTCAATTTTCTTTTCTTAAGGGTGTACTTGTTACATCAATGCAATTAATGAAACGCTGCTAAAATATTGTTAGAGCATGTTTAACAATATATAGTTTTGATAGAGGGCACAAAGCAATTCTTTTGAGTAAAAATGTCATTTTTTTTATATTACTTTTGGCCTGAAGAACAGTTTTAAGTGAATGTAAAGTTGGATGCAGTGAGAAAAAAAAAAAGTTAAGAATTAGATTTTTCTTTTTTAAGTGCCCCTTACTATTATTATTAAGACTTTTTACTTTTTTACTTTGTAGGGAGAGCGTGCAGATTATCAAGACTTTGTTGGCATAGTGTTGTTGCTTCTCATAAACTCAACCATAAGCTTCATAGAAGAAAACAATGCTGGAAATGCTGCTGCTGCACTTATGGCTCGTTTGGCCCCGAAGGCTAAGGTTTTCTTTCTTTCTCTCTTCATTCATCAATCATGTACATTTGATTAAGGGCCCTTTTTTTTTTTAAATATTTTAAGTTAAAAAAAGTAATTTTAATTAAGCTAGAATTTTAAAAATTTTGTTTAAATTATATTCAGGCTCTGTTTGGAATCATAGTGGGAGAGCCCCAAACTGTCTTCTATCAACCAAAAACAGCCTTTGGGCTTTATTTTTTTGTTTGGTATTAATTGCTTGTTTGGGATCACTTAGAATCCCTAAAAATATTTATTCACATAAGTCAAGAAAAAACTCCTCTCATATATTTACCTCGTATAC
Organism: Albizia julibrissin; assembly: GCA_037074505.1. Lineage (NCBI taxonomy): Eukaryota > Viridiplantae > Streptophyta > Magnoliopsida > Fabales > Fabaceae > Albizia > Albizia julibrissin. Next base: position 15,102,194 of record CM073481.1, on the reverse strand, counting down.
CGTAAAATGGAAGTGCTTCAAAAGTAAGAGTGACTTTTAAATTAAAACCTCTTTTTATTATCGTTGATAAATAAGAAACCTATTCAAACATTAATCACATTATATTACTGGACTTTTACCCCAAATTCATTTTGTAAATACAAGTTACTTTTACCAATGTTAATCTGAACAAGCCCTCAATGGTGTTTATTTGACTTGAAATGGCATATTTATAGGTACTGCGTGATGGAAAATGGAGTGAAGAAGATGCTTCAGTGTTGGTTCCTGGAGACATAATTAGCATCAAGCTTGGTGACATCATTCCTGCAGATGCTCGTCTTCTTGAAGGAGATCCTTTAAAGATTGACCAAGTAAACAAACAACGATTTGATCCTCCTAAAGGAGAAACCTTTCGAAAGTGTGTGTATGCATTTTTTTTAATTAACTGATAATCTTTTTTTTTTTTTTTTTTGATTTCAGTCTGCTCTGACTGGAGAGTCACTTCCAGTGACAAAAAATCCTGGAGATGGAGTATATTCTGGCTCAACTTGCAAGCAAGGAGAAATAGAAGCTATAGTTATTGCCACTGGGGTCCACACTTTCTTTGGCAAAGCAGCTCATCTTGTGGAAAATACCACACATATAGGACACTTCCAGAAGGTTCTTATTCAAAAACTGAGTGTTTCTTTAGTCCTTCTAAGAACTTTTCCTTCACATGTTACAAGTTAATGGCAAAAAAAAAAAAAAAAAAACACACCTAAGAAGCTGAAGAAATGTTTCAGGTTCTGACATCCATTGGGAACTTCTGCATTTGCTCGATCGCCGTCGGGATGCTTATAGAAATGATCGTGATATGGGGCGTTGACAAGAGAACTTACCGGAAAGGAATCGATAACCTCCTTGTGCTACTCATTGGTGGCATCCCAATTGCAATGCCAACTGTTCTTTCTGTCACAATGGCTATTGGTTCACACAAATTGTCTCAGCAGGCAAGCCAATTAGATAAGACTTCCCTTAACATTATATACCTTCAGTCCTTTATCTGATTAGTCGATGTGGTACTCTTATATTCTAACAGTATTGTACTAAAAGGTAGCATATGTATTTGGCTTTTGTAGGGTGCCATCACAAAGAGGATGACAGCCATTGAAGAAATGGCTGGAATGGATGTGTTATGCAGTGACAAAACAGGCACACTAACTCTTAACAAGCTTTCTGTGGACAAGAATTTGATTGAGGTTTGAATCTTTCCATCAACAAGTTACTGAAACAAATTATGCCCAAAGCTGAAGCAAGAGTACTAAAGGAATTTGAATAAAATCCATCTTACCTTTTCAATTGAAATTTTGAATTCTGTATACATATTATAAATTCGTAAAGAAATGCACATTTGGGACTATCTATGGTAGGTTTTTGCCAAAGGTGTTGACAAGGATATGGTTGTTCTTATGGCTGCAAGAGCATCAAGGACAGAGAATCAAGATGCCATTGATGGTGCCATTGTTGCCATGTTATCTGATCCAAAAGAGGTAATACTTCAAATACCCCTAACTAATTGAAGACTGTGATTCTTGAAAACTACTCTCTTTGATCACTATTATAGAGTGCTTTTTACATAGTGTTCTTCATCCTTTTTATAAGGCATATCGTAGTTTTAAGGCTATTAAATATTTTTTTCATATATGCCCTTATTTAATAAGGGTAGTGAGAGAGTAGAAATTAAATGATGTTGGAGTTCAGTGTAGTTAATAAAGATAATATTGGAATTTTATTAAAAATTTAATGGTTTTAACTGTTTTTATTGATACGTGTAAATCAGTTGAACATAACTTATATTTGAGACTAGAGGGAGTACATTTTTAACTTGTTCAAGAAAGAAATGAAATAAAATATGTGGAATTAGAGTTTGGCTAATCAGTTTATATTTTTTCTGAATTTTCAAGGCAAGAGCCGGTATAACAGAAGTTCATTTCCTTTCATTTAATCCAACTGATAAAAGAACTGCACTCACATATATTGATGCTCATGGTAAGATGCACAGAGTTAGTAAAGGTGCACCAGAACAGGTACAATACAATGTCAAAAACCATTTTGACTATAACACACCAAAAGAAAATATGTGTGTTATTAATTAATCCAATCTTATATTTAATGCAGATTCTCAATCTCGCACATAAAAAAGCTGAAATTGCACAGAGGGTTCATACCATTATTGACAAGTTTGCAGATCGGGGACTACGGTCTCTTGCAGTAGCCCGGCAGGTTCTTTTTTTTTTTTAATTTTTTTTTAAATATTATGAATGCCTTATCAATATCATGCTGTATATATATGTGTATTTATGTTGAACTATTTGAGTTATTTTGTGATTAGGAAGTACCTGAAGGAACTAAGGAAAGTGCAGGAGGCCCCTGGGAATTTGTTGGCCTTCTTCCACTTTTTGATCCTCCTCGCCATGATAGTGGAGAAACAATCAAAAGAGCTCTGGATCTTGGTGTGAGTGTCAAAATGATAACAGGTATGTGTCTTACTAACTTAGAGATTTTCTTCACTACTAATAATATTTCATGCAAATTAATGCCTTTTTGGGTTTTAACCAAAATGATCATTTTATTTATGTTCTTTTACTTGAAAGTTGTATTAGAAGAAAAGGAAGATAAGTCTCTGAAGCCCTTGTTTGTTGTACAATGTGCTTGCTATTATTAGAGAAGATTCAGTTCTTGTATGAAACTGAAGACTCCTAGAATGAACTTAAATTCTTGCCACTTAACTGATATTATTCATGATACTGGCTTATTCATCCTATACATCACTTTCAACCACAATCAATGACAATTAATAATCCCTAAATACTAGAGTGAAGCCACTTCATTCATCAACTTACTTCTCTGATCTTATTTATAAGGCAGAAAGTAAAATTATTTTGTCCTATTTATATGTCAATTCATTAAATTTTCCATATGAATGTACCATTTTACCCTTCGGGTAGAGTGTATATTAAATAGGGGTAAAGTTGGAATATTATTAAATTTTAAGAAAGAGTTAATGAAATTTAAAGTTTTTCTCGGTTGTAGAAAAATATGTTAGAAGTAACCTATAAATAGGACCAGAGAAGTAATATCATTTAAGGCTTACATCATGCATTTTTATGAAAACCCTGTGCAGGAGATCAACTTGCAATTGCAAAGGAAACAGGAAGGCGTCTAGGAATGGGTACTAACATGTATCCTTCATCATCACTTCTTGGAGAACACAAAGGTGAAACACTTGAGTCTATCCCTGTTGATGAGCTCATTGAGAATGCTGATGGATTTGCTGGTGTCTTCCCTGGTAAAAGTTCAACAACATTTAACACATTTAAGGCTTTTTGTACATTTCAAAAGCTTTGTTGAAATATTTCTATGTTTCTCTCAAGAGCACAAGTATGAGATTGTGAAGAGGTTACAAGCTAGAAAACACATTTGTGGGATGACTGGTGATGGTGTTAATGATGCTCCTGCCTTGAAGATTGCTGACATAGGTATAGCCGTAGCAGATGCCACCGATGCTGCTCGTAGCGCATCTGACATAGTTCTAACAGAACCTGGATTGAGTGTGATCATAAGTGCTGTTTTAACTAGCCGTGCTATCTTCCAAAGGATGAAAAACTACACGGTAGCGCTTCTACTATGTATCAATTATTGGTGTATGACACTGGATTAGCTTTTAGAGAATAGATTTTGCCAGAAGTTGGACTGGTGTGCTTCGCTGAAACCATGGTTTTGGGCTTTATAATAGATTTTGGGTTTTAATGGGTGTTTGACTTACTGTGTTTGGAACTTTAGATTTGGAGAATAACTTCTAGAAAAAAGGTTATAAAAGTGACTTTGGAGAATAACTTATTGAAAAGCAGAAGAATTTTGCTTTTGGAAAACCATGGTTTTGCCTTATGAAACCATGATTTTCATTACAATCACTTTTTTTCCATTATAATGAATTTTTGGATATTTTTCTCTGAAACCATGGTTTATCTTAAAAAAGTGTTTTTTTTCCCCATTTCTAATTTGCTCTGAAACCATGGTTTGAAAAAAAAAAAAAAGTACTTTTGGCATCCAATCCAAACACACATGACGACCTAATCCCAGTGGGGTGTGTTTTAGTTAGTTGTGTCACTGACAATTCTGCTCATACTCATTTTTGGATGAAATTATAGATTTAAGAAAGGATCCTAAGATACGTACAGATCTTGATTTCCTTCATCTTCTCTCTCTTTCTGCAGATATATGCTGTATCCATCACTATACGTATTGTGGTAAGCTTTTTTTTTATTTGCATATGGAATACATGTAGCAGAAGATCAAATCATCAATCTTCTTTTCTTTGATTTTTCCTAATATTTTAATTGATTTCATACTGCAGCTGGGCTTTATGTTATTGACCTGCTTCTGGGAATTTGACTTCCCTCCCTTCATGGTTCTTATAATTGCCATTCTCAATGATGGTAATAATAACATTATAGCAATTTTTTAGCTCTCTATCTCTATTCTTAGTGGACCATGTAAAACACTGCAACAAAATACCTACATGAATGGACCTTTTTTGTTTGTTGGAATCTTTATTCTAGGTACCATCATGACCATATCTAAAGATAGAGTTAAGCCTTCACCAACACCTGATAGTTGGAAGCTCAGTGAAATTTTTGCAACTGGGATTGTCCTTGGAAGCTATTTGGCTGTAATGACTGTCATATTCTTCTGGGCAGTTTATGAAACTGACTTTTTCCATGTATTAAATCCCTTCTTTCTTCTTCTTCTTCTTCTTCTTCTTCTAACATGCTCATTTTATGCTTGTCTCTTCCATGGAAAAAAAACTTCATGAAATGGAGCTTTCTGATGTTGCAGAATCATTTTCATGTGGAAAACTTCAATTCAAACCATTACAACATGAAAGATAAAGATGTCGCTCAAGTACTGAATGAGAAGGTGGCATCAGCAGTGTATCTTCAAGTCAGTGTCATCAGTCAAGCTTTAATCTTTGTAACTCGCTCTCAAGGATGGTCTTACACCGAACGACCCGGTCTTTTGCTCGTTATTGCCTTCATTATTGCTCAGCTGGTACTACCTTTTTCTCAATCTCTTCATAATTTCCTAAGATACTGTCTCCTATGAAAACTTTTAGACAGTGCAGAAAGTCTAAAGACTTGCTATATTCTATGAGTAATCTTTATTGTTTTGCAAAGAAAACTCATATACTAACTTTGCTTCTTAATATAAGAGCTAGATAATTAATTTGAAGATATCAAAGAAATTAGTTAAGTTAGTTATTTGTGACAAATGTGTTTTACTTTCCCTAAATTACCCTCTTTAATTGCGTGCATTGGAATTGGGGGCGCCTTTAATATGTGCAATCAATAGGCATACTTTGAGTAAGAAAAATTAGAAATTTGAAAGACGAAGTGGCTTGAGGTCTTATATTTTAGAACCAATATGAATCCGTTGTCTAGCTCCTATATTTAGGACTAGAGGTAGTATAATAAAACTGTTGGAAGCCACTTGTTTCCGAATCTGTAACAGATTAACAGTACAGTTTTCCTCTCCAGTTGCATGCGCATCAACTTTTTATGTTTGTTCACTTTTCAAAATTTTGAAATGTATGAGTCCCAAAGCACAGGATCTATTGTTCTGATTGGAAATAGCAATGATCAAATTCTTAACTACTTAATCAAAATAGTTCTGATACCACATCAAGAATTACTCAATAAATTAAGCTTAAACTTAGGCTAAAATTGTTCTTGAAAAAACCAGCATCTCCTTTCAAAAGCTTATTCTGGGATTGAAATATCATTTGCTATTTATTGGATAAAACATGCTTCCATTAGCTTATCTCAATGCTGTATTTTTTATTAAACAAACACTTAAAGAACATCACTTATCAAACTCATCATATGGTTTTTATGTCAAAAATCTAAATTAAATCACCATTAAATTCTCCACAGGTTGCCACAGTTATATCTGCTACTTTGAACTGGAATGTTGCTGGAATCAGAAAAATAGGTTGGGGCTGGACAGGAGTCATTTGGCTATACAACATTCTAACCTATCTATTGTTGGATCCTATAAAATTTGCTGTCCGTTATGCATTAAGTGGAAGAGCTTGGGATTTGGTCGTAAATCAAAGAGTAAGTATGATCAAATTTTGATTTAGTCTAATGACAAACTATACAGCATACTTGTTTAGAATGATGTTAGATTTTGTATAGACTTATGTGACTTGTCCATATAATCAAAATAACTTAAGCCACTTAATTAGGATTGCTGCAAAATCAACACACTTTGTTTTTCTCATGATTTTTAAATGGGGGTTTAGGACTCTGTTTCACATGGTTATTTCCAACATAGAAGAAAGGGCTAATTTATATTTTACAACTTCATGGTTTCGCCCAAAATTATTGTTCTGTGTCTCAGAGTTTTGGTTTTTTATGGTCCTAATTGTCAAACTTCAAAGTTCTGGGTATTTAGGTGGCATTTTCCCCAATCAAACCAGGAATGTCCCAATATAGATAAGGTGATAGTACAATAGAACACACACTTCCAAGTCTTATAAAGCAAATTTCTCTGTCTAGTCCTTATTATGAGAACCTATTTTCAACTTTACATAGATTAAGAAAATAAGTTAAGATTTGTTAATATGGTTAGTTAGAGATAGATTGTTGATAGAGTATAATGACGTAGTGTAATCCATATAACTAGCCTTACCTTGTGAGATAAGACTTATTATTGTTGTAGTTAGTTAGAGACTATCAAATTGAGCAACATTTTATATAAAGGACCATAGGGAATGTCCTTGTGATAAGGACCTGATTCTAGAGTAAAATAGTGATTTACCCTTATTATGCCAGATTCGACATGGTAAACCTACAAATCAAGCAAAATGACTAGTGTTAATATATATGGCTTTGTTTACGTGATTAAACAGACTGCATTTACCAACAAAAACGACTTCGGAAGAGAAGCTCGTGAGGCGGCATGGGCTGCTGAGCAGAGAACCCTGCATGGCCTTCAGTCTGCTACTGATTCAAAGATATTTGCAGAGAAACACACATTCAGAGAAATCAATACACTTGCAGAAGAGGCTAAGAGAAGAGCTGAAATAGCAAGGTCATTATTCTTCATTCTCATTCTATTTTTTTATTATATTATTTTCCGGTATCAAGTTCAGGTTTCGTGATTGCCTCTCCCAATATATGTCTCCTTTAGAATTTAAACTCGAAACCAAGAGGGATTTAGCAGAGCTTTACAGACCAACTTTACATTCTCATTCTATTTTCTCTTTTCATTTTTATTCTTTTTCTCCTTCTTTTTTGTTGGGGTATTAATCTTTTTTTTTCCTTCTTCTTTCTGTGCAGGATGAGAGAGCTTCACACTTTGAAAGGAAAAGTGGAATCATTTGCCAAGTTAAGGGGTTTGGACGTTGATATTAATGGGCACTACACTGTCTAAAACAAAAGACCATGATCCTGACATCATCCATGACTTCTTTTACATGTTCAAAAATGTTGTTCTTACAATTGGCTATGCTCCAATAAATGAAAAGTCTACCATCCTGACTTTCTTTTCTGGCTAAGCTATCACAATATCCCAATATGTTATTGTTTCATCAGGAAGGATTATAAGATTTATCTTGTATACATTCAATTGTGAAGTTATGTTAGCATTTGCCTTTGCATGTTTTTTTTTGTTTTGTTGTCAGATTTTGCTGAGTGTCATAGATCTATTTAAGCTTATAACTACAAAGATTAACTTATGTATTACCTATTGGGTTCATCTTTCTGCTTCTGTACCCAGTGGTCAGGTATATGATACCTGACTTGCATGTTGAAAATTGTGAAAGTGAAATAACCATAGATTAAACAGTTAATGATATTATAAGTAAAAGAACACTATAAAATATGATTTGTTAGGCATGAAGATAGAGGATTACAAATTAACTTTTGAGGCTTAAAAGGTTACTTCAGGCCTTTATTTATGCTTAGGATAGCGTTAGAAACACTGATTTTTTTTCCTCTAAATCACTTCAAAGTTAAAATAACTTTTTCTAATTTTTTGCATTTGACTTTTCTTCATATTTAAACCTTCTGAAACCGACTTTTCAATATATCATCTCAACAAATTTCCATCAAACTGACCCTTTTTTTTGTTGTAATAAAACATTATCTAAATATAAATCATATTATACTAATTGGTTCTTATCCCAACTTCATTCCGCTGAAGTCAGTTAAGATAAAATTCACTTTTACAAATGTTAAATCCAAACAAACCCATAGTCTTGTGTCCAACAAGAGATGCATGCACTAAGAAGTTATTAACTTGCTTACAAATCAAAGATAGCTCCTCAAGATATAATCTAATTTTGGGATAGACCTTGGGTAAAAAGAAAACGGGAGCCAAATAACAGCCAATACAAATAGGTACATCACATTCTTAAATCTACATTTGAGGAAGTCCAGCAATCTCATGCTCTTGTTTAAATGGTTTATTATCAGTATGAATGATTTTTTTTTTTTTGTTGGGTAAATTACATCAGGTAAAATAACATTTACGGAATCAAAAACATCTTCTAGTATTCCCTTCTTTTCAAAAGATATGAACTCCCTCACACAAAGCTTTGCATGCTTCCATCTAGCTAATAATGTAGTTGAACAGTGAGGATCTCTCTGGGCATGACTTATTAAGCAAGTTCATCAGATCAACTTCTCTCAGTTTCTCTTGGAGCTCATTTTCTAGAGGATTGGGGACTTGCTGAAGTATACATAGGAATTTGACAAATAGCTTCAGAATGTAATCTGACCAATTAATTTCTTAAAATAGAAGGCACAGCAAGCAAAAGAAAAAACAGATACTTACCGTTTTCAACCATAAAATATAACATGCGGAATGTCTTGCTTGTGATTGGAGATCCTCAAACTCATTATCCACAATAGTTGAGCAAGATTTGACCAGACATAATTCATTCTCCAGAAATTTTCCAAATTCATGATACTTCCTGGGTGTCTCCTTGGAAGCATTGGATGTATCACTCGAGTCTTTTAGAAAATGGTTGATCCAGCATGAGGAAAGAAGCCGACGATGAAGCCACAGAGCCTGTTCCATATGAGCAAAATGAAACTTCTCAGGTGATGAGAAAATTACTGAAATAGTGCAGAATAAAAAATTAAAAAAAGAAACAAAATAAAATGTAATAGATTTTATTTTCTCAAAAGGAACCATTACTTCATTGTAGGTAAGCAAATAGAATTGGTAAAAGCCCCATAAAACTGAAACACAATAGGAATACTTCAATGGAAAAAAGTTTTCAAGGGGGCAGAGTATCCTTACCCTAAACTAGGTTTATGAACAGGAACAAGTCTACAATAAGCCCGAAATCCACCAAATTATAAATTAAATTAAATTAATACCGACGATTCTTATCAATACTATTGTGCTTCAAACATGTCAGTTGTCACCTTAAAAATCTCTATATATTTCAATAAATCATATGAGATGTTGACTAAAAAACAAAATCATGAGATGATCTCCAATCCTAATCATATCACAAAAGCCATCCAGTTATTAAATCAATTAATTTATTTAATTAATGGAAATATTTCATAAGCAGAAGAGCCCAAAAAAGTAGAAATGACACATTGAGAAAAATGGTTGCAGATCTTCCGCTTTTTAAGGCCACATACACAAAAATAGATGCACTTTTTTGTTACAGTAACCTGCAAGTATTTGTTATAGATTAGTTGTACTGCTTGTGTATTTTATTAGAATAAACCAGGCCTTATCTCCAAATATAACAGGGAGCTTAGATTTCAGCAATGCAAGTACCCCAAGTATAGTATGTTACTCCCTTCTGTTTTAAATATAAGACAGAATTGAGTTTTTTTTTTTGTTTTTTTTAGAAGGGATTAAAAAAGCTAAATAAGTCATTTAATCATATCATATATTATGTATTATTAGATTATATATCAGTTTATATGTTAGACACAATAGTTTGGAGGAAAAAAACCATAAATATAAATATTTTAAAGTAATTTAATTAGCTTCCTTAATATTTACAAAAAAGTTGACTCTATCTTATATTTAGGACTGGAAGGAGTATTAAATACCCTGGCTGACCCATGGATCATTCAAATAAACTAATTATAATAATGATAACTGATAAATAATATGCAAAGGCCCCATACCTCTCTTCCAACATAACGATTTATCAATGTTCTGTTCCAGTCAAGTTCATCCTGTCAGCCCAAAAGTGAAAATACAACATACAGGCATAAGTGGCGGTGCTTATACATGGTGATTAAAAGAATAAAACAAGACAGTTATTTCTATTACTACGTAGGCGCTAGATACACTGTCATCCAAAATTATGACTGAAATAATATGCATCTTCTATATTTCAAGGCAACAGTATGATGATTGGCTACCTAATGAAATGAGCTTCCTCTGTCAAAGCAATTCAGCTGTTGAATTCTTAAGCCCTCGGTTAAAATTTTTAATTTTTAAAATGTGATGCTATTTAAAGATATAACTAAGTGACCTTTAAGTAGGACCCATGCCTAATTAATGATTCAATACAAATTTCATAGCAAGCATAGAATTATTGTGAAATGCCCAACCACGTTTGGAGAATGGGTCTAGGTAAAGCAGAAGAGAAACCTTTCTAAATAAGTCTCCATTTTTTACTATTTCACAAAGACAGCTTCAAATGTCTTGTGTCTACAATGTTTCCATTTTTAAAACTCAACTGTCCCTAGTAGTTTGCATCGTCAAAGAGAAGCAGAAAATAGACTAATGCTAGATAAGAATACAGACAATTTGAGCAACGGAGTGCAAAATATACAAGCTTTACCTTCCAAAGCTGGTGAATATCAGAATTGTAACTAGAAGATACCCCTCTCATACAACCTGAGTCCTCTAAAATCTTCAGCAATAGCCGCTGCAATGAGGAAAAACTAGAAATATGACATGTACAAAATCTCAAATTCATGACATGATATCTACGTCTCTAAAAGAAATAAATAAACAAACAAATAAATGATGATGATGATGATGATGATATAACCATTGATCACCAGGTCCAAGCAAGTAAATCAAAGTTCAAAACTTACTCTGCGATAATGAAAGCAAGAATTATCAGCAATATGCTGTTCAGCCCAATTTCTGGCTCTCTTCAATTCATGCAGAGCCTACAGAAACACGATTTTTAATTCATCGCTGGAAATTCAACATCACACATGACACTATTCATGTCAGCTTGCTAGTGCGTTTTGTTATTGCGTGAGTCTAGATCTAGAATTCACAACAAGGGACAGAAACTGCGGAACTAATTATATATTAAAAACAAACCTGTTCTGTTTTCATGTGAGAAACTAACCAGCATCGGTGATTCCAAGCACGGTAATTCATCTTTGATCTCTGAAAATACAGAATTAAAAAGGAATAAATGAACATTCCACAAAAGAAAATACAATTCATCCCACATCAAAGTATCATATTGATGATAAAAGGTAAACGGATGACAGAAACCTAGTAAAATTATCCATAGCTCTCTCCATCCTGTTTTCTTCAATTCCCCGCTTTATATGATAAAAGGTGAATGTTTTATCAATTAGGCCACCTTATGAGCCGAATTCATTATAATATAAGAAGCAACTATAAATTTGGAGATAAATGTGAAATGGTTCAATCGCCAATTTGACTTCAGAATTTTCTATTATCCACTCTCTGTAGAGTTTTACCTTACAATCAAGGAAAAATGAAAGCAAACACAACATTTATACTCTTTCTGAGTAAACATGCTCCATGAACATCAAAAGAGAAAATAAAACCTTTAGACCTCAGCTATTTTTTCCGCCAGCTCAGATTCTTTCTCTAAAATCTCATTGAAATTTGAACAGTTTGCAGAGATTGACTTGATCACCCACCGCCTGGCAATAACACATCTATCAATTAGAATGCAACTCAATTTTCAAAATTGCTTTGAGTTCAATCAATAGTCAAGAATTAAAGCAAGATTAACAAGTATCCATTCACTGATGGAGACAAAGCCATAAGAAGAAAATATATACAATACCTATGGCTCCAAGCTTGTTCGCTTTTAGGCGCATAAGAGAGCACAAGTGCTGAAAGGTGAAGTTCATCCATAAACACTGAGGGTTGATTCTTCTTGGAAAGTACATACTTTCTGTAACCAGTGTAGGAAAAATTTGAGGGGTTTGCCACAAAAAGTGAAACCAATGACATCTTACATTATTTTATCATATTTCTGATTTCAATGTATGATTATGTTCTCAAATCCATGAAAGGAAAAAGCAAAGAGATAGCATGAATGAAAAGTCGCATGATAAGATTACCATGAGTGATTTCAAAAAAGCAACACAAGACAATATATGCTGTCTTCAAATTTAGTTGACTTACAGATATCAATAAGAAACATATAACTAAAGCATACGAATGATTAGAATAGAACCTGCAATTCCAAGCAGTTATGAAGTCACAGCTCAGCAGCAGAAGAGACCTGCTATGTCTCATAAGCATACTTTCACGATGGTCACAGGATAAAAAGGCATATGAAGAATCGTCAACTTTGTCAGATTGATTATTAGATGCCTTGTATTGTTTAAATGCGGACATAAATGAATGTTTAGCAGATCTATATAATTGTAGAAGAATTTGGGTTGAAATTCCCAGTTTATGATCCCTGTTCCAAAAACATAAGTTCCCTTGGTTGGAAGCATCAAGAAGTGATTCCACAGAGCTTGCAGTCCTTTCTGCTGATGGATGCAAAACTTCTTCAGATGAACCACAGGAAATACCCGATTCAGCATTAAGCAAGGAGAATTGAGACGGATGAATATAGCCCAGTTCATCACTAGATCCAGAAGCCAAAGATAAAACTCATTAAATAGAGACAACATTCTATCATCCATAGACTTTGTATGACTAGAGTTCAGTATGTTTAAAAATGGTTCCCATTAACCATTCATGAGGCAAATGTAAAACAAAAGAAGACAGCAGATTAAGTAACAAAGAACCAGTTGCAAGTCACATGAAAATCGAGGTACCAGCATGTCCACAAATTTGTGCAAAAAGTCATAACAACAGTATTTAAAAATGAAACATTTAAAAACAAAATAAAAAATGTCCCTTGCAAAAATTGAGGCATTATTTTGAATTCGATATACCAACATAGCAGCTAAACCCTATCTTCAACCAACACAACCACGAGAAGTTTGCGGACAGTTCGAGGTACTTATAGAAAGATACACTCTGTCCCAAAATATCAAGTAGCAAAAGAAAAATAAATCTTTTAGAAATGAGCCAAATATTAAATATAAGTCATTTCAACAATCCGCAGGTGAAACAAGAAGGTATCCTCAATGTAATAGCAGGTGAAATAAAGCCCAAAATGATTGCCAACATTTAATACTGACAAAGCAAACTTGCAGAAAGAAATAACTACCCTCTATTTTCCAAATCTCATTTAAAACATATAGAAGACATATTCCGAACTTGCTGATTTAGCATTAAAGTATTCATTCTCTATGAAATGTCATAAGATTCTCAAGTTTATGAGCCAACTACCAAGGCAACCATTATATCAATCACATTATGCACATATAATCATTAAACTTACATTAAAGGATCATTTTCAAGTATATCTTCCAGCTGATGCAAGAGATTCAAGCCTTTTTCTTCAGAAGATGATTCTTTGCTCATGTTTGCTGTACTAGTTTCTGTAGACACCAACTTTAAACAATAAATAAAACCAAAAAAAGGGATCAATTACCAAACCAATTTCATTAATTCATACATGAAAACTTCAGTCAATGAATATAAAATCTCTTCTCAAATAACAAATTGAGAATATCAAACTATCAATAACCATACTAAATTTAATAGGAATCAGAATGGCCACCACAAGGCTCTATGAGTATGCTTTAAAGTCCTCTCCTATCTTGACCAATCTTTGCAGTTGAAAAGGTAACATTTATCCCTCTTTTCAGTGATCCTCTAAACTCTCAACCCTTCTTTTCCAGATGAGATATTGAACCACATAAAGCCCCGAGATGCTAAATAAATATGGCTGATGACCAACACTCGCACATACAAATGTACACATTGAGAAAGGTCTATATAGTACTGACCACAAAAAAAATTAGAGTACATTCTTCTGAGAGACAATCACAAATTTTCTTGGTTTTGTTTAACATACGTATTCCCATGCCTCACTTAGATGGTACAATTGCAAACTTTTCCTGCTCATATTCACCCTTCCTAATAATAAGTTAATCACAACCAACTTTCTTCAAGTGAAAAGAAGATGAAAGTAATAATTGTGAATATGCAAAGCCCCAAAACCTATTTAATTTACGCCTACCTTCAAAGCAATGAATCACGAGTAAAGGTAATGATTGTGCTATAAAGTCACAAGGGCTTACCTTTCAAATCTGGTAGCAGGATCTCTACGAACAAGTTAATAATAAGTTAATAACCACAACCAATTTTCTTATAGTGAAAAGAAAAAGAAAGTAATGAATGTGAATTTGTGAATATGCAAAACCCCCGAATGTTATATAATTTACACCTAATAACCTTCAAAGCAATAAATCATGAGTAAAGTTAATGATTATACAATAAAGTCACAAGACCTTACCTTTCAAATGCGGTAGCGAATCTCTACAATGAAACACCTGGTAAAAACCTATGAACAAGACGGAGAATTTTCATTTACACGAAACGATATTAGTCAGTAGCATGATAAAACTTTTCTCCGTAAAGCACCGGTGGAAAATCTCATGCAGATACCAGCTTCAAGAAAGATTCTCCTTCAAAATACAGAAAATTCTCGTTCTTGTTGACAACAATCTAGCCCAGCCACAGCATAATCAGGAATCACATTCAGCCCATCGCTGTTAGATGCTTCACCGTCCGACTTCTTCCTTCTCTCAGGCTCCGTCTTTGCAGAACATTTGCCATTACCACTTCGATCTCTCCAGACCTTTCTTCGTCATTGATCAGTGAGACTTTTTTTTTTTTTTGGGAGGGGGGGGGGTTGTTTTACCCTGATCACTAGTGATCACCCTTCTCATCATTACCGATTTCTTTAATTTTTAGCTAAAATTAGTTTAAATAATTTAAGAGTTAATGTTTTTGTTATATTGACGGAATCAAAATGCTATTATCCTATTGGACAAAGTAATTTAATTAACATAGGCATATAATAAAACTTAATTAAAAATTATATTAATTCTTATAATATACTTAGTTAATTTTTTATAGGTGTTTGTAGAAAAAATATGTTTACAAATTTTCAATTAAAAATTTAATTAATTTATGTAATCTCTTAAATTTATATAATTTATAGTATATTATGAATATTGTCTGGCAAGAAAAATAATATATTGTGAATAAAAATGTGTTTGAAAAATATTTTTAGCTTTCAAAAGAAGTCAAAATAAATAAGTTTCAATAAATGAGATGAAAAATTAAAATTATAAATTTTATCATAAAAGAAAAATTAATAAATTTTAATATTTTATGAAATATTAGAAAGTTTGAAAACATGTGTGTTAGAATTACTTTTTGATTGTATAAATTTTTTTTCTAAATATAAATGTTTATTCATATTTGGCAAGAAAAATGTTTATTCTTATGTTAAATAGGTATCTGGTCAGAATAAAAATTTAACCATTTAAACTAATTATTGAGATATTAGAAATGAAATCTCAAATATATAAAAAAGGTTTGTATAACCTGCATTACAATTTTAAATGAGATTTATACATGTTTTCAAAATAATTCGGAAGGTTTTGTCATTTAAGTAAAATATGGGGTGGTTAATGTATTAACTAAAATATTCTAACATTTCTTACAAGACGTTTGGTATAAGGGGAGGAGAGGAAAAGTGAAGAGAAGAAAATTTTGTTTGGGTTGATTTTAAAAAAAAAATTTGGAAAAGTTGGGTTAAAGTTTTTAATTAAATTTTTTTATTTTTTTTAATGTTACATATTTTTTTATTAAAATTTTATAATCTTATTTCTCTAATTTATTTAAATTCAAGTCATATAGATTCCTCCAACCCTTACAAAACTTTTCTTTTGTTGGTAAAATGATCAAATTTTAAATATATTGATGTTTATAAGTACACGACAGAAAGACAGAAATTAGAAGAAACAAATGGAGGGTTGTTTTTGTGAGGTGCAATTATAAAACTTTTCAGTGTAAAATTGACCTTTAACCTTGATATGTTCTACCCTCTAAATTTATATGAAGTTTCAATTTAATCTTTTATATTCATAAACTATAACTAAAGTACTTCAGTCTCTTAACGAAAAATGTGTTAATCCATCGAATTTATATAACAACGAGAAAGTATACTTAAATTTTAATATTTTAATATAATATTTATATTTTAAAATTAAAACATAAATATAATATATTTATATTTTAGTTTTAACAAGAGAGCGCATTGAAAAAAAAAAAAAACACTGACTTGGAAGTATGGAGGAATTTGGCAAAGATTGTTGCGACTTTTTTTATGAATCCACCTAAAGAAGGGACTGATACATTTTCTGTTTACTCACGTATAGTATTAATATAGATTGATGGGCTTTTGCCCCGATTTCTATAAACCAAAAACAAAAAAAAGTTCTAGAAAATATACAACTTAAGCACAGATTAAGACAAATGATTTAGGTCTCAGTTCAAAAAATCCTTGCCAGTGAAGATGCATCGAGACCAAAATTCATGGCCTCAATTCAATGATCAGACGAATCAAAGGTGAATGGATTTTGGACTCAATGTATCATCACCATACGGATTTTACTTACCTCATAGACTTGTACTAGAACACAGTTATTTTATTGATTTTGTGCAAATCACATATGAAAAATATACATACACGTATAAAAGTTTCATGAGCAAGAGCTTTTACAATATAATAAAGGCAAAATTTTTTACTTACAGAAATCATTTGCCACAGAATGTAAATGCTCAAGATGTTTATTTCTTGAACTTTAATTTGTTCCCAAACTAAGAGACTTCTTGAACTTGCTCTCAAATCTCTGGTGGCTAAGATTTCTCCATCTCAAAAGCTTTATGGTTCTCTTTGTTCTTGCAGGACGAAAGGGGTAAGAAAGCGACCTATATATAATGCGATGCTCGTTAATTCATTATTTTATTAGGTTAAGGATGTAGTACCTCTCTAAGCTTAGAGTATAGAGAGTTTTCACTTCTCTTGATAAGTGTACTTAATTTTTGAAATTTAAACTTATGTTCTTATCTTTTTTGGATGAAGCTGCTTACCACTTCAACCAACATCTTAATTTACATATAATTATGTGTACACACACATGTATCATGGATATTCACTTCAAGGTTTTATTATTTTGCCAGAAAAAACAAACATGAGGCGATTATGTTTTGACTATTTTGTCATATTGATTTTGTTTTGATTTGTATTGAGGTGAAATATCAAACACAGAAATAGTTTGGTAAGTTGTATTTAAGCCAAAAATTAATGTTTCTTATGCATGTAATGAAACCTGCTCTTAATAAATTACTCTGTACAGAAAATTCAAAGTATATCATGTTAGAAATATTGTGTGTGAGTGTGTCAAAGAAAGAAGTCTCATACAACTCAAGATTGTGAATGCCCTAATATACAATTAAATATGAGCTTGAGTTAGTAAAAAGACTGATAAGAAGAGTATGTGAACTGACCGTTGGAAATGACCGTTAGATTTTTAATTGAATGATTTTAATGACATTTAAAAGGTTTTATTACATTAAATTGTCATTAATACTAGTTTTGTAACTGTTGTTTTAATTGTCATTAAACCGTCATTAATGGTCATCATTGCTGCTCAACGGTCACATAATATCTGCCCATAAAAGGCAATGTATGGAGTAAGTTATGGGGGGGGCAAGGCGTGAGTACCGAGGTTTGGTGACACAGAGGTCCCTGAGCTCCTCTCCTCTCTCTTCTTCTGAGTTATACTAATATCTTTATGCAGTTCTGTCGCCCTGCTTTCTGCAGGAAGAGTTCGTTTTATCCTAGGGAGTGCCGCTTCCTAATCTACTAGGGGGGTTGCGGAATATCTCTTAAGGATAACGTCCTTGGATGTGACTTGAACTATTTGTTTATTGTGTTTCAACAGGTGCTGCCGCTAACAATTTGTACGGTGTACGATGGTGACGCCAACAATCTTAGGAGATACTCCTGCTTAGCAAATCATGATGGGCGTTCTTCAATTTATTTAGTTGATTACAAAGGAAATGAGATAAGTTTTGATTCTAATCTCTACCCCCTTTATTTGATTTTTGACTTGATGAAAATTCATCTTGTTTATTCACTTCCTTATCAGTTGTGTCAAAGTGCATATTTAAAGATTGTATATTAAATTCAAATTAAGGTTTATTTGCATTAATATGCAAAATCTGCAGTAATATATTGAGTATATTTTGTTAGCGGTTTTGTGAATTATTTATAATTGATTAATTTTTTTTCAGTTATGTTGACATTGAAGAAATACTTTATCATAGTATTACTATTATGCATTCATAAACATTAACCTTTAAATGAATTAGAGTTTAAGGGGAACGTATGCTTATTCTTTACCATTATAGTTTTGATGAATAATTACTTAGCACTCACGGCCTTAGAGGAAAACATGGCAGAAACAGGTGCATCTCAATTTTAATGTTTACTTCTATGACCATGTTTAGATATATGCTTGAATGAGATGAGATTCTTATCATGGTTATCAAAAATTATTATAGAAAAATTTTGTGGTGGTTTTTGTTTGCTGGGTTTGCTAAATAAGCTTTTGAATATTGTAGTGCCTATGTGTCTCTTCTTGGTTGATATAAACATGTGGCCAGCTCATAATATATTTTTTTAAAAAGAAAAATTTCCTCCAGAAAGGGAAAGGCAATAAAACGTTGAACATTTGCAATGTGAATACATTGTATCTCATAATGGATATGATGATTGTCATTATACTGGTTATTGGCCATTAATTTTGTGTAACAGTTTAACGGTAGTCTCGCAATAATGTATTGTTTATTTATTTGTGAATAATATCTGAAATTAAATTGGTTTTAATGCTTGTGTAAAGAACAAAAGTTGAGTTTTTGTTCAAGAAATGAAGTTTTGGTGATCATGAGGTCATTGTTGACTTGGTCAAGGACTTGATGAAACCACGAGGTATGTGTCTTAGAATTCATAAATTAATAATCTGGCAGAATTCCTTATATAAGTTGAAGATATATAAAAGAATTGTTGCCGAATAAAGCTTGTGGCGTTTAGTTGTCTAATGCACTTGGTCTTCTAGGCTGAGTTTCTATGTACAGGTTAAAGGCAAAGCATTATTTGGGTTTTCCAAATTTAATGGTAGTATTGATTGATTTGTTATAATGTCTATCAAAGAAATAAATACACATAATTTAGCACATGAATTGACAAGAATTCAATTCGTTGTGTGCGGTGAATGTGTCTATTTTAATTAATGTCCATCATTGACATATAATAGATTGTATCTGTTCGTTATTTTGGTAGTTTGGTGAATTCTGAGGAGAACTCATGGAAAATAAAATTGTATTAAGTATGGACTTGTGGGTTTTTCAAATAAATGTAGTATTTGGAAAAGCATGGCAACATATTTGTTGGAGACAGGGAACAATGTTTAACACGACATCTATAAGTTTTTTGAAACTTATTTCCCCTTTTGGTGAAAAGTTCTCTGAGAAATTCTAATGTAATTAGAATGGAAGTGGATTATATAGTGAAATTATAATTAAATTAGAATTATTATCATGTTTGAAAATATTTTCATATATAATTTGAGATATTTGAAAGTGTGGGGCTGCCTAACATGTGAGGTACCTTATAAATTTTTAAAATTGTAAATTGTTTCTAGCCTCATTTAATAAAACCAAGTTGTGGTTTAAATTAATTATGTGGAGGTTTTTTTTATTTGCTCCAGAGAGCAAATTATGTGAATTTTTTTTATAATTAATTATGTGGATGTTTTGTTATTTGCTGCAGAGAGCAAATTTTTTGAATTCTTTGTATGTTGTGAAAATTAATCATTTATCTAGTGTAGAGATAAATGTGTTTAAATTTCATAATTTGTGAGTGTATATTTATAGTAGTATAAATATGCATGACTCCTGAGGATATTGAATTTCTAATGCAGATATCATATGTGTTTTAATGTGGCTTCAAAATTTAATATGAAGCATGTGTGAAGCAATTGTGATTTTGGGTTTTGAAATCATAAAAGGAATAGTGATTATATACAATATTGAGAGATGTTTTTGAAGTTTGGTTTTTTGAAAAATCGTTGTGAATATTTCTTATGATTCTAATAGTTTTTAAAATAATTTAAGAACTGATTTTGCTGCTCAATTTGGGTATGCACAAATTGTTGAGAATTTGTTGCACTAAAGGATGTTAATCCATGTGATATAGCTCGTGCTATGTGAAGATTGAGCATATATAAATATGCAGTCTCATGAGGAGATTTAAATATTTGAGGGGTACCATAAATATTGGTATCATATACAGTAGATTCCCGTTGTATTGAGATACACGGATGTTCAACTGAATTTTAGTTTTGTATGTGAAAATCTACTAGTAGCCTAAATAAATTATTATGTGAGACAGAGTATGTTACTCTAGATGGCTGAAATTGGAGGCTAAGTTGTTGAAAATCTCTTAGCAAAAATTGTGGGTGTAAAACTGACATTTTATGTCGATGAGTTGTGATTGCTAAATAGCAATAGCCATTGTTGAGAGAATAATGGTATAAGTGAATATCGTTTGAGATACTATATGAATAAGCATGCTTAAAATTTATGGAGTTTTCTCAATCGATTTTGTGAGGTCAAAAGTTGACCTACGGATCCGTTAAAAAACCTCGAGAATAATTAAATTAGCCGAGGGGAACGTGACTAAAGCCAATAGGAAATTAACAACGATGGCAACCCAACCTCTGTGATTGGTGATCCCATGAAGGAGGTTCAATGGGTAAGAACAAGTCGTTTGTTAGTTCTGCTAGCACTAAAATAAATTACCAGTTCCTTCCTATGGCAAGAGAAAGTGCTAGAATGCATTTTGGTGAGGTTGAGCAAAAACTCTTAATGATTTCATAATCCTATGGGATAGTGTGCTCATTGCAGGTACATTTCATGAAATCACCTATACGAATGAGGAGTGGGGCCGCTCCTATGAGATCGTGGCAAAATCTCTAGAGCATTCGTTAAATACCAGGACACGCATATGGCCGTTTTAATGTGCAAAAATGCAGTAACAGCAGAAAATGTGGGGGTATAATCTGACTCTTAATGCCTCTAGTATACGCCCAAGAGATGTTGGTTCATAGTCCATAGGACCACTAGCATCTCTGTGTACTAAGTATTATTAGTCTAGGTCTAGTTCATAGTCCAAAGGACCACTAGATACAATGATTATATCCATGTGTGTAACTCAGCTAATGAGGCTACGAGCTTCCTTTGACACATGTGGGGGATTGTTAGAAATATTGTGTGTGAGTGTGTCAAAGAAAGAAGTCTCATACAACTTAAGATTGGGAATGCCCTAGTATACAATTAAATATGAGCTTGAGTTAGTAAAAAGACTGATAAGAGGAGTATGTGAACTGACCGTTAGATTTTTAATTGAATGGTTTTAATGACATTTAAAAGGTTTTATTACATTAAATTGTCATTAATACTAGTTTTGTAACTGTTGTTTTAATTGTCATTAAACCGTCATTAATGGTCATCATTGCTGCTCAACGGTCACATAATATCTGCCCATAAAAGGCAATGTATGGAGTAAGTTATGGGGGGGCCAAGGCATGAGTACCGAGGTTTGGTGACACAGAGGTCCCTGAGCTCCTCTCCTCTCTCTTCTTCTGAGTTATACTAATATCTTTATGCAGTTCTGTCGCCCTGCTTTCTGCAGGAAGAGTTCGTTTTATCCTAGGGAGTGCCGCTTCCTAATCTACTAGGGGGGTTGCGGAATATCTCTTAAGGATAACGTCCTTGGATGTGACTCGAACTATTTGTTTATTGTGTTTCAACAGGTGCTGCCGCTAACAATTTGTACGGTGTACGATGGTGACGCCAACATATCATTCATTACTTGTTCTTTCTATAATTCTCTTGTTGATAAGCCTAAACTAATCCTATAATTATCCTGACAACTCAATAGTTTTATCTAGAACCTATAATTGTCCTTACAACACACGTCACTCAAGTTTCCCAACAGCAAAAACAAAAAACAAAAAACAAAAAACAAAAAACAAAAAACAAACAGAGGGGAGAGAAGTAGAAGACATAAATTAAATAGAAAGGAGAACCAAAACCTTCAACTTGTCAATCTTTTTTCTTATTTATTATGTAGATGGACCCATTGATATATGATACTTTTTCAAGATCATATTATTAAGTATCTAACTAACTCGACGCCATCCGACAGAGGTCCACTTAAGGGATTAAGGTGTCCCAGCAGGAGTTTTCTTCATGCTTAGAAATCGAACTCGATACCAGCTAGTTAAGGGATCAACCAGGGTCAACCCTCTTTAGTAGTTTGTCATGCATTCTTCACTTTTTCTATTGTCTAAATGAAAAATAAAACATCACAGTATTATTCTTAAAACAAGCACAAGATAATTATCGTATCATAAATCCTACATGAAACTAAAAATACAAACCTCATTTTTTTTTAGTTTTTCATATTTTTCTTTGGCAACAAACCATCTTCATAATTGAAGAGCTTTGATGTTATTCAATAATCCTATAATTGTCCTGAAAACACACGTCACTCAAGTTTCCTAACAACAACAACAACAAAATAACAGGGGAGAGAAGTAAAAGACACGTGGAAAGGAGACCCAAAACCTTCAACTGGTCAATCTTCTTTCTTATTTTATTATCTAGATGGACCCTCTGATACTTGGTGCTTTTTCAAGATCCTATACTAATTTGGCCCTACTTGACAGATGTCCACTTAAGCGATTAGGGTGTCCCAGTAAGAGTTTTCTTCATACTTAGAGATCGAACTCGATACCATCTAGTTAAGGGGTTAAGGTACCTAGCACCAGGGCCAATCCTCTTTGGTAGTTTATCATTTATCATTTTTCTGTTGTCTAACTGAAAAAAAAAAACATCACAGTATTATTCTTAGAACAAGAACAAGATAATTATCATATCATAAATCCCACATGAAATTAAAAATACAAACCTCCTTTTTTTTTCATATTTTTCTTTGGCAGCAAACCTTCTTCATAGTTGAAGAGCTTTGATGTTATTCAATAATCCTTCTGCCAGCATCATCATAATCACCGTACACAAGATAGACTATAGTCTTTTCCAGAACAATATATTTATGAGCAAAGTCTACTTTAACTTCAACTTCATTTCCCGGCACCAAATTAGATGATATCTTGTGCCATTCTTCTTCATTAGAACTAGTTTCAGAAGAATCTCGCTTGTAGAAATCAATGGAAGACTTTGTATAATTCTTTATCAGGAAACTAACAGGATAATACACTGATGATGATACTTGCAGTGATGAAAAGATAATGCAGATGACCATTGATTTTAAGCAACAATTATCAACTTGAGACACTTTAAATGATACTGAGGACCCTTCATCTTCAAAGGCTAGCCAATCAGGATGATTATCTTCAGGGAAAGAATATTCAAGCTCTCTCTCACTCAATCCCTATATTGTTCCATCAACAAGGACAATGAGAACATATATGATAGAGGATCCAGTAACTTAGCTTGTATCTGACACTAATGATATTGGAATTTGTTGTCAAATGTAGGAGAATGAAGAAAAATGAAACAATATAATAAGGGAATTGAACCATTCAAAACATAATCTTTATTATTGCCCATTTAAAAGTTCAAATCATCTTTAATAGGTGTAACTCATTTTCAGCAAATGCAACTCTTATTCAGTTGTGTGATCATATCTTCATCTATATATCTATATGCAAATGTCTTCAGTTTTAAACACTTTTGCACAAAGCTAATAATAGAGGTTGCACATTTAGCTGAAGAAGAGTTACACTCATTGAAAATAAATTACTTGATTATGCCCTATTTTTAAGGCAAAATAATGGAAGACAAGTGCACATATAGATAAAGATAAGTTATATACAACTGAAGAAGAATTGTACATGCTCAATAACTTAGGTACATTTGGCCAGTAAATTTGCCAAATTGGGAATTTCAAGCAATTTTTCCATTAAAAGGAAAGTTTTATTGAAAATATAAATATAGTTTATGCAATTATAGTGGTAATCAATATTTATTAAGACTTAAGAGGCAAGTAGAGAACCTGGGAGATACTCTTCACAAGTGAATCCATGACTTCGCTAAATCCTCCTACTTTTATAATAAGGGAAGTAGAGAAATTTGCAGCCTCTTCAATAGTGTCAACTTGGTCATGAAAACCAATTGAAGATAGGGGTTGTGTTGCCCCAGAAATTTGGAATGTCGTATAAGGTCTCCTTCTCAATATTCCACTGGTTAGGTCAGAAAAAATACGAAAAAGATGTGGCAATAAAAATGGCATGCTTGCTGCAAATTCATGAAGAAGGGACCTTGCATTAGTTCTTGGTGTCACCCATGATTGAATGAGAATTGGAAATACATCTCTGGGCAATCCTTCATGGCCACATATTGATACACGTGTGATGCTTCTTGATCTCACTAATGAAGGAGGAACTTGTGTTATAGCAGTTTCATTTGCCATCAGAGTTGTCAAGGATTGCATTTGGGTGATCCCATCTTCCAATTTCTCAAGTTTTGAACAACCAAAAAGGATGAGAGTTTTCAGAGATTTCAAGTTATATATACCTTTTGGCAACTCACTCAAATCTTTACAGCCCTTCAAGTTTGCCAATATTAAGCACTTCAAATCTCCAATTGATTCATGAATCAAAGACAATCGTGGACAATCTTTAAGTATTAGCTTTTCAAGATTCGGCAGTTTTGAAAAATCAAGCATTTCTCTCAATTTATAAGAATGACTTAAATTAAAAATTTTCAAAAGAAACATTCTTAGATAACATCCAAATATAGTTGGAATGATGGGTGAATGCTGCAACAAAAAGTAATACTCTCTCTAATCCTTAGCTAGATGACTAATTTGCATATTAAGAAAATTAGCCAGTTAGTTATATTTGGAGGAAACTAATTGTATGTTGGTTTCCTGCAATATCCTTTTTAATTATTTATATTGGAACTACCCATGAACGAAAAATACTCTTAATATGTGCAATATTGAAAGGGATTGTTTGGGGGGAAACTTCTAAATTAGGGAGATAAAATGGATTAAAGCCTTATAGTTAAAATCAATGTAAACCTCTTAACTATAACATTTTGGACCAGAGGAAGTATTGTTTACTTGAAATTCTTGAGAAGAATTCATGAAATACCTGACAATTCTTCCATGTTTGGGTGCGAGAACTATATCTCAAGTCAATGGCAACTGCCTGTTCGTGACAAAAATTATAGGGCATGTAACTTGAAGGAAATCCATGCCAACAGAGCCATCGCAGATCTTTTGAGAGATATTCATAGTTGCCATCAAGTTTTACATGGTCAAGTTGAAGCAATTTAAGTCTCTTCATCATCTTAAATCCCTTCGTATCAAAAGATTGTGTTTCTGACAGCTTCAAAGCCAGTCCTTTAACATTGATTGTTCCCTATGAAAGATGAGCATGATCAGAAATGAAAAGAAAATCCGGATATATAATTTGATTATTTCACCTAAGAAAATATAAAAAGGTTTAGATAACTATAATCAGCAAGCAAAAGGTAGCGAGTGCATAATGATGAGTAAGAAGAAAATTTATTGAATATTGTAATATGAAAAGATCATAAACTGGATGAGAAAATTCTTACCCTACGGTTTCTTAACACATCAATCACATTATCAGGAAGCCATAATCTGCTACGATTTCCAGGTTCATCCGGTGACTCTTCCCGAACAATCTCTTTTCCCATGTCGCGGATTAGTGACTTTTTATGACGAAGCCATTCTTTCATTCTACCTTTCCCCAATTCAATGCTATTTAGTGGCATCTTCCCTGTTTGTAAAATGTCTGAAAGAAGTTGTTCTTGCAGATCCACAAGGTCCTTTTCTGACTTTGAAGCTTCTCTAATGTTTGCAAGGAAGCTTTTAGCCTCAAATTCTTTTACAACTTCATTATAAATGGCGGTGGCAATTGTTGTTTTGCCAATACCCCCCATTCCAAGAATCCCAACCACCTTAATCTCATTTGATTGGTCACTTAACATTTGGGTGATTTCCTTCATGCGAATGTTAGCCCCACAGGATGATTTGTGACAAACAAATTTGTGTTGTCATATAGGTTCTTGGTGACAGTGTCAATAACGCGGCCGATCAACTCAGCTTCAGTTCTGGCAACAATGATATTAAATTAGAGATCAATAAAAATCTACAAAATGTTGCGTGCAATTTTGAGTAGACACTTAATATAATATTAGACAATTCCAAGACTATTGGGAGAAAAACATAAAAATCCTTCCAAATTTGGAGATCTCAATTCAAAACATAATGATGACATATAATCATCGTGAAATCCCTAAGAACTAGTTTGATTAAATTTTGTAGTAAAATTACGTAAATGACCTTAATTTGAGAAAATAAAATAAAAGGACAACAATAGTTTAAAGGGTTAAGGTGCAAAAATAGCAATGAACTATTTCTCAAAGTGCACCAAACACAACTAACTATTTTAGGATGCAAAAATAGATATTATGAATTTTTAGGGTGCAAAAGTAGACATTATAAATTTTTTTTGGAGCAAAAATAACAATTTTTGCACCCAAAATAGATAATGAAATTGTTATTTTTACTCCAAAAAAAATTTATAATGTCTACTTTTGCACCCTAAAAATTCATAATGTCTATTTTTGCACCATAAAATAGTTAGTTGTGTTGGGTGCACTTTGAAAAATAATTCTTTGCTAAATCTGCACCTTAACCCTAATTTAAAATAACTACAATATCAATGACTATAATGGTCTAACAAGAAACAAAATTTATCAAACGCTAATTTCCTGGAGGACAATTAGGTCATTTCACAAAAACTTAATTGCAGAATATAAAGTCCTCAGGGATTTATAGGAGTTAAGCCGTTTTGAATGGCGATTTTGGGATTCTCATATTTTGGTCCTTGTTTATCTTTATCCAACGATTGTTTTCTCTTTATCGGATACTAACTATTTTTTTAAACTCAAAATAAATAACTTTTTTTTCAACTAAAGCATATAAATAAAAAATGAAATTAAGCTTATAGAGAAGTGACTAAATAAAAATAATTTACCCATTACGATGAGAGTAGTCCCATCCAGCAATATTGGCAACTTCATTGAGTGCTTGATCGAAATAAGCAGAGCAGTAAGGGGAGTTGCAATATTGGGCAGTCATTAGAGGGTCTTGGAGAACAAATTGCTGAGCCTTGCGACATTTTTGTCGAGGATCGTCTGAAACGGTTAGTTGCACGGGAGAGTGTGCACAACCTAGGATCAACTGTTCACCACCAATAAATGACAGATGATCAAGTCAGGGTGTCACTTGAAGAGGTTATCATCGCAGACGCACCTGTCCCTATCCCTTCTGAAGAGTTCAAGATTGTAAGCGATGTCCTGGGTACTTTCATATCATGGCCGAAGAACCTTGTTTCTGTTTGAGCTGAGGACTCCCTGATCAGAGCCCTAAGTCCAGCTCCTTTCACTCATGAAGTTTCACAGCCTGTATTGAATGTTATGCATCAAGTGATTTTGATAGCATATGATATATCCTTCCTAACAAGAAGTTGGCCTATAGATTCAGCTATTGGCAAGTCAGGGGCGGCATGCTATCTTGAGAGGGACGATTTATTGTCCCTGGTCGCTCCTAGACAACATCTTACGATTGCGATTGTCCAACTATTTTTAATGTAAGTATCTTCAATTGGGAGTGAATATTTTAAAAATTACACCGTTTAAATTTAATTGTGTGCTTACATTATTGTAGGTACATGAATCATAGGTTGGTCTCCTCTGACAAGAGCGATAAATTTGAATTCTTATGTCCAGTTCAAGTTCAAGAGAAAGGGATCATTGCTGCCATCAGACATAGATATTTATCAGAGAGGCTTAGTGAAATAGAAACTGACTGTTTCTTGGCTCCGTATGTGCATGGGTAAGTTACACAGTCATCCTCCTATCCTCTGTATGTGCATAGATACTTATTCGTATATTTGCTTAACATTCATCTCTTTTTTTAAGGGATCATTGGCAATTGGTTCTTCTTTGCAAGGCTAGTTACACAGTCATTCTCCTATGCTCCCTCTACTTTAAATTGGGGAGTGATTTGAAGAAGACTGTGAACTCGTAAGTGTTTTTACATTATTACCTTTTGTGTGCAAAATAAGTAATCTTTGTGATTTTGATAATAAGGCTATGCAGACTTTCCTGTACGCTACGTATGGTAAGCATGTTCGTGACCTAAAAGACCCTACATGGATCACCCCAAAGGTTAGTACATATTTGTTTTTTTTAAGATGTGTTCCATAAGCTATGCTTTTATGCTTGCTTTGATGATGCCATGTTTTTTTTTAGAGCCGTAGGCAACGATCGGGGTCTAACTTATGTGGTCTTTATATTTTGAGGCAAATTTACAATATTATCAGCCTAGGCACGACTGATTTTACCAAAGAAGTAATAAATGTATATTTCAAAAATTTTGTATTACTTTATTGTTTTTAAGTTAGTAAGTTAATGTTTTGTCTGGCTTTGGGATAACATGCAAATGTTTGATATTGTCGATCCCTTTCCAGAAGAAGATATTGATTTTATCCGCAACTGTTGTGTCGAATTCATCTATAAGCTTTTACAAGAATAGTAAGTTTTTTAATTCAATGTTATTCTAATAATACTTGTGGTTTTCATGTCTAATTTGGTTAATATCTCTACGTAGGACAATTTCTGGGATATGGCTGATACTGGTTGGTTGCTGAAACAGGCATGGGATGTGATTGGCTTTATTACTTCTTCTTATCACTGGTTGAGCTATTGCATTCTCTGTATTTTCTAAGAAATTCTTATTAAAGAGTTGAAACATTGTTCATTTATTTGTGGATTTTATTGTCAAATATCCTGGTTGCCATTAATAAATGATTGAGGAGGAAATTTGTGCTTGTGTGTTGAGTTTCTATCTGATACAATTGTTAAATTCATTGATGGTACTCTTGACTTAGCATATACTCCTGTCATTGTCGTCATTGTTACAAAATTCTATAGCGGTATTGTGTTGAAATTTCTGAACATTTTCCTTGGTTATTACTAGGTGTTGCACTACTAGGAATTTTGACTAAAGTTAGAGAGAATTCTGAAGTGAATTATAATGTTTTAAAACTGTTATCACATGCTATGATTGACTGATGAAATCATGTATGATTGAACCTCATAAATTTGCTCAAAATCTGTCCCAAATTCTTATGATGATTTACACTTAATTCATGTCATATTTAGTGAACATTAATCTCATATCATGTTTGTGCACTTTCAAACTTCTGCATGCGTGAGGCATCCTAGCTGAATTTAATGATAACTTAGAATTTAATCTATTATAAATAGTTGTTGTCATAACCTGTGGAGCTTACTATCATCATAAGAATGTGGATTGTTTGCAGGATGAATTATGTTGAAATGGCTTAATGGCTTGGGTAAATTTAACAATCAATTTAAAAAAAAAATACTTCTTAGACCGGTTATTTGAATAACCGGTCTAAAAATTCTTACTTTTTTAGACCAGTTCCATAAAAAATGGTCTAAAAATCACTTTTTAGACCGATTTTAGAAAAAATCGGTCTAAAAAGTGATTTTTAGACCGGTTATTTATGGAACCGGTCTAAAAAGTGTTACCAATGAAGTAATAAAACAAGACTTGTTCAAGGTGAGACTTTTAAGATCGTTTCTTTAATAACTGGTTTAAAAAGTCATTTGTTTTTTTAATTGAAAAGCTGACTTTTTAGACCGATTATATAAAAACCGATCTTAAAAGTCTCACTTTTTAGACCGATTAAAAAACCAGTCTAAAAAGTAATATACTTTTTAGACCGCCTATATCAAGACCTCTAAAATAACCGGTCTAAAAAGTCATTTTTAACCGGTCTTAAAAGTGATTTTTGTAACAGTGTTAAACTCATAAACCCATTAATTTAAGCATTATTAAAATTCCTTAGGGGCTGTTTGGTATGAGTTTGGTATGAGGGATTTGGAGGGGAATTGAGAGGAGTGAAATTTTTTTTGACTTGGATTTAAAAAAAATTGAAGAAGTGGGGTTAGAAGTTTTTAATTAATTTTTTTTATTTTTTTTATTTTATATCTTATCTTTATTAAAATTTTATAACCCCACTTCTCCAATTTTTTAAAATCTAACTCATAAAAATTTTCCCTCCCCTCCCCTCCCCTCCATTTCCCTCTTGGCAAACAAACCCTTAGAGTGTGATTATGAAGTAAGTAACATATTTAGGTTCAACTACTATTCCAATTCAATTAAGCTATCCAACAATATCATATTAAATAAATAGAGTAATAAAATAATAGAAAAACATATATATGACCATATGTATTAATAAGTGTAAATCTTTATTACAAATCCAAAATCACAAGAACTCAATCTATAAAATAAAATATAACTAAAATCATAATCTCATTATATAAATAAATTCTTAAACCTAAGAAATCATAAACATAAACATAAAAGAGCTATAAATAAAATAAACTCTCCTTTAAATACATATGAACTCAAGTCATCTCCTTCACAAAATTGTCTAGCCACTCATAACATGGATTCAAGAACTAAAACGATGATTCAAATATCCAGCCATAAAATCACAGATCAAAATGATAACACAACACTGAATCAAGGAAGAATTGGGGCTAGATTTGAAACAGAAACAGAACAGAGAATCCATGCTGTGATTATGCTAGAAACAGAGGAGCTACGGCTGTGAGGGTGAACGATAGTGAAGGAAATCAGAAGATGATGAAGACCGAGAGCAGATGTGAATGGTAGTATAGGTGATGGCACAGAGGAGAGGAGCCAACTGTTCTTGGCAGCACTGAAGTTGCAGAACGACGGTGGTGTGGAAGCTTCCAGAGATCCTTGCAGCTCCTCTGTCAAGCTTGGTGGTGGAAGAATGGAAGTGGAGTCCGACGAAGGAAGGAATAGAACAGGAAAATGGAGTGGTTCTCGGTCTCTAGCGTCACTGCTTCTACGAATCTAGAATGATGGAAGGATGATGATAATGACGACGGTGAGGTGCCGGTGATGGTGAAGTGGTGAAAGTGTGGAGGAGATCTTCGTGGCTGCTGCTCTTCCTTTTCCGTCTTCCTCTCTGCTTCTTTTCAAACTCGCTACAGCTCCTCAGCTCGCGGCGCACTCTGGTTCCTCCTTCACAGGCAATGTAGATCAATGAAGATGGTGGTGTATGGCGGTGGTGAGCGATGATGACGGAATGGAGTTGATCGCCCCCTTATTCCGTGTCTCTCTTTCTTTAAATTTTCCTCAGCGCACCGCCCCCCAAACTCGCGGCCTCTCTCTGCGTCTAATTTCCCTCAGCCCTGCTTACCCGAGAAGACCAGGTCGGGTGTTCTTCAGTTAATCGGATCCCTTGGTCAAATGCATTTTGACCAAGGGACTAAAGTGAAATTTTCAGAAGCTTTTGTGGAGGGACTAAACTGAAAACATAAAACATTTTGTAGCTCCAACCAGAATCTTCAAAACATGAGGGCCCTTGTCTGAAAGAAAATAAACCCAAAATATTAGAGGTGGTAATATGATCCAGTTCACTGGGTTTGGGCTAACCCACCGTGGGTTGGGACCATATGGGTTGGGCCCAAAATAACAGCATTAATGTAGGTTGGCATTTAGCCAACCCAACCCATAACCACTGGGTTGATGGGTTAGCCCGCCCAACCCATATTATTTTTTTAAAATTTTTTTTAATATAATATACTAAAAATTATTTTTTCTATAAATATAAACCATAAAGAAATTAAAAATTCATTAAAAATTAAACATTAATCACAAGTCCACACATAACAAAAAAAACATAAATCCAAGGGAGGAGGAGTATACTAAATTACGAATATCACGTCTTAACTCTCAAAGACTCAAACTAGGCAACTGACAGCAAGTCACAACCCCAAAAAGCATCAATGGAATGGACAATAATGAATGACCCAAAAGGCTACGCAAATTGGATTGTGTCTTGTTTGCCTTTGGCCCTTCACCCAATCTCTCTTGTCCAATAGACATTAGACAACATTAAAAAAAATATGGGACAGCCCACCAACCCGGTGGTCCAACCCGTCATGGGTTGGGACCATATGGGTTTGGACTCAAAAGAACCGCTCCCAAATGGTCCCAATTTTTCAGAACCCAAACTACCCATATTTGCTGGTTAGGCGGGCTCGGCCCGTGGTCCCAACCCATATTACCACCTCTACAAAATATAATACCTTATATTCTAAAAATTAATCAATCAAGGCAATTAATAAAATATATGATATTTTTACCCTTTTTCAACCTTAATTTCATAAAAACTCTTTTAATCACAATTAATTGCAAATTAGACATTTTAAGCTCAATTATTTTAACAAAAATCCTAAATAAAATATGAAAATATATAATAAAAATAAGGATTTGTCAATGTGCGCCATCACCTTCCATTTATAATGTTAATTTGAGGACTAACTAATCTTTTACATTATGTAATTAATAATTACGCAGTACAGAAAGCTGATTGCCAAAAAAGAAATATTGATTTTATTTGCAATATGAGAGATTACTGTTTTATGTTTTATGTGTATATATACTTATAGTAATAAATTGCAGTTTGGGTCATTGGGTATGTTTAATATAAATATGAAGACGGCATAAGTCGCAAGAGTTTCGTGCCTTCAACAAGTGCTTGTGATAAACTTTTGTGTATATATGAAACAAATATAATTTAAAAGGGTTTTACTTTTTAACTTCTACATATCCAGAAAGATTATTGTTTCATCACTTCCGCACAAAACAATTCATACACTTCAGTACAAAAGCAAGGCAGATTGACTTCAACAAATGTGCTTGATAGAACACAAGTTCTTCACTTCAGAGCAAATTGAGATCCGGTTCTTTATTAGAAAGTTTGAAAACATGTGTGTTAGAATTTCTTTTTGATTGTATAAATTTTTTTTGACAAGTATAAATGTTTATTCTTATTTGCAAAAAAAATTTTATTCTTATGTTAAACAAGGGTATTTGGTCAGGATAAAAGTTTAACCTTCATCAAAACTAATGGTTGAGACATTAGAAATGAAATCTCAAATATATAAAGGAGGTTTGTATAACATGATGAATTACAATTTTAAATTAGATTTATACATGTTATCAAAGTAGTTAGGAGGGTTTTGCAATTTAAGTAAAAATAGGGAGTGGTTAATGTATTAACTAAAATACTCTAACTTTTCTTATAGGATGTTTGGTATGAGGGGAGGAGAGGGAAGGTGAAGAGAAGAAAAATTTGTTTTGGTTGATTTAAAAAAAATGGAGAAATTGGTGGGTTAAAATTTTTTAATTAAATTTTTTGCCACGTTCTCTTTATTAAAATTTTATAACCACATTTCTCTTATTTGTTTAAATTTAACTCATATAAATTCCCCCACCCCTTATAAAACTTCTCTTTTGTTGGTAAAACGATCAAATTTTAAATATATTGATGTTCATAAGTACATAACAGAAAGACAAAAATTAAAAGAAACAAATGGAGGGTTGTTTTTGTGAGGTGCAATTACAAAACTTTTCAGTGAAAAATGACCTTTAACCTTAATTTTAAAAGTCAAAGTGTAATTTTAATCCTCTAAATTTACATGAAGTTTCAATTTAGTCCTTCATGTTCATAAACTACAAAGTAATTCAGTCTCTTAATATTAACACAATTAGTCTCATTAACAAAAAAAAAAGTGTTAATCCAATGAACACTACAAAAAAATACAGGATTAGCGACGGAATTTAGCGACGGAATTTCATTCCGTCCCTAATCCCTCACAAATTCCGTCACTAAAATTAGCGATGAAATTTAGAGACGGAATTTTTTCGTCTCTAAATTAGCGATGGAATTACATTCCTTTGCTAAATTCAGTCACTAATTTTTATCGTTAAAAATTATCGACGGAATTTAGAGACGGAATTTTTTCGTCGCTAATTAGAGACGGAATTTCCGTCACAAAATTCTGTTCCTAAACATTATCGATGGAATTTAGAGACGGAATTTTTCTTTCTCTAATTAGAGTTGGATTAGCGACGGAATTACATTCCGTCGCTAAATTCTGTCACTAATTTCCATCACTAAAAATTAGCGACGGAATTTTTCCGTCTCTAATTAGCGACGGAATTTCCGTCGCTAATTCCGTCTCTAATAACTAAATTTTTTAATAATTCGATTTTTTTCCAAAATTATAATTTTTTAAATAATTTAAATTTTAAATTATTTTAAATTTATAATATAATATAATATTAAAATAAATAAATAAAAATTATTAATTCATATTTATTTTTGAAATTAAAATTATAATATAATATATTTGAATTTTTAATAATATATTATATACAAATAAAATGCAAATTTTATAAATACAAACAAAAAGATAAAATATAAAATAAAATAAATAAAAAAAGATATTAATAATAAAAATTTAGGTAGAATATTTACATAAAATAAAATAAGAAAACTGAATTAAAATATTCAATAATATATAAAATTTTGTATTTCTTTGCAAGTGACATGTATGTATGTATGTGTGAATGTGTGTGTCTGTGTCTGTGTCTATATATATATATATGATTTTGCATTTAACTTTCACATGTTCTTCTTAGCTCAATTAGCAAAGGCACTAGCACACTCGTGAAAGGTCATGGCCTCAAATCCTAACTTGGTCACAAAATGCAACCAATTTGTGACTTGTGACACATGGCGCGCGGTGGAGGGTGACACGTGGCACGCGGTGGAGGATGACACGTGGCGGGCGGAGGCAAGGTGGTGGTGGCTGATTGGTACACGTGGCAGCCGCCGGCGAGGGACATGTGGACTCGTGTTGTAGAGACGGAATTTAGCGACGGAATTTCCGTCACTAAATTCCGTCTCTAATTAACGACGGAATTGTCACTAATCAATTAGTAACGGTCTTTTTAGCGACGGAACAAATTCCATCGCTAATTCCATAGCTAATATTGTTCCGTCTCTAATCCGTCGCTAATTTCCGTCTCTAAGTTGATTAGTGATGGAAATTTCGTCGCTAATTCGCTATTTTTTTGTAGTGGAATTTATATAACGACAAATCATACTTAGATTTTAATCTTTTAACATAATATTTATATTTTAAAATTAAAACATAAATATAATATATTTATATTTTAAATTTAACGATAGAGCACATATCAAAAAACAGACTTGGAAGTATGGAGGAATTTGGCAAGATTATGGCCGGAACGGGAAGAGGATTAAATTTTGGAAGGATGCATGGTTAGGAGATGGAAAAAGATTGTGTAATAGTTGACAAGATTTGAATAAATTATGTGTATAGAGAAGGCAATTCGTGTGCAGATTTCTTAGCAAACACTAGTTTTAAACAGTAGGAGGTGGTGACTTTTTATAAGAATCCACCTAAAGAAGTGAGAGATACATTATACAGTGAGTTTGTGGGTTCTGTTTACCCACGTATAGTGTTAATATAGATTGATGGCCTTTAGCCCCGATTTCTGTAACACCTTAATTTCTAAAGCCTTTAGATTAATTTAAATATATAATGGTTTTAAACCTGAGACCAAAACAATTTAAATTCCTAATTTAAGACAAAGTTTAATCTTATATTTGTATAGGATTTTTAAAAACGTTTTAAAATAAATATGTATGGTCTAAATTTTAATTTGTAAATTCATTATCTTTATCAGTTTAAAAATCTTTTATTTAAAATACAGGCATTTTCTATCTATAGTTCGCGTCGTGATGGTTAACTTATGGGTTTCTGGATACCAATACGTTATCGAAAGTCTAGCGTACGGATTACAACTTATACAGTCTGCGTCGCAAGTACTAGTACTATTATCGCTACTACTACTACTACTTATAAATATTTTACAGTCATCCAAAATAAAATGATAACCAACAGTCCATACTTTATTTTCCTCTTCTTCGTCCGTCTATATTACCTTCTTGCCCTTAGAGCTGGACGCCTTTGCTGTATATCATTTGTTGAAAAAGGGGTGAGATTCAAAAGAATCTCAGTAGTACACAGATCACTCATATAATATGAAAAAACTAAGCATGTAAAACAAATCATCAAACAGCACAACTTACATAAATGCAGCACATAAAAGGGCCTAACCGGTCTCTTATCACAGACTCACAGCGCTTGAGATTCACAATCTGGCTGCCCAGGGCCTCTGCCCCATACAAGGTACAGTCACGGGCTTTCTGCCTCAAGCCTACCTGACTCAAGACGCCCCCGGGTAACTCCCGGTGTAACTTGTACTTACGGGTCTTACCGCCTATGGACTATCTGTCCCACACATATACAGATGATATGGTACACATACATGGCATCACATATGATATAAGAGATAAGGTACTACCTGACAGTCTTTCCAAATTTGGTTCCTGTTCTCAGTCTCTTAGGCGTCCTGGGCAAATGTCAAATCCTATAATTTATAATTTACAGACGGACGAATTATTACTTATTCCAAAATAATTTAAGACACTTTGGTAGGTTATCATTATAGCTAATACCTTAAATCCAATAGGTATTTAATGGACTCATACCAACTCTAAGTATTTAATTTGACCCTTAGAGTCCCAATTATTTCAAAAATACCCTTACTTTTTATTTTTGCACTATTACTCAATTCTGACAGAATTTTCAATAATCTTTGAAAATTCATATCTTGGCCTAGAAATACCCAATTAAGGTGGTTCCAAATTCTATGTGTCACTTATAAAGTCTATTTTAATATAAAAATACGTTTAACTACCACCTATTCATTAATAATTCACAGTTTTAAATTTGTCTCGCACTGCCAGAAAATCTTTCCAGTTTCAATATCTTAAATTCTAAAATTCATAAATAAATATATAGAACTCCAAATGGGATGGTTCAAAATCCTATATGATCCTATTTAAGTCAATTTTCAGGGAAAAATATTACCATTTATAAATTATAGCCAAAATATTTCCATAATTTCGTCAAACCTCGTCTGTACCATAAAACGTCCCAGATTCATCATCTAATTTTAAAAATTCATATCTCACTATTTATAAACCCAAATGATACATATTATATATAAAATTAAAGCTTAAGATGTCTACTTTCCTTCTGGAAACTTTCATAATTTTCGGACTAGGTTTGATTACCGAAATTTATTTTACAACCAATATGATTTCAGAGAAACTAACCGAACAACAACTCCTCTTATTTTCTAAAAATTATAGACTTATATATAATCATCCAAAAATCAAAACCACATGTATTCCCACATAATTTTTCGTGTAGAATTGATTGGAAACCTCAAATTTGAAAAATTCTCATTCCTTCTTCATGCACTATTTTTCCCAAAACAAAACCTCACAAGACAACAATTCATTATACTAGGTTCTTATGCTTCCCAAATTACCCAAAAATAGTCTCAAATCAACTAGAAAGAGTTAAGAATATGGGAAGGAAACTCACCTATATTAGGATATAGAGTTGTATGTAGAATTTGTAATCACTTCTTCCTTCCTCTGGTAGCACCGATCACTCTTACGTATCTCTCTTTCTCTATTATGTGTCTCTTGCTCTCTCTCTTTTTCACTCACTCTCTCTTTTCTTTCTTTTTGGATGTTGGCTAAGGAAAATGAGAAGTGTGTGCGTTACGTATAATTATGAGAGTGAGAGAGAGTATGATGTTTTTTTTTAATTAAAAATGTGTATGTGTGTGCCATGTGTGTGTGTTATTTAATTAGTTAATTGTGTGTGCATGAAATGCGTGTAAAGTGTGGGAAAAGGGTGTGTGTGTTTTAATTATTATAATATATATAGGTATATTTTTATCCTATTAATTACACACACTATGTATTAATTTTTCTCTTTGTCTAATTTAAGATTCCTTAAATTTCATAGCTTCCATAATTTAGCTTACTATCTAACTCCCATAAATTAGTCCTTAGCCTTTGAATAAATTTTGGTATGTTACAATTTCTAACTCCCATAAATTAGTCCTTAGCCTTTGCAAATCACATATGAAATATGCATACACGTATAAATGTTTCATGAGCAAGAGCTTTTACAATATAATAAAGGCAAAATTTTCTACTTACAGAAATCATTTGCCACAGAATGTAAATGCTCAAGATGTTTATTTCTTGAACTTTGTTCCCAAACTAAGAGACTTCTTGAACTTGTTCTCAAATCTCTGGAGGCTAAGATTTCTCCATCTCAAAAGCTTTATGGTTCTCTATGCTCTTGTGGTACGAAAGGGGTTCAAAAGCGACCTATATATATTGCGATGCTCATTAATTCATTTTTTCTATTAAGTCAAGGGTATAATTCCTTTTGATACTTAGAGTGCACGTAAAGGGTTTTCGTCTCTATCGACAAATGCACTTTTCGGGATTCGAACTTGTGTTCTCATCCTTATGGGGTAAGGCCGCTTACCATTTCAACTAACAACTTAATTTACATATAATTAAGTACACACACATACCATGG
Source organism: Albizia julibrissin (assembly GCA_037074505.1). Lineage (NCBI taxonomy): Eukaryota > Viridiplantae > Streptophyta > Magnoliopsida > Fabales > Fabaceae > Albizia > Albizia julibrissin. The sequence goes on along the minus strand of CM073481.1, from coordinate 15,063,359 downwards.
ATATTCACTTCATGGTTTTATTATTTTTCCAAAAAAATAAACACAAACATGAGGCGATTATGTTTTGATTATTTTGTCATATTGATTTTGTTTTGATTTGTATTGAGGTGAAATATAATATCAAACACAGAAATAGTTTGGTAAATTGTATTTAAGCCAAAAATTAATGTTTCTTATGCATGTAATGAATCCTGCTTTGAATAAATTACTTTGTACAGAAAATTCAAAGTATATCATTCATTTACTTGCTCTTTCGATAATTCTCTTGTTGATAAGCCTAAACTAATCCTATAATTATCCTGACAACTCAACAGTTTTATCTAGAACCTATAATTGTCCTGAAAACACTCGTCACTCAAGTTTCCCAACAAAAAATAAAATAAAATAAAAATAACATGGGAGAGAAGTAGAAGAGACAAATAGAAAGGAGACCCAAAGCCTTCAACTTGTCAATCTTTTTTCATATTTATTATCTAGATGGACCCACTGATACTTGGTGCTTTTTCAAGGTCCTATTATTAAGTATCTCGCTAAGTTGGCCCTATCAGACAAAGGTCCTCTTAAGCAGTTAGGGTGTCCCAGCAAGAGTTTTCTCTATACTTAGAGATAGAATTTGATACCATCTAGTTAAGGGGTCAAGGTACCTGGCACCAGGGCCAAACCCTCCTTGGTAGTTCGTCATTTTTCACTTTTTCTATTGTCTAACTTTAAAAAAAAAAAACATCACAGTATTATTCTTAGAGCAAGAACAAGATAATTATCATACCATAAATCCCACATGAAATTATAAATACAAACCTCCTTTTTTTTTTAGTTTTTCATATTTTTATTTGGCAGAAAACCTTCTTCATAGTTGAAGAGCTTTGATGTTATTCAATAATCCTTATGCCAGCATCATCATAATCACCGTACACAAGATAGACTATAGTCTTCTCCTGAATAATATGTTTACGAGCAAAGTCTAGTTTAACTTCAACTTCATTTCCCGGCACCAAATTAGATGATATCTTGCGCCATTCTTCTTCATTAGAACTAGTTTCAGAAGAATCTCGCTTGTAGAAATCAATGGAAGACTTTGTATAATTCTTTATCAGGAAACTAACAGGATAATACACTGATGATGATACTTGCAGTGATGAAAAGATAATGCAGATGACCATTGCTTTTAAGCAACGATTATCAACTTGAGACACTTTAAATGATACTGAGGACCCTTCATCTTCAAAGGCTAGCCAATCAGGATGATTATCTTCAGGAAGAGAATATTCAAGCTCTCTCTCACTCAATCCCTATATTGTTCCATCAACAAGAACAATGAGAACATATATAATAGAGGATCCAGTAACTTAGCTTGTATCTGACACTAATGATATTGGAATTTGTTGTCAAATGCAGGAGAATAAAGAAAAATGAAACAATATAATATGGGAATTGAACTATTCAGAACATAATCTTTATTATTGCCTATTTAAAATTTCAAATCCTCTTTATGTTTTCTCAGTTAACAACTATAAGGATATGGTGAAATTTTTGGGCTACCATTAGAGAAATAAGTGCACGAGTGTAATTTAGCTGGAATAATACTCCGTCCTGTACTTAATATAAGATATATTTACTTCATTTGATTAAATTAAGGAAGTTAGTTGGGTTAATTAATATGACATTTAATTTCTAAAATACTTTAGTCATCTTCCTTATTTCCCCATTCACTCTCCTTCTTGATTATTATTGAGAGAGCATCAATAAGAGTAAATTAGGAAAACATTGACAAATATAAAAACTATGTTTTATATTTAGGACCAAGATCAACTCTACTAGTAATAGCATTTCAATGTCATTTAGTTCCTTCTTATTCACTTTAGAGAAATCATCGTTATTTGTGCCTCCGTGTGTGTTTTGGGGGAATTAAAGTTGGAAAAAATTATTGAGAAATCCCCCATTATTGAAATATTTATTGCTCAATCTGCTCAAAATAAAAAAAAAAAGAATGAAATATTTATTGCCTAACGATACTTAAAATTTGTTTAAGGGCCTAGATCCTTGAGTAGGTGTAACTCATTTTCAGCAAATGCAACTCTTATAAGTTGTGTGATCATATATTCAACTATATATATGCAAATGTCTTCCGTTTTAAAAACTTTTGCACAAAGCTAATAATAGAGGTTGCACATAAAGCTGAAGAAGAGTTACACTCGATGAAGATAAATTATTTGATTATGCCCTAGTTTTGAGGCAAAATAATGGAAGACAAGTGCACATATAGATAAAGATAAATTATATACAACTGAAGAAGAATTGCACATGCTCAATAACTTAGGTACCTTTGGCCAATAAATTTGCCAAGTTGGGAATTTCAAGCAATTTTCCATTAAAAGGAAAGTTTTATTGTAAATATAAATATAGTTTATGCAATGATAGTAGTAATCAATATTTATTAAGACTTAAGAGGCAAGTAGAGAACCTGGGAAATACTCTTCACAAGTGAATCCATGACTTCGCTAAATCCTCCCACTTTTATAACAAGGGAAGTAGAAAAATTTGCAGCCTCTTCAATAGTGTCAACTTGGTCATGAAAACCAGTTGAAGCTAGGGGTTGTGTTGGCCCAGAAATCTGGAATGTCGTATAAGGTCTCCTTCTCAATATTCCACTGGTTAGGTCAGAAAAACTACGAAAAAGATGTGGCAATAAAAATGGCATGCTTGCTGCAAATTCATGAAGAAGGGACCTTGCATTAGTTCTTGGTGTCACCCATGATTGAATGAGAATTGGAAATACATCTCTGGGCAATCCTTCATGGCCACATATTGATACATGTGTGATGCTTCTTGATCTCACTAATGAAGGAGGAACTTGTGTTATAGCAGTTTCATTTGCCATTAGAGTTGTCAAGGATTGCATTTGGGTGATCCCATCTTCCAATTTCTCAAGTTTTGAACAGCCAAAAAGGATGAGAGTTTTCAGAGATTTCAAGTTATATATACCTTTTGGCAACTCACTCAGATCTTTACAGCCCTTCAGGTTTGCCAATATTAAGCACTTCAAATCTCCAATTGATTCATGAATCAAAGACAATCGTGGACAATCTTTAAGTATTAGCTTTTCAAGATTCGGTAGTCTTGAAAAATCAGGCGTTTCTCTCAATTTATAAGAATGACTTAAATTGAGAATTTTCAACTTGTCCAACAACTGTTGAAAAGAAACATTCTTAGACAACGTTCAAATATAGTTGGAATGATGGGTGAATGCTGCAACAAAAAGTAATACTCCCTCTAATCCTTGGCTAGATAACATTCAAATATAGTTGGAATGATGGGTGAATGCTGCAACAAAAAGTAATACTCCCTCTAATCCTTAGCTAGATGACTAATTTTCATATTAAGAAAATTAGAAAGTTAGTTATATTTGGAAGAAAAAAATTGTATGTCGGTTTCCCTACAATATCCTTTTTAATTACTTATATTGGAACTACCCATGTACGAAAATACTCTTAATATGTGCAATATTGAAAGGGATTGTTTGAGGGGAAACTTTTAAATTAGGGAGATAAAATGGATTAAAGTCTTATATTTAAAATCAATGTAAACCTCTTAACTATAACATTTCGAGCCAGAGGAAGTATTGTTTACTTTAAATTCTTGAGAAGAATTCATGAAATACCTGACAATTCCTCCATGCTTGGCTGAGAAAACTATATCTCAAGTCAATGGCAACTGCATTTTCTTGACAAAAATTATGGGGCATGTAACTTGAAGGAAATCCATGCCAACGGAGCCATCGCAGATCTTTTGATAGATATTCATAGTTGCCATCAAGTTTTACATGGTCAAGTTGAAGCAATTTAAGTCTCTTCATCATCTTAAATCCCTTCGTATCAAAAGATTGTGTTTCTGACAGATTCAAAGCCAGTCCTTTAACATTGATTGTTCCCTATGAAAGATGAGCATGATGAGAAACGAAAAGAAAATCCAGATATATAATTTGATTATTTCACCTAAGAAAATATAAAAAGGCTGAGATAACTATAATTAGCAAGCAAAAGGTAGTGAGTGCATAATGATGAGTAAGAAGAAAATTTATTGAATATTGCAATATGAAAAGATCATAAACTGGATGAGAAAATTCTTACCCTACGGTTTCTTAACACATCAATCACGTTGTTAGGAAGCCATAATCTGCTACGATTTCCAGGTTCATCCGGTGACTCTTCACGAACAATCTCTCTTCCCATGTCGCGGATTAAATTATGCATATCAAGTTTATTATTTTTATCAACTCTTAGGAGGCTCAACTCTATGAGTCGGCTAATTCCAATACCTGCGTGAAGCCCACAACCATTTAATATTTGTGTAGCATAATTTCTATCCTTTCCAATGAAGAAACAACATATATCCAAGAATATGTTTTTCTCGAAATCATTACTTAGACCGTCAAAACTTATTCTCAACTTTTTGTGTATTTGATGATTTGGAATTTCTTTTAGACTATCCAAAACAGATTCCCAAGCCTCTTTTGGCCTATCCAAGAGATAAGAACCAAGAACTTCAAGAGCTAATGGCAACCCTTCACAATAAGCAATTATACTTCTTGAGTGCTCAATTAAATCCTGCATTGGCCTTGCTTGTCTGAATGCATGCCAACTAAAAAGTTCAAGAGACTCGTTATCATCCATTTCTTTCACCTTGTATACATTATCCACTCGAACGATGTCAAGTACATGTTGGTCCCTCGTAGTAATGATTATTCTACTACCTGGACCAAACCATTTACGACTCCCACATAGAGCATCAAGCTGAGCTTCGTTAGTGATACTATCTAGCACGATTAGTGACTTTTTATGACGAAGCCATTCTTTCATTCTACCTTTCCCCAATTCAACGCTATTTAGTGGCATCTTCCCTGTTTGTAAAATGTCTGAAAGAAGTTGTTCTTGCAGATCCACAAGGTCCTTTTCTGACCTTGAAGCTTCTCTAATGTTTGCAAGGAAGCTTTTAGCCTCAAATTCTTTTACAACTTCATTATAAATGGCTTTGGCAATTGTTGTTTTGCCAATACCCCCCATTCCAAGAATCCCAACCACCTTGATCTCATTTGATTGGTCACTTAACATTTGGGTGATTTCCTTCATGCGAGATGTTAGCCCCACAGGATGATTTGTGACAAACAAATTTGTGTTGTCATATAGGTTCTTGGTGACAGTGTCAATAACAAGGCCGATCAACTCAGCTTCAGTTCTGGCAACAAAGATAATAAATTAGAGATCAATAAAAATCTACAAAATGTTGCGTGCAGTTTTGAGTAGACACTTGATATACTATTGGACAATTCCAAGACTATTGGGAGAAAAACACAAAAATCCTTCCAAATTTTGAGATCTCAATTCAAAACCCATAATGATGACATATAATCATCGTGAAATCTCTAAGAACTAGTTTGATTAAATTTTGTAGTAAAATTACATAAATGACCTTAATTTGAGAAAATAAAATAAAATGACAACAATAGTTTAAAATAAGAACGTTAACTTATCAAGTGACAATGACAACAACAAGACAGTGACAACTAATTTAAGTGAAATTTCTTGTTTAATATCAATGACTAGAATGGTCTAACAAGAAACAAAATTTATCAAATGATAACAATAATTAAGTCAGTGACAACTAATTTCATTGAGGACAATTAGGTCAATTCACAAAAACTTAATTGCAGAATAAAAAGTCCTTGGGGATTTATAGGAGTTAAGCCATTTTGAAGGGCAATTTTGGGATTATCATATTTTGGTCCTTGTTTATCTTTATCCAACGATTGTTTTCTCTTTATCGGATATTAACTATTTTTTTAAACTCAAAATAAATAACTTTTTTTCAACTAAAGCATATAAACAAAAAACGAAATTAAGCTTATAGAGAAGTGACTAAATAAAAATAATTTACCCATTACGATGAGAGTAGTCCCATCCAGCAATATTGGCAACTTCATTGAGTGCTCTTGTCCAATTCAACTTTTGTTCTTTGCTACACGTGGTTTTCTTCATGAGCTTTTTGAATTCACTTCCAAAATCACCAGATTGCTTCCGTACATGTGATGGTTCCACGCTGAAGAATATAGGAAAAACTTGTTGCCCAACTGTTCTGTGACATTCCATAATTTTTTCTAGTTCTTGCATGCACCAACTTGAGCCTGCATAATTGACTGACAGAATAAGGATTGATGTTCTTGAACTTTCAATTGCTTCGATTAGTGTGGATGCGATCTTGTCTCCCCTTCTAATTTGATTATCCATGAAAACCTCAAGACCAGCCCTTTTCAATGCTTCGTGAAGATGAGTTGTAAAAGACTTGCGTGTATCTCCACCACAGAAACTCAAGAACACATGATACTTATATTTGGGTTTTGGCTTATTAGGGTTTATTCCCTTTCCAATCTCTTGCAACAATTCATGCATATGAAGCCTATTATTTGTGTCAACTTTTATCAGGCTCCTCTCAATGAGAGTTTTTACTCCCATTTCTACTGGAAATTGAAAGCCACTTAGTTTTTGTGTAACAGAAGATTTCTCCTCACCCACATAAAAGTATGCAATATTAAAGAACATTCTTTTCTCTGAGTCATCTAAATACTCAACACTTATTTTCATCTTCTCTTGTATTTGACTTGCCGGGATGGCTTTCAATTTCTTCAATACACTTTCCCACTCTTGTGGTGTCTTCTTGTACAAAAGCGAGCCAATCACTTCAAGAACTAGTGGCAATCCTTCACAATGAAGGATGACACTTTTTGCAAGATTAATGAAAACATTGCTTGCACTAGTTTGCTTGAAGGCATTCCAACTCAACTTGAAAGCATGCCAGCTTAAAAGCTCAATAGATTCCCTTTTGTCCATTTTTTTAGCCTCGTAAACATATTTGACTTTTAGTTGATCAAATATATGCTTACTTCTTGAAGTGATGAGAATCATACTCCCAAAACCAAAACAGTCTCGGCTTCCGCACAATGTCATAAGTTGTTCTATATGATCAACATCATCAAGCACTACAAGTGCCCTTCTATTCTTTAGAGCCATCTTTATTTGTTGGATGCCTGTTTCAGTGTCATATTTCTTCAAATCTTTTGTCCCAGTAATATCTGAAATAAGTTGTTCTTGGAGAAGAACTTGACCTTTGTCTTTGTCCCACACTTTCTTGATACTTGCCACAAAGCTTTTGCTCTCAAAATTGACACTGATTGCATCATAAATCATTCGAGCAATGGTTGATTTGCCAATGCCTACAACTCCACATATGCCCACTATGATCACTTCTTCTTTCCTCACATTGATATCTTGTGAGTAGTATTTGGACAAATGAAGGACTTCTTTCATCCGATGTTGTATTGGTACCAGATGTGGTGGGACATCCAAGTATGTTGAATCAAGAAATATCTTGATAGAGTGAGTGATTTCTCTGATTCTTTTGCTATATCTGTTTGACAAAGTAGCTTTTAAACTCAGAAGGAAAAAACTCATTTATACAAGAATGATATCTCACACAGATGTATACAAAACACAAATACATCCTCCGTACAGGATTTTAAGGCATGCGTTTGATTTATCATGAGATTTTATCAAATTCGACCCAATAATTTGACCATATGAATTTACAATTAAATTATTTATTTATTCCCCAAAGAATACTATATAAAAGCCTTTGGTGCGGTTCATTGAAAAAAGAAAATTTATAATAATTTACCAATACAACCAAGTTTTGAATCCTATTTTTTAAATGCACCAGAGCATGAGTTGAACATTACTCTTCTTTTAACAAGGTGGTATCAGTCAATCCGTGCAGCTTTTTATATGGAATAAAAGATTCAGCTTTTTATTTTTTTTCCTTTTAAATCCTTAAATGATACTACTTTCGGTATTAAATATAATCCTCAGTTGATTTTTTCTGAGAAAATTAACAAAGCTAATTAATTGACTTTAAAGCATTTATATTTATAATTTTTTCTTTAAACTAATTTGTATGACTTATAAATTGATATATAATTTAATCATACATAATATATAATATGATTAAGTAATTTATTTAGTTTCTTTAATGTTTCAAAAAAAAATCAGTTAGGTCTTATATTTAAGACCGATGTAGTATTCATTTTATGTAACAAATTTCATGTCAATTGGGTTTAGTTTTAATTATTTTAAGCTTGCTTGAAATTTTCACTTATAAGCGACTTTTTTGTAGAACTGTGAAATTGACAATTGTAACTTTTGTTTGGATTTTAAGGGGTTTATTGGGCACAAATAAAACTTATTAGAGTGTTAGATTGTGGAATACTCATGGCTTGTAATATATTTAGGTCATTGTCTCTGCGAGTAGATATGGATTACTGGGCTTTTATTATGGGATATGAATCTTAATCTATGTGGGTTTTGTTGGGTGAAAATTGAGTTTTGTAAGTATTGAATTACGTTTGAAAATTCAGGTAAAAAAAAAATTACGTTCGAAAATCTTGATATTTGCTTTTGGGATGGGTTGGGTACTTCTACGGCTTTGTTCCTGGCTTACCCTTCTCCCTTCGTTTACTTGACGGGATTGAGATAACTAGTATTTTTCTTCTGTCCCCCCCCCTGAATATTTATTTCCATAATGGCAAACATTTTGCATAATTAAATTATATTACTAAAATTAATTAGTGTTGGACCTTGAATCGAAATTATATTTGTACACTGCTTTTGAATGATTTGATTTGGCTTGTTTTACTATTGAATTGAATATACATCTTTTAGCCTTTTTATTACCATGTGATGATGGCTCAATATTACTCTAAACTACCATTCAATGGCCAGGAAAGTAGAAGGTAATTAAGTGTGGTCGCTTGTGACCATTTCACTAAATAATTTTCCATTAGCTTGGAAATGTAAGGTGCTTGGGTATAATGGCCCCCACTAATCTATATCCCAACGGATTGTAGAAGGTGAAAGGAAAATCCAAATGTGTGGGTGTCTGTGTGTGTGTGAGAGAGAGAGAGAGAGCAACAAAACAACTCAAAAAATAATAGGTATGGGATAGGATCAGCAACAGCAAGAGATTAATCTGCCGTGATGTTATTTTGCGACGGCAAATCTACAATAGCTATGTGAAATAATTGTCTTTCTCAATCATGCAAAGTATAGATGAACTTATAACATTCTAAATTTTGGATTTTGAAACTTATTTTAAGTCTAAATAAGTAGGCTGTTGAACTCAGAGTAGAATAAGTTTCAAAAGAGTTCTGAAAAGATAGAATAACTCCTAAGAACAAAAATCATAATTAAGTTAAAAAGCACTTCTAAGAAGATAGCTTAAATAATTTTAAAGATCACAGAGAAGTAACCAAAATTGGGAAATAAGTCCTATAAAGAAGGCCAGAAGGAATATATATTTGTAAGGCCTATAGGAGAAGAACAGTGACATCTATTAAGATCAGTCTTAAAGGTCTGTTTGGCACGAGTGAGATGGAGAGGACAGGAAAGGAAAGGAAATGTTAATGACTTCAATTTGAAAGAAATAACTAAGCGGGGTTAAAAAGTTTTAATAAAAAGAATATATAATATAAAAGAGTTAAAAGTTTTAACCGGTTTAAGTTGAACTTGTTAAAATTTTCTCTCCCCTCCATTTGCCTCATAGCAAACAAAAGGTTAGAGAATAATCAACGCAGTATATCTAATGAAAGAGAGACAGGTGATAATTAGTGAAGCCAAAAGGTAAAAATTTTGTGGACATAATTGACCTTAAATCTCATGGACTACATTGAATACATATGATAGATAGTCACCTGGAACACTTGGCTGAGATTGTACATCTGGAAAGAGAAGTAGCTTCAGCAAAGGCGCTTCTCCATTTGAAAAACTCTTGTTTCTGCAAATCTCCTCTGCTCATTAACTCTGCAATACTTCCCATCTCCTGACGTACACCTGTCAAGTTCACACCACAAAACACAGGAAACACTTTCTTTCCCATGTTTTTGTGATAATTAATGATTATATCCAGTTTATCCAAGCAATATCTGGACGAACCGAAGTGTTTTGTGAAAACAAAGATAACTATTCTTGAAAGTTCGATGGCTCTCAACACGGCAGGTGAGATTGGCTCATCTTGGTCAATGTATGTCTTGATTGAAGCATCCCTTAAAGAGGTTTCAAGAGAAACTATGGCTTGGCATTTGGCTTGGTACGTTAAGAAGACATCGTAACGACGGCGTTCTTCGTTTGATGGCGAAGGATTAATGGGGCTTGATGATGGTGAAGGAGAAAAGGCCATGGAGGACTTGGATTGGATTGTTTCAGATGAAGAAGAAGAAGACCGAGAGAGAATTGGTTTGTGTTGAGACTATGTGCTGTTAGTTTTCTTGACAAGGCAAATGAATGAGAGAGAGAGAGAGAGAGAGAAACAAGATAGAATTTTTCTATGGTTGGTTGTTCAGTCAATTATCCAAATTCATATTTGTAATTTATTATTTAACACGCAATGATAAAGTAATCAAATAATTGTCATTTATAATTTTTTCTTTTTTTTTCGATTGAGATTTATAATTTTCTTCTGTGTCACAGATATAGCAAAAGAACAATTTTGGCCGAGCTGTTATAACCGTTGACTATTTGCTTGTTGAATCTTAATATGTATGATAAAGTCTTCACTATTATCCATCAATCCCTAATTAACAAACTTTGCCCCTTGGACTTTAATTACTATTGCTTGAGAGAGACAGAATCCAAGTTTAAATAACAATTGGTGGTGCAAGAAAAAGGCCACCGTGAGTTAAATGCAGTAGCGGCGGTTTTCCCCTTGCGCGTGAGTGAAATATGGACCTAACATTTTTTATTAATTTTTTTTAGAAAATCTAAAATTTATTTTATGAAAGTGCTTACCAAAAAAATCACCTATTTTATGATTTCAGTTTTTGAAGTCTTACCGGGCTGTAATATGTTTTCATTGCCATTGTAGCTGGTGATTTAATGGTGTTCATCTGATTCAAAGTGCACCCAACATCTCTCAAGTTTGTCCTATATAAGGAGAGCTCAACAAGAGGTTCATGCATCGCCCACACTAGAATCCTCGAGCTCTCTATTCCTCCACTAAAGCTTTCGAGCTTTCTCTTCATTTTATATTCTTTCTACCTACTAGTTGCTTTTATATTTTGCAGTTCTATTCACCTTGTGTTTACAAGAAATGTCTGTTTTATTCTTGGGAGTGCTATTTCCTCTCAACCAGTGGTTACAGAATAGCTCTTAGGTGCAGTGTCCTTGAATGTGACTCAGATTATATAGTGTATTTGCAGGAACTACACCAACAATTGGCCTATCAGGCTGTCAATGTTGATGATTATGAGAAATTCTTACGTGAACCCAGTTTGTCATGTTATTTGTAGTTTAACCAATTAAAATACAATAGCTCATGAGTAGATTTGTTACCTACTAAATATTAATTAGCACATTAATACAATTAAAAGATTTCACAAGATTTACTCTTTTGATTACTTGTGAAATTTTAATTAAGCTAAGGGATTTATTTTTTTAAGAAAAAAAAATGTGAATTACATAAGCAACCAATTACAAATAATATTTGTTGAGTATTTAACCGGTTAGATCATAAATAATAATATGAAAAACCATATTCATATAAGAATTTCTGGATGATTATAATTAATATAGTCATCAAGCCTACCCTTTTGGAATTATACGTGTCGAAAGAATCCAAATGTCTTATCATAGTTTTCATAAATAATAAGTTTGATTATTTTTTCTGATTATTAATATAACCAAATTTTATAATTTAGTTTGAGTAGATAATAATACATAGTGTTAAGAATAAATAGAAATATGCATGATTCTTCTCATAAAAAAAAAAAGAAAAGAAAAGAAATGTGCATGATTCTTTTCCCAAACAGAAGTCAAAATGGCCATCTATTAAATAAGGTTTAATGGATAAAAATGGCCATAATTTTTTTTTAAAAGTGCACCTACCATGATAATTTTTTTTAGTGAAAATGTAACATTGAACTTTTAGAAATAGAGTAAAATTAAGTGACACTTCCATTAAAACTAAGTAACTGTAACTTATTCTAGTATTAAACTACCAAAATATCACTAACTCAAAAATTTAATTTTTTCTGCCAAACTCAAAAAAATAAAATAAATTAAAACCCTCCCTCTGAATAAAAAACACATATAAATTTAATACTTAATTAATTTATTTAAAGCCGGTTACTTAATTAATTATAATTAATAAATAAAAATATATATAAATTAAATCAAACATATGAAATATTTTGTAACTAAAAGATATAAGATTAACCACCACTTAATATATTTGTATTCAAACTATATCATCATCTATGATATTTACAAACCATAAATAGAAGATATTAGAGAGATTATCTCAAAAAATCTAGCTGAAAAAATCAGCGGTTTTCTCTTTTAAAAATAAGCTTTCATGCCTTCCATCTAAACTGAGTTAACGGTTTAAGACCTCGCCATTCATTTCTGACTCGTCAGTTATAAGAAACAGAAATCAACAGCCCCAATATCTTAAAACTTCCAATCAGTGGTCGGCAAACAGAGATGAATAAATTGGCAGCAAAGCAGCAAACATGAGTGGTAAGAAATTCTATTAAGCTCAAATCAGCAACCAGAAAGAAACTCCTCAGACTAGAATCTGAATCATGCTTAATCAAATGTCTATAAGTAAATTTTGTTTTCTTCTCTTGGATTTTTTGCGAATAAAATTCCTGGAGATGAACGCTAGGACAAATCCACAGGGCAGGCAGGGCAGAGTAGAGCAGATCAGTCGAGAAAATCGTCGACCACCAACTACTTGCATGGAGGGTGTTGAGAGACTGTTTGCGAGGAGAATATAGCTACGAAACCCAGAGTAATCTTCGAATTCAGGTAGATCTAGAACTGGAGAAGTAAGGTTTCAGAGCTGAATGTGGGTATGGGGAAGATGCTCGCATGGAGGGTGTTGCAAGTCTGTTTGCGAGGAGAAGGGAGTGGGAGAATGATGAAGAAGACGGAGACGATAGCCCAGATGGGGATGCAACGGCGGTGGCTGAGAATGGGATCAAAGGGGATGAGGGAGATGATGCGGCTGAAGGGCTGAGAAAAGAAGGGAGGTAGAGCTTTTGAGAGATTGAGCCCGGAGGAGGGTAGAACAGGAAATTAAAAAATTCATGTGTTTTGACCTTTTAAATAGCGTGGGGCCCACAAAAATATACTGAACCGTGATTGAAACGTCATTTTCAACCATTTTTAAAAATTTATAATTACTTGACTTTCCTCCCAAAAACAGTTTATGCCAGTTTAGTTTATATTTATGTATAAACTTGATTTACGTAAATTGAGATAAGATTCCTTCGTATATTTATTTCCTAAGTCATAAAAGTTATCTCATAGATCGTAAAAACTATTTCGTATATTATAAATTACGATTAAAATATATTTTTATAAATTTCAATTACTATTTCAAACACATTCTATATTGATGAACGATTTTTGAGAAATAGATATTTTTTCCCTACACCCATTAAACAAATAGGTCTTTTTTACAAAGAACGCCGACCGCAGATTATATCGCTGTAATATATATATGGTAAGTAATTTCCATGAAAAAGAGGAGGGATATATAAACTTATAATGAATTTTAATCACTTAAGTAGCTTAAACTATTTGGATAATTTTGATATAATAGATAGCTATAATATAATATAATAACGTATATACACTTAAAATAATATTAAAACCAATATTAAAAAGTAACAATTACATATCCATGACAATTATCATTGTAATACATGAAAGTAGATTGAAAAATAATTTTTATTTAATTATTCATCATTCATATAAAACACACATACGATATATATATATATATATATATATATATATATATATATAAACCAAATGACTTGAAATATCTAAGCATTTGAATGGCTAATTATTAAAGTAGTACAAATAGGAATATAAATGATGAAATTATTTGAGGGAAGAGGAAGCCAAATAATTAATTTCATCATTCATATTCCTATTTGTACTACTTTAATAATTAGCCATTGGTGTTTATATATATATAGTATGTGTGTTCAGTCATCATAAAAAATGTTCTTACTCATTGAAAAAGTCAAGTCAATATTACCCGTTTCTACTTTTCCTCCTGACCCTTTCCTCTTCTATTTTTATATAGGCACAGGTATTTTTTCATTGAAAACAATATTATTTAAGGTATTATTAAAAATTAATTGTGGACAAATTTCCTAATAATTTGAAAATTGTTTTATCACGTTACTAGGGGTGGCAACCCCGCTGGTGACTCTATCCTCTATGTTTCTATTTTCTTAATATATATATATATATATATATATATATATATATATATATATATATATTATTAGAGACAATCTTATTCAAAATGTTATAGGGCATTTGACATTATTTCAAGGCAAAATTTCAATGCACGCCCTCTATAGCTATTTAATATGATAATATCAAAGAGCCTCAAAGTTTTCTGAAACTTCACTGCACCCTTTAAACTAAACTGAAATTAAGTTTTTTGGCTGAAAAGACATTTATGCCATTGTCTTGTATATGCACTAATGTAAAATATTATATTTGACATCAATTAAAAATGTATTATTACTACAACATATAGGATGTAGTATAAATTAGAGTAGTGAAAAATAGATATTATGACGTTAGTTAAAATGAACCTGATGCCATAAACGAATATATTATGGTATCGGTTACAAATGACATAACACTGTAAAGGAATACAAAAAAAAACAAATTGGTTTACCATAGGTGTTGCCATGTCATTGGCCGACCACTGTCATTCGACCGACCACATCATGTCCATATCAACGCCTTGTTCAGGTCACAAATTGGATGCATTTTGTGACAAAAGGAGGATTTGAACTCTGGCGTTAGTTAAAATGAACCTGACGCCATAAACGAATATATTACGGTATCGGTTACAAATGACATAACACTGTAAAGAAATACAAAAAACGAACAAATTGGTTTACCATAGGTGTTGCCATGTCATTGGCTGACCACTACCATTCGACCGACCACATCATGTCCATATCAACGCCTTGTTCAGGTCACAAATTGGATGCATTTTGTGACAAAATGAGGATTTAAACTCTTGACTTTGCGCACGTACTAATATGCTTTTACCAATTGAGCTATGTTGAACTGGAAATCTTTATTTACAAAATTATATATATATATATATAATATTATTGAAAAATTCATATATTTTAACGAAAAATAAGTAACAATAATATTTATTTATTTATTTTATTATTGTATTTATGTTATAATTTTTATAATTAATCTGTTGGAAATCACCAACAGAAAAAATTACGTCACTAGCTTCATTTTTTAATAGTGAAGGACCTATTTTACTGAGTCAGTTAATAAGAATCTGACACAGTAAATAAATAAATGTATTACAATATCAAACCAAAATACAACTGATGTCATAATAAAAGAAAATTATTTAATTGATTATGATATATGTTCTTGTCTAAATTGATACCATATTTACATATTACGGTGATAGTTATAATCATAATTGATGCCATATTAAAAATATAATTATTTTAAACACCTTAAATTTTATAGTCTCTCATTTTATAACCTACTTCATATGCAACCAATTAATATACAACCATACAAATTTATGGTTTAAAAAATGTCATGTTAATATAACTATAATATTTTTATTTTTAAACCTTTGTTTTCATTATTTAATTAAAATTTTTAAATGTTATATTTAAAATATATATTTATTTTTCAATATATATATATATATATATTACAAAACAAATTTCAAAACTTAATTTAAATCCTTAACTACTGTGTCTTGTGCTTACTAAACCGATGCTATAAATGCTAATATGGCATCTGTTTGAAGTGCATCTGATGAAAAAATATCATAAAATTAATTATAGCATCGGGTGCTTATACAGTTGATGTCATAATATAAATTATAACATCAAGTACACTTAAAACAGTAAAAATATGTCATATCCATTACCACTTTTGTTCTTCAAGTAATTGATGAGAAATCATGTAGTTAAATTAGTATTTTGTACTTGTGATGGATGAAATGATCTTGTAAATTCCCACATATATTTTGTAAATACATATATTTGACTAGTAAATTCTCACATCTATCTTGTAAATAGCATATATTCTTGTGAATATGCTCCTTGTCTTGTATATGGTCGAGATGGTCTTGTAATTTCACTTATTTATCTTGTAAATAAGCATATTTGACTTGTAAATTTCTCTATGTGTCTTGTAAATAATCATATTTGACTTGTAAATTAAAGGCACAATTGTTTTTTCACCCACAAATTTTAATTCCAGTTTAGTCTTAGGGTGCAGTGAAATTTTAGAAAGTCTTAGAGGCTGTTTGATATTAAATTATGGCTTCAGAGGGGTGCAGTGAAATTTTCCCTTATTTCCAATTATTGGGCTGAAGAGGCTTACAAATCCATATTTTTATGATATATTTTCATACTTTATTTGGGGATTTTTTCATAGTTATTGAACTTAAAATGCCTTTCTTGTGATAAATTGTGACTAAGAGTAAATACATTAAATTAGAACTAAAACGGGCAAAATTGTCAAAATAATTGTAATTACTCTTAATCATTGATTTGTGAGAATATTTGATGTTGGTTTAATTTTTTTTTTCATATTTGGTTTTATTTTTTTAATTGTAGGTGTTTTGGAAGAAAATTGGAAAATGTAGAAAATGTCAACTGGGATGAGAATTGATATTTTTTAGGATGAGGGAAAATTATGGAAAAAGCCCTAGAATTTTTGGAAACTGCAAATCATAAGGGCTATGGATAGGGGTTTTTTGACCATATAAGAGCTTAATATGGGGTTGCTTTTGTGGCTGTATGGAATGATGTATGAAGAAAAGGATAAGAGAAAATTATATAAAATGACCTAGAGTTTTTCAAAATTATAGTTTAGCACTATAAACATTTTAAAATTTTTAGTTTAGTCCCTCTACAAATGTTTTAAGATTTGAAGCTAGGTCCCTGCATGAAACAAAACATTTTGCAGAGACTTAGGTATGAAAACTAGACCTTGAAGCTTGACACACCAGTAAAAAAAATTAGCCCCTTGAACAGATCCTCTCTATCGTCTTTTCTACCCTCACTCACCACCTTCGATGGCCACCCACTCCACTGTCTACCACCATCTTGGTCGCGACCTTCTTCTATCTCACCACCATCCATCTTCCCCTCTAGCCTAAATCTCAATTTCATAGAATTTAAACAGAGGCAGCCATGAGCTTGAAATCGAGCACGGACCTTCACATTATCAACCACCATCATCTTCCTTCTCTGTTGCTAGCGTCATACCTTCCTTCACCATTGGTGACCTCAACTAGCAGACACTATGTTCATCTCCACCTCACCTTCCTCTATTCATCTATTCCATTGTCAACCACTAATTTTCCCTCTCCTTCATCAAGCTCGTTTTCCCAGTGGTGATTTCCATGTATAAAACTATAAATGTGTGCGGTAGGGCTGCGTTGATGGTTTGCAGTGGCTGATCTCTTTTCTCCTAGAGCAATGACTTAAGTCTTGATGCTTGGAACTTCATAGGGAGTGCTCAACTATCTAATTTGTATATTTAATCTTTTATATTAATTAAATTCTAGGTTTAGAGTTTCATTAATATATTGGATTGGAATATTATATTGGGGTTCCATGCAATTTCTTGAGATTAGATGTGTATTTGTTTTAAGAGACAATCATAAAGTTTCGTGGTTTTGTTTAACATACATACTCCCATGCCTCACCTAAATGGTACAATTGCAAACTTTTCCTGCTTATATTCACCCTTCCTAGGTCCCTTTTGACTTTTCCCCCACAATAATAAGTTAATAACCACAACCAACTTTCTTCAAGTGAAAAGAAGATGAAAGTAATAATTGTGAATATGAAAAACCCAAAAAAACCTATTTAATTTACACCTACCTTCAAAGAAATGAATCACGAGTAAAGGTAATGATTGTGCTATAAAGTCTCAAGGGCTTACCTTTCAAATCCGGTAGCAGGATCTCTACAATGAAACACCAAGTAAAAACCAACAAGCAAGTTAATAATAGGGAAAATTATAGAAAAATACAAAAAAATTGGGAAAAGACAAGGTGTTGCCAATTGTTGAAATCCTAGGTCAGAATCTCAGTAGGAATCTAGAATTTAAAATTTTGATCAAAAGACCAAAATGCCCTGAGTAAAGTGGCAAGTAAAAAAACATAAGAAGGTGCACAACGGGAGGAAAGAAAGGGAAGGTGGCGTGAAAAGTGAGGAGACCAAAGGAAGGAAAAGTGATGAGAAAGCATGAGTAAGCAATTTTGTACATAAATAATCTTTGTTGTGATTCATCCATCTAGATGGTGGAATAATGGTTCTAGTTTATGATTGGGGTTTCTAATTTTGAAAGTTTTGTTTTATGGGTAAGGGGGTCTTAGGTGAAGATAGAGATAAGGTAGTGGCTTTAAGCTAATGGGAGAATCTTCATACTTGTGTGATCAATTTCATTGTGTTTGGTTGCATTATTGTTAAAGATTGTCCCTTTTTTGTTGTTGGTTGCAGATTAAGGACTTAACGCGGATGGGTCTTGCGTGGGTATAAACTTTGGCCATCAATAGTAAGGTTCGGGGAGGGTGTTGTTATTAGTGAAGATGGAGATGTGAAAAGATATTATGTTGCTGTTAATAGTAGATGCACGATGATAATCGGGGGGGGGGTGTTGTTAATAGTAAAGATGGAGATGAGTTAATATATTGTGTTGCTGTTAATAGTAGATGTAGGGTGATGATACGGAGGGGTGTTGTTAATAGTGAAGATGGAGATGTTAAAATATATTGTGTTACTGTTAATAGTAGATGCAGGTTGAAGATATGGGGGATGTTGTTAATAGTGAAGACGGAGATGTTAAAATATATTGTGTTGTTGTTAATAGTAGATGCAGGATGATGATATGGGGAAGGTGTTGTTAATAGTGAAGAGGGAGATGTTAAGATATATAGTGTTGTTTTTAATAATAGGTGCTAGGTGATGATATCATAAGTTACTTGGTTTAATAAATATTGTCTCACAAGTTTACTGAACTGACATAATGATGAGTGGTGTCTTTTTTTTTTGGTAGGTAGGCATGCAAAATGACATGTAATGAAGGGTCATCATTTTTAAAGGAACTATATTTCCATGTTGGAGGGAAATTTGTGTGTAATAATGAAGGTAAAATTCAATAAAATGGTGGTACGTATTGTGAATGTGAAGTGCATAAAAGAAGTGATAACACTTACAGATTTGAGGTTGATGATATCATTATGGCTTGGTATTGATTGTAATATGTGTGAAATGAAATATACAGTGAGCTTTAATGAGAGGATACTAATAGATTTAAATGATGATGGTGAAGTTTAAATCCTTTTTGCCTATAATGATATGAGTGTGCATGTCTATATAGCACCAAAAAGGAAAGATTGTAACACTCCATTTTTAATCACTAATATTCCATGTATATAATTGATACATTTAATGGAATAAAATGGTGCATTGTGGTGCACATCAATTGTAAAAAATATTCCAATTACCGGTTACACACAACTTGGCCAAGTAAGGACACAAAGGAGCAACAAATATCTACTTTAAGGCCTAACATGGTAACCTAATTGGAGCATAGAATGATACAAATAATGGCCTAATAGGAGTTTCATAAATTCGGCCAAATCAAGGGAAGAAGAGCAAGAAATAATTTATTACAAGAAATAATTTATTATACTAAATCACAAAAATGTAATGGCAAAATTGTAATTTGTCATAACACAAGAAGCAAATATTTTCCCCATAATTTTATCAATAATTTCGGTCAAAGGGGGAAAGCAAAAGAGAAAAATGGCTAGTTGGTAATTAATAATCCTATTTTGGGGTGTTATTACCAAGGGAAAATCAAAGTTAGAAAAACAAGTCAAAAAGCACCAAGACATAAATTAATGCTTGCAAGATATAATTGTAGGAAATGCAAGAAGCCTTATTATTCTCTCTATTTTCTCCTAGTCATTTCGGTCAAGGAAAAGGAAATAAAGGGAAATACATATGCTTGTTGACCAATATTGATTCAAGAAGAAAATTCTTGACTAATCACAAGAAAGCATATGTTAAAGCAAAAAGGCAATATGACTTCAATTAATTGCTTGGGAGGAGTAATAAAGAAATTAAATATCCTCTTTTTCTCCATTGCATTTTGGTCAATAAAAAGGGAATTGTAAGAGAAATATATATAAGATTATATTAATGCAAGAAGAGGGAAAAAAACCAATCACAAGCTAGCACCTATATAAAGCAAGTTGTGATATTTTAAGAAGCAATTATGGAGATTAAAAAACAAACCAATATTCCCTTTTCTCTTATACATATGGACAGTAAAATGAAGGGGGAAATAAAGGAAATGGATTTATGTGGTGTATATTAAAAGAAGAAGTAAAATTGTGGTCAAGGAAATTCAAGACTAGAATAATTACCATTAAATTCATATTATGTGATAAAACAAAAGTCATCACTCTCTCTTTCTCTTCATTTCCCATTTTGGCCAGCAGCTGAAACCAAAGAAAGAGAGAGAGATTCAAATACTTTAAGAGCAAAAGAGGAAGGTCTAGGGTTCCAAGTGCAAGAATCAAAGGTAAGAGCATGAAAACTTGGTGTTTATGCTTCCTAATTACCTTGAAACTTCTTCTAACATCTTCTCCTCCATTAAATCTATGTTTTTAAAGACAAATCAAGAGTGTAGAGAGAGAGGCAGAAGACTTTCTAGTGAGAGAAAGAGTAGGAATCAAGAGGTAATCACCAAAACTTAATCCTCTTGTCTTATACAATGTTGTTGTGATTGTTGTTGTGGAATTTGCCTTGGATTTCTCTTGATTTGTAAATTTGGGCTAAAGCAAACCCTAGGAGAAATGCTGCCAAAATTTCCTCTAAACAATTTCATTTAGTGTTTAAGTAGTTAATCATGTGATTAGAAGTGATAAGGAAGTGATTAAACAACATAAATCAAGAAAACACAACTTTCTTCCTAAGAACACCATTTTTGGTCAGAGGAAGAATAGGGAGAAGGAGTGGAAATTTTTTAATTTTAATGGTTCCATTGGATTTAGAAGGAAAAATTATGTATACGTAGGTATGCAAGTGTTCATGATTTTTGGATGTTTGTATACAAATTTGGGAATTTATGAAGTTTAAGGGCATGCTGTTTGATTTGCCTCCTGTGAGGCAGTGATATTGTGCAATGAATTTTGTGAGCCAAACTTTGTCCAAAAATTCTAAAACTTGGAAGGATTAAATTATAGATATAGAGCTTTAATTTGATAGGTATTTTGTAATTTTTTGATAAGTACATTGAGGGATATGGATTTTCAAAGATTGTGCCTTGTTTCTGAAATGTAATATGGAACAGTTGTATTTGGACAATTTTTGGGAATGACATGAATCCAGTGGTCAAACCTAAGTATTTTTACACAAATTTAAATTTAAAGACCTCCATTTGAACTTTGGAATCAGTCAAATTGGATTTTTTAGAATTAATTATGAATTTCCAAAGTTGACTGAAAAATCTGTCAGTTTTTGGAAAACAGTGAAACTGCACTGTACAAAATTGTGCTGTGCAGAAATTGTTATAACTGCATTAAATAACTAGCAGTATCTAATTTAAAATTATTAATGCTGTAATTAATAACCAGTTACTTGTAACTTTAATTTTTATAGGAATTGGACATTTATAGTCCGAGCCGGAATCTAAGTGTAGGACAAAGAGGAAAATTTGGAAAATACTCAGGTGGTAACTTCTTCTTACATATACTATGTGATTATTAAATGTTTGAATATGTCATTCTCTGTAACATGAGACAAGTGTCTTGGACACAAAAATTTACCAAGTTATGGTCAGGGACCCAACAGGGGCTCTGAGTAGACTAGAGTGCAAACATGTCATTTGGCCTTGGGTAAGTGTACACACAGTTTCTATCATCTTACATGGCATGACATTCCAAATTTATTTTCCCATTCTATATGTTCGAAAGCATGTTGCTACTGAGATTCTTTCAAATTTCATTCCTTTTCAAAACAAAAACTTTACAGCTAAGGCGTGCGGCTCAAAAGGCAAGACAGTGGTTTCCAGTGATTAGGGTCCTGGAGCACTCTGTTGCTGCTATAGTTATTTATGCATGTAATTTTGGCTACTTTTGAATGCTTTGTATATTTGTATATTTTTCAAACCTTATGGGGATTCTCCTGTAATGTAAACATCACTACTACAGAATGTAGATTTTATGTCCTTAAAAGACATCCCTTTTTAAAAAACGGAAGTAGAAAATAAAGACAGTGATATTTTTGTAATTCTGGGTGAGAATTGAATAACTTTTGATGTTCTTTTTTCAAAAAAGAAAGTCTAAAGTCAACTTTAGACGTCCTTTTTTAAAAAAGGGACGTCTAAAGTTTTAAAAAAAAATTAAAAGATTTTTTTTTTACTTTATACTTCCTTTTTTCAAAAAGGAAAGTATAATGTCTGACTTTATACTTCGCTTTTGTAAAAAGGGACGCTTAAAGTAAAAAAAAAATTAATTTTCTTTTAATTTTTTTTAAAACTTTAGATGTCCCTTTTTTAAAAAGGGACGTCTAAAGTCTAATTTTAGAAAAAAAAGAGGTCTAAAGTCATTTTTTTAATTTTAGACGTCCCAAATTCAAAAAGGGACGTCTAAAGGTAACCTAAATCAGTCAAAATGATACTAACATTACTCTCTCCAAGGTTATGTCTACCCCCGCAAGTTAGCTTTCTTGATTCAAATTTCAAAACTCCCATTTTCTCTTGAAGCTCCTTTTTTCACCATCCTCTTAAAGCTCATTCTTTCACCATCACTCTCTCTCTCACTATCATTGCTCTTTTTTGAAGGTCGTCCTCCTCTCTCTCCACCACCATCCTCCACCGTCTTCCTCTCTCCCTCTCCACTGTTGAAGCTTGTCACTATTGTCCTTCCTCGATCTTTGATACCGTTGGTTCCTCCTCCCTCCCTCTCTTGCTGTTGGCCTCCCTCCTCCCTCTCCTACCGTGGCCAAAAGGTATGGATAATTACTTTTGCCTTTTATGGGCTAAGTTTTGAACTGAGATTATTGTATATCTATTTTGTTGTGCTGAGATTTAGATTTATCTTCATTGTAGATTCCTTTTAATTTATCGTCCTTCACCAATATTAATCTGTAAGGACATTTTGGTTTATGAAGAACTGTTCGATCTTGTTTTTGTAGGTTCTAATTGTTAGGAAAAAAAAATATAAACAAATTTTTTTTAAAAAAATAACTTTAGACGTCCCTTTTCTAAAAAAGGGACGCCTAAAGTTTTTTTTTAAAAAAATTTTAAACTTCCCTTTTTTAATGGACGCCGTATCCTGAATTTTTTACGTCCCTGGCATAGGCGTCCCCCTATTTTTAGATGTTAAAAGTGTTTTCTGTAGTAGTGCATATACTTAATATCACTATGTTTCCACTGTTTCTGTATGCCTTACGAAACCTTACGCTTATTACTCTGTGAATATCGAAATGTTAAGGGGTTTGACAATGATAATGCATCTGAGATATTAGATGACCCACAAATGTTAGTGAAATTTTTTTAGGTGTTATAGTTGTTATTTGTTATACTATTGTTGGTTATTAAGTAACAGAAGTTGTAATTTACTGTAGGGTTGAAAATTTCTTGGGACTCTCACAACAAAGATATATTCTCTATCCAAGCATTATAGAAAATGATTATCAACCACTATGTTATAGAAAACAATCGTTGTAAGTCTCAAGCATACAACTATTGTTTTAAGAAAACAATTGTTGTAAATCATTAACATAAAACGACTATTTTTTAAAAATAGTCATTGTAAGTCACATACAACGACTGTTTTAAGAAAATAGTCGTTGAAAGCCAATTTTTTTAAATATTATTTGCATTTTCTTCCCTAGCCTTTGAAAAACCACCAATTCACAGACAATTATATTTTGAATTTTGAACTTTTCAACTATTTTTTAAAAAGAAACATAAGTAAAAATCACTATGTTAAATTTTGAATCTTGAAAGTTCAATCATCACATATCGCATAAAAGAACTTAAATTTAGGCATATACCATCCTAACATCATTTTAATGTTCAAACTTCAACTTTCAAACTAAATCATGACAATTATAAGCCCAAAGATTTATGAGATGACATACTTCCATTAGATCTTCATGCTTCATTATCATTTTCCAAAGTCTTCTCTATAAATCATAATGCCTCTAATAAAACTAATCCATAAAGCCAATGGAAAATTATCCTGAAACTCTAGTCCTTGTTAATTCATTATGCAACCAACAGTAATGAATTACTTCCTTTGCTAATTTTTTCTTCTACAAAACTACACATGAAAATCTATCGGTAAATAACAATAAGAAAAATACTTAAGACAATGTTATGAAAAAAAAATACTTAAGACAAATTAAAGGCCGTGGTCTTAATCACAATCCCACTTTGGAATTTAGTTATCATAATAAAAACCATAAACAGACAGGATTAAGTTTGAAAACCAAAACTCATAAAATTCATAGTACTCATATAAACAAGAAACTAAGAATCTAACAAGAGGCAAAGTATTTGAGTATGCAAACATAATATACCACTACAATATGTAAAAAAAACCCTCTACACATCATCACCTATCTGTTATAGAAGATATCCTGTCAAAAGGTCTTAGATCAAATTAACGTCTTCGACTGTGTAAGCATCCTTATTACAAAACATTTGTGTGCAAATTGGAGAATAAGTTAATGTAAATCAAGCAATTCGATGAAATAACTAACAATTCAATTACAAGAACAAAAATGAAATTCAGTTGAGAATCAAGAAATGATCACCTGTTCAAAATTAGTAGTAAGTTCACTAAAAATGATGTTATGCATATATAGTAAGACATAGTATCCATACTTAGTTTTCATTGGTTTCCGAGGGCACTATACATTAAAAGAAAATGGTAAAAAGAACAAAGGCATATATAAAGTGATTGCTAATTAAATAACTTGAATTTAAACATTTTATTTTCAGCTAGAACCACTTCGTCGAATCACTTTACCTTCACGCTTCCCACTGATTATATAATATGTCTTTAGTGCATTAAAATGAAAAATATAATATATTAAAAAAATTTAGTTAAGTCAAAAACCAATGATTTACAAACAAATTAACTTACGTGTTGAAAATGGTTTTTATCTCTTCGCCTGGCTTGCGACCCAAGGAATCAAACCAAAAGATGATGTTGATGAAGGGGCATGCAATGCATAGACTCCAATGATAACTATCATAACATATTTAGATTAAAATGAGGTTAGATAACATGATACTTCTTAGCAAAACTAAATATGTATAAATAGATAAAATTAAGTTACTTGTCTTTCAACAATTGGTGCTAGATAACAACGCAACTTAGTCTGTCCGATTGTATAGCCCACATAGCTCATCCTATCTTCCAACTTATTATTATTATGCCTTGCCAGATTCCCAGGATATAAAAATCCATACAAAGTGTTGATCTCCTTGTTGACACATATTTTGTGGAAGTAGCTACCATAGAATTAAAATGAGAAATGATTTAGTGAATGTAGAAACCTAAAAATCCTAAAAATTAGCGCATTAATTAAAGTTAAGAATAAAAAATAAACTCACATGATTGCAAATGTGACCCATCATATGTCTATCTCCTGTAAAGATAAGAACTCTCTAATATCTTTGCTATCAATTGCAAAAGGATACGATATTGTATGACCCACAATCCCACAAGGCATGTCCAAGTCAACCTTGTTAAGTTTTTTATGAATATTTTATAGTTGTGCCAATAAGGGAAATTTCGTCGCTTCTTCTTGATCCTAACAACATATAAAATAAAGATTATAAGTAGAATGTTAAGGAAAATTCAAGTAACAATAAGGTGTTTCTTACCATTGGAGGTATTGTTGCCATATGAACAAGATGTTGAGGCTAAAGGATGAAATATCCTATTGCCTTACATAGTTTGGCAACCTCGTCATCGGGGAACGAGACATCTACACCTTCTTCCCCTTGTCAATACTATGACATTGACCTTATGCTGATTGTCCCGAATTTACTTATGATGGTAGGTGGTAGCATGTGTGTATACAACAACATCAGCAACAACATGTAGTAACGAGACATCCAACAAAAGAGAACAAGGTTGTCTAGCCTCTAGTATAAGACCAAGGTTGTCATGTCCAATCTCTGGCAGATTGTAACTGCCTTTGGTAGTGGAAAAGGCCGGGCATTCCTGGGTAAGAAAAATGAAAGAATTAATTAAACTAACTTAAAGAAAAACTCAATGTTATATTATTTGAAATTATTTACAAACCTGAGATTTATGTTCGTCTTCACCCATCCCGACTTGAATGCTAGACAATACCCACAATCTCATCTCACCACATAGCTCATGCAACAGCTCTTCATGAAGCTCTTGTCGAAGTGATTGACGCATTTCCACCTCGAGCTTTGCTCGGACTTCCTCTCAAACCCTCGCCATAAAATCTCTACTCAGTTCACTTTGTCCATAAGGTTGTGAACTTCGTTCAAAGTATCTTAAGAGACCAATTCCCCTTGGATCCCCTCTAACACGACTAGGGTGATCTATCTTCCTAAGCCCAGTTAATAAGATGTCCATCCTTCCATTTTGAGTGAAGAAACCTTGAGTACTCTTCTCTTCAAGTTTATCCTGTATCATACAAATGATAAATATAAATTAATTACATGCAATCTTTTAAGGAAAATTAAACACACTTAAATATGCTTTATATTAAATACTCACAATCCTTGCAGTGACATCAGCAATGATTGGATTTATATATTTTTCTTAATTCATGCTCCTTACTTTCCATTTTCTGTGATGTAGGGAAGGAGACAACGCTTACACGACAATGCTAGGATCTGATTTGTTTGTTTCCTCCATTTTTTTTTTGTATATAAGACTACATGATATTCTTTTCAAGCTTCCGATAACCCCATGAGACATGTAATGCGGATAATTATTTTTAGCTTGCCTCTCTTTATTTGCTTCACTTAATTCCTACGAACAGAGAATAAAGAAAACTAAGTCAGTGAGGTCAAATAAATTCAAATAAAATGTTTCATACTATGATGAACAAAATATACCTAAAATTTAGGATCCTGTCGTGATGCCACAAACAATCTCCAATCATCTGGAGAAAGAGAAGAATAATCTTGACATAGATCCTTATTTCTCTGTGACCCTCAGATGTACTTGATTGTGAGCGTAGACTTGAAATCTTTCTATCGCTTACGAACTTTCCCTATCTAATACTTGTACATCTTCCTGGTGTTGGGGATATCATAGGTTTAGTACAACATAACATAGTTATATATGAACTAATCGAAATAAAGATATAAAGTTATATACCAAAAGTAGTTCCCAAATCATAGTCTTTATGTCTTTTGGAACTACCTTCCAATTAGGCCATACAGTGCCAACTTTACTTTGACTTAAATAGCTAATACAGCTAATGAACCTGTCTTTCTCTTTGCCAATTAGATTCAAATTTGTATCAAATTCCAAATGCATCCTCTCCCTTTATTCCTTATGATGTGCAACTAATTGTTGCAATTTTGTGCTTCCTCTAACCTTTTCCTTACTAGGTAAGCCACCTGAGTTCCCCTCATCCAAATTTGCCATGTTCCTTCTAAGAAATCAAGGTGAGATCAGATAAGTAAATTTCAATTAAATGAATAAAATAAAGAAAAAAAATCTTACTTTATGTGTTTTCCCAAATGCCTTCACAATGATCAATTCTAGTTGCATATTATTTATCATCTACCAATTATACTTCAGTTGGTATAAGTGGATTTGTAGTGAAAGGTGGTGTGTTGTCAAGATTCAAACTTAGATCACCATCCTTCTGTTTTTTACTTTGGAGTACAACGGACAATTTTTCATTTGCAGGATCAGTGACATAAAGCACTTGTTTTACCTAGCTTGCTAGAATGAATATCTCATCTTTATAACCAACTCTATGAAGATCAATTGAGGTAAATCAACATTGATATATTTCAACAATATTATTGTTAACCCACTTACATTTAAATATAGGAATTCTCAACTTGGTGTAGCTTATCTCACATATGTCTTCAATAACTCCATAATAAGCCATAGATGCTAATATGAGGTTTTTATCTTTTGAACTAGAAATGTGTATTACTTTAGCTACCACCATCACTCTTATTTTTCATAGTACTTCTGATTCCTGGGCTTTTGTGTAGAAAGAATATCTGTTTATATTATAACTATTCCAAGTGACGACCTCAAAAGAAGGCCCCCAAGCTAACCATTTGGTAGTCTCAGACATACTGGTCTCGTGTGAAACCTTTTCCTTGAACCACTCTATCAATGTCTTGTTTTGCTCATTAGCTATCTGCATGTCACTTTTTCTTGGATAGATATGCTTTAAACTCTTTCTATGTTCATCTAAGTATAGCTAAACTTCTTCTATATTATTCAAGATATACAAATGTGCTTGCAACACCTCTTCACAATGCATACTCTTCACTTTGAGCCCTCATGTTAATTTACTTCTACCCTTTTCATGACAAGATTGCGCCTTCGACCTTGATAGATATTCTTTACAAAATTCTATAGCCTCTTTAACCCTTTTAAGTTCTTCATGTGTCCCTTAAAAGGGTACATCCACCTTAGATAAACTGGGCCACATAGTCTTATCTCCCTTACCAAATGAACTATTATATCAAAAAAAAATGCAGGAGTAAAATGCATTTCTAATTGGGATAGAATAATATAACCCTCATTTTTAAGTTCGTCCAACTTTTCAATGTCAACAACTTTGGTATAAATAGCATTAAAGAAAATACACAACTTTGTTATCGTGCTTCACACATTATCTTTTATAATGCCTCTAATAGCTACTGGTAATAGTTGTTGCATCAAGATAAGGCAATCATGGGACTTCTTTCCTACTAACTTCAAATTTTCTATTGAGACAAGCCTTCTCGTATTAGAAGAATACCCTTGTGGCACCTTAATACCATGCAAACACCCGCATAAACTTTTTTTTCTCATCTTTTGATAATGTATGCGATGCTGGCTCCATATATGCTCTATTACCATCATCTCTTAGTTATAGATGTAGCTGTTCTCTTATTCCTATTTCAACCAAGTCTAGTCTAGCACTAATTTCATCTTTAGTTTTCCCTCGTATGTGAAAAGCGTACCAACATGGCTATCACATACATTTTTTTCCACATGCATTACATCAATACTATGTCTCACATCTAGACTATGCCAATATGGAAGATCAAAGACAATTAATCTCTTCTTCTATATGTTCTTCTCACCCGAAGTCCTCTTATTCTTACTGAAAGTGACTTTGATTCTTTCCACCCAACTATAAACCTCCTCTCTAGTTAATGCCTTTGAAGCCATTCCATTCTTCAGCAAAGTGTTAAAAGTCTTTTTTAGCCTATGGTATAGGTAGAATTGATGAAGAAATCGCCTATAACTAAGGCATACCGTTTTTCTTCCATGCTTAAGTTGATGGAAGTGTGCACCTACTTCATATATCGAGCCCCATCTCTTGATACTTAATCTATCTATATAATATGTAATGTTCATGAAGCATGCAAAACAAACCATCCAATAATAAGCATTCAGTAATCATGATGTAGCATAATCAACAATCATGGGACATAATGGTCCAACACAATTCAGATAGCATATTAGGTTTTATAGCCCAGGGACATTGGCCCGTGCAAAAAATACACATCGGGACTTATAGCCTCAGGACATTGCCTAATAACTACTCTGAATGCATATCAGGTCTTACATCTTATGGATACACCCCATGCAACAATGCAAATCGGGACTTACAACCTTGGGATACTGCCTAACACAAGTTTGAATGCATATCAGGTCTTACAGCCCAGGGATACACCCCATGAAATAATGCACATAAGGACTTATGGCCTTGAACCATTCATGAAATAAATATAATCGATGGTACAAATAAACATGTAAAACAATTACATAAGATATGAGAGAAAGAGCTACTACAACTGTTGCTTGACTTTCTCTATCTTGTATAGCCACTTTTGCCTTAGCCTCTTTTCCTTCTTCTCTTTATCTTTTGGAGGACATGTTGCTTTTACTAGGCAACATCAACTTTGTTTCAGAGAACCAATGCCCAATTTCTTAGGAATACCTCATAGCTAAGACCTTCATCATACATAGTTTAGCAATCAATTATTTCTTGTGTTTCTACAAAAACTCTTACCGCTTACCATCACACTTCTACTAGACTGCCATTACCAAATCATTGTTTGTAGAAATATTATCTTTTAAATTCATATTGACCTATCCTGCTCTATTCATGTATCTCTTAGGTATCATTAATATAGCATCTAGCCCCAAACTTTACTGAGTATATATAAATATTAGGGTGAGTAAAATCATTCAACTATACCATTTCCCAATATAATAATAATCTTAAGCATCATTATCTAGTTCCATCTATTTCCTTCCCTAAGGTTTTTGTTAGGATTGCCTGACTCTTATTCTTTCTATTTCATTCCTTAAGGTTTTTACTAGGATTGCCTAACTCTTATTCTTTCTATCATTTCATATCCTTGACCATCTTTCATTCATATGGTTACACCTTTGTCACCATGCCAACTATTACAATACTCAACATACATAAACCTTTCAAAATTTTGGCTGAGCATGAATGTTAGTTAGGCATTTAGCACATCATCAACTATGCAAAGAGCAAAGAATACCAACAAGCATGATCAGACTGAACACGAGAAATTTCATCTAGAGTAATCACACCTCAAACTAATAACTATGCTAGGACCATCATTATGTAACCCATACTACAAAAAAAATGTGATTTAGTAGCGGTTAAAACTGTGTATTTGTAGTTGTTTTAACCGCTGCAAACAACATTAGTAGTGGTTAAGTAAACCGCTATAAAAACCATTGTTGTAAACAATTTTGTAGCGGTTAAAAATAACCGTTACTCATGAGAGATAAACCGCTACTAATTCAGTAGCGGTTACTAGTAACCACTACAACAGTCGGCTGATGGGTAACACATTTTCTGACAATTTAGTAGTGGGTAAATAACCGCTACAATTTTTAGGTGCCCATTGGTAGTGATTAAACAACCGCTATCAATTTCAAAATGAAAATATGTAAGAATGGCGCCAAAACTTTGTAGCGGTTATAATACCGCTACTAATATTTTGTTATGGAGGGAAGTGAAAATTTTTGAATATGTTTGGTAGCGGTTATTTAACCGCTACTAATGTAACTGCTACTAAGGAAAATTCAAAAAGTGGCGCCAAACAGATGAAACAATTTTCAATTTACTGTTAACTTTGTAGCGGTTAAAATAACCACTACAAATTGTCATGAAAAATAAAAAAAAATTATCCAATAATATAATATAATTTTTATAGTATCATTTTAACATGTTGATTAGTTATATAACTGAATTAAAAGGAGTTATTATTTAAGAAAATTAATTAAATTGAATTATGTTGGGTAAAGAAAAAGATTAAATTTAGTTACATAATTATAAAATTTATATGCATAATAATGAGAAAGGGTAGGTAATGTTATTAATTTGTAGGTAATATGTAATTATTTTGTTATCTCCTAGATGTGGATCGTTTTGGAAGCAACGTTTTTTAGGAGTAGTCTGTTAATATCTGGAAAAAAAATTAGTATGAATATTATAAGAAGGAAAAAAAAAGAAGAGATGAAATAATTGATAAAAACATTACCATGTTTGATGATCACCTTACTTAGATCTTGAGCTCTTGAAAAAAAAATGTATGGATGCAAAAAAATGAGAGAGAAGAAGAGAGAAAATAAATAGAGAAGTGTATGAAAAGAGTTGGTGTGGAGGTATTTATAGGGATCTGCGTGATTATTGTAGCGGTTAATATGAAAGTATTTGTAGCAGTTAACATGTCATGTGTTGTAGTGGTTTAACATTGGTAGTGGTTTGTTGTTATTTGTAGTGGTTAGTGTGTTGATTGGTAGCGGTTTTTTACTTTGTAGCGGTTATATAACTGCTACTAATTTGATTCAATTTTTTTAAAAAAATATTACATATCAAATTTAGGAAAACAAAATCATGGTTCCACTTAATCATTCTTCTTCGGCATCCCTACAAAAATATTGTGAAAGAAATATTAATATAGTATTGTTGTGTAGAAAATATTAAATTTAAATGATGTGAACTTATAAAAACTCACCTCACTATAGGTAAATTATAATCACCTTTAGGGAAGAAGTTTTTGAAATTGGCAGGATAGAATGGCTCACTCTCGTAGGTGATGTTGTCACTATCACCCATGTCGTAAAGGTCTCAAGGCTTTAAGTGAACGACCATGTTTCAATCCCTGTACCTCTCATCCTGGACATAATAAACTTGGTGTGACTCTGAGGCAAGAATATAGGGCTCATCATTTTCAGATTGACTGGTGTGAATTCGAGGAGAGAAATTTACTGATGTGATGCCTAAATCATCTGTTGTGAGTCCCGTGGAAGTGGTCGTATTTGCCAATAAACACTTGAAAAGCGTAATAGTGAAATGACCTTGGTAATTTAGTTTGACGACATCCACAAGCTTTCCATAGTAAGGGACACCTCCAAACTGCATGTTACCATCGCTGCTGCTCGTGTAACTCCTTGTCCCAAAGGTGCCAAAAACACCCGAATTTTGAGTTTGTAATCCTTAATCTTGTGATACCGTGCAAAACTTGAAACCATTGACATTATTGTCTGCTGTAAATGTTTTTGCATGGTCAAGTGGGCTAATTACGAGGGCTTTGAACTCTAGTGAGTTTGGGTTGTGGTCATTTAAAATTCTGCGAGCAAACTAGGCTGGGAATTCTCTGTGGACCTTTTTGTCAACTTCGGAGGATGTTTTTGTTTGAATCCTTAGTTGACGCTTCATATGACTTCTGAATTCCTTGCAATTAATCATGGGAAGACGATCATGAAATGTAAATTAAAAATATAAGGATGGTTGTAGAATAATATATAAGTGTACGATTCTTACTAAAGGAAGGTTCAACTTGAGTGCAATTAATCAAGACATATCTATGTGCGTGCATCTTCTCAGTTGTTGTTAGTTTGAAGTTTTCACTTCCTCCAACTGCTTTACCAACATGAGGGATTAACAACTCTGTTAATGTTGTTGGCTTAGGTTCAAGACAATCGTCGACACGAGGTGGTTGGTTGAAAGACGTCTCAATGTCATCAATGTACCTTGAGCAAAAATACAAGACTTCATCCCCTATTTAACCTTCAGATATATAACTTTCTGGTCACGCCTTATTCCTTACGTAAGATTTCAATTTTCCAAGAAACCAGATTGCTTCCGTACATCCGATGGTTGCACACCGAAGAATATAGGGAAAAACAATCTGTTGTCCAACAATTCTGTGACATTCCATAATCTTGTCTACTTCTTGCATGCACCAGCTTGAGCTCCCATAATTTACTGAAAGAATAACGATTGATGTTCTAGAACTTTCAATTGTTTGGATTAGTGAAGATGAGATATTGTCTCCCCTTCTAATTTCAGGATCCATGAAAACGTCAAGATCAGCCTTTTTCAAAACAGCCCAAAGATGAGATGCAAAACCCTCACGTGTATCATAACCACAGAAACTCAAGAACACATGATAGTTATATTTGCTTTTTGGCTTATTAGGCTTATTCCCTTTCCAATATCTTGCAGCAATTCATGCATATGAAGCCTATTATTCATGTCAAATTTTATCAGGCTCCTCTAAAACAAGAGCGTTTATTTCAATTTCAACAGGAAATTGAAAGCCACTTAGTTTTTGTGTAACAGACAATTTCTCTTCACCTACATAAAAGTATGCAATTTTTGAGAATAAATCTTTCACCGAGTCATCTAAATACTCACAACTTATCTTCATCTTCTCCTGTATTTGACTTTGCCGGGATGGCTTTCAATTTCTTCAATACACATTCCCACTCTTGTGGTGTCTTCTTGTACAAAAGAGAGCCAATCACTTCAAGAACTAGTGGCAATCCTTCACAATGAAGGATGACACTTTTTACAAGATTAATGAAATCATTGCTTGCACTAGTTTGCTTGAAGGCATTCCAACTCAACTTGAAAGCATGCCAGATCAAAAGCTCAATAGATTCCCTTTTGTCCATTTTTTAGCCTCGTAAACATATTTGACTTTTAGTTTATCAATGCTTACTTCTTGAAGTGATGAGAATCACAATCCCAAAACCAAAGCAGTATCGCCTTCCACACAATGTCACAAGTTGTTCTATATGATCAACATCATCAAGTACTACAAGTGCCCTTCTATTCTGTAGAGCCATATTTATTTGTTCGATACCTGTTTCAGTGTCTTGTATCTTCAAATCTTTTATGCTAGTAATATCTGAAATAAGTTGTTCCTGGAGAAGAACTTGACCATTGTCTTTGTCCCACACTTTCTTGATGCTTGCAATAAAGCTTCTGCTCTCAAAATTGACACTGATCGTATCATAAATCATTCTAGCAATGGTTAATTTGCCGATGCCTACAACTCCACAAGCGCCCACTATGATCACTTCTTCCCTCACAATGATATCTTGAGAGTAGTATTTGGACAAATGAAGCACTTCTTTCATCCGATGTTGTACCGGTACTATATGTGGTGGGATATCCAAGTATGTTGTATCAAGTAATATCATAATGGATAGAATGATTTTTTTGATTGTTCTGTCATATCTGTGTGAAAAAGTAGCTTTTAAACTCATATATATATCCTAGCCAGGATTTTAATCAGACATTGGTTTTTGTGTATTCTAAAACATTATTTCTGGCATTACTTTCTATTACATCATCTCTTTAAAACTACGTAAAAGCCTATGACACAGTTATAATCCCTATTTTTAAAATGCGTTAGAGAATGAGTTCAATGCAGTCCATGAATTTTTTAATCATAATCTAGTTAAAAAAAATCCTTCACTCTATTAAAATGAATGCTTTTTATGTATTTTAGAATATCTGAATATTTTACTTTTAGAATTAAAATAAAATTAAAGAGTTACCGAAGTCACCTAGAAGAATTAGAGTCACTATACAATACTCTTGGTTGTAGGTTTCTGAATGTAAGAAAAAGAAACAGAATAGAAAAGTAACACTGTAACACATTTTATTTCTTTTTCATTTGTCCTCTTCTAACAAAGTGATATCAAATCTATGCTTAGTGGGATTTTTTTTATCGAGTGCTTATTGGGATTTAGAAATAGTGAATTTATAAACCTTAATTATTTGCTATGGATAACTGAAAATGGTTTGATTCAGTTTAGGCCGAAAATGAAGTGAAGAAGAGGAGAGGGTAATGGTTTGATTAATATCTTAATTTGCTTTACAAATGCTTACATGTGATTGGTTCTTTTTTTTCCTCTTCTTGCTTTAATTATTTCCAATCAATCCATATATTCACTTGCTTGCCTCTTGCTTGACCGAAACTTGAAGAGGAATAGAGTGATAATAATTTAATTATTACAAAAAAATGCATGCGCTTGAATTTTCTTCACCACACATTCCTTTCTTCTTTAAATAACAACCGAGTAAATTCCTTTTTCACTTTTTTCCCCTTCTAACCGAAATATAGAGAGGAAAGGGAAAATAAATTATTTTCTTGAATTTCCATAATTGCTTCTTCCAAATTATTCATTAATGTCATGCTACTTTTGACTTTTGCAACTTAATTTTTCCCTTAGTAATAATACTCCAATATAAACTTATTAATTACCAAGTAGCCATTTATCTCTTTTGCTTTCCCCTTTGGACCGAAATTATTGACAAAATTAGGGGAAAAATATTTGCTTCTTGTGTTATGACAAATTACAATTTTACCATTACATTTTTGTGATTTATTGAAATAAATCATTGCTTGCTCCTTTCCTCTTGGTTTGGCTGAATTTTTAACACTCCTATTAGGCCATTATCTATGTCATTTTATGCTCCAATTTAGATTACAATGTTAGGCTTTTAAGTAGACATTAGTTGCTCCTTTGTGTCCTAGCTTAGCCAAGTTATGTGCAATCGTCAATTGTAGCGTTTCTGTCAATTGATTTACATCACAATGCACTATTTTATTCCATTAAATGTATCAATTATATACATGGAATATTGGTGATTAAAAATGAGGTGTTACAAGGTGGCTTGGTATTAATCAATCTAAGTTAGGCCTAGTTTAAGGGGTGGCCCTTAGAGTCATTTTCGAACTATCGTGATTAAATCTCCCATAATTAATTTAAGTGAGGATTGCTTGCGCCATTACTATGAGGGATTGCTCATTCCATTGTTGAACTCTTTGCTTTTCTTATTTCATTAATTCCATCATTATTCCACTTTTATTCTAGAAATCCAAAAATATTTGTTTTTAAAGCATTTTAGTTTAATTGCAATTTAGTTGTTAGATAAAAAGCTCAAAAATCCTTTATAACTTGTTTAATGCCAATCTTTACACTTAGTTTCTAGGTAATTAATAAATGGCTCTTTGAGAGACAATATGAGATTTCACTCTATATTGCAATTCTTGGTTAAAATTTTTGAAGAGGTTACCAAGGCCATAGCACACGCCTCTTTTAACGGGTCACAATTAGGGGATATTTTGTTCAAAATATATTAAACTGATAATATTTAAAACAATTAGATAATATCTAGAATATTTAACTTGATCAAAATAATAAACTAGAATATCCTTCATATGATCAATCAATAAATATATCTAGATACAGTTTTGAATAAACAAAAGGATATAATATTATCATTTTAATAAAATATCTAACGTATCCAAGAAATGTAACCTTCCAAATTTTAGGACTAAAGGCTTGAGAATAAGCCTAAATCAAGTAAACTGCTAAGTCCCAGTTTAGCAAGTGTCACAGTATTAACTCTCATAAATTGATAATATTCCAGCATATTTTCTTCTATTTTTAACTAT
This sequence comes from Albizia julibrissin, assembly GCA_037074505.1. NCBI lineage: Eukaryota > Viridiplantae > Streptophyta > Magnoliopsida > Fabales > Fabaceae > Albizia > Albizia julibrissin. The sequence continues at coordinate 15,026,205 of CM073481.1, read as the reverse complement.
TTTTTGGATTCAAATTAAGTATAGAAAGAGTCAATAGAAGAAAATATGCATATCAGAGTAACAAGCCAAAGTTGAAGAAATTCTTGTGTAGAAATAAATATTTGTGTGTTTTAGTTCAAAAGAAAAAAAAGAGAAAAGAAAAAAAAGAGAATTTATGCATCCTCTCTTTTGTAGGAGGATAGAGACAAATTGGAAAGCCTTTGAAGGATCAAAGAACAATGCTTGTAGCAATAAAGATCAAAGAAAGCTCATAAGCCAAGGAGGAAGGTGCTGTGTTGTCGGCTTTAGCCAACAATATATGTGCTGAAGCAAATGGAGATCTAAACTCAATGTGATATGCTTCAGCCAATGACATGTGTACTGAATCAGACGGGGTCAGAACTTACTGTGTCATATGCTTCAGCACTTAACCTTTGGCTGAAGCCAACGAGGATATGAGCTTAAAGCACATGACAGTGTGCTAAAGCACATGACAAATAGTACAACCATGTGTTTTACTTGCTGAAATGCATGTGGAGGGTTTTTAAGGAAGGGATAGGCCGAAAATAAGTTATTCTACAGTTTTCAAGTGTTCTTTGGAGTTTTGGGTGCTAGGGTTTTAGCTTCTTGAACAGTATTGAGCTTGGGTTGAAGTCTAGAAGAGATTTGGGGCTCCAATCCATGATTTTTCTCATTCTTCTTCTCTTTCTTTGCTAGATTCTGGTTATGGCTATAAATTTTTTAGATAGTTGTAGCTATTTTATGATTATTTGTAGCTAAACTCTTCACTCTAAGATTATTTTGAGACTTTGTATGGATTAAGACTTGATTATTCCTCTCTTTTAGTAGTTTTTGATATATATGTGTGTGTGTGTGTGTGTGTGTGTGTTGATTTTATCCTTTGCTTAATGTTTCTAAATATTTGGTACTACAGAAAATACATTTTACGACCCTAGAAGACGTCCCTTTTTAAAAAAGGAAAGTAAAAAAGAAACGCGGTGGTATTTTCGTAATATAAGAGATGGACTTTGAATTTTAGCCATCCTAAATGTGACTAAAGAGGCCTAAAGGGTAGCGTATAGCGCCCAATTCTCTTTTTTTTTTGGCACTTCATGCCAAAGGAGGTAAATATGAAAAAAAAATAGAATACCTCATTTGGTGATTCATGAATATATATAAAAAAATAGAATAAGCACCAAAGGAGATAAATATATATATAAAAAATAGAATACCTCCTTTGGCGCTTCATGATGAAGCACCAAAGAAGGTAAATATAAAAAAAAATAGAATACCTTTTTTTTTAATTAGGGACGCTAAAGGTGGCATCCCTAATATTTAAATATTAGGAATATCACCTTTGACATCCTTAATTCTCAATTAGGGACGCCACTTTGGGCATCCCTAATTCAAGTTAGGGACGCCCAAAGTGACGTCCCATCTTTTTAAATATTAGTGCTGAATAGATTTAAATGAACATTTTCTCCCCCCGATATTTCTCAGTTTCTTTGAGAGGAGTTGTAGAGAGAGACCCACAATCTATAAATTCAAATGGCTTCTTTCAGTTCTTCCTTCGGTGTTCTCGCCATCCTCCCCTCTCTTATCCTCACTCTCATCATGCCCTTCGCCGTTCATGCTCAATCCACCTCTCCCGCCCTTGCCTTTACCTGTGATGGTAATCCTCTCTTTATCACTTCTTAAATCTAACATGTCAGCCTCTGTTTACATTCTCTTTGCATTTGGATTTGACTCTCCTTCTGTTTATAATTATTATTATATAATTTTCTTTCCTTTTTCACAATCAGATCTAGTATGGTACATATGGAGATAAAGAGAATGGATTTTTGAATTCAGAAGTTTGACTAAAAGAAGGAAAGTAACATCGTTTTAGAGAGGAAAAAAAAAGAATTGGTAACCTAAGGAGAAAGGAGAAAAAACAAGCTACTAAAAAGCTAAAGAGCTACATGTTGAAGCTCGTCATCCTCCTCTCTCTATTGAAGCTCGTCGCCCCTTAGATATGATCCTGTTTCTATGGTTTATGAAAAATTGCTAGGTAGTAAAAAATATAAATAAATATTGTTTTGAAACAAAAAACCTTTCAACATCCATAATGAATAAGGGACGCCATAGCATACTTTAGGCGTCCCTTTTTTAACGAACGTTAAATGCTATATTTTACTACGTCGCTCACATAGGCGTCCCCCTATAAAAGGATGTAGAAAGGGAAAAAAAGGGACGTTAAAAGTGTTTTCTGTAGTAGTGTGGCCACCATTTAGATTGACTTGTTCATTTGGATTTGACTTGAGAAAGCTAATCTATATGTAGAACTTAGGTAAAATCATGCTAGATTTAAAACTTAGGGATTAAATGGATGATTTGTTAGTAACATAGAGATATAGTTACTAACCTAGTATTGTCAACTTGAGGTTGTTGCTAAATGAATATTCTCTCTTAATTGTAGCAAGAGATTATGCATATTAAGTAAGGATATAAACTTGGTTTTGACTTGAGAAAGCATAACCAAATGCTTTCAAACCTTATACTAACACATCGTCATTGTAAACACTAATGGAGAGAAAATTCATCAATTTTTATGAAATACAAAGGGGATAAATAATCCTAGGCTTCATCTAATATTTGAAATTAAAGAATTGGTTTTTACTTAGTAATTTTTAGCCTTAGAAATAGTTTTAAATTTCTCTTTCACCCTAACAACATGTTTTGGCTCAATTTAATTGAATTCACTAAGCTTATTGCTTGACCAATTTGTTACTCAAATCCTTATGGGAATGATCTTTACTTATCACTTTATTACTTGACATGATCCGTGCACTTGTAGTAGCAAACAAGTTTTTGGCATCGTTGTCAGGGATTGGTTTAACAAATCCTTTAGTCAACCTTAGGCTTGTGATAGTAGATTTTACTTGAGCTCTTAGTTAGGTTTATGATTTTTCCTCCATTTTCTTATTTGATAACTTTTGTTTTAGTTTGATACTTGCTTCCTTGTTTCTCTTGTAGGTACCATTTTGGTGTATACAACAGTTGCACTCGGACGGTTTGGTAGTAGTACTTGATGAATTGCCTCACATTGACGGAGATACTGACTCTACATCTGAAACTATGGCAGACAACGAATATGACAGGGCTATCCTTAATGAATTTGCTAGCCAGAATATGTAAGGTACTTAATCTTGCATTTAGATGCCAAAAATTCAAGCACATACTTTTGAGATCAAGCCGGTCATGATCACAATGCTTCAAATGCATGGGATGTTCCATAGGCTTTACAATAAAGATGCCAACAAGCACTCAATGTACTTCTTAGAAGTATGTGATTCTTTCAAGCAAAATGGAGTTCTTCAAGATGTTTTACGGCTACGGTTATTCCCTCTTTCTCTACAAGGGAAAGCTAGGGATTGGTTCAACAATCTCCCATAAGGATCCGTAAATTCTTGGGATGATCTTGAGGCTAAATTTAGAGCTAAATTCTTTTCTGATAACAAATTTATGGAAGCAAGGGATGAGCTTCTGAGCTTCAGATAACATCCAGATGAGCATCTTTATGCCGCTTGGGAGAGATACAAGATGTTGATGAAGCAATAAGCTAATCATGGGGTGGATAAATAGGTTGTGGTCCAAATCTTTTGTACTCGCCTTAATCCTCAATCTAAGGTGATAGTTGATTCTATGACCAATGGAGGCTACTGGAATGTTCCGGTTAATAAGGTTATTTGACTTTTGGGTCAATTATCTGCAAACAATACTCAAGGCAATAGTAGGAGGACTACTCAGGCTGTGCCTAATACAAAAGAAGGCTTTTCTTCACAAATTGCAACTATTCTATCTGCTTTAAATAAGTGTTTTGATATGCTAGAGTCACAAATATAAAAGAGTACTTCTTAGGGTATGCATTTTGTTCTTACCACCCCAATTGTATGTGATCATTGCAATTATGTCCACATGCCTAACCATTGTTGTCTTTACATGGTTTCTGAATCTGTCAACTACATGGGCAAGTTCCAACCTCCTCAAGGAAACCCTTATTCACAAACTTACAACCATGCTTGGAGAGCTCATCCTAATTTTTCTTAGAGTCAAGGTAGCACCTTGAATCCACCACATGAGTCTACTCTGGTACTAAGCCTGTTCCTCCACCAGGTTTTCAAATGCAACCAAGGCAAATTCCTATTAAGGAAGAGGAGTCTAAAATGGATAAGATGTTAGCCTAAATATTGTCTAATATAGAATCTTCAAGGGCTAAAAACAAGGCTACTTTTTCTCTTCATAAGACGGCTATTAAAAATCTTGAAGTATAAATGGGGCAATTAGCATCACAAGTGAATGCTATGTTAAGACATAGTCTTCCTAGGGAGACCATTCTTAATCCAAAACGGGATGGAAAAGAGGAATGTAAGGCCATTTACTTGAGAAGTGGCAAAGTGTTACCGGATGAGCCTAGCTCAAGTAAACCAGGCCCCAAGAAGAAAGACCATGTGGTTTTTGACATTGATGAGTAGGAGGTCGATAAAGAGATTATAGAAGAAGACAACGAAAATAAGGGGCAAAAACAAGTTAGGGGGATTTTAAATGATGTAGTCAATGGTAAGAAGGTAGATCAAGAGATGAAAGATGAGACGAAGAGGAAGAAACCCACATCTAATGTTGTGATACCTCCACTTCCATTCCCTTAGAGATTTAAGAAGAAGGAAGAGGATACTCAGTTCAAGAAGTTTGTGGATATATTCAAATGGCTTCATATTAACATTCCTTTTGCCAAAGCATTGGAGAGCATGCCCAAATATGCTAAGTTCCTCAAAGACATCTTATCTAAGAAGAGAAGATTCAGTGAGTATGAGACTGTAGCCTTGACAGAAGAATGTAGTACGTTTATCCAGAGGAAATTGCCTTTTAAGGTCAAGGATCCAGGGAGTTTCTACATACCTTATAATGTTGGGACTAATTTCAGTAGTAAAGTTCTTTGTGAGTTAGGTGCAAGTGTGAATTTAATGCCCCTTGTAGTTTTCAACCAATTAGGGTTGGGAGAGCCAAAACCCACTACTGTTACACTTCCTTTTGCAGATAGGAGTACTTCTCAACCAAGAGGGATTATTGAAGATATTTTAGTTAAAGTGGATAAATTCATCTTTCTGACAGATTTTATTGTCATAGATTGTGAAGTTGATTGGAACATTCCTCTAATATTTGGGCGTCCATTTTTAGCAACTGCTAGAATCCTAATCGATGTTGAAAAGGGTGAAATTACTATGCAAGTTGAAGATGAGCATGTTACTTTTAATATGAACAAGCTAATGAAGTCTTCCAATGAGGCTGAATAATGCTTCTTAGTAGATAGGGGGAGAAATGTCACATCCCAAATTTTGGGACTAGAGGCTTGAAAATAAGCCTGAATCAAGTGGATTGCTAAGCCCCAATTTATCAAGTATCCCAGTAAAGCATAATTGTATTCCTTAAAATTCCATACACTTTGGTGGAATTAAAGGGAATAAAATGGGGAAATCAAGAGCACATGAAAGGAAGAAACCAGGCAATTAGAGGTCAGAAACACAACATAGTTATTTGGAACACAAGTTAGTGTTGCTACCAGTGAATTTCCCAGTGAGGCAGTCTTGTTGTGTGACACTTTTAAATGGGAAAATAATGTTCAAGAATTATGAAACTTTTAAAAATGAAAGTAGACTTATCAAGCTTTAATTTGATAAGTGATACAAGTCATTTGAAGGTGTACACAAAGAGATATGTATTTTTAGAATTAGCCCATTAAAACTGATAATTTTCTGTGGCAGCGTCTAAAAGAAATAATTCTGGGAATGATGAGCTTCTATTTGGCCAAATTTTATATTTTTTATTACAACTAGACTTAATAAAGGTCACATAGCCTTTAGAACTACACAAATTGGATTTTTTAAAAAATATATATGAATTTTTAAAGTTTGATGAAAATTCTACCCAGTTTTTCAGCTAGTGCGAAAATGAAAATAAATGTATGGACAACATGGTCATTTGACCAGTAAAGAAACATGACATTATTTTTCTCTTCAATTGGCCAGTAATTTCGGTCAGCATGAAGAAAAAGGAGGGAGCTAATTTACTTAGTTGATATTTATTCAAAAGGGAATTAATTGTAACTAAGTAAAGTAGACACATGGCAATTTTTGGCATTAAACACTAATATGTCAAAAAGAAAGAGAGATATTTTGGCAAACCATTAACCCTTCTCTTCCTCATTAATTCGATCAAAGAGGAAATCATGAGGAACATATTCATTTGGTTTTATAAATTCAAGAAGAGGAAAAAAAAAGCCAATGAAAAACAAGCATATGTATTAAAGTAAAAAGCAAGAGGGAGATATTATGACAACACTTCATTACCTCTTCCTTCCTCTTCATTTTTGGTCATCACCATTCAAGAGAGAGAGGAGTGTTCAAGAGCTCAAAAACACCAAGAACAACTAGGGTTTCAAGAAGGCACAAATTCAAGGTAAGAGCTTGAAATCAAGTTGCTTATGCCTTCTAAACTACTTATAACTTCCTCTAACCTCTTCTTCTTCTTGAAAATCATGTTTAGCAAGTAAAATCAAGAGGGAAGAGAGAGTGAAAAGTGACACCTAGAGAGAGAAAGCTAAGAAATCAAGAGGTAATCTCCAAAATCTTAATCCTCTTGGTTAGTATATTGTTGTTGTGGTGGTAGTTGTTAATTTATGGTTGTCTTGGCTTTGTTTAGATGATTAGGATGCACAGACCTTAAGGGGGAGGTGCTGCCCAAATATTCATTAATCATATGTAAAAGGTGTTTAATGGGTTCATCAAGTGATTAAAGGTGCAAAGAAGGAGGTTTATGGATTAAAATCAAGAAAACATATTTTCCTTTAATTATCATAATTTTTAGCCAGGGGCTGTATAGGGTGTTTGGACTGAAATTTCATCAATTTGATAGTTTGATTGTGTTTATAAGGGGAAATTGTGTAGGGTTCATGTAGAGTTTGAAGTGTTAAAAGCACTAGAATGTGAAATGACAAAAATGCCCTTAAAACTCTAAGTTTGGGGCTGACAAAGGTAATTTCATAATTTGGGCTTGAATTTGACCAATCTGAGGTCAAAATGGATTTTACACTCAAAATTGTATAGGAATAGTCCAGATCATAATTTTTGGTACAGTACAGTTACGTCGGGTACAGAGGGGCGTGGACCGAGTCCCACGGGTATTTTGGTAATTTTTTCCATTTTGAGTCAAGATAACCAACATTGTGAGTCTAAAGTGAGTTATGAATGAATAATAACTCATTTATCCTAAATTTGAATTTTAGGATATATTAGTAGCCCGAGCCGATACGGAGCTAGACCGATTGTCAGGTAAGCAAAGGGCATGTTCCAGGTAGTAATACTTTCTTTTATGCACTATATGATTATTAAATATTTGAGTATGACATTCTCTATAACATGAGTCAAGTGTCTTGGACACACAAATTAGCCTAGTTGTGGTCAGGGACCTAGTAGGGGCGCCAAGTTAAGCCAGGGTTCAAGCATATCGTTTGGCCTTGGACAGTGTATACACAATAATCTATCATCTTATACAACATGGTGCATGACATATTTATTTTCACATCGTATATATTTGATTGTATGTTACTATTGAGATTCTCCGAATCTCACTCTTTCCATAAATGTATTAAGTTTCCAGCAGCAGGCAGCGACTCAAACAACAAAATGGTAATTTCTGGCAACAAAAGGTTCCGGACCAGTACGGGAGAATCAGTCAGTTATGTAATACCTTATTTCTAATAGCTCCAGATGAGTGAAAAGGAGTAGTGAAATCACTCATCGAACCAGGATCAGGTCCCAGATTAAAGAAACCTTGGAAAATGTTCACAATTCCCAAATCTTTCTTAGGATTTGAACCTGGGATTGGTAGGGGTTACTGAGAGTAATAAAAATTTCCAAATAATTTCACAAACATTCACTATCTCCCTAATTCTTATTGGTACTTAAATCAATTTTATCATAGTGTGTGAGCGTGCCTTTGCTTACGTTTTATGATACATTCATTAGTTAATGTATCTTCTTTTAATCGGAAGTGTTATCACTTATCAATTTACTGTTCATTTACTAAGCTACTGGTACTACTGGATCAACTACTGTATTGTTGTCACGTTTACATAGTTATGCACATTATATACAGTTCCAAAAGACCCAAAATATCAAAAACAGATAGCCAACAGTAAATCGAATCTTTCTTGCTCTAGTCTCTTGCTACCCGCATTTACCTTCTTGCCCCTCGAGCTGTCTTCTTGTACTGTAAAGTGGTTTTGGAAAAAGAGTGAGATTCAAAAAAATCTCAGTAGTAACAAATAACCAATCATACAGATATAATATCACAAAGCATGCCACACAGTCATCATACAACAGAATCATCACAACAGCATTCAGTACATCACATGCAGTTTATATATCATTATAGCGTTAGGTATATCACAAGCCCTTAAGGGATACCTGCATAAAAAGGCCCTGGGCATCCACTCGTGCATTATAAAACGTTATTGGCCCGAGCGTCCACCCGCGTAGAAAGGTCCCGGGCAACCACCTCGCATAACCAGAATGTACCAGATAATTCATAATGAGCACATAAAACATACAGTGTATCTTATAAATATATGGAAGACATGTTACTACCAGGTCGTTTCTCTTGAGTAATGTCTAATAGTTTCTTTGAGCTCGGGAAAGTCTTAAGTTTCAGACAGCTATTAGGTCTTATAATTAGAATTACAGACGAAAGGTCATTACTTAATCCAATCCTTTTTGTATAATGTAACTAAATTATTCTTGGTTTAGCTTGTTGGTTGTCATTTAAGTCACTTATGTAGCCATTGGAAGTCCCAACCAATGCCTATGAGGTTGGGAAAGATCATATCAATACTACCACTAATAATTTACCCCGCATTGTATGGCACTAGAAATAGCATAGTTGGTGTTTCTTTCTCTCTAAAGTAATCTTTTATATCATTAGATTGTACATGCATATCTACCCTGCCCCCATGTTGGACAACAAGATAAGGGTTGACAAATGAGAATTAGACCCTATATGTATCCATTAAGATGTCATAGTACAAGTGCCTGTATAAAATAAACAATGTCATTAAAACAAAAAAATTAAATGATAAATAATAATAATAATAGTGATAAACAATAATGATAAAGTACCTAATCCAAATGTTGATAACCGAACACTAACCCATCCATGATTAAATATTTTATCCAACACATCACCATTAATATGATTAGCTAAACTATAAGCACTGTAGATGTGTCTATCAAAATGCAATTGCATACCTCCTTCGCGGATCAAATTAGGTGCAATTGATACCAATTGATCGCGATATAAGGTCATTTTTCTTTTGCTCTGTTGGCTAGTTGAGGCTTTCGACTTTGGTTGTGTTGTTGAACACTTTGAAATGTTGCCATATAGTTGGATTTGTTTTCCTTTAAACTATCTACCCTACAAAAATCATGAAATTAAATCATGTAGTTTTAGATAGAAGTGAAAAGGAAAAGTAAAGGGAATTGTAAATGAACTACCTTTTCACATGGCTCGACAATATCTATTGGCCAAGCAACATAGCCACCTACAACATATTTCAACATTATTTTCTCATCCCGAGAAGGGATTAGTAAAAGCGCATCTTCATTCATGCAGATGTCAACCCTTACTCGGAGTGTGTTATCGGGCAATGATGAATTCTGCAGTGTATTATTATCAGTGTTGTAGGCAACACCTACTGCAACCACGTGCTTGTAACGTTGACTCGCCCTATGGAAAATATAGTTAATATATTAAAGTTCGCTAAATTATAATGTAACAAAAAGTTAAGTGGAGAAGAAATTAGATTATGTTCGAATCAAAAGGGACTTTAAGCATGGAAGTGCAACTATCTTTGACACTTGGGCTGTCATAGGTGGCAAAATTTGTGTTACCCCTATACTGCACCAAGTGTTCAGTTTGGGTTCTCAACTGCTCATTTTGTTCATGCATCAAACGTATTTGTTCCTAAAATTATTCTTCCATTTGTTGCTCAAAGCACATTTGTTCGTGAAGTTCTTGCATTCGATGCTTTAAACTAATCATCTCCTCGCGCAGCTATAATACTTCACTCTTATTGGAGCACTTCTGGCATCTGAAGTATGATGTTTGGTGACTGAAAAACCAGTACCCCAAAGACAATCATCATACTCAGGTACTCCTAGCGCTCTGCTCAACAAATCATCTTGGCTAACATAGCTCGTCAACTCAGGCTCCTCCTATGTCATCAATCTCTATCATAAAAAGAATTACAACAATATTAGTTATTGTAAATCATATTCATTTAAGTAAAGCTAATTATTTATTGTACGCATAATCCAATACTTACACAATATTCAGCTACTTTGCTTCTTTACTATGAATTTCACCTTTCTTATTTGTGCAACGGGCTACCCATTGATCATGTTGTGGTACCTGTGTAATATCTGAATTTGATTCTTCTATCTGCATATCAAAGTTAGTTGAAGTTAAGAATATTCATACAATTTCAAACTTAGATACATATGAAATAATCATTAGTTATTACAATTTTTTTCTGACTGTTCGTATGAAATAAGTCCTTGTGTGTATTGATATGCCATGTTAGTCATGTTAGAGCAATTTTTTTGCTCAACCCCTATTTAAATCCAAATAATTCATGTCAAATTCCTTAATATTTTAACATTTCTCAGAGTGTCAAAGCGCAGTTCAATGGGCATAATAAAGTAATACATTATACTGATATAAAATTCTTGATTACATTACATAAATCCCTACAGGGTTTTTACATACTCTAAGCCACTTCCACTTGCTGAATAAATTTTAAATTTATGGAAAGGGTGAGATTCATACGAATCTCAATAGTAACAAGCTATCAATCATATAAAATATGAAAAGTAAACATGCAATGCATAATTTATCATGATGCAGCAATCAAAATGCTAATCACATATCTAACAATGTTCAGGAATAAATGATGATTTTGTCCGGATCAAAATGATCGTTCGTTCCTAAAGTGCATAAATCATAACCTCGTACATAGGAATTCACCTATGTATTGTGATCACACCTATAACTTGGAGTAGGAATTCACCTGTCTGTACTTATCAACTTGGACTAGATATTCACCTATCCGTACTTATCAATTCACTCAACTGGGTCCACCTGGCCACATGGTACCTTGGTTGTCCCATAAGGTGGTACCACTAATCGCCCACACCCAGTGAGTGCTCATACCATATGAAACACATTGAACAGAATATGGAAAACAATGCATATTAACATTCACATAGAATATGAGAGGATAGAGTTATTACATGGAATCTTTTCCAATGCCTAGCTACTACCGGTCCTTTAAAACTTGGACCAATTAAAAACAAACACTTGGAAAGTAAAAAGTAAGAGGAGGCAATTGATTAAATCCATCATCTTCTCTTTCTCTTTATTTTCGACCAAAATCTGCACCCAAGAGAGAGAGAGAGAGCTCAAGTTAAAGGTTGAAGCAAGAAGAGGGGTCTTAGGGTTTCAAAGCATAAACCAAGGTAAGAACTTGCAAAACTTAGTGATTCTTGCCTTATAATCACTCTACAACCACCTCTAACCTCTTCTCCTCCATGAAATTCATGTTTAGCAAGCAAAATCAAGAGGAAAGAGAGAGTCAATAGTGATGTTTTAGAGAGATAAAGTTAAGAATCCAAGAGGTAATCTCATAAACTTGATCCTCTTGTGATATATGTTGTTGTTTTGGTTAATGTTGTGGTTTTGACATTGTTTTTGCTTGATTTGTAAATTTGGCTGAAGCAAACCCTAGGGGAAATGCTGCCAAAATTTCCTCTAATCATGTTCATTTAGTTTTTAAGTAGCTAATCATGTGATTAGAAGAGATATAGAAGTGATTAAGCAAGAGAAATCAAGAAAACACATTTTCCCTCCTTAAACCCTAACTTTCTGTTCTAAATAGGACATGTTGAAGTAGTTTGAATTTTTTAATTTTGATGGTTCCATTGGGTTTACAAGGAAAAATTGTGTAGGAAAGCATGTGTTCATGATTTTTTGATGTTGGTATACAAATTTGGAAATTTATGAAGTTGAATGTGCATGTTGTTTGATCTGCTTCCTGTGAGTTAGTGATATTGTCCAATATATTTTTTAGGTCAAACTTAGTCCAAATATTATGAAATTTTACAGGATTATATTAGACATGTAGAGCTTTAAATTTATAGGTAGAACACAATTTTTGAACAAGTATATTAAGAGATATGATTTTCCAAAGTTGAGCCCTGTTTATGGAATGTAATCTGGAACAGAGGAAGTTAGGTGAATTTCTGGTAAAATTATTATGACAATGGCCAGGCCTAATTATTTTTCCTTAAAATAAAATTTAAATATTTTCAATTAGGATTTGGAATTAGTAAATTTGGAATTTCCTATAATTAATTATGATTTTCCAAAATTGACTGAAAATCTGCCAGATCTAGAAAAAATTGTGAAACTGCACTGTGTAGAATTGTACTCTGCAGAAACTGTTAAAAATTTGATAGAGAACCAACAGAATGAGTTTAGAATAAGTTATGAATAAATAATAACTTATTTATCCCCAATTTGGAATTTTATGATATACCGATAGCCCGAGCCAAAGACAGATCTGGACCGATTGTTAGGCAAGGAAAGTACACATTCTAGGTAGTAACACTTTCTTTCATGCACTAAGTGATTATCTATATATGTTGAGTATGCCATCTTCTGTAGCATGAGCACAATGCCTAGGGTACATTAGCCTAGCTGTGATTTGGGATCCAGTGAAGGTACACGCAAACAAGCCAAGTTCTAAACAGTTGTTTGGCCTTAGACAATGTATACACAATAGTCTATTATCTTACACAACATGGTGCATTAAATTTATTTTTACATCGTATATGTTTGATTGTATGTTACTACTGAGATTCTCTGAATATCACCCTTTCCATAAATGTATTAAGTTTCCTGCAGCAGTGTCAGCTAATCCGCAAGTGTATGGGTCGCGTCAAGTAATAAAGTGATGAGTAAGATATCGTTCCCACGAGGATTTGGTTCCAAAACTCGGTTAAGTAGAGAGTATCGCACTTTTTCCTAATTTGAGTAAGACAATTATCACAGTGGAGGAAAAACATAATTATAAACTAAAAAAAAAATATAAACAAATGATTCATGGACTAGAAAGGATAATGCAGTGGAAGTTAGGATTGTTTATCCCCTTGCATTTCATAGGTACTCATTCAAATCCCCACGATATGAGCTCTCAAGGATGGATTATGCTAACCAAGGTAACTAATTTACCCATAAGTGCTCTCTCAAGTCTCCAAACAAGTGTTTAGCTTAATTAGTTCATTAATCTCTTAATTGAAGAATTAAACCCAGCCTACATTGCAGAACCTATGTGGCTATGTGGGGTCAATGAGTGTATCTCTACCTCATCAATAAAACCATCCATCCAACCCCTGGATTTCAAGTTCCCACACGATTAAACTCAAGTTCTACACTCAATCTAGCCCTCTCAGGCATCAACCAAGTGGACCCAACAACCTCATTGGCGATCAATCAACAAGAAGCGTTAAGAATAGAGTGAAATTAACATAAACCAACCATTCATCATAAATATAAAGGGGAAATGAGTACTTAATCCATACAAGGGTTCTAAACAATCCAAACAATAAAACTCTAGCTATACATGTTCATAAAACTCAGAAGAAATATGGTATAAATCAGTTACAAAACAGAACAAGAGGGAAAGACAGCAAAAGGAGAGGAAAAACCAAGAAGATAAGCTCAAATCTCTTTAAATCTATAACATCTAGCTCATTCTCCACCTCCAAGCTCTAAATCCTAGCAGAGCATTGCCTCCACAGCGCCTCCCAGGTCCAAAATGCGTCTCTGCTTCAAGGTTTTGGTATTATATGCCCTAAAAATCCGTTCTGAATCAAAACGCGTAGCTGCTGTTTTTGGGCATTCTCCACGGCCAAAATCTTTCTGGAAGATGTTTGGCCGCAGCCAAGCTTCCACATGAAGCTTTTTGGCCTTCTTCATCCTTTTCTTGTTCTTCCATGGTGCTTTGACTTCCTTAGCTCCATTCTCACTTCTTGATCATCCTTTGATGCCTCCAATGACTCCTTTGTGGCTCTAATATTAACCTATCAACATAATGAAATCTATAAAAACAGTGTTGATGTGATTTTAATACAATTATGGGGCTTAAACAGAGAAATTACACTTTTTTATCATCAATACCACTGGGCACATTACTTTTGCACATTTATCATCTATTATCTATGAATTTATCCAAAATGTATGCAAAACTAAAGGTAAATGTGTCACTTTGACAGGAATTTCATGATGTTAACACACCCCAAACTTAAACTATTACTCGTCCTTGAGTAAAACCCATCTAGCAATAAAATAGCTGGATTAATTAATCATTGACTTATAGAACATGCATGATGTTGTCGTCATTGGATGCTCAAGATGTTATACTCTATAGGAAAAACAATGAAATATAATGGAATGCAAGATTTATAAATTAAAACAAGTTTCTCAAAAACTTTCAAAATGTGTGTGTGTGAGGAGAGTTGGACAACAATTCTCTTGCAGATATTAAAATCAAATGCAACACTTCAATATGTATAAATCAAACTCAATATAAGATCTTTAAATACTCACATCATCCTATCTCTCCCCTAATAGATCTTTCCACATAATTTCAAAATCAATGGGACTTTTATAGCTTGTAATGTGGCTAGTGGTTAAGCTTCTTAAAAGAATGGGAAAAGTAGATGATCCAAATCTCTTGAGATAATATGATAGTATATAACTCCTCTCTTTGCACTACACAAAATTTTCTTTCCAGAAGTCTAAGCACTCCCCCAAACTTATCTCGAATTGAACTCCTTTGCACTCCAATTCTTATTGAATTTAACACTCTTTCTTTTTCTTTTTCTTCTTCTTCTTCTTCTTATATATATATATATATATATATATATATATATATATAACAGAGGAATGAAAACAAACTAACAACCATACACTATATTTCTTATACCCAGCTTTTCAATACATAGCTCTTCTAACTCCCATACCAATCCTCACTTCCCATAATCCTCACTAAATCATCATTCATCTCAAGATTAGGGTAATTCATGGTTTTTCAGGCTGCAAATGTTAAGGTTTAGTGTAGGTTTTCAAAAAGAAAGTTTATATAGTTTTTTTAAAAGGCTCAAATGGGGTGCAAATGGAATAATTTTCATAGATAAGCTTGAAAGGCACAATCACATTTGAAAGAACATACCCAGATCATTTTTCAAAAATGTGTGAAATTTTCATTTCATTTCAAGATATTCCAATGTGAGTTCTAAATTTCTTCAATGATGAAGGAATATACACACCAATTTGCTACAAAATCTCCCAATAAAAGCATTCAAATTATTTTCAACTCTTGTGCATATTGTTTATTTCGAAAGCTTTCAGGAAATAAGCTTTAAAATCTAAATCATGCAATCAAAAATATTTGCCATCATTTCCCATAAAAACATAAAATCTAAGCATCATTTCTATCATTGGATCATACATTCATTATCAAAGATAATTAATCAATCTAACTCAACTTTTCAAAATAGAGGACAAGAAATAGTCAACATTTTAAAACTTGAAATCCTTGTCAAATGAGCCAAATATACCCACACCCCTAAACTTAAAGTTCACAGTGTCCTTACTGTCACAAGGGAAAACTGAGGGTCTTCTCTCATGCAAGAATACATTCAACAATAACAATAACAATAACAATGCATGAGAAGGGTTGGGGAAAGGAGTTTTGAAAAAGAATGAGAAAAATTGAGGGAGAAATTATTTTTATTTTTATTTTTATTTTTTGTTTTGGCCGCGGCCAAATATTGTTGGCTGAGGCCAAAATCTCTCTGACCACAATTTGGCTGCGATTAAATATTTTTGGCCACGGCCAAGATCTTCATACCCCCTTTTTATGCAGTTTCAGATTTTTGCACTCAATTTTCACACATTGGAGCATATTTAACATGATGAAAGGTTTAAGCAATGCAAAATTTAATACCCAAAGCAATCTAAAACAATAAGCATACTTTGAGCAGAGGTTAAAGAAGTGGTGATTCAATGATAAACATTCTTAATAATATAGGGCATGTCTATATGATATAAAAATTAATAAAAGCATGGTAAACACGAGACTTCCTTGAAAATGTTCATCTAGCATCCAATTGCTCCATCCTTCCTTCATTCCATATTTGTTGCACCTTTCTTCTCATGGGTTTTATTCTCATCATGGGTTGCCTCCCAAGAAGTGCTAAATTTATAGTCTTCAGCCAGACTATGCTACAGAACAGCTTATCATAAGTGTCAAAAATCTTGATCACCACATCTTCATTCCTCTTCAGCTAGTGAGGTTTGAAGATGAATGGGTGCTCATGAATCACCTGTACTTCATTAATCATCAGTAATTTCAAAGTACAAGAGTTTAAAAAATTAAAAGAAAGAAAAACACAATTATTCACAAAAACTAAACTAGAAACTTCTAAAAAATTAGAACACCCAATAAAATCTACATGGCTCTCATCAGTAAGAGCCAAAACAAAATCAACTTGACTCTCATCAGTAAGAGTCACAACAGTAGTAGGAAAATCAAGATCACAAATTAAAGGGATTTCCTCTTTAATTTCCTGTTCAGAACAACAAGGTGCAGGTTCAAGAATCGAAACCTTAGCTGAACAATTAGTTTTCTTCTCCTCCACATTAGTTTTCAATACAAAATACTCCTCAAAAGTGTTGCAAACTGTTGACAACACTTCTTCACTATCCATAGTCACTTGTTCACTTGAGTTTTCATGAAAATTTTCAGTTTGTTGCAAAGACTCAAGTGTATAAGCTATTTCACTCACATGCATTGTTAAATTTTCAAGAGCAGATGCATGTTCATGAAATTTTTTTTTACCAATCCCTTATTTCAGTTACATTATCAAGAATAAGTTGAAGCTTTTCCTCTATTGAGGGCTTCTTCTCATGAATGAGGGTGGTTTCATCTAGAAATGAATTGAGTAAAGTATGAGGATGTGATGTATGTGAAAAAAAAGAATTAGGATCCTAATATAATGAGTGATTTTGATTCCCATGAAGGCTACAATTATGATCATACACATTAGATTGAGCCTCCATGTAATTCCAGGTTGAAAAATGGGGACATTGCTCACTATAATGATTCTCTCCACAATGCTTGCAACAAATGTACTCATATTGAGCATTAGAAGTATAAGGATCATAACAAGAATTGGGATAATCATTATCATGAGTAAATCCACCACTTGATTCATTAAACCACTGTTACGAGTGTAGGATGGTGTATTTAGAAGTGCAAGTGTACACTGTCATAATCAAGTAATATAGAAGTGAGTAGAGTATCGTTCCCACGAGGATTGATCACTAAGTACCAAAATTGGTAATTTTAATTCTATTTAGTCGGTTGATTAGTTGTGATTGAGATTACAAGATAGAAATAATGAAATATGAATACAAGTGATATAAAGACAAATATGAGAAAAAGCCCTAGGGATTAGATTTCACTTAATAAATTCCGGATTGAATCACTTATCTATTTTAGTCCAATTTATTCCACATGATTGATAGTCGAGTTTCCCTATTTTAATTACTAGCCTCTTACAAGGTCAAGTAATTATATAATTAATTGCTAACCCAATATATTCCTATATGAATTTAAGCAATCAATCATGCATTAAGATTTATGGAACTCAATTAAGACTACACAACCCATATGAATATATTCCTATTTCATATGCAAATTATGGTTTTAATTATAGGATCCACACACATGTATCTCCTTCCGGTCTCAATATGCATATTAAAATCATCCAAAAGGTGGCCAATCAATTGTAAGCATTAAGAGCAATAATTAAAACTCAATCATGAAGGAAAAATTAAAACTAGATTTAATAAGTTAAGATTCAATCCGTCATTAGTAAGCTACGTCATCACCCTAGGAAAAGGAAAATTTAGCTCATGATAAAATTAAAAATAAAACCAAAATATATTACAAACATCATAAATATTGCATAAAAATTAATTACAAAAACATAAAAATACTACTACAAGATGCATGAAAATGGAAAATCTAGCCTACCATATAGGAGGTAAAACCATCCATGTAGGTGGCAACCTATACCATCCATAAAGGAGGACTACCTAGGCCTTCCATATAGGAGGTAAAACCATCCATGTAGGAGGCATGCAAGAAGTAAAAAAATGAAAGAAAGAAATTCTAAAAATAACAACTCTCTCTCTAAAATAGAAACTCTCTCTCTCTCTCTTCATTCCTCTTCTTCCTCTCCATTTTAGGGTGCCAAGAAGCTCTATTTATAGGCTTCATTTTCGGACTGCTACAGTATTTTGCTACAGTGATTTGCTACAGTGAACCGACCACCCACTTGCTACAGTGAACCGACCACACCGTCCGCTACAGTGAAACTGCTACAGTGCACAATGAACAGTACCTGTATGAACAGTGCACAGTGAATAGTAACTTCCCTTAAATGCCTTCTTTAATTCTTTTTAATCCGGTACTATCTATGGCTGCAAGAAAATCATTATTTATTTATTAATTACACCCAAATTAATTACATTCAGCTCAAATATAGTCCACAAAATCATCATATAAGGGAAAATGAATATGCAAATATTTTACTTATCAACCACCAAGGATTATCCATATACAAAGAATGAAATCAAAATAACTATCAACACAAAAATAAAACAATGACAGCAAAAACAGAGAAAAACCAGCAAAATCAGAAAAATGCAGCAACAAGTATATACAAACTCAAGCTTAAGCTAGTAGTGCTCTAATCAAGATCAACCAAAGACGGTTCTGGCACACAAATCCCCGGCAACGGTGCCAAAAACTTGTCAGCTAATCCGCAAGTGCACGGGTCGCATCAAGTAATAAAGTGATGAGTAAGATATTGTTCCCACGAGGATTTGGTTCCAAAACCCGGTTAAGTAGAAAGTATCACACTTTCACCTAATTTGAGTTAGACAATTGTCACAGTGGAGGAAAAACAGAATTATAAACTAAAAAGAAAATATAAACAAATGATTCATGGACTAGAAAGGATAATACAGTGGAAGTTAGGATTGTTTATCCCCTTGCATTTCATAGGTACTCATTCAAATCCCCACGATATGAGCTCTCAAGGAGGGATTATGCTAACCAAGGTAACTAATTTACCTATAAGTGCTCTCTCAAGTCTCCAAATAGGTGTTTAGCTTAATTAGTTCATTAATCTCTTAATTGAAGAATTAAACCCAGCCTACATTACAGAACCTATGTGGCTATGTGGGGTCAATGAGTGTATCTCTACCTCATCAATAAAACCATCCATCCAACCCCTAGATTTCAAGTTCCCACACGATTAAACTTAAGTTCTACACTCAATCTAGCCCTCTCAGGCATCAACCAAGTAAACCCAACAACCTCATTGGCGATCAATCAACAAGAAGCATTAAGAATAGAGTGAAATTAACATAAACCAACCATTCATCATAAATATAAAGGGGAAATAAGTACTTAATCCATATAAGGGTTCTAAACAATCCAAACAATAAAACTCTAGCTATACATGTTCATAAAACTCAGAAGAAATATGGTATAAATCAGTTACAAAATAGAACAAGAGGGAAAGACATCAGAAGGAGAGGAAAAACTAAGAGGATAAGCTCAAATCTCTTTAAATCTTCAACATATAGCCCAATCTCCACCTCCAAGCTCCAAACCCTAGAAGAGCATTGCCTCCACGGCGCCTCCCAGGTCCGAAATGCGTCTCTGCTTTAAGGTTTTGGTATTTATATGCCCTAAAAATCCGTTCTGAATCAAAATGCGTAGTTGTTGTTTTCGAGCGTCGGCTGCGGCCAAAGATTTGTTGGCCACGGCCAAACTTCCTTGATGATGTTGGCTGCGACCAAGCTTCCACATGAAGCTTTTTGGACTTCTTCATCCTTTTCTTGTTCTTCCATGGTGCTTTGACTTCCTTAGTTTCATTCCCACTTCTTGATCATCCTTTGATGCCTCCAATGACTCCTTTATAGCTTCAATATTAACCTATCAACACATTGAAATCTATAAAAATAGTGTTGATGTGATTTTAATATAATTATGGGGCTTAAACAAATAAATTACACTTTTTGTATCATCAATACCCCTGGGCACATTACTTTTGCACATTTATCATCTATTATCTATGAATTTATCCAAAATGTATGCAAAACTAAAGGTAAATGTGCCACTTTGATAGGAATTTCATGATGTTAACAAGCAGGCATCGGCTCAAAGGGAAAAATAATAATTTCCGACAATGGAAGGTTCCAGAGCAGTTCGAGAGAGGCAGTTGGTTATCTGAAGTCCTTTTATTTGTGTAAGGTCTGTATTCATTCTGTACAAACCCCTATAGGGAATTACTATATATAAACAAACATATGTATTAATAATATCAGTATTTATGTTAATCTTATATGCTCACTGAACTACACAAATGCTACTCTGAGTAATATAATTAATGAAGCAGGGTCTTACATATAATGTGAATTGAACTTGAGTCCTGGAAGTTTTTGCACTAAAGAGTTTCTACCCGAGAGTTCTTTGTGTTATGCAAACTTGGTGGAGAACTCGAGTTCTCCATGAGAACTCGAGTTCTAGACATTAACTCATGTTGTTTTACAGGTGACTCGCAATGGCTCTGAAAGTTATTATCAAAGCTTACTCGAGTAAGTTATCACTCGAGTGATGACAAGCAACTCGCGATGATTCAGCAAGTGACTCTCTGATAAATCAAAAGTGACACTCTATCAGAACTCAAGGCACTAGAGTTAGACTGTATAACACTCGAGTGATGAGTATTCACTCGAGTGCAAGTTCATCGTCTCTTTGAAAAACCACGCCTCAATTAATTTAAAACTCACAATGAACGTCATTAAGCATTGATGATTACTTATTCATCAATTTAATACTACTAATCATTTACATATACAAGTTTTCAAGAGCTTAAACCATAGAACTAATTCAAATTTATGAAAAGCAGATATGTTGTCAGAAGCTTTAAATGCTCAGCACAAAAACAAAGACTAGAGAGCAGAAGGATTTCGTCTGAAGATTGATTACAGCAGAGACAAAAGCAATTGATCATCAAAAACCCTCAAACGGCTCTAATATAACCAAACAGAAAGATTAAATGCTCTCAAGAGTAAAAAATGCATATTGCATATAAATAGCCGTGAATTCATTACAGAGGAACTAATAAAGCCAACGAACAATCTTTCTTCATTTATTGCTCAGTTCATTCTCTGCAATATTCTCTGATATTCATTTAGATCTTTAGTGATTATTTATTTGCTCTATGAGAGAGAGTCATTACCAAATATCCTTTAACTCGATAAAATCTCAAGGTAGTGGGACCTTGAGTGTAGTGATAGAATTACAACGTGTAAGGGGGAGTAAATCTTGTTGAGGATCATTCATTGTTACATATGTTGTACTGTGGTACCAAGAACCCATAGAATCTTGGAAGAATAGTGAGAACTCAGAGACGCTCAGAGGACTGGACATAGGTCAGTGAGTTAAGGCCGAACCAGTATAATCTACTAAATACTCTACAATGATATTTTTCTTACTCTCATTCTCTATAGTATTTTATCAATTAGTCTTGTTTGGGTTAAAATTTCTTAAACGTAACCCAATTTACCCCCCTCTTGGGTGAAAGCTGGCACTAACACTTTTGTTTTCAAATTTTCATTCCTATCACCATATAATTGTTGAAGAGCATCCTTGTGTTCTTCAACATATGGTTCGACCTCATCAGTATTATATAGTACATACAAGTAAGCATGTTCCTATTCAGTTACTGATATCGTTATTACATCCTTCCCACTTGATCCTTTCCCTGATCTTCGCCCATCATAACGAGACTTCAGGATCCCTATAGGGTTAACATTTGATAGAAATTCGGCATAGAAGTCACTTGCTTCTTTAACAATATACCTTTCAGCAATACAACCCTATAGTCGATATCTATTTTTCACAAACCTTTTTAAAATTTTCATGAATTGTTCATTTGGGTACATCCATCTCAAGTACACTGGACCGCACAATTGAACCTCTTTGACCAAGTATATAATTA
This sequence comes from Albizia julibrissin, assembly GCA_037074505.1. Classification (NCBI taxonomy): domain Eukaryota; kingdom Viridiplantae; phylum Streptophyta; class Magnoliopsida; order Fabales; family Fabaceae; genus Albizia; species Albizia julibrissin. Next base: position 15,003,925 of record CM073481.1, on the reverse strand, counting down.
GATGGGCCATATGTCAAAAAATGAAGGTGGAAAATATATTTCAAGTTCACACAGAGTACAAAAAATTAGCCTTTGTAAATCTTACAACTTGGTTGAATCAACCATTTTACTGCAAATCAACTTGAAAACATGCAAAGTTTAGTGATTGTGTTTCTTACATTTTTGGGTAAAATTGACCATATACCAACCGGTAGGAAATTTTGTATGAGTACATGATAATCATGAGATTTAAGGTTCTTTAACTTCAACTCTTTCACTAATACAAGGTTCTTTATATTTGAAGAGTAACCCTTAGGAACTTTAATTCCTTGCAGAAACTCACAAACTAATTTTTTCTCTTTCTTTGACAAAGTATAAGTTGCTGGAGGTAGATAAGTACGATGCCCTTGTTCAATCGGTGCCAACTCTTCTTTTATTCCCAAGTTCACCAAATCCAACCTCGCATTGACACTATCCTTACTTTTTCCTTGGATATTTGCAATGTGCCAATTAGACTATCATAGATATTTTTTTTCTATATGCATCACATCAAGAAAATGTCTCACATATAAGGACTTCCAATATAGAAGTTCAAAGAAAATAGAATTTTTCTTCCAACCACTTGTTTGTATTTGTTTTACAAAAGGCTTGCCAAAATTGTTATCCAAGTCTTTTACCTTTGTTAAAACCTAAGTACCAGTCAATATCTTCGATAGGCTACCGTCTTCTAAGCCACCATTGAAATCCTTTTTGTACTTTCTCTAACGATATTGTGATGGTAAGAACCTTCAATGTCCCATGTAAATATTTTTCTTATAATGATCTAGTTACACTGAATGAGTTTCATCTTCACATATAGGACACACATAATATCTTTTGATGCTGTATCCAGACAAATTACCATAAGCAGTGAAATCATTAATTGTGCCAAACAATATGGCTTTCAAAGTAAAATATTCTTCCCTATACCCATCATACACATTGATGTCTTCTTCCCAAAGCAGCTTCAAGTCATCAATTATAGGATCCAAGTATACATTTATATCATTCCCAGGTTGGCTTCACAACATCTTACATTTTTGCCCTTTTATTACGTACACAGAAGCATTTACTCATATTCTCTTTGGGGATTATTACTCATTTCCAGCTGTTGAGCCATGATTCTTACCGAATATCAAAGTTAATTCTTATTTTCATAGCGATCCCAATTATAATTCAACTTCAATATGCGTCTATTCATACTATTCATACAAATATCTGGGTCGTGTAATTAATCTACATACAATAAATTAATACACATTCTTCTTCAATTCTTCGTGTTCTTTCCTTCTTGTTCTTCTTCAAGCATTCTTCCCTTTCCTATTCTCATACCTATATGGTTGGTGAGGGAGGGTAAGATTCGAGAGAATCTCAGTAGCAAGCATACAAACAATGCATGTAAGATGAATGCTAGTACATGATATGCTTGCCTTACATAGGCTTATGTTCTCATAATGATATTCTGCATGCTCAATATTTTGTGCAACATACTTATGGCCACCGTAAAAACAAAAATAGAGCTTCATTCATTCATACATGCTTCACATAATCAAGCAAAGAAAAATAAAAAATCAATACACAGCATAAACATCACATACATACAAGTAAGTTAACTACCTTTTGGACTTTGCCTCCTCCTCTTTTACCTTGATCTTCCAACCATAGCTTCTTCTTTGTCACTTTGTGGCCCTAGATAAGTAATGACATTATTAGAGCCATGAAAAGTGAATGCCCAACAGGCCATATTAGCCTTAAAGGCTTACCTTCACCCTTGGAGTTTATACTAATTATATTTAGTCACTTTCTTTCTCAAATTCGCATGGTAGACAAAGCTGCCAGCATTTTGACCAAATTTTGAAAAATCATAATTATTTCAATAGAACTCCAATTGGGGTAGTTAAAAGTCTTATGTGAAGCTCTTTCAGTATATTTTTGCATAAAAATACTCAATTCTCGCCATCATAGCCACAACATTCCTATAATTTCTCTAAATATAACTTGTTCCAAATTTCATTCCAGAAACAGAACACAACTTCAAAAATTCATATCTCCCAATGTACTTGTCCAAAAATTACAAAATACCTATAAAATTAAAGCTTAGGATGTCTAATTTAATTCTGAAAAGCTTCATAATTTTTGGACAAGGTTTATCTAATGAAACATCTCACACAATGTCACTGTTCCAGACTGGGAAGATCAACAAGTATATTCAACTTCATAAATTTTCAAATTCATATACAAGTATCCAAAAATCATGAACACTTGCATACCTACACAATTTTTTGTGTAAAATCCAATGGAATCATCAAAGTTACAAAATTCCTACTTCTTCTTCACATTTTGTTCAGACCAAAAAATCAGGGTTTTTACAATCATTCACCAATTCAGAATTTTATCCAATAACTTGGTCCAATATCATCATAAATCATCATCTAACCATAAATACATGATTAAATCATGATTAAACCTCAAAAATACTCCTTAGATGAAAAATTAACAATAACAAACTCTTACAAAAACTCATTCAAATAACAAACCAATCGGTTCAAAAGGAAGCTTACGCTTACCTCTACGCGTTTACGCAGTCGGTTCGGAAATCCGACAGTATTTCGGCCGGCGAGATGGCATCAAACCCCTCCAAATAAAAATCTAAAACTATAGAAATGAAACTTAGGATGAGTAGATGAAGGTTTGTGTAGGGTACTTTGAGAGAAAACACCGATTCGGTAGTGTTTCGGTGAATTAAAGTTCTTAGAAAATACTATTTACTCTTTCTCTTTCCTTTTTCAATTTCTCCCTATTTTCTCTGATTTTGTCTGCATTTTTTTCTGTTTGGACAAAAATCTAAAGGCCTTTAATGGTCTTGAAAATTTAATTGCCACATGTCAAAATCCTACAGTGCCACGTGTCCGATAAACCGATCAAACAGTAATGTGTTTCTAGCTTTTTGGTCTTCCCTTTTCCTCTCTCTTAGGTGGCACCATAATTGTTATGGAAGGGAGAGGCTTGGTAATTTCCTCAGACTCTCGATTCGTTGTTTGAGAAGTCAAGTACGTGATTGAGTCAGAGACCGATGGATTTCGCTGACCATTACGCTAGGTGTCACTCTCTAGTGGTGACAACTCAAGGCAAGATTACTTTTTCATCATGAGAGGACAAATTTCATGTTCTCATTTAGCCAACACAAAAGTTGTGTTATGATTGCTTACTTTATTAAAGTTACTTTAATAAAGTCACTTTATCGGTGTCTACTCGGGATTTTACTTGGGTTTTGCTCGAGACTGCAACACACATATCGAGGTCTTTTAAAGATACTAGGTCAGAGTGTGTATATGGGCCCCGCATGACGTCCCATACCGGCATCCACTTCAAAAACGCATGGTACACATATATGCCTTAAAATTGGAATATGCACACCTAGATTGGCCTATTCGGCTCGACTAATCAGTCCCTTACCTCATGACATAGTTGGGTGGCATCTTTCTACCAACCCAATGGAACTGTATATGTGTCCTATGCACATCTGTACTGACACTTTAATCATATTGTCTGCAAATACCGAGCCCTCTGCCTGGTAAGGCTAAATCGTATAGTCCCTGAGAGTCTTTCAATATCTCATCATTCTTGGGACTCTTCCCAAATCAGGCTTAGTCATCTGCCATTTACAGGCTTATCCTCAAGTCTCTAGGTCCAAAATTTGGGATATTACAACCTTGGCCCAGAAATTAACATAGACAACATCATAAACTTACGTTTAATGATCAAATATGGAGGAAGGTTATAAATCATTAATATCAACAGCCACATACTATGTGTACTACTCTGAACACCATGTGGATTAATTCCATCAATTGACAGTGTAAGGCATATATTCCTTACTTCGTCCTTAAAGTTATGGTAGTCATTATCAATTCTTTTCCATTAAGGAGCATCTGTAGGATGCCTAAGCTTTATGTATTTAATCATTTCATTTGCATGTTATGTCAAATGCTTAGCAATCTATACATTACTGTAAAATCACTTGAATATCAGAATAATGGAAAAATACCATAGAACCTTTGTAATACCCCATTTTTTACCAATATTCCTAAATTTATATTTGTGATATATAGTGGAATAAAATTGTGAATTGTGGTGAGCTTGAATTTCTTGAAAAATCTTAATCACCAGTTACATATAATTCAGCCAACTAAAGGCACAAAGAGGTGATTAATGTTCAATTAAGGACCTAATATTGTAACCAAAATTTGTGAAATTAAATGACATAAATTATGGCCACATTTAAGTGTTAAAATAGGGTCAGACCAATGAAAATGAGTGAGAAATTATTTATTTTGATAAATTATAAATTATAGTGGCAAAATGGTAATTTTTCCATAAAGTGGGAAATCATTATTTTTCCCTAATACTCCTAATACCTCTAGTTAAATGTGAATTAAAAAGAGAGAAATGACTACTTGATCATTAATAAACCAATTTTGGAAAATTACTTTCAAGAAACGTCAAATAGTCAGAAAGTCAAAGGCTTGGTCAATAAGTTACAAGATGGCAATGAGATAGTTGGAGATCAATATTTCTCTCTTAATTCCTTAGTCATTTTTGGCTGAATATGTAGGCATGAAGAGGAGATAGAATTAATTAAAGAAATGGCATTTTTGAGCCAATAACAAATTGCCACATGTTTAACCAATTAACACTTTGCATTATATCATCATATTCTCCATCTCTTCAGCTCATTCCCATGCAAAACTGAACTAAATAGAGTGTGAGAGAGAGAGCTGAGACATGAAGAGGAAGAAGAGGCTAGGGTTTTCTTGGAATCCAAGGTAAGAAGTTGTTACCTTGTGTCTTAAGCTTCCTAATCTCTCCATAACCTCTCCTACTCACTTCTCCACCTTTGGAACCATGGATTTCCAGCATATTTAAGAGCTATGGAGAGAGAGATAAAATCGTTAAAGAGAGAGAAAGTGGTAGAAATCAAGAGGTAACTTCCCAAACTTGTTCCTCTTACTTGATTAATGTTATTGTTTTGGTGTAAGATAGCTCATGAAACCTAAAGGACCTTAAGGGTCACGTTTCTCCAAATCAAGTCTAATGAATGTCTAAATAGCTAATAGTTTGACTATAAGCAGAAAGGAGGTGATTAGGCAAGAGAAAACGAAAAACCAACACAACTTTTCTAGGAATCTAAATTCCTTGCCTTGTGTTGGCTTTGGTAATTGATTAGGAATTTGATAATTTTGATACTTCCATTGAGTTTAGGAGGTAAAATTGTGTATGGTCTATGTTGATGACCAAGTGAGAAATGCCTCAGAAAGTGAAATGATCAATTACCCTTTAAAAGCTCTAACTAAGGGCTGTCAAGGGCATTTTCATCATTTGGGCTTGAGTTTGACCAATCTGAGGTTAAAAATGGATTCTATACATGAAATTGTGTAGGATTAGCCTAAGTTACAAATTTAGTAAAGTGGACAGGGTACAAAGGGGATAGACCGGCTCTCTAAGGGTATTTTAGTAATTTAGCACTTTTAGGCTAAGTTTACGAATACTATGGATTTGGAATTGTGCATGAATGAGAAATGACTCATTTATAGTATATTCAAGATTTTAGGACTTGGTAGACGTCCGGAGTCTAAAGCTTGCCCGAACTCAGGTGAACAAAAAGAAGTTACTAGGGGAGAGCAATCAGGCAGTAACTTGACTTCATGTGACATAACATGCATTGTGTGTTGTTTGAAATCATAACAAAATGTCTAACACGTTTTACTTATGCGGGGTGATCACCCAAGGCCTATCTTTGCTCGGGTTGACACTCAAGCCAATATAATGTTCATAATTGCACGAGCGGTGCCCGGTACCTATCTTTGCGCGGGTACCCCTCGGGGCCAAGTAACTTGCCTAGCGTGACGATAGTTTATGGATTGCATTAAATGCACTGAATGATGTTGTGATAATTTTGTTGATTGATAAGTATGAAGCATGCTTTGTAATGTTATCTTTATATGTTTGACATGTGTTACTACTGAGATTCCTCTGAATCTTACCCTTTTTCTTCAAAACCCACCTTCAATACAGGGAGAAAGCTCGAGGGGCAAGAAGAAGGTAAACGGCGTCGACTATAAGTCGAGATGCTGGAGACTTCAGTCATTTGGTTGTTTGGTCCCTTATGTTTTGTGGATGTTTTATAGTTTTTGGGTTGTATATGATGTATATGTCGTGTAATCAATATAAAGGTATTCTAGTCAATGAGTAGTAGAAAATAAGTAGTTTTGCTTCCCATCGCTAACGAAATGTGTTTGTGAAATGGACTATATAAAGTCGGTAGAGGTACGCTCGTAACTCTGATAAATAATAATAAAAGGTAAAACCGGTGAGTCTTAACAAGTTCATGAAGATTTGTTAAAAGAGTTTTTGAGAAAATTTTTGTACCCTCTCCACTCTAGGTTTAGATCCTAAGTTGAGGTCAGGAAATTTATAAGTATTTTCAGAAGTTGGGTGTTCTGAGTTTAGATCCTGGTCTCCCGCGTGATTTCACTACTCTTTTGTTCTCATCCAAAGCTATAGGAAATGAGGTATCACATTTTTAATATCATAGAGTTGGTTCTAGTAATATTGGGAATTTGCTAGAAGTCCTCTACTTGAATTTATAAGATTTACACTTTCGTTAGCAATTTTGGGATTGGAAGCATAAGTATAGGATGAGGTGTAGAATAATGACAAGTGGGGAAATAAGGATTTGGATACGTATGAGTGTATTTGGGTTCATTGTTAAACTTTATTTGGTTTTGATCAGCGGATGAAGTCAAGTTCAGCATGGCAACTTGGGTGATGGTGTGTGAGTGGCCAAAAGAGTTTTTGGCAGTCCCAGAGGTGATCACTCGAGTGATGACCTTAAAAACTTGAGTGACTACTCGAGTGATGAACTGTGCAGTATGAAAAAATGTGAGGTGAACATTTCTGGTTGGATTTTCAAGGGATTACTCGAGTGATGACCCTTTATCACTTGCGTGACCACTCGAGTAATGGGTTATGCAGTATGGAAAAAGGTAAGACAAAAGTCTCTGGCAGAAGTTCTAGAGGATCACTCGAGTGATGGCCCCAATCACTCAAGTGATGGTTTCAGGAATAAACGTTTAAACTTTTCTACTAGTTTTCTACGGGCATCACTCGGAGTAATAAAGGCAGATTGCATGATTATCAATCAATGATTTGTTGAGAAACTTTTACCTATGGTGCTTTATTTAACTTAATGATTTCCTTGCAGAATACTTCATCACTACTTAGTATCATCAAAATATGGACAACACGATGGTATACAAAGAAGCAGGAATATCAAGAGTAAGACGAACAGCTCGTAAGAGTGTTCCAGCTCCCGTCACTATCAAGAAAAGAAGCGGGTCAGGTAACAAAGGAGCCGGTCACCTTCACTTCCTTCTATTAATCAATCTCCACCAGAGGAGCAGATTTTAGAAAGTAGAACTTATGTAGTCATCAATAGAGAGGGACGTGGACCAAGAATGGCACGTATACGTAGAAAGAGCGTCAAGTGGCCACCGTTCTTTGGTCCTATTGCTAGAAATGAAGCTACAATGGTAGACACAGATGACGTAGAGCCGGATGATAGTGTACAACATCCAAACTCAGTTATGGAGTCGAAAGCCTCGGTGGAAGAATTGGCTTTTGATCTACACCCAAATGATGAATTATAGGAACAACTGAAGGATCTATATGTGACAGGTTTTACTGATTTCTTTACTCCTATGACCCAGTACACAACATTCTTAGAGTCAGTATAGAAGTTGTATGAGCAGAGAGAGGAACTTAGGCTAATGATGGACGATGATGTTTGGATTCAAACTACATTAGCCTATCTTCCTTATTTCACTTCTTGGATCAAGAAAAGAATGAAATCGTAGTTATGGGTCCTTTTGAGTTTTTACCTTTTATTAAGCATATGATTTTGTATGTAGTTTTTAATATGCATAAGGAATAGAAGGATAATGGTATGCTCAGTAAGACAACATAGGCTTCCTTTTGATGTAAATGTTAAGCCATTTATTGTACATATAAATAGTTCATGTGGTAGAACATACTTCTTTTGAAGTAAATACCAAGTTTCTTGAAAGAAAATATGAATGCATATAATTGATGTGTGTTGGTATTTAAAATTTGAAGAAGTTTTTATATACATATGAGTGTGTTGATGTGGCATTAACGTGATGTTCCTTCTTAATAGTGAAAAGAAACAATGGTGTGATGTAGACCAGGGGAAAATGTACCACCAATTCCTGAATAGGAGAATAATCTGAAGCTTGATATTATGCAGCACAATGCTAACCCAACAGCCAACTATGATCCAGGACTTACGAGAAGAAGTCCAAGAATTAAGGGAAAGAAGGAATGTGGATGGGGCGCAGCCTGAAGGGAATAACCTTGATGGGATAATCCTGAAGGAAGCCATTCTGAGGGAAATTCAGAAGAGGAACAACCCCTAACTGACGATCAATCAAAATCATATGAGATGCACTTAGAAATCCCCATTGTTCAAGAACCAGAGGAAAATGTTGTTCAGTATTGGATGCTAAATTTATTAAATATCAACCTGAGGCATTCCAATGGAAATTTAACCCACAAGCTGCGAGAATTGGGTGAATCATTTGGAGAAGATTTTTGAGGTACTTGGATGCCCAACGGAGATGAAAGCCAGGATGACAATTTATAAGTTAGTAGGCGATGCTGACGATTGGTAGAAGAATACAATGTTGCTACTACATGATCGAAATATCCCTCTAACATGGGAATTATTTCAAGAGAAATTTTATGAGAAGTATTTCCCGAGGTCAGTGAGAATTGAAAAAGAAAAGGAATTTTTAGCAATCTAACAATAGGACACTGAAAGCTTTGATGCTTATCTATCTTGATTCATACAACTGTCCTGTTACTCTTCCTATTTTGAAACTTAAAGATGATGAGAAGTGGAGCTCAGATATGCTTATTCGGGGACTGAAGCCCGAGATGGAAGAGAAATTGGTCGCCCAACAGTTCAAAACATTCAATAAGGTTGTAGAAACATGACGACTGACAGAAAGGAACTTAAAAAGAGTGCAGGCCAGTAAGAGTACTAGCCAAAGAGGTGGACCTATTCAAGGGGATACCTCACATAAGCAGAAGGGACAAGGATTTCCACAAAGGGGAGGTAATAAAAAGCCCTTTTGGTTTGAAAACCGTGGAGGTCGAAAACCCCCAACGTCACAAATATGTCCTCGGTGCGGCAAGTCTCATCCAGGATGATGGTGCAATCTTTCTACAAGCCAAGTGATTTGTTATGTCTGCCAGAAGCCAAGCCATTTGACAGTGAATTGTCCTCAACGAGCAGCACCACGATCAGCTGAGCCCAAATAGAAAAGTCAGGGCCAAGTATTTTCCTTGACTTAGAAAGAAGCGAAGAAGTCTCCTGAGCTGGTTCAAGGTAAAATCTTTCTCAATAGTAGTTCATTACAAGTTTTATATGATTCGGGTGTTAGTCATTCCTTTATTGCTTATGACTGTGCTAAGGGCCTAAGATTGTATATGCATAAACTGCCAATGATTTGATTGTATCGACATCGATGGGTGTCAAGACTTTAACTGCTGATGTTTGCTTGAATTGTGTGATAAATGTTGAGGGACATGAGTTTACGGTTGACTTAATCTGTTTGCCGCTCTAAAAACTTAAAGTTATATTGGGTTTTACTTGCTGATGGAAAATAACGTATTGGTAGATTGTGGAACAAGAGGATAATATATCTTACTTAGCTGGAGCCCAATGACAAGAATGCTAGTTTGAACTTTATCTCGTTGTTAGAGGCTGAGAAATACCTAAAGAAAGGATGTCAGGGAAGCATTGTGTTCTTTTCTGTACAGGTGGAAACAGGAATAGCCCTGGAAAACATTCTAATAGTATAAGAGTTTCCTGACGTATTTTTCGAATGGTCTTGGTGGGTTACCACCAGAAAGAGAAGTGGAATTTGCAATCTAGATTTTGCCTAGAATAAGGTCTATATCCAAAGCCCTGTATCGAATGGCTCCAAATGAGATGGTTGAGTTGAAGAAGAAAATTGAAGAACTGCTTGAAAAAGGGTTTATTCAACCCAGCGTATCATTGTGGGGAGCTCTGATACTATTTGTTAAGAAGAAAGACGGAAGCCTAATGCTATGTATTGATTAAAGAGAGCTAAACAAGGTAACCGTCAAGAACAAGTATATGCTTCCTCGGATTGATGACCTTGTAAATCAATTGTCTGGAGCAAGTGTATTTTCTAAGATTGATTTAAGGTCAAGGTATCGTCAGCTGCGTGTGAAGGCAGAAGACATACCGAAGACTTCTTTCAGAACCCAGTATGGACATTATAAGTTCCTGGTAATGCCTTTTGGGGTGACCAATTCACTGGCTGTGTTTATGGGCTACATAAACCGTATCTTTTGCCAGTATTTAGATCAGTTTATGGTAGTCTTCATCGACGACATTCTGATATACTCTAAGAGTAGAGAAGAACATAAAGAGCACTTAAGAACTGTGCTGAGCATTTTACGAGAAAGGAAACTCTATGCGAAGTTGAGAAAATATGAGTTTTGGCTTTTAGAAGTTAAATTTTTGGGCCATGTGATCTCAAAGAAGGGGTTGTCATAATCCCAATAAGGTAGAAGCAGTGCTAGACTAGAAAAGGCCAGAAATTATTGCTGAGATACACAATTTTCTGGGTCTTGCTGGCTATTACTAGAGATTTATTCAAGATTTCTCTCGGATTGCCTTGTCGTTGATTAAGCTCACGTGGAAAGATCAACCATTTAAGTGGGACGATCGTTATGAGAAGAGCTTCGTGGAGCTGAAGGAGAGGTTGACAACTGCACCTGTGTTGATTATCTCTGATCCTGAGTTGACTTATGTAGTCTACAGTGATGCTAGCAAGCAGGGACTAGGATGTGTTCTGATGCAACATGGCAGAGTGATGGCCTATGCCTCTCGACAGCTAAAGCCTCATGAGTTGAATTATCCCACACATAATCTGGAGTTAGCAGCAATTGTGTTTGCACTGAAAGTCTGGCGACACTACCTATATGGGGTGGCTGTTGAACTGTACTGCGACCATAAGAGTCTTAAGTATCTATATGATCAAAAAGAGCTCAACATGAGACAATGCAGGTGGATAGAGTTTCTAAAAGACTATAACCTGGATATCAAATATCACTCAGGAAAAGCTAACGTCATCGTTGATGCTTTTAACCAAAAGATGGTGCAAGTGGCAGCTATGATGATACAAGAGAGAAAATTGATAGAAGATTTCAGAGATTTGAATCTAATAAATCAAATCATCTGTGCTGGTTATGGTATTAGCCAAGCGGAAAGTGATATGAACACTGAGATTATAGAAGCTCAAACGCAGGATGAGCAAGCACAGTCTATCAGAATAATGATTGAATGAGGAGAGACTCAGGATTTTGATCTATCACCAAGTGAATTAGTTCGATACAAGGAAAGAATTTATGTTCCATCAAAAGAGGATTTGAGGTAGAGAATCCTTGACGATGCGCACAAGATTCGTTATACTCTTCACCCAGGGATGGTAAAGATGTACCGTGATTTGAAGACGATGTACTGGTGGCCTAGATTGAAGAAAGATGTGACAAAATATGTGGCATGACGTCTTACCTGTCAGAAGGTAAAGATTGAGCACCAAAAATCGCCAGGATTACTTCAGAATCCCGAGATTCCAGAGTGGAAATGGGAGATCGTAACCATAAATCTTGTGGTCGGATTACCCAGAATCCGGAATTATGATGCAATCTGGGTTATTGTTGATCGTTTTACAAAGTCAGCACATTTTCTACTGATCAACGCTAGCTATTCTCTTGATAAGCTGGTAGAAATCTATGTCAAAGAGATAGTGAGACTCCATAGGACGCTGAAGAACATAATTTCTGATAGAGATCCTCATTTCACTTCAAAGTTCTGGAGATCTCTGCATGATGCTTTGGGCACTAAGTTGAGTTTCAGCATAGCATATCATCCTCAGACGGATGGACAATCAGAGAGAACTATACAGACACTGGAAGATATGCTAAGGGTGTGTGTAATGGACTTCAAAGGAAGTTGGGATCATTATGTTCCACTGGCAGAGTTTTCTTACAACAATAGCTATCATGCAAGCATTCAAATGGCTTCATATGAAGCGTTGTATGGGAGGAAATGTCAATCCCCTCTCTGCTGGACAGAATTATCATAAAGAAAGTTATATAGACCGGATATAGTATATTAGACTACTGAGCATATCAAAATTATCATGCAGAGACTGCTTGCAGCCCAGTGTAGGCAAAAGAGCAATGCCGACAAACGGAGATGACTATTGGAATTCCAGGTCGGTGATCATGTATTTCTAAAGATATCACTTGTTACTGGTATTGGAAGAGCAATAAAGAGGAAGAAGTTAAGTCCTCGCTACATTGAACTATTCAACATTTTGTCTAGAATTGGGCTTGTAGCATATCGGATTGCTCTACCCCCGAATCTAAACAGATTGCATGATGTATTCCACATTTCATAATTGAAGAAGTACCAACCAAATCCTCAGTATATTATTGAATATAAAGATGTGGATATGCGAGATGACCTCACTTATGAGGCTGAGCCAGAACGAATCATGAATAGACAAGAAAGGTGGCTCAGACAGCACAGCATACCATTTGTGAAAGTGGTTTGGAAGGGACTATCACTAAGGGAGGCAACTTGGGAAGCAGAAGAAGATATGCAAAGACGTTACCCGGGATTTATGCCACAAATGGTGTGACAAATTTCGGGGACGAAATTTATTGAAAAGGGGGAGAACTGTAATACCCCAATTTTCACCAATATTTCTAAATGTATATTTGTGATATTTAGTGGAATAAAATGGTGAACTGTGGTGAGCTTGAATTTCTTGAAAAATCTCAATCACCAGTTACATATAATTCGACCAACTAAAGGCACAAAGAGGCGATTAATGTCCAATTAAGGGCCTAATTTTGTAACCAAAATTTGAGAAATTAAATGACATGAATGATGGCCACATTTAAGTGTTAAAATGGGGTTAGACCAATGGAAATGAGCGAGAAATTATTTACTTCGGTAAATCATAAATTGTAGGGGTAAAATGGTAATTTTGCCATAAAGTGGGAAATAATTATTTTTCCCTAATACTTCTAATAACTCTAGTTAAATGGGAATTAAAAAGATAGAAATGACTACTTGATCATTAATAAACTAATTTTGGTAAATTACTATAAAAAAAGGTCAAAAAGTCAAAAAGTCAAAGGCTTGGTCAACAAGTTACAAGATGGCAAAACTGAACCAAATAGAGTGAGAGAGAGTGCTAAGATGTGAAGAGGAAGAAGAGGCTAGGTTTTTCTTGGAATCAAAGGTAAGAAGTTGTTACCTTGTGTCTTAAGCTTCCTAATCTCTCCATAACCTCTCCTACTCACTTCTCCACCTTTGGAACCATGGATTTTTAGCTGATTCAAGAGCTGTGGAGAGAGAGATAAAATCGTTGAGGAGAGAGAAAGTGGTGGAAATCAAGAGGTAACTTCTCAAACTTGTTCCTCTTGCTTGATTAATGCTATTAGAGTTGTTCTTAGCTTGGTTTTAGTTATTTTGGTGTAAGATAGCTCATGAAACCTAAAGGACCTTAAGGGTCAAGTTTCTTTAAATCAAGTCTAATGAATGTCCAAATAGCTAATAGTGTGATTATAAGCAGAAAGGAGGTGATTAGGCAAGAGAAAAACGAGAAACTAACACAACTTTTATGGGAATCTAAATTCCCTGACCTGTGTTGGACATGGTAAATGAGTAAGAATTTCATAATTCCAATGCTGTCATTGAGTTTAGGAGGAAAAATTATGTAAGGTCTATGTTGATGACCAAGTGAGAAATGCCCCAGAAAGTAAAATGACCAATTACCCCTTAAAAGCTCTAACTAAGGGTTGTCAATGGCATTTTCATCATTTGGGCTTGATTTTCACTAATCTGAGGTAAAAAATAGATTCTACACATGAAATTATGTAGGATTAGCCCAAGTTACAAATTTTAGTAAAGTGGACTGGGTACAAAGGGGATAAACCGGCTCTAAGGGTATTTTGGTAGTTTAGCACTTTTAGGCTAAGTTTACGAATACTATGGATTTGGAATTGTGCATGAATGAGAAATGACTCATTTATGGTATATTCGAGATTTTAGGACTTGGTAGACGTCCGGAGTCTAAAGCTTGCCCGAACTCAGGTGAACAAAAAGAAGTTACTCGGGGAGAGCAATCAGGTAGTAACTTGTCTTCATGTGACATAACATGCATTGTGTGTTGTTTGAAATCATCACAAAATGTCTAACACGTTTTACTTATGCGGGGTGATCACCCAAGGCCTATCTTTGCTCGGGTTGACACTCAAGCCAATATAATGTTCATAATTGCACGAGCGGTGCCCAGTGCCTATCTTTGCGCGGGTACCCCTCGGGGCCAAGTAACTTGCCTAGTGCTACTGTAGTTTATGAATTGCATTAAATGCACTGAATGATATTGTGATAATTTTATTGATTGATGAGTATGAAGTATGCTTTGTAATGTTATCTCTATATGTTTGACATGCGTTACTACTGAGATTCCTCCGAATCTCACCCTTTTTCTTCAAAACCCACATTCAGCACATGGAGAAAGCTCGAGGGCAAGAAGAAGGTAAATGGTGTCGACTAGAAGTCGAGGTGCTGGAGACTTCAGTCATTTGGTTTCCTAGTCCCTTATGTTTTGTGGATGTTTTAAATATTTTGGGTTGTATATGATGTATGTGTCATGTAAGCAACGTAAAGGTAACCTAGTCAATGAGTGGTAGAAAATAAGTAGTTTTGCTTCCCATCGCTAACGAAATGTGTATGTGAAATGGACTATATAAAGTCGGCAGAGGTACGCTCATAACTCTGATAAATAATAATAAAAGGGAAAACCGGTGAGTCTTAACGAGTTAGTGAAGATTTGTGAAAAGAGTTTTTGAGAAAATTTTAGCACCCTGTCTGCTCTAGGTTTAGATCCAAGGTTGAGGTCAGGAAATTTATAAGTATTTTCGAAAGTTGGGTGTTCTGGTTTCAGATCCTGGTCTCCCGCGTGATTTCACTACTCTTTTGTACTCAACCAAAGCTATATGAAATGAGGTATCACAACCTTCAAAGGAAATTTTCCTTTCTTCTTCCTATATCGAGATGCGTTGTATTTAGGGCACTTCTCCAATGTTGTATACTGATTCTGAAATAATATGCAATCGTTAGGGTATGCATATATCTTCTCATAATCCATACCAATTATCGAGAAAAGAATTCATTTTGCCTTGTATGTCTTGGTGAGAAGTACATTTTCTTCTAGAAGCATATCTTCCAAAAGTTCAAGCAATGCGGTGAAACCCAAATCACTCAATCCATAGCGTGTAATACCCCACTTTTTCACCAATATTCCTTATATGTATGTTTGTGATATTTAGTGGAATAAAATGGTGAATTGTGATGTATGTAAATTTATAGAAATGTGTCAATCGCCGGTTACATATTATTCGGCCAAGTAAGGATGCAAAGAGGCAATTAATGTTCACTTAAAGGCCTAATATTGTAACCAAAATATGAGTCTAAGATCATGCAAATGATGGCTTTATTAAGTGTTAAAATTTGGCCAAATGAAAAGAAATGAGCAAGGAATGATTTATTTCGGTAAATCATAAAACGTAGGGGTAAAAATGTAATTTTGTCATAAAGTGGAAAATAAATATTTTTCCCTAACATTCCTAATAATTTCAGTTAAATGGGAATTTAAAAGAGGAAACATGTTACTTGATAATTAATAGGCCTAATTTTGGAGAAATATTATCAAGAAAAGTCAAAAGTCAAAGGTCCAAAAGTTAACAACTTGCAAGATGGTAATGGAATAGTGTAAGATCAATATATACTCTCTCAATTCTCATTCATTTTTGACTGATGATAAAGCATAAAGGGAAATGAGCTTAATGGAAATAATCTACACAAAAGTCAAATATATTAGCCAATGAGGTGTAAGCATGTGTTAAGCCATTTAATCATCATATTATATTACCAATTCTTCATCTCTTCAGCCTCATTCCCGTGCAAGTCTGAACCGAAAAAGAATGAGAGAGAGTTGAGAACGGTGAAGAACAAGGGAGAGCTAGGGTTCAAGAATCAAAGGTAAGGAAGTCATAACCTTGTGGTTTAAGCTTCCTAATCCTTCTATAACCTCTCCTACTCACATCTACTCCTTTGAATCCATAGTATTCAAGATAAATCAAGGGTGTAGAGAGAGAGAGAAGAAAATGTTGAGGAGAGAGAAAGCTAAGAAATCAAGAGGTAATCATCCGAACTTGTTCCTCTTGCTTGATTGATGCTATTATTGTTGTTCTTGGCTTGGTTTTGAATGCTTTGTCAAAGTTGGATGAAGAAACCTAAGGGACCTTGATATCTAAGTTTCTTCAAACCATATCCAATAAATGTCTAAATAGCTAATCATGTAATTAGAAGTAGAAATAAGGTGATTAGGCAAGAGAAAACGAGAAGCCGACACAACTTTTCTGGGAATCCTATTTGGTTGTCTTGTATTAGGCATGTAAAAGGAACAGGAATTTGATAATTCCGATGCTGCCATTGGGTTTAGAGGATAAAATTGTGTAGGGTATATGATGATGGTAAAGTGAGAAAAGGCTTAGAATGTGAAATGACCAAATTACCCTTAAAAGCTCCAAGTAGGGGGCTGCTAGGGGTATTTTCATCATTTGGCCCTGAATTTGACCAAATTGAGGTCAAAAATAGATTCTGCACGTGAAATTATGTAAGATTAGCCCAAGTTATAATTTTGAGTAAAGTAAGGTAGACCAGGTCTTAAGGAGCATTTTGGTAATTTAGCACTGTTAGGCTAAGTTAACCAATGCTATGAGTTTAGAATTGTGCATGAATGAGTAATGACTCATTTATGGTATATTTGGGAATTGTAGGAGGTTGTTCGAAGTCCAAGATTTTCCCGAGCTCAAACAAACGGGAGAAAGTTGCTAAAGGAAAGCAACTAGGTAATAGCTTGTCTTTCATATGTTATGATATCTAATATATGGTTTGTGTGTTCATCATGAGTTTTCTAACATATTCTGAATATGCAGGGTGGTCGCCCAGGGCTTATTTTGCACGGGTGGACGCTCAAGCCAATATAATGCTCACATTGCACGAGTGGTTGTCCGAGGCCTATTTGCACGGGTATCCCTCAGGGCCTTGTAATATATCTAGCGCTACGATAGCTTATGAACTACATGTGACACACTGGATGCTGTTGTGATTATTCTGATGAATGATGTTTGTTTAGAATTCCTTGTAATGTTATAATTGTATGATTGATATATGTTACTACTGAGATTCTTTTGAATATCACTCTTTTTTTCAAAAACCACTTACAGTATAGGGAGAGAGCTCGAGAGGCAAGCGGAAGGTAAATGTGGATGACTAGAGGTTGAGACACTAAAGACTTTAGTCATTTTGGTTGTCTAATTTCATATGTTTTTTTTTGGATATTTTGGAGTTACATATGATGTATATGACTTGTAAGCATAACAACCATGTAAGAATAACTAGTAGATGAATGGTAGTTGATTAGTGTTTACGCTTCATATCGCTAACGGAATGTGTGTAAGTAATGGCATATGAGAACTAAGCAGAGGCATGGTCGTAAAATCTAATAAATAAACAAAAGAGAAGAACCAGTGAGACTTAAATGAGATAGTGAATATTTGTGAAAAATTTACTACCCTCTCAACCCTAGGTTCAACTCCTGGGTTGAGGTTGGAAATTTATAACTATTTTCTAAAGTTGAGTAGTTCAGGTTTAAATCTTGGTCTCCCGAATGATTTCACTACTCTTTTATACTCCGAGGATATAAAAAATGAGGTATCACATAGCACGCTTTAAAGCTGTACAATTTTAGCGTTGCTAGCTATCATGTGTATTTAGTATAACCAACATATAATGGTTTCTCTGTATCAGCTTTCAACTTCTCAAATTCTTTAGGATAGTTATGAAGAACCTCTTCGACCACATTTAGCGTTTCTTCAACACCATTATCTTTATCACATGTTTTGGTCACTCTCATTCAAAGCACCACTCTTGGTATGCACCCGATTACTACATGGATCGTTTGTCTCACCATGCCTTGTCCATCGTATATATGTTTGATCAATCCCATGACATACTAAATGATTTAGCAAATCGAGTGGACTAATCCATTTTTCATAACATGATAAGCAAGGACACAAGATTTTGTTAGGATCTTTTGTATGCTCGATTGCAAATCTAATAAACTCTTTCACCCGATCTATATATTCCTTTGAACACTGATCAAAAGACATCCATTTTTGATCCATGTATACCTTCAATCTATTTTTAAAAAGTGGTAAGTTGCTAGAATATTGCATTTACTAATTACTTTTATCTTCTCTTATTTATTTTAAAATAAAATTAGTAGCATATCATCTTAAAAATTGGAGCTTTCCATGCAATGTTGTAAAAGATGGATCGGAGATCGAGTCGGAAAGATTAGCGGGTCATGGTTCAAACGGTTAAAATGGTTGAGCCATTTGGTTGGACCGATAACATAATAATTAAATTAAAAATAATATATATATATATATATATATATATATATATATATATATATATATAAACATAGTCCCATTGGATGAAAAATTCACAAGGTCACAACATATGTTCTATCCAAATAATAAAATGAGATATTATTTAAAAAGTAAGAAATAAAAAAGGTTAATACCTTTAAAAGAAGATTTATAATTTTTAAATTATAATAACAAAATAAAAAATAAATACGTAACTTTTAATGAGATATTCACATTTTTACTAATATTCATGTTGAAATCGGTGCCCTTGCACGGATATTTTGCCACCTAACAAAATCCTATATATACAACTAAAAAAATTGGTAAAACATATATACTAATAAAATATTAAAACTTGACAAAAATAAAATAAAATGTTAAAACCAAAATAGAAGATGAAAAGACTTCTACACGTTTTACTATAGTACTATACATCAGTTTGAATTTAATTCACCACCATGTGATGAGAGAGAAATGAATAATTAAGAAGCTTTATTAGCGTATTCCCTTTCTCCTCTCTTCTTGTGACACCTTATTTCCAATACTCATAAATGAGTATAAGTGACTAGTGAAATCCATTGCGGAACCATGATTTGAACTCGGACTACCCAACATCTAAAATCTTTCACAATATTCCACTCTCAACTCAGGATTTGAACTTAAGGTCGAGAGGGTTTTTCAAAAGGGTAGCAAACTTCACAATCATTCCCACAAGATTCACTACGTCACCATTACCTCATCGGCTCTTAGTTATCACATATCAGAGTGTGCAACGATTACATAAAATAAACTAAAAGCTATCCATTAGAGCCGTTCTCTGCTAAACACATTCATTCATACATTCTCATACATACACATATACATGTATCTCTTCTTATAAATACAATCACCCAATAAATACAACCAAATACAAGCTAGCGCCTTGCGCTTCAAGCTTCACTTCAACTTCATATCTCATCCATGCATTTTCATGCATCTCAACCTGTCACTATTGTTGATTGGGAGGAGTAAGATTCGAGAGAATCTCAGTAGCGAACATTACCACTATGCATGCTAGATATATATGAATGCATGACATGCTTGCCTACACTATTTCATGCCAACATAATAACATGTTACATGCTCGATGTTATGACATACATATGGCCATTGCATAAATATAACAGAGCTTTTACCAATCATACATGTTCCACACAAAGAGGCAAAGCAGTCACATAATCAATGCAAGATATATATATCACATACATGCAGAAAAGGTAAGTTCACTACCTCTCAGACTTTATGTCCTTCTCTTCTTATCCCTTGATCCGCCAACAATTACTTCTTCTTTGTCACTTCATAGCCCTAAGTAAGTGATAACATCATTAGAACCATGAAAAGTAAATGCCCAATGGCCCACATTAGCCCTATGGACTTACTTTCAACCTTAGAGTTTATTCCAATTATATTTGTGCCATTAACTCTTAAATTTCGCATAAGACATAAAGCTGACAGATTTTTCACCAAATTTTGAAAAATCATAATTAATTCTATAGAACTCCAATTGAGGTGGTTAAAAATTCCATAAAAGATACTTCGGTCTAGTTTCACATAAAAATATTCCCAGAATTTTTCCAAACACTAACTGTTTCAGATGTTCTTCCAGCAGCATGGCATAACTATGAAAAATCAAATCTTTTAGCACACTTGTCCAAAAATTACGAAATACCTATAAAATTAAATATCTATCTCTCTAATTTAACTCTAGAAAGTTTTAGAACTTTTGGATAAGGTTTTCCCTATGAAAAACTTCGCATAACATCACTATTCCATATTCTTTCCAGAAAATAGGGCATATCTTCAAAAATTCATACCTCCTACTATACTTATCCAAAAATTAAAAAATATATATCAAATTAAAGCTCCACATGTCTACTTTAATCTTGAAAAATTTCATAATTTTTAGACATGGTTTAGACCTTTAAACATCACACCTAATACTTACTATCACACAGGACAGATTAAGCAATATGCACACATATACTTCATAATTTCCCAAATTCATATACAAGCATCCAAAAATCATGAACACTTACAAACCTACAGAATTTTGCCTCCTAAAGCCAATGGAAGCATCAAAAGCATCAAATTCTAACTCCTCTTCTACGACATCACAGCACAGAAAAATCAAAGTTCTCAGGAAGAGTTTGTCGGTTTCTTATTTTCTTTGGCTTAATCACTTCCTTTCTACTTCTAATCAAATGATTAGCTATTCAAACACTCATTAGACATAATTTAGTGATTGAAAACACCATTTTAAACTAGCCATGAATAGTACCCAACCTTCTCATAACTCATCAAATCAACAAATCAATTGGTTAAAAAGGAAGCTTACGCTTACCTCTACCCGTTTCCACAAACGGTTTGGAATTCTGGCAATACTCCAGCCAGTGAGATGGTGCCAACCACCTCCAAAAAAAATCTGAAACCGTAGAAATGAGGCTCACGATGAGTAAAAGAAGTTTCCTGAAGGGTACTTTGAGAGAGAACGCCATTACGGTAGAGTTTCGGAGAATAGAATTTTCTCTCTCTTCTCTCTCCATTTTCTCATCCAATCACTCTCTCTCTCTCTCTCTCTCTTTTTGGTTCTTTCTGCTTGAAAAATGAGGAGGAAGATGATGAATTAATGGATAAATGAATCAGCCATCTCATTTCCCATGTGTCAGCTTCTGATTGGCCCAAAAATCAAATTTTCGCACATAATATCCCATATGACATAATTTTTATTAAACTTTGAAAATTCATATCTAATTGTACAAATGTCCAATTGGGGTGGTTCTAAAGAATATGAGACCCTTATTGAGTCTAATTTTAAGGAAAAATATAAAATTTAACCAATTGGAAGCTCACTCTTCCCAGAATTGTATTCTTTGGATGCTGCCCCAGAAAATAGTTAATTTTGCTGGGCTAACTTCAAAAATTCATTTCTCTTTGTGTACAACTCTAAATGACTCATATGACCTATCAAATTAAAGCTTGATAAGTATAATTTCACTCTGGAAAGTTTCATAATTTTTCACCATTATTTACCCATCAAAAAATGTCACACAATCACCACTGCCACACCGGGAATTTCACCGGTGGCAAAAATTACTTTGTGTTCCACTTTACTATATTATGTGTGACTTCTAATTGCTTTATTTTGTTATTCCCCTAGCTCTTTAATACCCCCAAGGATATAAAGAAATTTTTAGGGAATTTTAACATGCCTCATAGGGACATTTACTAAACCGGGGCTTAGCAGTCCACTTGATCCAGGCTTAATCTCAAGCCTTTTGTTCCAAAATTTGGGATATTACACTTCTCCATCTTTACGCCTTTACCCGATGGTGGAGCTTTCAATCTGTAATTTTTTTTTCTTTTAACCGGCAAAGCCTCTAAATAGCATGGAAGATGGGGAAGAAAATATTATTGGTAGGTTATATATTTTTTTTCATTTTCCTTCTTCATCTTTGTCGTATCTCTATCTGCCTTTTCCTTTCTTCTTCAATTCATTGATCTCCGGTGTGGGATGTGATCCCAAGACTTCTTTTTCTACGTAGTTAGGCCATTCAGTTTTCTTGAAATCGTTCCGGGTTCCGGCTCGAATCCGGCTTCTGGCTTAAATGCCTGTTCATGGAGGCTCGAAACCGCTTAAACTCTCATACGGGTGAAACACATTAGTCGGGTCGTCAAGTTAAGCTGCTGATTATCGAACCGATTCGATCGGCCTGTCCGAACTGGCTCTCACAATGTTGTTTCCAGGTCTTAATTAAACCCTCTCTTTTAATTTACAAATAATCCATCGATTAATCTCGCAGCATCATAATAATTTTTCATAGCTCATAATGAAAGAAATCATATTTTCCAGTTAACACATATCAAAGGTAAATTAGAAAGCATTACAAGCCAACAAATAAAATGCAAGTGTTAAAAATAAATAATTATTTTACTTATGCTACTCATCAATAGCAATGACTAGAACACCTACAAGTTATAACTAACGTATCTTTCACATACAACCTATACACAATTATATTTAATTTTATCTCATTTATTTTTTAGCATATAAAAATGAGAATAATTTTTTCATATTTCATAATAAATTAAATATAAAAGACATTTAGAAAATTAAACTATTAACATATAATAATATTACATTTATAAGCTCAAAAATTAAAAAACTTACAGTGAATAGAAGCTTCAATATGGTGAACTGAAACTATAAACACAAACATGAAAAAAAATAGAAAAGAAAAAAATAGAAAGATAAAGTTGCATTCAGCTTTAAAAGTTAAAAAAAGAAAAAGAAAAAGGGAGTGGCTACTTATATGGGTACGGTGCAACAAATGAACCAAAGCAAATGAGGAGGGAGGAGGAGTACTCGTATTAAAGGAAGTGGGGACGGTGAGGGAGGAGGAGTGATGTGGACTTTTGATGCAAAAATGGAAGAAGTCGCGTGAGTGATGAAAAGAGGAGGAGAGGAGGTGGGGACTGTGAGTAGGGGCAAAAATGGAGAATGAGAGAAAAGGGAGTGTGGATGGTGAGCTATCTAAGTGAGAATGGAGAATGATGAAGTGAAAAAAGGGAGTGGGGAAGACAGTACGATGAGAGGGAACAAGGAGTAGAGAAAATGAAAGTGAAAAGAGGGAGTGGAGACAATGGTAAAAAAATGAAAGGAAACTTGGGGATAGATATGGAGTAGTACGTGGAAGGAGGGGGAAGGGATAAGTGAAGGGGGAGTGGGTGAAAATCTAGTCAAGAGATAAGGTTTTGATAAAAAAAAAAAAGCAAAAAGCCACTTTGTGTAGCGCTTCTCCTGGGAAGGGCCACACAAAGTATGGCTCCTAGGGATTGTGTGGCTCTTGGTTAGCCAAGCTCCACATAAGTGCCACAAGCAGCTGTGGCCCTTCCTTAAGGAAATGCCACAGTTACTTCTAAAGTAGCTTGTGTGGAGCTTGGTTGGCCCACTCACACTTATGCTGATTACTCCAGTAAGCACCATAACATCCTTGTGTCTTTAAAAAATAACAAGAAGCTATAGTACTTCTTTAATGAAGTGCCACAAAACGTGTGCTACTATTACCTATTTTTGTAGTAGTGATTTTTCGAGCCAAATGATAGAAAGAGACAAAATAAATACTAGCTCATATGGTTAATATAAGATATCATTTGCATTTCAATTTATACTATAAATGAGAACTTATATTAAGAACATAATGTAGTATTATTTGTGTGGAAAATGAATTTTTTATGTTAATCTTTAACACTCAGTATCCTAAACTAATTTTTTGTACATGTACTTTTTAACGCGCTATAATATTTTCTTGGTAGCATTAAGCATCCTAAAGTAATTTTTGATCTAACTATGCCTTTAAAGTATTTTTCTTAGGAGCAATAAGCACACCAAACTTAGGATGTTAAGTGTTATTGAAAAAATATTTTAGCATGTTGGATGTATAAAAAATGACTTTAGGATACTGAATACTGAAAAAATGCTTTGTGATGAATGCATAAAAAGTTTGTTTATGATACAAGCGGCTGTTTAGTATGGGGAGGGGAGGGGAGAGAAAGTGAGAAAAGGTAAAAAAATTTCGAGTTGGATATAATAAGAAAATTAAAGAAGTGGGGTTAAAAATTATTAATTAATTTTTTATACTCTTTTTTCTTATATTATCATCCGATAACCGATTTAAGATTTTTGGCTGCCCTTCCCACTAGTTTAAGACCCAAAGGGATTATATCCGTCGCTAATTTCCGTCACTAAATAAATTTAGTGAAGGATTAGTGATGGAAGGAATTCCGTCACAAATTAGCGACATAAATTATTATGTCGCGAAATTCCGTCACTAATTCCATCTCTAATCCGTCACAAATTTCGATCACTAAATTCCGTCACTAATTCCATCACTAATCTATCGCTAATTTCCTTCACTAATTCTTTTCATCACTAATCCGTCACTAAATCTGTTGCTAAATTGAAATTTGCAAATTTTGATCACTTAGAATAAATGATCAAATAATTATTTGAATATATTTTCATTAAAATAATTGATATTTCCCCAAGTAAGTAGCATCATATGTAAGGCATCATCATTATCATCTCATCATTAAAACTTATTGAGATAGAGAACAAATTCTTAAGAAACACATTCATGTTTTATAAAATGGATTTTCCTTGTAACTTTGTATTAAGTAAACAAGTATGAAAATAATATATAGGCTACTCTCATTTGAAAATTAACATAATAAATGAAGAAAGAATTGTATAAATATCAATATATTGATGGAATAACACATGATTGAAACTAGTGATCGTAACATGGATGTATAAGCATACACCACCATTTATGGTCTTAATTTAACCAAGCTAGTGTTAAAGGGAATTTGAAATTTGAATGATCAAGTAATTAAATGAAATCAAAATGAAAATTGAATCAAAAAAATTGATTTATAACATATAATCTCTTGTTAAAGTCGTTTGACCATGTTATAGAATGATCATTATAAGATTAGGTTTGGCAACATCCTACAAACAAATTATAAAAGACCATGTCATACTCAAAAATGAGGTAGGACCGGATTTCGACTTATTATATGAAGTACCTAGACTGTTAAATGTAATAGTATATACATATTGGGAACTTGAAGTTAGCCACAAGCAATAATCAATAGTATACATACATATGATATATTAAAATTTGATTTATTTAATTAAAATTGAAATCATATCTTCTTTTTTTTCAAACAAAAGTGAAATCACATTACACTTACCCTCAATTTTTCTTTTTAACCATATAAAGTACAATGTAATCTAATGCCAAAGAAAACCGGAATAAAATTTATACTTACCCTCCCACATAAAAATTTTGGCTCCAAATGTTTTTCCCAACTTCAAAAATTTCAACTCACAAGTGGTTAGTACAAGAACGGTATTTAATACTGCAAATAAAGGAAAAAAAAAAGTGAATCAATAATGACAACAACCACTACTAAACTCTTTTCTTTCATTTTTATTCTTTTAAAAAACTTAAAATAATAGTATGTATTTATTACTTTACTTAGATTTAACTATTTATATTTTAATTTAAAATAAAATATTTACAATAAAATTCTCAAATAAAGCATATTATTGATACCTTATCAATAATCTCAATTAAATTCTTTTTATTTAGCATATTTTTGTCTTGAGTAATATGTTGCTACTTTAATTTACATGAGAAGATTGCTAGACTTTTTGGTTATTTACTGAGAGTTTATGGCATCTATGATTTTGGTTTTACATTTATCGGTTCAAAGGAAATCCCATGATGTTTTAAAGTGTTCACTGGGATGTTTGTTTCCTATTAATTTGTGATTAATTGAATTATGGTACCCTATTAAACTATTTTGCATGTGATGTACTACCTTTTACTCATACTTAGTGTAGTTTGCTAATGAGTATTAGAAGGATTTTTTTCAATTACACTTGCCTGATTTGTAAGGCCGCAGCACCATGTTTTTTCGGGTTAAAGCTTGGTTTGAAGTGTATCACTTGATGGGTATTTTAACACCATTAGAAGTAGCTGTTGGATATGGTTAGCTAGATTCTTTGGTGGAATATAATTTTGGGCCTTCTATGTATCTGCCTCCTTAGAATAATTCTAAAGGTATCACTGTTAATGTCAAGAATTCTGATGAAGTTAAAACAATAGAGTTTGACTAGACCATAATCTTAGAAAACTTTCCATTAAAATATGAAAGAACTTATAGATCCCCACCTTCAGCTTGTATAGGTACGTAAATTTATTGCTAGTGAGTGTTTTTACACAAGGTTTTTTGTGGCTTTGTCCCAACAGATGCCTAATGATCAAGCAAGTGTTGTGGACAGAGCACGAAACGGAAGTGACGGAAGTGAGTGATCTTGAAAGGGATTTGTTAAGTAAAGTAGAGAAAAATGACTACCACACAACAATTTTGAAGGTTAAAGGGCTGGAGTATATGACAGTTGGGTTTTATTTTTTTACTGAGTTTATGGAAGATCCAAGTACAATTGGGAATCCAGTGGCGTTGTAAAATTTTATGCTGACACTGACATATTCTTGCTGTGGTCATATGGCAACTCTGGTGACATTAAAGGACCAATTGTCACTGAGCTTGCGATCAAGGTAGTAGAAGCCATAGGAGGAAAAGTTAGTATTTTCCTCATGTTACCAATCAAGGTATTTCAATTTTCAATTGTTTCTCTATTTTGTTTTCCTTCACCAAGTAAGTGTCTATTTATATTAATTAGTACCAGAAAGAATAGATTTTTGGATAAAGCTGATTTATAAAATTGTTTTTTACTTATCACCTATAAAATTGATTTTCAAACTTACTCGTGACTATTAATTATCATAAACTCCTTTGAATAGCTTATGGCTAAGCCAAAGTTTTAGCTTGAAAAATAGATTTTGGCATTGAGAAGGATATTTGGATCATTTTTAACAAAACAAAGTTTTTGTCATATATATAATTGATTATAAAGTCAATTCAAACATTATAAGAGTCAAAACTATGTTTTTTTTTAAATATTTCAATTCCCTTATACAAGCCAAAATCAATTATGAAACCAAAAAACACTTCTATACATGTCAAAATCAATTATAAACTCAAAACCATAGTTATCTCATAAGTTACCAAACACCTCTACTATCCATGTCAAAATCAATCAATATTTGGGAAATGTGTAGCTTTTTATCAATTTTAAATATTCATGCTATTATATCAGACTACTTGCTATTTCCCCCCCCCCCCCGGACCAAAAGACTTGTACTTACTAACGCATGTCTTTTGCAGAGTTTGTTTCCCTTGCAAATGGAAAGCGACAGCAACAGAGGCATTTCTTCTATTTTTGTGTTTCCAGCGTTGCCTCCTTGCCGACAACGTTTTTGGGGGTTCTTGAAGGTTGTGATTTAGTTGGAAGTTTTTTTGAAAAAAATAATTGAACAACGGTACTAGCAGTATTGCCATTCATATGATTATTTGATGACTTTTAGTTAATATATATTTTGCATTCGATTTTTGAAATGCATCATTCAAATTTAGTCATTGCTTCCCCTGTGCTTATATAATCATATGTATTATATCACTTGTCCACAATGGGACTTTCCTCTTTGGGATGTTGGATTCTTCACGTTTTCTGGGTATGTTTGTCTAAAAGAGGCACTTGCAACTGCTTCAAGAGAAAACTGCAAAATAGTACAACTCATTGCTTCCACTATGTTGTCTTATATGTGTTAAGAGGTATATTAGCTTGGTTGTGTCTTCCTATAGAATGGCTTGGCTTGGTATTAATACTAGTTTCCTTCCATTTACTAGAATGGCGTGAGGTTGGTATAATTTTATGAACTTATGCAGGGTCAACGTTTTGTTGATATAGCAAAGATGATGTAATTTGAACTTATTGTTGCGTTCAACTCACTCATTGCTTCAAGGTTATGTTTGATTAAGAGTTGTTATGCTGAACTTGAGTTGTGCTTTTTAATGTGCTTTTGAAAGGCATTGGGAAGTCTATTTGCTAAGATTTCCCTCTGCATATGCATGTTTTAGGCTGCCGCACTTGTCCTTTTGAATCTCATTCGCTTGTTATCACTTCAGCACTTGTGTTCTAGAAGTAATTGTTCCACATTTCTTGGATTTGAAGTGTGAATATTGTCATTAATTGACTGTATTTTACTGTGATCAATCTGGTTTTACATTAGTTATATCTCAAATCTGAATTCTTCCTTGTTTGCATCTGTTGCTACATTAGAGTGGTAAGTTTCCTATGCATTTTTGGAAGATTGACTGCTACCATGCATTTGGAATCAGTGTAGATTCATTGAAGCAACACACTTGTTTTTCTTGCTGATTTATGTATTGTTGCTGTCATCATTTCTTAATTCAGTTGGCAGTACAGATAATTTATATGTTTCTGTAAGATTTCTGGTTAACTTATGTGATTTGGCTAAGAACCTTGGTGCTCTACCAACATTTTTATCTGGTTTATTATTCATTGATATTAAATGCTTTTTCTTTCATTAGTTATACAACTATTAGAAGTTGCAATGGTCCCTGAACATGTTTAGAATATTGGCATTTGGTAATTACAATACATGTCCAAGAGAAAAGGAACGAGGGTAGGGAAAAAATCTTGGTTAGCAGTGCATATGTGCAGAAGTTATGTATGCTAGCATCATTGGCATTGTTTATTTTATCAAAATCTTGTATAGTAAGTAAGGAAGATGTTTTTAATTTGACTAGTCTCTCTCATATTGTAGCTTGAAGCTGGAAATAATTTCAGAATAGGGAAAGATGGTATATATTCTAGTTGCTAGGTTAAAATAAGTTTCAAGATGCTGATTTATATTCATAAGTGTTGTAATCATTAATGTTTCATGCTAAATGAGAATCTGTGATGATTTTAGAGATGAGTAATGACCCCTGAATTAATGTTCTTCAACTAAGATTCTTGAGTTTTGATGCTAAATCGTTCAATTTTGTGATGATCATAAAATGTTGATCACCATAACCAAAAAAAGTGACAGAACTAAAGTACAAATAACCTCTTGGCCATTAACAAAACAGAGGTGATGTACCGGACATATACTATTGCAATAGACTTAAGCTCTTAGGAACTCCAATTGTGTGGTTATAATATTAAAGATGACTAACTCTTGCGGAAAAGAACCATATATTAATCACATTAGAAGATCTAGGTTTGTATCATTCAAAGAAATATGTTTATTGGGCCAAGGAAAAAAAGATCTGTCCCATCTTCTTTCAAGTTATTCATGGTATATGTATAAACTTACTTTTAAGCTTTATATAAATTCTGCTCTCTCTTGAATTATCCAAACATACACTTTTGCTGAAGTCTATCTGAATATTAATCCAATTCTTTGTAATTGTTTTCTAACTATCATATAGATATGGAATTGTAGATCAGTAACACTACCATAATGTGGCTCTGTTAGCATTTTTTGTGCACAATAGGTTTTGTATATGTTGTTAGTTATAGTTTTTGTGTAGTTGTTTCTCACACATTGAAGTTTGATATGTTGTTTTAATCTCATTATTATGTGCTCAGGTTTCGAAATGGGTTGTCCTAAGAAGATCATTTCTGGAGTTTTGCCTATGGGTTGGGGTTAGTGTTGGAAATTGTGCCCTAGGGGCCAATTATTGTACTTTAAACATTATTGTTATTTAAGAATTTCTTCATTTTGTTATCATATCATTTGCATGTTTATTATGATAATTGTATCATTGGATGAATCGTAAAGATTATCCTAAATGTCCCTGGTCTGTTATCTAGGCGAGAGCAAAGATGAAATAAGACCAGTATGACTTTGATAAGGTATGGAGATACGAATCAAAGTCTTAGGCACTTGTAGGAGTACAATGTGTTGGACCGACCCGCTATGAGAAAACTGCATGGATTAAGTCATAAGCTTATCTCATATATAACCACGTCACAATGCCCTCTGACCTGAGATCATCATGGGTTCCTGTATGAGAGTGGCTAAGTTTTGACCTAGTCAAAAGTCACTGTTACGAATTTAGGATGGTGTATTTAGAAGTGCAAGTGTACACTGTCGTAATCAAGTAATAAAGAAGTGAGTAGAGTATCGTTCCCACGAGGATTGATCACTAAGTACCAAAATTGGTAATTTTAATTCTATTTAGTCGGTTGATTAGTTGTGATTGAGATTTCAAGATAGAAATGATGAAATATGAATACAAGTTATATAAAGACAAATATGAGTAAAAGCCCTAGGGATTAGATTTCACTTAATAAATTCCGGATTGAATCACTTATCTATTCTAGTCCAATTTATTCCACATGATTGATAGTCGAGTTTCCCTATTTTAATTACTAGCCTCTTCCAAGGTCAAGCAATTCTATAATTAATTGCTAACCCAATATATTCCTATATGAATTTAAGCAATCAATCATGCATTAAGATTTATGGAACTCAATTAAGACTACATAACCCATATGAATATATTCCTATTTCATATGCAAATTATGGTTTTAATTATAGGATCCACACACATGTATCTCCTTCCGGTCTCAACATGCATATTAAAATCATCCAAAAGGTGGCCAATCAATTGTAAGCATTAAGAGCAATAATTAAAACTCAATCATGAAGGAAAAATTAAAACTAGATTTAATAAGTTAAGATTCAATCCGTCATTAGTAAGCTACGTCATCACCCTAGGAAAAGGAAAATTTAGCTCATGATAAAATTAAAAACAAAACCAAAATATATTGCAAACATCATAAATATTGCATAAAAATTAATTACAAAAACATAAAAATACAACTACAAGATGCATGAAAATGGAAAATCTAGCCTACCATATAGGAGGTAAAACCATCCATGTAGGTGGCAACCTATACCATCCATAAAGGAGGACTACCTAGGCCTTCCATATAGGAGGTAAAACCATCCATGTAGGAGGCATGCAAGAAGTAAAAAAAATGCAAGAAATAAATTCTAAAAATAACAACTCTCTCTCTCTAACATAGAGACTCTCTCTCTCCTCCTTCCTCCTTCTTCCTCCTCATTTTAGGGTGCCAAGAAGCTCTATTTATAGGCTTCATTTTCGGACTGCTACAGTGATTTGCTACAGTGAATTTGCTACCGCACTGCTACAGTGCACCGACCACACCTACCGCACTGCTACAGTAACCGACCACACCTACCGCACTGCTACAGTAACCGACCACACCGTCCGCTACAGTAAACCGCAACCGTCCGCTACAGTAAACCGCTACAGTGAACAGTGAACCGCATGAACAGTGCACAGTGAATAGTACCGCGTGAATAGTACCTTTCCCTTAAATGCCTTCTTTAATTCTTTTTAATCCGGTACTATCCATGGCTGCAAGAAAATCATTATTTATTTATTAATTACACCCAAATTGATTACATTCAACTCAAATTTAGTCCACAAAATCATCATATAAGGGAAAATAAATATGCAAATATTTTACTTATCAAATTCCCCCACACTTAGCTCTTGGACGTCCTCGGACAAGAAAGAGTAACTAATAAGTGCTTCCAACAAAATCAGAAGTGTCAAGTCATAAACAAGGACACAATTAAAGAATAAAGAGATCATAGTATTCTTGAATCAACAAAAGTATAAACTGGTAAGTTCATTTGAAAATAAATGAACTGAATTCATAATTGTTGCTCATTCTCTCAATCTCTCAAGTGTTTTAGGGTAAGTGTTTCGCTCAAATTCACCTGAAAAAATTGCACTACCATAAGCTTGCCAAAAATCTCAATCTCCACTACCTAATTCACATGCATAATTCAAATCAAAAGGACTTATTAAAGGTTGTAATGGGGTTAAGGTAAAAGGAATGTAAAAAGTGATATGAAGGGCTATTTTTACTAAGTAAATAGAACAATTGAAAAATGGGTCATCTTATGAATAAACCTGGCCTATCTCATCCCAACAACCCATAATTTATTTATTTTTTTCTTTTTCTTTTTCTTTTTCTTTTTTTTTTTTTTTTCTTCTTTTTTTTTCTCTTTTTTTTTTTTTTTAAAACAACTTCTGCACTTTTGTAGTTGATGATATATAGACCCCCACACTTGTCAAAAGCCCATTTCACAAAAATTTCAAATGCTCTGTTAATCTTTCGAATTCAGTAAAAGCACTTGATAAATCATTAAAACACATATCAATGGGTTGAGAATAAAGACATAATCAATTAGGCTCAAAGGGGCTTATCAATGGTATAATTGTAAGGTTGGCTATTTGGCTCTGGCTAAACAAAATGAATGCCTTTATCATTTTTGAATGTGCATGTGACATGTAATTTCAACTAGATTTAAGGCAAGTTCTAGAGTGACAACTTAATAGGTGAATATCACACACAAGAAAGATAATCACTATTGATCATATAGGCTCAAAAGCTCACGGTTAGGGACTTTCAAATTCAGCTCATTCAATCTCAAAATTCATCACCAAATTCAACAATCAGTTATTCAATCATGCTATAAAATCTCTAAACTCAATTGATCCATGCTTCAAACTTATATACTTCTTAAAATCATTGAAAAGCACTTAAATTTTTTTTTTTTTTTTTTTACCTCTTTTTTTTTTTTTTTTTTTTAAAGATGAAATAACAAAAAAAAAAAATTACAACTAATAAGATGCGTCTCAAGAGTTAAGAATAACTCTTTACTCTGCCATCTATGCATACCCCATGCATCTAATGGTTTTACTAACTAACTATCTAATGGAGAAACTATGCTTTTTTTTTTTTTAAATCCTCCCCCAACCTAAATCAGACATTGTCCTCAATGTCTTCTAAAGATTAAAGAAAGGTCTTTTTTTTTTTTTTTTTTTTTTTTTTTTTTTTGCATAACCTAAACACACAATAAATTAAACCAAAATGCTGAGAGTAAAACCATAAGATAAAAGAAAGTTACAACCGGAGAGTGGTATCTGGATTCTGCTTCTGACTGCTGTCTGAAGATTGCCCACCTTTTTCTTTTACTAATAGATCTGGTTTAGGTTCATAGGTTTGCAGTTTATCTAGTAGTTGATCAGCAGTTGGTGCAGAAATGATGGAATGACGAGTCGCTTGGGGTATGAATCCTGTTTCCACAGCATGATCAAGAAAAGACAACAGGTTATCGTAAAAACCATTAACATTTAACAATCCTAATGGTTTTTTATGAAAGTTCAGTTTAGCCCAATAAGCAATGCTAGAGATCCCATCCAACGTTTCAAAACCACCGGGTAGAGCGATAAAAGCATCAGCACGGTAAAACATACGTCCCATTCGTTCAGGCAGACTTGAAACCTCTAATTCTTGGCCTAAGAAGAAGAATTGATGTTCTAACTCCTTTATCCTTACACACAAACCCGTGCTACCATTAATGGTTGCAGGAATAGCCATACTTAACTTCAGACCCTCGAGACCTCTCCCGTAGACAAAGTTGATTTTCCTAGCGGCTAGTGCACGTCCCAGTTCCTGTGCTGCAGGTATAAACTCTTCATCCTTTCCTGAGTCAGTTTCACCAAAAATGCATATAGATTTAAAACTGCATTTTAGAGTGATACCACTCCTCTCTTTTTCTCTCTCAGACATTTTGTGTTTTTTTACAAATGGAAGATTACATATTTATATTACAAAAACAGTGACAACAAAATCATGCAAATCACACAGTTTTCAAAAAAATTTGAAAAAAATTTCTGACACGAATGACCAGTGGGCCACTGTGCCAAGAAAGTAAATAAAGTGAGTAAAGAAAGTCAAAAGTTACTGAAAAAGATAAGACAGATTGACAAAAGTAAGATTATGTACAGTAGTTGTGATTGTGGCTCACATCTTCCTCTGGTTTTACGTCCAGTAACGGCTTAAACGCTTTCTATGAATCGAGGATTTGCTTCCCATCCAGTTTTCTTATAAACTGGCAAACAGGGTCTTTTAACGTCAGATTCCCAAGACGGTAGCGCTCTTTTTCTTTGTTGAATATGTCTAATAAATCAAGAAGAACATGATGAACATCGCCACTAGGATGCGTCTCAAGAGTCTGAATGATATCATCCAATGACTCCTTACTCAGTCCATCCTTTATAAATTGGATTTTATCTTCTCGATTTATAGAAACCATACCTTTGCTCCTACAGCGCTGATCACAATTCCACCTTGCACATTTAGGACAAACCTTCATTCTTTTAGCTCTTCTCTTTTTGGAATAAGAGCTTTTTCCCATACCTGGCATAGGTTTAATAAATGAATCATGAATCTCACCTATTAAACGTACCTTAGCTTCAATGATCCAGCGGACATCCTCAGGAAGGCCCAAGCGTTTGAATGTCTTCATTCTTTCAAGTCGACAGCTATAGATCTTCCTAAGCATATCTTTGGGAAGAGTAGGGAACCTGTTCTTAAGCTTTACAATAATTTCCTCCATGATGAGACTAAAATTTAAAGATGCAGTTTTGTGTGCTTCAGTAAGTAAGAAAGAAAAATGAAAGATTAAGGAAAAGAAGTTTTGGGTTGCCTCCCAAATAGCCGCCCTTCTTTAACGTCTTTAGCTAGACAAAGACCCAAGCAATAAATTTTTTTTTTATTTATATTTTTTTATTTTTTTTTAAAATTTTTTTTTTAAAAAAAAAATTAGGACTTACCTGTTGTTTCCTCTAAAGTGATGACAGTTTTCAAAGTGTTGAGTGCACCGTCATTATACTCTTTCAGCCTTTGCTCGTTTACTTTGAATTTTCGATCACCATCTTGAATCTCCACTGCTCCATATGGCCATGTTTGAACCACAGTAAAAGGTCCTGACCACCTTGATCTCAACTTTCTCGGAAAGAGCTTTAACCTTGAATTGCATATCAGAACTTTTTGTCCCGGCGTGAACTCTCTCCTCAAAATTCTTTTATCCTGCCACATTTTTGTCTTCTCCTTGTATAACTTTGCATTCTTATGAACTTGTTGTCTAAATTTTTCAAGCTCATTGAGTTGGAGAAGTCTCTTCTTACCAGCTGCCTTTAAGTCAGAATTTAAGGCTTTTATTCCCCAATATTCTTTGTGCACTTTAGGATTAGTAGATTTTGATACATCTACTGTTCCTATTGCAAGTGGTTGATCCATGCAGCTTTTGTTCACCACGTCTTTTGTGCAGCTGGTCAATGTATCTACTCTGTAACAGGTGTCACCTTCATTTGGACATGACCAAGCCTTAAAAATGTTAAAAGATACTTGGTCATCTTGAGCTCGTAAAGTCAACTTTCCCTGTTGCACATCTATTAAAGTTCTCCCAGTTGCTAGGAATGGCCTCCCAAGAATGATAGGAACTTCTTGGTCTTCTTCCATATCAAGTATAATGAAATCAGCTGGAAATATGAGTTTGTCCACCTTCACCAAAACATCTTCTAAGACGCCCCTTGGATGTTTAATTGATCGATCAGCAAGAAGTAGTGAAACTGTGGTAGGCTTCACCTCTCCAAGACCAAGTTTTCTGTAGACAGATAAGGGCATGAGATTTACACTTGCTCCCAAGTCACAAAGTGCTTTTTCAAAGTTACATTGACCTATGGTACAAGGTATGCAAAAGCTTCCTGGATCTTTCAGCTTTGGTGGTAGTTTCTTTTGAAGAATGGCACTGCACTCCTCAGTAAGTGCAATTGTCTCAAATTCCTCCAGCTTACGCTTATTTGAGAGAATGTCCTTCATGAATTTTGCATAACTGGGCATTTGGGCAAGAGCGTCTGCAAAAGGGATGTTGATATGTAACTTTTTGAAAACCTCCAGAAACTTTTTAAACTGCTTTTCTAGCTTTGCCTTCACAAGTCTCTGAGGGTATGGAACTGGTGGTACATATGGAGGAGGGTTATCTGGAAAGCTGATTCTTCCTGGTACCACATCATCTTCTTGAGGTTTCTGTGCTTCCTCCTTTTTCTCTGGTTCACTTTCTTTCTTTTCTCCGTCATTCTTATGTAGAATTACAGGATCTTTCAATTCTTTCCCACTCCTTAATGCAATAGCCTTCACATGCTCTCTTGGGTTTTTTTCAGTATCACTTGGAAGAGTACCTGGTTGTCTGGAATTCAGCATATTTGCAATTTGGCCCATTTGGATCTCCAAGTTCTTTATCGAGGCTTCCTGGCTTCTAAGTGTTGCATCAGTCCTAGCCATGAATTGAGATGTATTCATGGTTAATTGAGCCAGTGCATCTTCTACATTCACTTTTTGCTGTGGTGGATTTGGTGGTTGAAGAGCTTGTTGCTGGTAGTTCCCTTGTGGTTTGAACACATTTTGATTATTCCTCCAGCCAAAGTTTGGATGATTCCGCCAACCTGGATTATAAGTGTTTGAGAATGGGTCATTTCTTTGATTTCCGATATAATGAGCTTGCTCCGACTGAGAAGGTATGGATGACTGTCCATCTTGACTTTGTGTACTCATATGAGGTCCTCCATATCGGTCACAGGTTTCATAAGGAGTACTGATTGCATTTGCTTGACTAGTCAATGAGCTCACTTGCTTGGATATAGATGCAACTTGAGAAGATAAAGTTGTAAGGATATCCAGCTCGTGCACTCCAAGTACCTTCTTTGAATTATGACGTTCAGAAGGCCATTGATATGCATTTGCTGCCATCTCCTCAAGTAAATTGTAGGCATCATCTAGATTTTTTCCCATTAAAGATCCTCCAGCTGCAGCATCTACAAGAATTCTGGTGGTATGTGTCATCCCATTGTAGAATGTTTGCAGTGTCCACCAATCTGGTAACCCATGATGAGGACATCTCCTTAGCAACTCCTTGTATCTTTCCCAGGCTTCATAAAGGCTTTCTAGTTCATGCTGGGAAAATGAGGTAATTTCATTCCTCAGTTTTGCAGTTTTTCCTGATGGAAAGTATTTCGCCAAAAATTTCTGTGCCAAGGCATCCCATGTAGTTATGCTTCCCACTGGTAGAGAATGTAACCAGCTCTTAGCCTTATCCCTGAGTGAGAAAGGGAAAAGTCTAAGTCTAATGGCATCATCAGTAACACCATTATGCTTGAATGTGTCACATATTTCTAGGAAGCTGGCTATATGTGTGTTGGGATCTTCTGTTGGTAAACCACCAAACTGATTGGCTTGCACCATCTGGATAATTGCAGGCTTGATTTCAAAATTGTTGGCTGCTACTGGTGGTTTTCTGATTCCAGAAGTTGTCTCCATGACTGTTGGTGTTGCATAATCACGAAGAGTTTTGGTATCTGCTGCTTCTCCTTCCGGATTTGCCATTGAATTGATAGAAGTAGACTGCTTTCGAACTCTCCGATTTCTTCGACAAGTTCTCTCGATCTCAGAATCACAAGGTTGTAATTCAGTCTTCTTCGATCTGGTCATATACTAAGCAAAAACCTGAAAAGAAAGAAAAGAAACACACAAAAAAAATGTAATATGAAGACCAAATTAGTATTAAAATTACTTGGTATTGATATTAATGACAATCCCCGGCAACGGCGCCAAAAACTTGTTACGAATTTAGGATGGTGTATTTAGAAGTGCAAGTGTACACTGTCGTAATCAAGTAATAAAGAAGTGAGTAGAGTATCGTTCCCACGAGGATTGATCACTAAGTACCAAAATTGGTAATTTTAATTCTATTTAGTCGGTTGATTAGTTGTGATTGAGATTTCAAGATAGAAATGATGAAATATGAATACAAGTTATATAAAGACAAATATGAGTAAAAGCCCTAGGGATTAGATTTCACTTAATAAATTCCGGATTGAATCACTTATCTATTCTAGTCCAATTTATTCCACATGATTGATAGTCGAGTTTCCCTATTTTAATTACTAGCCTCTTCCAAGGTCAAGCAATTCTATAATTAATTGCTAACCCAAT
The DNA here is from genome assembly GCA_037074505.1 of Albizia julibrissin. Taxonomy (NCBI): domain Eukaryota; kingdom Viridiplantae; phylum Streptophyta; class Magnoliopsida; order Fabales; family Fabaceae; genus Albizia; species Albizia julibrissin. The sequence continues at coordinate 14,965,806 of CM073481.1, read as the reverse complement.
ATATTCCTATATGAATTTAAGCAATCAATCATGCATTAAGATTTATGGAACTCAATTAAGACTACATAACCCATATGAATATATTCCTATTTCATATGCAAATTATGGTTTTAATTATAGGATCCACACACATGTATCTCCTTCCGGTCTCAACATGCATATTAAAATCATCCAAAAGGTGGCCAATCAATTGTAAGCATTAAGAGCAATAATTAAAACTCAATCATGAAGGAAAAATTAAAACTAGATTTAATAAGTTAAGATTCAATCCGTCATTAGTAAGCTACGTCATCACCCTAGGAAAAGGAAAATTTAGCTCATGATAAAATTAAAAACAAAACCAAAATATATTGCAAACATCATAAATATTGCATAAAAATTAATTACAAAAACATAAAAATACAACTACAAGATGCATGAAAATGGAAAATCTAGCCTACCATATAGGAGGTAAAACCATCCATGTAGGTGGCAACCTATACCATCCATAAAGGAGGACTACCTAGGCCTTCCATATAGGAGGTAAAACCATCCATGTAGGAGGCATGCAAGAAGTAAAAAAAATGCAAGAAATAAATTCTAAAAATAACAACTCTCTCTCTCTAACATAGAGACTCTCTCTCTCCTCCTTCCTCCTTCTTCCTCCTCATTTTAGGGTGCCAAGAAGCTCTATTTATAGGCTTCATTTTCGGACTGCTACAGTGATTTGCTACAGTGAATTTGCTACCGCACTGCTACAGTGCACCGACCACACCTACCGCACTGCTACAGTAACCGACCACACCTACCGCACTGCTACAGTAACCGACCACACCGTCCGCTACAGTAAACCGCAACCGTCCGCTACAGTAAACCGCTACAGTGAACAGTGAACCGCATGAACAGTGCACAGTGAATAGTACCGCGTGAATAGTACCTTTCCCTTAAATGCCTTCTTTAATTCTTTTTAATCCGGTACTATCCATGGCTGCAAGAAAATCATTATTTATTTATTAATTACACCCAAATTGATTACATTCAACTCAAATTTAGTCCACAAAATCATCATATAAGGGAAAATAAATATGCAAATATTTTACTTATCAGTCACCTTTGACTGGGTGATGATAAAGGCTACAATCGGGATTAGGGGTTTTTATAAAGAGGAATGTGAATGGTCAAGATGGAATTTGTCCCTCATATTAGTAGAGAGATATTACTGGGCCCCTCGATGAGTGAGTCTGAGAAATATATGGCCATACTATAATGGGAAGGAGTTTCCATTTCTATTGTCAAGCTACTTAGGGATCGAGAAAGTAATGGTCAGGAACAGGAAGATGACACTATCAATGCTTCATCCTTGACCAAAATATCGTGTGACAAAAAGGGACGTGACATGGTTGTATAAAAGGTTGCATCGTATCATCGATCCTCATGTGAATTAGGTAGTTGTAATGTCTTGCTAGAGGTCGCTTGCGACTTGTGGGCTAGAGCAGTTATTGGCCCACTGCCAACTTCATATGGGCCTACAGGGTCGCACACAAAAATAGCCCAACACAAGCTATAATGTCCAAATTCATTGAATCTAAGATGTGTCTAAGATTGAATAAATACAATATTTAATCTAGGGTGGACGAATTATAAATAAATATATATATATGAAAATAATAATAATATTATTATATATAACAGATAATAATATTATTATAAGGTGTTAGTTTTATATTTAATTTATTTGATTAATTAAATAAATCTAATACAGATATCATATCTCAGATTTAATTTATAAAGATAAATTAAATCATTGGGAGAATTCCAAAAAAATATCATTTAAACTTCAAAATCCCAAATAGGTGATTTAACAATAAAATGATTTGTTAATTGCATTACCATTCTTGTTAATCCCATTACCGAACTTGTTAACGGGATTTTGAAGTTTAAATGGTATTTTTTTTTGCATTCTCCCTAAATCATTTGGCTCTTTATTCGAATTAAATAAATAGTTTAGTTTAAATCTATTGGATAGATTTAATTAAATCAAATTTATTTAATTTAATTCGAACTTCAAAATTAATCAAGATTAATTTTGAAAATCTAATACAGCCTACATAAGTTATAAGACCTAGGGTTAGAGAACCTTAGCCGTCAATAGGGTGAGACGTATTAGAGAGCCGCAAGAGAAAACCCTAGAGAGGATTTTTAGATGCGCTAGCACGTTATCGGTGTTGGGGTCCTGTTTGTGTGGATACCAGTAAAGGGAGCTGGTTCGTGCAGTTGGCTCCTAGAGATCGAACAAGACGCAAAACGAAAAAGGTACGATTCTAACTACTCTGTTTAAACGTCATTGATAGACCTGTGTTTGGGATTTTAAATGGTTAATTTCTTCCGCTGCGTGTACGAATCCCAACAGTTAGAATAATCTTACTCACACTCTTCTGATGTATTATACAAATTGTGTCATCCCCTGAAGGCTGCTTCAATTCTTTCATCTGCAATCACAAGGACTACCAGAACACTTATGTAAATCACGACCTTCATTACATAAAATGGGACAACCCTCCAAAATAGAATATTATGTTGAAATTAGAACATTTTAATGAAATGGTCCAACATGGTGCACCTTTTGTACATTATATACATTTTCATTTGAGTACTTTTGTTACTTTTATAGTTATTAACTTAATATCATTTTATAATTTTGTTTGAATTTGTTTTTATTTGCCATCTATTTATTATCACTTTCGGTTCTTTTACCATTATTAGGGTTGACTTAATAGTAAAAAAAAGCGACTGAAATAGGCATTAGCGACTGAAATTTAAAATAATAAAAAATATCAAATAACTAAACGAAAAAAAATAGTGACGGAATTTCCATCGCTAATTTGTGATGAAAATTTCATCCCTAATTAGTCACGAAAATTCCATAAATCCATAGCTACATTAGCGATGGAATTAGTGACGGAATTTCCATCTCTAATTTGTGACGGAATTAGTAACGAAAATTTTGTTGCTAATTAGCCACAAAAATTTCCTCTTTAATCTGTAGCTACATTATCGATGGAATTAGTGACGAAATTTCTGTCGCTAATTAGCGATGTAATTTTTTTTTTGTGGCTAAGCGAATTAGTAACACCCTTTTTAGAGATGAATGCTTTTTAGTCATTGTTCCATCGCTAATCTTTTAGCTACGGAATTTTTGTTGCTAAATAGATTAGCGACAGAAATTTGGTCGCTAATATTGAATTTTTTTTGTAGTGATGGGTGTATAGAGCTTGAAGAGATGATTCCAATGACACTTAGAACATGTCAAACAGAGTTTGGATGAGGGAGAAACAAAGATAAGAAGTTGGCGGGTGGCATTGTCACTGTTGCCAATTAGCTGGAGATTTGGTCTCTGAAAAAGATGTTTTTGGATCAAATAAAAGTCATAGATTTATAGTTTGTTCAGCGACGATTTCAATGACACCAAGAACATGAAAAATGAAGTTAAAATGAGGAAGATATAACCTTTTGAATTTTGGGTATCACGGTAACCTACCAGATCTCCAACCGGGTCAAGTTGACCTCGGCTGAAGGTTGAAGACAATAACATGGCAGTCATCAGCCACGTCATGAGTCAACCAAAATGTGTGGGCCATTAATCATGTGCCATGTTAGCTTTCTGTGACATGTCATCAAAGCCACGTCATCAGTTAACATAAGGCCATGTCATCTGTTGACTAGCCATGTAGACAGAGGTACATCAGTGCCACATCATGACATGTCGTTGGTCGTGGTCAACCATTGACCTTTAACTAGACAACAATCAACCGTTGACCATTGAATATTTTAAAAACAATTCCAGAGATTGACATGTAGTGCGTGGGCCTGTGAGGGCTACTATTTGCCACTTGGCTGACACCATCCAACAGAGGATGGCGTATGGAGCTTGGGAAGCTGGTACGTGTAGCGGGACGATAGCTGTAAGGTAGCGCGTGTATACCGAGAGTAGGCTTCACTGGAATTTTCTAATTTCTTAGGATTTTTATCTAGACACCTTCTAGGGGCATGTGTAAGAGCATGAGACCTCCGATTGAGATGCGGTTTGTTCCTAAAAATCCCTAAATTCGAGAACTTCAATTTGATATATAATTTGCATATGTTTGAAGCATGTTTGGATCTAATTATAGTCAAGAAAGTTTTGTTATACATTTGAAGGTTCCTTAAAAATGTTTTAAATGAATCTATATTGATTCTATTATTTTTTGGAATAAGATAGTTTATTTATTAAGAATATTTTAGCTGCAACATAAGATTAAATGTTGAAAGAAGTTTATTTATTAAAAATATTTCAGCTGCAATATAAGATTAATGTTGAAGTATTCTTTAAAATGGGAAATTATTCAAATGACTTTTTGAATATGAGATCCTATCTAACCTTGACTTAAATTCTTGGAGATAAAACTTGAAACTTACAACAACTTGAAATTATTAAATAATAATTAATAATAAGTCCTCACATGCTTCTAACCCCATTGAATCAATTGGGATTGAAGTAGTAACTTATAAATTAACCCTTTTTAACAAATGTTGTGACAATAGACAAGATAGAGAGAGATGTATGAATCATCTAATCAAGTAGGAGGTATGCTGCAAATACATCCAAATAAGTGAATGTAAATATAGTGAAGAGGAGCTTGACATTGTAACAAGATGCTACAGGGGTTTATATAGTCAGAAGGGCTTATGAGAGGGAGAACCTAGTTAAGAGACAACAATATGAGACAAATTTTGAATATTCTTTCTTCATTGAGTTTATGGTTATATTTTTTTATTTCTAGAATTGAATTGAGCATATTCTTTTCTTTTCATAAACATTCATGTTGTTATTTATATGATACTATGTTATTATCCTATATATTTATAACTACTTCGATTGAGTGAGAACTTCTAGAATGTATCCAGAAACCTGAAAGGGGAATGTATTCAATAAAAACTATGGTTAAAAAGGTGAAGAGCTAACTAGCATGAGTGTGATGGGAGTCAATATAGTTGTCTCCTGAGCATGAAACTAGTGAACTTATTATTCAATTATCCTATGTCTTATTTGAACAAACAAATATGATTTGTATATCATAATCATCTAATACGTGACCAAATTATGACTAAGTCCATTTGACTAACTGAGCTTATGAAGACAAGCTTAATAGATCAGAGATATCTATGGAGTTAGAAACTCCCAAATCTCTTTGCATTCAGGAAGAATGAGATGTCAGGGACATCCTACCAACTAGCCTTCAACATCTAGAGGCTGAAGCAACCAAATGATATAGAAAGCTTATACTATCAAGTATAGAAAGAATAAGATTGCTCAAATTTATGATGGTATGGGCAATATAACTCTATCCAAACTGTGTGGATAGCGTTGGAAGATGATGGAATTGACTAAAGTTAAAACTAAGTTAAGTTTTAACATGGTGTATTAAGTCCTTACATGTCGTTTAGGCAACACTTGTAGCAACTGTCAAACTAAGAAGTTGAAATAAACAAGCCAAGTTCTTTCCAACAAACAACAAGTGTATGTTGTGACAATACATCTTCTAGTAAGTAGGAGCAAGCTATGTCTCCCAGTGAGTGAGAGTAATCTTCATTTTCCAATAAGTAAGAGTAAGTGAAAGCAAATGTTACTCATGATAAGTATATTGTGACATTTGGCAATATGGTTCGCCATATTAAACTTAAGCATGAAAGACTGAATAATCTGAGATCCATCAGCAAACTTAGCTAAGGAGTGGGAGGAATCATCCTCTAAACATAAAGGCAAGAAACCTATGAGGTAAATTTGATCTAGAGATCAAGAATGGTTTCTACAAAGATGAAAGGCTACATTGATAATCCTTTAAGGGTTGTAGAGGAAATAATCCACATGAGTAGTGGATGTTTCATAGAAGCATATAGCTTCATGTCAGATATAAAGCAAGAAAGAGAAAGAATCATAGGATTGGAAATTGTATATTAACTCTGCATATATAAACCACATTGATTCACTCTATGTAATATGCAACTGACAAAATCACATATTTATTATCACTTTAGTTAAAGATCGATAGGACTGTGACTCTTAAATCCTTTGTTGGATTTGTTTTTTCCTTTTAGAGATAACAATTCCATTTCTTGCCACATGTACATATTGATAAAAAAGAAACGAATACTAAAGGGTTAATACATTTGTGAATAGTTAAAAACTTAGTCTAACTAGCAAGAAAGACAAGGAAACATTTTGAGAAGATATCCTCTGCAATTAGCAAACTATGATGTTTGTGAACCAATGAATGTGAGGGCAAAACACAGAGCTTGCTGTTTCATTAACATCATGGATGTTTACTCGAAATACAGTTATTTTTACTTGATTTCAAGCAAGTATGAAGCTGTTAGATAATGGCTAAATGTAGTTAGGAATCGGTTAAACTCAAAAGGATAAGACCTTTTGAACTAAGAAGGGTTAAGAACACCCAAGTGATCAGTTCAAGATGCATTGTGTACAAGAAAGTGATTGTTAGGAAACTATCAATACTTAGAACCCTTCAACATAATAGAGTTGTTGAAATAAAGAGATAGACCTCTCTTTCACATGGTTGAGTAAACATAGTACAAGTGAAATTATCAACCATATGTTGGTAGGTAAACTCACAACTATCATCTTCACATTTAACCAAATTCCCTCCAAGTCAGCCACGACCTTACCCTGTGAATTATGGATAGGCCTTAAACCAAGCCCAAGCATGTTAAAACCATAAGGGTCAGCAACTTAATATCCATAATTTTTCCTATAAGTATGAAAGATTGGGGCCAAGGCACAAAATGTACGTCTTTATGAGATGACTTGAGAATTTGAAATGATGCATCTTCATTAATGAAAATGATGACAACTCAGTGACTAAGAGAACCTAGGGATACAACGTTCATAGAACAAAAATTTTCTAGTAGGAAACAAGCATTGATCATACTAAATTTCTCTAAGAGGTTAACTGTGACAAAAAATAACTAAATGTTCCCAAGTTCACTAATCTGAGTAGGAGGAAAGACCATTTTCACAATGAAAAAGGTAAGACGTAATTTAAAAGATTGAATACCTTACCCATACATAGGAAGAGAATCCTATGAAATCCACCTCAGAGTAAATTGTCATTTAGCAAATGATGATGAGAGGATAGATTCCCTAATAAATTGAATATTCTCTTCATCATTTAGAAGGTGATGATGACTACCTATAAGTGTATGAAAGACACTAAAAGAACCTGCTAAGAAGAATTGTAAAGCGTCATGCAGGAGGATATGGATTCTTTTTTAAACTAGCTAAACACATGTGTGGGCAATTTGTCACCTAACCAAAAGGTGATTGGGAACAAGTATTTTCTCAAATCTATAAGGGGCAAATAAAATCAAAAACACTTAGTGGTTAAAGGGTACTACAAATTTTAACTCTGAATAACCAATTTTGGCTATGACAACAAGCTTAGTCTTGAAATTATATCAAGATGATGTGAAGATCGCTTTTCAATATGGAAATTTGATGATAAACTCTACATGAAGCAGTTTGAGGGCTTTGTAGAAATAATTATCTAGGTAGTAGTATATGAGGTTTAACAAGGTGAAAGCCTCGCCAACTTTGAGATAAGCCAAGAACACTATATAAGTGCCAAATAGTCTTAAGATGATTCTTTCTAAAGTCATCCTTTGTCAAGTGACATATGTTTAGCCAAAATAAGTGTCACGGGAGTTAAAGGAATAAAGGATCAGAGTTATCCTTAAATTATGAGTTGAAAGATCATGGGGAGAACGGAACATATCTTGAATGACAAGATAAATGGAGATTGCATAAGAAAGCTACAATATTTTCCATTTAAAACATGTACAAGTGTGATCTTTAGGCATCTCAGTATGCTAACTGTAAACCCATGAACACCCATAAAGTTAAGGGCATAACCCTAGAGAGTTTATACGTCCTACAAAGAATCTAACACATAAAAAATGGATAGAGTCCCATAGTAAGAATATGGTTAGTAAGATGAATGTACACATTGGTGTATATAAGACCAAATATTTTTTGGCCAGACTTAGAAGCTATTTTTGGTCCAGCTGTGAAAAAGATTATGAGAGGAAATAATGATTGAGTTGTCAAGGCAACAACTCATGTTTGAAAGGATACTCCAATACAAGACCTAGGCAAATGATAATGGAATAAAGAAATAAATAGTATATTTCCTTCATTTATGGAATCAGAACATAGAGTATGTTCTGCCATAATCCAAAGAGCCATATGGCTAGAGAAGTTCCTATGAGTAATTAGGAATGAATGGTGAATAGAATGATCCAAATGATAATATCTTATAATGTGGTTTCTAAGTATCACAGCAAGGTGAAACATATATTTGATGTATCTCTATAGGAAATATGCTTTTAGAGAAGGAAAACAATAGTTTAATGACCTTTTGTTGACGGAATGTTGGTAGATTTACTTACTGAGTCCGTAGCTTGATATTCACTAAGTTAGTAAAGATCTTACGACATAAAGAGAATATAAAGTCTTGAACTTTTTTTATATGAAGATAAAAGAAATAGTATGTATATGTTATGAATAAATATATGTAAGGTATACAATTTTGTATGTCATACAAGTCAGAAAAGGTTGGTTCACTCACACGAACAACCTTCTTTCCACGTTTTGCAGGGACATGGGAGGGTAAGATGAGCAAATGATCATCATAAGATGGTTAAGAAGAATCTTTGCATTTGAGTCGCTTTAGTTAAATGGAGATGAGATCCATATACATAGAAAATAGATCAAAGCATGAATACAGGCCTGTAGCTAGACAAAAAACTCTTTTCACAAACAAGATTGCAAAAGAAATATTGTGAAAAAAAAAAGTTTTGGTTCGAATGTTGAGTGCATTTTGGAATTAATGTCTATACGGTGAAAGAGAAAGAAATTGACCTACATCACAAACCGTTCACCGTAGCATGTAATTTATACTGCATGTGCTTGAGAGTTAGACTGCAACATAGGATGTAGGTGAAAGATCCCTGGTTCACTACAGTGTGAGTCCCAGGAAGGAAAGATCTTTCCACGATGCCCTTAAGACTTAGGCGGTATCATGAAAGCTTGGTTTGGTGACAACTACTTTAGCTGAAGCTCTATGATCACACACGATTCAGTCATACGAGTGAAAACCAAGAAAGCAACCAAGTCAAGACGGACTGATGTTTAGTCAAAAAGGAAGATATACTCCTAGATACATGAGATGTGCTAGTGTGTGGTTGACCCCTTACTAAATCTATGTGTAGCTTGTAAGTACGGATACTATATGCATGGAAGGCCATATGAGTTAATCAACATATTAACTCAAGAGGGATTAGATATGTCATGAGTAATGTGTGTGGGAGAATTTGGGGCATCTGAGACAACAAATAGATAGCTTATAGATATATAAAAAGTGTCCTTCGATGCTGATTCAGTATGAGGGATTTCTAGTATCACAAACACCAAATTTTGAAGACATTTTGCCTACTTAGTTATGGTAGATGCCAAGTATGAAACAGGAAAGAGTAACAGATGCACGATGGGAGGACCATCAAGTGCGAGTGGAAGATATTAGACTTTGGGTCTAGGTCTGCCCTTGATGGGCCTAACTATTTAATTAGGAAACAAGTAGTCTTATCAAATAAGAAACAAATCAGCATTAATTATGGATTTGTTAATTGAGAAACATGTAATTGTATATTAGAAAATTAATCAAGAATTAATTTCCTGATTATTACTTAGAAGGCAAGTATGAGTGCACATAACTTCCTAATTAGTGATCTCCCTAGACCTTTATAAATAGGATGTGCCTCTCTCAGGTAAACCTCACCCCTGCCATTTAGCTATTTGATAATCTCTCTTCTCTCCTATCATCTTTCTTGTTCTAGTGATCTACTATGCAAATACTAATTAGGCTCTAGTAGTCTAATTATTGCATGAGCATTATTTTGTCTGAGTTATGAAACATTGACTTGGATCTGAACGTAGTTTCACCCCCGATACGCAAGTCTCTTCTCTCTCCTTATTTTTCTTCAATACCATTATAGTCCTTTTTATAAGAAAATATTTATTTTCTTCTCCTCAAAGGGTACAATGTATTGTATCAAATAGGAATAAAGTTAGAAAAATATTAAATTTTCAAGAAGAGTTAGTTAGATTTCAGATTTTTTTGTTTCGATAAAATATGTTGGAGCGTTGTGGCCTTGTTGGTTATTCACAAGCGAAAAAGAACCAAGAAGTATCTGTATGCCCTCGAACTTCCTAGTGGGTTTTTTATGGCCAATTATCGGGGCCATTTCATGTGTCAAGGAAGTTTTAAATTTATTTTCATCCAATATTATATTATAAAAGTAAGAACAAATTTTCTATTTAAAATCGCACAAAAATTACTTGAATACTTTTGGTTCAATAGTCGCAACAGTTGAGCTTTATATGGTGAATGTATATGCACCTTCTAGTTGAGATATTAAATCACGCTAAATAATGTGTGAAATAATTCTTTTAGTCGCTTCAGGGTTATCAAGAATAAAATCAAATTTATGTAATATAGTGCACAACTTGAGTCATTTTTCTTTGAGGAGCCCATTACGAAACTAATTCCTAGTAAACTAAGTAATTACAATATAAAATTAACAAGGGTAAAACAAGATTGATTGATTTTCAAAACTATGAATTAAATGCAATTAAAATAATTTTTTTTTAATTTTCAAATAAGGAGGAATGAAAATGGATTGAAGATGCAAGTGATAAGATGCTCTTAGAAATGGTTTTGAATGACTATCCTTGCTTAATTAAAATATTTGGGGAGTTAATACACTAAGCTTCTAGTATACCAAACCCTAATTACCATTGAGTCTCACATCACAAGAGAGAGACCCCTACTCTTGAAATGCTATTAAGCCCCTTAGTGTAATGAGTTTCTCTAAGTTTCCTAATATACCAAACCTCAATTATCATTGAGTCTAATGCTTACACTAGAACAAAAAAGGCATTTTAGACCGACATATTTAGACTGGTTATTGCAGATAAGGTCTAAAAGAAATACGGGGTGGCAATTTTGTAATTATAAGAAACTTTTGAGACCGGTTTTTTAAAAAACGTGTCTAAAAACATTAGTTAGACTGGTTCTAAAAATAACCGGTCTCAATAATAACAGAAATAAAAATTATCTAAAAAGATATTTATTTTTTAATGTTTTTAGACCGGTTACATTTGAAAACTGGTCTAAAATATAGAAAGCTTTAGACTGGTTATTGTCTAAAACCAGTTTATATGTTGTAAAACAAAATAAATTAAAAATGCGTCTTTTTTAAGACCGGTTACTTATATAACCAGTCTTAAAAGTGTGTTTAAGACCGGTTATAGTAATAATCGTCTTAAAGGTTCGTTAAAATCAAACTCCCGCGTTCTTTTCTCTTAGTTTTGCCCTGCTGCTCTATGTTTCTCTGCTAAATGTCCGATATCTTAGCGGCGATCTTGAGTGATTTTGCCCTTCATTCTCTTGTTTCCTCAGTTAAAATAAAACTCCCACGTTAAAATCAAACTCTCGCGTTCTTTTCTTTTAGTTTTACCCTGCTACTCTGTGTTTCTCTTTTAAAAGTTTGATATCTCAGCGGCGATCTTGAGTGATTTTGCCCTTCATTCTCTTGTTTCCTTAGTAGCTAAATCTGTTTAGGCAATTTGTTGAAGCCCTATTTCTCTTGAAACAGGTATTCGGTATTTCCCTTTATGCTCCTTATTTTGCTATTTTGTGCTGTTGTTTCCCCCCTTTCTTTGTTTCTGGTAGTGAACCCTAATCAAAACTTGCTATTTTTCTATTTCTAGGATCGATTCATATTTTTGAATCGAAGGTTTTCTTGAGTTTTTCTTGCTGCTTATCTTCTAGCTCTAAAGTTTACAGGTATCGCCTTTTTTTCTTCAATTCACTTCAACTGAGGTTATGCTTGTTCTTCTGCTTCTGGTGTTTATGCATGTATTATGCTGTAAGTTTAAAATTGTTTGAAATCTGATTATTTTGGGCATGTCATTGAGTCTTGGGGATTTTAGTAATTTTCTATCAGAATTTACCTTCTCAATTTAATTGAATTTCCCTTCTTGGCCTCCATAGCCATGGCAAGACATCAGAAAGTAAGGCATACAAAAAACTGAATAAACACTAATTAATTCAAGTAGCTAGTGTTAGGCTGTAGTTGAGATTTTATCAATTTTATGAGCTCACATAACAAACATAAGAAAACTCGTATAAAGCTCTTTGATTGACAATTTACCACCAAGGCTTGTATAGCCATATATCTCTTTATCTTCTTACCCATCTCTTTAAAATTTTCCCTCCATGTGTGGTCAAACCTTGGCTTCTTCTTCATTCTCACATGAAAATTGTAGAGAAAATATTTGAAGCAATAGATGGCTGGATGGTTTGACTCTATTTCTCTTCCATAAAATAAATATTTATCTTCATCTAGCTGGCTTCTTAAGGATTCCACTATTTTGCAGTTTTGATGTAATGTGTAATTCACCAAACACAATCTTGTGTGTGTATTGTTTTTAGCGTAAAATACCTCCACTCTATTTTAAAAATATATTTAAACCTCCCTTAAAATTTAAATGGATGTCACAAACATCCCTTATATATATTTTTGTATTTCATTTTCATCCATCAAATTATTAATTGACTTTTATATTTGACTATTAAACTTTTATTCACATGAGAATTATATAAACATTCTTATAAAAAAAGAATTATTTAAACATTTATACTTACAACAATTTATACAAGCAAAAAAGAATTCTCATACATATATTATCAAAATTTTTAATACATTATAAAATGTATTAATGTTAATTGATTACATTATAAAATTTTATAATTTTAATAGGATTATTCAAACAAATTTGCCAATCTTAAGATTTGAAAACAAAGGAAATATACATCCAAACAGGGTATAACGATATATAAAGACAATATTGTCATTTCCCACTTTAGAATGTTTTCATGGTTTTATTGAAGCTAGTGCATGCCTTGAAAATATTTTTAAACAAAGATCTCTTTATTAGTTTGAGATTTAGAAAATATTTTAGTAAAAAAATTTAAAATTATTCACAGGCTTTCTTTGAGTGATTGACGGGTAATTTAATTATTCTTTGCCATTACATAACTGAAGTGATACCTAGCACATAATGGTTTAATGAGCTAATATATTTATGGTTTTCTATGCTTTGTTTCTTTTCTTAGTTGTATCTTAAAATCAAATTTGGATTCTTGTTTATATTTGTCTCTCTCCTTTAGTACCTGATTTAACATGGGTAAAATTAGAAATTTTGGTCATTATGTAGTAGTTAAACTAGGTAGCTTGATGAGTGTAACAATTTTATACTCATCATACTCGCTCCTTCCTTTTCCAGGAGTGAAATATATGGATCGTGGTTGGGTAAATGTTGAACGGATGAGTGTTGAATATGATAATAGGGTAAGGGGTTTTTTAGAATTTGCTAGAAGGAATGTTGACAATGACAGTGGGATGTTATACTGCCCTTATATACAAGGTTTGAATGAGAAGCGACTAAGTGCTGCAGATATATATACATATTTAATTTGTGAAGGATTTTGTAAGACTTATAAAGTATGGGTATGGTACGGTGAATGATTAGAAATGCCAAGTGCAGCACAACAGGGGGGAGTAGCCTTTGTTGATAATGACACAGATTTGGATGATCGGATAGAGGATATTATTCGTGATGTAGGAGAAGAGGCTTTTGAGCAATCACATGCATACGGTAATATGTGCAGTGGTGCTGAGAAGCCGTTGTATCCGGGGTGCACAAAATACCAATTGTTGAAAGCAGTTTTAAAATTGGTAAGCTTGAAAGCACGGCATGGATGGAGCGATAATAGTTTTTCAGAAATGCTTGAGGCTTTTAAGGACATGCTTCCAAATGATAATGTGCTGCCTTGCTGATACTATGATGCTAAGAAAATATTGTGTCCACTATGGATAAAGTATAAAAAGATCCATGCATGCCTTAATGATTGCATATTTTATAGAAAAGAGCATGAAGAGAAGCAGTAGTGTCTGATATGTGAAACCCCCAGGTACAAATTGTAACGACCCGCCTTATATATCACTTATTACTGACCTTACTCAGAGTAGCAATGCGTAGTTCAGTGGGCACACAGGAATAGCATGAATATACTGATAATATTAATACAATATTGCTTGATTATAATACAAAATTTTCCCCACCAGGGGTTTACACAATATTTACAGACCTTCAAACAACCAGGAACAGTCCTCTTCGTGCATACCTCTTTTCTGATCTCAGCACATTTCTAATGCTCACCTGTCTGAATGGTTGTTTGGGAGGAGTGAGATTCGAGAGAATCTCAGTAGCAAACATTACCACTATGCATGCCAGATATATATGAATGCATGACATGCTTGCCTACACTATTTCATGCCAACATAACGACATGCTGCATGCTCGATGTTATGACATACATATGGCCATTGCACAAATATAACAGAGCTTCAACCAATCATACATGTTCCACACAAATAGGCAAAGCAGTCACATAATCAATGCAAGACATACATATCACATACATGCAGAAAATGTAAGTTCACTACCTGGTGGACTTTATGTCCTTCTCTTCTTGTCCCTTGATCCGCCAACCATTGCTCCTTCTTTATCACTTCATGGCCCTAGGCAAGTGATAACATCATTAGAGCCATGAAAAGTGGATACCCAATGGCCCACATTAGCCCTATAGGCTTACTTTCACCCTTGGAGTTCATTCCAATTATATTTGACCAATTTCTTACTCAACTTCGCATGGTACTCAATTTACCAGCATTTTTGATCAAACTTCGAAAAATCATAATTAATTCTATAGAACTCCAATTGAGGTGGTTTAAAGCTCTATTTGAAGCCCTTTAAGTGTACCTTTATATAAAAATACTAGATTTTAGATGCCACCACTACAACATTCCCAGAAATTTTCCAAACACCAACTGTTTCAGATTCTTTCCAGAAAACAGGGCATATCTTTAACAATTCATATCTCATGGCATACTTGTCCAATTAACCATTATGACCTATCAAATTAAAGGTCTATGTCTCTAATTTTAGACTGGAAAGTTGTAGAACTTTTAGACAAGGTTTTCCCATTGAAAACACGCGCACAACAACACTGCTTCCAGACAACGAATTACACAGCATTTATTCATCAATTTCCAAAAATTCCCAATTCATACACAAGCATCCAAAAATCATGAACACTTGCATACCTACACAATTTTGCCTTCTAAAGCCAATGGAAGAATCAAAATTAACAAATTTCTACTCCTTCTCCATGAAAAATCCAGAACAGAAATAGGAATTTATAGTTCTCATAAAGAGTTTGTCGGTTTCTTTGATTTCTCTTGCCTAATCACTTTCTTACTACTCATAATCAAGTGATTAGCTATTTATACATCCATTGGACATCGTTTAGCCATTCAAAATACTAATTTAAATCATCATGAACAGTACCCAACCTTCCCAAAACTCATCCAAACAACAAATCAATCGGTTAAAAAGGAAGCTTATGCTTACCTCTAGCCGTTTCCACAAACGGTTCGGAATTTTGGCAACACCCCGGAAAAGGAGACACCACCAAACACCTCCAATCAAAAATCTGAAACCGTAGAAATGAAGCTTGCGTTTAGTAGAAGAACTTTCCTAAAGGGTACTTCGAGAGAGGATGCCGTTTCGGCAGTGTTTCGGAGGAAAGAATTTCCTCTCTCCTCCTTTCTCCATTTCGTTCTGTTTCTTTGTCTCTGTCTCGGCTGTTTCCCGTGAACAAATGGACGATGATGAAGATGATTTAATGGATAATGAAAGGTAAAAGCAACTTTCCACGTGTCACCTTATGATTCGCCCATAATTTGAATTTTCGCATATAATATCAAATTCTGCAGAATTTTCATTAACTTTGAAAATTCATATCTAATTGTAAAAATATCCAATTGGAGTGATTCTAAAGGCTATGCAACCCTTATTGAGTCTAGTTTTAAGGAAAAATATAAGCTTTAGCCAATTGGAAGCTCATTCTTCACAGAATTTTAATCTTTAAATGTTGTCCCAGAAAATAATTAATTTCACTGGGCTAACTTCAAAAATTCATTTCTCTTTGTGTACAACTCCAAATGACTTATATGACCTATCAAATTGAAAATTGATAAGTCTACTTTCATTCTGAAAATTTTCATAACTTTTTACCATCATTTACCTATCGAAAAATGTCACACAATCACCACTGCCACACCGGGAATTTCACCGGTAGCAAAATTACTTTGTCTTCCACTTTACTATATTGTGTGTGACTTCCAATCACTTCATTTTGTTATTCCCCGAGCTCTTTAGCTCACCAATATAATTCCTTTTAATATCCAATAATATAAATAAATTTTAGGGAATTTAAACATGCCTCATAGGGACATTTGCTAAACCGGGGTCTAGTAGTCCACTTAATCCAAGCTTAATCTTATGCTTCTAGTCCCAAAATTCGGGATATTACACAAATCAAACAAGTCCCCTGTAAAATTTTTGTGGTATATTCCAATCATACCAAGGTTCAAACGCCTGTTTGTTAATGAAATTGATACTAAAAATTTGAGATGGCATACGGATGAGAGGATTTCCGATGGAAAGCTTTGACATCCGGCTGATTCTTCTCAATGGAAGAAAATTGATCAATTATTTCCTAGTTTTGGCGAAGAGCCTAGGAACCTTAGGCTTGGGCTTAGCACGGATGGCATGAATCCTTACAGTAGCCTAAGCAGTATACATAGTTCATGGCCTATTCTGTTGATAATTTACAACTTATCTCATTTGTTATGTATGAAACGAAAGTACATCATGTTGTCTATGTTGATTTCAGGACCAAAACAACCCGGAAATGACATAGATGTTTACTTAGAACCCTTGATCAAAGACTTGAAAGAGTTGTGGAATGAAGGTGTCGACGTTTTTTACGTGAACAAGAAGATGTTTAAAATGCGAGCCTTGATCTTTTGTACTATAAACGACTTCCCTGCATATGGAAACTTGTCAGGATATAATGTTAAAAGCCACAAATCATGTCCGATTTGTGAAGAAGGCACATGCTACCATCAACTTCAATATAGAAGAAAAAATGTTTATCTAGGCCATATGAGATTCCTTAGATGAGACCACCTATATCGTTGATTAAAGAAAGCTTTTTTTGGTGGCAAAGAGTTGAAGATGCTCCAGAGGTATTGACTGGGGAGAAAGTGTATGAAAAGGTGAAAAATATCAATGTTATCTTTGGTAAGACTTCAAATAGTCGAAATGAAAAAAATATATGGAAAAAGAGGTATGTCTTCTTTGACCTTCCATATTGGTGCAATCTTGATGTGAGACACTGTATTGATTTCATGCATGTAGAGAAAAATGTGTGTGATAGTATTGTTGGGACACTGCTCAACATACAAGGTAGTTCTAAGGATGGCGTTAAGGCAATATTAGATTTGCAAGAAATGAGAATACAAGAAGACTTACATCTGAGGCCATATGGTAAGAGAACTTTTTGTCCTCCAGCTTCTTATACTTTGTCTAAGGATGAGAAAAGAAGTTTTTGCGAGTGTTTACATGGCATCAAAGTTCCCTAAGGGTATTCTTCAAATTTTAAGAATCTTGTGTCCATGAAAGACTTGAAGTTAGTAGGGCTGAAGTCTCATGATTGTCATGTCTTGATGCAACAACTACTCCCAGTAGCTATTTGAGGTATTGCCGAATATGATCTTCAACACATATTGACTAGACTTTATTTCTTCTTCAATACTATTTGTAGTAAAGTCATTGAGATGGAAAGATTGGAGGAATTGGAAAATGAATGATACCAGATCTTGTGCCAGCTTGAGAAGCTTTTTCTTCCTTCCTTTTTTACATCATGGTATATTTAATTGTTCATCTAGTGAAAGAGATAAAATTGTGTGGGCCTATCTATTTTTTATGGATGTACCTAATTGAAAGAACTATGAAAATCCTAAAAGGATATGTGAAGAACCCTAACCGGCATGAATCATCTATTGTTCATAAATATGTTTCTGAAGAAGCCATGGAATTCTCTCAACATTATTTGTCAAATGTAGGACATATTGGGCTTCCTAAACATCATGATAAAGAAGAGGGTAGGCGCAGTGCTACAGTAAAGAGTGTAGATCCTGATGAATTACAAGAAGTTCACTTGTACATCTTGAATAATGTTGATGAAGTTCAAGATTACATGAATGCTCATAAAGAAATTGTACGGAAAGCAAATAGTCGAATGACTAAACAAAGGTTAATTAGGGAGCATATAAGAACTTTTGCACATTGGTTCAAACATAAGGTTGACATAGAAGAATGTGTTTATGATACAATTAAATGGCTAGCACGTGGTCCTGAGGTTGATGTTATAAGTTAAACTTCATTTGTGATCAATGGTTATACCTTTTACACGAAGTCCCTTGATGATAAGAGCACCGTCCAAAACAGTGGTGTTATGTTAGTTGCTAAATCTATGCACTTCTCTAGTTAAAAGGATAAGAACTCTAAATTGGCTGCCATACCTTATTATGGGGTTATAGAGGAGATTTGGGTTGTTGACTATGTTAAAATTAAATTTCCCATTTTCAAATGCAAGTGGGTTGATGTCAATAATTGTGTGAAGATCGATCAGTTAAGATTTACATTAGTAGATCTGAACAGTAGAAGTTGTGGAGGTAAAACTTTCATTATGGCAGATCAAGCGAAACAATTGTTCTATATTACCGATCAAGAAAACAAAATGTGGTTTGTAGCTCTCCAAAGAAAAAGGGTTGTTGATATTGATGTGGAAAGTTGTCCAACTTACGATCTTCTTGATACTCCTTCTTTTTCTTGGGGTCTTCCAGAATTGAACGAAGAAGATGAAATAGATAATGAACATGTCACAAGAAATGATTATCATGAAGGGATATTGGAGGATATCCCTTTATAAAACTACTTTGAACGTTAGCTAGCTAAAGTAATTATCATTATGAATTCTATCTGAATTATGTATTTAGTTATTTTATAGATATAGTCTATTTAGTTTACTAACTTAACTATTTGTCTTAACAGGATAATGAAGGATTCGAGGAATCCTATTGCCGAGGCTCTGGAGCCACCCAGTGCTCATCAAAGTGAGCCAGCTAGCGTTAATCAGAGTGAGCCTAGCAATGCTCTGAATCAGGGTCGTAGTGAGCCGACTAACCAGTCTATACGAAGAGGTAGATGTGGCACACGGTTGAGAGACATTTCCCTTAGTCGAAATGCCGAGGAGAAGATTCTGATTCAGTTTGATAAATATTGGAAGCCAATTGGGCCTAATGCCAGCAGATATAGGAGTTTTATGGGCCTCCTCGCATGAAATAAGCCTAGCATATTGATAGATGAGTGGAGAAATGTCGACAAAAAAGTAAAGCAGGATATTTAGGACACTATTCAAGTATAAAGTTTTCTTCTACATGTAATAATTCTCAAATTTGTCATAAATTTGTCACTAACTGTGTCAATGCATGCATAACAGCTCACCTACGACGTCCCTCATAGTGAAATATTGTACAATAAGACTATGACGTATTGTTGTGAGCGCTGGAGGAAATTCAAGACGAATTTGGCCAACAATTATATGCATATTAAGGTGGAAGCTGGTAAGCCTCGACCTACCCCGTGCAGTAAGTATTCATACATCGATGAAGCTACCTAGCAAGAGTTTTTGAGGCTTCAGAATACTCCAGAGGCTTTTATGAGTTAACTTATTTTGTATTTATTTACTTATCAATCGTCTATATTAATTGTAATATTTTTTTGTCCCAATTTCTCTTTCTCAAGCAAGAAGGCAAAAAACACAAGAGAGTGGTAGGAAGAATGATTTCCCCTATACAATGTCTCGTGGGGGATATGTAAAGGCCGAAAAGGACTTGTTGGCGGCCAAACGGAAGAGATTGGAAGAAGCATCTCAATCCTATCCTTCTGTTCTTCTTTCTTTACCATCTCCGCTACGACGTGTAGAATTGTGGTTGCATGCTCGCTGAAAGAGTAGTGGGTCCTATACGAGTGAACAATCTTGTATAGTCGGTGAAAAAATTGTAAGTATCGTTGTTGTTATTAACTATTTAGTAAACATGTTTTATTACTCATGTGTGTTATCTGTATATCTCAAAGGAGGAACTTCAAAAAAAGAAAGATGAGGGATCCTTTAAGTCAGAGAGGATGAATGATATCCTCATGGTTGCTACTGGAAAACATGAGCATCCAGGCCGTATCAGGGGAGTTGGAGGAGGGGTGGGTATAAAGGATTACTTTGGAGCCCCCTCACTCTATTCCTCAAACGTTGTGACTAGAGATGAATTAGAGCGTATGTTGGCCACAGCGAGGGCGGAAGCAAGAGCTAAGGCAGAAGCATCATTTGATGCACTATTGGATGCCCAGTTGAGCAAGATGAATGAGGAAGTGTATGCCATGGTGAGAACAAGACAAGATACTGGTCCTCCCCAGGCATAATCACTTGATCAAAATAAGCAGAGCAGTAAGGGGAGTTGCAATATTGGGCAGTCATCAGAGGGTCTTGGAGAACAAATTGTTGAGCCTTACAACATTTTTGTCGAGGATCCTCTGAAACGGTTAGTTGTACGGGAGAGTGTGCACAACCTAGGATCAACTGTTCACCACCAATAAATGACAGATGATCAAGTCAGGGTGTCACTTGAAGAGGTTATCATCGCAGACGCACCTGTCCCTATCACTTCTGAAGAGTTCAAGATTGTAAGCGATGTCCTGGGTACTTTCATATCATGGCCGAAGAACCTTGTTTCTGTTCGAGCTAAGGACTCCCCGATCAGAGCCCTAAGTCCAGCTCCTTTCACTCATGAAGTTTCACAGCCTCTATTGAATGTTATGCATCAAGTGATTTTGATAGCATATGATATATCCTTCCTAACAAGAAGTTGGCCTATAGATTCAGCTATTGGCAAGTCAAGGGCGGCATGCTATCTTGAGAGGGACGATTTATTGTCCCTGGTCGCTCCTAGACAACATCTTACGATTGCGATTGTCCAACTATTTTTAATGTAAGTATCTTCAATTGGGAGTAAATATTTTAAAAATTACACCGTTTAAATTTAATTGTGTGCTTACATTATTGTAGGTACATGAATCATAGGTTGGTCTCCTCTGACAAGAGCGATAAATTTGAATTCTTATGTCCAGTTCAAGTTCAAGAGAAATGGATCATTGCTGCCATCAGACATAGATATTTATTAGAAAGGCTTAGTGAAATAGAAACTGACTGTTTCTTGGCTCCGTATGTGCATGGGTAAGTTACACAGTCATCCTCCTATCCTCTGTATGTGCATAGATACTTATTCGTATATTTGCTTAACATTCATCTCTTTTTTTAAGGGATTATTGGCAATTGGTTCTTCTTTGCAAGGCTAGTTACACAGTCATCCTCCTATGCTCCCTCTACTTTAAATCGAGGAGTGATTTGAAGAAGACTGTGAACTCGTAAGTGTTTTTACATTATTACCTTTTGTGTGCAAAATAAGTAATCTTTGTGATTTTGATAATAAGGCTATGCAGACTTTCCTGTACGCTAAGTATGGTAAGCATGTTCGTGACCCAAAAGACCCTACATGGATCACCTCAAAGGTTAGTACATATTTGTTTTTTTTAAGATGTGTTCCATAAGCTATGCTTTTATGCTTGCTTTGATGATGCCGTGTTTTTTTTTCAGAGCCGTAGGCAACGATCGGGGTCTAACTTATGTGGTCTTTATATTTTGAGGCAAATTTACAATATTATCAGCCTAGGCACGACTGATTTTACCAAAGAAGTAATAAATGTATATTTCAAAAATTTTGTATTACTTTATTGTTTTTAAATTAGTAAGTTAATGTTTTGTCTGGCTTCGGGATAACATGCAGATGTTTGATATTGCCGATCCCTTTCCAAAAGAATATATTGATTTTATCCGCAACTGTTGTGTTGAATTCATCTATGAGCTTTTACAAGAATAGTAAGTTTTTTAATTCAATGTTATTCTAATAATACTTGTGGTTTTCATGTCTAATTTGGTTTATATCTCTACGTAGGACAATTTCTGGGATATGGCTGATACTAGTTGGTTGCTGAAACATGCATGGGATGTGATTGACTTTATTACTTCTTCTTATCACTGGTTGAGCTATTGCATTCTCTGTATTTTCTAAGAAATTCTTATTAAAGAGTTGAAACATTGTTCATTTATTTGTGGATTTTATTGTCAAATATCATGGTTGCCATTAATAAATGATTGAGGAGGAAATTTGTGCTTGTGTGTTGAGTTTCTATCTGATACAATTGTTAAATTTATTGATGGTACTCTTGACTTAGCATATACTCCTGTCATTGTCGTCATTGTTACAAAATTCTATAGCGGTATTGTGTTGAAATTTCTGAACATTTTCCTTGGTTATTACTAGGTGTTGCACTACTAGGAATTTTGACTAAAGTTAGAGAGAATTCTGAAGTGAATTATAATGTTTTAAAACTGTTATCACATGCTATGATTGACTGATGAAATCATGTATGATTGAACCTCATAAATTTGCTCAAAATCTGTTCCAAATTCTTATGATGATTTACACTTAATTCATGTCATATTTAGTGAACATTAATCTCATATCATGTTTGTGCACTTTCAAACTTCTGCATGCGTGAGGCATCCTAGCTGAATTTAATGATAACTTAGGATTTAATCTATTATAAATAGTTGTTGTCATAACCTGTGGAGCTTACTATCATCATAAGAATGTGGATTGTTTGCAGGATGAATTATGTTGAAATGGCTTAATGGCTTGGGTAAATTTAACAATCAATTAAAAAAAAGACTTTTTAGACCGGTTATTTGAATAACCGGTCTAAAAATTCTTACTTTTTTAGACCAGTTCCATAAAAAATGGTCTAAAAAGTGATTTTTAGACCGGTTATTTATGGAACCGGTCTAAAAAGTGTTACCAATGAAGTAATAAAACAAGACTTGTTCAAGGTGAGACTTTTAAGATCGTTTCTTTAATAACCGGCTTAAAAAGTCATTTGTTTTTTTAATTGAAAAGCTGACTTTTTAGACCGATTATATAAAAACCGATCTTAAAAGTCTCACTTTTTAGACCGATTAAAAAACCATTCTAAAAAGTAATATACTTTTTAGACCGCTTGTATCAAGACCTCTAAAATAACCGGTCTAAAAAGTCATTTTTAACCGGTCTTAAAAGTGATTTTTGTAACAATGTTAAACTCATAAACCCATTAATTTAAGCATTATTAAAATTCCTTAGGGGCTGTTTGGTATGAGTTTGGTATGAGGGATTTGGAGGGGAATTGAGAGGAGTGAAATTTTTTTTGACTTGGATTTAAAAAAAATTGAAGAAGTGGAGTTAGAAGTTTTTAATTAATTTTTTTTATTTTTTTTATTTTATATCTTATCTTTATTAAAATTTTATAACCCCACTTCTCCAATTTTTTAAAATCTAACTCATAAAAATTTTCCCTCCCCTCCCCTCCCCTCCATTTCCCTCTTGGCAAACAAACCCTTAGAGTGTGATTATGAAGTAAGTAACATATTTAGGTTCAACTACTATTCCAATTCAATCAAGCTATCCAACAATATCATATTAAATAAATAGAGTAATAGAATAATAGAAAAACATATATATGACCATATGTATTAATAAGTGTAAATCTTTATTACAAATCCAAAATCACAAGAACTCAATCTATAAAATAAAATATAACTAAAATCATAATCTCATTATATAAATAAATTCTTAAACCTAAGAAATCATAAACATAAACATAAAAGAGCTATAAATAAAATAAACTCTCCTTTAAATACATATGAACTCAAGTCATCTCCTTCACAAAATTGTCTAGCCACTCATAACATGGATTCAAGAACTAAAACGATGATTCAAATATCCAGCCATAAAATCACAGATCAAAATGATAACACAACACTGAATCAAGGAAGAATTGGGGCTAGATTTGAAACAGAAACAGAACAGAGAATCCATGCTGTGATTATGCTAGAAACAGAGGAGCTACGGCTGTGAGGGTGAACGATAGTGAAGGAAATTGTGAACCAGAAGATGATGAAGACCGAGAGCAGATGTGAATGGTAGTATAGGTGATGGCACAGAGGAGAGGAGCCAACTGTTCTTGGCAGCACTGAAGTTGCAGAACGACGGTGGTGTGGAAGCTTCCAGAGATCCTTGCAGCTCCTCTGTCAAGCTTGGTGGTGGAAGAATGGAAGTGGAGTCCGACGAAGGAAGGAATAGAACAGGAAAATGGAGTGGTTCTCGGTCTCTAGCGTCACTGCTTCTACGAATCTAGAATGATGGAAGGATGATGATAATGACGACGGTGAGGTGCCGGTGATGGTGAAGTGGTGAAAGTGTGGAGGAGATCTTCGTGGCTGCTGCTCTTCCTTTTCCGTCTTCCTCTCTGCTTCTTTTCAAACTCGCTACAGCTCCTCAGCTCGCGGCGCACTCTGGTTCCTCCTTCACAGGCAATGTAGATCAATGAAGATGGTGGTGTATGGCGGTGGTGAGCGATGATGACGGAATGGAGTTGATCGCCCCCTTATTCCGTGTCTCTCTTTCTTTAAATTTTCCTCAGCGCACCGCCCCCCAAACTCGCGGCCTCTCTCTGCGTCTAATTTCCCTCAGCCCTGCTTACCCGAGAAGACCAGGTCGGGTGTTCTTCAGTTAATCGGATCCCTTGGTCAAATGCATTTTGACCAAGGGACTAAAGTGAAATTTTCAGAAGCTTTTGTGGAGGGACTAAACTGAAAACATAAAACATTTTGTAGCTCCAACCAGAATCTTCAAAACATGAGGGCCCTTGTCTGAAAGAAAATAAACCCAAAATATTAGAGGTGGTAATATAGTTCAGTCCACTGGGTTTGGGCTAACCCACTGTGGGTTGGGACCATATGGGTTGGGCCCAAAATAACAGCATTAATGTAGGTTGGCATTTAGCCAAGCCAACCCATAACCACTGGGTTGATGGATTAGCCCGCCCAACCCATATTATTTTTTTAAATTTTTTTTTAATATAATATACTAAAAATTATTTTTTCTATAAATATAAACCATAAAGAAATTAAAAATTCATTAAAAATTAAACATTAATCACAAGTCCACACATAACAAAAAAAACATAAATCCAAGGGAGGAGGAGTATACTAAATTACGAATATCACGTCTTAACTCTCAAAGACTCAAACTAGGCAACTGACAGCAAGTCACAACCCCAAAAAGCATCAATGGAATGGACAATAATGAATAACCCAAAAGGCTACGCAAATTGGATTGGGTCTTGTTTGCCTTTGGCCCTTCACCCAATCTCCCTTGTCCAATAGACATTAGACAACATTAAAAAAAATATGGGACAACCCACCAACCCGGTGGTCCAACCCGTCATGGGTTGGGACCATATGGGTTTGGGCCCAAAAGAACCGCTCCCAAATGGTCCCAATTTTTCACAACCCAAACCACCCATATTTGCGGGTTAGGCGGGCTCGGCCCGTGGTCCCAACCCATATTACCACCTCTACAAAATATAATACCTTATATTCTAAAAATTAATCAATCAAGGCAATTAATAAAATATATGATATTTTTACCCTTTTTCAACCTTAATTTCATAAAAACTCTTTTAATCACAATTAATTGCAAATTAGACATTTTAAGCTCAATTATTTTAACAAAAATCCTAAATAAAATATGAAAATATATAATAAAAATAAGGATTTGTCAATGTGCGCCATCACCTTCCATTTATAATGTTAATTTGAGGACTAACTAATCTTTTACATTATGTAATTAATAATTACGCAGTACAGAAAGCTGATTGCCAAAAAAGAAATATTGATTTTATTTGTAATATGAGAGATTACTGTTTTATGTTTTATGTGTATATATACTTATAGTAATAAATTGCAGTTTGGGTCATTGGGTATGTTTAATATAAATATGAAGACGGCATAAGTCGCAAGAGTTTCGTGCCTTCAACAAGTGCTTGTGATAAACTTTTGTGTATATATGAAACAAATATAATTTAAAAGGGCTTTACTTTTTAACTTCTACATATCCAGAAAGATTATTGTTTCATCACTTCCGCACAAAACAATTCATACACTTCAGTACAAAAGCAAGGCAGATTGACTTCAACAAATGTGCTTGATAGAACACAAGTTCTTCACTTCAGAGCAAATTGAGATCCTGTTCTTTATTAGAAAGTTTGAAAACATGTGTGTTAGAATTTCTTTTTGATTGTATAAATTTTTTTTGACAAGTATAAATGTTTATTCTTATTTGCAAAAAAAAATTTTATTCTTATGTTAAACAAGGGTATTTGGTCAGGATAAAAGTTTAACCTTCATCAAAACTAATGGTTGAGACATTAGAAATAAAATCTCAAATATATAAAGGAGGCTTGTATAACATGATGAATTACAATTTTAAATTAGATTTATACATGTTATCAAAGTAGTTAGGAGGGTTTTGCAATTTAAGTAAAAATAGGGAGTGGTTAATGTATTAACTAAAATACTCTAACTTTTCTTATAGGATGTTTGGTATGAGGGGAGGAGAGGGAAGGTGAAGAGAAGAAAAATTTGTTTTGGTTGATTTAAAAAAAATGGAGAAATTGGTGGGTTAAAATTTTTTAATTAAATTTTTTGCCACGTTCTCTTTATTAAAATTTTATAACCACATTTCTCTTATTTGTTTAAATTTAACTCATATAAATTCCCCCACCCCTTATAAAACTTCTCTTTTGTTGGTAAAACGATCAAATTTTAAATATATTGATGTTCATAAGTACATAACAGAAAGACAAAAATTAGAAGAAACAAATGGAGGGTTGTTTTTGTGAGCTGCAATTACAAAACTTTTCAGTGAAAAATGACCTTTAACCTTAATTTTAAAAGTCAAAGTGTAATTTTGATCCTCTAAATTTACATGAAGTTTGAATTTAGTCCTTCATGTTCATAAACTACAAAGTAATTCAGTCTCTTAATATTAACACAATTAGTCTCATTAACAAAAAAAAAGTGTTAATCCAATGAACACTACAAAAAAATACAGGATTAGCGACGGAATTTCATTCCGTTCCTAATCCCTCACAAATTCCGTCACTAAAATTAGCGATGAAATTTAGAGACGGAATTTTTTCGTCTCTAAATTAGCGATGGAATTACATTCCTTTGCTAAATTCAGTCACTAATTTTTATCGTTAAAAATTATCGACGGAATTTAGAGACGGAATTTTTTCGTCGCTAATTAGAGACGGAATTTCCGTCACAAAATTCCATCCCTAAACATTATCGATGGAATTTAGAGACGGAATTTTTCATTCTCTAATTAGAGTCGGATTAGCGACGGAATTACATTCCGTCGCTAAATTCTGTCACTAATTTCCATCACTAAAAATTAGCGACGGAATTTTTCCGTCTCTAATTAGCGACGGAATTTCCGTCTCTAATAGCTAAATTTTTTAATAATTCGATTTTTTTTCCAAAATTATAATTTTTTAAATAATTTAAATTTTAAATTATTTTAAATTTATAATATAATATAATATTAAAATAAATAAATAAAAATTATTAATTCATATTTATTTTTGAAATTAAAATTATAATATAATATATTTGAATTTTTAATAATATATTATATACAAATAAAATGCAAATTTTATAAATACAAACAAAAAGATAAAATATAAAATAAAATAAATAAAAAAAGATATTAATAATAAAAATTTAGGTAGAATATTTACATAAAATAAAATAAGAAAACTGAATTAAAATATTCAATAATATATAAAATTTTGTATTTCTTTGCAAGTGACATGTATGTATGTATGTGTGAATGTGTGTGTCTGTGTCTGTGTCTATATATATATATATGATTTTGCATTTAACTTTCACATGTTCTTCTTAGCTCAACTAGCAAAGGCACTAGCACACTCGTGAAAGGTCATGGCCTCGAATCCTAACTTGGTCACAAAATGCAACCAATTTGTGACTTGTGACACATGGCGCGCGGTGGAGGGTGACACGTGGCACGCGGTGGAGGATGACACGTGGCGGCCGGAGGCAAGGTGGTGGTGGCTGATTGGTACACGTGGCAGCCGCCGGCGAGGGACATGTGGACTCGTGTTGTAGAGACGGAATTGTCACTAATCAATTAGTAACGGTCTTTTTAGCGACGGAACAAATTACATCGCTAATTTCATAGCTAATATTGTTCCGTCTCTAATCCGTCGCTAATTTCCGTCTCTAAGTTGATTAGTGATGGAAATTTCGTCGCTAATTCGCTATTTTTTTGTAGTGGAATTTATATAACGACAAATCATACTTAGATTTTAATCTTTTAACATAATATTTATATTTTAAAATTAAAACATAAATATAATATATTTATATTTTAAATTTAACGATAGAGCACATATCAAAAAACAGACTTGGAAGTATGGAGGAATTTGGCAAGATTATGGCCGGAACGGGAAGAGGATTAAATTTTGGAAGGATGCATGGTTAGGAGATGGAAAAAGATTGTGTAATAGTTGACAAGATTTGAATAAATTATGTGTATAGAGAAGGCAATTCGTGTGCAGATTTCTTAGCAAACACTAGTTTTAAACAGTAGGAGGTGGTGACTTTTTATAAGAATCCACCTAAAGAAGTGAGAGATACATTATACAGTGAGTTTTTGGGTTCTGTTTACCCACGTATAGTGTTAATATAGATTGATGGGCTTTAGCCCCGATTTCTGTAACACCTTAATTTCTAAAGCCTTTAGATTAATTTAAATATATAATGGTTTCAAACCTGAGACCAAAACAATTTAAATTCATAATTTAAGACAAAGTTTAATCTTATATTTGTATAGGATTTTTAAAAACGTTTTAAAATAAATATGTATGGTCTAAATTTTAGTTTGTAAATTCATTATCTTTATCAGTTTAAAAATCTTTTATTTAAAATACAGGCATTTTCTATCTATAGTTCGCGTCGTGATGGTTAACTTATGGGTTTCTGGATACCAATACGTTATCGAAAGTCTAGCGTACGGATTACAACTTATACAGTCTGCGTCGCAAGTACTAGTACTACTATCGCTACTACTACTACTACTTATAAATATTTTACAGTCATCCAAAATAAAATGATAACCAACAGTCCATACTTTATTTTCCTCTTCTTCGTCTGTCTATATTACCTTCTTGCCCTTAGAGCTGGACGCCTTTGCTGTATATCATTTGTTGAAAAAGGGGTGAGATTCAAAAGAATCTCAGTAGTACACAGATCACTCATATAATATGAAAAAACTAAGCATGTAAAACAAATCATCAAACAGCACAACTTACAGAAATGCAACACATAAAAGGGCCTAACCGGTCCCTTATCACAGACTCACAGCGCTTGAGATTCACAATCTGGCTGCCCAGGGCCTCTGCCCCATACAAGGTACAGTCACGGGCTTTCTGCCTCAAGCCTACCTGACTCAAGACGCCCCCGGGTAACTCCCGGTGTAACTTGTACTTACGGGTCTTACCGCCTATGGACTATCTGTCCCACACATATACAGATGATATGGTACACATACATGGCATCACATATGATATAAGAGATAAGGTACTACCTGACAGTCTTTCCAAATTTGGTTCATATTCTCAGTCTCTTAGGCGTCCTGGGCAAATGTCAAATCCTATAATTTATAATTTACAGACGGACGAATTATTACTTATTCCAAAATAATTTAAGACACTTTGGTAGGTTATCATTATAGCTAATACCTTAAATCCAATAGGTATTTAATGGACTCATACCAACTCTAAGTATTTAATTTGACCCTTAGAGTCCCAATTATTTAAAAAATACCCTTACTTTTTATTTTTGCACTATTACTCAATTCTGACAGAATTTTCAATAATCTTTGAAAATTCATATCTTGGCCTAGAAATACCCAATTAAGGTGGTTCCAAATTCTATGTGTCACTTATAAAGTCTATTTTAATATAAAAATACGTTTAACTACCACCTATTCATTAATAATTCCCAGTTTTAAATTTGTCTCGCACTACCAGAAAATCTTTCCAGTTTCAATATCTTAAATTCTAAAATTCATAACTAAATATATAGAACTCCAAATGGGATGGTTCAAAATCCTATATGATCCTATTTAAGTAAAGTTTCAGGAAAAAATATTACCATTTATAAATTATAGCCACAAAATTTCCATAATTTCGTCAAACCTCGTCTGTACCATAAAACGTTCCAGATTCATCATCTAACTTTAAAAATTCATATCTCACTATTTATAAACCCAAATGATACATATTATATATCACATTAAAGCTTAAGATGTCTACTTTCCTTCTGGAAACTTTCATAATTTTCGGACTAGGTTTGGTTACCGAAATGTTTTTTACAACCAATATGATTTCAGAGAAAATAACCGAACAGCAACTCCTCTTATTTTCTAAAAATTCTAGACTTATATATAATCATCCAAAAATCAAAACCACATGTATTCCCACATAATTTTTCGTGTAGAATTGATTGGAAACCTCAAATTTGACAAATTCTCATTCCTTCTTCATGCACTATTTTTCCCAAAACAAAACCTCACAAGACAACAATTCATTATACTAGGTTCTTATGCTTCCCAAATTACCCAAAAATAGTCTTAAATCAACTAGAAAGAGTTAAGAATATGGGAAGGAAACTCACCTATATTAGGATATAGAGTTGTATGTAGAATTTGTAATCACTTCTTCCTTCCTCTGGTAGCACCGATCACTCTTACGTATCTCTCTTTCTCTATTATGTGTCTCTTGCTCTCTCTCTTTTTCACTCACTCTCTCTTTTCTTTCTTTTTGGATGTTGGCTAAGGCAAATGAGAAGTGTGTGCGTTACGTATAATTATGAGAGTGAGAGAGAGTATGATGTTTTTTTTTAATTAAAAATGTGTATGTGTGTGCCATGTGTAGTGTGTGTGTGTTATTTAATTAGTTAATTGTGTGTGCATGAAATGCGTGTGAAGTGTGGGAAAAGGGTGTGTGTGTTTTAATTATTATAATATATATAGGTATATTTTTATCCTATTAATTACACACACTATGTATTAATTTTTCTCTTTGTCTAATTTAAGATTCCTTAAATTTCATAGCTTCCATAATTTAGCTTACTATCTAACTCCCATAAATTAGTCCTTAGCCTTTGAATAAATTTTGGTATGTTACAATTTCTAACTCCCATAAATTAGTCCTTAGCCTTTGCAAATCACATATGAAATATGCATACACGTATAAATGTTTCATGAGCAAGAGCTTTTACAATATAATAAAGGCAAAATTTTCTACTTACAGAAATCATTTGCCACAGAATGTAAATGCTCAAGATGTTTATTTCTTGAACTTTGTTCCCAAACTAAGAGACTTCTTGAACTTGTTCTCAAATCTCTGGAGGCTAAGATTTCTCCATCTCAAAAGCTTTATGGTTCTCTATGCTCTTGTGGTACGAAAGGGGTTCAAAAGCGACCTATATATATTGCGATGCTCATTAATTCATTTTTTCTATTAAGTCAAGGGTATAATTCCTTTTGATACTTAGAGTGCACGTAAAGGGTTTTCGTCTCTATCGACAAATGCACTTTTCGGGATTCGAACTTGTGTTCTCATCCTTATGGGGTAAGGCCGCTTACCATTTCAACTAACAACTTAATTTACATATAATTAAGTACACACACATACCATGGATATTCACTTCATGGTTTTATTATTTTTCCAAAAAAATAAACACAAACATGAGGCGATTATGTTTTGATTATTTTGTCATATTGATTTTGTTTTGATTTGTATTGAGGTGAAATATAATATCAAACACAGAAATAGTTTGGTAAATTGTATTTAAGCCAAAAATTAATGTTTCTTATGCATGTAATGAATCCTGCTTTGAATAAATTACTTTGTACAGAAAATTCAAAGTATATCATTCATTTACTTGCTCTTTCGATAATTCTCTTGTTGATAAGCCTAAACTAATCCTATAATTATCCTGACAACTCAACAGTTTTATCTAGAACCTATAATTGTCCTGAAAACACTCGTCACTCAAGTTTCCCAACAAAAAATAAAATAAAATAAAAATAACATGGGAGAGAAGTAGAAGAGACAAATAGAAAGGAGACCCAAAGCCTTCAACTTGTCAATCTTTTTTCATATTTATTATCTAGATGGACCCACTGATACTTGGTGCTTTTTCAAGGTCCTATTATTAAGTATCTCGCTAAGTTGGCCCTATCAGACAAAGGTCCTCTTAAGCAGTTAGGGTGTCCCAGCAAGAGTTTTCTCTATACTTAGAGATAGAATTTGATACCATCTAGTTAAGGGGTCAAGGTACCTGGCACCAGGGCCAAACCCTCCTTGGTAGTTCGTCATTTTTCACTTTTTCTATTGTCTAACTTTAAAAAAAAAAAAACATCACAGTATTATTCTTAGAGCAAGAACAAGATAATTATCATACCATAAATCCCACATGAAATTATAAATACAAACCTCCTTTTTTTTTTAGTTTTTCATATTTTTATTTGGCAGAAAACCTTCTTCATAGTTGAAGAGCTTTGATGTTATTCAATAATCCTTATGCCAGCATCATCATAATCACCGTACACAAGATAGACTATAGTCTTCTCCTGAATAATATGTTTACGAGCAAAGTCTAGTTTAACTTCAACTTCATTTCCCGGCACCAAATTAGATGATATCTTGCGCCATTCTTCTTCATTAGAACTAGTTTCAGAAGAATCTCGCTTGTAGAAATCAATGGAAGACTTTGTATAATTCTTTATCAGGAAACTAACAGGATAATACACTGATGATGATACTTGCAGTGATGAAAAGATAATGCAGATGACCATTGCTTTTAAGCAACTATTATCAACTTGAGACACTTTAAATGATACTGAGGACCCTTCATCTTCAAAGGCTAGCCAATCAGGATGATTATCTTCAGGAAGAGAATATTCAAGCTCTCTCTCACTCAATCCCTATATTGTTCCATCAACAAGAACAATGAGAACATATATAATAGAGGATCCAGTAACTTAGCTTGTATCTGACACTAATGATATTGGAATTTGTTGTCAAATGCAGGAGAATAAAGAAAAATGAAACAATATAATATGGGAATTGAACTATTCAGAACATAATCTTTATTATTGCCTATTTAAAATTTCAAATCCTCTTTATGTTTTCTCAGTTAACAACTATAAGGATATGGTGAAATTTTTGGGCTACCATTAGAGAAATAAGTGCACGAGTGTAATTTAGCTGGAATAATACTCCGTCCTGTACTTAATATAAGATATATTTACTTCATTTGATTAAATTAAGGAAGTTAGTTGGGTTAATTAATATGACATTTAATTTCTAAAATACTTTAGTCATCTTCCTTATTTCCCCATTCACTCTCCTTCTTGATTATTATTGAGAGAGCATCAATAAGAGTAAATTAGGAAAACATTGACAAATATAAAAACTATGTTTTATATTTAGGACCAAGATCAACTCTACTAGTAATAGCATTTCAATGTCATTTAGTTCCTTCTTATTCACTTTAGAGAAATCATCGTTATTTGTGCCTCCGTGTGTGTTTTGGGGGAATTAAAGTTGGAAAAAATTATTGAGAAATCCCCCATTATTGAAATATTTATTGCTCAATCTGCTCAAAATAAAAAAAAAAGAATGAAATATTTATTGCCTAACGATACTTAAAATTTGTTTAAGGGCCTAGATCCTTGAGTAGGTGTAACTCATTTTCAGCAAATGCAACTCTTATAAGTTGTGTGATCATATATTCAACTATATATATGCAAATGTCTTCCGTTTTAAAAACTTTTGCACAAAGCTAATAATAGAGGTTGCACATAAAGCTGAAGAAGAGTTACACTCGATGAAGATAAATTATTTGATTATGCCCTAGTTTTGAGGCAAAATAATGGAAGACAAGTGCACATATAGATAAAGATAAATTATATACAACTGAAGAAGAATTGCACATGCTCAATAACTTAGGTACCTTTGGCCAATAAATTTGCCAAGTTGGGAATTTCAAGCAATTTTCCATTAAAAGGAAAGTTTTATTGTAAATATAAATATAGTTTATGCAATGATAGTAGTAATCAATATTTATTAAGACTTAAGAGGCAAGTAGAGAACCTGGGAAATACTCTTCACAAGTGAATCCATGACTTCGCTAAATCCTCCCACTTTTATAACAAGGGAAGTAGAAAAATTTGCAGCCTCTTCAATAGTGTCAACTTGGTCATGAAAACCAGTTGAAGCTAGGGGTTGTGTTGGCCCAGAAATCTGGAATGTCGTATAAGGTCTCCTTCTCAATATTCCACTGGTTAGGTCAGAAAAACTACGAAAAAGATGTGGCAATAAAAATGGCATGCTTGCTGCAAATTCATGAAGAAGGGACCTTGCATTAGTTCTTGGTGTCACCCATGATTGAATGAGAATTGGAAATACATCTCTGGGCAATCCTTCATGGCCACATATTGATACATGTGTGATGCTTCTTGATCTCACTAATGAAGGAGGAACTTGTGTTATAGCAGTTTCATTTGCCATTAGAGTTGTCAAGGATTGCATTTGGGTGATCCCATCTTCCAATTTCTCAAGTTTTGAACAGCCAAAAAGGATGAGAGTTTTCAGAGATTTCAAGTTATATATACCTTTTGGCAACTCACTCAGATCTTTACAGCCCTTCAGGTTTGCCAATATTAAGCACTTCAAATCTCCAATTGATTCATGAATCAAAGACAATCGTGGACAATCTTTAAGTATTAGCTTTTCAAGATTCGGTAGTCTTGAAAAATCAGGCGTTTCTCTCAATTTATAAGAATGACTTAAATTGAGAATTTTCAACTTGTCCAACAACTGTTGAAAAGAAACATTCTTAGACAACGTTCAAATATAGTTGGAATGATGGGTGAATGCTGCAACAAAAAGTAATACTCCCTCTAATCCTTGGCTAGATAACATTCAAATATAGTTGGAATGATGGGTGAATGCTGCAACAAAAAGTAATACTCCCTCTAATCCTTAGCTAGATGACTAATTTTCATATTAAGAAAATTAGAAAGTTAGTTATATTTGGAAGAAAAAAATTGTATGTCGGTTTCCCTACAATATCCTTTTTAATTACTTATATTGGAACTACCCATGTACGAAAATACTCTTAATATGTGCAATATTGAAAGGGATTGTTTGAGGGGAAACTTTTAAATTAGGGAGATAAAATGGATTAAAGTCTTATATTTAAAATCAATGTAAACCTCTTAACTATAACATTTCGAGCCAGAGGAAGTATTGTTTACTTTAAATTCTTGAGAAGAATTCATGAAATACCTGACAATTCCTCCATGCTTGGCTGAGAAAACTATATCTCAAGTCAATGGCAACTGCATTTTCTTGACAAAAATTATGGGGCATGTAACTTGAAGGAAATCCATGCCAACGGAGCCATCGCAGATCTTTTGATAGATATTCATAGTTGCCATCAAGTTTTACATGGTCAAGTTGAAGCAATTTAAGTCTCTTCATCATCTTAAATCCCTTCGTATCAAAAGATTGTGTTTCTGACAGATTCAAAGCCAGTCCTTTAACATTGATTGTTCCCTATGAAAGATGAGCATGATGAGAAACGAAAAGAAAATCCAGATATATAATTTGATTATTTCACCTAAGAAAATATAAAAAGGCTGAGATAACTATAATTAGCAAGCAAAAGGTAGTGAGTGCATAATGATGAGTAAGAAGAAAATTTATTGAATATTGCAATATGAAAAGATCATAAACTGGATGAGAAAATTCTTACCCTACGGTTTCTTAACACATCAATCACGTTGTTAGGAAGCCATAATCTGCTACGATTTCCAGGTTCATCCGGTGACTCTTCACGAACAATCTCTCTTCCCATGTCGCGGATTAAATTATGCATATCAAGTTTATTATTTTTATCAACTCTTAGGAGGCTCAACTCTATGAGTCGGCTAATTCCAATACCTGCGTGAAGCCCACAACCATTTAATATTTGTGTAGCATAATTTCTATCCTTTCCAATGAAGAAACAACATATATCCAAGAATATGTTTTTCTCGAAATCATTACTTAGACCGTCAAAACTTATTCTCAACTTTTTGTGTATTTGATGATTTGGAATTTCTTTTAGACTATCCAAAACAGATTCCCAAGCCTCTTTTGG
Organism: Albizia julibrissin; assembly: GCA_037074505.1. Lineage (NCBI taxonomy): Eukaryota > Viridiplantae > Streptophyta > Magnoliopsida > Fabales > Fabaceae > Albizia > Albizia julibrissin. Next base: position 14,929,381 of record CM073481.1, on the reverse strand, counting down.
CCTATCCAAGAGATAAGAACCAAGAACTTCAAGAGCTAATGGCAACCCTTCACAATAAGCAATTATACTTCTTGAGTGATCAATTAAATCCTGCATTGGCCTTGCTTGTCTGAATGCATGCCAACTAAAAAGTTCAAGAGACTCGTTATCATCCATTTCTTTCACCTTGTATACATTATCCGCTCGAACGATGTCAAGTACATGTTGGTCCCTCGTAGTAATGATTATTCTACTACCTGGACCAAACCATTTACGACTCCCACATAGAGCATCAAGCTGAGCTTCGTTAGTGATACTATCTAGCACGATTAGTGACTTTTTATGACGAAGCCATTCTTTCATTCTACCTTTCCCCAATTCAACGCTATTTAGTGGCATCTTCCCTGTTTGTAAAATGTCTGAAAGAAGTTGTTCTTGCAGATCCACAAGGTCCTTTTCTGACCTTGAAGCTTCTCTAATGTTTGCAAGGAAGCTTTTAGCCTCAAATTCTTTTACAACTTCATTATAAATGGCTTTGGCAATTGTTGTTTTGCCAATACCCCCCATTCCAAGAATCCCAACCACCTTGATCTCATTTGACTGGTCACTTAACATTTGGGTGATTTCCTTCATGCGAGATGTTAGCCCCACAGGATGATTTGTGACAAACAAATTTGTGTTGTCATATAGGTTCTTGGTGACAGTGTCAATAACAAGGCCGATCAACTCAGCTTCAGTTCTGGCAACAAAGATAATAAATTAGAGATCAATAAAAATCTACAAAATGTTGCGTGCAGTTTTGAGTAGACACTTGATATACTATTGGACAATTCCAAGACTATTGGGAGAAAAACACAAAAATCCTTCCAAATTTTGAGATCTCAATTCAAAACCCATAATGATGACATATAATCATCGTGAAATCTCTAAGAACTAGTTTGATTAAATTTTGTAGTAAAATTACATAAATGACCTTAATTTGAGAAAATAAAATAAAATGACAACAATAGTTTAAAATAAGAACGTTTACTTATCAAGTGACAATGACAACAACAAGACAGTGACAACTAATTTAAGTGAAATTTCTTGTTTAATATCAATGACTAGAATGGTCTAACAAGAAACAAAATTTATCAAATGATAACAATAATTAAGGCAGTGACAACTAATTTCATTGAGGACAATTAGGTCATTTCACAAAAACTTAATTGCAGAATATAAAGTCCTCAGGGATTTATAGGAGTTAAGCCGTTTTGAATGGCGATTTTGGGATTCTCATATTTTGGTCCTTGTTTATCTTTATCCAACGATTGTTTTCTCTTTATCGGATACTAACTATTTTTTTAAACTCAAAATAAATAACTTTTTTTTTCAACTAAAGCATATAAATAAAAAACGCAAATAAGCTTATAGAGAAGTGACTAAAAAAAAATAATTTACCCATTACGATGAGAGTAGTCCCATCCAGCAATATTGGCAACTTCATTGAGTGCTCTTGTCCAATTCAACTTTTGTTCTTTGCTACACGTGGTTTTCTTCGTGAGCTTTTTGAATTCACTTCCAAAATCACCAGATTGCTTCCGTACATGTGATGGTTCCACGCTGAAGAATATAGGAAAAACTTGTTGCCCAACTGTTCTGTGACATTCCATAATTTTTTCTAGTTCTTGCATGCACCAAATTGAGCCTGCGTAATTGACTGACAGAATAAGGATTGATGTTCTTGAACTTTCAATTGCTTCGATTAGTGTGGATGCGATCTTGTCTCCCCTTCTAATTTGATTATCCATGAAAACCTCAAGACCTGCCCTTTTCAATGCTTCGTGAAGATGAGTTGTAAAAGACTTGCGTGTATCTCCACCACAGAAACTCAAGAACACATGATACTTATATTTGGGTTTTGGCTTATTAGGGTTTATTCCCTTTCCAATCTCTTGCAACAATTCATGCATATGAAGCCTATTATTTGTGTCAACTTTTATCAGGCTCCTCTCAGTGAGAGTTTTTACTCCCATTTCTACTGGAAATTGAAAGCCACTTAGTTTTTGTGTAACAGAAGATTTCTCCTCACCCACATAAAAGTATGCAATATTAAAGAACATTCTTTTCTCTGAGTCATCTAAATACTCAACACTTATTTTCATCTTCTCTTGTATTTGACTTGCCGGGATGGCTTTCAATTTCTTCAATACACTTTCCCACTCTTGTGGTGTCTTCTTGTACAAAAGCTAGCCAATCACTTCAAGAACTAGTGGCAATCCTTCACAATGAAGGATGACACTTTTTGCAAGATTAATGAAAACATTGCTTGCACTAGTTTGCTTGAAGGCATTCCAACTCAACTTGAAAGCATGCCAGCTTAAAAGCTCAATAGATTCCCTTTTGTCCATTTTTTTAGCCTCGTAAACATATTTGACTTTTAGTTGATCAAATATATGCTTACTTCTTGAAGTGATGAGAATCATACTCCCAAAACCAAAACAGTCTCGGCTTCCGCACAATGTCATAAGTTGTTCTATATGATCAACATCATCAAGCACTACAAGTGCCCTTCTATTCTTTAGAGCCATCTTTATTTGTTGGATGCCTGTTTCAGTGTCATATTTCTTCAAATCTTTTGTCCCAGTAATATCTGAAATAAGTTGTTCTTGGAGAAGAACTTGACCTTTGTCTTTGTCCCACACTTTCTTGATACTTGCCACAAAGCTTTTGCTCTCAAAATTGACACTGATTGCATCATAAATCATTCGAGCAATGGTTGATTTGCCAATGCCTACAACTCCACATATGCCCACTATGATCACTTCTTCTTTCCTCACATTGATATCTTGTGAGTAGTATTTGGACAAATGAAGGACTTCTTTCATCCGATGTTGTATTGGTACCAGATGTGGTGGGACATCCAAGTATGTTGAATCAAGAAATATCTTGATAGAGTGAGTGATTTCTCTGATTCTTTTGCTATATCTGTTTGACAAAGTAGCTTTTAAACTCAGAAGGAAAAAACTCATTTATACAAGAATGATATCTCACACAGATGTATACAAAACACAAATACGTCCTCCGTACAGGATTTTAAGGCATGCGTTTGATTTATCATGAGATTTTATCAAATTCGACCCAATAACTTGACCATATGAATTTACAATTAAATTATTTATTTATTCCCCAAAGAATACTATATAAAAGCCTTTGGTGCGGTTCATTGAAAAAAGAAAATTTATAATAATTTACCAATACAACCAAGTTTTGAATCCTATTTTTTAAATGCACCAGAGCATGAGTTGAACATTACTCTTCTTTAAACAAGGTGGTATCAGTCAATCCGTGCAGCCTTTTATATGGAATAAAAGATTCAGCTTTTTATTTTTTTCCTTTTAAATCCTTAAATGATACTACTTTCGGTATTAAATATAATCCTCAGTTGATTTTTTTGAGGAAATTAAAAATGCTAATTAATTTACTTTAAAGCATTTATATTTATAATTTTTTCTTTAAACTAATTTGTATGACTTATAAATTGATATATAATTTAATCATACATAATATATAATATGATTAAGTAATTTATTTAGTTTCTTTAATGTTTCAAAAAAAAATCAGTTAGGTCTTATATTTAAGACCGATGTAGTATTCATTTTATGTAACAAATTTCATGTCAATTGGGTTTAGTTTTAATTATTTTAAGCTTGCTTGAAATTTTCACTTATAAGCGACTTTTTTGTAGAACTGTGAAATTGACAATTGTAACTTTTGTTTGGATTTTAAGGGGTTTATTGGGCACAAATAAAACTTATTAGAGTGTTAGATTGTGGAATACTCATGGCTTGTAATATATTTAGGTCATTGTCTCTGCGAGTAGATATGGATTTACTGGGCTTTTATTATGGGATATGAATCTTAATCTATGTGGGTTTTGTTGGGTGAAAATTGAGTTTTGTAAGTATTGAATTACGTTTGAAAATTCAGGTAAAAAAAAAATTACGTTCGAAAATCTTGATATTTGCTTTTGGGATGGGTTGGGTACTTCTACGGCTTTGTTCCTGGCTTACCCTTCTCCCTTCGTTTACTTGACGGGATTGAGATAACTAGTATTTTTCTTCTGTCCCCCCCCCCCCTGAATATTTATTTCCATAATGGCAAACATTTTGCATAATTAAATTATATTACTAAAATTAATTAGTGTTGGACCTTGAATCGAAATTATATTTGTACACTGCTTTTGAATGATTTGATTTGGCTTGTTTTACTATTGAATTGAATATACATCTTTTAGCCTTTTTATTACCATGTGATGATGGCTCAATATTACTCTAAACTACCATTCAATGGCCAGGAAAGTAGAAGGTAATTAAGTGTGGTCGCTTGTGACCATTTCACTAAATAATTTTCCATTAGCTTGGAAATGTAAGGTGCTTGGGTATAATGGCCCCCACTAATCTATATCCCAACGGATTGTAGAAGGTGAAAGGAAAATCCAAATGTGTGGGTGTCTGTGTGTGTGTGTGAGAGAGAGAGAGAGCAACAAAACAACTCAAAAAATAATAGGTATGGGATAGGATCAGCAACAGCAAGAGATTAATCTGCCGTGATGTTATTTTGCGACGGCAAATCTACAATAGCTATGTGAAATAATTGTCTTTCTCAATCATGCAAAGTATAGATGAACTTATAACATTCTAAATTTTGGATTTTGAAACTTATTTTAAGTCTAAATAAGTAGGCTATTGAACTCAGAGTAGAATAAGTTTCAAAAGAGTTCTGAAAAGATAGAATAACTCCTAAGAACAAAAATCATAATTAAGTTAAAAAGCACTTCTAAGAAGATAGCTTAAATAATTTTAAAGATCACAGAGAAGTAACCAAAATTGGGAAATAAGTCCTATAAAGAAGGCCAGAAGGAATATATATTTGTAAGGCCTATAGGAGAAGAACAGTGACATCTATTAAGATCAGTCTTAAAGGTCTGTTTGGCACGAGTGAGATGGAGAGGACAGGAAAGGAAAGGAAATGTTAATGACTTCAATTTGAAAGAAATAACTAAGCGGGGTTAAAAAGTTTTAATAAAAAGAATATATAATATAAAAGAGTTAAAAGTTTTAACCGGTTTAAGTTGAACTTGTTAAAATTTTCTCTCCCCTCCATTTGCCTCATAGCAAACAAAAGGTTAGAGAATAATCAACGCAGTATATCTAATGAAAGAGAGACAGGTGATAATTAGTGAAGCCAAAAGGTAAAAATTTTGTGGACATAATTGACCTTAAATCTCATGGACTACATTGAATACATATGATAGATAGTCACCTGGAACACTTGGCTGAGATTGTACATCTGGAAAGAGAAGTAGCTTCAGCAAAGGCGCTTCTCCATTTGAAAAACTCTTGTTTCTGCAAATCTCCTCTGCTCATTAACTCTGCAATACTTCCCATCTCCTGACGTACACCTGTCAAGTTCACACCACAAAACACAGGAAACACTTTCTTTCCCATGTTTTTGTGATAATTAATGATTATATCCAGTTTATCCAAGCAATATCTGGACGAACCGAAGTGTTTTGTGAAAACAAAGATAACTATTCTTGAAAGTTCGATGGCTCTCAACACGGCAGGTGAGATTGGCTCATCTTGGTCAATGTATGTCTTGATTGAAGCATCCCTTAAAGAGGTTTCAAGAGAAACTATGGCTTGGCATTTGGCTTGGTACGTTAAGAAGACATCGTAACGACGGCGTTCTTCGTTTGATGGCGAAGGATTAATGGGGCTTGATGATGGTGAAGGAGAAAAGGCCATGGAGGACTTGGATTGGATTGTTTCAGATGAAGAAGAAGAAGACCGAGAGAGAATTGGTTTGTGTTGAGACTATGTGCTGTTAGTTTTCTTGACAAGGCAAATGAATGAGAGAGAGAGAGAGAGAGAGAAACAAGATAGAATTTTTCTATGGTTGGTTGTTCAGTCAATTATCCAAATTCATATTTGTAATTTATTATTTAAGACGCAATGATAAAGTAATCAAATAATTGTCATTTATAATTTTTTCTTTTTTTTTCGATTGAGATTTATAATTTTCTTCTGTGTCACAGATATAGCAAAAGAACAATTTTGGCCGAGCTGTTATAACCGTTGACTATTTGCTTGTTGAATCTTAATATGTATGATAAAGTCTTCACTATTATCCTTCAATCCCTAATTAACAAACTTTGCCCCTTGGACTTTAATTACTATTGCTTGAGAGAGACAGAATCCAAGTTTAAATAACAATTGGTGGTGCAAGAAAAAGGCCACCGTGAGTTAAATGCAGTAGCGGCGGTTTTCCCCTTGCGCGTGAGTGAAATATGGACCTAACATTTTTTATTAATTTTTTTTTAGAAAATCTAAAATTTATTTTATGAAAGTGCTTACCAAAAAAATCACCTATTTTATGATTTCAGTTTTTGAAGTCTTACCGGGCTGTAATATGTTTTCATTGCCATTGTAGCTGGTGATTTAATGGTGTTCATCTTATTCAAAGTGCACCCAACATCTCTCAAGTTTGTCCTATATAAGGAGAGCTCAACAAGAGGTTCATGCATCGCCCACACTAGAATCCTCGAGCTCTCTATTCCTCCACTAAAGCTTTCGAGCTTTCTCTTCATTTTATATTCTTTCTACCTACTAGTTGCTTTTATATTTTGCAGTTCTATTCACCTTGTGTTTACAAGAAATGTCTGTTTTATTCTTGGGAGTGCTATTTCCTCTCAACCAGTGGTTACAGAATAGCTCTTAGGTGCAGTGTCCTTGAATGTGACTCAGATTATGTAGTGTATTTGCAGGAACTACACCAACAATTGGCCTATCAGGCTGTCAATGTTGATGATTATGAGAAATTCTTACGTGAACCCAGTTTGTCATGTTATTTGTAGTTTAACCAATTAAAATACAATAGCTCATGAGTAGATTTGTTACCTACTAAATATTAATTAGCACATTAATACAATTAAAAGATTTCACAAGATTTACTCTTTTGATTACTTGTGAAATTTTAATTAAGCTAAGGGATTTATTTTTTTAAGAAAAAAAAAATGTGAATTACATAAGCAACCAATTACAAATAATATTTGTTGAGTATTTAACCGGTTAGATCATAAATAATAATATGAAAAACCATATTCATATAAGAATTTCTGGATGATTATAATTAATATAGTCATCAAGCCTACCCTTTTGGAATTATACGTGTCGAAAGAATCCAAATGTCTTATCATAGTTTTCATAAATAATAAGTTTGATTATTTTTTCTGATTATTAATATAACCAAATTTTATAATTTAGTTTGAGTAGATAATAATACATAGTGTTAAGAATAAATAAAAATATGCATGATTCTTCTCATAAAAAAAAAAAGAAAAGAAAAGAAATGTGCATGATTCTTTTCCCAAACAGAAGTCAAAATGGCCATCTATTAAATAAGGTTTAATGGATAAAAATGGCCATAATTTTTTTTTAAAAGTGCACCTACCATGATAATTTTTTTTAGTGAAAATGTAACATTGAACTTTTAGAAATAGAGTAAAATTAAGTGACACTTCCGTTAAAACTAACTAACTGTAACTTATTCTAGTATTAAACTACCAAAATATCACTAACTCAAAAATTTAATTTTTTCTGCCAAACTCAAAAAAATAAAATAAATTAAAACCCTCCCTCTGAATAAAAAACACATATAAATTTAATACTTAATTAATTTATTTAAAGCCGGTTACTTAATTAATTATAATTAATAAATAAAAATATATATAAATTAAATCAAACATATGAAATATTTTGTAACTAAAAGATATAAGATTAACCACCACTTAATATATTTGTATTCAAACTATATCATCATCTATGATATTTACAAACCATAAATAGAAGATATTAGAGAGATTATCTCAAAAAATCTAGCTGAAAAAATCAGCGGTTTTCTCTTTTAAAAATAAGCTTTCATGCCTTCCATCTAAACTGAGTTAACGGTTTAAGACCTCGCCATTCATTTCTGACTCGTCAGTTATAAGAAACAGAAATCAACAGCCCCAATATCTTAAAACTTCCAATCAGTGGTCGGCAAACAGAGATGAATAAATTGGCAGCAAAGCAGCAAACATGAGTGGTAAGAAATTCTATTAAGCTCAAATCAGCAACCAGAAAGAAACTCCTCAGACTAGAATCTGAATCATGCTTAATCAAATGTCTATAAGTAAATTTTGTTTTCTTCTCTTGGATTTTTTGCGAATAAAATTCCTGGAGATGAACGCTAGGACAAATCCACAGGGCAGGCAGGGCAGAGTAGAGCAGATCAGTCGAGAAAATCGTCGACCACCAACTACTTGCATGGAGGGTGTTGAGAGACTGTTTGCGAGGAGAATATAGCTACGAAACCCAGAGTAATCTTCGAATTCAGGTAGATCTAGAACTGGAGAAGTAAGGTTTCAGAGCTGAATGTGGGTATGGGGAAGATGCTCGCATGGAGGGTGTTGCAAGTCTGTTTGCGAGGAGAAGGGAGTGGGAGAATGATGAAGAAGACGGAGACGATAGCCCAGATGGGGATGCAACGGCGGTGGCTGAGAATGGGATCAAAGGGGATGAGGGAGATGATGCGGCTGAAGGGCTGAGAAAAGAAGGGAGGTAGAGCTTTTGAGAGATTGAGCCCGGAGGAGGGTAGAACAGGAAATTAAAAAATTCATGTGTTTTGACCTTTTAAATAGCGTGGGGCCCACAAAAATATACTGAACCGTGATTGAAACGTCATTTTCAACCATTTTTAAAAATTTATAATTACTTGACTTTCCTCCCAAAAACAGTTTATGCCAGTTTAGTTTATATTTATGTATAAACTTGATTTACGTAAATTGAGATAAGACTCCTTCGTATATTTATTTCGTAAGTCATAAAAATTATCTCATAGATCGTAAAAACTATTTCGTATACTATAAATTAAGATTAAAATATATTTTTATAAATTCCAATCATTATTTCAAATACATTCTATATTGATGAACGACTTTTGAGAAATAGATATTTTTTCCCTACACCCATTAAACAAATAGGTCTTTTTTACAAAGAACGCCGACCGCAGATTATATCGCTGTAATATATATATGGTAAGTAATTTCCATGAAAAAGAGGAGGGATATATAAACTTATAATGAATTTTAATCACTTAAGTAGCTTAAACTATTTGGATAATTTTGATATAATAGATAGCTATAATATAATATAATAACGTATATACACTTAAAATAATATTAAAACCAATATTAAAAAGTAAGAATTACATATCCATGACAATCATCATTGTAATACATGAAAGTAGAATGAAAAATAATTTTTATTTAATTATTCATCATTCATATAAAACACACATACGATATATATAAACCAAATGACTTGAAATATCTAAGCATTTGAATGGCTAATTATTAAAGTAGTACAAATAGGAATATAAATGATGAAATTATTTGAGGGAAGAGGAAGCCAAATAATTAATTTCATAATTCATATTCCTATTTTTACTACTTTAATAATTAGCCATTGGTGTTTATATATATATATATATATATATATATATATATATATATATATATGGTTAATATAATTTTTAGTCCTTGAAGTTTGGTTCAATTTTGGTTTTGGTCTCTCAAGTTTGAAATAAGTGGTTTTGGTCCCTGAAATTTGATCCAATTTTGGTTTTGGTCCCTCAAGTTTAAAATCGGTGGTTTTAGTCCCTGAAGTTTGACCCGATTTTGGTTTTAGTTCCTCAAGTTTGGCCAATTTTGATTTTGGTCCCTTAAGTTTAAAATAATATATCAAGTTCTTTTTAAACTTGGGGGACCAAAACCAAAATTGGATCAAACTTCAGGGACCAAAACCACCGATTTCAAACTTGAAGGACCAAAATTAAAATTGGACCAAACTTCAGGGACCAAAAATTATATTAACCCATATATATATATATATATATATATATATCGTATGTGTGTTCAGTCATCATAAAAAATGTTCTTACTCATTGAAAAAGTCAAGTCAATATTACCCGTTTCTACTTTTCACCTCCTGACCCTTTCCTCTTCTATTTTTATATAGGCACGGGTATTTTTTCATTGAAAACAATATTATTTGAGGTATTATTAAAAATTAATTGTGGACAAATTTCTAGTAATTTGAAAATTGTTTTATCACGTTACGAGGGGGTGGCAACCCCGCTGGTGACTCTATCCTCTATGTTTATATTTTCTTAATATATATATATATATATATATATATGAAAATGTTATAGGGCATTTGACATTATTTCAAGGCAAAATTTCAATGCACACCCTCTATAGCTATTTAATATGATAATATTAAAGAGCCTTAAGGGTGTGTTTGGTTCAATGAAGGTTAGGTTAGGTGAGGTTAATTTAAGTTAGGTTAGGGGAGGTTATAAGTTTTGTTTGGTTCAAGAAGGGGGAGGGGAGGTTTGATTTCTTGTTTGGTTCAGAAGGGTAGGTGGAGTGAGTTAATTATAAATTGACAAATATACCCTTTTTTCTTTATTTATATTTTTTTTTCTTCTTTTATTTTTTAATTTGTAAATCTTAAAAAACCTATTACCTCAAGTATATATGATAAAAAAAATTGTGTACATTTTAAGGAATATTTTATTGATTTTTACATATTATCTCATTAATTTTAAACAAGAGGGGTAAACTTGGAATATTAAAAAACAAGTATGGGCATTTTGGTCAAAGTGAGACAAATTTTTCTCTCCCCTCCAAAAACCTCCAATTTTGGAGGGAGGAGAGGGGAGGGGAGGGGAGGGGAGGGGAGCAAAAGAAGACAAAATTTTTAACCTCCCCTCCCCTCCTTCCAACCAAACATATTTTTCTCACCCTTAACCCTCCCCTCACCTAACCTCCCCTCTCAAAACCTCCAACCAAACAAAGCCTAAAATTTTTTGAAACTTCACTGCACCCTTTAAACTAAACTGAAATTAAGTTTTTTGGCTGAAAAGACATTTATGCCATTGTCTTGTATATGCACTAATGTAAAATACTATATTTGACATCAATTAAAAACGTATTATTACTACAACATATAGGATGTAGTATAAATTCGAGTAGTGGAAAATAGATATTATAACGTTAATTAAAATGAACCTGACGCCATAAATGAATATATTACGGTATTGGTTACAAATGACATAACACTGTAAAGGAATACAAAAAAAAAATAAATAAATTGGTTTACCATAGGTGTTGCCATGTCATTGGCCGACCACTGCCATTCGACTGACCACATCATGTCCATATCAACGCCTTGTTCAGGTCACAAATTGGATGCATTTTGTGACAAAATGAGGATTTGAACTCTGGCGTTAGTTAAAATGAACCTGACACCATAAACGAATATATTACGGTATCGGTTACAAATGACATAACACTGTAAAGAAATGCAAAAAAAAAATAATAAACAAATTGGTTTACCATAGGTGTTGCCATGTCATTCGGCCGACCACTGCTATTCGACCGACCACATCATGTCCATATCAACGCCTTGTTCAGGTCACAAATTGGATGCATTTTGTGACAAAAGGAGGATTTAAACTTTTGACTTTGCGCACGTACTGATATGCCTTTACCAATTGAGCTATATTGAACTGGCAATCTTTATTTACAAAATTACACACACACACACACACATAATTTTCTTATTTCATGTAAGTATTTATTAATAATTAATATATTATTTATTAAAAAAAATAAAAAATTAATATTTTATAAATTAATATATTATATATATATATATATAATATTATTGAAAAATTCATATATTTTAACGAAAAATAAGTAACAATAATATTTATTTATTTATTTATTTTATTATTGTATTTATGTTATAATTTTTATAATTAATCTGTTGGAAATTACCAACATAAAAAATTACGTCACTAGCTTCATTTTTTAATAGTGAAGGGCCTATTTTACTGCGTCAGTTAATAAGGATTTGACACAGTAAATAAATAAATGTATTACAATATCAAATCAAAATACAACTGATGTCATAATAAAAGAAAATTATTTAATTGATTATGATATATGTTCTTGTCTAAATTGATACCATATTTACATATTACGGTGATAGTTATAATCATAATTGATGCCATATTAAAAATATAATTATTTTAAAAACGTTAAATTTTATAGTCTCTCATTTTATAACCTACTTTATATGCAACCAATTAATATACAACCATACAAATTTATGGTTTAAAAAAGGTCATGTTAATATAACTATAATATTTTTATTTTTAAAACTTTGTTTTCATTATTTAATTAAAATTTTTAAATGTTATATTTAAAATATATATTTATTTTTCAATATATATATATATATTACAAAAAAATTTCAAAACTTAATTTAAATCCTTTTAATTAACTACGGTGTCTTGTGTTTACTAAACCGATGCTATAAATGCTAATATGGCATCTGTTTGAAGTGCATCTGATGAAAAAATATCATAAAATTAATTATAGCATCGGGTGCTTATACAGTTGATGCCATAATATAAATTATAACATCAAGTATACTTAAAACAGAAGTAAAAATATGTCATGTCCATTACCGCTTCTGTTCTTCAAGTAATTGATGAGAAATCATGTAGTTAAATTAGTATTTTGCACTTGTGATGGATGAAATGATCTTGTAAATTCCCACATATATTTTGTAAATACATATATTTGACTAGTAAATTCTCACATCTATCTTGTAAATAGCATATATTCTTGTGAATATGCTCCTTGTCTTGTATATGGTCGAGATGGTCTTGTAATTTCACTTATTTATCTTGTAAATAAGCATATTTGACTTGTAAATTCCTATGTTTCTTGTAAATAATTATATTTGACTTGTAAATTAAAGGCACAATTTTTTTTTCACCCACAAATTTTAATTCCAGTTTAGTCCTAGGGTGTAGTGAAATTTTAGAAAGTCTTAGAGGCTGTTTGATATTAAATTATGGCTTCAGAGGGGTGCAGTGAAATTTTCCCTTATTTCCAATTAATGGGTTTAAGAGGCTTACAAATCCATATTTTTATGATATATTTTCATACTTTATTTGGGGATTTTGTTATAGTTATTGAACTTAAAATGCCTTTCTTGTGATAAATTGTGACTAAGAGTAAATACATAAAATTAGAACTAAAACGGGCAAAATTGTCAAAATAATTGTAATTACTCTTAATCATTGATTTTTGAGAATATTTGATGTTGGTTTAATTGTTTTTTCATATTTGGTTTAATTTTTTTAATTGTAGGTATTTTGGAAGAAAATTGGAAAATGTAGAAAATGTCAATTGGGATGAGAATTGATATTTTTTAGGATGAGGGAAAATTACGGAAAAAGCCCTAGAATTTTTGGAAACTGTAAATCATAAAGGCTATGGATAGGGGGTTTTTGACCATATAAGAGCTTAATATGGGGTTACTTTTGTGGCTATGTGGAATGATGTATGAAGAAAAGGATCAGAGAAAATTATATAAAATGACCTAGAGTTTTTGAAAATTACAGTTTAGCCCCATAAACATTTTAAAATTTTTAGTTTAGTCCCTCTACAAATGTTTTAAGATTTGAAGCTAGGTCCCTGCATGAAACAAAACATTTTGCAAAGACTTAGGTATGAAAACTAGACCTTAAAGCTTGTCACACCAGTAAAAAAAATTAGCCCCTCGAACAGATCCCCTCCATCGTCTTTTCTACTTACACTCACCACCTTCGATGTCCACCCACTCCACCGTCTACCACCATCTTGGCTGCGACCTTCTTCCATCTCACCACCATCCATCTTCCCCTCTAGCCCAAATCTCAATTTCAGAGAATTTAAACAGAGGCAGCCATGAGCTTGAAATCGAGCACGGACCTTCACATTATCAACTACTGTCATCTTCCTTCTTTGTTGATAGCGTCATACCTTCCTTTACTATTGGTGACCTCAACTAGTAGACACTATGTTCATCTCCACCTCACCTTCCTCTATTCATCTATTCCATTGTCAACCACCAATTTTCCCTCTCCTTCATTAAGCTCGTTTTCCCAGTGGTGATTTCCATGTATAAAACTATAAATGTGTGCGGTAGGGCTACGTTGATGGTTTGCAGTGGCTGATCTCTTTTCTCCTAGAGTAATGACTTAAGTCTTGATGCTTGGAACTTCATAGGGAGTGCTAAACTATCTAATTTCTATATTTAATCTTTTATATTAATTAAATTCTAGGTTTAGAGTTTCATTAATATATTGGATCGAAATATTATATTGGGGTTCCATGCAATTTCTTGAGATTAGATGTGTATTTGTTTTAAGAGACAATCATAAAGTTTCGTGGTTTTGTTTAACATACATACTCCCATGCCTCACCTAAATGGTACAATTGCAAACTTTTCTTGCTTATATTCACCCTTCCTAGGTCCCTTTTGACTTTTCCCCCTACAATAATAAGTTAATAACCACAACCAACTTTCTTCAAGTGAAAAGAAGATGAAAGTAATAATTGTGAATATGCAAAACCCCAAAACCTATTCATTTTACACCTACCTTCAAAGAAATAAATCACGAGTAAAGGTAATGATTGTGCTATAAAGTCTCAAGGGCTTACCTTTTAAATCCGGTAGCAGGATCTCCATAATAAAACACCAAGTAAAAACCAACGAGCAAGTTAGTAATAGGGAAAATTATAGAAAAAAAATAAATTGGGAAAAGGCAAGGTGTTGCCAATTATTGAAATCCTAGGTCAGAATCTCAGTTGGAATTTGGAATTTAAAATTTTGATCAAGAGACCAAAATGCCCTGAGTAAAGTGGCAAGTAAAAAAACATAAGAAGGTACACAACGGGAGGAAAGAAAGGGAAGGTGGCGTGAAAAGTGAGGAGATAAAAGTAAGGAAAAGTGACGAGAAAGCATGAGTAAGCAATTTTGTACATAAATAATCTTTGTGTTGTGATTCATCCATCTAGATGGTGGAATATTGGTTCAGGTTTATGATTGGGGTTTCTAATTTCAAAAGTTTTGTTTTATGGGTAAGGGGGTCTTAGGTGAAGATAGAGATAAGGTAGTGGCTTTAAGCTAATAGGAGAATCTTCATACTTGTGTGATCAATTTCATTGTGTTTGGTTGCATTATTGTTAAAGATTGTCCCTTTTTTGTTGTTGGTTGCAGATTAAGGATTTAACTCGGATGGGTCTTGCATAGGTATAAACTTTGGCCATCAATAGTAAGGTTCGGGGAGGGTATTGTTATTAGTGAAGATGGAGATGTGAAAAGATATTATGTTGCTGTTAATAGTAGATGCAAGATGATAATCGGGGGGGGGGGTATTGTTAATAGTAAAGATGGAGATGTTAAAATATATTGTGTTGCTGTTAATAGTAGATGCAGGGTGATGATACGGAGGGGTGTTGTTAATAGTGAAGATGGAGATGTTAAAATATATTGTGTTACTGTTAATAGTAGATGCAGGTTGAAGATATGGGGGGATGTTGTTCATAGTGAAGATGTAGATGTTAAAATATATTGTGTTGTTGTTAATAGTAGATACGGGGTGATGATATGGGGAAGATGTTATTAATAGTGAAGAGGGAGATGTTAAGATATATAGTGTTGTTGTTAATAATACGTGCTAGGTGATGATATAATAAGTTACTTGGTTTAATAAATATTGTCTTACAAGTTTACTGAACTGAACGATGAGTGGTGTCTTTTTTTTTGTAGGTAGGCATAGGGTCATCATCTTTAAAGGAACTATATTTCCATGTTGGAGGGAAATTTGTGTGTAATAATGAAGGTAAAATTCAATAAAATGGTGGTATGTATTGTGAATGTGAAGTGCATAAAAGAAGTGATAACACTTACAGATTTGAGGTTGATGATATCATTATGGCTTGGTATTGATTGTAACATGTGTGAAATGAAATATACAGTGAGCTTTAATGAGAGGATACTAATAGATTTAAATGATGATGGTGAAGTTGAAATCCTTTTTGCCTATAATGATATGAGTGTGCATGTCTATATAGCACCAAAAGGGAAAGATTGTAACACTCCATTTTTAATCACTAATATTCCATGTATATAATTGATACATTTAATGGAATAAAATGGTGCATTGTGGTGCACATCAATTCTCAGAAACATTCCAATTACTGGTTACACACAACTTGGCCAAGTAAGGACACAAAAGAGCAACAAATGTCTACTTAAAGGCCTAACATGGTAACCTAATTAGAGCATAGAATGACACAAATAATGGCCTAACAGGAGTGTCATAAATTTGGCCAAATCAAGGGAAGAAGAGCAAGAAATAATTTATTATAATAAATCACAAAAATGTAATGGCAAAATTGTAATTTGTCATAATACAAAACTCAAATATTTTCCTCATAATTTTATCAATAATTTCAGTCAAAGGGGGAAAGCAAAAGAGAAAAATGGCTAGTTGGTAATTAATAATCCTATTTTGGGGTGTTATTACCAAGGGAAAATCAAAGTTAGAAAAACAAGTCAAAAAGCACCAAGACATAAATTAATGCTTGCAAGATATAATTGTAGGAAATGCAAGAAGCCTTATTATTCTCTCTATTTTCTCCTAGTCATTTCGGTCAAGGAAAAGGAAATAAAGGGGAATACATATACTTGTTGACCAATATTGTTTTAAGAAGAAAATTCTTGACCAATCACAAGAAAGCATATGTTAAAGCAAAAAGGCAATATGACTTCAATTAATTGCTTGAGAGGAGTAATAAAGAAATTAAATATCCTCTTTTTCTCCATTGCATTTTGGTCAATAAAAAGGGAATTAGAAGAGAAATATATATAAGATTATATTAATGCAAGAAGCGGGGGAAAAACCAATCACAAACTAGCAACTATATAAAGCAAGTTGTGATATTTTAAGAAGCAATTATGGAGATTAAAAAACAAACCAATATTCCCTTTTCTTTTATACATATGGACAGTAAAATGAAGGGGGAAATAAAGGAAATGGATTTATGTGGTGTATATTAAAAGAAGAAGTAAAATTGTGGTCAAGGAAATTCAAGACTAGAATAATTACCATTAAATTCATATTATGTGATAAAACAAAAGTCATCACTCTCTCTTTCTCTTCATTTCCCATTTCGGCCAGCAGCTGAAACCAAAGAGAGAGAGAGAGAGAGAGATTCAAATACTTTAAGAGCAAAAGAGGAAGGTCTAGGGTTCCAAATGCAAGAATCAAAGGTAAGAGCATGAAAACTTAATGTTTATGCTTCCTAATTACCTTGAAACTTCTTCTAACATCTTCTCCTCCATTAAATCTATGTTTTTAAAGATAAATCAAGAGTGTAGAGAGAGAGTTAGAAGAATTTCTAGTGAGAGAAAGAGTAGGAATCAAGAGGTAATCACCAAAACTTAATCCTCTTGTCTTATACAATGTTGTTGTGATTGTTGTTGTGGAATTTGCCTTGGATTTCTCTTGATTTGTAAATTTGGGTTAAAGTAAACCCTAGGAGAAATGCTACCAAAATTTCCTCTAAAAAATTTCATTTAGTGTTTAATTAGTTAATCATGTGATTATAAGTGATAAGGAAGTGATTAAACAACATAAATCAAGAAAACACAACTTTCTTCCTAAGAACACCATTTTTGGTCAGAGGAAGAATATGGAGAAGGAGTGGAAATTTTTTAATTTTAATGGTTGCATTGGATTTAGAAGGAAAAATTGTGTAGGTATGCAAGTGTTCATGATTTTTGGATGTTTGTATACAAATTTGAAAATTTATGAAGTTTAAGGACATGCTGTTTGATTTGCCTCCTGTGAGGCAGTGATATTGTGCAATGAATTTTGTCAGCCAAACATTGTCCAACAATTCTGAAACTTGGAAGGATTAAATTAGAGATATATAGCTTTAATTTGATAGGTATTTTATAATTTTTTGACAAGTACATTGAGAGATGGATTTTCAAAGATTGTGCCTTGCCTGTTTCTGAAATGTAATATAGAACATTTGTATTTGGACAATTTTTGGGAATGACATGAATCCAGTGGTCAAACCTAAGTATTTTTAAAAAAATTTAAATTTAAATACCTCCATTTAAACTTTGGAATCAGTCAAATTGGATTTTTTAGAATTAATTATGAATTTCCAAAGTTGACTGAAAAATCTGTCAGTTTTTGGAAAACAGTGAAACTGCACTGTACAAAATTGTGCTATGCAGAAACTGTTATAACTACATTAAATAACTAGCAGTATCTAATCTAAAAGTATTAATGCTACAAGTAATAACCAGTTACTTGTAATTTTAATTTTTATAGGAATTGGACATTTATAGTCCGAGCCGGAATCCAAGTGTACGACAAACAGGAAAATTTGGAAAAAACTTAGGTGGTAACTTATTCTTACATATACTATGTGATTATTAAATGTTTGAATATGTCATTTTTTGTAACATGAGACAAGTGTCTTGGACACAAAAATTTACCAAGTTGTGGTCAAGGACCCAACAGGGGCGCTGAGTATATCAGGGTGCAAACTTGTCATTTGGCTTTGGGTAAGTGTACACACAGTTTCGATCATCTTACATGGCATGCCATTCCAAATTTATTTTCCAATTCTATATGTTTGAAAGCATGTTGCTATTGAGATTCTCTCAAATTTCATTCCTTTTTTTTAAAAAAAATTTACAGCTAAGGCGTGCGGCTCGAAAGGCAAGACAGTGGTTTCCGGTGATTAGGGTCCTAGAGTACTCTGTTGTTACTATAGTTATTTATGCATGTAATTTTGGAAACTTTTGAATGCTTTGTATATTTGTATATTTTTCAAACCCTATAGGGATTCTCCTATAATGTAAACATCACTACTACAGAATGTAGATTTTACGTCCCTAAAAGACATCCCTTTTTAAAAAAAGGAAGTAAAAAATAAAGACGGTGGTATTTTTGTAATTCTGGGTGAGAATTGAGTAACTTTAGATGTCATCTTTTCAAGAAGGAAGCCTAAAGTCAACTTTAGACGTCCCTTTTTTAAAAAGGGACGTCTAAAGTTTTAAAAAAAATTAAAAGAATTTTCTTTTTACTTTATACTTCCTTTTTTCAAAAAGGAAAGTATAACGTCTGATTTTATACTTCCCTTTTGGAAAAAGGGACGCCTAAAGTAAAAAAAAAATAATTTTCTTTTAATTTTTTTTAAAACTTTAGACGTCCCTTTTTTAAAAAGGGATTCTAAAGTCTAATTTTAGAAAAAGGGATTCTAAAGTCTAATTTTAGAAAAAGGGATGTCTAAAGTCATTTTTTTTTATTTTAGACGTCCCAAATTCAAAAAAGGATGTCTAAAGGTAACCTAAATCAGTCAAAATGATACTAACATCACTCTTGCAAGCTAGCTTCCTTGATTCAAATTTCAAAACTCTCATTTTCTCTTGAAGCTCCTTCTTTCACCATCCTCTTAAAGCTCATTCTTCCACCATCACTCTCTCTCTCACTATCATTGCTCTTTTTTGAAGGTCGTCCTCCTCTCTCTCCACCACCATCCTCCACCATCTTCCTCTCTCCCTCTCCACTATTGAAGCTCGTCGCTATTGTCCTTCCTCGATCTTTGATGCCGTTGGTTCCTCCTCCCTCCCTCTCCCGCTGTTGGCCTCCCTCCTCCCTCTCCTACCATAGCAAAAAAGTATGGATAATTACTTTTGCTTTTTATGGGCTAAGTTTTGAATTAGGATTATTGTATATGTATTTTGTTGTGCTGAGATTTAGATTTATCTTCATTGTAGATTCATTTTGATTTATCGTCCTTCACCAATATTAATCTGTAAGGACATTTGTAGGGACATTTTGGTTTATGAAGAACTGTTCGATCTTTTTTTTGTAGGTTCTAATTGTTAGGAAACAAAAAAATATAAACGAATTTTTTTTAAAAACAACTTTAGATGTCCATTTTCTAAAAAAGGGACACCTAAAGTTCTTTTTTTTAAAAAAAATTTTAGACGTCACTTTTTTAATGGACGCCGTATCCTGAATTTTTTACGTCCCTGGCATAGGCGTCCCCCTATTTTTAGACATTAAAAGTGTTTTCTGTAGTAGTGCATATACTTAATATCACTATGTTTCCACTGTTTCTGTATGCCTTACGAAACCTTACGCTTATTACTCTGTGAATATCGAAATGTTAAGGGGTTTGACAATGATAATGTATCTGAGATATTAGATGACCCACAAATGTTAGTGAAATGTTTTTAGGTATTATAGTTGTTATTTGTTATACTATTGTTGGTTATTAAGTAACATAAGTTGTAATTTACTGTAGGGTTGAAAATTTCTTGGGACTTGTTACGAGTGTAGGATGGTGTATTTAGAAGTGCAAGTGTACACTGTCGTAATCAAGTAATATAGAAGTGAGTAGAGTATCGTTCCCATGAGGATTGATCACTAAGTACCAAAATTGGTAATTTTAATTCTATTTAGTCGGTTGATTAGTTGTGATTAAGATTGCAAGATAGAAATGATGATATATGAATACAAGTGATATAAAGACAAATATGAGAAAAAGCCCTAGGGATTAGATTTCACTTAATAAATTCCGGATTGAATCACTTATCTATTCTAGTCCAATTTATTCCACATGATTGATAGTCGAGTTTCCCTATTTTAATTACTAGTCTTTTCCAAGGTCAAGTAATTCTATAATTAATTGCTAACCCAATATATTCCTATATGAATTTAAGCAATCAATCATGCACTAAGATTTATGGAACTCAATTAAGACTAGACAACCTATATGAATATATTCCTATTTCATATGCAAATTATGGTTTTAATTATAGGATCCACACACATGTATCTCCTTCCGGTCTCAACATGCATATTAAAATCATCCAAAAGGTGGCCAATCAATTGTAAGCATTAAGAGCAATAATTAAAACTCAATCATGAAGAAAAAATTTAAACTAGATTTAATAAGTTAAGATTCAATCCGTCATTAGTAAGCTACGTCATCACCCTAGGAAAAGGAAAATTTAGCTCATGATAAAATTAAAAACAAAACCAAAATATATTACAAACATCATAAATATTGCATAAAAATTAATTACAAAAACATAAAAATACAACTACAAGATGCATGAAAATGGAAAATCTAGCCTACTATATAGGAGGTAAAACCATCCATGTAGGTGGCAACCTATACCATCCATAAAGGAGGACTACTTAGGCCTTCCATATAGGAGGTAAAATCATCCATGTAGGAGGTATGCAAGAAGTAAAAAAAATGCAAGAAATAAATTCTAAAAATAACAACTCTCTCTAAAATAGAAATTCTCTCTCTCTCTTCCTTCCTCCTCATTTTAGGGTGCCAAGAAGCTCTATTTATAGGCTTCATATTTGGACTGCTACAGTATTTTTCTACAGTGATTTTGCTACAGTGAACCGCACTGTTACAGTGAACCGACCACCCACTTGCTACAGTGAACCGACTGCTACAGTACAACGCAATGGTTCGCTACAGTGAAACGCAATGGTCCGCTGCAGTACCCCTGCTACAGTGCACAGTGAATAGTACTGCATGAATAGTAACTTCCCCTTAAATGCCTTCTTTAATTCTTCTTAATCCGGTACTGTCCATGGCTACAAGAAAATCATTATTTATTTATTAATTACACCCAAATTGATTATATTCAGCTCAAATATAGTCCACAAAATCATCATATAAGGAAAAATGAGTATGAAAATATTTTACTTATCAAATTCCCCCACACTTAGCTCTTGGATGTCCTCGGACAAGAAAGAGTAACTAATAAGTGCTTCAAACAAAATCAGAAGTGTCAATTCATAAACAAGGACACAATTAAAGAACAAAGAGATCATAGTATTCTTGAATCAATAAAAGTATAAACTGGTAACTTCATTTGAAAATAAATGAACCGAATTCATAATTGTGGCTCATTCTCTCAATCTCTCAAGTGTTTTAGGGTAAGTGTTTCGCTCAAATTCACCTGAAAAAATTGCACTACCATAAGCTTGCCAAAAATCTCAATCTCCACTACCTAATTCACATGCATAATTCAAATCAAAAGGACTTATTAAAGGTTGTAATGGGGTTAAGGTAAAAGGAATGTAAAAAGTGATATGAAGGGCTATATTTACTAAGTAAATAGAGCAATTGAAAAATGGGCCATCTTATGAATAAACCTGGCCTATCTCATCCCAACAACCCATAATTTACATTTTTTTTACAACTTCTGCACTTTTGTGGTTGATGATATATAGACCCCCACACTTGTCAAAAGCCAATTTCACAAAAATTTCAAATGATCTGTTAATCTTTCGAGTTAAGTAAAAACACTTGATAAATCATTAAAACACATATTAATGGGTTGAGAATAAAGAAATAATCAATTAGGCTCAAAAGGGCTTATCAATGGTATAATTGCAAGGTTGGCTATTTGGCTCTGGCTAAACAAAATGAATGCCTTTATCATTTTTGAATGTGCATGTGACATGTAATTTCAACTAGATTTAAAGCAAGTTCTAGAGTGACAACTTAATAGGTGAATATCACACACAAGAAAGATAATCACTATTGATCATATAGACTCAAAAGCTCACGGTTAGGGACTTTCAAATTCAGCTCATTCAATCCCAAAATTCATCACCAAATTCAATAATAAGTTATTCAATCATGCTATAAAATCTCTAAACTCAATTGATCCATGCCTCAAACTTATATACTTCTTAAAATCATTGAAAAACACTTAAATAAAATATTTTTTTATTAGGTCGAACCTCTTTTTTTTAATAATCCTCCCCCAACCTAAATCAGACATTGTCCTCAATGTCTTCTAAAGATTAAAGAAAGGTTTTTTTTGAACAACCTAAACACACAATAAATTAAACCAAAATGCTAAGAGTAAAACCATAAGATAAAAGAAAGTTACAACCCGAGAGTGGTATCTGGATCTTGCTTCTGACTGCTATTTGAAGATTACCTACCTATTTGGTTAACCAATAGATCTGGTTTAGGTTCATAGGTTTGCATTTGATCCAGTAGTTGCTCAGCAGTTGGAGCAGAAATTATAGAATGACGAGTCGCTTGGGGTATGAATCCTGTTTCCACAGCATGATCAATAAAAGACAATAGTTTATCATAAAAACCATCAACATTTAACAATCCTAATGGTTTTTTTATGAAAGTTCAGTTCAGTCCAATATGCAATGCTAGAGATCACATCCAACATTTCAAAACCACCGGGTAGAGCGATAAAAGCATCAGCACGGTAAAACATACGTCCCATTCGTTCAGGCAGGCTTGAAACCTCTAACTCTTGCCCTAAGGAGAAAATGTGATTTTCTAACTCCTTCACCCTTACACACAAACCTTTACTACCATTAATGGTTGCAGCAATGGCCACACTTTCTCTCAGACCCTGGATACCTCCCCCGTAGATGAAGTTGATCTTTCTAGCAGCTAATGCACGACTCAGTTCCTTTGCTGCAGGTATAAACTCTCAATCCTTTCCCAAATCAGTTTCACCAAAAATGCAGATAGATTTAAATCTACATTTTAGAGTGATACCACTACTCTCTTTTTCTCTCTCAGAAATTTTGTGTTTTTTTTACAAATGGAAGATTACATATTTATATTACAAAAACAGCAACAACAAAATCATTCAAATCACACATTTTTCAAAAAAATTTGAAAAAAAAATTTCTGACACGAATGACCAGTGGGCCACTGTGCCAAGAAATTAAGTAAAGTGAGTGAAGAAAGTCAAAAGTTACTGAAAAAGATAAGACAGATTGACAAAAGCAAGATTATGTACAATAGTTGTGATTGTGGCTCACATCTTCCTCTGGTTTTACGTCCATTAACGGGTTAAACGCTTTCTATGAATTGAGGATTTGCTTCCCATCCAGTTTTCTTATAAACTGGCAAACAGGGTCTTTTAACGTCATATTTCCAAGACTGTAGCAAAATCACTGTAGCAGTCTGAAAATGAAGCCTATAAATAGAGCTTCTTGGCACCCTAAAATGAAGGGGAAGAAGGAGGAAGGAAGAGAGAGAGAGAGAGAGAGAGTTTCTATTTTAGAGAGAGAGTTGTTATTTTTAGAATTTATTTCTTACATTTTTTTTACTTCTTGCATGCCTCCTACATGGATGGTTTTACCTCCTATATGGAAGGCCTAGGTAGTCCTCCTTTATGGATGGTATAGGTTGCCACCTACATGGATGGTTTTACCTCCTAGTGTAAAATGTTGTACTTGCTATTTTTCACATATTCAAACTCAAACTTGTGTGCAATGCTATACTTGTACAGTGCCATTTTAAAAGCATCCGCGTGTGGAAAAGTCTGCATCACTCCTAAAAATAATCCCCTCCATTTTGTATAGTTCAACTCCGGCATTGGTGTAGGTGTACTCTCTACTCCATATAGTAGTCTATTAGATCCTCTACCAATTTCAACTGTCAGACAAGCAATAACACTTTCATAACAGAGTGGTTGATAATCATTTTTTATAATGCTTGGACAGAGAATATATCTTTGTTGTGAGAGTCCTGATAAGTAAAATATTTGCATATTCATTTTCCCTTATATGATGATTTTGTGGACTATATTTGAGCTGAATATAATCAATTTGGGTGTAATTAATAAATAAATAATGATTTTCTTGCAGCCATTGACAGTACCGGATTAAGAAGAATTAAAGAAGGCATTTAAGGGGAAGTTACTATTCAAGCGGTACTATTCACTATGTACTGTTCATGCGGGACTGCTCAATGTGCACTGTAGCAGGGGTACTGTAGCGGACCATTGTGTTGTACTGTAGCAGTCAGTTCACTGTAGCAAGTGGGTGGTCGGTTCACTGTAACAGTGCGGTTCACTGTAGCAAAATCACTGTAGAAAAATACTGTAGCAGTCCAAAAATGAAGCCTATAAATAGAGCTTCTTGGCACCCAAAAATGAGGACGAAGGAAGAGAGAGAGAGAATTTCTATTTTAGAGAGAGAGTTGTTATTTTTAGAATTTATTTCTTGCATTTTTTTTACTTCTTGCATACCTCCTACATGGATGGTTTTACCTCCTATATGGAAGGCCTAGATAGTCCTCCTTTATGGATGGTATAGGTTGCCACCTACATGGATGGTTTTACCTCCTATATGGTAGGCTAGATTTTCCATTTTCATGCATCTTGTAGTTGTATTTTTATGTTTTTGTAATTAATTTTTATGCAATATTTATGATGTTTGTAATATATTTTGGTTTTGTTTTTAATTTTATCATGAGCTAAATTTTCCTTTTCCTAGGGTGATGACGTAGCTTACTAATGACGGATTGAATCTTAACTTATTAAATCTAGTTTAAATTTTTTCTTCATGATTGAGTTTTAATTATTGCTCTTAATGCTTACAATTGATTGGCCACCTTTTAGATGATTTTAATATGCATGTTGAGACCGGAAGGAGATACATGTGTGTGGATCCTATAATTAAAACCATAATTTGCATATGAAATAGGAATATATTCATATGGGTTGTCTAGTCTTAATTGAGTTCCATAAATCTTAATGCATGATTGATTGCTTAAATTCATATAGGAATATATTGTGTTAGCAATTAATTATAGAATTACTTGACCTTGGAAAAGGCTAGTAATTAAAATAGGGAAACTCGACTATCAATCATGTGGAATAAATTGGACTAGAATAGATAAGTGATTCAATCCGGAATTTATTAAGTGAAATCTAATCCCTAGGGCTTTTTCTCATATTTGTCTTTATATCACTTGTATTCATATATCATCATTTCTATCTTGCAATCTCAATCACAACTAATCAACCGACTAAATAGAATTAAAATTACCATTTTTGGTACTTAGTGATCAATCCTCGTGGGAACATTACTCTACTCACTTCTATATTACTTGATTACGACAGTGTACACTTGCACTTCTAAATACACCATTCTACACTCGTAACAAATTTTTGGCGTCGTTGCCGGGGATTGTCATTAATATCAATACCAAGTAATTTTAATACTAATTTGGTCTTCATATTACTTTTTTGTGTGTCTTTTGCTTCTTTTCAGGTTTTTGCTTAGTATATGACCAGATCGAAGAAGACTGAATTACAACCTTATGATTCTGAGATCGAGAGAACTTGTCAAAGAAATCGGAGAGTTCGAAAGTAGTCTACTTCAATCAATGCAATGGAAAATTCGGAAGGAGAAGCAGTAGATACCAAAACACTTCATGATTATGCAACACCAACAGTCATGGAGACAACTTCTAGAATCAGAAAACCACCAGTAGCAGCCAACAATTTTGAAATCAAGCCTGCAATTATCCAGATGGTGCAAGCCAATCAGTTTGGTGGTTTATCAACATAAGATCCCAACACACATATAGCCAGCTTCCTAGAAATATGCGACACATTCAAGCATAATAATGGTGTTACTGATGATGCCATTAGACTTAGACTTTTCCCTTTCTCACTTAGGGATAAGGCTAAGAGCTGGTTACATTCTCTATCAGTGGGAAGCATAACTACATGGGATGCCTTGGCACAGAAATTTTTGGCGAAATACTTTCCGTTAGGAAAAACTGCAAAATTGAGGAATGAAATTACCTCATTTTCCCAGCATGAACTAGAAAGCCTTTATGAAGCCTGGGAAAGATACAAGGAGTTGCTAAGGAGATGTCCTCATCATGGGTTACCAGATTGGTGGACACTACAAACATTCTACAATGGGATGACGCATACCACCAGAATTCTTGTAGATGCTGCAGCTGGAGGATCTTTAATGGGGAAAAATCTAGATGATGCCTACAATTTACTTGAGGAGATGGCGGCAAATGCATATCAATGGCCTTCTGAACGTCATAATTCAAAGAAGGTACTTGGAGTGCACGAGCTGGATATCCTTACAACTTTATCTTCTCAAGTTGCATCTATATCCAAGCAAGTGAGCTCATTGACTAGTCAAGCAAATGCAATCAGTACTCCTCATGAAACCTGTGACCGATATGGAGGACCTCATATGAGTACAAAAAGTCAAGATGGACAGTCATCCATACCTTCTCAGTCGGATCAAGCTCATTATATCAGAAATCAAAGAAATGACCCATTCTCAAACACTTATAATCCAGGTTGGCGGAATCATCCAAACTTTGGCTGGAGGAATAATCAAAATATGTTCAAACCGCAAGGGAACTACCAGCAACAAGCTCTTCAACCACCAAATCCACCACAGCAAAAAGTGAATGTGGAAGATGCACTGGCTCAACTAACCATGAATACATCTCAATTCATGGCTAGGACTGATGCAACACTCAGAAGCCACGAAGCCTCAATAAAGAACTTGGAGATCCAAATGGGCCAAATTGCAAATATGCTGAATTCCAGACAACCAGGTACTCTTCCAAGTGATACTGAGAAAAACCCAATAAAGCATGTGAAGGCTATTGCATTAAGGAGTGGGAAAGAATTGAAAGATCCTGTATTTCTACATAAGAATGACGGAGAAAAGAAAGAAAGTGAACCAGAAAAGAAGGAGGAAGCACAGAAACCTCAAGAAGATGATGTGGTACCAGGAAGAATCAGCTTTCCAGATAACCCTCCTCCATATGTACCACCAGTTCCATATCCTCAGAGACTTGTGAAGGCAAAGCTAGAAAAGCAGTTTAAAAAGTTTCTGGAGGTTTTCAAAAAGTTACATATCAACATCCCTTTTGCAGACGCTCTTGCCCAAATGCCCAGTTATGCAAAATTCATGAAGGACATTCTCTCAAATAAGCGTAAGCTGGAGGAATTTGAGACAGTTGCACTTACTGAGGAGTGCAGTGCCATTCTGCAAAAGAAACTACCACCAAAGCTGAAAGATCCAGGAAGCTTTTGCATACCTTGCACCATAGGTCAATGTAACTTTTAAAAAGCACTTTGTGACCTGGGAGCAAGTGTAAATCTCATGCCCTTATCTGTCTACAGAAAACTTGGTCTTGGAGAGGTGAAGCCTACCACAGTTTCACTACTTCTTGCTGATCGATCAATTAAACATCTAAGGGGTGTTTTAGAAGATGTTTTGGTGAAGGTGGACAAACTCATATCTCCAGCTGATTTCATCATACTCGACATGGAAGAAGATCAAGAAATTCCTATCATTCTTGGGAGGCCATTCCTAGCAACTGGGAGAACTTTAATAGATGTGCAATAGGGAAAGTTAACCTTGCGAGTTCAAGATGATCAAGTATCTTTCAACATTTTTAAGGCTTTATCCTTTCCAAATAAAGGTGATTCCTGTTACAGAGTAGATACATTGACCAACTGCACAAAAGACGTGGTGAACGAAATCTGTATGAATCAACTATTAGAAATGGGAATGGTAGATGTATCAAAATCTACTAATCCTAAAGTCTTGGAGCAGATTAGGTACCTTGATGCAAATTCCCCAATTTCTATCAAGATCCCATTTGAAGATTTGGGAGAGAGGCCAAGTAAGCCGGTGCCATCAGTTGAAAATTCACCAGAACTGGAGTTGAAAATATTACCATCCCAGTTAAAGTATGCTTATCTGGGAGAAAATTCTACATTACCAGTGATTGTCTCTGCAGCTCTTACTCCAGAAAAAGAAGAAAAGTTATTAAGAGTTCTAAGGGAGTATAAAACAGCATTTGGATGGTCGATAGCTGATATAAGAGGAATCAGTCCTTCCATTTGTATGCATAAGACCTTAATGGAAGATAATTACAAGCCATCAGTTGAGCACCAGAGAAGACTTAATCAGAATATGAAGGAGGTGGTAAGAAAAGAAGTAATAAAGTGGCTGGATGCTGGTATAATTTACCCAATCTCTTATAGTCAATGGGTAAGTCCAGTTCAAGTTGTGCCAAAGAAGGGTGGAATGACAGTGGTGCCTAATGAGAAAAATGATCTGATTCCATAACGAACGGTGACAGGATGGAGAGTGTGTATTGACTACAGAAAGCTCAACAAAGCCACTAGAAAAGACCACTTCCCGCTGCCATTTATAGACCAGATGCTTGACAGACTAGCTGGAAAAGCCTACTATTGTTTTCTAGACGAGTACACAGGATATAATCAAATTACAATTGCACCTAAAGATCAAGAGAAAACAACTTTTACATGTCCATATGGCACATTTGCTTTCAGAAAAATGACATTTGGTCTATGTAATGCACCAGTAACATTTCAAAGGAGTATGATGGCAATCTTCTCAGATATGGTAGAGAAATTCATTGAGGTATTTATGGATGATTTCTCAATCTTTGGAGAATCATATGATCACTGTCTTGAAAACCTGGAAAAAGTCTTACAACGCTGTGTGGAGACAAATCTGGTTCTAAATTAGGAGAAATGTCATTTCATTGTGAAAGAAGGAATTGTGCTGGGTCACAAGGTATCTAATCAAGGCATTAAAGTGGACCGAGCCAAGATTGAAACAATTGAAAAGCTACTACCTCCCTCCTCAATAAAGGGCATTTGGAGCTTCTTAGGACATGCGGGTTTCTACAGAAGATTCATCAAGGACTTCTCAAAAATCACAAAACCACTTTGTATGCTGTTAGAGAAAAATGTTCCCTTTGTGTTTAATGAGGAATGTTTATCAGCCTTCAAAACTCTAAAAAGAGCCTTGACGTCTGCACCAGTTATCATAGCTCCAGATTGGAATCTTCCATTTGAAATGATGTGTGATGCAAGTGATTATGCAGTCGGAGCTGTTTTAGGCCAAAGAAGAGGCAAGGTTTTTCATGCCATCTATTATGCTAGCAGGACACTCTCAGACGCACAGCTGAATTATGCAACAACAGAAAAGGAGCTGTTAGCAGTAATATTTGCATTTGACAAATTCAGAGCCTACTTAATCGGGTCAAAGGTCATTGTCTGGACGGACCATTCAGTAATCAAATACTTGATCGAGAAGAAAGATGCTAAGCCAAGATTGATTAGATGGGTACTTTTGTTACAAGAATTTGACTTGGAAATCAAAGATAAAAAAGGGACCGAGAATCTCATTGCAGATCATCTTTCTCGGTTAGAGCCATCTAAACAAAAGAGAGAATCACCAATCCAAGAGAATTTCCCAGATGAGCAACTCTTTGCCATACAATCACAATTCAACCCATGGTATGCTGATTTTGTAAATTATTTGGCAAGTGGAGTAATGCCTTATGAACTTTCTAAAGTACAAAAGAAGAAGTTTTTAGCTGATGTAAGGCATTATGTTTAGGAAGATCCTTTCTTATATAAACAATGCCCAGATCGAATTATCAGGCGAAGTGTTCCTGAAGAAGAAATGGCCAACATCTTAAATTACTGCCATTCATCCCCATATGGTGGTCATTTTGGAGTAAATAGAACAGCTACTAAAGTCCTTCAGTCTGGGCTTTACTTGCCTACACTCTTTAAGGATGCTCAAAGAATTGTGACAACCTTTGATAGATGTCAAAGAACAGGAAATATCTCAAGGAGACATGAAGCCCCTCTAACTAATATCTTAGAAGTTGAGCTTTTTGATGTATGGGGATCGATTTTATGGGGCCTTTTCCATCCTCATTCAATAATCAATTTATTTTAGTAGCTGTTGATTATGTATCCAATTGGGTTGAAGCAGCTGCTTTTCCTACAAATGATTCTTGAGTGGTTGTGAAGTTCTTGAGGAAAACAATTTTCACAAGATTTGGAGTGCCCAGAGCTATTATCAGTGATGGAGGGAAGCATTTTTTCAATCAGCACCTTCAATCTGTGTTAGCTAAATATGGAGTCACTCATAAGGTTGCAACTCCATATCATCCACAAACTAGCGGGCAAGTGGAAATCTCAAATAGAGAACTGAAATGGATCTTAGAGAAGACGGTGAATTCTAATCGGAAGGATTGGGCAAGAAAATTGGATGATGCACTTTGGGCTTATCAAACTGCTTTTAAGACACCAATTGGGACATCCCCATATCAATTGGTCTACGGAAAAGCATGTCACCTTCCAGTAGAAATGGAGCATAGAACATATTGGGCAATCAAAGCCTTAAATTTTGACTTAAAGGCGGCTGGTGAGAAAAGACTTCTCCAACTCAATAAGCTTGAAGAATTCAGACAATAAGCTTATGAGAATGCCAAGTTATACAAGAAGAAGACAAAAATGTGGCATGACAGAAGAATTATGAGGAGAGAGTTCACACCGGGACAAAAAGTGTTGTTGTATAACTCTAGGCTAAAGCTCTTTCTAGGAAAGTTGAGATCAAGGTGGTCAGGACCTTTTACTGTGGTTCAAACATGGCCATATGGAGCTGTGGAGATTCAAGATGGTGATAAAAAATTCAAAGTAAATGAGCAAAGGCTGAAAGAATATAATGACGGTGCACTCAACACTTTGAAAACTGTCATCACTTTGGAGGAAACAACAGGTAAGTCCTAATTTTTTTTTAAAAAAATAAAATTCAAAAATAAAATAAAAAATAAAAAGAAATATAAATAAAAAATTTATTGGTTTGGTCTTTGTCTAGCTAAAGACGTTAAAGAAGGGTGGCTATTTGGGAGGCAACCCAAAACTTCTTTTCCTTAATCTTTCATTTTTCTTTCTTACTTACTGAAGCACACAAAACTGCATCTTTAAATTTTAGTCTCATCATGGAGGAAATTATTGTAAAGCTTAAGAACAGGTTCCCTACTCTTCCCAAAGATGTGCGAAGATCTATAGCTGTTGACTTGAAAGAATGAAGACATTCAAGCGTTTGGGCCTTCCTGAGGATGTCCGCTGGATCATTGAAGCTAAGGTATGTTTAATAGGTGAGATTCATGATTCATTTATTAAACCTATGCCAGGTATGGTGTTACGAATTTAGGATGGTGTATTTAGAAGTGCAAGTGTACACTGTCGTAATCAAGTAATAAAGAAGTGAGTAGAGTATCGTTCCCACGAGGATTGATCATTAAGTACCAAAATTGGTAATTTTAATTCTATTTAGTCAGTTGATTAGTTGTGATTGAGATTGCAAGATAGAAATGATGAAATATGAATACAAGTGATATAAAAACAAATATGAGAAAAAGCCCTAGGGATTAGATTTCACTTAATAAATTCCGGATTGAATCACTTATCTATTCTAGTCCAATTTATTCCACATGATTGATAGTCGAGTTTCCCTATTTTAATTACTAGCCTCTTCCAAGGTCAAGTAATTCTATAATTAATTGCTAACCCAATATATTCCTATATGAATTTAAGCAATCAATCATGCATTAAGATTTATGGAACTCAATTAAGACTACATAACCCATATGAATATATTCCTATTTCACATGCAAATTATGGTTTTAATTATAGGATCCACACACATGTATCTCCTTCCGGTCTCAACATGCATATTAAAATCATCCAAAAGGTGGCCAATCAATTGTAAGCATTAAGAGCAATAATTAAAACTCAATCATGAAGGAAAAATTAAAACTAGATTTAATAAGTTAAGATTCAATCCGTCATTAGTAAGCTACGTCATCACCCTAGGAAAAGGAAAATTTAGCTCATGATAAAATTAAAAACAAAACCAAAATATATTCTAAACATCATAAATATTGCATAAAAATTAATTACAAAAACATAAAAATACTACTACAAGATGCATGAAAATGGAAAATCTAGCCTACCATATAGGAGGTAAAACCATCCATGTAGGTGGCAACCTATACCATCCATAAAGGAGGACTACCTAGGCCTTCCATATAGGAGGTAAAACCATCCATGTAGGAGGCATGCAAGAAGTAAAAAAAATGCAAGAAATAAATTCTAAAAATAACAACTCTCTCTCTAAAATAGAAACTCTCTCTCTCTCTCTCCTCCTTCCTCCTTCTTCCCCTTCATTTTAGGGTGCCAAGAAGCTCTATTTATAGGCTTCATTTTCGGACTGCTACAGTGATTTTGCTACAGTGATTTGCTACAGTGCGTCTGCTACAGTGCACCGACTGCTACAGGAACCGCACTGCTACAGTGAACCGACCACACCATCCGCTACAGTACCCGCACTGCTACAGTAACCGACCACACCGTCCGCTACATTAAAACTGCTACAGTATCGACCACACCGTCTGCTACAGTGAAGCTGCTACAGTGCACAGTGAACAGTACCGCATGAACAGTGTACAGTGAATAGTACCACGTGAATAGTACTTTCCTTAAATGCCTTCTTTAATTCTTTTAATCCGGTACTATCCATGGCTGCAAGAAAATCATTATTTATTTATTAATTACACCCAAATTGATTACATTCAGCTCAAATATAGTCCACAAAATCATCATATAAGGGAAAATGAATATGCAAATATTTTACTTATCAAATTCCCCCACACTTAGCTCTTGGACGTCCTCGGACAAGAAAGAGTAACTAATAAGTGCTTCCAACAAAATCAGAAGTGTCAAGTCATAAACAAGGGCACAATTAAAGAATAAAGAGATCATAGTATTCTTGAATCAATAAAAGTATAAACTGGTAACTTCATTTGAAAATAAATGAACCGATTTCATAATTGTCGCTCATTCTCTCAATCTCTCTAGTGTTTTAGGGTAAGTGTTTCGCTCAAATTCACCTGAAAAAATTGCACTACCATAAGCTTGCCAAAAATCTCAATCTCCACTACCTAATTGACATGCATAGTTCAAATCAAAAGGACTTATTAAAGGTTGTAATGGGGTTAAGGTGAAAGGAATGTAAAAAGTGATATGAAGGGCTATTTTTACTAAGTAAATAGAACAATTGAAAAATGGGTCATCTTATGAATAAACCTGGCTTATCTCATCCCAACAAACCATAATTTACATTTTTTTTCTTTTTCTTTTTCTTCTTTTTTTTCTTCTTTTTTTTCTCTTTTTTTTTTAAACAACTTCTGCACTTTTGTAGTTGATGATATATAGACCCCCACACTTGTCAAAAGCCCATTTCACAAAAATTTCAAATGCTCTGTTAATCTTTCGAATTCAGTGAAAGCACTTGATAAATCATTAAAATACATATTAATGGGTTAAGAATAAATAATCAATTAGGCTCAAAGGGGCTTATCAATGGTATAATTGTAAGGTTGGCTATTTGGCTCTGGCTAAACAAAATGAATGCCTTTATCATTTTTGAATGTGCATGTGACATGTAATTTCAACTAGATTTAAGGCAAGTTCTAGAGTGACAACTTAATAGGTGAATATCACACACAAGAAAGATAATCACTATTGATCATATAGGCTCAAAAGCTCACTGTTAGGGACTTTCAAATTCAGCTCATTCAATCTCAAAATTCATCACCAAATTCAACAATCAGTTATTCAATCATGCTATAAAATCTCTAAACTCAATTGATCCATGCTTCAAACTTATATACTTCTTAAAATCATTGAAAAGCACTTAAATAATTTTTTTTTTTAGGTTGAACCTCTTTTTTTTTTTTTTTAAAAGATGAAATAACAAAAAAAAAATTACAACTAATAAGATGCGTCTCAAGAGTTAAGAATAACTCTTTACTCTGCCATCTATGCATACCCCATGCATCTAATGATTTTACTAACTAACTATCTAATGGCGAAACTATGCTTTTTTTTTTATAATCCTCCCCCAACCTAAATCAGACATTGTCCTCAATGTCTTCTAAAGATTAAAGAAAGTTTTTTTTTGAACAACCTAAACACACAATAAATTAAACCAAAATGCTGAGAGTAAAACCATAAGATAAAAGAAAGTTACAACTGGAGAGTGGTATCTGGATTCTGCTTCTGACTGCTTTCTGAAGATTGCCCACCTTTTTCTTTTACTAATAGATCTGGTTGAGGTTCATAGGTTTGCAGTTTATCTAGTAGTTGATCAGCAGTTGGTGCAGAAATGATGGAATGACGAGTCGCTTGGGGTATGAATCTTGTTTCCACAGCATGATCAAGAAAAGACAACAGGTTATCGTAAAAACCATTAACATTTAACAATCCTAATGGTTTTTTATGAAAGTTCAGTTTAGCCCAATAAGCAATGCTAGAGATCCCATCCAACGTTTCAAAACCACCGGGTAGAGCGATAAAAGTATCAGCACGGTAAAACATACGTCCCATTCGTTCAGGTAGACTTGAAACCTCTAACTCTTGGCCTAAGAAGAAGAATTGATGTTCTAACTCCTTTATCCTTACACACAAACCCTTGCTACCATGAATGGTTGCAGGAATAGCCATACTTAACTTCAAGCCCTCGAGACCTCTCCCGTAGACAAAGTTGATTTTCCTAGCGGCTAGTGCACTTCCCAGTTCCTGTGCTGCAGGTATAAACTCTCTATCCTTTCCCAAGTCAGTTTCACCAAAAATGCATATAGATTTAAAACTGCATTTTAGAGTGATACCACTCCTCTCTTTTTTTCTCTCAGACATTTTATGTTTTTTACAAATGGAAGATTACATATTTATATTACAAAAACAGCGACAACAAAATCATGCAAATCACACATTTTTCAAAAAAATTTGAAAAAAATTTCTGACACGAATGACCAGTGGGCCACTGTGCGAAGAAATTAAGTAAAGTGAGTAAAGAAAGTCAAAAGTTACTGAAAAAGATAAGACAGATTGACAAAAGCAAGATTATGTACAGTAGTTGTGATTGTGGCTCACATCTTCCTCTGGTTTTACGTCCAGTAACGGCTTAAACGCTTTCTATGAATCGAGGATTTGCTTCCCATCCAGTTTTCTTATAAACTGGCAAACAGGGTCTTTTAATGTCAGATTCCCAAGACGGTAGCGCTCTTTTTCTTTGTTGAATATATCTAATAAATCAAGAAGAACATGATGAACATCACCACTAGGATGCGTCTCAAGAGTCTGAATGATATCATCCAATGACTCCTTACTCAGTCCATCCTTTATAAATTGGATTTTATCTTCTCGATTTATAGAAACCATACCTTTGCTCCTACAGCGCTGATCACAATTCTACCTTGCACATTTAGGATAAACCTTCATTCTTTTAGCTCTTCTCTTTTTGGAGTAAGAGCTTCTTCCCATACCTGGCATAGGTTTAATAAATAAATCATGAATCTCACCTATTAAACGTACCTTAGCTTTAATAATCCAGCGGACATCCTCAGGAAGGCCCAAACGCTTGAATGTCTTCATTCGTTCAAGTCGACAGCTATAGATCTTCCTAAGCACATCTTTGGGAAGAGTAGGGAACCTGTTCTTAAGCTTTACAATAATTTCCTCTATGATGAGACTAAAATTTAAAGATGCAGTTTTGTGTGCTTCAGTAAGTAAGAAAGAAAAATGAAAGATTAAGGAAAAGAAGTTTTGGGTTGCCTCCCAAATAGCCGCCCTTCTTTAACGTCTTTAGCTAGACAAAGACCCAAGCAATAATTTTTTATTTTTTATTTTTTTTATTTTTTATTTTTTAAAAAAAAATTAGGACTTACCTGTTGTTTCCTCCAAAGTGATGACAGTTTTCAAAGTGTTGAGTGCACCATCATTATATTCTTTCAGCCTTTGCTCGTTCACTTTGAATTTTCGATCACCATCTTGAATCTCCACTGCTCCATATGGCCATGTTTGAACCACAGTAAAAGGTCCTGACCACCTTGATCTCAACTTTCTCGGAAAGAGCTTTAGCCTCGAGTTGCATATCAAAACTTTTTGTCCCGACGTGAACTCTTTCCTCAAAATTCTTTTATCCTGCCACATTTTTGTCTTCTCCTTGTATAACTTTGCATTCTTATGAACTTGTTGTCTGGATTTTTCAAGCTCATTGAGTTGGAGAAGTCTTTTCTCACTAGCCGCCTTTAAGTCAGAATTTAAGGATTTTATTGCCCAATATTCTTTGTGCACTTCAGGATTAGTTGATTTTGAAACATCTACTATTCCCATTGCGAGTGGTTGATTCATGCAGCTTTTATTCACCATGTCTTTTGTACAGCTGGTCATTGTTTCTACTCTGTAACAGGTGTCACCTTCATTTGGACATGACCAAGCCTTAAAAATGTTAAAAGATACTTGGTCATCTTGAGCTCGTAAAGTCAACTTTCCCTGTTGCACATCTATTAAAGTTCTCCCAGTTGCTAGGAATGGCCTCCCAAGAATGATAGGAATTTCTTGGTCTTCTTCCATGTCGAGTATGATGAAATCAGCTGGAAATATGAGTTTGTCCACCTTCACCAGAACATCTTCTAAGACACCCCTTGGATGTTTAATTGATTGATCAGCAAGAAGTAGTGAAACTGTGGTAGGCTTCACCTCTCCAAGACCAAGTTTTCTGTAGACAGATAAGGGCATGAGATTTACACTTGCTCCCAGGTCACAAAGTGCTTTTTAAAAGTTACATTGACCTATGGTGCAAGGTATGCAAAAGCTTCCTGGATCTTTCAGCTTTGGTGGTAGTTTCTTTTGCAGAATGGCACTGCACTCCTCAGTAAGTGCAACTGTCTCAAATTCCTCCAGCTTACGCTTATTTGAGAGAATGTCCTTCATGAATTTTGCATAACTGGGCATTTGGGCAAGAGCGTCTGCAAAAGGGATGTTGATATGTAACTTTTTGAAAACCTCCAGAAACTTTTTAAACTGCTTTTCTAGCTTTGCCTTCACAAGTCTCTGAGGATATGGAACTGGTGGTACATATGGAGGAGGGTTATCTGGAAAGCTGATTCTTCCTGGTACCACATCATCTTCTTGAGGTTTCTGTGCTTCCTCCTTCTTTTCTGGTTCACTTTCTTTCTTTTCTCCGTCATTCTTATGTAGAAATACAGGATCTTTCAATTCTTTCCCACTCCTTAATGCAATAGCCTTCACATGCTTTATTGGGTTTTTCTCAGTATCACTTGGAAGAGTACCTGGTTGTCTGGAATTCAGCATATTTGCAATTTGGCCCATTTGGATCTCCAAGTTCTTTATTGAGGCTTCGTGGCTTCTGAGTGTTGCATCAGTCCTAGCCATGAATTGAGATGTATTCATGGTTAGTTGAGCCAGTGCATCTTCCACATTCACTTTTTGCTGTGGTGGATTTGGTGGTTGAAGAGCTTGTTGCTGGTAGTTCCCTTGCGGTTTGAACATATTTTGATTATTCCTCCAGCCAAAGTTTGGATGATTCCGCCAACCTGGATTATAAGTGTTTGAGAATGGGTCATTTCTTTGATTTCTGATATAATGAGCTTGATCCGACTGAGAAGGTATGGATGACTGTCCATCTTGACTTTTTGTACTCATATGAGGTCCTCCATATCGGTCACAGGTTTCATGAGGAGTACTGATTGCATTTGCTTGACTAGTCAATGAGCTCACTTGCTTGGATATAGATGCAACTTGAGAAGATAAAGTTGTAAGGATATCCAGCTCGTGCACTCCAAGTACCTTCTTTGAATTATGACGTTCAGAAGGCCATTGATATGCATTTGCCGCCATCTCCTCAAGTAAATTGTAGGCATCATCTAGATTTTTCCCCATTAAAGATCCTCCAGCTGCAGCATCTACAAGAATTCTGGTGGTATGCGTCATCCCATTGTAGAATGTTTGTAGTGTCCACCAATCTGGTAACCCATGATGAGGACATCTCCTTAGCAACTCCTTGTATCTTTCCCAGGCTTCATAAAGGCTTTCTAGTTCATGCTGGGAAAATGAGGTAATTTCATTCCTCAATTTTGCAGTTTTTCCTAACGGAAAGTATTTCGCCAAAAATTTCTGTGCCAAGGCATCCCATGTAGTTATGCTTCCCACTGATAGAGAATGTAACCAGCTCTTAGCCTTATCCCTAAGTGAGAAAGGGAAAAGTCTAAGTCTAATGGCATCATCAGTAACACCATTATTATGCTTGAATGTGTCGCATATTTCTAGGAAGCTGGCTATATGTGTGTTGGGATCTTATGTTGATAAACCACCAAACTGATTGGCTTGCACCATCTGGATAATTGCAGGCTTGATTTCAAAATTGTTGGCTGCTACTGGTGGTTTTCTGATTCTAGAAGTTGTCTCCATGACTGTTGGTGTTGCATAATCATGAAGTGTTTTGGTATCTACTGCTTCTCCTTCCGAATTTTCCATTGCATTGATTGAAGTAGACTACTTTCGAACTCTCCGATTTCTTTGACAAGTTCTCTCGATCTCAGAATCATAAGGTTGTAATTCAGTCTTCTTCGATCTGGTCATATACTAAGCAAAAACCTGAAAAGAAGCAAAAGACACACAAAAAAGTAATATGAAGACCAAATTAGTATTAAAATTACTTGGTATTGATATTAATGACAATCCCCGGCAACGACGCCAAAAATTTGTTACGAGTGTAGAATGGTATATTTAGAAGTGCAAGTGTACACTGTCGTAATCAAGTAATATAGAAGTGAGTAGAGTAATGTTCCCACGAGGATTGATCACTAAGTACCAAAAATGGTAATTTTAATTCTATTTAGTCGGTTGATTAGTTGTGATTGAGATTGCAAGATAGAAATGATGATATATGAATACAAGTGATATAAAGACAAATATGAGAAAAAGCCCTAGGGATTAGATTTCACTTAATAAATTCCGGATTGAATCACTTATCTATTCTAGTCCAATTTATTCCACATGATTGATAGTCGAGTTTCCCTATTTTAATTACTAGCCTTTTCCAAGGTCAAGTAATTCTATAATTAATTGCTAACACAATATATTCCTATATGAATTTAAGCAATCAATCATGCATTAAGATTTATGGAACTCAATTAAGACTAGACAACCCATATGAATATATTCCTATTTCATATGCAAATTATGGTTTTAATTATAGGATCCACACACATGTATCTCCTTCCGGTCTCAACATGCATATTAAAATCATCTAAAAGGTGGCCAATCAATTGTAAGCATTAAGAGCAATAATTAAAACTCAATCATGAAGAAAAAATTTAAACTAGATTTAATAAGTTAAGATTCAATCCGTCATTAGTAAGCTACGTCATCACCCTAGGAAAAGGAAAATTTAGCTCATGATAAAATTAAAAACAAAACCAAAATATATTACAAACATCATAAATATTGCATAAAAATTAATTACAAAAACATAAAAATACAACTACAAGATGCATGAAAATGGAAAATCTAGCCTACCATATAGGAGGTAAAACCATCCATGTAGGTGGCAACCTATACCATCCATAAAGGAGGACTATCTAGGCCTTCCATATAGGAGGTAAAACCATCCATGTAGGAGGTATGCAAGAAGTAAAAAAAATGCAAGAAATAAATTCTAAAAATAACAACTCTCTCTCTAAAATAGAAATTCTCTCTCTCTCTTCCTTCGTCCTCATTTTTGGGTGCCAAGAAGCTCTATTTATAGGCTTCATTTTTGGACTGCTACAGTATTTTTCTACAGTGATTTTGCTACAGTGAACCGCACTGTTACAGTGAACCGACCACCCACTTGCTACAGTGAACTGACTGCTACAGTACAACACAATGGTCCGCTACAGTGAAACGTAATGGTCCGCTACAGTACCCCTGCTACAGTGCACATTGAGCAGTCCCGCATGAACAGTACATAGTGAATAGTACCGCTTGAATAGTAACTTCCCCTTAAATGCCTTCTTTAATTCTTCTTAATC
The DNA here is from genome assembly GCA_037074505.1 of Albizia julibrissin. Lineage (NCBI taxonomy): Eukaryota > Viridiplantae > Streptophyta > Magnoliopsida > Fabales > Fabaceae > Albizia > Albizia julibrissin. The sequence goes on along the minus strand of CM073481.1, from coordinate 14,888,808 downwards.
CGGTACTGTCAATGGCTGCAAGAAAATCATTATTTATTTATTAATTACACCCAAATTGATTATATTCAGCTCAAATATAGTCCACAAAATCATCATATAAGGGAAAATGAATATGCAAATATTTTACTTATCAGGACTCTCACAACAAAGATATATTCTCTGTCCAAGCATTATAAAAAATGATTATCAACCACTCTGTTATGAAAGTGTTATTGCTTGTCTGACAGTTGAAATTGGTAGAGGATCTAATAGACTACTATATGGAGTAGAGAGTACACCTACACCAATGCCGGAGTTGAACTGTACAAAATGGAGGGGATTATTTTTAGGAGTGATGCAGACTTTTCCACACGCGGATGCTTTTAAAATGGCACTGTACAAGTATAGCATTGCACACAAGTTTGAGTTTGAATATGTGAAAAATAGCAAGTACAACATTTTATAGTGAACTTACTGTCAACCTACTATAATTTTTTGGGAGATGGGTTGCTATCATATGCTTAATCCATTTTGTAAGTAATATATTCACAATCTCTTATGTACTACAATGTTAGTGATAAGGAAACATTATGTGGTAGTGCAATGTTAATGTTCCCTTGTAATTAAATATGTGAATGTGTAAAAGAGTTATTGTCATAGACATTATTACAGAAGGCACTTTTAATGTCCTTTTTTATGCCCTTTAGACAACCTTTTTCAGAGGGACGTGTATGTGAGTACCATTGAAAGTTTTGAAATAGACTATTGTTTTAAAATACTTATTGTACAACGACTGTTTTAAGAAAACAATCGTTGTAAGTCTCAAACATACAACGATTGTTTTAAGAAAACAGTTGTTGTAAATCATTAACATACAATGACTATTTTTTAAAAACAGTCATTGTAAGTCATATACAACGACTGTTTTAAGAAAATAGTCATTGAAAGCCAATTGTTTTTTAAATATTATTTGCATTTTCTTCCCTAGCCTTTGAAAAACCACCAATTCACAAGAAATTATATTTTGAATTTTGAACTTTTGAATTTTTTTTGTAAAAGAAACATAGGTAAAAATCACTATGTTAAATTTTGAATCTTGAAAGTTCAATCATCACATATTGCACAAAAGAACTTAAATTTAGGCATATACCATCCTAACATCATTTCAATGTTCAAACTTCAACTTTCAAACTAAATCATGACAATTATAAGCCCAAAGATTTATGAGATGACATACTTCCATTAGATCTTCATGCTTCATTTTCATTTTTCAAAGTCTTCTCTATAAATCATAATGCCTCTAATAAAACTAATCCATAAAGCAAATGGAAAATTATCCTGAAACTCTAGTCCTTGTTAATTCATTATGCAACCAACAGTAATGAATTACTTCCTTTGCTAATTTTTTCTTCTACAAAACTACACATGAAAATCTATCGGTAAATAACAATAAGAAAAATACTTAAGACAATGTTATGAAAAAAATACTTAAGACAAATTAAAGGTCATGGTCTTAATCACAATCCCACTTTGGAATTTAGTTATCATAATAAAAACCAGAAACATACAGGATTAAGTTTGAAAACCAAAAATCATAAAATTCATAGTACTCATATAAACAAGAAACTAAGAATCTAACAGGAGGCAAAGTATTTGAGTATGCAAACATAATATACCACAACAATATGTAAAAAAAACCCTTTACACATCATCATCTATCTGTTATAGAAGATATCATGTCAAAAGGTCTCAGATCAAATTAATGTCTTCGATTGTGTAAGCATCCTTATTACAAAAAATTTGTGTGCAAATTGGAGAATAAGTTAATGTAAATCAATCAATTCAATGAAATAACTAACAATTCAATTACAAGAACAAAAATGAAATTCAGTTGAGAATTAAGAAATGATCACCTGTTCAAAATTGGTAGTAAGTCCACTAAAAATGATGTTATGCATATATAGTAAGACATATAGTATCCATACTTAGTTTTCATTGGTTGCCGAGGGCACTATACATCAAAAGCAAATGGTAAAAGGAACAAAGGCATATATAAAGTGATTGCTAATTAAATAACTTGAATTTAAACATTTTATTTTCAGCTAGAACCACTTCGTCGAATCACTTTACCTTCACGCTTCCCACCCATTATATAATATGTCTTTAGTGCATTAAAATGAAAAACAAAATGTATTAAAAAAAATTAGTTAAGTCAAAAACCAATGATTTACAAACAAATTAACTTACGTGTTGAAAATGGTTTTTATCTCTTCGCCTGGCTTGCGACCCAAGGAATCAAACCAAAAGATGATGTTGATGAAGGGACATGCAATGCATAGACTCCAATGATAACTATCATAACATATTTAGATTAAAATGAGGTTAGATAACATGATACTTCTTAGTAAAAATAAATATGTATAAATAGATAAAATTAAGTTACTTGTCTTTCAACAATTGGTGCTAGATAACAAGAAAACTTAGTCTGTTCGATTGTATAGCCCATATAGCTCATCCTATCTTCCAACTTATTATTATTATGCCTTTCCAGATTCCCAGGACATAAGAATCCATACAAAGTGTTGATCTCCCTTTTGACACATATTTTGTGGAAGTAGCTACCCTAGAATTAAAATGAGAAATGATTTGGTGAATGTAGAAACCTAAAAATCCTAAAAATTAGCGCATTAATTAAAGTTAAGAATAAAAATAAACTCACATGATTGCAAATGTGACCCATCCTATGTCTATCTCCTGTAAAGATAAGAACTCTCTAATATCTTTGCTATCAATTACAAAAGGATACGATATTGTATGACCCACAATCCCACAAGGCATCTCCAAGTCAACCTTGTTAAGTTTTTATGCATATTTTACAGTTGTGCCAATAAGGGAAATTTCGTCGCTTCTTCTTGATCCTAGCAACATATAAAATAAAGATTATAAGTAGACTGTTAAGGAAAATTCAAGTAACAATAAGGTGTTTCTTTCCATTGGAGGTATTGTCGCCATATGAACAAGATGTTGAGGCTAAAGGATGAAAGATCCTATTTCCTCACATAGTTTGGCAACCTCGTCATCGAGGAACGAGACATCTACACCTTCCTCCCCTTGTCAATACTATGACATTGACCTTATGCTGATCGTCCCAAATTTACTTATGATGGTAGGTGGTAGCATGTGTGTATACAACAATATCAGCAACAACACGTAGTAACGAGACATCCAACAAAAGAGAATAAGGTTGTCTAGCCTCTAGTATAAGACCAGGGTTGTCATGTCTAATCTCTGGCAGATTGTAATTGCCTTTGGTGGTGGAAAAGGCCGGGCATTCCTGGGTAAGAAAAATAAAAGAATTAATTAAACTAACTTAAAGAAAAACTCAATGTTATATTATTTGAAATTATTTACAAACCTGAGATCTATGTTCATCTTCACCTATCCCGACTTGAATGCTAGACAATACCATCAATCTCATCTTACCACGTAGCTCATGCAACAACTCTTCATGAAGCTCTTGTCGAAGTGATTGACGCATTTCCACCTCAAGCTCTACTTGGACTTCTTCTCAAACCCTCGCCACAAAATCTCTACTCAATTCACTTTGTCCATATAGTTGTGAACTTCGTTCAAAGTATCTTAAGAGACCAATTCCCCTTAGATCCCCTCTAACACGACTAGGGTGATCTAGCTTCCTAAGCCCCGTTAATAAGATGTCCATCCTTCCATTTTGAGTGAAGAAACCTTGAGTACTCTGCCTTCAAGTTTATCCTGTATCATACAAATGATAAATATAAATTAATTACATGCAATCTTTTAAGGAAAATTAAACACACTTAAATATGCTTTATATTAAATACTCACAATCCTTGCAGTGACTTTAGCAATGATTGGATTTATATATTTTTCTCAATTCATCCTCCTTACTTTCCATTTTTTGTGATGTGGGGGAGGAGGCGACGCTTGCACGACAATGCTAGGATCTGATTTGTTTATTTCCTCCATTTTTTTGTATATAGGACTAGATGATATTCTTTTCTAGCTTCCGATAACCCTACGAGACATGTAATACGGATAATTATTTTTAGCTTGCCTCTCTTTATTTGCTTCACTTAATTCCTACGAATAGAGAATAAAGAAAACTAAGTCAGTGAAATAAATTCAAATAAAATGTTTCATACTATGATGAACAAAATATACCTAAAATTTAGGATCCTGTCGTGATGCCACAAAAAATCTCCAATCATCTGGAGAAAGATAAGAATAATCTTGACATGGATTCTTATTTCTCTTTGACCCTTAGATGTACTTGATTGTGATCATAGACTTGAAATCTTTCCATCGCTTATGAACTTTCCCTATCTAATGCTTGTACATCTTCCTGGTGTTGGGGATATCATAGATTTAGTACAACATAACTTAGTTATATATGAACTAATCAAAATAAAGATATAAAGTTATATTCCAAAAGTAGTTCCCAAATCATAGCCTTTATGTCTTTTGGAACTACCTTCCAATTAGGCCATACAATGCCAACTTTACTTTGACTTAAATAGCTAATATAACTAATGAACCTGTCTTCCTCTTTGCCAATTAGATTCAAATCTGCATCAAATTCCAAATGCATCCTCTCTCTTTATTCCTTATGACGTGCAACTAATGGTCGCAGTTTTGTGCTTCCTCTAACCTTTTCCTTACTAGGTGAGCCACCTGAGTTCCCCTCATCCAAATTTTCCATGTTCCTTCTAAGAAATCAAGGTGAGATCAGATAAGTAAGTTGCAATTAAATGAATAAAATAAACAAATAAAAATCTTACTTTATGTGTTTTCCCAAATGCCTTCACAATGATCAATTCTAGTTGCATATTATTTATCATCTACCAATTATACTTCAGTTGGTATAAGTGGATTTGTAGTAAAAGGTGGTGTGTTGTCAAGATTCAAACTTAGATTACCATCCTTCTATTTTTTACTTTGGAGTACAACGGACAGTTTTTCATTTGCAGGATCAGTGACATAAAGCACTTGTTTTGCCTGGCTTGCTAGAATGAATGGCTCATCTTTATAACCAACTCTATGAAGATCAACTGAGATAAATCAACATTGATCTATTTCAACAATATTATTGTTAACCCACTTACATTTAAATATAGGAATTCTCAACTTGGTATAGCTTATCTCACATATGTCTTCAATAACTCCATAATAGGCCATTGATGCTAATATGAGGTTTTTATCTTTTGAACTAGAAAGGTGTATTGCTTTAGCTACCACCATCACTCTTATTTTTCATAGTACTTCTGATTCCTGGGCTTTTGTGTAGAAAGAATATCTGTTTATATCATAACTATTCCAAGTGATGACCTCAAAAGAAGGCCCCCAAGCTAACCATTTGGTAGTCTCAAACATACCGGTCTCATGTGAAACCTTTTCCTTGAACCACTCTATCAATGTCTTGTTTTGCTCATTAGCTATCTACATGTCACTTTTTCTTGGATAGATTTACTTTAAACTCTTACTATGTTCATCTAAGTATAGCTAAACTTCTTCCATATTATTCAAGATATACAAATGTGTTTGCAACACCTCTTCACAATGCATACTCTTCACTTTGAGCCCTCATGTTAATTTACTTCTACCCTTTTCATGACAAGATTGTGCCTTCGACCTTGATAGATATTCTTTACAAAAGTCTATAGCCTCTTTAACCCTTTTAAGTTCTTCATGTGTCCCTTAAAAGGGTACATCCACCTTAGATAAACTGGGCCACATAGTCTTATCTCCCTTACCAAATGAACTATTATATCAAAAAAAATGCAGGAGTAAAATGCATTTCTAATTGGGATAGAATAATATAACCCTCATTTTTAAGTTCGTCCAACTTTTCAATGTCAACAACTTTGGTATAAATAGCATTAAATAAAATACACAACTTTGTTATCGTGCTTCACACATTATCTTTTATAATGCCTCTAATAGCTACTGGTAATAGTTGTTGCATCAAGACAAGGCAATCATGAGACTTCATTCCTACTAACTTCAAATTTTCTATTGAGAGAAGCCTTCTCACATTAGAAGAATACCCTTGTGGCACCTTAATACCATGCAAACACCCGCATAAACTTTTTTTTCTCATCTTTTGATAATGTATGCGATGCTGGCTCCATATATGCTCTATTACCATAATCTCTTAGTTATAGATGTAGCTGTTCTCTTATTCCTATTTCAACCAAGTCTAGTCTCATACTAATTTCATCTTTAATTTTCCCTTGTATGTGAAAAGCGTACCAACATGGCTATCACATACATTTTTCTCCACATGCATTACATCAATACTATGTCTCATATCTAGACTATGCCAATATGGAAGATCAAAGAAAATTAATCTCTTCTTCCATATGTTCTTCTCACCCAAAGTCCTCTGATTCTTACTGAAAGTGACATTGATTCTTTCCACCCAACTATAAACCTCCTCTCTAGTTAATGCCTTTGAAGCCATTCCATTCTTCAGAAAACTGTTAAAAGTCTTTTTTAGCCTATGGTATAGGTAGAATTGATGAAGAAATTGCCTATGACTAAGGCAGACCATTTTTCTTCCATGCTTAAGTTGATGGAAGTGTGCACCTACTTCATATATCGAGCCCCATCTCTTGATACTCAATCTATCTATATAATATGTAATGTTCATGAAGCATGCAAAACAAAGCATCCAATAATAAGCATTTAGTAATCATGATGGAGCATAATCAGCAATCATGGGACATAATGGTTCAACACAATTCAGATAGCATATTAGGTTTTATAGCCCAGGGACATTGGCCCGTGCAAAAAATACACATCGGGACTTATAGCCTCAGGACATTTCCTAATAACTACTCTAAATGCATATAAGGTCTTACATCCTAGGGATACACCCCATGCAACAATGCACATCGGGACTTACAACCTTGGGATACTGCCTAACATAACTTTGAATGCATATCTGGTCTTACAGCCCAGGGATACACCCCATGAAATAATGCACATAAGGACTTATGGCCTTGAACCATTCATGAAATAAATATAATCGATGGTACAAACAAACATGCAAAACAATTACATAAGATATGAGAGAAAGAGTTACTACAACTGTTGCTTGACTTTCTCTATCTTGTATAGCCACCTTTGCCTTAGCCTCTTTTCCTTCTTCTCTTTATCTTTTGGAGGACATGTTGCTTTTATTAGGCAACATCAACTTTGTTTCAGAGAACCAATGCCCAATTTCTTAGGAATACCTCATAGCTAAGACCTTTATCATACATAGTTTAGCAATCAATTATTTCTTGTGTTTCTACAAAAACTCTTACTGCTTACCATCACACTTCTACTAGACTGCCATTAACAAATCATTTTTTGTAGAAATATTATCTTTTAAATTCATATTGACCTATCCTGCTCTATTCATGTATCTCTTAGGTATCATTAATATAGCATCTAGCTCTAAACTTTACTGAGTATATATAAATATTAGGGTGAGTAAAATCATTCAACTATAACATTTCCCAGTATAACAATAATCTTAAGCATCATTATCTAGTTCCATCTATTTCCTTCCCTAAGGTTTTTGTTAGGATTTCCTGACTCTTATTCTTTCTATTTCCTTCCTTAAGGTTTTTACTAGGATTGCCTGACTCTTATTCTTTCTATCATTTCATATCCCCGACCATCTTTCATTCATATGGTTACACCTTTGTCACCATGCCAACTATTACAATACTCAACATACATAAACCTTTCAAAATTTTGGCTGAGCATGAATGTTAGTTAGGCATTTAGCACATCATCAACTATGCAAAGAGCAAAGAATACCAACAAGCATGATCAGACTGAACAAGAGAAATTTCATCTAGAGTAATAACACCTCAAACTTATAACTATGCTAGGACCATCATTATGTAACCCACATTACAAAAAAACTGTGATTTAGTAGCGGTTAAAACTGTGTATTTGTAGTGGTTTTAACCGTTGCAAACAACATTAGTAGCCGTTAAGTAAACCGCTATAAAAACCACTGTTGCAAACAATTTTGTAGCGGTTAAAAATAACCGTTACTCATGAGAGACAAACCGTTACTAATTCAGTAGCGGTTACTAGTAACCACTACAACAGTCGGCTGATGGGTAACACATGTTCTAACAATTTAGTAGTGGGTAAATAACTGCTACAATTTTTAGGTGCTCATTAGTAGCGGTTAAACAACTGCTACCAATTTCAAAATGAAAATATGTAAGAATGATGCTAAAACTTTGTAGCAGTTATAATACCGCTACTAATATTTTGTTATGGAGGGAAGTGAAAATTTTTGAATACGTTTGGTAGCAGTTATTTAATCGCTACTAATGTAACTGCTACTAAGGAAAATTCAAAAAGTGGCACCAAACAGATGAAACAATTTTCAATTTACTGTTAACTTTGTAGCGGTTAAAATAACCACTACAAATTGTTAAGAAAAATAAAAAAAATTATCCAATAATATAATTTAATTTTTAGAGTATCATTTTAACATGTTGATTAGTTATATAACTGAATTAAAAGTAGTTATTATTTAAGAAAATTAATTAAATTGAATTATGTTGGGTAAAGAAAAAGATTAAATTTAGTTACATAATTATAAAATTTATATGCATAATAATGAGAAAGGGTAGGTAATGTTATTAATTTGTAGGTAATATGTTCTTATTTTGTTATCTCCTAGATGTGGATCGTTTTGGAAGCAACGTTTTTTAAGAGTAGTCCGTTAATATCTGAAAAAAAATTAGTATGAATATTATAAGAAGGAAAAAAAGAAGAGATGAAATAATTGATAAAAACATTACCATGTTTGATTATCACCTTACTTAGATCTTGAGCTCTTGAAAAAAAAAATTATGGATGCAAAACAATGAGAGAGAAGAAGAGAGAAAAGAAATAGAGAAGTGTATGAAAAGAGTTGGTGTGAAGGTATTTATAGGGATCTGCGTGATTATTGTAGCGGTTAATATGACAGTATTTGTAGCAGTTATATTTTATAGCAATTAACATGTCATGTGTTGTAGTGGTTTAACATTGGTAGCAGTTTGTTGTTATTTGTAGTGGTTAGTGTGTCGATTGGTAGCGGTTTTTTACTTTGTAGCGGTTATATACTGCTACTAAGTTGATTCAATTTTTTTAAAAAAATATTACATATCAAATTTAGGAAAACAAAATCATGGTTCCACTTAATCATTCTTCTTCGGCATCCCTACAAAAATTTTGTGAAAGAAATATTAATATAGTATTGTTGTGTAGAAAATATTAAATTTAAATGATGTGAACTTATAAAAACTCACCTCACTATAGGTAAATTATGATCGCCTTTAGGGAAGAAGTTTTTGAAATTGGCGGGATAAAATGACTCACTCTCGTAGGTGATGTTGTCACTATCACTCATGTCGTAAAGGTCTCGAGGCTTTAAGTGAACGACCATGTTTCAATCCCTGTACCTCTCATCCTGGACATAATAAACTTGGTGTTCCTCTGAGGCAAGAATATAGGGCTCATCATTTTCAGATTGACTGGTATGAATTCGATGAGAGAAATTTACTGATGTAATGCCTAAATCGTCTGTTGTGAGTCCCCTGAAAGTGGTCGTATTTGCCTATAAACACTTGAAAAGCGTAATAGTGAAATAACCTTGGTAATTTAATTCGACGACATCCACAAGCTTTCCATAGTAAGGGACACCTCCGAACTGCATGTTACCATCGCTGCTACTCGCGTAACTCCTTGTCCTAAAGGTGCCAAAAACACCCAAATTTTGATTTTGTAATCCTTAATCTTGCGATACCGTGCAAAACTTGAAACCATTGACATTGTCTGCTGTAAATGTTTTCGCATGGTGAAGTGGGCCAATTGCGAGGGCTTTGAACTCCAGTGAGTTTGGGTTGCGGTCATTTAAAATTCTGCGAGCAAACTAGGTTGGGAATTCTCTGTGGACCTTTTTGTCAACTTCGGAGGATGTTTGTGTTTGAATCCTTAGTTGACGCTTCATATGACTTCTGAATTCTCTGCAATTAATCATGGGAAGACGATCATGAAATGTAAATTAAAAATATAAGGATGGTTGCAGAATAATATATAAGTGTACGATTCTTACTAAAGGAAGGGTTCAACTTCAGTGCAATTAATCAAGATATGTCTATGCGCCTGCAACTTCTCAGTTGCTGTTAGTTTGAAGTTTTCACTTCCTCCAATTGCTTTACCAACATGAGGGATTAACAACTCTGTTAATGTTGTTGGCTTAGGTTCAAGACAATCATCGACACGAGGCGGTCGGTTGAAAGACGTCTCAATGTCATTAATGTACCTTGAGCAAAAATACAAGACTTCATCCCCTATTTAACCTTCAGATATAGAACTTTCTGGTCACGCCTTATTCCTTACATAAGATTTCAATTTTCCAAGAAACCAGATTGCTGCCGTACATCCAATGGTTGCACACCGAAGAATATAGGGAAAACAACCTGTTGTCCAACAATTCTGTGACATTCCATAATCTTGTCTACTTCTTGCATGCACCAGCTTGGGCTCCCATAATTTACTGAAAGAATAACGATTGATGTTCTAGAACTTTCAATTGTTTGGATTAGTGAAGATGAGATATTGTCTCCCCTTCTAATTTCAGGATCCATGAAAACGTTAAGATCAGCCTTTTTCAAAACAGCCCAAAGATGAGATGCAAAACCCTCACGTGTATCATAACCACAGAAACTCAAGAACACATGATAGTTATATTTGCTTTTTGGCTTATTAGGCTTATTAGGCTTATTCCCTTTCCGATATCTTGCAGCAATTCATGCATATGAAGCCTATTATTCATGTCAAATTTTATCAGGCTCCTCTCAACAAGAGCGTTTATTTCAATTTCAACAGGAAATTGAAAGCCACTTAGTTTTTGTGTAACAGACAATTTCTCTTCACCCACATAAAAGTATGCAATTTTTGAGAATAAATCTTTCACCGAGTCATCTAAATACTCACAACTTATCTTCATTTTCTCCTGTATTTGACTTTGCCGGGATGGCTTTCAATTTCTTCAATACACATTCCCACTCTTGTGGTGTCTTCTCGTACAAAAGAGAGCCAATCACTTCAAGAACTAGTGGCAATCCTTCACAATGAAGGATGACAGTTTTTACAAGATTAATGAAATAATTGCTTGCACTAGTTTGCTTGAAGGCATTCCAACTCAAATTGAAAGCATGCCAGCTCAAAAGCTCAATAGATTCCCTTTTGTCCATTTTTTAGCCTCGTAAACATATTTGACTTTTAGTTTATCAATGCTTACTTCTTGAAGTGATGAGAATCACAATCCCAAAACCAAAGCAGTCTCGCCTTCCACACAATGTCACAAGTTGATCTATATGATCAACATCATCAAGTACTACAAGTGCCCTTCTATTCTGTAGAGCCATATTTATTTGTTCGATACCTGTTTCAGTGTCTTGTATCTTCAAATCTTTTATGCTAGTAATATATGAAATAAGTTGTTCCTGGAGAAGAACTTGACCATTGTCTTTGCCCCCCACTTTCTTGATGCTTGCAATAAAGCTTCTGCTCTCAAAATTGACACTGATCGTATCATAAATCATTCTAGCAATGGTTAATTTGCCGATGCCTACAACTCCACAAGCGCCCACTATGATCACTTCTTCCCTCACAATGATATCTTGAGAGTAGTATTTGGACAAATGAAGCACTTCTTTCATCCGATGTTGTACCGGTACTATATGTGGTGGGATATCCAAGTATGTTGTATCAAGTAATATCTTAATGGATTGAATGATTTTTTTGATTGTTCTGTCATATCTGTGTGAAAAAGTAGCTTTTAAACTCATATACATCCTAGCCAGGATTTTAATCAGACATTGGTTTTTATGTATACTAAAACTTTATTTCTGGAATTACTTTCTATTACATCATCTCTTTAAAACTACGTAAAAGCCTATGACACAGTTATAATCCCTATTTTTAAAATGCGTTAGAGAATTTGAGTTCAATGCAGTCGATGAATTTTTTTATTATAATCTAGTTAAAAAAAAATCCTTCACTCTATTAAAATGAATGCTTTTTATGTATTTTAGAATATCTGAATATTTTACTTTTAGAATTAAAATAAAATTAAAGAGTTACCGAAGTCACCTAGAAGAATTAGAGTCACTATACAATACTCTTGGTTGTAGGTTTCTGAATGTAAGAAAAAGAAAGAGAATAGAAAAGTAACATTGTAACACATTTTATTTCTTTTTCATTTGTCCTCTTCTAACAAAGTGATATCAAATCTATGCTTAGTGGGATTTTTTTTATCGAGTGCTTATTGGGATTTAGAAATAGTGAATTTATAAACCTTAATTATTTGCTATGGATAACTGAAAATGGTTTGATTCAGTTTTGGCTGAAAATGAAGTGAAGAAGAGGTGGGGGTAATTGTTTGATTAATATCTCAATTTTCTTTACAAATGCTTGCATGTGATTGGTTTTTTTTCCCCTCTTCTTGCTTTAATTATTTCCAATCAATCCATATATTCACTTGCTTGCCTCTTGCTTACCGAAACTTGAAGAGGAATAGAGTGATAATAATTTAATTATTACAAAAAAATGCATGCGCTTGAATTTTCTCCACCACACATTCCTTTCTTCTTTAAATAACAACCAAGTAAATTCCTTTTTCACTTTTTTCCCCTTCTAACCGAAATATAGAGAGGAAAGGGAAAATAAATTAGTTTCTTGAATTTCCATAATTGCTTCTTCCAAATTATTCATTAATGTCATGCTACTTTTGACTTTTGCAACTTAATTTTTCCCTTAGTAATAATAGTCCAATATAAACTTATTAATTACCAAGTAACCATTTATCTCTTTTGCTTTCCCCCTTGGACCGAAATTATTGACAAAATTAGGGGAAAAATATTTGCTTCTTGTGTTATGAAAAATTACAATTTTACCATTACATTTTTGTAATAAATCATTTCTTGCTCCTTTCCTCTTGGCTTGGCTGAATTTTTAACACTCCTATTAGGCCATTATCTATGTCATTTTATGCTCTAATTTAGATTACAATGTTAGGTTTTTAAGTATACATTAGTTGCTCCTTTGTGTCCTAGCTTAGCCAAGTTATGTGCAATCGTCAATTGTAGCGTTTCTGTCAATTGATTTACATCACAATGCACTATTTTATTCCATTAAATGTATCAATTATATACATGGAATATTGGTGATTAAAAATGGGGTGTTACAAGGTGGCTTGGTATTAATCAATCTAAGTTAGGCCTAGTTTAAGGGGTGGCCCTTAGAGTCATTTTCGAACAATCGTGATTAAATATCCCATAATTAATTTAAGTGAAGATTGCTTGCGCCATTACTATGAGGGATTGCTCATTCCATTGTTGAACTCTTTACTTTTCTTATTTCATTAATTCCATCATCATTCCACTTTTATTCTAGAAATCCAAAAATATTTGTTTATAAAGCATTTTAGTTTAATTGCAATTTAGTTGTTAGATAAAAATTTCAAAAATCCTTTATAACTTATTTAATGCCAATCTTTACACTTAGTTTTTAGGTAATTAATAAATGGTTCTTTGAGAGACAATATGAGATTTCACTCTATATTGCAATTCTTGGTTAAAATTTTTGAAGAGGTTACCAAGGCCATAGCACACGCTTCTTTGAACGGGTCACAATCAGGGGATATTTTGTTCAAAATATATTAAACTGACAATATTTAAAAAAATTAGATAATATCTAGAATATTTAACTTGATCAAAATAATAAACTAGAATATCCTTCATATGATCAATCAATAAATATATCTAGATACAGTTTTGAATAAACAAAAGGATATAATATTATCATTTTAATAAAATATCTAGCATATCCAAGAAATGTAACATTCCAAATTTTAGGACTAGAGGCTTGAGAATAAGCCTGAATCAAGTAAACTGCTAAGCCCCAGTTTAGCAAGTGTCACAGTATTAACTCTCAGAAATTGATAATATTCCAGCATATTTTCTTCTATTTTTAACTATTTTTTGGATTCAAATTAAGTATAGAAAGAGTTAATAGAAGAAAATATGTATATCAGAGTAACAAGCCAAAGTTGAAGAAATTCTTGTGTAGAAATATATATTTGTGTGTTTTAGTTCAAAAGAAAAAAATGAGAATTTATGCGTCCTCTCTTTTGTAGGAGGATAGAGACAACTTGGAAAGCCTTTGAAGGATCAAAGAACAATGCTTGTAGCAATAAAGATCAAAGAAAGCTCATGAGCCAAGGAGGAAGGTGTTATGTTGTCGGCTTCAACCAACAATATGTGTGCTGAAGCAAATGGAGATCTAAACTCAATGTGATATGCTTCAGCTAATGACATATGTGCTGAATCAGACGGGGTTAGAACTTACTGTGTCATATGCTTCAGCACTTAACCTTTGGCTGAAGCCAACGAGGATCTGAGCTTACTGTGTCATATGCTTTAGCATATGACAGTGTGCTAAAGCACATGACAAACAGTACAACCATGTGTTTTACTTGCTGAAACGCATGTGGAGGGTTTTTAAGGAAGGGATAGGCCGAAAATAGGTTATTCTACAGTTTTCAAGTGTTCTTTGGAGCTTTGGGTGATAGGGTTTTAGCTTCTTGAACAGTATTGAGCTTGTGTTGAAGTCTAGAAGAGATTTGGGGTTCCAATCCTTTATTTTTCTCATTCTTCTTCTCTTTCTTTACTAGATTCTGGTTATGGCTATAATTATTTTAGATAGTTGTAGCTATTTTATGATTATGTATAGCTAAACTCTTCACTCTAAGATTATTTTGAGACTTTGTATGGATTAAGACTTGATTATTTCTCTCTTTTAGTAGTTTTTGATATATATATATATATATATATATCTATATGTGTGTGTGTGTGTGTTGATTTTATCCTTTGCTTAATGCTTCTAAATATTTGGCACTACAGAAAATATATTTTACAACCCTAGAAGACGTCCCTTTTTAAAAAAGGAAAGTAAAAAAGAAATGCGGTGGCATTTACATAATATAAGAGATGAACTTGAATTTTAGCCGTCTTAAATGTAACTAAAGAGGCCTAAAGGGTAGCTTATAGCGCCCAATTCTCCTTTTTTTTTGGCACTTTCATGCCAAAGGAGGTAAATATGAAAAAAAATAGAATACCTCCTTTAGAGATTCATGAATATATATAAAAAAAAATAGAATAAGCGCCAAAGGAGGTAAATATATATATATAAATAGAATACCTCCTTTGGCGCTTCATAATGAAATGCCAAAGGAGGTAAATATATATATAAAAAATAAAATACCTCGTTTGGCGCTTCATGATGAAGCACCAAAGAAGGTAAATATATATAAAAAATAGAATACCTTTTTTTTTATTTTTTAATTAGGGACGCTAAAGGTGGTGTCCCTAATATTTAAATATTAGGAATATCACCTTTGACATCCTTAATTTTCAATTAGGGATGCCTAAAGTGACGTCCCTAATATTAGGGACGCCACTTTGGGCATCCCTAATTCAAGTTAGAGACACCCAAAGTGACGTCCCATCTTTTTAAATATTAGTGCTGAATAGATTTAAATGGATATTTTCTCACCCCTCGACATTTCTCAGTTTCTTTGAGAGGAATTGTAGAGAGAGACCCACAATCTATAAATTCAAATGGCTTCTTTCAGTTCTTCCTTCGGTGTTCTCGCCATCCTCCCCTCTCTCATCCTCACTCTCATCATGCCCAATCCACCTCTCCCGCTCTTGCCCCTACCTGCTACGGTAATCCTCTTTTTATCACTTCTTAAATCTAACATGTCAGCCTCTGTTTACATTCTCTTTGCATTTGGATTTAACTCTCATTTTGTTTATAATTATTATTATATAATTTTCTTTCCTTTTTCACTATCAGATCTAGTATGGTACATATGGAGATAAAGAGAATGGATTTTTGAATTTAGAAGTTTGACTAAAAGAAGGAAAGTAACATCATTTTAGAGAGGAAAAAAAAGAATTGGTAACCTAAGGAGAAAGGAGAAAAAACAAGCTACTAAAAAGCTAAAGAGCTACATGTTGAAGCTCGTAATCCTCCTCTCTCTATTGAAGCTCGTCACCCCTTAGATATGATCCTTTTTCTATGGTTTATGAAAAATTGCTAGGCAGTGAAAAATATAAATAAATATTTTTTTGAAACTAAAAACCTTTCAACATCCATAATGAATAAGGGACGCTATAGCATACTTTAGGCGTCCCTTTTTTAATAGACGTTAAATGCTATATTTTACTACATTGCTCACATAGGCGTCCCCCTATAAAAGGATGTAGAAAGGGAAAAAAGGGACGTTACAAGTGTTTTCTGTAGTAGTGTGGCCACCATTTAGATTGACTTGTTCATTTGGATTTAACTTGAGAAAGCTAATCTATATGTAGAACTTAGGTAAAATCATGCTAGATTTGAAACTTAGGGATTAAATGGATGGTTTGTTAGTAACATAGAGATATAGTTACTAACCTAGCATTGTCAACTTGAGGTTGTTGCTAAATGAATATTCTCTCTTAATTGTAGCAAGAGATTATGCATATTAAGTGAGGATATAAACTTGGTTTTGACTTAAGAAAGCATAACCAAATGCTTTCAAACCTTGTACTAACACATCGTCATTGTAAACACTAATGGAGAGAAAATTCATCAAGTTTTATGAAATGCAAAGGGGATAAATAATCTTAGGCTTCATCTAATATTTGAAATTAAAGAATTGGTTTTTACTTAGTAATTGTTAGCCTTAGAAATAGTTTTAAATTTCTCTTTCACCCTAACAACATGTTTTAGCTCAACTTAATTGAATTCACTAAGCTTATTGCTTGACCAATTTGTTACTCAAATCCTTGTGGGAATGATCTTTACTTATCACTTTATTACTTGACATGATCCGTGCACTTGCAGTAGCGAACAAGTTTTTGGCATCGTTGTTAGGGATTGGTTTAACAAATACTTTAGTCAACCTTAGGCTTGTGATAGTAGATTTTGCTTGAGCTCTTAGTTAGGTTTATGATTTTTCCTCCATTTTCTTATTTGATAACTTTTGTTTTAGTTTGATACTTGCTTCCTTATTTCTCTTGTAGGTACCATTTTGGTGTATACAATACTTGCACTCGAACGATTTGGTAGTAGTACTTGATGAATTGCCTCACATTGATGAAGATACTGACTCTACATCTGAAACTATGGTAGACAACGAATATGAAAGGGCTACCGTTAATGAATTTGCTAGCCAGAATATGTGAGGTACTTAATCTTGCATTCAGATGCCAAAAATTCAAGCACATACTTTTGAGATCAAGCCGGTCATGATCACAATGCTTCAAATGCATGGGATGTTCTATAGGCTTTACAATAAAGATGCCAACAAGCACTCGATGTACTTCTTAGAAGTATGTGATTCTTTCAAGCAAAATGGAGTTCTTCAAGATGTTTTGTGGCTACGGTTATTCCCTCTTTCTCTACAAGGGAAAGCTAGGGATTAGTTCAACAATCTCCCAGAAGGATCTATAAATTCTTGGGATGATCTTGAGGCTAAATTTAGAGCTCAATTCTTTTTTGATAACAAATCTGTGGAAGCAAGGGATGAGCTTCAGAGCTTCAGACAACATCCAGATGAGCATCTTTATGCCGCTTGGGAGAGATACAAGATGTTGATGAAGCAATAAGCTAATCATGGGGTGGACAAATGGGTTGTGGTCCAAATCTTTTGTACTAGCCTTAATCCTCAATCTAAGGTGATAGTTGATTCTATGACCAATGGAGGCTACTGGAATGTTCCGGTTAATAAGGTGATTCGACTTTTAGGTCAATTATCTTCAAACAATACTCAAGGCAATAATAGGAGGGCTACTAAGGTTGTGCCTAATACAAAAGAAGACTTTTCTTCATAAATTGCAACTATTCTATCTGCTTTGAATAAGTGTTTTGATATGCTAGAGTCACAAATATAAAAGAGTACTTCTTAGGGTATGCATTTTGTTCTTGCCACCCCAATTGTATGTGTTCGTTGCAATTATGTCCACATGCCTAACCATTATTGTCTTTACATGGTTTCTGAATCTGTCAACTACATGGGCAAGTTCCAACCTCCTCAAGGAAACCCTTATTCACAAACTTACAACCGTGCTTGGAGAGCTCATCCTAATTTTTCTTAGAGTCAAGATAGCATCTTGAATCCACCGCATGAGTCTACTCTAGTACTAAGCCTGTTCCTCCACCAGGTTTTCAAATGCAACCAATGAAAATTCCTATTAAGGAAGAGGAGTCTAAAACGGATAAGATGTTAGCCTAAATATTGTCTAATATAGAATCTTCAAGGGCTGAAAACAAGGCTACTTTTTCTCTTCATAAGGCGGCTATTACAAATCTTAAAGTACAAATGGGGCAATTAGCATCACAAGTGAATGCTATGTTAAGACATAGTCTTCCTAGTGAGACCATTCTTAATCCAAAACAGGATGGAAAAGAGGAATGTAAGGCCATTTACTTGAGAAGTGGCAAAGTGTTACCGGATGTGCCTAGCTCAAGTAAACCAAGCCCCAAGAAGAAAGACCATGTGGTTTTTGACATTGATGAGTAGGAGGTCGATAAAGAGATTATAGAAGAAGACAACGATAACAAGGGGCAAAAACAAGTTAAGGGGAGTTTAAATGATGTAGTCAATGGTAAGAAGGTAGATCAAGAGATGAAAGATGAGACGAAGAGGAAGAAACCCACATCTAATGTTGTGATACCTCTACTTCCATTCCCTTAGAGATTTAAGAAGAAGGAAGAGGATACTCAGTTCAAGAAGTTTGTGGATATGTTCAAATGGCTTCATATTAACATTCCTTTTACCGAAGCATTGGAGAGCATGCCCAAATATGCTAAGTTCCTCAAAGATGTCTTATCTAAGAAGAGAAGGTTCAGTGAGTATGAGACTGTAGCCTTGACAGAAGAATGTAGTACGGTTATCCAGAGGAAATTGCCTTTTAAGCTCAAGGATCCAGGGAGTTTCTACATCCCTTATAATGTTGGGACTAATTTCAGTGGTAAAGCTCTTTATGATTTAGGTGCAAGTGTGAATTTAATGCCCCTTGTTGTTTTCAACCAATTAGGGTTGGGAGAGCCAAAACCCATTACTGTTACACTTCCTTTTGCAGGTAGGAGTACTTCTCAACTTAGAGGGATTATTGAAGATTTTTTAGTTAAAGTGGATAAATTCATCTTTCCAACAGATTTTATTGTCATAGATTGTGAAGTTGATTGGAAAATTCCTCTAATATTTGGGCGTCCATTTTTAGCAACTGCTAGAACCCTAATCTATGTTGAAAAGGGTGAATTACTATGCAAGTTAAAGATGAGCATGTTACTTTTAATATGAACAAGCTAATGAAGTCTTCTAATGAGGATGAATAATGCTTCTTAGTTGAAGGGGGAGAAATGTCACATACCAAGTTTTGGGACTAGAGGCTTGAAAATAAGCCTGAATCAAGTGGATTGCTAAGCCCCAATTTAGCAAGTGTCCCAGTAAAGTATAATTGTATTCCTTAAAATTCCGTACACTTTGGTGGAATTAAAGGGAATAAAATAGGGAAATCAAGAGCACATGAAAGGATGAAACCAAGCAATTAGAGGTCACACACACAACATAGTTATTTGGAACACAAGTTAGTGTTGCTACCAGTGAATTTCCTAGTGAGGCAGTCTTGTTGTGTGACACTTTTAAATGGGAAACTAATGTCTAAGAATTATGAAACTTTTCAAAATGAAAGTAGACTTATCAAGCTTTAATTTGATAAGTGATACAAGTCATTTGAAACTTTACACAAAGAGATATGTATTTTTAGAATTAGCCCATTAAAACTAATAATTTTCTGGGAATGAAGAGCTTCCATTTGGCCAAATTTTATATTTTTCATTACAACTAAACTTAATAAGAGTCACATAGCCTTTAGAACCACACAAATTGGATTTCTAAAAAATTAGATATGAATTTTTAAAGTTTGATGAAAATTCTACCCAGTTTTTCAGCTAGTGTGAAAATGAAAATAAATGTATGGATAAAATGGTTATTTGACCAGTAAAGCAAAATGAAATTATTTTTCTCTTCAATTGGCTAGTAATTTCGGTCAGCATGAAGAAAAAGGAGGGAACTAATTTACTTAGTTGATATTTATTCAAAAGGGAATTAATTGTTACCAAGTAAAGTAGACACATGGAAATTTTTGGCATTAAACACTAATATGTCAAAAAGCAAGAGAGATATTTTGGCAAACCATTAACCCTTCTCTTCCTCATTAATTCGATCAAAGAGGAAAGCAAGAGGAACATATTCATTTGGTTATATAATTTCAAGAAGAGGAAAAAAACAAGAGCCAATGTAAAACAAGCATATGTATTAAAGTAAAAAGCAAGAGGGAGATATTATGACAACACTTCATTACCTCTTCATTCCTCTTCATTTTTGGTCATCACCATTCAAGAGAGAGAGGAGTGTTCAAGAGCTGAAAAACACAAAGAACAACTAGGGTTTCAAGAAGGCACAAATTCAAGGTAAGAGCTTGAAATTAAGTTGCTTATGCCTTCTAAACTACTTATAACTTCCTCTAACCTCTTCTTTTTCTTGAAAATTATGTTTAGCAAGCAAAATCAAGAGGGAAGAGAGAGTGAAAAGTGACACCTAGAGAGAGAAAGCCAAGAAATCAAGAGGTAATCTCCAAAATCTTAATCCTCTTGGTTAGTAGATTGTTGTTGTGGTGGTAGTTGTTAATTTATGGTTGTCTTGGCTTTGTTTAGATGATTAGGATGTATAAACTTTAAGGGGGAGGTGCTACCCAAATATTCATTAATCATATGTAAAAGGTGTTTAATGGGTTAATCAAGTGATTAAAGGTGCAAAGAAGGAGGTTTATGGATTAAAATCAAGAAAACATATTTTCCTTTAATTATCATAATTTTTAGCCAGGGGCTGTATAGGGTGTTTGGACTGGAATTTCATCAATTTGATAGTTTGATTGTGTTTATAAGAGGAAATTGCGTAGGGTTCATGTAGAGTTTGAAGTGTTAAAAGTCCTAGAATGTGAAATGACAAAAATGCCCTGAAAACTCTAAGTTCGGGGCTGACAAAGGTAATTTCATAATTTAGGCTTGAATTTGACCAATCAGAGGTTAAAACTGGATTTCATACTCAAAATTGTATAGAAATAATCCAGATCATAATTTTTGGTACAGTACAGTTACATCGGGTACAAAGGGGCGTGGACTGAGTCCCAGGGGTATTTTGGTAATTTTTTCCATTTTTAGTCAAGATAACCAACATTGTGAGTCTAAAGTGAGTTATGAATGAATAATAACTCATTTATCCTAAATTTGAATTTTAGGATATATTAGTAGCCCGAGCCGATACGGAGCTGGATCGATTGTCAGGTAAGGAAAGGGCATGTTCCAGGTAGTAATACTTTCTTTTATGCACTATATGATTATTAAATGTTTGAGTATGCCATTCTCTATAACATGAGTCAAGTTTCTTGGACACACAAATTAGCCTAGTTATGGTCAGGGACCCAGTAGGGGCGCCAAGTTAAGCCAGGGTTTAAGCATATCGTTTGGCCTTGGACAGTGTATACACAACAATCTATCATCTTATACAACATGGTGCATGACATATTTATTTTCACATCATATATATTTGATTGTATGTTACTATTGAGATTCTCCGAATCTCACTCTTTCCATAAATATATTAAGTTTCCAGTAGCAGGCAGCGACTCAAACGACAAAATGGTAATTTTTGGCAATGAAAGGATCCGGACCAGTATGGGAGAGGCAGTCGGTTATGTAATACCTTATTTCTAATATCCCCAGATGAGTGCAAAGGAGGAGTGAAATCACTTATTGAACCAGGATCCGGTCCCGGATTAAAGAAACCTTGGAAAATGTTCACAATTCCCAAATCTTTCTCAAGATTTGAACCTGGGATTGGTAAGGGTTACTGAGAGTAATAAAAATTTTCCAAATAATTTCACAAACATTCACTATCTCCCTAAGTCTCATTGGTACTTAAATCCATTTTATCAAAGTGTGTGAGTGTGCCTTTGCTTACGTTTTATGATACATTCATTAGTTAATGTATCTTCTTTTAATCAGAAGCATTATCACTTATCAATTTACTGTTCATTTACTAAGCTACTGGTACTACTGGATCAACTACTGTACTGTTGTCACGTTTACATAGTTATGCACATTATATACAGTTCCAAAACACCCAAAATATCAAAAACAGATAGCCAATAGTAAATCGAATCTTTCTTACTCTAGTCTCTTGCTACCTGCATTTACCTTCTTGCCCCTCGAGCTGTCTTCCTGTATTGTAAAGTGGTTTTGGAAAAAGAGTGAGATTCAAAAGAATCTCAGTAGTAACAAATAACCAATCATATAGATATAATATCACAAAGCATGCCACACAGTCATCATACAACAGAATCATCATAACAACATTCAGTACATCACATGCAGTTTATATATCACTATAGCGTTAGGTATATCACAAGCCCTCAAGGGATACCTGCATAAAAAGGCCCTGGGCATCCACTCGTGCATTACAGAATGTTATTGGCCTGAGCGTCCACCCGCGTAAAAAGGTCCCGGGCAACCACCTCGCATAACCAGAATGTGCCAGACAATTCATAATGAGCACATAAAACATACAGTGTATCTTATAAATATATGGAAGACAGGTTAATACCAGGTCGCTTCCCTTGAGTAATGTCTAATAGTTTCTTTGAGCTCGGGAAAGTCTTAAGTTTCAAACAGCTATTAGGTCTTATAATTAGAATTACAGACGAAAGGTCATTACTTAATCCAATCCTTTTTGTATAATGTAACTAAATTATTCTTGGTTTAGCTTGTTGGTTGTCATTTAAGTCACTTATGTAGCCCTTAGAAGTCCTAACCAATGCCTATGAGGTTGGGAAAGATCATATCAATACTACCACTAATTTACCCTGCATTGTATGGCACTAGAAACAGCATAGTTGGTGTTTCTTCTCTCTAAAGTAATCTTTTATATCATTAGATTGTACATGCATATCTACCCTGCCCCCATGTTGGACAACAAGATAAGGGTTGACAAATGAGAATTAGACCCTATCTGTATCCATTAAGATGTCATAGTACAAGTGCCTGTATAAAACAAAAAATGTCATTAAAACCAAAAACTTAAATGATAAATAATAATAATAATAGTGATAAACAATAATGATAAAGTACCTAATCCAAATGTTGATAACCGAACACTAACCCATGCATGATTAAATATTTTATCCAATACATCACCATTAATATAATCAGCTAAACCACTAGCACTGTAGATGTGTCTATCAAAATGCAATTGCATACCACCTTCGCGGATCAAATTAGGTGCAATCGATACTAATTGATCGTGATATAAGGTCATTTTTCTTTTGCTCTGTTGGCTAGTTGAGGCTTTTGACTTTGGTTGTGTTGTTGAACACTTTGAAATGTTGCCATATAGTTGGATTTGTTTTCCTTTAAACTGTCTACCCTACAAAAATCATGAAATTAAATCATGTAGTTTTACATAGAAGTGAAAAGGAAAAGTAAAAGGGAATTGTAAATGAACTACCTTTTCACATGGCTCGACAAGATCTATTGGCCAAGCAACATAGCCACCTACAACATATTTCAGCATTATTTCCTCATCCCAAGAAGGGATTAGTAAGAGCGCATCTTCATTCATGCAAATGTCAACCCTTACTCGGAGTGTGTTGTCGGGCAATAATGAATTGTGCAGTGTATCATTATTAGTGTTGTAGGTAACACCTACTGCAATCATGTGCTTGGAATGTTGACTCGCCCTATGGAAAATAGAGTTAATATATTAAAGTTCGCTAAATTATAATGTAACAAAAAGTTAAGTAGAGAAGAAATTAGATTGTGTTCGAATCAAAAGGGACTTTAAGCATGGAAGTGTAACTATCTCTAACACTTGGGGGCTGTCATAGGTGGCAAAATTTGTGTTACCCTATACTGCACCAAGTGTTCAGTTTGTGTTCTCAACTGCTCATTTTGTTCCTGCATCAAACGTATTTGTTCCTAAAATTGTTCTTCCATTTGTTGCTTAAAGCACATTTGTTTGTGAAGTTCTTGCATTCGATGCTTGAAACTAATCATCTCCTCGCGCAGCTACAATACTTCACTCTTATTGGAGCACTTCTGACATCTGAAGTATAATGTTTGGGTGACTGAAAAACCAGTACCTCAAAGATAATCATCATACTCAGGTACTCTTAGCGCTCTGCTCAACAAATCATCTTGACCAACATAGCTCGTCAACTCAAGCTCCTCCTATGTCATTAATCTCTATCATAAAAAGAATTACAACAATATTAGTTATTGTAAATCATATTCATTTAAGTAAAGCTAATTATTTATTGTATGCATAATCTAATACTTACACAATATTCAACTACTCTTTTTGCTTCTTTACTACGAATTTCACCTTTCTTATTTGTGCAACCGGCTACCCATAGATCATGTTGTGGTACCTATGTAATATCTAAATTTGATTCTTCTATATGCATATCAAAGTTAGTTGAAGTTAAGAATATTCATATAATTTCAAACTTAGATACATATGAAATAATCATTAGTTATTACAATTTTTTTTTCTAACTGTTCGTATGAAATAAGTCCTTGTGTGTATTGGTATGCCATGTTAGTCATGTTAGAGCAATTTTTTTGCTCAACCCCTATTTAAATCCAAATAATTCATGTCAAACTCCTTAATATTTTGACATTTCTTAGAGTGTCAAAGCGCAGTTCAATGGGCATAATAAAGTAAT
Source organism: Albizia julibrissin (assembly GCA_037074505.1). Lineage (NCBI taxonomy): Eukaryota > Viridiplantae > Streptophyta > Magnoliopsida > Fabales > Fabaceae > Albizia > Albizia julibrissin. Next base: position 14,863,891 of record CM073481.1, on the reverse strand, counting down.
ACATTATACTGATATAAAATTCTTGATTACGTTACATAAATCCCTACAGGGTTTTTACATACTTTGAGCCACTTCTACTTGCTGAATAAATTTTAAATTTATGGAAAGGGTGAGATTCATACGAATCTCAATAGTAACAAGCTATCAATCATATAAAATGTGAAAAGTAAACATGCAATGCAAAATTTATCATGATGCAGCAATCAAAATGCTAATCACATATCTAACAATATTTAGGAATAAATGATGATTTTATCTGGATCAAAATGATCATTCGTTCCTGAAGTGCATAAATCATAACCTCGTATATAGGAATTCACCTATGTATTGTGATCACACCTATAACTTAGAGTAGGAATTCACCTGTCCTTACTTATCAATTCACTCAACTGGGTCCACTTGGCCACATGGTACCTTGGTTATCCCATAGGGTGGTACTACTAATCGCCCACACCCAGTGAGTGCTCATACCATATGCAACACATTGAATAGAATATAGCAAACAATGCATATTAACATTCACATAGAATATGAGAGGATAGAGTTATTACTTGGACTCTTTTCCAATGCCTAGCTACTATCGGTCCTTTAAAACTTGGACCAATTAAAAACAAGCACTTGGAAAGGAAAAAGTATGAGGAGGCAATTGATTAAATCCATAATCTTCTCTTTCTCTTTATTTTCGACCAAAATCTGTACCCAAGAGAGAGAGAGAGAGCTCAAGTTAAAGGTTGAAACAAGAAGAGGGGTCTTAGGGTTTCAAAGCATAAACCAAGATAAGAACTTGCAAAACTTAGTGATTCTTGCCTTATAATCACTCTACAATCACCTCTAAACTCTTCTCCTCCATGAAATTCATGTTTAGCAAGCAAAATCAAGAGGAAAGACAGAGTCAATAGTGATGTTTTAGAGAGAGAAATTTAAGAATCCAAGAGGTAATCTCATAAATTTGCTCCTCTTGTGATATATGTTATTGTTTTGGTTAATGTTATGGTTTTGACATTGTTTTTGCTTGATTTGTAAATTTGGGCTGAAGCAAACCCCAGGGGAAATGCTGCCAAAATTTCCTCTAATCATGTTCATTTAGTGTTTAAGTAGCTAATCATGTGATTAGAAGAGATATGGAAGTGATTAAGCAAGAGAAATCAAGAAAACACATTTTCCCTCCTTAAACCCTAACTTTCTGTTTTAAATAGGACATGATGAAGTAGTTGGAATTTTGTAATTTTGATAGTTCCATTGGATTTACAAGGAAAAATTGTGTAGGAAAGCATGTGTTCATGATTTTTGGATGTTGGTATACAAATTTAGAAATTTATGAAGTTGAATGTGCATGTTGTTTGATCTACTTCCTGTGAGTTAGTGATATTGTCCAATAAATTTTTGGGGCCAAACTTAGTCCAAATATTATGAAATTTTATAGGATTATATTAGACATGTAGAGCTTTAAATTTGTAGGTAGTACACAATTTTTGAATAAGTATATTAAGAGATATGATTTTCCAAATTTTAGCCTTGTTTATGGAATGTAATCTGGAACAGGGGAATTTAGGCGAATTTCTGGTAAAATTATTATGACAATGGCCAGGCCTAATTATTTTTCCTTAACATAAAATTTAAATATTTTCAATTAGGATTTGGAATTAGTCAATTTGGAATTTCCTAGAATTAATTATAATTTTCCAAAATTGACTGAAAATCTGCCAGATCTAGAAAAAATTATGAAACTGCACTGTGTAGAATTGTACTCTACAAAAATTGTTAAAAATTTGATAGAGAACAAAAACAATGATTTTATAATAAGTTATGAATAAATAATAACTCATTTATCCTATATTTGGAATTTAATGATATACCGATAGCCCGAGCCAAAGACGGATCTGGACCGATTGTTAGGCAACGAAAGTACACATTCCAGGTAGTAACACTTTCTTTCATGCATTAAGTGATTATCTATATATGTTGAGTATGCCATCTTCTGTAGCATGAGCACATTAGCCTAGCTGTGATTTAGGATCCAGTGAAGGTACACGCAAACAAGCCAGGTTCTAAACAGTCGTTTGGCCTTGGACAGTGTATACACAATAGTCTATTATCTTGGACAACATGGTGCATTAAATTTATTTTTATATCGTATATGTTTGATTGTATGTTACTACTGATATTCTCTGAATATCACCCTTTCCATAAATGTATTAAGTTTCCTGCAGCAGTGTCAGCTAATCCACAAGTGCACGGGTCGCGTCAAGTAATAAAGTGATGAGTAAGATATCGTTCCCATGAGGATTTGGTTCCAAAACCCGGTTAAGTAGAGTGTAATATCCCGAATTTTGGGAATAGAGGCATAAGATTAAGCATGGATTAAGTGGACTGCTAGACCCCGGTTTAGCAAATGTCTCTATGAGGTATGTTTAAATTCCCCAAAATTCCTTTATATCCTTGGATATTAAAAGGAATTATATTAGTAAGCTAAAGAGCTTATGGAATAACAAAAAGAAGTGATTGAAAGTCACACATAATATAGTAAAGTGGAACACAAAGTAATTTTGCCACCGGTGAAATTCCCGGTGTGGCAGTGGTTATTGTGTGACCTGTTTTGATAGGTAAATGAGAGTGAAAACTTATGAAACTTTCCAGAACGAAATTAGACTTATCAAGCTTTAATTTTATAGGTCATATAAGTCATTTGGAGTTGTACACAAAGAGAAATGAATTTTTGAAGTTAGCCCAGCGAAATTAATTATTTTCTGGAATAGCATTCAAAGATTAAAATTCTGGAAATAGTGAGCTTCCAACTGGCCAAAGTTTATATTTTTTCTTAAAACTAGACTCAATAAGGGTCACATATCCTTTGGAATCACTCCAATTGGACATTTTTACAATTAGATATGAATTTTCAAAGTTAATGAAAAATCTGCAGAATTTGGTATTATATGTGAAAATTCAATTTTTGGGCGAATCAGAGGGTGACACGTGGCAGATGAAATACCTGATTCCTATATCCATTAAATCCATCATCTTCTTCACCATTTCTCACGGAAAAACTGACCAGAAGAGAGAGAAATGAGAGTGACGAAAATGGAGGGAAGAAAGAGAGAGGAAATTCTTTCCTTCGAAACACTGCCGAAACGGCATCCTCTCTCAAAGTACCCTTCAAGAAACTTCTCCTACTCATCGAGATCTTCATTTCTACGGTTTTAGATTTTCATTTAGAAGTATTTGGTGCCATCTCCCTTGCCGGAGTATTTCCGAAATTCCGAACCATTTGTGGAAACGGGTAGAGGTAAGCGTAAGCTTCCTTTTTAACCGATTGGTTTGTTGTTTGGATGAGTATAAAGGAAGTTGGGTACTATTCATTGATGGTTTAAAATGGTATTTCAATGGCTAAATCATGTCTAATGAGTGTTTAAATAGCTAATCATTTGATTAGGAGTAGCAAGGAGGTGATTAAGCCAAAGAAAACGAGAAACCGACAAACTCTTTATGAGAACTATAAATTCCTGTTTCTGTTCTGGATTTTTCGTGGAGAAGGAGTAGAAATTTTTTAATTTTGATGCTTCCATTGGCTTTAGGAGGCAAAATGGTGTAGGTATACAAGTGCTCATGATTTTTGGATGCTTGTATATGAATTGGGAATTTTTAGAAATTGATGAATAAATGTTGTGTAATTCGTTGTCTGGAAGCAGTGTTGTTGTACACGTGCTTTCAATAGGCAAAAATTGTCTGAAAATTCCTAAAATTTCCAGATGAAAATTAGACACAAAGACCTTAAATTTGATAGGTCATAATGCTCAATTGGATTTGTGTGCTAGAAGTTCTACATTTTTGAAGTTAGGTCATGCAAAACTGGAATTTTCTGGAATAGTATGTTTTTGCATGATGTTTCAGGGACCAAACATTATCCAAAAATTCTCAAAATTTCCAGAATTAAATTAGAGACATAGAGCTTTAATATGATGGGTATTTTGTAATTTTTGGACAAGTATGCTAGGATATATGAATTTTTGAATGTCTGCCCTATTTTCTAGAAGAACATCTGAAACAGTTGGTGTTTGGAAAAATTCTGGGAATGGTGTAGTAGTGGCGTTTAAAATCGAGTATTTATATATAAAACTAAACTTAAATTGCTTCAAATAGAGCTTTGAATCACCTCAATTTGAATTCTATAGAATTAATTATGATTTTTCAAAATCTGGTAAAAAATGCTGGTAGATTGAGTACCATGCGAATTTGAGTAAGAAATTGGCCAAACATAATTGGAATGAACTCCAAAGGTGAAAGTAAGCCTATAGGGCTAATGTGGGCCATTGGGTATTCAATTTTCATGGCTCTAATGATGTTATCACTTGCCTAGGCCATGAAGTGATAAAGAAGAAGCAATGGTTGGCGGATCAAGGGACAAGAAGAGAAGGACATAAAGTCCGAGAGGTAGTGAACTTATCTTTTCTGCATGTATGTGATATGTATGTCTTGCATTGATTATGTGACTGCTTTACCTATTTGTGTGGAACATGTATGATTGGTTAAAGCTCTGTTATATTTGTGTAATGGCCATATGTATGTCATAACATCGAGCATGCAGTATGTCATTATGTTGGCATGCAATAGTATAGGCAAGCATGTCATGCATTCATATATATCTGGCATGCATAGTGGTAATGTTTGCTACTGAGATTCTCTCGAATCTCACTCCTCCCAAACAACCATTCAGACAAGTGAGCATTGGAAACATGCTGAGAACAGAAAAGAGGTATGCACGAAGAGGACTGTTGCTGGTTGTTTGAAGGTCTGTAAATATTGTGTAAACCCCTGGTGGGGGATACTTTTGTATTAGAATCAAGCAATAGTGTATTAATACTATCAGTATATTCATGATATTCCTGTGTGCCCACTGAACTACGCATTGCTACTCTGAGTAAGGTCAGTAATAAGGGATATATGAGGCGGGTCCTTTACATAGAGAGTATCGCAGTTTCGCCTAATTTGAGTTAGACAATTATCACAGTGGAGGAAAAACAAAATTATAAACTAAAAAGAAAATATAAACAAATGATTCATGGACTAGAAAGGATAATGCAGTGGAAGTTATGATTGTTTATCCCCTTGCATTTCATAGGTACTCATTCAAATCCCCACGATATGAGCTCTTAAGGATGGATTATACTAACCAAGGTAACTAATTTACCCATAAGTGCTCTCGTAAGTCTCCAAATAGGTGTTTAGCTTAATTAGTTCATTAATCTCTTAATTGAAGAATTAAACCTAGCCTACATTGCAGAACCTATGTGGCTATATGGGGTCAATGAGTGTATCTCTACCTCATCAACAAAACCATCCATCTCTAGCTACACATGTTCATAAAACCTAAAAGAAACATGACATAAATCAATTACAAAACAGAACAAAAAGGAAAGACAGCAGAAGGAGAGGAGAAACCAAGAAGAGAAGCTCAAATCTCTTTAAATCTTCAACATCTAGCCTAATCTCCACCTCCAAGCTCCAAACCCTAGCAGAGCATTGCCTCCACGGCGCCTCCCAGGTCCAAAATGCGTCTCTGCTTCAAGGTTTTGGTATTTTATGCCCTAAAAATCCGTTCTGAATCAAAATGTTTAGCTACTATTTTTAGGCTTTCGCCGCAGCCAAAATCTTTCTGGAAGATGTTTGGCCGCGACCAAAAAGTTTCTGGCACAACTTTGGCCACGGCCAAACTTCCTTGATGATGTTGGCTGCGACCAAGCTTCCACATGAAGCTTTTTGGCCTTCTTCATCCTTTTCTTGTTCTTCTATGGTGCTTTTAATATAATGAAATATATAAAAACAGTGTTGATATGATTTTAGTATAATTATAGGGCTTAAACAGAGAAATTACACTTTTTTATCATCAATACCACTGGGCACATTAATTTCGCACATTTATCATCTATTATCTATGAATTTATCCAAAATGTATGCAAAACTAAAGGTAAATGTGCCACTTTGACAGGAGTTTCATGATGTTAACGCACCCCCAAACTTAAACTATTACTCGTCCTCTAGTAAAACCCATCGGGCAATAAAAGAGTTGGATTAATTAATCATTGACTTATAGCACATGCATGATATTGTCCTCATTGGATGCTCAAGATGTTATACTCTATAGGAAAAACAATGAAATATAATGGAATGCAAGATTTATAAATTAAAACAAGTTTCTCAAAAACTTTCAAAATGTGTGTGTGTGAGGAGAGTTGGACAACAATTCTCTTGCAGATATTAAAATCAAATGCAACACTTCAATATGTATAAATCAAACTCAACATAAGATCTCTAAATAATCATATCATCCTATCTCTCCCCTAATAGATCTTTCCACACAATTTCAAAATCAATGGGACTTTTATAGCTTGTAATGTGGCTAGTGGTTAAGCTTCTTAGAAGAATGGGAAAAATAGAGGATTCAAATCTCTTGAGGTAATATGACAGTACATAACTCCTCTCTTTGAACTACACAAAATTTTCTTTCCAGAAGTCTAAGCACTCCCCCAAACTTATCTCGAATTGAATGCCTTTGCACTCCAATTTTTATTGAATTAACACTCTTTCTTTTTCTTCTTCTTCCTCTTCTTTTATATATATATATATAACAGAGGAATGAAAACAAACTAACAACCATACACTATATTTCTTATACCCAGCTTTTCAATACATAACTCTTCTAACTCCCATACCAATCCTTACTTCCCATAATCCTTACCAAATCATCATTCATCTCAAGATTAGGGTAATTCATGGTTTTTTAGGCTGCAAAGGTTAAGGTTTAGTGTAGGTTTTCAAAAAGAAAATTTATATAGCTTTTTTTAAAGGCTCAAATGAGGTGCAAATGGAATAATTTTCATAGATAAGCTTGAAAGGCACAATCGCATTTGAAAGAACATGCCCAAATTATTTTTCAAAAATGTGTGAAATTTTCATTTCATTTCAAGATATTCCAATGTGAGTTCTAAATTTCTTCAATGATGAAGGAATATACATACCAATTTGCTACATAATCTCCCAACAAAAGCATTCAAGTTATTTTCAACTCTTGTGCATATTGTTTATTCTGAAAGCATTCAGGAAACAAGCTTTAAAATCTAAATCATGCAATAAAAAATATTTGCCATTATTTCCCATAAAAACATAAAATCTAAGCATCATTTCTATCATTGGATCATACATTCATTATCAAAGATAATTAATCAATCTAACTCAACTTTTCAAAATAGAGGACAAGAAATAGTCAACATTTTAAAACTTGAAATCCTTGTCAAATATTGTTGGCCGAGGCCAAAATCTCTTACCATAATTTAGCCGCGATTAAATGTTTTTGGCCGCGGCTAAGATCTTCAGACCCCCTTTTTATGTAGTTTCAGATTTTTGCACTCAATTTTCACACATTGGAGCATATTTAACATGATCAAAGGTTTAAGCAATGCAAAATTTAATACCCAAAGCAATATAAAACAATAAGCATACTTTGAGTAGAGGTTAAAGAAGTGGTGATTCAACGATAAACATTCTTAATAATATAGGGCATGTCTATATGATATAAAAATCAATAAAAGAATGGTAAACACGAGACTTCCCTGAAAATGTTCATCTAGTATCCAATTGCTCCATCCTTCCTTCATTCCATATTTGTTGCACCTTTCTTCTCATGGGTTTTATTCTCATCATGGGTTGCCTCCCAAGAAGCGCTAAATTTATAGTCTTCAGCCAGACTATGCTACAAAATAGCTAATCATAAGTGTCAAAAATTTTGATCACTACATCTTCATTCCTCTTCAGGCAGTGAGGTTTGACGATGAATGGGTGCTCATGAATCACCTGTACTTCATCAATCATCAGTAATTTCAAAGTACAAGAATTTAAAAAATTAAAAGAAAGAAAAACACAATTATTCACAAAAACTAAACTAGAAACGTTTAAAAAATTAGAATAGCCAATAAAATCTACATGGCTCTCATCAGTAAAAGCCAAAACAAAATCAACTTGACTCTCATCAGTAAGAGTCACAATAGTAGTAGGAAAATCAAGATCACAAATTATAGGGATTTCCTCTTTAATTTCCTGTTCAGAACAACAAGGTGCAGGTTCTAGAATCGAAACCTCAGCTGAACAATTGGTTTTCTCCTCCTCCACATTAGTTTTCAATACAGAATACTCCTCAGAAGTGTTGTAAACTATTGACAACACTTCTTCACTATCCATAGTCACTTGTTTACTTGAGTTTTCATGAAAATTTTCAGTTTGTTGCAAAGACTCAAGTGTTTAAGCTATTTCACTCACATGCATTGTTAAATTTTCAAGAGCAGGTGCATGTTCATGAAATTTTGTTTTTGACCAATCCCTCATTTCAGTTACATTATCAAGAATAAGTTGAAGCTTTTCCTCTATTGAGGGTTTCTTCTCATGAATGAGGGTGGTTTCATCTACAAATGAATTGAGTAAAGTATGAGGATGTGATGTATGTGAAAAAGAAGAATTAGGATCCTAATATAATGAGTGATTTTGATTCCCATGAAGGCTAGTGTTACGAGTGTAGGATGGTGTATTTAGAAGTGCAAGTGTACACTGTCGGAATCAAGTAATATAGAAGTGAGTAGAGTATTGTTCCCACGAGGATTGATCACTAAGTACCAAAATTGGTAATTTTAATTCTATTTAGTCGGTTGATTAGTTGTGATTGAGATTGCAAGACAGAAATGATGAAATATGAATACAAGTGATATAAAGACAAATATGAGAAAAAGCCCTAGGGATTAGATTTCACTTAATAAATTCCGGATTGAATCACTTATCTATTCTAGTCCAATTTATTCCACATGATTGATAGTCGAGTTTCCCTATTTTAATTACTAGTCTCTTCCAAGGTCAAGTAATTCTATAATTAATTGCTAACCCAATATATTCCTATATGAATTTAAGCAATCAATCATGCATTAAGATTTATGGAACTCAGTTAAGACTACATAACCCATATGAATATATTCCTATTTCATATGCAAATTATGGTTTTAATTATAGGATCCACACACATGTATCTCCTTCCGGTCTCAACATACATATTGAAATCATCCAAAAGGTGGCCAATCAATTGTAAGCATTAAGAGCAATAATTAAAACTCAATCATGAAAGAAAAATTAAAACTAGATTTAATAAGTTAAGATTCAATCCGTCATTCATAAGCTACTGTCATCACCCTAGGAAAAGGAAAATTTAGCTCATGATAAAATTAAAAACAAAACCAAAATATATTACAAACATCATAAATATTGAATAAAAATTAATTATAAAAACATAAAAATACAACTACAAGATGCATGAAAATGGAAAATCTAGCCTACCATATAGGAGGTAAAACCATCCATGTAGGTGGCAACCTATACCATCCATAAAGGAGGACTACCTAGGCCTTCCATATAGGAGGTAAAACCATCCATGTATGAGGCATGCAAGAAGTAAAAAAATGCAAGAAATAAATTCTAAAAATAACAAATCTCTCTCTTCCTTCCTCCTCATTTTAGGGTGCCAAGAAGCTCTATTTATAGGCTTCATTTTCGGACTGCTACAGTGATTTGCTACAGTGAACAGTACCCGCATGAACAGTGCATAATGAATAGTACCACGTGAATAGTACTTTTCCTTAAATGCCTTCTTTAATTCTTTTTAATCCGGTACTATCCATGGCTGCAAGAAATCATTATTTATTTATTAATTACACCCAAATTGATTACATTCAGCTCAAATATAGTCCACAAAATCATCATATAAGGGAAAATGAATATGCAAATATTTTACTTATGAAATTCCCCTACACTTAGCTCTTGGACGTCCTCAGACAAGAAAGAGTAACTAATAAGTGCTTCCAACAAAATCAGAAGTGTCAAGTCATAAACAAGGACACAATTAAAGAATAAAGAGATCATAGTATTCTTGAATCAATAAAAGTATAAACTGGTAACTTCATTTGAAAATAAATGAACCGAATTCATAATTGTGGCTCATTCTCTCAATCTCTCAAGTGTTTTAGGGTAAGTGTTTCGCTCAAATTCACCTGAAAAAATTGCACTACCATAAGCTTGCCAAAAATCTCAATCTCCACTACCTAATTCACATACATAATTCAAATCAAAAGGACTTATTAAAGGTTGTAATGGGGTTAAGGTAAAAGGAATGTAAAAAGTGATATGAAGGGCTATTTTTACTAAGTAAATAGAACAATTGAAAAATAGGTCATCTTATGAATAAACCTAGCCTATCTCATCCCAACAACCCATAATTTACATTTTTTTTTCTTTTTCTTTTTCTTTTTTTTCTTCTTTTTTTTAAACAACTTCTACACTTTTGTGGTTGATGATATATAGACCCCCACACTTGTCAAAAGCCCATTTCACATAAATTTCAAATGCTCTGTTAATCTTTCGAATTCAGTGAAAGTACTTGATAAATCATTAAAACACATATTAATAGGTTGAGAATAAAGAAATAATCAATTAGGCTCAAAGGGGCTTATCAATGGTATCATTGCAAGGTTGGCTATTTGGCTCTGGCTAAACAAAATGAATGCCTTTATCATTTTTGAATGTGCATGCGACATGTAATTTCAACTAGATTTAAAGTAAGTTCTAGAGTGACAACTTAATAGGTGAATATCACACACAAGAAAGATAATCACTATTAATCATATAGGCTTTAAAACTCACGGTTAGGGACTTTCAAATTCAGCTCATTCAATCTCAAAATTCATCACCAAATTCAACAATCAGTTATTCAATCATGCTATAAAATCTCTAAACTCAATTGATCCATGCTTCAAACTTATATACTTCTTAAAATCATTGAAAAACACTTAAATAGAATAATTTTTTATTAGGTCGGACCTTTTTTTTTTTAAAGATGAAATAACAAAAAAAATACAACTAATAAGATGCGTCTCAAGAGTTAAGAATAACTCTTTACTCTGCCATCTATGCATACCCCATACATCTAATGGTTTTACTAACTAACTATCTAATGGAGAAACTATGCACTATTTTTTTTAATAATCCTCCCCCAACCTAAATCAAACATTGTCCTCAATGTCTTCTAAAGATTAAAGAAGATTTTTTTTTGAAAACATAAACAAACAATAAAGTAAACCAAAATGCTAAGAGTAAAACCATTAAGATTAAGGAAAGTTTACAACCGGAGAGTGGTATCTGGATTCTGCTTCTGACTGCTATCTGAAGATTGCCCACCTTTTTCTTTTACTAATAGATCTGGTTGAGGTTCATAGATTTACAGTTTATCTAGTAGTTGATCAGCAGTTAGTGCAGAAATGATGGAATGTTGAGTCGCTTGGGGTATGAATCCTGTTTCCACAGCATGATCAAGAAAAGACAACAGGTTATCGTAAAAACCATTAACATTTAACAATCCTAATGGTTTTTTATGAAAGTTTAGTTTAGCCCAATATGCAATGCTAGAGATCCCATCCAACGTTTCAAAACCACCGGGTAGAGCGATAAAAGCATCAGCACGGTAAAACATGCGTCCCATTCGTTCAGGCAGACTTGAAACCTCTAACTCTTGGCCTAAGAAGAAGAATTGATGTTCTAACTCCTTTATCCTTACACACAAACCTGTGCTACCATTAATGGTTGCAGGAATAGCCATACTTAACTTCAGGCGCTCGTAGACAAAGTTGATTTTCCTAGCGGCTAGTGCACGTCCCAGTTCCTGTGCTGCAGGTATAAACTCTCCATTCTTTCCTGAGTCAGTTTCACCAAAAATGCATATAGATTTAAAACTGCATTTTAGAGTGATACCACTCCTCTCTTTTTCTCTATCAGACATTTTGTGTTTTTTTACAAATGGAAGATTACATATTTATATTACAAAAACAGCGACAACAAAATCATACAAATCACACATTTTTCAAAAAAATTTGAAAAAAATTTCTGACACGAATGACCAGTGGGCCACTGTGCGAAGAAATTAAGTAAAGTGAGTAAAGAAAGTCAAAAGTTACTGAAAAAGATAAGACAGATTGACAAAAGCAAGATTATGTACAGTAGTTGTGATTGTGGCTCACATCTTCCTCTGGTTTTACGTCCAGTAACGGCTTAAACGCTTTCTATGAATCGAGGATTTGCTTCCCATCCAGTTTTCTTATAAACTGGAAAACAGGGTCTTTTAACGTCAGATTCCCAAGACGGTAGCGCTCTTTTTCTTTGTTGAATATATCTAATAAATCAAGAAGAACATGATGAACATCACCACTAGGATGCGTCTCAAGAGTCTGAATGATATCATCCAATGACTCCTTACTCAGTCCATCCTTTATAAATTGGATTTTATCTTCTCGATTTATAGAAACCATACCTTTACTCCTACAGCGCTGATCACAATTCTACCTTGCACATTTAGGACAAACCTTCATTCTTTTAGCTCTTCTCTTTTTGGAGTAAGAGCTTCTTCCCATACCTGGCATATGTTTAATAAATAAATCATGAATCTCACCTATTAAACGTACCTTAGCTTTAATAATCCAGCGGACATCCTCAGGAAGGCCCAAACGCTTGAATGTCTTCATTCGTTCAAGTCGACAGCTATAGATCTTCCTAAGCACATCTTTGGGAAGAGTAGGGAACCTGTTCTTAAGCTTTACAATAATTTCCTCTATGATGAGACTAAAATTTAAAGATGCAGTTTTGTGTGCTTCAGTAAGTAAGAAAGAAAAATGAAAGATTAAGGAAAAGAAGTTTTGGGTTGCCTCCCAAATAGCCGCCCTTCTTTAACGTCTTTAGCTAGACAAAGACCCAAGCAATAATTTTTTATTTTTTTATTTTTTTTTATTTTTTATTTTTTAAAAAAAAATTAGGACTTACCTGTTGTTTCCTCCAAAGTGATGACAGTTTTCAAAGTGTTGAGTGCACCATCATTATATTCTTTCAGCCTTTGCTCGTTCACTTTGAATTTTCGATCACCATCTTGAATCTCCACTGCTCCATATGGCCATGTTTGAACCACAGTAAAAGGTCCTGACCACCTTGATCTCAACTTTCTTGGAAAGAGCTTTAGCCTTGAGTTGCATATCAAAACTTTTTGTCCCGACGTGAACTCTTTCCTCAAAATTCTTTTATCCTGCCACATTTTTGTCTTCTCCTTGTATAACTTTGCATTCTTATGAACTTGTTGTCTGGATTTTTCAAGCTCATTGAGTTGGAGAAGTCTCTTCTTACCAGCTGTCTTTAAGTCAGAATTTAAGGCTTTTATTACCCAATATTCTTTGTGCACTTCAGGATTAGTTGATTTTGAAACATCTACTATTCCTATTACGAGTGGTTGATTCATGCAGCTTTTATTCACCACGTCTTTTGTGCAGCTAGTCAATGTATCTACTCTGTAACAGGTGTCACCTTCATTTGGACATGACCAAGCCTTAAAAATGTTAAAAGATACTTGGTCATCTTGAGCTCGTAAAGTCAACTTTCCCTGTTGCACATCTATTAAAGTTCTCCCAGTTGCTAGGAATGGCCTCCCAAGAATGATAGGAATTTCTTGGTCTTCTTCCATATCAAGTATGATGAAATCAGCTGGAAATATGAGTTTGTCTACCTTCACCAGAACATCTTCTAAGACACCCCTTGGATGTTTAATTGATCGATCAACAAGAAGTAGTGAAACTGTGGTAGGCTTCACCTCTCCAAGACCAAGTTTTCTGTAGACAGAAAAGGGCATGAGATTTACACTTGCTCCTAGGTCACAAAGCGCTCTTTCAAAGTTAATTGACCTATGGTGCAAGGTATGCAAAAGCTTCCTGGATCTTTCAGCTTTGGTGGTAGTTTCTTTTACAGAATGGCATTGCACTCCTCAGTAAGTGCAACTGTCTCAAATTCCTCCAGCTTACGCTTATTTGAGAAAATATCCTTCATGAATTTTGCATAACTGGGCATTTGGGCAAGAGCGTATGCAAAAGGGATGTTGATATGTAACTTTTTGAAAACCTCCAGAAACTTTTTAAACTGCTTGTCTAGCTTTTCCTTTACAAGTCTCTGAGGGTAGGGAACTGGTGGTACATATGGAGGAGGGTTATCTGGAAAGCTTATTCTTCCTGGTACCACATCATCTTCTTGAGGTTTCTGTGCTTCCTCCTTCTTTTCTTGTTCACTTTCTTTCTTTTCTTCGTCATTCTTATGTAGAATTACAGGATCTTTCAATTCTTTCCCACTCCTTAATGCAATAGCCTTCACATGCTCTATTGGGTTTTTCTCAGTGTCACTTGGAAGAGTACCTGGTTGTTTGGAATTCAGCATATTTGCAATTTGGCCTATTTGAATCTCCAAGTTCTTTATTGAGGCTTCGTGGCTTCTGAGTGTTGCATCAATCCTAGCCATGAATTGAGATGTATTCATGGTTAGTTGAGCCAGTGCATCTTCCACATTCACTTTTTGCTGTGGTGGATTTGGTGGTTGAAGAGCTTGTTGCTGGTAGTTCCCTTGCGGTTTAAACACATTTTGATTATTCCTCCAGCCAAAGTTTGGATGATTCCGCCAACCTGGATTATAAGTGTTTGAGAATGGGTCATTTCTTTGATTTCTGATATAATGAGCTTGCTCCGACTGAGAAGGTATGGATGACTGTCCATCTTGAATTTGTGTACTCATATGAGGTCCTCCATATCGATCATAGGTTTCATGAGGAGTACTGATTGCATTTACTTGACTAGTCAATGAGCTCACTTGCTTGGATATAGATGCAACTTGAGAAGATAAAGTTGTAAGGATATCCAGCTCGTGCACTCCAAGTATCTTCTTTGAATTATGACGTTCAGAAGGCCATTGATATGCATTTACTGCCATCTCCTCAAGTAAATTGTAGGCATCATCTAGATTTTTTCCCATTAAAGATCCTCCAGCTGCAGCATCTACAAGAATTCTGGTGGTATGCGTCATCCCATTGTAGAATGTTTGTAGTGTTCACTAATCTGGTAACCCATGATGAGGACATCTCCTTAGCAACTCCTTGTATCTTTCCCAAGCTTCATAAAGGATTTCTAGTTCATGCTGGGAAAATGAGGTAATTTCATTCCTCAATTTTGCAGTTTTTCCTGACAGAAAGTATTTTTCCAAAAATTTCTGTGCCAAGGCATCCCATGTAGTTATGCTTCCCACTGGTAGAGAATGTAACCAGCTCTTAGCCTTATCCCTGAGTGTGAAAGGGAAAAGTCTAAGTCTAATGGCATTATCAGTAACACCATTATGCTTGAATGTGTCGCATATTTCTAGGAAGCTGGCTATATGTGTGTTGGGATCTTCTGTTGATAAACCACCAAACTGATTGGCTTGTACCATCTGGATAATTGCAGGCTTGATTTCAAAATTGATGGCTGCTACTGGTGGTTTTCTGATTCCAGAAGTTGTCTCCATGATTGTTGGTGTTGCATAATCACGGAGTATTTTGGTATCTGCTGCTTCTCCTTCCGGATTTGCCATTGGATTGATTGAAGTAGACTGCTTTCGAACTCTCTAATTTCTTCGACAAGTTCTCTCGATCTCAGAATCACAAGGTTGTAATTCAGTCTTCTTCGATCTGGTCATATACTAAGCAAAAACCTAAAAAGAAACAAAAGACACAAAAAAAGTAATATGAAGACCAAATTAGTATTAAAATTACTTGGTATTGATATTAATGACAATCCCCGGCAGCGGCGCCAGCTAGAATTATGATCATACACATTAGATTGAGCCTCCATGTAATTCCAGGTTGAAAAATTGGGACATTGCTCACTATAATGATTATCTCCACAATGATTGCAACAGATGTACTCATATTGAGCATTAGAAGTATAAGGATCATAACAAGAATTGGGATAATCATTATCATCAGTAAATCCACCACTTGATTCATTAAACCACCAAGGATTATCCATATACAAAGAATGAAATCAAAATAACTATCAACATAAAAATAGAACAATGACAGCAAAAACCAGCAAAATCAGAAAAATGCAATAACAAGTATATACAAACTCAAGCTTAAGCTAGTAGTGCTCTAATCAAGATAAACCGAAAATGGTTCTGGCACACAAATCCCCGGCAACGGCGCCAAAAACTTGTCAGCTAATATGTAAGTGCACGGGTCGCGTCAAGTAATAAAGTGATGAGTAAGATATCGTTACCATGAGGATTTGGTTCCAAAATACTGTTAAGTAGAGAGTATCATACTTTCACCTAATTTGAGTTAGACAATTATCACAGTGGAGGAAAAAAAGAATTATAAACTAAAAAGAAAATATAAACAAATAATTCATGGACTAGAAAAGATAATGCAGTGGAAGTTAGAATTGTTTATCCCCTTGCATTTCATAGGTACTCATTCAAATCCCCACAATATAAGCTCTCAAGGATGGATTATGCTAACCAAGGTAACTAATTTACCTATAAGTGCTCTCTCAAGTCTCCAAATAGGTGTTTAGCTTAATTAGTTCATTAATCTCTTAATTGAAGAATTAAACCCAGCCTACATTGTAGAACCTATGTGGCTATATGGGGTCAATGAGTGTATCTCTACCTCATCAACAAAACCATCCATCCAACCCCTGGATTTCAAGTTCCCACAAGATTAAACTCAAGTTCTACACTCAATCTAGCCCTCTTAGGCATCAACCAAGTGAACCCAACAACCTCATTGGTGATCAATCAACAAGAAGCATTAAGAATAGAGTGAAATCAACATAAACCAACCATTCATCATAAATATAAAAGGGGAAATTAGTACTTAATCCATATAAGGGTTCTAAACAATCCAAACAATAAAACTCTAGCTATACATGTTCATAAAACTCAGAAGAAATATGGTATAAATCAGTTACAAAATAGAACAAGAGGGAAAGACATCAGAAGGAGAGGAAAAACTAAGAGGATAAGCTCAAATCTCTTTAAATCTTCAACATATAGCCCAATCTCCACCTCCAAGCTCCAAACCCTAGCAGAGCATTACCTCCACGATGCCTCCTAGGTCCAAAATGCATCTCTGCTTTAAGGTTTTGGTATTTATATGCCCTAAAAATCCGTTCTGAATCGAAATGCGTAGCTGTTGTTTTCGAGCGTCGGCTGCGGCCAAAATCTTTCTCGAAGATGTTTGGCCGCGGCCAAAACGTTTCTGACACAACTTTGGCCGCGGCCAAACTTCCTTAATGATGTCGGCCGCAGCCAAGCTTCCACATGAAGCGTTTTGGCCTTCTTCATCCTTTTCTTGTTCTTCCATGGTGCTTTGACTTCCTTAGCTCCATTCCCACTTCTTGATCATCCTTTGATGCCTCCAATGACTCCTTTGTGGCTCCAATATTAACCTATCAACACATTGGAATCTATAAAAACAGTGTTGATGTGATTTTAATACAATTATGGGGCTTAAACAGAGAAATTACACTTTTTTTATCATCAATACCCCTGGGCACATTACTTGTGCACATTTATCATCTATTATCTATGAATTTATCCAAAATGTATGCATAACTAAAGGTAAATGTGCCACTTTGACAGGACTTTCATGATGTTAACAAGTAGGCATCGACTCAAAGGGAAAAACAATAATTTCCAACAATGGAAGGTTCCAGAGCAGTTCAAGAGAGGCAGTTGGTTATCTGAAGTCCTTTTATTTGTGTAAGGTCTGTATTCATTGTGTACGAACCCATATGGGAAATTACTATATATAAACAAACATATGTATTAATAGTATCAGTATTTATGTTATTCTTATATGCCCACTGAACTACACAAATGCTACTCTGTGTAATATTAATAATGAAGCAGGGTCTTACATATAATATGAATTGAATTCGAGTCCTGGAAGTTTTTGTACTAAAGAGTTTCTACCCGAGAGTTCTTTGTGTTATGCAAACTTGGCGGAGAACTCGAGTTCTCTATGAGCACTCGAGTTCTAGACATTAACTCACGGTGTTTTCCAGGTGACTCGCAATGGCTCTGAAAGTTATTATCAAAGCTTACTCGAGTAAGTTATCACTCGAGTGATGACAAGCAACTAGTGATGATTCAACAAGTGACTCTCTGATAAATCAAAAGTGACACTCTATCAGAACTCAAGGTACTGGAGTTAGACTGCATAACACTCGAGTAATGAGTATTCACTCGAGTGCAAGTTCATCATCTCTTTGAAAAACAACGCCTTAATTAATTTAAAACTCACAATGAACGTCATTAAGCATTGATGATTACTTATTCATCAATTCAATACTACTAATAATTTACATATACAAGTTTTCAGGAGCTTAAACCATGGAACTAATTCAAATTTATGAAAAGCAGATATGTTGTCAGAAGCTTTAAATGCTCAGCACAAAAACAAAGACTAGAGACCAGAAGGATTTTGTCTGAAGATTTATTACAGCAGAGACAAAAGCAATTGATCATCAAAAACCCTCAAACGGCTCTAATATAACGGAACAGAAAGATTAAATGCTCTCAACAGTAAAAAATACAGATTGCATATAAATAGCCGTGAATTCATTACAGAGGAACTAATAAAGCCAACGAACAATCTTTCTTCATTTATTACTTAGTTCATTCTCTGCAATATGCTCTAATATTCATTTAGATCTTTAGTGATTATTTATTTGCTCTGTGAGAGAGAGTCATTACCAAATATCCTTTAACTCGATAAAATCTCAAGGTAGTGGGACCATGAGTGTAGTAGTAGAATTACAACGTGTAAGGGGGAGTGAGTCTTG
This sequence comes from Albizia julibrissin, assembly GCA_037074505.1. Classification (NCBI taxonomy): domain Eukaryota; kingdom Viridiplantae; phylum Streptophyta; class Magnoliopsida; order Fabales; family Fabaceae; genus Albizia; species Albizia julibrissin. The sequence continues at coordinate 14,845,136 of CM073481.1, read as the reverse complement.
TTAAGGATCATTCATTGTTACATATGTTGTACTGTGATACCAAGAACCCATAGAATCTTGGAAGAATAGTGAGAACTCAGAGACGCTCAGAGGACTAGACATAGGTCAATGAGTTAAGGCCGAACCAGTATAATCTGTTAAATACTCTACAATGATATTTTTCTTACTCTCATTCTCTATAGTATTTTATCAATTAGTCTTGTTTGGGTTAAAATTTCTTAAATGTAACCTAATTTAGCCCCTTCTTGGGTGAAAGCTGGCACTAACACTTTTATTTTCAAATTTTCATTCCTATCACCATATAATTGTTAAAGAGCATCCTTATGTTCTTTAACATATGGTTCGACCTCATCAGTGTTATATAGTACATACAAGTAAGCTTGTTCCTATTCAATCACTGATATCGTTATTACATCCTTCCCACTTGCTCCTTTCCCTGATCTTCACCCATTATGACGAGACTTCAGAATCCCTATAGGGTTAACATTTGATAGAAATTCGGCACAGAAGTCACTTGCTTCTTCAACAATGTACCTTTCAGCAATACAACCCTCTAATCGATATCTATTTTTCACATGCCTTTTTAAAATTTTCATGAATTGTTCATTTGGGTACATCCATCTCAAGTACACTGGACCGCACAATTGAACCTCTTTGATCAAGTATATGATTAGATAGGCCATATGTCAAAAAATGAAGGTAGAAATACATTTCAAGTTCACACAGAGTACAAAAAATTAGCCTTTGTAAATCTTGCAACTTGGTTGAATAAACCATTTTACTACAAATCAACTTAAAACATGCAAAGTTTAGTGATTGTGTTTCTTACATTTTTGGGTAAAATTGACCATATACCAACCGGTAGGAAATTTTGTATGAGCACATGACAATCATGAGATTTAAGGTTCTTTAACTTCAACTCTTTCACTGATACAAGGTTCTTTATATTTGAAGAGTAACCCTCAGGAATTTTAATTCCTTGCAGAAACTCACAAACTAATTTTTCTCTTTCTTCGACAGAGTATAAGTTGCTAGAGGTAGATAAGTATGATGCCCTTGTTCAATCGGTGCCAACTCTTCTCTTATTCCCAAGTTCACCAAATCCAACCTCGCATTGACACTATCCTTACTTTTTCCTTGGATATTTGCAATGTGCCAATTAGACTATCATAGATATTTTTTTCTATGTACATCACATGAAGAAAATGTCTCACATATAAAGACTTCCAATATAGAATTTCAAAGAAAATAGAATTTTTCTTCCAACCACTTGTTTGTATTTGTTTTGCAAAAGGCTTGCCAAAATTGTTATCCAAGTCTTTTACCTTTGTTAAAACCTAAGTACCAGTCAATATCTTCGTTAGGCTACCGTCTTCTAAGTCACCATTGAAATCCTTTTTGTACTTTCTCTAACGATATTGTGATGGTAAGAACCTTCGATGTCCCATGTAAATATTTTTCTTATAATGATCTAGTCGCACTGAATGAGTTTCATCTTCACATATAGGACACACATTATCTTTTGATACTATATCCAGACAAATTACCATAAGTAGGGAAATCATTAATTGTGCCAAACAATATGGCTTTCAAAGTAAAACATTCTTCCCTATACCCATCATACATATTGACGTCTTCTTCAAATAGCAGCTTCAAGTCATCAATTAAAGGAGTCAAGTATACATTTATATCATTCCCAGGTTGGCTTCACAACACCTTACATTTTTGCCCTTTTATTACGTACACGAAAGTGTTTACTTATATTCTCTTTGGGGATTATTACTCATTTCCAGCTGTTGAGCCATGATTCTTACCGAATATCAAAGTTAATTCTTTTTTTCATAGCGATCCCAATTATAATTCAACTTTAATACGCGTCTATTCATACTATTCATACAAATGTCTGGGTCATGTAATTAATCTACATACAATAAATTAATACACATTCTGCTTCAATTCTTTGTGTTCTTTCCTTCTTGTTCTTTTTCAAGCATTCTTCCCTTTCCTATTCTCGTACCTATATGGTTGGTGGGGGGAGGGTAAGATTTGAGAGAATTTCAGTAGCAAGTTTACAAATAATGCATGTAAGATGAATGCTAGTGCATGATATGCTTGCCTTACATAGGCTTATGTTCTCATAATGATATTCTGCATGCTCAATATTTCGTGCAACATACTTATGGCCACCGTAAAAACAGAAACAAAGCTTCATTCATTTATACATGCTTCACATAATCAAGCAAAGTAATATAGCAAATTAATACACAGCATAAACATCACATACATACAAGTAAGTAAGTTAACTACCTTTTAGACTTTGCCTCCTCCTCTTTTACCTTGATCTTCCAACCATAGCTTCTTCTTTGTCACTTTGTGGCCCTAGATAAGTAATGACATTATTAGAGCCATGAAAAGTGAATGCCCAACAGGCCATATTAGCTTTAAAGGCTTACTTTCACCCTTGGAGTTTATACTAATTATATTTGGTCACTTTCTTTCTCAAATTCACATGGTAGACAAAGATGCCAGCATTTTGACCAAACTTTGAAAAATCATAAATAACTCTATAGAACTCTAATTGGGGTAGTTAAAAGTCTTATGTAAAGCTCTTTCAGTATATTTTCACATTCAAATACTTAATTCTCACCATCATATCCATAACATTCCCATAATTTCTCCAAATATAACTTGTTCCAAATTTCATTCCAGAAACAGGACACAACTTCAAAATTCATATCTCCCAATGTACTTGTCCAAAAATTACAAAATACCTATAAAATTAAAGCTTAGGATGTCTAATTTAATTCTGGAAAGTTTCAAAATTTTTGGACAAAGCTTATCTAATGAAACATCTCACACAATGTCACTGTACCAGACTGGGAAGATCAACAAGTATATTCAATTTCATAAATTTTCAAATTCATATATAAGTATCCAAAAATCATGAACACTTGCATACCTACATAATTTTTTGTGTAGAATCCAATGGAATCATCAAAGTTACAAAATTATTACTTCTTTTTCATGTTCTTCTCAGACCAAAAAATCAGGGTTTTTACAACCATTCACCAATTCAGAATTTTATCGAACAACTAAGTCCAATACCATCATAAATCATCATCTAACCATAAATACATTATTAAACCTCAAAAATACCCCTTGGATGAAAAATGAACAGTAATCAACCCTTACAAAAACTCATATAAACAACAAACCAATTGGTTCAAAAGGAAGCTTACGCTTACCTCTACGCGTTTACGCAGTCGGTTCGAAAATCCAACGATATTCCGACCGGCAAGATGGCATCAAACCCCTCCAAATGAAAATCTAAAATCGTAGAAATGAAGCTTAGGATGAGTAGATGAAGGTTTGTGTAGGGTACTTTGAGAGAAAACGCCGATTTGGTAGTGTTTCGGCGAATTGAAGTTCATAGAAAATATTATTCACTCATTCTCTTTCCTTTTTCAATTTCTCCCTATTTTCTCTGATTTTTTCTGCGTTTTTTTCTGTTTGGACAAAAATCTAAAGGCCTTTAATGGTCTTGAAAATTTAATTGCCACATGTCAAAATCCTATAGTGCCACGTGTCTGATAAACCGATCAAACAGTGATATGTGTTTCTAGCTTTTTGGTCTTCCCTTTTTCTCTCTCTTAGGTGGCACCATAATTGTCAAGGGAAGGGAGAGGCCTAGCAATTTCCTCAGACTCTTGATTCGGTGTTCGAGAAGTCAAGTACGTGACCGACTCAGAGACCGATGGATTTCGCTGACCATTATGCTAGGTGTCACTCTCTGGTGGTGACAACTCAGGGCCTGTTTGTGAAAGTGTTTGGAGGGGTATAACGCAAGGTGGAAAAAATTTTACATGTTTGGGAATGCGTCAAGTATAACCTTGCTTTTGGGCCTAACGCGCTATTTTTCCTTAAGTAACTTTAGGTTGCTTTTTCTGAAAAAGTCACTGTGCTGCCTTTGGGTGAGAATAGAAATATAGAAAAAAAATAGAGGGTAGCGTAATTATTTTCTTTGCTTTTATTAAAAAAATGAATAAAAATTTTGTAAAACACCTAATAATTTTAGGAAAAATAATATAATATTTAATTAATCTTTAAAATAAAATTTATATTTAGCAATTTATTTGATAAATAATAGGAAAAATACAAATGAAATTAATGAAGGAAAAATTTTTAGTTAAGAAATTTAGTATATTTTTCTTCTTTTTTAATAATAATTGAACTTTTTTATTTTATAAAATTTTGTTTACATTTTTTCACATCAATTATAACAATATATACAAATTATATATATATATATATATATATATATATATATATATATATATATATTCAACAAAGTTTATGTCATTTTTAGTCATTTTCTATCTAAATGGGCTTTTCAAATGCTAATCCAAACAGGTTCAGGGTTAAAAAAAAGTCACTTCTATCATCGTCAATCTAAACACAAATCACATTTACAATCTGATTTTTTTTTCAATCTGACTTTTGCAAAAGTCATATTAGAAAAAAAGCTACTTCTCCACCACTAATCCAAACAGGCACTCAAAAGGTAAGATTACTTTTTCATCATGAGAGGACAAGTTTCATTTTCTCATTTAGCCAACGCAAAAGTTATGTTATGATTGCTTACTTTAATAAAGTCACTTTATTGGTGTCTACTCGAGATTTTACTCGGGTTTTTCTCGAGACTGCAACACACATATCGAGGCCCTTTAAATGACACTAGGTCGGAGTGTGTATATGGGCCCCGTATGGCGCCCCATACCGGCATCCACTTCAAAAACGCATGGTATACATATATGCCCTAAAATTGGAATGTGCACACCTAGATAATCCTATTCGGCCCGACTAATCGGTCCCTTACCTCATGACATAGTTGGGTGGCATCTTTCTACTAACCCAATGGAACTGTATATGTGTCCTATGCACATCTGCACCGAAACTTTAATCATACTGTCTGTAAATACCAAGCCCTCTGCCCGGTAAGGCCAAATCGTATAGTCCCTGAGAGTCTTTCAATATCTCATCATTCTTGGGACTCTTCCCAAATCGAGCTTAGTCATCTGCCATTTACAAGCTTATCCTCAAGTCTCTAGGCCCAAAATTTGGGATATTACAACCTTAGCCCAGAAATTAACATAGACAACATCATAAACTTATGTTTCATGATCAAATGTGGAGGAAGGTTATAAATCATTAATATCAATAGCCACATACTATGTGTACTACTCTGAACACCGTGTGGATTAATTCCATCAATTGACAGTGTAAGACATATGTTCCTTACTTCGTCCACAAAGTTAGGGTAGTCATGATCAATTCTTTTCCATTAAGGAGTATCTGTAGAGTGCCTAAGCTTTATATATTTGATCATTTCATCTGCATGTTATGTCAAATGCTTAGCAATCTATAAATTATTGTAAAATCACTTGAATCTCAGAATAATGGAAAAATACCATAGAACCTTTGTAATACTACATTTTTTACCAATATTCCTAAATTTATATTTGTGATATTTAGTCGAATAAAATGGTGAATTATGGTGAGCTTGAATTTCTTGAAAAAGCTCAATCACCAGTTACATATAATTCACCAAACTAAAGGCACAAAGAGGTGATTAATGTTCAATTAAGGACCTAATATTGTAACCAAAATTTGTGAAATTAAATGACATGAATGATGGCCGCATTTAAGTGTTAAAATTGGGTCAAACGAATGGAAATAAGCGAGAAATGATTTATTTCGATAAATTATGAATTATAGGGGCAAAATGGTAATTTTGCCATAAAGTGGGAAATAATTATTTTTCCCTAATACTCCTAATAACTCTAGTTAAATGGGAATTAAAAAGAGAGAAATGACTACTTGATCATTAATAAACCAATTTTGGTAAATTACTATCAAGAAAGGTCAAATAGTCAGAAAGTCAAAGCTTGGTCAATAAGTTACAAGATGGCAATGAGATAGTTGGAGATCAATATTTCTCTCTTAATTCCTTAGTCATTTTTGGCTGAATATGAAGGCATGAAGAGGAGATAGAATTAATTAAAGAAATGGCATTTTTGAGCCAATCACAAATTGCCACATGTTTAACCAATTAACACTTTGCATTATATCATCACATTCTTCATCTCTTCATCTCATTCCCATGCAAAACTGAACCAAATAGAGTGAGAGAGAGAGAGCTGAGACGTGAAGAGGAAGAAGAGGCTAGGGTTTTCTTAGAATCAAAGGTAAGAAGTTGTTACCTTGTGTCTTAAGCTTCCTAATCTCTCCATTACCTCTCCTACTCACTTCTCCACCATTAGAACCATAGATTTTTAGCTGATTTAAGAACTGCGGAGAGAGATATAAAATCATTGAGGAGAGAGAAAATAGTGGAAATCAAGAGGTAACTTCCCAAACTTGTTTCTATTACTTGATTAATGCTATTGTTTTGTTGTAAGATAGCTCATGAAACCTAAAGGACCTTAAGGGTCACGTTTCTCCAAATCAAGTCCAATGAATGTCTAAATAGCTAATAGTTTGATTATAAGCAGAAAGGAGGTGATTAGGCAAGAGAAAACAAGAAACCAACACAACTTTTCTGGGAATCTAAATTCCCTGCCTTGTGTTGTTCATGGTAACTGATTAGGAATTTGATAATTTTGATATGTTCATTGAGTTTAGGAGGTAAAATTATGTACGGTCTATGTTAATGACCAAGTGAGAAATGCCTTAGAAAGTGAAATTACCAATTACCCTTTAAAAGCTCTAACTAAGGGCTGTCAAGGGCATTTTCATCATTTGGGCTTGATTTTGACCAATCTGAGGTTAAAAGTAGATTTTACACGTGAAATTATGTAGGATTAGCTCAAGTTACAAATTTTAGTAAAATGGACTGGGTACAAAGGGGATAGACCGGCTCTCTAAGGGTATTTTGGTAATTTAGCACTTTTAGGCTAAGTTTATGAATACTATGGATTTGGAATTATGCATGAATGAGAAATGACTCATTTATGGTATATTCAAGATTTAGGACTTGGTAGACGTCCAAAGTCTAAAGCTTGCCCAAACTCAGGTGAACAAAAAGAAGTTGCTAGAGGAGAGCATGCAGGTAGTAACTTGTCTTCATGTGACATAACATGCATTGTGTGTTGTTTGAAATCATCACAAAATGTCTAACATGTTTTGATTATGCGGGGTGATCACCCATGGTCTATCTTTACGCAGGTTGACACTCAGGCCAATATAATGTTCATAATTGCACGAGCGGTGCCCCGGGCCTATCTTTGCTCGGGTATTGCTCGGGGCTAAGTAACTTGCCTAGCGTTACGATAGTTTATGGATTGCATTAAATGCACTGAATGATGTTGTGATAATTTTGTTGATTGATAAGTATGAAGCATGCTTTATAATGTTATCTTTATATGTTTGACATGTGTTACTACTGAGATTCCTCTGAATCTTACCCTTTTTCTTCAAAACCCACCTTCAATATAGGGAGAAAGCTCGAGGGGCAAGAAGAAGGTAAACGGCATCGACTAGAAGTCGAGATGCTGGAGACTTCAATCATTTGGTTGTCTGGTCCCTTATGTTTTGTGGATGTTTTAAAGTTTTTAGGTTTTATATGATGTATATGTCGTGTAATCAATATAAAGGTATTCTAGTTAATTAGTAGTAGAAAATAAGTAGTTTTGCTTCCCATCGCTAACGAAATATGTTTGTGAAATGGACTATGTAAAGTCAGTAGAGATACGCTCGTAACTCTGATAAATAATAATAAAAGGGAAAACCGGTGAGTCTTAACAAGTTAGTGAAGATTTGTTAAAAGAGTTTTTGAGAAATTTTAGTACCCTCTCCACTCTAGGTTTAGATCCTAGGTTAAGGTCAGGAAATTATAAGTATTTTCAAAAGTTGGTGTTTCAAGTTTAGATCCTGGTTTCCGGCGTGATTTCACTACTCTTTTGTTCTCAACCAAAGTTATAGGAAATAAGATATAACATTTTTGGTATCATAGCGTTGGTTCTGGTAATATTGGGAATTTGCTAGAAGTCCTCTTCTTGAGTTTATAAGATTTACACTTTCGTTAGCAATTTTAGGATTGGAAGCATAAGTATAGGATGAGGTGTAGAATAATGACAAGTGGGGAAATAAGGATTTGGATCTGTATGAGTGTATTTGAGTTCATTGTTAAACTTTATTTGGTTTTGATCAGCGGATGAAGTTTAGTTCAGCATGGCAACTTGGGTGATGGAGTGTGAGTGGCCAAAAGAGTTTTTGGCAGTCCCAGAGGTGATCACTTGAGTGATGACCTTAAACACTTGAGTGACTACTCGAGTGATGAACTGTGCAGTATGAAAAAAATGTGAGGTGAACGTTTCTGGCTGGATTTTCAAGGGATCACTCGAGTGATGACCCTTTATCACTCGCGTGACCACTCGAGTGATGGGTTATGCAGTGTGGAAAAAGGTAAGACAAAAGTCTCTGGCAGAAGTTCTAGGGGATCACTCGAGTGATGGTTTCAGGAATGAACGTTTAAACTTTTCTACTAGTTTTCTGCGAGCATTACTCGGAGTGATAAAGGCAGATTGTATGATTATCAATCAATGATTTGTTGAGAAAATTTTGCCTATGGTGCTTTATTTAACTTAATGATTTCCTTGCAGAATACTTTATCACTACTTAGTTTCATCAAAATATGGATTCCAACACGGTGGTGTACAGAGAAGCAGGAATATCAAGAGTAAGACGAACAGCTCGGAAGAGTGTTCCAGCTCCTGTTGCTATCAAGAAAAGAAGTGGGTTAGATAGTAGGTAAGAAAGGATCCGTTTACCTTCACTTTCTTCTGTTAATCAACCACCACTAGAGGAGCAAATTCCAGAAGGTAGAACTTATGTAGTTGTCAATAGAGAGGGATGTGGACCAAGAATGGCACGTATACATAGAAAGAGCGTCAAGTGGCCACCGTTCTTTGGTCCTATTGCTAGAAATGAAGCTACAATGGTAGACACAGATGATGTAGAGCTAGATGATAGTGTACAACATCTAGACTCAGCTATGGAGTCGAAAGCCTCGGTGGAAGAATTGGCTTTTGATCTACACCCAAATGATGAATTGTAGGAATAACTGAAGGATCTATATGTGACAGGTTTTACTGATTTCTTTACTCCCATGACCCAATATAGAACATTCTTAGAGTCAGTATAGAAGCTGTATGAGCAGAGAGAGGAGCTTGGGCTAGTGATGGATGATGATGTTTGGATTCGAACTACATTAGCCTATCTTCCTGATTTCACTTCTTGGATCAAGAAAAAGAATGAAATCGTAGTTATGGGTCCTTTTGATTTTTTACCTTTTATTAAGCATATGATTTTGTATGTAGTGTTTAATATGTGTAAGGAATAGAAGGATAATGATATGCTCAGTAAGACAGCATAGGCTTCCTTTTGATGTAAATGTTAAGCCACTTATTGTACAACTAGTCCTGTGGTAGAACATACTTCTTTTGAAGTAAATACCAAGTTGCTTGAAAGAAAATATGAATGCATATAATTGATGTGTGTTGGTGTTTAGTTTTTATATACATATGAGTGTGTTGATGTGGCATTAACGTGATGTTCCTTCTTAATAGTGAAAAGAAACAATGGTGTGACGTAGACTAGGGGAAAATGTACTACTAATTCCTAAATGGGAGAATAATCTGAAGCATGATCTCATGTAGCAAGTTTTCACAATGCTGACCCAAAGCCAACTATGATCCAGGACTTACGAGAAGAAGTCCAGGAATTAAGGGAAAGAAGGAATGCGGATGGGGCGCAGCCTGAAGGGAATAACCCTGAAGGAAGCCATTCTGAGGGAAATTCAGAAGAGGAACAACCCCTAACTGACGATCAATCGCAATCATATGAGATGCACTCAGAAATCCCCATTGTTCAAGAACTAGAGGAGAATGTTGTTCAGTATTGGATGCCTAAATTTATTAAATATCAACCTGAGGCATTCTAAGGGAAATTTAACCCACAAGCTGCGAGAATTGGGTGAATCATTTGGAGAAGATTTTTGAGGTACTTGGATGCCCAACGGAGATGAAAGCTAGGATGGTAATTTATAAGTTAGTAGGCGATACTGATGATTGGTAAAAGAATACAATGTTGCTACTACGTGCTCGAAATATCCCTCTGACATGAGAATTATTTCAAGAGAAATTTTATGATAAGTATTTCCCGAGGTCGGTGAGAATTGAAAAAGAAAAGGAATTTTTAGCAATCTAAAAATGGGACACTGAGAGCTTTGATGCTTATCTATCTTGATTCATACAACTGTCATATTACTCTTTCTATTTGAAACTTAAAGATGATGAGAAATGGAGCTCAGATATGCTTATTCGGGGACTGAAGCCCGAGATGGAAGAGAAATTGGTGGCCCAATAGTTCAAAAAATTCAATAAGGCTATAGAAACATGTTGACTGACAGAAAGAAACTTAAAAAGAGTGCATGCCAGTAAGAGTACTAGCCAGAGAGGTGGACCTATTCAAGGGGATACCTCACATAAGCAGAAGGGACAAGGATTTCCACAAAGGGGAGGTAATAAAAAGCCCTTTTGGTCTGAAAATCGTGGTGGTCGAAAACCCCCAACGTTACAAATATGTCCTCGATACGGCAAGTCTCATCCAGGACAATGGTTTGATCTTTCTACAAGCCAAGTGATTTGTTATGCCTGCCAGAAGTCAGGCCATTTGATAGTGAATTATCCTCAATGAGCAGCACCACGATCAGCTGAGCCCAAATAGAAAAGTCAGGGCCAAGTATTTGCCTTGACTTAGAAAGAAGCGAAGAAGTCTCCTGAGCTGGTTCAAGGTAAAATCTTTCTCAATAGTAGTTCATTACAAGTTTTATATGATTCGGGTGCTAGTCATTCCTTTATTGCTTATGAATGTGCTAAGGGCCTAGGATTGTATGTACATAAACTGCCATTTGATTTGATTGTATCGATGTCGATGGGTGTCAAGACTCTAACTGCTGATATTTGCTTGAATTGTGTGATAAATGTTGAGGGACGTGAGTTTACGGTTGACTTAATCTGTTTACCGCTCCAAAAACTTGAAGTTATATTGGGTTTTAACTGGCTAACGAAAAATAACTTATTGGTAGATTGTGGAACAAGAGGATAATATATCCTACTCAGCTGGAGCCCAATGACAAGAATGCTAGTTTGAACGTTGTCTCGTTGTCAAAGGCTGAGAAATGCCTAAAGAAAGGATGTCAGGGAAACATTGTGTTCTTTTCTATACAGGCGGAAACAAGAATAGCCCTGGAAAACATTCCAGTAGTACAAGAGTTTCCTAACGTATTTCCTGATGATCTTGGTGGGTTACCACCGGAAAGAGAAGTGGAATTTGTAATCGAGATTTTGCTTGGAACAAGGTCAATATCCAAAGCCCTGTATCGAATGGCTCCAAATGAGATGGTTGAGTTGAAGAAGTAAATTGAAGAACTGCTTGAAAAAGGGTTTATTCGACCCAGCGTATCATTGTGAGGAACTCCAATACTATTTGTTAAGAAGAAACACGAAAGCCTAAGGCTCTGTATTGATTAGAGAGAGCTAAACAAGGTAACCATCAAGAACAAGTATCCGCTTCCCCTGTTTGATGACCTTGTAGATCAATTGTCTGGAGCAAGTGTATTTTCTAAGATTGATTTGAGGTCAAGGTATCATCAGCTGCGTGTGAAGGCAGAAGACATACTGAAGACTTCTTTTAGAACCCAGTATGGACATTATGAGTTCCTCGTAATGCCTTTTGGGATGACCAATGCACTGGCTGTGTTTATGGACTACATAAACCGTATCTTTTGCCAGTATTTAGATCAGTTTATGGTAGTCTTCATCGATGACATTATGATATACTCTAAGAGTAGAGAAGAACATAAAGAGTACTTGAGAACTGTGATGAGCATTTTACGAGAAAGGAAACTCTATGCGAAGTTGAGAAAATATGAGTTTTGGCTTTCAGAAGTTAAATTTTTGGGCCATGTGATCTCACAAGAAGGGGTTGACGTGGATCCCAATAAGGTAGAAGCAATGCTAGACTAGAAAAGGGTAGAAATTATTGTTGAGATACACAGTTTTCTGGGTCTTACTGGCTATTACCAGAGATTTATTCAAGATTTCTCTTGGATTTCCTTGTCGTTGACTAAGCTCACGTGGAAAGATCAACCGTTTAAGTGGGATGATCGTTATGAGAAGAGCTTCGTGGAGCTGAAGGAGAGGTTGACAACTACACCTGTATTGATTATCCCTGATCCCGAGTTGACTTATGTAGTCTACAGTGATGCTAGCAAGCAGGGACTGGGATGTGTCCTGATGCAGCACGACAGAGTGGTGGCCTATGCCTCTCGACAGCTGAAGCCTCATGAGTTGAATTATCCCACACATAATTTGGAGTTAGCAGCAATTGTGTTTGCACTAAAAGTCTGGCGACACTACCTATATGGGGTGGATGTTGAAATGTACTGCGACCATAAGAGTCTTAAGTATCTGTATGATAAAAAAGAGCTCAACATGAGACAACGCAGGTGGATAGAGTTTCTAAAAGACTATAACCTAGAGATCAAATATCACTCAGGAAAAGCTAACATCATCGCTGATGCTTTTAGCCAAAAGACAGTGCAAGTGGCAACTATGATGATACAAGAGAGAAAATTGATAGAAGATTTTAGAGATTTGAATCTAATAAATCAAATCATCTGTGCTGGTTATAGTATTAGCCAAGCGGAAAGTGATATGAACACTGAGATTGTAGAAGCTCAAATGCAGGATGAGCAAGCACAATCTATCAGAATAATGATTGAACGAGGAGAGACTCAGGATTTTGATCTATTACCAAGTGAATTAGTTCGATACAAGGAAAGAATTTATGTTCCACCAAAAGAGGATTTGAGGTAGAAAATCCTTAACGATGCGCATAAGAGTCATTATACTCTTCACCCAGGGATGGTAAAGATGTATTGTGATTTGAAGACGATGTACTGGTGGCCTAGATTGAAGAAAGATGTGACATAATATGTGGCATGATATCTTACCTGTCAGAAGGTAAAGATTGAGCACCAGAAATCGCCAAGATTGCTTCAGAGTCTCAAGATTCTAGGGTGAAAATGGGAGACCGTAACCATAGATCTTATGGTCGGATTACCCAGAATCCGGAATTATGATGCGATCTGGGTGATTGTTGATCGTTTTATAAAGTTAGCACATTTCCTACGTATCAACGCTAGCTATTCTCCAGATAAGCTAGTAGAAATCTATGTCAAAGGGATAGTGAGACTCTATAGGACACTGAAGAACATAATTTTGATAGAGATCCTTATTTCACTTCAAAGTTCTGGAGATCTCTGCATGATGCTTTGGGCACTAAGTTGAGTTTCAGCATGGCCTATCATCCTCAGACAGATGGACAATCAGAGAGAACTATACAGACGCTGGAAGATATGTTAAGGGCGTGTGTAATGGACTTCAAAGGAAGTTAGGATCATTATCTTCCACTGGTAGAGTTTGCTTACAACAATAGCTATCATGCAAGCATTCAAATGGCTCCGTATGAAGTGTTGTATGGGAGGAAATGTCAATCCCCTTCCTGCTGGATAGAATTATCATAAAGAAAGTTATATAGACCGGATATAGTAGATCAGACTACTGAACATATCATAATTATCAAGCAGAGACTGTTGCAGCCCAATGTAGGCAAAAGAGCAATGCCGACAAACGGAGATGACTATTGGAATTATAGGTCAATGATCATGTTTTCTAAAGATATCACCTATTACTGGTATTGGAAGAGCAATAAAGAGGAAGAAGTTAAGTCCTCGCTACATTGGACCATTTGAGATTTTGTCTAGAATTGGGCTTGTAGCATATCGGATTGCTCTACCCTCGAATCTAAGCAGATTGCATGATGTATTTCACATTTCATAATTGAAGAAGTACCAACCAGATCCTAGCATATTATTGAATATGAAGATGTGGATATGCGAGATGACCTCACTTATGAGGCTGAGCCAGAACGAATCATTAAAAGACAAGAAAGGTGGCTCAGACAGCGTAACATACCATTTGTGAAAGTGGTTTGGAAGGGACTATCGCTAAGGGTGGCAACTTGGGAAGCAGAAGAGGATATGCAAAGACGTTACCTGGGATTTATGCCACAAATGGTGTGACAAATTTCGGGGGCGAAATTTATTGAAAGGGGGGAGAACTGTAATACCCCATTTTTCACCAATATTCCTAAATGTATATTTGTGATATTTAGTGAAATAAAATGGTGAATTGTTGTGAGCTTGAATTTCTTGAAAAATCTCAATCTCCGGTTACATATAATTCAACCAACCAAGGGCACAAAGAGGCGATTAATGTCCAATTAAGGGCCTAATTTTGTAACCAAAATTTGAGAAATTAAATGACATGAATGATGGCCACATTTAAGTGTTAAAATGGGGTCAGACCAATGGAAATGAGCGAGAAATTATTTATTTCGATAAATCATGAATTGTATGGGCAAAATGGTAATTTTTCCATAAAGTGGGAAATAATTATTTTTCCCTAATACTCCTAATAAATCTAGTTAAATGGGAATTAAAAAGAGAGAAATGACTACTTGATCATTAATAAACCAATTTTGGTAAATTACTATAAAAAAGGTCAAATAGTCAAATAGTCAAAGGCTTGGTTAACAAGTTACAAGATGGCAATGAGATAGTTGGAGATCAATATTTCTCTCTTAATTCCTCTTTCATTTTTGGTTGAATATGAAGGCATGAAGAGGAGATGGAATTAATTAAAGAAATGGAACTTTTGAACCAATCACAAATTGCCACATGTTTAACCAATTAACCCTTTGTATTATATCATCACATTCTCTATCTCTTCATCTCATTCCCATGCAAAACTAAACTAAATAGAGTGTGAGAGAGTGCTGAGACGTGAAGAGGAAGAAGAGGTTAGGGCTTTCTTGGAATCAAAGGTAAGAAGTTGTTACCTTGTGTCTTAAGCTTCCTAAGCTCTCCATAACCTCTCCTACTCACTTCTCCACCTTTGGAACCATGGATTTTTAGTTGATTTAAGAGCTGTGTAGAGAGAGATACAATTGTTGAGGAGAGAGAAAGTGGTGGAAATCAAGAGGTAACTTCCCAAACTTGTTCCTCTTGCTTAATTAATGCTATTAGAGTTGTTCTTGGCTTGGTTTTAGTTGTTTTGGTGTAAGATAGCTCATGAAACCTAAAGGACCTTAAGGGTCAAGTTTCTCCAAATCAAGTCTAATGAATGTTCAAATAGCTAATAGTGTGATTATAAGCAGAAAGGAGGTGATTAGGCAAGAGAAAACGAGAAACTGACACAACTTTTATGGGAATCTAAATTCCCTGCCCTGTGTTGGACGTGGTAAATGAGTAGGAATTTCATAATTCCGATGCTTTCATTCAGTTTAGGAGGCAAAATTATGTAAGGTCTATGTTGATGACCAAGTGAGAAATGCCCCAGAAAGTGAAATGACCAATTACCCCTTAAAAGCTCTAACTAAGGGTTGTCAATGGCATTTTCATCATTTGGGCTTGATTTTAACCAATCCGAGGTTAAAAATAGATTCTACACGCGAAATTATGTATGATTAGCCTAAGTTACAAATTTTAGTAAAGTGGACTGGGTACAAAGGGGATAGACCGACTCTCTAAAGGTATTTTGGTAATTTAGCACTTTTAGGCTAAGTTTACGAATACTATGGATTTGGAATTGTGCATGAATGAGAAATGAATCATTTATGGTATATTCAAGATTTCAAGACTTGGTAGACATCCGGAGTCTAAAGCTTGCCCCAAACTCAGGTGAACAAAAAGAAGTTGCTAGAGGAGAGCAACCAGGTAGTAACTTGTCTTTATGTGACATAACATGCATTGTGTGTTGTTTAAAATCATCACAAAATGTCTAACACATTTTGATTATACGGGGTGATCACCCAAGGCCTATCTTTACGCAGGTTAACACTCAGGCCAATATAATGTTCATAATTGTACGAGCGATGCCCGGGACCTATCTTTGTGCAGGTACCCCTCGGGGCCAAGTAACTTGCCTAGTGCTACTGTAGTTTATGAATTGTATTAAATGCACTGAAAAACAAAGTTTTTTTCATATATATAATTGATTATAAAGTCAATTCAAACATTATAAGAGTCAAAACTATGTTTTTTTAAATATTTCAATTCACTTATACAAGCCAAAATCAATTATGAAACCAAAAAACACTTCTATACATGTCAAAATCAATTATAAACTCAAAACTATAGTTATCTCATAAGTTACCAAACACCTCTACTATCCATGTCAAAATCAATCAATATTTGGGAAATGTGTAGCTTTTTATCAATTTTAAATATTCATGCTATTATATCAGACATGTACTTGCTATTTTTTCCCCGACCAAAAGACTTGTACTTACTAACGCATGTCTTTTGCAGAGTTTGTTTCCCTTGCAAATGGAAAGCGACAGCAACAGAGGCATTTCTTTTATTTTTGTGTTTCCAGCTTTGCCTCCTTGCCGACAACATTTTTGGGGGTTCTTGAAGGTTTTGATTTAGTTTGAAGTTTTTTTAAAAAAAATAATTGAACAACGGTACTAGCAGTATTGCCATTCATATGATTATTTGATGACTTTTAGTTAATATATATTTTGCATTCGATTTTTGAAATGCATCATTCAAATTTAGTCATTGCTTCCCCTGTGCTTATATAATCATATGTATTATATCACTTGTCCACAATGGGACTTTCCTCTTTGGGATGTTGGATTCTTCACGTTTTCTGGGTATGTTTGTCTAAAAGAGGCACTTGCAACTGCTTCAAGAGAAAACTGCAAAATAGTACAACTCATTGCTTCCACTATGTTGTCTTATATGTGTTAAGAGGTATATTAGCTTGGTTGTGTCTTCCTATAGAATGGCTTGGCTTGGTATTAATACTAGTTTCCTTCCATTTACTAGAATGGCGTGAGGTTGGTATAATTTTATGAACTTATGCAGGGTCAACGTTTTGTTGATATAGCAAAGATGATGTAATTTGAACTTATTGTTGCGTTCAACTCACTCATTGCTTCAAGGTTATGTTTGATTAAGAGTTGTTATGCTGAACTTGAGTTGTGCTTTTTAATGTGCTTTTGAAAGGCATTGGGAAGTCTATTTGCTAAGATTTCCCTCTGCATATGCATGTTTTAGGCTGCCGCACTTGTCCTTTTGAATCTCATTCGCTTGTTATCACTTCAGCACTTGTGTTCTAGAAGTAATTGTTCCACATTTCTTGGATTTGAAGTGTGAATATTGTCATTAATTGACTGTATTTTACTGTGATCAATCTGGTTTTACATTAGTTATATCTCAAATCTGAATTCTTCCTTGTTTGCATCTGTTGCTACATTAGAGTGGTAAGTTTCCTATGCATTTTTGGAAGATTGACTGCTACCATGCATTTGGAATCAGTGTAGATTCATTGAAGCAACACACTTGTTTTTCTTGCTGATTTATGTATTGTTGCTGTCATCATTTCTTAATTCAGTTGGCAGTACAGATAATTTATATGTTTCTGTAAGATTTCTGGTTAACTTATGTGATTTGGCTAAGAACCTTGGTGCTCTACCAACATTTTTATCTGGTTTATTATTCATTGATATTAAATGCTTTTTCTTTCATTAGTTATACAACTATTAGAAG
This sequence comes from Albizia julibrissin, assembly GCA_037074505.1. Taxonomy (NCBI): domain Eukaryota; kingdom Viridiplantae; phylum Streptophyta; class Magnoliopsida; order Fabales; family Fabaceae; genus Albizia; species Albizia julibrissin. Next base: position 14,827,396 of record CM073481.1, on the reverse strand, counting down.
TTGCAATGGTCCCTGAACATGTTTAGAATATTGGCATTTGGTAATTACAATACATGTCCAAGAGAAAAGGAACGAGGGTAGGGAAAAAATCTTGGTTAGCAGTGCATATGTGCAGAAGTTATGTATGCTAGCATCATTGGCATTGTTTATTTTATCAAAATCTTGTATAGTAAGTAAGGAAGATGTTTTTAATTTGACTAGTCTCTCTCATATTGTAGCTTGAAGCTGGAAATAATTTCAGAATAGGGAAAGATGGTATATATTCTAGTTGCTAGGTTAAAATAAGTTTCAAGATGCTGATTTATATTCATAAGTGTTGTAATCATTAATGTTTCATGCTAAATGAGAATCTGTGATGATTTTAGAGATGAGTAATGACCCCTGAATTAATGTTCTTCAACTAAGATTCTTGAGTTTTGATGCTAAATCGTTCAATTTTGTGATGATCATAAAATGTTGATCACCATAACCAAAAAAAGTGACAGAACTAAAGTACAAATAACCTCTTGGCCATTAACAAAACAGAGGTGATGTACCGGACATATACTATTGCAATAGACTTAAGCTCTTAGGAACTCCAATTGTGTGGTTATAATATTAAAGATGACTAACTCTTGCGGAAAAGAACCATATATTAATCACATTAGAAGATCTAGGTTTGTATCATTCAAAGAAATATGTTTATTGGGCCAAGGAAAAAAAGATCTGTCCCATCTTCTTTCAAGTTATTCATGGTATATGTATAAACTTACTTTTAAGCTTTATATAAATTCTGCTCTCTCTTGAATTATCCAAACATACACTTTTGCTGAAGTCTATCTGAATATTAATCCAATTCTTTGTAATTGTTTTCTAACTATCATATAGATATGGAATTGTAGATCAGTAACACTACCATAATGTGGCTCTGTTAGCATTTTTTGTGCACAATAGGTTTTGTATATGTTGTTAGTTATAGTTTTTGTGTAGTTGTTTCTCACACATTGAAGTTTGATATGTTGTTTTAATCTCATTATTATGTGCTCAGGTTTCGAAATGGGTTGTCCTAAGAAGATCATTTCTGGAGTTTTGCCTATGGGTTGGGGTTAGTGTTGGAAATTGTGCCCTAGGGGCCAATTATTGTACTTTAAACATTATTGTTATTTAAGAATTTCTTCATTTTGTTATCATATCATTTGCATGTTTATTATGATAATTGTATCATTGGATGAATCGTAAAGATTATCCTAAATGTCCCTGGTCTGTTATCTAGGCGAGAGCAAAGATGAAATAAGACCAGTATGACTTTGATAAGGTATGGAGATACGAATCAAAGTCTTAGGCACTTGTAGGAGTACAATGTGTTGGACCGACCCGCTATGAGAAAACTGCATGGATTAAGTCATAAGCTTATCTCATATATAACCACGTCACAATGCCCTCTGACCTGAGATCATCATGGGTTCCTGTATGAGAGTGGCTAAGTTTTGACCTAGTCAAAAGTCACTGTTACGAATTTAGGATGGTGTATTTAGAAGTGCAAGTGTACACTGTCGTAATCAAGTAATAAAGAAGTGAGTAGAGTATCGTTCCCACGAGGATTGATCACTAAGTACCAAAATTGGTAATTTTAATTCTATTTAGTCGGTTGATTAGTTGTGATTGAGATTTCAAGATAGAAATGATGAAATATGAATACAAGTTATATAAAGACAAATATGAGTAAAAGCCCTAGGGATTAGATTTCACTTAATAAATTCCGGATTGAATCACTTATCTATTCTAGTCCAATTTATTCCACATGATTGATAGTCGAGTTTCCCTATTTTAATTACTAGCCTCTTCCAAGGTCAAGCAATTCTATAATTAATTGCTAACCCAATATATTCCTATATGAATTTAAGCAATCAATCATGCATTAAGATTTATGGAACTCAATTAAGACTACATAACCCATATGAATATATTCCTATTTCATATGCAAATTATGGTTTTAATTATAGGATCCACACACATGTATCTCCTTCCGGTCTCAACATGCATATTAAAATCATCCAAAAGGTGGCCAATCAATTGTAAGCATTAAGAGCAATAATTAAAACTCAATCATGAAGGAAAAATTAAAACTAGATTTAATAAGTTAAGATTCAATCCGTCATTAGTAAGCTACGTCATCACCCTAGGAAAAGGAAAATTTAGCTCATGATAAAATTAAAAACAAAACCAAAATATATTGCAAACATCATAAATATTGCATAAAAATTAATTACAAAAACATAAAAATACAACTACAAGATGCATGAAAATGGAAAATCTAGCCTACCATATAGGAGGTAAAACCATCCATGTAGGTGGCAACCTATACCATCCATAAAGGAGGACTACCTAGGCCTTCCATATAGGAGGTAAAACCATCCATGTAGGAGGCATGCAAGAAGTAAAAAAAATGCAAGAAATAAATTCTAAAAATAACAACTCTCTCTCTCTAACATAGAGACTCTCTCTCTCCTCCTTCCTCCTTCTTCCTCCTCATTTTAGGGTGCCAAGAAGCTCTATTTATAGGCTTCATTTTCGGACTGCTACAGTGATTTGCTACAGTGAATTTGCTACCGCACTGCTACAGTGCACCGACCACACCTACCGCACTGCTACAGTAACCGACCACACCTACCGCACTGCTACAGTAACCGACCACACCTAAGAGGTATATTAGCTTGGTTGTGTCTTCCTATAGAATGGCTTGGCTTGGTATTAATACTAGTTTCCTTCCATTTACTAGAATGGCGTGAGGTTGGTATAATTTTATGAACTTATGCAAGGTCAACGTTTTGTTGATATAGCAAAGATGATGTAATTTGAACTTATTGTTGCGTTCAACTCACTCATTGCTTCAAGGTTATGTTTGATTAAGAACTGTTATGTTGAACTTGAGTTGTGCTTTTGAAAGGCATTAGGAAGTCTATTTGCTAAGATTTCCCTCTGCATATGCATGTTTTAGGCTGCTGCACCTGTCCTTTTGAATCTCATTCGCTTGTTATCACTTCAGCACTTGTGTTCTAGAAGTACTTGTTCCACATTTCTTGGATTTGAAGTATGAATATTATCATTAATTGACTGTATTTTACTGTGATCAATCTGGTTTTACATTAGTTATATCTCACAAATATGAATTCTTCCTTGTTTGCATCTGTTGCTACATTAGAGTGGTAAGCTTCCTATGCATTTTTGGAAGATTGACTACTACCATGCATTTGGAATCAGTGCAGATTCATTGAAGAAACATACTTGTTTTTCTTGCTGATTTATGTATTGTTGTTATCATCATTTCTTAATTCAATTGGTAGTACAAATAATTTATATGTTTCTGTAAGATTTCTGGTTAACTTATGTGATTTGGCTAAGAACCTTGGTGCTCTACCAACATTTTTATCTGGTTTATTATTCATTGATATTAAATGCTTTTTCTTTCATTAGTTATACAACTATTAGAAGTTGTAATAGTCCCTGAACATGTTTAGAATATTGGCATTTGGTAATTACAATACATGTCCAAGAGAAAAGGAACGAGGGTAGGGAAAAAATCTTAGTTAGCAGTGCATATGTGCAGAAGTTATGTATGCTAGCATCATTGGCATTGTTTATTTTATCAAAATCTTGTATAGTAAGTAAGGAAGATGTTTTTAATTTGACTAGTCTCTCTCATATTGTAGCTTGAATCTGGAAATAATTTCAAAATAGGGAAAGATGGTATATATACTAGTTGCTAAGTTAAAATCAGTTTCAAGATGCTGATTTATATTCATAATTGTTGTAATCATTAATGTTTCATGCTAAATGAGAATCTTTGATGATTTTAGAGATGAGTAATGGCCCCTGAATTAATATGTTCTTAACTAAGATTCTTGAGTTTTGATGCTAAATCGTTCAATTTTGTGATGATCATAAAATGTTGATCACCATAACCAAAAAAAGTGACAGAACTAAAGTACAAATAACCTCTTAGACATTAACAAAACAGAGGTGATGTACCGGACATATACTGTTGCAATAGACTTAAGCTCTTAGGAACTCCAATTGTGTGGTTATAATATTAAAGATCACTAACTCTTGCGGAAAAGAACCATATATTAATCACATTAGAAGATCTAGGTTTGTATCATTCAAAGAAATCTGTTTATTGGGCCAAGGAAAAAAAGATCTGTCCCATCTTCTTTCAAGTTATTCATGGTATATGTATAAACTTACTTTTAAGCTTTATATAAATTCTGTTCTCTCTTGAATTATCCAAACATACACTTTTGTTAAAGTCTATCTGAATATTAATCCAATTCTTTGTAATTGTTTTATAACTATCATATAGATATGGAATTGTAGATTAGTAACACTACCATAATGTGGCTTTGTTAGCATTTTTTGTGCATAGTAGGTTTTGTATATGTTGTTAGTTATAGTTTTTGTCTAGTTGTTTCTCACATATTGAAGTTTGATATGTTGTTTTAATCTCATTATTATGTGCTCAGGTTCCGAAATGGGTTGTCCTAAGAAGATCATTTCTCGAGTTTTGCCTATGGGTTGGGGTTAGTGTTGGAAATTGTGCCCTAGGGGCCAATCATTGTACTTTAAACATTATTGCTATTTAAGAGTTTCTTCATTTTGTTATCATATCATTTACATGTTTATTATGATAATTGTATCCTTGGATGAATCGTAAAGATTATCCTAAATGTCCTTGGTCTGTTATCTATGCAGGAGCAAAGATGAAATAAGATCAATATGACTTTGATGAGGTATGGAGATACAAATCAAAGTCTTAGGCACTTATAGGAGTACAAGTTATTGGACCGACCCGCTATGAGAAAGCTGCAAGGATTAAGTCATAAGCTTATCTCATATATAACTACGTCACAATGCTCTCTGACCTGAGATCATCATGGATTCCTGCATGAGAGTGGCTAAGTTTTGGACCTAGTCAAAAGTCACCTTTGACTGGGTGATGATAAAGGCTACAATCGGGCTTAGGGGTTTTCATGAAGAGGAACGTGAATGGTCAAGATGAAATTTATCCCTCATATTAGTAGAGAGATATTACTGGGCCCCTCGATGAGTGAGTCTGAGAAATGTATGGCCATACTATAATGGGAAGGAGTTTCCATTTCTATTGTCAAGCTACTTAGGGATCGAGAAAGTAATAGTCAGGAACAGGAGGATAACACTATCCATGCCTCATCCTTGACCAAAATATCGTATGAGAAAAAGGGGCGTGACATGGTTGTATAAAAGGTTGCATCGTATCATCGATCCTCATGTGAATTGGGTAGTTGTAATATCTTGCTAGAGGTCATTTGCGACTTGTGGGCTAGAGCTGTAATATCCTGAATTTTGGGACTAGAGGCATAAGATTAAGCCTGGATCAAGTGGACTGCTAGACCCTGGTTTAGCAAATGTCCTTATGAGGATGTTTAAATTCCCCAAAATTCCTTTATATCATTGGATATTAAAAGAAATTATATTGGTGAGCTAAAGAGCTCGGGGAATAATAAAATTAAGTGATTGGAAGTCACACATAATAGAGTAAAGTGGAACACAAAGTAATTTTGCCACCGGTGAAATTCCTGGTGTGGCATAGATGATTGTGTGACCTTTTTCGATGGGTAAATGATGGTACAAAATTATAAAACTTTCCAGCATGAAAGTAGACTTATCAAGCTTCAATTTGATAGGTCATATAAGTCATTTGGAGTTGTACACAAAGAGAAATGAATTTTTAAAGTTAGCCCAGTGAAATTAATTATTTTCTGGGACAGCATTTAAAGATTAAAATTCTGGGAAGTATGAGCTTTCAATTGGCCAAATGTTATATTTTTACTTAAAACTAGACTCAATAAGGGTCACATAGCCTTTGGAATCACTCCAATTGGACATTTGTACAATTAGATATGAATTTTCAAAGTTTAATGAAAATTCTGCCAGATTAAGCATTTTGTGCGGAAATTGTAATTTTGGGCCAATAGGGAGCTGACACGTGGCAGATGAAAAATCTGATTCCTATATCCATTAAATCATCTTCATCATCGTCTATTTTTCACGGAAAACGGATCAGAAGAGAGAGAGACAAATATGGAGGGTGAGAAGAGAAATAAAATTCTTTTCTCCGAAACACTGCCGAAACGGCATCCTCTCTCAAAGTACCCTTCAGGAAACTTCCTCTACTCATCGAGATCTTCATTCCTACGGTTTCGAATTTTCATTTGGAGGTGGTTGGCGCCGTCTCACCGGCCAGGGTGTTGCCGGAATTCCAAACCGTTTGTGGAAACGAGTAGAGGTAAGCGTAGGCTTCCTTTTTAACCGATTGGTTTGTCGTTTGGATGAGTATAGAGGAAGTTGGGTACTATTCATGCTGATTTAAATTAGTGTTTTGAATGGCTAAATAATGTCCAATAGATGTATAAATAGCTAATCACTTGATTAGGAGTAGTAAGGAAGTGATTAGGCAAGAGAAATCGAAGAAACAACAAACTCTTTCTGAGAATCCAATTTCCTTCTATTTCTGCCCTGTATTTTTCGTGTAGGAGGAGTTGGAATTTGATGATTTTAATACTTCCATTGGATTTAAGAGGAAAAATTGTGTGGGTATACAAGTGTTCATGAATTTTGGACACTTGTACATGAATTTAGAAATTTTAGAAGTTAAAGGGTAAATGCTGTGTATTCCGTTTTCTGGAGGCAGTTTTATGGTGACGCGTTTTTGAGTAATCAAATGTTATCCAATGACCATGAAACTTTCCAGTCTAAAATTAGAGACATATACCTTTAATTTGATAGGTCATAATGGTTAATTGGACAAGTATGCTATGAGATATGAATTGTTGAATTTTGGTCCTGTTTCCTGGAAATTTCTGGAACAGTTGGTGTTTGAAAAACTTCTGGGAATGGTGTGGTGGTGGTGTTTAAATTCTAGTATTTTTATACAAAACTACACTTAAAGGGCTTCAAATAGAGCTTTGAACCACCTCAATTGGAGTTCTATAAAATTAATTATGATTTTTCAAAGTTTGGTAAAAAATGCTGGTAGATTGAGTACCATGCGAATTTAAGAAAGAAATTGGTCAAATATAATTGGAATGAACTCCAAGGGTGAAAGTAAGCCTATAGGGCTAATGTGGGCTATTGGATATTCACTTTTCATGGCTTTAATGATGTTATCACTTTCCTAGGGCCATGAAGTGAAAAAGAAGGAGCAATGGTTGGTGGATCAAGGGACAAGAAGAGAAGGACATAAAGTCCGAGAGGTAGTGAACTTACCTTTTCTGCATGTATGTGATATGTATGTCTTGCATTGATTATGTGACTGCTTTGCTTATTTGTGTGGAACATGTATGATTGGTTGAAGCTCTGTTATATTTGTGCAATGGCCATATGCATGTCATAACATCGAGCATGCAGCATGTCATTATGTTGGCATGAAATAGTGTAGGCAAGCATGTCATGCATTCATATATATCTGGCATGCATAGTGGTAATGTTTGCTACTGAGATTCTCTCGAATCTCACTCCTCCCAAACAACCATTCAGACAGGTGAGCATTGGAAACGTGCTGAGATCATAAAAGAGGTATGCACGAAGAGGACTGTTGCTGGTTGTTTGAAGTTCTGTAAATATTGTGTAAACCCCTGGTGGGGAAAATTTTGTATTATAATCAAGCAATATTGTATTAATATTATCAGTATATTCATGTTATTCCTGTGTGCCCACTGAACTACGCATTGCTACTTTGAGTAAGGTTAGTAATAAGGGATATATGAGGCGGGTCGTTACAAGAGCAGTTATTGGCCCACTGCCAACTTCATGTAGGCCTACAGGGTCGCACACAAGAATAGCCCAACACAAGCTATAATGTCCAGATTCATTGAATCTAAGATGTGTCCAAGATTGAATGAATACAATATTTAATCTAGGGTGGACGAATTATATATATATATATATATATATATATATATATATTTGAAAATAATAATATTATTATTATATATAACAGATAATAATATTATTATGAGGTGTTAGTTTTATATTTAATTTATTTGATAAATTAAATAAAGCTAATACAAATATCATATATCAGATTTAATTTATAAAGATAAATTAAATCATTTGGCTTTTTATTCAAATTAAATAAATAGTTTAGGTTAAATATGTTGGATAGATTTAATTAAATCAAATTTATTTAATTTAATTCGAACTTTAAAATTAATTAAGCTTAATTTTGAAAATCTAATACAGCCTACATAAGTTATAAGACCTAGGGTTAGAGAACCCTAGCCGTCAATAGAGTGAGACGTATTAGAGAGCCGCAAGAGAAAACCCTAGAGAGGATTTTTAGAGGCGTTAGCACGCTACTGGTGTTGGGGTCCTGTTCGTATGGATACCAGTAGAGGGAGCTGGTTCATGCAGTTGGCTCATAGAGATCGAACAAGACGCAAAACGAAAAAGGTATGATTCTAACTACTCTGTTTAAACGCCATTGATAGATCCATGTTTGAGATTTTAAACGGTTAATTTCTTCTGCTGTGTGTATGAATCCCAACAGTTAGGATAATCTTACTCGCACTCTTCTGATGTATTATACAAATTGTGTCATCCCCTGAAGGCTGCTTCCATTCTTTCATCTACAATCACAAGGACTACCAGAACACTTATGTAAATCACGACCTTCATTACATAAAATGGGACAACCCTCCAAAATAGAATATTATGTTGTTGAAATTAGAACATTTTAATGAAATGGTCTAACCTGGTGCACCTTTTGCACATTATATACATTTTCATTTAAGTACTTTTGTTACTTTTATAGTTATTAACTTAATATCATTTTATAATTTTGTTTGAATTTTTTTTATTTTCCATCCATTTATTATCACTTTCGATTCTTTTACCATTATTAGGGTTGACTTAATAGTAAAAAAAGCAACAGAAATAGGCATTAGCGACGGAAATTCAAAATAATAAAAAATATCAAATAACCAAAAGAAAAAAAATAGTGACGGAATTTCCATCGCTAATTTGTGATGAAAATTCCATCTCTAATCCATAGCTACATTAGCAATGGAGTTAGTGACGGAATTTCCGTCTCTAATTTGTGACGGAATTAGTAACGAAAATTCTGTTGCTAATTAGCCACAAAAATTTCCTCTTTAATTTGTAGCTACATTATCGATGGAATTAGTGACGGAATTTCTGTCGCTAATTAGCGATGGAATTTTTTTTGTCGCTAAGCGAATTAGTAACACCCTTTTTAGAGATGGACGCTTTTTAGTCATTGTTCCATCGCTAATCTTTTAGCTACGGAATTTTTGTTGCTAAATAGATTAGCAACAGAAATTTGGTCGCTAATATTGATTTTCTTATAGTGTTGGGTGTGTAGAGCTTGAAGAGATGATTCCAATGACACTTAGAACATGTCAAACAGAGTTTGGATGAGGGAGAAACAAAGATAAGAAGTTGGCGGGTCGCATTGTCACTGCTGCCAATTAGCTGGAGATTTGGTCTCTGAAAAAGATGTTTTTGGATCAAATAAAAGTCATAGATTTGTAGTTTGTTCAGTGATGATTTCAATGACACTAAGAACATGAAAAATGAAGTTAAAATGAGGAAGATATAACCTTTTGAATTTTGGGTATCACGGTAACCCGCTAGATCTCCAACCGGGTCAAGTTGACCTCGGCTGAAGGTTGAAGACGATAACATGGCAGTCATTAGCCACGTCATGAGTCAACCAAAATGTGTGGGCCATTAATCATGTGCCACGTTAGCTTTCTCTGACATGTCATCAAAGCCACGTCATCAGTTAACATAAGGCCACGTCATCTGTTGACCATCCATGTAGACAGGGGCACATCAGTGCCATATCATGACATGTCGTTGGTCGCGGTCAACCATTGACCTTTAACTAGACAACAGTCAACCATTGACCATTGAATATTTTTAAAAAAAAAATTCCAGAGATTGACATGTAATGTATGGGCCTGTGAGGGCTACTATTTGCTACTTGGCTGACACCATCCAACAGAGGATGGCGTGTGGAGCTTAGGAAGCTGGTACGTGTAGCGGGACGATAGCTGTAAGGTAGTGCGTGTATACCGAGAGTGGGCTTCATTGGAATTTTCTAATATCTTAGGATTTTTTTTATCTAGACACCTTCTAAGGGCATGATGAGACCTTCAATTGAGATGCGGTTTGTTCCTAAAAATCCCTAAATTCGAGAGCTTCAATTTGATATATAATTTGCATATGTTTGAAGCATGTTTGGATCTAATTATAGTCAAGAAAGTTTTGTTATACATTTGAAGGTTCCTTAAAAATGTTCTAAATGAATCTATATTGATTCTATTATTTTTTGGAATAAGATAGTTTATTTATTAAGAATATTTTAGCTACAAAATAAGATTAAATGTTGAAAGAAGTTTATTTATTAAAAATATTTCAGCTGCAACATAAGATTAATGTTGAAGTATTCTTTAAAATGGGAAATTATTCAAATGACTTTTTGAATATGAGATCCTATCTAACCTTGACTTAAATTATTGGAGATAAAACTTGAAACTTACAACAACTTGAAATTATTAAATAATAATTAATAATAAGTCCCCACATGCTTCTAACCACATTGAATCAATTGGGATTGAAATAGTGACTTATAAATTAACCCTTTTTAACAAATGTTGTGACAAAGGACAAGATAGAGAGAGATGTAGGAATCATCTAATCAAGTGGGAGGTATATGCTGCAAATACATCCAAATAAGTGAATGTAAACATAGTGAAGAGGAGCTTGACATTGTAACAAGATGCTACAGGAGTTTATATAGTCAGAAGGGCTTATGAGAGGGAGAATCTAGTTAAGAGACAACAATATGAGACAAATTTTGAATATTCTTTCTTCATTGAGTTTATGGTTATATTTTTTTATTTCTAGAATTGAATTGAGCATATTCTTTTCTTTTCATAAACATTCATGTTGTTATTTATATGATACTATGCTATTATCCTATATATTTATAACTACTTCGATTGAGTGAGAACTTCTAGAATGTATCCAGAACCCTGAAAGGGGAATGTATTCAATAAAAACTATGGTTAAAAAGGTGAAGAGCTAACTAGCATGAGTGGGATGGGAGTTAATATAGTTGTCTCCTAAGCATGAAACTAGTGAACTTATTATTCAATTATCCTATGTCTTATTTGAATGAACAAATATGATTTGTATATCATAATCATCTAATACGTGACCAAATTATGACTAAGTCCATTTGACTAACTGAGCTTATGAAGACAAGCTTAATAGATCAAAGATATCTATGGAGTTAGAAACTCCCAAATCTCTTTACATTCAGGAAGAATGAGATGTCAGGGACATCCTACCAAATAGCCTTCAACATCTAGAGGCTGAAGCAACCAAAGGATATAGAAAGCTTATACTATCAAGTATAGAAAAAATAAGATTGCTTAAATTTATGATGGTATGGGCAATATAACTCTATCCAAACTGTGTGGATAGCGTTGGAAGATAATGGAATTGACTAAAGTTAAAACTAAGTTAAGTTTTAACATGGTGTATTAAGTCCTTACATGTCGTTTAGGCAACACTTGTAGCAAATGTCAAACTAAGAAGTTGAAACAAACAAGCTAAGTTCTTTCTAACAAACAACAAGTGTATATTGTGACAATACATCTTCTAGTAAGTAGGAGCAAGCTATGTCTCCCAGTGAGTGAGAGTAAGCTTCGTTTTCCAATAAGTAAGAGTAAGTGAAAGCAAATGTTACTCATGATAAGTATATTGTGACATTTGGCAATATGGTTCGCCACATTAAACTTAAGCATGAAAGACTAAAGGATCCGAGATCCATCAGCAAACTTAGCTAAGGAGTGGGAGGAATCATCCTCTAAACATAAAGGCAAGAAACCTATGAGGTAAACTTGATCTAGAGATCAAGAATGGTTTCTACAAAGATGAAAGGCTACATTGATAATCCTTTAAGGGTTGTAGAGGAAATAATCCACATGAGTAGTGGATGTTTCATAGAAGCATATAGCTTCATGTCAGATATAAAGCAAGAAAGATAAAGAATCATAGGACTGGAAATTGTATATTAACTCTGCATATATAAACCACATTGATTCACTTTATGCAATATGAAACCGACAAAATCACATATTTATTATCACTTTAGTTAAAGATCGATAGGACTGTGACTCTCAAATCCTTTGTTGGACTTGATTTTTCCTTTTAGAGATAACAATTCCATTTCTTACCACATGTACATATTGATAAAAAAGAAACAAATACTAAAGGGTTAATACCTTTGTGAATAGTTAAAAACTTAGTCTAACTAGCAAGAAAGACAAGGAAACATTTTGAGAAGATATCCTCTGCAATTAGCAAACTATGATGTTTGTGAACCAATGAATGTGAGGGCAAAACACAGAGCTTGGTGTTTCATTAACATCATGGATGTTTACTCGAAATACAGTTATTTTTACTTGATTTCAAGCAAGTATAAAGCTGTTAGATAATAGCTAAATCTAGTTAGGAATCGGTTAAACTAAAAGGATAAGACCTTTTGAACTAACAAGGGTTAAGAACACCCATGTGATCAGTTCAAGATACACTGTGTACAAGAAAGTGATTGTTAGGAAACTATTAATACCTAGAACCCTTCAACATAATAGAGTTGTTGAAATAAAGAGATAGACCTCTCTTTCACATGGTTGAGTAAACAATAGTACAAGTTAAATTATCAACCATATGTTGGTAGGTAAACTTACAACTATCATCTTCACATTTAACCAAATTCCCTCCAAGTCAGCCATGACCTTACCCTGTGAATTATGGATAGGCCTTAACCCAAGCCCAAGCATGTTAAAACCATAAAGGTCAGCAACTTAATATCCATAATTTTTCCTATAAGTATGAAAGATTGGGGCCAAGGCACAAAATATACGTCTTTATGAGATGACTTGAGAATTTGAAATGATGCATCTTCATTAATGAAAATGATGACGGCTCAGTGACTAAGAGAACCTAGGGATACAACGTTCATAGAACAAAAATTTTCTAGTAGGAAATAAGCATTGATCATACTAAATTTCTCTAAGAGGTTAACTGTGACAAAAAATAACTAAATGTTCCTAAGTTCACTAATCTGAGTAGGAGGGAAGACCATTTTCACAATGAAAAAGGTAAGACGTAATTTAAAAGATTGAATACCTTACCCATACATAGGAAGAGAATCCTATGAAATCCACGTCAGAGTAAATTGTCATTTAGCAAATGATGATAAGGGGATAGATTCCCTAATAGATTGAATGTTCTCTTCATCATTTAGAAGGTGATGATGACTACCTATAAGTGTCTAAAAGACACTAAAAGAACCTGTTAAGAAGAATTGTAAAGCGTTATGCAGGAGGATATGGATTCTTTTTTAAACTAGCTAAACACATATGTGGGCAATTTGTCACCTAACCAAAAGGTGATTGGGAACAAGTATTTTCTCAAATCTATAAGGGGAAAATAAAACCTAAAATGCTTAGTGGCTAAAGGGTACTACAAATTTTGACTCTGAATAACCAATTTTGGCTATGACAATAAGCTTAGTCTTGAAATTATATCAAGATGATGTGAAGATCGCTTTTCAATATGGAAATTTGATGATGAACTCTACATGAAGCAGTTTGAGGGCTTTGTAGAAACAATTATCTAGGTAGTAGTATATGAGGTTTCACAAGGTGAAAGCCTCGCCAACTTTAATATAAGCCAAGAACACTACATTAAGCTCTAAATAGTCTTAAGATGATTCTTTCTAAACTCATCCTTTGTCAAGTGACATATGTTTAGCCAAAACAAGTGTCAGGGGAGTTAAAGGAATAACGGATCAGAGTTATCCTTAAATTCTGAGTTGAAAGATATATGGAGATTGCATAAGAAAGCTATAATATTTTCCATTTAAAACATGTACAAGTGTGATCCTTAGGCATCTCAGTATGCTAACTGTAAACCCATGAACACCCATAAAGTTAAGGGCATAACCCTATAGAGGTTATACGTCCTACAAAGAATCCAACACAAAAAAAAAGGATAGAGTCCATAGTAAGAATGTGGTTAGTAAGATGAATGTACACATTGGTGTATATAAGACCAAATGTTTTTTGGCCAGACTTAGAAGCTATTTTTGGTCTAGCTGTGAAAAATATTATGAGAGGAACTAATGATTGAGTTATCAAGGCAACAACTCATGTTTGAAAGGATACTCCAATACAAGACCTAGGAAAATGATAATGGAATAAAGAAATAAACAATATATTTCCTTCATTTATGGAATCAGAACATAGAGTGTGTTCTGCCATAATCCAAAGAGCCATATGGCTAGAGAAGTTCCTATGAGTAATTAGGAATAATGAATGGTGAATAGAAGGATCCAAATGATAATATCTTATAATGTAGTTTCTAAGTATCACAGCAAGGTGAAACATATATTTGATGTATCTCTGTGGAAAATATTCTTTTAGAGAAGGAAAACAATAGTTTAATGACCTTTTGCTGACGGAATGTTGGTAGATTTCCTTACTGAGTCTGTAGCTTGATATTCACTAAGTTAGTAAAGATCTTAGGACATAAAGAGAATATAAAGTCTTGAACTTCTTTTATATGAAGATAAAAGAAATAGTATGTATATGTTATGAATAAATATATGTAAGGTATACAATTTTGTATGTCGTACAAGTCAGAAAAGGTTGGTCACTCACATGAACAACCTTCTTTCCACATTTTACAGGGACATGGGAGGGTAAGACGAGTAAATGATCACCATAAGATGGTTAAGAAGAATCATTGCATTTGAGTCACTTTAGTTAAATGGAGATGAGATCCATATACATATAAAATAGATCAAAGCATGAATACAGGCCTGTAGCTAGACAAAGAACTCTTTTCACAAATAAGATTGCAAAAGAAATATTATGAAAAAAAATGTTTTGGTTCGAATATTGAGTACATTTTGGAACTAATGTCTATACAGTAAAAGAGACAGAAATTGACCTACATCACAAACCGTTCACCTTAGCATGCAATTTATACTGTATGTGCTTGAGAGTTAAACTGTAACATAGGATGTAGGTGAAAGATCGCTGGTTCACTACAGTGTGAGTCTCAGGAAGGAAAGATCTTTCCATGATGCCCTTAAGACTTAGGCAGTATCATGAAAGCTTGGTTTGGTGACAGCTACTTTAGCTGAAGCTCTATAATCACATACAATTCAGTCATACGAGTGAAAACCAGGAAAGCAACCAAATCAAGACGGACTGATGTTTAGTCAAAAAGGAAGATTTACTCCTAGATACATGAGATGTACTAGTGTGTGGTTGACCCCTTACTAAATCTATGTGTAGCTTGTAAGTACGGATACTATATTCATGGAAGGCCATATGAGTTAATCGACATATTAACTCAAGAGGGATTAGATATGTCATGAGTAATATGTGTGGGAGAATTTGGGGCATCTGAGACAACAAATAGATAGCTTATAGATATATAAAAAGTGTCCTTCGATGCTGATTCAGTATGAGGGATTTCTAGTATCACAAACACCAAATTTTGAAGACATTTTTCCTACTCAGTCGTGGCAGATGCCAAGTATGAAACAGGAAAGAGTAACAGATGCACGATGGGAGGACCATCAAGTGGGAGTGGGAGATGTTGGACTTTGGGTCTAGGTCTGCCCTTGATGGGCCTAACTATTTAATTAGGAAACAAGTAGTCTTATCAAATAAGAAACAAATCAGCATTAATTATGGATTTGTTAATTGAGAAACATGTAATTGTATATTAGAAAATTAATCAAGAATTAATTTACTGATTATTACTTAGAAGGCAAGTATGAGTGCACATAACTTCCTAATTCCTAGACCTTTATAAATAGGATGTGCCTCTCTCAGGAAAACCTTACCCCTACCATTTAGCTATTTGACAATCTCTCTTCTCTCCTGTCATCTTTCTTGTTCTAGTGATCTACTATGCAAATACTAATTAGGCTCAAGTAGTCTAATTATTGCATGAGTATTATTTTGTCCGAGTTATGGAACATTGACTTGGATCTGAACGTAGTTTCACCCCCAATACGCAAGTCTCTTCTCTCTCCTTATTTTCCTTCAATACCATTATAGTCCTTTTTATAAGAAAATATTTATTTTCTTCTCCTCATAGGGTACAATGTACTGTATCAAATAGGAATAAAGTTAGAAAAATATTAAATTTTCAAGAAGAGTTAGTTAGATTTCAGATTTTTTGTTTTGATAAAATATGTTGGAGTGTTATAGCCTTATCGATTATTCACAAGCGAAAAAGAATCAAGAAGTATCTGTATGCCCTCGAACTTCCTAGTGGGTTATTTATGGCCAATTATCGGGGCCGTTTCACGTGTCAAGGAAGTTTTAAATTTATTTTCATCCAATATTATATTATAGAAGTAAGAACAAATTTTCTATTTAAAATCGCATAAAAATTACTTGAATACTTTTGGTTCAATAGTCGCAACAATTGAGTTTTATATGGTGAATGTATATGCACCTTCTAGTTGAGATATTAAATCACGCTAAATAATGTGTGAAATAATTCTTTTAGTTGCTTCAGGGTTATTAAGAATAAAATCAAATTTATGTAATATAGTGCACAACTTGAGTCATTTTTCTTTGAGGAGCCGATTACGAAACTAATTCCTAGTAAACTAAGTAATTACAATATAAAATTAACAAGGGTAAAACAAGATTGATTGATTTTCAAAACTATGAATTAAATGCAATTAAAATAAATTATTTTTTTTTAATTTTCAAATAAGGAGGAATGAAAATGGATTGAAGATGCAAGTGATGAAGATGCTCTTGGAAATTTCAATGGCTATCCTTACTTAATTAAAATATTTGAAGAGTTAATACACTAAGCTTCTAATATATCAAACCCTAATTACCATTGAGTTTCACATCACAAGAGAGAGACCCCTACTCTTGAAATGCTATTAAGCCCCTTAGTGTAATGAGTTTCTCTAACTTTCCTAATATACCAAACCTCAATTATCATTGAGTCTAATGCTTACACTAGAACAAAAAAGGCATTTTAGACCAACACATTTAGACTGGTTATTCCGGATAAGGTCTAAAAGAAATACGCGGTGACAATTTTGTAATTATAAGAAACTTTTGAGGCCAGTTTTTTAAAAAACTTGTCTAAAAACATTAATTAGACCGGTTCTAAAAATAACCGGTCTCAATAATAACAGAAATAAAAATTATCTAAAATGTATTTATTTTTTTATGTTTTTAGACCGGTTACATTTGAAAACTGGTTTAAAATATAGAAAGCTTTAGATCGGTTATTGTCTAAAATCGGTTTATATATTGTAAAACAAAATAAATTAAAAATGCGTCTTTTTTAAGACCGGTTACTTATATAACTAGCCTTAAAAGTCCATTCTTTAAGACCGGTTATTCAAATAACCGGTCTTAAAGAAGGGACTTTTAAGACCGGTTATCTTTATAACTGGTCTTAAAAGGGTTTTTAAGATCGGTTATTAGTATAACCGGTCTTAAAGGTCCGTTAAAATCAAACTCCTGCGTTCTTTTCTCTTAGTTTTACCTTGCTGCTCTGTGTTTCTTTGCTAAATGTCCGATATCTCAGTGGCGATCTTGAGTGATTTTGCCCTTCATTCTCTTGTTTCCTCAGTTAAAATAAAACTCCTACATTAAAATCAAACTCTCGCATTCTTTTCTTTTAGTTTTGCCCTGCTACTCTGTGTTTCTCTTTTAAAAGTATGATATCTCAGTGGCAATCTTGAGTGATTTTGCCCTTCATTCTCTTGTTTCCTTATTAGCTAAATCTGTTTGGGCAATTTGTTGAAGCCCTATTTCTCTTGAAACAGGTATTCGGTATTTCTCTTGATGCTTCCTATTTTGCTATTTTGTACTGTTGTTTCCCCCTTTCTTTGTTTCTGGTAGTGAACCCTAATCGAAACTTGCTATTTTGCTATTTCTAGGATCAATTCTTATTTCTGGATTGAAGGTTTTCTTGAGTTTTGCTTGCTGCTTATCTTTTGGCTCTAAAGTTTACAGGTATCACCTTTTTTTCTTCAATTCACTTCAACTGAGGTTATGCTTGTTCTTCTGCTTCTGGTGTTTATGTATGTATTATGTTGTAAGTTCAAAATTGTTTGAAATCTGATTATTTTGGGTATGTCATTGAGTCTTGGGGATTTTAGTAATTTTCTATCAAAATTTACCTTCTCAATTTAATTGAATTTCCCCTCTTGGCTTCCATAGCCATGGCAAGACATCAGAAAGTAAGGCATACAAAAAACCGAATAAACACTAATTAATTCAAGTAGCTAGTGTTAGGCTATAGTTGAGATTTTATCAATTTTATAAGCTCACATAACAAACATAAGAAAACTCGTATGAAGCTCTTTGATTCACAATTTACCACCAAGGCTTGTATAGCCATATATCTCTTTATCTTCTTACCCATCTCTTTAAAATTTTCCCTCCATGTGTGATCAAACCTTGGCTTCTTCTTCATTCTCACATGAAAATTGTAGAGAAAATATTTGAAGCAATAGATGGCTCGATGGTTTGACTCTATTTCTCTTCCATAAAATAAATATTTATCTTCATCTAGCTGGCTTCTTAAGGATTCCACTATTTTGTAGTTTTGATGTAATGTGTAATTCACCAAACACAATCTTGTGTGTGTATTGTTTTTAGCGTAAAATACCTCCACTCTATTTTAAAAACATATTTAAACCTCCCTTAAAATTTAAATGGATGTCACAAACATCCCTTATATATATTTTCGTATTTCATTTTCATCCATCAAATTATTAATTGACTTTTATATTTGACTATTAAACTTTTATTCACATGAGAATTATATAAACATTCTTATAAAAAAAGAATTATTTAAACATTTATACTTACAACAATTTATACAAGAAAAAAAGAATTCTCATACATATATTATCAAAATTTTTAATACATTATAAAATGTATTAATGTTAATTGATTACCTTATAAAATTTTATAATTTTAATAGGAGTATTCAAACAAATTTGCCAATCTTGAGATTTGAAAACAAAGGAAATATAAGTCCAAGCAGGGTATAACGATATATAAAGACAATATTGTCATTTCCCACTTTAGAACGTTTTCATGGTTTTATTGAACCTAGTGCATGCCTTGAAAATATTTATAAACAAAGATCTCTTTATTAGTTTGAGATTTAGAAAATATTTTAGTAAAAAATTTAAAATTATTCACAGGCTTTCTTTGAGTGATTGACGGGTAATTTAATTATTCTTTGCCATTACATAACTGAAGTGATACCTAGCACATAATGGTTCAATGAGCTTATATATTTATGGTTTTCTATGCTTTGTTTCTTTTCTTAGTTGTATCTTAAAATAAAATTTGGATTCTTGTTTATATTTGTCTCTCTCCTTTAGTACCTGATTTAACATGGGTAAAATTAGAAATTTTGGTCATTATGTAGTAGTTAAACTAGGTAGCTTGATGAGTGTAACAATTTTATACTCTCATCATACTCGCTCCTTCCTTTTCTAAGAGTGAAATTTATGGATCGTGGTTGGGTAAATGTTAAACGGATGAGTGTTGAATATGATAATAGGGTGAGGGGTTTTTTAGAATTTGCTAGAAGGAATGTTGATAATGACAGTGGGATGTTCTACTACCCTTATGTACAATGTTTGAATGAGAAGCGACTAAGTGCTGCAGATATATATACACATTTAATTTGTGAAGGATTTTGTAAGACTTATATAGTATGGGTATGGCACGGTGAAGGATTAGAAATGCCAACTGCAGCACAATAGGGGGGAGTAGCCTTTGTTGATAATGACACAGATCTGGACGATCGGATAGAGGATATTATTCATGATGTAGGAGAAGAGGCTTTTGAGCAATCACATGCATACGGTAATATGTGCAGTGATGCTGAGAAGTCGTTATATTCGGGGTGCACAAAATACCAATTGTTGAAAGCAATTTTAAAATTGGTAAGCTTGAAAGCATGGCATAGATGGAGCGACAAGAGTTTTTCAGAAATGCTTGAGGCTTTTAAGGACATGCTTCCAAATGATAATGTACTGCCTTGCCGATACTATGATGCTAAGAAAATACTTTGTCCACTAGGAATGAAGTATAAAAAGATCCATGCATGCCCTAATGATTGCATATTTTATAGAAAAGAGCATGAAGAGAAGCAGTAGTATCTGATATGTGAAACCCACAGGTACAAATCAAACAAGGCCCCTATAAAAGTTTTGTGGTATCTTCCAATCATACCGAGGTTCAAACGCCTGTTTGTTAATGAAATTGATGCCAAAAATTTGAGATGGCATGCGGATGAGAGGATTTCCAATGGAAAGCTTTGACATCCGGCTGATTCTTCTCAATGGAAGAAAATTGATCAATTATTTCTTAGCTTCGGTGAAGAGCCTAGGAACCTTAGGCTTGGGCTTAGCACGGATGGCATGAATCCTTATGGTAGCCTAAGCAGTATACATAGTTCATGGCCTGTTCTGTTGATAATTTACAACTTATCTCCTTTGTTATATATGAAAGAAAGTACATCATGTTGTCTATGTTGATTTCAGGACCAAAACAACCCGGAAATGACATAGATGTTTACTTAGAACCTTGATCAAAGACTTGAAAGAGTTGTGGAATAAAGGTGTCGACGTTTTTTACGTGAACAAGAAGGAGATGTTTAAAATGCGAGCCTTGATCTTTTATACTATAAACGACTTCCCTGCATATGGAAACTTGTCAGGATATAGTGTTAAAGGCCACAAAGCATGTCCGATTTGTGAAGAAGGCACATGCTACCATCAACTTCAACATGGAAGAAAAACTGTTTATCTAGGCCATAAGAGATTCCTTAGGCGAGGCCACCCATATCGTTGATTAAAGAAAGCCTTTTTTTTGTGGCAAAGAATTTGAAGATGCTCCAGAGGTATTGACTGGGGAGAAAGTGTATGAAAAGGTGAAAAATATCAATGTTATCTTTGGTAAGACTTCAAAGATTCGAAATGAAAAAAATATATGGAAAAAGAGGTATGTCTTCTTTGACCTTCCATATTGGTGCAATTTTGATGTGAGACACTGTATTGATTTCATGCATGTGGAGAAAAATGTGTGTGATAGTATTGTTGGGACACTGCTTAATATACAAGGTAGTTCTAAGGATGGCGTTAAGGCAAGATTAGATTTGCAAGAAATGGGAATATAAGAAGACTTACATCCGAGGCCATATGGTAAGAGAACTTTTTGTCCTCCAACTTCTTATATTTTGTCTAAGGATGAGAAAAGAAGTTTTTGTGAGTGTTTACATGGCATCAAAGTTCCCTTAGAGTATTCTTCAAATTTTAAGAATCTTGTGTCCATGAAAGACTTGAAGTTAGTAGGGCTGAAGTCTCATGATTTTCATGTCTTGATGCAACAACTACTCCCAGTAGCTATTTGAGGTATTACCGAATATGATCTTCAACACATATTGACTAGACTTTGTTTCTTCTTCAATGCTATTTGTAGTAAAGTCATTGAGACGGAAAGATTGGAGGAATTGGAAAATGAAGGATACCGGATCTTATGCTAGCTTCAGAAGCATTTTCTTCCTTCCTTTTTTGACATCATGGTACATTTAATTGTTCATCTAGTGAAGGAGATAAAATTGTGTGGGCCTATTTATTTTCGATGGATGTACCTAATTGAAAGAACTATGAAAATCCTAAAAGGATATATGAAGAACCCTAACCGACTTGAAGCATCTATTGTTCATAAATATGTTTATAAAGAAGTCATGGAATTCTCTCAATATTATTTGTCAAATATAGGACATATTGGGCTTCCTAAACGTCATGATAAAGAAGGGGGTAGGCGCAGTGCTACAATAAAGAGTGTAGATCCTGACGAATTACAACAAGTTCACTTGTACATCTTGAATAATGTTGATGAAGTTCAAGATTACATGAATGCTCATAAAGAAATTGTACAGAAAGAAAATAGTCGAATGACTAAATAAAGGTTAATTAGGGAGCATATCAGAACTTTTGCACATTAGTTCAAACATAAGGTTGACAGAGAAGAATGTGTTTCTGATACAATTAAATGGCTAGCACATGGTCCTGAGGTTGATGTCATAAGTTGGACTTCATTTGTGATCAATGGCGATACCTTTTACACGAAGTCCCTAGATGATAAGAGCACCGTCCAAAACAGTGGTGTTATGTTAGTTGCTAAATCTATGCACTTCTCTAGTTCAAAGGATAAGAACTCTAAATTGGCTGTCATACCTTATTATGGGGTTATAGAGGAGATTTGGGTTGTTGACTATGTTAAAATTAAATTTTCCATTTTCAAATGCAAGTAGGTTGATATCAATAATTGTGTGAAGATCGATCAGTTAGGATTTACATTAGTAGATCTAAACAGTAGAAGTTGTGGAGGTAAACCTTTCATTATGGCAGATCAAGCGAAATAAGTGTTCTATATAAACGATCAGGAAAACAAAATGTAGTCTGTAGCTCCCCAAAGAAAAAGGGTTGTTGATATTGATGTGGAAAGTCGTCCAACTTACGATCTTCTTGATACTCCTTCTTTTTCTTTGGGTCTTCCAGAATTGAATGAAGAAGATGAAACAGATAATGAACATGGTACAATAAATGATTATCATGAAGGGATATTGGAGGATATCCCTTTATAAAACTACTTTAAACGTTAGCTAGCTAAAGTAATTATCATTATGAATTCTATCTGAATTATATATTTAGTTATTTTATAGATATAGTCTATTTAGTTTACTAACTTAACTATTTGTCTTAACAGGATAATGAAGGATTCGAGGCATCCTATTGCAGAGGCTCCGGAGCCACCTAGTGCTCATCAAAGTGAGCTAGCTAGTGTTAATCAGAGTGAGCCTAGTAATGCTCCAAGTTAGGGTCGTAGTGAGCCGAGTAACCAGTCTATACGAAGAGGTAGATGTGGCACACAGTTAAGAGACATTTCCCTTAGTCAAACTGCCGGGGAGAAGATTCTGATTCAGTTTGATAAATATTGGAAGCCAATCGGGCCTAATGCCAGCAAATATAGGAGTTTTGTGGGCCTCCTCGCACGAAATAAGCCTAGCATATTGATAGATAAGTGGATAAATGTCGACAAAAAAGTGAAGCAGCATATTTAAGACACTATTCAGGTATAAAGTTCTCTTCTACATGTAATAATTATCAAATTTGTCATAAATTTGTCACTAACTGTGTCAATGCATGCATAACAACTCACCTACAATGTCCCTCAGAGTGAAATATTGTACAATAAGACTATGACGTATTGTTGTGAGCGCTGGAGGAAGTTCAAGATGAATTTGGCCAACAATTTTGTGCATATTGAGGTGGAACCTGGTAAGCCTCGCCCTGCTCTGTGCAGTAAGTATTCATACATCGATGAAGCTACCTAGCAAGAGTTTTTGAGGCTTCAGACTACTCCAGAGGTTTTGGTGAGTTAACTTATTTTGTATTTATTTACTTATCAATCGTCTATGCTAATTGTAATATTTTTTTGTCCCAATTTCTTATTCTCAAGCAAGAAGGCAAAAAGCACAAGAGAGTGGTAGGAAGAATGATTGCCCCTATATAATATCTCGTAGGGGATATGAAAAGGCCGAAAAGGACTTGTTGGCGGCCAAACGGAAGAGATTGGAAGAAGCATCTCTATCCTATCCTTCTGTTCTTCTTTCCTTACCATCTCCGTTACGACATGAAGAATTGTGGTTGCATGCTCTCCGAAAGAGTAGTGGGTCCTATACGAGTAAACAGTCTTGTATAGTCGGTGAAAAAATTGTAAGTATCGTTGTTGTTATTAACATTTAGTAAACATGTTTCATTACTCATGTGTGTTATCTGTATATCTCAAAGGAGGAACTTCAATAAAAGCAAGCTAAGGGATCCTTTAAGTCAAAGAGGAGGAATGATATCCTCACGGTTGCTACTGGAAAACATGAGCATCCAGGCCATATCAGGGGAGTTAGAGGAGGGGTGGGTATAAAGGATTACTTTGGAGCCCCCTCACTCTATTCCTCAAACGTGGTGACTAGAGATGAATTAGAGCGTATGTTGGCCACTGCGAGGGCGGAAGCAAGGGCCAAGGCAGAAGCATCATTTTATGCACTATTGGATGCCCGGTTGAGCAAGATCAAGGAGGAAGTGTATGCCATGGTGAGCACAAGACAAGATACTGGTCCTCCCCAGGCACAATAACTTGATCGAAATAAGCAGAGCAGTAAGGGGAGTTGTTGCAATATTGGGTAGTCATCAGAGGGTCTTGTAGAACAAATTGTTGAGCCTTGCGACATTTTTGTCGAGGATCCTCTGAGACGGTTAGTTGCATGGGGGAGTGTGCACAACCTAGGATCAACTATTCACCACCAATAAATGACAGATGATCAAGTCAGGGTGTCAATTGAAGAGGTTATCATCGCAGACGCACATGTCCCTATCCCTTCTGAAGAGTTCAAGATTGTGAGCGATGTCTTGGGTACTTTCATATCATGGCCAAAGAACCTTGTTTCTGTTAGAGCTTAGGACTCCCCGATCAGAGCCCTAAGTCCAGCTCCCTTCACTCATGAAGTTTCACAGCCTCTATTGAATGTTATGCAGCAAGTGATTTTGATGGCATACGATATATCCTTCCTAACAAGAAGTTGGCCTATAGATTCAGCTATTGGCAAGTCAGGGGCAGCATGCTATCTTGAGAGGGACGATTTATTGTCCCTGGTCGCTCCTAGACAACATCTTACGATTGCGATTGTCTAACTATTTTTAATGTAAGTATCTTCAATTGGGAGTAAATATTTTAAAAATTATGCCGTTTAAATTTAATTGTGTGCTTACATTATTGTAGGTACATGAATCGTAGGTTGGTCTCCACTAGCAAGAGCGATAAATTTGGATTCTTATGTCCAGTTCAAGTTCAAGAGAAAGGGACCACTGCTGCCATCAGACATAGATATTTATCAGAGAGGCTTAGTGAAATAGAAACTGACTGTTTCTTGGCTCCGTATATGCATGGGTAAGTTACACAGTCATCCTTCTATCCTCTGTATGTACATAGATACTTATTCGTATATTTGCTTAACATTCATCTCTTTTTTTAAGGGATCATTGGCAATTGGTTCTTCTGTGTAAGGCTAGTTACACAGTCATCCTCCTATGCTCCCTCTACTTTAAACTGGGGAGTGACTTGAAGAAGACTGTGAACTCGTAAGTTTTTTTACATTATTACCTTTTGTGTGCAAAGTTTGTGTGCAAAATAAGTAATCTTTGTGATTTTGATAATAAGGCTATGCGGACTTTCCTTCACGCTAAGTATGGTAAATATGTTCGTGACCTAAAAGACCCTACATGGATCACCCTAAAGGTTAGTACATATTTTTTTTTTAAGATGTGTTCCATAAGCTATGCTTTTATGCTTGCTTTGATGATGCGATGTTGTTTTTCATAGCCGTAAGAAACCACCAGGGTCCAACTTATGTGATCTTTATATTTTGAGGCAAATTTACAATATTATCAGCCTAGGCACGATTGATTTTACCGAAGAAGTAATAAATGTATATTTCAAAAGTTGTGTATTACTTTATTGTTTTTAAGTTAGTAAGTTAATGTTTTGTCTGGCTTCGAGATAACATGCAGATGTTTGATATTGTCGATCCCTTTCCTGAAGAAGATATTGATTTCATCAGCAACTGTTGTGTCTAATTCATCTATGAGCTTTTACAAGAATAGTAAATTTTTTAATCCAATGTTATTCTAATAATACTTGTGGTTTTCATGTCTAATTTGGTTTATATCTCTACGTAGGACAATTTCTAGGATATGGGTGATACTAGTTGGTTGCTGATACATGCATGGGATGTGATTGACTTTATTACTTCTTCTTATCACTAGTTGAGCTACTGCATTCTCTGTATTTTCTAAGAAATTCTTATTGAAGTGTTGAAACCATTGAAAAAAAACCGGACCGGACCGGCCGGTTCAACCGGTCCGACCGGTGACCGGCCGGTGGTCCGGTCCGGTTCACAGAAAAACCGGTGAACCGGGTCGAACCGGTTTCGACCCGGTCAGAACCGGTCAAACCGGTCAGAACCGGTGGTTCGACCGGTTTGACCGGTTTTCCTTTTTTTTTATAAAATAAATTTTTTTATTTTTCTATCTACTATTGGACATTATTTTTTAGGGAAAAATGAAAGTTTGAAGACCAAAATGAAGAGAAAAGTAAGTAAAAAAAGAATAAATCTAAAAAAAATGATTTTTAGAGGATATAATAATTAATTAATTATAGGAAAGGAGATGTCATTATATAAATATATGCATCATAACTAATACTAATATATTTTAAGCATTTTTTACCTAAAGATCTTTACCACTAATAAATTATAATATTTTAATATGACCGGTTTGACCACCGGTTCGACCACCGGTTCGACCCCGGTTGAACCATTAACCCTTAAACCAGTGCTGTGACCGGTTCATTGACCGGTCCGGTTTTTTGTTCCTTGGTTGAAACCTTGTTCATTTATTTGTGGATTTTATTGTCAAATATCATGGTTGCCATTAATAAATGATTGAGGAGGAAATTTGTGCTTGCGTGTTAAGTTTCTATCTGATACATTTGTTAAATTCATTGATGGTACCCTTGACTTAGCATATACTCCTGTCATTGCCGTCATTGTTACAAAATTCTATAGCGGTACTGTGTTGAAATTTCTGAACATTTTCCTTAGTTATTACTAGGTGTTGCACTACTAGGAATTTTGACTAAAGTTAGAGAGAATTCTAAAGTGAATTATAATGTTTTAAAATTGTTATCACATGCTATGATTGACTGATGAAATCATGTATGATTGAACCTCATAAATTTGCTCAAAATCTGTCCCAAATTCTTATGATGATTTACACTTAATTCATGTCATATTTAGTGAACATTAATCTCAGATCATGTTTGTGCACTTTCAAACTTCTGCATGCGTGAGGCATCCTAGCTGAATTTAATGATAACTTAGGATTTAATCTATTATAAATAGTTGTTGTCATAACCTGTGGAGCTTACTATCATCATAAGAATGTGGATTGTTTGCAGGATGAATTATGTTGAAATGGCTTAATGGCTTGGGTAAATTTAACAATCAATTAAAAAAAAGACTTTTTAGACCGGTTATTTGAATAACCGGTCTAAAAATTCTTACTTTTTTAGACCAGTTCCATAAAAAATGGTCTAAAAAGTGATTTTTAGACCGGTTATTTATGGAACCGGTCTAAAAAGTGTTACCAATGAAGTAATAAAACAAGACTTGTTCAAGGTGAGACTTTTAAGATCGTTTCTTTAATAACCGGCTTAAAAAGTCATTTGTTTTTTTAATTGAAAAGCTGACTTTTTAGACCGATTATATAAAAACCGATCTTAAAAGTCTCACTTTTTAGACCGATTAAAAAACCATTCTAAAAAGTAATATACTTTTTAGACCGCTTGTATCAAGACCTCTAAAATAACCGGTCTAAAAAGTCATTTTTAACCGGTCTTAAAAGTGATTTTTGTAACAATGTTAAACTCATAAACCCATTAATTTAAGCATTATTAAAATTCCTTAGGGGCTGTTTGGTATGAGTTTGGTATGAGGGATTTGGAGGGGAATTGAGAGGAGTGAAATTTTTTTTGACTTGGATTTTAAAAAAATTGAAGAAGTGGAGTTAGAAGTTTTTAATTAATTTTTTTTTATTTTTTTTATTTTATATCTTATCTTTATTAAAATTTTATAACCCCACTTCTCCAATTTTTTAAAATCTAACTCATAAAAATTTTCACTCCCCTCCCCTCCCCTCCATTTCCCTCTTGGCAAACAAACCCTTAGAGTGTGATTATGAAGTAAGTAACATATTTAGGTTCAACTACTATTCCAATTCAATCAAGCTATCCAACAATATCATATTAAATAAATAGAGTAATAGAATAATAGAAAAACATATATATGACCATATGTATTAATAAGTGTAAATCTTTATTACAAATCCAAAATCACAAGAACTCAATCTATAAAATAAAATATAACTAAAATCATAATCTCATTATATAAATAAATTCTTAAACCTAAGAAATCATAAACATAAACATAAAAGAGCTATAAATAAAATAAACTCTCCTTTAAATACATATGAACTCAAGTCATCTCCTTCACAAAATTGTCTAGCCACTCATAACATGGATTCAAGAACTAAAACGATGATTCAAATATCCAGCCATAAAATCACAGATCAAAATGATAACACAACACTGAATCAAGGAAGAATTGGGGCTAGATTTGAAACAGAAACAGAACAGAGAATCCATGCTGTGATTATGCTAGAAACAGAGGAGCTACGGCTGTGAGGGTGAACGATAGTGAAGGAAATTGTGAACCAGAAGATGATGAAGACCGAGAGCAGATGTGAATGGTAGTATAGGTGATGGCACAGAGGAGAGGAGCCAACTGTTCTTGGCAGCACTGAAGTTGCAGAACGACGGTGGTGTGGAAGCTTCCAGAGATCCTTGCAGCTCCTCTGTCAAGCTTGGTGGTGGAAGAATGGAAGTGGAGTCCGACGAAGGAAGGAATAGAACAGGAAAATGGAGTGGTTCTCGGTCTCTAGCGTCACTGCTTCTACGAATCTAGAATGATGGAAGGATGATGATAATGACGACGGTGAGGTGCCGGTGATGGTGAAGTGGTGAAAGTGTGGAGGAGATCTTCGTGGCTGCTGCTCTTCCTTTTCCGTCTTCCTCTCTGCTTCTTTTCAAACTCGCTACAGCTCCTCAGCTCGCGGCGCACTCTGGTTCCTCCTTCACAGGCAATGAAGATCAATGAAGATGGTGGTGTATGGCGGTGGTGAGCGATGATGACGGAATGGAGTTGATCGCCCCCTTATTCCGTGTCTCTCTTTCTTTAAATTTTCCTCAGCGCACCGCCCCCCAAACTCGCGGCCTCTCTCTGCGTCTAATTTCCCTCAGCCCTGCTTACCCGAGAAGACCAGGTCGGGTGTTCTTCAGTTAATCCGAGACTAAAGTGAAATTTGCAGAAGCTTTTGTGGAGGGATTAAACTGAAAACATAAAAACTTTTGTAGCTCCAACCAGAATCTTCAAAATAAACCCAAAATATGAAAGAAAATAAACCCAAAATATAATACCTTATATTCTAAAAATTAATCAATCAAGGTAATTAATAAAATATATGATATTTTTACCCTTTTTCAACCTTAATTTCATAAAAACTCTTTTAATCACAATTAATTGCAAATGAGACATTTTAAGCTCAATTATTATGACAAAAATCCTAAATAAAATATCAAAATATATAATAAAAATAGGAATTTGTCAATGTGCGCATCACCTTCCGTTTATAATGTTAATTTGAGGACTAATTAATCTTTTACATTATGTAATTAATAATTACGCAGTACAGAAAGCTGATTGCCAAAAAAGAAATATTGATTTTATTTGTAATATGAGAGATTACTGTTTAATGTTTTATGTGTGTATATACTTATAGTAATAAATTGCAGTTTGGGTCATTGGGTATGTTTAATATAAATATGAAGACGGCATAAGTCGCAAGAGTTTCGTGCCTTCAACAAGTGCTTGTGATAAACTTTTGTGTATATATGAAACAAATATAATTTAAAAGGGTTTTACGTACTTTTTAACTTCTACATATCCAGAAAGATTATAGTTTCATCACTTCCGCACAAAACAATTCATACACTTCAGTACAAAAGCAAGGCAGATTGACTTCAACAAATGTGCTTGATAGAACACAAGTTCTTCACTTCAGAGCAAATTGAGATCCTGTTCTTTATTAGAAAGTTTGAAAACATGTGTGTTAGAATTTCTTTTTGATAGTATAAATTTTTTTTTACTAGTATAAATGTTTATTCTTATTTGCAAAAAAATGTTTATTCTTATGTTAAACAAGGGTATTTGGTCAGGATAAAAGTTTAACCTTCATCAAAACTAATGGTTGAGACATTAGAAATGAAATCTCAAATATATATATAAAGGAGGTTTGTATAACATGATGAATTACAATTTTAAATGAGATTTATACATGTTATCAAAGTAGTTAGGAGGGTTTTGCAATTTAAGTAAAAATAGGGAGTGGTTAATGTATTAACTAAAATACTCTAACTTTTCTTATAGGATGTTTGGTATGAGGGGAGGAGAGGGAAGGTGAAGAGAAGAAAAATTTGTTTTGGTTGATTTAAAAAAAATGGAGAAATTGGTGGGTTAAAATTTTTTAATTAAATTTTTTACTTTTTTTTTATCTTGCACGTTCTCTTTATTAAAATTTTATAACCACATTTCTCTGATTTATTTAAATTCAACTCATATAAATTCCCCCACCCCTTACAAAACTTCTCTTTTGTTGGTAAAACGATCAAATTTTAAATATATTGATGTTCATAAGTACATAACAGAAAGACAAAAATTAGAAGAAACAAATGGAGGGTTGTTTTTGTGAGGTGCAATTACAAAACTTTTCAGTGAAAAATGACCTTTAACCTTAATTTTAAAAGTCAAAGTTTAATTTTGATCCTCTAAATTTACATGAAGTTTCAATTTAGTCCTTCATGTTCATAAACTACAAAGTAATTCAGTCTCTTAACATTGACACAATTAGTCTCATTAACAAAAAAAAAAGTGTTAACCCAATGAATACTATAAAAAAATACAGGATTAGCGACGGAATTTCATTCTATCCATAATCCTTCACAAATTCCGTCACCAAAATTAGCGATGAAATTTAGAGACAGAATTTTTTCACCTCTAAATTAGCGACGGAATGTAAATTCCATCACTAATTTCCGTTGCTAATTTCGACAGAATTTTTCTGTCGCTAATTAGAGACGGAATTTTGTGACGGAAATTCCGTCCCTAAATATTAACGACGGAATTTAGAGACGGAATATTTCCGTCGCTAATCCGTCTCTAATTAGTGATGGAAAAATTTCGTCTCTAAATTCCGTCTCTAATAACTAAATTTTTTAATAATTCAATTTTTTTCCCAAAATTATAATTTTTTTAAATAATTTAAATTTTAAATTAATAATATAATATTAAAATAAATAAATAAAAACTATTAATTCATATTTATTTTTGAAATTAAAATTATAATATAATATATTTGAATTTTTAATAATATATTATATACAAATAAAATGCAAATTTTATAAATACAAACAAAAAGATAAAATATAAAAGAAAATAAATAAAAAAATATATTAATAATAAAAATTTAGGTAGAATATATACATAAAATAAAATAAGAAAACTGAATTAAAATATTCAATAATATATAAAATTTTGTATTTCTATTTTTGTTTACAAGTGATATGTATGTATGTATGTATGTGTGAATGTATGTGTCTGTGTCTATGTCTATATATATATGATTTTGTATTTAACTTTCACATGTTCTTCTTAGCTCAACTGGCAAAGGCACTAGCACATATGTGAAAGATCACGGCCTTGAATCCTAACTTAGTCACAAAATGCAACCAATTTGTGACTTGTGACACGTGGCGCGTGGTGGAGGGTGACACATGGCGCGTGGTAGAGGATGACACGTGGCGGCTTACTGGAACACGTAGCAGCCAGAGGCAAGGTGGTGGTGGCTGATTGGTACACATGGTGGCAGCCGGCGAGGGACATGTGGAGGCTCGTGTTGTAGAGACGGAATTTCCGTCGCTAAATTCCGTCTCTAATTAACAACGGAATTTCCGTCACTAATCAACTTAGAGACGGAAATTAGTGATGGATTAGAAACGGAACAATATTAGCTATGGAATTAGCGGCGGAATTTGTTCCATCGCTAAAAAGACCGTTACTAATTGATTAGTGAAAATTTCGTCTCTAAATTAGCGACGGAATTCAAAATTCCGTCACTAATCAATTAGTAACGGTCTTTTTAACGACGGAACAAATTCCATCACTAATTCCATAGCTAATATTGTTCCGTTTCTAATCCGTCACTAATTTCTATCTCTAAGTTGGATGGAAATTCCGTCGCTAATTCGCTATTTTTTTATAGTGGAATTTATATAACGACAAATCATACTTAAATTTTAATCTTTTAATATAATATTTATATTTTAAAATTTAAACATAAATATAATATATTTATATTTTAAATTTAACAATAGAGCACATATCAAAAAACACAGACTTGGAAGTATGGAGGAATTTGGCAAGATTATGGCCGAAACGGGAAGAGGATTAAATTTTGGAAGTATGCATGGTTAGGAGATGGAAAAAGATTGTGTAATAGTTGACAAGATTTGAATAAATTATGTGTATAGAGAAGGCAATTCGTGTGCAGATTTCTTAGCAAACACTAGTTTTAAACAGCAGGAGGTGGTGACTTTTTATAAGAATCCACCTAAAGAAGTGAGAGATACATTATACAGTGAGTTTGTGGGTTCTGTTTACCCACTTATAGTGTTAATATAGATTGATGGGCTTTAGCCCCGATTTCTATCTAAAAAAAAAAAAGTTCTAGGAAATATACAACTTAACCACAGTTTAAGACAGATGATTTAGGTCTCAGTTCAAAAAATCCTTGCCAGTGAAGATGCATCGAGACCAAAATTCATGGCCTCAATTCAATGATCAGACGAACCAAATTAAAGGTGAATGGATTTTGGACTCAATGTATCATCACCATACGGATTTTTCTTACCTCATAGACTTGTACTAGCACACAGTTATTTTATTGATTTTGTGCAAATCACATATGAAATATGCATACACGTATAAATGTTTCATGAGCAAGAGCTTTTACAATATAATAAAGGCAAAATTTTCTACTTACAGAAATCATTTGCCACAGAATGTAAATGCTCAAGATGTTTATTTCTTGAACTTTGTTCCCAAACTAAGAGACTTCTTGAACTTGTTCTCAAATCTCTGGAGGCTAAGATTTCTCCATCTCAAAAGCTTTATGGTTCTCTATGCTCTTGTGGTACGAAAGGGGTTCAAAAGCGACCTATATATATTGCGATGCTCATTAATTCATTTTTTCTATTAAGTCAAGGGTGTAATTCCTTTTGATACTTAGAGTGCACGTAAAGGGTTTTCGTCTCTATCGAGAAATGCATTTTTCGGGATTCGAACTTGTGTTCTCATCCTTATGGGGTAAGGCCGCTTACCATTTCAACTAACAACTTAATTTACATATAATTAAGTACACACACATACCATGGATATTCACTTCATGGTTTTATTATTTTTCCAAAAAAATAAACACAAACATGAGGCGATTATGTTTTGATTATTTTGTCATATTGATTTTGTTTTGATTTGTATTGAGGTGAAATATAATATCAAACACAGAAATAGTTTGGTAAATTGTATTTAAGCCAAAAATTAATGTTTCTTATGCATGTAATGAATCCTGCTTTGAATAAATTACTTTGTACAGAAAATTCAAAGTATATCATTCATTTACTTGCTCTTTCGATAATTCTCTTGTTGATAAGCCTAAACTAATCCTATAATTATCCTGACAACTCAACAGTTTTATCTAGAACCTATAATTGTCCTGAAAACACTCGTCACTCAAGTTTCCCAACAAAAAATAAAATAAAATAAAAATAACATGGGAGAGAAGTAGAAGAGACAAATAGAAAGGAGACCCAAAGCCTTCAACTTGTCAATCTTTTTTCATATTTATTATCTAGATGGACCCACTGATACTTGGTGCTTTTTCAAGGTCCTATTATTAAGTATCTCGCTAAGTTGGCCCTATCAGACAAAGGTCCTCTTAAGCAGTTAGGGTGTCCCAGCAAGAGTTTTCTCTATACTTAGAGATAGAATTTGATACCATCTAGTTAAGGGGTCAAGGTACCTGGCACCAGGGCCAAACCCTCCTTGGTAGTTCGTCATTTTTCACTTTTTCTATTGTCTAACTTTAAAAAAAAAAAACATCACAGTATTATTCTTAGAGCAAGAACAAGATAATTATCATACCATAATTCCCACATGAAATTAAAAATACAAACCTCCTTTTTTTTTTAGTTTTTCATATTTTTATTTGGCAGAAAACCTTCTTCATAGTTGAAGAGCTTTGATGTTATTCAATAATCCTTATGCCAGCATCATCATAATCACCGTACACAAGATAGACTATAGTCTTCTCCTGAATAATATGTTTACGAGCAAAGTCTAGTTTAACTTCAACTTCATTTCCCGGCACCAAATTAGATGATATCTTGCGCCATTCTTCTTCATTAGAACTAGTTTCAGAAGAATCTCGCTTGTAGAAATCAATGGAAGACTTTGTATAATTCTTTATCAGGAAACTAACAGGATAATACACTGATGATGATACTTGCAGTGATGAAAAGATAATGCAGATGACCATTGCTTTTAAGCAACGATTATCAACTTGAGACACTTTAAATGATACTGAGGACCCTTCATCTTCAAAGGCTAGCCAATCAGGATGATTATCTTCAGGAAGAGAATATTCAAGCTCTCTCTCACTCAATCCCTATATTGTTCCATCAACAAGAACAATGAGAACATATATAATAGAGGATCCAGTAACTTAGCTTGTATCTGACACTAATGATATTGGAATTTGTTGTCAAATGCAGGAGAATAAAGAAAAATGAAACAATATAATATGGGAATTGAACTATTCAGAACATAATCTTTATTATTGCCTATTTAAAATTTCAAATCCTCTTTATGTTTTCTCAGTTAACAACTATAAGGATATGGTGAAATTTTTGGGCTACCATCAGAGAAATAAATGCACGAGTGTAATTTAGCTGGAATGATACTCCCTCCTGTACTTAATATAAGATATATTTACTTCATTTGATTAAATTAAGAAAGTTAGTTGGGTTAATTAATATGACTTTTAATTTCTAAAATACCTTAGTCATCTTCCTTATTTCCCCATTCACTCTCTTTCTTGATTATTACTGAGAGAGCATTAATAAGGGTAAATTAGGAAAAGATTGACAAATATAAAAACTATGTTTTATATTTAGGACCAAGATAAACTCTACTAGTAACAGCATTTCAATGTCATTTAGTTCCTTCTTATTCACTTTAGAGAAATCATCGTTATTTGTGCCTCCGTGTGTGTTTTGGGGGAATTAAAGTTGGAAAAAATTATTGAGAAATCCCCCATTATTGAAATATTTATTGCTCAATCTGCTCAAAAAAAAAAAGAATGAAATATTTATTGCCTAACGATACTTAAAATTTGTTTAAGGGCCTAGATCCTTGAGTAGGTGTAACTCATTTTCAGCAAATGCAACTCTTATCAGTTGTGTGATCATATATTCAACTATATGCAAATGTCTTCCGTTTTAAAAACTTTTGCACAAAGCTAATAATAGAGGTTGCACATAAAGCTGAAGAAGAGTTACACTCGATGAAGATAAATTATTTGATTATGCCCTAGTTTTGAGGCAAAATAATGGAAGACAAGTGCACATATAGATAAAGATAAATTATATACAACTGAAGAAGAATTGCACATGCTCAATAACTTAGGTACCTTTGGCCAATAAATTTTCCAAGTTGGGAATTTCAAGCAATTTTCCATTAAAAGGAAAGTTTTATTGTAAATATAAATATAGTTTATGCAATGATAGTCGTAATCAATATTTATTAAGACTTAAGAGGCAAGTAGAGAACCTGGGAAATACTCTTCACAAGTGAATCCATGACTTCGCTAAATCCTCCCACTTTTATAACAAGGGAAGTAGAAAAATTTGCAGCCTCTTCAATAGTGTCAACTTGGTCATGAAAACCAATTGAAGCTAGGGGTTGTGTTGGCCCAGAAATCTGGAATGTCGTATAAGGTCTCCTTCTCAATATTCCACTGGTTAGGTCAGAAAAACTACGAAAAAGATGTGGCAATAAAAATGGCATGCTTGCTGCAAATTCATGAAGAAGGGACCTTGCATTAGTTCTTGGTGTCACCCATGACTGAATGAGAATTGGAAATACATCTCTGGGCAATCCTTCATGGCCACATATTGATACATGTGTGATGCTTCTTGATCTCACTAATGAAGGAGGAACTTGTGTTATAGCAGTTTCATTTGCCATTAGAGTTGTCAAGGATTGCATTTGGGTGATCCCATCTTCCAATTTCTCAAGTTTTGAACAGCCAAAAAGGATGAGAGTTTTCAGAGATTTCAAGTTATATATACCTTTTGGCAACTCACTCAGATCTTTACAACCCTTCAGATTTGCCAATATTAAGCACTTCAAATCTCCAATTGATTCATGAATCAAAGACAATCGTGGACAATCTTTAAGTATTAGCTTTTCAAGATTCGGTAGTCTTGAAAAATCAGGCGTTTCTCTCAATTTATAAGAATGACTTAAATTGAGAATTTTCAACTTGTCCAACAACTGTTGAAAAGAAACATTCTTAGACAACGTTCAAATATAGTTGGAATGATGGGTGAATGCTGCAACAAAAAGTAATACTCCCTCTAATCCTTGGCTAGATAACATTCAAATATAGTTGGAATGATGGGTGAATGCTGCAACAAAAAGTAATACTCCCTCTAATCCTTAGCTAGATGACTAATTTTCATATTAAGAAAATTAGAAAGTTAGTTATATTTGGAAGAAAAAAATTGTATGTCGGTTTCCCTACAATATCCTTTTTAATTACTTATATTGGAACTACCCATGTACGAAAATACTCTTAATATGTGCAATATTGAAAGGGATTGTTTGAGGGGAAACTTTTAAATTAGGGAGATAAAATGGATTAATGTCTTATATTTAAAATCAATGTAAACCTCTTAACTATAACATTTCGAGCCAGAGGAAGTATTGTTTACTTTAAATTCTTGAGAAGAATTCATGAAATACCTGACAATTCTTCCATGCTTGGCTGAGAAAACTATATCTCAAGTCAATGGCAACTGCATTTTCTTGACAAAAATTATGGGGCATGTAACTTGAAGGAAATCCATGCCAACGGAGCCATCGCAGATCTTTTGATAGATATTCATAGTTGCCATCAAGTTTTACATGGTCAAGTTGAAGCAATTTAAGTCTCTTCATCATCTTAAATCCCTTCGTATCAAAAGATTGTGTTTCTGACAGATTCAAAGCCAGTCCTTTAACATTGATTGTTCCCTATGAAAGATGAGCATGATCAGAAATGAAAAGAAAATCCGGATATATAATTTGATTATTTCACCTAAGAAAATATAAATAATCAGCAAGCAAAAGGTAGTGAGTGCATAATTATGAGTAAGAAGAAAATTTATTGACTATTGTAATATGAAAAGATCATAAACTGGATGAGAAAATTCTTACCCTACGGTTTCTTAACACATCAATCACGTTGTTAGGAAGCCATAATCTGCTACGATTTCCAGGTTCATCCGGTGACTCTTCACGAACAATCTCTCTTCCCATGTCGCGGATTAAATTATGCATATCAAGTTTATTATTTTTATCAACTCTTAGGAGGCTTAACTCTATGAGTCGGCTAATTCCAATACCTGCGTGAAGCCCACAACCATTTAATATTTGTGTAGCATAATTTCTATCCTTTCCAATGAAAAAACAACATATATCCAAGAATATGTTTTTCTCGAAATCATTACTTAGACCGTCAAAACTTATTCTCAACTTTTTGTGTATTTGATGATTTGGAATTTCTTTAAGACTATCCAAAACAGATTCCCAAGCCTCTTTTGGCCTATCCAAGAGATAAGAACCAAGAACTTCAAGAGCTAATGGCAACCCTTCACAATAAGCAATTATACTTCTTGAGTGATCAATTAAATCCTGCATTGGCCTTTCTTGTCTGAATGCATGCCAACTAAAAAGTTCAAGAGACTCGTTATCATCCATTTCTTTCACCTTGTATACATTATCCGTTCGAACGATGTCAAGTACATGTTGGTCCCTCGTAGTAATGATTATTCTACTACCTGGACCAAACCATTTACGACTCCCACATAGAGCATCAAGCTGAGCTTCGTTAGTGATACTATCTAGCACGATTAGTGCCTTTTTATGACGAAGCCATTCTTTCATTCTACCTTTCCCCAATTCAACGCTATTTAGTGGCATCTTCCCTGTTTGTAAAATGTCTGAAAGAAGTTGTTCTTGCAGATCCACAAGGTCCTTTTCTGACCTTGAAGCTTCTCTAATGTTTGCAAGGAAGCTTTTAGCCTCAAATTCTTTTACAACTTCATTATAAATGGCTTTGGCAATTGTTGTTTTGCCAATACCCCCCATTCCAAGAATCCCAACCACCTTGATCTCATTTGATTGGTCACTTAACATTTGGGTGATTTCCTTCATGCGAGATGTTAGCCCCACAGGATGATTTGTGACAAACAAATTTGTGTTGTCATATAGGTTCTTGGTGACTGTGTCAATAACAAGGCCGATCAACTCAGCTTCAGTTCTGGCAACAATGATAATAAATTAGAGATCAATAAAAATCTACAAAATGTTGCGTGCAGTTTTGAGTAGACACTTAATATAATATTGGACAATTCCAAGACTATTGGGAGAAAAACCCAAAAACCCTTCCAAATTTGGAGATCTCAATTCAAAACCCATAATGATGACATATAATTATCGTGAAATCCCTAAGAACTAGTTTGATTAAATTTTGTAGTAAAATTACATAAATGACCTTAATTTGAGAAAATAAAATAAAATGACAACAATAGTTTAAAATAAGAACGTTAACTTATCAAGTGACAATGACAACAACAAGACAGTGACAACTAATTTAAGTGAAATTTCTTGTTGAATATCAATGACTAGAATGGTCTAACAAGAAACAAAATTTATCAAATGATAACAATAATTAAGGCAGTGACAACTAATTTCATTGAGGACAATTAGGTCAATTCACAAAAACTTAATTGCAGAATAAAAAGTCCTTGGGGGATTTATAGGAGTTAAGCCATTTTGAAGGGCCATTTTGGGATTATCATATTTTGGTCCTTGTTTATCTTTATCCAACGATTGTTTTCTCTTTATCGGATATTAACTATTTTTTAAAACTCAAAATAAATAACTTTTTTTCAACTAAAGCATATAAATAAAAAACGAAATTAAGCTTATAGAGAAGTGACTAAATAAAAATAATTTACCCATTACGATGAGAGTAGTCCCATCCAGCAATATTGGCAACTTCATTGAGTGCTCTTGTCCAGTTCAACTTTTGTTCTTTGCTACACGTGGTTTTCTTCATGAGCTTTTTGAATTCACTTCCAAAATCACCAGATTGCTTCCGTACATGTGATGGTTCCACGCTGAAGAATATAGGAAAAGCTTGTTGCCCAACTGTTCTGTGACATTCCATAATTTTTTCTAGTTCTTGCATGCACCAACTTGAGCCTGCATAATTGACTGACAGAATAAGGATTGATGTTCTTGAACTTTCAATTGCTTCGATTAGTGTGGATGCGATCTTGTCTCCCCTTCTAATTTGATTATCCATGAAAACCTCAAGACCAGCCCTTTTCAATGCTTCGTGAAGATGAGTTGTAAAAGACTTGCGTGTATCTCCACCACAGAAACTCAAGAACACATGATACTTATATTTGGGTTTTGGCTTATTAGGGTTTATTCCCTTTCCAATCTCTTGCAACAATTCATGCATATGAAGCCTATTATTTGTGTCAACTTTTATCAGGCTCCTCTCAATGAGAGTTTTTACTCCCATTTCTACTGGAAATTGAAAGCCACTTAGTTTTTGTGTAACAGAAGATTTCTCCTCACCCACATAAAAGTATGCAATATTAAAGAACATTCTTTTCTCTGAGTCATCTAAATACTCAACACTTATTTTCATCTTCTCTTGTATTTGACTTGCCGGGATGGCTTTCAATTTCTTCAATACACATTCCCACTCTTGTGGTGTCTTCTTGTACAAAAGCGAGCCAATCACTTCAAGAACTAGTGGCAATCCTTCACAATGAAGTATGACACTTTTTGCAAGATTAGAGAAATCATTGCTTTCAATAGTTTGCTTGAAGGCATTCCAACTCAACTTGAAAGCATGCCAGCTTAAAAGCTCAATAGATTCCCTTTTGTCCATTTTTTTTGCTTCGTAAACATATTTGACTTTTAGTTGATCAAATATATGCTTACTTCTTGAAGTAATGAGAATCATACTCCCAAAACCAAAGCAGTCTCGGCTTCCACACAATGTCACAAGTTGTTCTATATGATCAACATCATCAAGTACTACAAGTGCCCTTCTATTCTGTAGAGCCATCTTTATTTGTTGGATGCCTGTTTCAGTGTCGTGTATCTTCAAATCTTTTGTCCCAGTAATATCTGAAATAAGTTGTTCTTGGAGAAGAACTTGACCTTTGTCTTTGTCCCACACTTTCTTGATACTTGCCACAAAGCTTCTGCTCTCAAAATTGACACTGATTGTATCATAAATCATTCGAGCAATGGTTGATTTGCCAATGCCTACAACTCCACATATGCCCACTATGATCACTTCTTCTTCCCTCACAGTGATATCTTGTGAGTAGTATTTGGACAGATGAAGCGCTTCTTTCATCCGATGTTGTATTGGTACCAGATGTGGTGGGACATCCAAGTATGTTGAATCAAGAAATATCTTAATGGTGTGAGTGATTTCTCTTACTCTTTTGCTATATCTGTTTGACAAAGTAGCTTTTAAACTCAGAAGGAAAAAACTCATTTATACAAGAATGATATCTCACACATGTATACAAAACACACATGCATCCTCCGTATATGGAAAAAAGATACAGCAGGCATCTCACATTTTGGACTCATGTTTTCCAACAAATTTGAATTGGGTCAAAAAATCAGCTTTCTATTCAACCTCAAAGAAGCATAACTTAAAAGTCTTTTGGCTTAGGAAGCAGTTCTTGCCACCTAAAGAAGTAAACAAGGACCCCGTAAATGCCATTTACCTTGATATTACTCTTTTGTCAAGTATTTTTTGTCTTCTCTAATATTAAAGTGATTCCTTATATAGATCCTAGGACGCTCACCCTTTTAAATTCATGTCCTTGTCTTCTCTAAATGTATTTTGTCTTTCATGAAAAAAAAAGTGGAATCAGATTCATTGCTCTTCTCTTAACAAAATGATACTACCTCGTGTTCGTAATATATAAGAGCCAGTTGACTTTTTTTGGAGACATTAAAAAAGTAAAATAAATTATTTAATCATAGCATATATTGTGTGTCATTAGATTATATATCAGTTTATAAATTAGTCAAATTAGTTTGGAGAAATAAGATAAAAATAAATACTTTAATCTAACTTATTTAACTTTCTTAATCTCTCCAATAAGAGTCAACTAACTATTATATTAAGGACTAGAGGTTACAACTAGTGAGTTTATAAGCCTTAATTATTTGACACCTCTATTGTCATATCCCATATTTAGAGCTTATAAATTATAAGAATTAGCTTGAAATAAGTATGCTATTAGGCTAGTTGGGCAAGAGTCCTGAAAGTGCCACAAAGGATAGAATGATGTCCAGGACTATTTGACCTTTGGCCTCTTAAATAAAGGTTAAATAAGTAATTAAAGGTTATTCATCGTCCAAATAAAATAGTAGACTTGACAAGGTAACATGGCATATCAACCGTCCCAGGTTTAGGCAAAAGCTTAATTTATAAAAATTTCGGGTATGTTATGGTAATTTTGGAAATCATACCTAGAATTTCAGGAAAAATCTCCGAAGACACAGGAAGGTATAAAATAATTCCCCAAACTATATTTAAGGCTTAATTGAGGTATAAACATGGAAATTATCTCAAAAAGAAATTTTAAAGAATTATTAGAATTTTGGTTAATTAAAGGATAATTAGCCAAATTTAATCATGAAAAATACCTAGAGGCTTCAAATAATCGATCCAAAATATGAAAAATTGTTTTAAGATTAATGTGAGTTTATAAAAATGGTTTCATTCCCTAGAAATGCAAATTTTATTTTAAAGAATATTTTATGAGAATTTTATCCAAGAATAATTAAGGTGATTTATTGGAAATTATGGGGAAAATAGTTAAAGACCAAATTTAAGCTTGACAAATATTAGGGAAATACTCCCTACTAAATTTGAAATTTTGAAGTTATTGTCTTGGTTATATGGCCAAGGAATCGTAGAAAAAGAAAAGGTAATTGTAGATGATTAATCCCATACAAATTGGGAAATTAAAATTTAGTATCATAATTTATCTTTGGAAAGTACAATCCATGACCTCATAAAGTACCTATGTGGCGTGATCTTAAGGATGGGAGGATGGAAGAAGAAATTTTGGCCACATGATAATAAGATAATAAGACAACATTAAATTAATAATTGGAGAGGAGGTGGAATTGAAATATTATAAAATAGATTTTATGAGATCAAGACACTTAACCATCTCATTGCTCCCATAAGCCAAAAGGTCGGCCAAGCACAAAAGAAAACTGAGAGAGTCCGTGTTAACACATAGAAATCGATAGCATTATAACATATTTTCTTCTCTTTTTACTTACTTTTGTGTATAAATTGTGCATATAAAGAGTCAATAGAAGAAAATGTGCATATTAGAGTAACAAG
Source organism: Albizia julibrissin (assembly GCA_037074505.1). Lineage (NCBI taxonomy): Eukaryota > Viridiplantae > Streptophyta > Magnoliopsida > Fabales > Fabaceae > Albizia > Albizia julibrissin. The sequence continues at coordinate 14,784,672 of CM073481.1, read as the reverse complement.
CTAAAGCTAAAGATATTCTTATGTAAGAGCTATATATTTGTGTGCTTTAATTCAAAGAAAAATATGAGAATGCATCCTCTCTTTTGTAGGAGGATAGAGACAAATTGGGAAGCCTTGAAGGACAAAAAGGACAATGCTTGTAGCAGCAAAGATCAAGAGAAAGCTTAAGGATAAAGTGTTGTGTTGTTGACTTCAGCCAACAATATGTATGCTGAAGCAAATGGAGATCTAAATTCACTGTGTCATATGCTTCAGCCAATGACGTGTGTGCTGAAGCATACGGGATCAAAACTCACTGTGTCACATACTTCAGCACTTGACCCTTGGCTGAAGCCAACGGAGATTAAAACTTACTGTGGCATATGCTTCAGCACATGACAGTGTGTCGAAGCACACGACAAACAGTACAACCTTGCGTTTTACTTGCTAAAACGCAGGAGGAGGTTTTTTAAGGAAGGGTTAGGCTGAAAATAGATGATTCTGCAGTTTTCAAGTGTTCTTTGGAGCTTTGGGTGCTAGGGTTTTAGCTTCTTGAAGAGTTTGGACCTTGGGTTGAAGTTTCGAAGAAATTTGGGGCTCCAATCCTTGGTTTTTCTCATTCTTCCTATCTTTCTTTGCTTGATTATGATTATGGCTGTAATTATTTCATATAGTTGTAGCTATTTTATGATTATGTGTAGCTAAACTCTTCACTCTAAGGTTATTTTGAGCCTTTGTATGGATTAAGACTTGATTATTCCTCTCTTTTAGTTGTTAATGATATATGTGTTGATTTTATCCTTTGCTTAATGCTTCTAAATGTTTGGCCACCATCTAGATTGAATTGTTCATTTGGGTTTGACTTGAAAAAGCTTATCTATATGTAGAACTTCGGTAAAATCATGCTAGACTTGAAATTTAGGTATTAATTAATGGATGGTTTGTTAGTAATATAGAGATACAGTTACTAACCTAGCATTGTCAATGAGGTTGTGGCTAAATGAATATTCTCTCTTAGTTGTAGCAAGAGATTGTGCATATTAAGAGAGGATATAAACTTGGTTTTGACTTGAGAAAGCTTAACCAAATGCTTTTGAACCTTGGACTAACACATATTACCATTGAAGACACTAATGGACAGGAAATTCATCAAGTTTTATGAAGTACAAAGGAGATAAATAATCCTAGGCTTCATCCAAAATTTGAAATCAAAGAATTCGGTTTTACTTAGTAATTGTTAACCTTAGAAATAGTTTTAGCTTTCTCTTTCACTCCAACAACATGTATTGTCTCAACTTAATTGATTTCACTAAGTTTATTGTTTGACTAATTTGTTACTCAAATCCTCGTGGGAACGATCTTTACCTATCACTTTATTACTTGACGCAATCCGTGCACTTGCAGTAGCGAACAAGTTTTTGGCATCGTTGCCGGGGATTGGTTTAACAAATCTTTTAGTCAACCTTAGGCTTGTGATAGTAGATTTTTCTTGAGCTCTTAGTCAGGTTTACGATTTTTCCTCCATTTTCTTATTTGATAATTTTTGTTTTAGTTTGATACTTGCGTCCTTGTTTCTCTTGTAGGTACCATTTTAGTGTATGCAACACTTGCACCCAGACGGTTTGGTAGTAGTACTTGACGGATTGCCTCACATTGACAAAGAGACTGACTCTACAACTGAAACTATGGCAGACGATGAATATGATAGGGCTACCGTCAATGACTTTGCTAGCCAGAATATGAGAGGTACTCAATCTTGCATTTAGATGCTGGAAATGCAAGCACATACTTTTGAGATCAAGCCGGTCATGATCACAATGCTTCAAATGTATGGAATGTTCCATGGGCTTTACAATGAAGATGCCACCAAGCACTTGATGTATTTCTTGGAAGTATGTGATTCTTTCAAGAAAAATGGAGTTCCTCAAGACATTTTGCGTCTACGGTTATTCCTTCTTTCTCTACAAGGGAAAGCTAGGGATTGGTTCAACAATCTCCCGGAGGGATCCATAAATTCTTGGAATGATCTTGAGGCTAAATTTAGAGCTTGGTTCTTCTCTGACAACAAATCTGTGGAAGCTAGGGATGAATTCTTGAGTTTTAGACAACATCCAGATGAGCATCTTTATGCCGTTTGGGAGAGATACAAGATGTTGATGAAGCAATGTTCTAATCATGGGGTAGACAAATGGGTTGTAGTCCAGATCTTTTGTACTCTTAGTTTTGCAACTTTTATGCTGAAATTAAAACTCAGTTTAGTGTGTCTATGAAAACCTTAAGGATTGATAGTTCTAAAAAATATTTCTCTGCACAACTTCAAAACTATATGTTGTAGTATGACATGCTTCATCAGTCCTCCTGTGCAAATACACCGACTCAAAATTGCGTTATAGAATGAAAGAACAAGCACTTATTAGAAGTCGCTTGGGCTCTAATATTTCAAATGAATGTTCCTAGCCTTTTTGGGCTAATGCTACTGCTTGTTTTCTTATAAATCGTATGCCCTCTCCTTTCTTCAATTGTGACACTTTGTACACAACTCTGTTTCCTTCCAACCCCTTATTTCTTATTGATCCAAAAATATTTGGGTGTGTCTGTTTCATTTAAGATGTTCATCCCACTATTACAAAACTTGATCTCAAGTCTCTTAAGTATGTCTTTCTTGAGTATTCTAGGGTCCAGAAGGGCCATCGGTGTTTTTCTCCTACACTTCATTGTTATCTTGTGTCTAAAGATGTCACCTTCTATGAGTTAAGTATGTTCTTTCCTTCCTTTTCTCCGCCTCAATCCTTTGACAAGGCAGATGATCTCTTGGTATATCAAGTTCACTTACCACCAGTGTAAACATTTGCTCCGGCACCTGCTAAACCACCTGTCCATTATATTTATTGGAAATGTCCCCGAGAAAAGTAATGTAGTCGATCATGTTCATGGCTCACCAGTGCCTGCTTCGGTATCTAATATGGAGAAAGTACTCCCTGCTTCTACTACTGAACCTGTCTTTGAACCAGAAACAATGCCTAGTACTCCTGAAACTTTTGATACCCTTGAACAAGAAACATACTTGTACCTATCCTATTTCTTTTTTTGTTTCCTATAACTACATGTCTCTTCCATCCTATTCCTTCATAGCATTCTTAGACTCTATCACCGTTCCTACTACTCTCTACCAAGCCTTAACTCATTCCGATTGGCATGTTGTGATGGAAGAAGAAATGATGCCCTTTGATAAGGTAGGTACCTGGAATTTCATTGCTTTACCTCCTGAAAAGAAGGCTATTGGGTGTAAGTGGGTGTTCACGGTTAATACGAAAGCTGATGGCACCTTGGAACGTCTGAAAGCTCGATTGGTTGCTAATGGATATGCTTAGACATACAATATTGACTATTCTGAAACCCTCTCCCCTGTGGCAAAATTGTCCTCTATCCGCCTCTTCATTTCTATAGTGGCCACTTATTATTGGGATCTTCATCAATTGGATGTTAAAAATGCTTTCTTGAATAGTGATCTTCTTGAAAAAGTGTACATAGAGCAACCACTTGGTTATGTTGCCCACGGGGAGCCTGAGAAAGTATGCCATCTTCATAAATCTTTGTATGAGTTAAAGCAAAGCCCTCATGCTTTATTTGATAGATTTAGTTATGTGGTTAAAGAAGATGGCATGAATCAAAGTAAGTATGATCACTCTGTGTTTTATCAGCGAACGGATGCAGGTATGATTCTCTTAGTGGTATATTTTGATGACATTATGATCACAGGTAGCAATACATCTGGAATCTCATCACTCAAGGCCTTTCTTGATTCTCATTTCCAAACGAAGGATTTGGGTATGCTAAAGTACTTTCTTGGATGATAAGTAAGAAAAGCATCCTCTTGACATAGAGGAAATATGTTCTTGATATGCTAAAACAAACTGAAAACCTTGGAGTAGTACCAAATAGCTTTCCCATGATTCCTAATTCTTTTTTGGATATTGATGAAAGAGTATTGTTTGATGAGCTACCTGAGGATGTGAAAAGAAAGATTGATCCTGAGAAGATCAAACTATTTGTGTATCTTGAAAGATACCATAAGTTGATTGGGAAATTGAACTATCTCATGGTGACTCATCCTGATGTGACCTTTCCACTTATTGTGCTTAGCTAGTTTATGATAGCACTGATCGTTACTCGGTGGGAAGCCTTGGAACATGTCTTATATTACTTGAACGGTTCACCTGGTTGTGGTATACTTTATACAAATCATAGGCACACCGAGATTAAATGTTTTTGTGATGTAGATTATGTGGGGTTAAAGGCTAGTAGGAGATCCACCAAAGGATATTGCGTGTTTGTGGGTGGAAATTTGGTGTCTTGGAGGAGCAAGAAGCAGGATGTGGTATATCGGTCTAATGTGGTAGCTGAGTATAGAGCTATGACTCAGTCAGTGTGGGAAATTATATGGATTCATCAGTTAATGAAGGAGATTGGTTTTGTCACGTCATTGGCTGCAAAGTTGTGGTGTCATAATTAGGTTTCTTTACACATAGCCTTCAATTTTGTGTTTCATGAATGTACGAAACACATTGAGATCGACTATCACTTTATACGCGATAATATCAAGGAGAACTTTATTTCTACAAGTATGTGAGGTCTAGTGACCAATTGGGCGATCTTCTAACTAAGGCCTACAATGGGACTTGTGTTGACTATCTTTGTAACAAGTTGGGCTTGATGAACATTTACGTTCTAACTTGAGGGGCATTGTTAGAAAATATATTGTAATTAATATAGAATCAATTAGTGTTCCCATCAAGTAGGGATTATAATTAGGAAATCATCATTAAGAGCCATTAATATTATGGCTCTGCCCTCTTGTATAAATATACCCATCTGTACATAAATACAATGACTTTCAGATTATATTTCTCATTCTTTGATTACAATTAAGAAGCGTGGTCTTAGAGAAAACCTTCTAATGGCATATCACCTTGCCAAGTTGTCGTTCTCCTAAGTTCCGCGTAGTTAGCTTTTTTGTAGTTTTACTATAGGATTCCAGTTATGTAATAATAATAATAAAAAAGGGTCCTAAATAGGCCAGGATGAATGTATATTTAATTTGTTCGCCCTATAAGTGGCATCTGTTAAGATCAGTCTTAAAGGTTTGTTTGGCACGGGTGAAATGGGGAGGAAGAGGGAAAAAATTAAATGTTAATGAGTTAAATTTAAAAGAAATAAATAAATGGGGTTAAAAATTTTTAATAAAAAAATATAAAAAATAAAAGAGTTAAAAAAAATCATCAAAAGCTTTTAACCCCACCTCCTCATGACAAGCAAACCCAAGGTTAGAGAATAATCAATACGGTTGCTGGAATAATCAATACAGTATATCTAGTGACAGAGAGACAGGTGATGCTAGTCAAGACAAAATGTAAAAATTTTGTGGACATAATTGACCTTAAATCTCATGGACTACATTGAATACATATGTTAGATATTTACCTGGAACACTTGGCTGAGATTGTACATCTGGAAAGAGAAGTAGCTTCAGCAAAGGCGCTTCTCCATTTGAAAAACTCTTGTTTCTGCAAATCTCCTCTGCTCATTAACTCTGCAATACTTCCCATCTCCTGACGTACACCTGTCAAACTCACACCACAAAACACAGGAAACACCTTCTTTCCCATGTTTTTGTGATAACTAATGATTACGTCCAGTTTATCCAAGCAATATCTGGACGAACCGAAGTGTTTTGTGAAAACAAAGATAACTATTCTTGAAAGTTCGATGGCTCTCAACACGGCAGGTGAGATTGGCTCATCTTGGTCGATGTATGTTCTGATTGAAGCATCCCTTAAAGAGGTTTCAAGAGAAACTATGGTTTGGCATTTGGTTTGGTATGTTAAGAAGACATCGAAACGGCGACGTTCTTCGCTTGATGGTGAAGGATTAATGGGGCTTGAGGATGGTGACGGAGAAAAAGCCATGGATCGAGAACAATATGGATTAGATTGTTAATTTCAGATGAAGAAGAAGAAGAAGAAGAAGACAACGACCAAGAGAGAATAATTGGTTTCCGTTGTGCTGTTAATTACTATAGTTTTATCATTTCGTCGAGGCAAATGATAGAGAGAGGAAAAAGAATTAAAATTTGATATTGATGGTTGATCAATATAAATTAATTCATATTCTTAATTTGTTTTGACTCGCAATCATAAAGTAATCAAATCATCATCATTTATAATTTTTTTACGTCACAAATAAATATAGTAAGAAAATTTTGGTCGGTACCGTAAGCCATTGGCTATTAATTTGATTGTTGAATGTTAATATGTACCCCCCTCCTCCCTCTCTCTATAAGGTCTTATTTTTTGAATACACCTGTCCCTTTTATAATAAGGTTCTCTTTCAATTTGTTGGACTAATAAATATATATTTTTATCTATTTTACTCTCCATTAATTTCATACGCTGTATTGATTAAAATTTTGACTCATTTTTTTTATTTTCTCTTATATCTTTTCTCATACATTCTCTTTCATCATTTTTCTTATTATTACTCTTTTTTTACCGATTCATAAATAATGGCATATTTAAAAAAATATATATTTCATATATATTTATTACTTTTAATTATAACTATTTTATTGAACACTGTAATTCAGTTAAAAGAATATTATACCACTCTTGGTTTTATTTATAAGACCTTTTTGAGAAAAATCTACTTTAGAGTAATAAATGTGATTTTTTAAAAATTTTACACTTATTTATTGTAAAAAAAAATTTATTTATGTTGACTTTTAGAATTATTCATAAATAAAGACAAAATTAAAAATTTAACTTATAATAAATAAGTTAACTAACTTTCTTTAATATATAAGAATTAGTTAATCAGAAATTATAAATAAGACAGGAACCAGTGGAATATTGGGATTGAGGTGGTACTTCTGTATTCTGTAGTTCTGTATGATAAAGTCTTTGAAACATTTTTTCCCCTTAATTCACGGCACCCATCAATTCCTAACTAAAGAACTTTCCCCCGTTGACTTTAATTACAACTTACAAGTTGCAAATGGTTCACACTTCGGCCGAAAGATTGGAAGTTGGAATAATAAATGCGTGGATAATGTTTTTTCTTTGAAAAAAATCAACATAATTGATTTTTAGTGAGGTTATAATTATTTATTGGGAAAATCCTATATAAAGCTATTTTAAATAGGAAAATTTTAAAGTAGGTGGGTAAATTGAGCAAATTTTTAGTTAAGTCATTAACCCAATTTAAAATTTTAAATGTAGGTAAAATGACTTTAATGCCTTCTCCTCTTTATACTTTAACTTATGTAAGTGTATATATCCACATTAATATTTAATAAAACAAAATAAGATTCATCTATATTTTAAATATATTAATTATCATCATAAGGAAAAACATACTATGTTTTAAAACAAGTTCATTTTATTAAGATGAACAATTTTTTTCCTAAAAAAAACTAGAAATAAAGATAAAAACAAAACTTTGAAATTGTAAAATTTTAAATCGAGATTTTCCAAAAAATGAGTTGTGAATTGTTTATCAAGTTTTGTTATTTCCTTATCAACTTTTGGTAACAAACCTGATTTGGTGTTTTATAATTTTAAAATTCTTTTTCTATCTTTTTTCCAAAAAAATATAATATATGTCGCTATAAAAATATTTTTTTAATAAATATATTAAGTATAAATTTTACTATATTTGTTTCATATCTACACTTTTTTCAAGAAGTTCTATATTTCAATATGTAAAACATTTTATGAAATTTTAAGTGCATTTAATATCTTTTTGTCTAAAATATCCTTAAAAGTATATCAAATTTACATGTCAGCAAAATTAAAATCATTTAATTGATATCAATGGTTGGCATGTGTTACATTTTTTATTTTTTTCTGAAATTATTCTTGATGATCATAGTAGAGCACAAAAAAATTCTTTTGATTTAGCAAATCATATTTTATTTTGTCATTTATCAATGTTGTTATATAGAAAAAATAAATTCATAGAGCAATAAAACTCAGAGAAGAGAAGAGATGACATTAAAGTCATTTTACCCAAATTTTGAAATCCAAAATTGGGTAAATGACTCAATTAATGATTTGTCAAATTTACCAACTTTAATTAGAATTTTCCTATTTTAGGTAGCTTTATATGAAATTTTCCCTTATATATTTGATTTTTATGCCAGATAGTTATTTAGTATTTTATTTCAATATACATTATTAATCTCTATAAACAGTTATACTCGGTTCAATTACTCATTATAAGTGATATTCGAGAAGAGATGGATTGTCCTTATTGCATTGTAAGTTAGTTGATGGGATATTAACCAACTTTTTCTAACATCACCACTTTTTTTGCCAACTAATATCACCCCTATTTATAGACACACATAGACAGAGAATATTGTATAAATATAAAAATTCTCTATTTAAATAAGGTAAAAGCGAAAATTGATTAAATTTTCAGATAAAATGAATGGCTTAATTACTTTTTTTTGTCTGAAGATGTAATTAAACGTGTTTTATAATAATAGTACATCCATAATGAAGGACAAATGGTTTCATTATGAACAATATTAGTATATTACTAATAGAGACGGCCATTTTGGCATCACCTAACAATAACAGTATACCATCCAAATTAATTAATGTATTTAGATATATTTATAAATTTAACATTTTAATTAAGAAACCAAGAAAGACATGCGTTCTGTTGTTAGCAACGAAGGTTCATATGAGAGACAGAGAGATATTATAATATTATATGTATGAAGTTTTCCCTTTCTCGATTTTTCTTACTAGTACTATATATGTTTAACAATTATCTATGAATTTTCTTTGCAAGTTTCAAAATGACGTTAGTTACAGAGTAATTGCTTTTTATATTACAAGTATTTTATACAAAAACTAAAAACGACAGAAGTGTGTGATCGAAAAAAATATTAATTTAAAACAAAAACAATATAACGAAGTTAAGACAATTGGCCTGTGAACGTTGCTGATTATAATTACTTAATACGGTATCAACCCCTACCCTTTTGGAAATTCGAAGAATCCAAATTTCTCATCGCAGTTATCGTAAAATAATGAGTTTGAATTTATCTGATTATTATATAATTAACAAGTTTTATAATTAAGTTTGGGTACATAATTAATAATAGGGAAAATCACTGACAGGTCCCAAGGACCAAAACAAATTATAAAAAACTCCCAATCCAAATTCCTCTACCAAAAAGGTCCTAGGGATTGAAATATGATTAATTGGGAATGTGAAATTACCTGATTGCCCCAATGAATAAAAGTGGAAAGGAGAGGCAGAGGAGTAGGTGTGCATTATTCCAATTCACAAGAAAGAAAAAATTGGAAAAAGCTACGGAGGTGTGATCAACTTTGTAGGTCCAACGTGGAAGGAAAGTAAGTGTCGTTTTTGGGCAAGATTGAGAGTTTGCAGCTTTTATCCACTATCTTAGAGGCTAAACATTGATTTCATTTTTTTTCTTTTTGCTGTGTATGTTCGCTGTATTCAGATTCAAGGGTTATTCAAAAGTTGGAGCTTGGGGTCATTAGTTGACTATGTATTCTGTCCTAGGTCAGTAGTGCTAAGATTTTGCTAAAAATGTCATCTTGACCATTAAAGTTCTGATTTCATTGTGTTTGGGTAGGGTTAATACATTTCTGGTCTGTGTTTTGGCATGGTAACAGAGGGATCTCTCTGTTTTAAGTAGGAATGAATGAATGTGATGAATTTTTGTTTGCTTAAAAATGCTGATATAAGATTAAAAAAAAAGTAGTGAATACATGAACTTGTAGTTGTTAATATGACTGTTGCAGTTGTTAATACGAAGTGTATGTTTGGGTAGGGTTAGTAAATTTATGCTCTGTTTTTCAGCATGGTAACGTATGGATTCTCTATTTTAAGTGGAAATGGATGAATTTTATGAAGATTTGTTTGCTTAAAAATGATAATATAAGATAAAAAAAAAGTGTTGTGAATACGTGCATTTGTAGTTATTAATATAGTTGTTGCAGTTGTTAATACGAAGTGTATATGTGAGTAGGGTTAGTAAATTTCTGCTCTATTTTTGGGCATGGTAACAAAGGGATTTCTCTGTTTTAAGTGGGAATGGTTGAATGTGATGGAGGTTTGTTTGCTTATAAAATGCTGGTATGATACAAAAAAAATGTTGTTAATATTTATAATTGTAGTTGTTAATATTTGTGTTGCAGTTGTTAATACAAAGTGTATGTTGCAGATTGTCATGAAAGATGGCAAGTACTTTGGAGAAGAATCTATTTTGTTTCTTTTATGTGAGGGCCGGGGAGTTTTTAAATGGTGGAGAAGATGAAATGCAATATGTTGGTGATTTGGTGAGAACAAGATGCATAAAGGTGGAAATAGCCACTTATTCAAACAACTTAATATTTGGATGTTATATGATATTTAGATATCATTTGATATTTAGTTGTGAAAGTACGCTCATGAAGTTGCCAAAATAGGCATCATCAGTTTTTAAAATTTCTGATATGCAGTTGTAATAGTCGGGACGTGAAATTTCTAAACTCCTCTAGGGAGGAAATTAACTTGTCAAAATAACTCATGCAGTTGTGAAAATATGCATTACGACTTGTGAAAATGGGCATAAGCTCTTGTAAAAATTAGCACATGTGAAATTTCAAAACTCCTCTAGAGACGAAAATCAAGTTGTCAAGATAACTCATCCACTTGTCAAAGTAGGCATAATCACTTGTAAAAAAAAAAGGAATATGCATTTGTCAAATTTTGAAAGTTGGAATTTGTGATATTTCTAAAGTCCTTCAGGTATAAAAATATAGTTATCAAAACGACTCATGCACTTGTCAAAATTGACATAAGAAGTTGTTAAAATCCTGATAAGCAGTTGTGAAAGTTGGGACTTGTGAAATTTTTGAAGTGTTCCGGGTATGAAAATGCAATTGTCAAAATGACTCATGTGCCCTTTGTCAAAATTGGTACAAGAAGTTGTTAAAATTCTGATAAGCAATTGTGAAAGTTAAGACTTGTGAAATTTCTAAAGTCTTTCGGGTATGAAAATGCAATCATCAAAATAACTCATGCACTTGTCAAAATTGCCACAATAAAAGTTGTTAAAATTCTGATAAGCAGTTGTGAAAGTTGGGACTTACGAAATTTCTAAAGCCCTTCGGGTATGAAAATGAAGTTGTCAAAATGACTAATGCACTTGTAAAAATAGGTATAAGTAGTTGTTAAAATTCTGATAAGCAATTGTAAGTTACTAAGGACAACATAGTCATTTCACATTCTCATTTAATCATATTTCAGTCTCTAAGGACTTTTTTTGTGGAGAAATTTGGATTGAGACTTGTTTATAATTTTTTTGGATCTTTAGAACCTGTTAGTCATTTTCCCTTGATAATAATACATAGTTAAGTGTAAATACTGATAGAATAATTTCTTTCCCAAGCAAAAGTCAAAATGGCCATCAAACAAATATAGGTCTTTGCATTGTTGCTAATAGAGCCGGTAAAACGGGCCAACCCGCATCAACCCGCGGGCCGCACAGTGCAGGCTCGTGCGGCCCGCACTTTTGCAGGCTGGCAAAATGCCAACCCTAACCCACAGTGTGCGGGTTGCGGGCCAGCCCGCAGGCCCGCATTTTTAAAAAAAAATAATTTTTATATTTTTTTAAGACGGCCAAAAATACAATATACATATATGTGAGTTATTAAATTTATCTTCTTAGCAATAATTATTCCCCTTATAAACATTTAAAAATATAATCCATTATTTAAGAGATAAAGTTATTAAATCCATCAAAGTTTATACATAAAAAACATAAAATCATCCTCAAACAACCAATATATAATAATTTTGTTTAAAGAAGAAGTGAAAATGTTAAGATTTTTTCTATTTGGATTGAGATGTACCAAAATGGGAAGTGACAAATTATAGGTTTTGTAAAATTATCATATATAAAAAAAAAAATTTTGCGGGCCAACCCGCTAACCCGCGGGCTAGCCCGCATTAACCCGCGGGCCACGCAGGCTCGCATTTTCGCAGGTTGGGATTTTCCCAACCCTAACCCTGTCCTAACCTACGGGTTGGGCCCGTATTACCGGCTCTAGTTGCTAAAGCCGACAACATTCAAAACTTTTGAAAAGTTGATTTTGTACCAACGAATATCAATGTATTATACCTAGGAGCGTACATAGGTAGTTTCCGCGAACAAGAGGATGGATATATAGTCAACGGTATGTTGTCTTGGTGACAACGTACCTGGGCGTTTAGATGAAATTCCAAGTTCAAGCCCAAATAACATTGATATTTTTTGTATGCGTACGTGGGTTTAATTGTATAAAAAAACAAGAAGATGAATATATAAACTTATGATGAATTTTAACCTGGGAGCTTATTCTTTTTTAATATAATATTCTCTTCGGTCCTTTTTATAAGAGCCCAAAATTTAAATGATCTTAATAATTTTTATAAGAGTGTGACAAGAGTTATTTGAAAATTTAATGAGTTTTTTTTGTCAGTTTTACTCTTCATTAATTATATGGATTACATTAAATAAAAGATTAGTGATATTCATTCCACTATGGTCCTATTTATAAGCCTAAATTAACTAACTCTCACATACCAAGGAGAGTTAGTTAATCATTAATTATGGGCTAAATTTCCAACTTTGCCTCTTATCTAGAGGTGGTAATATGGTCCAACCCATTGGGTTTGGGCTAACCCGCCGTGGGTTGAGATTATATGGGTTGAGCCCAAAAGAACCACATTAATATGGGTTAGCATTTAGCCAACCCAACCTATAACCACTGAGTTGGTGGGTTGGCCCGCCCAACCCATATTATTATTTTTTTAAAATTTTTTTAAATACAATATACTAAAAATTATTTTTTTTTCTACAAGCATAAACCATAAAGAAATTAAAAATTAAAAATTAATCACAAGTCCACACATAACAAAACAAACATAAATCCAAAAGCTATCAATATTTTAGTATACTAAATTAAAAAACATAAATCCAAGGGAGGAGGAGTATACTAAATTACGAATACCATGTCTTAACTCTCAAAGACTCAAACTAGGTAACTGGCAGCAAGTCACAACCCCAAAAAACATCAATGGAATGGACAATAATGAATGACCCAAAAAGCTACGCAAATTGGATTGAGTCTTGTTTGCCTTTGCCCCTTCACCTAATCTCCTTTGTCCAATAGACACTAAACAACATTAAAAAAAAAAGGGTCAACCCACCAACCCGTCATGGGTTGGGACCATATGAGTTTGGGCCCAAAAGTACTGCTCCCAAATGGTCCCAATTTTTCAGAACTCAAACCGCCCATATTTGCGGGTTGGGCGGGCTTGACCTGTGGTCCCAACCCATATTACTACCTCTACTCTTATCTATGATTGATTCCAAAAGTCAACATGAATAAATTATTTTTGTTAATTAAATTAATTGGGAAAAAAAGTATAAAACACATTTATTACTTTAAAATTAGATTTATAATAAGGACCAAAATTTTTGGTCAAAATATAATTATAAATAGGACTAAAATGATACTCATATTTACTTTATTTCTCTCTCTTGCTCCTAAAAAATACATACATACATACATACATACATACATATATATATATATATATATATATATATATATATTATTTTTAACTAACCTTAACCCTTTTATTAAACCATATAATTCAGTTATTGTACTATTATAAATAGAACCGGAGGGGGTAGAACACTACAATATCAAAGTTTTGTAGCACCATAATACTAAACTTCTTCCTTTAATCTTTCTTAAGGGTAAGGTTGTGATTTTAAACCCTCTCTAAGTATAACGAGGGTGAGTTATAACCCCAAAAAAATAGGGTCCCTCATAATTTATGAATTTTTCGCACAAATATTAAATGCTTTGTTAGAAAAACTCACAAGGCTCGTGCATTTTTTGAACAGACATTAAATGCCTAAGATGAACAAATATTAAATGCTCTGTTGTTAAATTTTTCCAACAAATGTTAAATGCCTAAGACCCTTGACGAAATGGACGTTCCACCTCCCTACTAAACCAATGGAAGTCCTTGATGGTGCTAATATAAATGAAATACACCCAATCACAAAGCAGCTGAGGGGTTCAGAATTCCAAAATTGAAAAAAAAAAAGCATGCGGAGTATTTGTTGCTTATGAACCAAAATTAACCAATAGAAAATGGAGGGAGAAGCTGACATAATTAACACATGGACCAATGATGAAGCAAATAGCACTATTATAGATATATATTGATGATGATTGATTTAAAAATGTTTAAAAAGTAATTATGTGGAATATTTTTTGCTCATGAACTAAAATTAACCAATAGAAAATGGAAGGAGAAGTTGACCTGTTTAAAACATAGACCAATGGTGAAGCAGCCATCACTATTATTGATACTCCCTCCAGTCTATAATACAGGGCACTTAAACTAATTCACGGGAAATAAGAAATGACAGTTAACTCAATAAATATGTCCTAAATTGAGTTTTTTTTTTCATTTCTACCCTTGTTAGAAAATGTGTTTGAAAATTTAAAGAGTGGGCAAATTGGAAATAAACATTAATTATAAGGACAAAACTGAAAAATTAACATTAATTATTTTCCAAGTGACTTATATTATGGACTAAGTTATTTTTCTAGAAGTGCTCTGTATTGTGGACCAATGAGAGTATATTGATGGATTGATGATTGGAGTGAAGTGGTTCAAGAATGTTACCCATTCAAAAAATTGAGTCAATGTTATCCATTTCTATTTTTCACCTCTTGACTCTATCCTTTAGAGCCTATTTGGTTCACTAAAAAATGGATGGCGGGAAAAGGAAAATAAAATTTTCCCTCCGATAGTGATTGTTTGTTTGGCATTTTCATCTAGAACTTATTTTCCCATCGCAACCAACTTTTATCTACATAGATGAAAATGTTTTCCCACAAAAAATGGTAGGAACCAACTTTTAAGCCCCTGAAAAATCAACAGAAGATACAAAAACTCCTAGATGTGATATAAAAAAGTGGTGGTTTTGGGAGAACTTGACAGTGCCAAAGTTGGAGAAAAGAGATGGAGGTAAAGAACAGAGAGGACATGTGACTTGCTTAGGTGATAAGGAGGCCTTTAATCAACCCCGGACAACAGGTTTAGATGAATTTAGCCAATGCTCTGAGATCCATATTCACCACTTCCTCGTCCCCCATTATGCTACTCCTCCATTTTTAGTTTTATTCATTCAGATCTTTCGATGGTCCCTCTGTATAATGCCCGTTCCTTATGCCCCTTTATTATGCATCGGAAGTGATATCATTATTAATTATTACGGATCAGGAAAATCAGTAAATAAGCTCTCAACAAAAAACTTTCATAATTATCTTTGGGGCACTATTCGTTTGGTAAGGCCATTTTTTACCATAATATTTAACTTTATTCACGGGGTTACTATTTACTTTAACTTTTCAATTCTTCTATTCATTACTATAAGGGTTTTTCTTGGCTTAACCATTTCTCTACTTACTTAACTAATGGGCTCGTACTGTGCGATTACCCATTCCTAGTTCTATTTTCACACTTAGATAATCAATTCATCCATCATGCAAGTTATACAATTAATCACTTCAAACAATAATGTATACATGATGATTAGCGCATAAATAATTCTTCTCTTCTTTGTTGCAACTTCTTCTCCTAGCACAGTATCCTGCACTCTTCTTTTGTGTTCAGCTGGCTATATGGTTGGTTGAGGGAGGGTGAGATTCGAGGGAATCTTGTAGTAAATAATACCAACAATATATGTAAGATAAATGCTATTGCATGATATACTTTCCTTACATAGGCTCATGTTAACATAATGACATATATGCATGCTCAATGCTTCACATTTCTTACATATAGCCATAGCATCAATAGAAAACAAAACTTCAATTATTCAACTATATTACACATAGACAAGTAAAACAATCATACACATCAACACACAAGCATATATATCAATACACACAAGTAGGATAAGTTCACTACCTTTGGTCTTTGTGTCCTCTTCTTGTACCTTTTCTTCCAACCACTGAAGTTATTTGAAGAATCTTCCTTGTCACCTCATGACCCTAGGTATATGATTACACTATTAGAGCCATGAAAAATGAATATCCTATGTGGCTATATTAGCCTCTAGGACATATCCCTTATCTTTGGGCCCATACTTGTCCCAAATTATTTTAAATGCCATTACTTTATTATTTTCGCACAATTTCTAAAAGTTGGCAGAATTTTTAACAAACTTTAAAAATTCATATCTTTTTCTACAAATATCCAAATTAGGTGGTTTAAAGACCTAGGTGAATTTTATTAAGTCTATTTTATGGAAAAAATAGATCCTACTTCCACCTGGAAATGCACAATTCCAGAATTCTCATTTTACCCTTATTGCCACAGAATCGTCCAAGTTTTAATAGTCTGACTTCTAAAATTCATAACTTAATCTCTAGAACTCCAAATAAGGTGGTTCAAAGTCCCATGTGAAGCTATTTAAGTCTTTATAAAGAAAAAAAATCTCTTGATGCCCATTATGAGTACACAGTTCTAGAAACCTCGAGCAACAACCTTGTCTCAGGATTCTTTCCAGATTTAATGCCCACACTTTAACAAATCATATCTCATAATATACAAACCCAAATGACATATTATATATCAAATTAAATATTATGATGTCTAATATAAATCTAGAAAGTTTCATAAATTTTTGTCAAGGTTTAGTCTTCCAACATTTCGCCACAACAATCTAACTTCCAAAAACATAATCTAGCAACAACTAACTTTAAAAATTCATATCTCTTAATATATTGATCCAAATGGCATGTATTACCTATCAAATTAAATCTTGAAAGGTCTAATACAATTTTGGAAAGTTTCATGGCCATTGAATAAGATTTGATCACTCAAAAACTCATTAAAAGCAGACTACATCCAGAAAACGAAATCTTGCAGCACTACTACTTTGACTTCAATATTTGGGTTTTCAATCCAACCCTTCTAAAATCATGTTCACAACATATTCCCACATAAAAATTGTATGTAGAATCTATTTTTAACCTCAAAAACACCAAAGTCATCTTATTTCCATAGGTTTTAGGTCTAACAAAAAATAAGAGAAATATGAAAACTCAACAAAACCTCAAGATACTTGGTTCAAAATGAAGCGAGGCTTACCTTTTCACGATTCTATAACCATTTTGGAATTCTGGCAGTACTCTGGCTAACTACACGGCACAAAACACCTCAAATTAGAAAACTGAGCCCATAGAAAGAAAGCTCTCGGTGAGTAGAACAACATTTGTGAATGGCTTATTGGTCTTAGACGGTGATTCGGGGTCGGAATCAACTACGGAACTCGGGGATTTTTACTATTCTTCCTTTCTCTTTCCTCTACCAATTTCTCTTGGATTTTTCACAATTTTCTCTTCCCTCTCTCTATTTGGCCGTGCACTTTAAAGTAGAAGGGTGGGTGGAGATTTAAAATTTACATTGATGAATGCTTAGCTTGCCATGTGTCCAAATATTAGAGCTCAAGATGCCTAGTGTCAATAAAGCATCTTCTCTCCTCTTTCTCTCTCTTAGGTAGCATCCTTTCATGTGTCAGGGGAGGGGAGGCCTGAAAAATTCCCCTGACTCCTAGGTTCAGTGTTTGAGAAGTTAAGTACACGACCGGACTGGAGATCGACAGATTTCCCTAACTCAGGTGATATGTGGCGCCTCATGAGTGCGCCAACACAAAAGGCAAAAAGTAAGTGTCATCATGAGGGACATGTGTCACCTTCCTATCAAGCCAACACAAAAGGCACTTGGTATTTTGTCATGATGAGAGGATACTTGTCACTCTCTTATAAAGCCTATCAAAAAGTAGCGTCATCATTAGTCATCATAACTTGCTTTATTAAAGGTACTTTAATAAAGTTATTTAATAAAGCTACTTTCTCGATGTTTACTAGGGATTCTATTTGGGATTGCTTCATGAATAACGAGGCCCGCTAAATGATGCTAGGTCAAAGTGTATGTGTGGGCCCCTGATGCCACTAAATTTCAAATAAGGACCGCAAGTGTACGGGCCATGGAAATAGTATAGTAGCAAATCAAGGTCATCCCACAGAGATTCAAGTAAACTAGTAAGTAGGCATTAAATTTCCTATGTTCATTTAAGTTGAGCAAATCAAGGAAGAAACTAATTTGAAAATCAATTTAAACAAAAGTAAAAGTACTAAATTTAATATTTTTGAAATTTTAGTGGAGGAAAACAACCTAGAGTGGCTAATCCCTTTTTCAAGGTTAGAGCATGTATATACCCAAAATAAATGCACTTAATGTTAATTTGTTAATCTAGAGTTTAAATGGATATAAGTATCTTCCAATTACTCATACCCCTCTCTCAAGTTAAAATTGTTATTCCTAACTAATTTACTCAAGAGGCCATAAATGTTCAATTTTACTCTAATATGATTATATGGGTCCAATAGGTATATTCCTATCCTATTGGAAAATTAGAATAAATTTTAATCCCATATTACTTAATCCTATGGTCCAATTAAGATCCCTCTTCCAAGGCTAATCTAAATTCCCCAATTTTCTACTTAGTGGTGATCAAGCACCAAGTAGATAAAATAATATAAGATTAAGTAAACTAAAATAACAATAAGCATAAATTAATGAGTTCATACATGCTCAAATCCCCAAATAAGTTCATAACTACTCTAGGTTAAAGAACAATTACCTACACATGTCTTCAATCCAATACATCACAGCAGCAAATCAGTCCAAAAGCCATCAAAATATATAAAAATAAAAAATAATAGGAACACACACGGCCACTGTTCATAGATAATGAATATTCATGTTCAACCTCCTTTGTTCCATTAGCTTTTACTCTGGTTCGTGATGCTGAAACTGTGAGTCCGGTTCAGACTGTGATGACAGCACCATTATGCTCTCTTGGACTCCTCTCTTCTTTTCCAGCCACACCTCTGTTTTGCTTTCCAAAGACAGTGGTTAAGAAGCTAAACAATGGTCGCGCTCTGCTCTAGTCCTCTGGCTTTGTTGCTGCAATGATGATGATGAACAATGGAGAAAACGGCCGCCTCCCAGCTCTAGTCCCAGCTTCTCTCGAAACTTCAGACCTCTTGCGGTGCTGTGTTCTTACTATCTCTCCACGATAAAGCTCAGACTTGAGAATGGTGAGATGATTCGATAATGATGGAGGTCGATGGCGTTAATGGAAATGGAATGGTACCGGTGACCTTGGTGGAAGGGATAAAGATTGAAGGTCTCTCAAGGTTCTCCTCTGTCGTGACGCTTCCTTCGTTCAACTCCTCTCTAACTATAGATCTCTCCTTCCCTTTTTCTCCGTCTCTCCTTCTTTCAGATCCCAGCGGCGCCTCTCTGTTCTTTCTCTTTTCTCCTTTTTCTTCTCTCTCAACCAGTTGTCCCCTTTTTTTTCAGATCCTACGTCTTCTTTTTTTTATGGCAGCTCATCCCATCTCAACTTTCTATTCTAGCTCCTCCATGTTCCAACTCCCAATTCCATCTTGCCCATTGGAAATTAGAAGCCCAAGCCCAAAACGTGCTGCCAAACTATGATAAAAGAAGAGAAATAAAATATTATATAATAGGAGTAGTAGTAATAATAATAATAACAATACTGATTTTTTAAAAAAAATCCCATTATTATTATTTATTCCTAAACTTAAAATATTTTATTTTAATTAAAATCCCCTAAATAATATACCAAATTGATATCTTATCATAATCTCAAACAAATCTCTCAAAATTTACTTAGATAACTCTCCAAATATCTCTAAAATATCCTTTAAATGTACTAAAATTGGAGAGTTATCAGCCCCATATGGCGCCACATACTGATGTCTTTTCCAAAAATGTAGGGTACATGATAAGTAAAATATTTGCATATTTATTTTCCCTTATATGATGATTTTGTGGACTAAATTTGAGTTGAATGTAATCAATTTGGGTGTAATTAATAAATAAATAATGATTTTCTTGCAGCCATGGATAGTACCGGATTAAAAAGAATTAAAGAAGGCATTTAAGGGAAAGGTACTATTCACGCGGTACTATTCACTGTGCACTGTTCATGCGGTTCACTGTTCACTGTAGCGGTTTACTGTAGCGAACGGTTGCGGTTTACTGTAGCGGACGGTGTGGTCGGTTACTGTAGCAGTGCGGTAGGTGTGGTCGGTTACTGTAGCAGTGCGGTAGGTGTGGTCGGTGCACTGTAGCAAATTCACTGTAGCAAATCACTGTAGCAGTCCGAAAATGAAGCCTATAAATAGAGCTTCTTGGCACCCTAAAAGGAGGAGAAAGAAGGAGGAAGGAGGAGAGAGAGAGTCTCTATGTTAGAGAGAGAGAGTTGTTATTTTTAGAATTTATTTCTTGCATTTTTTTTACTTCTTGCATGCCTCCTACATGGATGGTTTTACCTCCTATATGGAAGGCCTAGGTAGTCCTCCTTTATGGATGGTATAGGTTGCCACCTACATGGATGGTTTTACCTCCTATATGGTAGGCTAGATTTTCCATTTTCATGCATCTTGTAGTTGTATTTTTATGTTTTTGTAATTAATTTTTATGCAATATTTATGATGTTTGCAATATATTTTGGTTTTGTTTTTAATTTTATCATGAGCTAAATTTTCCTTTTCCTAGGGTGATGACGTAGCTTACTAATGACGGATTGAATCTTAACTTATTAAATCTAGTTTTAATTTTTCCTTCATGATTGAGTTTTAATTATTGCTCTTAATGCTTACAATTGATTGGCCACCTTTTGGATGATTTTAATATGCATGTTGAGACCGGAAGGAGATACATGTGTGTGGATCCTATAATTAAAACCATAATTTGCATATGAAATAGGAATATATTCATATGGGTTATGTAGTCTTAATTGAGTTCCATAAATCTTAATGCATGATTGATTGCTTAAATTCATATAGGAATATATTGGGTTAGCAATTAATTATAGAATTGCTTGACCTTGGAAGAGGCTAGTAATTAAAATAGGGAAACTCGACTATCAATCATGTGGAATAAATTGGACTAGAATAGATAAGTGATTCAATCCGGAATTTATTAAGTGAAATCTAATCCCTAGGGCTTTTACTCATATTTGTCTTTATATAACTTGTATTCATATTTCATCATTTCTATCTTGAAATCTCAATCACAACTAATCAACCGACTAAATAGAATTAAAATTACCAATTTTGGTACTTAGTGATCAATCCTCGTGGGAACGATACTCTACTCACTTCTTTATTACTTGATTACGACAGTGTATACTTGCACTTCTAAATACACCATCCTACATTCGTAACAAGTTTTTGGCGCCGTTGCCGGGGATTGTCATTAATATCAATACCAAGTAATTTTAATACTAATTTGGTCTTCATATTACATTTTTTTTTGTGTGTTTCTTTTCTTTCTTTTCAGGTTTTTGCTTAGTATATGACCAGATCGAAGAAGACTGAATTACAACCTTGTGATTCTGAGATCGAGAGAACTTGTCGAAGAAATCGGAGAGTTCGAAAGCAGTCTACTTCTATCAATTCAATGGCAAATCCGGAAGGAGAAGCAGCAGATACCAAAACTCTTCGTGATTATGCAACACCAACAGTCATGGAGACAACTTCTGGAATTAGAAAACCACCAGTAGCAGCCAACAATTTTGAAATCAAGCCTGCAATTATTCAGATGGTGCAAGCCAATCAGTTTGGTGGTTTATCAACAGAAGATCCCAACACACATATAGCCAGCTTCCTAGAAATATGTGACACATTCAAGCATAATGGTGTTACTGATGATGCCATTAGACTTAGACTTTTCCCTTTCTCACTCAGGGATAAGGCTAAGAGCTGGTTACATTCTCTACCAGTGGGAAGCATAACTACATGGGATGCCTTGGCACAGAAATTTTTGGCGAAATACTTTCCATCAGGAAAAACTGCAAAACTGAGGAATGAAATTACCTCATTTTCCCAGCATGAACTAGAAAGCCTTTATGAAGCCTGGGAAAGATACAAGGAGTTGCTAAGGAGATGTCCTCATCATGGGTTACCAGATTGGTGGACACTGCAAACATTCTACAATGGGATGACACATACCACCAGAATTCTTGTAGATGCTGCAGCTGGAGGATCTTTAATGGGAAAAAATCTTGATGATGCCTATAATTTACTTGAGGAGATGGCAGCAAATGCATATCAATGGCCTTCTGAACGTCATAATTCAAAGAAGGTACTTGGAGTGCATGAGCTGGATATCCTTACAACTTTATCTTCTCAAGTTGCATCTATATCCAAGCAAGTGAGCTTATTGACTAGTCAAGCAAATGCAATCAATACTCCTCATGACACCTGTGACCGATATGGAGGACCTCATATGAGTACACAAAGTCAAGATGGACAGTCATCCATACTTTCTCAGTCGGAGCAAGCTCATTATATCGGAAATCAAAGAAATGACCCATTCTCAAACACTTATAATCCAGGTTGGCGGAATCATCCAAACTTTGGCTGGAGGAATAATCAAAATATGTTCAAGCCGCAAGGGAACTACCAGCAACAAGCTCTTCAACCACCAAATCCACTACAGCAAAAAGTGAATGTAGAAGATGCACTGGCACAACTAACCATGAATACATCTCAATTCATGGCTAGGACTGATGCAACACTTAAAAGCCAGGAAGCCTCGATAAAGAACTTGGAGGTCCAAATGGGCCAAATTGCAAATATGCTGAATTCCAGACAACCAGGTACTCTTCCAAGTGACACTGAGAAAAACCCAATAGAGCATGTGAAGGCTATTTCATTAAGGAGTGGGAAAGAATTGAAAGATCCTGTAATTCTACATAAGAATGACGGAGAAAAGAAAGAAAGTGAACCAGAAAAGAAGGAGGAAGCACAGAAACCTCAAGAAGATGATGTAGTACCAGGAAGAATCAGCTTTCCAGATAACCCTCCTCCATATGTACCACCAGTTCCATACCCTCAGAGACTTGTGAAGGCAAAGCTAGACAAGCAGTTTAAAAAGTTTCTGGAGGTTTTCAAAAAGTTACATATCAACATCCCTTTTGCAGACGCTCTTGCCCAAATGCCCAGTTATGCAAAATTCATGAAGGACATTCTCTTAAATAAGCGTAAGCTGGAGGAATTTGAGACAGTTGCACTTACTGAGGAGTGCAGTGCCATTCTGCAAAAGAAACTACCACCAAAGCTGAAAGATCCAGGAAGCTTTTGCATACCTTGCACCATAGGTCAATGTAACTTTGAAAAAGCACTTTGTGACCTGGGAGCAAGTGTAAATCTCATGCCTTTATCTGTCTACAGAAAACTTGGTCTTGGAGAGGTGAAGCCTACCACAGTTTCACTACTTCTTGCTGATCGATCAATTAAACATCCGAGGGGTGTCTTAGAAGATGTTCTGGTGAAGGTGGACAAACTCATATTTCCAGCTGATTTCATCATACTCGACATGGAAGAAGACCAAGAAGTTCCTATCATTCTTGGGAGGCCATTCCTAGCAACTGGGAGAACTTTAATAGATGTGCAACAGGGAAAGTTGACTTTACGAGCTCAAGATGACCAAGTATCTTTTAACATTTTTAAGGCTTGGTCATGTCCAAATGAAGGTGACACCTGTTACAGAGTAGATACATTGACCAGCTGCACAAAAGACGTGGTGAACAAAAGCTGCATGGATCAACCACTTGCAATAGGAACAGTAGATGTATCAAAATCTACTAATCCTAAAGTGCACAAAGAATATTGGGGAATAAAAGCCTTAAATTCTGACTTAAAGGCAGCTGGTAAGAAGAGACTTCTCCAACTCAATGAGCTTGAAAAATTTAGACAACAAGTTCATAAGAATGCAAAGTTATACAAGGAGAAGACAAAAATGTGGCAGGATAAAAGAATTTTGAGGAGAGAGTTCACGCCGGGACAAAAAGTTCTGATATGCAATTCAAGGTTAAAGCTCTTTCCGAGAAAGTTGAGATCAAGGTGGTCAGGACCTTTTACTGTGGTTCAAACATGGCCATATGGAGCAGTGGAGATTCAAGATGGTGATCGAAAATTCAAAGTGAATGAGCAAAGGCTGAAAGAGTATAATGACGGTGCACTCAACACTTTGAAAACTGTCATCACTTTGGAGGAAACAACAGGTAAGTCCTAATATTTTTTTAAAAAAATAAAAAATAAAAAAATAAAAATAAAAAAAAATAAAAAAAAAATTATTGGTTCGGTCTTTGTCTAGCTAAAGACGTTAAAGAAGGGCGGCTATTTGGGAGGCAACCCAAAACTTCTTTTCCTTAATCTTTCATTTTTCTTTCTTACTTACTGAAGCACACAAAACTGCATCTTTAAATTTTAGTCTCATCATGGAGGAAATTATTGTAAAGCTTAAGAACAGGTTCCCTACTCTTCCCAAAGATATGCTTAGGAAGATCTATAGCTGTCGACTTGAAAGAATGAAGACATTCAAACGCTTGGGCCTTCCTGAGGATGTCCGCTGGATCATTGAAGCTAAGGTACGTTTAATAGGTGAGATTCATGATTCCTTTATTAAACCTATGCCAGGTATGGGAAAAAGCTCTTATTCCAAAAAGAGAAGAGCTAAAAGAATGAAGGTTTGTCCTAAATGTGCAAGGTGGAATTGTGATCAGCGCTGTAGGAGCAAAGGTATGGTTTCTATAAATCGAGAAGATAAAATCCAATTTATAAAGGATGGACTGAGTAAGGAGTCATTGGATGATATCATTCAAACTCTTGAGACGCATCCTAGTGGCGATGTTCATCATGTTCTTCTTGATTTATTAGATATATTCAACAAAGAAAAAGAGCGCTATCGTCTTGGGAATCTGACGTTAAACGACCCTGTTTGCCAGTTTATAAGAAAACTGGATGGGAAGCAAATCCTCGATTCATAGAAAGCGTTTAAGCCGTTACTGGACGTAAAACCAGAGGAAGATGTGAGCCACAATCACAACTACTGTACATAATCTTGCTTTTGTCAATCTGTCTTATCTTTTTCAGTAACTTTTGACTTTTTTTACTCACTTTATTTACTTTCTTGGCATAATGGCCCACTGGTCATTCGTGTCAGAAATTTTTTTCAAATTTTTTTGAAAACTGTGTGATTTGCATGATTTTGTTGTCGCTGTTTTTGTAATATAAATATGTAATCTTCCATTTGTAAAAAAACACAAAATGTCTGAGAGAGAAAAAGAGAGGAGTGGTATCACTCTAAAATGCAGTTTTAAATCTATATGCATTTTTGGTGAAACTGACTCAGGAAAGGATGAAGAGTTTATACCTGCAGCACAGGAACTGGGACGTGCACTAGCCGCTAGGAAAATCAACTTTGTCTACGGGAGAGGTCTCGAGGGTCTGAAGATTCATACCCCAAGCGACTCGTCATTCCATCATTTCTGCACCAACTGCTGATCAACTACTAGATAAACTGCAAACCTATGAACCTAAACCAGATCTATTAGTAAAAGAAAAAGGTGGGCAATCTTCAGACAGCAGTCAGAAGCAGAATCCAGATACCACTCTCCGGTTGTAACTTTCTTTTATCTTATGGTTTTACTCTCAGCATTTTGGTTTAATTTATTGTGTGTTTAGGTTATGCAAAAAAAAAAAAAAAAAAAAAAAAAAAAAAAAAACCTTTCTTTAATCTTTAGAAGACATTGAGGACAATGTCTGATTTAGGTTGGGGGAGGATTTAAAAAAAAAAAAAGCATAGTTTCTCCATTAGATAGTTAGTTAGTAAAACCATTAGATGCATGGGGTATGCATAGATGGCAGAGTAAAGAGTTATTCTTAACTCTTGAGACGCATCTTATTAGTTGTAATTTTTTTTTTGTTATTTCATCTTTAAAAAAAAAAAAAAAAAAAAAGAGGTAAAAAAAAAAAAAAAATTTAAGTGCTTTTCAATGATTTTAAGAAGTATATAAGTTTGAAGCATGGATCAATTGAGTTTAGAGATTTTATAGCATGATTGAATAACTGATTGTTGAATTTGGTGATGAATTTTGAGATTGAATGAGCTGAATTTGAAAGTCCCTAACCGTGAGCTTTTGAGCCTATATGATCAATAGTGATTATCTTTCTTGTGTGTGATATTCACCTATTAAGTTGTCACTCTAGAACTTGCCTTAAATCTAGTTGAAATTACATGTCACATGCACATTCAAAAATGATAAAGGCATTCATTTTGTTTAGCCAGAGCCAAATAGCCAACCTTACAATTATACCATTGATAAGCCCCTTTGAGCCTAATTGATTATGTCTTTATTCTCAACCCATTGATATGTGTTTTAATGATTTATCAAGTGCTTTTACTGAATTCGAAAGATTAACAGAGCATTTGAAATTTTTGTGAAATGGGCTTTTGACAAGTGTGGGGGTCTATATATCATCAACCACAAAAGTGCAGAAGTTGTAATATAAAAAAAAAAAAAAAGAAGAAAAAAGAAAAGAAAAGAAAAAAGAGGAAAAAGAAAAAAAAAATGTAAATTATGGGTTGTTGGGATGAGATAGGCCAGGTTTATTCTTAAGAAGGCCCATTTTTCAACTGCTCTATTTACTTAGTAAAAATAGCCTCAGTTTTTACATTCCTTTTACCTTAACCTCATTACAACCTTAAATAAGTCCTTTTGATTTGAATTATGCATGTGAATTAGGTAGTAGAGATTGAGATTTTTGGCAAGCTTATGGTAGTGCAATTTTTTCAGGTGAATTTGAGCGAAACACTTACCCTAAAACACTTGAGAGATTGAGAGAATGAGCCACAATTATGAATTCAGTTCATTTATTTTCAAATGAAGTTACCAGTTTATACTTTTGTTGATTCAAGAATACTATGATCTCTTTATTCTTTAATTGTGTCCTTGTTTATTACTTGACACTTCTGATTTTGTTGGAAGCACTTATTAGTTACTCTTTCTTGTCCGAGGACGTCCAAGAGCTAAGTGTGGGGGAATTTGATAAGTAAAATATTTGCATATTTATTTTCCCTTATATGATGATTTTGTGGACTAAATTTGAGTTGAATGTAATCAATTTGGGTGTAATTAATAAATAAATAATGATTTTCTTGCAGCCATGGATAGTACCGGATTAAAAAGAATTAAAGAAGGCATTTAAGGGAAAGGTACTATTCACGCGGTACTATTCACTGTGCACTGTTCATGCGGTTCACTGTTCACTGTAGCGGTTTACTGTAGCGAACGGTTGCGGTTTACTGTAGCGGACGGTGTGGTCGGTTACTGTAGCAGTGCGGTAGGTGTGGTCGGTTACTGTAGCAGTGCGGTAGGTGTGGTCGGTGCACTGTAGCAAATTCACTGTAGCAAATCACTGTAGCAGTCCGAAAATGAAGCCTATAAATAGAGCTTCTTGGCACCCTAAAAGGAGGAGAAAGAAGGAGGAAGGAGGAGAGAGAGAGTCTCTATGTTAGAGAGAGAGAGTTGTTATTTTTAGAATTTATTTCTTGCATTTTTTTTACTTCTTGCATGCCTCCTACATGGATGGTTTTACCTCCTATATGGAAGGCCTAGGTAGTCCTCCTTTATGGATGGTATAGGTTGCCACCTACATGGATGGTTTTACCTCCTATATGGTAGGCTAGATTTTCCATTTTCATGCATCTTGTAGTTGTATTTTTATGTTTTTGTAATTAATTTTTATGCAATATTTATGATGTTTGCAATATATTTTGGTTTTGTTTTTAATTTTATCATGAGCTAAATTTTCCTTTTCCTAGGGTGATGACGTAGCTTACTAATGACGGATTGAATCTTAACTTATTAAATCTAGTTTTAATTTTTCCTTCATGATTGAGTTTTAATTATTGCTCTTAATGCTTACAATTGATTGGCCACCTTTTGGATGATTTTAATATGCATGTTGAGACCGGAAGGAGATACATGTGTGTGGATCCTATAATTAAAACCATAATTTGCATATGAAATAGGAATATATTCATATGGGTTATGTAGTCTTAATTGAGTTCCATAAATCTTAATGCATGATTGATTGCTTAAATTCATATAGGAATATATTGGGTTAGCAATTAATTATAGAATTGCTTGACCTTGGAAGAGGCTAGTAATTAAAATAGGGAAACTCGACTATCAATCATGTGGAATAAATTGGACTAGAATAGATAAGTGATTCAATCCGGAATTTATTAAGTGAAATCTAATCCCTAGGGCTTTTACTCATATTTGTCTTTATATAACTTGTATTCATATTTCATCATTTCTATCTTGAAATCTCAATCACAACTAATCAACCGACTAAATAGAATTAAAATTACCAATTTTGGTACTTAGTGATCAATCCTCGTGGGAACGATACTCTACTCACTTCTTTATTACTTGATTACGACAGTGTATACTTGCACTTCTAAATACACCATCCTACATTCGTAACAGTACACATGTCTGTCCTAAAAATGTCATGTGCACACCTATATGTGCATATTATGCTAGACCAATCAGTCCCATATCTCATGACATAGCTGGGTGACATATTTCTACCAACTCAATGACATTATGTATGTGTCCTGTGCATATTTGCACCAATACTTTAATCCTACTGCATATGCATACTGGGCTCTCTACCTAGTAAAGCCAGATCACATAGTCCCCTAGAGTTTTTCTATCTCTTGACATTATTAGGACTCTTCCTGAATTGGGCTTATTCGTCTACTTATACAGGCTTATCCTCAAGTCTCTAGAACCAAAATTCAAGGTATTACACTCTGCAACCTATGGATAACCTCGTGGTGGTGACGTTGTACCTAGGGTGAAACCACATCAACCCCTTGATATACTTATGCAATATCCTCTTGTCCAAGAACTCTAACATCATCTTCATAGCTTTGTCATCACCAAAGAATGGCACTGCTTCATTGGATTTGACTCGAAGCCCCACAACGTCCACCTCTAAACCATACCTAATGTCATCCCTTCCAAGTGCAATCACGAAAATGACATGGTTACCTTCCTTAATACTGCCATGTCTAAGATGGAGGCTCCGTTTGAACACTTACTGTATTGGCTTGACCCACTGCTGACATTCATCATATATGTCAGCTACTTGTTATGGGTTATCGATGTTGACAACCGTAGGAATGTTCTAGTAGCGTTGTTTTTCCCCATGTTGGTGTCATTTGTCATGTACCATTACCATCTTTTCAAGCAAAATGGATACTACCTTGTCAATTTGTAAGGTGGGAATTCTATTCCACATAATCTCACATAAACCTCATCTATGTGAAATTCAAGCTAACTACCTTTTAAGGTCAAATATATATTTCCCCATCTTTTTAAGAAAAATAGACACTTCCCTGTCAATTTGTCATGTGGGAATTCTATTCCACTTGATCTTACATAAATCTCATCTACATAAAATTCAAGCTAGCTACCTTTTAAGGTTAAATATATATTTCTTCCATTATGCTAAGTGAAACAAGCAAACAAAAATCTCATCTCATTAAGTGAAATGCATATTTCTATTCCATGACTTATATTCAAAGTTCTACATTGGTTAAATATGTTACATTCCACAGACAAGGGAAGTGGTGTTGACTAGGTGTAGTTAATGGTTGCATAACGGGTGAGAGTAAAGTTAGATAACTTTCCCATAACCATGATGTACCCATGAGCAAACTAAGACCATAGAAAGTAGTTGTAACCACATGACAGGTGATGTGCATGTAATGGTTAAGAGTAAAGTTGTTTTGGTCACACGTAACCATGAACCACCTATTATACGCATATGGTTAAAGTTATTTTCATTCATTCATATATGACTACAAGCGATTAGTGAGTATCTCATAGTTAATGCTCTGTTACATTATAAGGAAACATGGGCAAACAGAGTTCTTTCTTCCATATTTTTACTACATGCAGCCTATGGTGGTTAAGCCATAGTTATACAGGAATTATTTAAAGTGATTCATAACTATAGGTTGTCCATGGAGTGTATATGGTTAGAAGGACTAAAGTAAAAATAGAGGCCTTTAAATAATATATTAAAACAAGGGCCTTCAAATAATATCTTTTAGGATATGGGCAAAAAAGTCTTTTTGGCTCATTTTCCTATCTTATTTTCTTCAATTCAAACAAAAATTTTCTTATCAACTAATCTTCTTTTCTAGTACAAACCAAACACCCCTGCATCAAAAAATTTCTATTCCTTTCTAATTCTTACTTTGAATCAAACAAGCTCTTATTTATTTATATTTTTCTAGCGTACAAGTATCTTTTTTATTAAAACAATTATAGTGAGGTATTGTCAGATACTAAATATATGTTTGACCTGATTTTAAATATCAATCAATGGGATTAAGAGGCTCAACCTGAAAAGGTTAGCCTAACACAAGTGTAGCATCCTAAATTTTGGGACTAGAAGCTTGAGAATAAGCCTGAATTAAGTGGACTGTTAAGCCCCGGTTTAGCAAATGTCCCAATAAGGCATAATTTTATTCCCTAAAATTCTTTATACCTTGGTGATATTAAGGGGAATAAAATGGTGAGTTGAAGAGCACATTAAGTGACAAAACGAAGAAATTAGAGGTCACACACAATATAATTATGTTGAACACAAATTGTGACAAGTTGGATTTGCTGCTAGTGTGTTTCTCCACGTGATAGTCTATTTGTGTGGCATTTTTAAATAGGCGAATGATGTCCAATTCCCATGAAATTTTTTAGAATGAAATTAGACTTATCAAGCTTTAATTGGATAGGTCATATAAGCCATTTGGAGCTGTATACTAAGAGTTGTGTATTTTTTAATATAGCCCAGTAAAACTGGCAAGTATATGGACAGGTTGTTGCTTGCTCTGGTACATTTATGTGATCATGATGAGACAAGACGTGATAAGTAGGGATCAAAAATATCATTTTGATTTGGACAAAATTATCGCTTTGGTCCTGAACATTGTTTGACAGACATGTGTACATCATAGTCATTTTTTGTTTCATTTATGCTATATTGCATGTTTACTTTTCACATTTTATATGATTGATTGCTTGTTACTACTAAGATTTACTCGAATTTCATCCATTTCCTTAAATAAAATTTAGGGTTAAGGTGCAAATTTACCAATGAAGTTTTATCGAAGGAGCGCCTGGCACATTTATCTTTTGTTAGATGGAAAAATACCCATGAACAATTAAAAAGGTTGCAAATTTACCAAAACAGTTAAATTTGACCTAACGGCGTTAATTTATAAGAGAAGAAAACCTCTAACAACGTTAGGTCAAATTTAACAACATTGGTAAATTTACACCCTTTTTAATTGTTTGTGGATATTTTTGCACCCAACAAAAGATAAATGTGTTAGGCACTCGTTCGATAAAACTTCATTGGTAAATTTGCACCTTAACCCTAAAATTTATTCAACAAGTAAAAGTAGCTCAAAAGGCAAACAAGTAGACCCCAGAAATTGAAAGGATCGGTCTTTAGGAATTTTGCATTAATTATCTTATACTTTTATGTATTTTCTAGGTTATGTATTATACTATGTATGAACCCAGTAGGGATTCCGGTAATATAATCAAGAATTTTATATCAGTATGTTTACACTATTTTTGTATGTCCACTAAACTATGGTTGGTACTTTATTAAATGTTTAAATTCTGCGGGATTTGACACACATTCCACTCGAATAATGTTCCTAGGCCAGGAAAGTCACTAATCATCCACATCAAGGATACACACAAGTTCAACAACGTCTTCTCGTACGCGTTATATGTCTTAATGCCGACATTCCACAAGTCAAGCAATTCTGCAATAAGTGGTTGGAGATACACATCAATGTCATTACCTGGTGCCTTTTTACCTGGAATGATCATAAATAAAATGAAGGAGGTTTGTTTCATACACGTCTAGGGGGTTAAGTTGTAGAGAACTAAGACTACCAGCCAAATACTGTAACTTGTACTAAAATTCCCAAATGGACTAAAACCGTCAATCGCCAAAGCAAGCCAAACATTTTTGGGGTCAACCGTGAAAGATGGAAAGTCTTTGTTGAACATTTTCTAGGCGTCTGCATCCTGAGGATGTCTTAATTTACCATCTTCATTTTTATCAACCTCATGCCACCTTATGTGCTCCGCTGTTTTGGACAACATAAACAATCTTTGTAATCGCAGTTTCAAATGAAAGTACCTAAGAATCTTTGCAGGTTTGTTCTTTTGATTTTTTTCCTTCCAGATTTTCTTGTACCTCAATGTGTGACATCGCTTACAAATCTCTCTGCTAGCATCATCTCCACAAAACAACATACAATTAATAGGGCATGCATTAATTTTTTGTTAGTTCAAGCCCAATTTTTTAATAATCTTCTTGATCTTATAGAACATTGTAGGTATCTCCACTTCGGGGAGCACATCCTGTAATAATTCCAACAACATTGACATTCCATTATCTGTGATTCCACACAAGCACCTGATATGATACAATTTGATCAAGAAAGATAATTTCGAGTATTTTCGACAACCTTGATATAAAGGTTGATCTGGTTCATCCATTAGGCTAAAAAAATCACGAGCTACTTTATTCCTCAAGAACACAGGGTCTGAGCCCTGCACTTTTTTGTTGTAGTTGTCATCTTGAAAACTAAACACATCACGTATAGCCTCATTAACAGGATCATCTTCATCTACTTGAACACATACTTGTGAACTTTGAGGAAGAGGATCATCATATCTCATACCGGCCTTCTCACCATGAACTCCCCAGAACGTATAATCTTTTGGGAAAGGCTTCACAAGCAAATGCTTTAAGAAGTTTTTTAATCTGTATAAATAAGTTAGAGAATTGCGTGACAACTTGATCTATAACTTATCCATTTCTAGTGAAAAAATTTGACACATAAGATGAGGGAAGGAAGAATAACGCGCGCCTAGAAGCCTAAATTCAAATTCTCTAACATTAAAAATTTTGTAGTGGTTAAAAACCGCCACCTTACCTCTACTAAGTGTGGACTTGTAGCAGTTACAAAAACTAAAACCACTATAAATAGTGAACATTTTGAAATTTGAATTTCAAATGGTGGCAACAGTCATAGATTTTTGTAGCGGTTTTTCTATAACAAATTGCTACAAAGGTGTATAACGGTTGGCAGCATTTTGATATTCACCTTTCAAAATGTTGACTGTTTGTTGCAGTTAACTGGAATAAACCACTACAAAGTTTAATTACAACTTGTAGTGGTTTGGTTGATGTGACAAATTTCAAGGAACTTTGTAGCGGTTACTTTGAGAAATCGCTACAAATATTCATGACTGTTAGTGGGAGATGACATATTCAAAATTTGAATTAGTGATGGTTTGTATCATTTATTATTTATTAACTGCTACAAATAAGCTTGTAGGGTTTTTTTTGTAAAAACCGCTACAAAATGCGGTTGTTTTATTATTTTTTTTTAAGTTGTTTGTTTATTTATTTTTTCCAATTTTTTTATTCACGTAAAATTAGAGGATTTTATCTCTTTATTTGTCTAAACATTTACAAAGGTTTTCATTTTAATTCTTTTAAATTTTAACGATTTGAAAATTAACGATTTCAAATATGCAAACAACCAAACTAACTAATTTTTGTACAATGTAGAAACTATAATTAACTAACTAAACTCAAATAAATAATTAAAATATCACTGACATAAAAAATTCTAAATTTTTGTACAATGTAGAAACTATAACTAACTAAATTAACAGTCAAGAGCCTGATCATTAGGTCCTCTCTAAGGGGCAGCAGGAGAAGGAGGAGGACGAGGCTGACGGGAGTCAACAGCATCATCATCGGTGGAAGGAGGAGGAGGCAGCTAGATGATAAACTTGGGGATAGGGGCACCTGTGGATGCTCCCCGTCGGGAAACAACCGGCTCCACGACTTGGACATTATGTCGTTCGTGATATCCCGCCACTGGGTCTGCTACGCATAGAAGTAGTCAACTTGTACCTGAAACTACCTGGCAACCTCCTCATAGATGTCCTGAATAGTCTCCTCCCTTGGCCTTCTGAAGCCTGAGGTCTGTGCTCTAGAGGTGCCTGCCTTAGAGGCATCGCTCCTGCTATAGACCATGCTAGGTCTAGCGCCTAACCCCATACCACTGACACGTCCAAGGTGCTAAACTGGTCCCAGACCAGCTTTCAACGGCACAGGGGGATCCACAGACCCCTCTGACTCCTGGGTCTAAGTCTCTCACAGCTCAGCATGGGATTGCTGAATACGCTCCTGCAATTTTAAGAAACAAGTTATTGTTGTTGTTATTATTACTATTATTAACAATAAATTAAGTGTTATAAACAATAAATAAAACAATCAATTTTATTACAATAGCCTCTTCTTCCTGTTGAGACGTTGGAGTCTCGTCCCAGTGTCTATGTGTGACCGTGAATAACTCTCAGTAGTCTGTCTAGCGGTTCTCCTGCTGAGCGTTCCTCTCCTAAAACAATAAAAACATTAAATTAGTATTATAAGCATTTAATTGAAATTAAATTAGTAATATTAAGGTAAAATTAACTGAAATTGTAAAAAGTTATCAATTTGCTATAAGTCACAGCAAATATCTTCGATCCAGCCATGTAGTGGAAGAGCCTATAAAAAACACACAACATTGAAATTACGAAAAAAAAAGTAAACAAGTAATAATTATTAAAAACATTAAAAAAATAAAAATTACTCAAACATTACTAAAATCATAATTATTAAAAAAATACTTATCCCTCTGGGCTCCTCTTGTACTTGACAAAACTCGCCCAGTTATTAGATGGGATGCCATCCAAGACGTCCTCGATCAAATGCTATAGAGGAATCATCTCATCTTTATTCATGATGTGGAAGAGACAATTCCTCCTATTCTTCTAGCTATCACCCATCTTCATCAGCATGTACCTCTTCTTATTGTCCCAGATAGCAAACCTATCCTATAATACAATTAAATAAAAAATAATTAAATACGATTATTTAAAAATCATAAAATTAATAAATAATAATTAAATATAATTAATTACAAATCATTTAATATAATTAAATACAATTAATTATCTTTACCGCCTCGTCCCATGTAAGATCCTTTGGCCCCTTCGGAATATTCTTCCATGTCCTAAAGTAAATGGGGAATTGCATCCAATTTGAGCCTAGCTTATTCACATAGCAGTTGAATAGGTGACCCCCATTATTGATGGGCTGGTCCGTAGCCTCATTCCATGGAACTACAACTCGTAGTGTCAGGTCTAAGCTATTCAGACCGGCCACATCCAGCCTCCTCATAGAAATATTCCCTTACTCATTTGCACAATTTACCATATATGTTAGTTAAATTTAAAATCATATTTGAATTTAAATATTAAATTTATTAAATACAAAATTACATTTATCTTGGACCTGAACCTCAAACCCAGTAGACCGAGAAGACGACTATCATGGGTTATTCTGATCCCAGGCCTCCTCCTCATCCAGGAATTGCTCCACATCACTAATCGGAATCTGGATGTTGAACTCCTCATTCTCATAGTAGTCGCTCAGACTCAAATCAGCTCCTTCTCCCTGAACAGCAGGAGGCACCTATAGTGTGGTCGCCTCCTGTTGGGGCGTCTACTGTGGCTGCGGTAGGGCTAACTCCTGTGGCTACTACGGGGCCATTTGATGTAGTGTCATCACCCTCCCTCTGTGCTGCCTCCTCCCACTGCTCCCTCCTCTGCTGCTACCACCTCATAGAAGCAGTATGGGGGTAAGCTCAACCTTCTTCCCCTTCCCCTTGTCTTACCCTGAATCCATATAAACTACAAAATATAAAAAAAAATAAAAAATAGTCACATTTATATAATAATAATAATAATAATAATAATAATAATAATAATAATAATAATAAATAGAAAGAAAATATGTAACTTTCCTACCTTAAGTGTCAAAAATGTATAAATGCTGCAGGAAAACTCCTAGAGAGATGTCAAAAAACTCAGATCTGAAGGAAAATTCTCAGATAGACGTCATAAAACAAAATGGCAAAACAAGACAAATGAAGGGTCGCGGAGCTTATATAGCGCTACCTTTTGTAGCGATTTTTTAAAAGAAACCGCTATACAAACTGCTACAAACTCAGAAACCCTACCTCAGGCAATAGAACACTTTATCGCGGTTACTGATAACCGCTACAAATATACAGACCCTTGACATTTTGTAGCGGTTACACGAGAAAACCACTACAAATATCCATTAACATTTGTAACAGTTACTCGGAACCACTACAAGTAGGCAACCATGTGCATTCCGTAGTGGTTGATGTCAATATAACCGCTACAAACTAACCGGCATAATTGTCGAGCCTACTTCATGCTTATTGGCGCCACATTTGTGGTAGTTTACATGACATAACCGCTATAAATTATGGCGGGAACTTAGCACCAAATTCATAGCGGTTTAATTTTGTTAACTGCAATAAATAACATTGGCTTACCAGTGCGCCAAGTGGCGTGAGGCTTACCA
Organism: Albizia julibrissin; assembly: GCA_037074505.1. NCBI lineage: Eukaryota > Viridiplantae > Streptophyta > Magnoliopsida > Fabales > Fabaceae > Albizia > Albizia julibrissin. The sequence continues at coordinate 14,748,079 of CM073481.1, read as the reverse complement.
CTACAAATTTGTAGCGGTTTAGCTTAAAACCGCTACAAATATTTCTATTTGTAGAGTTTTTTTTAATTGCTACAAATGCACCACTACAAAATGTCTTTTTTTTGTAGTGAATTATGTTGGTTTTGATGAAAGTGTAATGAATAGATTTAATCCATGGTTGGAAAAGTGGTTGGAAGGTAGAAATATTATTGATGATTGTAACTTGGCCTTGTTTACAACGATTCACTACTACAAAAGAGGCTTTTAGTAGAGCACCTCTAATGACGTTTCTTCAAAGAAACACCATAGATAATTGTTTTTTCTTAAAAAAACAAAATTAGAAGCTTTGGCACTTTTATTATAAGCGTCATAGCTTAGTGTTAGCCTTGTATGATTCTTTCTTAAAAAAACGTCATAAAAGATTTTTCTAAAAAAAATTAAGTGCTAGCTATTGCACTTTATAACAAAGCGTCATAGCTGGTAGTAAGCCTTGGATGCGCTTCCCCAGGGAAATGTCGTCCAAGGTTTTAACATTATATTTTTTTAGTTTTATTAGTAATAATGTGTACATTTACATTATTAGTCACGTTTAAGTTTTTGATAATTAACTTAATAGCGTAACTATACACATACACATATATATAAAGTACCGGCAGCAGTAGCAGGAATAATCTGCAAAAAAAAATTATCGAAAAAAAATATTTGAAGACCTTAGCTGGCGCTTTCAAAGAAAGCGCCATATTATGTCCTCCATGCAAGGTGCAATTTTTTTAAAAAAATACCTCTTTTGTATTTTATTTTTTTAAAACAAAATAAAGGGCCAACTATGGCGTTTTTTTAGGTAAGTGTCATAGTTGGCCTAAAAAAATAAAGGTGAAAGTGAGGGACAGCTGGCCATATGAGGTTCTAATTTAACTTTTCACCAGCCCGCCATTATTATTTTCTTTTTGCACCCTTCAGCTGCCCATGTCTTATAATTCCTTTGTTCCACCATCTTGTCTTAACCTTTCAGTCCTTACTTTATTGTCTTGGTCCCTATTTCCTACAAAAGTTTAGTCTCCAACATGTTTTCCCCTTATTGTTTCATCCTCCTATAAAAGCTCCCTAACTTGTAAGTGTTTTTTTATATACAAAAACTTAAAATCTGTACGTTTTCTTCTTCTTCTTCTAGTTAAAATATGTCATGAATCTTATATGTATGCTTAATTTTTTTCATGTATTTACTTGAAGTTTCAACTCTACCTTCTTAAACTTCTTATACATTGTAAGTTTCTTAATTTTCAAGCTTACAAATATAATAATATTAGTTTAGTCCTCCGTAGAACTAAATGTACCAGTAACGTGTATGACTCAAGTTTAAACAACTTAAATGCTGGAGTTCTTTCATGCTTGATAGATGAAGACGATAATTCAATATTGTAAAGGATACATACAAGTTTGATGATGGATAATTCTACAAATATAATATATGGTCAGACAATTAGCTAATATTTAGGTACATAGCTAATATTGTTATGAACTAATTATATGTTATTTAATTTTGATTTGGTTATTTTCTTTTTTACTGTCAATTTATACTGGAAATTGCTATGGCATGAATTCATCAGGTCAAAGGATTTTATGTGAAACAAACTAAAAAAACAAAATTACCTCCTCTTATGACACTTCCTAAGGAAGTGGCATAGGAGATGAAAACCTCTTACGACACTTCCATTGGAAGCGCTATAGGAGGTGAGACCACCTCCTACAGTGCAAGTGGTCTCAGCTCCTATAGGATGTCCATACTTCCTATGATGCTTCCCGTAAAAACGTTGTAGGAAATTATTTTTTTAAAAAAATAAAATACAAGTACAGGCGCTTTCAAAAATTTAAAAAGCACCGTAGGTTGATTTAATGGCGCTGAAAGCTGTGCCATTTCATAAACGCCATAATATTTATAAAAATAAATGTCGTTTATGCTGTTTTTTGTAGTAGTTATTTGTTGGTACATATGGAAGGCAAGGTACTCCTTTGTGTTCGAAAAAACAGAGTTATGTGCTATGGATTGTTTGTTTAAAGTAATCAGATTAGTCAATGAATATTGGGAATGTATGAATAGAAGGAAGAAAGGCAATATTGGGAATGATGATAATTCCAGATCTTTAGTTTGGAAAAAACTGATGGAAGGGGTTGTAAAAATTGACGTGGATGGAGCCTATTGTCTTAGGGAGAAGATAGAGGTGGGATCAGCTTTTATGACTGAATGCATGGATTTCTTAGAAGCTTCAAAGGTAAAGGAAATCTTTAGTGGAGGGAGGGTGGTAGCTGAAACAGATTGCTAAGAATTGTATCATACGGTTCAGGGCTGGAATATTGAGAGATGTGATAAGTCCTAATTTTACCAAGTATTTCCATAGTTTTTTAAGATAATTTATTGAGAATATTATGTTTGGAATTCATTTATGATGATTAATAATGATTATGTAGAATTAATCATTAGATAAGTTTAATTGATATATTTTATACTTTTTCCTAAGTACTTTAATTATGAAACAAATGATAGTACATTAGTATGAATTGTTTTGAACGAAACTTGGGAGAAATTAGAGTTAAAGGAGCTAAAAATAGGAAGAGGGACTAAACTGTAGATTCCAAAAAGTTTACAGGCCGGTAGAAAAGGGATTAAAGTGTAAAACGCAGAAAGTTATGGGGTCCGACTACAATTTTCACCAACGTCGAAATTTCATCTCCAGCCATTAGAATTCGCTGGAAATCGATTGAAAAGGCTTGACACTCACTTAAGAATGCATATTCATTTACTTTCACACACACTCTAATCTCTAATTCTCTCATCTTCATCCATATTCACTTTCTTTCCACTACCATCACCAATTTCATCTCTTTTCATTCTAAACTAATCGCTGCCAAGTCTGGAGCTAACCAGGAGCTTAGTGAAGCTGATTTGAACACTATGTGTAGCTGGATCATTCACCTCCTATAAGCTATGACAGACCCTGAGCCGTGGATTGCAATAGAGATCGTTTTGTATGTAGATTATGTTTTAGATTCAGCTTTAGATCTTATGATTGTAACTGATGAAGTAATCAGACATGTAATCTAATTTTATTCCTTCTCTATTCATTTGTGTCAAACCCCCTAACAATTCAATATTTACAATGTATTAAATTCATAGTTCAGACAGCATACAGAAATAGCGGAAATATATTGATTATAAGAACTTGTTTACGTTACAGGAATCTTCATAGGATTTGAAAAATATATACAAAGTCCAAAATAAATAAAATTTGAAACTAAAGATAACCAGATGCAGTCTCACTTGAACTGGACCTCAGTCACCGATAATTACAGTTTTGCCCTTAGAGCAGCTACCTTCTGCTAGAATATTTTTATATATTGAAAAAGGGTGAGATTCAAATAAATCTCAATAGTAACATACAATCTAACATATAGAATGTGAAAATAAATATGCAATGTCATATCATGTAAGATGATAAAAAATATATGTGCACTTACCCAAGGCCAAACGACATGTTTGCACCCTGGTCTACTCGGCGCCCCTATTGGGTCCTTGACCACAACTTGGTAAATTGTTGTGTCCAAGACACTAGCTCATGTTACAAAAAGTGACATATTCAACATATATATAATCACATAATACATACAAGAAAGAGTTACTACACATCCTAAAATTTTCATAACAAAAAGAATCAGTGAAAAATACATCTGTAGCCTCCGTTTGAGCTTCTTCAAATTTTCGACAGAAACTGTTTTCTGGCGAACAAAATAGAGTTGATAAAACTCACATGCAACCATGGTTTTTCACTCTAATATCAAAGATTTTGAATCTAGATACTCTTAAACATGTTTCTTGTGTTTGGGGACGTGATTATAGAAGCAAAGAGGCTAAAAATCCCACGTAAAATGGACACACAATAACTGGTTTTGTTATTTTATAGTGACAAAACATTTTCGGTGACTTCTCTTGATTCCAGCAGCAAAACAACCCAGCAAAACTACTAAAATCCTATAGAAATCCAAGGTAAAAATAGAGGAGACTTACCTAAACACGTTTATGATGATGTATGGGAAGTTTGAAGCTTCCTTGTTTCTCTTCTTCCTTCGTCTCTCTCTCTCTCTCTGTTTTTCTGTTTCGTTTCTTTGTTTCTCTGTTTTCTTTCTCTATTTCTCCAGCGGTTTGGTTGAACAAAGAACTGATGATGAAGTGAATGGAAAGGGAAGAGAGTGTTTTATTTATTGGTTAATTAGGTGTTGGACATATGTGTGTATTGGCCAAATGAGAAGAGAGAAATGATGAGGGTGTAGGTGTGAGTATGTGTGTGGTATATGTGTTTGTTAATGATGGAAATGAGTCATAATGCAAGGGTGGGGGCTGTACGTGTGTGCTGTCAAATAAAGATTGAAAAATGAAGAATAGGTAGGTGTGTACATGTGTGGTTTTGCTTCCAAAGGTGATATGCATGGAGAGGTGAGTATATGTGTGATTGTATGTATGGGACGTGTGTTTGATAATGATGGGAGGGAATTGTAATGCAAGGTGGAGTTGTATGTGTGCTGCCAAGTGTGGGTGTGTGTGTTTTTATACACATATAGGTATATTTTTATCATATTAATTACACACACTAGGCCTTAATTTTTTTCCCTTTGTCTAATTTAAAATTCCTTAAATTTCATAGGTTCCATAATTTGGCTTATTATCTAGTTTCCATAAATTAATCATTGCATTAAATTTTTAGGATGTTACAATTTGTATGGTTGAATTTGGTTTAGATACATTCAGATGACAGTCTTCTTGATTTTGAGTAGCTAGCAACCATTTCTAATATTTGATTGAAGGTAGAACCAGTTGTTGGTGATTAATTCATAAGTAGAGTTTATTCACTTGCTTTTAAGAAGTGGCTACTTGTTTTAATCTAATTTTACTATGAAATTGAACATAAGAACATGCTTGATTTAGTATATAAACGAACTCAGATTATAAGAAGGGCTAGTAGGGTGAAGTTACAACTCATAAGAAGAATATTTATCACTAATTCATCCTCTTACTTGTATCCATTGGTTATTGCCACCTATCTTCACTTTAAAACCAAAAAATGCAATAAAAATTAGGAGAAGATTTAGATTAGAATCAACCTCATCATTGTTGTAATTTTCTTGCTTAATTTGTGGCTCATAGGTTTGCTATGAACTTTAGTAATCATTAGAGTCTTTAGAGAACAATGACCTAGGCTAGATCTCACTGTATTATAGTTAACTTAGTCTTTTTGATAGTATAGACTTCTAGCTCTTTATCAAGATGCAAATGGGGCTGAACATATTTGTTACAGGAATGCTTGGAATTGGGTATGTCTGATAGTACATGGTCTTTATCCTTGGTATCGAGGAAGGGCAATAAAGCTGTGAATTTTGTTGCAGCTAAGGTGATGAGAAGCATGGTTTTGGAAGGATGGCTAAACAGGCTACCATCTTATCTGCATTTGATTCTGGTATAGGACTCAAATAACTGAATTTGTTGTTGACAATAGGGAAGGTATAGGGTATAGGCTAATTCAGGTATGCTTTAGATATGATAGTAAGAAATAGTTTTTTTGTTTTGGTGAGAGGTGGGTTAGGTTGTAATACTAGGTTTTTTAGAATTTTTTTCTTCGGCTATTAGTGTTTGTATACTTGTTCTTGATATTAATAAAATTGACTATTTTGATTAAAAAAATTAAAATCATATTTCATAATCAATTTTCAATCAGTCACATATATCAACGTCAATGTTCAAGAAATTCAGATTTTTGGGCTGTCAATTCCAAAAAATTTAATTCAAGTTTTAACTTCCAGTACTAATATCTAGTTTAGAACATCAATAAATTCAAAATTTTTAGCTCAAGTTTCTTTCTTCATAGCAACGTTGAAAAAACCAATGAAACAAAAAAAAAGCCACGAACGTTTTTAAGGGTAGAAATTTTAAAGAAACCTAAACCCAAAATTGATCCAATAAGCATAGAGCATAATTTTCATATTATTCACTCCAATTAAGAGTAGAAATTTTTCACCTTTATGTGAATCTCCATGAAAGTTACAGAGCTTCAAAGAACACCGAACCCATAACCCAAAACAAGCCATGAACACCTTCACAAACAACCACATATATGGAAAGGAGGAGAAGTTCACGATTTCAGCAACAATAGATAGGGAAATATTGGTAGGAATGCCAGAAATAAGTGGTCAGAGTTGTTCAACGAGTGAGTGGGGCAATGGTGGGAAGTTTGAAATCATGAAAATAAGGTTCAGATTTCAAAGACATATATTTGACAGTTTGTTATGAAGCACTATCATACATATAAGTTTCATAGTATTTTGATAAACACTCGTCATATACTAATAGCATATATATAACAGTTTTTTTATGCAACTGTTATATAAAAGATTTTGTTTTTTGGAAACAAAGCAAGCTTATATATCACAATATTTATATAAAACCGTCAAATATTATCTCATATACTTAACTGTAGTTTTAAATAACCGTCATATATTTCTTTTCCATATTTCTTCCTATATTTAATAGTTTCTTAAAAACTGTTAAGTATGGTGCGTCATATATAGCAAAATCTATAGTAGTGGGATGTCCATAGCCTTCCAAGAGTATCTTTTGAGGTTCTCCAATCAAATCAATATAACCTACAAATGAATATCCTCTTGGGCAATGGCAAAAAAAAAAGAATATCCTCTTGGGACTTTCTTTTGATTAATACACATAATCTCCCAGTGTAACATATTTCACAATTATGTAGATTTATTCTCTTGTATAACTCTTGAAATGTAATTGAAGGACTTGTAGCCTATAAATAGTATACATGTACTAAGTATTTGTAAGCCTTAAGATAAATGAGAGTCACCCCCATTTCTCCTTCTACTTTCTCTTGTCTTGTCCATTTGTCTTACCTTCAATCTATTTTATGTTTCTCATTTTTATAACAAATAGAAATATGATTTTTCCCAAGCAGAAGTCAATATGACCATTTATTAAAAAAAGGTCTTTCTAACTGTAATATCTCAAATTTTGGGACTAGAGGCATAAGATTAAGCCTGGATTAAGTGGACTGCTAGACCCTGGTTTAGCAAATGTCCCTATAAGGCATGTTTAAATTCTCCAAAATTCCTTTATATCATTGGATATTAAAAGGAATTATATTGGTGAGCTAAAGAGCTCAGGGAATAACAAAATGAAGTGATTAGAAGTCACACACAATATAGTGAAATGGGACACAAAGTAATTTTGCTACCGGTGAAATTCTCGGTATGACAATGATGATTGTGTGACATGTTTTAATGGGTAAATAAAGGTGAAATGAAGATCGTAGTGTAAATCACTACTATTTGTATTTGATATAAGAGTATGGTAGTTATGGGTAATTATACATTTGATGTATACGTGGCTATTAAAAATAAGGTATTACAGTTTAATGGTATCAAAGCAGTGATTCTGACAATAGAATTGTCTACTTAGAGATAAATGCCTAGTCAGTGCAAGGGATTCTGACTCTAGCTTGCATTCTCTGTTTAAGTGAATAGAATGGTGATGTCATGTTAATGCTACTATAACAGGGAGTTATAGATAGTAAAGGAACCTAAGGAGTTAGACCACCCCTATTTGTGAAATTAGCCTATTGAAGGAAGAAGTAACGGTCTATGTAGAGGAAGTGGTTCCACATGACAGGGGTGTCAGCAGTGCCTAGTTCCAGTGGGGATACCTCTATTGGTAATAATGACAATGAGACCTTAAGGATAGAAGAGGAAGCATGTATTCAGATTATGTTGCTAACTCTAGGGCTCCTGATTTTGAGTTAGAAGTATAACCCAGATTTCTCCTGTGTTGTAAGAACACGTATAGGGACTATACTAAGAAGCTGGTACTACTTATGTTTCCCTACAGGGACAGTATCTAGCATTTCTAAGTAGGATGACATGACATACCAGAATTAAGGTATATATAGGATGTCGATGCCCAAAAATATACGGGCCAATATAAGCATTAATGTCTCGGATATACTCAGAACTATGTGGTTAAGCGTGCTCAGGTAAGGAAAATCCCAAGATGGGTGACCCCCTAGGAAGTACCTTGAAAATTTTAAATCTTTTGATTAAAGGTTTGGAATCATGATTAGAGGTTCTTAGATGACCTAGTGAATGACTAGAGATATAGAGATGATAAAGTAAGTATTAAACTTTAATCTGAACCATTTCTGTTGCAGTGAGTACTGCTCAGAAAAGTTCATTTGATGGGGTTATGTAAACTTGAGGCATAGTAATTGCTTTGAGGTTTCTTCATACTAAGTGATGATCCTTAGTAACCCGTGGAGTTAAAGGTATGTAAGTATGATACACAGTGAGGCATTATGAGTGGTAATTATGTTGTATATCTACCCTAGAGGATCTGAATTGATGATATTGAAGGTTGAGGATATGGTTGAATCAAATCTAAGCTTAAATGGTGCTTAGGTCAGAATGTGAATAAGGTTACACTATAGTTCTGTTCCATAGAGGAAGTTTAAACATTATGAACCTTATAGATGATGTTGAACCTTCAGTAATTGTTTGAGGATATTACCCGAAACCGTGGAGGTTAGAATAAGTGCTATTGATTTTGATTTTTAGTATACTTATTGGGTAATGTTGAGGTTCTAGGTGTTGAACCATAATCTGTGAATCAATTGTAATAGTTAAATTGATTCTACAGGAATTTGAAATAGCCTGAGTGGCTTGAGGTACTAGCATATAGTACATAATTGTGTATGAGGTTACTGGAGGTTGCTAGTTGCTAATCTAGCATAGGGAAAAATCTTGATCATAGAATATTCCTTTAAACTTGTGATGATTTCCTGGAGCTGGACTGATATTGAAAGTCCATATTAAATGACCCTAAATGAGATAGCAGATTACAGAACTACTAAAGAAGAAGGACCTTATGAGATTTATATCGTGTTATAATGATACTTCCATTCAGAGGCGACTAACCGGACAGAGCTACATACAAAGGATTCTGATCGGAAAGGGCTACCTACAGGAGTTCTAATCGAAAAGGGCTACCTATGGGGAGATCTGATTGGAAAAGGCTACCTACAGAGGGTTCTGATCGGAGGGGCTGACCAGGTGTATGGGCTCTTGTGTGAAGCACCGAGTGCAATACTATAGTGTGAAGCCACCATGACATCGAACAATAGTGTGCAGCCGCTGTAACGAAAAACTGTGGAGTAAAGCCGCTGTGACGTTGAAACTGTAAAGTAGAGCTACGGGGATGTCAACTCTTAATAGTGGTATCTTATAATAAGGCTTCTATCGCATAAGTTTCCTTGAGAGGAAGGGTCGGGTGACCCAGTAAATTGTCATGGGGTGCTCCAGTGCCGAATGATTACATAGATTAACGAAAGCTACTCTTGCTCTCATATCCTATGTAATGGTTCTGTATGTATGTATTTACCATCATGTGTATTCATGTTATGAATATGCGGTAGGCAGTAAGACCTTTTGGGCCAGCGTGTCCTTAGGCAATCAGACCTGACGGGCGGAGGCCCGAGGCTATAAGTCTCGTAATGCCTCTGGCATAGGGGTGATTCCCTGGGCAGTAAGACCTGATGAGCATTTAGAATTTACGGGGTGGTCGCCCAAGACCTATTCATGGGTAGACGCTTAGGCCATAGAGATTTCTATTATGCGCGAGCAGTCGCCCGGGGTCTATTGCGCGGGTAAACACTCGGGGCCATAGAAACTCCTGTGATGCACAAGTGGAATCTCGGGGCCTATTGCGCGGGTGAACACTTGGGGCCGAATGCTTATCTGATGATTGTTGTGATGATGGTTTGTTTAGCATACTTCGTGAACATTGCATAAGAGTATGAATGACTTGAGTAGCAAGAGATGGAGCCCAAAATGAGAAGTTGGTCAGATGTCCGGTGCGACTGCAGCATGAGCCGAGTGCCATTGTAGTGGGCCTAGTGGGACGGTCCGTTACACAAAAAGGTGAGCCCCGTAGAGGCGTGCAAGTTGGTCGGATGTCCTGTGTGACTGTAACGTGAGCCGAGTGCCGTTGTAGTGGGCCTAGTGGGGTAGTCCGCTACACAAGAAGGTGGCCCCGTGGAGGGGTAGAAGTTGGTCGGATGTCCCGTGCGACTGTAGCGTGAGCTGAGTGCTGTTGTAGTGGGCCTAGTGGGGTAGTCCGCTATACAAAAAGGTGAGCCTCGTAGAGGCGTGCAAGTTAGTTGGATGTCTAGTGCGACTGCAGTATGAGCTAAGCGCCGTTGTAGTGGGCCTAGTGGGGCAATCCGTTGCACAAAAGGTGAGCCCGTGGAGGGGTAGAAGTTAGTCGGATGTCCCGTGCGACTGCAGTATGAGCCGAGCGCCGTTGTAGTGGGCCTAGTGGTGTAGTCCGTTGCATAAAAAGTTGAGCCCCGTTAAGGGGTGGAAGTTTTTTGGATGTCCTATGCGACTGCAGCGTGAGCCGAGCGCCATTGTAGTGGGGCAGTTCGTTACATAAAAATGATATCAGGGTTTATCGAGCGTGGTTTTAGTGGCGAATGTTGCATGCTTGATACCTTATAAGGTCTCCTTTGGGGAACAATGAGAATGATTATCCCATAAGCTTGCCGCACTCAGACTTGGTGAGCCAGGGGGTGTGGGCCATACCCCCATGCGGCTGCAGGGGCGCCCAATAAGGGTAGCTCTGTAGTGGGCCTAATGGGAGGGTTGTATTCAGCAAGGATGATAGACAGTATGTCCTAAGGCCATAAGACCTTGTGGGATAATGAATTCTTAGGCTAGAAAAATGTGAGATATGATTAAGAATAAAGCTGAGTAGAGGCTTGAGGCAAGAAGACCCAAGATGCAAGTTTGCATAGGGCAGTACCTTGGGCCATAAGACCTATATGTCTAAGTGCTATGGTTGTTACCAAGTACGGTGACATGGACCAATATGTCTGAAAAATATATTGAGATTGATAGAGTGTATAGATTGTATTAGATTGTAGCAGAGGCATTAAGCTTAAGATGCCTATGGCATAGAGGGTGAATCCCTAGGCTGTAAAGTTAGAATATCCAGCATCTTGGAAGTTGAATAAGCCGTAAGGCTTGATGTGCATACAGTATGATATGGGTGAATCCCAAAAGGACCGTAAAGCCTAGTATGCATACAAGATGATTCGGGATAGTGACAAACAGGCATAAGGCCTAAGAAACCAAGCGTTGTGAGAGTAGATGATAAGTAAAATATTTGCATATTCATTTTCCCTTATATGATGATTTTGTGGACTATATTTGAGCTGAATGTAATCAATTTGGGTGTAATTAATAAATAAATAATGATTTTCTTGTAGCCATGGATAGTACCGAATTAAAAAGAATTAAAGAAGGCATTTAAGGAAAAGTTACTATTCACGTGGTACTATTCAATGTGTACTGTTCATGCGGGGTACTGTTCACTGTGCACTGTAGTAGTCCGAAAATGAAGCCTATAAATAGAGCTTCTTGGCACCCTAAAATAGAGAGGAAGGAGGAGAGAGAGAGTTTCTATGTTAGAGAGAGAGAGTTGTTATTTTTACAATTTATTTCTTGCATTTTTTTTACTTCTTGCATACCTCCTACATGGATGGCTTTACCTCCTATATGGAAGGTCTAGGTAGTCCTCCTTTATAGATGGTATAGGTTGCCACCTACAGGGATGGTTTTACCTCCTATATGGTAGGCTAGATTTTCCATTTTCATGCATCTTGTAGTTGTATTTTTATGTTTTTGTAATTAATTTTTATGCAATATTTATGATGTTTGGAATATATTTTGGTTTTATTTTTAATTTTATCATGAGCTAAATTTTCCTTTTCCTAGGGTGATGACGTAGCTTACTAATGACGGATTGAATCTTAACTTATTAAATCTAGTTTTAATTTTTCCTTCATGATTGAGTTTTAATTATTGCTCTTAATGCTTACAATTGATTGGCCACCTTTTGGATGATTTAATATGCATGTTGAGACCGGAAGGAGATACATGTGTGTTGATCCTATAATTAAAACCATAATTTGCAAATGAAATAGGAATATATTCATATGGGTTATGTAGTCTTAATTGAGTTCCATAAATCTTAATGCATGATTGATTGCTTAAATTCATATAGGAATATATTGGGTTAGCAATTAATTATAGAATTACTTGACCTTGGAAGAGGCTAGTAATTAAAATAGGGAAACTCGACTATCAATCATGTGGAATAAATTGAACTAGAATAGATAAGTGATTCAATCCGGAATTTATTAAGTGAAATCTAATCCCGAGGGCTTTTTCTCATATTTGTCTTTATATCATTTGTATTCATATTTCATCATTTCTATCTTGCAATCTCAATCACAACTAATCAACTGACTAAATAGAATTAAAATTACCAATTTTGGTACTTAGTGATCAATCCTCGTGGGAACGATACTCTACTCACTTCTATATTACTTGATTATGACAGTGTACATTTGCACTTCTAAATACACCATCCTACACTCGTAACAGTAGACCAGTAGGTCCTATATTTGAAAGCTATTTGAGATTTTAAGTTAAGAATTTGGACAGTGAATTGCATGCTCTATGAGCTTGCAAATGAAAGCATTAGAATGGGAAGAATAGACTAAGTGTCTAGAATGGTTCTCTAAGGTACAGATAGTACCATTTGATATTCGAAATTTCGAGGACAAAATTTATTGAACAGGGGGAGAACTGTAATATCCCGAATTTTGGGACTAGAGGCATAAGATTAAGCCTGGATTAAGTGGACTGCTAGACCCTAGTTTAGCAAATGTCCATATAAGGTATGTTTAAATTCCCCAAAATTCCTTTATATCATTGGATATTAAAAGGAATTATATTAGTGAGCTAAAGAGCTCGGGGAATAACAAAACGAAGTGATTGGAAGTCACACACAATATAGTGAAATGGAACACAAAGTAATTTTGCTACCGATGAAATTCTCGGTATGACAATGATGATTGTGTGACATGTTTTAATGGTTAAATGAAGGTGAAGTGAAGATCGTAGTGTAAAGCACTACTATTTGTATTTGATGTAAGAGTGTGGTGGTTATGGGTAATTATACATTTGATGTATATGTGGCTATTGAAAATAAGGTATTACACTGACAATGAAAGCTGACCACATGTTATATCAATGTATTATGTCATAAGAAAATTTCAATGAAAAAGAGGCCTATATATAAATTTATAATGAATTACCAATTAAGTAACTTAACTATTTTGGTGATTTTGATATAATTGATGTCTGTTATGATATAATATAATCACATATATAACTTGAAATAATATTTAGAACTAATATTAAATTTAACAATATATCCATGCAAAATACCATTGTAATATATGAAAGTAGAAAATCATTTGAAGTGATTTGGATATGTACAACAAAGGTCATTGAATGCACTAGTGAGGAGGGTAGACCAAGTTGTCTAGAACCTGGTTAAAAGAGGTAAAAGAAGACTTAAGAGAACGTTCAATGAGGTTATAGAGCGAAATCTCTTAGTTAATAATCTATCCCGAGATTTGGTTTTTGATAGAGTATAATAGCATTGTTTGATCCATGTAGCCGACCTTTACCTAGTGGGATTAAGGCTCTGTTGTTTGTTTGTTTGTTATTTATTTATCATTTATATAAAAATTGTGACACCCTATTTTCCAACACTATTTAGATGAGTTATAAATATAATGAATTCAAACCACTAAGTCAAGTTTGATCCTGAGAAGAAAATACTTTTGTAAATAGTTGAAAACTTAGCCCAAATACAGGCTTTGAACTTGTAAATGAATGGATTTTTTTGAAAAGTTTAAGAATTTTTAAAAATGTTAATTAGTGGTTCAACCTCTCCATTTTAACTCATCAATCCTTAACCATAATTTGATATTATTAAAGTATTATTTTGCTCTTATCCTAGTAGATTGTCAGTTAATTATGGGCTCATAACAATTGCCTTACCTTGATTCGATTATTGAGTATAGTATTTTTACCGTTATCTCTACTATGCATGCTTGTACTATTACTATGTGTGCTACTATCACTACTAATACTATAGATACTATTTTCATTATATACATCTCTATATTTGTATGTAGATACATATATATAAAATTTATAGCCGCACAAGGCTACCAAAAATCCTAAGTCTTAACAAAATTATTATACATATAACCAACACTTAAATAAAATATTATCTTAACTCCCTTAGCTCTAACCCTCTTTAGGGTTTGTAATATTCTGAATTTTGGGACTAGAGGCATAAGATTAAGCCTGGATTAAGTGGACTGCTAGACCCTGGTTTAGCAAATGTCCCTATGAAGCATGTTTAAATTCTCCAAAATTCCTTTATATCATTGGATATTAAAATGAATTATATTGGTGAGCTAAAGAGCTCGGGGAATAACAAAATGAAGTGATTGGAAGTCACACACAATATAGTGATAGGTCATATAAGTCATTTGGAGTTGTACACAAAAAGAAATGAATTTTTGAAGTTAGCCCAGCGAAATTCATTATTTTCTGGGACAACATTCAAATATTAAAATTTTGAGAAGATTAAACTTCCAATTAGCCAAAGTTTATAATTTTTCTTAAAACTAGACTCAATAAGGGTCGCATAGCCTTTGGAATCACTCCAATTGGATATCTACACAATTAGATATGAATTTTCAAAGTTTAATGAAAATTCTGTCAGATTATCTATTTTGTGCGAAAATAGAAATTTTGGACCAACGAGGAAGTAATATGTGGCAAATGAAATGGTTAATTCATTTAACCATTCATCATCTTCTTCATCCATTCATTCTATACGCAGAAATAAACCAGAAAGAGAGAGAAATAGTTAAGCAAAAATGGAGGGAGAGGAGAGAGAAAACTTAGAGCCGTCGAAACACTACCGAATCGGCGTCCTCTCTCAAAGTACCCTTCAGGAAACTTCTTCTACTCATCGCGAGCTACATTTCTATGGTTTTGGATTTTTATTTGGAGGTGGTTGGTGCCATCTCACAGGCTGGGGTATTGCCGGAATTCCAAACCGTTTGCGGAAACGGGTAGAGGTAAGCGTAAGCTTCCTTTTGAACCGATTGATTTGTTGTTTGGATGAGTATATTGGAAGTTGGGGACTGTTCATGTCTGATTTTAAAATGGTATTTTCAATGGCTAAATCATGTCTAATGAGTGTTTAAATATCTAATCATTTGATTAGAAGTAGAAAGGAAGTGATTAAGCCAAAGAAAACAAGAAACTGACAAACTCTTTACGGAAACTCTGATTTTTCAGTTTTCTGATCTGTGTAAGACATGGTGATGGGCCGAGAATTTAATGATTTTGATGCTTCCATTGGATTTAGAAGGCAAAATTGTGTAGGTATACAAGTGTTCATGATTTTTGGATGCTTCTATATGAATTTGGAATTTTTGAAAGTTGTGGAGTAGATGCTGTGAAATTCGTTTTCTGGAGATAGTGTCATTTTAACGAGTTTTTGAGTAATCAAATGTTATCCAATGACCATGAAACTTTCTAATATAAAATTAGAGACATAGAAATTTAATTTTATAGGTCATAATGTTTAATTGGACAAGTATGCTATGAGATATGAATTGTTAAAGATATGTCATGTTTTCTGCAAAGAATCTGAAACAGTGATGTTGTGCGAAATATTTCATAGGGCAAACCTTATCCAAAAATTCTAAAACTTTTCAGAGTTAAAGTAGAGACATATATATTTAGTTAGATGGGTATTTTGTAATTTTTGGACAAGTATATTGGGAGATATGAATTTTTAAATGTCTGCCCTGTTTTCTAGAAAGAAACCTAGAACAGTGTGATTGGGAAAAATTCTGAGAATATTTTGGTTCTGGTAGCCAAAATTTACTATTTTTATGTGAAATTATATTCAAATATCTTCACATAAGAATTGGAACCACTCAATTTGGAGTTTCCTAGAATTAATGATGAATTTTCAAAGTTAGTCGTGTTAACTGAAATTTTGAAACAGAGATTAGAAAGGGGAAATTTCATATTAAAGTGTTCACATATAGCTAATGGCTATATGTTCCTTTGAAAGTGATTAAAAAGGGTTGAATAGAGCATTGAATCATGGCTCTAATAATGTGATTGATTATATAGGGCTATGAAGTGATAAAGAAGAAGCAATGGTTGGAAGATCAAGGGACATGAGAAGGACACAAAGTCCACCAGGTAGTGAACTTACCTTTTTTGCATGTATGTGATATGTATGTTTTGCATTGATTATGTGACTGCTTTGCCTATTTGTGTGAAACATGTATAGTTGGTTAAAGCTCTGTTGTATTTGTGCAGTGGCCATATGTTTGTCATAACATCGAGCATGCACCATGTCATTATGTTGGCATGACATAGTGTAGGCAAAGCATGTCATGCATTCATATATATCTGGCATGCATAGTGGTAATGTTTGCTACTGAGATTCTCTCGAATCTCACTCCTCTCAAACAACCATTCAGACAGGTGAGCATTAGAAACGTGCTGAGATCAGAAAAGAGGTATGCACGAAGAGGAATGTTGCTGGTTGTTTGAAGGCCTTTTAGTTATTAAGGTCTGTAAATATTGTGTAAACCCCTGGTGAGGGAACTTTTGTATTATAATCAAGCAATATTGTATTAATATTATCAATATATTCATGCTATTTCTGTGTGCCCACTGAACTACGCATTGCTACTCTGAGTAAGATCAGTAATAAGGGATATATGAGGCGGGTCGTTATAGGGTTCACCAATAATAATGCCCTTACCCCTAGAAGTACTTGCTCTTGTTGTATGTCATGGAAGAAAGGGGTGAAATTTGAGGGAATTTTAATAGCAAAACATCAACTCAATATATAATGTGCAATAGTAATTAACTATGTATATAAATAGGCAAGTAAGAACAACACTTTACAAGTACATACACATGGCCATGGCACAACTCAAGCAAGGATATTACTTATTCAAATGCATATACATGATAAATAAACATACAAGCAACCAAGCACAAACTATAGAAGAGTAAGTTTCACTACTTGTGCTTCTTCTATTCCAAGTTACCTCCTCTTGGTTAAATTTCCTTGGTTTTGCTTCCCCCTTTGCTTGATAGCAAAAGCCAAATCCTGTTAAACATTGTATTCATGTAAGGGCATATTAATACACAAACTTTGGGATACTTATTTTATATAATTAATCTCTCCCATTCTTTCAACTCTAAACCTATAACTTAGCTCTTTTACTTCGCTCCTCTCACTGAAATTTTAACTTATTCATTCTCATTCTTGAAAGGTTCCTTTCCCAAGAAAACTCTATCCAATTTCATCTTTTAAATTCCTTAGAGCATTTAATTTCAATAAAATCTTATCCCTTTCTACTATAACAAGGCTGACCAAACAAGAGCATAAGGGACAATTAATGAAACTCAATTCTGTTGCTTCCAAACATTACATATATACCTCTAGATACTTTATATGCTTAATTTTCCAATTTAGTGTAATCCTAACACATTATAAAGTTATTATAATCAATGAGCTTCCCTACAATTCAAGCCTCCGAAATTTCAAACCTTATTGATTATTTACTATATTATAAAATGCTGTCATTTTCGGACTTTATATCCAAATTCTACATCTACTTTTTATGAAACTTTAAAAAATCATAATTTAAGCTGGGGAACTCCAAATGAGGTGGTTCAAATTCCTATATAAAGCTCTTTCTGTCCTCTGAAAATGTAAATTAATGTTCAATAATAATTCATGGACCAAAGTTCCCAAATCCCACATGAAATCTGCCTATCCATTTTGTGAGTCAGAATTTTTTAGATTTTCTACCCAAATTTTGAAAATCCATAACTTACAATATACACATCCAAATTCTATATTCTAATACTTGATTGAAAGCTCTATAAGTATACTTTAAGGAAAAATAATCACATTGAAAAATTACAAAAATGACCTTGTGTAATATACCTATTAACTCACTGTCTAAAATTTAGAACTCAAAATGTTTCCAATTTTCTATCCAACATTCCAAAACTCATAACTTTTGTTCTAGGTACCCAATTAATGTGTTCTAGGACTTATTTTAATGCTGAAGTTGTGTACTATTTCCTTGCTAAATTTCATAGATAGTGGACACAATTTGCCCAACCAAACCTCCCCCACATCCATCTACCTCATGAACCTATAGAATCAACCTCTGCCAAACCTCAAAAATACCACCTTTCTCTTTCTAAAATGAACTCTTGTTGATTCTATCTTTTAAGACACATATTCAGGTGTCTAATCCTCAAAATATTTGAATCAAACCTACTGAGAAACTCAAGTTTTGGCTTCTGCAACCACATGCATATAACCCTCTATTTTTCAGCTATGAAGACAACACTACTACAAAAAAGGGCAACTGTGGCGCTTATTTTTAAATTAACTGTGGCGCTTAGAAAGGGCTACATATTCCATCGCGACTAAAAGAAGCTGTGGCACTTGGAAGTGATTTTTTTAAAAAAAAAATAACAATTTTTTTCGTATTTTTCTTTTAGAACCCTTTAATTACAGTTGATAACACATTTTAAACATATTTCCATATCCACAACAAAATGACGAGAAGCAAACCACAATCAAATAACTCTAAAATTATATAAATTAATAAATAACTAATTAACAAAATAACTACTAAGTAAAATACAAGTGTTAAAAATAAATAAGTATTTTACTTATGTAACTGATCAATGTTGACAATTACTATATCAACTAAAAATTATAACTACTACATATCTTCACATACAACATATATATAATAACATTTAATTTTATCTCATTTATTGTTAACATATAAAAATGAGAATACTTTTTTCATATTTTATAATAAATTAAATATAAAAGATATTGAGAAAATTAAAATATTAACTACTAATAAAATTAGATTTGTAAGCTCAAAAAAAAAATCTTACAGTGTATTGAAAGCTTGAATAGATCAGAGTGAGTTAAAACCTCAAGCACAATACCTGAAAAAAAATTAATAAAGGAAAAAGACAAAGACAAAGTTGCATAGATGTTTAAAAAAAAGATGGTTAAGAAGATAATGTGATGTACGTAGCTTCAAAATATATAAAAAATAAGGAACAAATGAGTGGGTACAACATACAAGACGAAATAAAACTATAAGGAGAATGAAATGGGACCAAAAGGGAGAAGGAGTAGGGTCAGTTTCATGTAAGAAATGTGATTAATTAAAAGAAATGAGGAAGGAGTGCCGAAAATAAAAAGAGGAGTAGGAAATGTGAGAAGTGATGGAACAAAGAAATGAGGGAGGGGACGGTGATGGGTGACAAAAAAAGGAGGAGGACATATGGGAACTAAGAGGATAAGGGTGATGACACGTTTTGAATGAAGAGTGGAGACTAAGAAAATAAATGTGATGGAAGAAGAAAATAAATGTGATGGAAGCAGATTGCGGGAGAGAGAAGGGTTTGAATTTTTTTTTTTAAAAATAATACTTTGCAAGCACCACACAAAGTACGTAGCAACTATGACACTTCCTTGAACAAGCGCCACAACTGTTGCTTCAATTTTTTTTTTAAAAAAAGTACTTTAGGTAGCACTTCCTCTAGGAAGTGCCATCTAATGTCACCAAGAAGCTGTGGCGCTTCATTGAAGAAGCGCTACCTAAAATATTTTTTTAAAAAAAATCTAGAAGAAGCTTTGGCACTTCTTTAAAGAAGTGCTACAAAAGGTGCGTCACTAATCCCTATTTTTATAGTAGTACAAGAAGAAGAAGAGTGCATGCAAGCTCAAACCATGGCCTACATCCTCAAGAATTTTGATTCTACAAACCCCAACATACATGCTCTATTTTGGAGCTCAAAATACAAAACCAAAAAACCCCAAAACTCCCCTCAAATTCGACATGCAAAGCCTCCTTTCAAACTTTTATGGTGAAAGAAATGTTTTCCCAACAAAGCTCAACTTCTAGCAATAATCTAACCTAAAAACCATCATCAAATCGATAGAAAGAAGTTGAGAATGGGTGTAGGAGACTCAAAAAAACTGAAATCTCCAGTTGCATGTGGGTTTTGACCTCTTCTTTCTCCTTCTCCAATACCTTCTTGCTCTCTTGGTCTCCCTCTTTCTCACTTTTTCTCTAGCTCTCTCTCTCTCTTCTCTTTTTTTTCCCTGTGTCAGAAATGGCTAAATGAATGAGAGGGAGGCTGAGGTGTTTCTGTTTTATTTGAGTGGAGTGTGTGTTGTGTATGTGTGAGTGGTGTGAGTGTGTATGTTAACTTATTCATGTGTGTGTTTTAATTTTTATCCTATTGGGCCTACTCGTAAGGCTTTTTTTTTCCCCTAATTTGTCTTATTTAAGATATCTTAAATCTTTTAAGTTCCATAATTTGGATTAACTTTAGCCAAATTCTGATTTTTGGGTTCAAACAATTAAAGTACTAATTTTCGCCCTTTTCTAAATCGGTATTGGCTTATCTTAAAATTTTCATAAATTAATCCTTAACAAATTTTGAGGATTTCCTTCCTCAATTAGTTTCTTTAAGCCTTAAAATAATTTTTCTGAAATTTTCAAAGCAAATTATCACCTCTAACTATTTTTTCTCAAATTTTGGGAAAATTAGGCCTTTAAATCCCAAAATTAGTTTTAAAATTATTTGGGCTTTTTTTGGGAATCTAAGCCTCTTTATAATTTCTCTTACTCCCTATAATAACATTTCATACTATTTCCTCAATATACCTGGGCCCTTAAATAATTTTTTTATATAATTATCTTAGGCATTTTCCTCATGATATGCTTAAGATATTTGACTCAACTGGGTTTAGTAGTTTACTTAATTTAGACTAATTCTTTATATTTTAAGCCCACAGTTTGAGATGGTACAAAAATCACTCAGAGCATATAAACCAGATGACATGATATATTTAATCATCTGAACTTGCTAGTTATTGAAGTAGTAAAAATAGGAACTTGAATGATGAAATTAATGATTTGAATTTCTAAGAGTTATGATAACACTATAAAACAAAAAAGTTGAAGTCATCAACAAACAATGTCACTCATTAAGTTGCTGGGCACCAATTGTGTGCATCTCTCCTAGTGGAAATTCCAACCTCAGTTTGCAAGTTATAAAAAACTAGCCCCACTGTTTTGCAAAACCCAATTCCCATTGGTGACCATATATATCCTCTATTTGTTCGACCTTATTCCAAATGCCAATCAATGGGTCTAAGAGGCCCAACCCAAAAACATAGGTGCAACGCAATGACCTTACCATTTATTGAGACAGAGAAAGGAGAAAACCTATGACTTTCTCCAAAAGGGTAATCAATGACTTTGCTGAATTCTCCTGCTTGAAATACTAATTATTGAGGGCAGTGATGAAACTTCCAGCCTGTGCAATGTATACTTTGTCTTGGAAATCAATAGATTCTGTGAATTTTGTGAGCCAGAGATGGAAGTGGCCTGGAATCAAGCTACAGTGACAGAAATTGAGCGGCATCTTCTGTTCTGTTCTTTTTTCTTTTTTGTGTTTTTTTTGGCCTTCCCCAACAATTAAAACCTGAATTTCCTCAACAAATCAAAGAAGGAAAAACTAGATCGAAGAAGAGTCACAAAGCTTTCAAACTGTCATTCCTCACTTATTTTTTGAAGTGAACCTTGCGCAACTATCCTACATAAATAAACAGACATCAAAACATACCTAGAATGAGTATAAGCGAAGCCTACATATTATGGAAAGCCAAATTAACCCCAAAAAATAAAAAAAATACAAACCTCCCTTCTTGACTATGCTTTATCATTATTTGCCGATGCCTACTTTGTTAGCTCATCAACATATACCAGATAGATTGCAGTCTTCTTTATGACATATTTATGTGCAAAATTAACTAAAACTTCCACCTCATTTTCAGGATCCAAATTAGAAATTATTTTCCTCCATTCATCATCAGCAGAAATTGTAGATTCATCTTGCTTGTAGAAGTCTATGGTAGCCTTTGTGAAATTCTTTATCATGACACTAACTGGATATACAGTTATCATATTCTCTTGAGGATCAGAAGAATAAATAATATGGAGCACCATCCCTTTTAAGCAACGACCAACAACTTGAGGTACTTTAAATGATATTGAAGATTTTGCATTTTGAAAAACTAGCCAATCAGGAAAGTTGTCTCTTGGAAGAGAATTATCAATCCCTCCATCATTCCATCCCTATTCCAGAAATTTAAGAAAAAAAGGAACCCACTTAGTTGGCAAGAGAGGAAAAATAATACCCATTATTCACTAATGTTCATGACATACAACTCTAAAACATTATGCAATATAATGAAAGTTTACAATTTTGTAGTTATAATGCAATTGTTTATTAAATTTAGATATTTTATTACCGTGATGAATGGTCAAGCTAGTGGGCAGTATAGTGTTCGTTGTTGCACATTCACAAAAACAAACTATACATTGTTAAACGTATAATGTGCATTTCCACTCGCATATGATATTGATAAAAAAAACACATTGTATAGTATAGCACATCTCAGTTTCAAAACGTTGGTGTTCTTTCAATATTGTGTTAAATTGTTGGTGGTAGTAGAGACTAGAGAGGTCAAGAGAACAACCTGGGAAATATTCTTCACGAGTGTATTGATAACTTCGTTGAACCCACCAACATGAATGGTTAGAGAACTCATGAATGTCTCTGAGCTTTTCATGTTAACTTGCTCTTGATAACCGATTAATGCGCGGGCTTTTCTATGCAAAGCTTGAGATGTTCTTGGTGTTGATTGCAATATTTCTTGACTTTTGGCAAACAAAGTATGTGACAGACCCTTGATAAAAAATGGCATGATCCCAAATGTTCGAAACAAGGACCTAGAGTGATTTCTAGGTGTCACCCAAGACAAAACAAGAGATGGAAATACATCACACGATGATCCTTCATAGCGACAGATAGACACTTGTTTAATGCTTTTCAATCTCACCAGTGAAAAGGGAACTTTTGTTATGGCAGTTTGATTTGCCACTAGAGTTGTCGAGGATTCCATTTGCTCGATATCTTCTTCCAACTTTTCAATCCTTGAGCATCCAGAAAGATTCAGAGTCTTCAAAGATTTCAATTTATACACACTTCTTGGGAGATTTTTAAGACTTTTGCAGTCCTTTAAATTCAACAAAACAATATATTTAAGATCTCCAATGGAAGGGTGAATCACAGACAAATGTGAACAGTCTTTGAGTATTAACTTTTCAAGGTAAGGTAAACTTGAAAAGTTAGGTGTCTCTATTAAGTAATGTGAATGACTCATGTTGAGAATTTTCAACCTTTCCAACAACTGTGCAAATAAACGTAATGTCACTGGAATTTAATTATAAAAATGAATTCGATATAAATGAAAAGAGTAAAATAATGGAAACATACAAGTAATGTCACTGGAGTTTAATTTTTAAAATTAATTTGACATAAATACCTGGCTTTTCTCCCATATTTTTGTGAGACGACTCCACTTTAAGTCAATAGCAACGACCCTTTCTAGGCATATGTTCATTGGCATGTTTTCTAAGGAGAATCCTTGACAACAAAACCATCTCAATTGTTTTGATAGATAGCCAAAGTCCCCAGAAAGTTGCACATGATCAAGTTGGAGCAAATGAAGCCTTTTCATCTCCTGAAAAGCTTTGGTGCTCAAGTGTAGCGAATTGTTTCTTGACATGCTTAAAGCCAGTCCCTTGATAGCTATAGTTCCCTGTTAAATATAAAGAAAGGAAAGAGTTCAAAATGAAATAATGATATCTCACTAATTAAAAAGTAAAATAAAGCAAGGATGTGAGAAATATATGATAAAGACTTCCCCGCAATTGAACATTGAAAGCGCGAGGAGTTCATATTAGTAATGAAGAAATGAATATTGAAATTAAATGCAAAAGAACTTTGTGAAATATTGCAATTAAGTCATTAAAAAACATATATTGACAAAAGAAATTCACTTAAAAACATTCTTACAATGTTATTTCTCAACACATCCAATGCATCCTCATAAAACCATAATCTAGTACGCTTCTCAGGTTCATCTGGTGACTTTTCACGAATAATCTCTCTTCCCATGTCACGTAATAAGTCATGCATCTCTAATTTATTCTTGCTACCAACTTTTACAAGGCTTAACTCTATTAATCGACTGATTCCACTTTTTGCATAGAGTCCACAACCATCTAGTATTTGTGTAGCATAGCTTGCATCCTTCCCAACAAGAAAACAACATATGTCAAGGAATATATCTTTCTCTGTATGGTCACTCAAGCTATCATAGCTTATTTTTAGCTTTTCATATATTTGATCATTTGGAATTCGTGACAATTTCTCTAAAACACTTTCCCAAATAGGTATTTCCTTATCAAATAAATATGAGCCAAGGATTTCAAGAGCTAAAGGCAACCCTCCAGAGTATGACGCTATCCTTCTTGAAAGTCCAATGAAATCTTGTTCTGGCATCTGTTGCTTAAATGCATGCCAACTAAACAACTGAAGAGATTCATTTTCATCCATTTCTTTTGCCCTATATACATGAATCACTCTAAGGATCTTAAGTAAACGTTCATCTCTAGTTGTGATGATTATTCTACTGCCTCGACCAAACCATTCACGACTTCCACACAAAGCTTTCAGTTGGTCTTCATTATTTACATCATCAAGGACAACAAGTACCCTTTTTTGAGAAAGCATTTCCTTTATTATGGTTTTTCCAATTTCTATACTTGGTAGTGTTATTCTTCTTGATTTTAAGATTCCTGATAGAAGTTGTTCCTGCAAATAAACTTGACCGTTATTTTGCTTCCAGGCTTCCCTGACATTTGCGAGGAAACTCTTTCCTACAAAGCTTTGACCAACTTCATTGTATATGGCTTTGACAATGGTTGTCTTGCCAATTCCCCCCATCCCCAAAACCCCTGCTATGACAACTTCATTTGATTTACAACTTAGTAATTGGATGATATCTTGTATGCGAGGCTTCAATCCCACTGGGTGTTGAGCGACAAAGAGGCATTTGTTGCCATTTATTTTCATTGTAATAGTTTCAATGACATCGTCAATCATCTCACTTTCAGTTCTGTTAACAACAAGAGATTAGACAACATTATGTTCTATGGAGAATCCATAAAATGAATGTTACGAGTTATGGAAGCAATGAAATAATAACGACAACCCGAAATTTAAAAACAATAATTTTGCGATTTCTCCATCGTTTCGAGGGTTAAAATAATGTTCCTATTTTGTATGAATTAAAATGTTACAATTTCCTGACACTTCGTTCAGAAATTAAAAAGATTCTTTCGCAAAGTTGTGCTTGGCACCACAAAGTGTCCTTAAGTGCAAAACTACACACACATTTTTTTTTTTAAAGTGGGACAAAAAAACAAAACTGTTGGCTTGGGCAAACCTGCATTACTTTTTATATTTGTGTGGCCCATGAAGTCAGTCCGGTAATGTGTTCTCTCTGATACTTGATACCCTTTCTCCCTCTCTTTCTTCTGTCCCTCTCACCCTTCTACTCATCCTAATCCGTGTTCGGCATCATGTTAAGTTTCGGATTAGTGATATCGGTGGCTGCAAACATGGTTTCTATTTCTTTAGGCATTGAAACCAATGACTCAATGATATGCCCAGCAGATCTTAACTCTATCGTCATCATCACAGGGAGAAAATATTTCTTTAGATAAGACTTTGTTAAAGTCAGTTTTACACATCAGTGACACGTGGCACATGTGTATGAGTCTTGAGACTCTGGCTCTTGATATTGTAACTCGAATCATTTTGTAATAAAAGATGCTTAAGTATATTTCCTAATTTTTCTCTAAGTCCTGGTTTTCTAGCATTGTTGCACCAACTACTATAAGAAAACCAAACCAAACCAAACCTGATGCACTTGTTCTTTCCTTCCCCTTAAACTTGACGCACTAATTTCTTGGCTTTCAATGTTTTAAAGATAGGCAAGTCTTTGCAGCTTAATCATGATTGTATATAATGTATAATTTACTACAAAATATTTTCCCCCTATAAGTTTGTTTTATTTAAGGCCAGGTATCAAAAAAGAAAAAGAAAAAAAGAAACTCTGCATTACTATTAAAAATGAAATTTAAGGAATTCAAGCATTTCAAATGGTAAAACAAAGTAAAAGAAATTAGAAATACCTGTATTTTTGCATATCCCATCCAGATATGTTGGCAGCTTCACTGAGTGCTCTTTGTGAATTAATTATTGACAAATTATTACCTTTAATAGTTGAGGCTCTTGTCATCAACGTTTTCCAAGCTTGTCCAAAGGCATTTTGTTGCTTGCGAACTTCATATGGTTGCACATCATAGAATATAGGAAAGACTTCTTGGTAAGTGGTTCTGTGACACTCCATGATTTTTTCTAATTCTTGCAAGCACCAACTAGAGCCAGCATAATTTTTTGAGAATACAATGATTGACATTCTAGAACTTTCAATTGCTTGCAACAATGAAGATGAAATATTTTCTCCTCTTTCAATCCCTCCTTCATCCATGAAGACCTCAATACCTGATTGTTTGAGAGCCGTATAAAGATGGGAGGTGAATGATCTACGTGTATCTTCCCCTCTAAAACTCAAAAATATATCATAAATATAATTGAGCTTTGGTTTTTTAGGATTGATTTCCCTCCCCATCTCTTGGAGCAAATCATGAACATGAATCTTGCCATTCATAACCTTTACAAGGCTCCGCTCAATGGTTATGGGCATTACTACTTCTACAGGAAATCTTGAGTCCTTTAACAATTCGGTAACATACTCTTTACTTTGACCCACATAAAAGCAAGAGATGTTAAAGAAAAAGTCTTTCTCTAAATCAGTTAAAAGGTCTAAGCTTATCTTAAGCTTCTGCTGCATTTGACCTTCTGGGATTGTTTCCAATTTATTCAATACATTTTTCCACTCTGCTGGTTTTGTGCAATTATGCAAAAGAGAGCCAATAACTTCAAGAAGCAATGGCAATCCTTCACAAAAATTACTTATTTTTCTTGAAAGGTTGACAAGATCAACTTTTGGACTAAATTCCTTAAATGCATGCCAACTAAAAAGAAAAAGAGACTCGTCCATGTCCAACTTTTTCATCTCATATGATTTGTCAACTAAATGATCAAGTATATCTTTATTTCTTGTAGTAATCAATACCAAACTCCCTTTGCCAAACCACTCTCTCCCTCCACATAATGCTGTGAATTGGTCTACTTGATTTACATCATCAAGTACTACCAAGGCTCTTCTACAGAGAACTTGCTTTGCTTGTTCAAGTGTCACTTCAACATCATTTGTCTCATTGAGTTCGCTTCCAGAAATATCTAAAATAAGCTGTTTTTGTAGAAGAACTCGACCATTATCTTTCTCCCATACACCTTTGATATTTGCAAGAAAACTTTTACTCTCAAAATTGCAACCGATTCTATCATAAAGATCCCTAACAATAGTAGTTTTACCAATACCTCCCGCTCCCCAAATTCCAACCATCATAGGATCTTCAAAACAAACGTGTTTTCCCTCCAGTAAAGCAAGTACTTCTCTTAAACGAGGTTGTAACCCTACTTGATGACGTGGAAGATTGCAAAACAAGTATTCATCAAATTGTGTGACAAATTTACGGAACTCATTCCCATCAATGCTGTTCAATTGAGAATCAAATTAAAATTAAGGGAAAAGTTATATATGTTGCTAAATAAAAGATAAATGCATAACTTTGAAATGACCATACCAGGTTCTAGCGACAATAAGAAGCTTTCTTCAAACAATACACTATTCCTCCAAAACCAAAATTTCCAACAACACACAACAAAAAATTACTTGAGGGAGGTTTTTGTTAGTTTTCTAAAGGTTATGAGATAAGGGCCCATGTTTCATTATAAGAAAAACAAACCAGAACACTAAGAGAGAGGATGGAAGAGACGCCGCCGCCCCACCCAGCCGGGGGGGGGGGGGGATTAGAACTCGTGGTTTAATTAGTTTATTTTTGGTTTAATTGTTGCCTAGTTGCACCTGTTGTGCTGCATATTGTTCATTCTATTTTTTAAGTCTAGACAGGGGGTTGGGGAAGAAATTACACAATGAATTATCAGAAACAAAACAAACACACAAACTTTCTGCATTGGTTGTGACGCGTGACAATCTGTGTAGAGAGTGAAAAGCATTATTATGTTTATTTGCCAAACCTTTTTTACATTGGTTAACTACTTGTGTAGAAAAGCCTTTTCAGAAAGTACAATACTTTCTACACCGATTACAAAACTTGTATAAATTCCCTTTTGACGGCAGTTTTAAAAAAAAAAAAAAAAAACTTTTTGCACTGATGGAATAATAAACAACCATTATGACACTAGTTATGCTCATACTGATACGATCTCAATTTCTTGATTTCTCTATTAGGTAGCAAACATAAATCAAAATGTTCTTCTCCTAATTGTTGTAAATATAATACTTGTTTTAATTTTGTGATTTCTGTCAGGCAAAAATCAGAAATCGGTGAGAGCATGTTTAATAATATATATATATATAATATTAATGCGGTTCAGTTTTATAAATTATTTATTTTATTAGTTATCATTTATTTATTATTTTATTAGTTGTTTGATTAAGATAGATTTTCCTATTAGATATATTTTTCCTTTTAGATAGATTCTTATCAGACTCATATCCCCACATCCCCATCTATTTGTTGCCAATATAAAGGTTCATATATGCACTTGTTTATTCAAGGATCCATAATAGAAGTTCTTATTTTCTCTATATCCAACAAAAGTGGTATCAGAGCTCGCGATCATATTCTGAGAGAGTCTGAGAGAGTATTAGAGTATTAATGCACAGCAGTGTACTTATCCCGTGAGAGACTAAAATTGATTCTTCCTCCCTTCTCTCATTGAAGAGGGCGTCTTCCGCAACGCAACTTATGGTAACCAACAGAATTTCTTCAGCAACTTATGTGGAGTCTGAACAGTCAAATCCTACTTTTAATGGGATAAATATGAGTTTTGGTCAATTAAGATGAAGACCCTCTTTCAATCTCAAGACCTATGGGATTTGATTGAGGATGGTATTGAAGATCTAGATACGGACGAACGCCAGATGAAGGAAAATAGAAAGCGTGATGCAAAGGTTATATTTAGCCTTCAACAAGCCATGCACGATAATATTTTCTCTAGAATCGCATCTGTATCGACTTCTTAAGAGGCTTGCAAAAATTTTGAAGATTGAGTTTTTAGGGTCAGACAAGGTAATCTCTCTAAAACTCCAATCATTACATCGTGAATTTGGGAATCTTCATTTGCAGAAAAGTGAGTCGGTACATGATTACGTATCTAGAGCTAATTCTGTAGTTAATAAAATGAGGTCATATGGAGAAAAAAATATTGATGAAATAGTTGTTTTGAAAATTCTAAGAACTTTAAATTATCGATTTAATTTGTTATTACAGCAATTGAGGAGGCTCATGATCTTTCAAAGTATTCTTTTGATGAATTAATGAGCTCATTGCAAGCTCATAAGGATAGGATGAATTAGTTTCAAGAAAACTATGAAGAATAGGCCTTTTAGGTGAAAGGAGAGTCTATAAGTAGAAGTAGAGGTAATGGCAGAGATGGCTTTTGTAATAGAGATAGAGGTAGATGTCGTGGTAATAGCAGAGACCACGGTAAATTTAATGAACAACAACAATTAGGAGCTTCACATATAAACTACGATAACCTTTTCTCTAGAATGCATATAAAATGACTTCTAAAGAGGCGTGGCAGATTTTGAAGACTGAGTTTCAAGTCTTGGTAAAAATGACAAGTTTGGTGCCCTTTGAAATAAAGGGGAGTGTTGGATATTGGATCAATGAAGAAATTGTGCTAATGCTAGGTCGTTGCCTATAAGTAACGTGTTGTATGGCTCGAGTACAGTGAGAAGTGACCGAGAGCTGCTGCATCGTCGCCCGGATGTAGTGTTAAATGAGTAAAGGTTACCGCTCTCTTATGAACAGAGGCGGCTAAAGAAGCTAGTTCATGAGAACAAGATCAGATTTGACACTTGGAACATTGGGACTCTAAGTGGAAAATCTTGGGAGGTGGTGGGAGTAATGAAAGATCCAAAGATTAATATCCTGTGTCTCCAGGAAACTAAATGGGTGAAAAGTCTCGGGAAATTAATGGTTGTAAGCTCTGGTACACATGAAAGGTCAATGGAAGGAATGATGTTCGTATCATCGCTGATAAGGAATGGAGGAAGAATGTGGTGAATTTTAAGAGGATTGAGGATAGATTTATCTCCTTAAGAATGATTGTTGGGAAGGATACTATAAACATTATTAGTGCGTATGCATCTCAAGTAAGGGCAGCTGCACATCTTAAGGAAAAATTCTGGGAAAATTTGGAGGGATTAATTCAAAGTATCCCATTAGCTGAAAAGATTTTTATTGGGGGAGATCTTAATGGACATGTTGGTAAGGAGGTCGTACCTCATGCAAGGGCTCATGGTGGTTTTGGATTTGGGATGCTCAATAATGAAGGTCAATCTATTATTGATTTCTCCTTTACATATAACCTCAAGATTGTTAACACTTGCTTCAAGAAGCGAGATGAGCATTTAATAACATACAAGAGTGGAGCCGTAAGGACACAGATTGACTTCTTTTTTGTAAGGAATTCTGATAGACATTTTTGTACTAACTGCAAAGTGATCCTGTGGGATGGCGTGACAGCACAACATATGATTTTGGTCCTTGATGTGAATATTAAGTATGTAAGACAAAAGCGCTGGCAAGTTTTAAACCCAAGGGTCAGGTGGTGGCAATAAAAGGGAGAGAAAAGGGAGATTTTTAAGAGAACCCTCCTGGAGGAAGGAGAGTGGGAGTTTCAGAGTAATGCTAATCTTATGTGGGAAAATATGTCTAAAAAAGTCCAACAGGTTGCTAAAGCAACTTTGGGAGAATCAAAGGTCTTGGTCGACAAGACAAAGAGACTTAGTGGTGGGATGAAAGTATTCAAGAGAAAACCAAATATAAGAAAGATTGTTTTAAAGCCATACACTTATGTAATAATGCTGAAAATTGGGAAAGGTATCACATGGCTAAAAAGGAGACTAAAAAGGCCGTGAGCGAGGCGCGTAATAAAGCATATGAGGAGTTTTATAAGGAGTTCAAAACAAAGGCGGGAGAGCGCAATATTTACAAGATCACAAAGAACAAGGAGAGAAAATCGAGAGACTTGGACCAAGTGAGGTGTATAAAGGACGAAGAAGGAAAAGTTTTGGTTACTGATAGAGATATTAAGGATAGGTAGGAAGCCTACTTTTATAAGCTATTCAATGATGGTGGGGGAGGGTCGCATTATGTCTGGAAAGATTTGACTACTCAAGAAGGTGATATCAACTTGTCATTTTATCGTACGATTCAAATTTTATCGTACAACAGAAGTGATTTATTTATTAAGGGGTCTAATGGAAAAGTATAGGAGCAAAGGAAGAGATTTGTATATGATGTTCATTAATTTGGGAAAAGTGTATGACCGGGTGCCAAGAGATGTACTTTGGAAAACCTTGAAAAAGAGGGGGGTGAGGGTTGCATATATCAAAGCCATTCAGGACATGTATGAGGGGGGTTACAACCAATGTTAGAATGCCTGGAGGTGTTACAAAGGACTTTACTATAAGGATTGGACTATATCAGGGATCAGCGTTGAGTCCTTATTTGTTCAACCTAGTGATAGATGTTCTAACTGAGCCTATAAAAGAGGAGATCCCTACATGCATGCTTTTTGCGGATGATATAGTTTTATTGGCTGAATCCAGAGAAAATATTAATTCTAAACTTGAGATATGGAGACGGACTTTGGAATTGAGGGGCTTTCGTCTTAGTAGGAACAAAATTGAATATATGCATTGTAAGTTTGATAAAGGACAAAGCCAAAAGGAAGTGGAAGTTAAATTAGGAGGGCAAGTCATCCCATAAGTGACAAAATTTAGATATTTGGGATCAATTATACAACAAGATGGTGAAATTGATGGAGATGTCAATCACAGAATTCAAACCGGATGGTATAAATGGAGAAAAGTTACTGGAGTTATATGTGATCGTAAAGTACCTAACAAGGTAAAAGGAAAGTTCTATCGCACTGCTATAAGACCAGCAATGCTATATGGTAGTGAATGTTGGGCTTTAAAGGGACAACATGAGCATAAAATGGGAGTCGCTGAGATGAGGATGTTGAGATGGATGAGTGTCTATACAAGAAAAGACTAGATTCGTAATACTCATATACGTGAACGAGTGGGAGTGGCTCCTATTGAAGAAAAAATGGTAGAAAATCGTTTGAGGTGGTTTGGACATGTTCAGTGTAGGCTTTTGAATACTCTGGTGAGAAGGGAGGATCAAACAAGATGGAGTCCTATTAGACGAGGTCGAGGAAGGTCGAAACGAACACTCAATGAGGTCATAGAGAGAGACCTTCTAATTAAAAATATATCAAAATCTATGGTTTTTGACAGAGAACAATGGCGTCGTGTGATCCATATAGCCAACCCCACCTAGTGGGATAAAGACTTTGTTGTTGTTGTTGGATATTGATTCAATATGTTTTAGATTATTTAGTTAATCATTATTAGGTTTAATTTTATTATTTAATATTTATTATAACTTAGGATTAGATATGAATATTATATCATATTAGGATATTATATCTTAATTATTTTGATTTATTTTTTTATTTTATTAGACTAAATTAGCATGTGAGGTTTGCCTATATAAAGGCTCATATGTACTCTCTTTTACTTAAGGACTCGTAATAATATTTCAAAGGTTTTTATTCCCTCTGCATCTATATAATCCTTCAAATTTCAACAAGAGATCATAAGTAAAGCAAGGTACTGATGGTATTTTTATTTCTTGAAGAAAAAATGCTACGGATTTGCTCAAAAGGTTTTATATGTTGGTTTCAAAACAGCACATTTTCCCATGAATATAAATGAAAATTTAAGAGCTGAAGATGGTACTAAGCTTGCAAATGCAATGTGGTATAGAAGTATGGTAGGTGGCTTGAATTATTTATCTAATACAAGACCTGATATTGCACATTCTATGGGTGTAGTTTCCAAGTTCATGCATAATCCTACGAAACACCACTTTAGACTTATAAAGAGGATCCTTTGTCATGTTGCAAGCACTACTGATTTTGAAATTTGGTACTTAAAGGTATCAAATTTCAAATTATTTGGCTTTTCTAATAGTGACTGGCTTTTATAACAGAAGAAGTACTTCGGGTATGTTTTTACCCTTGGTTCAGGTTGTAATATCCCAAATTTTGGGACAAAAAGCTTGAGATTAAGCCTAGATCAAATGGACTGCTAAGCCCTGATTTAGCAAACGTCCTATGAGGCATGTTTAAATTCCCTAAAATTTATTTGTACCCTTGGGGGTATTAAAAAGCATTGGGAATAACAAAACAAAGCAATTAGAAGTCACACATAATATAGTAAAGTGGAACACAAAGTAATTTTGCTACCGGTGAAATCCTTGGTATGGCAGTGATGATTGTGTGACATGTTTTGATTAGTAAATGATGGTAAAAAATTATGAAACTTTCAAGAATAAAAGTAGACTTATCAAGCTTTAATTTGATAGGTCATATAAGTTATTTGGAGCTGTATACAAAGAGAAATGAATTTTTGAACTTAGCCCAGCGAAATTAACTATTTTCTAGGGCAGTATCTAAAGATTAAAATTCTGGGAAAAGTGAACTTCTAATTGGCCAAAGGTTATATTTTTTCTTAAAACTAGACTCAATAAGGGTCGCATAGCCTTTAAAACCACCTAAATTGGGCATTTTTACAATTAAATATGAATTTTCAAAGTTTAATGAAAAATTCTGCCATATGGGATATTATGTGCGAAAATTTGATTTTTTGGGCCAATCAGAAGCTGACACGTGGCAAATGAGATGGCTGATTCATTTATCCATTAATTCATCATCTTCCTCCTCATTTTTCATGAGAAATAACCAGAAAGAGAGAGAGAGTGATCGGATGAGAAATGGAGCGAGAAGAGAGAAAATGCTATTCGCCGAAACTCCACCATAATGGCGTTCTCTCTCAAAGTGCCCTTTAGGAAACTTCTTCTACTCATCGCGAGCTTCATTTCTACGGTTTCATATTCTCATTTGGAGGTGGTTGGCGCCGTCTCACCGGCCAAAATATGCCGGAATTCCGAACCGTTTGTGGAAATGAGTAGAGGTAAGCGTAAGCTTCTTTTTTAACTAATTGATTTGTTGATTGGATGAGTTATCGGAAGGTTGGGTACTGTTCATAGCTGGTTTAAAATGGTTTTTTCAATGGCTAAATCATGTCTAATGAGTATTTGAATAGCTAATCATTTGATTAGAGATAGAAAGGAAGTGATTAAGCTAAAGAAAAC
This sequence comes from Albizia julibrissin, assembly GCA_037074505.1. Classification (NCBI taxonomy): domain Eukaryota; kingdom Viridiplantae; phylum Streptophyta; class Magnoliopsida; order Fabales; family Fabaceae; genus Albizia; species Albizia julibrissin. The sequence goes on along the minus strand of CM073481.1, from coordinate 14,713,583 downwards.
AAGAAACCGACAAACTCTTCCCGAGAACTTTGATTTTTCTGTGCTGTGATGTCGTGGAAGAGGAGTTAGAATTTGATAATTTTGATGCTTCCATTGGCTTTAGGAGAAAAAATTGTGTAGGTTTGCAAGTGTTCATGATTTTTGGATGCTTGTATATGAATTTGGGAAATTATGAAGTATATGTGTGCATATTGCTTAATCTACCTTGTGTGGCAGTAAGTGTTAGGCGTGATGTTTAAAGGTCTAAACCTTATCCAAAAATTATGAAATTTTTCAAGATTAAATTAGACATCTGGAGCTTTAATTTGATATGTATTTTATAATTTTTGGATAAGTATAGGAGGAGATATGAATTTTTTAATATATGCCTTATTTTCTAGAGAAAATCTGAAACAATGATGTTATGCAAAGTTTTTCATAGTAAAAACCTTATCCAAAAGTTCTTAAACTTTCCAGAGTTAAATTAGAGACATAGATCTTTAATTTGATAGGTATTTTGTAATTTTTGGACAAGTGTGCTAAAAGATGTGATTTTTCAAAGTTATGCCCTGCTACTGGAAGAACATCTGAAACAGTTGGTGTTTGGAAAAATGCTGGGAACGCTGTGTTTGTGGCATTAAAAATTGAGTATTTTTATGTGAAACTAAACTGAAGTAGCTTTGTATGGAATTTTGAACAACCTTAATTGGATTTCTATAGAATTAATTGTGATTTTTCAAAGTTTGGTGAAAAATCTGTCAGTTTTATGTCTTGTGCGAAATTTAAGACTTAATAGCTCAAATATAATTGGTATGAACTCCAAGAGTGAAAGTAAGCCTGTAGGGTTAATATGGGCCATTGGGCATTCACTTTTCATGGCTCTAATGATGTTATCACTTACCTAGGGCCATGAAGTGATAAAGAAAAAGTAATGGTTGGCAGATCAAGGGATAAGAAGAGGAGGACACAAAGTCTAAAAGGTAATGAACTTACCTTTTCTACATGTATGTGATATGTATGTCTTGCATTGATTATGTGACTGCTTTAACTATTTGTGTGGAACATGTATGATTGGTTGAAGCTATGTTATATTTGTGCAATGGCCATATGTATGTCATAACATCGAGCATACAGTATGTCATTATGTTAGCATGAAATAGTGTAGGCAAGCATGTCATGCATTCATATATATCTAACATGCATTGTGGTAATGTTTGCTATTGAGATTCTCTCGAATCTCACTCCTCCCAACCAATTATTTAGACAGGTGAAGAGTGCAGGAAGATATGCATCGGAGGAGATATGAAGGTGAAGTAAAGATCGTAGTGTAAGGCACTACTATTTGTAATTGATGTAAGAGTGTGGTGATTATGTGTAATTAAATATTTGATGTATATGTGGCATTTGAAAATAAGGTATTACACAGATGCTACCTCATAAAGCTCAACGAAGCAAGACACTATAGCTATATCCTCATCTAAGGAAGAGTACATATCAATAACTCATGCATGTAACTACATCAGCAAATGTTTGGAAATTGTCTCAGCATAGGCACTGCCACTAGGTTAGCACCAGTAGTAGTGTTGTTAGCTTCAACAGTGTTGTTAAGTATGGTACCAACAGGAGGAATAGAAGCCATATTAGCTCTTAAGATAGTTGGCGTAGTTCCTGCAAATACATTGTGTAAACCTTGTCATGTCTAAGGATGTTATCCTTAATGGTTATTTTGCAACCACCGGCTGATAATAACCGTCACTCCCCAGAATAAAACGGACATTTCCTGTAGATACAGGATGAAAAAAATAGCAAAATATAAAGCAACTAGCAAATAGGGAGAATATGAGATGAAGAGAAAAGGCCAGAAGCTTCAGAGAAGGAAGAAAGTGCTCGAGATTTTTGAGCAAGGTGCCTTGAAGCTCTGCATACTTTGCCTTTTACAGGAGGTAAACCAAGGCACCCATTGGACAGTGTAATATCCTAAATTTTATTCACCAAAATTCCTTGTACATTTATTTATACAAAAGGGAATAAAATGGTGAACTTAAGTGCACTTAAAGTAACCAAAAAGTCAGAAATAGTGATTATATGAAACTTCGGCTAAATAAGACATAAAGCACAACTTTTTGTCTTGATAAAGGTCTAATATTATAGCCCAAAATTGAGAATGTAAGAGCACAATTGTTGGCCCAATTTATTGTGAAAAAATTGGCCAAAAAGAAACGGGAAGAAGGAAGACAACAATTAGTTCAAAAATGGTAGAAAATGTAACGGTAAAATAGTCATTTGGCAAGTAAAATTAAAAGCCAATATTTTCCCTTTAAATAGGAAGAAAGTGGGCCAAGAGAGATAAAGAGGCAAGGAGAAATAACATGGTGCCATCTTGCATGCCATGTGGTGGATTTATATACCATATGGAAAAAGGAAGTCATAAAAAAACGCCATGTGTAAAATTTCACAATAAAATATTATAAATTAAGGAGATGGAAGATGATTTTTATAAGGGAATTTCAGCCCCTTAAGGCCACATTTTTGGCCAGCCAAGAGGAAAGAAGAGAGAGAGAGAGACAGCTAGGAGAAAATAGGAACAAGAAGAGAGCTTAAGGAATCAAGAAGACAAAACTAGGTATGTTGTAGTTGAAATTTCTTGTTTTTTCCTTCAATCTCCTGAAAACCTTCTCTAATCTTCATATTCCTCTTGAAATTATGCAAAGCAAGAAGGAAACCAAAGGAAAAAGTGAGAGAAAGCCCACGGTTTAGAGAAAGAAAGAAGGAGAAATCAATGTAAGCTTTGAGAACTTGTCTTCTATTGTTGTTTTATGCTTGGTGGTGGTGGTGGTGGTGGTTTGTAATGGTATTGGCTTGATTTGTCTTGAATTTGTGATTTGGGATGTATGAACCCCAAGGGGAGGTGTTGTCCAATTTGTGATTAATTATATTCAAGAGATGTTTAAGTAGTTAAACAAGTGATTAGAAGTGAAAGGAAAAGTTTGGTTAATTGCAAATTGAAAAACTTCAATTTTCCCAATTTTCTTAAACTTTCAGCCAGACCAATTTGGGGGTGTTTAGGCTAGAATTTGATGGATTTGATGATTCCATTATGTTTAGAATGGAAAATTGTATAGGGAACATGTGAAAAATGGAGTATAGAGGCTTTAGGGTGTAAAATTACAATTTTGACCATAAAACCCTAACTTTATGGCTATCAAGGTTAATTTTAGAAATGCAATGTGATTTTGTCAAAACTGAGATAAAAAATGGATTCTACACGCGAAATTGTATAGGAATATCTCGAGTCATAATTTTTAGAAAAGTATAATTATACTAGTTATAAAGGGAATTAAACCTGGGTTCCCTAAAGGCATTTTGGTTATTATGAGTTTTTGAGTAGAGATAACCAACCATTTGAGTTCAGGAATAAAGCATGAATAAGTAATAACTTATTTATTATGAATTTAGAATTTTAGGATTTGATATTTGTCCAAGCCAGATAAAGACTTAAAGGACCGATATTAGCTAGGCACCGGAAAGGATTCAAGGTAGTAATTTTATCTGTCATACATTATGTGATATTTTATATGCATTGTTTAGCCATGTTCTATATTGGGAAATGTATATTGTGGTAATTCCTAGAGCTATGGTATGGGAAAAGTACAAGTACGATGGGAAAAGCTAAAGTACCACTAGGCCAGTTTGAACCCAATCTAGGTAGGCAAATATGATTGATATAATTCATCATTATGGTGTAGGAAGAGCATAAGTACCACCTTATGAGAAAAGCACAGATACCATGAGGCCAGTATGACCCAACTGAGGTAGTGAGACAAATACGGACAGGTTGTTGCCTGCTCCAGAACATTATTGTGATCACTGTGTGGCAAGTAGGGATAAAACGATCATTTTGATCCGAAAAAAATCATCGTTTTAATCCTTAACATTGATTGATAGATGTGTACAGTATGAGTTTTTGCTGCATTATATGTTGCATTGCATGTTTATCTCTTGCATTTCATATGATTGATTATATGTTATTACTGAGATTCGTTTGAATCTCATCCTTTCCATAAATAAAATTTATTCAGCAAGAGGAAGCAGCTCTTTGGGTAAGGAAGTGGACACTGGGAACTGAAGGTTCCGGTCCAGAGCAAGAATTTTTTGTTGGTTATCTATAGTATTCTTATGTATTTTAGGATTTGTAATTATTATGTACAAACCCTGTGGGGATTTTCTGTAATATAATTAAGTACTTTATACCAGTATGTTTATGCTATTTCTATATGCCCACTGAACTATACGTTGATACTCTGTTAAATGTCAAATTATTGAAGGGTTTAACATGTTTGGTATCGGTTCTAGCAGTAACAAAATAGTGTACTAATACGGTCTTGATTATGTTGGAACATGAATCATGAGCAGAAGGAGGCGCCAGCGGAGTAGATCACCGCTGCCGGTGAATTAGCCCTTAAAAGATTAGAGGGTACCTAAAGGGCAGCAAGCACAACCATATCAGGTCAGGGGTAGTCCCAGGATGCTTCAAACCCCAAGGAAGCGAGTACAACATAGGCTATTCTACGAACCTCAACCCAGACCAAAGCCAACAATCAGTTCTTCTATTGGTGATACCAAGTAGCCATTGTCTAACTGGTTGGAGTTAGATCCATATAGTGTTACTAGTTCCAGGAAGGAACCCGTACATGTGAGATACAACATGCAATTGGATCAGGAGTTATGGGAGTACGTTAGGAACATGTACATACGGGTTCTCTATGTTCGTGACACCCCGATGGCCCAGTACATGCAGTTTTTGCATGATGTGCATACACTGTATTGGGATTAGGGATTTCTCGATATAGAGTTTTCAGATGATGATTGGATTCATACAATGTTGTATTTCTTCCCATATACTACTTTTCGAGCCCGGAAGAAGAACGATATTATAGAGCGATGCCCGAGAGATAGTTTTATAGAGTTCATGGCCCACATGAAAAATTACGTACTGCGATATATGTACCAATTCTGATATATAACTTATATACAGTATTTGGTTGTCTAGAGATGGTTGATACAACTATTTGGGATGAGGGCAGTCACGGGGTGCCGATGCTTGGAAGGGGATTGGAGTGAGTACCAGTGTTTTTCCACCGGTATAATAGGGTTAATCGTACTCGGCCTAGGGAAATGGAATGATAGGTGACCCCTAGGAAGTTTTTGAAAATGTTATGTAATAGAAACATGTTATACAGTAACTTATAGGTTGTATACTATTAAAAGCTTTCCTTAGACTGCTATAAATGTCTGTTACATGTTATTTTTAGACCATCTGTGTATCTAAATTTTGTGAAATGACAAATATGTCCTTATGGATATGTGAAATTTACCTCTTCCTTATTTTAATATAGTGAGACAAAAAGATGGTGAGACAAAGAGGTAGAGGTGCAGGGCAGGGTTAATGAGCTAGACCTAACCCAATACAGCAGATATTAGGCATGCTTACTAAACAATGTACAATGATTTATGATCTAAGAGACGAGCTGCAAGAGGTGTAGCAAAATTAAAATGCAAGTAGGGAAATAGAGAGCAATCCTGGTGGATAGGAGAATAAGCCTAATTAACCTGAGAATCCTATTCAGGAGCATCCTCTGAATAGACCTGCAGTTGAGACTGAAAGTTTACAGACTTAGGTAGCATGATTTTGTCAACAACAACCTCCTGCTTTCTGAGGGAAGTTTGATCTTCAAGTGGAAAAGGACTGGTTATCTCATCTAGAGAAAATTTTCAGAATTATGGAATGCCCATTTAATATCAAAGTTCAGCTAGCAATCTATAAATTAGAAGGAGATGTGGACAGATGGTGGAAAAATACTAAAATGATTTTGCATGCACGAAATATTCATGTCACTTAGGAATTATTTCAGGAGCATTTTGAATGAAAAATACTTCCTCCGATCAGTTTGAATTGCTAAAGAAATCGAGTTTCTCACTATTCAGCAAGATAAAAAATAAAGTTTTAATGAGTACCTGACTCGTTATATCTGGTTGTCTAGATACTCTTCATACTTGAAATATCAGGATAATGAGAGTCAGAGTTCAGACAGGATGATACAGGGACTGAAACCCAAGTTAAAAGAAAAACTAGTCTCCAAGCAGTTTACTAAATTTAATAAGGCAATGAAGGAATGTCGAATCACATAAATCAACTTGCTGAATCTGTACACTGATAAAAATGCTGGTAGTAAGGGAGTATCTGGCAGTGGAAGTTCTTCCCAGAAACATAACAATCCAGGAGGTCCATCCAAGGGAAATGACAAAAAGCCTTATCAACCTGGTAACCACAGTAACCAGGGGACCCCTAGGAATAGAACTTGTTGGCATTGTGGCAAGCCCCACCATCCTGGAAGGCTTTGCGATGCTCCAGCCAGACCGACAATCTATTTAAATTGTAAATAACAGAGGCATTTTGCTAATAACTTTCCATAGCAACAAAGAGAAGGGGAGCCAAGGTAGAGAACTCAGGGCAGAGTCTTTGCCATGACATAGGAGGAAGCCAAAAAATCTCGAGTTAATCCAAGGTATGGTTCTGCTTAATGGTAATTCCATACAAGCATTGTATTATTCGGATGCTAGTCATTCATTCATTGCATATGGCCGTGTTAGATGGCTAGGCCTGAGTATGCATCAGTTACATATGATCTAGTCGTGTCTACACCTATGAGTGTCAGATCTGTCACCATCGAGGTTTGTTTAAATTGCATAATAAATGCCAAGGGGCATGAATCAATGATGGATCTGATTTACTTACCACTAAATAAGTTAGAGGTGATCCTCGATATTGACTAGTTGATGGCAAACAATGTTCTATTAGACTGCAGAAGAAAAAGGGTCATTTATCCTAATCCGCAATCACGTATCAGTATGAAAGTCAACCTTAATTTTCTTTCGACAGTTGAGGCTGAGAAATATTTGCATTAAGGATGTCAGGGGTACATGGTATTTTTCTCTATGCAATCAGAAACTGGAATGACACTTGAAAATATTCTAGTAGTAAATGAGTTTCCTGAGGTATTTCCAAAAGATATCAGTGGATTACCTCCAAAAAGGTAAGTGGAGTTTGTAATTGAGACTAAGCTTGGAGCGGGACGAATATCTAAAGCCCCATACAGAATGGCTCCAAATGAAATGGTAGAGTTGAAAAAGTAGATCGAGGAGCTGTTCAAGAAAGGGTTCATCCGACCCAATGTTTCACCATGAGGAGCTTTAATGCTTTTTGTCAAAAAGAAAGATGAAAGCCTATACCTTTGTATTGATTACAAGGAGCTGCATAAGGTGACCGTTAAGAATAAATACCCACTCCCTAGAATTAATGATTTGCTTAATTAGTTGTCTGGTTCCTGCATATTCTCAAAAATTGATTTGAGATCTGGGTATCATCAGCCTAGAGTAGAAGCAGAGGATTTACTAAAGACTGTGTTTAGAACTAGATATGGTAATTATGAATTTCTAGTAATGCCATTTAGGCTGACAAATACACCTGTATTTTTTATGGACTACATGAATTGAAATTTCCATCCGTATTTGAACCAATTCGTAGTAGTCTTTATTAATGATATTCTAGTGTATTCATGAATCAAAGCAGAACATAAGGAGCATTTGAGAACATTGTTGAGCACATTAAAAGATAAGCAAGTGTGAGTCTAGGCTTTCAGAAGTTAAATTTATGGGTCATGTTGTCTCACAAGAAGGGGTCTTGGTGGATCCTAGTAAAGTGGAAGCAGTACTGAACTAGAAAAGGCCAGAAAATGTTGCTAAGATACATAGTTTTCTGGTCTTGCTAATTATTACAAAAGATTTATACATAATTTCTCTAGAATTGCTTTACCTTCAAGAAGGTTGATACGGAAAACTCAACATTTTGTGTAGGACGAAAGTTGTGAGAAGAGCTTCACAGAGTTGAAGGAGAGATTGACAATATCACCAGTGTTAATAATCCCCAATCAATAATGGACCTATGTGGTCTACAGTGTACGGCCAAGCATGGATCAAGATGTGTTCTGATGTAATAGGCCAGAGTTATGGCATATACCTCTCGTCAGTTGAAGCCTCACGAAATAAATTATCCCACTCATGATCTTGAGTTAGCAACAATTATGTTTGCATTGAAAATATGGAGACATTATCTTTATGGGGCAACCTTAAAGTTGTACTACGACCAAAAGATCTTGAAATATTTATATGATCAGAAAGAGTTAAACATGAGACAGCACAAATGGATGGAGCTGCTTAAAGATTACAACTTGGAGATTAAATATCATCCAGGGAAGGCTAATGTAGTTGCAGATGTATTGAGCCGTAAGATAGTGTAGGTGGTAGCACTAATGATTTAAGAGCAGAAACTGATCGAGGATTTCAGAGATCTCAATCTGTTTAATTAGATTCTGATCAGTGAAAGCAATGTCAATGAGGTAGAAAATGACCTCAGAATAGAAATTGATAAAGCTCAGGTGCATGATGAAAGGAAACATTCTATCAGAAACCTGATTGAAAAGGGTAAAACTCAGGAATATGACATGTCACCTAATGGACTAGTCAGGTATAGGAAGTAGATATATGTACCACTACAAACAGAATTGAGACAACAAATCTTAGATGAAGCACACAAGAGTAAGTATACTTTGCACCCAAGAGCGATTAAAATGTATCATCACTTGAAGTCCATATATTGGTGGCCAGGAATGAAAAAAGATGTGACAAAATTTGTGGCTTGTTGTCTCACTTGTTCGAAAGTGAAGTTAAGTATTAGCGACCATCAGGGCTTTTACAAAGCCCTAAAATTCCTAAATGGAAATGAGAAAGTATTACCATAGATTTCGTGACAGCATTACCCAAGATTATAAATCATGATGCAATATAGGTAATTGTCGATCGATTTACAAAGAAAGCCCATTTCCTGCCAATTAACATTAACTATTCTCCTAATAAACTGGCAAAGATCTACATTAAGGAGATTGTATGATTGTATGGTATGCCAAAAAATATAATTTATCATCGAGATCCTCGGTTTACTTCTAAGTTTTGGAAGTCATTACATGAGGCTTTGGGTACCAAACTCATATTTAGTACATCCTATCATCCTTAAACAAATGGACAAACAGAAGGAACAATACAAACATTATAAGATATATTGAGGGCGTGTGTATTAGATTTCAAAGGAAGTTAGGATTGATTCTTTCCACTTGCGAAGTTTACATAGAACAATAGTTATCATTCGAGCATTCAAATGACTCTATATGAAGCGTTATATGGATGGAAATGTCAATGGCCCTTGTGTTAGCTAGAACTATCTAAGAGAAAGATGTATGGGCTAGATATAGTTAATCAGACCACAGAGCAGATTAAATTGATAAGACAGAGATTATTAGTTACTTAAACTAAGCAAAAAAGCTAGGCTGATAAAAGGCGGAAACCTTTAGAATTTGCAGTCAGAGATCATGTGTTTCTGAAGGTTTTACCTGTCACTGGGATTGGGGGCATTGAAAGTGAAGAAGTTAAGTCCTAACCAAATTGGTCCATTTGAAATATTATTAAGAATTGGGCCAGTAACGTACTAGATAGCTTTACCCCCAAATTTGAGCAGATTGTATGATGTCTTCTATGTCTCATGGTTAAAGAAGTATCAATATGACCTATAACATATAATTGAATATGAAGATGTTGATATGCGAGATGATCTTACATATGAGGTTGAACCTGACTCAATCATTAATCGGTAAGGAAACAACTCAGGCACTGGAGTATCTAATTTGTAAAAGTAGTTTAGAAGGTATTATCTCCTAGAGAAGCTACTTGGAAGATGGAAGAAGACATGTAAATGTGTTACCTAGAGTTTATGAATGTGTCCATGTAGCAAAATTTCGAGGACAAAATTTTATTGTTAGGGGGAGACCTATAATATCCCAAATTTTATTCACCATAATTTCTTGTACATTTATTTATATAAAAGGGAATAAAATGGTGAACTTTGGTGCATTTAAAGTAGCTAGAAAGTCAGAAATAGTAATGACCTGAAACTTAGGCTAAGTAAGATATAAAGCATAATTTTTGTCTTGATAAAGGTCTAATATTATAGCCTAAAATTAAGAATGGAAGAGCACAATTATTGGCCCAATTTACTGTGAAAAATACGGCCAAAAAGAAAAGGGAAGAAGGAAGACAACAATTGGTTCAAAAATTGAAGAAAATGTAAGGTAAAATAGTCATTTGGCAAGTAAAATTAAAAACCAATATTTTCCCTTTAAATAGGCAGAAAAGTGGGCCAAAAGAGATGAAGAGGCAAGGAGAAATAACATGGTTCCATCTTGCATACCATGTGGTGGGTTTATATGCCATATGGAAAAAGGAAGTCATAAAAAAATGCCATGTGTAAAATTTTCACAATAAAATATTATAAATTAAGGAGGTAGAAGATGATTTTTTATAAGGGCATTATATGTTGTAGTTGAAATTGCTTGTTTTTGCCTTTAGTCTCTTAAAAACCTTCTCTAATCTTCATATTCCTCTTGAAATTATGTGAATAAAGAAGAAAAACAAAGTAAAAACTGAGAGAAAGCGCACGGTTTAGAGAGAGAAAGAAGAAGAAATCAATGTAAGCTTTGAGAACTTGTCTTCTATTATTGTTTTACACTTGTTGGTGGTGGTTTGTGATAGTATTAGCTTGGTTTGTCTTGAATTTATGATTTATGATACATGAACCCTAAGGGGAGGTGCTGTCCAATTTGTGATTAATCATATTCAAGAGATGTTTAAGTGGTTAAACAAGTTATTAGAAGTGAAAGGAAAATGTTTGGTTAATTGCAAATTGAAAAACTTCAATTTTCCCAATGTAGAGAAATAGGGAAGAGAAATAGAGAGAGTAAGTATTCTATATTGTGTGTTTGATTCATATGCACAAGAGGGTATTTATACATGAGTGAGAGCCCTTAGAATTAAATAGGCTAATTATAATAATTGATCCAATCATCTAATCCCTGATTTCTTATTATTCTAATAAATACATAATATTTTCTAACATATTTCCTAACAATCCCCCTTCAAGTTAGAGCATAGATGTCAATCAAGCCCAACTTGTTACAAAGGTAGTCAACTCGAGTCTCATTTAGAGCCTTAGTTAAAAAATCACTCAATTGGTCGCTAGACCTCACATGTCCCGTAGAAATGAAGTTCTCCTTGATTTTATCACGTACGAAATGACAGTCGATCTCAATGTGTTTCGTTCATTCGTGAAACACAGAATTGGAAGCGATATGCAAAAAAGCTTTGTTATCACACCACAATTTCATAGGTAATAATGTGGTAAGGCCAACCTTCTTCATTAACTGGTGGATCCACACAATCTCCTGTAACGACTGAGCCATGGCTCTATACTCAGCTTCTGTACTAGAGTTCGAAACCACATTCTGCTTCTTGCTTCTCCAGGATACTAGATTTCCACCCACAAGCACACAGTATCATGTAGTAGATCTCCTGGTAGACTTCGACCAAGCATGATCATCATCACAAAAACATTCAATCTTAGTGTGACTATGATCTGTATAGAGTATACAACGACCAGGTGAGCCCTTCAAGTAATATAAGACATGCTCCAGAGCTTCCCATTGAGCCACAGTCGATGCTGTCATGAATCGACTAAGCATACTCACTGGGAATGTAACATCAGGACGGATCACCATGAGATAGTTCAACTTCCCAATTAATCTCCGGTATCTCTCAGGGTAGGCAAACGGCTTAATTTTCCCACGGTCAACTTTGTTTCTTACATTTTCTGGCAATTCATCAAATGGTATGCTATCATCAATTTTCAAAAAAGGATTGGGAACCATGGGAAGGCTACTCAGGGTTGCCCCAAGTTTTCTGGTCTCCTTTAGCAGATCTAGAACATATTTTCGCTGTGTCAGAAGAATACCTTTCTTGCTTCTCATAACTTCAATCCTAAGAAAGTATTTTAACTGACCCAAATCTTTCGTTTGGAAATGAGAATCTAGGAAGACTTTTAGTGATGAGATTCCAGATGTGTTGCTCCCCGTAATAACAATATCGTCAACATATACTACTAAGAGGATCAAGCCAGCTTCCGTACGTTGATAAAACACAAAATGGTCATACTTACTCTGATTTAGACCAAATTCCTTAACCACTGTGCTAAATCTGTCAAACCATACACGAGGACTTTACTTCAGGCCATATAGCGATTTGTTAAGGTGACATACATTCCCACACTCCCCCTGAGCAACAAAGCCAGGTGATTGCTCCATGTCAACCTCTTCAAGTAGATCACCATTCAAGAAGGCATTTTTGACATCCAACTGATGAAGTGCCCAACCATAAGTTGCTGTCAGAGAAATAAATAGACGAATAGAGGATAATTTTGCCACAGGGGAGAAGATTTCAGAATAGTCAACACCATAAGTCTGAGCATAGCCCTTGGCAACAAGCCATGCTTTCAAGCGTTCCAAGGAGCCATCGGCCTTGGTTTTGATGGCAAAGACCCACTTGCAACCAATAGCCTTCTTACCCGGAGGTAGATCAACAAGATTTCAAGTACCTGCTTTATCAAGGGCCATCATTTCTTCTTTCATAGAACGCCAACCCGGATGGGCTAAGGCTTGGTGGAGAGTAGTAGGGATAGTGATGGAGTCAACAGAAGCTATGAATGAGCAGGATAGAGGAGAAAGATGATTATAGGAAACAAAAGAGGAAATAGGATAGGCACAGGTACGTTTACCTTTACAGAGAACAATGGGCAAATCATTCTCAGAAGTTTCAGGGACTGGGGGCAAATCTGTCTCAAAGGCAAAAGTGGAAGGAACTGAATCAGGATCAGACGCCGAAACGGGTACTACTAGTGGGTCATAAACTGGAGCGGCGGCATTACTTTCCCTGGGACTCTTCCAGTAAACATGATGGATAAGAGGTTTTCCTGAAGCAGGTGCAGTTGCTTGCACAGGTGGTAAACAGACCTCATAGACCAATACGTCATCAAGACCGGTAGGGTTAACCAAGGAAGGGATGGACTAGACATAAGGAAGAACGGAGTGGACTCATGGAAGGTAACATCTGTAGAGACAAGATAATGCCAAAGACTGGGAGAATAGCATCGATAACCCTTTTAAACTCTAGAGTAACCAAGGAAGACACACTTGAGAGATTTTGGATCAAGTTTGGTGACTGTAGGACGAGTATGACGAACAAAATAGACACAACCAAATATTTTGGCATCAATAGGGAACAAGGGTTTGGAAGGAAACAGTGGTGTATGGAGTGTCACCATGAAGGATAGGAGTAGGCATACGATTGATAAGAAAGCATGCAATGGACACAGCATCAGCCCAAAAGGATTTTGGAATGTTCATTTGAAACATTAAGGCCCGGGCAACTTCTAGTAAGTGTCGGTTTTTTCTTTCGGCAACACCATTTTGGGCGGGGTTATCAGCATAGGAGGACTGATGAATCATGTCATGGGTAAGCATATAGTCATGAAACTGGGTGGAAAAATACTCTTTAGCATTATCACTCCGTAAGGTTTTCATGGAGACACCAAACTGATATTTTATCTCAGCACAAAAGTTACAAACGTGAGAAAATAACTCAGAACGACTTTTCATTAAGTATAGCCAGGTAGTTCGAGAAAAATCATCAACAAACGTAACAAAGTACTTAAAACCAGATATGGACACGACAGGGCAAGGACCCCAAACATCATAATGAACCAAATCAAAAGGGGACGTAGCCTGTTTATTGACGTGAGGTATCAGATGAACATGGTGATGTTTGGCAAACTGATACAACTCACACTCTAAGAACGACACATGATGAAATTGATGATACAATTTCTTCAAAGAGGACAATGACATATGACCAAGACGACAATGAACATCAAATGGAGAGGAACCACCAAAACAAGCAATAGAACGCGGCACCCGATCATCAAGAAAGTAATGACCGCCTGCTTCATAGCCCCTACCAATAATCCGCTTCATCGTAAGATCCTGAATTAAACAGTGGTCAGGAAAAAGTGAGATGAAACAGTTTAATTGGTGAGTAAGTTTGCTAGGAGACAAAAGATTAAATGCAAGATCAGGCACATTAAGGACGGATGACAAGGAAACAGAAGGTGTAGGGGTAACAGTGCTAAATCCCAGGACACGGGAGGAGGAACCATTGGCGATTGTTATAAGGTGGGGTTGGCGTAGGGTGCATATGTAGAAAACAAATGATGGTTACCTGTCATGTGATCAGTGGCATCGGAAACGATGATCCATTTAGAGGAAGTGGTGGCAAGGCACGAATCACAATTACCTATAGCAAGTGCAGTAGATGTTGAGAAAGTATCAGAGGATTGGGCCATATGAGAGGAATCAGAGGCTTAAGCCATATGAGCAGCACCACTGCGTTGTAACTTATTTTGCAACTTGCACCAGTAACGTTTAGTATGCCCTGGTTCCTTGCAATAGAAGTAGACAATAGGACTGGGGTTCGAAGGGTTGATGCCCTGGCTTAGAAGACTCTGGTTCTTAGTGTCAACAGAAGGTGGTGTACCATGCCCAGGTTTCGAGAAGCTTTGGGACCGGTTATTAGAGGGACCACAACCAGCTAATGCACTAGCTGTGGGAGTTAGGTGGGAGAGACTATTTGCACGCAGGACTCGAGAGTAGACATCCTGAAGTGAAGGAAGTTCAGAACTAGACAGAATCTGGGAACGAACTGTCTCATAGGCCGGATCAAGAGCAGTAAGGAAACTGATGATAGCCTGTTTTTCCATATTGTCAACCTGTACCTGAAGGTCTGTGGTAGGTGGCATCAACATCTTCAACTCATCGTACATTTTCTTAAAGTCCATATAAAAATTCTTCAAAGAACGGCCCTGCTGTTCAGCATGATAAAACCCCTTACAGACATTGTGGATATGGGTAATATTGCCTTTTCCATAGTAGAGGAATTCCAGGTAGCCTATGAGCTCTTTGACAGTGTTACAATGGCTAATGGAGGGAAGTATATCACTCTCGATAGAATTCTGGAGTTGGAGGAACAAACGAGTATCAGCCCTGGCCCATGCCATTTTAGGATCATCCCGGGGAGGAGCATCAGTCAGATGTCTTTCCTTCTCAATACTAAGCAAATACATATGGACAGTCTTGCTCCAATCCATATAATTGGTCCAATTCAACTTGTGATCAGTGATTTTGTTCATCACGGGAACAATTTCAGCAGTGATATTAGCCTTAGACTCAGCCGTATAATGAATGCAACCAACAAACTGGATGTATAAACCCAAAGGGAGGAAGTAACGAGCCAACAGAAAAAATGATAGTACCCAAAGAAGAGCTAACCAAGCCAAACAACGTAGAAATACCAACCAAATACTCTCCAAAGTATGCTAGCACAACCAAACAAAGCAGACCAACCCACCAAACAACCCCCAACAGTGCTAATAAGGCTAAACAAATCAGAAGCAAGTGCCAAATTGCCACATAAGTCAGAAAACCACCAAAAATCCAGAAGTGAAAAATGACCACCGGGAACAAATTACCAACTAGAGGGCAGAAAAAGAGGACCCACAACACGAAACTAGCAGGGATAGGACGGCCATACTACGGCGGTTCTGACGAAGCAAGCGGCGAAAGACTTGCAGGAAATCACTGTCACACACCGGCGTATGGGAACTCTGACGAAGAGCAGGTGGCGTGTGAGCCTCGACGCGCCGGTGAAACGAAGATCAGCCGGCTAGGTTCCACTGATCGGGAGGGTCTGAGCACAGGGGGCCGGCGGGTGTTCCAAGATAAAGCTCCGAACAGAAGGCTAACTCTCTCTCTCTCTCTCAAGCACTGTACAGCGCTGGAAGAAACTCGCCAAAAAAATTAGCACCCAGAAGTCTCTGATACCATGTAGAGAAATATAGAAGAGAAATAAAGAGAGTAAGTATTCTATATTGTGTGTTTGATTCATATGCACAAGAGGGTATTTATACATGAGTGAGAGCCCTTAGAATTAAATGGGCTAATTATGATAATTGATCCTAATCATCTAATCCCTAATTTCTTGTGATTCTAATAAATACATAATATTTCCTAACATATTTTCTAACACCCAATTTTCTTAAACTTTTGGCCAGACCAGTTTGGGGGTGTTTAGGCCGGAATTTGATAGATTTGATGATTCCATTGTGTTTAAAATGGAAAATAGAGTAGGGAATGTAATATCCTGAATTTTGAGCGTAGAGACTTGAAGATAAGCTTATATCAAGTAGACTACTAAGCCCAATTTAGGAAGAGTCCTAAGAATGTTGACATATAGAAAGACTCTCTCAGGGACTGTATGGTTTAGCCTTTCGAGAAGATAATGATTCTCCCGATGATATGTATGAGGGCCCAATATTCTAGCGAGTCAGAGAAATAGACCGATATATGTATTTAAGTACTTATGCCGTCCTTAGGGGGCAGAAGGCCAGTTAGTGCCATTTAGAATGGTAAACACAAGTACTGTAGGCCAGGTGGGGCCCTAAACTGTGTGATTCGGCTCCTCAAGATAGAGAACAAGTCTTTGGATTATATGAGGGCTCACTAGGTACGATTAGATGGATAAAATAGGTCTGTAAAAGTGTACACATGGCATTTTTGGGGTAGGTACATATACCCTGCGTTTATTGAAAGGGAAGAAGAGACATAGGTCATGTCCTGCATGTAGACACACCGACATATACACTCGACAATCCCCTGAGGTAGCACTTATGGTGCAGTCCCGAGTACAAACCCGAGTAGAATCCCTAGTAAACACTGATAACGTAGCTTAATTAAAGTAACTTTATTAAAGTAGTTTTAATAAAGTAGTAATGATGACCCAACTTTGGGTTGGCACCACAAGAAGGTGATACTTGTCTATTCATTATGAGATTCATAAAGTGACTTTTGTGTTGGCACTCTCTGGAGGCGACACCTAGCACAATGGCACTCTCTGGTCTGGGTACATGATTGAATTTCCCAAGTACTACAAAGGGGAGTCAGAGGAATTCATTAGACCCCACTCCCTTGATATTAAAGTCGGTCAATACTCAAGGAAAAGAAGTGGACTAAGTTGGTCAGGGATACAGGCACTTTGTAGGCCACACATGTGACATATGTCACTTTAAGACAACACAATTTTCTCTCTGCTCTCTTTATATTTTCGTGCAACCACCATAAAATAGGAGAAAAATTCAAGAGAAAATGAAAGAGGAGAGAAGGTGGATGAATAGTAAAATTTCTAAAGTTCCGGAACTGATTTCACCTCCAATTCAGCATTTCTAGCTCCTAAGGCCTTCTCTAATGTTGTTCCTCTTGGTGAGAGCAGCATTTCTATGGTTTTGGATTCTTGATCAGAGGTGTCTGGTGCTATCTACAAGGTGGAGGTACTGCCAAAATCAAGAACTGGTTATGGAATAGAGTAGAGGTATGTATAAGCTCTGATTTAAACTGAATATTCTTAGCTTTTGATAAGTTTCTTAGGCTACCTAGTTTCATCCAAAACAGGGCAAAGAGAGAGAGGGAATGTGATTTTACTAGTTTTAGTGCTTTTAATGAGTTTAGGACAAAAAAATGTATGGGATAGCGGTGATAAACTGGTCCCACTAGCATCAAAATAGAAAACTGAATTTTTGGCCTAAAAACCTAAAGTTTTGGCCAGACCTAGTTCATAGGGAAAGAATATAATTTTTCCAAATTTGAGATTTCAAATGAATTCCTTGGGCAAAATTGTGCGGGGTTAAGGTATGGTTACAATTTTAGAAGGGTTAGAATGAAAACCCAAAAATTGAAGTTAAAGGAATAGTGCTGCCAGATTGCGTTTTCATGAGTCAGGTTGTTTGTGGCCTGATTTTGACTTATTAATTGTTATTAAATGGCCATAAAAATTTTCAAAATAATAGTAGACATGATCAGCTTTAATTAGATATATAATAAATGACATTTAGGTTAGTAGATTGTAAGATATACATTTTACAATTTAGGCACTGAATCTGGAATGAATTTTGGACCAGTGTTTCTAATCGAGGCTTTCTGGAAATTTATCCCTATACTTGGTAGTGGAAATATTTTTCCTTTAAAATATGCTTAAATAGGGTCACATAGGACTTTAAACCACCCTATTTGGAGTTTCCTAAATTAAGTTATGATTTTTCACAGTTAGATGGAAATTCTGGCAGCATAGGCTTGATATGAGAAAATGAGGAATTGGAGTGAATTGTAATAAATGTGAACTCCAAGGGTCAAGTTAAGCACTTGGGGCTAATGTAGCCACATTAGATGTTCAATTGTCATAGCTCTAATGAGTTAAAACATAATGTGGTTATGTGACTAGGGCCATGAGGTGATAAAGAAGAGGCAAGGGGAGCAACTTCCATGGTTGGAGAAAAGGTACAAGAGGAGGATTCAAAGACAAGAGATAATGAACTTACCCTACTTGTGTGTATTGATATGTATGCTTGTGTGTTTATGTACATGATTGCTTTGCTTGTCTAAGTGTAACATAGTTGAATGATTGAAGCTCTATTTCTTTTTATGCTATGGCCATGAGTATGTTGCATGAAATATTGAGCATACAGATATGTCATTATGTTAACATGAGCCTATGTATGACAAGCATATCATGCACTAACATTTATCTTACATGCATTATGGTATTGTTTGCTACTAAGATTTCCCCTTAATCTCACCCTCCCCCAACCAACTATTTAGATAAGTGAACACATGAGGTATGCTGAGAACAGAGAAAATGATTGCATGAGAGAAGTACCGAGGTGGAACAAAGACTAGGATGTGTCTACAGTGTTCATATGTACTGTTTATGTACTAAATGTACACTTTGGTAGCCCTATATGGCTACACTGTCTATATATATACATTTTATGAAAGAACTAAGAATGAGCAGAGAATTGAGCTAAGAGTCACTTTGATAGAAATAAATCAATGGTAAGCCCTTGAAAGGAAACTTAATAAGGTAAGTTTTGGTTTGGGAACGTTAATTAATGATATTCCTAATTCAGAACAAATAAATTATCGCTTCTGTATTCGTAATAAGGGGCTTAAAATTAAGGTATTACAGGAAATATGTGAAAAAAATGGGGTATGGAGGCTTTAGGGTGTGAAATGACAATTTTGCCCCTAAAACCCTAACTTTATGGCTATCAAGGGTAATTTTAGAAATGAAGTTTGATTTTTTCAAAATTGAGATAAAAAATGGATTATACACGCGAAATTGTGTAGGAATAACCTGGGTCAAAATTTTTGGAAAAGTACAATTATACCGGATATAAAGGGAATTAGACCGGGTTCTCGAGGGCATTTTGGTCATTATACATTTTTTGAGTAGAGATAACCAACTATTTGAGTCTAGGAATAAAATATGAATGAGTAATAACTCATTTATTATGAATTTGGAATTTTAGGATTTGATATTTGACCAAGCCTGACAAAGAGTTAAAGGACCAGTATTAGCTAGGTACCGGAAAGGAGTTAAGGTAGTAACTTTGTCTCTTATACATTATATGATTGTTTATATGCATAGTTTTTCCATGTTCTATGTTGTGAAATGTATATTGCGGTAATTCCTAAAGCTGTGGTGTGGGAAAAGTACAAGTACCACTAGGCCAGTTTGGACCCAATCTAGGTAGGCAAATATAATTGATATAATTCCTCGTTGTGGTGTGGGAAAAGTACAAGACCATTTTATGGGAAAAGCACAAGTACCATGAGGTTAGTGGCACCCAACTGAGGTAGTGAGATAAGTACGGACAGGCTATTGCTTGCTCCAATACATTATTGTGATTGCTGTGTGGCAAATAGGGACAAAACATTCATTTTGATCTAGACAAAATCATCGTTTTAAACCTTAACATTGATTGACAGATATGTGTACAACATTAGTTTCTGTTGCATTATACGCTATATTGCATGTTTATCTCTCCTATTTTATATGATTAATTGTATGTTACTACTGAGATTCGTTTGAATCTCACCCTTTCCATAAATAAAATTTATTCAGTAAGAGGAAGCGGCTCTAAGGGCAAGGAAGCTAGGGGACATCGGCAACTGAGAGTTTTAGTCCAAAGCAAGAATTTTGTGTTGGTTATTTGTAGTCTTCTTATGTATTTTGGGATTTGTACACCAGTGGAAAAATGACATTTTAAACCGGGTAAAAATGACTTTTTTAGACCGGTTTTAGATGAGGTCTTGATACAACCAATCTAAAAAGTGTGATACTTTTTAGACCGGTTGTCTAAAAAGTGTTCCTTTTTTTTTGCTAGTCCATTTGACTACTGTCTCTAACCAGCTTCACTAGAAGGCTTCTCCAAAGACCTCATCCCAAGGCCTTGACAAGTACCTCGTCCACCTACGAATTCGTCATCACAAAACTTTAAACAAATTCAAAACAGCTCTTTACTCTCTTCTCCCTTCCTCACAACCCCTCCAACAAGACCACAATGCCTTCTCTGCCCCTTGAACCCCAAATTTATATTCATATGCAAATCAAGTAGTTCTCAAACTATATGTATATGTATGTATGTAGCAATAGTAGAATTTACGTGCTTGAATTGTATGTTATAATTAGGGACGGCTGTTTCGGCATGACAATTTCATCTGTTACCAAGAAATTGTCTTCCTTCTTGATTATTCTTTGAAAACAAAGTCATTGCCTTCATAATATAATGAGTTTGCACTTATCTTAAACCAATTGGAGGGAAAAAAACGTCGAGCGTTACAGTAACGGATTCAATCGTACCTCTGCGTTGATGGCGGCGATGGTCAAGGACGGAGGAGCAACGTGGGAAGGAGGAGCTGCCGCGGCATGAGGGAGGGGTTTACAAGAAGCTTGATGAGTATCAGTTTTCAAAATTGAAATTAGGCACTATTTAAGGTTGCAAGAGAGGATTTAAAATATTAAGGTGGACTTTTAAGACTGGTTATTTGACAAAACCGGTCGTAAAAAAACTCACCTTTTAGACCAGTTATGAGTCATTACTAGTCTTAAAAAAGAAAAAATATTTAATTTTTTAATTTCTCATCTTTTAGACCGATTATCATCAACAACCGATCTAAAAAGTTTTATCTTTTAGACCGGTTATTAGTGACAATCGATCTAAAAGTTTCAAATTTTTTTTAATTTTTAATTATTTTCAATAATAAAAAAACCGGACCGGAAAACCGGTCGACCGGCCATCAGCCTGGTCCGGTTCACAAAAAAACCGGTTAGCGAGTCAACCCGGTCAAAACCGGGTTGACTCGCTCAAACCGGTCGCGACTCGGCTAACCCGGCAGGTTGCGCGGGTTGGCCGGGTTGCCCTTTTTTTTCCTTCGCCCCAAACGACGTCGTTTTGGGGCTTTTGGGTTGGGTGATCCACGTCCGACCCGACCCGACCCGTTCCACACCGTCATTTCCCGGTTTTTCCCAATCCCCTCAGCTCGCAAACTCAGGCACTCAGCGTCAGCAATCAACATCTCAGTCTCAGGTTTCAGCGTCATCGATCTCCCTCTCCCCCATTCGTCCAACCTTACCGAATCTAAGCTGAGAATCAGAAACTGGTAGGCTCGCAGTTCCGATCCTTGATTTGATTTCAGCTCACGATTCTGAGTTTCCGACAACAAAGAACCAGCTGCGAACTTCGAAGTCGGCGAAGTCGAACAAGAACCAGGCTTTCAGCGTGTTTCATCGTCTTCCTTCTTCTTTCGGTATGATCTATGATTTCATTGTTGCTTAACTACTCGTATTGTCGTATTGCTCATATCCCCTGACTCCATTGTTGTTTAACTGGTTTAACTACTCATTGTTGTTTATTAACACATTACTGAAAGTTAAATGACTTATATATATTTCAAATGAGGCATCTAGACAAAGAAAATGGGTTGGATCAATAAACACACAATGCACAAATTAATATATATAGTAAGTTTATTTGGACGTTACCTAGACATGTTCATGATCAGTTATTGTGAGCTGATGAGCTTCAAATCCCAAAATTAACGAACCCTCCATGCATGTATATATATATGTGTTGACAATTCAACAATGTGATTAGTTTTCTCTTGTTTTAATATATGTGTAATTGGAAGGATTGTTTTGTGTAATGGAAGAGTATTTGAAATATGAAAGAATTTTAGTATTCATGTCTGATTCATGTTGTTTAAGCTCCATGAATTTATCTCCTCATGAGGCAAAACTCCATGAATTCAACTTCAGTGTAAAGCATCTTCTTCCCTTAATAATTCAAACCAAAGTCCTTTTTTCACACTTTGCTTTTGGTTATTTATTTGAATTGATTTCTTTGTTGCTATTTACTTTCTCCAAGGATGGATATGTCGAGTTCCGGAAATGAGAATGTCACCCCTCCTACTCCCTCTTCCAATGTCAATTCTAATCCTATTGATAATGCTACTTCCACTACCTCATTACGTGGCAAAACTGACCCAGCATGGGCACATGTTGCCTACAAGAAAGAAGGGACACAAAATATATACACGTCTTCACTGTGGTAATAGCTATAGAGGAGGTGGCATAAACAGGCTGAAGCAACATCTGGCTGGTGTTGTAGGTCAAATTGCTTCTTGTAAAAAAGTTACAGCTGATGTACGTCATCGAATGACAGAGTCTTTAAAAGAACATGCAAAGAAAAAGGAAATTGAGGATATAAGAGACAAGGGAGTTGAAGAAGAGGAGGTTAATAGTGAAACTAAAAAGAGGAACATCCTAGTATAGTAGATAAATATTTTCCTCCTAGAACAACTTCTGGAGCTCAACCAACCATAAAGAGTGTCTTAGCATCGAAAGAAGCACAACACAATGTGAAGATGCTTATTGCTGAATGGGCCATAGTGAACTGCATTCCATTTAAAGCACTAGAGTGCCCTTTATTTCAAAAATTTATGGATGGAATGTGTTCTATAGGGCCTGGGTTTAAAGCCCCTAGTGCTTATGATTTTAAAACCAACTTGTTGAGAGAATGGAAAAAGGAATGTCAATTACTCGTTGACGGGCATAAAGAGATATGGCAGAAAAAAGGTTGCACACTTATGACGGATGGATGGACTGATGTGAGGCAACGGACTTTAATAAACTTTTTAGTTTACTCTACCCATGGAATGGTGTTTGTTAAGTCTGTTGATGCATCAGATTTAGTCAAAGATGCAAAGACTTTATTCACTTTGTTTTGTGAAGTGATTGAGTGGGTCAGTTCCAATAATATTGTTCATATGGTGACTGACAATGCTGCCAATTACGTGGCATGTGGAAGGTTGATCAAGGAGAAATATAAAAATATTTATTGGTCTCCTTGTGCTGCTCATTGTCTAAATCTTGTATTGAAAGACATTTCAAGCATGCCTCATGTGTCAGACATTGCAGTAAAGGCATCAAAGATAACAGTGTCTGCTTACAATCACATGATATTCTTGTCTTGGCTGAGGAAAAGGCCGGGTTGGAAAGAAATTGTGCGTCCTGGTGCTACAAGATTTACAACTACCTTTATTACATTGCATAGCATATATATGCACAAACATAACTTGCAAGCCCTTGTTGTTGATAAACACTTTGTGGACCATAAGCTATCTAGAACTACTCCCGGAAAAATTTTTAGTGCAATCATATTAGTTAGCCGGTTTTGGAATGAATGCTACCAAATTGTGAAGATTGTCACTCCTCTAATAAAATTATTGAGAATTATTGACTCAGATGAGAAGCCTTCATTGCCATATGTTTATGAAGGCATGCAAAGGGCAAAAAGTGGAATTAAGGAGATGTTCAAGAGGAATAAAGATCTCTACAAGCCTTACACAAATATCATTAAAATGAGATGGGATAAACATTTGAAGACTAATCTCCATGCAGCTTCCTATTTGTTGAACCCAGCATTCGTATATGGTCCAAACTTTGTTCATAAGGGAGGACTAATGCAAGCTTTGATTGATGTTGTAGAGGCTAACTCAAATGAAAATGTTGATTGCTTGAAGATAATGAAGCAAGTCACATTGTATCTTGAAGGAAAAGAATCTTTCAGCCGAGAGACATGTAAACAAGGAGCTCAAAGACTATATCCTTGTAAGTAACTAAGTATTTATCTTTATTGTTTAGGGTTTAATTGACATATTAATTTATTGCAATTAATATTTTGTGCATGTTTTATTTTGTAGATGAATGGTGGATGTATTATGGCTATTCAGTACCAGAATTGCAACATGTTGCAATTCGTATTCTTAGCCAAACATCTGCTTCTTCTGGTTGTGAAAGAAATTGGAATTTATTTGAGCGTATCCATACAAAAAGAAGAAATAGATTGGAGCATCAAAGGCTGAATGATTTAGTTTACACTAATTATAACTTGCGATTAAAGTATAGGTAACTTTAGATATTATAAAAAATTTTGTTCTTTACTATAAAATGGATGTATTTAAAAGTTTTAATTGAAATTATATGTCATTGAAATTGAAGGGCTGATTTGAAGAAAAAGCAGACAAGTTATGATCCTATTGATTATGAGTCTATTGATGAGGTCGATTTTTGGGTGACTAAAGAAGATCCCATTCCAGAATTTAATAATGAAGATGTAGAAAATCTTGAAGGACTTCTTGGTAGTGAAGGCATTGCACATTCTTCTACCGTGGATAGGGTTAATGAAGGTTTATATGTGATGTTAATATTCTCTTACTAATTTATTATTTATCCATATAATTATGTTACATATAATCATTGATATTATTGTCATGTATATGCGTAGGTGACGAAGATATGGACGTTCCTGATCCCCCAGCTTTGCCTGATGATATTGTTACCTCTTACCCTCTACCCAATCTACCTCCTAATGATTCACCTCAAATAGATCCCCTTGATAAGTTGTAGAGCTTCATGATTTAATTCGGTATTTTTTGACTATTCTGATGTTAGTTCCTGCCTCTTGGTTGTTTGATGAATGCTAATTGACATTGTAATGTTTTAACTATATTTTGATGTTAATTATGGATTTTGATTCAACTTTGAAGAACTAACTTATTGTTAGTAATGACTTTTGAATTATGAAATTGAATTATGGTTATTTTATTATTTTCAATTAAATTATAATATTTTAGTATGACCGGTTCGACCACCGGTCCAACCCCGGTTGAACCACTGACCCTTGAACCAGTGCCATGACCGGTTCATTGACCGGTCCGATTTTTTGTTCCTTGATTATTTTAGACTGGTTGTTTGGATAAATTATCTAAATAATATCTTTTAGACCGTATATTTTAAGAATCGGTCTTTAAAGTTCTTTATAATTACGAAACTATCACTGGTCATATTTTTTAGACCTTATCCGCAATAACTGGTTTAAATGTTGCGATCTAAAAGGACTATTTTGTACTAGTGGTAATTATTATGTACAAACCCTGTGGGGATTTCTTATAGTGTAATCAAGTACTTTATATCAGTAGGTTTATGTTATTTCTGTATGCCCACTGAACTATGCGTTAATACTCTATTAAATGTCGAATTATTGAGAGGTTTGATAGACAACACTTCAAAACCCATTAAACTCATTAATGACACTTTAAACCTCGGTTACAAACACTAGGCGCAATAAACCTTTTGTTCTATACATTGGGATTTGAATGTTGAGAGCTCATAAATGATAAATCATATTCAAACGTTGGAGGAGACATGTGGTTAAAGGAAAAAAAAATTAGATTTATAGCCCTTGTAACCGAAACATTAAAGTCTCAAAAATGAAAGCCTTAAAATCTAAGTTTATCTGGAAAGCCATTTTCATAAAATAAATTTTATTTTTTAAAAAAATATTTGATAAAAAGTGTCTAGTCCATGTTTAACTCGCGTGTAGAGGGAAATCACTGGATTTCCAATGCATTTGTCTACTAAGGGCCCTTTGTTATGCAAGCGAGTCCACTTTTTCTCTTAGCCCATTTATAAGGCCAAATTCACAAAATGTAATATATACATTTATATTCTATCTTTCCTAACAAATGTGGGACTTGTTCCTATTTGACTCACTACATCTAATACATTAACTCCAACAACTATCACATTGAAGTATGGTGGAACAAATGGGCAAGTTGCATATATAATTATCAAGCCACTCTTTATTGGCAAAGTTGGAGGTTTTATAACCTAGATGGAAGTGTGCCGCTTTGAAGTAAGGGAGAGTATTAAATAATATATATTATATATTAAATATATATGCTTCATGCGTTGCAATTTTATAGATTATTTATTTTTTAGTTATCATTTATTTATTATTTTATTAATTGTTTGATTTAGATAGATTTTCTTATTATTAGATATATTTTTCCTTTTAAATGGATTCTTATCAAATTCATATCCCCATATCCTATCCATGTATAAAGACTCATGCATATATACACTTATTTATTCAAAGATAAATAATAGAAGTTATTATTTTCTCTATATCCAATAGAGCTAACAAAAGAGGACAAGTCATGACTTACCGGAAATCAGATTCCGATGACAGCGTCAAGGTGGATAGCAAAGCAGCTTCTTTATCGACCACGACTGCTCTTGTTGAAGATCTCGAACCCATAAGGAATTCCCAAGCAGCTGATTTTTCAGGATCGCAACACGTCAAATTCTCAAGCACTTGCTCCGAACTCACTCGACAGAACACTGGCACCACCGGCTTGTTTGTACGTAGTTTCATGGCACTTCGATAATACCAGTTTCTTCTGAAACTCCTAAGACTTAAGCCAGTCTGCTGTGAAAACAACCATCACAATGCTACACCTTTCTATGGCCTCTTGTACGGAAAACTTCTCCGTCACAATCTGTTCGTCAGTGAAAGTCGTTATTCCGGCTTCTCTGAAAGAGTTCTTAAGGTAGGTTTTTACAGGGTGTATGGGATCTCTCGAAGTTAAGAAGACGTCATATCGGAAAGTCTGTTTGGATCTGGAGGATGAGGAAGCTAAAGAAGACATCATGGTTAATTATAGGAGACGGTGTTCCAAAGATTCAGCTCTGTTACGTTTAAGTCTCACTAGCTTCCATTTTATAGTGTGATTATCTACCTACATATAGCATGTTTCCGGTTAATAATTAAAATGGATCAGGGCCTGTTTGCATTATAAGTCACTCTTTGTGTGATTAGATTCCTTTTATTAAAATACAATTTGGGATCAACCATTAATCGAAGACAAATCTAATGAAGATGTTTTGTATAAGTGAGGAGGTGAAGCACATAATATGAAAATTTATTGTTATGCGGTTCATGAGCCATAGTGAATTAGTGATTCACTAGTAAAACCGCTAATATAAGTTCAACTCACGGGTCAACCCACTTAACTGTGGGGTTAGATGTGGGTGAGGGTAAACACATTTGTAGCCCCAAAAGTGTAGGCCTGCACTAACTTTTTCTGAAAAAAATATGGTAATATCACAAAGCCCTAAAATCCTATCTTATTTTGGTGTCTCTCAATTTTAAAATAAAAAAAATTACAGTATTTTTTTTAAATTAAATTATTATAATTTGATTGATTAATAATAATTTGATATTTTTTATTCATAAACTTTATCCAATTTGATGATTTTATATGCCCAATTGTGAAAAAAAAGAAGAAGAAAAGGCACGGTACTGCAAAGGTTGATATTTTGCCAGCTGGATCGCACAACCCGCGGATCGATCTAGACTAGCCTGGATTCCTAACCATATGCGCCGGGAACAAGTCTATGTTATCAATTCCTGAAGAAAATAATAAAATAAAAGGCGACGCGGTCCTTTTCACGCGAAAGATCATGGCGGGATCCTCGGTGTCGATTATTACCCCCTTTCTCGCGTCAATGGCAAGGAAATGACAAGGAAGAAAAACATACAACAAAAACGAAAATATCATAATATTAAAGGTAGCTTTGCCGAACTTGTTACTGTTTCTTTCTCAGTACAACGATTTTACTGTCTCTCTCTTTCTCTCTTCTCACCTACTCCAGTGTTGACTTGTAAGATCTGGTTCTTAACACGAAGGAGGGAAGGGAATTTTTTTTTAGTGAGATTTAAAAAAAATTTGATAAATGATGTTAAAATTAATTTTTTTTATTTTATCTTACATCTTTTTTATTTTAATTTTATAATTTTATTTTTTTCATTTTTTAATTTTTTAATATCTAATTCATAAAAATTCCTCCAACCTCTCTCCTTTTATGAAAGAGCCTCTATCTTCAATTGTATGTTTAAATGTTCACAGCTTGCGTGGACGTACGATGACAACAAAGAGAGAGGGACTAATTTTTTTCTTTTTTTCTTTTTTGGGTGAATAAGACCCATCAGACATTTCTCTCTCTTATTTAATGGATCATGAGCTGGCTCCAATTGTTCATTTTCGGCCATTAGCTTTTGAAACCTTGCCAAGGCATTTCATTGAAAAGCAATACAAAACCACAAGTAAATTTACAATAATTCAATTCATATCCAATTC
This sequence comes from Albizia julibrissin, assembly GCA_037074505.1. NCBI lineage: Eukaryota > Viridiplantae > Streptophyta > Magnoliopsida > Fabales > Fabaceae > Albizia > Albizia julibrissin. The sequence goes on along the minus strand of CM073481.1, from coordinate 14,685,123 downwards.
CATAAAAGCAATTCTGATTATTATTTATAGAGTTAAGGTAACAAAAAAAAAATATACATAAGATTTTCTTCAAAAAGGGGCCCAACACCAAATATGTTTTTAGGAATAAAAATAATTATGAATTTTTAAAATAAGTGTAAAAATACATATTGACTGTTAGTTGACTGTTTGTTTAAATTTTTTATAGGTTAAGGTGCAAAAATACACATAAGATTTTTCCAAAAGTGTGTCCAACACAAATGTTTTTTTTAGGGGTAAAAATAACTATGAACTTCCAAAATAAACATAAAAATACACATTGACCATTAGTTGATTGTATTTTTAAATTTTTTGACTGAAAATGGTGACATTGGGGATGACGCGATGATTAAGAAACAATTTAGAGAGAAATACTTACATAATATAAGATTACCACATCATATAAACTCTATCCAATAAAAACAAAAAAACTCAAATTATTTTAATCTTAGTTGGCTAATAACTTATCTAAAAAAATTTAAGTTTTATCTTGTTTCTAAGAAAAATATTGGTGATCATTTTGTTTTAGTTTTTAAAATTAAGATGTTTTTTATTAAAAAAAGATAAAATTTGAATTTCTTGAGATGAGCTATTAGCCAACTAAGATTAAAATGATATGAGTTGTTATTTTTTTATTGGACATAATTTAGATGTCGTGGTACTCTTACAGTATATAAATTAAGGGAGAGGAAAAATTTGCTAACTTGGTAGGAAAAATTTATTTCCACCTTACTCTTTATCTTCACCTCATCACTTCCTTCGTAATAGAGAGGGAGAGGAAATTAAGGGTTTGATGGAAATTAATTTCATTTGACCAGTTGACAAATTATTATTCCAAGTTGTTTCTTAATCATCCAAGTCATCCTCTAAGTCACCATTTTTTGTCAAAAAACTCAAACAAATGGTCAACTAATGATCAATAAGTATTTTTGCCCCTATTTTGGAAATTCATAGTTATATTTATCCCTCAATAAAGCATGTGTCGAGCACATTTTTTAAAAAATCTTATATGTATTTTTGCACCTTAACTTTTAAAAAGTTCAAACAAACAGTCAACTAATGGTCCATTTGTATTTTTGCACCTATTTTAGAAGTTTATAGTTACTTTTATCTCTAAAAAATGTATTTGGTGTTAGGCGCACTTTTGAAAAAAATCTTATATGTATTTTTACACCTTACCCTTTATTTATATAGTAACATAATATAGTCAAGTTAATATATCACTAGTGCAGAAAAGACTTTTTACATGTGATGGAAATGACTTTTTACACTTGACATACAACAGGTGTAAAAACAAAAGTGTAGAAAGTCTGGACTTTCTACACATATTCTAAAATACGTGTAGAAAGTAGGACTTTCTACACCTCACATGAGACATCAGGTGTAGAAAGTGGCACTTTCTACATGTGACGTGAAACGTCAGGTAAAGAAAGTGCTACTTTTTACTTACATGCCACTTTCTACACCTCACGTAAGACGTCACGTGTAGAAAGTGGGACTTTTTACACGTGACATGAGATGTCAGGTGTAGAAAGTGTCACTTTCAACACATGATATGAGACGTTAGGTGTAGAAAGTGGGACTTTCTACACCTCACGTGAGACGTCAGGTGTAGAAAGTCTCACTTTCTACACCCCTCCTTATTCGTCAAGTATAGAAACTCATTTTTCAAAAAAAAATTGTTTTTTATTATGCTTCAAACTCGTTTACATGATAATAAACAACCAAACACTTGACAAATAAAAAAGATTACAACAAAACTAATCTAAAATATCAAATTTATTGTAAATTCCAATCCAAAACATTAACAAAGCTATATCAATACAAGTAAATAAACTTGGCCTCACTTTTAGAATGAAATTTATACAATCAAAGTCCAATGTCAAACAGTGACAATGAAATTCAACATGTCTAATTCCAAATAGTTATTAACATTACATGTTTAACATTACACTCGCAAGTTTGTGACCTCTAAAAAAATGTTGCCCAACGTGTGCGAATGTCATCAATGTCATCTTCAGAAAATGCATCTGTAATATCAAACATCTAAAGATTTTAAAATAAAAAAAAATTAACTTAATAAATACAAAATGAACATAATAAAACAAATGTAATTAAATACAATTGACTAAGCCCACTAGTCATATTTGGGCCTACGAACCTATCATAGTTTTCTTTCAAGCCTGCAAGTTCACACAATTAGAACGTAACGGTGAAAGTGAAACTGATGTTTAGAGTTGGATTTCCATTATAAAACAGATGTGTCAACTTTACCAGTAATGAATTAGAATCCTGAATATATATACTCCCTCCGGTATAAAGAGAATAAAGGAATAATAATAGGCAATGCCAATGGAAGCTATTGTTTTGTTTCTAATGTATCAAAAAAGATGAAGACGACAAATTGAGAACAAAAAAGGAAATCTGTCAGAGGAAATTACCTACATAGTCACAGCTTTTCTCTTACTATGTTCCCCCAAATAGACAGGAACATCTGTTTAATGATATTTGAAACAATTTTAATTAGTTAATTAACTTTTTAAATTGATTAATTAAAGAGCCAGTTAGAAGTTTATGGCCAGTCATATATGCTCAAGTGACATAACTTGAAGGCAATGGAGTCGTTAATAAAACAACAAGCACCCTCAGTTTTGAATCTCTTTCTCCCTCTATCTATCTTAATCTCAATTTTTCAGATAATTTGTGCAAAACATTCATAAGGAGTTCTATATATTTGGAAGACTGTCATACCTTTGAAGCACCCATAAAAACGAAGTTGGAGAAACAACCATGGTACAAACTTTAGAAGAAAACAAAATATGTTGCTCAACCATCATATTAGAAACAACTATGGTACAAAATGTTTAGTATGTTTTGATTAGACCCTCACTAATGCTGATAAGTGAGTAAAATAATAAGCAAATTAAGGAAAAGCAGAAGTTTTTGTCCCAGCACAAATGTTAAACAAGCATTAGAAAAGTGCAGAACTCAAAAATCATTCCTACCAATCTTTTACATATTTCTTGCAATTTACCAGCACCCAAAAAAAAAAAAAAAAAAGCACCCATCAACACAAGATACTTCATTAAATGCTAGAAAGGAGAGAATAACAAAGTCTCAATCCATATAGGAGTTCAAAGTGTAATATCTCAAATTTTGGGCCTAGAGACTTGAGGATAAGTCTGTATCAAACAGATGACTAAGCCCAATTTGGGAAGAGTTCTAAGAATGATGAGATATGGAAAGACTCTTAGGGACTATGTGATTTGGCCTTACTGGGTAGGGGGCTCGGTATTTGCAGGAAGTATGATTAAAATGTGGGTGCAGATATGCACATGACTTACATACGGTGCCATTGGGTTGGTAGAAAGATACCACCCAACTATGTTATGATGTAAGGAACCGATCTGTCCGGCAAAATAAGCTAGTGTAGGTGTGCACATGCCATTTTTAGGGCATACATGTGTACCTTGCGTTTTTCAAGTAGATGTCGGTATGGGGCGCCATGCCGGGCCCATGTACACACCCAACCTAGTATTATTTGATGGGCCTCGATATGCATGTCTCAGTCTCGAGCAAAACCTGAGTGGAATCCCGGGTAAACACTGAAAAAGTAGCTTTATTAAAGTAACTTTATTAAAGTAGCTTTAATAAATTAAGCAATCATGACACAACGTATGTGTTGGCTAAATGAGAACATGACACTTGTCCTCTCATGATGAAAAAGTAACCTTGCCTTTAGAGTTGTTACTACCAGAGAGTGACACCTAGTGCAAATGGTCAGGGAAATCTATCGGTTTTCTACTCGATCACGTACTTGACTTTCTGAACACCGAATTGAGAATCCGGAGAAATTGTTAGGCATTTCCCTTCCACTGACAATTATAGCACCACCTAAGAGAGAGAAAAAGTGAAGACCAAAAAACAAGTAACACGTGTCACCGGAGAAATAGGCATTTCCCTTCTCCTGACAATTAGGCATTTCCCTTCCCTTCCATCTATTCTCTCTAATGTACTCTATTTATAAATAACAGTATAAATGGAAAGAACAATGCATATATGATATATTTATTACTTTTAACTAACATTTTGAATTGTATGATTTTGACGGTTATTCCTTATAAAAAAAAAGAGTGGAGTAATATTTGAAAGGGAAAAAGACACTTAAATACCACTTGAACTTTAAAATATCAAATCAGTGATTTTCCAAAAAACTAAGTTATCAATTGATATACTCTTTTTGTCAAAAAAAAAAACCAATTTAAAATTTTAAAATATAAATAATATTTAAGTATCTTTTTCTCTATTTAAAATGGAGCCTTGCTGTTTTAAACTGGATATTTCGGGCTGAAATCTCATTGGCCACTAAGTCACTATGGCCATTATCTAAAGCATCTCATTGCTCCGTTACAATTTGATTTTTCTCAATCAGAGACCTTTTGGCTACACATCTACCACATGTCTGAACATTTCTGCTCTATTTCCCTAGAACTTGTCATATCGGAATTTTTTCTTCCTTCTGTGTAGGTAAAGTCTTTGTCCTATTATTTCTTGGTTGTATTTACAAGCCACTTATTGCATGTTTCACTAGAATGAATTATGAAAAACCTTTAATTTTATTAATTTTATCTTAATATTTAATAACTTCACAACTTTTACTCTATTTAATATAGGACCATACTTATATTAAGTTCCTTACATCCATTACATCAAGTTCTTCAATCACACATGATCATATGTCCTATTTTTTTTCATATGGATTTATAATTAAATGATAATAATTCAAAAATATGACACATAATTATATGTGAGAACTTAATGAAATGGATATAAAGAACCCGACTTAAGTATTTTCCTTTAATATACTCTCAAACCCAAAAGCACCAAATGTATAAAATAATAAATGAAGAGTAAAATTAATTTTTAAATAAAAATTATTTCAGAAAAGCTGACAGATATTATTTTTATTTCATATTTTTTATAAATTAAAATTATTTTTAATAAAATTAAAAAAAAACTTATATTTAAATAGTTTATATGAGATCTGAATAGTAGATTTTGGTGTTGATCGCTTTTTCAAGAGGCTTGCTGCTTTCCGCGCAATTCCCTTGAAATCCCAACTGAACAAACTTTCCAACTTGGAGAAATGAAACGAGAAATTTCTGTCCTCTTTCCGCCTTAAATGAGCATGTGCTTTTGCAGGCACTATGACAAGTAAAAGAGGAGACATATTGCCCGGCAAATTCTGATATATTCAACGGATCGTACTATAGTTCATTGTAGGCCACAAGTTTTTGAACCCAGTGAAAAAGCAAACAACCACAAAGCATAAATCAATAATTCTTGGTTCAGTGTGAACATCCCAAATTTTAAGACTAGAAACTTTTGAATAAATCTAATTCAAGTGGAGTGTTAAATTCTGATTTAGTAAGTATCTCAGTAAGATATAATTTTATTCCCTATAATTCCTTTATACCCTTAGAGGTATTAAAGAGCAAAAGGAAAGATAAAAAAAAAGTAATTAGAAGTCACACACAACGTAGTTATGTTAGAACACAAAGTAGTATTGCTGCCGGCAAAATTCTTGATGTGACAGTTGTGTTTGTTTGATATTTTTCAATGGGAAAATGATGTCTAAAAATTCTAAAACTTTCCATAATACAAGTAGACTTATCAATCTTTAATTTGATAGGTCATATAAGTCATTTGGAGCTGTACACAAGGAGATATGTATTTTTGAAGTTAGCCCAGTGAAACAGGAGATTTTCTGCGGGAAGTGTGAGCTTCCAATTGGCTAAATGCTATATTTTTCCTTAAAACTAGATTTAATAAGGGTCACATATCCTTTGAAACCACCCCAATAGGATGTCTATACAATTAGATATGAATTTTTAAAGTTTGGTGAAAATTCTGTCAAGTTTTTCACTATGTGCGAAAATCACAAAAATGTAAGAGTAAAATGGTCATTTGACCAATAAAGTCAACAACCATTTATTTTTCCCTTTAATTGAGATGAATTATGGCTGAAATAGGGAGCAAGAAAGGGAAATAGAATTATTTTGTAATATTAAACAAAAATATATATTTTAAACTAGTGAGAAACTAAGAATATGCCACTTGTAAAGCAACCTAAACCATTGTATTAAGTCATCATCTTTTCCATTTCTTCATTCTCATTCCAGTGCAAAACTGATCAGCAAAGAGGAAAAGAGAGGGCTGAAATGTGAAGACACAAAGAGCACACCAAGAGCAAGGGCTTTCCAAAATATAAGGTAAAACTTGCAAAATCTTGTGATTCTTGCTTCCTAACCCCTCTATAACCTCTTCTAATCACTTATACTCCTTTGGAACCATGATTTTCAAGACAAAATCAAGAGAGAGGAGAGAGTAAACAGTGACACTTTAGAGAGAGAAAGCCAAGGAATCTAAGATAAACTCGAGAACCTAGCTTCTTTTATTGATTCTTGATGATTCTTGGTAGTTGTTGATGTTGTTGTGGTTGTTTTGGCTTGATTTGTAATTTTGGGAAGCTCAAACCCTAAGGAGTTATGTTGCCCAATTTTCTAATAATCATGGGGGAAATATGTTTAAGTGATTAAACATGGGATTAGAAGTGAGAAGGAAGTGATTAATTAAGTGAAATCATGAAACTTCCATTTTTTCCCAAAAATTTCCAGATTTGTTCCAGCAGCTGTTTCATGGTGTTAAAGCTATATTTTTGTGTTTTTAATGATTCTATTGGGTTTATAATGGAAAATTGTATAGGGTTCATGTAGACCGCGAAGTGAGAAAATCCCTAAAATGCGAAATGACCAAACTACCCTTAAAACCCTAAGTTAGGGGCTGCCAAGGGTAATTTCATAATTTGATCCTGATTTTGACTAATCTGAGGTTAAAAATGAATTATATACACAAAATTTTGTAGGATCAGCATGGGTCATGATTTTTGGAATAGTACAATTTGACCGGGTACAAAGGAGTCTAGACTGGGTTTCTAGGGGTATTTTTGTAATTTTGTAGTTTTGAATCAAGATAACCAACACCATGAGTTTAGAATGAGTTATAAATAAATAATAACTCATATATCCTAAATTTGTAATTTTAGGATATACCGATAGGCCGAGCCGGATACGGAGCGAGACCGACTGACAGGCAAGGAAAGGGCGTTCCAGGTAGTAACTTCTTCTTACATATATTATGTGATTCCTATTATGTTTTATATGTCATTCACTGTAACATGAGCTAGTGTCTTTGACGCCCAATCTTTCATGTTGTGGTCAGTGACCCAACATGGGCGCTAAGTAGACCAAGATGCAGATATATAGTTTGGCCTTGGGCAAGTATACACATAATTTCGATCATCTTACATGACATGACATAGCATATCTATTTTCGCATTCTATATGTTTTGAAAGTATGTTACTACTGAGATTCTCCGAATCTCAGCTTTTGCATAAACATGTAAAGTTTCTAGCAGCAGGCAGCGGCTCGAAGGAAAAACAATAATTTTTGGCAACTGGAGGTTTCAGGCCAGTACGAGATAAGGCGTTGGTTATCTGAAGACATTTCTATTTATTTAAGGTTTGTTTTTATTCTGTACACCCTATGGGCAACTTTGTATGTAATCACGTAATATTGTTTCAATATATTAGTATATTTATGCTATTTCTATGTGCCCACCGAGCTACGCTAATGCTACTCTGAGCAATATCAATAATAAGACGAGGTCTTATATTTTTGGTATCAGAACAGTGGTTCTGGCCATAGGATGGTATACTAATACGCTTGATTATACAGTGACGGGAACAATGAAGTGAATTACTTCAGTTGGTTCACAATCAAGCCCCTAAAAGGAATAGACAAGCCTAGTGAAACAGTGAATACACCGGAGGGAGACTAGTGTCATAATACCATCCTGAGGGTGGTATAAGAATGTTGTAGGACCTGATAAAACGGGTATAACCAAGGCTAGTGCATTGGCTACACCTTGGAATAGTATCACCTATGAGTTCGTCTCTCATGGATGACACTAATAAGCTATAAACATACCTCTAGGTGGAATTCAGGGAACGAGTCATAGGGTATGTATCTGAGTGCATGTACCAGCACTGATATATAGCCCCCACACAATATTTTAATGCTCGGAGTCAGTAGGCACGATTTTTAAGGCAAGGTTAGTCACAGGGTATTGGTAGCCGAAAGTAGTTAAAGCCGGAATTTGCATTTTCGCACCGATACATGAAAGTTAAGCGTGCTCAATCCAGGAAAATCTCAGGATAGGTGACCCCCTGAGAAGTTATATGAACATGTTATGTCATGTAATGCAAAGGAGCAAGAACACGTTATACAATAGGATAGAGGCTGTATGTAGTTACAGGTTTTCCTTATCTACTGTAAACCCTTGTTGCATGTTATTACAGAAGTACTTGTGTACCCAGCACAATGAGAAATGACCGATATGCCCTCAAGTTATGGGGGAAATTTAAAATTTTTTTATTAAAGGTTTAAAACCATGATTAGAAGTTCCCAAATGACACAAAGAATGATTAGAGGCATAGAGATGATGAAATAAGCATTGATATTTAATTTGAACCATTTTTGTTGCAATGAGTACTGCTCAGAAAAAATGTATTTAATGAGGTTATGAAAACTCGAGGCATAGAAATTGTTTGAGGTTTCTCTAAGCTAACCAATGACCTTTAGTAATCTTATGTGGATAAAGGCATATAGCTATGATATGCAGTAATGCATGATGAGTAGTGATTATGCCATATATTGATCTTAAAGGATCCGATTTGTTGATACTGAAGGTTGAGGATAGGTTTAAAACAGATCTAAGCTAAAATAGTGCTTAGGTCACAATGCGATTAAGGTTGCACTGTGGTTCTATTTCATGAAGGAAATTTGAACCTTGTGAATCTCACAAATGATGTTGAACCTTCAGTAGTGATTAAGGATATTACTCGAATACTGTGAAGGTGAGAATAGGCACAATTGATCTTGATTCTTTGTTAATATGCCTATTGGGTACAATTGAGGAAAGTTATTTCCGATTCATATGAAATTAAGGTAGTAAAACAAGTACAAACATTAGTGTAGCCCCACCTATATTATACTTAGCAATATTCATTTGGGGTTTAAACAGATGTCAAAGGAGGCTTATACAGAACTCCCATTAGATCATCTTGATATTGTTAGCTCTTATGAGGAAATAACACAGCAGAGTGGCATAGCGGAAGCATAGTGAATCTATGCACAATTCTTGTGAGTTGCAAGAGAGGTCATTATCGCACCTGTGTGATCATCCCAAATCGCAATAAGACTTGTGTGTTCTACAATAATGTAACCTGTGTGGCATACAGTGATTTGATTGGTGAGATCAGTAGTGACACAACATACGTGGTATGTAGTATTACTTGTGTGGTGGTCAGCAATGAGGCAGCCCATCAGAGCATGTTATTCAACCTCATGATCGGGGGCTTTTACCCCGACATGACCAGGTGCCTTGGGCATCTAGGATGATCCTGAGCTCTTGGTTGTCATCGTTGAAAGGCGGGGCGTAAAATATGCGGCTGAGGCAGTGTGGCCAACAATGTTACATCCAGCGTGATGTACAGTAATATTACCCATGTAAACCTGTGTGGTTTGCAAAAACATCACTAGTATGGTATACAGTGACACCACCTATGTAGTCTATAGTCACACGATCTGTATGGTTATTGTGACATATGTGAACAAAGATCGGGATGAGCCCTAGAGCAGTAGGGCATAGTAGTGGTGAATACCTCTTAAAAATACGATGTTAATAATCCCAGATCCATCAATGACCTTTGTGGTCTATATAAATGCGAGCAAACATGGATTGAGATGTATTTGATGCAGTAGATCCAAGTAGTGGCATATGCATCATAACGAATGTAGTCTCACAAAATTAATTTCCTCACTCGTGTTTTAGAGCTAGAAACAATGATGTTGAGTCGAGAACATGAGACAAGTACATATAGGTTGATGCCTGTTCCGGACATAGTGCACACAACATGATCAGTAAGGGTCAAATAGTAATTTGATCCTGAACAATGTGTCAAACCCCGCAGAATTTAGACATTTCATTAAGCATCATTGCATAGTTCAAACAAGAAAACATAATTTATACAAATATACTGATACATGTTTCTTGATTATAATACAGGAAACTAAAAAGTATTAGTAAGTTATATATTACATCCTAAAAATTTAGTAGCCTATACTATACTGAGCACCGAGATAACTTCATCAACTGCTTGTCTTCAATCTTTGTATTCGACATTCTTCTTGCCTTTGAAATTGCTATTCTTAGCTGGATAATTTGTTTATAGGAAAGGAACGAGATTCGAACGAATCTCAGTAGTAACCAAAAAATCATTCATATAAAAAGCAAATAGGAAACATGCAATGCAGCATTTATCATGATGCAACAATCAAAATGCCTAAGCCTATCTGACAATGCTCAGGAAACAAATGATGATTTTTTTCGGATCAAAATGATCATTTGTTCCTGATCTGCAAAAATCATATCATAATGTGATCACAACAACAACTTGGAGTAGGCCTACACCTATCCCTACTCATCATAACTTGGAGCAGGTCAATACCTGTCCGTACATATCAAGTGACTCAACTGGGTCCACCTGGCCACATAGTACCTCAAAGGTCCTATGGGGTTGTTTAACACATCATCCACACCCAGAGAGTATCAACATCACATGCAATACATTGAAAAGATCATGAAAATCATCACATATTAACATTCACATAATATATGAAAGATAAAGTTACTACCTTGTTACCTTTCCTTCTCTAGTCTATTTGGCTTTGAGGGTCCCGCAAAACAGATATCGAATCCTAAAATTGATCAAAGTAGTTGCAATTAACTACTATTTAAGTTTATTCCACTTAGAAATTTATAAATTTAGCATTTTCTTCAAAATCACAAAATTTACCAAATTGCCCCTGGGAACCCAGTCCGGCCCCGATATTTTGTACTTTTCCAAAAATTACAACTTAGGTCCATTTCACATATTTTCATATGTAAATCTCATATTTGACCTTAGATCAGATCAATTCCAACTCAAATTACAATTTTACCCTTGATAGCCTAGCTTCGGGTTTTAAGGGCAAAATCGTCATTTCACAATCCAGGGCTTTTCACACTTCGCACTTTTCATGAACCCTACACAATTTTCCCTTATAAACATCATGGAACCATTAGAATCATGAAATTCCAATCCTAACCCTCATTTTTGGGAATATTCATGATTTTTGGGAAAAATTAGATTTTTCTTATTTTAACCCTTAAAACACCTTCTTGTTACTTGTTTCTCCTTGTTTAATCATCCAATCATCATTTTAACATAACTAATGGAAATTTGGGTAACATTTTCCCTTAGAAAATGGACATCCCAAATTAAAAAAAACATAAAAAAGAATCCAAAATCCAGCCAGAATACAGTTATAACTAAGTTATCGTTAAGAATCTCAGGGTTTGAGTAACTTACCTCACTTCTTCCTCTTGTTCTCCCTTGGCTGAAACTTTATCCATTTCTCCTTGAAGTTTTTATTGATTAAATAGCTATTTCAAGAAGGCATGGAGGTTTAGGAGAGTTTTCTAATACTATAACACAGGATTGAGCAAAGATTTCAGCATGCTTACCTTATATTTGTGCTTGGGACTTTATTTCCTCTTCTTCCTCCTATTTCTCTCTAGTTCCCTTCCTTTCCTTCTTCTTTTCTCTTCTTGGCCGACCAAAGCTCCTTTTATAACTATTATGCAGAATTTTGTTTTTTGGAAATCTCTAGACATTAGCATGGCATCTTCCTATTGGCTCTTAATTTCTCACTTTGTAAATTATATCTTTGATAAATAATTAATTATGTAATATTTTCCTCATGAGCCATATGTCCCATTATCTTCAGAAATTAATAAAAAAATTTATAGATTATATTTATTTGGTTAAAATGATCATTTTGCCCTTGCAATTTCGCAATATTCAGAAAAATTCACAGAATTGTCACCAAACTTTGAAAATTCATATCTAATTGTGTAGATATCCAATTGGGGTGATTCCAAAGCCTATGTAATATTTATTAAGTATATTTTTAGGAAAAAAATTTAAACTTTAGATAATTTGAAGGTCACTATTCCCATAATTTTTATTTTTGAAACCTGTCCCAGAAAAATGTCAGATTAGCTGGGCAAGATTCAAAAATTGACTTCTCCTTGTACACAAATCCAAAAATTCAATATAACCTATTAAATTAAATCTTATCATGTCTACTTTCATTCTGGAAAATTTTAGAATTTTTGGAGGTCATTTATTAATTTGAAAGTGTCACACAATCCAACTGCCTCAACAGGAAATTCACCAACTAACTTGTTTAATAACTATTTTGTCATATGTAATCTTATTGACTTCACTTTTCTCCTTATATGTTCTTTTATCATGAAACACCATAATAGCTACATGATATTTAATGATAATTATTTGAGACATTACACAATGCATGTAATACAACTAATAAGGGACAAATAGTCATTTGATCCCAGACACCGAAAAGGCAAGCGTAGTAAAAGACAGTCATATTTATAGAGAGGTCAATTGGCAGTAAGACCTAGTGTACATGTTTGTACAGGGCAGTAAGACCAGAATATTTAATGTGACAAGAGTAGAATGATTTAAGGCGTAAGGCTAACTACACCGGGCGATGTCCTGACAAGGCATTAAGGCATAGAGTTACTAGCGAATTGAGTGTCCACCGATTGAAGGACCTGTTGGATTAGTATATCCATAGGTTAGTAACTTTCGTAGCAAACAAAAATGTGTCAGACTAAGAACAGAGGCAATAATACCCGACGTGCATGTTTGCATGAGGTAGTGTCCCTAGGCAATAAGACCTGACGAGCACTCTATGCTATAGTGAGCAAGGTACACAATAAGGTTAGTAGGGATGAGCAAACGGTTAATCCTGAACACCAATAAACAAATAGGCAATGAGGCCTAACAGATGAACAACATAGCAATGGGGGTGTGAGTACCCACACAATCAACAGTATATGATGTCCAAAATTTCGAGGACGAAATTTAATTGACAGGGGGAGAAATGTAACATCCCAAATTTTGGGACTATAGGCTTGAGAATAAGCCTAACTCAAGTGGACTGCTAAACCCTGATTTACCAAGTGTCCCAGTAAGAAACAAATTTATTCCCTAAAATTCCTTTATACCCTTGGAGGTATTAAAGAGCATAGGGAGTGACAAAACAAAGTAATTAGAGGTCACACATAACATAATTATATTAGAACACAAAGTAGTATTGCTACCGGCGAAATTCCTGATGTGACAGTTGTGATTGTGTTATATTTTTCAATTGGAAAATGATGTATAAAAATTCTGAAAATTTCCATAATAAAATTAGACTTATCAATCTTTAATTTGATAGGTTATATAAGTAATTTGGAGCTGTACACAAGGAGATATGTATTTTTGAAGTTAGCCCAGTGAAACAGGTGATTTTATGGGGCAACTTCCAAAAAAATTTTGGGAAGTGTAAGCTTTCAATTAGCTAAAGGCTATATTTTTCCTTAAAACTAGATTTAATAAGGGTCACATATCCTTTAGAACCACCCCAATTGGATGTCTATACAATTAGATATGAATTTTTAAAGTTTGGTGAAAATTTTGCTAAGTTTTTCACTATGTGCGAAAATCACAAAAATGTAAGGGTAAAATGGTCATTTGACCAATAAAGTCAACAAACATTTATTTTTCCCTTTAATTGAGATGAATTATGGCTGAAGAAGGGAGCAATAAAGGGAAATAGAATTATTTTGTAATATTAAACAAAAAATATATATTTTAAACTAATGAGAATATGCCACTTGTAAAGTAACCTAAACCATTGTATTACGTCATCATCTTTTCCATTTCTTCATTATCATTCCAGTGCAAAACTGATCAGCAAAGAGGAAAAGAGAGGGCTGAAATGTGAAGACACAAAGAGCACACCAAGAGCAAGGGCTTTCCAAAATATAAGGTAAAACTTGCAAAATCTTGTGATTCTTGCTTCCTAACCCCTCTATAGCCTCTTCTAATCACTTCTACTCCTTTGGAACCATGATTTTCAAAACAAAATCAAGAGAGAGGAGAGAGTAAACAGTGACCCTTTAGAGAGAGAAAGCCAAGGAACCCAAGGTAAACTCAAGGACCTAGCTTCTTTTATTGATTTTTGATGATTCTTGGTAGTTGTGGTTGTTTTGGCTTGATTTATAATTTTGGGAAGCTCAAACCCTAAGGAGTTATGCTACCCAATTTTCTAATAATCATGGGGGAAATGTGTTTAAGTGATTAAACATGGGATTACAAGTTAGAAGGATGTGATTAATTAAGTGAAATCATGAAACTTCCATTTTTTCCCAAAAATTTCCAGATTTGTTCCAGCAGCTGTTTCATGGTGTTAAAGCTGGATTTTTGTGTTTTTAATCATTCTATTGGGTTTATAATGGAAAATTGTGTAGGGTTCATGTAGACCGTAAAGTGAAAAAAGCCCTAGAATGTGAAATGACCAAACTACCCTTAAAACCCTAAGTTAGGGGCTGCCAAGGGTAATTTCATAACTTGGTTATGATTTTGACTAATCTGAGGTCAAAAATGGATTCTATACACAAAATTGTGTTGGATTAGCTCGGGTCATGATTTTTGAAATAGTACAATTTGACCGGGTACAAAGGAGCATAGACTGTGTTTCTAGGGGTATTTTTGTAATTTTGCAGTTTTGAATCAAGATAAACAACACCGTGAGTTTAGAATGAGATATGAATAAATAAAGTCATATATCCTAAATTTGTAATTTTAGGATATACCGATAGGCCGAGTCGGATACGGAGTTGGACTGATTGACATGCAAGGAAAGGGCGTTCCAGGTAGTAACTTCTTCTTACATATATTATGTGATTTCTATTATGTTTTACATGACTTTCACTCTAACATGAGCTAGTGTCTTTGACACACCAATCTTCCATGTTGTGGTCAGGGACTCAATAGGGGCGCCAAGTAGACCAAGGTGCAGACATATAGTTTAGTCTTGGACAACTGTACACATAGTTTTGATCATATTACATGACATATCATAGCATATCTATTTTTGCATTCTATATGTTTTGAAAGTATGTTACTACTGAGATTCTCTGAATCTCACCCTTTCCATAAACATGTAAAGTTTCCAGCAGCAGGCAGCGGCTCGAAGGGCAAAACAATAATTTCTGGCAACTTGAGGTTTCGGGCCAATACGAGATGAGGCGTTGGTTATCTGAAGACCTTTCTATTTTTTTAAGGTTTGTTATTATTCTATACACTCTTTGGGAAACTTTGTATGTAATCAAGTAATATTGTTTCAATATATTAATATATTAATGTTATTTCTATGTGCTCACCGAGCTACGCTAATACTACTCTGAGCAATATCAATAATAAGACGAGGTCTTACACAGTGTGTGTTTGGATTAGTTTTAGAGAATAATTTTTACGATTTATGAGGTAAATATGTGAGTGGAGTTTTATCTTGATTTACGAAATATAGCTTCTGAAACCACAATTTGGTGTGTTCAATCTCATATGCATTATTATAACAACTACTACTACCCCTTTCTTTAGCAAAAAAGTTTGATAACTAACTTTAACATATTAATATAATTATTTAAACTAGTTATTTATAAAAATATATATATTAGTTTTTCTAAAATACACTTTTTAATCAAATGTACTGGGAATTCCCTTTATATGGGTAATTAATAGTGATACTTTAAAAATAAAATGATAAATTTAAGAGACAAAATGAATTATGGTCTTATATTTAGGACAAAAATAAATCTCTTATTTAAATCTTATATTTAGGACTAGAGTTACTAATACTACCTTTGGTCCTTTATAATATCTACTTAACTAATTTAGATAGATTAAGGAAATTAGATAAATTAGTTATTGTAAAATATATGTGCTAGTTTCTTCAAAATACCTCTTAAATCATTTGCATTAAGCTACCTCTTGAAGCAAACTCTCTTAGCTTGTGTAATCATTAGGGAAAGTTTAGGAAAAAAGGATAAACATGGGGACAAAGTAAATTGAGTTTTTATATGTAGGACCAACTTCAAACCCTAACTAGCCTTATATGAGGGGCTAGAGATAAATAATTAGTATTATTTTCATTCCTTAATATAAGATTTAGTTGATTAATTTGGCTAGATTAAGATAATTATTTATATTAGTTATTTGAAACAAATATAAGTTAATTTACCTAAAATACCACATTTTGTCATGATTACTATTGATAGAAATTCCTCAATATGTGTAATCAAATAGATATTTTAAAAAAATATATATAAATTTAAGAAATAAAGTGAATGGAGCCCTTATATTTTGAACCAAATACAACTCCCCACTAATTTTTATATTAGGATTTGAAGGTAGTAATGATAATGTATTCAAGTCAATGTCGGGGGGAGGGGGGAGGCGTTAATCTTAGTGAGGTGAAGTTCTGAACTCCTAAATGAGGAAAATTGACAAATGCTATTCTGTACATGATGATATTAAATTATTAATTTCCTTAATTTTTTGAATTATCTAACTACATCTAATATGTAGAATTAAAGAGAATATTATATATTAAATGATATTTTAAAAATCATTATCCGTTTATTATAAAAAAACTTAATGGTTAAGTTTGTCAATTCATTCGATTGAGAAAAATTACTTTAATTTTTGGATTGCAAACCTTCATCTTGTCCTAAAATTATAACTTTAAAATGTGAACAACGACTATTATCAGACCATATATTTACTTTCTAGTTGATTTTTATTCCTTCCATATATATATATATATATTACACGTCGCTCTAGAGGTTAATTTTTATTTCAGTTTATAATTTTTTTGACTTTGAATTTTAGTTTATAATTGATATATTTAAAATTTAGGGAAGATACAATTCTACCCATAAATATTTCTCCTTAGATCCCATATTTTGATGATAACATAGTTTAAAAAGATATTACAAAAGGTTTTAATGATAAATAAAAGGTTTTGAACAAGCAAGAGATGATTTTCTGAGATGCACTCGAGTGATATGGTTTTATTAACTAGAGTAATCAAAGCATAAAATCTGTGTTAGACCGAATGGTAAAGTTTCTTATAAGCATTCTTATGAAAGAATAACTATATCTAAATAGCTATCACCATAATTGAAAAAACTATGTTTAGAACAATGATTTTATAAAGGGAAATCACTCGAGTGATCGCTCGAATAATGTTCTAAGATCACTCAAGTTACCATCTGAGTAATAGCTTAAATCTTATCACTAGCACACTACTCAAGTGATATGTTCTAGTGATACTTCTCTATAAGGTTTTAAAGAAACATCATTTGAGTGATCCCTCGAGTGATGACTTTGAATCACTCGAGTGATGTGTCAAAGAATATTACTAGCACAACACTGCAGTGATCCTAAAAGTGATCTCATGTGGAAATTTTTCTAAGTGAAGATCACTCAAGTGATGGATTCCTGGAAAATATAGCATCATCTTATAATTTTCAAAGTCATTGATTGTTCATAAAATTCAATACTTTTACTTCTCTTCATTCTAATATTTCACTACATTAGTATATAAAGTATTTTCCAGGTGAACACTAAAGAAATCATTTGAAAAGAAGAAAAAGTGACTTTATGTCAGAAGTATTACATACAAGCAGAGTTTTCAATTGAGACATTCTCTTTGCTCCAACAATTATTTTCTACACACAAAGAAGGTTTAGAGGAAGCAACGATACTCTAACGGATAAATAAAATGCTCACAACGGTCATTTATTACATTCAAACTATATATACAGAAGCATTTAAATCAGAGCAATTGCCGAACTGTAAAACATTCAGTTTAGCTTTTAGTACTCTGTCTTCATTTATTATTCTCTTTATATCTTGTACTTCTTATTGAGAAAACTCAAGGTTATGGAACCTTGAGCCAGGTATTGGTGTACATTGTGTAAGGGAGAGTGAGTGTTCGATGAAGGAACTTGTAGCCTACTGAATCTGGGAAACTATAGTGAAAATCTCAGAGGCACTCAGAGGACTGAGAACTGGACGTAGGTCAAAGAGGTTATGACCAAATAAGTAGAATCTCTGGTGTACACTTGAGTGATATTTTCTTAACTCTTAACTCTATTTTAATTTTTGTTAATTAAGGTTAAAATTTTTATTTTCACCTAATTCACCCCCTCTTGGGTGAAACGCCTATGCTAACATTTGACATTAGAGTGCAGGTCTTCTTGTTTAGGTATAACAATCTAAGAAAGATCCAATGGCAAGTGTAAACCCCCTTTTAATTGGTAAACTTCACATACTATTATTAGAGTATCACACTACACCTCTCTACTTTTACCAGTATACTCAATGGGCTTTGATCATGAAATTTCCCTATCTAAATCCAATTACAACACTCGGGTAGGCTTACCGTTTGTTACATAAAGTAAATCAAACAAACTATTTGGTATTATGTACATTACTAGTATACTAGTCTTACTTTGACTATATTCTTACATACCAAAACAAGTTTAGCTATAGATAACCAACAGAACAACTAAATTCATTTGCTTGATCTTCTAGCTATCTGCAATTACCTTTTTGCCCTTTGAGCCACTGGCTACCACTGTATGTTAGTTTTGGGAAAGGGTGAGATTCACAAGAATCTTAGCAGTAACAATAAATACTCATAACATATGCAAGTTCACAAAGCATTCCAAACAAACCATTATATATAAATAGCAATAAGCAATCAGAAATTCATAATAATGGACCCGTTGGTCTACACTACACAGTTGGCATTCTAGGTCTTATAGCCCAGGGATACACCCCATGCAACTGAGCATATCGGACCTTACTGCTCCATCATATCGCTCAATCTTATGGCCCTATTTAGGGTAGCCACGATACAGTATCACTCGGTCTTATAGACCTATCTAAGGTTGCCCCTATACAGTATTGCTCAATCTTATGGCCCTATTCAGGGTTGCCCATATATAATGCTGAACAATAAATTGTATCACCTAGTCTTATTGCCTCAGTACAATATTAACACATTGCTGAAAGCATTTCACAAATATGGCATATACAAATGGTAAAAACATACATGTTGAACAAGACATAATATATGAGAGTAAGAGTTACTACCTGTTAACCTTTCCAGTAACTTATCCTTGTCTACCAGTTTCTTGGTCGATTCAAGAAAAGGTCGAAGCCTATAGTACCAAATGCATGAATAAATGAGTCATTACTTATCCCAATTCTATTGACACAGATATTATTATATATTTCTTTGACCCATATCTCTTTGGTCCTTTATTTGACTTTTGTTAATTATCTTTAATACTTTCCTTACTCTATGTCAAACACAAAATGTGTTTTCATTCACTTATGATTTGGGTCTCTATTGTGGTCATGCTAGGCTCTAAAACATGTCTCTACTATTCGGATCCATACTTATCACAATTTACCTTTAATACCACAAATTCGTAGGTTTTTCCCTAGCTGCTAGGTTTGTCAATCAACTTTGAAAATTCATAACTTAATCTAGAAAATTCTAAATGAGGTGGTTCTAGTTTTTAAGAAAATATCTTTAAGTATATTTTAAAGAAAAAATATCTTCCCCTACCAATTATATGCACAAAATTCTAGAACCTTGACTAAATCCTCACTGCCATAGAAATCATTTCAGATTTAGTGTCTAACTGTAACAAATCATATCTTACAATCTACTAACCCAAATAACACATGTTATATATCAATTTAAAGTTTAAGATATCTACTATCAATACAGAAAATATCATGATCATTGAAAAAATTTTACAGATTCAAATCAGGCCAATAACAATCTGCCTTTCAAAACCAAAAACTTGCAGCACTAAACCTGAAGTTCCTCATTTAGGGTTTTTCTTATCTAATCACCCAAAAATCATAACCACACCTTAATCCCACACAATTTTTCATGTTAAACACATTGGAAACCTTAAAAACACCAAAATCATATTCATCCTTGAATTCCTAGTATGGACGAAAATTTCCCTAAGTTACCACAACAGAATTTTTCACAAATTCAACCATCAAACTTGCTAAATATCATCATCAAGCCTTAATTAATAACATATTTGAAATCACAAGAGCATCAAACCCTAATTTCACTATTCATATAGAAATTTAGAGTCACTATAACTTCATGAAATCTTCATAAAACATCAAGATATCATACTTAAATCCAAGCTTATGCTTACTTCTACATGATTCTACAATCGATTCGTGATTTTGGCAGCACCTCAACTTTAGAGACAACATCAAAAACCTCTTATTGAAAATCTAAAACTGTAGAAAGATATTTCTTGATGAGTAGAAGAAGGTTTGTGAAGGGTCTATCGGCTTAAAAAGTGAATTCGGGCTTGAAATCAGACAAGAAAGCAAAGAACACTTAAACTTCTCTCCTCTTTCTTTTTCTCTTGAGTTTTCTCTATTTCCCCCTATTTTATGTAGGCTAAATGAAATCTTAAATAGATTAGAGGGTGATGGATGCTCCTTTGATCTCATTAGTCAAGTTGTAAAATCTCATGGTGCGAGACGCTCCTTCCTAAAAATATGACTGGCTAACTCATCAGAGAATTCATCCGAATTGCCTAAGAGATGTTAGGAAAAAGGACATATGTCAAAATATCATTATTCTCTTTCATCTCTCATCTTAACTAAATTCATTACTAGGGAGATAAAGTTTGGTTATTTCATCTAACTTTTACTATCGGTATCAGGGAAAGTTGGACACTGCCTCGATTAGAGACCCATAAGCTATCATGGCCTTTAGACATGTGCCACCTTAGGCTAGGTGGCGTCTCTTCATGGTGCCAACCCGGAATTTGAAAATGAGGTTACGGCTTCTCATGGTTCCAACCCAAAAGTTTCTTTAATAAAGCTACTTTATGTAGAGTTACTTGGTTTTGCGCTACGTGTCTATAGAGTATACTCAATTTAGCGCCATGTGTCCCTGTAGGTTCAACAACACAAAAAGTATCCCTCTAGGCCTTAAGATAGTACCACATATGCTTATGGCTCCAGGAGTTGCCGAGTGTATACCGGTGTCTCTCAGAAAACGTTGACTATCCGTGTAGGCATTAGTAAATGGAGCCAATTTTAGTTAAATGCCATAAAGATGGCACCTTTTGTATGTCTTCAAGAAGACATCAAATGTCCTCATATAATATACACTGATATCTTCCATCCAATTTTTACACATTTCGAGTAATACTGGTTGCAGAATTTTTAGTATGTTACAACAAGCATGGATAAAGGAATACTTCTTAACAAAGCTTTAATTACTAGACCTTTAGGCTTTAATGAACACTTCTATTTCTGGAAAGTGAAGTTTAGAGTATCTGTAATGGCTACAAAATATAGACTCTGGGAGGTTATTCAAAATGGGAATTACATACCCATAAAAATTGTAGAAGGATAACCAGTCCCTAAGTCACTAGTAGAATTTGATGAAAATGATAAAAAGCTCGTGACTCTCAACAGGAAAGCGACCATGATGATCCAAAGTACCTTAAGTTAAAAGGAGTATTTCAAGATTTTCACACTTCTAACGGCAAAAGAAATGTGACAAGCCCTCAAAATATCCTGTAAAGGAACTTCAAGTATAAAAGAAAACCAGATCAATACTCTTGTTACAGAATTTGATATGATCTAAATGAAGTCAGGTAAGTCAATAGCTGAGTTTGAGCTCAGGTATACACATCTTGTAAATCAACTTAGTGCACTTAGGAAGTTTTATGATCAAAATACTCAAGTGAGGAAAATATTGAATATTCTTTCTAAAGAGTGAGAGGCTAAAGTCACAGCAATAAAGGAAGCTAAAGGCGAATCAATGTAATTAGTAGCTTCTATATTAAGAAGTCTCTCTGAATATGAGAGAAAATTAAAGTTCAAATAAGAACTAAAAGAGATGGATGATAAGAAAAAGAAAAGCCTAGAACCAAACATGATAAAGGAAGAAAAAGACCAAGAGGATGAGGAAGGTCAAGGATTTAGAAACTTTCAGAAAGGAGGAACCAACAACAAAAAGGAGACCAAGGAACATATCATTTGTTATGAATGTAGAAAGTCAGGACATATCAAGTTTGAATGCCTAGAACTTCAAAAGAACAAAGAAAAGAGAAAAAGGAAAATTCTTCAATAAAAAGAAAGCTTTTGTATCCGCAATATGGGGATATAGCTCCTCTGATGAAGATAGTGATGAAAAAGAAGTAACCAATATCTGTCTAGTTGCTCAAGAAGAGTCAGGAGAGAAAGAGCTTACTTACGATGAATTACATTCTGAATATAATGATTTACATTTTGAGTTTATCAAAGTAGTTAAAGAATTGATTGTTTAAGAAAAGAAAAACAAAATTCTTAAAGAAAAACTTAAGGAATCTTTTGGAAAAAGTTGTGAAAACTATCCTATTTTGGAAAAAAATTGTTGATCTCACTAAAACTCTTAAAAAATTCAATAAAGGCAATGTGATAGTAAATGTCATCTTAAAAACTCAACGTTTTGTAAATGATTGGTCTGGTATTGGTTATGATCCCAAAACAAACAAAAAGAAAGGAAGGTAGAAGACAAGAGGCAAAGTATATTTAAACTATTTTCAACATTCTGTACATGTATGAAATCCTTTCGCATATTGTAATTTCTGCAATAGAAAAGGATACTATACTTCCTTATGTTTTCATAAAAGGAAGGAAAAATAGGAACCTACAAATGGGTACCTAAAGGTTCACATGTTCATAAAGTGATTCATACTAACTCAAAAGGACCCAAAAGGATATGGGTACGTAAGACTTGATTGTCTTTAATTGCATATATGTTTCAAAGCATCCAGAACCAACAAATGATATATAGATAGTAGATGCTCCTAACATATGACAGGTGACTGAGAAAACTTTACTATGTTAGAGCTTAAAGAAGGTTGGAAAGTAAAATTTAGAGGAAATTAGTCTAGCAAGATAGTAAGGATAGACGAAGTAAGAGGTAATAGAGGAATTCAAGTAAAAGACGTGTACCATGTTGAAGAGCTGTGCCATAATCTTCGAAATGTAAGTCAAAGCACAGATAAAGAAAACTGGGTAATATTTGACTTAGAAGAATGCCTGATAGTAAGCAAGAAGGATTTACAAATAGAGAAGAAAAAATCAAAGCAATAAGGGAAGGTAATTGCTACACTCTTGATATTAGCAATAATGTTATTGAAAATTGTTTACTAAGTAATGTCGATGAAAGTTTGGCTTTGGTATAAAAGGATGACTCATGTCAACATGCACCGACTAGGCAATTTACTTAAAGATGACTTAGTACTTGGATTATCCAAATTAAATTTCAAAAATGATTTAGTCTGTGATGCATGTTAAAAGGGTGAACAAACAAAGTCATCTTTTAAATCAAAGAAGGAAATCACAACAATCAGATCACTTCAACTACTCCATATGGACTTAGTTAAACATGCAAGATTTTAAAGTCTTAGTAGTAATTTGTATTCATTAGTCATTGTTGGTAACTTATCTAGATTTACATAGACTATTTTCTTATCAACAAAATATGAAACTTTCAGTGAATTTATTGTATTTGTTAAGAAAGTTCAAAATGAGAAAGGTATGTCTATTGTAAGCATTAGGATAGATCATGGAGGAGAATTTGAAAATTAAGCCTTTGGGGAACACTATGACATCAATGGCATTGAAAATAATTTCTTTGCACCAAGGATACCACAACAAAATAGAGTCGTGGAAAGAAAGAATTGAGTTCTCACAGAGATGGTCAGAGATATGTTGAATGAAAAGAACGTGTCATAAGTTTTATTGGCTGATGCTATGAGCATTGCTTGCTATATCTCCAACAGAGCTTACATCATATCAAAACTTGGAAAGACACCATACTAGCTACATAAAGGAAGAAATCCGGACCTTGCTCATCTATACATCTTTGGTTATAAGTGTTTTATTCATAATAATGGTAACAATAGCCTAGGAAAATATGATCCTAAAGCTGATGAAGGAATATTCCCAGGTTACTCTAACCAAAGCAAAGCTTATAGAGTTTTTAATAAAAGAACATGTATCGTTGAATAATTAATTCATGTTGTATTCGATCCATGAAAATGAATCTACTGACAAAACTATTGACAATAAGTAGGAAATAATCATTATTCAAGAAAATAGCCAGTCTACCCCTAAGACTTCTAATCCTGAGGTTGAGAAAATTGAAAATGAAAATAAACCACATATATAAAGTCAACCTATAGCTTGGAAGTATAACAAGAGTCATCTTCTAGACTAAGTTATAGGAGACTTAATTGAAGAAGTAAAAACTAGAAGCAAAATCTTAAATGAAGTTAGTTTCTCTACATCTATTTCTGAGCTTAAACCTTCAAGCATTGATGAAGCTCTATCAGACAATGATTAGGTGATAGCAATGCAAGAAGAACTTAATCAGTTTGAAAGAAATCAAGTTTGAAATTTAGTACCTAGGCGTAAGGATCATTCAGTCATTAACACTAAATAGGTATTCAATAAAAAACTTGATGAATCTGTAATCATTACTAGAAATAAGGCAAGATTAGTGGCCAAAGGCTATAATCAAGAAGAAGGTATTGATTATGAGAAAACATATGCTCCAATAGCAAGATTGGAAGTCATATGAGTACTATTAGCCTTTGCATGCATTAAAGGATTCAAACTTTACCAAATTGATGTGAAAAGTGATTTTTTAAACGGTTATATTATGGACGAAATATACGTAGAACAACCTCCAGGATTTGAATATATGACTAAACCTTACCATGTTTTCAAACTAAAGAAAGTCTTATATGGTTTAAAATAAGTTTCGAGAGCTTGGTATGAAAGACTTATCAAATTCCTCATTGATCAAGGTTTTGCAGGGGAAAAGTCGATACAACATTGTTTATAAAAAAAGCAAAATTACATTTTAATAGTTTAAATATATGTTGATGATATCATTTTCAGTGTTACTAATGATCTTTTGTGCAAAGAATTGTCTAAGATAATGTAAGGAAAGTTTGAAATGTCAATGCTAGGAGAATTAACTTTCTTCCTAGGTTTGTAAATCAAACAAAGGAAGAACGAAATTTTTATATCTAAAACTAAATACCTAAGAGAGCTACTAAAGAAGTATGGGATGGAGCAGGCAAATAGAGCTTACATTCCCATGAGGTTAACCACTCTACTTTATGCTAATGTAAAAAGGGCAGACTATAACATCACTAAATGTAGAGGAATGATTGGTTCATTACTCTCTCTTATGGCAAGTAGACCTAATATTCGATTTAGGTTGGAATTTGTGTAAGATACTAGTCAGCACCAAAGGAATCACTTGTTGAGATGGTCAAAAGAATTTTTAGATATCTTGCCAACACATTAGAGTTAGGTATCTGGTACCGTAAAGGAGGAAATGAGTACCTTATTGCATACTCAAACTCTAACCACTAAGATTACAAAACAGACAGAAAGAGCATCAGTGGACAATTGCAATTCCTTGGAGGCTCATTAGTATTATGGTTCAATAAGAAACAAAACATAATATCTCTATAATCAACGGAAGCTGAGTATGTTGCCACCTAAAGTTTTTGTGCACAAATACTCTGGCTAAAGCAATAATTTCAAGATCTTGGTATTTACTTAAGGGAGATGCCTAGCTACTGTGACAACACTAGCACAATAAGTTTGGCAAAGAATCATATTCAATACTCTATAACTATTCATATTTGTAACATCCTTATTTTTATTTTTAAAATATAATTATAATTTGGAGATAATTATAAATTTAAAAGTGATTTTTAGAATAAGAAGAAAAGAGGGATTTGAATAAAATATTTTTAAAAAGTTATATATAAAAGATGTAATAATAAAATAATTTAAAAAAAAAATATGTGTGTGTGTCTATATTTATATGGGAGGCGCCGAACTCGGCACCCCACATTGACAATGGTAGTGGCATAAAAACAATTATGTGGTAGGTGGCATGATGAAAGGGAGGGGGGTCTTATATATACCCTAATTCGTCCTTCACTTTGTCTGTGAAGGCGAAGTAGAGATTTTGGAAGAAGGGAGTTATAAAGTCCAAATTTTTATAACTTTAGAGATTAATAAGGTACTCAAATCCTCATCTAATAACAAAACTTCTTTTATGAAAAGTGTTCTAAATAATTTTTTCTTTCCTATGATAGTAATTTTTTTGCTAGTTAGATAATATTTTAGGGATATGATTTTAAGAAAGTTTTGAGTTTTATCAATATATGACTATAGAAATGTAGAGAATAATTAATAGTTAATTTTAATCAATTTAGATTTATTATTTGGTTATGTGATTTTATAATTAATTTCTTTTATAAACAGGATATAAATTAATTCCTATAGGATGTTTTACCGATTAAAATTTGTTTAAATAATTTATTTAGATTATTGGAGGTATTATTGAGGTTTTAATCAGTTTATTTTTCTTAGATTTTAGCTATGTAAAAATATGAGTTAGGACATAATATTTAAATTAGAGTTTGATATGATTTTAATTATATGAAGATTTGAGGAGTTGTTTAATACATGGATTATACCCATATAAATTAGGAAAAAAAGAGATTTAATTGGTCTAGAAGGTTGATATTGATGATTTTATGACTATAGGTATGTTAGAAGTGAAACTTTAATTTGTAAAATTAAGTGGTTGACGTCAGAGAATAATATAAAGGCTATTTAAGGATTTTAATCAGTGATTTGGGCTCATAAGGAATGATCTATTGCTAAGGATTTTAAAAAAATTGGAATAATTGAGGATAATGGTTGTAGAGGAAATTGAGTTTTCGGGAGTTGAATTACGTAAATAATTTATTTTATTATTGCTTATGGTTAATTAGTATCTACATTGATAATGTAGAATTTTATTGTGATCGGTGATTGCTTGTGTTTTACTACTCAAGTTAAGGTTAAACTTGAAGTTGAGGTAACCAGGGTTAATTATTATACTTTATCCATGCTTGAGGTGTTTTATGAACCTTACTTTCATCTATAATACTTGTATGTGTTTTGAAAGATTATGTTTATGTTAGAATATGAACTTAGTTCAGTGAAGCAGTATATTTTCCAACTTGTATATATGAGCGGAGATTATTATTAAGATTGTTACTGTTGTGATGTTTATGTTGTTTGAGATAGGATGTAGCAGAAGATATGATAATCTTGTAGGTGTTTTTGAAAGCTATAATAATTTATTGTTTTTATGTTATGGGATATGTTGGGCTGTGTGGAAGAGATATGGTGAAATTGTGCCTATTGTTAGATTTCATGTTTTGATGATAACAAATCATGCTTTGGATATTCTTGGATTTGATTAAAACAAATACGTCAGCAAAGGAAGTGAGAAAAGTGATCTGAGTAGGATAACTCAAGTGATTATAAAGATTACTCGAGTGATCATTAAAAATCACTTGAGTGATATAGAAAATAACATATCACTCGAGTGATCCATGAAATCACTCGAGTGATATTGGTAAATTCGAAGATCACTTCCAGTGCAAGCCAAATCACTGTAAGAAAAATTCACTGTTTGCAATTTCACTTCCAGAGATATGGAATTCACTCGAGTGATCTCTAAATTTTCCAGATTCACTTCCAGTGGATTGAAAATTACCGGAAGAAAAATTCACTGTTTTCAAAATCACTTCTAGTGATAGCAAAATCACTCGAGTGATATCTATCTTTGCTGAATCGCTTCTAGTGGATCTGAAAATCGCCGAAGAAAAATTCACTGTTGGCAAAATCACTTCCAGTTATGCCAAATTCACTCGAGTGATATATGAAATCTCAGAATCACTTCCAATGGATCTGTAATCACTTGGAGAAAATTTCATTGTTTTCTTAATCACTTCCAATGACATGAAATTCACTCTAGTGATATGTCAGTTTATCAGTTTCACTCTCAGACAGTTACTGTGATCCACTTGCATCCACTTCCATGGAAATCAACAAGTTTTGTTAGTAAGATATTGGTAGTGATAATAATTGCTAGTTAATCCAAATTACTTTCAAAATCATGTGGAATATTATTTCATTAAAATCATTGCAAGCCGCTGCAATTCATCTACAGTGAAAGCAAGCTCATTTCCGATGATGCTTTGATTTTCAGGAATCACTCCCAGTGAATCACAATCACTCCAGTAATATTCAAAGTATTTTCTAACGGGTATTTTCCTGAGTATATTACAGGTGTACTCCACTACCACCCATATGACAAGCAACTGAACAACACTCTACGGCAACTTATCGTGGGCAGCAACAATATTCATAAATAACTATCAACGTGCAAAGCATTATTACCAATAGAGGTATCCCCACTGGGACTAGGCACCGCTGACACCCCTGTCATACGGAACCACTTCCTCTACATAGACCGTTACCCCTTCCTTTAATAGGCTAATTTCACAAATAAGGGTGGTCTAACTCCTTAGATTCCTTTGCTATTTGTAACTCCTTGTTACAGTAGCATTAATAGGAGATCACCATACTATTCACATAAGCAGATAATACAAGCTAGAGTCAGAATCCCTTGTTTTGACTAGGCTTTTATCTCTAAGCAGACAATTTCGTTGCAAGAATCACTGCTCTGATACCATTAAATGTAATACCTTAATTCCAATAGCCCTAGATAAGCATAAATGAGTAGTGAAATCATTGGTGGGGCCAAGATTTAAACCCGGATTTCCCAACATCTAAAATCTTTCACAATATTTCACTCTCAACTCAGGATTTGAACCTAAGGTCGAAAGGGTTTTTCAAAAGGGTAGCAAACTTCACAATCATTCCCACAAGATTCACTACATCACCATTACTTCATCGGCCCTTAGTTACCACATTCAGAGTGTGTAACAATTACATAAAATAAACTAAGAGCTATCCATTAGAGCCGTTCTCTACTAAACACATTCATTCATACATTCTCATACATATATATATATATATATACATGTATCACTTCTTATAAATACAATCACCCAATAAATACAACCAAATACAAGCTAGTGCCTTGCGCTTCAAGCTTCACTTCAACTTCATATCTCCTCTATGTATCTTCATGCATCTCCACCTGTTACTATTGTTGGTTGGGAGGAGTGAGATTCGAGAGAATCTCAGTAGCAAACATTACCACTATGCATGCCAGATATATATGAATGCATGACATGCATGCCAGCACTATTTCATACCAACATAATGACATGTTGCATGCTCGATGTTATGACATACATATAACCATTGCACAAATATAACAGAGCTTCAACTAATCATACATATTCGACACAAATAGACAAAACAGTCACATAATCAATGCAAGACATACATATCACATACATGCAGAAAAGGTAAGTTCACTACCTCTCGGACTTTATGTCCTTCTCTTCTTGTCCCTTGATTCGCCAACTATTGCTTCTTCTTTGTCACTTCATGGTCCTAGATAAGTGATAACATCATTAGAGCCATGAAAAGTGAATACCCAGTGGCCCACATCAGCCCTATAGGCTTACTTTCACCTTTGAAGTTCATTCCAATTATATTTGTGCTATTAAGTCTTAAATTCAAATAAGACATAAAGCTAATAGATTTTTCACTAAACTTTGAAAAATCACAATTAATTTTATAGAACTCCAATTGAGGTGGTTCAAAATTCTATACAAAGCTAATTCAGTCTAGTTTTACATAAAAATACTCAATTTTGAACGCCACAAACACATCATTCCCAGAAGTTTTCCAAACACCAATTGTTTCAGATGTTCTTCCAGCAGCAAGGCATAATTTTGAAAAATCACATCTTTTAGTACACTTGTCCAAAAATTACAAAATACTTATCAATTTAAATATATATATCTCTAATTTAACTCTGGAAATTTTTAAAATTTTTGGAGAAGGTTTTCCCTATGAAACATTTCTCACAACATCACTGTTTTAGATTCTTTCCAAAAAATAGGGCATATCTTCAACAATTCATATCTCCTACTATACTTATCCAAAAATTACAAACTACCTACAAAATTAAAGCTACACATGTCTACTTCACATATGAAAAATTTCAGAAATTTTGGACAAGATTTATCATATGAAACAGCTTGCAATGCCACTGTACAGACAGGGCAGAATCAACAACATGCATATACAAACTTCCTAAATTTCTAAATTTATATACAAACATCCAAAAATCATAAACACTTGTATAACTACACAATTTTTCCTTCTAAAGCCAATGGAAGCATTAAAATTATCAAATTTCCACTTCTTCTTCACGAAATATCTAGAACAGAAACAGAAATTTAGAGTTCCCAGAAAGAGTTTGTCGGTTTCTTGTTTTCTTTGGCTTAATCACTTCCTTTCTACTTCTAATCAAATGATTAGCTATTTAAATACTCATTAGGCATGATTTAGCCATTGAAAACACCATTTTCTTATGAGAATGAATGATACCTAACTTCCAATATACTCATCCAAACAACAAATCAATCGGTTAAAAAGGAAGCTTACGCTTACCTCTACCCGTTTCTGCAAACGGTTCGAAATTCCGGCACTACTTCGGCAAGGGAGACAGTACCAAACACCTCCAATTAAAAATCCTAAACCGTAGAAATGAAGCTTGCGACGAGTAGAAGAAGTTTCCTGAAGGGTACTTTGAGAGAGAACACCGTTACGGTAGAGTTTCGGCGCACAGAATTTTCTCTCTCTTCCTTCTCCATTTTTGGCTGCTAAATTCTCTCTCTCTTCTTGTGGTTCAGCACGCAGGAATGGCTGAAGAAGGAGATGAGTCAATGGTTAAATGGGGTATTAAGTGCCTGCTACGTGTCAGCTCAATATTGGTCCAAATAATTAATTTTCGCACTAAATTGCAAAACTGACAGAATTTTCATTAAAATTTGAAAATTCATATCTAATTGTACAAAATTCCAATTGGGTGGTTCTAAAAGCTATGCGACCCTTATTGAGTCTAGTTTTAAGGAAAAATATAACCTTTGGCCAATTAGAAGCTCACTCTTCCGAGAATTTTAATCATTGGATGCTATCCCAAAAAAATGTTAATTTCGCCGGGCTAACTTCAAAAATTCATTTCTCTTTGTATACAGCTTCAAATTACTTATATGACCTATCAAATTAAAGCTTGATAAGTATATTTTCATTCTGAAAAGTTCATAATTTTTCATCATCATTTACCCATCGAAACATGTCACACAATCATCACTGCCATACCGGGAATTTCATTGGTAGCAAAATTACTTTGTATTACATTTTACTATATTGTGTGTGACTTCCAATCACTTCATTTTGTTATTCCTCGAGCTTTTTAGCTCACCAATATAATTCTTTTTAATATCCAATTATATAAAAGAATTTTAGGGAAATAATATCATGCCTGGCCAGGACATTCACTAAATCAGGGTCTAACAGTCCTCTTAATCCAGGCTTAATCCCAAACCTTTCGTCCCAAAATTCAGGATATTACACATTCAGTCTCGTTTTCAAAAAGGTCTTCAACACTGCAACCTTCATAACTTCATTTGGTACGTGCACGCATATGTTTCTACTTCATTAAACCTCCAACTTGTCCTTTTCATGGATTCCCTAATATTAACCAATATCGTATGCAATTACAAACACTGGGAATCATATTCATATGAATTATGAGTTGGTCTGAAAAAATGTATATGAAGGCCCAGTATATTTCCGAGTACTTAATTAGCATCTTGAATTAATTTAAAAATTTTCAGTGAGAAGTTGTATGCTAGGTTTGGATGGCGAGAAAAGTGAAAGGAAAATAAGTGGAGAGTGTCAGGAATGAAAAACTTCAATAGTAAAAAAATTTACTATTTTTTTTAGGAGTTTTCTCTCCTAGTTTTCATTCCCAAAAAAATTTAATCGAACAAAGCATTTTTGTAGCCCAGAAAATTTTTCTTAAATATATAAGTTTAGCAGCGTACCTGTTACGAACTTTCAGCAGCGTCATCCCCATAACGTTTGAGTCTGTTTCCAGGGCCAATCTGGTCAGTTTTCCAAACCTCTTTTTCCTCTGTCAGACAAAACCATACATATATAAAAGAATTATAATTTACGGTCTTATTTATATTACTACGATTAATCAACCAAAACTAAAAATGACGACTTCTAGAGTTTTTAGTGATGATGTACCATGAATTTTGTGCAAGTACGTTATTGTATTGTTCAGGTCTCTTTGCCAGCATTTATTAACATATGTCACATAAACTTCCTTCAGTTTTGGTGTCTCGAGAAATTTCTTAACAAATGTCTTCATCCTTGGAATGTTCTCCACTCTAACCATCTTTAACTCTGGGAATTCACCAAAATCAACGTCTTCTTCACAGAAACTGGTGAGTCTTGGCAAATGTTTGAATACAAGTGTCTCCAACTTCTGGAACACTTTTATGCTATTTCCTCCACCACCTTGAAGAACTTGGAACATATTTTCACATTTATATAATGTTAGCAATTTCAGAGTGTAGAGATATTGAGCCACTGAAATGGAGAATAGCTTTTCGATGCTTCCGCAATGGATGATTTTAAGTGATGTCAAATTTTCAAACACCGGAATCCGGGGTTCCTGTTTCAATAGTTGCATCTTGGGCAAATCACTCAATTCTAGTTCTGCTAATCGAGGCAGCAATGTCGTTTTGCCATGGCCAAATGGTGAATCCTCCTCAATGTCATATAGCACTTGATGCAATTCCTCTGGGCTTGCGGGGGAATCCTACACAGTGGATGATTAAGTGATTAGTAATTAGCACAACATAATATATCTATTTGCGGAATTCAGCACATGACCATTTTATCCCTTGCAAATTGATAATTTACTAGGGGTTAAGGTACATTTAGTACTCTGAAATGCTTTCTCAAATACACGTTCACTATCCTAACATATTTTATTATTCATCTACCACCTTAAAGTATTTTTTCATATACTCGGCACCCTACAGTTTCTACTGAAAATTACATTAGCGTGTTGAATACACATTCACTTAAATGATTTTTTTTGGGAATTATTAACGAGATTAAAATTGCTGGTAAGCAATACTTTATTGGCAAAATTTATCTTGAAAAATTAATAATTTAATTTAAGTCAAAAATGCACCACAAAATATTTTAGGATACTGGATAAAACCACAAAATACTCTAGAATCTAGAACATTGGGAACACCTAGAAAGATAATTTTAGGCGTTGGACAAAACTTAATCCTTTACCAGGGAATTTAAAGGTACGAATGACCCACAAAGATGAAGATTTCACAAGATATATGTAAAAAGTACATTTACCGTATCGATGAAATTGTTAGCTCTAGGTGAAACTTTCTTTGAAGATGTTTTGATTTCAGGACAGTAAACTATTCTCACTTTTCGGAGTTTTGGAAATTCAAATATCTTTAGGTAGAAGCTTGATAGCATTGGTAGATTCTCAAGAACGATGGATTCCAAATTAGGGAAACATTTCTCGTCCGCTTTTACTTCCGGGTCAATGAAAATGTCTTCCAAACTTTGACAATCTGAAATATCAAGCTCTGTCAAGCTAGGACAGCTAGAAGGTAATAACAGGTGTTGAAGAGAAGCACAACCTTTTACCCTCACAATCTTCAGGTTTTGAAAGGACATGATTGAATCATTCTCCCTTATCATTTGAAACACAGTACTCAGTGAACTGCAATTCCTCACAACAAGTGTCTCCAACTTCTCCAACAATATTGGCAGCATGATTGAGGGAAAGACATGTCTCAGTTTACTGAAGGAATCCACTTCTACCTCTTTTAGCTCGCAATCTGTTATATTACAAACCCCGCCCTTCCATATCTCCTCATAAGTTTTGTGGCCAACCAGCTTCAATGTCTGTAATTTTGAGCACTTATCCTGCAGGAAAAGATCTTAATAAATTAATTGAAATATTGACGTTCTTAATTATAGAGGGTGAGTCTTAATATAGTGATAAGGTTGTTGCCATGTAACCTAAAGATCAGGTTTTCAAATGAAGGTAAGATTACATACATCTATACCTCTCCAACTGGCTACACTGGGAGCTGAGCCGTTCTTTTTTATTCACTTCCTTAACTTATCCTATCACCATCACTATTACATAGCATTTTGTGCACACTTTACAATTCTTTACATGCATGCTTACTTAGTCAGAAAATATACTCAAAGGATTGGGCAAGATTCTTTAATAGTGACATGCTAAATTTAAGAGAATTCAGACATAACATACATACCATGTTCTCATCTAGCAACACATGATTAGATGTCTCTTCAATATTTAGCCTCTGGTTGGTTAAAAATCCAGTAGTAAATGCTTTCAATTCAGGACACTTTTCTATCCTCAAACTTAACAGATGAGGAAATCTGAGATTGGAATGCCGTGAGTTGAACTTGATCAGCTTTGGGAGGCTTACAAGTTGAAGATCCTTCAAATTAGGAAATGATCTCTCCTGCATTTCCGCGTCATCCTCTACGACTTGTTCTATCATCTCGCACGACTCTATCTTCAATGCCTCCAAAAGAACAAGTTCTTCCAGTAATACAGTCGAAAGTGGACTCTTGCGTAAGCCATACTCGATGATTTCTAATCTAACTAGTTTACCAAGTTCCACAATCCCCCATGGATTCTTGTTCCACATGCAATTCAAGTTAGGTAGGCCACACAATCTCATTGTGTGTAACTTGGGAAATATACGAGGTTTATCAGGAGGCAAGTCTCCGAGGTAGGAATCTTCTTCCCGCTGTTCACATTTTACTACTGTTAGTTCCTCAAGCCCATGAGATCGGTAGTGCAGAGTGGACAAAAATTTGCTTAACCCTTGATCACACCGTCTGGCCTCTAGAATCTTCAGTTTGCTGAAAGATGAAGGCCAAAGCTCCACTATTTCCATATATTTCTTCATTTCCTGTGAATCTTTGATTTCTAATTTTTCACGTGTGGAAAGTTTATCCTATAGAATAATACCAACTAATTAGGAGGCGTTCTTGGATATTATGAAATAACTAGTCAAGGAGAGAGAGAGTTGAAATAACAATTCCTGAAAAATGTCGATAGAAAAATATTCTGGCATATACAATTCCTAAAGTCCATGCCTAAACTATTATACAAGGAAATATTACAACATGGCCAATTTAAAAGATCAAATTTTTCAATCCAATAATGAATGAAAGGATGGGTAGAATGCAAGATCTTTTTCTAAGAGAAAAAGCTCCAGTATTTTCAGTAACCTGTCGATTTTGTTACTGAAAAAGTTATCCTTTACTAACATGATGTTAATAATTTAAATGTAAACATAATAATTGTAGTAACGATGATGACGACGTGAACAGATTACGTGACAATAGTAGTTTTGTCAATGAATTCATCTGTAAGTGCTCATCCTAAGGCTTGCGTCTTCTTGTTTTTCAAAAAGAAAAAAAAAATGAACCATTTTGAAAAAAAATGAACCATTGTAGATTTACCTATTAAAATATCTTATCTCAAATTGTAAAGTGAAAGAGAGAGAAAAGAAAAAGAGAAAAGGGAGGAAACTAAATAAATTATTTTAAGGTATTTGCTACCTCCGGTCTTAAATATATAAGATTTATTTGACTTTTTTGAAGATACTAAGGAAACTAAATAAATTATTTTAAGATATTTATTTTTATCATTTTTTCTCGAAACTAGTTTGCTTGACTTATAAACTAATATAAATTTAATGATACACAGCATATAATATGATTGAATAATTTATTTATTTTCCTTAATTTCTCTGAAAAAAAGTCAACTAAGTCTTATATTTAGAATCAAAAGGAATATTTCATATTCTTGGATGATTGGGTTAATGATTCTTTTATTTTTTATTTATTTATTATTATTATTATTATTTTTTTGTGAAAGCAAGAGAGAATGGAATATGGGGGAGGCTACTAACCGGGAAGAAGAGATATTCAATGTTGCCCTCTGGATCTTCATTATTTGCCCATGTATCGCAGTCAATCACCTCCATGGATGTCAAGAGAGTTCTTTCTATAACTCCCAACGAAAACTTTTGAATTATGGGACACTTGACAACTTTTACCCTCTCCAACGCGAGCCATTCGACCGTACTCCCATCTTGGCAGCACCCACTAAATTTAGGTAACTCCTTAAGAATTAGATTCTTCATCCGAGGCAACTTAACAGTATATGACTTCCTCATTCGTATTTCTTCTTCATCTGCAAAAACTCGTTCCAACATCTCACAGTCACTTATCTCAATATTTTCAAGTTGTTGCATATTCTTGTGGACGTTAAGAGGAAGAACGTATCTAAGTTGGTTACATCTGCAAACTCTTAGATGCTTCAACATTTCAAAACTCTGTGTTCCCCAATTAGAAGGATCGGAAAGAGCCTGCAGCCAATCAGGCCATGTCAGACAAGAGCTTAATAAATTAATTGAAATATTCACTTCGTTGTCACTGCTACGTAGCCCTTGTGTCAGAAAATTAACAATAATTTGTGTGCATATTTTATAATTCTTTACATGCATGCTTACTTAGTCGGAGTACTCAAAAGTCTGAACAATATTCTGTAATTATGATGACATGATAAATTTAAGAGCATGAAAGTTAAAATGTAAGCAGTTTCAAATATAACGCAAGTACCATGTTTGATATGAACTTGGTGAACTTTGGGAGGCTTACAAGCTCAAGACCCCTTAAATAAGGGAACATTCTCTCCCCGTTATCCTCAACAACTTGTTCTATCATCTCGCACGACTCTATCTTCAGTGAATGAAGTTTTGCTAGTAAAGCAGTCGAAAGGGGACCCTTGAGGAAGGCGCACTGGATTATTTCTAACTTATCTAGATTACCAAGTTTGACATCATTGTTGCATATGCAATTCAACTTAGGTAGACCACACAATCTCATTCTCCTCAAATTGGGCAATAAAGGAGGTCCTTGTTTATCATGAGACAAGTTTCTGAGGTCGAAAACTTGTTCCAACAATTCGCAGTTTTCTACGGTTAGTTCTTCAAGCCCATGTGATCGGTTGAGCAAAGTGAACAAAAATTTGTTTAACTCTTGATCGCACTGTCTAGCCTCCAGAATCTTCAACTCTCTGAAAAATGACGATTCTTGAAGCTCCATTTCCATATATTTCTTCAATTCTTCTGAGTCTTCGATTTTTAATTCTTTATATGCATATATTCTTGGTTCCTGGATAGATTGTACGAAAATTCAAATATAAAGGTCAAATCATATCAATTAAAACCTGAAACGAGTACATTAATTGATATAGGGACGGAACAAGAAAAAAAAAATTAGAAGGCAAACTTACATATACTAATAATTATTAAAAACATAATTTTAAAAATTAATTTCTAAACTAATAAAATAATAAATTTATTAAAATTTATATAGATCATATTAAAGAACTTTAAATTGTAGTAAAAAAATTAAATGCTAAATGTTATTATTAGACATTAAAATTCCATATATTGGTCCTTAATGCGAGTAATGATATTTTAATTTATTACAATGAGATTGGAGTATAACCAAAGAAATAAAAAATAAATTTATATGAAAGAGGGGCAATACGAGGCTGAAAAGTATATTATTAATTATTGTTAAAAAATACTACATCATGTCATTAATATAAGACATATTTACCTAATTTGATTAAATTAGAAAGTTAGTTAAATTAGTTAATATGACATATATTTCTTAAAACATCTTAGTCATCTTCCTTAGTTTATTCATTTCCTCTCTTCTTTGATTATTGTTAAGGGAACATCAATAAGGATAAATTAGGAAAAGACTAACAAATATGATAAATATATCTTATATTGAGAACCAAAACCATCTCCCCAAATATATCATATATTAAAAACAGTTAAAAACGGAAGGAAGTACATGTTACTGGAGTCATTATATGTATTTATTTAACTCTTCAAACCACAATACTAGATTTGGATTACGTACTTGCCCTGCCAAGTAAAAATATAAAAATAACAGACTTTACCCAAAAAAAATGTAAAAATAACATCAATGTTTTAAATTTATAACTACATTCGATCACTGCATAAATTATTTAAAGACAGCTAGCTGCCTAGCTGGTGATCCAAATCCAACAATATAATGACAAAGTACCAAGGCCGGTCCTGAAATGATACAGAGTATTTTCATACTCTATTCCCTTTGGTTATTATTCATTGATATTATATTCCCTTTGGTTAATATTCATTGATTATTTCCCCTATAATTTTTCTGATAACTATAAGAAACAAAAAAAAAAAAAAAACGACCCATTCCAGATAATTCAGAAATCCACCAAGCCCTATTCGACCAATTTTGCCAAAAAAACTTAAAAAGTGTAAGAAGTCAAATCGATTTATCAATTAACATAAAAGAATCCTTGTAAATATTATTCTACTATATCTAGAATAAGTTTCTTTTGTCATGAAGATTATCATTAAAATTTTACCAACCTTGGGAAACACATCTCGAGTCATTGTTCTATTCATACGTACTGCCTGGTTGTGCTTCGTATAAGGTGCTTTTCCATAAAAGTAGGTTATCTGCGCTTAACCATAAAAACAAAAAAAAAAACAAAAAAAGGAAAAAGGAAAAAAAAACAAGAATAAGATATTCAACATTTCTTAAATAAAGACAAGGAATCGAAACTTTGTAAGTCAAAATAACTATCCTAGGATATATATATATATATATCAGTAATTTAGACTCAATAATATTTAAATCTGAGTTAGTTCAATAGCGTTGGCTGGATGCCAAAAATAAAGAGATAAAATCATAAAAGTATCATTAACTCACGTTCTAGCTAGATCCACCCTATATCTTTTCTTCTTGGTTACATTTTTTCCGTTTTCTCGTTTGGCACGCACGTGATTAGTAAAATAATTAAGATAAATTTGAAGTTACTTAAATTTTGCATAATTCTAACTGTTCTTACTCCATATTACCTTTCCCATGTTCCAATAAACTGCAGAAACCATCACTGCTTTTTACGCATGACCTTTTCTATTTTTAACGAAATTTTTCGAAAACATATTTTTCAAATTTTGGTGGCATATAATTTCTTTTCAATTAAACTTTATTTTAGAGACATCCTTTTCTCCTCAAGCTATATTTTAACCGTGACACACAGAATCCTCATCCGTGTAATTCATGTAAAGCTTTAACATAAATGTGTTCCTTGTATATATAACTTTTTTTAAAACATTAAAGTTTAGGTAAGTTATGTTCTAAGCCCTCATCAGAGTCAAACCTTGCATATAATTTCTAGCTAATAAAGGGTATAAAAAGAT
Source organism: Albizia julibrissin (assembly GCA_037074505.1). Taxonomy (NCBI): domain Eukaryota; kingdom Viridiplantae; phylum Streptophyta; class Magnoliopsida; order Fabales; family Fabaceae; genus Albizia; species Albizia julibrissin. The sequence continues at coordinate 14,645,648 of CM073481.1, read as the reverse complement.
AGGAAATAAATAGAGATAATGTAGAACGAAATTTGTTACCTTTCCTGTCCTCCTTGGCGCCATGATCCCTTCCTATATCTTCAATTGAAACAAAATTCCAAAATAGTGGTCTTTTTTTCCTTTTTAGGCCTTGGGGGTTCTCTTTCCTAAGAAAAGTTCTGTTGTTAAGAACTAAAAGAGAAAATAAGAACCAACAAAGAATTCATAGTAATTATTAACTAATGCAAAAATTCTAATCACAAGGCAGACCTTACCTATATCACTATAAGATCAACAGCGAATTGAACTTCTCAGCTCAGATGGATTACAGATAATAAACAGATTTTTATTTTTTATTTTTTATTTTTTATCTGATTGATCAAGATCAAAGCAACAAACTTAATTTAAGCAAGAATATTTAGTTAACGAGATAACGAAACAAGCTTGAATTGAATAGTAAGAACAAAGTGTGAACACAAGAATTGAGGACTTTTTTAGCAAATCAAGAGTTTAATTTTATTGGTTGTTGTCTGCAACTGGAAGTAAAGAGCAGAGCTTTAAAGACGAATAGTCGGAGGCAGTGAAAATGGAAGCGCAGCAGCAAAGAAACAGGCACAATACAAAACCTTGAAAGGAAGAGGAAAAAAACTTTTTTTAAAATTTTGTTTTGGAGGATTGAAAAGAAGGCAGCAAACTTGCCAGAGAAACAAGGAAAGAGATCTTGAAAGAAAGACACTTTCTTATTTCTCACAACTGAGAAAATTAACGAGCCAAGCCTGGTTGGAATATTAAGCACAAGGAGTGAACACCAAAACTCAGGATTTTATAGCAAATCAGAAGTTTGAGGAAAATAGTCGAAGAAAGTGGAAGAACACAGAATTCCAAATCAGAGGAAAAAGAAGCAGTGAACATGGGATCGGAGAAGATGCGAGCGCAAAAGCAAAGAATGCCAAACACGACTTTGATGGCAATCAGATTCAGATCTGAAGGGAACGGACAAAGAAGACTCACATTTTTATAAGGTCACCCAAAAATCTAATAACAACCGAGTAACATGCAATAACAAATTCTATGAATAAAATGACAACAGGTCTATATTATTCACTTATCATTCGGAATTTTTGGTAATTAAGCCTCTTCTTGAACTCATTAATTCCTGTTTTTATACCTAGTATATTGTGAAATTTTCATTATTACCACTTTTTTTTTTTTGTGAATCATATGACAACCCCTTTATTGATCTGGAACATGAACTTTTTTTCTCTAAGCATAGATATCCTCTTATTGGAGGCAATTTTATTCGAGACATTGTCGGACACTAAATGTAAGTACCTCTCCTAGCGGGGATTCAAACCTTGGTTCACCACGTTATGATGGACTAGGTCATGCCCGCTAGATTCAACCCCGTTTGTTGGAACACAACCTTTTGTTTATGTTTTCGAGGCCATTGAACGAAGAGTCAGATTGATTAGCCAAAAAAAAATAGTTTATTTCCCTCCTAGTCAAGTCGTCTTTATTTTTTGAGAATTTGGCTGGATTCTTTTGGAGTTTGGCTGGTGGATGGTTGGATGGTTGCTCGTGGGTTGCATGGCTGTTTCTGGACAGATATATATTTTTATTATATAATTGACTTAATCAAATGTCCAATAATAATTAAGGAACATGCAATGGAACTTTGTGAACTTAATAAACCTGTTATCTCTTCTTATACTAGTACTTGTTATTGCAGGAGTTTATCCTTAGACGATGATTACAATTTTTAGGGTGGGATAATTAAGTGTAATTTTTAGGGTTAGTAGAATTTATTTTGTTTCCATTTAATATAAATACTTCATCTTTATTCTACGATTTTATACCATGGCCTTGTATCAAAAAAGATAATGTGTCACGCTATAATAATCTAAATTATTTCAACTCTCAATGACGTGAGAATCTAGAAGAGTAGTATGATAATTAAATGTTGCCCCACAAAGGAAAAATAAAAAAAAATTAACTAAAAAATTTATAAATACAATATATTCTCTTTTTCTAATAAATTAGGTAGTTGTCAAAATCATTTGATGAAAGAGTTTGTTTTTGTCAAAAAAAAAAAATCTTCTTTTCAACTCTAGCCTAATTGAATAAGAATATTTTGTTTGATCATTGGATAAAGCATACATTTGGTCCACTCAAGTTCTAATTTAATCTTTTAAATTTATAAGGTACATTTTTAGTCCCGGGATTAAGAGATGGAATAAGTATTAATACTGTACCACGGTGACACATACACATAGAAGTTACTTTTTTTTTTTTCTTTTTATGTGAACTGAAATTTTCATTCATAAGAAACCAAATCATTAAGGAGAAAAAATTAGACTATCATCGATCAATCCTTTATCATTCACCTCCTCCATTTAAAAAGGTGGTGGACGATAAGTTCTTTGTTTTTTCAGAGCATACTTTTTTATATCGGAGTGAGTATTATCAGGTTTTCTTTCGCTATTTTTCCGTCTTTCAAACCTCAGAATTGTTATGAAAAACATGATTTTTTTTCCCTTGTAAAGCAATTTCTCTAAATATAGGCATAATAAAAACGTAATTTAAAATAATTTTGGAGGTTGAAAACTTGAATAAAATTTGATGATTAAAATACTTCATTGAGACACTAAAGACTTAAGTAATGGATACAATGAATAAGTGAGGAAAAGGGGGAAAAAGCTAGAGCTAGAGCTCAAAGCTAAAGGCCAACATGAAGATTTATGGAGGTGATTGTATTACAAAGGCAAAATTCAAAACGAAAATGCCATAAGGGAGTCTCTATGCCCCTTGCTACATGGGAGCCACTTTTGCATATTATTTCTCATTTCCTTATTTAGTACTCCCTCCCCTTCTAAATATAATACAAAGTTGACTTTTTTGGAAATATAAAAAAACTAATTAAATTACTTTAAAGTGTTTATATTTATTGTTTTTTCTTCAAATTATTTTTTCTAACTTATGAACTAATATATAATCTAATAAGACACTACATATTATATGACTAAGTAACTTAATTAGCTTCCTTAATCTCTCCGAAAAAAATCAATTCTATCTTATTTTTAGGAATGGAGTAGATGAAAAGGGCTTGTCTGAATTCGATTCACATTATGTCTCTAAATTTCCATTATTTGTGATCTTTCAATTGCTCGTGAGATTGGCAGTGATGTAAATGGGTTTTTTTTTTTGTTGATAAAATTGATTGCAATACAAGTCATGTTATAGTCAATCCAAAAAAAAATCATGTTATAGAAAGATGCATGAGCATATACACACACATACATATATATTGCAAGTTGCAACACAGCATTTATATCCAATATGATGTAAAACAAGTTGAGAGAGAGCATCGAAAAATTGAAGAATTGAACCCAAAAAGAGAGAATGAAATGAATTAGGGCATATTTGATTCTGTTTTCTATTTTTAAAGTTTCAAAAGAGTTTTTATAAAATATTTTTGAAAACAAGTTTTGAAAACAAAAAAATCTGTTTGGATAGTTATTTTAAAAAAAATATGTTTTTGTGGTACATGGTGATGGTCATCACCGATAGTGTGATGTTGATAGTGGATAAATAACAGCTTCAAAAAATAAAAAATAGAACAACAAAAAATGAAAGCACATAAAAACTGTTTTTTTTTAAAATGATTTTTTTTGTTTTTAAAAACAGCTTTTTAAAAACATTTTTCACAAAGAACAAGTTTTTTTAAAAAAAATTAAAAAAAAATTTTAAAAACAAAATCAAATCGTCCTCAATATCTAATGTTTACTTTTTCTTATCCAGACTAAGTAAAAATATATTAGTAATGAAGTATTATATACATGAATTTAAAGCATGCCAATAAAATCAATATTAAGATCTTACAGGCTTCAGGTTTCACAATTAATTTTCTCTAGGATAAAGTGGAAAGCAAACTAACTCCGCCTATGCTTATAGTCGGTCCCAAGCTCGGCTAAAGGAGGAGGGTTGTGTTAGGCTCCAACAGCCAACGTAAAACCCTCTCGAATCTCTTACGAACATGGATCAACGAAGAAATTGTGCTAATACTAGGTCGTTGCTTGTAAGTAACGCGCAGTATGACTCGATTACAGTGAGAAGTGAGCGAGAGCCACTGCATCGTTGCCCAGATGTAGTGTTAAATGTGCAAGAGCCACCGCTCTCTTTTGAACGGAGGCGGCTAAAGAAGCTAGTTCATGAGAATAAGATCAAATTTGGCACTTGGAACATTAGGACTCTAAGCGGGAAATCTTGGGAGGTGGTGGGAGTAATGAAGGATCAAAAGATTAATATCCTGTATCTCCAGGAAACTAAATGGTTAGAAGAAAGGTCTTGGGAAATTAATGGTTTTAAGCTCTGGTACACTGGAAAGGTCAATGGAAGGAATGATGTTGGTATCATCGCTGGCAAGGAATGGAGGAAGAATGTGGTGGACGTTAAGAGGATTGAAGATAGAATTATTTCCTTAAGAATGATTGTTGAGAAGGATACTACAAACATTATCAGTGCGTATGCACCTCAAGTAGGGACATAAGCACATCTTATGGAAAAATTCTGGGAAGATTTGGAGGGGCTAATTCAAAGTATCCCACTAACCGAAAAGATTTTTATTGGAGGAGATCTTAATGGACATGTTGGTAAGGAGGCCAGACCTCATGCAAAGGTTCACGGTGGTTTTGTATTTAAGATGCTCAATAATGAAGGTCAATTTATTATTGATTTCTCCCTCGCATATAACCTCAAGATTGTCTACACTTGCTTTATGAAGCGAGAGGAGCATTTAATAACATACAAGAGTAGAGTCATAAGGACACAGATTGACTTCTTTTTGGTAAGGAACTCTAATAGACGATTTTGTACTAACTGCAAAGTGATTCTTAGGGATGGCATGACATCACAACATAGGGTTTTGGTCCTTAATGTGAATATTAAGTATGTAAAACAAAAGCGCCGGCAAGTTTTAAACCTAAGGGTCAGGTGGTGGCAATTGAAGGGGGAGAAAAGGGATATTTTTAAGAGAACTCTCTTGGAGGAAAAGGAGTGGGAGTTACAGTGTAATTGTAACACCTTATTCTCATAGCCCAAGATAAGTAGAGATGAGTAATGAAATTAGCTGTGGAACCAGGATTTGAACCGGACTACCCAAACCTCACAATAGTTCATGAATCTCCGAAACTTAACTTAGGACTTGAACCTAGAGTTGAGATAGGTTTTTCAAAGGGTATAATACTTTAAAACATTTTCACTAGATTCACTACATCACTAATGCCTTATCGGCTCTTAAATCTATAAAATTAGAGTATGCGGGCGTTTACTTTAAATAAACTAAGAGTTGTTCCCCTTTAGTTAAACTAGAGTGGTTCTCTGCCGATCCATTCATACATTCATATACATATACATCAAATATATAATCACATAAACACTACCAAAACATTTACATCAAATACAAAGGTTGTGCCTTACACTACGATCTTCACTTCACCTCTATATCTCGTCCGTGCATCTTTCTATACATCCTTCACCTGTCTAAAATGGTTGGTTGGGAGGAGTGAGATTCGAGAGAATCTCAGTAGCAAACATTACTACTATGCATGCAAGATATATATGAATGCATGACATGCTTGCCTACACTATTTTATGCCAACATAATGACATGCTGCATGCTCGATGTTATGACATATATATGGCCATTTCACAAATATAAGAGAGCTTCAACCAATCATACATGTTCCACACAAATAGGCAAATCAGTCACATAATCAATGCAAGATATACATATCACATTCATGCAGAAAAAGGTAAGTTCACTACCTTTTACTTGATGTCCTCTTTATGCACCTGGATCTTCCAACCATTACTTCTTCTTTAACACTTCCTGACCCTAGATAAGAATGACATCATTAGAGACATGAAGGGTGAATTCCCAATGGCTACATTAGCCTCAAAGGCTCACTTTTACCCTTGGAGTTCTAACTAATTACATTTGGCCAATTTCTTACTCAAATTCGCATGGTAATCAAACTACCAGCATTTTTGACCAAACTTTGGAAAATCATAATTAATTATATAGAACTCAAATTTGAGGTGATTCAAAGATATATTTGAATCCATTTAAGTTTAAATTTATATAAAAATACTTTGGTCTGACTATTATTGTCATATTTTTCCTAGAAATTTAGCAAACAGGCACTGTTCCAGATTTCATTCCAGAAACAGGGCACAACTTCAAAAATTCATATCTCCTAGTATACTTGTCCAATTAACCATTATGACCTATCAAATTAAATTTCTATGTCTCTACTTTTATACTGAAAATTTTCATGGTCATTTGATAACATTTGATCACTCAAAAACTCGTTACAATGACACTGCCTTCAGAAAACGAATTTCACAGCATCTACTCCACAACTTTCAAAAATTTCAAATTCATATACAAGCATCCAAAAATCATGAAAACTTGCATACCTACACAATTTTTCCTCATAAAGCCAATGGAAGCCTCAAAATTATCAAATTCTCATCCCATTAGCACGTCACATACAGAACAGAAACGGAAAATCAGTTCATGGAAAAAGTTTATCGGTTCCTTGTTTTCTTTGGATTAATCACTCCCTTTCTACTTCTAATTAAATAATTAGCTATTTAGACATCCATTGGACATATTTTAGCCATTGAAAATACCATTTAAAACCAAACATGAACAGTATTCAACTTCCTCTATACTCATCCAAACGACAAATCAATCAGTTAAAAAGGAAGCTTATGCTTACCTCTACTCGTTTCTTAAAACGGTTCGGAATTCTGGCAATACTCTAGCCTATGAGATGACACCAACTACCTCCAAAAAAAAATTTGAAACCTTAGAAATGAAGCTCGCAATGAGTAGAAGAAGTTTTCTGAAGGGCATTTTGAGAGAGGACACCGATTCGGCAATGTTTTGGAGCCTTGGAATTTCTCTCTCCTTTCCCTCCATTTTTGTACAGCAGCTCTCTCTCTCTCTCTCTCTTTTCTGAATTTTCAGCATGAAAATGGATGATGAAGATGATGATTTAATGGATAAATGAGGTGTTAAATTACTTTGCTACGTGTCAGCTCCTGATTGGCCCAAATAATTGATTTTCGCACATAATGCTTAATCTGACAGAATTTTCATTAAACTTTAAAAATTCATATCTAATTGTACAAATATCCAATTGGGATGGTTCCAAAGGTTATAGGACCCTCATTGAGTCTAGTTTTAAGAAAAAATATAAAATTTGGCCAATTGAAAGATCACTCTTCCCATAATTTTAATCTTTGAATACTACCCCAAAAAATAGTTAATTTCACTGGGCTAACTTCAGAAATTTATTTCTCTTTGTGTATAACTCCAAATGACTCATATGACCTATCAAATTAAATCTTGATAAGTCTACTTTCATTATGAAAAGTTTCATAAGTTTTGGACATTATTTGCCCCTTGAGATCTGCGACACAAACATGACTGCCACATCGGGAATTTCACCAATAGCAACAATACTTTATTTTCCACTTCAGTATATTGTGTGTGACTTCCAATCACCTCGTTTTGTTATTCCCTGAGCTCTTTAATACCCCCCAAGGATATAAAGAAATTTTATCAAATTTAAACATGCCTTATAGGGACATTTGCTAAACCGGGGCTTAGTAGTTCACTTAATCCATGCTTAATCTTAAGCTTTTTATCCTAAAATTTGGGATATTATAGTAATGCTAATGCAATGTGGGAGAATATGTCTAAAAAAATCTAGTAGGTTGCTAAAGCAACTTTGGAAGGATCAAAAGGTCTTGATCAATAAGATAAGGATACTTGGTGGTGGGATAAAAGGGTTCAAGGGAAAACCAAGCATAAGAAAGATTGTTTTAAAGCCATACACTTATGTAATAATGCTAAAAATTGGGAAATGTATCGCATGGCTAAAAAGGAGACTAAAAGGGCCATGAGTGAGGCTCGTAATAAAGCATATGAGAAGTTTTATAAGGAGTTAGGGATAAAGGCAGGAGAACGTAAGATTTACAAGATCGCAAAGAACAATGAGAGAAAATCAAGAGACTTGGACTAAGTGAGGTGTATAAAGGACGAAGAAGGAAAAATTTTGGTTACTGATAAAGATATTAAGGATAGGTAGGAAGCCTACCTTTATAAGCTTTTCAATGATTGTGGGGGAGGGTCACATTGTGACTTGTAAGATTTGACAACTCAAGAAGGTGATCTCAATTTATCATTTTATTGCAGGATTCGAATTGGCGAGGTTAAGGAACCTCTTAAGAATATGGAAAATGGTAAAGTTGTCAGACCTAATAATATTCCTATTGAAGTTTGGAAATGTTTAGGCGAAGAGGGTGTGTTGCGGCTCACAAAATTATTTAATGAAATCTTACGAACCAAGAAAATGCCAGATGAGTGGAGGAAAAGCACTTTAGTTCCTATTTATAAGAATAAAGGGGATATTCAGAATTGTGTAAACTATAGAGGAATTAAGCTAATGAGTCACACAATGAAATTGTGGGAAAAAGTGATTGAACACAAGTTGAGATTGAAGACTGATATTGCTAAAAACCAATTTGGATTCATGCCAGGAAGGTCTACAATAGAAGCGATTTATTTATTAAGGGGACTAATGGAAAATTATAGGAGTAAAGAAAGAGATTTGCATATAGTCTTCATTGATTTGGAAAAAGCGTATGACTGGGTGCCAAGAGATATACTTTGGAGAGTCTTGGAAAAGAAGGGGGTGAGGGTTGCATATATAAAATTCATTCAGGACATGTATGAGGGGGTTACAACCAATGTTAGAACGCCTGGAGGTGTTACAAAGCGATCATCCTTGAGTCCTTATTTGTTCAACCTAGTGGTAGATGTTCTAACTGAGCCTATAAAAGAGGAGATCCCTAAATGCATGCTTTTTACGGATGATATAGTTCTGTTGGCTAAATCCAAGGAGGAAATTAACTTTAAACTTGAGATATGAAGATGGACTTTGGAATTGAGAGGCTTTCGTCTTAGTAGGAGCAAAACTGAATATATGCACTGTAAGTTTGGCAAGAGACAAAGCCAAAGGGAAGTGGAAGTTAAATTGGGAGGGCAAGTCATCCCACAAGTGACAAAATTTTGATATTTGGGATAAATTATACAACAAGATGGTGAAATTGATGGAGATGTCAATCACAGAATTCAAGCCGGATGGTATAAATGGAGAAAATCTACTGGAGTTATTTATGATCGTAAAGTACCTAATAAAGTAAAAGGAAAGTTCTATCGCACTACTATAAGACCAATAATGCTATATGGTAGTGAATGTTGGACTTTAAAGGGACAACATGAACATAAAAGTGAGATGAGGATGTTGAGATGAATGTATGGCCAAACAAGAAAAGACAAGATTCGTAATACTCATGTATGCGAACGAGTTGGAGTAGACCCTATTGAAGAAAAATAGTAGAAAATAGTTTGAGGTGGTTTGGATATATTCAGCGAAGGCCATTGAGTGCTCCGATGAGAAAGGTTGATCAAGCAGTATGGAGTCTTATTAGACGAGGTCGAGAAAGGCCGAAATGAATGCTCAATGAGGTCATAGAGAGAGACCTTTTAATTAATAATATATTGAAATTTATGGTTTTTGACAGAGCACAATGGCGTCGTGCGATCCATGTAGCCGACCCCACCTAGTGGGATAAAGGCTTTGTTGTTGTTGTTGTAAAGTGGAAAGGAAACTCTGCTATTTTGTGTATTGAAAGAACACACATACTTCCTATTGCTGAGACTGCAAAGAAGACCCTTTTAAGGGAATTTCCACGCATTTAATGTTTTATTGCCAAAAAAAAAAAATCTCATGAACGAGCAGGTTTCCAATTACCTGTACCAAACACCACCTAAGGAAAGAAAAATGTTTTCATTTTGATTGTGGCTTGCCTGAAAAATGATTTGCGGGAGTATACAGGCAAGTAAAGCCAATGCGTAGTATCCAAGAAGATATCCTGAAATAATAAATGTGAATAATTAAACTCGTTCCATGAAAACCAAATCAGACTTCCTATTCTGCTGAAATCAGTCTTGGTCAACTTGAAAATGACTGCTTTACCAGAACCTAAATCAGCACCAAATGACATAAACATAATCACAACTCGTCCGTTAATTTTACAAGTGAGCTCACACACAGATATCATCAGCCCAAAAAAGGCTTAGGTGATGGAATTGGAATAAAAATAAAAAGCAGGGAAAATGGCTCAAAAATACCTTATAAAGAAATTATTTGCTGATTGGTACCACGGGTGCAAACAATCACCCCTTATATGCAAACATCATCCACGTGTGCAAAATTCATCCCTGCCAATGTGCAAACACCATCCCTCGTGTGCAAAATATCATCCACCCGTGTGCAACTTATCACCCACAATATGCAATGATCATTACCTCTAATTGTAATATTATTAGACTTCAAATCTTCACATTCCTCAATTTCACTACTCCATAGTCCTCAACTACAACTTGGGTTGTAACTAGGTTACACATGAAGTGGCTCTGTGTTCTTTTGCAGCCCCAATTCCAATTGAGCCGCCTATATCTAACACCTCTGCTTTCTTCATTTTTATTCAACTCCCTAAACCTTTGCCCCAAAATGTCTTAAATATGTATCTAACTTCACCAACTAAATGAATACTTTTTTGAAAAAAATTAAACAAACAAACATGGAATTTTATTAATACGGCATGCATGATGTGAAACCTTAAATCAAAAATAAAATGTCCCCACCTATTCAAGATTTTCACTCCTAAAAATGTTTTCCCACGTTGTAGCTTTCTTTCTTTGTTTTTTTGTTTTGGAGTGCATCAGGCAGTACCATGATAAATAATAACTGTGGCACCTCAGAAATGATTTTTCCTTTGGTGAATGAATTTTATAAAGGGGGTTAGGAAGAAAGTTAAAATATAGATTTATCAAAGAAATTTTTTTGATTTTAATCAAATTACAAATAAATACAAGCTTACCACTAAATATTGATTTTAAAATAATCAAATTTAAAACATTTAGCATAATGATACAATGGACATTAGTATAGAATTTTTTTTTTAAAAAAATTTTAATACTACGATAATGGTTTTCAAATCAAATTTAGAACAATTTATAATTGCAAACTTGTTTGAAAATATTAGTTTACTAAAAAATATTGATTCTCAAATCATCAATCATAAAAAAATACTAGTTTAATAAATGAAGTCAAACACTAGTTTTCTACTACATGTTATTTTTCAAATCATCATCAAAATTAAAATAAAAAGATAATGGATTTTAAAGTAGCAGATTTTTCAAATAAATCTCGAAAGAACAGGATAACCAGATTTTCAAATAATATATAAGAACAATAGACCTTAAAATAACATATTTTTTCAACAAAATTAAATAATAAGATAATGGCTTTCAAATCAAATTTAAAACAATTTATAATGGAAAATTTGCTTCCATTCAAGTTATAAACTTAAAATAGAAGATTTTTAAAACTGTCGTATTAACAAATCGAATTTAAGAAAATTTAAAACTGTGAATGTCAAATCAACATCACAAAATAACTAATTTAAAATATTAGTATAAGAAAATATTAAATTTATTTCAAATCAAATTGAATATTCAATAATATAATAAGTATTTTACAATACTTGTTAAATATTTTTAAAATAAATATAAAATAACATGATAATCGTTTTCATAAAAAAATTTAAATAATTAAAAATTGTGAATTATTTACACCTAAATATAATTAATTAATTAATTAAAATTTTATTTGACTAATAAATATTTTTAAAAAACAATAAGAAAACGTACCTCAAAATAACAGACTAATAAAAAATGCACAAATTTAAAATATTTTTTTTTCAAATCAAATTACATAAGTGATTAAAATATTATTTATCAGTTCAATATTTATAAGTAATTGAATAAATACTCTTAACAATTATTAGTTCAATAGTAAATATTGATTTTCAAATCATCAAATTCAAAATAAAGAGAGAATGTATCTTAAAATCAAAATAGAAGATTTTTTAAAAATTTAAAATTATAGATTTTACTTTAAATCAAAAGAAATAGGTAGCATTTTAGTTAAACTAAATACACTTTGAGTAAATTAACTCAAATATTAGCTGACTAATAAATATTTATATTCAAAAATAAAAAAAAACTAAAATTATCTCAAAAAGGAAAACTTTCCCAAAAAATAAAAGAAATTCAAACATTCCTTTCAAATCAAATTACATAAGCCATTAAAACTAGATATATTGGATCTCAAAATTTTAATTCAAACCAAAAGAAATAAGCAATATAAAATGTGAATTAAATACTAAATATTGATTTTCAAATCATCAATCAAAAATAAAGTTTAAAATAAATTATAAGATAATATTTTTAAAATAAAATTTAAATTAAATAAAAATAAATTGCGAATATCAGTTATTTCCTAAGTATAAATTTTTATCAAGTCATCAATAATCAAATCAAATTAAGAGAAATAAGAGGATAGATCTAAGAAAAGAAGTTTTTAGATATAAAGTTTTTTTAAAAACTATTTTTCTAAGTATTATTCTTCTAGTTTTTACCATACAAAAGTACTATTTTAATTAATAAATGATAGTAAACAATTTAATAAATTTATTAAAATTAATTTAATATTATAAACCAAAATTTTAAGAGAATTAAATTTCATAAATAAATCAATGTGGTTGAAATAAAATCTAAAATAATAAGATAGTGGTTTTAAAATCAAGTTTAAACAGAAAAATTGCAAGTCTGATCCCAATCAAATTGAATCAGTAAATTTAAAATGTTAGCTTTCTGATGTAAAATCAAAGATTTTCAAATCATCAATAAGTTGAAGGATGTTAAAACAGAAGTTTTTTCGAATAAAAATTAAAAGTATATATGAGCATATTTTTCAAATCGAACTTATCAATTTAAAATTGAAAATTTATTTCAAATCAAACATAACATATTAGTTAACTTCTAAATAATAATTTTCAAAACATCAATCAAAAACCAAGTTTAAACCAATCAATATGGTTGAAATAAAATCTAAAATAATAAGATAGGGGTTTTGAAATCAAGTTTAAACAAATAAAAAATTGGAAGTTTTATCCCCGTCAAACTGAAACAGTAAATTTAAAATGTTAGGTTTCTGATTTAAAATCAAAAAGTACTGATTTTCAAATCATCAAAATTTAAAACAATATGATAATTGATCTTAAAAATCCATTTTTCTGGAAAAACTTAAAATAGTAAGAAGATTTTCAAATAAAATTTAAAGCAACATATCATTAGCAATCATCAAAATTTAAATATTCATTTTCAAACAAAGGCAAATAGATATTAGCCAAAAAAATTGGAAAAAAGACACTTAAATACTGTTTGAACTTCAAAATCTCAAATTAGTTCTATTTACAATAAGAGTAATAGGATTGACAAAAATGTTAGATCCTGCTAACACCTAAGAGGGGGGTGAATTGTGTGTAAGATAAAAACTTAAGAATTTTGAAAATCTTTTCGCATTGCAGTGAAAACAATAAGTAAGAAAGTAATTATGCATAAATCAACAGCCAGTTATTTAAGTAATTTATGTTGGAAATATAAGAGTTTAAAGAAGAAAGGATGCAAAATGTGATTTATCTTGGTTCGGCTCAATCCTTAATGACCTAAGTCCAGTCTCCAAGCTCCACTTGAAATTTTCAATCCACTATGTTCTTGTTTAAATCAGGCACAAGAGAAGCCTCTATAATTCCACAAGTTTAACCGGGCACTTGTAAAGCCGTTTACAAATTTCTCACCGAGATACTCCCTCTTACTCACCGTAAGGATACAATCTTTATGATGAAGAAATACAATCAATCTTCTCTCTCAGAAGTGAATAAGATGAATACTGAAGTAAATTACAAATAATCTCACTCTCAATGGTAAATTATATGAATACTGAGAAAACAGAGAGCAAATGAGACGAAAATCAGAGTATTGGCATTTTGATATCGTGGGTGCAAGCTCTTATCTTCGACTTTGAATACTTTTCAATTTATAGTTGATGTAGCTCACATGACTGTTGAAGATGATGAAGTATCCGTTAGGCACGTTGGTCTTCCTATCGTTGTGATTCTGTTGCGTTACAGAAATATGACCTTTAGAGTTTCCGACACAAATTGCTTTTTACCCGTTAAGCTCTAATCCATCTTCAATCACCTATAATCCTCATGTAAACTTGATTAGTGATGATTAGGAATAATTAGAAGTAACATAATCAATGTTTAAATGATCTTGTCAAATTAAGGAGAACTCCGAGACGTTGATTTTCAAAGGACGCTGAACTTGCACTTGAGTGGAAGTAGGATCACTTGAGTGAATGACTGTCACTTGGGTGAATATGTATCACTTGAGTGAAAACTAAGTTGCACTCTTGATCTTATCAGAAGGTGACTTGCTAAGTATCGCTAGTTGTTAGATATCACTCGAGTGGCATCTGTTCACTCGAGTGATCTTTACCTTTAACTTCCTGAGCTGTTGCGAGTCACTTGCACAGAGATAGAGAGTAAATGCATGTCACTCGAGTGAATGCTTGTCACTCAAGTAAGTCCTCTTCGTAACCTTCAGAAGACTCGTGAGTGACTTTTGGAAATCTTGCAATTGAGCTCTATCACTCGAGTGCCCACTTATTCACTTGAGTAGCCTCTTATCTCAACTTTCAGAAAACCTGCGAGTGACTTACTGATCTTTGTAAGTGATGCTGAATAACTCTGAATCACTCGAGTGATCTGCTTCCAACTCTCAGATCACCTTACGAGTCACCTGTAAATTCTTGCAAGTTTAATTCCATCACTTGAGTGTTTCTTTATCAACTCGAATGAACTTGTACAACCTCAGATGAATGACTTGAAAAGCTGAAGGTTAGGATCATCACTTGTAAGTATCACTCAAGTGTTCACTTCAAGTGATTTATACATTTTAGCTCCAAATATGCCAAATGACCCATCATAGAATAGCTCTTGTCATTTATATTCCAATCCAAAAAGAATCAGCTCCAAACTCTTTGTATTTTGCAAATTATGATACAAAGAGCGTAGATAGAGTATGTATTTTTTAGGATCAAATTCCAGAAGCTAGAATTATTTGAATATAACTTCAAATTAGACATATTATATATCAATGAAAATCTCTTTAAGTCTAGTTTCATATGGCACTAGTTTCAGCTCAATTGGATTTGTAGTTTGGGAGTTATGTTTGAAATACTGAACATGTTTTGGAAAATGATGGTGATTTGAAGGTCAACTTTAAAAATTCATATCTCCTTCATATGAGCTCATTGCAGCTTGAACTTGATTTTCAAATGAGGCATTGGAAGTCTAGTTTAATATGCCACTAATTTTGTCTCAATCGGAGTTGTGGTTTGGGAGATATAGTTGAATTATAGGGGTGTTCAAATCTGGGACCAGGACCGGGATTCCCCAATCCCAGTCTCGGTCCCAGTTTTCAGCAGGGATGCACATAAGCATCCCTTTCCTAGTTTGATCCCGGTCCTAGGATTATCGGGACCGGGACCGGAAATTCCTGGTTTTTTAAAAAAAATTAAATTAAATATATATTATTATATTAGTTAATTTTTTTATAATCTAGTGTTTAAAATAATCATTTAACTACTAACAAGGCCATAATAATCACACAAATTGATTTAGAATTGAATAATAGTATTTTATTATTATTATTATTATGATCACCTTCATCATCTTATTTATTAACTTTATACATTATATAGTTAGGATTAATATTATGATATATATGGTTTAGCTTCAACTAAAAATGTAATACACATCTTATCAAATGAAAACTTAATTTTTGGAGTAAAAAATAAAAAAATAAAAAGATAACTTAATTTATAAAGTAAAAGAAAATAAAAATAACCCGGACCGGGAGGGTAATCCTGGTCCCGGTTCTTGTAAATCCTAGTCCCGGTTTTGGTCCCGATCGGGATGGGAAATTCCCGAGATTAAAATCTCTGAGACCTGGTAGAGATAACCGGGACCAGGATATTTTGAACACCCCTATCGAATTACCAAACCTTATCCATGCTAAACAAAGAACAAAGCTGAACAGAGTTGCTGAAAATGCATGTTCCACTCAAGTTAAAATCGTTCTCACTCACAAAGATCACTCGAGTGGCATTTTTTTGAAGCCCGAGAGTGACTTCCTGTGGCATATTGTAGCTCCAACAAACCACTATTCATTGCAAAGCTTGAAATAGCTCATTTTAACTTTGAATTGAGCCATTCCAACTTCCATTTGATCGTAGAGACTTCCATTATCAAATCTAATAACTTGAAAATTGATATTCCTATTATATTTTTCAAATTCTTATTTCTTCAGTCTCTTTCTTCTTAATGATCATTTTTCATAATCCAACCAGACAACCTCTTTATTTTATTGATTAACCTCAATCTTCTTCTTCTTCCTTTTGATTGATCCAACTTAATATCTTCTGTCTTGACTTTCTTCTTAATTATTCTCCATAATTCAACTAGATCTTCTAATCTACATTAAATATAATAGTTAGTCAAGGAAGGAGATAAATATGTTATACAAACTTTTTGCTCCTAATATTTAATATCTATATTTGACATTATCAAAACTAATCACATCTAACATTCTCCCCCTTTTTGATGATGACAAATCCCTTAAGAAAAATATGTATTAGTATGAAGATATATTAAATGCAACATATTTTTCTTGCCATTCTCTCCCCCTATTTGACATCAGCAAAAAGTTTGAGGTATAAGGAAGAAATGCTTGCAGAAAAGTAGATATGAAAACAAGGTAGTGAAAATAGTTATCTCTTTCCTTATTTGAAACTAATTTCATTTTTAATAGTTTTCAGGAATTGAAAACAATTTGAAAAATGAAAAACCAATTTCCGTTCCTATTATAATGAAAGCAAATTAAAATCAGAGATATGCAAACTATTCTCAAAATATAAATAGATAGGTTTAGAAATGCTCATTTGTATTAAGAAAATTGATGAATGATTTGTGAAGCTATTTGCTTGCTTTTTGTTGTGTGAAATCGAGTTGACTCTCTGTGGCCTCAAATAAATCCAATCTCTGTTCACAACTCCTCATAATGGAATATCATCTTGTTTTGAGCCTTTTTTTGCTCAAACAAAATCTTGGAGTTCTGATTGTTCATATCACACAGCTGCCTCATCTTATAATCCATAAAAGTGATTAACTTAGCATTATTGGTGGCAATCTGTGTGAAAACTTTAAAGCTCCTTTCTCAGATGGACCAAGGAATGTCCTTATTCAGAATGAATTCTCCTGCCACAAATTCAAATTTTTCTTGCAAAGAGAATTATTAGTGCAATCAAGTATAATAATATTCTCTTTTATATGATATTAAGATAAGAACAAACATACAATCACTTCACCATAAAAACTAATAAATGCATAAATATTTTCTTTAAATAAAAGTGATGAGCTTTTAATATATAAAACACGTGTGAAGCTCCCCCTTAATGAATGCATGACTTAAAAATATGAAGAATATAGTTAAGAACTCTCCCTGAATTGAAAATGTCATTGGAAGCTTTGTAAAGAAATTGCGTATGAGAGTCAGAACACTTGGATAGGATTCAAGTTTTGCTTGAAGTGATGAGAATAACATCTCACTCCTTGTCTTCTTTCCAATTCTTCTTGAAGTAGCTCATCTTCTTGGTTCATGTAGATGACTTCAAATGTCTTCTAATTGATAGCTTGACCAAGGGATGATTTATTTCACTCATTTCTCAATCAGTAACATCCTTTAAAAATTGTCAGCTCATACTCAATGCAAGCTAGTTTTGAAAGTATTAGTATATTTCATAAAATGAAGTTTTCAAGATAAGATATACAACTTGAAATTTGCTTGAAGAAGATACCTGTTAAGAGTATTAAAGATATTAACAATATAATGAATATTTGATGATGATACGAGGGAGTTGGAGAGACTAAGGGAATTAATCAAAAAACAATGGTCTAATGGTTACCAATTTGTAGATTGAAAAACTTGAGAAGTATTTGAAAAAGGATATGAAAGGGTCCGAGAGGGAATGAGACAAAGAGACATATCAGTTACTGATATGCTTTGCTGATTTAGGTTTCCACTTGACTGACTAAGGTATCACTTGAGTGATGAAGCTTCACTTGGGTGAATCATATGTCACTCGAGTGCATTTTCAAATTAAAAGCTGAAATACCTCACTCGGGTGTGTAATAAGAACACTCAAGACTTCTTGAAGGTTAACTCTTAGAGTTCACTCAAGTGATGTGGTTTCCACTCGAGTGATATCCTTTTTTGACTTCTATTTCTTTGAAAAATTCTTCTCCACTCGGGTGCCTAAGTAGTTCACTTAAGTGAGCCCTTTATCACTTGGGTGCTTCACTAGAGTCAGCTTCTCCTCTTCTTGGTTATCGCATATCTTTGTGTGTTGAGTTTATTTATCACTCAAGTTGATTAAAGATCACCCAAGTGAAAATGTCTCACCTTCATGATTACTTAAGTGCACTTGCAAGTTAACTCTTCTCTGTTTATCTCTGTTTCTTAACGTGATAACATAGTACTCCTGCAAATCAAAACTTTAGTACCCGACTGCTCTTGGGTCCACTTAATGTTAGTCATAATAACTCTTATGCTCGCTCTTACATAATTGAAACATATTATATTTGAGCAAAGAGTATCAACAGGAAGCAGAATTACATAATTATCAATTAATTCATATATAGGACAATAAATACATGAAACCAATAATATAATTTTCACAATAATAATTTCTAAATATACTTCATGAAGAAAATATCTTATTGATATGAACCTCATCAATGAAATCAAGTTCGTCAGGAATGATAAGGAAATGTGTAAATCAAATCTCATATTTTCAAATCATGATAATTCATTATAAAATTGAGATTTTGAAGGTATGAAAACTCATTTTTGAAACATGTTTAAAATCAATGCTTATGCTAAACACGGTCAAAGACATGAACATTTCAGAGTGATTCAATTTATGTCGACCATTGAAGAAATTTCCCTAAAGCGAAAGTCATAAGGATAATACATTAGCCAGAAAGACATAGCATAATAGAAAATTATAAGCACAATGACTTCTGCTATTGACTGAGATATAATCTTGACTCTTAGAAATGTATCTTGAAAAATAGTGACATTCAAGTACAAGATGACTCTTGTTACTTAGAGAAAAGAGTACTAGGATTTATGAATAATAAGGCACATATATGTTAGTCCAAATGACTATAATTTTAGAACATTATCCTAGTAATTTATTCCAGTATAATGGCTAATACATTGACATTCAATGTATTAATGAGCATTCATAATGCTTGGAATAATTTGGCCAATAAGAAATTATGCATTAAGCACACGGCTTTCACGAATTGAATTCTTTTCTTGAAACTTATATAGATGGTTAACTTGTTAGACATGAGGTCTAACATGTTGGAGAATAAAGACCAGTGAGTTCAAGCATAGGATAACACATTTGAGATCAATGATCAATATGTTAATAATGGGAAAATCCTTTGGAGGATGAATTTGAAGCAATTATGACGTCAGTATACAAAAACATGAACTTACAATTTTAAAATCATTTGAATACAATCAAAGTATGAATATTTTTCAAAAACATGTGTATGCACTTTTATAAAACAAGATAAATTGAAATCCAAAACAAGCTTTATAATTGTGCATTTTAAAACATAAACTTGTAGAATGATTATGCACAATTTCACTTTTAGTTCATTTAGAAATTTGTAAATAATTTGATAATCATCAAATATTGATTGCTAAAGAAATGCAAAAAATATTCATTACCTAAAATAATTCATATAAGCATAGAATAGAGTAAGGATTAGATATCACCATAATTCCTCTTGTCCTTGCAATAGCTTGCTTGGTCTAGATGGATTAGTGTAGATGTCTCATTTTTCACGTTCACCATCAACATCAATCATGACTTGTTTAGCTTCCTTAAGACTTGAATTATTTCTCTATGCAGTTGCACTCTTAAGAAGCTGTTTCTTATCCTTAGGCACTTGGAGGATTGTCTTTTCTTACCCAATGCATCATCTTTCTTTGGCACTTTATCTTTTCATATTTAGCCTTGGGTTCAAGTAAAGCTTTCTTATATGATGTGGACTGTGAGAGTCTTTTTCTTGTATTGTTCTCCTTAAGATAGTTGAATGGTACTCTATGGTAGTCCATTCTTGAGGTGGAACATATTCCTTTTCTCCATTGCCTTTCTTTATGGTTAGACTTTGCAGTTCCAACAATAGGTGATTGGAGAGTTCTCCTAATTGATGTAAATCTCCTTTCATGTGCATTAGGAACTCTTGGAATCTTCTTTATTTTCTCTATACCCATATGTCTATTCTTTGTAGAGTCAATTTATACACATGAAACACCGGATGGACATTTTGGTACCCACTTTGCTTTGGGTCCTTGAATGTTAGCATTAGACTTTATATGTCCTTTAGGAACCCAAACAAATTTATTTCTCACATTAAATTTCTTCTAATATAGCATGTATGAGAGATATGGCCAAACTTACCACAATAATTGCAGATTCTATGATGATATGCCTTAAGAGGTTTCATGCAAGTATTGTGTAGGTCATGTGAGTAAAAACCTCAATAAATTTCATTTAAACTTTCTTTCTTCTCAACAAATTTTCCAACATATTTGAAAACATTTATGCTTTTCTCAATAGATCTAATAATTGGTTGGAAAATAATTTTATGTAAACTTTGAAAGTCAGTTTTTAAAATAACTCTAGAATAATTGGAATTGTTTATCATATGTGCATCTTGAGTTCTAGAGGATGATCCATCAAATTCATCTGTAAGGTGCTCTTCTTGAGCATAATCTTCTTCTTGTTCTTCTATGTTGACTAGATCATGGAATTGTTCTATAATTTCTCATTCTTTGTTCTCAACTTCCATTTGTTCACCAATCGTGGATAAGCAGCTTTTAGTTTTCAGGTGAACTGTCAACACTTTCAGCTTCAATATAATTATTAGAAGCATAAATACAATCAAGACTATCCCAGATATCTTTAGTATTAGAGAAAAATCTAATTTTCTTAAAATCATTTTCGATTAAAGTACTATACAGAATTTTCATTGCTCTAATGTTCAATGAATATTTTCTTTTCTTTTTCAGTCCAATCTCTTCTTGGTTTGAAATCAAAAGTATCTGTAACAACATTCCACATATCATAATCAAATGCTTTTATAAAACATGTCATTCTAGCTTTCCAAAACCAAAATTCAATTTCTTTCAACAAAGGTGGGATTGTATAATCAAAACCTTCTGAAAGTATAAAATACCCCAAATCAGCCTTTGATAACTCTTGAGACATTGAGTCCTTTAAACAAGAGTCCGGCTCTGATACCAAATGTTAGATCCTGCTGACACCCAAGAGGGGGGTGAATTGGGTGTAAGATAAAAACTTAAGAACTTTGAAAATCTTTTCACATCGCAGTGAAAACAATAAGTAAGAAAGTAATCATGCATAAATCAACAGTCAGTCATTTAAGTAATGTATGCCGGAAATATAAGAGTTTAAAGAAGAAAGGATGTAAACTGTGATTTATCCTGGTTCATTTCAATCCTTGATGACCTACGTCCAGTCCCCAAGCTCCACTTGAAATTTTCAATCCACTATCTTCTTGTTTAAACCCGGTACAAGAGAAGCCTCTACAATTCCACAAGTTGAACTGAGTACTTGTGAAGCCGTTTACAAATCTTTCACCGAGATACTTCCCCTTACTCACCGTAAGGATACAATCTTTATGATGAAGAAATACAATCAATCTTCTCTCTCAGAAGTAAATAAGATGAACACTGAAGTACATTACAAATAATCTCACTCTCATTGGTAAATTATATGAATACTAAGAAAACAGAGAGCAAATGAGATGTATATCAGAGTATTGGCATTTTGACATCGTGGGTGCAAGCTATTATCTTCGACTTTAAATGCCTTTCAATTTATATTTGATGTAGCTCACATGACCGTTGGAGATGATGAAGTATCCGTTAGGCATGTCGGTCTTCCCATCGTTGTGATTTTGTTGCTTTACATAAATATGACCTTTAGAGTTTCTGACACAAATTGCTTTTTACCCGTTAAGCTCTAATCCATCTTCAATCACCTATAATCCTCATGTAAACTTGATTAGTAATGATTATGAATAATTAGAAGTAACATAATCAACATTTAAATGAGCTTGTAAGATTATGAAGAAATTTGAGACGATGATTTTCAAAAGACGTTAAACTTACACTTGAGTGGAAGTAGGATCACTTCAGTAGATGACTATCACTTAGGTGAATATGTATCACTTGAGTGAAAACTAACTTGCACTCTTGATCTTATCAGAAGGTGATTTACTGAGTATCGCGAGTTGTAAGATATCACTTTAGTGGTATCTGTTTACTAGAGTAATCTTTACCTTTAACTTCCTAAGCTGTCGCAAGTCACTTGCACAAAGATGGGGAGTGAATGCTTGTCACTCGAGTGAATTCCTTAAGTAACTGGCTCATCTGTCGTGAGTGACTTGGAGAATATCTGCAAGTTAAACACTTCACTCGAGTGATCACTTACTCACTCAAGTAACCCCTCTTTGTAGCCTTCAGAAGACTCACAAGTGACTCTTGGAAATCTTGCAAGTGAGCTCTATCACTTGAGTGCCCACTTATTCACTCGAGTGGCCTCTTATCTCAACTTTCAGAAAACCTGCGAGTGACTTGCTGATCTCTACAAGTGATGCTGAATAACTCTAAATCATTCGAGTGATCTACTTCCAACTCTCAGATCACCATGCGAGTCACCTATAAATTCTTACAAGTTTAACAACATCACTCAAGTGTTCGTTTATCGACTCGAGTGAACTTGTACAACCTCAGATGAATGACTTGAAAAGCTGAAGGTTAGGATCATCACTCGTAAGTATCACTCAAGTGTTTACTTCAAGTGATTTATACATTTTAGCTCTAAATATGGAAAATGACCCATCATAGAATAGCTTTTGTCATTTATATTCCAATCCAAAAAGAATCAGCTCCAAACTCTTTGTATTTTACAAATTATGATCCAAAGAGCATATATAAAGTATGTATTTTTTAGGATCAAATTCCAGAAGCCATACTTCTTTGAATATAACTCCAAATTTGATCTATTATATATCCATAGAAAGCTCTTTAAGTCTAGTTTCTTATGATACCAGCTTAAGCTCAATTGGATTTGTAGTTTGGGAGTTTTGTCCGAAATACTGAACATGTTCTAGAAAATGATGGTGATTTGAATGTCAACTTTAAAAATTCATATATCCTTCATATGAGCTCATTTTATGTTGATCTTAATTTTTAAATGACACATTGGAAGTCTAGTTTCATATACCACTGGTTTTGTCTCAATCGGAGTAGTGGTTTGGGAGATATAGTTGAATTACCAAACCTTATCCATGCTAAACGAAGAACAGAGCTGAATAGAGTTGCTGAAAATGCATGTTCCACTCAAGTTAAAATCGTTCTCACTCACAAAGATCACTCGAGTGGCATTTTTTTGAAGCCCGATAGTGACTTCCTGTGGCATATTATAGCTCCAACAAACCACTATTCATTGCAAAGCTTGAAATAGCTCATTTTAACTTCGAATTGAGTCATTCCAACTTCCATTTGATTGTAGAGACTTCCATTATCAAATCTAATAACTTGAAAATTGATATTCCCATTATATTTTTCAAATTCTTATTTCTTCAGTCTCTTTCTTCTTGATGATCATTTTTCATAATCCAACCAGACAACCTCTTTATTTTCTTGATTAACCTAAATCTTCTTCTTCTTTCTCTTGATTGATCCAACTTAATATCTTTTGTCTTGACTTTCTTCTTGATTATTCTCCATAATTCAACTAGATCTTCTAATCTACATTAAATATAACAGTTAGTCAAGGAAGGAGATAAATATGTTATACGAACTTTTTGCTCTTAATATTTAATATCTATATTTGACATCATCAAAACTAATCACATCTAATAAAAAAGAGTATAGCAATTCACAACTTAAGTTTTTGGAAAATCACTGATTTAAAATTTTGAAATTCAAGAAGTATTTAAATGGAATTCTCCCAAAAAATTCAAGCAATAAGATAAAGGATTTTAAAATAAAAGTTTTTTGGAACAAAGCTTAAAAGTGAGCAGATTTTTCAAATCAAACTTAAATCAATTTAAAATTGTAAATTTATTTCAATCAAAAATAAAATATTAGTTCACTTCTAAATAATAATTTTCAAATCATAAATCAAAACACAAGTTTAAATCAATCAACAAGGTGGAAATAAAATCTAAAATAATAAGATAGTGATTTTAAAATCAAGTTTAAACAAATAAAAAATTGCAAGCTTCATCACAAAGGGATTTTAAAATCAAGTTTAAACAAATAAAAAATTGCAAGCTTCATCCCAAAGGGATTTTAAAATCAAGTCTAAACAAATAAAAAATTGCAAACTTCATCCAATCAAAGTGAAACAGTAAATTTAAAATGTTAGGTTTCTGATTTAAAATAAAAAAATACTGATTTTCAAATCATCAAAATTTAAAACAATATGATAATTGATCTTAGATCTTAAAAAGCCATTTTTCAGGAAAAACTTAAAATAGTAAGATTTTCAAATAAAATTTAAAATAACATATCATTACCAATCATCAAAATTTAAATATTCATTTTCAATTGGAGGCAAAAAGATCTTGGCCCAAAAAAAATTCAAGCAATGAAGATAAAGGATTTTAAAGTAGAAGTTTTTTCTTACAAAACTTAAAAATATAGATGAGAAGATTTTTTTTCAAATCAAACATAAAATAGTAGTTAACTACAAAATATTGATTTTACATCATCAAATTCAAAATGAAAGAGATAGTGGATCTTTCAATAGCATATTTTTCAAAAAAAAAATTTATGGTAATTAATATAAAATGGATTTCAAATCAAACATAAAAAAATTTAATTCAAAATCAAAAGAAAAAGAAAAAGTAATCTAAATATAAATTGTTTGGGTATTGGGTTAAGAATCATTATTTTTAATGGTCAATTTACCAAAAAAGATATTAGCTTTTGTGATAATTATATATAAAGGATAAGATTTATATTTTATGTATTATTTGACATTTAATTTTATAACAAATACCAAAAATGGAATAAATTTATCTTAAAAAATGTAACATTTTAACATTAGTCCATTATCTAACATAAAATAAATTAGCCCACAAACCAGCGAACCAGTTAAAAAACCGGTCTAGTCAATTATCTAATTGCATGTTAGATCTTTCAAATTATATTAGACATTTTAAGATCAAGTAAAATAAAAGAGTTAATATATATATATTTTTTAAGAAAAAAATTATATTAGACATTCTAAGACCAAGTAGCATAAAAGAGTTAAAATATATATTTTTTAAAAAAAACACTTCTTGTAGCGCTTTTCTGCGCACTTCCTGTAGCGCTTACTCAGTTAATTTAAAATATATATAAGCGCTTCCAAGAGCCACATCTTTTTTCAATGGCGATGGGATATTTGGCCATTTCTAAGCGCCACAGTTAATTTAAAAATAAGTGCCACAGTTGCCCTTTTTTGTAGTAGTGTGCAAGTCTTGTCATTGTGGCCAGCCTCATTGCATCTGCCACCAATTACAAATCGTACTTCTATATGAAGAAAAGATAGTAGATTCTTCCCAAATGTACTAGCTGTCACCACTATCAACCTACTGATCGAGAATTGTCGAGTTCTTGCAAAATAACCAGTTTTAATAAGAATTTGCAGTATAGAGAACCTGGATCGTTTCCCACGGAATTCACATGTAGTCTAAAACATTCGAACAATGATCGATTGGGGGGGTTTTCTTTTAATTAAACTATTAACGAACAATAAACTTAGATTAAAGACAGAAATCAAAAATGACCTAGACCAAACAGATTAAAATGACTGACCTATAATTGGGATTCATAGTTTCCTACCATCATCGGACGAAGATTATAACGAACTCGTGACTGGTTTTAGACGAACCAAAATCTCTGCATTCGTTCAGAGAATCCCTTAACTAGATGATTGTCTAGGTTTTGTTCGTATGCGTCGAGTGCTACTGTGCGATCGTACAGTATCACTGTAACCCAATTCGAACTTTGTCCTTGGGATGTGCCAATCCGAACATTAAAACAAACATTCGAACTATTTCCAGAAATCGAATCCGATTAGAGTAAATAGAAACGAGTTACGTTACCGGTTTAAGTATGTCCTCTGATTGGAAACGTGAATCCTCAATCCATAGGTCAATCACATAAGCTTAGCCGGACATGGTCGGAAAATATGAAGAATGAACGAAGAATGCGAAGAACATGAAGAACATTTTTTAGAGAATTCTTAACTTCTAATTTCAATCCAAAATTGTCCAATTTCGTTCTGCCTCTATTGTTTCAGCTAACTAAAGTAAAAACCTAATTGAAAAATGGATCTAAGCCCATCAGTTCAGCCCAAAACAGAAATTACTAATAAATGGTGCTCCATTACAAAATTCGGGCCCAATAAAAATCCAAAAAAATACATATAACGTTGACTACAATTTTGACTGTCTTCTTGTCCAAATCTGCCTTTCAAGTCTTCATATCACTTGTTGCTCTCTGAATCGTCTAAAAAAAGAGACAAGAATGAGATTAGTCGGATATCTGGTTCAAGAGTTATGATCAAAATAGAAAAGAGTTGTAAATCTGGAATTTTTATTATTAAAATATGTTAAATCCAATAAAACACCCAAATCCCAAATAAGCATAAAAGCCCATTATTTATTAACTAAACAATCTAAATTTATTAATCAATAGATACAAATGAGTGTAATAAATATTCAATTATCAAATTCCCCCACACTTATCATTTTACACTCCTGAGCAAAACTAAGAGAAAAATTTCTCCTTTCTAACAATTGCCAACAATGCAAAAATGAACAATGGACACAGAGCTTCAAAAGATCAACCAATTAAAACTGAAATCCTTTCATATCAAATTATAAAACATGGTAGTCTCGATCAATGATGCTACTCACACAAGATGGTCTCTTAAAGGATTCTCTCAATAACTCTCTAAAGTGTATAGGGTAAATAAGTGTATCACTCAAATTCTACTCAAGAAATTGTCCTATCATAGGCTTGCTCAATTTCTACTTCTCCACTACTCATATCACATGCATGCACAAATCAAGAGAGCTTATTATTCAAGGTTGTAATGGGGCTAAGGTGAAGGTGTGTATAAGTATGGATATGTGAGGCTAAGCACCAAAGAAATTTGAAAGAGCATAATAATAATAACACTCAAATCAATGGAATATCCCTTTCAAGTATACATCCCTCCTTCTCCTTCTTTCTTTTATTTCTTTTTTATTTGTTTTCGCAATGACCTAACTCCCAAATCAAACACCCCCACACTTAAATTGTTGCACTTCTGGGCAACCCCCACATGTAAACACAAAACTAAGGTGAAACCAATGCTCAGTAAATGCCAAGGTGCAGTATAACATGGTTTTACACTTTGGCTAGTAATGTGGTTGAAGAAAAGAATGAGTCAAAAAGGCACAAAGGGGCTAACAAAAGGAATATAATAGTGTAAGGGAAGGCTATTTGGTCAAAATGGTAAATAAAAGAAAGAAACTAAATAATCCTCCATCATATTTATTCATGTAAGTAAAAAATGTAGTCTTAAAAAGAAAGAGAGCAAGTTCTAGAGAACATAAATCAGGAGCAGAGACACACAGAAAAAGGAAGAATGGTAAAAGATGAATTCCATTCATGTAGGCCCAAAATCTCACAAAGGTAAATACCAAATCATGCAATCAGCATCACTAAAATCAACTACTAAAAGTAAGAAATTCAGTCCAACAGTATGATCCATCAAAACCAACATGTCCAAGTCCACAATATACATAGCTAAACAATGATAGAAGGAGAAAGTGTATTATTTAAAAAATCTACGCTAAGTGTGAAAATGAAAAGTGAAAAAGAAACACAAGAAATAAAAGAAAAGGAAAATAGAGAAAGAAGAATACTCCCTAGGTGTTTACGGAGGATAAGTGGCATCAATGAGTATAAGGTCTGCTTCTTCAGGTTCTTGCTGTGATCCCTCATAAAATGGTTTGAGTCGATGTCCATTCAGTTTGAAGGTCCTCCCTATAGGGGGATCACACAACTCAACAGCACCAAAAGGAAAAACATTAGCAATCACAAAAGGGCCATCCCATCTAGATCAAAGCTTACCGAGCATAAACTTAAGACGGGAATTGAATAGAAGAACTTTCTGGCCCACATAAAACTCTTTCCTCAGGATTTGCTTGTTATGGAATGCCTTGGTCTTCTCCTTGTACAATCGTGAACTCTCATAGGCATCCAATCTAAGCTCATCCAACTCTTGCAACTGGAGCTTCTGTTCCATCCCAGACTTAGCCAAATCCATGTTACACTGCTTAATGGCCCAATAAGCTTGATACTCCAATTCAACTGAAAGGTGACATGCCTTACCAAAAACAAGCCTATAGGGGGACATCCCAATTGGAGTCTTGTAGGCAGTCCGATAAGCCCATAAAGCATCATCTAATCGCTTGCTCCAATCCTTCCGGGTAGAGTTAACAATCTCTTGAAGGGTTTGCTTAATCTCCCTATTCGAGACTTCAACTTGACTATTGGTTTGTGGATGGTATGCTATGGACACCTTGTGAATCACTCCATACTTTCGTAACAAAGCACCCATGCTTCGGTTACAAAAATGAGAGCCTTGGTCACTAATAATAGCTCGAGGAATGCCAAACCTGTAGAAAATGTTAGACTTGAAAAAATCTACCACCACAGCAGAATCATTAGATCAGGTGGCCTTCGCCTCAACCCATTTCGAAACATAGTCAATAACAAGCAATATGTAAGTGAAACCATGAGAAATAGGAAATGGACCCATAAAATTAATACCCCAAACATCAAAAATTTCACAAAACAATATGGGGTGCTGGGGCATCTCATACCTACAAGAAATACTACCTGCTCTTTGACAGTTATCACATGACTTACAAAACATATAAGAATCATGAAACAAGGTTGGCCAAAAGAAACCAGAGTCTAGTACTTTCCTAGCAGTCATTTGGGGTCCAAAGTGACCACCACAGGTAGAAGCATGACAAAAATGTAATATGGAGTCAAACTCATGATCAGGTACACATTGCCTAACTACTTGGTTACTACAAAATCTCCACAGATAAGGGTCATCCCAAATGTAATATTTAGATTCACTTTTCAATTTCATAGTTTGGGCCCTAGTGGAATCAGAAGGTAAACCACCAGTAACCAAGTAATTAATTAAATCAGTATACCATGGAAGCTTACCTTGCAGCTGTAAAAGCTGCTCATCAGGAAAATCATCCTGAATGGCAGAGGGGGAAGAAGAATGAGTGATACGACTCAAATGATCAGCTACCCAATTTTGTACTCCACTCCTATCTCTGATCTCAATATCGAATTCTTGGAGCAATAACATCCACCGAATAAGTCGAGGCTTAGCATCTGTCTTTTTCGAAAGAAACTTCAAAGCAGCATGGTTAGAGAAAACAATTACCCTACTGGCTAGCAGATATGACTTAAACTTATCAAAAGCAAACACTATAGCCAAAAGTTCTTTCTCAGTGGTAGTATAATTGGATTGAGCAGAATCTAAGGTCTTGGATGCATATGCAATGACATGAGAAACCTTGTTGACCCTCTGAGATAAGATAGCCCCAACAACATAATTGAAAGCATCGCACATCGACTCATATGGGAGAGACCAATCTGGTGGTTGGATAACTGGAGTGGTGGTCAGGCAACGCTTCAAGTGATCAAAGGCTATCTTACACTCAGCATCAAATGCAAACTCAATATCCTTATATAGAAGGTTAGATAGGGGTCAGGAAATCTTACTGAAATCTTGAATGAAGCGTCGGTAGAAACCTGCATGGCCAAGAAAAGAAAAAACTTCCCGCACAGATGTGGGATAAGGCAAAGCAGTAATAACATCAATCTTAGCATGATCTACCTTAATACATTCTTTAGACACAATGTGTCCTAACACTATCCCTGACTCAACCATGAAGTGATACTTTTCAAAATTTAGCATAAGATTAGATTCAATACATCTATTCAAGACTCTAGACAAATTAGCCAAGCATGCATCAAAATCAGACCCATACACAGTAAAATCATCCATGAAAACCTCCATGCAATCCTCTAGAAAGTCAGAAAAGATACTTACCATGCAACGCTGAAAGGTACCAGGTGTATTGCAGAGGCCAAAAGGCATTCTTCGATAAGCATAGGTTCCAAAGGGGTATGTGAAGGTCGTCTTCTCCTGATCCTCAGGAGCAATATGGATCTGGAAGTACCCCGAGTAACCATCCAAAAAGCAGTAGTGAGACTTACCAGCCAAACGCTCTAACATCTTATCAATGAAAGGTAAAAGGATAGTGATCCTTGCAGGTAGCTTGGTTGAGTCTCCTGTAGTCTATGCATACTCTCCAGCTATTCTAAACTCTTATAGGAATGAGCTCATCCTTTTGATTGGCTACCACGGTTACTCCAGACTTCTTGGGAACAACCTGGACCAGGCTAACCCACTGGCTATCAGAGATGGGATAAATGATGCTAGCCTGCAAAAGCTTAGTCACTTCCTTCTTAACCACTTCCAAAATGAAAGGATTAAGATGTCTCTGGGGTTGTCTTACTGGCTTTGCATCTGCTTCCAACAGAATCTGATGCATGTACATGGAAGGGTTAATGCCAATAAGATCAGCTAACGTCTACCCAATTGCCTTCTTATTGGCCTTCAACAAGCTCAACAGCTTCTCTTCTTGATCAGGTAGAAGGTTATTAGCCACAATGACTGGCAGTTGCTCATCTACCTCTAGAAAGGCATATTTCAAGTAAGCTGGCAATGACTTCAACTCTAACTTGGGCGGCTGCTAAATGGAAGGAAGAAGCTTAGGTAATTGCACCATTTAAGAAGTGTACACACCTGCAATACCTGAAACTACATGCACAGAAGTAGAACTGTGGCCAGGCAACTTATTGTTAACATCAGAGTTCAGTTCATAATCAAAACGAACATCAGAATGAACCTCAGCTTCACCACAACCAATATCAAAATCCATAAGTAAAGTAGAATCAGAAATCAAGTCAATATCTCTATACAATGCATCATCAATCTTAGTGCAAACAGGGCACCATTCAGTGTCAGAACATACACATATGACAGAATCTCCCACCGATGCAAAATCAGGAAAATCAACATACCAAGCAGAAAGAACATCATCAACAGTCTCATCTATCACATCAATGCACAAAACAGAATGCTCTTCCCTAGGATGTCTCATAGCATCAAAGATATTAAAAGTCACAACAATATCACCAAATTCCATGGAAAGAGTACCAGAATACACATATATCTTAGTCTTAGCTGTTTTTAAGAAAGGTCTCCCCAAAATGATTGGGGACCTACTGCTAGGAGATTCATCCTCCATATCTAGAATGTAAAAGTCAGCAGGGAATATCAATTCATTAACCTTAACCAAAACATCTTCAATCAGACCAGCAGGATGAGCATTACTCCTATTAGCTACTTGAAAAACAACACCAGTAGGTCGCAATGGACCAAGACTAAGGGATTTATAAATAGAATCAGGCATAATATTAATGGAAGCACCTAAATCAGCCATGTAATTATTAAATCTATAATTACCAATAATGCAAGGGATAGAAAACATACCTGGGTCTTTGCACTTGTGAGGCATAGGTTATTGAAGGAGGGCTGAGACATTCTGGTTCAAGCTCACTCGTTCAGTCCCCCTCAGTCGCCTCTTGTTGGTACACAACTCCTTTAGGAACTTGGCATACTTGGGAATCTGTTTTATGGCATCCAAGAGAGGAATGTTAATCTCAACTTTTCTGAATGTCTCAAGGATATCACTGTCTTGCACTGTTTCTGCCAACTTCTTGGATTGAAGAGCTCTCTGAGGGAAAGGAAGAGGAATAGGAATTTCAGACTCCTCTTCACCTTGCGTCACTGCCTCTTTGTTTCTATAGTCAATCTTCACTTTTTATGACTCTTTTTCTGATGTGGATTCAGTCACATCTGTAGCTGGTTTATGCCCTTGTAATTGCTTACCAGACCGTAGGGAGATAGCACTAACGTTTCCCTTCAGATTGGGAATTGTCTGTGAAGGAAGAGTATTGGATCCCTGAGGCTGGAGTTGCTTCAATGATGTTGCCAACTGCCCAATCTGAGTTTGCAAACTCTGGATAAGGCCTCAGTTTGTTGCTGGAATTGCAAACTGTTTGCTGCAAGCTGCTTCATCATTTCTTCCAGTAAAGAACCACTGCTGCTAGTCAGCTGTTGTTATGTGGGCTATGGAGGTGCAATTTATTGAAAATTCTGTCTGTTCTGTGGAAACTGTCTCTTTTGGTAATTTCCAGAAATCTGCTGCACATGACTATTATGGTTCTGAATCTGATTCGGATTCTGGCTCCACCTAAAATTTGGATGATTTCTCTAGTCAGGGTTATATGTATTTGGATTCTAGCTCTACCTAAAATTCGGATTATGGCTCTACCTAAAATCCTAGAAAAATGCCCACAGCAACCACTGACTGATCTTGATATGTGTTGTCTTGCAAAGTGGGGCAAGAATCAATAAAATGAGAGGCATCAGAATAGAAACCACATGAATAGCCCAACTATGGAGTGAAAGACTGCACTGTTTGAGTCACTGCTAGTTGCCTCACCAAGGAGGTCAGATCATCAATTCTATTCTCCAATCTCTGGTGAGAATTATTAGATCCGCTAATCTGGAACACAGCACTGCTATTTGCTCTAGTGCCAAATTGTTGAGAGTTAGCTGCAATAGTGGATATTAAATCTCCAGCCTTTTGGGGTGTCTTGTTAACTAAGGCTCCACCACTAGAAGCATCTACCAAATTTCGGCCATCGGGTAGAAGACCTTCATAGAAATGAGTAATTAAGAGCTGTTCAGTTATCTGGTGATGGGGCCAGCTAGCACACAACCTCTTGAATCTTTCCTAGTATTCATGCATATTCTCGCCATTAATTTGCTTGATTCCATTTATTTCCTTTCTGATTGTAGTGGCTCTTGAAGAAGGAAAAAATCTCTCTAGGAACAATCTTTGCATATCAGCCCAACTTCCAATGGACGAAGGTTGAAGATTATATAACTAGTCCTTCGCTCCATCCTCAAGAGAGAAAGGAAAAGCTCTCAGCTTAATGTGGTCTTCATCAACATGTTGCGGTTTCATTGTGCTGTAGACCACATGGAATTCCTTCAGATGTTTGTACGGTTCATCACCTGCAAGACCACGAAACTTGGGCAACAAATGGATAAGTCCAAATTTAAGTTCAAGGTTAGCACCAAGAGCAGGGTATTGGATACACAAAGGCTGATAATTGTCACCAGATGCAGTCAATTACTTTAAAGTCCTATTATTTCCCTAATCTTCCATAGTGTCTAAGTGACTAGAAGTGCTGCCAGAATCAGATGAAACATAAGTGCCAACAAAATCAATGTCAGAATCAGGAACAGGTTCAGTAATAACCCTCTGACTTAATCTAACAGCCCTTCTAGCAGCAAGAATTGTGCATTCTATTTCAGGATATATGTCCAATAGATCAGATGCACTAGTATTGCTCTTAGTCATACATCATAGGGCAAAATCAGGACAACTACTAGAACACTCAAAAACGCAAAATCACAAGACCACACTAGAAATTGACCAAAAAAATTCAAAAACACTACCAAATGATTTTTAAAAATTATGGGACTTGCACAGAACAACTTCTACACTATCCGGGAACCCAAAAATGTAATAAAAAAACTTAAAAATTGAAAAAGTGGTCTAAACGATGGAATTTGGAAAAGTTAGGTGGGTGTTTATAGCAAAGCATGAGTTATGCTCAGAGGCACATTTTCTTTCAGCTCACCAAAAATCAGCCCAATCAGAGCAAGTCAGAAATTCTAGTAGAAATCCTAGAACAATTTCTGAAATACCGGCTACGTCCCACCGAGACCAAAAAATAGTGAAAAAGTGGTCTAGATGATGGAATTTGGGAAAATTAGGGGTAATCTCACTTTCTAAAGGAAGTTTTTTTTGCTCAAAATGCCCAATCCCTTCAAAAAGACCTAGGGCCGAATAATTTGGTTGAGATACAAATCTGCCAAACCACCAGAACCACCTAACTCAAACTTGGAATTCTACACTGTTAATGCTAGACCGATGCAAATTCCCCGGCAACGGCACCAAATTTTGATCGAGAATTGTCGAGTTCTCACAAAATAACCAGTTTCAATAAGAATTTGCAGTATATAGAACCTGGATCGTTTCCCACGGAATTCACATGCAGTCTAAAACATTCGAACAATGATCGATTGTAGGGGTTTTCTTTTAATTAAACTATTAAAGAACAATAAACTCAGATTAAAGACAAAAATCAAAAAAGAACTAGACCAAACAGATTAAAACAACTGACCTAGAATTGGAATTCATAGTTTCCTACCATCATCAGACGAAGATTATAACGAACTCGTGACTGGTTCTAGACGAACCAAAATCTCTGCATTTGTCTAGAGAATCCCTCGACTAGATGATCATCTAGGTTTTGTTCATATCTGCGGCGTGCTACTGTGCGATCACACAGTATCACTGTAACTCGATTCAAACTGTGTCCTTGGGTTGTGCCAATCCGAACATTAAAACAAACATTCGAACTATTTCCAGAAATCGAATCCGATTAGAGTAAATAGAAATGAGTTACGTTACCGGTTTAAGTATGTCCTCTGATTGAAAACATGAATCCTCAATCCATAGGTCAATCACAAAAGCTTAACCGGACATGGCTGGAAAATTTGAAGAATGAATGAAGAACGCGAAGAACATGAACATTTTTTCAGAGAATTCTTAACTTCTGATTTTAATCCAAAATCGTCCAATTTCATTCTTCCTCTATTGTTTCAGCTAACTAAAGTAAAAACCTAATTGACAAATGGATCAGAGCCTACCAGTTCAGCCCAAAACGGAAATTAAAAATAAATGGTGCTCCATTACAAAATTCGGGCCCAATAAATCTAGAAAAATACATATAACGTTGACTACAATTTTGATTGTCCTCTTGTCTAAATCTTCCTTTCAAGTCTTCATATCAATTGTTGCTCTCTGAATCATCTAAAAAATGAGACAAGAATGAGATCAGTCGGATATATGGTTCAAGAGTTATGATCAAAATAGAGAAGGGTTATAAATTTGGAATTTTTATTATTAAAATATGTTAAATCCAATAAAACACCCAAAGCCCAAATAAGCATAAAAGCCCATTATTTATTAACTAAAAATATAAATTTATTAATCAAGAGATACAAATGAGTGTAATAAATATTCAATTATCACCTACATAATACAATTGTCATTAACAAGGTCACCGTCTATATTAACAACTATCACTGCCCCTATTAACAACAAATTCTGACTTCATAGATGCATTTGAAGATGTATTATATTCAATTTTCATTTATGAAAATTTGTATTCTAATGCAAATTCAGTTGTCAATGGATGAACATGAACTTGTCAAAACAAGCCCATGAACTTGTCAGTGGACGCCCATAGACTTGTCATTGCATTCCTGTGAAAAATTTAATATATATTTATATTATGTGTGGACCTATTTATAGATTACTTTTCTTATTTTAATTTAATATTAATTAGGTGGACATATTACTTGGACAATATCTCTCCTGATATTATATGGGCAAATATAAGAGTTGTCACTGTTAGCTGCCTCACCTCTTAACACAGGCACATGGACTTGTCAATTGCTGCCTATAAACTTATCAATGGATGCCCATAAATTTGTCAATAGACACCCTTGGAGTTGTTAGTTGAATCCCCTATACTTGCTAAGTTATATTTAGCTATGTTACATAATGTGGTCAAAGTGCAATTAGGTTATTAACAACTTCAAAATTCATATTGTGAATGGACATAATTATAGACTAACTTTATTATTATAATTTAATATTAATTAGGTGGACACTTTATTTAGACTTGTCAATGGATACCCTTAGACTTATCAATATATTCCAATAACCCTGTAACTGGACGCCCATGGCCTTATCAGTGCAATCCCCTATACTTGTTTATAATTTGGACAAATAGCAATGATAACACTCAGTAAACATAAGCTTTGATAGTAATAACTAGTGATGAACACAAATTTTGCATAATCTTAGTTAACTACTAATATCAAGTCAGTATAATGAGTCCATACATGCGTTGATCATAAATTAAATTACAAAAAACATTTCATGACTACTTTTGCTTTTGTGGACCCAAGGTTCTTTCAAAGATCTCCGATCAAGTTCTAAGAGGTTAACCCTTGGTTTGCTTTTCCTAAACATATAGCAAATTCTTCTGTAATATCCCAAATTTTGTTCACCAAAATTCCATGTACATTTGTTATATTAAATGGAATAAAATGATGAATTTTGGTACACTTGAGATAGTACAAGAAATAATATTACAAAGAGTCAAGTGCCACTTGATCTTGAGGATAAATTTGGGAAACAAAATGAAGGGCCAAGATTTTCTCATACAAAGTAGAGATAATGATGAGGATAATTAAAATAAAAGACTCATTTTTGTTTTCTTAATTAGACTACATGATTCATGCTTGCATAGGTAAGACATGTGCAGCAAATTCTCTCCTCTTTTTGTCAACTTTTATGGCTAGGAATAAGCAAGAAGTGTGAATGGAATAAATAATTCCATACCTACTTTTGTACAAGAAGACACAAGACTTTGTCTAACACAACCACTCCTTTTCAATGTGAATTTTGGCTAGACCTTAAGATGATGAGGAATAATTAAATAAAATATCACACTCTCTCAAACACTTATCAAAGTAGGATAAGGGAAGGGGAAAAATAATTTGGTTAAAGTCCATCCTACTTTGCAAGAAACACATGATATGTATACACATGCAACATATAAAGATTTAAATCAAAATCAATTCCTACTTTTTCATCTGTAAATGGCGTCTAAGGCACCAAGAGAGAGAAGAAAGTATAATTAAATGTCATCCTCACCTTTTTATTCAAAGAAGGATAGTTAAAGTATATGCCAAAAGGAAGAAGAGGATAAGTCAAGCATGCACCTCCCTTTTTGTCAATCTTTGCGGCTAAGAAGAAGCAACAGGAGTGAATGGAATTAAACAATTCCAAACTTGCTTTTCAGTAGGGACGACCAAGAGAAAAATTAAGACAAGAAGGACACCTCATCAATTAATTCTTCACCATATGTCTAAGGAATTGTCGGCCAACAAAGTTCAAGAGGGAAGAAAAAATTATCCAACATATCTTCTTATCTCCATCCTTTAAAGTCTTGCAATTAAAGTGTCATCTCTCACCACGTATACATTTAAACCAACTTAAGCTCCACATGAATACTTGGCTATTTAATCTAAACACTCTCTCATTTCATTCATTAATTTCAAGTCAGCCAAGTGCAAAAGAAAAGAAGAGAGAAAGAGCTAGATTGAAAGTTAAAAGGCAAAGGAAACAAGAAGGAAAGGTAAGCCATTTATACCTTCAAGATACCATTTTTGGTTCTAAGTGCTTTCATAAACCATGTTTCTCTCTCTAAGAGCATCATTCCTATGGTTTTTGTTTCTTGAAACGAGGATTTTTGAGCTACCTAGTGGTGTTATGATCAAATAAATGATTATATATGATGTTTAAATACCATATGAGACTCATTTGATGATTAAATTGGAAACTTGGTGATTGTTGGACTGTGCTGTCACTTTTGGTCAGAACAGAGCATATATAAGAAGTGGGAATTTGATAAATTTGATGTCACCAATGGATTCTACACAAACAATTGTGTAGGAATGCATGTGTTCATGATTTTTGGATGTTGGTATAAAAATCTGGAAATTTATTAAGTTGTAACTGCATGCTGTTTAGTTGCCTTCTGTGAGGCAGTGATGTTGTGAAATATATTTTTCTAGCAAGAATTAGTCCAAAAATTATGAAAATTTATCAAAATTAAAGTAGAAATATAGAGATTTAATTTGATAGGTAATTTGTAATTTTTGGACAAGTGGATTAAGAGATATGTATTTTTGAATTTGAGCCCTATTTTTTATAGTGAATCTTGGAATAGTATGATTTTGTGAATTTTTTGGGAATGAACTGGTTACAATTTCAAACCTAATGATTTTTCCTCAAATTTACACTTACAAAGCTTCATTTAGGCTTTGGAATCAACCAAATTGGAGTTTTTTAGAATTAATTATGAATTTCCAAATTTGGCTGAAAAATCTATGAGTTTCTGGAAACAGTGAAATTGCACTGTACATAATTGTACTATACAGAAACTGCTGTAACTACATTGGATATGTTGGGATTGGTAGTCACACAGCGGAAGAATTAAAAAAAATTAAAATTGCAAAAGTTTACCAATCCCAATTGCGGATCTATCAACGGCATTTAAATCAAGTTAGAAAGAGTCGTACCTTATTCATGTTTGTTTGAATTCCCACAATCATCAACGTATTATGAGTTCACAAATCTCCATGTTTGGTTGCTCCTGAAATAATTTCCCCGGCATCTACATGTCCGCTAATTATTCTTAAAAGAGCGTTAATCTCTATGAGTATGAGATTAACCATCCCCAACATCAACATGTCAACTAGTTCTTCTTGGAGTTTTGCCTTTTCAATCTTGAGGAGCTAACTACTCATATCAGCTCCCTCTACTGGTATCCACACGAATAGGGCCCCCAACACCGGCAGCGTGCTAGCGCCTCTAATATCCTTCTAGGGTTTTTCTTGTGGCTCTCTAGTTTTTCATCATCTGTAGAAAACCCTAGCTCTCATATTTTATAACTAGTAGGGTTATCTATTTTATGATGGATATTGGATTTTTAAAATTAATCTTAATTAATTTCAAAATCCTTATCATATCAATTAACATTTAATTGTTTTAATAAGCTAATTAAATAAACCTGGTTTAATTAAATCTGTCCAATAGTTTTAATTTAACCTATTTATTTAATTAGAATAAAGAGCCAATGGAATTTAATTTATCTTCATAAATTAAATATGAGATATTATCATATAATATCTTTATATATACACAATATAATAATATCATCATATAATATAATATTATCATATATTCAATATATATTATCAAATAATATATATTATATATATATAATATAATATTATCATATGATCATATAATATAATACTATCATATATATATAATATATATTATCAAATAATATATATTATATATGTATTTATGTATTTCAAAAATACATATATGTATATAATATTATTAATATTCCTTTCCAAATATAAATATATATATAACACACATATAAATATTTATCAAATAAATATTCACACAACATGTGTATATAATAAATATATATTTAAAATTCATTCACCCTAGATTAAATATTGTATTCATTGAATCTTAGACGCATCTTAGATTCAATGAATCTGGACATTATAGCTCGCGTTGGGCTATTTTTGTGTGCGACCCTGTAGGCCTAAACGAAGTTGGCAGTGGGCCAATGACTATACTAACCCACAAGTCATAAGCGGCCTCTAGCAAGACATTACGACTACCCAATTCATATGAGGATCGACAATACGATATAACTTGTCGTATAACCATATCATGTCCCTTTTGTCACACGATATTTCGGTCAAGGATGAGGCATGGAGAATGTCATCCTCCTATTCCTGACCATTACTTTCTCGATCCCTGAGTAGTCTGACTATAGAAGTAGAAACTCTTTTCCATCGTAGTATAGCCATACATTTCTCAGACTTACTCATCGAGGGGCCCAGTAATATCTCTCACTAATGTAAGGGACAAATTCCATCTTGACCATTCACATTCCTCTACACGAAAACCATTAAGCCCGATTGTAGCCTTTATCACCACCCGGTTAAAGGTGACTTTTGACTAAGTCAAAGCTTAGTGACTCCCATGTAGGAATCCATGATGATCTCAGGTCAAAGGGCATTGTGACATGGTTATACATGAGATAAGCTTATGACTTGATCCATGCAGCTTTCTCATAGCGGGTCGGTCCAGCACCTTATACTCCTACAAGTGCCTAAGACTTTGATTAGTATCCCCATACCTTATCAAAGTCATACTGGTCTTATTTCATCTTTTCTCCCACATAGATGACCGACCAGGGACATTTAGGACAATCATTATGATTTATCCAAGGATACAATTATCACAGTGAACATGCGAATAATGTGATAACCAAATGGAGAAATTCATTGAATGACAATATTCAAAGTACAATGATTGGCCCCTAGGGCACAATTTCTAACAGGATAACCCATAGAATATGATTTAAAAGTAGTAATATTACAAGTAAGAATCAGTTACTTGTTAACTTTAATTTATAGGAATTGGTAATAGCCGAGCCGGGACAAAAGTATTAGACTAACAGTAGAACTGAAAAATGATTCAGGTAGTAACTTCTTCTTACATATACTATATGATTACTAAATGTTTGTATATGTCATTCTCTGTAACATAAGCCAAGTGTCTTTGACACGCCTATTAGCCTAGTTGTGGTCAGGGACCCAACAGGGGCGCCGAGTTAAGCCCCTGCAAACCAGTCGTTTGACCTTGGACAAGTGTACACATAGTTTTCTATCATCTTACATGGCATGACATTCCATATTTATTTTTCACATTTTATATATTTGAAAGCATGTTACAACTGAGATTCACTCGAATCTCATTTTTTTTCCAAAACATAAACTTTACAGCTGAGGCAGGCAACTCGAAAGGCAAAACAGTGGCTATCGGTGGTTAGAGTTCTGGGAATTTTGTAGCTGCTATAGTTATTTATGCATGTAATTTTAGCTACTTTTGAATGCTCTGTACATTTGTATATATTTATCAAACCCTATGGGAATTCTCCTATATTGTAAACAAGTACTCCTTATGAGTATGTTTCCGCTGTTTCTGTATGCCTTATGGAACTCTATGCTATTTACTCTGCACATATCGAAATGTGAAGGGGTTTGACATCTTCCATAATGCAAATTATTGCTGAAGAATTGAAGTAACTCCCTTTAGTCGCCTCGAGGTTATCAAGAATAAACTAAATTAATGCAATATATTGCACAACTCGGGTCGTTTCACTTTGAGGAGCCGATTATGAAACTAATTCCTAGTAAACTAAACTAAGTAATTACAATGCAAAATTGACAAGGGTAAAATAAGATTAATTGATTGATTTTCAAAACTATGAATTCAAATGCAATTAAAGAAAATATTCTTGGGATTTTCAATTAAGGAGGAATGAAAATGGATAAAAGATGCAAGTGATGAAGATGCTCTTGGAAATAGTTTTCAATGACTATCTTTACTTAATTAAAATATTCAGGGAATTAATACACTAAGCTCCTAATATACAAACCTTAAACACCGTTGAGTCTAGCACCAAAAGAGAGGAACCTCTACTCTAAAGATGCTATTAAGCCTTCTTAGTGTATTGAGTTTCTCTAAATTTCATAATATACTAGACCTCAATTACCATTGAGTCTAATGCTTAAATTCATAAACTCGTTAATTGAAGTATTATTAAAACCCCTTAGAGTATGATTATGAAGTAATACATTTAAGTTCAACTACAATTCTAATTCAATCATCCTATCTAACAATACCATGTTAAATAAATAAAAAGCAATAGAATCATAGAAAAATATATATATGACCATATATATTGATAAGTTCAAATCCTCATTATAAACCTAAAATCACAACAACTCAATTTATAAAATGAAACATTGTTAAAATCATAATCCTAATATATAAATGAATTCTTAAACCTAAGAAATCAAAAATATAATGAGCTATAGATAAAATAAACTCCCCTTGAAGCACATATAAACTCAAGCCATCTCCAAATCATATCAGAGAGCACAAAGTTGCCTAACCACTGATAGCCATGAATTCAAGAAATATAATTACACTCAGAAGCAATCCACAGCAGCAAGATGAGAATTAATAGCTAAATTTGAAATACAACATCTTCAGAGCAAGCTATGGCTACTGGCAGCATTGACAGTAATGAATATTAACCAGAACAGAGGG
Source organism: Albizia julibrissin (assembly GCA_037074505.1). Lineage (NCBI taxonomy): Eukaryota > Viridiplantae > Streptophyta > Magnoliopsida > Fabales > Fabaceae > Albizia > Albizia julibrissin. Next base: position 14,603,306 of record CM073481.1, on the reverse strand, counting down.
AATCGCAGCTGAGTTATTGGAAAAAACAGAGGAGCTATGGTATCTAGATTCTGGAAGGTGATGGTGTGTTGCTGATGGTAATGAAAATGACAGTGAAGGAAGTATGATGGTGATAAGATGACAAAGGCGATGCTGCTCTCTGTTCTTTTATCCAATCTCCCTCTACCACGATGATGAAGGCGATGATCGATATGGGATGAAGATGCGGTGGTGATGCAGTGATAATGATGATGATCCTCCTGTCAGCTCACAGCTTTCAGCTTGCGTTCTATCCTTCGCCTCTCACTGGTTCAGTTTTCACACCTCCCCCATGCGCTGATTCTGTTTCTGCTGCAACGATGATGATGGCTGATGGTGAAGATGGAGTGAAAGTGGAGGTGAGATGATGATGAATCGATAATGATGGTGACGGTGAATGACGAAAATGGAGGCACCTCCTCCTTATTCCATCTGCAATCCAGAACCCGCCGCGACCCTCTCTCCTCTTTTGTCTTTGCGGCGCTCTCCCTACTTCTATTTTCCCTCAGCTCCTCTCTATTTACCCGAGAAGACCAGCAGGTCGGGTCTTCAGCTGATTAGATCCCTTGGTCAAAAGCATTTTGACCAAGGGACTACATTGAAACTTCCAGAAGCTTTTATGGAGGGACTAGAATGAAAAAATGGAAACTTTTGTGGCTGCAACGAAAAATCTTCAAAAATTGATCTGCAAAGCAAATAAGCTCAAAATGTAATACCTAATATTGCAAAAATTAACTAATTAAGGAAATTTATAAAATATATGATATTTTTACCTTTTTCAACCTTAATTTCATAAAAACTCCTTTAATCACAATTAATTGTATAAGAGACATCTTGGCCGTATTTGGTACGAAACACTAGGGGGTAGGGATTGTGATTGAACCAGGAATTAGGCTAGAATATATCGTTTGCTATGAGAGACTACGGATAACCAGAGATTTAGAGTACCACAAAAGTGAGATTGTTGTAAAGCCACCTCCCACCTGGTATTTCATTTTTAATCCCAGGATTGCAAATATCAGAGACAAAAATATTCTTGTTTATAATATTTTTTGGACATAAAGGCCCTCTATCAATTTTAACTTGAATCCTGAGACTTTTTTTTGTTATTTTTTTAATAATAAATATATTTTATCATTGTCATAATTTATGGAGGATTATAAAATAAAATTAATTCAAGTATTCCATCTATCACCGCATACCAAATATAATTTTAATCCCTCAGTCTCAGTTCCAATACCAGTCTCAATCCCAATACCAATCACAATCCCAATCATCAAAATCCAATGCATCGTAACAAACATGGCCTTTAAACTCAATTATTATGACAAAATCCCCAAATAAAATATAAAAATATATAATAAAATAGGGATTTGTCAATAATCCAATAGTTAATAGACAAAAAAATTTGTTAGCTGACAAATAAAATTTATAATTTTTCTATGATTTTCACAAAACAAAAAAACGTGTTACAACCATTAAATTATTGGTTGAGATGGTAAATTGTCTTATCCCATAAAGAAGATAACACAAATCCGAATTCCACGAACTGAATTTGTCGAGAAAGGTGAAACTCTTAATCAAATAAATATTAATAAACAAGAACGTGTTACAGAGCAAAGATGACATGACTAGAAGAGATAACATTATTTTTTTGCACTAATTAATCTGACTATCTTAATCCAATGGCCTTCGAAACATGAACAAAAGAACGCAGGGTAAAGATGCGAAGTTTTAAAGATGAGGTGTTAAGGAAGGAATGAAATAACAAAAAATGTCACGATTATTATGCAATGACAAGTTCTCCGTGCACATTTATTTATTAGACCTCACAGTGACATGCTGCTCAATGGTTAGGACGTTTAGCACATTCATTTATTAGGACCTCACACTGATTCCTTCAATTTTACAATGGAGTAAGGGTCTTTTTTTTCTTGGAAGTATTGCGTTAGAGGCAATTTTGTTCTAGAAGTTTCACCTGGGGTAATTTTGCCCAGAAATTTTAAATGTGGGGCAATTTCGTCTTAACCGTTATTGCAGTTAAGTTGACCAAATTTAAGGGCAATTTTACTCTAAAGTGAAAACTTCCAGAAAAAATTTTCTCTTGAGATAACGACGAAATTGCTCTGCAAGTTTTAACTTAGAAGCAAACTTGCTCTGCAAGTTTTTACTTAAAAGCAAATTTACCCAGAAATTTGGTCAACTAAGGACCAAACTTAATTGAGAGAACGGTCTGAGATAAAAATGACATTTAACTCATTTTAAAATAGTGCTTATCTATCAATAAGTCATTACGTTGATTGTCGAGGTCAGAAAAAAAAGATGGGTTGTTACTTATTATAATGATTGAGGCAAAAATAGTTATAATTATAAAAGTATCACAATAGACTCGTTATAAAAATGCGATTCTTCTTTATACGTTTCCTACAGATTTGATAGCACTCAAGTCGTGTTTGGCATTCTTTGCTCCTGCGGTTCTAAACTTTGGATCTGTCTTGTAGTGCTCAACGAATAGAAAAAAAAAAAAAAAAAGTTCAAATCGCAGATATAAATGCAAACATTTTGAAAAGTCAAATTTGATTTAACTAGGTGCAATCTTTTGTCAAGTTTCTCAAATTTTATCTTTTTAAGAGTCACAATTAATTAATTAATTAATAATTATCACGTTAGTAGTTATGCTGTCAAATTTACCAATTGAGTTGGAAACTTGCAATAATCGATATTACTATAATATGACTTCATATAAAAAATGCAAAAGTCCATATATCCCCATTCTTCCATCATATTCCCGCATCACGGTGGCCCAGTTAGGAAGAAAATGTCGCATTTTGAGAGCCAATTTTATAACTTATGTAAAAACTTGATGTAAGGTGTTGAGGTCTTCTTTTTTTAGATGTTTCACAATCATTATTGCATTAATAACTTTTCGGCCATGTATTTATAAATGTTCAAGTTGCTTTTGTTTTAATTTTTCTTGGAAGAGGTGGCCCAATTAATTATGATTATAATCACATTTTAGATGTGGAAGAATTAATTAACTACTAATTAAATTTTAATATCTATTTGGCGGTACTTAATGCAGCCAAAAAAGATGCTACAACGATGCCTATAACTTATCTGTCAAACAAAAATAACAAATATATCTGGACAATCATTTTAAAAACACAAAGTCTTCTGCATGTGCAATCTATCCCTAATGTTTCACACTTGTAAACTCGTAACTTATGTTTAATTTTGTCTTTGAAATTTCGCGGCCAAAAAAAGTTGTCTTTGAGATGCCACAGTGAATGAATGAATTATAATAAAAGATTAGATAATTTTGACGAAAAAAATTTGAAAATGACAAATATATATTTGAGAAAAAAAATTACTAAAAAAGTCTCATTGCAAAAATAAAGAAAGCAGTAGTGTAGATATATTGGCAGCTCAATTCGAATTGGAGCTGCAAAAGAGGATCAAAGGCCCACTTCAAGTCCAACCTAGCTAGTGTTGTAGTTGAGGACTATATATATGTATATATATATAAAAGCTCACTTGTAAAATTAACCCACGAGTTTTGATTATGTACAGTCATTTGTTACCGAAACTGCTCAATGGATATAAGTTGGTGCCATTAATTAATGACATTACACAGATATCTGTTTCCGGTACATTTTAATATTTTCTTCAAAATGACTATAGATACTGTTCATTTATGCTATATAGTAGTACGAGTTAGTTCATAAGTACGCCAACACACACACACACACACAAAACCCAATCCTCTGCTGAAATTTTATTACAAGAGGGCAGCTCAAATACTCAATCACACACATGGACTCTCAGTTTGATTGTGGAGTATACCTTATATTTTTATGATAAACAACAAAAATAACTTGACATTATATTATCCACCGTCTTTTTCTATGGATGTCATGAACAATGAAGGATTGATGACAGCCTAGTTGCTTTCTCTTTTTGATGTAACTGTTTGTTTTCTTATGAATGAAAATTTCAGTTTCTTGAGTTGATAATAAATAATTTCCCTTTCCATTGCTTTTTTTTGTTGGGGGTTTTACATTCAATGCAATAATTGAGAGTATTAATATGTCAATTACGATTAATATAATTATGCAAAAGGGTTAAAGGCCATTTTTGTCTCGAAAGTATCGGCTTAGGAGAAATTTTTCCTCGAAAGTTTTAAATGTGGGGCAATTTCATCTTAACCACTATCCCAATTAAATGTGACCGTTAGTTGACCAAATTTCGGGGCAAATTTGCTCCTAAGTTAAAACTTTCAGGGCAATTTTGTCGTTATCTCAGAGGAAAATTTTTCCTGAAATTTTTTACTTTAGAGCAAATTTGCCCCTAAATTTAGTCAACTATCAGTCAACTTAACTACGATAAAGGTCATGGCGAAATTGCCCCATATTTGAAACTTTCGAGGCAAAATTGCTTCTAAGGCAATACTTCCGGGGCAAAAAAGACCTTCATCCCAATACAAAATTTAATCACCGACCAACTTTTGTCGTCTTAGCATTGTTGAGGTAAAAAAAAAGCCAAATTTCAGGAGTTAGTTTTTCTTTAAAAAAATCTTTCACGTTTTAAGTTTTTTTTTTTATATGTTTCACATTATGTACATTGTGCGTGTGGGTGGGGATTAGAATTAGGAATATCCCTTTCCAATAATAAAACTAATCCCTTCAAGGGTAAGGGGCAAAAAATATATCCTAATTTGGTTTGCTTTATGTGTAAAAGTTAGGATTCAAACTCACAATCACTTGCTTAAGAGACAAATCCAACCATTTACATTAACCTAAATTAATACTCCTTCTCTACTTAATGTAAGACATATTTATCTAATTTGTAGAGATTAAAAAAGTTAAATAAATTATGCGATTATAACATATATGACATTATTTCTCTAAAAGACTTATATATGACATTATATACTATAGTTTATAGGTTAGACAAATTAGCTTAAAGAAAAATGATAAATAAAAGAGACAAAATGAAAATAGGTCTTATATCTAAGATCAAACTTTAATTTATCTCAAAACTAGATCCTACAATTTAGGATCAGAGACTATATTGTATCAGTATATGCTAAGATTGCTTTTTATTTTCATTTCTCAAGCTCTAAAATAACACATAACTCTATCCCCTTATCCTATAATTTCTTTCATCATAGTGCAGTGGACTAATTTAAGTGGAAAAGACTATAGATCTTGAGAGTCAATTTTATGATTAAGTTCTTAATCAAAAAGAAGAAAACAAGTTAATAGAGAGCCAGTTTGGTTCAACCTATTGAATGTCTGCAATGGTAATCATAATTGTAGTACTAAGATAAGAGTGTTTGGTTGATCTATAGCATGATAATTGGGTTTACCATGATAATGATGATTACCAAAAAATTGGTAATCCTCAATCATACCTCTTCACATGAATCCTCATTACTATCTCATTGCATGATTAAAAAAGTTCAATTTACCCTTTAGTTTCACTTCTCTTTATTTTACTTATATTTTCTCACTTAGCCACATCACGCCATAATCGCTACTGCCACTATCTCCTCCTCCTCCTCACCGTTGTCACCTCCACTTGATGCCACAGCCACTACCTCCTCCTCCGCCACCCCCCACCGCCGCTACTACCTCCTCCTCCCCTACTACTGCTACCGCCACCACTACATCATCCTCCACCCCCGGCAGCTGCCACCCACCACCAATGCTATTGCCTTCTCCTCCTCTACTGCTGCCCCCGTCAGCCCCCACCATTGCTGCCACCACTAACGCTACCTACTTCATCCCCCTCCCCCTTCACTACCTTCTCCTGCACTATCATCACCGCCACCACTACTGTTGCCACTGCTACTATGATCTCCTCCTTCTCAGCTAAACCTTGTCACCACTATGTCCACCATTATTGCTGCAGCCACTACAACCTCCTCCTTCACTATCGCCGCTGCCGCTACTACCTCCTCCTCAACTGTTGTTGCTATCACCAACTTCTGTAACACCTTACTTTTAAATCGTACAAATAGTCAAAAATGTGACATGATGCCAAATTGGAGACCAAAAATAGTTTTCAATTCATTTGGGATCCCAACTTCCCTACAGGATTTGATCCTATAGTTAAGTGGATTTTCAAAAAGATTTTCAAAACATTTGAGCTGTGGTCTCATTTTTTTTTCAAATCTGTTTAATTCAATCAAATCTATTCCCATTTTTTAATATCAGAGTACTTACTGAAGTTCTTAGTAGACATTCGGGTTAAATTTATTACTAAAGGATGCACCTGGTATGGATACCCTGTTCTAGTTGATTTATGGTGATTACATACAAACTTTAGGGTCTACAGTTGGTATACTGCTACCACCATGTGTACTAGTTTTAGAAAATACTATTCAACATTATATACAAATCTAAAAGCAAGATAACCCAAAGTCTTTACTTCTACCCGTCCGTAGCTACCTTCTTCCCATGAGAGCTACTTGCCCATGCTGTAGGTTAGTTATTGGAAAAGGGTAAGATTTAAAAGAATCCTAGTAGTAACAAATAAAACTTATATAAAATGCATACAGAGAAACATGCCATATGAACCACCACATACCAAACAATTCAATATTCATTTAACATTCAGAGATATGTTTATGCATCAAATAATTCTATTCAAGGACTTATCATCCCTTCCCACAGTGCTAGGTATTCTATTGGGTCAAAACCCTTCTCATCTGAATGCTTAAAGGGAAATTATGCCCGATTCATGTTCACAGTTCAAATATGTAACATGGCAATAATATGCATGAAACAAGATACATAGAATATGAGAGTGGAGTTACTACCTTAACCTTTCCAATGTTCCGAGGTGTGTTACCAGTTCCTTAGTCATCCCGGACAGATATCGAATCCTATATGTGTGAATTCATGAATGGACGGGTTATTACGTAGCCCAATACTTTTGGAAATCATTCTCTTATGTTGGTTATCATTAGGGTTATTGTAAGGCCCCTAGTGGCTTTGATACCAAACATGTAAGACCTCGCTCCATTTCCGATATTGCTCACAATTAGCAATTACGCAGCATAGTGGGCACAAAGCAATAACTTAAATATACTGATATAATGAAATAATAATGCTTGTTTACATCGAGAATTTCACATAGGGGTATACAAATTACCTACAGACCTTAAAATAATTGCAAATTCCTCAGACAACCAACGTCTCCTCTTGTACTCGTTTGAAACCTCCAGTTGTCGAAAATTACCTTTTTGCCATTCGAGCTGCTGCTTACCTCTGGGAACTTTCAAATGTTTATGGAAAGGGTGACATTCGGGAGAATATCAATAGTAACATACATCAAAATATGTAAAATGCAAAAAATAGATATGCAATGTCATATCATGTAAGATGATCGAAATGTTTGTGTGTACACTTGCCCAAGGCGAAACTATACGTCTGCACCTTGGTTGACTTAGTGCCCCTGTTAGGTCCCTAACCACAACATGGAAAATTGATGTGTCTAAGACACTAGCTCATGTTACTATGGATGACATTCATAGTAAGCATCACATAGTATATGTAGGAAGAAGTTACTACCTGGAACATGTCCTTTCCTTGCTTGTTAATCGTTCCAGCTCCGTTTTCAGCTCGGCGATTGATATATCCTAAAATTATACATTTATGATAAACGAGTTATTATTTACTCGTAAATCATTCTAAACTCATTGTTTTGGTTATCTTGACTCAAAGTTACAAAATTACCTAAATACCCTTAGGAACCCAGCCTATGCCCATTAGTACCTGGTTATTTGTACTTTACTCGAAATTATGACTTGGGTTAATCCTACACAATTTCACCTGTATAATCCATTTTTGATCTCGGATTGCTCAAATTCAGGCTTAAATGACAAAAATACCCCTTAACAGCTATTACTTGGTGCTTTGAAGGGTAATTCGGTCATTTCACACCCTAGGCCTTTTCTCACTTTGTTATCATCATGAACCTTACCCAATTTTCCCTTCTAAACTTAATGGAATCATCCAATTGATGAAATTTCAACTCTTTCTTCATGCCAGACTTCTAGCAGCAATATTGAGTTATCAGAAGAGTTGTGTCAGTTTCTCATTTTCTCTTGCCTAAACACTTCCTTGTTACTTCTAATCACAAGATTAGCTAGTTAGAAACTCGTTGGACATGATTTAGAGGGAATTCAAACATTATCTCCCTACAGTCCATTCATTAGAAAACTTGAGAAACAACACCATCAATCACCAAAAATAACATGAATAACATCAATTAAGGTAGAAGAAGCAAGCCTTGAAGTTTACCTCTTGTTTCTTCCACTTTCTCTCTCTAGGTCGCCATCTCTCTCTCTCTTCTCCCTTGAAGTTTTGCCTTGAAAACCATAGATTTGACGGTGAAGAAGAGATTGGAAGAGGTAGTAGAGAGTTTAGGAAGCTTTAACTTCAAGATTACAAACTCCTTTACCTTGTTCTTATGATCTCTCTTGCTCCTCCACGTTCTCGTTCTCATCTATCTCATTCTCTCTTTCTGTTCTGATTGAATGAATCAGATGGAATAAGAAAGGAAGGATGGAGAATGATATATGAGTCATTAAAAAAATGGCTTTTATGTGGTCATACTTATTAGTCTATTTCTTTAGTTTTCTTGCATGATAATTTATTTCCTTTGTCATGTTTCTTCATCCACTAAAATAATGAAACACATAGAGAGAATTATTATTCTCAAACTATCTCATTATACCACCTTACAAGTGGTTAATCATAGCCTTATGCTTTATGGCTCTTGACTTTTCTTGGGTATTAATTCACCTAATAGTCATTTCCCTCCTTTTTAGTTCCCATCTCATTAAAATCATTGGGAAAAATACTCATTTCTTGCTTTATGGAAAAATTACTATTTTGCCCTTACGTTATTTTCCCATTGAAAAGTGTCATACAATCACGACTGCCACATAGAAATTCACTGGTACAAACACTACCTTGTTTTATAATGTAATTATATCGTGTGTGACCTCTAATTGCTTTGATTTGTCATTTTCTATGCTCTTTAATACCCCTAAGGCATAAAGGATTTGTGGGAATTACTCGTGCCTATTTGGGATACTAGCTAAACCAGGGCCTAGCAGTCCACTTGAATCAGGCTTATTCTTAATCCTCTTGTCTTAAAATTTGGGGTATTACAGTTATTATGGTCATTTTACCAAGTCAACCAATGAGTTAAAGTGGTCAAATTATCCCAAATGACTAATTTCTACCCTTAGTGTTCAATGAAATTACAATGTGCCATTACATTTTGTAATTTATGCATAGCCACTAATGCTGGCATAATTTGTCAACTAACTTTAAAAATTCATATCTCTTTGCACAAATGTCCAATTGCAGTGGTTTCAAAGCCTATGTAACCCTTATTAAGTCTAGTTTCAGGAAATAAATACTTTACTTAGCCAATTGGATGCACAGAAATCTAAAATTTCCAGTTATTGGACATTGTTTCAGAAATTTTCAGTTTTACATGACCAAACTTTAAAAATGTAGAACTCTTAGTGTACACATCCAAATGAGCATTATAACCTTTCAAATTAAATCTTTATAAGTCCAATTTTAGACTGGAAAGTTTCACATTTATTGGACATTATTTGCCTATTCAAAAATGTCACCAACCAGACTGCCATGCAGGAAATTCTAACTGGTAGAATTTACAATGTTACAAATTAGTTTCCAATGATCCAAAATTTATAACTAAGGGCTATTCCCTCACAATTTTTCATGTAGAACACAATGGTAACATTAACATGACCAAATTCCAACTCCTTATATGTGTCATGTGTTAGATATGATTAGTTTTGATGATGACAAATATAGATGTCAAATATTAAGAGAGCAGAAGTTTGCATAGTATACTTCTCTAGTACATTGACTAACTATTTGATATTGCATATATTGTAGATTAGTCAAGCAATGGAAGAAAGATATTGAGGAATGAAGAACTTGTAAGAATTAATGAAAAATAGCAAGTTTCAAGTTCTACGGGTACTATAGCAGTGGGCACTGTAGCATACGGTACTGTAGTGTATGGCACTGTAGCGTACTGTAGCACACTGTAGCAATTGAGTGATTTTGGCAATCACTCAAGTGATTTTCAGAATCACTCGAGTGATTCTGAAAACAGTGAAAATCACTTGCAGTGATTCACTATTCACTCGAGTGATTTGCAGTTTTTCATACTCTGTTTTTCGTCCAGCTGAGTGAGGCCTGGTTATTTGATCATATATCTCACAATACAACTCTGATTGAGACCAAACTAGTTGTATATGAAAATAGACTCCCAAATTGGCCTTCATATTAGCATCACTTTCTGGAACAGATTTGGTATTTTGGCTATAACTCTCAAACCATATATCAAATTGAGCTGAAACCAGTGCCATATGAAACTAGACTTCAAGAGCTTTCCATTGATATATAATACAGAAATTTGGGAGCTATATTTGAAGAGTTATTCCATCTGTAATTTGACCCCTGTTTGCTGTCAAATTGGAAGTGGAGTTTCGAGTTCAAGTGATCTGAACAGAGAGTACCCGAGTTATTTTTATAATCACTTAAGTGATCAGGAAGATCACTAAAGTGATCATTAATAATCACTCGAGTGAAATGTGTCAGAATGCAGATCACTTCCAGTGGCGCAGAAATCACCGGAGGAATTTTTCACTGTTCTCAATTTCACTTCCAGTAATATAGAATTCACTCAAGTGATATGAAATTTTCTAGGATCACTTCCAGTGCATCTGAAATCACTGCAAGAAAAATTCACTATTTCAAAAATCACTTCCAGTGCAGTCGAATTCACTCGAGTGATTAGTCATTTCTGCAGATTACTTCCAGTGCAAGGCGAAATCACTTCAGGAATATTTTACTGTTTTGAGAATCACTTCCGGTGACATGAATTTCACTCAAGTGATCGTTCATTTTAGCTGATCACCTTCAGCACCGTTCTTGATCACTCCCAGTGAATATCAGTTACCTCATATCACTTCCAGTCAGTGATTACTCAGTGCACTCTTCATAGTTCTAGTGACAGTAAATCAAAATCATTACCAGAGAATTAGAATCACCTCCAAGAACCAAGATCACTTCCTGCAAGATAATATCCAATGTTTAAGGTAAATCACTTCCAGTGTTAGCAGTCCAGTGCACCTCCAGCGAAAGACGTTTCAAAATCACTTCCAGTGTAAGTAACCCAGTGCAACTTCAACGTCCCAGATCACCTCCAGTGAAATGCTTCTGCATTCGAGTAAAATGTTGGTTTGAGAAAATCACTTCCAGTGGATTGTATAATCACTCGAGTGATTCAATTCCTATCAGAAGCACCTTCAGAAGCTAACTGAATCAAAGTGAATTTCAGAGTTCAATCTCTAATCAGTATGTTTACATTTGTTGGTATACTTAAACATCATTTAACATTCATTTCAAGTATGAAACAGGAGATCAAACATTTAGATTACATCTTCATATACGAAGGTCACTCACGGAGAATATTGTCACTGAAAATGTTGAAGTCCCAGAGTGCAGAAATCCTGTCTTTGATTATTGATCAAATTTAATCATGACTAATATTCCATTGTATCAGTGGTTGAAGTGTTTCTCCAGATTAACAATGAAGAAATCATGAGAAGAGCCGAAAAACCATTTCACGAGAAGCCAATCATCCACTGATAACGGCTAGTTTTCTAAAGTAGAAATCTGTCAGAACAAGCAGTGCGATTCCAACGGGTATGTTGAGATGCTATCAACAGATCAATGTTTAAAGACCTATCTGACAACGAATCATGGGTAGCAACAGAATTAAATGAACAACCAAGAATATGAAAACAGAAAGCAACGGTATGAGTTATATGTCAGAAGCACGATCAGATTCCAACGGGCAAAATGTTTGAATGCTTCCAACGGCTCTAAACCATCTTCTATATAAACCAATATATTCAAACAAGAAACCTGGAGATGATGCGACAGTAACCAAACACATGAGCAATGAGAACCCAACTGCCAACATACTAATATCATAAGTCGTTATATACTCTTTGTTCTTATCTGTTTACAATATCATGTATATTTGAGAGTGAGAGTATTTGTATTGTACTTCAGTGAGCATTCATACACTCTGTGAGAGAGCTTGTAAACACTTCATCTGTATTTCAGAAGTGTTCTCAAGGTAGAGGGACCTTGAGAGAATTGATCACCTTACGGGGGAAGTCGTAGAGCAAATTGTCAGTAAGACTTTCTGCTCGTAAGACTTACAAGGTGCAAGCAGTAGAGAACATTACTGCTCGTAAGACTTACGGTGGTGTAAGCAGGAGAGAACGTTGCTACTCGTAATGCACGGGTAAGCAAGAGAGAAAGGTATTCAGGATTGCTTTGCTCGACTTGCTGTAAGAAGGAGTAAACCTTACAGTGTGTAAGGGGGAGTAACTCTTGTGAATTTGTAAAGGCTTTTCTTGTGCCCAGTTAAACAAGAAGATAGTAGATTGGAAATCTCAGGAGGAGCCTGGGGACTGGACGTAGGTCATCGTGGATTGGACCGAACCAGGATAAATCACAATTTGCATATTCTCTTCCCTAAGCTTTTACATTTTTAGCATATAAGATTTACATAGCTGCTTATGATTTTATACTTTCACATGTATTGATTTGATAAGTTGCAAAAAGATTTTAAAAGATCATACTTTATTATCGTACACCCAATTCATCCCCCTCTTGGGTGTCAGCCAGTTCTAACATCCTGTTTTGGCGGAAATTTAATATATAATCCAACAATTACCAAACTTGCAATTTAGGCCTCAAACTAGTTTCATATGCCTTCTAAATATCATAAAACACCATGAACACAATCAAAATACCATGACTCTTCAAAACCCTAGCTTAAATGAAAATAGGCAGAATTTCACATGGAAAAATCCTCAACCAACCAACACAAGTTGTGGCTTCTTGAAAAAGTTATAAGGTTAATTAACTAATCTAAGTTGGTTTCATTGGGTTAAGCTTTCTCTTTCTACCTCCCTCTTCTTTTGATCGTAACATGCTGCCCAAAAAGGTGCCAATTTGATTACCCAAGTCCACTTGCAATACATGTGTATCTTGGTCAAAACTTCCAAGTTGCAAGTTTACACATGTTAACTTTTTGACTTTCTTCTTTCCTACTTTTCTTTCCTTTTTAACTTGGTTAATTGGAAATTCTTTTTCCCTTCTCTTATTTAACGTAAATACCTCCTAAAAGAGAGAGGAAAAGTTGTTGAGTAATTGGCTTTAGTCTTATGTGGACTCTTTGACTAAGCCTCTTCTTCCTTCTTTACCCTTGATCTTGGAAATATTAATTATTGTGCCATTAATGTGTTTCTTCATTCTTCTTGTCCTATTTCATGGTAATTCACTTCTATTCTTGTGTTCTAATTATATTTTGATCATTCTCGATTTTAGGCGAAACTTAGGTCATTTACCGATAACTAAACAAGGCTAAAGTCATTGTACAATTTTTAGGGATAATTCTTTCATTAATTTCACTCTCTATTTGTATACTTAGCCCTTGAGTACGTTTTGGGATATTACACCTTCTGCCACCGCCGCCACAACACCATTACCATCCTCCACCACCCCAACCATCATTATCTGACGATCCTCGGTGAGATAATGTTGACAATTATTGTAACACCCCATTTCTAATAACCAATATTCCTCCTATGTAATGAATACATGTAATGGAATAAAATGGTGAATTGTGGTATGCAACAATTTACGGAAAATTCCAATTGTCGGTTACACACAACTCGGCCAAGCAAGGATATAAAGGAGCAACTAATGTCCACTTAAAGGCCTAATATTGTAACCAAAATTTGAGTATAAAATAACACAAATAATGGCTTCCTTCAAGTGTCAAAAATTAGGCTAAACCAAATGAATAAGCAAGAAATGATTTGTTTTGGTAAATCATAAAATGTAGGGGCAAAACGGTAATTTTTTCATAAAGTGGGAAATAATTATTTTTCCCTAATATTCTCAATAATTTGATTTAAATGGGAATTAAAAAGAGAGCAATGGCTACTTGATCATTAATAAGCCTACTTTGGCAAATTATTATCAAGAAAGGTCAAATAGTCAAAAAGTCAAAGGCTTTGGTCAACAAATTACAAGATGGTATGATGAGATAATTCAACATCAATATATACTCCCTCATTTTCTATGATTTTCAGCTGGAATGAATGAAGGAAAGGGAAATGAAAATTAAATGAATATTTAGCAATTATGGACCAATAAGAAGCTTGCACATGTAAAAGCCTTTTTGACCATTGTAATATATTATCATCCTCTTCATCTTTCCTCTTCATTTCTCATCTAAAATATGATTAAGGAGAGAGAGGGAGTTTATCCAGAGCTCACGAAAAAGAAGAGGAAGGATCTAGGGTTTTAAAGCACAAAGTGAGGTAAGAACTTGCAAAACTTTGTGATTTTGCCTCCTAAGCTTCCTACAACTTCTCCTAACCTCTTCTACTCTATTAAATCTATAATTTTCAAGAAAAATCAAGAGGAAATAGAAGGTTAACAATGATGTTTTAGAGAGAGAAAGCCAAGAAATCAAGAGCTAATAATCAAAACTTAATCCTCTTGTCTTGTATCAAGTTGTTGGTGTTGTTGGTAGTGGTATTTGCTATGTTTTCTCTTGTTTTTCAATTATGGGCTGAAGCATAATCATGGGGAAATTCTACCAAAATTCCATCTAAATATGCCCATTTATTGTTTAAGTAGCTAATCATGTGATTATAAGTAGAAAGAAAGTGATTAAGCAAGAGAAAACAAAGAAACAACAAGTTGTTCCTAGAAACCCTAACTTTCTGTTATGTGGGTGACGTGAGGAAGGAGTAGGAATTTTGTAATTTTGATGATTCCATTGGCTTTAGAAGGAAAAATTTTATAGGCATGTAAGTGTTCATGATTTTTGGATAATTGTATGCCAATTTGGAAATTTATGAAGTTTGTGTGTACATATGTTGGTTCTGCCCTGTCTGGAGCAGTGGCATTTTGCGTGGTGTTTCATAGAACAAACCATGTCTAAAAATTCTGAAAATTTCCAAAATTAAAGTATAGATATAGATATTTAATTTGATAGGTATTTTGTAATTTTTGGACAAGTATATTGGGAGATATGAATTTTTAAAGTTATGCCCTATTTTCTGGAATGTAATATGGAATGGAACAGTGGTGTTTAACGAATTACTAGGACTTATATGATTGCACTGAGCAAACATAATTATTTTTCCTCAAAATTAAATTGAAATAGCTTCATTTTGGCTTTGTAATTAGTCAAATTATATATTTTTTTATAATTAATTATGAATTTTTAAAGTTGGCTGACCAAGCTGTCAGTTTTTGGGAAATAGTGAAACTGCACTATATAGAGTTGTATTGTGCAGAAACTATTGTAACTACATTAAATAACTAGCAGAGTACCTTTTAAAGGCAGTAATGCTACAAGTAATAACTAGTTACTTGTACTTTAATTTTGATAGGAATTGGACATAGGCCGAGTTGAAATCTAAGAGTAGGACAAAATCAAAATTTTGAAAAAAATTCAGGTAGTAACTTTTTTTTGCATATCTTATGTGATTATTTGTATGTTTAAAGTCATTCTCTGTAACATGAGCTAGTGTCCTCGACACACCAATTTGCCATGTTGTGGTCAGAGACCCAACAGGAGCGCTAAGTCGACCAAGGGAAAACATGTAGTTTGATCTTGGGCAAGTGTACACACATTGTTTGATCATCTTACATGACATGACATTATATATCTATTTTCACATTCTATATGTTGTAAGCATGTTGCTACTGAGATTCCCTCCAATCTCATTCTTTTTCAAAACAAAACTGTACAGCTGAAGCAGGCGGCTCAAAAGATAAGACGGTGGCTCCTGGTAAATAGGGTTCCAGAGCTCTCTGTTGCTGCTTAAGTTATTTTGCATGTACTTTTTGCTACTTTTTGAAATATTATGTACATTTGTATATATTTTCAAACCTTGTGGGGATTCTCCTGTAATGTAAACTTAAATTTAATATCAGTAATGTTTCTGCTATTTTTGCATGCCTTGTGAAACTTTACGCTTATTACTCTGTGAATATCGAAATGTTAAGGGTTTGACAATTATGATGAGGTAGCGTAATGCTTTTAACTATTTTTTTTACAAAGATTATAGTAAGGGTAAAATAGACTTTGTGTGATATATTAATTTTAAGTAATTGTTAAAATAATAACTCATTACACCTTGCTTAAAAATCAAACTAAACACTAACCATGTGATTAATATTGCATTGCATTACCATTACATCGCATTGCACTTCACTGCAGAGTGTAATGGGATCAACCAAACGGGCCCTAAAGTTTTCTTTTTTTAAGATCTCATCACCCTAATGGAAGAGAATACTCTCCTTTTTCTCTTTCTCATTTTCTCCTCATAATCCCATCTCCACCCTATATCATGAAATGGATGGTTTAGATTTGATATCATATAAGATTATTTATTATATTTTATAAACAAAAGTTTATTTGTTAAGGTGCAGATTTAGTAAAAAAACTACTACAGAAAAGAGATTTAACGTCACATAAAGACGTCCTTTCTTTGAAAAGGGAAGTAAAAACTGTACGCAGTGGCATTTACGTAAATAAAGAGAGACTTTTTAATCTTTAGGCGTCTCTTCTTTAAGAAGGGACGCCTAAAGGAGACATTAGGCGTCCCTTCTTGAGAAGGGACGCCTAAAGTGACACTTTAGGCGTCCCTTCTAAAAAAGGGACGCCTAAAGGGTGCATCCCAGCCACGTGGCTGGCATGCAGCCCACATTAGGCGTCCCTTCTGTATGAAGGGACGCCTATTTATATGTTTAGGCGTCCCTTCTTAGAGATGGGACGCCTAAACATTTTCCCTCCACTTATTTTCTTCATTTCCCTCTATTCCTTTCGTTCACTCTTCCTCCATCTCTCAAAAACACCGAGCTGATTTAGAAGGCCACCACAAGGTCAGTCCGGCCGTGCCCCCTTTCACCGTCTCCCTTCCACCATATCCCTCCTTCTTCATTTTCTCTCATCTCCTCCTTCTATCATCTCACAGTTGCAGCATCAGACTCGTTCCCTCTCTCACGGTGGTGAGCTCGCCTCCTCCCTCCCAACCTCTTCATCACGCCATTTTCCAACTGCTAGCTGTAAGCTTTTTTGTTTTTTTTTGCTTTTGGTTTTTTTTCACTTTAGTTAATGTCATGACCGTTTAATTTAAAGTAGTTTTGCTAGAAACTATAAGCCACTCATATTATGCCATAAGTACATGTATGTATGCTAGAGATTCCAGAAACCTGTTGACTTGGTTTCTACTAATTTAATGAGGAAGATGAGTTTATACATTGATTATTTTAATTTCATACATACATGATTGAAATTAATTATGAATAAATGAAAATGTATATATTTATGTGAATTAAGCAACTTTCTCTTTAAATATGTTTACTCATTTGTTCATATGGTTTGACATTTTACGCACTGAGTAATATTTGTTTGTGTAATTTTATTACTAATTTTTATTTCTTGAAATTGAAATGACTTTATTGGTAATTCTATATACGTTTTCAAAAATAAAAATAAAACATGTTCAGGAAGCTATAAAAAATTTAGAAAATAATAGTTTTTTAGAAAATAAAACATTTAGAAAATTTGCACTCATCAATATGTTTTACTAAAATAAATTAATCAATAATGTTACTCATCATATATATCTTTAATGTAAGACCTAGTTAACTAATTTTATTAGATTAAATAAGTTATATAATTTATTTAATTATAAAATAAAACATGTTTAGGAAGCTGAGTGCTATATAAAAAGACACATTTTAGAGTGCTAAATGCAATTTAAGTCTAAAATCTAAACATAGAACTTGTTTTATTTTATAAAACAAGTTATCAACAAGTAATTTTCAACATTAACCAATTGATTTTAATTTTATTGGTTTGAAATAATGAATACATGTATAGAACTTTTAATATTGTGTAGGTGCATAGAACTTTTAACTTGTACTAATTTAAACATATTAGTTCCCTAAAGAAAAATTGATATTTTAAATTGCTGATATTGTCCTTAATTGCCTCAGTTACTTTATTTATTTTTGTTTGAATTAAGGTGAAATGGTTTGTTATTAAAATTGTGGGATCTTACACTTAATGGGAAATGCTGCCGAAATATTTTTTGAAAAAAGTGATAAAAGGCAATCTCATAGTTAACAATTGTTATAAACTTGAGTGTTATTGGGAATGATTTAGGTGGTAAAACAATGGATCATAGTTGGATGAATGCTTTGAGAACTAGTGAAGAATATGAGAATGGGGTGGAAGAGTTTATTGAATTTGCTAGAAGGAATGCTCCAACTAAAAATGGGAAGTACTTTTGTCCTTGTGTGAATTGTTTAAACGAGAGTCGACGAGATGTTGATGATATAAGGGATCACCTACTTTGTAATGGAATAAATCTTCGATACAAAAGGTGGATATGGCATGGTGAGGAAGTAACTGATTATCCATCGCACAGGAAGGAAGGAGTGGATGTTATAGAGCAAGATAGAAGGAGAAAATGATTCACGATGTCGAGGTTGAATCCTTCGCCCAGGCACATAATTTGACAGCCTGCGGAGTGATGCGAAGACACCATTATACCCTGGGAGTAAGTACACACGACTGACCGGAACATTGCATTTGGTGAACTTAAAGGAAACTTGTGGATGGACCGATAGTAGTTTTACACTACTATTGGAATTATTGTGTGATATGTTTCCAGAAGATAATGTACTTCCAAACCGTATGTATGAGGCAAATAAAATCTTGTCTACGATGGGTATGGAGTATAAAAAGATACATGCTTGCCCTAATGACTGTGTATTGTATAGAAAGGAGTATGCAGGTCTTAGTGAGTGTCCTAACTATAAAACATCATGATATAAAGTGAATTAAGACGGTGGTTGTAGAGAAGGGACAACAAGTAAAAGGCAACCTTCGAAGGTGTTATGGTATCTTCCAATAATACCACGGTTTAAGCGTTTGTTTACGACCGCAACAAAAGTGAAGAAGTTGAGATGGCATTCTGATGAGAGAATTTGTGACGGAAAATATCTTTGGCACCCGGCCGACTCTCCACAGTGGAAGAAGATAGATGAAATGTTCCCTCAATTTGGCAGCGAGCTGAGAAACCTTCGGCTTGGACTTTGTACAGATGGAATAAATCCGTATGGAACTCTTACTAGTACACATAGTTCGTAGCCAGTTCTCCTTGTAATATACAACTTACCTCCCTGGTTATGTATGAAACGCAAGTACGTTATGCTTTCTATGATGATCTCTGAACCAAAACAGCCAGGGAATGACATCGATATGTATTTGGCTCCTTTGATTGAGGACTTGAAGAAGTTATGGGAGGAAGGTGTGGATGTGTTCGATGCTTATAAGAAAGAGTCTTTCAAGTTGCGTGCAATGATTTTTACCACGATAAATGACTTCCCTGCATACGGAAATTTGTCAGGGTATAGTGTGAAGGGTCATAAAGCATGCCCAATCTGTGAAGGAGAAACACACTTTCGACAACTTAAGCATTACAAAAAAATAGTGTACCTTGGCCACAGGAGGTTTCTTCATCGATTCCACCCATATCGTAGGCTGAGAAAGCGTTTTGATGGCTTACCAGAACATGGAGTTGCACCAAGGGCCTTAACCGGGGAGGAAGTTTATAGTCGGTTAGAACGTGTCAATGTGACCTTTGGTAAAAATCAAAGGACTAAGGGTAAGAAGAACATATGGAAGAAGAGGTCAATTTTATTTGATCTTCCGTATTGGCATTGTCTTGATGTAAGACACAGTATTGATGTGATGCATGTGGAGAAAAATGTGTGTGACAGCCTTGTAAGTACGCTTTTGCACATCCCAGGTAAGACCAAGGATGGAATGAGCGTGAGACTTGACCTTGTTGATATGGGAATAAGAGATCGGTTGCATCCACAACTAAGAGATGATAGTAGGAGGGCATATATGGAGCCAGCTGCGCATACGCTATCAAAAGCAGAGAAAAGAAGTTTGTGTGGGTGTCTACATGAAATTAAGGTCCCACAAGGCTACTCTTCTAATGTTAGAAGGTGTGTGTTAATGGACGATTTGAAGTTAGTGGGAATGAAGTCCCATGACTATCACATGTTAATGCAACAATTGTTACCAGTAGCCATTAGAGGCATTATGAAAGAAGAAGTGCGAACTACTATAACCAGATTGTGTATTTTCTTTAATGCTATCTGTAACAAAGTCATTGACACTGAGAAGTTGGATGAACTAGAAAATGAGGGTTATATAATTCTGTCCCAACTAGAGATGCATTTTCCTCCATCATTTTTTGATATAATGGTGCATTTGGTAGTTCATTTAGTAAGGGAGGTAAGGCTTTGCGGTCCAGTTTATTTAAGGTGGATGTACCTTTTTGAGCGATACATGAAGATCTTAAAAGGGTATTCTAAAAATCCTTATCAACATGAAACCTCAATAGTTGAGCGATATGTAGTTGAAGAGGCTATGGACTTTTGTAAAGATGATCTATCTGGTAAAAAGGAGCAGTCTCGTCATGAAGAGGGGAGAAGCAAGGGAACACGAGGACTTAAAGTGAAGACTGCGGATCGTGAAGAGGTGTTGCAAGCACACTTGTATATCTTGAATAATATGGAAGAAGTTCAACCATATATAGATGAGCACAAAAATACTTTGAAGAACTTGAATCCAAAGAAGAGTGACATGCAAATAGCTATTGAGCAAAACAAGACATTTGTTAAGTGGTTTGAGGAGAAGGTTTCACATGAGATCGGTGTGTCCGAGATAATCAACTGGCTAGCTTGGGGGCCTTCATTTCAGGTTGTTACTTGGACTGGTTATGACATAAATGGGTATTCATTCTACACAAAAGAGCAAGATGACAGAAGTACCATGCAAAATAGTGGGGTAATGGTTGAAGCTGAAGCTATGCACTTTTCCAGTTCGAAAGACAAAAACCCCATATGTGCATCAATGGCTTCTAATAGAGTTATAGACGAAATATGGGAGATGACCTACAACAAGTTCAAAGTTGCTTTGTTCAAATGTAAGTGGATTAGCAATGCTGCTGTGGTAATAGATCCACAATTTGGATTTGTCTCAGTCGATCTTTGAAGAGTTGGTTATAGAGATGAGCCCTTCATTCTAGCAAGGCAGGCGAATCAAGTGTTTTATGTCACAGATCCTGTAAATAAAAATATGTCCATTGCACTTCAAAGCAAAAAATAAAAGTATGGTGATCCAACCTTCAACCTTGACGACACACCACTTTTGACAACAAATCCACCTATAGGAAGTGAGGTCGAGTTGGTAGATGATGAAGATTATTCTGCAAGAAATGATCATTGTGAAGGAATATGGGAAACAGTATGAAGTAAGACCTTTAATTATATAAAACTGTATTATGTCCTATATGCTTTTTTCCCTTAATGTAGTTTATACAGATACCTACAATCTACTTACCTCTCTGACAATCTACTTACCTCTCTGACAATGATTTTTTTCTATCTAGGAATATGTCAAGTTCTAGTGACTCAGGGAGCAACAGCGAGCAGCATAATAGAAGGCAAGAAGAGCCACCCGCTCCGAGAAGAACAAGAGGTGCCACGAAGATGGCTATATTGGCGAAGCGCCACTATAATGAACAGGAGAGGGTTCACATAGATTTTGATGCCAACATGAATCCAATGGGTCCTGAGGAAGACCACTTCATTAGTTATCTTGGTTTTTTGGGTCGAAGCAAAGTCCGAATCATCTATGATAGTTGGAGGCAGGTTCCCAAAAAGACGAAAGCCATGATATGGCAACAGATTTTGGTACATAACTTTCAATACATTTTATGTATTTAGACCTTTCTTCCTATTCAAGTTTAATTGTCTCCGTTTTTACAGCAAACGTTCGATGTTCCTGACACCACAGACATGTACGACCACTGGATGGGAGAGGTTCGTTTGCGCTGGAAGGATTTTAAAAATAAGCTCTCCAGGAAGTACCTTAGAGGTGACAAGAGTCATCTGGATCCTTGTCAGGAATATTCATATCTATCTCCAGAGGACTGGAGGTTGTTTGTAGCTAAACGACAAACTCCTGAATTTTTGGTAAATTTTCTGTCTTCAGTATGAAAATTTATAATTTCAATATAGTTAATGCACTAATGACTTGTTTTTCCCTTTTTCCCTTAAACAGGAATTAAGTGCGGCGAACACACAGAGGTAAGAAGCAAATCAGTACCAGCATTGCATGTCTCGGGGTGGCTACAGGAAGCTGGAGCGGATGATGATGGCAGAAGAGCTGGAAAAAATGAAGGAAGCTGCAAAATCTGATCCTTCCGTTGTTGTGCAAGCGCCAGCTCCTCCTCCACGTCACAAAAAATGGAAAGCAGGGAGGATTAAGGGTGCCAAATATATAAATCCTACTATTGCTGAGGTTGCCTCGAGGATTGTAAGTAGTAATAGCATAAGTAATTAATTGTGAAATTCTTTCACATTTCTAGCATTTAATTTTCGTTCATAACGAATTGTATGCTACAGGACGAACTCGAAGAGCAGAGTAGCCAAGGGTCGTTCACTCCAAGTGGACGGAGGGACATATTGGCAACAACGATTGGGAAGGCTGAATACCCCGGCCGTGTTAGAGGGGAGCCGAGGGGAGTTGGTATTTCAAAGTATTTTGGTAAAGCCTCGATATATTCTTCACAAGCTGAACCTAGTCAAGAGTTTGTGGATAAGCTTCGCGATCAAATCCGAGATGAGCTAATGACACAACTACGTGGTGAAATGAAATCGTGGTTTGATTTTCATCACATGGAGACTACTAGGGTTAGAAACGAGGAATCCCCGGCCTTCCCCAGCACTAAAGGAAGTCACAACCCGCCAGACGTATCCCTTGTACAGCCTTCCCACACTTCGTAACTCGTTGCCAAGGCTTTCCACAATCCAGAACCCCTTGTCCAGCTTTCCCACACTCCAAAACTTGTTGCCGCTCCTTTCCATAGTCTTGCCCAGCCTTCCCATAGTACAGAATCCTGTGGCCAGCCTTCTCACATAACAGAACCACTGGGCCAGCCTTCTGCCACTCCGGAGTCGGGTGAATCGTGTATCCTCTATTTGGATACCCCCATGATTCGTGTTGTAGCCGATGCTCTCGTTTACACACAAGCTACCACCCACCATCATAATCAAATTCCACAGTATTTACGTAGGGTGACAGTGACACGTGTTCATGAGGGGGAAGAAGGTGCAGCCATCCCTATCCCTGACGTTGAGATTGCCATGCTGGGTCAGGCAATTGGAGGTTTCATCCTTTAGCCTCAATATCTTATTGGCACGTTGGCAACCCCACCAATGGTAGGAATTATATTCATATCACTTGACATTTATTGGCATCATTGTAATATAATTGGTTTTGTTTTCTATGGTTATAGGAGGAGCAACATGCGCTGAGATGGCCCTTTCTAGCACGGCTCCAACAGATATACAAAGGTATTCCCCAAGTCGACTTCAATATGCCTCCAGGGATTGTGGGTACACAATTGACGTATCCCTACACGATCGACAATAAAGATCTTAAGGAGTTTATGCATTTGGAGGAGATAGATGCAAGATAGGTCAAACTTGCCATTTGGTTAGTTTTTCTTTTCTAAGTTCAATAATTCATTGGTCATTTTATTTATATTTTAGGTCCTTCTACCACATGTGCATTGATATGGAAAGACCAAATTTATACGGATTCTTGTGTCCGGTAAATACGACATCGGATAATAATGATGTCGCACAAAGGATGCATTATGTTGGCTTCACAATGGCAGCGACCAAATTGCGATGTTATCTAGCGCCAATTGTTTAAGGGTATGTAGTAAAAAATTTTACTTTTGGATGTTTGAGAAATAATTTTCTTCTAATCTAAACTTCATTTTAATATGTGTATTGTTTTAGTTACCATTGGAGCCTGTGTGTTGTTTGCCCACGCCTCAATGAAATCTATTGGTTTGATTCCTTGACAAAAATGCCCGACAAGGACACAAAATCAGTCTTCAACACATTAGTTATTTCTTTTTTATTAATTAAAGAAATGCTTGATTTAAATAAATTGTTCTAACTTAAAATATTTTACATTTTAATGGTAGCGCGACCCAAACATATAGAATGCTTGGCGGGTCACGTGAGGGTAGAGTTGTTCGCAAGCCAAAGTGGTTCTATCCCAAAGTATGTGGTTCCAATATAATTTAAGTAATTTTATTTACGGTTGTTTTATAAATGATGTATGTTATTGATTTTAACCAATTGCTTTTGATTTATAGTGCCCTCAACAGCCAGTTGGTACTGAATGTGGCTATTATGTTTTACATGTATAATATCATTCAAAGTGGCGTTACAAATGATTTTCAATAGGTAATCAAATGATAATATTTTGGTTGTATTTTAATTGAATTGCTAAACAATCCTTTAATTTAATTGATTTCGTATAATCATATTTTCTAATTTGTAGATCTTTGATAATGATGCTGCTTACTTATATGAAGACATTAATTTGATCAGAGACTTGTTGGCTGGAAGGATTCTTCAACACATTGATTTGTAGAAGTTTATCGTTTCCTGTACATTTACTTAGTAGTTGTTTATTATATTAGTGGACAACATTTATGTCAACAAGGTAGTGCATGAATGTTTCATTAGAGGTGGATGTTGTGTTTTGTTACTTATAAACTGCGTGCTGTATGTTTCCTTTTTATGTATATGTTGCTATTTGCTTTCAGAATGATATGGCCAGAAACAATATAAATGGCACCGTATGGAAAAAAAACCCTTTAGGCGTCCCTTTGGCCAAAAGGGACACCTAAAGTCCCTAATTTTTAAATAAAAAAAATTCTAAACGGGGACTTTAGGCGTCCCTTTTGCTAAAAGGGACGCCTAAACCCAGACTTCAATCGTCCCTTTACAAAGGATGTATAAAGTCCAAATTTATTACGCCGCTGACATACGCGTCCCCCCTAAAAGGACGTTAAAAGTGTTTTTTCTAGTAGTGAAACTATTTCTCAATATGCACCTAACACAACTAACTATGTTAAGGTATAAAAGTAGACATTTTGAATTTTTGGAAGAAAAAAGGTAGATATTATGATTTTTTTGCAATTTTTTATTTATTTTGGGTGCAAAAATTGCTATTTTTCTCCTAGAAAAATTTATAATGTCTATTTTTGTACCCTAAAATAGTTATTTGTGTTGAGTGCACATTGGGAAATAGTTATTTGCTACATTTACACCTTAACCCTTTATTTTTTCTAGGGAACATTGAGGAGAAGAACCAAGAAAAATAAATATTTATTAATAAGGATCTTAAAATTGTAATTATTTTGAAGGACCAAAAATTAAATTATAAATATTTAATTATAAAATTAACCCAAACTAAACTCTCTACATTTTTTGTAACATTATCTTAACTATTTAACCATTAGTTATGAATTGATGTTTCCTTGTCAATTGCGTCCTTAGATTGAACTGGCTTTTATTTAGATATTGATATAGTTTATTTAGGAATTTATTGTTTAAAAATTTCAAATTTTACTCTTTTTCATTTTATAAAATTCTTTTTAGGTGCCTCTATTGGTTTAAGCTCTTTTTCATGAAAAAAAGAACATATTTTTAAAATAAATACATTATAAGATTTTTTTTTTATTTTTAGGTTTTTTAAAAAATCAAAATCTAAAAAGAGGTATATTTCTAATTATTTATAGATTTCAGATATTATTTTAACTTGGGTAACTTTCAAGATAATCTAGCATTGTGGTAGAGTGAATATCAGTTGCATAAAAAAAATAATCAAAACATACGTGGAGATACCATCAAATTTGATAACTAACCATCAAATAGTTCAGATGTGTTAGATAAGATTAATTTAGTAATTAAAAATTTTATATTTTAATTTTTGGTCCTTAAAAGTTATTATAATTTTTAAATTCCTTATTAATAAATATTTTGTTTCTTCGATCCTTCTTTGTAATTCTCCCTTTTTTCTATATTGCAATTATGAAGTATAGGTCATATTTTAAAAGCTTAAATTTATTTCTTTATGTTTATAGTAATAATTTTATCAAAATATTAAAAGGAGAATCCTAATAAAATCCAATTGAAATATGTAAATCTTTTTTAATCTTATTAAAATACTATAACCTTCTCTAGCTATCATGAATTTTTTTTTTGAGAAAAATAAAAACACTTGTGCGGCAATCAGTTGGCATCGTCTTCTCCATGGTTGGCATTATCTATCGCTGTCATCTCCTCAATGGCCAACGCCCACACTGCCCCACCATCATGTTGGCTTCTTCCTCTCCACCTTCCATCATGTCTTCCTCCATCTTCTTTGTCCATGAAGCAGCAACTAGATCGACTTACAAATCTAAACATCGCAAACCACAAAATCCTAACTCGAACAACAAAAATGTACTGTAGAAAAGGAGACGAGGATACAAGCTCGATCGGTGACAGTTACAATGAAGATTAGGCTTAAATTCGGAGATGTTGTGTGTTGCAGCAAAGCATGATGGAGGAGAAGAAGCAGAACGATGATGACCATGGAGGAGATGAGGTTTAGATTGTTGTTTCCGAGTACTTATAAAGTAGAAAATTCAATAAGAATCTGTATAACTAAGATGGCGTAATTTATAAACACAGAACAATTATGTATACTGTATAAGAACTTACAAGACTGCCAAAAATAATAATAATAATGAACTTTGGAAAAATCTGAGCCCAACGTACGTTGTCTCCTTAAGACAATTTGTTCCCTCTATACGGATGCCCAAGGTTCTCGAACAATTGTCTCCCAGGATAGAACGGATTGCGTCTTCAGGATGATGGCACTATCAGTCTGAAGCCCGGATGAACACAATGATATTGCTTTCAGAACCGCACAGGTAGAGATGATTGGAGAATGCACTATGCAGTATATGAGAAGAGAGGAGTGTTTCGAGATTAAGTGTTTTTTCCTGTCACTAGCACGTCCTATTTATAGTTGAAGGAAATTGATCAGATGGACTCGACTCTTGAGGCAAACCGGTGCGTCGTGCGAATAGACATACCGAAATGGAGTGAACAGAAGCGAATGGTGCCTCTTTGTTAGCGAACTGGTGTGTCGTGCGAACAGACATACCAGAACGGAGCGAACAGAAGCGAATGGTGACTCTTTACTGTGAACTGGTGTGTCGTGTGAACAGAAACATCAGAACAGAGCAACCGGACACACCAGAGGACGCACCAGAACAAACAGATGTACTGGTTCGGTCATTCGGTCACATATATTTTTAAATCTCACACACGTGCGACCGACCAAACCGAACCGAGCCGAGCCGGCCGGACGGACGGCGGCGGCGGCGCGCGCGTGTGTGTGGTGGACCAAGGCCCATGTATGTCCTCCCTCTTCCACAAAAGTGGATTGGCCCAAGGGCCCATTTTAGAGGTGAGAAGTTGAGCCTTATATACACTCTTATTTCTCTTGATTTGTCCAATGTGGGACTTTTGTCCATACACTATTTTTCTCCTTCCTTTTCCCTCTTCTCTTCCAACCTACTTCTTATTCATAACCCATGGAATTATTGTTCAAAATTCCAACAATCCCCCACATTGATAAGAAGTTAGTCCATAATGATCAAATGCAAATGAACATGTATGCAAAGTACGATTCCTCTACGAGAAGCAACTGCATCGAGATAGGTAAGGGTCACCTTTGAACCTTCTCTAGTAACAACCTATCGGATATACTATGTCAATCAGTGGACGTGTAGTCTTGAACCGTCAACCTTTAATGTATACCAAGACAATAGGAGTCACACAATTGCTCCTCTAGCATCATTGGTCCTCATGTTGTGCCCATTTTGGCCTTGGACACCTGCCTGGTTCTGCGAGTGTTCTAGAGAATTGGCCGTTTTAAATTCTCGTAGAAGCGGCCCCACTTCACACTCACATAGGTGATTCCTTGCGATGTAAGTCAATATACATCATCTGAACACATCAGATTAAGAAACCATTAAAAGTCTAAATGATTACCCTAATATATATGCACTGTTTTGTCATAGGAATGAGTATGAGTTTAAAACTCCACAGTGTTTACAGTCTATCATTACTTAGTTGTCTCTTTGAACCTAGTTTGTGGGATCTCCACTCATCTAAGTAGAGTTACCGCAATGATCAACAATTTATCGACCTTAAACCCATTCCTTTCGACAAATTTCTAATTAACTCTCTAGGAATTCCTTTAGTCAATGGATCCGCTATATTATCTTTTGATTTCACATAATCAATTGAGATGATTCCATTAGAGAGTAATTGTCTAACGGTATCATGTCTTCGACGTATATGTCTAGACTTACCATTATACATGACATTATTGGCCCTACCAATAGCTGCTTGACTATCACTGTGTATACACACTGCCGGTACCGGCTTTGGCCAACTAGGAGTGTCTTCAAGAAAATTATGAATCCACTCAGCTTCCTCACCAGCTTTATCTAAAGCAATAAATTCTGCTTCCATAGTTGATCTTGCAATGCAAGTCTGTTTGGATGACTTCCAAGACACAACACCCCCACCAAGGGTGAAAACATATCCACTTGTGGATCTTGTGTCATTAGAGCTGGTGATCCAATTTACATCACAATACCCTTCTAGCACTGCAGGATACTTCTCGTAATGCAAAGCAAAGTTTTGAGTGTGCTTCAAGTAACCCAAAACTCTTACCATAGCTTTCCAATGATACTCGTTTGGATTACTAGTAAAGCGAATCAACATGCTTACAGCGTAGGCAATATCAGGTCTAGTGCAGTTCATAACATACATAAGACTACCTAGCACTTGAGCATATTCTTTTTGTTTTACAGCTTTGCCAGTATTTCTCAACAAACGAAAACTAGGGTCTATAGGGTTCTTCACAGGAACTATGTTTAAACTCTTGAATTTCTCTAGAATTTTATTAATAAAATGTGCTTGTGACAAAGCCAACCCTTCAGATATTCTATGGATTTTAATTCCCAAAATAACATTTGCTAGACCCATATCTTTCATATCGAACTTACTTGTAAGTAATCGCTTAGTAGCTTTAATCATTTGATTATTACTACCCATTATCAACATGTCATCTACATAAAGACAGACTATTGCAAACCCATTTGCAGTATTTCGAATATAGACACATTTGTCACATTCATTAATGCTAAAGCCATTTGATAACATAACTTCATCGAATTTCGCATGCCATTGTTTCGGGGCTTCCTTAAGTCCATAAAGGGACTTTATCAATCGACATACTTTCCGTTCTTGTCCTGAGACAACAAATCCCTCAGGTTGTTCTATATAGATTTCTTCTTCTAAAACACCATTCAAGAAAGCTGTCTTCACATCCATTTGATGTATTTCCAACCCATTCAATGCTGCTAATGCGATTAACATCCTAATGGATGTAATCCTTGTAACAGGTGAATAGGTATCAAAGTAGTCTAGGCCTTCACGTTGTCTGTAGCCTTTTACTACCAACCTAGCTTTGTACTTATCAATAGTGCCATCTGCTTTCATCTTCTTTTTTAAGACCCACTTAGTTCCTAGAGGCTTATTGCCAGGAGGAAGGTCAACCAATTCCCAGGTATGGTTTGACAGAATGGATTCAACTTCACTATTGATAGCCTCTTCCCAGAATGGTGCTTCAGGAGAGCCCATAGCCTCTTCATATGTTCGAGGCTCATTTTCTAACAAAAAAGTCAGAAAATCAGGCCCAAAGGATGTGGCGATCCTTTGCCTTTTACTACGTCTAGGTTCCTCTTCAACAGAACCCTCATTAGTAGTAGCATCCCATGGTATCACTGTATTGTTATTATTACGATCACTTGCCTCATTTCCCTTGTTATACGGAAATATATTCTCAAAGAACGTAGCATCCCTTGACTCAATAACTGTATTAACACAGACATATGATACATCGGACTTATAAACCAAAAACCGATATGCACTACTATTAAGTGCATAGCCAATGAACACACAGTCCACTGTCTTAGGTCCAATTCTCAACCTTTTGGGTTTAGGAATTGCAACCTTAGCCAAGCACCCCCACACTTTCAAATATTTCAAGGAAGGTTTCTTCCCTTTCCATATTTCATAAGGTATGATTTGTATCCTTTTGTGGGGCACTCTGTTAATAAGAAAATTAGCCATTAAAATGGCTTCCCCCCATAAATTCTGTGGTAAACCGGACGTAATCAATATTGCATTCATCATTTCTTTCAATGTCCGATTTTTCCTTTCTGCAATCCCATTTGATTGCGGAGCATAAGAAGCAGTCGTCTGGTGTATAATACCAGATTCTATACAGAATTCTTCGAAAGGGCCATCATATTCTCCCCCACGATCGCTCCTTACTACTTTAATTTTCTTATTAAGTTGAGTTTCAACTTCATTTTTATATTGTTTAAAAGCAATAATAGCCTCGTCTTTACTATTAAGCAAATACACATAACAATATCTACTACAATCATTAATAAATGTAATAAAATATTTTTTGTTACCCCTAGATGGTACAGATTTCATATCACATATATCAGTATGTATTAAATCTAATAATTCAGTTGATCTTTCAACAGGAGGAAATGGTAACTTAGAAAATTTTGATTCAATGCATACTTGACATTTATCATGATTTGAACAATCAACTTTAGGCAATAAGTCTGAATGAATTAAACTTTTAATTGATTTAAAATTAACATGTCCTAATCTTTGATGCCATAAATTAGAAGACTCAAGCACATAAACAGAAGCAATATTATTATTGATAACACCATCATTGGTTACAGTCATTACATTAAGTTTGAACAGGCCCTCACTAAGGTAACCTTTTCCTACATACATATCATTCTTAGAAAGTACAAACTTATCATAAACAAATACAAGCTTAAAACCATTCTTGATTAAGAGGGATCCAGACACTAAATTCTTACGAATATCAGGCACATGAAGCACATCATTAAGTGTCACGACTTTTCCAGAAGTCATCTTTAAGGCCACCTTACCAACACCTTCCACCTTTGAAGTAGAAGAATTACCCATATAAAGTTGTTCATCTTTTTCCGCAGGGGTGTAAGAAGAGAACATCCATCTGTTGGCACACACATGCCTAGTGGCACCAGTGTCCACCCACCACTCCTTAGTATTTCCAACCAAGTTACATTGCATCACAACAGCCAAAAGATTCATGTTTTCAATCATATCAGTAGTAGTTTCAATAATGTTGGCTTGAGTGTTCTTCTTCTTTTTGTGGTCCTTTGCCTTCTTACAATCCTTAGCACAATGGCCAGGCTTCCCACAATTATAACAATTACCTTTGAATTTCTAGCCTTTGCTCTGGGCTTGCTTTGATGATCCCTCATTAGAGCGTTTCCGTTTCTTGGGCTTTGGACCATCTTCAACAATATTAGCCTTTGAAACTACAGGATTGCTGCCAAATTTCTTTTCAGAAATCTTGTTATCTTCTTCTATTCTCAATCTTATGATTAGATCTTCAAGTGACATCTCCTTGTGCTTATGTTTGAGATAATTCTTGAAATCCCTCCAAGATGGTGGCAATTTTTCTATAAATGCAGCAACTTGGAAAGACTCACTAAGAGACATCCCTTCGGCATGAATTTCATGCACAATCTATTGAAGTTCTTCAACTTGACTTACCACAGATTTAGAGTCAAGCATTTTGAAGTCCAAAAATCTGCCAACTATAAATTTCTTTAAGCCAGCATCTTCAGTTTTGTACTTCTTGTCTAGACTTTCCCATAATTCTTTGGTTGTCTCCAAAGTGCTATATACAGTATATAACATATTGTCTAGACCATTGAGAATATAATTTCTGCATAGGAAATCAGAATGCTTCCAAGTATCAATTGCAGCAACCTTTTCCTTGTCTAATGGTTGTCCTTCTTCCAATTTCGGAGCTTCTTCAGTAATAAACCATGCCAAGTTCAAGGTAGTTAAGTAGAAAAACATTTTCTGTTGCCATCTCTTGAAATCATTCCCATTAAACTTTTCAGGTTTCTCACCATGCATTGGAGCAGAACCAATTGGGTTCATCAAGTTTGTACTCGAACTTGCCATTTCTGTTACTCAAACAGAAACTTTGATTAATCACACAGATTAATCTAAGAACAATATAATAATCAAAATTAAAGATACTAAACACAGATTCAACACAATCAAGTGAAAAGCTACAATCACGTTTCTACTAGTACATGAAACCAGCTTTGTTGATTATATCAATTGGCCAGGTAAGTGTGAATGAAGTGGGAGTCTCTCCGTGTTGTTGCAACGGTGACTAATTAAATAACCACTAAATTAAATCACTTTCCTAGACACCAATGGTATGAATTAACTTTAACTGATTCCAATGCCAATAGAACAAACCAATTACAAATTGTCTTAAGATTGTTGTTTCCGAGTACTTATAAAGTAGAAAATTCAATAAGAATCTGTATAACTAAGATGGCGTAATTTATAAACATAGAACAATTATGTATACTGTATAAGAACTTACAAGACTGCCGAAAATAATAATAATAATGAACTTTGGAAAAATCCGAGCCCAACGTACGTTGTCTCCTTAAGACAATTTATTCCCTCTATACGGATGCCCAAGGTTCTCGAACAATTGTCTCCCAGGATAGAACGGATTGCATCTTCAGGATGATGGCACTATCAGTCTGAAGCCCAGACGAACACAATGATATTGCTTTCAGAACCGCACAGGTAGAGATGATTGGAGAATGCACTATGCAGTATATGAGAAGAGAGGAGTGTTTCGAGATTGAGTGTTTTTTCCTGTCACTAGCACGTCCTATTTATAGTTGAAGGAAATTAATCAGATGGACTTGACTCTTGAGGCGAACTGGTGTGTCGTGCGAACAGACACATCAGAACAGAGCAACCGGACACACCAGAACAAACAGATGTACTGGTTCGGTCATTCGGTCACATATCCGCACTGTTTGGAAAATCACGAAGAGGTATAAAGGAATAAAACGCGATTGTTCGGACAAACTAAAAAATAATTTAATAAAAATTATTTTTAAATCTCACACACGCGCGACCGACCGAACCGAACCGGCTGGACGGACGGCGGCGGCGGCGCGCGTGTGTGTGTGGTGGACCAAGGCCCATGTATGTCCTCCCTCTTCCAAAAAAGTAGATTGGCCCAAGGGCCCATTTTAGAGGTGAGAAGTTGAGCCTTATATACACTCTTATTTCTCTTGATTTGTCCAATGTGGGACTTTTGTCCACACACTATTTTTCTCCTTCCTTTTCCCTCTTCTCTTCCAACCTACTTCTTATTCATAACCCATGGAATTATTGTTCAAAATTCCAACATAGATTTGGAGGTGTTGTGTGCTGCAAGCTAAGGAAGCTTGATGGAGAAGAAGGCAACCATGGAGAAAATGAATAGGTTAGTGATGGGGGAGTAAGAATTTTTTTTAATTGCCAGGGATATTTTTCTTTTTTCCCCCTAAAAAAAGAGATGGCAATAAAATAAGATGATTTATTATATTTTTATTAATAAAAATATAGATGAGGTGGCACTGTAAATATTTTAGTCACCATCTTAATTAAAGGGGTATTATAGTCTTTTAATAAGATTTGGAAATTCTTAATAAGGTCTGTTGGTCTAATTAAGGATTCATTAAAAGTGTAGACGTAAATTTGGATTTAGGAATTTTGAATGGATTTTATTAGGATTCTCCCTATATTAAATCTGAACTATTTATTTTTTTTAATATATGAAATTATTAAAAAAATGGAAAATGAGAATAACCCAACCCGATCACCTACGTTGCATTTATGAGTTATCAAGTTGCTTTTGTTTATTTTCCCCCCTTGAGACCGATGCCACAGCCAATTATCATGAAAATCAAACTTTTGATCTGTCCTGCAGTGCTCAATGCAACACACCCCCCCAAAAAAAAAAGAATGCTTCGACAACGAAAGAAATCGATGCATACATTTTGAAAAGTCAAAGTTTTTGGTACCTAGGTTAAATCTTTGTCCAGTTTCTCTAATTTTGTTTTTTAGGATCAAAATAATTGATTAATTATTTTCTTTTCCTTTTCTTTGACACAAATTAATTAATTTTTTCAAGGTGCTTCGTTTTTTTAAAAAAAAATTACGGGTACTACAATTACTTATCATGTTAGTTGTAGTGCTGGGAAATACACCAATTGAGTTGGAAACTTGCAACAATTGATAGTAATATTACAGCACCTCCGGTTCTTTTTATAAGAGTCTAAAGTTTAAATTGCCTTAATCCTTTTTATACAAGAGTTATGTGAATATTTAATGAGTTTTTACCATTTTTCCCCTCATTAATTATAGATATTGCATTAGTTAAAAAGTTAGTGATACTTATATTTACTCTATTTCTCTTTTTTGCTTGTCCCCTTATAAATGAGGGCATGTACTTAGAAATAAAAGTTTATTTCAAAGATACTTATCGTTTTTAACAAATTTCAACCGTTTTCTTAAATCTCATCATTTAGTTATTGAACTTTTATAAATAACATCAGGGAGGGTACAACTTCTTATAATAAATGCACAAGTCTATCCCCTTTCTTTAATGAGTTCATCATCTTCCTACATCATGGTGCCCCCAATTTTATAACCCAGAGCTTAATTTAAGGGTAAAGGTGTAACATTCCGACTTCTAAACCATATTTTTAAGTTACCACACTTCAATTACTAGACTATGTAAATCGCCTCACCACCTCTTGTGTGCTTTCACCAACAACACTATAACAATTTGCACATTTTGATAAGTAATGCAAATAATTATATAAAATTTCCTTTAATCTCTCCAAATTGCCCAACTTCCAATGAGAAAAGCCTATCTCCAAATGTTGGGCCACACACACACGTGTGTGTATTCTCCAAAACATGGGTAACTAAGTCAACTTCGTGACTAGTATAATCATTGTTTCGACATCTCTTTCTATCTAACTATTCTTGTCTTTGCACCCACCTATCAACTTTTTGATATTAACAACCTCAATTGTCTCAAAAATTTATCATTATCCTATGGCATAAGTGATTATTCTAAATTTGCAAACTTGTTTTTCTTACTCTTTCTCCTCTCGTAAGGACAAAACCACAACTATGAAAGTATAACAAGGTGACGTTCTATAATTTACCTAAGAAACAGACTCACTAACTTAGTGAAGTGCACATGTCATTTATACATATATTGCCATGACCACTAAAAAAACCATTTTGAAACATTAAACCATAAAACTTGAAACACGAGGCTCTGATTTCAAATTGTAACATTCTGACTTCTAAACAATATTTAACACATCGATTAAGTACCTACCATGGTAATAAAGAGTTAAAACTCAAACAATAAAAATTTTCATGGTAGAAAGTTCTAAACAATGGTTTGAAAAGCAAAGCAAGGTAGAAAAGGGCAAAACTTAACAATAGGATGTCAACTCTAGTTAATTGAATATAATCAAAACAATTTCATAAATCATTTCCAAACACAACAGAAGTAAATACTAGGGATCCTTAATAGACAACTGGGCCTTCGGCATTCAAAATTCAATTTTACAATAGTCACTCCACAAGTCTAGATCAGAACTTATTAAATCCCTTAATCCAAATTCATTATCGCAAAATCACAGCAATAGGGGATCTGCAAACAATAAACATTTATTGAGTATCTCAATTAAACACCAAAACTAGAGTTCACAATACTCAATTTATATAGAATTCTCAAATCATAATTTCAATAGTTCCTAGGTTATGGCACTATATATGTAAAAAAGAATGACAATTGATGACATGTGTAAGTAAGAGGAACCTTAACAATAGCCTACAATTAGGTCCACCTCTTACAACTTCCCTGCAGCCCTATTCAATTCTCACTTGAAATAAAAAAAATGTGAATATAGCAACCATAAGATCCAAGGATCTCAATAACCATTGGTTATTCAGAAAATATACATGCAAACTGAGAATGAGAACACAGTTCTAAGAATCAAGTTCAACTCATAATAATTTAGTTTTATTATTCTTCATATGAAACCTTTCTTAAATTGGTTCTCAATTCAGTTACCAGACCCCCTTGTAATATCCCAAATTTTAGGACTAGAGGCTTGAGAATAAGCCTGAATCAAGTAGACTGCTAAGCCCCAGTTTAGCAAGTGTCTCAAGAAGGAATAATTTTATTCCCTAAAATTCCTTATACCTTTGCCAAATTAAAGGGAATACATGGTGAATTAAAGAGCACAGGAAATGAAAAAACAAGGCAATTAGTGGTCACACACAATATGATTATGTTTGGAACACAAATTGTAAGAATTGAGATTTGTTGCCAGTGTGTTTTCTTGCGTGACAGTCTTATTGTATGACATTTTTAAATAGGCAAATTATGTCCAATTCCTATTAAATTTTCTATAGTAAAAGTATACTTATCAATATTTAATTTGATAGGTCATATAAGTGATTTAGATCTGTACACTAAGAGTTATGTTTTTTTGAAGTTAGCCAAGTGAAACTGACAAGTTTCTGTGACAACATTCAACAAATTGTGATTCTGGAATTCTGAGCATCCATTTAGCTAAGGAAAATATTTTTCCTCAAAAATAAACATAATAAGGGTCACATAGAATTTGGAACCATACCAATTGAATATCTATAAATAAATTAATTTTTAAAGTTTGATGAAAATCCTGCCAGCAAGTGCGAAATTACAAAAGTGTTGGCAAAAATGTATGGGCAAAATGGTCATTTGACCAATAAAGTAAGATAACTTTATTTTTCCCTTTAAAAGGTCAGTATTTTTGGCCAACCAAGGGAAAAAAAGGGAAATATTCACTTGGACACAAATTATGCCACATGGAAGCATTTATGACAAAGTTTGAAAAGATGATGATTCAATTAAATTGGCACATGCTTATCACAATTAAATATAATACTTGAAGGAGGTGGAAGATGATATTTTGATAAGATTATCATCTCTTCCGTTAGGCCATATTTTGGTCAAACACATGAACAAGGGAAGAGAGAGAGATCTCATATGAAAACACAAGAAGAGAAGAGAGAGCAAGGTTCAAGAAGCAAACTAGGTAAGTTTGCAAGCAAATCTCAATTAATCTTGTTTCTGATTCATGGAAACTCTCTCTTAATTTCTATTCCTTCTTCAAATACATATGTAGCAAGCAAACACTACTACAAAAGAGGCTTTTAGTGGCACACATCTAATGACGCTTCTTTAAAGCAACGCCATAGATAATTATTTTTTCTTAAAAAAAATAGAAGCTACAGTGCTTTTTAATTATAAGCGTCATAGCTTAGTGTAAGTCTTCTATGACACTTTCTTAAAAATGCGTCATACAAGATTTTTCTTTAAAAAAATAAAAAATTAAGTGCCAGCTATGACGCTTTGTAGCAAAATGTCATAGCTGGTGGTAAGCTTCGGATGACGCTTCCCCAGGAAAGCGTTGTCCAAGGTTTTAACATTATTTTTTTTAGTTTTATTAGTAATAATATATATATTTACATTATTGTTCATGTTTATGTTTTTATATATTTACTTTATGTTTAGATTTCATTCATTACTCATAATATATATATATATATATATATATATATATATATATATATATAATTAGGTCACTCTTGTATAAGTTGCATTCAACGCCTTGAGATTAATTAAGTACACTCACGCATGCACTCAAATATGTATGAAGTATATATAAATATGTTAGTGTGAGTGTGGATTTACTGATAATTAACTTAATAGTGTAACTTTATATGTAATACCCCACTTTTTCCACTATATATTCCTTGTATATATTTGTGATATTTAGTGGAATAAAATGGTGATTTGAGGCGTGTTTAAATTTACAGGAAAATCCTAATCGCCGGTTACACATAATTTGGCCAAGTTGGGACACAAAGAAGCAATAAATATCCACAAAATGGCTTAATATTGTAACCAAAATTTGAGCATATGACACAAATAATGGCTTCATATAAGTGTCAAAATTAGGCCAAGCCAAAGGAAAGAAGCAATAAATGATTTATTTTGGTAAATCATAAAACGTAGGGGCAAAATGGTAATTTTTCCATAAAATAAGAAAATAAATATTTTCTTCAATATTCCCAATAATTTTAGGTAAATGGGAATCAAAAAGAGGAAATGACCACTTGGTAATCATTAAGTCCATTTTTAGAATATTATTACCAAAGAAAAGATTAAAGCTTGGA
Source organism: Albizia julibrissin (assembly GCA_037074505.1). Classification (NCBI taxonomy): domain Eukaryota; kingdom Viridiplantae; phylum Streptophyta; class Magnoliopsida; order Fabales; family Fabaceae; genus Albizia; species Albizia julibrissin. The sequence continues at coordinate 14,564,877 of CM073481.1, read as the reverse complement.
AAAGAAGTTAAAAAGCAAAGACATGAGACTTTGATCAACAAGTTGTAAGATGGCATGGGATAGCTTAAGATTAATATTTTTCTCTCCATCTCTCATGCCATTCACGTTGAAATGAGGAAAGGAAAAAGGAATGAATATTGTTGCAACATTAAGGAAAAGTCAAAGAAATGTGGACCAATCAAAAAGAAGCATATGTATTAACTTTTAACCTTATTATACCATCATTTATTCATCCCTTCACCCCCCCCCCATTTCATGCAAAACTGATCAGAACCGTGAGAGAGAGCTGAAAACACAAAAACATACGAAAGAACAAGAAGGCTTAGGGTTCAATCAAAGATCAAGGTAAGAAGCTAGAACTTTGTGTCTTAAGCTTCCAAATCCTTCCATAACCTCTTCTACTCATCTCTACTCCTTTGAAAACCATAGAATTTCAGCTGATTTAAGAGTGTGGAGAGATAGGAAAAAAGGTCCTAGAGAGAGAAGCAACAAGAAATCCAAAGTAAACCTCCAAAACTTGCTTCTAGTGCCTTAGTTGTTGTTGTTTTTGTTGTTTTTGTCTTGGATTTGGTTGATTTGTGAAGTTTGGATGATGAAAGCCCTAAGACGTCCTGCTGCTCAAATGCACTCTAATCATGTTTAATGAGTGTTTAAATAGTTAATCATTTGATTAAGAGTAGTAAGGAAGTGATTAGGCAAGAGAAAACGAAGAAACAACAAACTTTTTCTAAGAATCCTAATTATATGGCTGTTCTGTTTCATGATGAAGCTGGTAGAATTTGACCATTTTGATGCTTCCATTAGATTTAAAAGGAAAAATTGTGTAGGTATACAAGTGTTCATGAATTTTGGATGCCTGTATATGAATTTAGGAATTTATGAAGAAAGCTTGCTCAATATGTTAATATGCCCTGTATCAGGCAGTCTGATTGTCATGAGCTTTTCAATGGCCACATGATACCTAAAAATTCCGAAAATTTTCAGTTGAAAGTTAGACACAAATACCTTTAATTTGATAGGTCATAATGATCAATTGGATTTGTATACTAGAAGTTCTACATTTTCAAATATTGGTCATGCAAAGCTGGAATTTTCAGGAACAAGGTGTAGAAAGTGGAAATACTGTACTAATTTGTGTATATATAGCTAATGGATATATTTTTCTCTGAAACTATATTTAAAAAGGGTCAATTAGGACTTAGAACCAGATCAATTGGATATTTTTGGATTTAGATATAAATTTGTGAACTTCTGCCCTGTTTCTGGAATGTGATTTGGACAGGTTGAGTTTGGCAAAATTCTGGGAATTTTTGGTTGTAACGGCTGTAACTTAGTATTTTTATGTGAAATTATAATGAAATAGATTTACATAAAATTTATAACCACTGAATTCAGAGTTTCCTAGAATTAATGGTGAATTTTTGAAATATGTCCTATTTTCTGGCTTGGATCTGGAACAGTGACGTTTAACAATTCACAAGAAATTATATGAGAACAGTAGGCAAAACCAACTATTTTTAATCAAAGTTATAAGGAAATATATTTTTTTTGGCTTTGGAATGGGTTAAATTGGATTTTTCTAGAATTAGTTATGAATTTCCAAAGTTGACCAAGAATCTGCCAGTTTCTGGAAAACAGTGAAATTGCACTAAATAGAATTCTATTATGCAGAAACTATGATAACTACTTTAGATAACCAACATAATTGGAATTAAAGACAGTAATAGTGCAAGTAATAACCAGTTACTTGTAACTCCAATTTTTATAGGAACTAGAACTTGCCTGAACTCAAACCAACGATTGGAAATTACTCAAGGAAAGCAATCAGGTAGTAACTTGTCTTTCATATATTATATGATGCATAGTTTGTTGTGTGGATTCATTATGAGATATCTAACACATTCTGGTTATGCGGAGTGGTCGCCCGGGGCCTATTGCGCAGGTGGACACTCAGGCCAATAACGTTCTGTAATGCATGAGTGTATCTCAGGGCCTATTGCGCGGGTATCCCTCGAGGCCTTTAACATGCCTAACGTTATGGTTGTTTACTATGAACTGCATGTGATGCACTGAATGCTGTTGTGATAGTTCTGCTGTATGATGTATGTATAGCATGCTTTGTGATGATATATATGCATGATTGACATTATGTTACTACTGAGATTCTTTTGAATCTCACTCTTTTTCATAAACCATCTACAGTACAAAGAGAGAGCTCAAGGGGCAAGATGAAGGTAAATACGGACCACTAGAGACTGGGAATGTGAAAGACTTTAGCCTTTTGTTGGTTGTCTGTTTCTTATATTTTGGATCTGTATATAGTATGAATAGCCTATAACCTAGACAGTGCTACGATAGTGAAACTGATAATGCCGATAGACTAGTAAAGGAACATTTTAGCTTTATTTCGCTTCCGATCGCTAACGAAACTTAACTAAGGTATGAAACATGAAAACTAAGCAGAGAATCGCTTGCATACTCTGTTACATTTGTCAGAAGCATCTTTGAATCAACGGACAAATTTACAACAGTCTTCAAAGCCTCTAATATATATGTCCAGCCATTCAAAAAATAAAAATACGAAGAAAAACGCTTGAATACATTGCAAACAATACTTTTACAAGTGCTTCAAATCTTCATTCGTATTTTAGTTTTTATCTATACACTCTGTGAGAGAGATTTTTCAGTCATACGCATTTATTTCCAATAGTGATAACTTAAGGTTGAGGAACCTTAAGTTGGGATTTAAGATTACCTTGTGTAAGGGGGAGCGAGTGTCCAGAGGAACTTGCTGATTGTACTATGGTGCCAAGAACCCATTGAATCTTGGAAGATATAGTGAAAGGCTCAGAAGGATTTCTGAGGACTGTACGTAGGTCAAGTGGTTGAAACCGAACCAGTATAAACCCATGTATGAACCTTGGTGATATCTCTTCCTTTGTATTACTGTGCCTTAAAGTTTTAGAAATTGTATTTAAATTTCTGATTATTTTGTAATCACCCAATTCACCCCCCCTCTTGGGTGAAAAGCTTGCTCTAACATTTGGTATCAGAGCGCAGGTCTTCTTGTTCAGGTTTAACAACCTTAGAAGGATCCGATGGCAAGCATGGGTGAAGGAATCCTTCCTGACGAAGCTTCTATCACTAGACCACCAGGTTTTAGTGGTGAGTATTTTTCCTTCTAGAAAGCTAAGTTCTGTGTATTCGTAATGGCTACAGAATACGGACTATGGGATGTGATTGAAACTGGAAACTATGTGCTTACAAAGACTGAAGAATCTCGAAAAGTTCCTAAATCACCAGCAGAATTTGATGACAATGACAAAAGGCTAGTGACTCTCAACAGCAAAGCAATTTTGATTATTCAGAGTGCACTGAGTCAAAAAGAATACTTCAAAATCTGTACTCTTCAGACTACTAAAGAAATGTGGCAAGCTTTGGAAGTAGCTCATGAAGGAACATCAGGAATAAAAGAAAATCGAGTCAATACTCTAACTACAGAGTTTGATCTACTTCGTATGAAGGAAGGTGAGTCAATAACTGAATTTGAACTTAGATATACTCATCTTGTTAATCAACTTGCAGCACTTGGAAAAATCTATGATCAGAATGATCAAGTACGAAAAATATTAAACATACTATCCAAAGAATGAGAGGCCAAAGTCACAGCAATAGAGGAGGCCAAAGGAGAATCAATGCAATCTGTAGCTTCTTTGTTTGGAAGTCTTTCTGAATATGAAAGCAAACTAAAATTCAAACGAGAGCTAGAAGAAGTTGGTGACAGGAGAAAGAAAAGTCTTGCACTAAGTGTGACAAAAACAAAGGCAGAAAGCCAAGAAGAAGAAGAGGAGGCCGATGATGATGAAATAGGCCTGATGATCAGAAGATTCAAGAAATTTTATAAAGGCCAATGGTTCAGGAATTCACAAAGAGGTGGAACTAGCGGCAGAAGAGACGCCAAGGAGATCATCTGCTACAAATGTGGAAAACCTGGACATATCAAATCAGAATGTCCAGAGTTATTACAGAAAAATAAAGAAAAGAGAAACATCAAATCCTTCAACCGAAAGAAGGTATTTGTTTCTGCAATATGGGGAGATAGCTCCTCAGATGAAGAAAGCGATAATGAAGAGATAACCAATATATGCCTGGTTGCTCAAGAGGAAACAGACGATGAGGTAAATGATCCTACTTATGATGAATTACAAAATGAATATGATGCTTTACATTCTGAATTTGTCAAAATTGTTAAAAATTTGATTGCATGTAAAAAGAGAAACAAATTTCTTGAAGAAAGAATTAAAGATCCATTGGATAAAGATTGCGAAAAGTGTTTGTCTCTTGAGAAGAAAAATATTGATCTTACTAAAACTCTTGAAAAGTTTACAAAAGGAAGTGAGATGTTAAATGTTATTTTAAAAGCATAATGTCTTGTGAATGATAAGTCTGGTATAGGATATGATCCAGACTTAGACAAAAGAAAGAGTAAGAAGAAGACAGGAGGTAAACCATATTTAAGTTATTTCACACGTTCTGTGCACACATCTAATCCTCTTGCTTATTGTAATTACTACAATAGAAAAGGACACTACACTTCTTCGTGTTTTCATAAAAAGAAAGGAATTATAGGAACCTATAAATGGATACCTAAGAAGGTTCATGAACAGGAAGTTATATGTACTAACCCAAAAGGACCCAAAAAGATATGGGTACCTAAAACTTAATTATCCTTAACTGCAGGTTTGCTTCAGAGCATCCAAATCAAACAAATGGTATATAGATAGTGGATGCTCAAGACATATGACTGGTGATCCTGAGAACTTCACCACATTAGTACCCAAGGAAGGTGGCAAGGTAAAATTTGGAGGAAATCAAACCGGAAGGATAGCAGGGCTTGGGGAAGTCAAGGATAAAATCAAAGACGTATATTATGTTGAAGGTTTATGTCACAATCTATTAAGTGTAAGCCAAAGCACAGATAAAGACAACTGGGTAATATTTGACTCAGAAGAATGTCTAATAGTTAGCAAGAATGATCTGCAAATTGAAAAGAAGAATTTGAAGTCAAAACTCAAGGAAAAAAGAGAAGGTAATTGCTATACTCTTGATATGAATGAAAATATTTCTGAAAATTGCCTTTTGAGTAACACTGATGAGAGTTGGCTTTGGCATAAGCGACTTGCCCATGTGAATATGCATCAATTAGATAAATTACTCAAAAAGCATTTGGTAATTGGTTTACCTAATGTAAACTTCAAGAATGATTTAATTTGTGACGCTTGTCAAAAAGGTAAGCAAACTAAATCATCTTTTAAATCAAAAACTGAAATTACCACTAACAGACCACTTCAATTATTGCATATGGATCTGATTGGTCCAGCAAGAGTTAAGAGTCTTGGTGGAAATTTGTACACCTTTGTTATTGTTGATGATTTCTCTAGATTTACCTGGAATATATTATTGTCGTCCAAAGATGAAACGTTTAGTAAATTCATTGCCTTTGCCAAGAAAGTGCAAAATGAGAAAGGTATGTTGATTGCAGGTATCCGGACAGATCATGGTGGAGAATTTGATAATCAAGCATTTGCAGAATATTGTGATACAAATGGCATTGATCACAATTTTTCAGCACCAAGAACTCCACAACATAATGGAGTCGTGGAAAGAAAGAATAGAGTTCTTACAGAAATGGTAAGAGCAATGCTCAACGAAAAGAGTGTATCAAGTCTTCCAGGCAGACGTTATGAGCACTGCATGCTACATCTCAAATAGAGCGTATGTCAGAACCAAACTTGGAAAGACACCATATGAACTCTACAAGGGACGGAAACTAAACCTCGCTCATCTACACATATTTGGTTGTAAGTGCTTTATTCATAACAACGGTAAAGATAATCTTGGAAAATTTGATTCTAAGGCTGATGAGGGTTTGTTCCTAGGCTATTCAAATCAAAGTAAAGCATATAGAGTTTTTAATAAATGAACATGTGTTGTAGAAGAATCAATTCATGTTGTATTCGATGAATATGTGTCCTCTAGTAAAAACATTGACGATGAGATAATCAGTAACCAATCTTCTGTTAACTCTCCCAATCTTGAGGTTAATAATATTGAAAAAGAAGTTGAACTAAGTCAACCTGATCAACCTCGAGCCTGGAAATACATCAAGAGTCATCCTCTAGATCAAGTAATAGTAGAAGTTAATGAAGGAGTTAAAACTAGAAACAAGGTTTTAAACGAAGTTAGCTTTTCTGCATTCATTTTTCAATTGGAACCTTCTAACATTGACGAAGCCCTATCAGATAATGATTGGGTGTTAGCAATGCAAGAAGAATTAAATCAATTTGACAGAAATCAAGTTTGGGATTTGGTACCCCGGCCTAAAGACCACTCGGCTATTGGCACTAAATGGGTATTCAAGAACAAACTCGATGAATCCGCAGCTATTATCAGAAACAAGGCAAGATTGGTCGCCAAGGGCTATAATCATGAAGAAGGTATTGATTATAAGGAAACATATGCTCCAGTAGCAAGATTGGAAGCTATACGAGTACTCTTAGCCTTTGCGTGCATCAAGGGATTCAAATTATATCAAATGGATGTGAAAAGTGCTTTCTTAAATGGGTACATCAAGGAGGAAGTTTATGTAGAACAACCTCCAGGTTTTGAAGATGTATCCAAACCAAATCATGTCTTCAAACTAAAAAGTGCCCTATATGGTTTAAAGCGAGCTCCTAGAGCCTGGTACGAAAGGTTGAGCAAATTTCTCATCGAATTTAGTTTTACTCGAGGAAAATTCGATACAACTTTATTTATAAAACAAAAACTAAATGATACTTTGGTAGTTCAAATTTATGTTGATGATATTATATTCGGTGCTACTAATGATTCTCTGTGTAAAGAATTCTCTGAGATTATGCAGGGAGAATTTGAAATGTCTTTAATGGGAGAATTGACATTCTTTCTGGGTTTACAAATTAAAAAAAGAAAGAATGGAATATTCATATCACATACTAAATACTTAAAAGAATTGCTGAAGAAGTTTGGATTGGATGAAGCTAATGGTGCAGATACACCTATGAGTTCAACGGTACTTATGGATGCTGATGAAAAAGGAGTTGATTTCAATATAACTCAATATCGAAGAATGATTGGATCATTACTCTACCTCACAGCCAGCAGACCTGATATTCAGTTCAGTGTTGGTTTATGTGCAAGATTTCAGTCATGCCCCAAAGTATCACATGCTGAATTAGTAAAAGGAATTTTCAGATATCTGGTAGACATAAAAGAGTTGGGTATATGGTACCCCAAAAGAGGTAACGAATATCTAGTTGCCTATTCTGATTCTGATCATGGTGGTTATAAAACAGATAGGAAGAGCACAAGTTGGCAATGTCAATTCCTTGGAGGTGCAGTTGTTTCTTAGTTCAGTAAGAAACAAACTACAGTATCATTATCTTCAACGGAAGCAGAATATATAGTAGCCTTAAGTTGTTATACACAAGTACTATGGCTAAAACAGCAACTTCAGGATCTTGGCATATATCTTAAAGAAATTCCTATTTACTGTGACAACACCAGTACAATAAGTTTGGCGAAAAATCTTGTACAGCATTCAAGGACCAAGCATATTGATGTGAGACATCATTTCATTAGAGATCATATTCAGAAAAAGGATGTCAAGGTGTTATTCATACCTACACATTTGCAATTAGCTGATATTTTCACCAAAGCTCTTGCCCGAGAACAATTCATGTATATACGAAGGGAATTGGGAATGGTAAATCCCAATGAATTGTAAGTTGTTTAATCTTTATAAATGTTGATTTCATAATGTTTTGATGATCCCATAACTAACTTAAGCATCGAAGTATCTATAAAGTTGTTTTGCAGGATGCTCTGTAATATCATCAAATAACAGAGATAAACAGAGAGGAAAACACTCGAGTGATGATAAAAGACCAACTTGAGTGAGTGAACAGTGAAATACTGCAACCACAGGTAAATCAAGTAATTAGATTGATAATATTGTCACAGGTAAGTCACATGAGTGTTTTAATTAATAATCTTGCAGTTACAGCGTGATTTTAGATTCTGTGAAGCAATTTTGGACTTCACTCGAGTGATTTTTATACTTCACTCGAGTGAAAACCAAAATCACTCGAGTGAATGTTAAAAACCTGGTTATATCTGTTTTTCTCTCACGCGACTGTTCACTTCACTTCGTCCGTTCACTCTCGCATAAATTCTCTCAAACTCTCTGAAATCTCTTGAACCCAGAAACCCAAATCCTCATAGCTCTACTTCACCGATAAATCCCATCTCGCAAGTTCCTCCTAGTCGCACTCATTCCTCTCAATTTCTGACAGTACCCTATCGTTCATCTCGTAAGTTCCCGACATCGTTCATCTCGTAAGTTCCCGACAGTACCCTAACGACAGTACCAATGGCGAGAACCAGAAGACCCGGTTAATCTCCTCTATCCTCTCCACCGTCTAAGAAGCTGAAAGCATCATCTGAACAAGAACCCAATCCGACCATTCACAAACCCAAAGGGATTCGCATTGAAGAACCAACGGGGATGACTACCCGATCTCATACAAGCTTGAAAGGCAAAGGGAAAGAGAAACAACGAGAAGCAGACATTCAAGAATCTACATTACAAAGGAAAATTACTCGTGCTGTCAATATCTTAGCTGCTTCGGTTCCTCAGAAATCACGGTATGTATCTCAAGCTTCTGGTAGTCGGTATTCTGAGTCCTTGGCTGAAGAAACCCTTGAAATCCTTGAACCTCCTCCTGGGTTTAACACGGGTAACCTCAGAATTTTGAATTCCATTGTGTTTGCCTCACATTTTGCCAAGAGAGATTTCTGTCCTGTTGTCTGGGTAGACTTGGAAGAGCTGATAAAGAAATTTCATATTGACTTGACTCCCTATTTGAAACAAATGTGAGAGATCAAAAAGTCCTACTATTTGGAGATCTTATAAACACCTACCTAGGCATAGAGGATGCACCTATGAAGCCTCCCTGAGTCTTTAGTATTCATGAGCTGGTTGACATTTTTAGACCAGGACAGCCTGGTGTGCCTCTACCCTCTTCCCCAGCAGCTCTAACCAATGACCAGAGAGCCTTGTTCTATATATATTCCCGTAGTATAGTTAACAAGGCAAAGAACTTCACTCATATCACTGGGAAGGATCTTCAAATGATGGCATCTCTTATGACTAGAGAAAGAAGAAATGTGGGTGAGCTCATTTTTCAAGAAATGAAGAGGTTCAGGTTTCACTCCTCCAGGTCTACTACAATTCCCTATCCTCAGCTTATGTCCTATATTCTCTCCATGCACAATATTTGGCACTTGACACCTGAGGGAGACATAGTGAGGATTCCTAAGTTTGGGAAGATTCACCTCACTCGGATGAGAATCACTATTCCAGCTGGAGCTTCTTCACAGCCTCAGAGATATCATTCACCACCTCCTGAGGCAAGCCAGAGAGATTATCATACAAAGAAGATGGATCCTTCACCTTCCAAGATGGATGAGGCTCAGTCTTCCAGAGCAGTATCTCATGGTCCTTCATTCACTCAGGCTGTTCTTCAGACATATATTCAGGATGCCATCTAGTATGATGTCACTCAGTTGAGGAAGTCGAACACTGAAATGATTGATCAAGTCAACTACCAAGTTAAAGTGTTAGTAGAGGCAGTGAATCATAACTTCAATATACTTTTTGAGCGCCAGACAGATCAGACACAGAGGATCTAGAGGATTGAGGATGCACTCAAGTCTCACCTTCACATTCCTTTCCCTAACTTACCACCAACCACCTCACATGTACCTCCTACATCAGACTCTCCACTTCCAGATCCTTCTCTTTCTGACCCTCTTATCATTCCTTCAGACACTCCTCTTCTTACACCTTCAACATCCTTTATCTCTGACCCTATTCCTACTGGTGATATTCCACAAGATGATCCCATCCTCCAGACTCCATCATCTACATCACATCATACCTCTTCCAGTTCTCATACTGAGGAGATTGTTGTTGAGGATGCTACTACAGAGGTTGTAGGACCTACTCATTCCACTTCCACCACACCTCTTGAGCCCTCTTCTACCACCTTTTCCTTCCAGCCTCCTGGCTAGCTCTCCCTCATTCCATATGTTCCACCTATCTCCTTCTTTGCTTCTTCATCTACTCAGGCATCTACGCCTTCTGCATCTCCTTTAGATGATGCCAAAAAGGGGAAGAAGAACTGATATGATCATATGTACTTTTTATTGTTTATTGTCATGTAGTAGTGCAGTTTGTGTAGTTTTAGTATACTTTCTGAACTGACATGTTGTTACGAGTGTAGGATGGTGTATTTAGAAGTACAAGTGTACACTGTCGTAATCAAGTAATATAGAAGTGAGTAGAGTATCGTTCCCACGAGGATTGATTTCTAAGTACCAAAATTGGTAATTTTAATTCTATTTAGTCGGTTGATTAGTTGTGATTGAGATTTTAAGATAGAAATGATGAAATATGAATACACGTGATATAAAGACAAATATGAGAAAAAGCCCTAGGGATTAGATTTCACTTAATAAATTCCGGATTGAATCACTTATCTATTCTAGTCCAATTTATTCCACATGATTGATAGTCGAGTTTCCTTATTTTAATTACTAGCCTTTTCCAAGGTCAAGTAATTCTATAATTAATTGCTAACCCAATATATTCCTACATGAATTTAAGCAATCAATCATGCATTAAGATTTATGGAACTCAATTAAGACTACACAACCCATATGAATATATTCCTATTTCATATGCAAATTATGGTTTTAATTATAGGATCCACACACATGTATCTCCTTCCGGTCTCAACATGCATATTAAAATCATCCAAAAGGTGGCCAATCAATTGTAAGCATTAAGAGCAATAATTAAAACTCAATCATGAAGGAAAAATTAAAACTAGATTTAATAAGTTAAGATTCAATCCGCCATTAGTAAGCTACGTCATCACCCTAGGTAAAGGAAAATTTAGCTCATGATAAAATTAAAACCAAAACCAAAATATATTACAAACATCATAAATATTGCATAAAAATTAATTACAAAAACATAAAAATACAACTACAAGATGCATGAAAATGGAAAATCTAGCCTACCATATAGGAGGTAAAACCATCCATGTAGGTGGCAACCTATACCATCCATAAAGGAGGACTACCTAGGCCTTCCATATAGGAGGTAAAACCATCCATGTAGGAGGCATGTAAGAAGTAAAAAAATGCAAGAAATAAATTCTAAAAATAACAACTCTCTCTCTAAAATAGAAACTCTCTCTCTCTCTTCCTTCCTCCTCCTCCATCCTCATTTTAGGGTGCCAAGAAGCTCTATTTATAGGCTTCATTTTCGAACTGCTACAGTGAACCGCACTGCTACAGTGAACCGACCACACCGTCCGCTACAGTAAACCGCAATGGTACGCTACAGTGAAACTGCTACAGTGCACAGTGAACAATACTTGTATGAACAGTGTACAGTGAATAGTGAATAGTACCGTATGAATAGTAACTTCCCTTAAATGCCTTCTTTAATTCTTTTTAATCCGGTACTATCCATGGCTGCAAGAAAATCATTATTTATTTATTAATTACACCCAAATTGATTACATTCAGCTCAAATATAGTCCACAAAATCATCATATAAGGGAAAATAAATATGCAAATATTTTACTTATCACATGTACTTGATCAAAGATTCTAATCTAATGAGAATTTAGTCATAATGCAATTGTGTTTATGTTTGCAGCTGCCAATATGATCTCATGAAAAGCAAGAAGTTATGCTTCACATGTGCATGGTTAAATTCTGTTTATAATGATTTTTGAACTTTGAACTAACATCTTTTATTTTCTATATGAGGTCAAAATCTCTTAATCTTTAAAACAACTCTTTTTAGTCCTTGCATAGTTAAGTTGTTGCAAAATTTTTGAAAAAGATCAAGTGAAGTTTGTTAGAAAATCAAAATTTTGAACATGATCATATAATATGTTTTGTCATCATTAAAAAGGGGGAGAATGTTAGATTTCATGTTTTGAAGATAACAAATCATGTTTTGGAAGTCCATGGATTTTATATCAGCAAAGGAAGTGATAAAAGTGATCTGAGCAAGATCACTCGAGTGATCTTTAAAATCACTCGAGTGATATGGTAAATAACCAGATCACTCGAGTGATGTGCCAGATCATTCCCAGTGATTGAAAAATCACTGCAAGAAAATATCACTGTTACAGATTTCACTTCCAGTGATCTTGAATCACTCGAGTGATATGTTATATTTGCCAAATCACTTCCAGTGAATCTGAAAACACTGGAAGAAAAATTTACTGTTTTGGAAATCACTTCCAGTGAATGCCAGATCACTCGAGTGATAGCTGAAATTTTCCAAATCACTTCCAGTGAAATACAAATCACTGCAAGAATATTTTACTGTTTGCCAAATCACTTCCAGTGATGTTGAATCACTCGAGTGATATAGTGTTTTCGCTGAATCACTTCCAGTGGATTGAAAATAACTGCAAGAATAAATCACTATTTACAAAATCACTTCCAGTGATTCCAAATTCACTTGAGTGGAATATGAAAATCTCATGTTCACTTCCAGTGAGTCTGTAAACACTGACAGAAGTTTTTAATGTTTTCCAAATTACTTCCAGTGACATCATATTCACTCCAGTAATGTTTCCTAATGCTAGTAACACTCTCAAACAATCACTATGATCCACTTGCAAACTACTCTCATGGAAATCAACAGATTTTGTTAGTTAATCTTTGTCATTGATAATTATTACTAATTACTCCAGATTACTATTAAAATCATATGACATATTATTCCGATACTCAGTTGCTGAAATTCATCTCTAGTGAAAGCAAGATCACTCCCTATGGTTTTCTTGATTTTCAGAAAACACTTCCAGTGAATCATATTACTCTGATGATATTCAAATATTTTCTAACGGTAATATTCTCAAAGTGTGTTACAGCTGTACTCCACCATCACGTACATGATGAGTAACTGAACTCTCCATTCAAACGACAACTATTCATGGGCAGCAGCAAAATTCATAAGTTACGAAAGACAAATGCTGTTACATTTGTCAGAAGCATCTTTGAATCAACGGACAAATTTACAACGGTCTTCAAAGCCTCTAATATATATGTCCAGCCATTCAAAAAATAAAAATACAAAGAAAAACGCTTGAATACATTGCAAACAATACTTTTACAAGTGCTTCAAATCTTCATTCGTATTTCAGTTTTTATCTATACACTCTGTGAGAGAGATTTGTCAGTCATACGCATTTATTTCTAATAGTGATAACTTAAGGTTGAGGAACCTTAAGTTGGGATTTAAGATTACCTTGTGTAAGGGGGAGCGAGTGTCCAGAGGAACTTGCTGATTGTACTGTGGTGCCAAGAACCCATTGAATCTTGGAAGATATAGTGAAAGGCTCAGAAGGATTTCTGAGGACTGGACGTAGGTCAAGTGGTTGAGACCGAACCAGTATAAACCCTTGTGTGAACCTTGGTGATATCTCTTCCTTTGTATTACTATGCCTTAAAGTTTTATAAATTGTACTTAAATTTATGATTATTTTGTAATCACCCAATTCACCCCCCTCTTGGGTGAAAAGCTTGCTCTAACATATGTGTCCACACACACACACACAATATAATATTATATACTCATAATCATGATATAAGAAACAAATCATAGGGTTGACAGAATATGATCCGGGTTATAAAAGGATCTATGCCCTCTTTCATGCATAGAATATATTACAGGGTGTCTGTTGATAAGTAAAATATTTTCATATTTATATTTGAGCTGAATGTAATCACGTTTGGTGTAATTAATAACTAAATAATGATTTTCTTGCAGCCATGGATAGTACCGCATTAAGAAGAATTAAAGAAGGCATTTAAAGGGAAGTTACTATTCATGCAGTACTATTTTACTATGCACTGTTCATGTCTGGTACTGTTTGGAATCACTGTAGTGTACTGTAGCAGGGGTACTATAGCGGACACTGTATTTCACTGTAGCGTGCGGTTGGTAAAGTGTGGTAGGTGAAACGCAGCACTGTAGCAGACGGCTTTCACTGTAGCATCTACTGTAGCACCCGAAATGAAGCTTATAAATAGAGCTTCTTGGCATGAGAGGAAAAGAGGAGGAAGGAAGAGAGAGAGAGAGCTTCTATTTTAGGGAGAGTTGTTATTTTAGAATTCATTTCTTGCATTGTATTACATTTTGCATGCCTCCTGGATGGATGGTTTTACCTCTTATATGGAAGGCTAGATAGTCATTTCTTGCATTGTATTACTTTTTGTATGCCTCCTGCATGAAAGGTTTTACCTCCTACATGGTAGGCTAGATTTTCCATTTTCATACATCTTGTAGTTGTATTTTTATATTTTTGTAATTAATTTTTATGCAATATTTATGATATTTATAATTTATTTTGGTTTTGTTTTTAATTTTATCATCAGCTAAATTTTCCTTTTCCTAGGGTGATGACGTAGCTTACTAATGACGGATTGAATCTTAACTTATTAAATCTAGTTTTAATTTTTCCTTCATGATTGAGTTTTAATTATTGCTCTTAATGCATACAATTGATTGGCCACCTTTTGGATGATTTCAATATGCATGTTGAGACCGGAAGGAGATACATGTGTATGGATCCTATAATTAAAACCATAATTTACATATGAAATAGGAATATATTCATATGGGTTGTGTAGTCTTAATTGAGTTCCATAAATCTTAATGCATGATTGATTGCTTAAATTCATATAGGAATATATTGGGTTAGCAATTAATTATAGAATTACTTGACCTTGGAAGAGGCTAGTAATTAAAATAGGGAAACTCGACTATCAATCATGTGGAATAAATTGGACTAGAATAGATAAGTGATTCAATCCGAAATTTATTAAGTGAAATCTAATCCCTAGGGCTTTCTCTCATATTTTTCTTTATATCATTTGTGTTCATATTTCATCATTTTTATTTTGCAATCTCTATCACAACTAATCGATAGGCTGAATAGTATTAAGATTTTTAATTTTGGTACTTAGTGATCAATCCTCGTGGGAACGATACTCTAGTTACTTCTATATTACTTGATTATGACAGTGTATACTTACACTTCTAAATACACCATCCTACACTCGTAACAAGTTTTTGGCGTCGTTGCCGGGGATTGCTATCATTAATATCAATACCAAGTAATTTTAATACTAATTTGGTCTTCATATTACATTTTTTTTGTTTTTTTTTTGTGTCTTTTGATTCTTTTCAGGTTTTTGCTTAGTATATGACCAAATTGAAAAAGACTGAATTACAACCTTGTGATTCTGAGATCGAGAGAACTTGTCGAAGAAATCGGAGAGTTCGAAAGCAGTCTACTTCAATCAATTCAATGGCAAATCCAGAAGGAGAAGCAGCAGATACCAAAACACTCTGTGATTATGCAACACCAACAGTCATAGAGACAACTTTTGGAATCAGAAAATAACCAGTAGCAGCCAACAATTTTGAAATCAAGCCTGCAATTATCCAGATGGTGTAAGCAAATCAGTTCGGTGGTTTATCAACAGAAGATCCAAACACACATATAGCCAGCTTCCTAGAAATTTGTGATACATTCAAACATAATGGTGTTACTGATGATGCCATTAGACTTAGACTTTTCCCTTTCTCACTCAGGGATAAGGCTAAGAGCTGGCTATACTCTCTACCAGTGGGAAGCATAACTACATGGGATGCCTTGGCACATAAATTTTTGGCACAATACTTTCCTTCAGGAAGAACAGCTAAATTGAGGAATGAAATTACCTCATTTTCTCAACATGAATTTGAGAGCCTCTATAAAGCATGGGAAAGATACAAGGAGTTGCTAAGGAGATGTCCTCATCTTGGGTTACCAGATTGGTGGCAATTACACTCATTCTATAATGGGATGACGCATACAACCAGAATTCTTGTAGATGCTGCAGCTGGAGGATCTTTTATGGGAAAGAGTCTAGAAGATGCTTACAATCTTCTTGAGGAGATGGCAGCCAGTGCATACCAATGGCCTTCTGAACGTCATGTTTCAAAGAAAGTGGTTGGAGTGCACGAGCTGGATATCCTTACAACTTTGTCTTCTCAAGTTGCATCTATATCCAAGCAAGTGAACTCATTGACAAGTCAAGCAAATGTAATCAACACTCCTCATGAAACGTGTGATCGATGGGGAGGACCTCAAGTGAACATGCAAAATCAGGAAGGACGCCCATCCATGTCTTCTTAGATAGAGCAAGCTCATTATATTGGAAATCAAAGAAATGACCCATTCTCAAAAACTTATAATCCAGGTTGGTGAAATCATCCAAACTTTGGCTGGAGGAATAATCAAAATGTGTTCAAGCCGCAAGGGAACTACCAGCAACAAGTTCTTCAACCACCAAATCCACCACCGCAGAAATTAAATGTGGAAGATGCGCTGGCTCAACTAACCATGAATACATCTCAATTCATGGCTAGCACTGATGCAACACTTAAAAGCCAAGAAGCCTCGATAAAGAACTTGGAGATCCAAATGGGCCAAATTATAAATATGTTGAATTCCAGACAACCAGGTACTCTTCCAAGTGACACTGAAAAAAACCCAAGAGAGCATGTGAAGGCTATTGCATTAAGGAGTAGGAAAGAATTGAAAAATCATGTAATTTAAAAGAAAAATGACGGAGAAAAGAAAGAAAGTGAACAAGAAAAGAAGGAGGAAGAACAGAAACCTCAAGAAGATGATGTGGTACCAGGAAGAATCAGCTTTCCAGATAACCCTCCTCCATATGTACCACCAGTTCCATACCCTCAGATACTTGTGAAGGCAAAGCTAGATAAGCAGTTTAAAAAGTTTTTGGAGGTTTTCAAAAAGTTACATATCAACATCCCTTTTGCAGACGCTCTTGCCCAAATGCCCAGTTATGAAAAATTCATGAAGGATATTCTCTCAAATAAGTGTAAGATGGAGGAATTTGAGACAGTTGCACTTACTGAGGATTGCAGTACCATTCTGCAAAAGAAAAGATCCAGGAAGCTTTTGCATACCTTTCACCATAGGTCAATGTAACTTTGAAAGAGCACTTTGTGACCTGGGAGCAAGTGTAAATCTCATGCCCTTATCTATCTACAGAAAACTTGGTCTTGGAGAGGTGAAGCCTACCACTGTTTCATTAGTTCTAGCTGATCGATCAATTAAACATCCGAGGGGTGACTTAGAATATGTTCTGGTGAAGGTGGATAAACTCATATTTCCAGCTGATTTCATCATACTTGACATGGAAGAAGATCAAGAAATTCCTATCATTCTTGGGAGGCCATTCCTAGCAACTAGGAGAACTTTAATAGATGTGCAACAGGGAAAATTAACCTTGTGAGCTCAAGATGATCAAGTATCTTTCAATATTTTTAAGGCTTGGTCCTTTCCAAATGAAGGTGACACCTGTTACAGGGTAGATACATTGACTAGCTGCACAAAAGACGTGGTGAACGGAAGCTGCATAGATCAACTATTCACAATGGGAACGGTAGATGTATCAAAATCTACTAATCCTGAAGTACACAAATAATATTGGGGAATAAAAGCCTTAAATTTTGACTTAAAGGCGGCTGGTGAGAAAAGACTTCTCTAACTCAATGAGCTTGAAGAATTCATACAACAAGCTTATGAGAATGCCAAGTTATACAAGGAGAAGACAAAAATGTGGCATGACAGAAGAATTATGAGGAGAGAGTTCACACCGAGACAAAAAGTATTGTTGTATAACTCAAGGCTAAAGCTCTTTCCAGGAAAGTTGAGATCAAGGTCGTCAAGACCTTTTACTGTGGTTCAAACATGGCCATATAGAGCTGTGGAGATTCAAGATAGTGATCGAAAATTCAAAGTGAATGAGCAAAGGCTGAAAGAATATAATGACGGTGCACTCAACACTTTGAAAACTGTCATCACTTTGGAGGAAACAACAGGTAAGTCCTAATTTTTTTAAAAAAAATTAAAAATAAAAATAAAAAATAAAAAAAATTATTGGTTTGGTCTTTGTCTAGCTAAAGACGTTAAAGAAGGGCGGCTATTTGGGAGGCAACCCAAAACTTCTTTTCCTTACTCTTTCATTTTTCTTTCTTACTTACTAAAGCACACAAAACTACATCTTTAAATTTTAGTCTCATCATGGAGGAAATTATTGTAAAGCTTAAGAACAGGTTCCCTACTCTTCCCAAAGATGTGCTTAGGAAGATCTATAGATGTGGACTTGAAAGAATGAAGACATTCAAGCGTATGGGCCTTCCTGAGGATGTCCGCTGGATCATTGAAGCTAAGGTACGTTTAATAGGTGAGATTCATGATTCATTTATTAAACATATGCCAGGTATGGGAAGAAGCTCTTACTCCAAAAAGAGAAGAGCTAAAAGAATGAAGGTATGTCCTAAATGTGCAAGGTGGAATTGTGATCAGCGTTGTAGGAGCAAAGGTATGGTTTCTATAAATCGAGAAGATAAAATCCAATTTATAAAGGATGGACTGAGTAAGGAGTCATTGGATGATATCATTCAGACTCTTGAGACGCATCCTAGTGGCGATGTTCATCATGTTCTTCTTGATTTATTAGACATATTCAACAAAGAAAAAGAGCGCTACCGTCTTGGGAATCTGACGTTAAAAGACCCTGTTTGCCAGGTTATAAGAAAACTGGATGGGAAGCAAATCCTCTATTCATAGAAAGCGTTTAAGCCGTTACTGGACGTAAAACCAAAGGAAGATGTGAGCCACAATCACAACTACTGTACATAATCTTGTTTTTGTCAATCTGTCTTATCTTTTTCAGTAACTTTTGACTTTCTTTACTCACTTTACTTACTTTCTTGGCACAGTGGCCCACTGGTCATTCATGTCAGAAATTTTTTTCAAATGTTTTTTCAAATGTGTGATTTGCATGATTTTGTTGTCGCTGTTTTTGTAATATAAATATGTAATCTTCCATTTATAAAAAACAAAAAATGTCTGAGAGAGAAAAAAGAGAGGAGTGGTATCACTCTAAAATGCAGTTTTAAATCTATATGCATTTTTGGTGAAACTGACTCAGGAAAGGATGGAGAGTTTATACCTGCAGCACAGGAACTGGGAAGTGCACTAGCCGCTAGGAAAATCAACTTTGTCTACAGGAGAGGTCTCGAGGGCCTGAAGTTAAGTATGGCTATTCCTGTAACCATTAATGGTAGCAAGGGTTTGTGTGTAAGGATAAAGGAGTTAGAACATCACTTCTTCTTCTTAGGCCAAGAGTTAGAGGTTTCAAGTCTGCCTGAATGAACGGGACGTATGTTTTACCGTGCTGATGCTTTTATCGCTCTACCCGGTGGTTTTGAAACATTGGATGGGATCTCTAGCATTGCATATTAGGCTAAACTTAACTTTCACAAAAAGCCATTAGGATTGCTAAATGTTAATGGTTTTTATGATAACCTGTTATCTTTTCTCGATCATGCTATGGAAATAGGATTCATACCCCAAGCGACTCATCATTCCATCATTTCTTCACCAACTGTTGATCAACTACTTGATAAACTGTAAACCTATAAATCTACACCAGATCTATTAGTAAAAGAAAAAGGTGGACAGTCCTCAGACAACAGTCGGAAGCAGAATCCAGATACCACTCTTCGGTTGTAAACTTTCCTTAATCTTAATGGTTTTACTCTTAGCATTTTAGTTTACTTTATTGTTTGTTTATGTTTTCAAAAAAAAGTCTCTAATCTTTAGAAGACATTGAGGACAATGTCTGATTTAGGTTGGGGAGAAAAAAAAGCGTAGTTTCTCCATTAAATAGTTAGTTAGTAAAACCATTAGATGCATGGGGTGTGAAAAGATGGCAGAGTAAAGAGTTCTTCTTAACTCTTGAGACGCATCTTATTAGTTACATTTTTTTTCTTTCTTTCTGTTTCATCTAAAAAAAAGAGGTCCGAAAAACAAAATAAATAATTTTTTTTCTTTTCAATGATTTTAAGAAGTATACAAGTTTGAAGCATGGATCAATTGAGTTTAGAGATTTTATAGCATGATTAAACAATTGATTGTTGAATTTGGTGATGAATTTTGAGATTGAATGAGCTGAATTTGAAAGTCCCTAACCGTGAGCTTTTGAGCCTATATGATCAATAATGATTATCTTTCTTGTGTGTGATAGTCACCTATTAAGTTGTCACTCTAGAACTTGCTTTAAATCTGGTTGAAATTACATGTCATATGCATATTTGAAAATGATAAAGGCATTCATTTTTTTAGCCAGAGCCAAATAGCCAACCTTGCAATTATACCATTGATAAGCCCCTTTGAGCCTGATTGATTATTTCTTTAGTTTCAACCCATTAATGTGTTTTAATGATTTATCAAGTGCTTTTACTTAATTCGAAAGATTAACAGAGCATTTGAAATTTTTGTGAAATGGGCTTTTGACAAGTGTGGGGTCTATATATTATCAACTGTAAAAGTGCAGAAGTTGTAAAAAAAAGAAAGAAAGAAAAAAAAGATATGTAAATTGTGGGTTATTGTGACGAGACAAGTCTATTTATAATATGACCCATTTTTCAATTGCTCTATTTACTTCTTAAATGTTACCCTTCATATCACTATTTACATTCCTTTTATCTTAGCTCCATTACAACCCTTAATAAGTCCTTTTGATTTGAATTATGCATGTGAATTAGGTAGTGGAGATTGAGATTTTTTGCAAGCTTATGGTAGTGCAATTTTTTCAGGTGAATTTGAGCGAAACACTTACTCTAAAACACTTGAGATATTGAGATGATGAGTCACAATTATGAATTTGATTTATTCATTTTCAAATGAAGTTACCTGTTTATACTTTTGTTGATTCAAGAATACTATGATCTCTTTATTCTTCAATTGTGTCCTTGCTTATAACATAACACTTCTGATTTTGTTGGAAGCACTTATTTATTAGTCACTCTTTCTTGTCCGAGGACGTCCAAGAGCTAAGTGTGGGGGAATTTGATAAGTAAAATATTTGCATATTTATTTTCCCTTATATGATAGTTTTGTGGACTATATTTAAGCTGAATGTAATCAATTTGGGTGTAATTAATAACTAAATAATGATTTTCTTGCAGCCATGGATAGTACCGCATTAAGAAGAATTAAAGAAGGTATTTAAGGGGAAGTTACTATTCATGCGGACTATTCATTGTGCGCTGTTCATGTCTAGTATTGTTTGGATCACTGTAGCGTACTGTAGCAGGGGTACTGTAGCGGACACTGTATTTTCACTGTAGCGTGCGGTTGGTGAAGTGTGGTAGGTGAAACGCACACTGTAGCAGACGGCTTTCACTGTAGCAGCTACTGTAGCACCCGAAATGAAGCCTATAATTAGGGCTTCTTGGCATGAGAGGAAAAGAGGAGGAAGGAAGAGAGAGAGAGAGCTTCTATTTTAGAGAGATTGTTATTTTAGAATTTATTTCTTGCATTTTCTTACTTCTTGCATGTCTCCTAGATGGATGGTTTTACCTCCTATATGGAGGCTAGATAGTCGTTTCTTGCATTGTATTACTTTTTGCATGCCTCCTGCATGGAAGGTTTTACCTCATACATGGTAGGCTAGATTTTCCATTTTCATACATCTTGTAGTTGTATTTTTATGTTTTTGTAATTAATTTTTATGTAATATTTATGATGTTTATACTTTATTTTGGTTTTGTTTTTAATTTTATCTTGAGCTAAATTTTCCTTTTCCTAGGGTGATGACGTAGCTTACTAATGACGGATTGAATCTTAACTTATTAAATCTAGTTTTAATTTTTCCTTCATGATTGAGTTTTAATTATTGCTCTTAATGCATACAATTGATTGGCCACCTTTTGGATGATTTCAATATGCATGTTGAGACCGGAATGAGATACATGTGTGTGGATCCTATAATTAAAACCATAATTTGCATATGAAATAGGAATATATTCATATGGGTTGTGTAGTCTTAATTGAGTTCCATAAATCTTAATGCATGATTGATTGATTAAATTCATATAGGAATATATTGGGTTAGCAATTAATTATAGAATTACTTGACCTTGGAAGAGGCTAGTAATTAAAATAGGGAAACTCGACTATCAATCATGTGAAATAAATTGGACTAGAATAGATAAGTGATTCAATCGGGAATTTATTAAGTAAAATCTAATCCCTAGGGCTTTCTCTCATATTTGTCTTTATATCATTTGTGTTCATATTTCATCATTTTTATTTTGCAATCTCTATCACAACTAATCGATAGGCTGAATAGTATTAAGATTTTTAATTTTGATACTTAGTGATCAATCCTCGTGGGAACGATACTCTACTTACTTCTATATTACTTGATTACGACAGTGTACACTTGCACTTCTAAATACACCATCCTACACTCGTAACATCTGTCCAACAGGACCTCAATAGACCCCTTACCTTCTTCCTTCAGATCATACCAGCACAGCCTTCCTTCGTTTCCTACTGGAGGCATAACCATAATATATCCCTTATAATGATGATTATAAGAACTTGCATATCATAATCCCATTCTAGATCGTACTCATTTAGAATCTGATAAAATTACTTCCCTAAATCCCTATAGGGAGTTTAGCCTGCCATACCTTAAATGATTTTCAATGCAAATTATAATCTTGATTCCACGTAAAGATTGCTGAATGAAAGCTTTATTGATAGTGAAAAGGTTACAAGAAGGGCTTCGAGATTTTAAGGCACTCGAAAGCTTATAGAGGAATTAGAAACTGGATGCTTTAAACTTTGGCTTACATACTCTTATATAGACTTTGATCAAACTATGGTTACAAGACTCTAGCTACATTACAAACTCGAGTTGCAAGACTTTTACTATTCCTTCACATGCTTACTTTGCTGATTGGTACTCTGATAAGTCTTCTTCTTTTGAAATTGGTACTAGTTGGCCTGTCTTCTTTTGCCAACACTTCTTGGCTGTCTTCTTTTTCCTGGTTGTCTTCTTCTGCCGACACTTCCTTCATTTCTTTTCTTATCCTTATTATCTTTTTCTTTATTCTTTTCCATTCTTTCGCTATTTTTTTCAGATTTTTTCTTATTCTCCTTATCCTTTTACTAATTTCCTTAAGCCTTTCTGTCATTTCTCTTTCTTCTTTATCTACCATTACAGAATGTCTAGGTTAATTGAAATCTCCTGCTCTTTTTCCTTCTTTTCATTTTCTTTATAGTACATGCAATTATGGTTTGTATACTCGGATAAAAATCTACACACTTTTTCACTTGTTTCTTCTGTATGGTCCATCTCATTCTTCTTGATATGCTCATACCACTTATAATAGAATTTTCCATGGGTTCCATTAGAGGTTTTTCCAAGGGCATATATACAAGCAAGATTGCTAGCATGCTAAACCCAAGGATTTTCATCGATATTAGTCCCAATCCTGGAATATTATATGGTGGTCTTGTGCCCTAATGTTGGACACTCTAAATTGGAATTCATCATATTCTTCTATTTCTTCCTTAATCTTTGGTTCAAACTCAATCGGCTTCTTCGTAGTTCCAAGGCTTATTAAATTAATTAGATTATAAATTTTTTTCAGGTGTAATTTCAGCTACTGTGGAATAACACCTAATGAACACTTGATGTTACAAGACGATCTTAAAGTATTTCTCAACAGCTTCCTTGAATCTTGGAGGGAATAATTCTATTTCTTTCATGTTCTGGGATGGATAGATGGTTTGAATTAATCTGTAACTATACAAGGTTTTTACTATTTCTGGTGGGGTTCCTGGATATATGATAGCTTTATTGAAGGCATAATGGATACATACTTGATGGTTTTATGGGTTAGAGATAGGGAATTTAGTCTTTTTACAATAAGTTTGTAGAATTGGTATTGTTGAGGGATATCAAACATTTCTTGGTTACTTGGTGGTCTAGAGGTTGATTTAAGGTTGTTCTTTGAGATAGGGAGTTTAGTCTTTTTACAATAATAAGATCATCAAAATCAGGTACCTTCTGTACTAACGATCGGATCCTCTCTTTCTCAAAAATAACTGGCAATTTCAGCCCTTTCTTCTAAGGCAATTGTCAGTAAAACATAAACCCATCTGGATACTCCTTACTTACCAAACAAAAATCAAGTAAAGAGTATTCTCTAAATTGAGCCGGAATTATTTCATCCGACTCCAAACTAGGGGCTTTAAATGTTTTCCCTTCTGGATGGCATTTTAGGCCTCATGATTTGAAAAAAACTAAAAAGTATTATAAGTTTATATTAGTTCATTCTGAGTCCATCAAAATTGACAGAAAAAGGGACAATAAGGATGAAACATTAATAACTCATTCTACTTTATAAATCTTGCAAGTTCTTACTCCTACCTAGTGGGGACAAGATTTGTACAAATATAAACCTTTTAGGGTAGAACATGATCCCTCAGGATATAATTATTGGGACTATATTGAAGCATGGTCCAATGTATTTTGGGATCAAAACAGATTTTTTAAACATACTTGGTTTATTTATTTCAAAACTAAAACCCAGTATAACTTCCCTGAATGGTTTTGTTCATTAGTGGAATTTCTTTGGTCCAGTACCAGAGATTCTTCCTCCTAAAGTCCAACAAGCCCTTGAACTTTTCAAACAAAAATTTAACTCAGATGGAGATCCTTTTCTGATTGATCTCTATTATTTCTCAAAACTATCGGCTGCCTGGATCTTCTCTTAGCAATACCGATTTTCACAAACTACACAAAATTTGGCCACTCAACCATTATTGCAAAAGATTCCTTTTGTTAGATGGTGAGCTCAATTTGAGATTAGCCAGATTAACTTAAAAGCAGTGGAAAGATGGTTCAAATCCAATCCTCAATATCTTTGCAAAACATAGCAAAGTAAATTCTTGAACCAACGATCCAGAATCCAAGCTACTTTGGCTTCAACTTCATCTAAAGAAGACTTAGTCAAACAAATGGTCTCTATTTTACAACTCCTCCAAGAGGAACCTCAAACATCGTCTAGTCAACAGATTTCCTCAGCATCTTCAGTTCAAGAAGAAGACGAAGATGAAGACGAATTGGTTGTAGACTTAGACGAAGATTAGTTATAGGATTTATTTTAAATTATGTAACTTCTGTAAAAATAACGAAAGTACTGTAGCACCATATAGTACTGTAGCTTTCGATGTAAACATGACACAGGCATGACGTCAGCACTGTACAAATAGTGTCACTGTTTGTAATAGTGGTACTATAGTGTCGGCAGTACTGTGCAAATAGTACCCAACCGGAACTGTTCCAATAGTGCAAGTTACTAACAAGTTACTATTCAAATAGTAACTCAGTCAGTCTATTTAAGTCCAGTCAGTCTCACTTCTGGAACAGGTTCGATTTTAGACTAGCCAGAGTTCAAACACTCTCCTTTCCCCTCTTTCCTCTGTAATCCTCCGACCCTTCTTTCACTCTTCTTCCTCCTTCCTCCGTCAAACTACTAAGTCCTTTGTGCTTTCAATAAAACTGTAAATTTTCTTATTTATTTGCATCATATCCTTACCTCCTCTGATAAGTTAGATGTGGTAAATTCAATGAATTAGTCTTGGCTGGTTCTACCGTCTCTAATTCATTCGCCCTCTAACTTATTCCAGAGCATCCCCTTTTATGCACATTTTAATTATGTTTTAAGGAGTCTGTCTCCTCCTCTACTTCCTTTTCCTTCTCCTCCCTTTCTTATTTCGGTCCTTTCGGGATCAACTCTCCCATCTTGGTATCAAAGCCAGAAGGTAAAGTAGAGATGTTTTAATTAGAACTGGATCTGATTTTATGACTTCAAAATTTTTGTTAACAGGTTAGTATGATTTAAAGATCTAAACTTGATAGTATGCTTGGATTCTATCCATATATATAGTCCTTTTTTATCATACATGAGTTATTTTTTGGGATGGTTAAGGCCATAAGTCCCGTGTGTTGAGGCAGGCGATGTGTCCCCCATAGTGTATGATAAGTGAAGGTTTTATATACAGTTTATACGTTGGCTAGAGTTAGATCTAAGAAATCTTACTATTGTCTTAACAAGATTTTTTGAACCATAAAATGTGATAAATTTTTAATTATTATACCCCTATGGATCCAGACGATGAAGATATCAAGGCAAAGGAGATTTACATCTAAATTTTTCTCGCTCTTTTCATTTTGTGCTTTTTATTCTAGCCTTTACTTTCATCTCTTTTAATTCAGTCCTTTACATTTTGTCAATTTAAATTTCTCAATTTAAATTATGTCTTTTTTAATTCGTTCTTTCTCTTTTTCTTCCAAATGCGGTAGTAGTAGCTCTTCTTCTACTCCATCAAACTCTACGCTAAACGATGAGGAATCAAAATCATTAACAAGCAAAAAAGTTTTCAAACAGGAAATTTCTATCCAAAGTTTAAACTAAACGTTTGATAATTGGACTTTACCAATTATCGCACCAAACGATCTTTATCTCATCGGAGATAAGAAATGGTTTTTCAAATCTAAGTACATAATTAGAATTGTTGAAGAATCAATTCCTGTCAAATCAAAAAATGAAGAATTTTTACTTCTTTCGAAAAAATCAATTGAAAAACATAAAAAAGAATACAACTATTTACATATAGGAAGTGTTCAAGTTGCTTTAAAACCTCTAAATGATGGACCTGTTTACTTCAATTGTTTTCCAAATAGAACGTTAAACCTAAATGATGAGCATATTCTTGAATCTCTCAAACTCAAAATTCAATTTCACGGCTTAAACATAAAACCAGGATCTATACCTGCTACTTTAATATATAGAGTATAGTATAAGGTTCTAAACTCAAACGTGACAAATGCCCAAATTCTTTCAGAAATTGTGTGTGTGTGTACCGTTGGAATCATTGTTGTCAAGATCATGGTCAAGATTGTGAGTTGATTCTCTGAGTTTACCGGTTTTACGTTTCTAACTTCTAAAATCATGTTGAATCACTAGTAAACTCATGTTAGTTGTAGACTCGGTTAAACTCGTGAGTTTATACACCAAGTTTATCGTTTTTACGTTTCTAACTTACAAAACCTTGTTAATTTTGCTCTTAAACTCATTAACATTTTTTTTATTTGATCTAGTTCAGTGGCTTTATTTATGAATTTATATAAATTTCTTTGTTAAGTATGATAAATTATGAATGTTTATGAATTTAATTTCAATTATTTAGATTTAAAAAATATTTAAATCAAATTGTTGTCATTTTTTATATTTTAATTATTCAATTATACACTATTAATACTTATTTACTAATAAAAGTAAATTCTTATGAATTTACGATTCAGGTTCATATTACGAGTTTACTTAATCTCGCAAATTTGCTTAAACTCACGAGTTTGACAACCTTAATTGAAATGGGACATTGGAGGAGGGAAGGAGTTAAATAAAAAGATCATGAGTATCTTTTTACTTTAACCCTAAAATTTTTGTATCACGCTTCTCTTCTTTGCTCTCTATCTATTTCTTATTGTTTTTAGCAAACCGATTAAGAAAACAACATGGCTATTAGGTACTCTCGCCACAATTTTAAACATAGAAGCCAGATAACTAATTTATAAATATTAAGCAAATTAGTTAAAGTAATTATTGTAAAAAGTGTTGACCCATTTATCTTTTGCTACAGGTCCAATTTTTTTCTTCTTTTAAAAAAGTACTTCATTCTGGTAGCGTAGTCCCAAACTGGGAGGATCAAACCTGTTCTGATCTAATGCCAGGTTAAGCTCAGGCTAGACCAAACCAAGTGTTATGTAGTTGAGTCAAATCTGGTCATTGTACAGCCATAACATCCATTATAATTACGAGATTATTTCTAGTAAATTATTCACAAGTTATAGATTTTAATCCTAGTACTTGAAAAATTATAATTTTTGGTTAAAAAATATTTTTTTTATTGAATTAAGATTTATTGTAACATTGTTCAAATATAATTTTTCTTAGTAACTTAAAAAAAAGAAAGTGTGAGAGATGGAAACTAGTTCCCCTACTAAGCAATTTGCTTAGTAAGGGAGCTAAACAGATCTGGACCATTAGATTTGATATGCACGGTCCAATATGAGCTTTTAAATGTTTATATTTTTTTAAGAAATTATTCAAATGGATATAAAATCTAAACTAAATATAATCTCTTAAATATCATTCTCTTAAAAAGTAATTTTTTTATTTAAAATATCACCATTTTAAAAAATTTCATATCTAAATCGTCCAAAATCATATCTGAATGGCCCAGATATGGATCTGATTAGATCTAAGCTTTTGGCTTAGTAGGGAAGCATGGGGGTTCTCAAGTCTGTAAGGCAGGGAGTAAAGGAACAAATGAAAAAGGGAACAGTTAATTAAATTACCCGAAATCATATATGGAAGCAGCTTCAGCGATGGCTGTTGCCGAATCCAAAAGTGAAGCAGCTTCAGCAATGAATGCTCCAGAGTCGAAATCCAAATCCAAATCATCTAATCTTCTTTGATCCAAACCTTCCAACTGCTCACGTACTTGCTGCTCCCTCAATCCATAGAATACATGCAACACTTGCTTATTCATAAGTTTTTGACACCGCCTTATATTCACAAGTCTCTTGAGAAATACGTCAGACTCGACGAATTCTAATGTGAAAACAACCACAACCATTCTGCACAACACCATCCCGTGCATAGGAAACTCCTCCACCTGATCGTTAATCAAAGCCTTGATTCCAACATCTCTTAAGTTTGTTTCCAAGTTGGTTCTCGCATCATGTTTGGGATGGCCGATGTAATACCTTATTTTCATAGCCTCAGATGAGTGCAAATGAGTAGTGAAATCACTGGTGGGACCAGGATTCGAACCGAGATTACTCAACTCTTGAAAATGTTTACAGATCCCCAATCTCAACTCAAGACTTAAACCTAAGGTTGAGAGGGTTTTTCAGCAGGTAAAAAAAATATTTCAATTATTTCCATGAGTTTCACTACATCATTAACTTTCAACAGCTCTTTATTTTATTATATCAGAGTATGCGAGCGATTCTCTTGCCTTTTTAATGAAATTCGACCTATTCTCTGCTTATATTGCATTCATACACTCGTATACATACATGAAATTCAAAGTCATACAAGGCTATCAATTGTAAATCAATTACATTAAATACAACTGCACTTTAACTTCATATCTCCTCTGTACATCCTCCTGCATCTTCACCTGTCTAAATGGTTCGTTGGGAGGAATAAGATTCAAAAGAATCTCAGTAGCAAATAATACCACTATGCATGCAAGATATATATGAATGCATGATATGCTTGCCTACACTATTTCATGCCAACATAATGACATGTTGCATGCTCGATGTTATGACATACATATGGCCATTGCACAAATATAACAGAGCTTCAACCAATCATACATGTTCCACACAAATAGGCAAAGCAGTCACATAATCAATGCAAGACATACATATCACATACATGCAGAAAATGTAAGTTCACTACCTCTCGGGCTTTATGTCCTTCTCTTCTTGTCCTTTGATCCGCCAACCATTGCTTCTTTTTTGTCACTTCATGGCCTTAGGTAAGTGATAACATCATTAGAGCTATGAAAAGTGAATGCCCAATGACCCACATTAGCCCTAAAGACTTACTTTCACCCTTGGAGTTCATACCAATTACATTTGTGCCATTAAGTCTTAAATTTGCATAAGACATAAGGCTGACAGATTTTTCACCAAACTTTAAAAATTCACCATTAATTCTAGAAAACTCCAAATTGAGTGGTTCTAAATTCTGTGGAAATATATTTTATTCTATTTTCACATAAAAATACTAAATTCTAGCTATCACAGCCACAAAATTCTCAGAATTTTTCCAAACTCAACCTATCCAAATCACATTCCAGAAACAGGGCAGAAGTTCAACAATTCATATCTAAATCCAAAAAAAATCCAATTGAGCTGGTTCCAAGTCCTCATTGACCCTTGTTAAGTATAGTTTCAAGAAAAAATATATCCATTAGCTATATATACACGAATTAATACAGTATATTAACCTTCTACACATTATTCCAGAAAATTCCAGTTTTGCATGACCTAACTTCAAAAACTTAGAAATTCTAGCACACAAATCCAATTGAGCATTATGACCTATCAAATTAAAGGTCTTTGTGTCTAGTTTTCAACTAGAAAGTTTCAGAATTTTCAGACAAGGTTTGTCCCTTAAATTATCCCTTAAACTTGATTCAGGCTTAATTCCAAACCACTTATCCTGAAATTCGGGATATTACAGCCGATAGTTAAGAAGACGTGGTAATCAAAAGTGAATTCCCAAGTAGAGGATGAAGAAGCAAAAGAAGAAATGGTTGGATCCAAGAGAAAGATTTAGCAGTGTACTGATAGCAGCAAAGCAAATCATCGATTCCCGCATTTATGTAGCTAGAGGAAAACCACTTTCTGCTATCTGTGCAATTTCCTTGAAATTCCAACTAAACAGATTGGGGTGTCAGATATATGCCTTCTCAGCTGTGCTCCTCAATTTTGGATATTCCCAGATGTTTTTTTTTTTTCCCTTTTGATCGTTTGATTCTATCTTAAATGAATTATATTTTAATATTTTATGAGTAAAAAAATAGAGTTTTTTTTAATTTCTTATTATTTTAAAAAATTTAAAACTCTAAATTAAAAAAAAAGTTTGACAATTAATCATAAAATTGAAAACAACTCTTTTTTGTCAATAAAATATTAAAGAATGGCCCTCAAAATTGAGAGGCACTCAAAAAAAGCACAACTGACATGCCCTATTCAAACTAAACTAACTTTCTCACTTTGAAGGTAAAATGATGTGGGAAATTTCTCTTTCTTCTTTCCGCGTCAATGCCCTTGTCTTTTTGTAGTGGAGAGAACTTTTTTCGGACGATGACAAGAAAAAGAAACATGTATTTTGGTACTATACTTTTGATAAATATAGGACCCATCAAACTCGATATATTGAATGGATCATGAGCTGGCTACTATAGGTCATTTTTAATACTAATTTGGAATGATTAGAGTTCAAAAGTGAACAAAAATTCTACAAGAATTGCTTACTTGCACTTCTCAACAAATTATGTGGTCTTATTGCTGATTTTAATTTACATCTTTTCTTCCTCATTTTCAAAGATATTTCATTTGGTTCTTAATGCAAAATAAATCTCTCATATTTTTTGAAAAAAAAAATTTCCATTTTCTTTTTCGTTTTACGTCAACTTCTTCAAGTGGTTCAAGATAAAAATGAAAGATGGGACTTTACTCAGAAAAGGACGATAGTATCTGTGAGCAAGTCATCAGAGCTAACTGTAATATAATTCTGCTCTGATCATTGTTCTTCTTCTTGTTCTCCGTTTGGGTTAGTTTCTTAAGTAATAGATGGCTCTAAAAACCTAATGTTTAAAAGTAAAACAAATGTAGGATGACAAACACATATATTGCATTTACGTTTTTTTTAATTACTGTATCATCCCACAATAATTCAACAGCATGCAACATATTTTTACTTTTTGTATTAGATCTTTTTTCATATTTGATTTTGAGGCTCAGAATGTAAAGATTTTTTTGCCTCTCCCTATATATACAATTCTCGGGTTTTAAATTTGTTTTCTTTTTCTTACGGAAGTGAAACTACTTAGTACCTTAATCAATAGTTTATTAATTTAGACTCCTACTAATTGAATTGGCTGACTGCACGGTAACTCTCCAACTAGACTAACTTTCTCACTTTGAAGTTAGCTAAAATGATGTGTGAAATCTCTTTCTTCTTTCGGCGTCAATGCCCAAGTCTTTTTGCAGTGAAGAGAATTTTCTTCGGACAGTGACAGGAAAAAGAGGGTTATGTTTTGGTAGGCCCTATACATTTGATAAACATAGAACCCGTCAAACTTGATATATTAAATGGATCGTGAGCTGGCTACGATAGTTCATTTTTAAAACTGACTTGAATGGTTAGAATTCCAATGTGAAACAAAAAAAAAACTCCAGGAGTTGCTTATTTTTAAGACTGACTTGAAATGATTAGACTAACTTCTTATTTTACAAGGATCTTCCATGTCCTGCAACTACTTGCTCTTGCAAGAAATTATGCGTCACAACATGTCTTCCTCAATTTTCAATGATATCATTTCATTTAGTTAATGCAAAGTATATCTCTCATATATGATTTTGAAAAAAAATATTATATTTTCTTTTTCATTTTATGTCAGCTTCTTCATTTGGTTATCGCGGAGTATTATCACAGCTAATTCGCTTGGGAAAAGAGGTGAGCAAATAATTATCAGAGAAAAATTTGGCATGCATTTTTTTTAATGTTCCTATACTTCAAGTTAATTAGTACAACTCAGTGTAAAAAAAAATATTTAGTACAACTGATAATCGCATTAATTAAGTTTTCTTTTGTTTTTTTGTTTTTTTGTTTTTACCAAATAAAAAGATTTAGTTCAGGACTTTGGGCCTAAAGAAAAAAGAATTTGATTGGGTAAAGGAGCAACTTGGCCTCTGCTGCTTTTATTTATTAGTCCCTTCGGTCACTATTTATAAGATTCTATTTTTTCAATTAGATCATCCCCTTTTATATGGTCATTTTTAGGGTTGTGGGAATCATTAAATATATTTTTACCAATGTTACTTCTAATTAATTTTTTTCATAACCTTCTTTCATCATTTTTCTCACTAATACTCTCTCATTTACCCATTTATAAATAAAGGCATATTTAAAAAATAAATATATTTTAGACATATTTATTACATTTAACTAATTTTAATTATTTTCTTGAGTAAAGCAATTTGGTTAATAAAACCTTATAAGTAGAAATGGAGGGAGCAACTTATTAATATTAATTTTGGTTCATGAAGCAAGCCTCAGAAATCAGTTCCTTATTATAGTAATAATAGATGGAGAGTACTATATGATTTTTCATATTTGAAAAGTTATTTATTTTTAATTTCATTCCTTTTTCCATCAACCTAAGTTTCACAAATTAAATAAAGGCTTTAGAATGGCATAATCTTTCAAAATCAGGGCAATGCTGACCATTTGAACTTTGAAGAATTTAATGTTACACCAAAAATAAAAACTCTTGCGCCCCATACTGACCGTTGTATTTTTTGTTACGTGCTTTCAATCTGAATCAGATAAGCACTTGCTTTGCGTTTTTAATCCCCAAAAGCACGTCCTATTATATTTATAATTATTTTTTAAAGATGTTGATTTAATTTTTCACTCAAAATAAGTTGTTAAAATTGTCTAACACAAAAAAAAAAGTTTAAGAGAGTATAAAATTAAAAGCTTGGGCAAGGTTTATTATTAAATTATAAAAGTTAAGGAAGTATTTTTATATTTAGAGAGCTTTATATGATTTAGTCCAATTTTGCCTCTGTGAACTTCTGTATGTGCTTTAATTTGAATCTGAGTCAGATAAGCACTTGCTTTGTTTTTTTAATCCCCAATAGCACTTCCCATTTATATATAATTGCATAAAGTTGTTGACTGTTTTTACCCAAAAAAAAAAGTTGTTATCTATGTCTAACAAAAACCATGGGATTTAAAGAGATCATCAACGGCAATCACGGACATTGAAGAAGTTAATTTAATCGTAGTCTTCAATAATATATATATATATATATATATATATATATATATATATATATATATATATTAATGAGCACTGCGGAATATTGGGTGTCTATATAGGTGTGTAACTGTAAACTCAGTGTAATCTTGTTTTACTTTAAAAGAACGTCATTATGAAGTTCATTTATGAGAAATACTTAGGTACTACCAGATCATCTATACTATATCTAATAAAAATTTTCCACTTCGCATAATTTTAATCCACATGTCATTTGAGTAATTTATTCTTTTAACAAAATAAAAATGTTTTTTTTTCTCTAACTGCCCCTCTTCCCTCTCTTCATTTAACTCTCTCGCTTCTCTTTTTATTGGCCCCGACTCAGGATCTGCGATTGACGCATCTCGGCGGCTGGCGGACATCTACGAGGTTCTTCAAGTCAACAAGAAGTAACGCTCCACAGAGAGAGTTTGGCTCAGATCCACTATTCTAGTTTGGCATTGCACCACTCGAAGTCTTATTGTAATATCCTAAATTTTGGGACTAAAGGCTAGAGAATAAGTTTGAATAAAGTAGACTACCAAGCCCGTTTTAGTAAGGGTCTCAGGAATGATAAGATATATAAAGACTCTCAGGGACTATGTGATTTGACCCTACCAGGCAAATGGCTTGGTATTTTGAGACAGTATGATTAGAATGTCAGTGCAGATGTGCATAAAATACATATACGGTGTCATTGGGTTGGTAGAAAGACGCCACCCAACTATGTCATGAGGTAAGGGAACAATTAGTCAAGTGAAATAAACCGGTGTATGGGTGCACATGCCATGTTCAAGGCGTACATGTGTACCTGCGTTTTTAAAGTGGATGCAGGTATGTGGCCCCATGTGGGGTCCACATACACACTCCAACCTGATGTCATATGACGGGCTTCGATATGTGTGACACAATCCCGAGTAAGTCCCGAATAGACACCGATAAAGTAACTTTATTAAAGTAATTTTAATAAAGTAAGCAATCATGACATAACTTTTATGTTGGATAAATGAGAAAGGTGACACATGTCCCATTAATGATGAAATGTCATTTTTCCTTTTATGTTGGCATTGTAAAATGGTTACAAGTGGCACAGAAGTCAGGGGAATTCACCGGTCTCTAGTCAAGTCACCGACTACTTTCTCGAACACCAAGCCGGGGAGCCAGGAAAAATCATTAGACCCTTACTTTCCTTGAAAAAAAGGGACGGCTAAAAGCCCAGGAAAAGATGTGGGACCTACTTTATAAAAAAGAAAGGACACATGTCATCAAATCAGTGAAATACCAAACAAATGGCACCACAGGAATGTGAGACGTGGCATAATTTTTCAAGACCCTTTCTTGGCCTTAAAATTTCATCCAGCTGCTCCAAAAAGGCAGAAAAATCATGCAAAATAGAGAGAAAATGGAAAAGGAAAGAGAAAACATGAATAGTTTTTTCCAAGAATTCAATCCGCCAAAACACTACCGAATAGTCATTTTCTCTCAAAGTACCCTTCACAAACCTTCTTCGACTCATCCCAAGCTTCATTTATATGGTTTCAGATTTTCATTTAGAGGTGTTTCGTACCGTCTCACCATCCAAAGTACTGCTGGATTTCCGAACCGATTGCGGAAACACGTAGAGGTAAACGTAAGCTTCCTTTTGAACCGATTGATTTGTTGTTTGGATGAGTTTTGTAAGGGTTGAGTACTGTTTATTTTTTAATTCAAGGGGTATTTTTGGGGTTTAATCATGATTTAATCATATATTTATGGTTAGATGATGATTTATAATGATATTGGACCAAGTTATTGGACAAAATTCTAAATTGGTGAATTGTAGTAGAAAATCCTGATTTTCTGGTCTGAACAGAACATGATGAAGAAGTAGGAATTTTGTAATTTTGATGATTCCATTAGATTCTACACAAAAAATTATGTAGGTATACAAGTGTTCATGATTTTTGGATGCTTGTATATGAATTTGAAAATTTATGAAGTGGGATGTACATGTTGTTGATCTGTCTTGTCTGGAACAGTGACATTGTACGAGATATTTCATGAGCTAAAACTTCTCCAAAAATTCTGAAACTTTTCAGAATTAAATTTGACATCATAAGCTTTAATTTGATTGGTAGTTTGTAATTTTTGGACAAGTACATTGGGAGATATGAATTTTTTAAGTCGTGTCTTATTTCTGGAATGAAATCTGGAACATGTTATATTTGGAGAAATTCTGGCACTTTTGTGGCTGTGATGGCCAAAATTGAATATTTTTATGTGGAATTATACTGAAAAGGATTCATATATGACTTTGAACCACCCCAATTAGAGTTCTATAGAATTAATTATGATTTTTCAAAGTTTGGTCAAAATGCTGGCAACTTTTGGTTACCATGCGAATTTGAGAAAGAAAGTGACCAAATGTAATTAGTATGAACTCCAAGGGTGAAAGTAAGCCTTTAGGGCTAATATAGCCCATTGGGCATTCACTTTTCATGGCTCTAATAATGTCATTACTTATCTAGGGCATAAAGTGACAAAGAAGAAGTTATGGTTGGAAGATCAAGGTACAGAGGAGGAGGCAAAGTCCAAAAGGTAGTAAACTTACTTACTTGTATGTATGTGATGTTTATGCTGTGTATTGATTTGTTGTATTGCTTTGCTTGATTATGTGAAGCATGTATGAATGAATGAAGCTTTGTTTCTATTTTTACGGTGGCCATAAGTATGTTGCATGAAATATTGAGCATGCAGATATCATTATGAGAACATAAGCCTATGTAAGGCAAGCATATCACACACTAGCATTCATCTTACATGCACTGTCTGTATGTTTGCTACTGAGATTCCCCGAATCTCACCCTCCCCCACCAACCATATAGGTATGATGAGTACAGGAAAAGAATGCATGAAGATATGCAAGGAGAAAACACGAAGGAGAATCAAAGATTGAAGGGCAATGTACTGTTCATGTATTTTAATTAGATTTGTATATGTATGAACTAAGAACGAAGAAAGAAATACTCTGGTAATTATACAAGGAAATAAAAAACGATGAGTTGCTAAAAAGTTACGAATCACTTTTATGATCATGTTAAAAACAAAGTTTTTAAACTATTCAGAAAAACTCACTCAATTACAGGTTCAAATCCTGTATTGAGGCTAGTAATTGAAACAACTTTGTAAAGAAAGATTGCTTAGTGGTTCGATCCGCTGCCTAAAACTCATCAGAATGATTACGTAAGTAGGGTGTTACACTTATGACCAATAGGATTTCATCAAGATCGACAATGCCTAGCCACGCTCTCTAATCCTTCGGTGAGAATGCTCTAAGATGTTCCTTTGATGGCTGTCTATGTGAGAAAGAGGAGGAGAAAGGGAGAGTCAAATGAAGAGAGAAGGCTCTATGGTATGAGAAATTCAAGGGAAGACAGGGAGTTAGGGAAAAATACATTTTCATTTTTTTTAAAAAAACCATAAATTCATAGGACGACATGTGGATTAAAATGACATGAGGTGGAACACTTTTACTTGATAGAATATAGATGAGTTGGTACTCTAAGAGTACCCGAGTATTTCTTGTTTATTTACATTATTTGGGTAATTTTTCTAAGATTCCCATTCAATCATGATTTTAGTTTCTTATGGTATGGTAAGCGTAAGTGATAAGAGGCCCTTTTGTGTTGAAAAGTTTCAAAAGGAGCTTTCAACATTAAAAGTTTCATCTATATGAAATCTTTCTTCATTCTCCACCTATAAAACTCAACCCTTTTTTATAATAATTGAACATTTATAAGTAATTTTAATAAATGAAACACAAAATATATATAATAAAATTTCTTAAAATCCCTTATAAATAAAGTATTTGAACAGAAGTTACGATTAATTAACGTGACTTCTAATCAATATCATATATAGAAAAATCATAATAATTTAAAATTATATTTATTCACTGTTAATCCAAAAAAACATTACAGTAAGCATAAAAATAAGATAAATAAGTAGTATTAATTTAGTGAAAACGTAAAAATGCAGACTTTAGTTGAAGTGATCGATTCCACGAGGCAGTTCCATCTTGATTATAGTGGTGTACTGATAATAATTAAAAATGGGGGCTTGCTTTTCTATTTCTGTTTTTTTTTTTTTAACTACACTACATATGCAAAATTTATAGTGGAGTCAAGTCAACGTTTTCAATTGCTAGGAAAAGCTCCCTTGTTTTTGTTTCTGCTTGGGAACCTACACGTTCACCACTTTTTACTTGTTCTTCTCCCAGACTACGTCCTTAATTATCTTCCTTTTAAAAAACAATTGAATCAATTAAAATAATGGTCCCATATATTCATATGTGATGTAGCTTAATTTTAAATATAAGCATCTCGATCTAATTTATTTCATTCATTTTAATATTTTTTTTTGTTATGGTACCCACTAGAATTCTTTTTTTCCCCTTACTCACTCGTGTCATAGTGGAATTGGATTCAAGTCAATTGGCGCAATGAGAGTCTACAAGAAATTGGTTTCATGGACACCAAACATTTCAAGTAAATTTTCTACTTTCCTAATTTCAATTTTCATGTAATTCATTGATCTCTCTCTCTCTCTCTCTCACATTCCTAAAATTATAAATTTTGGCCATATTAATCCTAAATTTATGATTGATTTTAAAAGTGTCTGAATCTAAGCTCCTAAAATTTAAACACCGCACACACAGAGACGGAGATATATATATATATATATATATATATATATATATATATATATATATATATATTCCTAAAATTATAAATTTTGGCCATATTAATCTTAAATTTATAATTGATTTTAAAAATGCCTGAATCTAGGCTCCTAAAATTTAAACAAGAGTATGAAGCAAATTTTTCTTAAAAAAAAATTCCGCAAAAATACTCAAGCAAATTAACTTAACGGATTATAAACCTTTATTAGTGCAAGTGGTACTTATAGAAATACTTTTTTTTTTATCATTACGTGTCATTGATTCATTCCCCTTGCCCTTGAGTCCCAAAACGTCATTTCCCTTGTATGTTCTTCTCCATTGACTCTTGTTCTAAACTAGAAAGACTTTTAAAAAGAGAGAGCTTTACTCATTCCCCTTACCTTTTCTTTTGGGCCAGTTAGCTCCTTTCACAAAAGCCTTCATCACAGCTTCATTAATTTCTGAAGAAAATTCTTAGGGGGTGAGATTTAGAAGCAGCAAAAGTCTCTTATATGATCTCTTTGTTCTTCTTCTGATCACTCTGATAAATAACATTCATCGCTCATCCACCCCATCAGCTTCACACACAGGTAACTTCCTCCTCTCTGATAACTCTCGTTTTCATCTTTTTGTTTGATTTACTCTAATCCAGTCTTTGATGCCTAATTGCGTTTAATACCAGGGAAAACTATAAGAAATTGTTGAAATTAATATGTATTTTGAAAATAATTGAACAACAAAAACCTCTCTTACTAAAATAATTGCGTTTAATACACCTTGCCACTCCGGTTACGTCCTATTATGCAAAAGACAGCCCATAACTTCAAGAAGCAATGGTAGTCCTTCACAAAAAGAAATGACTTTGTTTAAAAGATACTCAAAATCTTCTGTTGGAGCAGATCTCTTAAATGCATGCGAGATGAATAGCTTAATGGACTCGTCACTATCTAATTACCTTTTCATTTCATATGATACATCAACAAAGTTTTTAAGGATATCCTTGTTCCTTGCTGTAATGAATATCAAACTCCCTCTCCCAAACCACCTTATATTTCCACACAATTCCACGAGCTCGAACCCACTATTTACATTATCAAGTACTACTAGGACTCTTTTTCCATGGAGCACTTTCATCATTTGTTCATGTATCTCCAGGACATCATCTTCTTTCTCATCGATTTCAACTTCAGAAATCTGAAATAAGCTGCTTTTTGAAAACTCTACCATTACGATTATCCCATACATCCTTGATATTTGTAAGGAAGCTTTTGCCCTCAAAATTACTACCAATTTCATCATACAAAGCTTTCACAATTGTAGTTTTACCAACACCTCCATCACCCCAGATTCCAACTATGAACCTATCTTCTGAAGTAATGTATTTCTGCCGCAAAATCTCAAGCAATTCCTTAAGACGACTTTGTAACCCTGCTTGATAGTGCTGAAGATTGTGAAACAATTCCTCATCAAACAAGTATTTGTATAACTTATCAATCTTTGCAACTAGATTGCTGATTTTATCCATGTCATAGTTAAGATTATGATTAAAAACAAGAGCTATGTCTCATGATGTGTGTGTGAAAGAGAATTCTTAACCTCTTCCATATTTGATTTCCCTTCTTAAGAAGGTTTTTCTCTCCAGTAAAAGTTTTTTTGACCATCTACCAAAAAAGATCTACTGATAAGTGAGAGTTAAGGTTGCCTAATATTCCTTTCGGTCTTAATTATAAGCAAAAACTACCCATTTTAAAGCGCAACCAATGATGTTTCCAATTGTATCCCTATTCAAAATTACAAGACTAGTTGAAATTGTTATAATAAATGACCACCCTTTGCTTTTGAGGAAAAAATTCAATTTCAAATATAACTAAAAGAACTTGTAAATTTTAATCGTACTATAAAAATTACAATTTATAGTACAAACAATATTTTTTTAATTACATTAAGATTTCTTGTAATACACTTGGTCAGATACAATTTCTCATAGTAACTTGCTTGACTAAATGTAGTATCCAAGAAGTGTGAGAGAACAATTCCTATGAAGTCTGCAAAAAGCTTTCACAACTGTAGTTTTATATATTTGATTTCCTTTCTTAAGAAGGTTTCCCTATCCAGTAAAACCTTTTCTGACCATCTTTTTAAAAAGATCTACTGATAAGTGAGAATTAAGGTGGCTTCCTTTGGGTCTTAATTATAAGCAAAAACTACCCAATATTAAGTGCAATCAATGATGTTTCCAATAGCATAATTCCTATTCAAAATCACAAGAGACTAGTTGGAACTGTTGACCATCATTTGCGTTTGAGGAATAAATTCAATTTCAAACCTGACTAAAAAGAGTAATTTACCAAATTTTAATCGTACTCCTTTAAAAATTATAATTTTTAGTACAAAAAAAAATATTTTTTTTTAATCAAGTTAAGATTTCTTGTAACACACTTGTTGAGATAGAATTTCTCTTAGTAACTTGCTTAACTAAAAAGTGAGAGATCAATAACTATGAAGTCTGTCAAAAGCATACAGTGAAAGAGCAACTTAACAAAGGAATAGTTAAATTACCCCAAATCAGATAACGAATCAGCTTCAGCAATGGCTCTTGCGAAATTCAAAAGCGAAGCAGCTTCAGCGATGAATCCTCCAGAGTCCAAATCGAAATCCAAATTCAAAGTATCTAATCTTCTCTGATCCTTGTCTACCAACTGCTCACGTACTTGCTCCTAGCTTAATCCACAGAATACAGGCGACATTTTCATATTCGTAATTTTTTGACACCGCCTTATATTCTTAAGCCTCTTCAGAAATACGTCAGACTCAACGAATTCTGGTGTGACTCCTCCATGAGAAACTCCTCCATCTGATCAATCAATCAAAGGTGTGGCTCCAACATCTCGTAAGTCTTTTTCCAAGTAGGCTTTCACATCATGTTTGGGATGGCTGATAGTTAAGAAGACGTCGTACTCAAAAGAGAATTCCGAATTAGAGGATGAGGAAGCCATAAA
Source organism: Albizia julibrissin (assembly GCA_037074505.1). NCBI lineage: Eukaryota > Viridiplantae > Streptophyta > Magnoliopsida > Fabales > Fabaceae > Albizia > Albizia julibrissin. Next base: position 14,523,433 of record CM073481.1, on the reverse strand, counting down.
AGACATTGTTGATTGCAAGAGTGGAAGCCAATGTTGGAAAATAGCAGGATCCACCCTTGATGGATTAGGCCCAAATCTAATGTGTTGGATTAATAATATAAATAATATAAAAGTTTGGGTTAGTATATATGATATTCCCCAATTACTATGAGTCATATTTTAACCGATAGATTATGACTCTTCGAGAAATACTGTTTTGTTAGTATGTTATGTCTCTCCACCGAAATGATATGTTGTTTCTTTGAAGAAATGACATATTGGTAGAGAGGAAGAGGTACAAAAAACGCTATAAATAGGCGTAAAAGGTTTAGTTGAAGCGCTCCTTTTTTGAAATACTGAGATTCTAATATATTGATTCCCTAATCCTTCTACTATATTTCTCTCTTCTTCTTCCTGTCTTGTGGTGTATTTGCTGTGCGTCATCATCACTTCCATCACTATGATCCGATTTAGCATGGGCATCAAAATTTAACGGTCACACTCCAAGTAGGCCCGAAAATTCTTATAGCCAAGAACAAGATTCGGCTGTGTACTGATAGCATTAAACTGAACAATTGATTCCTACAATTTCTGCTATATGCGCAGTTTGCTCCAAATTTCAACTAAACTAAGTTGCTCACCTTAGAGGTTAAAATTGACGCGCGAAATTTCTTTCCTATTCGCGCGTCAACGCTCGAGTCTTTTTGCAATGGAGAGAACTTTCTTTCATCTTTCCGCGTCAATGCAGGAGTATATCGTTGCCGGGGAGAGAAATTCCTGATGAGAAGAAAAAGAGGAACATATGTTGGTTAGTCAAACATTTCTCTCTCCTAGTCAACGGATCATGAGCTCGCTACGGTGGTTTGAACTCATGCCTGGGCGGTTCAATGAAAGAGCAATGAACCACAAAAGCACAAATCAGCTAGTAGGTGGCAGCTGGATGGGTGATCGGTTAGTAGCTGGCGACATTAATTCCATCATTCAATGGCATAATAATTAAAACCTTTTTCAGTATTTAAAATTATAAATTATATTTTATATAAAAAATGAAAAGTGGATTACAAGCAATAAGAAAGTGATGTAATAACAAAAAAAATTACCAACAATAATAATCTGCACAGTTGGTAGATAGTTGAATCCCTTAAACATGATGTATTGGGTTTGAATCAAATCATGTGCATGGAAAAGGCTTTATTGGGAGAGACAAAATCCACTTTGGTAAACTCTATGCTTCGGGAAGATTAGTCTTTAACTATCGATTGGGGGATACTGCCTGGATTCTACAAAAACAAAAACAAAAACTCATAGCAGATGTAACGACCCGCCTCATATATCCCTTATTACTGATCTTACTCAGAGTAGCAATGCGTAATTCAGTGGGCACACAGGAATAACATGAATATACTGATAATATTAATACAATATTGCTTGATTATAATACAAAAGTTTCCCCACCAGGGGTTTACAAAATATTTACAGACCTTCAAACAACCAGCAACAATCCTCTTCGTGCAAACCTCTTTTCTGTTCTCAGCACGTTTCCAATGCTCACCTGTCTGAATGGTTGTTTGGGAGGAGTGAGATTCGAGAGAATCTCAGTAGCAAACATTACCACTATGCATGCCAGATATATATGAATGCATGACATGCTTGCCTACACTATTTCATGCCAACATAATGACATACTGCATGCTCGATGTTATGACATACATATGGCCATTGCACAAATATAACAGAGCTTCAACCAATCATACATGTTCCACACAAATAGGCAAAGCAGTCACATAATCAATGCAAGACATACATATCACATACATGCAGAAAAAGGTAAGTTCACTACCTCTCGGACTTTATGTCCTTCTCTTCTTATCCCTTGATCCGCCAACCATTGCTTCTTCTTTATCACTTCATGGCCCTAGGCAAGTGATAACATCATTAGAACCATGAAAAGTGAATACCCAATGGCCCACATTAGCCCTATAGGCTTACTTTCACCCTTGGAGTTCATTCCAATTACATTTGGCCAGTTTCTTACTCAAATTCGCATGGTACTCAATCTACCAGCATTTTTGACCAAACTTTGAAAAATCATAATTAATTCTATAGAACTTCAATTGAGGTGGTTCAAAGCTCTATTTGAATCCCTTTAAGTTTAGTTTTACATAAAAATACTCAATTTCAAACGCCACAACCATACCATTCCCAGAATATTTCCAAACACCAACTGTTTCAGATGTTCTTCCAGAAAACAGGGCAGACATTCAAAAATTCATATCTAAATACACAAAAATCCAATTGATCATTATGACCTATCAAATTAAATTTCTATGTGTCTACTTTCAAACTGGAGAGTTTCATGACCATTGGATAACATTTGACTACTCAAAAACTCATCACCATAACACTGCCTCCAGAAAACGGAATACACAACATTTACCCTTTAACTTCTAAAACTTCTAAATTCATGTACAAGTGTCCAAAATTCATGAACACTTGTATACCCACACAATTTTGCCTCCTAAAGCCAATGGAAGCATCAAAATCATCAAATTTCAACTTCTCCTACACGAAAAATACAGGGCAGAAACAGAAGGAAATTGGATTCTCAGAAAGAGTTTGTTGTTTCTTCGATTTCTCTTGCCTAATCACTTCCTTACTACTCATAATCAAGTGATTAGCTATTTATACATCCATTGGACATCATTTAGCCATTGAAAACACCAATTTAAACCAGCCATAAACAGTACCCAACCTTCCCAAAACTCATCCAAACAACAAATCAATCGGTTAAAAAGGAAGCTTACGCTTACCTCTACCCGTTTCCACAAACGGTTCGGAATTCTGGCAATACTCCGGCAAGGGAGACGGCACCAAACACCTCCAAATGAAAATCCGAAACCGTAGGAATGAAGATCTCGAGGAGTAGAGGAAGTTTCCTGAAGGGTACTTTGAGAGAGGATGTCGTTTCGGCAGTGTTTCGGAGGAAAGAACTTCCTCTCTCCTCTTCCACCATTTTCATTCTGCTTCTCTCTCTCTCTTCTTTCAGTTTTTTTTTTACGGAAAAATGACGAAGAAGAAGAAGATTTAATGGTTAAATGAAGGGAAAAGCAACTTGCCATGTGTCACAAGTTCATTGGCCCAAATAATGAATTTTCGCATAAAATACCAAATTCTGCAGAATTTTCATTAACTTTGAAAATTCATATCTAATTGTACAAATATTCAATTGGAGTGATTCAAAAGGCTATGCGACCCTTATTAAGTCTAGTTTTAAGGAAAAATATAACCTTTGGCCAATTAGAAGCTCACACTTCCCAGAATTTTAATCTTTAAATGCTGTCCCAGAAAATAATTAATTTCGCTGGGCTAACTTCAAAAATTCATTTCTCTTTGTGTACAACTCCAAATGACTTATATGACCTATCAAATTAAAGCTTGATAAGTCTAATTTTATTCTGGAAAGTTTCATAACGTTTTACCATCATTTACCCATCGAAAAGATCACACAATCACCACTGCCACACCGGGAATTTCACCAGTGGCAAAATTACTTTGTGTTTCACTCCACTATATTGTGTGTGACTTCCAATCACTTCGTTTTGTTATTCCCCGAGCTCTTTAGCTCACCAATATAATTCCTTTTAATATCCAATGATATAAAGGAATTTTTGAGGAATTTAAACATACCTCATAGGGACATTTGCTAAACCGGGGCTTAGCAGTCCACTTGATCCAGGCTTAATCTTATGCCTCTAGTCCCAAAATTCGGGACATTACAGCAAAGTCCCCATTACATGCTCAGCAGATCTACTATGAGCTCATTCCACAAAATGATGTTGTTTTGTTGGATGACTAATGAGCATGTAAACTCATAGATTAGCTAAGCATGTAATGCGGACTCCAATTGAGCATATATGATAACAACTTCGGTGTGGGAAATGACAACTGAAGGAAAATAAGGAGAGAGAAGAGACTTGCGTGCTGGGGTGGACCCACGTTCAAATACAGGTCAAAGCTCCAATGCTCCATTAATGGAACATAATAATGCTCACACAATTGTTAGACTACTAGAGCCTAATTAGGATTGGCACAGCAGATCACCAGAACAAAAAAGATGGTAGGACAGAAGAGAGATTGACAGACAGCTTAATGGCAGGGGTGAGGTTTAATTAAGAGAGACACATCTTATTTATAGAGGTATGGGGAGACCATTAATTAGGAAGTTATGTGTATACCTACTTGTCCTCGAAGTAATAATTAGAAAATTAATTCTTGATTAATTTCCTAATATATAATTACTTATTTCTCGATTAACAAATCTATAATTAATGTTGATTTGTTTCTTATTTGATAAAGCTACTTGTTTCCTAATCAAATAGTCTAACCTATAAAGGGCAAACCTAGACCCAAAGTCCAATATCTACCACTCGCACTTGATGGGCCTCCCATCGTGCGTCTATTTATCTTTCTTGTTTCATACTTGGTGTCTGCCATGACCTTGTTGGCAAAACGTCTTCAAAATTTTGGTGCTTATGATATTAGAAATCCTTTATATCATATTAGCATTCACGGATACCCTTTATATATCTGTAAGCTATCTATTTGTTGCCTTAGACACCCTAGATTCTACCATACACATTACTCATGACATATATAATCCCTCTCGAGTTAATATGCTGATTAACTCACATTGATTTCCATGCACATAGTACCCATACTTACAAGCTGTACATAGAACTAGTAAGGGGTCAACCACAGGAACTATCACATCTTATATATTTATGAGTAAATCTTCCCTTTTGATTAAACATTAGTCCGTCTTGATTTGGTCGCTTTCCTTATATTCACTCGTCTGACCAAATCGTGTGTGATCATAGAGCTTTAGCCAAAGTAGTTGTAATCAAACCAAGCTTTCATGGTGCTGCCTAAGTCTTGAGAGCATCGTGGATAGATTTTTCCTTTTTGAGACTCACACTGTAGTGAATAAGTGATCTTTTCACCTACATGCAATGTTGTAGTCTAACTCTCCAACACATTCAGCATGAATTGTATGCTACGGTGAACAGTTTGTGGTGTATGTCGATTTCTTTCTCTTTCATCATACATACATTAATTCCAAAATATATTCAACATTCGAACCAACTGAACTTTCTCTTTCACAATATCTACTTTGTAATCTCATTTGTGAAAAAGAGTTCTTTGCCTAGCCACATGTGTATTTTTGCTTCGATCCATTTTCTATGTATATATACATATCGATCTCATCTCAGTTTAACCGACTTAAATACAAAGATTATTCTTAACCATCTCATGGTGATCATTTGCAAATATTAATTGAGGTACATTATTTAGGGGATTTTATTGCAAATATTATAATTTTAGATTAAATGGAAATATTTAGGTTTAGATAAAAGAATAAATAAATGATAATAGTTTTAAGTTTAAAAAAAAAAGAAATAAAAGAGTTGAAGTTATTGTTGTAGTTATGTTTATGTGTTTTCTTTTATTTTAGTTATTGTTTCGTTTTTTCCCCCCTCAATCAGATGTGTTGCCGTTTTGCGGAGAAACCCAATTGGGACAATGCTAATTTAAATGATCAGATGAGAAGTGATGCCGTTTTGATTATAAAAAAAAAAAAAGCTGAGACCTAAAAATCTAAATGGGAGAGCACAAGTTGGGGCGAGAAGACAGACTTTGGGGCGGCTAAAAACACAGTTACTTTTCGTCTTCTTCCTTGGGTAGCAGAGACCAGAGCAAGGCAGAGTGAGTGGGAGCCAGAGGAAAGAGAGAGGTGTTCGGTTCTGTTAATCAACTCCACGGGAGGGCGAAAGGACTGTGGAGGCGATTTAACCGAGGACCGGCGGCACCGTGACTGCTGTTTCTGTTGTCGCTGTTGCTTCTTTTTCTTCTTGCAAGCTCGACAGAGATTGAAGGAGAGAGGGAAAACAGAGACGCTATTGCAAGGATTGAGCTACTACTTCAACTTCGAATCGGACAGGAGGAAGAAAGGGAGAGCGTGAGGAGAAAGAGAATGTTTATGCAACAAGGGAAAGATCATTAGCTATGTTCTGCTTTCTCTTCTCGTTTTCTTTATTGTTTTGAACTCTAAATCTATTGTTGCCAGTGCTTTGAACTCCGAATTAATTGTTGCTAGTGTTGAGATGAAGCTGTGTAGCCAGTTAGCTTGCATTAGGATTATTTCAATCCATTGTAAGGAATTAATCTCTTTAGTTGTACTACAAAAAAGATTTTTAATGGTGCATATTTAATAACGCTTTTTAAAGAAATGCTGTAGGTAATTAATTTTTTTAAGAGGAAAAAAAAATTATAAGCTACGGTGCTTTTTATTATAAACGTCACAATTTAATGTTAAGCTTGTATGACACTTTCTTAAGAAACGCCGTGCAAGATCTTTTTTTATTTTAATATCAAGTATATCAGCTATGACGTTTTACAACAAAGCGTCATAACTGGTGTAATGATTTAAAATTATATTCTGAACGTTTAGATGTTACATAAGTTATATACATGTATTCAGCAAATAAATTTCCTCCAACTTATTTATTTCTAATGCTATAATTATAAATTAAAATAAATAAAATAAATATTTAAAAAATAAATTAATTAACAAAAGCTATACAAACACTTTATCTAAAAAAATATGCCTAAATGAAATTTGTACCTTAATAATAGGAATAATCTGTAAAAAAAATTATCAGCAAAAAAAAAAGTTTATTGCCTTAACAGAAACAAAAAAAATTGACCTTGGACGGCGCTTTTACATAAAGCGCCGACCAAGGTTTATTAGAGAAACCTTGGCTGGCGCTTTATATAAAGCGCCGTCCAAGGTCTTTTTAAAAAAAACAATCGATATTGGTAAACACAGCTAAACCTCATTTGTTTTCAACATTATTAAATGCTATTTAGCTTATATAAATAATGAACATTCATGTAGTCATAGCAAACTTTCCTACACTTATTTATTTCTAATGATTTAATTATGAAGAAGAAATAAATAAATAAATTTAAATTTAAATCCAAAATTTTTATATTAATTTCCTTGTGCCCAAGACCTTTTATTCCATTAGTTATCAGCTAAAAAAATTTATATGTAAAAAAAATATATCAGGAAAAAAAACTGTGTACCTTAATCGACCCTCTCAAAGAAAATGTTGATTTAGATCCTTGAAATATCAAAGGAATAATCTGAAAAAAATAAAAAAATTTACCAGAAAAAAAAAATTTGTCGACTAAAGTCCTTAAAAATAATGAAAAAAAATTATCAAACAAAAATCTGAACCTTATCCAACGCTTCATAATAAAACGCCGGAAAAGAGAATAATTTCTTAGCTTTGTCCGGCGCTTCAGTAAAACACCAGACAAGATTAAATTACCTAAAGCAATCAATATAATAAATATATATATTATATTAATAATTATATATTATATTATATAAAATATAAAATATATAATTATATAATATATTAATATATATTATAATATATATATATATATATTAATATATATATCATAATATTATATTATATATAATATTAGATATTGTTAGGTAATATGTATCTTTGAACAGTGTTTAAATGTCAAGCGTCGTTAAAGATTATTAATTTTGAATTTAACGTCATTGTTTTTTTTTATTTCGATTATTGAAAGCTATGACGCTTGGTGAGGAAAGCGCCGGAGTTTCTATAGAATTTGAATTTAAGGTTCTAGTTTAATTTTTCATCAGCCCGCCATTATCGTCTTCCTCGCGCGCCCTCTAGCTTCCAATTTTTTAAATCTTCATTACTATATCATCTTCTCTTATCCCTTCATTCCTCACTCTATTATCTTGGTCCCTATTTCCTATAGAAGCCCCTTAACTTGTGAGTGATTTTTTAGATACAGAAGCTTAAATCTGTATGCTTTCTTCTTCTTCGTTTTAGTTAAAATCTGTCATGAATACTATATTTATGCTTATTTGTTTTCAAGTATTTACTTGAAGTTTCAACTATACCTTCTTAAACTTCCTATACATTATAAGTTTTTTAATTTTTGAGTTTAAATCTGTATGTTTTCTTCTTCTTCTTCTTTTTTAGTTAAAATTTGTCATGAATATTATATGTATGTTTAATTTTTTTTCCAGATATTTACTTGGAGTTCTTCCATGCTTGATAGATGAAGATGTGAATTAAATATTGCAAAGAAAACCTACAAGTTTGATGATGAATTTGGATGTAAATACATATTGAGGGTTTCATTAGGAAAAAAAATCAATCATGCAATTTTTTTTAAAAAAATGGACTTTTTTATGATGCTTCATATGGAAGCTCCGTAAGAGGTGTAATAACCTCCTACGGCGCTTCCATAGGTAGGAGGTTCTTCACCTCCTATGGCGTTTCCAATTGGAAACGCCGTAAGAGGTCAATCTTTTTTTAAAAAAAAATAATAATTAAATATAATGTTCTGGCGTTTTTTAAATTCAATAAGTGCCGTAGGTTCTTCTTATGACACTGGATGCTATGCCATTTGCAAAGCGCCATAATATTTTTTTAAAAAAGCACTGCTTATCGTGTTTTTTGTAGTAGTGTGTTAATGACAATTATGTCTTAATTTTATCTTCTGTCCAATGTTTTTTTTTTTTGGTGACTGGCCACTACTTAAATCATCACTTATATTGTTTTGTTCAATTAAATTAAGCTTGAGAAAGTTAATTTGATGGTAGAATTTTGTTAAAATTATGCTAGACTTAAAATTTAAAGTCTGTTTGGTTTGACGGGAGGGATTTTGCTTCTCTCTCTTTGATTGGTAGTATAAAAAATATAGAAAGGGAGGAGAAATTTTTTGAAATTTTTCCCTCCCTCCTCTCATAACACTCCCCCTCCAAATTGAGGGGATTTTGAGGGGAGAGGTAATATTTTACCCCATATTGACCATTTTACTCATGAAGATTTTTTATTATCCCATTTTACCCTCTTCTCTGGCTATGTTTAGCTCGATGGAGGGAAGGGGAGGGGAGGGATTTTAATGGAGGGGAGGGTTTGAGAAGGATTTTGTTTTACCTTGTTTGGGTTGACAAAAAGAGAGGGGAGGGGAGGGATTTTAATAGTATCATGTTTGGTATAGGAGGGGAGGGGAGGAGAAATATTTTTATATGGACAACTTTGCTCTTATTTCATTTAATTTGTAATTAATAACTTTCTAACATATTTAATAAAATATACTTATATAAGGAATTTAATACATAAAATTATAATTTTATAATTATAAAAATTAAATAAATATAATTATAAATGACATTTACTATATAATATAATTTTGTAATTAAATAATGAGAAGGGTATTGTGAGAATATTTTAAAATGGCATGGACATATTAGTCAATTTCAGTTCAAACATTAACATTTCCCTCCAAATTCCCCCACTTTTAAAGGGGAGGGTTAGGAGGGGAGGGGAGGGAGAATTTTAGAAAATTCTCCCTCCCCTCCTAAAATTTTTAGTTATCCAAATAAGGGGAGGGGAGTAAAATCCCCCCATTCCCCTCCCCTCCCCTCCCCTCCCCTCCCCTCCCCTCATACCAAACAAACCCTAAAGCACTCCACCTTTGTTTTAATTTTTTTTTTATTGTGTACATATATATTATAATTATAATATTTTACTTATTTTTGTATATATATGATAAGTAAAACCATAAAATATAATTTTGGATATTTATTAGTATAATTATAGTTATATTTATTCAATTTTTATAATTATTAAATTATAATTTTATATTTATAATATATTTTATTAAACATTATACATAATTTTAAAAAAATAAATAAAAGGGTAAAATTGTTCATATCAAAATATTTTCCCTCCATTTCCTTTCCAAACCAAATAAGATAACATTAAAATCCCTCCCCTCCCCTCTCATCCCCTCCATTAAAATCCCTCTCATCCCCTCCCCTCCCCTCTGTCGAACCAAACAGACCCTTAGGGATTAAATGGATGGTTTGTTAGTAACATAGAGATATATTTACTAACCTAACATTGTCAAATTAAGGTTGTTGCCTAATAAATATTTTCTCTAAAATGTAGCAAGATATTGTGTATTTTTATTGAGGATATAATTTTGATTTTGATTTGAGAAAGTTTAATCAAATGCTTTTAAACCTTAGATTAATATGTAATGTCATTTAATTACGAATGAAGTGAGAAATAATTCTATGCTCCTCTTATCTTGAAGTAGAGTTTTAATTTAGTTTTCTTCAAGTTATTTTCCTTTTCTTAATTTCAAGTATATTTTAGGATATAAATTTTTTAAATGGTTTTACTCAACCTACATGATAGCATAGTTTAGACGATTAATCCACTTTTACCTTAATCTTAGTAGGACCAACAACTTTTTTTACTAGTTGTGACCCGTACACTTAGGGTAAGTTAAATGGCGAACACTGAGTAAACCGTTTAGGATTTTGCAAAACCTTCAACTCTGGCTCAGGCTTTGGTCCAGTTCCTTTCCAGGCCATGAAATAATAGCACCTGCGACTATTGTGGGAGGAGATCAGTGGAAGAGGTACGTGATTGTCGAATAGGGGCAGAAAAGACACTTTTTTTTTTGTCTTTACTCTTTATTTTAACTATATTAAACATAAGCATAAATAATGAAAATTTAAACAATCTTTACGGACATTTAATTATTGAGTTATCATTTAATTCCTTGTGTTAAAAATATACTTTATAAATTTAAGGGACTAAAATAAAATTTGATATAAGTTTATAGGACCCTAGGTATACTTTGGTCACCTACATTGATTAACTTTAATTTTCAACCTGGTCAAGCGAGGTAGAAAATGCAGTTTTTCATATATCATGAAAGTGCATTATTGGTTTTTTTAAAAATATATTATTAACTTTCTTATTACCAACCAGCCCACACTTTGAGAATTATAGAAAAACAGACTAAGACAATAAAGTAGAACAAGAACCAATAATGCACTATCTTATGTACCAGAACCATCTAAAGTAATCTGAAGTCATAAAATTTCAAAGTATCTCAATTATGGAAACTAATTAATCATAGTTCTTCTAATTAAACCAATATCCAACCCAAGTAAACTATGCCATAAAGCTACACAATAAGTGATTAAAAATAGCTTTAATTCAATATCTCCTGAAGTATGTATTGTGACAAATGGTCTCGAATCTCATCAATCTCTTGGTTTGTATATGGTTCTGAATTATCAAATGTCTGCAAATTGAAATCAATGAACATAATAATTAATAGGAAATAATTAAACTCAAAATATAGTCAATAATAACAATGATAAAACCATTATCAATGAGATCACATATCTAACTACCTCATGTAATTTTTCAACGTTGCCCTTTAGAATAATTTCATGCATGTAGCGGATGACATAATACCCACACTCTACCTGCCCGAGTTGACGACGATACTAGAAAAAAAAAATCAAAGTTCAAGGTGAAGAAAAACATATATAGAGCATAATAGATAAGAAAATCTTTAGTTCAAGCTACTTACAATTGGTCGGATCCATTTTGGTTGTTTTCCCCTTTTTTTGGGAGGAATTCCACCCATAAAAAAATATGTTGAAAGCGCTCTATCATCAAATACACACACAAAAATCATATATTATAACAATTAACTTCACATCAAACAAATTTACACACTTAAACATACGTTTCAAAGACAGTTTTGGTTTCAATGCTTGGCTTTCCACCCATGGAATCAAACCAGTATATAGTGTTCTCAGGAGGGCAAACAACAACCAGTGTCCAATGGTAACTGCAAGATATAACAGTTTTGATTATAACACATTCTATGTAACAAAGCATCTATAAAATTAAATATTTCTTACTCTTCAATGAGAGGTGCAAGATAACATGATAGTTTGGTTTTGACCATTGTGGTCATAACATATAACTTCCTGTTGTCCACGCTGTTCTTTAACTTTTGCACTCTTTGTGGACACATGAAGCCATATTTGTCCCTCGTTCCTAGATCACTGCTTGAGCGGTGGAATAACCTATGGTTGAAATGAGACAAAAATTAATATATATATATATATATATATATATATATATATATATAAACATAAATACAAATGAAAGAGTAAAGTTTGATAAATAAAGTTACAACTTACAGGATTGCAAGTTGCATGTAGACTGCATCTAGCTCCTTCATAGTTAGGAACTCGATGAGGTCCTTCTTGTCTATTATGAAGTTGTATGTTAAGTCTGCACCCACAATCCCCGATGGCATTTTGAAACTAAAGGCCTCTTCCATTGAGGTCACAACATCTCTTAGCTGTGTTAAATAAGGGAAGTTCATAGCAGCTTCTAGGTCAATGGGTGGAAGTTGAGGAAGTGACTCCTGATTAAATAGAAAATAAAGGCTCAATAAATATAAAATGCTTCATGTTAAAAAAATGCAAACTAATTAAAGTGTTCTACACCTTTTTAGGTGTCATCTTTGACACCATTTCAACAAGTCCTTTCTGGCCGTGAACGAAATTCTCTTTTGCTTGGCCTACTGCGACAACCTTATCAGTAGGGAAGGGCATTGCTACATCTCCCTGACCATTTTGAATTTGTTGATGGTGGGTGGTTGACCCTAGAGTGTACATTCGATTATTAGTAACAATGCGCTCATTGGGGACCTCTAAGTAGAGGATACAAGGAACTCCTTCCTCTGGTGTGCGGCTAGGGTCAATGTCAACCAATGGTGACTTTGCTAGTAGGTTGTTACTGCTTTTCTCACTTTGAACCATAGGTGAACCCTGGAACTTAGGACGAATCAAACTAACTTAAAGCAAATTAAAGAAACCTAGGAAGATTAATAGAACCTTAAATATAAGTAGCTACCTGGGATGGAGTTTCAGGTACTTGGCCTATTGACATGCTAGAGATCATCATAGATTTTACCTCAGCCAACATGTCATTTTGGATACGAAGCATTCGCTTGACTTCTACATAAACCTCAGCTATGGTCTCCTCCCTTTCCTTCTTCAACAATTCATGAAGCTCCTCTTTGGATACCATGCTCGAGGAATTGCATGAACTTTCTCCAAAGTATTGTCCAAGGCCGACTACTTTTCCAACCCCTCTAACATGTTTGGAGTAATCTGACTTTCCTATTGCAGTTGCCAATATTGTCGTCTCTCTACTCGGAGTGAATGAAACTTGGGTGCTTTGCTCCTGAAGTGAATCCTATAACATACAAGTAAAAAATTTAAATTAAAAGGCACATAATCATGAATTTAGCTTATATAGTTTAATAACTTACAATCTTTTCAGCAACTGCAACAACAGCCTCACATTTCTTAATCCTCGCACTCCTCCGTTTTCTTTGGCGAGCTGGACAAGTTGGGGATTGAATAACAATGTTATGGTCTAATTTTCCAACTTCTTCCATCACCTTCGAATTAGGCTCAATGATCTTTTCCTCCATTTTGTATCCCCCAGGAGACAAGTAATGCTTATAAACATTTTTGGACTGTCTTTCCTTATTTGCAACACTTGATTTCTTTGAAAATAAAACAAAACGAACTAAGTTGGTGACATAAATTAAATCAGAATGAACTAAGTTAGTGGTCAAAGAAATATACGTGAAGTTTAGGATTATCCTGTGACTTCACAAACTGTTTCCAAGTATCTTCATTAATAAAAGGGTATTTTGAACATGGACTCTCTCCCTTCTTCTTTCCTCGAATATAATCCTTGGTTAGCGTTGACTTGAAATCTTTCCATTGGTCACAAACTTGCTTAAGCAGTTGTTGCTTCATCCTAGAGGTGGAGGGGATATCATGGGTGAGCTGTAAAATACAACATTCATTTAAGTTAGAAATACCTAATTAATATTACTACTTAAAATAATAGGAACAAATATAGAAAGTTGTATACCAAAATATCTTCCCAGATCTTGTTCTTAGTAGCTTCTGGTACTAGATGCCAGTTAGGAAACAAAATACCAACTTGGTTCTGGGCCAAAAGGCCTATATAGCTTATGAACTTATCCCTTTCTTTACCAATTGGCCTCCCGTCCTCATCAAACTCCACTTGTACCTTTTGTGTAGTAGTACATTGACTTAAGGCCAAATCTTTCAACTTTGTGTTTCCTCTGCCCTTTTTCTTACTAGTTGAAGTGTTGACGTTATCGCCATCCCTGTCAGAACCCTCTATGTACTATTAAGAAAACAAGGTGAGATATATGCATGTAATTAAATTGCAAATAAATGCAAGGATTAGGAATAATAATCATGTAAGAAAGGTAAGTGAAACTTATATGTTATTTCAACTCTTTATTAATTAAGGTCTTACTTTACTCATTCTCCTAAATTCCTCTACAATGATCATCTCTAACAGCATGTTTGTCATCTACCAAATATACTTCATGTGATCTAGGTACATCTATAGCGAAAGGTAAGGTTTCATCATGAAAGTTAAAGTTTGAGCCACCATCCTCCCCACCAACTATCAACCTTTTACCTTAGTTTGCTAAAAGGAAGGTCTCCTCTATGTAACAAACCCAATAAAATTCAACTAAGGTAAATCCAAATTCCTTGTCTAGCTATTTCAACACCATTATTATTGTTAACGAACTTATATTTGAAAACATGAACTTTGAACTTGGTGTAGCTTACCTCTCATATCTCTTCAATAATCCCATAATAAGTCATGGTTGTCAATGTTTGGATTTTATATTCTAGACTAGAAAAATGCATCACTTCGGCTAATACTATTACCCTATTATTCTACATAGTACTTTTGTCATCTTGAGTTTTTGTGAAGAAGAAATACCCATTAATGTCATATATACGCGCCAACATACAACCTCATTCAAAACCTTTTCCTGAACAACTCATTGTATGTTCTCATTAGTTAGTTGCACATCATTCTTTTTTCAATACTAGTTATTTAACATATTTCGTAAGCATCTAAGTAAGATTGAACTTCTTTTATGTTCTTCAAGATGTATAGATGTGCTTACAGCACCTCTTCATGAAATCTACTCTTTAACCCATTTGTGTTGCCTTCCTTGTCCCCTTATGCTGAGACTGAGAAAGTCCAATTACCTTCACCCTTTCTAGCTGTGCATTACAAAATTTAAGAGACTATTCAACTACGTATCTTTTAACAATTGACGCCGTAAGCCGATATGGATTCATTGAATAACCTTTTAAGATTATCATGTATCACTCAAATAGGTACATGTACATTAAATAAACAAGGCCACAAAGGCCTTGTATGAACTATTAAATTCACCATGATGTCAAAAAGTGGTAGAGCAAAATATATATCTAGTTGAGGAAGAATAACGTAGCCCTCATTAATTGAGACTTTAACCCTAGTAATAATTGTTGTATCAATACATGACATCATCAGCACCTAGTAATAATTGTTGCATCTATTTGGGCACAAAAGCTTCATTGCATCACTATACAAGCTGTCACGTACATGTGATCTTGCAAAGGACACTGCCCTAACATCACAAATCATATCCTCCATTCTATTACCCAACTCATTCACAGATTCCTCCTTCCGGGGACGTATAACTCCTTTCATTCTCACCATGCGATATCTAAAGTCTATACTTCAAATTCATCCCACCACGAAGACGATGCTCCTTTATTATAGGAATTCTTAGTCAGCTCATGTTTAAGCACTTCACACAAAGACAAAACAATACAACCCACTTTTACTACACACATTTATTTGAGCAAATTCAAGAAAAATTCCATCCCCATTCTCATATTCATCACTCATTCTTCTAGCATTCATCCAACTAAAGTCAATTGTATTACTACCTAATCAATCTATTTAAATCAAATAATGCTTTGTTCGCAAGCTCAGTAAATTGACTAATGGTTAATTAAAAAATTAAGGGGTTGCCTAACTTATTTTAAAAATGTTTCAGTATGGTTTATTTTCCCCTTAAAAGTAAGACATCCTAAAATATCTAAATCAATAATTATAGCACAAAAGGCCAATTTCTAACTAGCCAAATAAGCAAATATCATGTTTAAGAAACCCAAGTAATTATCAACCTAAGTTTGTTGGTTTTCAAATTTTAGCCAAATTTATTCTAAATTTTGGAGGTATTT
Organism: Albizia julibrissin; assembly: GCA_037074505.1. Taxonomy (NCBI): domain Eukaryota; kingdom Viridiplantae; phylum Streptophyta; class Magnoliopsida; order Fabales; family Fabaceae; genus Albizia; species Albizia julibrissin. Next base: position 14,507,352 of record CM073481.1, on the reverse strand, counting down.
TTTTGAATGTGAAATTTGGTCATTGTTTAACTAATTAAGACATTATCTCGGTTAGAAACTATGATTAATAAGGAACTCGAGTCTAAAGTTTCATGGTGAACGGCTTGTGTTTGATTTACCGTTTTGAACTTGAGATTTTTACTCTAAAAATACTTTGTTTAGGAGTAAAAAGATTTTCTCTAATTTAAAGTATCACCTTACTCTAATTAAAAAAAATTGTCAGTGTTTCCTCTTAAATACGGGACATCTCAAAATTTTATCATAATTAAATCAATAGTAACAGAAAAAAAGGCCAATTTTCACATTTAAACGCTAATTCTGCAATATACCCCACCAGACAGTGACTTAAACATGATCACCTCCTTCAAATAAAAGGGTACATGTGTATATAAAAAAATTGAGTTCAAAACGGCAGTTAAATTTTACCATGAAATTTTAAATACAAGTTCTTTGTTAACCAAATTTTTTAACTGGAAAATTTCTTTAGCCAAACAATGTTTAGATTGCTCTTACAAAACATAGCCAAAAAATTCATAATAAATATCTCAAATGCTAAAACAATTCAATTTGGAAGATAATCACATGTTTAAGATCCAATAAGTATTTATAGGATAACCCTAGCAAATACAACGATATGGTTAATTTTTTGGGCCACATCAGAGAAATAACTACAGCAATGAAAGTTAGCTAGAACGATAATATAATACTCTACTAGTGGCAGCGTTTCAAAAATTATTGCTAGTTAATTTGGACGATAATACTCTACTAGTAATAATTCTACGTTGCTACTTGTAGCCATTTCTAACAGCATGAATACCCAATATTGTTAGTGATTAAAACGCTTGATGTCAAAAACTATTACTAGCTAGAACGATAAATTGGTCAAATAATACAATTTCGCTTAGTTCCTTTTCATTCGCTGTAAGCAAATCATCATTATTTGTGAGAGAGAGGGGGGGGGGATGGAGGGAGATTAAAGATTTATGGTAAGTATAAATATAATTTATGCAATGATAGTAGTAATCAATAATTACGAAGACTCAAGAGGCAAGTAGAAAACCTGGGAGGTACTCTTCAAATGTATAGCAAGGGAACTCGAGAAATTTGCAGCCTCCGCAGTGTCAACTTGGTCATGAAAACCAATAGAAGCTAGAGCTTTTGCCCCAGAAATATGGAATTTATAAGGTCTCTTTTTCATTATTCTACTCCATAGGTTCAATGAACTTCGAAAAAGATGTGGCAATAAAAATGGCATGCTTACTGCAAATCCATGAAGAAGGGACCTTGCATTAGTTCTTGGTGTCACCCATGACTGAATGAGAATTGGAAATACATCTCTGGGCAATCCTTCATGGCCACATATTGATACATGTGTGATGCTTCTTGATCTCACTAATGAAGGAGGAACTTGTGTTATAGCAGTTTCATTTGCCATTAGGGTTGTCAAGGATTCCATTTGGGTGATCCCATCTTCCAATTTCTCAAGTTTTGAACAGCCAAAAAGGATGAGAGTCTTCAGAGATTTCAAATTATATATACTTTTGGGTAACACACTGAGATCTTTACAACCCTTCAAGTTAACCAATATTAAGAACTTCAAATCTCCAATAGATTCATGAATAGAAGACAAACGTGGACAATCTTTAAGCAGTAGTCTTTCAAGATTCGGCAGTCTTGAAAAATCAGGTGTTTCTCTTAAGTAATGAGAGTGACTTAAGTTGAGAATTTTCAACTTCTCCAACAACTGTTAAGTAGAAACATTCTTAGATAACATACAAATATGGTTGGGTGAATAAAATAATATACCGCAACAAAACTAATAATATTGTTTATTTTAAATTCTTGAGAATAATTCATAAAATACCTGACAATTCTTCCATACTTTGGTGAGACGACTATATCTTAAGTCAATGGCAACTACATTTTCTAGATAAAAATTCTGGGGCAAGTAGCTTGAAGGAAATCCATGCCAACAAAGCCATCGTAACTCTTTTGATAGATATTTATAGTTGCCATTAAGATTTACATGGCGAAGTTGAAGCAATCTAAGACTCTCCATCTTCTCAAATCCCTTTATATCAAAAGATTGTGTTTCTGTTCTCGACAGATTCAAAGCTAGCCCATTTACATTGGTTGTTCCCTGTGAAAGTAGAGCAAGATTAAAAATGAACATACAATCTAGATAATTTGATTATTTCATTTAAGAAAATATAACAAGGTTTAGAGACCCATAACTAGCAATCAAAAGGCAGTGAGTGCATGATGGTATGTAACAAGATTAATTATTGAATGTTGCATTATCAAAGAATGATAAATTGTATGAGAAAATTCTTACCCGAAAATTTCTTAACACATGAATCACATTATTTTGACTCCATAATCTGCTACGATTTCCAGGTTCTTTTAGTGACTCTTCCCGGACAATCTCTCTTCCCATATCACGTATTAAACCATGCATACTAAGTTTATTATTCTTATCAACTCTTAGGAGGCTCAACTCCATGAGTCGAATAATTCCAATATCTGCATGAAGTCCACAACCATTTAATATTTGTGTAACATAATTTCTATCAATTCCAATGAAGAAACAACAAATATCCAAGAATATATCTTTCTCATAATCATAACTTAGACCATCATAGCCTATTCTGAGCTTTTTATGTATTTGATGATCTGGAATTTCTTTTAGGCGATCCATAGCACATTTCCAATCTTCCATTGGCCTATCACAGAGATAAGCACCAAGAACTTCAAGAGCTAATGGCAATCCTTCACAATAAGCAGTAACACTTGTTGAGACATCAATAAAACCTTCTATTGGGGTTTCTTGTTTAAATGCATGCCAGCTAAAGAGTTCAAGAGACTCATTATCATTCATTTCTTTCATCTCATATACACTATCTGCTTGAATGATATCAAGTACATGTTCATCTCTGGTAGTAATGATTATTCTACTACCTGGACCATACCATTCACGACTCCCAAATAAAGCATCAAGTTGAGCTTCGTTAGTGACACTATCTAGCACGATTAGGGCCTTTTTACCACAAAGCCTTTGTTTCATTATACCTTTACCCATTTCAAAGCTAGGTAGTGTCATCCTCCTTGTTGGGAAAATGTTTGAAAGAAGTTGTTCTTGCAGATGCACTAGACCATTTTCTAACTCTGAAGCTTCTTTAATGTATGCAAGGAAGCTTTTAGCCTCAAAGTCTTTTCCAACTTCATTATAAATGGCTTTGGTAATGGTTGTTTTGCCAATCCCCCCCATACCATGAATCCCTAGCACCTTAATCTCATTTGATTGGTCACTTAATATTTGGATGATTTCCTTCATGCGAGATCTCAGCCCCACAGGATGATGTGTGACAAACAAATTTGTGTTGTCATCTAGGTTCTTGGTAACATCATCAATAACACGTTCAATCAACTCAGCTTCAGTTCTAACAACAATAATAAGAAATTAGATCAATAAAAATCTACAAAATATTGCATTCAGTTTTGAGAATGTTCTTTTACTTTATTTTAAATTTTGTGATGCTTGATAAATTGGAAAATTCTAAGGTTATTTTCTCTTTAGAATATACTAAATCAAAGTATTCTTCAAACTCAAAATAATAATTTTTTTCAATGAAAATCATAATAAAAAATTAAATTAAGCATATTAATAAGTGACCAAATAAAAAAAAAATAGGAAAAATGAATCTTGCGGTCCTTATAGTTTTAACTTAATTGTAACTTAATTCCTATATTTTGACTTGTGCAATTTAGTCCCATAACTTTAACTCGATTGTAAATTAGCCCCTAAAGCTTTGACTTGCCACAACTTAGTCCCTATAGTTTGAACCATTTTATCCTTGGTTCAAACTATAGGGATTGAGTTGCTACGAGTCAAAATTCAGGGTCTGAGTTACAACCGAGTCAAAACTGTAAATATTGAGTTGTATAAATTCAAAATGTAGGGACTGAATTACAATCAAGTCAAACCTATAGGACAAAAAGATTAATTTCTAAACCAAAAATTGAGTTTACCTGTATTGAGACTTGCCCCATCCAGCTAAATTGGAAACTTCTTTGAGTGCTCTTGTCCAATTCGACTTCTGTTCATTGCACTTCTTGAGCTTTTCGAATTCACTTCCAAAATCACCATTTTGCTTCCGTACATGCGATGGTTGCACACCGAAGAATATAGGGAAAACTTGTTGTCCAACAGTTCTGTGACATTCCATAATCTTTTCTAGTTCTTGCATGCACCAGCTTGAGCCTGCATAATTGACTGAAAGAATAAGGATTGATGTTCTTGAACTTTCAATTGCCTGGATTAACGAAGATGGGATACTATCTCCCCTTCTAATTTCAGGATCCATGAAAACCTCGAGACCAGCCTTTTTTAAAGCAGCCCAAAGATGAGATGTAAAACCCTCGCGTGTATCATAACCACAGAAACTCAAGAACACATGATAGTTATATTTGCATTTTGGCTTATTAGGGTTTATTCCCTTTCCAATATCTTGCAGCAGTTCATGCATATGAAGCCTATTATTCATGTCAAATTTTATCAGGCTCCTCTCAACAAGAGTGTTTATTCCAATTTCAACAGGAAATTGAAAGCCACTTAGTTTTTGTATAACGGACAATTTCTCTTCACCCACATAAAAGTATGCAATTTTTGAGAATAAATCTTTCACCGAGTCATCTAAATACTCGCAACTTATTTTCATCTTCTCTCGTATTTGATTTGTTGGGATGCTTTTCAATTTCTTCAGTACACATTCCCACTCTTGTATTGTCTTCCTATAAAGAAGAGAGCCAATCACTTCGGTAACCAGTGGCAATCCTTCACAATGAACAATGACATTTTTTGCAAGATTAATGAAATCATCGCTTGGACTAGATTGCTTAAAAGCATTCCAACTCAACTTGAAAGCATGCCAGCTCAGAAGCTCAAGAGATTCCCCTTTGTCCATTTTTCTTACTTCGTACACATATTTGACTTTAAGGTGATCAAATATATGCTTACTTCTTGAGGTGATAAGTATCATACTCCCAAAACCAAACCATTCTCTGCTTCCACACAATGTTACAAGTTGTTCTACATGATCAACATCATCAAGTACTACAAGTGACCTTCTATTCTGTAGAGCCATCTTTATTTGTCTCATTCCAGTTTTGGCGTCATGTATCTTCAAATCTTTTGTGTCATTAATATTTGAAATAAGTTGTTCCTGGAGAGGAACTTGGCCATTGTCTTCCCAAACTTTCTTGATACTTGAAATAAAGCTTCTTCTCTCAAAATTGACACTGATCGTATCATAAATCATTCTAGCAATGGTTGATTTGCCGATGCCTACAACTCCACAAATGCCTACTATGATCACTTCTTCTTCCCTCACAGTGATATCTTGTGAGTAGTATTTGGACAAATGAAGCACTTCTTTCATCCGATGTTGTACCGGTACCATATATGGTGGGATATCCAAGTATGTTGTATCAAGTAATATCTTAATGGAGTGAATGATTTTTTTTATTGTTCTATCATATCTGTGTGAAAAAGTAGCTTTTAAACTCAGAAGAAAGGTATCTCATTTATGCGAGCATTATATCTCATATAAGTACAGCGCACATTTATACATCCTAGCCAGGATTGCAATCCATGGGTTTTTGTGTATGCTAAACCATCATTTCTGGCATTACTTTCTATTACATCATCTCTTCAAGAAAGTACCATTTCCATTTTTATCATCAATTATCTATCAAATTATTTGATTTATCATCAAGTGCTTTAATTTTATCAAATTTGATCCAATAAGTTTTCCATATGAATTTGCAATAGATTATTATTTATTTTCCAAAGAAACTATGTAAAAGCCTACGACAGTTATAATCCCTATTTTTAAGAATATAGCCAATAAATTTGTTTTAATCCCTTTTTTTTTTTAACATGCGTTAGAGAATTTGAGTTCAATGCAGTCCATGATTTATTTATTATAATCTAGTTAAAAAAAATCATTCACTCTATTAAAATGAATGCTTTTTATGTATTTTACAATATCTGAATATTTTACTCTTAGAATTAAAAGAAAATTAAAGAGTTATCGAAGTCATCTAGAAGAATTTGAGTCACTATACAAATACTCTTGGTTGTAGGTTTCTGAATGTAAGAAAAAGAAAGAGAATAGAAAAGTAACACAGTTTATTTCTTCTTCATTTGTCCTCTTCTAACAAAGCGATATCAAAGCTATGCTTAGTGGGATTTTTTTATTGAGTACTTATTGGGATTTAGAAATAGTGATTACAAACCTTAATTATTTGCTACAGATAACTTTAAATTGATTCTTGGAACAATAAATTTTGGTTGGATTGGAAATTATGTTTATATCTGAACTTTTGAGAACTTCAGTCACATTTTTTTCTAAACTTGTTGGGTTTAGACAATCTAGGCTTTATTTGATCAAAGAGTTTTATCCTTTAAATTCTTGGGTGATATTGATTTTGTGTAAAAAATATCATGTCAGTTTGGTTTGGTTTTAAGTATTGTAAGCTTACTCGAATTTATACATAGTTCTGATACCCAATGTACTAAGTGGCTGCTTAGTGAAGTTCCTAAAAGACAGAATATGCTGTTAGGTTGTTTCTGCTGTGTTTTTAAGATTATATAGTACCTACGAATCTATACTAGTATTTTTTATTCCAAGTTTCGACTTGCCCTATACTTCCCAAGGGGGAAAAAATCTTACTCGAAATTCTTGTTTACAACAAGTACTTTTTTTCGATTTAAATAATAATGAGTAGCTTTTAAGCAAAACTGTGAAATCACTTGAGCCCTTAGGGTTGGATTATGTATTGTGTTGAATTGTCAGATTGGATGGACTTAGTATATTGGGCTTTTATTCGATGGATCTTGATCTATGTGGGTTTTGGATTGCTAAATTGAGTCTAGGATAAGCCAGAAGGAATCAGTAAGGCTAGGATAGTAACAACAATTCCAGGATATACAATTGCTAGATTCAACAAAGGTATAGTTATTTAACAACTTTATCCTAGGGTCACGAGTCTTCTATAGAAGGATCACATTTAATGTTGTATTCACTTCCATGAGAGTTCTGATCTATTGATCATTCTTCCTTTTTTTTATGGGAAATCCCAAGGTTTTGTGATCTTAGAAGAGATTGGTAGTGTTGCAATTAATCTGTAATGTAAGTTTTAAAGCTACGTTTGAGCCTTGGAGATTGAAATGGTTGCAAGTGCCCTATTGTTGAAACTTGCAAGAAGATAGTGAAAATTCTCGAGAGTGATCTTGATGACTGGACGTAGGCCCAAGAGTTGGACTGAATCAGGATAATTTATTGTATCTCTACTCATTTTAATTGTGTCATTTATAGTCACTCAATTGACCCCTTAGGTGCCAGCCTGATCAGACAACATTAATGAAGTCGAATTGGAGGCTTGGATATAATGAAGCTCCAAGTATATAAAAAGTAAAGAATGTAAGGGAATTGAAGTAGAAAGCTCAAAGGTAGCAACTCTACCTATATATTCTTATGTTGATTATTGTTTGATTGTAGGCTTGCCATATTCTCATGTTTAGTAAGCTTGGATGAATGAGACGACTGTTTACTAGGTTTTGCCATAACTATGTTTGATAACCTAAGAATGATTGAGCATGTTATTTAGTATGCATGTCTTAATGACGATGTCATGTAAGAGAATGTACTATGCTTGACCATGCATGGTTTGAATGCTTGAACGTATGTTTGAGTTTCCTTTTGAGATTCTCCTGAATCTTCCCATTTTCAAATAATTTTCAAGCACAACAGACAAAAACATTATGGAGGGTGTTAAAATTAATGGTTATGTGGTTTACGCCCTTTTTTTTTTAATTAAAAATATGTCATCACATCTTAATAAGGGACTTGTTTTAGTCCTAAATCTTTCGTCTCCTAAATACTAGATATGATCCTAAATATAAGAGCTAGACGAGGGGTGTACTTTGGTCTTAAATATAATATCTCAATCCACTTTATCTCCCAAATTTATAATTTTTTCTCTAAAATATCCCTATTGATTGGAAATGGTAAGGGGGTTTCTATCAAGGGGTGGTTATAATGCATATAATTAAAGAGGGTATTTTAGGAAAATCAACACATAATTGTTATAAGTAATTAACTTAACTAATTTCTTTAATATCTACAAATTAATTATGTAGTCTTATATATGTTAAGGATTGGAGGTAGTATTACTTTTCCTATACTAGCTTGTGTAATGTACTACCTCCCGTTCTTAATATAAAATCTCATGTTCTAGTGCAATTTGAACTATAAAGTAGATTTTATATTAAGAACTGAATGCAGTATAAGCTATGTGAGATCATTTTTTGATAAAATTGATTAAAATCTGGGAAGTCCAAACAATTTTTTTAAAAAAAATAATTGACTTGTATAATTTCTTTAATTTATGTCAGTTAGCTATCAACAATTAGGATCCAAAAAGGAAGTAATAAAGTTTATATTCTCTTCATTCTTCTACTTCAAAATAGAGTCGTTTAACATAATGTAGTATATCCAGATATACGATGGCAGATTGGCAGCTGAAAAATCAATAAAAAAAGGTGAACATTTTTGTTGAGATAACTGAACTTTAAAAATCTTAGGGGCCATACATTGAATGTATTAGAATATAAAGAGAAATTTCACATTGATTAATATAATTAAAGGAGAGATTAAAGGTATATAATGTAAAAAGAAGTCCTATCAAATAACTTAAGCAATTTTGATAGAGAGTTAATCTTAACACACACACACATAATTCTAACATGGTATGGCACAAAAGAATGAAGATAATGGCCTTGATGCCTCTAAGACTCACACAGACACACAGACACACATAATTCTAACATGGTATGGCACAAAAGAATGAAGATATGGCCTTGATGCCTCTAAGACTCAAGAAGTATAAGCACAGGCAAAAACGAAAAAGAAAAAATGAATGAAGGAAAAAAAAGTAGCTGGGGGAATATTAGAATATAAAAAGGAATCTCACATAGGTTAATTAAAAAAGAGATTAAAGACATATAATGTATAAAGGAAGTCTTATCAAATAGCTTAAGTTATTTTGATAGAGAGGCAAATTTAATTAGAGTTATTAAACCCAGACCGGACCGGTTAGTTTCCGTCAGAAACTGACGAACCGGTTATCTAACCGGTCAGGTCCGGCCACCTAACCGGGTCATAATTTTTTTTTTAAAAAAATTAATTTGTTTTTTGCTTTACTCTTAATTTTATATTTATAACCTTAAAATCTTTATTTTCTTACTGGTTTGGCCGAGTGTTAGCTTCGGTATGACTCCTATATTACCATTGACCCACTAGCTTTGGTCCGAGTCCATTAATAACCTTCACTTTAACATACATACATTTATACACACACACACTTGTATCTAAAATTCTAACAGAATGCATATATATGTTAGACATATACCTGGAACACTTGGTTGAGATTCTACGGAAGGAAAGCGAAGTAGCTTCAGTATATGCGTTTCTCCATTTGAAAAATTCTTGTTTCTGCAGATCTCCTCTGCTCGTTAATTCTGCAATACTACCCATCTCTTGACGACCACTTGACAAACTCACACCACAAAACACAGGAAACACTTTCTTTCCCATATTTTTGTGGCAATTTATGATTATGTGGAGTTTATCTAAGAAATATCTAGAAGAGCCAAAGTGTTTGGTGAAAACGATGATGACTATTCTTGACAGTTCTATGGCTTCCAATAAGGTTGGCGAGGTTTCCTTATTGTGGTCGATGAATGTTGAGATCGAAGCATCATTTAAAGAGGTTTCAAGAGAAACTATGGTTTCACACTTAGTTAGATAAGTCAAGAAGACGTCGTATTGACGTTCTTCTTTTGATGATGAAGGTGAAGGATTAGAATTAAAGCTTGATGAAGGTGAAGGAGAAGCCATAACGGAGGACATGGATTATTGCAGATGATGAAGGAGACCAATAGAGAGACTTGATTTGTACTGTTAATTACTATAGATTTATATATGAAGGCAGATGATAGGAAGAGACAATATCATTACTACCTCATGTGGTTAATATAAGAACTCGCTTACATTGCAATTTATACTATAAACGAGATTTTATATTAAAGACCTAAGGTATTACTAGTGTGGAAAATGAATCTTTTATTGGTTAAGTTGGGTTATTATATAGCACTCGGTATCCTAAACTAATTTTTTGTACATGTATTAACACACTAAAATATGTTTTTGGTAGTACTAAACATCCTAAAGCAATTTTTGGTGTAACTACTATGCCCTTAAAGTATTTTTCATAGGAGCAACGAGCACACCAAATTTAGGATATCAAGTATTATTACAAAATAATTTAAGCATGTTGGATATTGGTGAACAAAAAATTACTTTAGGATAGTTTATATTGAAAAAATGATATAAGATGATGAATGTGTAAAAAAAGTTTGTTTATGATACTAAGGCGTTGTTTAGTATGAAGGGAGGGGAAGGGAGGTAACTTTTTTTTTTTTGGGGTTGAATTTAAGAAAATTAGAGAAGTAGGGTTAAAAGTTTTTAATTATTTTTTTTATATTCTTTAATCTTGTAGTGCGGAAGGTCGGCCCCATAAATGAAGTTCAGGGTCTTGTTGTTTAGATTATCCCCAAGATAAATAAGGCCTGGACCAGAAGACATGCCCTCAATATTTGTATTCTTGACAGTAAGGAAGCAAGCATATTTTTCTTTATTAAAATTTTATAATTCCACTTCTCTTTTTTTTTTTTAAATACAACTCATAAAAAAAATTTTGTCCCTAGTTCTCCCCTCCTAACAAATAGGTATGAGAGATGTAAAGGGGAGGAGAAGGAAAATTTTTATGAGTTGGATTTAAAAAATTTGGAGAAGTGGGGTTATAAAAATTAGTAAAGAAAATATGTAAGATAAAAGAGTAAGAAAAATTAATTAAAATCTTTTAACCCCACTTATTTAAGATCTTTAAATCCAACTCAAAAAACTTTTCCCTCCCCTCCCCCATGTCAAATGGTCTTGAAGTCCTATTGAAAAAAATACTTTAAGGTGTTAGATATTATTTAACCTAATTTATTTTACAAAATTCAACATCGGTAATTTTTTGTGAGGTTATAATTCTTTTATTTGGTTCAAATGTACATTATAAATCTCTATAAATATGTGAAATACGTTAATTAAAATAAATAAAGCAAGCCGTCTCTGAACAGCTATATTTCCATGATGAAGGACAAATGGGTCTCATTGTGACAATATTTAAGTTTAATAGACGGCCATTTGGAACAATATATTTATAAATATAACATTGTAGTCAAGAACCCAAGAAGGACATGGATTCGTTCTCTTGTTACCTAGAAAGGTTCACCCATGGAAACAAGAAAGTTCCCCGCAATTTTAAATTCGATTTAAGTGAGTTCTTTTCATTTTTATAAATTAAGAGATGAATAATACAGCTCATGACTTGTTCACGATCTGTTTCCTCTAACTTTAATAAATAAATTTATATTGATTCTCCGATACATATCTTTTTTCCTTGCAAATCCTCATCATAGAAACTATCAGTTTAGAATTAAAAAGTTTGAGAACCTTCCTGAAAAAAGTCATGCATGAATACACACACATATGTATAAAAACTGCTTATTTATTCATATAATTAGAGGGAATTTCATGTTTTCAAAGAACATAGCATATATAATGATCAAGCAAAATTTGTTCAAAATACTTGCTGATTAGTGATTACTTCCTCCCATGGTTATTGCACTTCTAACATGTCTATCATACTGACCTCCAACATGTCTCTCTTAATATAGTTGTTAGCACAATTAGCTTATGTATAGGGGTTAACAATGTTAATAGACATAGTTACATATAGTTAATGGTGCTAAAGAAGTAAAATTAAGAGATTTAATAAGGAAAAAAAACATATGGGTACCAAATTATAAATTAAAGAAAACTACAGATATCTCAAGAATGATGGTTTTCCAAAATATATGGAAGAATCCAAATTTCTCATCATAGTTTCCATAAACAATGAGTTTGAATTTTTTGATTACTATTCTGACCAAATGTGAAATGAATAGAATAAGTTGATTGCATTGATATGATCCATTTACACAGCTGTACACATCCATTTTATTTTATTTTTGTCAAACAGCTTTACACATCTGAATGTATGTAATTCTCTCTCTCTGTCTCTCTCTCTGTTTTTATAAAAGGACAAAATGATATTAAAATTAAATAGTTTTTACTGAGAGGCAAATGTAACCGAACAAATAAAATGCTGAAAATAAGAAATAAACGGTGCAACTGAAATAATCTGGACAGGTTGAGGATCAAATTTCTTCAATAGAGCCTTGCCAAGTGACATTACTTGCAAGGTGAGGTCCAGCAAGGAGACCGAGTCAGCACGTGATGGTTAATTTAGGTACCAACTTATGGGGGATCTCCGAGTTAGAGACCCATAACAGAACAGCCTGAAGACATCTATTGCGCTTGAGTTTCTGAAAACAAATATTCAATTGGTTCCTCTCAATGCTATGACACCTCATTTTATCTCCAGTCAGATGAGTTATATACATAATGCATTCGAACCACTAAGCCAGGTTTGATCTTGAAAAGAAAGCACTTTCGAAAATAGTTGAAAACTTATCCCAAACATAGAGTTTGAGCCTGTAAAGGAATGGGCTTTTCTCAAACATTTAAAACTTTTTAAAATAGTTATTTAGTGGTTCAAACTCTTCATTATAACTCATCAATCATTTAATCATAATTAGTCAGTCTTATCAGGGTTTTACTCTGCTCTCATCTAAGTCTACTGTTTGTTAAGTTAGGGCTCGAATCATACAAATACCCTTTCCTGTTTCGTTATTTATGCATGGTATATTGTGGCTACTACTACTATACATGTTCATGCCACTACTATGTCTACTACTTTATATACTATTTCCAATATGTACATCTCTATATTTGTATGTAAATACATATATACAAAACTTGTAGCCACACAAGGCTACCAAAAGTCCTAAGTGTAACACCTTAATTTCCAAAGCCTTTAGATGAGTTTGAATGTATAATGATTTCAAACCTGAGACCATAACAATTTAAAGTCTCAATTTTAAGGTAGAGTTCAATATGATATTTGTGTAAGGTTTTCAAAAACATTTTAGAATAAATATGCGTGCTCTCATTATAGTTTGTAAATTCATGATCCTCATCAGTTTCAAAATCATTTATTTAAAATATAGAGCATTTTCTATCCATAGCCCGCGTAATGACGATTAACTTATGGGCTTTTGGATACCAGAGTGTTACCAAAAGTCTAACGTACCGATTACAACTTATACAGTCTGTGTCGCAGGTACTAGAACTACTACCGCTACTTCTACTAGTTATAAATATTTTACAGTCATCCAAAATAAAATGATAACCAAACACTCCATAATTAATCCGCCTTTCCTTCGTCCGTCTATATTACCTTCTTACCCTTGGAGTTGGACGCCTTTGCTGTATATCATTTGTTGAAAAAGGGATGAGATTCAAAAGAATCTCAGTAGTACATAAATCACTCATATAATATGCAAATACTAAGCATGTAAAACAAATCATCAAACAATTCAACTTACAGGAATGCATCACATTAAAGGGCCTAACCGGTCCCTTATCATAAACTCACAGCGCTTGAGATTCACAGTCTGGCTGCCCAGGGCCTCTGCCCCATACAAGGTACAGTCATGGCCTTTCTGTCTCAAACCTACCTGGCTCAAGACGCCCCCGATTAATTCCTGGTGTAACTTGTACTTACGGGTCTTACTGCCTATGGAATATATGTCCCATACATATACAGATGATATGGTAAACATACATAGCATCACATATGATATAAGAGATAAGGTACTACCTGACGGTCTTTCCAAATTTTATTCCTGTTCTCAGTCTCTTAGGCATCCCGGGAAAATGTCAAATTCTATAATTTTATAATTTACGGACGAGCGAGTTATTACTTGTTCCAAAATTGTTAATAATTCAAGACACTTTGGTAGGTTATCATTATAGTTAATACATTAGGCTCAATGGGTACTTAATGAGCCCACACTAATTCTAAATATTTAACTTGACCTTTAGAGTTCCAACTATTATAGAAATACTCTTAATATCCTCTTTAAGTCTATTTTTAGCGAAAAATATTACCATATAGAAATTACAGCCACAAAATTTTCAGAATTTTGTCAAACCCCATCTATGCCAGAAAACGTTCCAGATTCATCATCTAAATTTAAAAGTTCATATCTCACTATTTACAAACCCAATTGATACATACTGTATATCAATTTAAGGCTTACCATGTCTATTTTAATTCTGGAAAATTTCATAATTTTTGGACTAGGTTTGGCTAAACAAAATTCATTTTACAACCAAACTGATTCCAGAGAAACTAACCGAACAATATCTCCTCTTAATTTCTAAAATTCTAGACTTATAGCAATCATCCAAAACAACCTCAAATCAACCAGAAAGAGTTAAGAATATGTAAAGGGAACTCACCTATACTAGGATATAGAGTTGTATATGGGATTTGTAGCCTCTTCATCCTTCCTCTACTGACACCAATCACTCTTACATATCTCTCTTTCTCTATTATATTTCTCTTGCTCTCTCTTTCACTCACTCTCTCTTTTCTTTGCTGCTGACCAATTCACAATTGAGAAATATATGAAGTGTGTGTGTTGTCGTGTGTGTTTAAGAGAGTGAGAGAGAGAGAGTATTATGTTTATTAATTAAATAAATGTGTGTGTGTGCCATGCGGGTAGTATGTTTTATTTAATAAAAGAGTGTGTATGTGTGTGTACGTGAGACATAGGAGAAGCATGGAAAGTGTGTTTTATTTTAATGGTTGTGAGTGTATACGTAAGTCTCATGTGAAGCATGGAAGGGTGTGTGTGTTTTTAATATTATATATATATAGGTATATTTTTATCCTATTAATTACACACACTAGGCCTTAATTTTTCCCTTTGTCTAACTTAAGATTCATTAAATTTTATAGATTCCATAATTTAGCTTACTATCTAACTCTCATAAATTAATCCTTAGCCTTAAAATAATTTCTCAGAGAGTCATAAGCCAAATTATGACCATTAATTGTTATTCCTTGAATTTTTAGGAAAATAAGCTTTCAATTCCCAAGATTAATCTCTAGCACCATTTAAATTTTCTTTTTGAGAATTTAACCTTTTAATAAATTTGGGATGTTACAATTCTTCCCCTGTAAAATAAATTTCGTCCTCGAAATTTGTTACACTTCTTGAGGCATAAACTCTGGGTAACATTTCTTCAGGTCCTCTTCAACTTCCCAAGTTGCTTCCCTTGGAGACAGTCCCTTCCACACCACCTTCACGAATGGTATGCTTCGATGTCTAAGTTGTTTTTCTTATCTGTCAATGATTTGTTCTGGCTCAGCCTCATAAGTGAGATCATCTCGCATATCTACATCTTGATATTCCATAATATGTTCGGGGTCTGGTTGGTACTTCTTCAACTGTGAGACATGAAACACATCGTGCAGTCTACTCATGTTTGGAGGTAAAGCTATTCGATATGCTATAGGCCCAATTCTTGCCAATATTTCAAATGGACCAATGTAACGTGGGCTAAGCTTTTTCCTTTTGATTGCCCTACCGACTCCGGTAACAAGAGATACCTTCAAAAATATATGATCTCCCACTTCAAACTCTAGAGGTCTTCTCCTTTTATCAACATAGCTTTTCTGTCTACTTTGTGCAGCTAGGAGCCTCGTTTTGATAGTGCTGATTGGCTCTGCAGTTTGATCAACTGTCTGGCCCATATAACTTTCTCTCAGATAGTTCTGTCCAGCAAAGAGGTGACTGAAACTTCCTTCTATATAGTGCTTCATAAGGAGCCATTTGAATACTCACATGATAGCTATTGTTGTAAGCAAATTCAGCGAGCAGAAGGAAATGATCCCAACTTCCCTTGAAATCCAATACAAACGCCCTTAACATATCTTCTAATGTTTGTATAGTTCTTTCTAACTGTCTATTCATCTGTGGATGATAGGCCATACTGAATTTCAACTTCATACCTAGAGCTTCATGTAGAGCTTTCCAGAATCTTGATGTGAATCTGGGATCTCTATCAGAGATAATTCTCTTCGGTGTACCATGGAGTTTGATTATCTCCTGTATATATATTTCTGCTAACTTCTCTAGGGAATATCTGGCATTGATAGGTATGAAATGTGTCGTCTTGGTGAAATGATCGACAATTACCCAAATTGCGTCATAGTTTCTGATTCTGGGTAAACCCACCACTAGATCCATGGTGACACTTTCCCACTTCCATTCTGGAATTTCCGGACTCTGTAGAAGTCCTGGTGGTCTCTGATGTTCAATCTTCACCTTCTAACAAGTGAGACATCGGGCCATATACTTGGTCATGTCACTTTTTAGCCCTGGCCACCAGTACATGGATTTGAAATTGTAATACATCTTAATCATTCCTGGGTGAAGGGTGTAACGACTCTTATGCGCCTCATCAAGGATTTTTTGCCTTAGATCAGCCTTTGGTGATACATATATTCATTGTTTGTATCTAACTAATCCATTTAGTGAAAAATCATGATCTTGGGTTCCACCGTTTTCAATCATCTCTCGAATAGACCTTGCTCGTCCATCCTGCATCTAAGCTTCTTCAATTTCTGCTCTCAGATCGCTTTCCTCCTGGCTGACACTGAAATTAGCTAGGAGTACTTTATTCTATTCATACACATTCATGAACACTTGATTTGACAAGTTCAAATCCCTGAATTCCTCTAACAATTTCTGTTCTCGGACCATCATAACTGCCACTTGCACCGCCTTTCTACTTAAGGCATCGGCAACGACATTTGCCTTCCCAGGATGATATTTAATCTCTAGATTATAATCTTTTAACAACTCCATCCAGCGACGCTTTCTCATATTCAATTCTTTTTTATCGTGTAGATACTTGAGACTCTTGTGGTTGTAGTACAACTCTACAATACTACCATACATGTAGTATCGCCATATTTTCAATACAAACATGATTGCCACATAAGTGGGATAGTTCTTCTTGTGAGGCTTCAGCTGTCAAGAGGCATACGCCACCACTCTACCCTGCTGCATAAGGACACATCACAATCCCTGCTTACTAGCATCACTGTAAACCACATAGGGCTCACTGGGATCTGGAATAATCAGTACTGGTGCGGATGTCAACCTCTCTTTCAGCTCTATGAAGCTCCTCTCATATTTGGCATCCCACACATATGTCTGATTCTTTCTCATGAGCTTCGTCAACGGCATGGCGATCCTGGAGAAATTTTGAATAAATCTCCGGTAATAACCAGCAAGACCCAGAAAACTACGTATCTCTGTTACAGTTTTTGGCCTCTTCCAGTTTAGTACTACCTCCACCTTACTAGGATCCACAGAGACTCCTTCTTGTGAAATTACATGGCCCATAAATTTAACTTCTGAAAGCTATAATTCACATTTACTTATCTTAGCAAAGAGTTGCTTTTCTCTCATAATTCTCAGCACTATTCTCAAATGCTCTTCATGTTCCTCTATACTCTTAGAGTATATTAGAATATCGTCGATGAAAACTATGATGAACTGATCCAGATATTGATGGAAAATTCGGTTCATGTAGTTCATAAACATGGCAGGTGCGTTGGTCAGTCCGAAGGGCATCACCAAGAACTCATAGTGTCCATATCTGGTTCTAAAAGCTGTCTTCGACACATCCTTAGCTCTTAGTCACAGCTGATGGTAGCCAGATCTTAGATCAATCTTTGACAATACGCTAGAATCAGATAGTTGATCAAGAAGATCATCAATCATGGGGAGTAGATATTTGTTCTTGATGGTCACCTTATTCAGCTCTCGATAATCAATACATAACCGTAGGCTCCCATCCTTCTTCTTAATAAATAATACTGGAACTCCCTATGGTGAAACACTATGGCGTATAAACCCTTTCTCTAGTAATTCTTCAATTTGCTTCTTCAGTTTTGCCATTTCATTCGGTGCCATTTGGTAAGGAGCTTTAGAAATAGATCTGGTACCCGGCATAATCTCAATGGTGAACTCAACTTTCCTTTCTGGAGGTAATCCACTAATGTCTTCTGGAAATACCTCAGGAAATTCATTCACTACGGGTATACTCTCAATCATCACATCTGATTTTCCTGAATCGAGAATAATATCATATACCCCTGACACCCTTTTCTCAGACATTTCTCAGCTTCAGCTACGGAGAGAAAATTCAGGTTAATGCTAGCTTCATTGCCTTTATGTGGTTCAAGATATTCAATTCTCTTGTTACCACAGTCCAGCAACATATTGTTCGTCGTTAGCCAGTGAATGCCTAGAACAACTTCCAATTTATGGAGCGGCAGACGAATCAAATCTATCACCGACTCCCTCCCCGCTATATTTAGAATTGTAAACAAGTATATGAAGTAATGCCTCTAGCACCCATTAGTGTAGATACAACCAAATCATATAGTAATTTATGCATATTTAGCCCTAACTTTCTAGCACATTCAAAGGAAATAAATGAATGGCTAGTACCAGAATCAAATAAGGCTTGTAATGTGGTACCATTAAGAAGGATTGTACCTTAGATCATCTCTGGAGATTTATGGGCCTCCTTGTGTGTCATTGTAAATACTCTCCCTTGAGTCTTGGGCCTAGGCTCTGCTACCCGTTGTTTACATTCACTAGCAAAGTGACCCAGTTGATGACAGATGTAACAGATTATTTTTCTATTGCACGTCCTGCCAAGATGCACCTTGCCACATCGAGAACATGTTGGAGCTGTAAAGGGCCCTTGGTTTCCACGGTTATCAGGCTGATAAGGTCTCTTATTATTTCCCCTGAATGATGATCCTTGACCCTTACGTTTCTGAGGAAAAATTCCCCGACTAGGTCCACCATGATTGCTAGTATTCTTAGCCGAGTTTTGGTCTCGTAGGTTATACTCCGTGATCCAGCATTCTTCTACTGCTTTGTTAAACATTTTGAATTGTTGGGTGGCTAACCGATCTTTTAGCTAACGCTTCAACCCACTGATTAGTAGATTCGAGCTCCACTCTTCATCTTCTTTGTATCACAGGTAAGAGGAGTAACGGGTCAAGCGGATGAATCGAGAGTGGTATTCATCGAAGGTCTCCTCTTTACCCTGTCGGATAGATAAGAACTCTGTTTCTTTTTTTATTGTCACAGGCCTGGGAAAGTAGCTTTCATTAAACTTCTCCTCGAATAGCTCCCAAGTCACATGAATATTTTGGGTTCGCAATATCATGGCTATATTCCTTCACCATTGGTCTGCATCCTCCTCTAGTTTGTACACCGCTATTCGCGCCTTTATCTCAGAAGAACACTCCAATATTTCAAAAATTTTCTCTAATTTGATTATCCAATTTTCAGCTTCTTGAGGCTCAAATTTCCCATTGAATAATAAGGATTGATGCTTACCAAACTCTATGACCCAGTACTATATGTTTCATTCCTCACGGACTGGTCCCCCGTGAGATTCTTGATTTGGTGCTATTGATGGTTGTGACTCCTCAGGTTGGGTTGATTCTTCCTCATTTTATGTTTCCTCCTGAATTGTTTCATTATTTACTGAATTCCCCCTATCCTTATTTTGCTTAGCTTTCACTTCCTGGAGCTCATCTTTAAGTTCTTGTATCATGGCCCGCTGTTCAGTAAGCATGCCAACATTTGTTACAAAAGATCGGGTCTAGCATTTGGTTCTAGATTATCATTTCCGTGTCTACCTCTACCTCGGCCTTTACTGCGGCCTCTTCCGCTGGTTCTACCACCTCTTATAATTGTCATCTTTATATTTCACTATATTGAAATAAGGAAGAGGTAAATTTCACATATACATATATCAATATACTATTCTGATAATGCCAAAACCGTATGCTCTGATACCAAAAATGTAACATGTAATACCCCGAATTTTAGGATTAAAGGCTTGAGGTTAGTCCTGGATTAAGTGGACTGTTAGACCTCGGTTTAGCGAATGTCCAAGTGAGGAATGATATTTATCCCAAAATTCCTCTATATTGTTGGGTATTAAAATGGAAATAAAAGATAAGGGCAAAATGATAATTTTGCCAAAAGTTGAGAAATGATGGCTTTTCCCTAATATTCCCTATGATTTGAGTTGGATGGGAATTAAAAGGAGGGAAATGACTACTTGATGATTAATAAGCCAAGCGGGTGAATTATTATCAAGTAAAGTCAATAAGTAGAAAAGCCTAAGGCTTCAGTTGACCACTTGAGGTGGTATAATGAATAATTTAAGAGTAAATTATTGTTAACATCATGAAATTCCTGTCAAAGTGGCACATTTACCTTTAGTTTTGTATACATTTTAGATAAATTCATAGATAATTGATGATAAATGTGCAAAGGTAATGTGCCCAGGGGTATTGATGATAAAAAGGTGTAAATTCTCTGTTTAAGCCCCATAATTGTATTAAAAGTACATCAACACTGTTTTTATATATTTCATTTTGTTGATAGGTTAATATTGGAGCCACAAAGGAGTCATTGGAGGCACCAAAGGATGATCAAGAAGTGGGAATGGAGCTAAGGAAGTCAAAGCACCATAGAAGAGCAAGAAAATGATGAAGAATGCCAAAAAGCTTCTTATGGAAGCTTGGTCGTGGCCAAGATCATAAGGGGAGTTTGGCCACGGCCAAAATCCTTCCAGAAACTTTTTGGCCACAGCCAAACAACCTCTAGAGACATTTTGGCCGCGGCCAACGCCCGAAAACAGTAGAAACACGTTTTGATGACATCACGGATTCTAGGGTCTATAAATACAAAATTAACACATCAGAGCCTCATTATGGACCTGGGAAGCGTCGTGGAGACAATGCTCTGCTAGGGTTTGGAGCTTGGAGGTGGAGATTGGGCTAGATGTTGAAGATTTGAAGAGATTCGAGCTTCTCTTCTTGGTTTCTCCTCTCCTTCTGCTGTCTTTCCCTTTTATTCTTCTATGTAACTGATTTATACCATGTTTCTTCTGGGTTTTATGAACATGTATAGCTAGAGTTTTATTGTTTGGATTGTTTAAAACCCTTACATGGATTAAGTAGTAATTTCCCCTTTATATTTATGATAAATGGTTGGTTTATGTTGGTTTCACTCTACACTTAATACTCCTTATTGGTTGGCCACCAATGAGGTTGTTGGGTTCACTTGGTTGATGCTTAAAAGGGCTATATTGAGTATAGAACTTGAGTTTAATCGTGTGGGAACTTGAAATCCAGTGGTTGGATGGATGGTTTTGTTGATAAGGTAGAGATATACTCATTGACCTCATATAGCCACATAGGTTCTGCAATGTAGGTTGGGTTTAATTCTTCAGTTAAGAGATTAATGAACTAATTAAGTTAAACACCTATTTGGAGACTTGAGAGAGCACTTATGGGTAAATTAGTGACCTTGGTTAGCATATTCCATCCTTAAGAGCTCATATTGTGGGGATATGAATAAGTACCTTTGAAATACAAGGGGGATAAACAATCCTAACTTCCACTGCATTATCCCTTTAAGTCCATGAATCACTTGTTTATATTTTCTTTTTAGTTTATAATTCTATTCTTCCTCTACTATGAAAATTGTCTAACTCGAATAAGGCGAAAGTGAAATAACCGCAACTTAACCGGGTTTTGGAACCAAATCCTCGTGGGAACGGTATCTTACTCATCACTTTATTACTTGATGTGACCTGTGCACTTGTGGTAGTGGACAATTATACTCTCTTATTTCTCATTAATATTAATGAAATGATGAAGGAAAAGAGAAATGAAACTTGCTGTGCAAGAAACGAGATAGGTGGACTAATTAAGTAAAAGCCACTTGGATGATTTTAATTAATCATCATCCTTCATCATCAATTCTCAACTTTCTCGTGCGATTAGGATTAAAGAGAAAGGGAAAGGAAAGAGAATCATATGAGAACGAGAAAGAGAATTGAAAGAACGCAGAGGAGAGAGAGAAGAGAGAGAAAACTGTTATTCACTGGAACTAGAACGAAACGACATTTTCTCTTCAAGTACCAAATACAAACATTACTCTACTCATCCTAAGCTTTGATTCTATTGTTTCGGATTCTCATTTGGAGATGGTTGGTGTTGTCTCGCCGGCCGAAGCGTCGCCAGAATTATGAACCGAATTCAGAAAAGCGTAGAGGTAAGCGTAAGCTTCCTTTCTACCATTTCGGTTTGTCATTTGGATGAGTATTTTGAGAGTAGGGTACTGTTCATCTCTCATTCTATCAGTATTTTGGAGGCCGAAACGATGTCAAATGGATGTCTAAATGGCTAATCATGTAATAAGGAGTAGAAATGAGGGTATTAAGACAAAGAAAGGGAGGAACCGACACAACTCTTCTGAAAACTCTAAAATGGCTGCCCTATGTGGTTTATGAAGAAATATTTTGAATTTCATCGATTAGATGATTCCATTGAGTTTAACAGAGTAAATTGTGTTGGGTTCATGTTGATGAAGAAGTGAGAAAATGCCTAGAGGGTGAAATGACCAAATTACCCTTATGGCTCTAAATAGGGGCTGTTAAGGGGTATTTTCATCATTCGGGGCTGAATTTGATTGATATGAAGTCATAAATGGATTTTACACATGAAATTGTGTAGGATTGGCCCATGTTGTAATTTCTGTAAAAGTACAGTTGGGCCGGGCTTTCGGGGGCATTTTGGTAATTTAGCGTAATTGGGCTAAGTTATCAACTAATACGAGTCTAAAATGTTATAAGGATGAGTAGTGACTCATTAAATGTATTTGGAATTCTAGGACTCGATGGACGGACGTGCCCGAACTGGAGAAAAGATGATGGTTTGAGGACGGACGTGAAGTCCTACAGGTAGTGAACTTACATTTCCTGCATGTGTATGATATGTATGTATTGCATTGATTATGTGACTGCTATGTCTATTCGTGTGGAATATGTATGATTGGTTGAAGCTTTGTTATCTTTTATGCAATGGCCATTGGTATGTCATAATATCGAGCACGCAATATGTCATTATGTTAGCATGAGATAGTGTAGGCAAGCATGTCATGCATTCATATCTATCTGCCATGCATAGTGGTATTGTTCGCTATTGAGATTCTCTCGAATCTTGCTCTTCCTAAACAACCATTTTAGACCGGTTGAAGAGTGCCTGGAGAAGTGCATGGAGGAGATATGAAGATGAGTGAAGCTTAAAGCGTAAGGCGCTAGCTTGTATTTGGAGTATTTATACGGTGATTGTATTAATGAGAATTTACACATGTATATGTATGAATGAATGATGTTAAAGCAGAGAACCGCTCTAATGTAATAAGAGAATCGCTCTAGCATAAATAAAGAGAACGACTTTTAGTTATTTAAAGTAATCGCTCGCTTACTCTGATTTAATGGAACTAAGAGCCGGTAAGGTAATGAAAGGAAGGGTGTCACATAACACCTTAATTTCCAAAGCCTTTAGATGAGTTTGAATGTATAATGATTTCAAACCTGAGACCATAACAATTTAAAGTCTCAATTTTAAGGCAGAGTTCAATATGATATTTGTGTAAGGTTTTCAAAAACATTTTAGAATAAATATGAGTGGCCTTATTCTAGTTTGTAAATTCATTATCCTCATCAGTTTCAAAATCATTTATTTAAAATATAGAGCATTTTCTATCTATAGCCCGCGTAATGACGATTAACTTATGGGCTTTTGGATACCAGAGTGTTACCAAAAGTCTAGCTTACCGATTACAACTTATACAATCTGTGTCGCAGGTACTAGAACTACTACCGCTACTTCTACTACTTATAAATATTTTATAGTCATCCAAAATAAAATGATAACAAAACACTCCATAATTAATCCGCCTTTCCTTCATCCGTCTATATTACCTTCTTGCCCTTGGAGCTGGATGCCTTTGTTGTATATCATTTATTGAAAAAGGGATGAGATTCAAAAGAATCTCAGTAGTACATAAATCACTCATATAATATGCAAATACTAAGCATGTAAAACAAATCATCAAACAATTCAACTTACAGGAATGCAGCACATTAAAGGGCCTAACCGGTCCCTTATCATAAACTAACAGCGCTTGAGATTCACAGTCTGGCTGCCCAGGGCCTCTGCCCTATACAAGGTGCAGTCATGGCCTTTCTGTCTCAAACCTACCTGGTTCAAGACGCCCCCGAGTAACTCCTGGTGTAACTTGTACTTACGGGTCTTACTGCCTATGGAATATATGTTCCATACATATACAGATGATATGGTACACATATATGGCATCACATATGATATAAGAGATAAGGTACTACCTGACGGTCTTTCCAAATTTTGTTCCTATTCTCAATCTCTTGGGCGTCCCGAGCAAATGTCAAATCATATAATTTTATAATTTACAGACGGGTGAGTTATTACTTGTTCCAAAATTTTTAATAATTCAAGACACTTTGGTAGGTTATCATTATAGTTAATACATTAGGCCCAATGGGTACTTAATGAGCCCACACTAATTCTAAATATTTAACTTGACCTTTAGAGTTCCAACTATTACAGAAATACTCTTACTTTTTATTTTTGCTCTACAAAGTTCTATATGATCCTCTTTAAGTCTATTTTCAGGGAAAAATATTACCATATAAAAATTACAGCCACAAAATTTCCAGAATTTCGTCAAACCCCATCTATGCCAGAAAACATTCCAGATTCATCATCTAAATTTAAAAATTCATATCTCACTATTTACAAACCCAATTGATATATACTGTATATCAATTTAAAGCTTATCATGTCTATTTTAATTCTAAAAAATTTCATAATTTTTGGACTAAGTTTGGCTAACAAAATTCATTTTACAACCAAACTGATTCCAGAGAAACTAACCGTACAATATCTCCTCTTAATTTCTAAAATTCTAGACTTATAGCAATCATCCAAAACAACCTCAAATCAACTAGAAAGAATTAAGAATATGTGAAGGGAACTCACCTATTCTAGGATATGGAGTTGTATATGGAATTTGTAGCCTCTTCATCCTTCCTCTACTGGCACCGATCACTCTTACATATCTCTCTTTCTCTATTATATTTCTCTTGCTCTCTCTTTCACTCACTCTCTCTTTTCTTTCTTTTCTTTGCTACTGGTCGATTGACAATTGAGAAATATGTGGAGTGTGTGTGTTGTCATGTGTGTTTAAGAGAGTGAGAGAGAGAGTATTATGTTTATTAATTAAATAAATGTGTGTGTGCGCCATGCGGGTAGTGTGTTTTATTTAATGAAAGTGTGTGTGTATGTGTGTGTGTGTGTGTGTGTAAGACATGGGAGAAGCAAGGAAAGGGTGTTTTATTTTAATGGTTGTGAGTGTATACGTAAGTCTCATGTGGAGCATGGAAGGGTGTGTGTGTTTTTAATTTATATATATATGTATATTTTTATCCTATTAATTACACACACTAGGCCTTAATTTTTCCCTTTGTCTAACTTAAGATTCCTTAAATTTTATAGATTTCATAATTTAGCTTACTATCCAACTCTCATAAATTAATCATTAGCCTTAAAATAATTTATCAGAGAGTCCTAAGCCAAATTATGACCATTAATTGTTATTCCTTGAATTTTTAGGAAAATAAGCTTTCAATTCCCAAGATTAATCTCTAGCACCATTTAAATGTTCTTTTTGGGAATTTAACCTTTTAATAAATTTTGGGATGTTACAATAAGTCTAACAAAATGATTATACATATATTACTCATTTTCCCCTTGAGCTGCTTGCTTTAGTTGTATGTCATTTAATGGAAAAGGTGAGATTCACAAGAATCTCAGTAGTAACAACTTACTATCATAAAATAAGCAAGTTCACAAAGCATTCAAAACAAACCATCAAACAACAAGCATTCGGCAATCATGATGTAGCATAATCAGCAATCACAGGGCACTAATCCAATACAACACAACTGGTATTTCAAGTCTTACAGCCAAGGGATACACCCCATGCCAAAGGCACATTGTAATATCCCGAATTTCGGGACTAAAGGCTTAAGATTTAGCCTGGAATAAAGGGGATTACTAGACCCCTGTTTGGTAAATGTCATAGTAAGACATAGTATTATTTCCTAAAATTCTTTTATATCATTGGATATTAAAAGAAATTATATTTGTGAGCTAAAGAGCTTGGGAAATAACAAAACGAAGTGATTGGATGTCACACACAACATAGTGAAGTGGAACACAAAGTAATTTTGCTACCGGTGAAATTCTAGATGTGGCAGTTGTGTTTGTGTGGCATATTTCAAGGGGAAAATGATATCCAAAATTCATGAAAATTTCCAGGATGAAATTATACTTATCATGCTTTAATTTGATAGGTCATATAAGTCATTTGGACTTCTACACAAAGAGAAATGAATTTTTGAAGTTAGCCCAGTAAAATTAACTATTTTCTGGGGCAGCATCCCAAGATTAAAATTTTGGGAAGATTAAGCTTCTAATTGGTTAAATGTTATATTTTTTATTAATACTAGATTCAATAAGGGTCACATAGCCTTTGGAACCACCCCAATTGGATATCTACACAATTAGATATGAATTTTCAAAGTTTAATGAAAATTCTGTCAGTTTTGCAATTAAGTGCGAAAATTGGAATTTTGGGCTAATAGGGAGCTGACACGTGGAAAGCTAATTAACACCTCCTTTAATAATCAATTATCATCTTCATCAGCTCATTTTCAAGGTGAAATTGCAGAGAAGAGAGAGAGAAGCTGCAGAGAAATAGAGAGAGAGGAGAGAGAAAATTCCAACCTCCGAAACACTGCCGAAACGACTTCCTCTCTCAAAGTACCCTTCAGGAGACTTCTTCTACTCATTGCGAGCTACATTTCTACAGTTTTATATTTTCATTTGGAGGTGGTTGGCACTATCTCACCGGCCAGGGTGTTGCCGGAATTTCGAACCGTTTGCGGAAACGAATAGAGGTAAGCGTAAGCTTCCTTTTTAACCGATTGATTTGTTATTTGGATGAGTAAATTGGAAGTGGGGTACTGTTCATGGCTGGTTTTAAAGAATTTTTTAATGGATAAATGATGTCCAACGAGTGTTTAAATAGCTAATCACTTGATTAGGAGTAGCAAGGAGGTGATTAGGTAAGAGAAAACGAGAAAAC
The DNA here is from genome assembly GCA_037074505.1 of Albizia julibrissin. Lineage (NCBI taxonomy): Eukaryota > Viridiplantae > Streptophyta > Magnoliopsida > Fabales > Fabaceae > Albizia > Albizia julibrissin. The sequence goes on along the minus strand of CM073481.1, from coordinate 14,480,072 downwards.
AACAAACTATTTTTGGGAATCCTTAGATCTGCCCTGTACTATTTCGTGTAGGAGGAGTTGGAATTTGATGATTTTGATGCTTCCATTGGCTTTAAGAGGAAAAATTGTGTAGGTATGCAAGTGCTCATGATTTTTGGATGCTTGTATATGAATTGGAAATTTTTGGAATTTGAAGAGTAAATGCTGTGAATTTCGTTTTCTGGAGGCAGTGTCATTATAATGAGTTTTTGAAGAATCAAATATTATCCAATAATTATGAAATTTGTCAGACTTAAATTAGATATATGGAGATTTAATTTGGTAGGTATTTTGTAATTGTTTGATAGGTATAATAGGAGATATGAATTGTTGAAGATATGCCTTATTCTCTGGAAAGAATCTGAAACAGTGATGTTGTGCGAAATTTTTCATAGGGAAAAAATTATCCAAAAATTATAAAAATTTTCAGAATTAAAGTAGAGACATGTATCTTTAATTTTATAGGTATTTTGTAATTATTGGACAAGTATGCTAGGAGATATGAATTTGTGAAGTTCTGTCCTGTTTTCTGTAAACAAATCTAGAACAGTGATGTTTTCCAAAATTCTGGGAATTTTTTGTTGGTATTTTCCATAAAATAATATTTTTTATTGCAATTATACTTAAAGAGGATCAAATGGAGCTTTGAACCACCTCAATTAGAGTTCTATAGAATTAGTTATGATTTTCCAAAGTTTGGTCAAAAATGCTGGGAGTTTGATTACCATGCGAATTTGAGTAAGAAATTGACCAAATATAATTAATTAGAACTCCAAGGGTTAAAGTAAGCCTTTAGGGCTAATGTAGGCCATTGGAAATTCACTTTTCATGGATCTAATGATGTTATCACTTACCTAGGGCCATGAAGTGACAAAGAAGAAGCAATGGTTGGCGGATCAAGAGACAAGAAGAGAAGGACATAAAGTCCGAGAGGTAGTGAACTTACCTTTTCTGCATGTATGTGATATGTATGTCTTGCATTGATTATATGACTGCTTTGTCTATTTGTGTGGAACATGTATGATTGGTTGAATCTCTGTTATATTTGTGCAATGACCATATGTATGTCATAACATCGAGCATGCAGTATGTCATTATGTTGGCATGAAATAGTGTAGGCAAGCATGTCATGTATTCATATATATCTGGCATACATAGTGGTAATGTTTGCTACTGAGATTCTCTCGAATCTCACTCCTCCCAACCAACCATTTAGACAGGTGAAGAGTGCAGGAAGATATGCATCAGAGGAGATATGAAAGTGAAATGAAGATCGTAGTGTAAGGCACTACTATTTGTATTTGATGTAAGAGTGTGGTGGTTATGTGTAATTATACATTTGATGTATACGTGACTATTAAAAATAGGGTATTACAGACATTGGGACTTATAGCCTCAGGACACACAACCCGTTATGTAACATACTGAAATATGAATAACAAGAACTGCTTGTAAATGTAATTAGTAGGAAGAAAATTCACCGGTGCCAGTGTTGTGTATACGGTGTTATTTTGATAAAGAGGACACTTAGCAAGATTTTATTGGTTGTCATAAAGTAATAATTAAATGAAATAATCTTACTTTGTGTAGGGACCACGAAGGAGGACACCTCGTAGGTGAACCCGGGGAAAATTCCCTGACTTTCCTTTCCCTGATAAAGTAGACAGTTAGGTGGAGGGAAGAGATAGGGATGGGTCCCATATAAGGGACACATGGCATCATCTTAAGGAAGAAGAGAAAAGGTGCTTTTGACTTTAATGTGTTGGCCGAATAAGAGCGTGACACTTGTTTCCTCTTTTTGACAAAGTTACTTTAGCTTTTGAGTTGTCATCACCGGAGGGTGCCACGTTGCCCCAAGCCGGGGAAATCCACCGGACTCTGGTCTGGTCACCCGACTAATTTTCCTGAACACCGAGCTCAGGAGCCGGGGAAAAATCATCGGACTCTCACTTTCCCTGACCATTAGGACAGCTCAAGAGCCATTTGATTAAAAGAAAGGACACGTGTCACCGTTTGGCTAAATCACCGAATATGTGGCACCATAAGATTGTGACACATATTGGAACACCTTTATGACTTTCTTTAAACTCTATTATTTCATTTATCCTCAGCAAAAATAGGAAGAAATCAGAAAAAACGTTGAGAAATAGTTAGAGGAAAGAGAAAACATGAATAGTAAATGTTCTTGAATTCAATCCACCGAAACACTATCGAATCAGTGTTTTCTCCTAAAATTTCCTTCACAAACCTTCTTCTACTCATCCTAAGCTTCATTTCTACGGTTTTGGATTTTCATTTGGAGGTGTTTGGTGTCATCTCACCAGACGAAGTACTGCCGGATTTCCGAACCGATTGTGGAAACGTATAGAGGTAAGCGTAAGTTTCATTTTGAACCGATTGGTTTGTTGTTTGGATGAGTCTTCATGAAGGTTAGGGTACTGTTAATTTTCATACAAAAGGAATTTTAAAGGATTAATCATGGTTTAATCATGTATTTATGGTTAAATGATGATTTATGATGATATTGGACTAAGTTGTTCAACAAAGTTCTGTTTTGGTAATTTTGCTGAAAATGATTCTGTCTTGCCAGTGGGTTTTGGGGCTGAAGCTTTATGATTTTGATGATTTTGATCATTCCATTGAATTCTACATGAAAAATTATGTGGAAAAGCATGTACTTATAATTTTTGGATAATTATACAAAATTATGGAATTTTTGAAAGTTAGATGACCCTGCTGTTAGACTTGTTTTGCTGGAGCAGATTTGTTGCGGTGCTTGTTTCAGTAACCAAACTTTGTCCAAAACTTATGAAATTTTACATGATGAAAGTAGACATCCTGAGGTTTAATTTGATGGGTAATAGGACGCAATTGGACCAGTGGATTGAGAAATATGATTTTTCAAAGTTTAAGGTTGATTCTGGAATGGAATCTGTGGCAGATTGGGTTTGACGAATTTTCTGGAATTGGGTGGTTATAATTAGTGCCTTGTAATATTTTTATTTACACTAATACTTGAATAGGATTTAACAGAACCTGGAACCAACTCATTTGGAGTTGTGTAGAATTAATTATGAATTTTCAAAGATTGAAGAAAATTCTGGCAGATTTACTCAAATGTGCGAAAATAAAGGATGCAATGGTATTATGTAATTGTAATTAACTTTAAGGGTAAAACTAACCAACTTGATATAGTTGAACCATTTTTGACTTTGATTTTGGGTTAGTATTCTAACCTTAATGACAACCGACTTGAGTATTTGGATTATACAAATATTGAACGAAATAATAACTTGCCGTCCGTAAATTCCATTTATAGGACCTAATACTGTTCAAAGTTTAAGATCTGCCCGAGCTTAGTGAAAAAATTGGATATTGCTCAAGAGAAGCTATCAGGTAGTAACTTTGTCTTTCATATGTTATAAGATACATTGTATGTGTGTAGTTTCATCATGAACTGTCTGGAATATTTTGTTTATGCGGGGTTGTCGCCCGGGGCCTATTGCACGGGTTGACGCTCAGGCCATTGAATTTGTTTGTGATGCACGAGTGAATGCCGGGGCCTATTGCATGGGTAATACTCGGAGCCTTGTGATATACCTAGTACTATGATGGTATGAGAACTACATGTTGAATCGAATGATGTTGTGATGATTCTTTTATATGATGACTGTGTAACATGCTCTGTGATTTTATATCTATATGATTGACTACCTGTTACTACTGAGATTCTTTTGAATCTCACTCTTTTTCTATAAACAAATTACAGTACAGGCTGGTAGCTCAAAGGGCAAGAAGGTAAATACGGACAACTAAAGGATGAAGCTGAAAGATTTACTTTCTCTGTTGGTTGTCTGTTTGGATATTTTGGACATGTATATATTGTATAAATCGGTAACTATGACAATAGTATAGTAGTTGAACTGATAGTACTTGTAGCCAGGTATATGAATGGTAATGTAATAAAGAGATAACTTAGTTACATAACACTTCCTAATCGTTAGAGAAACATTAACGATTGAATACAACGTGAGATTGAAGCAGAGACACGCTCGTATACTCTGATAAAATGAAAGGAAGTATCAATGAGTCTAAATGAGATAGTGAATATTTGTGAAAAATGTTTGAAAATTTTTTATTCCATATGAAAAACCTACTCAATCCTAGATTTATCTCCTGAGATAATGTTGGGATTCATTAATGTTTTTAAAGTTTATTCAGTTTGGGATTAAATCCTGGTTTCACAATTTATTTCACTACTCTTTTGCACTCATTTGAGGTTATTGGAAGTAAGGTATTACACGTTACAACACAGATTGCATGGCAGGTCTTACAGCCTAGGGACACACCCCATGCAATAATGCACATCAGGACTTACAGCCTTACACTGAATGCATATCAGGTCTTATAGCCCAAGGATACATCACATGCAATAATGCACATCAGGACTTACAACCTAGGGACAAACTATACAATAATCAAACCATATATTTATAAAACAAATACAATTGATGGTACAAACAAACATGTAGAATAATTACATAATATATGAGAGAATGAGTTACTACCTGTCAACCTTTCCAGTAGTTTACCTTGGCTTTCTCTTCGACCTCTGGCAGATATTAAATCCTATAATTTAAAATTCATGTAGAGATGATTGAATCATTACTTATTACAATCTTATTAACATAATTAAAATTATGTTATTCTTGACCTTCTCATAACTCTTATCCTTTATTTAAATTAGTTGGTTATCTTTGATAATCTTTTGTACTTAGGTTATTGTGTATCTAATTAAGACATTTTGAATGCATTTTCCCCTAAAATTTAGACACTCGATTTAATAAAGTTAACCCTTAAACGTGTCCCATAACTCTCAAACCATAACTAACTAAACCATCACCAACTTTAATTCCCTAAAATGCGATCAATTTCTAGACTTAACCAATTCTACCACCAATTTTTAAGGAATTTTGAAAAATCATATCTTAAGCTAGGAAACTCTAATCTAGCCACATGAGGCTACCAAAAATCCTAAGTCTCAAAATTAATATACAGATAACCAATATAAGATAATTTCTTCTTCTCTACTTTCTTATTTCTGTGTAATAACTACCTCCTTGCCCCTAGAACTGCTAGTTTTGGTTGTATATCATTTAATGGAAAAGGGTGAGATTCGCAAAAATTTTAGTAGTAATAGCAGTCAATCATAAGATATGCAAGTTCATAAAGCATGTAAAACAAACCATCATATAGTAAACATTCGGCAATCAAGATGCAGCACATCATCATTAACAAGACTCAATAGTCCAATACAACATAGCTGGTATAACAAATCTTACAGCCCAGAGATAAACCTTATACAACAAACGCACTCTCGGGTCTTATAGCCTTAGGGCACACTATCCCTTGCAACACGGATTACACAGTAGGTCTTATAGCTCAGTGATACACCCCATGCAACAAATGCACTTTCCGGTTTTACAACCTTACTCTAAATGTATATCAAGTCTTACTGCCCAGGGATACACCCCATGCAACAATGCACTTTCGGGTCTTCCCTCAGGACACACAGTCCAAACATCAAACCATATATTCTTGAAACGAATATAATCAATGGTAAGCAAATACATGCAAAACAAATACATATTATATGAGAGAAAGAGTTACTACCTAACTTCCTTTCCAGTGTTTTACCTTCTTTAATTAACTTTCTCTTAGGGCTTGAGCAAATATCAAATTCTATGATTTAAAATTCATGAAGAGATGGGTCATTACTTATTCTAATTATATCAACATAATTAAAATTATGTTACTCTTGACCCTCTCATAACTCTTGTCCTTTAGTTCAAATTAGTTGGTTATCTTTAATACTCTTTTGTGCTATATCTAGAGTATATCTAATTTAAGACATGTTATATGTCTTTCACCTAAAACTAATTTTAATAAAATTGGCCCTTAAATTGTCCCAAACTCTCAAACTATCATAAACTCCAATTTCATAAAATGTGATCAATTATTCCAATTTAAACCCAAATTTGCCTCAAATTTTAAGAAACTTTGAAAAATCATATCTTATTCTAGGAAACTCTAATTGAGGTCGTTCAATTTTCTATGTGAATCTCTTGAAGTCCCCTATACAATAAAAATATTTTTCAATATCAACTCATAGACTTAATCTCCCAAATTCTATGATCAAGCTAACTGCCTAAAAAGAGAGTTAGAATTTCCCAGATTTTCTACCCAAATTTTAAAAATTCATAATTTATAATTCACACATCCAATTCCTAAGTTATAATACTTGATTGAAAGCTATAAATGTCTGATTTAAGTTCAAAATAATCACATGGAAAAATTACCAAATTAACCTCATGAAATTTGTCTATTTTCCTAATGTCAGAATTCTGGAACCTATAATGTTCCCTATCTTTTGATCAGACTTCCAAAAATCAAAAAATTTTTATCTACATATCCAATTGACACTTTTTAGGACTCATTTTAAAGCTTTAGATGTGTAATATTTCCTTGACAAAATTCATAAACAATGGACACGTTTTACCTAATCAAAACAATGCCCAAAATTGACTGACTCACATAAACTTACAAACTTGACAATCTGACTTAAACTCTTCAAAACTCCACCATTTTCTTTCCAAATTGAGTTATTCTTGGTTCTATTATCTAATACACATCTTAAACTCTCAAAACCTTAAAAACCAAAGGAATTCTACTTAAAACTCATTTCCTAGCTTCTGCAACTTCAAGCATGTTTAGCTCTGTTTCTCCGGTGATAAAACAAGAAAGAAAATAAGACATGCAACCTTGAATTGGGATTTTAAACCTCCAGAAATTTGACACTATGAACTCTTAACCTCAAGCTTTGTTTCATTGACCCCCAAACAGAACTAAAGAAACCCCAAAAATCCCCAAAAACCGACATGCAGGACTATCTTTCAACTTATTTGGGGACAACAACATTTTTTCGGTGATCCTCTCCACTTCCAGCCACCTAAACCAACCAAAGAAACTACCAAACAACTGAAATAAAGATGGGAAAGGGTAGAAGAGGCTCACCTTAGTCCAGATTTAGCTTTGCAAGTAAGGTTCACTGGTTCTTCTTCCACTTTCTGATGCTCACAAGCTCCCTCTCTCTCTCTACTTTCTTCCTTCACTCCACTCTCAGCCTCTCACTCTCTCTTTTCTCTCTTTCTATTTCCTGGTTGTAGGATGCAAATGAGAGTTGGGGGAGGATGAGATGATTTTATTTAATGGGTGTGTGTTTTAACTATGGGTGAGCATGTGTGTGTGAGTGGTTAAAGTGTCGTGTATGTGTGAGAGTGTCTATGTGTGTATTTTTAAATATATAGGTATATTTTTATCCTATTAGTCTCACACACTAGGCTCTAAATTTCTCTCTTTGTCTAATTTACAATTTTTTAAATTCCTTAGGTTCCATAATTTGGCTTATCTTTAGTCTAATTTTGATTTTCAAGTTCCAATAATAAAGTTACTAATTTTTCTCAATTTTCTAAATCGGTATTGGCTCATTATCCAATTTTCATAAATTAAACCTTAATAATTTTTAAGAATTTTATTTCTTAATTAGCTTCATAAAGTCTTCAAATAATTTTGTAGAAATTTTCAAGCCAAATTATGACCTTTGACTATTTTTCCTCAAATTTTTGAGAAAATACGCCTTTAATTCTCAAAATTTACTTTAACATTTTTTATTTTCTTTTTGGGAAAATTAAGACTTTTACCACATTTTGGTATGTCACATGAGGGTTTTATTTAATCATTGAGTGTGTGTGTGTGTGTCGGGTGTGTGAGTGTGTGCATGTGACCGTGAGTGTGTGTTTTTATCCTATTAGACATACTCACAAGGCTTTTTCTTTTCTAATTTATCTAATTCAAAATCTCTTAGGTTCCATAATTTGACTTAATTTTAGCCCAATTCCGATTTTTCAGGTCTGTACAATAAAATTACTAATTTTTCCCATTTTTCTATATTAGTATTCGTTCAACATATAATTTTTATAAAGTAATCCTTAATAATTTATAAGGATTTTCTTCCTTAATTAGCTTCTTTAAGCTTTAAAATAATTTCAAGGAAAATTATGACCTCTAACTATTTTTCCTGAAAGTTTTGGTAAAAATAGGCCTTTAAATCCCAAAATTAACTTTCCAATTATTCAATTTACTTTTTGAGGAAATTAAACCTTTTAATAAATTCCGGGATGTTACAAATACACTGTTAACTCTTTGAAATTTTTAATATTCTAGCACATTTTCTTTTCTTTTTAACTACTTTTGGATTCAAATTGAGTATAGAAAGAGTTAATAGAAGAAAATTTATATATCAAAGTAACAAGCCAAATTAAGTTGAAGAAATTCTTTTGTATAACCATATATTTGTGTGCTTTATTTCAAAGGAAAGTGAGAACTTATATATCCTCTCTTTTGTAGGAGGATAGAGACAAATTGGGAAGCTTTTAAAGGACTTGAGAACAAAGTTTGTAGCAGCAAAAATCAAAGAAAACTCATGAGCTAGGAAGAAAGTTGTTGTGTTGTTGGCTTCAACCAACAATAAATTTGCTGAAGCAAGCAAGATTTAATAAGGAAGAAGCTTAATATGTCATATGCCTTAGCCAACGACATGTGTGCTGAAGCCAACGAGGATATGAACTTACTATGTCATATGCTTCAACCAACGACGTGTGTGACAAAGCCAACGACAAAAGTATAGCTATGCATTTTACTTGCTAAAACTAATTCCTAGGGTTTTTATTGAAGGAATGAGCCGAAAATTATTCATTCTACACTTGGATGAATTTGGAGCAAGGAGACACCTTAGAGAGGAGCTTTTGGAGAGTTTTGTAGTTTAGGTGGTGGTTTCAAGAAAGATTTTGTGACTTCTATCTTAATTTCATTGCTTTTCTTCTCTTCTCTTTTTTCTATCATTTATTTAGTTGTCATGCTTAGTTTTTATAGCCATTTGAACAAGAGTAGCTAAGCATTTTTCTTCTACTTTGAACCTCTATAAGGGTTGAGACTTTGTTATTCTCCCTTTTCTAGCATTTAATAAAGTATTTTGTGTTGATTTTATTCTTTGCTTTATGCCTCTAAGTGCTTGATCACCACTTAGTTGATTTGTTGAATTAGATGATACTTGAGAGAGATTATCTTGTTTAAAGAACTTGGATGAAGCCATACTAGTCTTGATAAACTTTTACTTTGTTTATTCCAATTTAGTTTGTTTTGAACCAAAATTATTCTTTCAAATTGAAATCCTTCAAATGACTTTGCCCATCCTAATTAATAGCACAATTGCATTAATTAGCCCACTTTTTCCTTAATCCTCGTGGGAATGACAACTTTTTATACTACTTGTGACACGTATACTTGCGGTAGAAAAGAGGCGAACATACACTCAACTCTAATAATAGAAGAGAGGCAGAATTTAAGAGGTCTGTTGGTATGAGAATTGGGAAATGCCAATCTAATCAAGAGCCATTTCTCTCCCTTATAACTGCTTCAGGTAGGTCAATTTTCCCATGATGTAATATGCATAATTTCTCTTCTTCCAAAGGGTATGGAGCAAGCAAATTACATAGCAAAAAATTAAATGCAAGTTATGTTGATGGTGATCCATCTGTAGATTTCGAAGCCATATTGTAACACTACTCACTAAGGTCACTTATCAGAGCATTTTAGCCATTGTAGAACCACATGTGACTCAAAAGTACCCTTAATTAAGCTAGAAACTTAAAATTCTTTCTCTCAGATTGGTACCAGGAGATAATGAATTTTCTTAAAACCTTGGAAATTCACAACTAATTCAATATATCTCCAAACTTAGTGGTTCAAAGCTCTATTTTTAGCTCATGGAAAGGTATTCAATATAAAAATAAGACCTGGGTAAACTACTATTTGATTTAGTCCAAAAACTCTCATATCTAAAATATGTATAGTGATAGTCACAACAGTTCTCAATTTTCCTGGGTCAACTTTGAAAATTCATATATTTTTATGCACACATCAAGAAATTATGAATTATGACTTTGTTTAAAGCTTTGAATGTGTACTATGTTCTTGCAAAATTTCTTAATATAACTCTCTGTTTTGCCCTGTGTCTAAGCACTCACAATTTCGTGGCTCATACAAGTATAGACTAGCTTTCTATTAACTACTTTCATGCACATTTGTCATGTTTTTCACATGGAACTTACCTTGGGCTTGAGAACAACCCTCCTTCTCCTCCTTATGGAGGATAGATATAATCCTTAGTATGTATTTAATTTACATAACCATGTATAAATCATAATAGCCACATAACACAACAATAAATGTAACAGGCATAACACAACTATGTTTCCACAAGCCTCCACTTCTTCTAATCCTCCACTAGCTTCTCCTTTTCAATAGATAAACTTGCACTAATATTGGTACATGGGAGAAAAGGGTAAGATTCGGGGGAATCTCAATACAAAACATGAACTCAATATATAATGTGCAATTGTAATAAACAAGGCATGTAAATTGCCAATATAAGAATAACACCTTACAAGCATATACAAATGGCTATAGCACAAACTCAAGTAAGGATATTACATGTTCAAAAACATACATGAAAAATAAACATGCAATCAACCAAGCACAAACTATATAAAAGTAAGTTTTGCTACTTTTTGCTTCTTCCCAAGTTACCTCCTTTTACTTGAACTTCTTTGGTTTTGCTTCACCCTTTGCTTGATAGTGGTTTCCAAATCCTATTAATTATTCATGTGGAGCTTTAATTAATACTTAAACCTTAGTGCATAATCATTGCATAATAAATCTCTCCCTATGATCTCAACTCTTCTTGGCCAAAACATATACACATAGGTTGATAAAGCTCTATTTTTGTAAATCTTGCTTTTAAACATGTACTCTTGACATCTTCCTACATCATTGATAATCTTTTATACTTATTTAATTATGTATCTTCTAAGACCTATTGAATGTCTAGTTGCCTCTATACTTTAGACATCCAATTTAATACACTAGCTCTCCAAACTTATCCCCAAAACTCTTAAACACATTACTATTTTCAATTTTTTTAAAAATATGGTCATTTTCGAACTTACCCCAAATTATATCTCTAATTTTCGAGGAACTTTGAAAAATCACAACTTAAGCTAGGGAACTCTAAATGAAGTGATTCAAGTTTTTATTTAAAGCTCTTTCAATCCTCTACAAAAGAAAAATAACATCCAGCATTAAATAGCATGCATACTAACTGTTCCTTTGGTGAGATGGGATATTCCAGTTTTCCTACCCAAATTTTAAAAATTTATAACTTACAATATACACATCCAATTTTTGTGTTCTAGTACTTAATTTAAAGCTTTGTAAGTCTATTTTAAAGAAAAAGTAACCACAATGACATATTACAAAATTAACCTCACATAATTTACATAATTGCTCGCTGCTTAAAATCTGGAAAATAGAATTTTCCCAGTTTTCTGTCCAAAATTGCAAACATCATAACTTATGTTCTAGATATCCAATTAATGTGTTCTAGAACTGATTTTAAAGCTTAGGATGTATACTATCTTCATACAAAATTTCACAGACAAAGAATGGCCCTATCAAAACCTCACTCGAATTTGACTGCCTCTCATACTCTCCATAATCGACACTCTGCCATATAACCTCAAGAACACCACATATCTCTTCTTAATATGAGTTCTTATTAGTTTTATCTTTCGAAAAACATGTTTAAATCTTTAAAACTCAAAGAAAATGAACCACAATCACCCAAAAACTCAACCTTTAGCTTCAGACTTTACATGGATGTGCATTATGTTTTTCAGTTTGGAAGAACAAGAAAAAGAGTACATGCAAGTTCAAATTCATGCCTAAAACTCTAGGATTTTGACACCTGTAAACCCTTAATGCATGCTTTATTTCGGTGATTAAATCATAGAACCAAAAACCTCATAATCACACCCCAAAATTGACATTCATGTGCTCATTCTTATCTTGCCTGGTGACAGCGACCTCCTTACAAGTATGTCCAACTTCCAGCATGAATTTAACATCAAGAAAATCACGAATCAACCCAAATGAAGTTAGAAAAGGGTGTAGAAGGTTTACCTAAACAAGATTCTATGGTTGCATGCGATCTCTGTGTAATATCCTGAATTTTGGGACTAGAGGCATAAGATTAAGCCTGGATTAAGTGGACTGCTAGACCCTGGTTTAGCAAATGTCCCTATGAGGCATGTTTAAATTCCCAAAAATTTCTTTATATCATTGTATATTAAAAATAATTATATTGGTGAGCTAAAGAGCTCGGGAAATAACAAAACGAAGTGATTAGAAGTCACACATAATATAGTAAAGTGGAACACAAAGTAATTTTGCCACCGTTGAAATCCCCGGTGTGGCAGTGGTGATTGTGTGACCTCTTTCGATGGGTAAATGATGGTAAAAAGTTATGAAAATTTCTAGAATAAAAGCAGACTTATCAAGATTTAATTTGATAGGTCATATAAGTTATTTGGAGTTGTATACAAAGAGAAATGAATTTTTGAAATTAGCCCAGTGAAATTAATTATTTTCTGGGACAACATTCAAAGATTAAAATTTTGGAAAGAGTGAGCTTCCCATTGGCCAAAGTTTATATTTTTTCTTAAAACTAAACTCAATAATGGTCGCATATCCTTTAGAATAACTCCAATTGGACATTTGTACAATTAGATATGAATTTTCAAAGTTTAATGAAAATTCTGCCAGATTATGTATTATGTGTGAAAATTGATTTTTGGACCAATCATAGGCTGACACATGGCAAACCAATTTAACCACCCATTTAATGGATAATCCCTCATCTCCTTCCTCATATTCCCGTGCAGAAAATCAGAATGAGAGAGAGAGCATATTAGAACGAAAATGGAGGAGGATGAGAGAGGAAGTTCTAACCTCCGAAACACTGTCAAATCGGCATCCTCTCTCGAAGTGTCCTTCATGAACGTTCCTCTACTCATCGAGAGCTTTATTCATACGATTTTGGATTTTCATTTGGAGGTGGTTGGTACCATCTCACCGGCCGGAGTGTTACCAAAATTCTGAACTGTTTGCGGAAACGAGTAGAGGTAAGCGTAAGCTTCCTTTTTAACCAATTGATTTGTTGTTTGGATGAGTAAATTGGAAGTGGGGTACTATTCATAGCTGGTTTTAAAGGATGTTTTAATATCTAAATGATGTCCAATGAGTGTTTAAATACCTAATCACTTGATTAGGAGTAGCAAGGAAGTGATTAGGTAAGAGAAAACGAAGAAACAACAAACTTTTTTGGAGAATCTTAATTGCATGCCTGTTCTGTGATGTGATGAAGCTGATGGAATTTGGCCATTTTGATGCTTCCATTAGCTTTAGAAGGTGAAATTGTGTAGGTATACAAGTGTTCATGATTTTTGGATGCTTGTGTATGAATTTGGAAATTTATGAAATAGGGTTGTTCATGTTGTTGATTCTGCCCTGTTTGAACAGTGACATTGTTTGAGCTGTTTTATATAGTAAATCTTGTCCGAAAATTCTGAAATTTTTCAGGCTTAAATTAGACATGTATAGCTTTACTTTTGTGGATATTTTGTAATTTTTTGACAAGTATGCTTGGAGATATGAATTTTTGAAGTTGTGCCCTGTTTCTGGAATGAAATATGGAACAGTGCATGTTTTCCGAATTTTTGGGAAAATTATGACAATAATAGTTATACTAAAGTATTTTTATATAAATATAAACTTAAAGGGATTCAAATATAATTTTTAACCACCTCAATTGGAGTTCTATAGAATTAATTGTAATTTTTCAAAGTTTGGTGAAAAATCTGTCAGCTTTATGTCTTATGGAAAATTAAGACTTAAGGGCACCAATGTAATTGGTATGAACTATAAAGGTGAAAGTAAGCCTTTCGGACTAATGTAAGCCATTGGGCATTCACTTTTCATAGCTCTACTGATGTTATCACTTACCTAGGGCCATGAAGTGACAAAGAAGAAGCAATGGTTGGCGGATCAAGAGACAAGAAGAGAAGGACATAAAGTTTGATAGGTAGTGAATTTACCTTTTCTGCATGTATGTGATATGTATGTCTTGCATTGATTATGTGATTGTTTTTCCTATTTGTGTGGAACATGTATGATTAGTTGAAGCTCTGTTATATTTGTGCAATGGCCATATGTATGTCATAACATCGAGCATGCAGTATGTCATTATGTTGGCATGAAATAGTGTAGGCAAACATGTCATGCATTCATATATATCTGGCATGCATAATGATAATGTTTGCTACTGAGATTCTCTCGAATCTCACTCCTCCCAACCAACCATTTAGACAGGTGAAGAGTGCAGGAAGATATGCATCGAAGGAGATATAAAGGTGAAGTGAAGATCGTAGTGTAAGGCACTACTATTTGTATTTGATGTAAGAGTGTGGTGGTTATGTGTAATTATACATTTGATGTATAAGTGGCTATTGAAAATAAGGTATTACACTCTGGCCTCTCACTCTCTCAGCCTCCTCTGGGTCTCTCCCTCTTTCTCTCTCTTTCTCTCTTTTCTTTTCTTGTTTTAGATGCAAAATGAAGAGTGAGGGAGGCTGCTGAGTGTTTTATTTGTGTTTGAAGGTGTGTGAGCATGTGAGTGAGTGGTGTATGTGTGTGTCTGTTTGAGTGTGCGCGTTTATCCGTTGGTCTTACTCACAAGACTTTAATTATCCTAATTTTTCTAAACTAAAATCACTTAAATCTAACTCTAAATTTTCTTGATCATTGGTAGCGCGTTTGGTTTTCATAATTTGGCTTAATCTTTAGCCCAATTCCAATTTTGAGTCTGTGTAATAAAATTACTAATTTTCCCCTTTCTTTATCGGTGCTAACTTACCATATAAATTCCATAAATTAATCCTTAATACTTTATAAGGATTTTCTTCCTCAATTTTCAAAGCCCATAAATAATTTTAATAATTATCTTAAGCATTTTCCTGATGATTTGCTTAAGACACTTGGCTCAACTGGGCTTAATAATCTACTTGATTTATATTATTTTTTTCAACTTCTAGGCCCAAAATTTGGGATGTTACACATATTTTCAAATCGGCCAAATCATAGTTTGGAATGTGAACATTAAGCAAGCCAAATCATATAGCCCTTGTGCAGGGGTAAGAGAAAAAAGTATGAGCCAAAGAGTCTTCACTATCACAGGCAAATTGAAAATATTCAGATATATGCATATGGTGATGGCAAAGAATATCCCCTAAGGGCAAAGCACTGTATCATTTCCATAAATGACGGATGAACTTTTGAGGTAGAGAAGCTTGCCATATAATTTTCCAGAAAGAGCTGTCAGGAGAATTTGGTGATTGATCGACCTGAGAAAGAAGTCGGAAGCCATCCCTAAAAGAATGAAGTCCGTTGCGGCTACCCTTTCAGATTAATTCATTAGGAGAGTTCATAAAAGATATAGGCAACTTTGATATTTCTAGAGCAATATCTGGCGGGTAAATTTCATATATCAATGGAAGATTCCATCTAATAGGATTCCAAGAGGATGGGACATGCATTAATAGATCAGCTACTCGATTAAGCAAGCCAACCGAGTTACTGCATGGGCCACCAATAAGGGTGGCTGAGAGAAATGGATAAACCAGAACCCACCTTCCATTTTAGATTGTCTATAAGGACATTTGCACAACTAGAGATGCCTTTAGAAATCCATGATGAATTGTAGAGAAGCTTAGTGATGGAGTCAGAATTACGATCAATATATTTGACTTTCAAAGTACTCCCAAGCAAGGAATTCGGATCAGATGAGATAATCCTCCATATTTGTTTTGCTAATAATGCCTGATTGACAATCTGAATGGGACGAAGCCCTTATCCTCCTTTATCGTTTGATTGGGGGGAAAAAATCCTTCCTTAGGAAGTGGATTTTCCTTTTGTCACCACTTAAGCCCCAGAAAAAATTAGTGCAACAAGAGTCAATATTATCACATACATACATATTGAGGAAGGCTGATGCAAGACAAGACATGAATATTCACATTAGCTAAAATTGATTTAATTAAGGTTAGGCGAGAGGCTTGAGATAGAAGTTTAACCTGCCATGCACTCGTCCTCTTTTCGACAGAAGTGATAACCTGCTTATATATGACTGACCTACTTCTTCTTGGATCAACCCATGTGCCCAAATATTTTCCAAGTTTGTCATCAAAGTGTAACTCAAGAATTTGGAGAAAGCTAACTTTTAGGGGTATGGAATATTAAGGCTGAAGACCAAGAAAGACTTGGATCTATTGCAGTTTTGACCAGACCATTAGGCATACATATCCAAAACTATCTTAACAAAACAAAGGTTAGATTGGTTGCATTCAAAAAAGAAAAGGGAATCATCAACATATAGCAAATGAGAAATTGCATGGGCATTTTGGCAAATTTTAATTCTTTTTCAAAAGCCAGATGATTCCAATTTAGCAATCATACATGAGAGGATATTAGCAGTCAGAATGTACAAGTAGGGTGATAAAGGATCACCTTGTTAAATCCCTCTATTTGGTAGAAGAACCTTTGTTAGCTTGTCATTAAATTGTATTTGATATTGGGCTGTAGAAAGGTATTGGAAAATCATATTGACCCATTTAGTCAGGAAATTCATTCTTTGCATAAAAGCAGCAACAAAATGCCAAGAGAGCTTATTAAAGGCCTTTGAGAAATCAACCTTTAGGGACGCGATCTTTTTCCAACCTGATCTGGAGGAGTGAATTTGAGACATGACATCTGAAGCCAATAGAATTTTATCAGAGATTAATCTCCCTTCAAGAAAAGCTCATTGATTTGGACAGATAAGTGTTGGAAGGATTGATTTAAGCATGTTGCTGAGAACCTTCAATATGATTTTGTATGCTATAGAACATAGACTGATTGGCCGAAAATATTTAAAATCCTGGGGTCTATCCATCCTAGGAATGATAATGATTACAGTTTTGTTCACAGATTTAAGCAAGTGTTTTGATCTCTAAAAATAATCCACCATGTTGAATACATCAATTCCAACCAGATCCTAGTGTTTTTTGGTAGAAATGAGCATGGAAACCATCTATTCCAGGGGCACTATCTTTTGGCTGATCAAAAGCTGCATTCTTGACTTCAGAAATAGACAAAAGGAGCCAATAAGGAAGAAATCTCTTCCTCATACCGAGAGAGGACATGTAAGTGATCAAGGCCTTGAGATATATCACAACAGAATGAGAATGTATGTAATTCTCACAACGAATAAAACACAACTAACAGAATTAGCTAAGTTATGGTTCACAAGTGACAACTATAACGAAATTTTATGATTAGGTTTGAGTAGTTATGCAATACGTAGCTTAATTGTAAATAGAAATATAATTCTTTTCTCAAGCAGAAGTCAAATATGGTCATCGATTAAATAAATAAATCTTTCTGGTAAAGAGAGTCGGTCCCACTTAATATTTTTAAAAACTGATTTTGCACCAGAAAAATACCAATGTATTATACCACTAGTCTTTTATATAAGATCTAGATTAGATAGACCAAACGACTTCCACAAATGATTAATAGTATTGATATTAATTCAAATGGGAGTGAAGTCATCAAAGAATGTCACTCATTCAAAAAGTCAAGTCAATGTTACCTTCTTTTTTTTTTTTTTTTTTTTTTTTGCTATTGACCTCTTGACCGTATCCTCTATCTGTTCAACCTTTTTACAAATGCCAATAAATGGGCCTAATAGGCCCAACCCAAAAAGGTTAGTCTAACACAAGCATTGACCAGACAAAACCATTTTTTGAATGGGTTATTGAAGAAATGGGCTTAAAGGCCCAACCCTGGCCTAATTCAAATAGGCCATCACTCGTCTACAGAATTGAGAGCTAATAAATTAAGTCTCAAATTCCAAGTTAAATAATTAATAGTTATAAATATTAAAAACTAGTTAAGTTAATTATGTGTTACAACCATGCGTTGGTTTCTATACAGTACTCTTCGAATAATTTACATTGAAAATTACCTTCACCAATGAAAATATTTTAGTATGTGCAATCAATGAGATTGTTTGAGAAAACAATTACAAATTTATAAAGAAAAGTATATTAAGGTTTTATATTTATTACTAAAGTAAACTCTCAACTAAATTTTATACTATCATGATCCTTTTTATAAGAAAAGATTTTTTTTATCCTCATAAGGTACAATATCTATAAAAAAGGAATAAAGTTGAATAGATACTAAATTATAAGACAATTAATTATATTTTAAGATTTTTCATAGTTTGGGTAAAGCAGCTTATAGAGCATTGTATGTCATTTACAAGTTAGAAAGAACCAATAATTATCTGTATGCCCACGTACTTCTTAGTGTTTTTTTTAATGGCAAATTATTGGGGTCTATTTTTTTTTTTTAATAAAATGCTGAATGGTAATAATAACAAAAGTTAAATTATCGGGGTCTTATCACTTGTCAAGAAGGTTATTACAATTATTTTCATCCAATATGATACTATAGAAGTAAGAACTTTTCTATTTGAAATTGCTCTAAAATTACTTAAACATTTTTTGTTCAATAGCTGCAATAGTTAAGTTTTATATGATGAATGTCGGTGTACTTTCCAGTTGAGATATTAAATCACGCTAAATAATGTGAGAATCACCTTCCGTTTATAATGTTAATTTGAGGCTTAATTCGGTAATTAACAATTACGCAGTACATAAAGCTGATTGCCCAAAAAGAAAAATTAAAGTGTCATCACCACAGCACAAAACAATTCATACACTTCAGTACAAAAGCATGGCAGATTAGCAGCAACAAATGAGTTTGATAGAACACAAGTTCTTCACTTCAGGCAAATTGGGATACTGTTCTTTACTGCTCTTTCGATTCTAAATGTAGGACCTAATTTGCATCGGAGGTAGTATGTCCAAAGCGTCTGTCAGAAAGTGAATAGATAAGTCCAAAAGCCTTCAACATACATCCTTCTTCAAACTCCTTGTTTTTGTTTGAGTGAATTCCGGCCGGCCTGAGAAACATTGCATAATGCATACTTAAGAGTACGAATGAGTACTATATTGTGACAGTTCCTTAAGATTACAGAAAAAAATACAAACCTCCAATAATAATGAAGTTCAAGCTTTGAAGTTGTTCAATAATCCGACTCCTCCCAAGATGGCTTTACAGCTCAGAAGATCACTTGTTTGATGAAAATGGCATTAGAACTCCAACTTGAAATCTGGATTCAGTGCTTCCTTCTCGTCACATAGAGACCAGACATCGCATGATTGAAAGGAATCTGAATATGAATTAAGGCAAAGAATATCAGTAACAAGCATTATTGTGTCGGTAAGATTAATCAGTTACCATTGTACTCATCATTAACTGTCTAATTGAGATTTGATTATTTCATTAACAAGGAGAATGAAAGATCATGTATGAGGACTATGATACCAAAGTTGGAGGTGGGTGTCTGGGTGACAGGTCCTTCAAGCACAAGTTCTTAATTTCCTTTTGAGGAAAGAAAACCGCCACTTCTATAAGTTCATCCCTATTCCATGAACAAAAGGAAAAAAATGCACATCACCACTTAAATAAGACAGGAGGAAATACCATAGTTGCTTGTGTTGTCTTCTGCCGACCCCACCTAGTAGGATAAAGGCTTTGTTGTTGTTGTTGCTGCTGCTACTGCTTGTGTTGTCTTCTATGTGCAATATACATATATAGCATTTAGACTACAGTTTCCTTGACTTGTACATTAGAAAAGTGTCCATGGAATACAATTATGAACTATACAAGGTTAGCAGAAATCTTCATTTAGACACACAGAAAAAGAAGGAAAACCTGTCAGATATATTCTCCAAAAGGGTATCAATGACTTCGCTGAATTCTCTTACTTGAAATCGTAATGGAGGGTAGGCGTGAAATTTCCAGCCCGTGCAATGTTTACTTTGCCTTGAAACTAATTAATTCTGGGAATTTTGTGCGCCAGAAATGAAAGTGGAATCAAGCTATAGTGACAGAAATTGAGGATTATCTTCTTCTTCTTCTTCTTCTTTTTTTTTTTTTTTTTTTTTTTGGTTTTTTTCGCTTTCCTTGACAAATCAAAGAAGGAAAAACCAGAAGAAGAGTTACAGAGCTTTCAACCTGTCATTCTTCACTTATTTTTAAGTGAACCTTCTGACACCATGCTACGTAGAAACAAACTTACAATGAGTATAAGCGAATCCTATATATTATGGAAAACCAGATTAAACAAAACAAAAAAAAAAAAAAAATACAAACCTCCCTTCTTGACTTTGCTTCAACATTATTTGCTGATGCCAAGTTTGTTAGCTCTTCAACATATACCAGATAGATCGCAGTTTTCTTTATGATATATTCATGTGCAAAATTAACTATAACTTCCACCTCATTTTCAGGCTCCAAATTAGTGCAACTGAGACCACTCTTCCTTTTCGCATCAAGTATCTAACTGGAATTGAGGATTCTCCTCTATTTACTTTCCTCAACAAATAATAAAAAATAAAAAAGTGAAAAAGTGAAAGCCTTTGAGCTCTCACCTTCACTGGTTGTTTAAGAAACAACCATCACATCGTACTTAGAATAAGTAGAAGTGAATCCTGTTAATCAAAAAAAAGAAACAAAAAAACAGAGGATAGGTCAATCCTATATTGTAACAACCCCAATTAACTAAAAGCTTCACAAACAATACCTCTGTGCTTATCCTTTAACCTAGCTCGGTGATGCTCAGATCGTTAGTTTCGTCAACATATATAAGATATATTGCGGTCTTCTTCATACTATATCTATGCGCAAATTCAACTTTAACTTTCATGTCATCTCCAGGCTCCAAATTAGATATTATGTTCTGCCATTCTTTATCTGTAGAGGTGGTTCCAGCATCTCGCTTGTAGAAATCCATGGTAGCTTTGGTGAAATTCTTTATCATAATCCCGATGGGATACACAGATGCCATGCTATCTTGAAGAGAAGAATAGATAACATAGAGGACAACTCCTTTTAAGTGACGGCCAACAACTTCAGGAACTTTAAATGATACTGAAGATCCTTCATTTACAAAAACTAACCAATCTGGATAATTGTCTATAGGAAGAGAAAAGTCAAGTCGATCATCATTCCATCCCTATTCCATGAACACAAGAGAAGAATCACATTTGAGAACACAGGAAATATTCCACTAAAGATAACAATATTTAACATTTGGCATATGTGTTTGATAATGTGACAAAAGGTCAATATAGTGTTTGTATAAACACATTTTCGCACACAAGAAATGACACTGTTGAAAGTATATATAATGTACATTATTATTCACAGATAGGAGAAAAGATAAATCAAATTGCATTGGACATTTAGTTATTTAATATATATTTCTGTCAAGATTTATTAACTATTTAAACATGATTAACAAATATGTTCTTCACAAATTCAGAAAAAAATGGTATTCATGGTAGTAGAGGGATAAAGAGAATAACCTGTGAAATACTCTTCAGAAGTGAATCAGCAACTTTGTTGGAGCAGCCAACATGAATAGTTAGAGAACTCGTAAAAGTTTCTAACCTTTTGGTGGGAATTTGCCCAGGACATTCAGTTAATGTTGGAGCTTTTTGACATAAAGCGTGAGCTGTGCTTGGCCTTGATTCAAAACGTTCAATGCATATATTCCTAACCAAAGATGGTAAGATCTGAAATGCTCGAAACAAGGACTTTGAACGATGTGTTGGTGACATCCAAGACAAAACTAGAGACGGAAATACATCACGAGATAATCCTTCATAACCACATAAAGACACATATTTAATGCGTTTCAATCTCACTAACGAGAATGGCACTTGTGCTATAGCAGTTTGATTTGCAATCAAAGTTGTCAAAGATTCCATTTGCCCAATGTCTTCTTGTAGCTTTTCAATCTTTGAACAGCCACAAAGATTAAGGGTCTTTAAGGATCTCAATTTATATACACTTCTTGGCAGGTGTTTGAGGCTTTTGCAGTCCTTCAAATTTAACAAAATGATATATTTAAGAACACCAATGGAAGGGTGAATTATTGACAGATGAGGACAATCTTTGAGTACTAGCTTTTCAAGATATGGTAACTTTGAAAACTTTGGTGTTTTTGTCAAGTAATGAGAATGACTCAGATTAAGAATTTTCAACGCCTCCAACAGCTGTGCAAAGAGAATATTTTAACATTAATTACATAATAAAGGGAAAAAATAAAATAATCAGTCAAAATAAAACTACTGTCAGCATTGTCTAACTTTAAAAAATGATGGTGATTACCTGACATTTCTCCCATACTTTTGTGAGATTACTCCACTTTAAGTCAATGGCAACTGTTTTTTTTAGGCACAAGTTCATTGGCAAGTTCTCCAAGGTAAATCCATGCCAACGAAGCCATCTCAACTCTGTTGATAGATAATTATAGTCTCCAGCAAGTTGTACATGATTAAGCTGTAGCAAACAAAGCCTATTCATCTTCTTAAATGCTTTTGCATTGAAGGATACTGAATTGTTCTTTGACATGTTTAAAGCTAGTCCCTTGATAGCTTTTGTCCCCTGTTAAATAAAAAGAAGGGGGAAATAATGCCATATAAGTTAAAATTTATATCCTGTAAATGTGCCATAAGTGATAAAAGTTTCAACTTGTGTTGGAAACAAAAAGATAATCGAAGCATAATGAATGCTGAAAAGTATTGAATTTTAAATTCAAAAGCTTTGGGAAATAATGCAATTTAGTCATCAAGAGACATTCTTACAGTGCTATTTGTCAACACCCCCAGCACATCATCAAGACACCATAATCTTGTACGGTTCTCAGGCTCGTCCGGTGATTGCTCACGAATAATTTCTCTTCCCATGTCGCGTAATAAGTCATGCATTTCAAGCTTATTTTTGTTGCCAACCTTTACAAGACTCAACTCTATTAGACGATTAATTCCAATATCTGCATGAAGTCTACAACCATTTAATATTTGAATAGCATAGCTTTTGTCCTTTCCAACCAAAAAACAACATATGTCAAGGAATACATCTTTCTCTTTATTGTCGCTCAAACCATCATAACTTATTTTTAATTTTTCATATATTTGATCGTTTGGAATTTGATGTAATTTCTCCAAGGCACGTTTCCAAATAAGTATTTCTCTATCAAACAAGTAGGAGCCAAGAATTTCAAGAGCTAGCGGCAAGCCTCCAGAGTAAGAAACTACCCTTCTTGAAAGTTCTGTGAAATCTTGTTCAGGGGTCGCTTGTTTAAATGCATGCCAACTAAAAAGTTCAAGAGATTCATTGTCATCCAATTCTTTCATGGTGTATACATGAATTACTCTAAGGATCTTGAGCAAGCGTTCATCTCTAGTTGTAATGATGATTCTACTACCTTCACCAAACCATCCCCGACTTCCACATAATGCTTTGAGTTGCTCTTCATTGTTGACATCATCAAGTACAGCAAGTACTTTTTTCTTACAAAGCATTTCCTCAAGTAGAGTTTTCCCCATTTCTACATTTGGTAGTGCCCTCCTTGATTTTAAAATGTCTGAAATCAGTTGTTCTTGCAAATAAACTGGACCATTATCTTGCTTCCAAACTTCTCTAACATTTGCAAGAAAACATTTTCCTTCAAAACCTTGACCAACTTGATTGTAGATGGCTTTAGAAATTGTTGTCTTACCAATCCCCCCCATCCCCCAAATCCCTGCGATGATAACATCTTTTGATTTACTTCTTAGCAATTGGAGGATATCTTGCATACGAGACTTCAATCCCACTGGATGGTGAGCAACAAATAGACTTCTGTTGTCACCTAACTTCTTCGTGATAGTTTCAATGACTTCATCAATCAGCTCAGTTTCAGTTCTAACAACAATAAGAAGTTAAATAAATTATACCAAGAATCCTTAAAATGCTTTGCAAATAAAAATTGTCATAGAAACAAGTTTTTTTTTTTTTTTTTTTTGAGGAAACAGTTTTCAATGAAAATTGTATCACCAAAAGAAACATAAACATACTAAAAAAAACAGGAGTTTAATGATTCCAACGATAACCAAAGAAGTAAAATTGAAAGTACCTGTAGTTATGCATGTCCCACCCAGATAAATTGGCAACTTCTATGAGAGATCTCCTTGAATTAATTGTCCAGTTCTCCACTCCATTCCCTAAAGTTCTCTTGACAAGTCTTTCCCACGCTTTTCCAAAAGAATTTGTTTGTTTTCGAACTTCAGATGGTCGAACATCAAAAAATATAGGTAAAACCTCTTGATAGGTTGTTTTGTAACACTCCATGATTTTCTTTAATTCTTGCAAGCACCAACTAGAGGCAGCATAATTCTTTGATAATATAATTATTGAAATTTTGGAACTTTCAATTGCTTGCAGTAGTGAAGATGAAATGTGTTCTCCTCTTTCAATTCGTTCTTCATCCATGTAGATGTCAATACCTGCTTGCTTTAGAGCAGAGTAAAGATGAGTAGCAAAGGATTTGCGTGTATCTTC
Source organism: Albizia julibrissin (assembly GCA_037074505.1). Lineage (NCBI taxonomy): Eukaryota > Viridiplantae > Streptophyta > Magnoliopsida > Fabales > Fabaceae > Albizia > Albizia julibrissin. Next base: position 14,455,481 of record CM073481.1, on the reverse strand, counting down.
GCCTCTAAAACTCAAAAATACATCATAACTATATTTGAGCTTTGGCTTGTCAGGTCGACTTCTAACTATCTCTTGAAGCAAATCATGAACATAGAGCTTGTCATTTATCACCTTTACAAGGTTACGCTCAAAGATTACAGGCATTCCCACTTCCACTGGAAATCTTGAGCCTTTTAACAACTCTGTAACAGATTTTACTCTGACCCACATAAAAACAAGCTATATTAAAGAACAAATCTTTTTCTAAATCGGTTAGAAATTGAACCATGTTCATAAAGATTCGACAGGGTTTTACGTTGGCTGTCGGGGCCTAACACAACCCTCCTCCTTTACCCGGGCTTGGGACCGGCTATAAACATAGGCGGAGTTATTTGTGATCGTAAGGTACCTAATAAGGTAAAAGGAAAATTCTACCGCACTGCTATAAGACCAGCAATGCTATATGGTAGTGAATGTTGGGCTTTAAAGGGATATCATGAACATAAAATGGGGGTAGCTGAGATGAGGATGCTAAGATGGATGTGTGGCCATACAAGAAAGGACAAGATTCATAACACTCATATACGTGATTGTGTTGGAGTGGCCCCTATTGACGAAAAAATGGTAGAAAATCGTTTGAGATGGTTTGGACATGTTCAGCGAAGGCCATTGAGTGCTCCGGTGAGAAAGGTTGATCAAACAGAATGGAGTCCTGTCAAACGAGGTCGAGGAAGACCGAAACGAACGCTTAATGAGGTCATTGAGAGAGACCTTTTAATTAATAATATATCGAAATCTATGGTCTTTGATAGAGCACAATGGCGTCGTGCGATCCATGTAGCCGACCCCACCTAGTGGGATAAAGGCTTTGTTGTTGTTGTTGTTGTTGTTGTTGGTTAGAAATTGAACACCAATGTAGAGCTTTCTTTGTATTTGACCATAAGAAATTTGATCCAATTCAAGCAATACACCTTGCCACTCGGGTAATGTCCTATTATGCAAAAGACAGCCAATAACTTCAAGAAGCAATGGTAGTCCTTCACAAAAAGAAATGACTTTGTTTGAAAGATACTCAAAATCATCTGTTGGAGCAGATCTCTTAAATGCATGCCAACTGAATAGCTTAATGGACTCCTCACCATCTAACCTTTTCATTTCATATGATACATCAACAAAGTTTTTAAGGATATCCTTGTTCCTTGCAGTAATGAATATCAAACTCCCTCTCCCAAACCACCTTATATTTCCACACAATTCCATGAGCTGGAACCCACTATTTACATTATCAAGTACTACTAGGACTCTTTTTCCATGGAGTACTTTCATCATTTGTTCATGCATCTCTAGGACATCTTCTTTCTCATCGATTTCAACTTCAGAAAGATCTGAAATAAGCTGCTTTTTGAGAGCTCTACCATTACGATTATCCCATACATCCTTGATATTTGTAAGGAAGCTTTTGCCCTCAAAATTACTACCAATTTCATCATACAAAGCTTTCACAATTGTAGTTTTACCAACACCTCCATCACCCCAGATTCCAACTATGAACCTATCTTCTGAAGTAATGTGTTTCTGCCGCAAAATCTCAAGCAATTCCTTAAGACGACTTTGTAACCCTGCTTGATGGTGCTGAAGATCGTGAAACAATTCCTCATCAAACAAGTATTTGTCTAACTTGTCAATCTTTGCAATAAGATTGCTGATTTTATCCCTGTCATAGTTAAGATTATAATTAAAAGCAACAGCTATGTCCCATGATTTGTGTGTGTGAGAGAATTCTTCATCTCTTATATATTTGATTTCCCTTCTTAAGAAGGTTTTTCTCTCCAGTGAAAGCTTTTTTGACCATCTACCTAAAAAATCTACTGATAACTGATAAGTGAGAGTTAAGGTTGCCTAATATTCTCTTCGGTCTTAATTATAAGCAAAAACTGCCCATTTTTAAGTGTAACCAATGATGTTTCCAAAATTACAAGAGAGTACTTGAAATTGTTATAATAAATGACCACCATTTGCTTTTGAGGAAAAAATTCAACTTCAAACATAATTAAAAAGAACTTGTAAATTTTAATCGTACTATAAAAATTACCATTTTTGGTACAAACAATATCTTTTTAATTAAATTAAGATTTCTTGTAACACACTTGTTCAGATAGAATTTCTCTTAGTGACTTGCTTGACTAAATGTAGTATTCAAAAAGTGTGAGAGAATAATTCCTATGAAGTCTGCAAAAAGCTTTCACAATTGTAGTTTTATATATTTGATTTCCTTTCTTAAGAAGGTTTCCCTGTCCAGAAAAAATCTTTTCTAACCATATTTTTAAAAAGATCTACTAATAAGTGAGAATTAAGGTGGCTTCCTTTGGGTCTTAATTATAAGCAAAACCTACCCAATATTAAGTGCAATCAATGATGTTTCCAATAGCATTCCCATTCAAAATCACAAGAGCGTTTGAGGAAAAAATTCAATTTCAAACCTGACTAAAAAGAGTAATTTACCAATTTTAATCGTACTCCTTTAAAAATTATAATTTTTAGTACAAAACAAAATCTTTTTTCAATCAAATTAAGATTTATTGTAACACACTTGTTGAGATAGAATTTCTCTTAGTAACTTGCTTAACTAAAAAAGTGAGAGATCAATAACTAGGAAGTCTGTCAAAAGCATACAGTGAAAGAGCAACTTAAGAAAGGAATAGTTAAATTACCCCAAATCAGATAACGAATCAGTTTCAGCAATGGCTCTTGCGGAATTCAAAAGCGAAGCAGCTTCAGCGATGAATCCTCCAAAGTCCAAATCGAAATCCAAATTCAAAGTATCTAATCTTTTCGGATCCATGCCTTCCAACTGCTCACGCACTTGCTCCTCGCTTAATCCACAGAATACAGGCGACACTTTCATATTCGTAATTTTTTGACACCACCTTATATTCATAAGCCTCTTCAGAAATATGTCAGACTCAATGAATTCTGGTGTAAAAACAACCACAATCATTCTGCACTTGACTATCTCGTACATGAGAAACACTTCCATCTGATCATCAATCAAAGGTTTGATTCCAACATCTCTTATGTTTTTTTCTAAGTAGGCTTTCGCATCATGTTTGGGATGGCTGATAGTTAAGAAGACGTCGTACTCAAAAGAGAATTCCGAATTAGAGGATGAAGAAGCGAAAAAAGACATTGTTGATTGCAAGAGGGAGAAGCCAAGAACAAGATTCAGCTGTGTACTGATAGCATAAAAGCGAGTAATCGATCGATTCCTTCAATTTCTGCTATCTGCGCAATTTCCTCGAAATTTCAACTGAACTAAGTTGCTAACCTTAGAGGTTAAAATTGATACGCGAAATTTCTTTCCTCTTCGGGCGTCAACGCTTGAGTCTTTTTGCAATGGAGAGAACTTTCTTTCATCTTTCCGCGTCAATGCAGTAGTATATCGTTGCCGGGGAGCGAAATTTCTGATGAGAAGAAAAAGAGGAACATATGTTGGTAAGTCAAACATTTCTCTCTCCTAGTCAACGGATCATGAGCTCCCTACGGTGGTGTGTAGTCTTGCCTGGGCGGTTCCATGAAAAAGCAATGAACCACAAAAGCACAAATCAGCTAGTAGGTGGCCGCTGGATGGGTGATCGGCTAGTAGCTGGCGACAATAATTCTATCATTCAATGGCATAATAATTAAAAAAAATTTCAGTATTTAAAATTATAAATTATATTTTAATAAAAATGAAAAGGGTGGTTTACAAGCAATAAGAAAGTGATTCAATAACCAAAAAAAAATTAAATTACTAACAATAATAGTCTAGCACATTTAATAAATAGTTGGGTCCCTTAAATATGATGTTTTTGGTTTGAATTAGGCCGTGTGTATGGAAATAGCTTTGTTGGGAAAGGCAAAACCCACTTTAGTGAACTTTACGCCTCGGGAGAATTAGTCTTTAATTATCGGCTGGAAGATACTACCTGGATTCTTAAAAAAACTCACAACTGAGTCCCCATTACATGCTCAATAGATCTATTATGAGCTCATCCCGCAAAAAGATGTTTGACTAATGAGCATGTAAACTCATAGATTTGCTAAGCATGTAATGCAGACTCCAATTGAGCATATATAATGATAACTTCAGTGCAGGAAATGACAGCTGAAGGACAATAAGGTGAGAGAAGAGACTTGCGTATTAGGGTGGACCCACCTTTGGATTCGGATCAAAGTTCCAATGCTCAATTACTCGAACATAATAATGCTCACGTAATTATTTGATTACTAGATCCTAATTAGAATTGATACAGCAGATGATAAGAACAAGAAAGAAGGTAGGAGAGAAGAGAAATTGTTAGATAGCTCAATGGTCAGGGTGAGGTTCAATTAAGAGAGGCACATCCTATTTATAGAGGTCTAAAGAGACCACTAATTAGGAAGTTATGTGTACTCCTATTTGCTCTCGAAGTAATAATTAGGAAATTAATTCTTAATAAATTTCCTAATATACAATTGCTTATTTATCAATTAATAAATCCATAATTAATACTGATTTATTTCTTATTTGATAATGCTGCTTGTTTCATAATAAAAAATAGTCTGGCCCATCAAAGGCAGACCTGGACCCAAAGTCTAATAACAGCATGTTCATGTTATTCGCCTGTCATTAAGATTTTTTGGTTATTACATCCATGAGCTCAATAATTTTTTTTTAAAAAATTACATCAAACTTTAAACATTTAAAAAAATGTAATTAATGTTTTACTCGAGGATTTTTAATAAAAACCACTTGTTTCTTATAAGAAAAGTGTCTTATGTTAAGATTTAAGAATGAGAGGGCATAAGATATAGTTTTTTTTGTTAGCCTAATCTTTTTATTTATAAGATACATTTAAAGGATGTATGAAACTTTAAATAATCATTTTTATTTTTGCCTCATTAATTATATGTCATGTCTCTAGCTATATTAATTATCTCTCAATGTTTTTTCCCCTACTTATTCCCCCTTATTTACAGTCCCTCCATGAACAAAAGTATTTTTTATGTTATTGTCTTTAATCATCTTTAACTAACTTCTATATTTTCATAGTTTCGATTCTTTATATGTTACATATATAATTGAAGGAGGAAATTATAATGATGTAATTTAGTCAATAAGGGGATATGATGAGGGGTTAATTTCAGCGAGGTGCAGTTATAAACTTCTGGAAGCTTTTTCTTTTTCTTTTTTCTTTTTGCCGATATGAGTCAAATGCATCAATGAATAAAATGATTTTACATCAGAAGTCTACAATCATACATGGGCAAGATTGCAAATCAATGTAAATTTGTAAGGAAATAAAACTAGTAAGCAAGACTTTCTTGAATTTAAAATATTTAATAAAAAAAATACATCCCTGTACAGAATATTGGCATGGTTGAGCTTTGTTCCTTCTTCTGGCAGAATTCTCTTTTTGATGCAGATCAGACTAAGCTTGTTTGTTGTATGGTTGAAAAAAGGACAATTGATAATCTAACTGAGAGTTGCTCTGAAGCATTGCAATGAAATGTATGGCTTGGCTGAAATGTTTTTTTCCATATGGAAGATTGAATAGACTGTCTCTGATAACATATCTAGGATTAACAAACTGTTGTTGTTGATTTTCTATATTTCTCCATAAAAACGATCCAGCATCAATATTGTTAATACGTATGTTTTACTAAATAATAATATATTATTAATTTAATTAACATTTTTAATCTTCATAAATTAATTAACTAAGTCTTAGTGAGTAGCGTCATTTTGAATGTTTTCTAGAAAAGAATCATCCAATTTTTATTATAAAAAGCTTAAAGGTCAAAATTTGTCATTCATTTGGGTGAGAAAAAGGTCTTCAATTTTCAGATCTTAAGCAAATATTGAGTCTTAAAGTAACGGTAAAGTTACTATCATATGATTTAGAGGTCACAGGATTGCAGGGTTAGGATGTAAGGTTATATATATTTGACCTTCTTCAAATCCACTGGTGGGAGTATGGCCTTTTTCAAAATTCAAAACCTCCATCAATCATCATGTCCTCTAAAATTATAACTTTAAAATGTGAACTAGATGACAAAATTCATAGAATTTTTATGACTAACTTGAATATACTTAAATATATGGAACCAAAGATTTCATATACTTAGTTCTAAATTGCTTTGAGATTTCATATACTTAAATACATGGAACCACCAGTTTAGCTATTAAAAAAAAAAAATCTAATACAAAGAACCTTACGAACTATCAATTGTCCACTTCATCGCGTTAAATTATTTATTTATTTGTTCATTATTTTCTTGATAAATATATATCCATAATTAATTATCACAATGAAACCATTTCAAGTTTTTTGATCCTGATATATATATATATATATAACTAATTTTTGACAAAAAAGACAAATATAACTAATACTTCATCTTATCTTTATTACTATACCTAATAACAATTTTATATAAATTAATTATTTCTTGTAAAATATCAATATTACCCCACAAGTTTGTTTAATTAGTTCACAATTTTTATAGTTAGTTAGAATGGTTTAGGGGTAAAAATGCTCATATGCTTTTTTCAAATGGACGCCCAGCAAGAAATACTTTTGTTGGATGTAAAAATGCCCATAAACTTCTCAAAATGGGGTAAAAATGCCCACACCATTAATGGATATAAACGTCTTTTTTATATGACCCACATTATTATTTTTTGATGTGCAAAAATACCTATAAACTTTTTTTATGCAAAAATGCTCATGAACTTTTTAAAATGAGGCAAAAATACACATACTATTAACTGGTACAAAACTTTTGTTTTGTAAGATCCACATTATTATTTTTAATGATTATTTAATTTTAAACAAAACTCTTCACCCTTTCTCTCTTCCCCACCCCTCTTCCTCTGATCTCCTGTGAGACCTTCCCAACTTCAACGATTCACTATTCATTACTCTCAATACTAGACAAATGCTTGAAACACCTTCTAATTCACATTGGAAACAATGACCAAGTCAATAGTTGATCTCTTTCAGAGTGTATTTTACAGGTTCTCTCCCTCTCTCTCTCTCTATATATATAAAATTCATTTTTCTTTTTTTAAACAAATGCTTACACATTATGCAATTGTTTCAATAAAATTGGAAATGACCTTCAGCTTTGAATTAGAGATGTTGCTTGTGTGTCATTAAGCAGGGATTGACTCTCAGACATTATCGTGATGCTTGTGTCCTTCCGGAAGATAAATATCCCTATTAGTAATGGTTAAAGGATGAAGGGGCTTCTATAAAATTTGAAGGGCCTCTAGTTAGTGGTTGTGAGTTAAACAGGATGACCCTTTGTTGTGAATATTACTCCTTACTAGATTTGAGCAATGTGGAGTTTGACTCTTTTATTAGCATGTTGATCATAAACTACACAAAGATGACCACTATGCATTATAGGCGAGACGCAGTGACTTCCTTCAAAGACACAAAATGGAAGGAAATAATATCAAATTTAGACTATGATGACCAAGTAGAGATCACAGCGAAGAGAATAACAGTCTACTTAAAATATTACGAATCTTTTGATAGACACAGGGATGATTCTTCATCATCAAGTATTGTTTTTGCTCTCTAAATATGTTATTTTGGACCAACTTTAAAAGTTTAATTATAGTTTTAGTTTTTGAAAAAATGAATCTAGTAGATTATTGTTAATTTTAATTATTTCCTTGGGTTTGAGGTTAACATTTATACTTATTTCATGATTTATTTTGCTTAGTATTTTTTTTACTTAATCTTTCTTCGTTTTTGTAGGTGGAAGGCATAGAGATGACAAAAACCATAATTTCAAGCTCCCAGAGTTTAAGCGTCAGAAAATAGAGTACAGCTCTAAAGTCCACTGAAAGTGGTCCGTGGCAAGACATGTAATGATTAAATTTTTATTTTTATTTTTTTTTCAAATGTTTGTATCAATATTTGTATCCTTTTTTCATTAAGTAATTATTAAATCATCTGGTCATATAAACTCGTATTATTTTTGTCGTTGATTTTGATGAATTGCCTTCAATACTTTTTATCATTTGATTTATGTGTGTTTATATATTTCTAAATCTTAATCAGTTCCCTTCGTTTTAAGTGTGTATGTGATTATCCATGTTCGTGCTCAAGGTCGAAAATGTACCCAACTTGAAAAACATTAGGTATATGGTTGATATCAGATCCATTTAACCTTGATATGTCTATGTTGTTACATATGCTTTGTGGAGGTGAGATCGAGTTAAATTTCAAGTTAATTTCATGACAAATTAAATAAAGGCAATAACAACTTGAGTATAACAATTTGCAACCATGGTGTAGAGATTGACAACTTGGGAAGTTCAAGTTGTCAATCTCTATACTAATATTTTGAATTTTCTATACTCAAGTTGCCCATGATGCCGAATAGGGGTATAGGTGTTGTTGACAACTTAAGTATAGACAATGACAATTTGAGTATTGGTAATTATAACTTGAGCATAGTAATTAGTAACTTGGGGAGCACAAGTTGTTAATCTCTATATTCAGGTTGACATTGCATTTACTTAAGCCATGGAGAAAGGCAACATGGATGGCACGGGCATCTACACTAAGAACACGATCTAAAAGCTAACGGAACAAATGAATGATGACGATTTTTTAACTAAAGCAGTCAATTAAACTAGGAACAACTACTAATACAATATGTAAACATTCTTTTTTTTTAGCCCTTAGAGTTAATTTTAGCTTAAGTTTTAATTAGTTAAAGAGTTAGAGTAAATATATCTTATCATTGGAATAAATGATACTAACAAAAAAAATTGTACCTGGAGTATCTATATAAATTAATCAGGAAAAAACATAAAATAAATATATTACTATTAAAAAATATATATTATTATATTCAAAAAGAAAAAAAAAACCCTAGATCTACTCCTATATATAAGCTCCTGCTTCTCCTCTCACACTCTCAGTCGCATAGCTCCACCATTTTTTAGGGATCTTTTTCTCTCATTCCTCCTTGAAGTTCATAATACTCTCTCTTCTGGTAAATAATCTTGTCAAAACCTTTATGTATCTTCTTTCTTCTCCATTGTTTAATGTTTATCATCTTGTCATATCTTTTTTTTTTCTCTCTCTCTCTCTACATTCTACAGAGCACCATTTTTTTTTATATATACCACATCTACTTGTTTTGTTGCAATTCCTGCAGATACTTGAATACATGTATTTTTATTTATGACCCCACTCTCCTTTCATCGTGCCTTGTGTATATATAAATCCACTTGCCTTTTTCTTTCTATTTACTATTTCCTATGCATATGTAGCTACCATATTTCCTCTGAAGGTGTAAGTATGTTTTATCAATAATAATAACCAAAACCCCTTCTCTTACCTTGATCCGCGTGTGAACCGTGTGTATATTTTATTGAATTTTCCTTCAATATCATTAATTCTCTCTTACACAATCATGCACATGTATATGTGTTTGTATATATTAAAAAAAAATCATTTACCAACCACCATACTTGCTTTTCGTTAGTGATGCTGTATTTTTTTTAGATATACATATATTTTATTATTATTTCATTAAGTGAAAACTTTTATGCATTTCTTTATCTCAATTGTTCGTGCCTAGTGGTTCCACTAACTCCAGATGCATGATCTATTAAATGGAGTTTTTTATTCTTCTTTATATATATATATATATATATATATATATATAATAAACAAACAAATAAGCCGTGTTTCACTCCTCCTTGGATATGTGAGTATATAAGATGCCATTTTGCCAAAGCCCCACTTGCCTTCCACGTTCTTGTATCCATGAGAGTGTGTGTGTGTATTTATTGATTTTCCCTTACAATCCCTTTATTCCCCTCCATTGTGAGTGTACCTTGATCCATATATATATATATATTAATTTAAACATATTATTTTATAATTTCCTACATGAGTATGTCCTCCTTTTTTTTTTCCTTACACCCATCCCCTAGGTAACTGTTGTTATGCTTCACACACACTAATATATTTATTTATATTATTTTTTCTCTCCTATCAATGCATTTGTGAGTGGGTATATTTTTAATTTATCACATTGCTTCATGGCCCCACTTTGGTTATTTTGCTATTGTACTTGTGTCTTAAAGGCTTTGTATATGTTTGGAATAGCGATTGAAACCTTCAAAAGCAGTTTTTTCAATCGTGATTTATGGTATACGAGATAAGTATGTAAGAGGAATTTTATCTTGATTTACGTAAAAAGCACTTATAATCCACTTTTAAACCATTCAAAACTTTAAAGATGAATAAACCTATCCTACCCATTCCCTTATTGTTGTGCGTGGGTTTACATACAAATATATATATTTTTTCTTCTCCTTCTCTTCACATCCCAATCTTGTCCTTTTTCTTATGTATGTATATAGTAATTTTTTTTAACAAGACAACTGTTGTATAGTTAATTTTATAGGATAGTTATAAGATCTAAAGTTGTAGTTTTGGGTTATATATTAATAGTTATTTATATTATGATCTTGTACACTCTTATTGAGAGCTTGAGAATAACTCTTGTGTGATTACCTTTAAGATAAGAAGTAACAGATAACTCTGAATATTCTTTCATATACTTGTGAATTGTGTATGATTGTGACTGACTATCTTTTATAAAGAAAAAATGGACTGAATTATATGTATGTGTGTATGTATTATAAAATCCCAAGTAAGTAATGTTACAGATAAATTTATTTATAACTTGTTTTATTCATGTAGTAAATAATTTAATTTTAATTAATGTATTGTTGGATTATTGTTTCCTTTTAGGCATGTTTGAATATGTGATGATATTATATACGAATGAAAGCATGATTTATTGTATCTTATCTTTTAATTATATTATTGGTGATTGAATATAACTGTCATGGCGTTTGCATTTATGATAGGCTAGAGTAAGGAGGAATCTGTATGTTGAGATCTTTTACCATGTGGTATACCATCACTCGGTTTACAGCGGATGACACTTCTTAGGGCCCCTTCTTCCATTTTTTCCTTTGGCCAGAATTGCATTGGAATTGTGGGATATATAACACCTCCTTAATTGTGTCATTTTAAGGAAAGGAAACCATAGTCCAAACTTAAGTTCTATACCTTTGGCCGAGTGTATATTAAGAACTGGTGAATTTGGGACAATCCAGTCAAATGAATGGGTTTCTATTAGACTATGTGTTAGCCTATGGCTCTAGTCAGTGGTATAATGATGGACGGTGATATAAGCGAGGTTGTATTGTACATATTGTATAATTATATATTAATTGTTGTATTGAAAATATAGATTTACATAATAATGATTAAATTAGTAATTTTATTATATGAGGATTATGGTATATACAAATATATGTGTAATCAGTTCCTTCTTTTTATCATATGTGGTTTGCTTGTGTACAGTAGAAATTTTCAGTAGTTACTGAGACGTGTAATCTCATCCCTTATATTAGTATTTTTCAAGTGATTGTTCTAGTATGGAGTAATAGAAGACACCTATGGAATGAGCTTTAAAGGTTCTCTTATGCTTCTAGAGCACATGTTATGTTGTTCTTATTTGTCATGACCCTAAAACTTCCATATTTTATTTTGTTTTGTTGAATTATTTTGATAAATTGATTTAATACTGTGATGTGGGCTTTTTTTAAATTGATATTGTATTTTGATGATTTGTATGTTAAACATCCTTCTCGATGATATTTCAAACACTTTGGTTAAGTATTTGTTTGTTTGATTTGAGGTGTTACATTTTCGGTATCAAAGCCTAAACGTTCCATAGCTATTTTGTTGACTTTCAAATTATTTCTTTAAACTTTTTAGAGGTCATGGCAAATTAAATATCATAACATGTGCACTTCCCTTTATTTTGATTTAGAATTTGTTTGGTTACTGGTTTCTTATATAGTGTCCTCATGGTATTCTTCATAGGAGGGGAGGATGGTGAGGACTCGAAGGACTAATTCAACCCCTGCTCCTTGACAAAATGGTCCTCCTCCTCAGGATAGCAGTGCCATTTTGTTAGAGTTACAGGATATAGTCCTGGTTATGGGAGAGAAAGTGAACAGGCATAAAGAAGAACTAGCAACAAGAAGAGGTTAAAGCGGTGATCATGATAAGGAGAAGAGTCCCATTAAGGAAGATACTCCCACTGATAAGTATTCTAGAGGTGACAACCATTCATTCACTGAATTAAGAGGCGATAGTAGTTCCCATTCTCAATACCACACCCCATCTATTACTAAAGTTTGAGACAAATTCAGAAAGTTTGCTCTTCTAATGTTTGAGGGGAAGTTAGACCCAAAAAAGCACTAGAGTGGTTAAAGCATTTGGAAAAGATTTTCAAGGTCATTGAGATAAGCTCTCAACAAAAAGTGCTAGTTGCCAAGCAATTGATGCAGGAAGCTGCCTAAAAATGGTGGGAAAGCACCAAAATTGATGATGTTTCAGAGATAACTTAGAAAGAGTTTAAGGAAAAGCTCGAGAAGTATTATTTCTCTACCTCCATTAGAGTAGCGAAAGAGACTGAATTTTCTACATTCAAGTAAGAGGATTTACACGAAGAAAAATTTATTACTCGCTTTTTAGAGTTTTGTAATTTTTGCAAGTATTCGCAAAAACAACTCTAAATGGATGTGTGATCGATTAGTGGAGAAAGCTAGGCTGGATTTGAAAACGGATTTGCCACCATTCCTTAATGAGATAAAGGATTTTGAAAATATGTGTGATAAGCTATACACTATTGCTAGAAGCAAGCAAGAAGAAGAAGCCGAGGGAATAAAGGGATTTTAAGCCAGATCTACACCTTCTATGAGACCTATAGGGGGAATCACTAAGAAGCAAAGCCATAGTTTCAGCGATGCAAAGAAGCGGTTTAGTCTCTGGTGGACCTTCAAGGAGTCATTTCAGTGGACCTCATTGGAGTCAGTTTAACGAGGCACAGAACTCTCATAGGAGCTCACAGCTCCTGTTGCTAGCACAACTAACAATCAGAAGTGTGCAAAGTGTGGAAGAGTTCTTCAGGGAAATTATTTGATTTGTTACAAGTATGGGAAGCCAGGCTATGTCTTCAGGTTTTGTAAGGAAGGCTCGCAAGGAGCCAATGATGCTAGAGCTACAGTTCCAAGCAGAGTGTTTATACTATCATACCAAGAGGCTAGTGCTTCACCAAATTTGATTAAAGGTATTTTCAAAGTCCAAGGCCTTGAAATTGAAGTTTTATTTCATTCTGGTACTACATACTCTTTCACCACGTGGTATGCCATCACTCGGTGCATAGTGGATGTCACTTGTCAGGGCCGCTTCTTCCATGTTTTTCTTTGGTCAGGATTACATTGTAACTGTGGGACATGTGACATCTCCTTAATTGTTTCCTTTTAAGAAGGAGATCCATAGTCCAGACTTAAGCTCTATACCTTTAGCTGGGTGTATTTTAAGAACTTGTGAAGTTGGGATAATCCAGTCAAATAGATGAGTTTTATTGGATTATGTGTTAGCCTAGGGCTCCAGTCAGTAGTATAAGGATGAACGGTGATATAAAAGAGGTTGCATCTTGCATATTGTATAATTATTTATTAATTGTTGTATTGAAAATATAGATTTACATAATAATTATTAAATTAGTAATTGTCTTATATGAGAATTATAGTACATACAAATATATGCATAATCAATTCCTTCTTTTTATCATATGTGGTTTGCTTGTGTACGGTAGAAATTTTCAGTAGTTACAGGTGATTGTTCTAGTATGGAGCAATGGAAGACACCTATAGAGTGAGCCTTAAAGGCTCTCTTATGCTCCTAGAGCACATGTTATGTTGTTCTTATTTGCCATAACCATAAAACTTTCATATTTTATTTTGTTTTGTTGAATTATTTTCATAAATTGATTTAATAATGTGATGTGGGCTTTATTTAAATTGATATTGTATTTTGATGATTTGTATGTTAAACATCCTTCTCGATGATATTTCAAACACTTTGGTTAAGTATTTGTTTGTTTGGTTTGAGGTGTTACATTTTCGGTATCAAAGCCCAAACGTTCCATAGCTATTTTGTTGACTTTCAAATTATTTCTTTAAACTTTTTAGAGGTCATGGAAAATTAAATATCATAACATGTGCACTTCCCTTTATTTTGATTTAGAATTTGTTTGGTTACTTGTTTCTTTTATAGTGTCCTCATGGTGTTCTTTATAGGATGGGAGGATGGTGAGGACTCAAAGGACTAATTCAACCCCTGCTCCTTGACAAAATGGTTCTCCTCCTCAGGATAGCAGTGCCATTTTGTTAGAGTTACAGGATATAGTCCTAGTTGTGGGAGAGAAAGTGAACATGCATAAAGAAGAACTAGCAACCAGAAGAGGTTAAAGCGGTGATCATGATAAGGAGAAGAGTCCCATTAAGGAAGATACTCCTACTAATAAGCATTCTAGAGGTAACAGCCATTCATTTACCGAATCAAGAGGCGGTAGTAGTTCCCATTCTCAATACCACACCCCATCTATTACTAAAGTTTGAGACAAATTCAGAAAGTTTGCTCTTCTAATGTTTGAGGGGAAGTTAGACCCAAAAAAGCACTAGAGTGGTTAAAGCATCTGGAAAAGATTTTCAAGGTCATTGAGATAAGCTCTCAACAAAAAGTACTAGTTGTCGAGCAATAGATGGAGGAAGCTGCCCAAAAATGGTAGGAAAGCACCAAAATTGATGATGAAGCGCAAATGACTTGGAAGAGTTTAGGGAAAAGCTCAAGAAGTATTATTTCCCCACCTCCATTAGAGTAGCGAAAGAGACTGAATTTCTTACATTCAAGTAAGAGGATTTACACGAAGAAAAATTTATTGCTCGCTTTTTGGAGTTATGTAAGTTTTGCAAGTATTCGTAAAACAACTCTAAATGGATGTGTAATCGATTAGTGGAGAAAGCTAGGATGGATTTTAAAACGGATTTGTCACCATTCCTTGATGTGATAAAGGATTTTGAAAATATATGTGACAAGCTACGCACTATTGCTAGAAGAAAACAAGAAGAAGAAGCCAGGAGAATAAATGGATTTCAAACCAGATCTACACCTTCTCTGAGACCTATGGGGGGATCACTAAGAAGCAAAGCCATAGCTTTAGCGTTACAAAAAAGCAGTTTAGTCAGCCAACAAGGAATCATTCTGGTAGACCTTCAAGGAGTCATTTTAGTAAACCTTAGAGGAGTCAGTTTAATAGAGAATAGAACTCTCATTAGGGCTCCATAACTCTTGATGCTAGCATAACTAATAGTCAGAAGTGTGCCAAGTGTGGAAGAGTTTGTCAAAGAAATTGTTTGATTTGTTACAAGTGAGGGAAGCCAAACCATATCTTTAGGTTTTATGAGGAAGGCTAGCAAGGAGCCAATGATGCTAGAGCTGCAGTTTCAAGTAGAGTGCCCGCACTATCACACCAAGAGGTTAGTGCTTCACCAAATCTGATTAAAGGTATTCTCAAACTCTAAGGCCTTTAAATTGAAGCTTTATTTGATTCTGGTGCTACACACTCTTTTATATCTTATGCTTATGTACCTCGATTAAATTTACATATATGTGAATTGCCTTTTGATATGATTGTCTTTACACCAGCTGGAGGCTCGGTGAGAACTTCTAAGGCTTGCTTGAATTGTACAATTATGTTTGATGGTAGGATTTCAATTATAGATCTTGTTTGTCTACCCATGAAAGGTATTGAGGTGATAGTAGGAATAGATTGGTTGTCAGCAAATAACGCCATCCTTGATTGTAAGAGAAAGACCATCTCTCTCCCAGTTAACTCTATGAATTCTAGTAGACCACAATTGTTAGTTGCAGTAAAGTTAAAAAATCTATTCATAAGGGTTGTCCTGTATACATGGTGTTTTTCACCATTCAAGTAGAAGTAAAAGAAGGGGTAGAAGACATTGAAGTGGTAAATGAATTTTCGGAAGTATTTTCAAAGGAGATGGTAGATTTACCCTTAGAGAGAGAAGTAGAATTCTCTATTGATCTTGCACCCAGAATAAGGTCTATCTCTAAAGCTCCTTACCGAATGTCTCCGTCAGGTCTAGCATAATTGAAAAAGCAGATTGAGGAGTTGATGGAAAAGGGTTTCATCAGGCTTAGTGTATCTCCTTAGGGATTTCCTGTGCTCTTTGTGGAGAAGAAGGATGGAAGTCTGAGGCTATGCATTAACTACCGCTAATTGAATAAAGCAACCATAAAGAACAAATATCCTTTACCTAGGATTGATGATCTACTTGACCAGTTGACTGGAGCATCAGTATTTTTTGAAGTTTGATATGAGATCAAGCTATCACCAATTAAAGGTTAGAGCTGAAGATATTCTGAAAACTGCATTTAGAACCAGATAAGGCTACTATGAATTTCTTGTCATGCCATTTGGGCTAACTAATGCTCCAGCTGTCTTTATGGATTACATGAACAGAATATTTAGGCCCTGTTTGGATAAGTTTGTAGTAGTCTTCATTGATGACATCCTTATCTACTCTAAGGATGAGGAAGAGCATCTCAAAGTTGTGTTACAGGTACTAAGAGAACATAAGCTCTATGCGAAGCTATCTAAGTGTGAATTTTGGTTAAAGGAAGTAAAATTTCCAGGCCATGTTGTATTAGCTGAAGGATTTTCATAGACCCTAGTAAGATTGATGCAGTGTTGAATTGGGAAAAGCCGCAGAGTGTCACCTGTAACATCCCAAAAATTTAATGCGAGGATTAAATTATGGAAATTCGATAGTAAGCTAATTTATGGAACCTACAAAATTTAAGGAAACTTAAATTTGACAAAGGGAAAAAATTAGGACCTAGTATGTGTAATAAATAAGATAAAAATATACCTATATATATATATATATATATATATATATATATATATTTAAAAGCT
Source organism: Albizia julibrissin (assembly GCA_037074505.1). Classification (NCBI taxonomy): domain Eukaryota; kingdom Viridiplantae; phylum Streptophyta; class Magnoliopsida; order Fabales; family Fabaceae; genus Albizia; species Albizia julibrissin. The sequence continues at coordinate 14,438,573 of CM073481.1, read as the reverse complement.
TACCAACACATGATACAAACACACATATACTCACCATGCATGAAGACACACGTACAACCTCCTCATTTACCACACTTGGAGCATCATAAGCACACACACGTACAACATGCATGACTCATTCTCTTCCTCTTCTCTTATTGGTACAACACACACACACACATTCTCTTCCCATTTGACCAGCATACAACACACATACGTACAGCTCACAAACTCCTCCAACTCCCATTTACATTCAGCTGCAAAGAGAGAGAGCTTTAAAAAAAACAAACGAAACAGAAAACATAACAGCAAAAACAGAGAGCACAGAAAACAGAAAAACTGAGAGAGAGAGAAAGAAAGAAACGAAGGAAGAACAAGCTCCAAATCTCACACACAACATCATAAACGTGTTTAGGTAAGTTTCTTCTACTTTAACCTTGGATTTCCATTGGATTTGTGGTTGTTTTCTGGGTTGTTTTACTGCTGGAATCAAGAGAAGTCACCAAAAACGTTTTGTTACCGTTCAGTTTCAAAACCAGCAAGTTTGTGTCCGTTTTGCATGATATTTTCGATTCCTTTTCTTCTGTAAACACGTCCCAAAACTCAAGGAACATGTTTAGGAGTATGTAGAGTCAAAATTTTTGAGATTAGAGTCCAAAAATCATGGTTGCATGTGAGTTTTATCAACTCTGTTTTGGTCGCCGGAAAACAGAGTTTTTATCAGAAATTTTCAGAAGCTCAAACGGAGGCTACATATGAATTTTTCATCTGTTTCTTTTTTATATGGAAATTCTAGGATGTTTACTATGACATAGAATCAAGAAGAGCTCAATTTGGTATCAAAACGAATACGTTATCAATTTTTGAAGTTAGACTGTCCAAAACTGATGTTTATCAGAGTCAGTCAGTTTCGTGTGGATTTATGACCAATCAAATCATATCCATTATTTATGAATATTTACAGGGATATAGTAGACATAACATGATTTAAAATGAGTGGCAGAATGCATCATTTGGGTATCTTTAGAGGAATTTATGATTTTTGAAAGATGGGTTTAGAAACAGGTGCAATCCTGAACGTCCAGATTCTAGTAGTTGATTTCGTGGTGTTTTTGAATTATGTATTCTTTCCCAATGGCGATGAAAATTTCCAGAATTGAAGTACATAGTCTTATCTTTAATTTGATATATAGTTTGTATTAATTGGATTAGTATACTAAGAGATATGAATTTTTGAAGTCAGTTACTCTCAAACTGTGTTTCTGGAAAACAGTTTGTTTGTGTCGAACGTTTGAAAAATCAAACCTTAACAAAAAATTATGAAAATTTCCAGATTTAAATTAGACATTCATAGCTTTAATTTTACGGGTAGAACATAATTTTTGGACAATTATTTTAGGAAATATAGATTTTCAAATTCGTGCTATGTTTCAGGAGACTAATCTGGAATAGGGGTATTTCGGGAAATTTTGGGAGTAATATGGTAAATCTGGGTAGATTTTGATATTTTTACATGAAAATATATTTCAATAGCTTCATGTAGGCTTTGGACCCAGTCAATTTAGATTTTTCTAGAATTAGTTATGATTTTTCAAAGTTAACTGAAAAATCTGCCAATTTGTTGAAGAATAGTAAAATTACACTATGCAAAATTATATAGTGTATAAACCACTGAAACTGAGATAATCAGAAGTATATGATTAAAGATAGTAGTAATACAAGTAATAACTATTACTTGTTAATTTTAATTTATAGGATTTGTAATAGCCCGAGCCGGAGAAAAAGTTTTGGATAAACAGTTGGACCGAAAAGGGACCCAGGTAGTAATTCTTTCTGTCATGCACTATGTGATTATTTATATGTTGTGTATTCCATTTTCTGTAACATGACAGTGCCTGTGGCACAACACGCGAATAAGCCAGGGTCTAAACATATCGTTTGACCATGGACACGAGTTTAGCCGGGGTTGCAAACAGTCGTTTGGCCTTGGACAGTATGCATACAACATGAGTTAGCATTTTACATATCATGGTGCATTGCATATTTATTTATCGTATTTTATATGACTGATTGTATATTACTACTGAGATTCATTCGAATCTCACCCTTTTTCAACATCTAAAATATTCCAGCAAAGGACAGCGGCTCTAAGGGCAAAACCGTAATTACTGGCGATTGAAGGTCCGGTCCTAGCCAGGAGTTACATCTAATTATCTTTAGTTGTTGAATTTATTTCTTTTGTACTCTGTATGAATTTTTCAACCTATATGAGGATTTTCTGTAATATCAGTAAGTACTTATTATCAGTATAGTTTCACTATTTCTGTTTGCCATCTGAACGACACATTTATTATATAGCGAATATCAGAATATTAAGGGGTTTGACATCACCGAGATCAGAAGTTTTTTGGGATTAGCAGGCTATTACAATAGATTTATTAATGTCTTTTCACAAATAGCCATGTCCTTAACTAAGTTAACTAGAAAGGACCAACCGTGTGTATGGAACGAGAAGTGTGAAGTAGCATTCAGTATTTGAAGACTAAGTTGACTACGGCACCAGTACTTGTGATTCCAAATCCTACTTAGATGTTCACTTTGTATACTGATGCTTCTAAGAAGGGTCTTGGGTGTGTGCTAATGTAAAATGGCAGGGTAGTTGCTTATACTTCTTGACAATTGAGGCCACACAAGGAGAACTATCCCACTCATGATTTGGAGTTGGCAGCAGTAGTTTTTACTTTAAAGATTTGGAGGCACCGTCTTTATGGTTCACAATTTGAGGTCTTTAGTAACCATAAGAGTCTGAAGTACCTGCTTGACCAAAAAGAGCTTAACATGCGATAAAGGAGGTGGATGGAGTTTCTTAAGGATTACGACTATGAGTTGAAGTACCATCCAGGAAAGGCAAATGTTATAGCAGATGCCTTAAGCTAAAAGTCAATCCATGCAACCCAATTGATGGTCAGGGAACATAAATTGCTAGAGGATATGTAGAGTACATCTATTGATATAATGTCAGGATTGGTTGCTACTATGGAAGCATTAACCATTGAAAGTATAACCTAGAAAGAAATTAAATTCACTCAACTTGAGGATCAGTATCTATTGAGTGTCATGGAAGACATTGAAGAGGGAAGAGAGTCAGAATTCAAGATGGTTGAAGATAGGATATTAAGGTATAAAGGAAGAGTTTTCCTATCCGATGATGGAGAATTAAGGAAGCTCATGCTTGAGGAAGCTCACAAGAGTAAATATACTATTCACTCGGGAGCAACCAAAATGTATCATGATCTCAAACAGAATTGGTGGTGGTGAGGCATGAAGAGAGATGTTATTGAGTTTGTTTATCATTGTTTGACTTATCAGAAAGTCAAAATTAAATATCAGAAGCCTTCGGGGTTGTTGCAAAATTTGGAGATCCCATAATGGAAGTGAGACATCATCTCTATAGATTTTATCATGGAACTTTCTTCAACTACGTTTGGACATAATGCCATTTAGGTAATTGTTGATAGATTGACTAAGTCAGCTCATTTTCTAGCTATCGCAGCAGAGTACTCTCTTGAGAGACTAGCAAAGATCTATATGAAGGAGATTGTCATATTACATGGGGTACCAAAGAGCATCGTATCAAATCATGATCCACAATTTACCTCACAATTTTGGAGAGCATTACAGGATGTCATAGGGACTCATTTGAGGTTCACCACTGCTTACCATCTTCAGACTAATGAGCAAACTAAGAGAACTATATAGACACTAGAAGACATGTTACGAGCATGTACAGTTGAGCTGGTAGGAAGTTGGGACAATCATCTTCATCTGGCAAAGTTTGCATATAACAACAGTTATCACTCAAGCATTGAGATGGCACCTTATAAGGCATTGTATGGAAGGAAGTATAGATCTCCTATTTGTTAGACAAAATTGAATAAATGGAGTTTCCTAGGTCTCGATTTGGTAGACGAAAGAAGTTAGAAGATTAAAGTGATTCAGTATAAACTTCTTACTGCCCATAACAGACAGAAAAGTTATGCTGATAAGAGAAGGCGACCGTTGGAGTTTATGGTAGGCGAACATGTATTTTTGAGAGTCATACCGATAACCAGCATTGGTAGAGAGATTCGAACAAAGAAGCTCTCACCTTGTTTCATGGGTCCCTGTGAGATTTTGAAGAGAGTGGGACCAGTTGCTTATAGAATTGCATTACCTCCACAGCTGGCAAACTTTCATGATGTCTTCTATGTGTCACAATTGAAGAAGTATCAACTAGATCCTTCCCTTATTATTGAAGTTGAGGAGATAGAATTTAGAGATAATATGACATATAAAGCTGAGCTAGAGCGGATCGTAGATGTGATGGACAACCAATTAAGGAACAAGATCCTTAGACTTGTGAAGATTATATGGAGAGGAATGGCTCCTAGTAATGCTACGTTGGAGATAAAGGAAAAGAAGAGGAAGAAGTATCCTTATTTGTTTAATTAGATATGTCTTTTAGTTTGTGTGTCGAATTTTGATGACAAAATTCTTTTTAGGAGGGGAAAATTATAACATCATTTTTTTTAGCATTTAGAGTTAATTGTGACTTAAGTTTTAATTGGTCAATAAATATATCTTATTATTGGAATAAATGGTACTAACAAAAAAATGTAACTGGAGTGTATATATATATATAAATTAATCAGGACTAAATGTGAAGAAGAAAAAAAGAGAAAATAAATATATTACTATTAAAAAATATATATTATTATATTAAAAAAAAAATCTAGATCTACTCCTATATATAAGCTTCTTCTTCTCCTCTTATACTCTCAGCCGCAGAGCTCCACGATTTCTAAGGGATCTTTTTCTCTCCTTCCTCCTTGAAGTTTCAGCATCCTCTCTCTTATGTTAAATAGTCTTGTAAAAACCTTTATGTTTCTTCTTTCTTCTCCATTGTTTAATGTTCATCGTCTTGTCAGATTTTTTTTTTCTCTAGGGAGCACCATTTTTTAGGAAAAATCTCAAAAAAATACTATTTAAATTTCAAATATCCAAATAGGTGATTTAACAATAAAATGAGTTGTCAATTGTATTACTATTCTTGTTAATCCCATTAACGTATTTGTCAACAGAATTTTGAAGTTCAAATAATATTTTTCTGTCATTTTCCTATTTTTTTATATATACCATATCTACTTGTTTTGTTGCAATTCCTGCATATGCATAAGTACATATATTTTTATTTATTACCCCACTCTTCTTTCATTGTGCCTTATGTATATATAAACCTACTTGCCTTTTTCTTTCTATTTACTATTTCCTATGCATATGTAGCTACCATATTTCTTCTGAAGGTGTAAGTATGTTTTATCAATAATAACCAAAACCCCTTCTCTTACCTTGATCTACGTGTGAATGTGTGTATATTTTACTGAATTTTCCTTCAATATCCTTAGTTCCCTCTTACACAATCATGCGCATGTATATGTGTATGTATATTAAAAAAATCATTTACCAACCACAACACTTGCTTTTCGTGAGTGATGGTGTTTTTTTCTAGATATACATATATTTTATTATTATTTCATTAAGTGGAAACTTTTATGCATTTTTTATCTCAATTGTTGGTGTCAAGTGGTTCTACTAACTCCAGATGCATGATTTGTTAGATGGAGTCTTTTTTCTTCTTATATATATATATATATATATATATATATATATATATATATATATAATAAACAAACAAATAAACCATATTTCACTCCTCATTGGATATATCAGTATATAAGATGCCATTCTGCCGGAGCCCCACTTGCCTTCCACGTTCTTGTGTCCATGAGAGTGTGTTTATTGATTTTCCCTTATAATCCCTGTATTCCCCTTCAGTGTGTACCTTGATCCACATAGATTTATTTAAACATAATATTTTATAATTTTCTATGTCTAATGAGTATGTCCTTCCAATTTTTTTTCTTGGTCCCATCTCCTGCGTAACTTTGTTGTTATGCTTCACACATACTAATTCATTTATTTATATTATTTTTCCTCTCCTATCAATGTATTTGTGAGTGGGTATATTTTTAATTTATTATATTACTTCATGGCCCCACTTTGGCCATTTTGATGCTTCCATTAGCTTTAGAAGGTGAAATTGTGTAGGTATACAAGTGTTCATGATTTTTGGATGCTTGTGTATGAATTTGGAAATTTATGAAATAGGGTTGTTCATGTTGTTGATTCTGCCCTGTTTGAACAGTGACATTGTTTGAGCTGTTTTATATAGTAAATCTTGTCCGAAAATTCTGAAATTTTTCAGGCTTAAATTAGACATGTATAGCTTTACTTTTGTGGATATTTTGTAATTTTTTGACAAGTATGCTTGGAGATATGAATTTTTGAAGTTGTGCCCTGTTTCTGGAATGAAATATGGAACAGTGCATGTTTTCCGAATTTTTGGGAAAATTATGACAATAATAGTTATACTAAAGTATTTTTATATAAATATAAACTTAAAGGGATTCAAATATAATTTTTAACCACCTCAATTGGAGTTCTATAGAATTAATTGTAATTTTTCAAAGTTTGGTGAAAAATCTGTCAGCTTTATGTCTTATGGAAAATTAAGACTTAAGGGCACCAATGTAATTGGTATGAACTATAAAGGTGAAAGTAAGCCTTTCGGACTAATGTAAGCCATTGGGCATTCACTTTTCATAGCTCTACTGATGTTATCACTTACCTAGGGCCATGAAGTGACAAAGAAGAAGCAATGGTTGGCGGATCAAGAGACAAGAAGAGAAGGACATAAAGTTTGATAGGTAGTGAATTTACCTTTTCTGCATGTATGTGATATGTATGTCTTGCATTGATTATGTGATTGTTTTGCCTATTTGTGTGGAACATGTATGATTAGTTGAAGCTCTGTTATATTTGTGCAATGGCCATATGTATGTCATAACATCGAGCATGCAGTATGTCATTATGTTGGCATGAAATAGTGTAGGCAAACATGTCATGCATTCATATATATCTGGCATGCATAATGATAATGTTTGCTACTGAGATTCTCTCGAATCTCACTCCTCCCAACCAACCATTTAGACAGGTGAAGAGTGCAGGAAGATATGCATCGAAGGAGATATAAAGGTGAAGTGAAGATCGTAGTGTAAGGCACTACTATTTGTATTTGATGTAAGAGTGTGGTGGTTATGTGTAATTATACATTTGATGTATAAGTGGCTATTGAAAATAAGGTATTACACTCTGGCCTCTCACTCTCTCAGCCTCCTCTGGGTCTCTCCCTCTTTCTCTCTCTTTCTCTCTTTTCTTTTCTTGTTTTAGATGCAAAATGAAGAGTGAGGGAGGCTGCTGAGTGTTTTATTTGTGTTTGAAGGTGTGTGAGCATGTGAGTGAGTGGTGTATGTGTGTGTCTGTTTGAGTGTGCGCGTTTATCCGTTGGTCTTACTCACAAGACTTTAATTATCCTAATTTTTCTAAACTAAAATCACTTAAATCTAACTCTAAATTTTCTTGATCATTGGTAGCGCGTTTGGTTTTCATAATTTGGCTTAATCTTTAGCCCAATTCCAATTTTGAGTCTGTGTAATAAAATTACTAATTTTCCCCTTTCTTTATCGGTGCTAACTTACCATATAAATTCCATAAATTAATCCTTAATACTTTATAAGGATTTTCTTCCTCAATTTTCAAAGCCCATAAATAATTTTAATAATTATCTTAAGCATTTTCCTGATGATTTGCTTAAGACACTTGGCTCAACTGGGCTTAATAATCTACTTGATTTATATTATTTTTTTCAACTTCTAGGCCCAAAATTTGGGATGTTACACATATTTTCAAATCGGCCAAATCATAGTTTGGAATGTGAACATTAAGCAAGCCAAATCATATAGCCCTTGTGCAGGGGTAAGAGAAAAAAGTATGAGCCAAAGAGTCTTCACTATCACAGGCAAATTGAAAATATTCAGATATATGCATATGGTGATGGCAAAGAATATCCCCTAAGGGCAAAGCACTGTATCATTTCCATAAATGACGGATGAACTTTTGAGGTAGAGAAGCTTGCCATATAATTTTCCAGAAAGAGCTGTCAGGAGAATTTGGTGATTGATCGACCTGAGAAAGAAGTCGGAAGCCATCCCTAAAAGAATGAAGTCCGTTGCGGCTACCCTTTCAGATTAATTCATTAGGAGAGTTCATAAAAGATATAGGCAACTTTGATATTTCTAGAGCAATATCTGGCGGGTAAATTTCATATATCAATGGAAGATTCCATCTAATAGGATTCCAAGAGGATGGGACATGCATTAATAGATCAGCTACTCGATTAAGCAAGCCAACCGAGTTACTGCATGGGCCACCAATAAGGGTGGCTGAGAGAAATGGATAAACCAGAACCCACCTTCCATTTTAGATTGTCTATAAGGACATTTGCACAACTAGAGATGCCTTTAGAAATCCATGATGAATTGTAGAGAAGCTTAGTGATGGAGTCAGAATTACGATCAATATATTTGACTTTCAAAGTACTCCCAAGCAAGGAATTCGGATCAGATGAGATAATCCTCCATATTTGTTTTGCTAATAATGCCTGATTGACAATCTGAATGGGACGAAGCCCTTATCCTCCTTTATCGTTTGATTGGGGGGAAAAAATCCTTCCTTAGGAAGTGGATTTTCCTTTTGTCACCACTTAAGCCCCAGAAAAAATTAGTGCAACAAGAGTCAATATTATCACATACATACATATTGAGGAAGGCTGATGCAAGACAAGACATGAATATTCACATTAGCTAAAATTGATTTAATTAAGGTTAGGCGAGAGGCTTGAGATAGAAGTTTAACCTGCCATGCACTCGTCCTCTTTTCGACAGAAGTGATAACCTGCTTATATATGACTGACCTACTTCTTCTTGGATCAACCCATGTGCCCAAATATTTTCCAAGTTTGTCATCAAAGTGTAACTCAAGAATTTGGAGAAAGCTAACTTTTAGGGGTATGGAATATTAAGGCTGAAGACCAAGAAAGACTTGGATCTATTGCAGTTTTGACCAGACCATTAGGCATACATATCCAAAACTATCTTAACAAAACAAAGGTTAGATTGGTTGCATTCAAAAAAGAAAAGGGAATCATCAACATATAGCAAATGAGAAATTGCATGGGCATTTTGGCAAATTTTAATTCTTTTTCAAAAGCCAGATGATTCCAATTTAGCAATCATACATGAGAGGATATTAGCAGTCAGAATGTACAAGTAGGGTGATAAAGGATCACCTTGTTAAATCCCTCTATTTGGTAGAAGAACCTTTGTTAGCTTGTCATTAAATTGTATTTGATATTGGGCTGTAGAAAGGTATTGGAAAATCATATTGACCCATTTAGTCAGGAAATTCATTCTTTGCATAAAAGCAGCAACAAAATGCCAAGAGAGCTTATTAAAAGGCCTTTGAGAAATCAACCTTTAGGGACGCGATCTTTTTCCAACCTGATCTGGAGGAGTGAATTTGAGACATGACATCTGAAGCCAATAGAATTTTATCAGAGATTAATCTCCCTTCAAGAAAAGCTCATTGATTTGGACAGATAAGTGTTGGAAGGATTGATTTAAGCATGTTGCTGAGAACCTTCAATATGATTTTGTATGCTATAGAACATAGACTGATTGGCCGAAAATATTTAAAATCCTGGGGTCTATCCATCCTAGGAATGATAATGATTACAGTTTTGTTCACAGATTTAAGCAAGTGTTTTGATCTCTAAAAATAATCCACCATGTTGAATACATCAATTCCAACCAGATCCTAGTGTTTTTTGGTAGAAATGAGCATGGAAACCATCTATTCCAGGGGCACTATCTTTTGGCTGATCAAAAGCTGCATTCTTGACTTCAGAAATAGACAAAAGGAGCCAATAAGGAAGAAATCTCTTCCTCATACCGAGAGAGGACATGTAAGTGATCAAGGCCTTGAGATATATCACAACAGAATGAGAATGTATGTAATTCTCACAACGAATAAAACACAACTAACAGAATTAGCTAAGTTATGGTTCACAAGTGACAACTATAACGAAATTTTATGATTAGGTTTGAGTAGTTATGCAATACGTAGCTTAATTGTAAATAGAAATATAATTCTTTTCTCAAGCAGAAGTCAAATATGGTCATCGATTAAATAAATAAATCTTTCTGGTAAAGAGAGTCGGTCCCACTTAATATTTTTAAAAACTGATTTTGCACCAGAAAAATACCAATGTATTATACCACTAGTCTTTTATATAAGATCTAGATTAGATAGACCAAACGACTTCCACAAATGATTAATAGTATTGATATTAATTCAAATGGGAGTGAAGTCATCAAAGAATGTCACTCATTCAAAAAGTCAAGTCAATGTTACCTTCTTTTTTTTTTTTTTTTTTTTTTTGCTATTGACCTCTTGACCGTATCCTCTATCTGTTCAACCTTTTTACAAATGCCAATAAATGGGCCTAATAGGCCCAACCCAAAAAGGTTAGTCTAACACAAGCATTGACCAGACAAAACCATTTTTTGAATGGGTTATTGAAGAAATGGGCTTAAAGGCCCAACCCTGGCCTAATTCAAATAGGCCATCACTCGTCTACAGAATTGAGAGCTAATAAATTAAGTCTCAAATTCCAAGTTAAATAATTAATAGTTATAAATATTAAAAACTAGTTAAGTTAATTATGTGTTACAACCATGCGTTGGTTTCTATACAGTACTCTTCGAATAATTTACATTGAAAATTACCTTCACCAATGAAAATATTTTAGTATGTGCAATCAATGAGATTGTTTGAGAAAACAATTACAAATTTATAAAGAAAAGTATATTAAGGTTTTATATTTATTACTAAAGTAAACTCTCAACTAAATTTTATACTATCATGATCCTTTTTATAAGAAAAGATTTTTTTTATCCTCATAAGGTACAATATCTATAAAAAAGGAATAAAGTTGAATAGATACTAAATTATAAGACAATTAATTATATTTTAAGATTTTTCATAGTTTGGGTAAAGCAGCTTATAGAGCATTGTATGTCATTTACAAGTTAGAAAGAACCAATAATTATCTGTATGCCCACGTACTTCTTAGTGTTTTTTTTAATGGCAAATTATTGGGGTCTATTTTTTTTTTTTTAATAAAATGCTGAATGGTAATAATAACAAAAGTTAAATTATCGGGGTCTTATCACTTGTCAAGAAGGTTATTACAATTATTTTCATCCAATATGATACTATAGAAGTAAGAACTTTTCTATTTGAAATTGCTCTAAAATTACTTAAACATTTTTTGTTCAATAGCTGCAATAGTTAAGTTTTATATGATGAATGTCGGTGTACTTTCCAGTTGAGATATTAAATCACGCTAAATAATGTGAGAATCACCTTCCGTTTATAATGTTAATTTGAGGCTTAATTCGGTAATTAACAATTACGCAGTACATAAAGCTGATTGCCCAAAAAGAAAAATTAAAGTGTCATCACCACAGCACAAAACAATTCATACACTTCAGTACAAAAGCATGGCAGATTAGCAGCAACAAATGAGTTTGATAGAACACAAGTTCTTCACTTCAGGCAAATTGGGATACTGTTCTTTACTGCTCTTTCGATTCTAAATGTAGGACCTAATTTGCATCGGAGGTAGTATGTCCAAAGCGTCTGTCAGAAAGTGAATAGATAAGTCCAAAAGCCTTCAACATACATCCTTCTTCAAACTCCTTGTTTTTGTTTGAGTGAATTCCGGCCGGCCTGAGAAACATTGCATAATGCATACTTAAGAGTACGAATGAGTACTATATTGTGACAGTTCCTTAAGATTACAGAAAAAAATACAAACCTCCAATAATAATGAAGTTCAAGCTTTGAAGTTGTTCAATAATCCGACTCCTCCCAAGATGGCTTTACAGCTCAGAAGATCACTTGTTTGATGAAAATGGCATTAGAACTCCAACTTGAAATCTGGATTCAGTGCTTCCTTCTCGTCACATAGAGACCAGACATCGCATGATTGAAAGGAATCTGAATATGAATTAAGGCAAAGAATATCAGTAACAAGCATTATTGTGTCGGTAAGATTAATCAGTTACCATTGTACTCATCATTAACTGTCTAATTGAGATTTGATTATTTCATTAACAAGGAGAATGAAAGATCATGTATGAGGACTATGATACCAAAGTTGGAGGTGGGTGTCTGGGTGACAGGTCCTTCAAGCACAAGTTCTTAATTTCCTTTTGAGGAAAGAAAACCGCCACTTCTATAAGTTCATCCCTATTCCATGAACAAAAGGAAAAAAATGCACATCACCACTTAAATAAGACAGGAGGAAATACCATAGTTGCTTGTGTTGTCTTCTGCCGACCCCACCTAGTAGGATAAAGGCTTTGTTGTTGTTGTTGCTGCTGCTGCTGCTTGTGTTGTCTTCTATGTGCAATATACATATATAGCATTTAGACTACAGTTTCCTTGACTTGTACATTAGAAAAGTGTCCATGGAATACAATTATGAACTATACAAGGTTAGCAGAAATCTTCATTTAGACACACAGAAAAAGAAGGAAAACCTGTCAGATATATTCTCCAAAAGGGTATCAATGACTTCGCTGAATTCTCTTACTTGAAATCGTAATGGAGGGTAGGCGTGAAATTTCCAGCCCGTGCAATGTTTACTTTGCCTTGAAACTAATTAATTCTGGGAATTTTGTGCGCCAGAAATGAAAGTGGAATCAAGCTATAGTGACAGAAATTGAGGATTATCTTCTTCTTCTTCTTCTTCTTTTTTTTTTTTTTTTTTTTTTTGGTTTTTTTCGCTTTCCTTGACAAATCAAAGAAGGAAAAACCAGAAGAAGAGTTACAGAGCTTTCAACCTGTCATTCTTCACTTATTTTTAAGTGAACCTTCTGACACCATGCTACGTAGAAACAAACTTACAATGAGTATAAGCGAATCCTATATATTATGGAAAACCAGATTAAACAAAACAAAAAAAAAAAAAAAATACAAACCTCCCTTCTTGACTTTGCTTCAACATTATTTGCTGATGCCAAGTTTGTTAGCTCTTCAACATATACCAGATAGATCGCAGTTTTCTTTATGATATATTCATGTGCAAAATTAACTATAACTTCCACCTCATTTTCAGGCTCCAAATTAGTGCAACTGAGACCACTCTTCCTTTTCGCATCAAGTATCTAACTGGAATTGAGGATTCTCCTCTATTTACTTTCCTCAACAAATAATAAAAAATAAAAAAGTGAAAAAGTGAAAGCCTTTGAGCTCTCACCTTCACTGGTTGTTTAAGAAACAACCATCACATCGTACTTAGAATAAGTAGAAGTGAATCCTGTTAATCAAAAAAAAGAAACAAAAAAACAGAGGATAGGTCAATCCTATATTGTAACAACCCCAATTAACTAAAAGCTTCACAAACAATACCTCTGTGCTTATCCTTTAACCTAGCTCGGTGATGCTCAGATCGTTAGTTTCGTCAACATATATAAGATATATTGCGGTCTTCTTCATACTATATCTATGCGCAAATTCAACTTTAACTTTCATGTCATCTCCAGGCTCCAAATTAGATATTATGTTCTGCCATTCTTTATCTGTAGAGGTGGTTCCAGCATCTCGCTTGTAGAAATCCATGGTAGCTTTGGTGAAATTCTTTATCATAATCCCGATGGGATACACAGATGCCATGCTATCTTGAAGAGAAGAATAGATAACATAGAGGACAACTCCTTTTAAGTGACGGCCAACAACTTCAGGAACTTTAAATGATACTGAAGATCCTTCATTTACAAAAACTAACCAATCTGGATAATTGTCTATAGGAAGAGAAAAGTCAAGTCGATCATCATTCCATCCCTATTCCATGAACACAAGAGAAGAATCACATTTGAGAACACAGGAAATATTCCACTAAAGATAACAATATTTAACATTTGGCATATGTGTTTGATAATGTGACAAAAGGTCAATATAGTGTTTGTATAAACACATTTTCGCACACAAGAAATGACACTGTTGAAAGTATATATAATGTACATTATTATTCACAGATAGGAGAAAAGATAAATCAAATTGCATTGGACATTTAGTTATTTAATATATATTTCTGTCAAGATTTATTAACTATTTAAACATGATTAACAAATATGTTCTTCACAAATTCAGAAAAAAATGGTATTCATGGTAGTAGAGGGATAAAGAGAATAACCTGTGAAATACTCTTCAGAAGTGAATCAGCAACTTTGTTGGAGCAGCCAACATGAATAGTTAGAGAACTCGTAAAAGTTTCTAACCTTTTGGTGGGAATTTGCCCAGGACATTCAGTTAATGTTGGAGCTTTTTGACATAAAGCGTGAGCTGTGCTTGGCCTTGATTCAAAACGTTCAATGCATATATTCCTAACCAAAGATGGTAAGATCTGAAATGCTCGAAACAAGGACTTTGAACGATGTGTTGGTGACATCCAAGACAAAACTAGAGACGGAAATACATCACGAGATAATCCTTCATAACCACATAAAGACACATATTTAATGCGTTTCAATCTCACTAACGAGAATGGCACTTGTGCTATAGCAGTTTGATTTGCAATCAAAGTTGTCAAAGATTCCATTTGCCCAATGTCTTCTTGTAGCTTTTCAATCTTTGAACAGCCACAAAGATTAAGGGTCTTTAAGGATCTCAATTTATATACACTTCTTGGCAGGTGTTTGAGGCTTTTGCAGTCCTTCAAATTTAACAAAATGATATATTTAAGAACACCAATGGAAGGGTGAATTATTGACAGATGAGGACAATCTTTGAGTACTAGCTTTTCAAGATATGGTAACTTTGAAAACTTTGGTGTTTTTGTCAAGTAATGAGAATGACTCAGATTAAGAATTTTCAACGCCTCCAACAGCTGTGCAAAGAGAATATTTTAACATTAATTACATAATAAAGGGAAAAAATAAAATAATCAGTCAAAATAAAACTACTGTCAGTGTAACATCCCAAAAATTTAATACAAGGATTAAATTATGGAAATTAGATAGTAAGCCAATTTATGGAACCTACAAAATTTAAGGAAACTTAAATTTGACAAAGGGAAAAATTAGGACATAGTGTGTGTAATTAATAGGATAAAAATATACCTATATGTGTATAAAAACACACACACCCACACTTGACAGCACACAACACATACTCCTCATCTTTTCTTTCATTTGGCCAACACATACTACAGCACACAAGCACACGTACAGCCCATAACTTCATGCTATCAACACAACACACTTGCACCACACACACACTTACACCTACTCCTTCTCTTCCCATTTGACCAAGCATGCAACGTGTTCCACATATACATTATCAAACTGCCCACTTCTTTATCTCTTCATCTTCATCTATCATCTATCATATGGAGAAAAACGAAAAGAAAGACAAAACAAAACAGAGAACAAAAAAAAAAAAAGAAAACACAGCAGAACAAAGAGAGAGATGTGAGTGAGAGAGTTGATCGGTGGAAGGAAGAAGAAGCTTCAAAACTCACATGCAGCACCATAAGATAATATAGGTGAGTTTCATACATCATTATCTTCCTTTTCCAGTAGATTTGAGGCTGTTTTCAGTAGCTTTTTGGGGTTGTTCTTCTGCTGGAATTCAGAAAATTCGTCGGAAAGTTGCTGTCACCGAAACCAGTGATTTTGTGACGATTTTGGGTGATATTTGTGATGTTTTTGATTCTGAAATAACGTCCCTAAACCCCAGGAACATGTTTAGGAGTATGTAGAGTCAAAATATTTGAGATTTGAGTCCAAAAGCATGGCTACATATCAGTTTTATCAACTTTGTTTTGGTCGCCGGAAAACAGAGGTTTTATCGGAAACTTTCAGAAGCTCAACCGGAGTCTACAGATGGATTTTTCTTCTGGTTCTTTTTGATATGGAAATTTTAGGATGTGTAGTATGAAATAGAATCAAGAAGAGCTCAATTTGGTGTCAAAACGAACAAGTTATCAATTTTTTAAGTTAGACTGTCCAAAACTGATGTTCATCAGCGTCAGTCCGTTTCGTGTAGATTTTTGACCAAACAAATCACATCCATTATTTACGAAAATTTAGAGGGAGATAGTAGACATAACAAGCTTTAAAATGAGTGGTAGAATTAATCATTTGGATATCTGTAGAGAGAGTTATGATTTTTGAAAGATGGGTTTAGAAACAGGTGCAATCCTGAACGTCCAGATTCTAGTAGTTGATTTCGTGGTGTTTTTGAATTATGTAATATTTTCCAATGGCCATGAAAATTTCCAGAAGTTAAGTACATAGTCTTAGCTTTACTTTGGTATATATTTTGTGTTAATTTAATTAGTATACTAAGAGATATGAATTTTTGAAGTCAGTTGCTCTCAAACTGTGTTTCTGGAAAACAGTTTGTTTGTATCGAACGTTTGGAACATCAAACCTTTCCAAACAATTATGAAACTTTCCAGATTTAAAGTAGACACCCATATCTTTAATTTGACGGGTAGAACATAATTTTTGGACAAGTATATTAGGAGATATAGATTTTCAAAGTCATACTATGTTTCTGGAGACTATTCTGGAATAGGGGTATTTCGGGAAATTCTGGGAGTAATATGGTAAATCTGGGTAGATTTTGATATTTTTCCATGAAACTATATTTCAATAGCTTCATGTAGGCTTTGGACCCAGTCAATTTCGATTTTTCTAGAATTAGTTATGATTTTTCAAAGTTAACTGAAAAATCTGTCAAATTTGTTGAAGAATAGTAAAATTACACTATGCAAAATTATATAGTGTATAAGCCACTGAAACTGAGATAATCAGAAGAATATGATTAAAGATAGTAGTAATACAAGTAATAACTATTACTTGTTAATTTTAATTTATAGGATTTGTAATAGCCCGAGCCGGAGAAAAAGTTTTGGATAAACAGTTGGACCGAAAAGGGACCCAGGTAGTAATTCTTTCTTTCATGCACTATGTGATTATTTATATGTTGTGTATTCCATTTTCTGTAACATGACAGTGCCTGTGGCACAACACGCGAATAAGCCAGGGTCTAAACATATCGTTTGACCATGGACACGAGTTTAGCCGGGGTTGCAAACAGTCGTTTGGCCTTGGACAGTATGCATACAACATGAGTTAGCATTTTACATATCATGGTGCATTGCATATTTATTTATCGCATTTTATATGACTGATTGTATATTACTACTGAGATTCATTCGAATCTCACCCTTTTTCAACATCTAAAAATATTCCAGCAAAGGACAGCGGCTCTAAGGGCAAAACCGTAATTACTGGCAGTGGAAGGTCCAGTCATAGTCGGGAGTTACATATGATTATCTTTAGTTGTGGAATTTATTTCTTTTGTACTCTGTATATATTTTCAACCTATATGAGGATTTTCTGGAATATCAGTAAGTACTTATTATCAGTATAGTTTCACTATTTCTGTTTGTCATCTGAACGACACATTTATTATATAGCAATATCAGAATATTATGGGGTTTGACAGTCAGCATTGTCTAACTTTAAAAAATGATGGTGATTACCTGACATTTCTCCCATACTTTTGTGAGATTACTCCACTTTAAGTCAATGGCAACTGTTTTTTTTAGGCACAAGTTCATTGGCAAGTTCTCCAAGGTAAATCCATGCCAACGAAGCCATCTCAACTCTGTTGATAGATAATTATAGTCTCCAGCAAGTTGTACATGATTAAGCTGTAGCAAACAAAGCCTATTCATCTTCTTAAATGCTTTTGCATTGAAGGATACTGAATTGTTCTTTGACATGTTTAAAGCTAGTCCCTTGATAGCTTTTGTCCCCTGTTAAATAAAAAGAAGGGGGAAATAATGCCATATAAGTTAAAATTTATATCCTGTAAATGTGCCATAAGTGATAAAAGTTTCAACTTGTGTTGGAAACAAAAAGATAATCGAAGCATAATGAATGCTGAAAAGTATTGAATTTTAAATTCAAAAGCTTTGGGAAATAATGCAATTTAGTCATCAAGAGACATTCTTACAGTGCTATTTGTCAACACCCCCAGCACATCATCAAGACACCATAATCTTGTACGGTTCTCAGGCTCGTCCGGTGATTGCTCACGAATAATTTCTCTTCCCATGTCGCGTAATAAGTCATGCATTTCAAGCTTATTTTTGTTGCCAACCTTTACAAGACTCAACTCTATTAGACGATTAATTCCAATATCTGCATGAAGTCTACAACCATTTAATATTTGAATAGCATAGCTTTTGTCCTTTCCAACCAAAAAACAACATATGTCAAGGAATACATCTTTCTCTTTATTGTCGCTCAAACCATCATAACTTATTTTTAATTTTTCATATATTTGATCGTTTGGAATTTGATGTAATTTCTCCAAGGCACGTTTCCAAATAAGTATTTCTCTATCAAACAAGTAGGAGCCAAGAATTTCAAGAGCTAGCGGCAAGCCTCCAGAGTAAGAAACTACCCTTCTTGAAAGTTCTGTGAAATCTTGTTCAGGGGTCGCTTGTTTAAATGCATGCCAACTAAAAAGTTCAAGAGATTCATTGTCATCCAATTCTTTCATGGTGTATACATGAATTACTCTAAGGATCTTGAGCAAGCGTTCATCTCTAGTTGTAATGATGATTCTACTACCTTCACCAAACCATCCCCGACTTCCACATAATGCTTTGAGTTGCTCTTCATTGTTGACATCATCAAGTACAGCAAGTACTTTTTTCTTACAAAGCATTTCCTCAAGTAGAGTTTTCCCCATTTCTACATTTGGTAGTGCCCTCCTTGATTTTAAAATGTCTGAAATCAGTTGTTCTTGCAAATAAACTGGACCATTATCTTGCTTCCAAACTTCTCTAACATTTGCAAGAAAACATTTTCCTTCAAAACCTTGACCAACTTGATTGTAGATGGCTTTAGAAATTGTTGTCTTACCAATCCCCCCCATCCCCCAAATCCCTGCGATGATAACATCTTTTGATTTACTTCTTAGCAATTGGAGGATATCTTGCATACGAGACTTCAATCCCACTGGATGGTGAGCAACAAATAGACTTCTGTTGTCACCTAACTTCTTCGTGATAGTTTCAATGACTTCATCAATCAGCTCAGTTTCAGTTCTAACAACAATAAGAAGTTAAATAAATTATACCAAGAATCCTTAAAATGCTTTGCAAATAAAAATTGTCATAGAAACAAGTTTTTTTTTTTTTTTTTTTGAGGAAACAGTTTTCAATGAAAATTGTATCACCAAAAGAAACATAAACATACTAAAAAAAACAGGAGTTTAATGATTCCAACGATAACCAAAGAAGTAAAATTGAAAGTACCTGTAGTTATGCATGTCCCACCCAGATAAATTGGCAACTTCTATGAGAGATCTCCTTGAATTAATTGTCCAGTTCTCCACTCCATTCCCTAAAGTTCTCTTGACAAGTCTTTCCCACGCTTTTCCAAAAGAATTTGTTTGTTTTCGAACTTCAGATGGTCGAACATCAAAAAATATAGGTAAAACCTCTTGATAGGTTGTTTTGTAACACTCCATGATTTTCTTTAATTCTTGCAAGCACCAACTAGAGGCAGCATAATTCTTTGATAATATAATTATTGAAATTTTGGAACTTTCAATTGCTTGCAGTAGTGAAGATGAAATGTGTTCTCCTCTTTCAATTCGTTCTTCATCCATGTAGATGTCAATACCTGCTTGCTTTAGAGCAGAGTAAAGATGAGTAGCAAAGGATTTGCGTGTATCTTCGCCTCTAAAACTCAAAAATACATCATAACTATATTTGAGCTTTGGCTTGTCAGGTCGACTTCTAACTATCTCTTGAAGCAAATCATGAACATAGAGCTTGTCATTTATCACCTTTACAAGGTTACGCTCAAAGATTACAGGCATTCCCACTTCCACTGGAAATCTTGAGCCTTTTAACAACTCTGTAACAGATTTTACTCTGACCCACATAAAAACAAGCTATATTAAAGAACAAATCTTTTTCTAAATCGGTTAGAAATTGAACCATGTTCATAAAGATTCGACAGGGTTTTACGTTGGCTGTCGGGGCCTAACACAACCCTCCTCCTTTACCCGGGCTTGGGACCGGCTATAAACATAGGCGGAGTTATTTGTGATCGTAAGGTACCTAATAAGGTAAAAGGAAAATTCTACCGCACTGCTATAAGACCAGCAATGCTATATGGTAGTGAATGTTGGGCTTTAAAGGGATATCATGAACATAAAATGGGGGTAGCTGAGATGAGGATGCTAAGATGGATGTGTGGCCATACAAGAAAGGACAAGATTCATAACACTCATATACGTGATTGTGTTGGAGTGGCCCCTATTGACGAAAAAATGGTAGAAAATCGTTTGAGATGGTTTGGACATGTTCAGCGAAGGCCATTGAGTGCTCCGGTGAGAAAGGTTGATCAAACAGAATGGAGTCCTGTCAAACGAGGTCGAGGAAGACCGAAACGAACGCTTAATGAGGTCATTGAGAGAGACCTTTTAATTAATAATATATCGAAATCTATGGTCTTTGATAGAGCACAATGGCGTCGTGCGATCCATGTAGCCGACCCCACCTAGTGGGATAAAGGCTTTGTTGTTGTTGTTGTTGTTGTTGTTGGTTAGAAATTGAACACCAATGTAGAGCTTTCTTTGTATTTGACCATAAGAAATTTGATCCAATTCAAGCAATACACCTTGCCACTCGGGTAATGTCCTATTATGCAAAAGACAGCCAATAACTTCAAGAAGCAATGGTAGTCCTTCACAAAAAGAAATGACTTTGTTTGAAAGATACTCAAAATCATCTGTTGGAGCAGATCTCTTAAATGCATGCCAACTGAATAGCTTAATGGACTCCTCACCATCTAACCTTTTCATTTCATATGATACATCAACAAAGTTTTTAAGGATATCCTTGTTCCTTGCAGTAATGAATATCAAACTCCCTCTCCCAAACCACCTTATATTTCCACACAATTCCATGAGCTGGAACCCACTATTTACATTATCAAGTACTACTAGGACTCTTTTTCCATGGAGTACTTTCATCATTTGTTCATGCATCTCTAGGACATCTTCTTTCTCATCGATTTCAACTTCAGAAAGATCTGAAATAAGCTGCTTTTTGAGAGCTCTACCATTACGATTATCCCATACATCCTTGATATTTGTAAGGAAGCTTTTGCCCTCAAAATTACTACCAATTTCATCATACAAAGCTTTCACAATTGTAGTTTTACCAACACCTCCATCACCCCAGATTCCAACTATGAACCTATCTTCTGAAGTAATGTGTTTCTGCCGCAAAATCTCAAGCAATTCCTTAAGACGACTTTGTAACCCTGCTTGATGGTGCTGAAGATCGTGAAACAATTCCTCATCAAACAAGTATTTGTCTAACTTGTCAATCTTTGCAATAAGATTGCTGATTTTATCCCTGTCATAGTTAAGATTATAATTAAAAGCAACAGCTATGTCCCATGATTTGTGTGTGTGAGAGAATTCTTCATCTCTTATATATTTGATTTCCCTTCTTAAGAAGGTTTTTCTCTCCAGTGAAAGCTTTTTTGACCATCTACCTAAAAAATCTACTGATAACTGATAAGTGAGAGTTAAGGTTGCCTAATATTCTCTTCGGTCTTAATTATAAGCAAAAACTGCCCATTTTTAAGTGTAACCAATGATGTTTCCAAAATTACAAGAGAGTACTTGAAATTGTTATAATAAATGACCACCATTTGCTTTTGAGGAAAAAATTCAACTTCAAACATAATTAAAAAGAACTTGTAAATTTTAATTGTACTATAAAAATTACCATTTTTGGTACAAACAATATCTTTTTAATTAAATTAAGATTTCTTGTAACACACTTGTTCAGATAGAATTTCTCTTAGTGACTTGCTTGACTAAATGTAGTATTCAAAAAGTGTGAGAGAATAATTCCTATGAAGTCTGCAAAAAGCTTTCACAATTGTAGTTTTATATATTTGATTTCCTTTCTTAAGAAGGTTTCCCTGTCCAGAAAAAATCTTTTCTAACCATATTTTTAAAAAGATCTACTAATAAGTGAGAATTAAGGTGGCTTCCTTTGGGTCTTAATTATAAGCAAAACCTACCCAATATTAAGTGCAATCAATGATGTTTCCAATAGCATTCCCATTCAAAATCACAAGAGCGTTTGAGGAAAAAATTCAATTTCAAACCTGACTAAAAAGAGTAATTTACCAATTTTAATCGTACTCCTTTAAAAATTATAATTTTTAGTACAAAACAAAATCTTTTTTCAATCAAATTAAGATTTATTGTAACACACTTGTTGAGATAGAATTTCTCTTAGTAACTTGCTTAACTAAAAAAGTGAGAGATCAATAACTAGGAAGTCTGTCAAAAGCATACAGTGAAAGAGCAACTTAAGAAAGGAATAGTTAAATTACCCCAAATCAGATAACGAATCAGTTTCAGCAATGGCTCTTGCGGAATTCAAAAGCGAAGCAGCTTCAGCGATGAATCCTCCAAAGTCCAAATCGAAATCCAAATTCAAAGTATCTAATCTTTTCGGATCCATGCCTTCCAACTGCTCACGCACTTGCTCCTCGCTTAATCCACAGAATACAGGCGACACTTTCATATTCGTAATTTTTTGACACCACCTTATATTCATAAGCCTCTTCAGAAATATGTCAGACTCAATGAATTCTGGTGTAAAAACAACCACAATCATTCTGCACTTGACTATCTCGTACATGAGAAACACTTCCATCTGATCATCAATCAAAGGTTTGATTCCAACATCTCTTATGTTTTTTTCTAAGTAGGCTTTCGCATCATGTTTGGGATGGCTGATAGTTAAGAAGACGTCGTACTCAAAAGAGAATTCCGAATTAGAGGATGAAGAAGCGAAAAAAGACATTGTTGATTGCAAGAGGGAGAAGCCAAGAACAAGATTCAGCTGTGTACTGATAGCATAAAAGCGAGTAATCGATCGATTCCTTCAATTTCTGCTATCTGCGCAATTTCCTCGAAATTTCAACTGAACTAAGTTGCTAACCTTAGAGGTTAAAATTGATACGCGAAATTTCTTTCCTCTTCGGGCGTCAACGCTTGAGTCTTTTTGCAATGGAGAGAACTTTCTTTCATCTTTCCGCGTCAATGCAGTAGTATATCGTTGCCGGGGAGCGAAATTTCTGATGAGAAGAAAAAGAGGAACATATGTTGGTAAGTCAAACATTTCTCTCTCCTAGTCAACGGATCATGAGCTCCCTACGGTGGTGTGTAGTCTTGCCTGGGCGGTTCCATGAAAAAGCAATGAACCACAAAAGCACAAATCAGCTAGTAGGTGGCCGCTGGATGGGTGATCGGCTAGTAGCTGGCGACAATAATTCTATCATTCAATGGCATAATAATTAAAAAAAATTTCAGTATTTAAAATTATAAATTATATTTTAATAAAAATGAAAAGGGTGGTTTACAAGCAATAAGAAAGTGATTCAATAACCAAAAAAAAATTAAATTACTAACAATAATAGTCTAGCACATTTAATAAATAGTTGGGTCCCTTAAATATGATGTTTTTGGTTTGAATTAGGCCGTGTGTATGGAAATAGCTTTGTTGGGAAAGGCAAAACCCACTTTAGTGAACTTTACGCCTCGGGAGAATTAGTCTTTAATTATCGGCTGGAAGATACTACCTGGATTCTTAAAAAAACTCACAACTGAGTCCCCATTACATGCTCAATAGATCTATTATGAGCTCATCCCGCAAAAAGATGTTTGACTAATGAGCATGTAAACTCATAGATTTGCTAAGCATGTAATGCAGACTCCAATTGAGCATATATAATGATAACTTCAGTGCAGGAAATGACAGCTGAAGGACAATAAGGTGAGAGAAGAGACTTGCGTATTAGGGTGGACCCACCTTTGGATTCGGATCAAAGTTCCAATGCTCAATTACTCGAACATAATAATGCTCACGTAATTATTTGATTACTAGATCCTAATTAGAATTGGTACAGCAGATGATAAGAACAAGAAAGAAGGTAGGAGAGAAGAGAAATTGTTAGATAGCTCAATGGCCAGGGTGAGGTTCAATTAAGAGAGGCACATCCTATTTATAGAGGTCTAAAGAGACCACTAATTAGGAAGTTATGTGTACTCCTATTTGCTCTCGAAGTAATAATTAGGAAATTAATTCTTAATAAATTTCCTAATATACAATTGCTTATTTATCAATTAATAAATCCATAATTAATACTGATTTATTTCTTATTTGATAATGCTGCTTGTTTCATAATAAAAAATAGTCTGGCCCATCAAAGGCAGACCTGGACCCAAAGTCTAATAACAGCATGTTCATGTTATTCGCCTGTCATTAAGATTTTTTGGTTATTACATCCATGAGCTCAATAATTTTTTTAAAAAAAATTACATCAAACTTTAAACATTTAAAAAAATGTAATTAATGTTTTACTCGAGGATTTTTAATAAAAACCACTTGTTTCTTATAAGAAAAGTGTCTTATGTTAAGATTTAAGAATGAGAGGGCATAAGATATAGTTTTTTTTGTTAGCCTAATCTTTTTATTTATAAGATACATTTAAAGGATGTATGAAACTTTAAATAATCATTTTTATTTTTGCCTCATTAATTATATGTCATGTCTCTAGCTATATTAATTATCTCTCAATGTTTTTTCCCCTACTTATTCCCCCTTATTTACAGTCCCTCCATGAACAAAAGTATTTTTTATGTTATTGTCTTTAATCATCTTTAACTAACTTCTATATTTTCATAGTTTCGATTCTTTATATGTTACATATATAATTGAAGGAGGAAATTATAATGATGTAATTTAGTCAATAAGGGGATATGATGAGGGGTTAATTTCAGCGAGGTGCAGTTATAAACTTCTGGAAGCTTTTTCTTTTTCTTTTTTCTTTTTGCCGATATGAGTCAAATGCATCAATGAATAAAATGATTTTACATCAGAAGTCTACAATCATACATGGGCAAGATTGCAAATCAATGTAAATTTGTAAGGAAATAAAACTAGTAAGCAAGACTTTCTTGAATTTAAAATATTTAATAAAAAAAATACATCCCTGTACAGAATATTGGCATGGTTGAGCTTTGTTCCTTCTTCTGGCAGAATTCTCTTTTTGATGCAGATCAGACTAAGCTTGTTTGTTGTATGGTTGAAAAAAGGACAATTGATAATCTAACTGAGAGTTGCTCTGAAGCATTGCAATGAAATGTATGGCTTGGCTGAAATGTTTTTTTCCATATGGAAGATTGAATAGACTGTCTCTGATAACATATCTAGGATTAACAAACTGTTGTTGTTGATTTTCTATATTTCTCCATAAAAACGATCCAGCATCAATATTGTTAATACGTATGTTTTACTAAATAATAATATATTATTAATTTAATTAACATTTTTAATCTTCATAAATTAATTAACTAAGTCTTAGTGAGTAGCGTCATTTTGAATGTTTTCTAGAAAAGAATCATCCAATTTTTATTATAAAAAGCTTAAAGGTCAAAATTTGTCATTCATTTGGGTGAGAAAAAGGTCTTCAATTTTCAGATCTTAAGCAAATATTGAGTCTTAAAGTAACGGTAAAGTTACTATCATATGATTTAGAGGTCACAGGATTGCAGGGTTAGGATGTAAGGTTATATATATTTGACCTTCTTCAAATCCACTGGTGGGAGTATGGCCTTTTTCAAAATTCAAAACCTCCATCAATCATCATGTCCTCTAAAATTATAACTTTAAAATGTGAACTAGATGACAAAATTCATAGAATTTTTATGACTAACTTGAATATACTTAAATATATGGAACCAAAGATTTCATATACTTAGTTCTAAATTGCTTTGAGATTTCATATACTTAAATACATGGAACCACCAGTTTAGCTATTAAAAAAAAAAAATCTAATACAAAGAACCTTACGAACTATCAATTGTCCACTTCATCGCGTTAAATTATTTATTTATTTGTTCATTATTTTCTTGATAAATATATATCCATAATTAATTATCACAATGAAACCATTTCAAGTTTTTTGATCCTGATATATATATATATATATAACTAATTTTTGACAAAAAAGACAAATATAACTAATACTTCATCTTATCTTTATTACTATACCTAATAACAATTTTATATAAATTAATTATTTCTTGTAAAATATCAATATTACCCCACAAGTTTGTTTAATTAGTTCACAATTTTTATAGTTAGTTAGAATGGTTTAGGGGTAAAAATGCTCATATGCTTTTTTCAAATGGACGCCCAGCAAGAAATACTTTTGTTGGATGTAAAAATGCCCATAAACTTCTCAAAATGGGGTAAAAATGCCCACACCATTAATGGATATAAACGTCTTTTTTATATGACCCACATTATTATTTTTTGATGTGCAAAAATACCTATAAACTTTTTTTATGCAAAAATGCTCATGAACTTTTTAAAATGAGGCAAAAATACACATACTATTAACTGGTACAAAACTTTTGTTTTGTAAGATCCACATTATTATTTTTAATGATTATTTAATTTTAAACAAAACTCTTCACCCTTTCTCTCTTCCCCACCCCTCTTCCTCTGATCTCCTGTGAGACCTTCCCAACTTCAACGATTCACTATTCATTACTCTCAATACTAGACAAATGCTTGAAACACCTTCTAATTCACATTGGAAACAATGACCAAGTCAATAGTTGATCTCTTTCAGAGTGTATTTTACAGGTTCTCTCCCTCTCTCTCTCTCTATATATATAAAATTCATTTTTCTTTTTTTAAACAAATGCTTACACATTATGCAATTGTTTCAATAAAATTGGAAATGACCTTCAGCTTTGAATTAGAGATGTTGCTTGTGTGTCATTAAGCAGGGATTGACTCTCAGACATTATCGTGATGCTTGTGTCCTTCCGGAAGATAAATATCCCTATTAGTAATGGTTAAAGGATGAAGGGGCTTCTATAAAATTTGAAGGGCCTCTAGTTAGTGGTTGTGAGTTAAACAGGATGACCCTTTGTTGTGAATATTACTCCTTACTAGATTTGAGCAATGTGGAGTTTGACTCTTTTATTAGCATGTTGATCATAAACTACACAAAGATGACCACTATGCATTATAGGCGAGACGCAGTGACTTCCTTCAAAGACACAAAATGGAAGGAAATAATATCAAATTTAGACTATGATGACCAAGTAGAGATCACAGCGAAGAGAATAACAGTCTACTTAAAATATTACGAATCTTTTGATAGACACAGGGATGATTCTTCATCATCAAGTATTGTTTTTGCTCTCTAAATATGTTATTTTGGACCAACTTTAAAAGTTTAATTATAGTTTTAGTTTTTGAAAAAATGAATCTAGTAGATTATTGTTAATTTTAATTATTTCCTTGGGTTTGAGGTTAACATTTATACTTATTTCATGATTTATTTTGCTTAGTATTTTTTTTACTTAATCTTTCTTCGTTTTTGTAGGTGGAAGGCATAGAGATGACAAAAACCATAATTTCAAGCTCCCAGAGTTTAAGCGTCAGAAAATAGAGTACAGCTCTAAAGTCCACTGAAAGTGGTCCGTGGCAAGACATGTAATGATTAAATTTTTATTTTTATTTTTTTTTCAAATGTTTGTATCAATATTTGTATCCTTTTTTCATTAAGTAATTATTAAATCATCTGGTCATATAAACTCGTATTATTTTTGTCGTTGATTTTGATGAATTGCCTTCAATACTTTTTATCATTTGATTTATGTGTGTTTATATATTTCTAAATCTTAATCAGTTCCCTTCGTTTTAAGTGTGTATGTGATTATCCATGTTCGTGCTCAAGGTCGAAAATGTACCCAACTTGAAAAACATTAGGTATATGGTTGATATCAGATCCATTTAACCTTGATATGTCTATGTTGTTACATATGCTTTGTGGAGGTGAGATCGAGTTAAATTTCAAGTTAATTTCATGACAAATTAAATAAAGGCAATAACAACTTGAGTATAACAATTTGCAACCATGGTGTAGAGATTGACAACTTGGGAAGTTCAAGTTGTCAATCTCTATACTAATATTTTGAATTTTCTATACTCAAGTTGCCCATGATGCCGAATAGGGGTATAGGTGTTGTTGACAACTTAAGTATAGACAATGACAATTTGAGTATTGGTAATTATAACTTGAGCATAGTAATTAGTAACTTGGGGAGCACAAGTTGTTAATCTCTATATTCAGGTTGACATTGCCTTTACTTAAGCCATGGAGAAAGGCAACATGGATGGCACGGGCATCTACACTAAGAACACGATCTAAAAGCTAACGGAACAAATGAATGATGACGATTTTTTAACTAAAGCAGTCAATTAAACTAGGAACAACTACTAATACAATATGTAAACATTCTTTTTTTTTAGCCCTTAGAGTTAATTTTAGCTTAAGTTTTAATTAGTTAAAGAGTTAGAGTAAATATATCTTATCATTGGAATAAATGATACTAACAAAAAAAATTGTACCTGGAGTATCTATATAAATTAATCAGGAAAAAACATAAAATAAATATATTACTATTAAAAAATATATATTATTATATTCAAAAAGAAAAAAAAAACCCTAGATCTACTCCTATATATAAGCTCCTGCTTCTCCTCTCACACTCTCAGTCGCATAGCTCCACCATTTTTTAGGGATCTTTTTCTCTCATTCCTCCTTGAAGTTCATAATACTCTCTCTTCTGGTAAATAATCTTGTCAAAACCTTTATGTATCTTCTTTCTTCTCCATTGTTTAATGTTTATCATCTTGTCATATCTTTTTTTTTTCTCTCTCTCTCTCTACATTCTACAGAGCACCATTTTTTTTTATATATACCACATCTACTTGTTTTGTTGCAATTCCTGCAGATACTTGAATACATGTATTTTTATTTATGACCCCACTCTCCTTTCATCGTGCCTTATGTATATATAAATCCACTTGCCTTTTTCTTTCTATTTACTATTTCCTATGCATATGTAGCTACCATATTTCCTCTGAAGGTGTAAGTATGTTTTATCAATAATAATAACCAAAACCCCTTCTCTTACCTTGATCCGCGTGTGAACCGTGTGTATATTTTATTGAATTTTCCTTCAATATCATTAATTCTCTCTTACACAATCATGCACATGTATATGTGTTTGTATATATTAAAAAAAAATCATTTACCAACCACCATACTTGCTTTTCGTTAGTGATGCTGTATTTTTTTTAGATATACATATATTTTATTATTATTTCATTAAGTGAAAACTTTTATGCATTTCTTTATCTCAATTGTTCGTGCCTAGTGGTTCCACTAACTCCAGATGCATGATCTATTAAATGGAGTTTTTTATTCTTCTTTATATATATATATATATATATATATATATATATATATAATAAACAAACAAATAAGCCGTGTTTCACTCCTCCTTGGATATGTGAGTATATAAGATGCCATTTTGCCAAAGCCCCACTTGCCTTCCACGTTCTTGTATCCATGAGAGTGTGTGTGTGTATTTATTGATTTTCCCTTACAATCCCTTTATTCCCCTCCATTGTGAGTGTACCTTGATCCATATATATATATATATTAATTTAAACATATTATTTTATAATTTCCTACATGAGTATGTCCTCCTTTTTTTTTTCCTTACACCCATCCCCTAGGTAACTGTTGTTATGCTTCACACACACTAATATATTTATTTATATTATTTTTTCTCTCCTATCAATGCATTTGTGAGTGGGTATATTTTTAATTTATCACATTGCTTCATGGCCCCACTTTGGTTATTTTGCTATTGTACTTGTGTCTTAAAGGCTTTGTATATGTTTGGAATAGCGATTGAAACCTTCAAAAGCAGTTTTTTCAATCGTGATTTATGGTATACGAGATAAGTATGTAAGAGGAATTTTATCTTGATTTACGTAAAAAGCACTTATAATCCACTTTTAAACCATTCAAAACTTTAAAGATGAATAAACCTATCCTACCCATTCCCTTATTGTTGTGCGTGGGTTTACATACAAATATATATATTTTTTCTTCTCCTTCTCTTCACATCCCAATCTTGTCCTTTTTCTTATGTATGTATATAGTAATTTTTTTTAACAAGACAACTGTTGTATAGTTAATTTTATAGGATAGTTATAAGATCTAAAGTTGTAGTTTTGGGTTATATATTAATAGTTATTTATATTATGATCTTGTACACTCTTATTGAGAGCTTGAGAATAACTCTTGTGTGATTACCTTTAAGATAAGAAGTAACAGATAACTCTGAATATTCTTTCATATACTTGTGAATTGTGTATGATTGTGACTGACTATCTTTTATAAAGAAAAAATGGACTGAATTATATGTATGTGTGTATGTATTATAAAATCCCAAGTAAGTAATGTTACAGATAAATTTATTTATAACTTGTTTTATTCATGTAGTAAATAATTTAATTTTAATTAATGTATTGTTGGATTATTGTTTCCTTTTAGGCATGTTTGAATATGTGATGATATTATATACGAATGAAAGCATGATTTATTGTATCTTATCTTTTAATTATATTATTGGTGATTGAATATAACTGTCATGGCGTTTGCATTTATGATAGGCTAGAGTAAGGAGGAATCTGTATGTTGAGATCTTTTACCATGTGGTATACCATCACTCGGTTTACAGCGGATGACACTTCTTAGGGCCCCTTCTTCCATTTTTTCCTTTGGCCAGAATTGCATTGGAATTGTGGGATATATAACACCTCCTTAATTGTGTCATTTTAAGGAAAGGAAACCATAGTCCAAACTTAAGTTCTATACCTTTGGCCGAGTGTATATTAAGAACTGGTGAATTTGGGACAATCCAGTCAAATGAATGGGTTTCTATTAGACTATGTGTTAGCCTATGGCTCTAGTCAGTGGTATAATGATGGACGGTGATATAAGCGAGGTTGTATTGTACATATTGTATAATTATATATTAATTGTTGTATTGAAAATATAGATTTACATAATAATGATTAAATTAGTAATTTTATTATATGAGGATTATGGTATATACAAATATATGTGTAATCAGTTCCTTCTTTTTATCATATGTGGTTTGCTTGTGTACAGTAGAAATTTTCAGTAGTTACTGAGACGTGTAATCTCATCCCTTATATTAGTATTTTTCAAGTGATTGTTCTAGTATGGAGTAATAGAAGACACCTATGGAATGAGCTTTAAAGGTTCTCTTATGCTTCTAGAGCACATGTTATGTTGTTCTTATTTGTCATGACCCTAAAACTTCCATATTTTATTTTGTTTTGTTGAATTATTTTGATAAATTGATTTAATACTGTGATGTGGGCTTTTTTTAAATTGATATTGTATTTTGATGATTTGTATGTTAAACATCCTTCTCGATGATATTTCAAACACTTTGGTTAAGTATTTGTTTGTTTGATTTGAGGTGTTACATTTTCGGTATCAAAGCCTAAACGTTCCATAGCTATTTTGTTGACTTTCAAATTATTTCTTTAAACTTTTTAGAGGTCATGGCAAATTAAATATCATAACATGTGCACTTCCCTTTATTTTGATTTAGAATTTGTTTGGTTACTGGTTTCTTATATAGTGTCCTCATGGTATTCTTCATAGGAGGGGAGGATGGTGAGGACTCGAAGGACTAATTCAACCCCTGCTCCTTGACAAAATGGTCCTCCTCCTCAGGATAGCAGTGCCATTTTGTTAGAGTTACAGGATATAGTCCTGGTTATGGGAGAGAAAGTGAACAGGCATAAAGAAGAACTAGCAACAAGAAGAGGTTAAAGCGGTGATCATGATAAGGAGAAGAGTCCCATTAAGGAAGATACTCCCACTGATAAGTATTCTAGAGGTGACAACCATTCATTCACTGAATTAAGAGGCGATAGTAGTTCCCATTCTCAATACCACACCCCATCTATTACTAAAGTTTGAGACAAATTCAGAAAGTTTGCTCTTCTAATGTTTGAGGGGAAGTTAGACCCAAAAAAGCACTAGAGTGGTTAAAGCATTTGGAAAAGATTTTCAAGGTCATTGAGATAAGCTCTCAACAAAAAGTGCTAGTTGCCAAGCAATTGATGCAGGAAGCTGCCTAAAAATGGTGGGAAAGCACCAAAATTGATGATGTTTCAGAGATAACTTAGAAAGAGTTTAAGGAAAAGCTCGAGAAGTATTATTTCTCTACCTCCATTAGAGTAGCGAAAGAGACTGAATTTTCTACATTCAAGTAAGAGGATTTACACGAAGAAAAATTTATTACTCGCTTTTTAGAGTTTTGTAATTTTTGCAAGTATTCGCAAAAACAACTCTAAATGGATGTGTGATCGATTAGTGGAGAAAGCTAGGCTGGATTTGAAAACGGATTTGCCACCATTCCTTAATGAGATAAAGGATTTTGAAAATATGTGTGATAAGCTATACACTATTGCTAGAAGCAAGCAAGAAGAAGAAGCCGAGGGAATAAAGGGATTTTAAGCCAGATCTACACCTTCTATGAGACCTATAGGGGGAATCACTAAGAAGCAAAGCCATAGTTTCAGCGATGCAAAGAAGCGGTTTAGTCTCTGGTGGACCTTCAAGGAGTCATTTCAGTGGACCTCATTGGAGTCAGTTTAACGAGGCACAGAACTCTCATAGGAGCTCACAGCTCCTGTTGCTAGCACAACTAACAATCAGAAGTGTGCAAAGTGTGGAAGAGTTCTTCAGGGAAATTATTTGATTTGTTACAAGTATGGGAAGCCAGGCTATGTCTTCAGGTTTTGTAAGGAAGGCTCGCAAGGAGCCAATGATGCTAGAGCTACAGTTCCAAGCAGAGTGTTTATACTATCATACCAAGAGGCTAGTGCTTCACCAAATTTGATTAAAGGTATTTTCAAAGTCCAAGGCCTTGAAATTGAAGTTTTATTTCATTCTGGTACTACATACTCTTTCACCACGTGGTATGCCATCACTCGGTGCATAGTGGATGTCACTTGTCAGGGCCGCTTCTTCCATGTTTTTCTTTGGTCAGGATTACATTGTAACTGTGGGACATGTGACATCTCCTTAATTGTTTCCTTTTAAGAAGGAGATCCATAGTCCAGACTTAAGCTCTATACCTTTAGCTGGGTGTATTTTA
The DNA here is from genome assembly GCA_037074505.1 of Albizia julibrissin. Classification (NCBI taxonomy): domain Eukaryota; kingdom Viridiplantae; phylum Streptophyta; class Magnoliopsida; order Fabales; family Fabaceae; genus Albizia; species Albizia julibrissin. The sequence continues at coordinate 14,405,312 of CM073481.1, read as the reverse complement.
AGAACTTGTGAAGTTGGGATAATCCAGTCAAATAGATGAGTTTTATTGGATTATGTGTTAGCCTAGGGCTCCAGTCAGTAGTATAAGGATGAACGGTGATATAAAAGAGGTTGCATCTTGCATATTGTATAATTATTTATTAATTGTTGTATTGAAAATATAGATTTACATAATAATTATTAAATTAGTAATTGTCTTATATGAGAATTATAGTACATACAAATATATGCATAATCAATTCCTTCTTTTTATCATATGTGGTTTGCTTGTGTACGGTAGAAATTTTCAGTAGTTACAGGTGATTGTTCTAGTATGGAGCAATGGAAGACACCTATAGAGTGAGCCTTGAAGGCTCTCTTATGCTCCTAGAGCACATGTTATGTTGTTCTTATTTGCCATAACCATAAAACTTTCATATTTTATTTTGTTTTGTTGAATTATTTTCATAAATTGATTTAATAATGTGATGTGGGCTTTATTTAAATTGATATTGTATTTTGATGATTTGTATGTTAAACATCCTTCTCGATGATATTTCAAACACTTTGGTTAAGTATTTGTTTGTTTGGTTTGAGGTGTTACATTTTCGGTATCAAAGCCCAAACGTTCCATAGCTATTTTGTTGACTTTCAAATTATTTCTTTAAACTTTTTAGAGGTCATGGAAAATTAAATATCATAACATGTGCACTTCCCTTTATTTTGATTTAGAATTTGTTTGGTTACTTGTTTCTTTTATAGTGTCCTCATGGTGTTCTTTATAGGATGGGAGGATGGTGAGGACTCAAAGGACTAATTCAACCCCTGCTCCTTGACAAAATGGTTCTCCTCCTCAGGATAGCAGTGCCATTTTGTTAGAGTTACAGGATATAGTCCTAGTTGTGGGAGAGAAAGTGAACATGCATAAAGAAGAACTAGCAACCAGAAGAGGTTAAAGCGGTGATCATGATAAGGAGAAGAGTCCCATTAAGGAAGATACTCCTACTAATAAGCATTCTAGAGGTAACAGCCATTCATTTACCGAATCAAGAGGCGGTAGTAGTTCCCATTCTCAATACCACACCCCATCTATTACTAAAGTTTGAGACAAATTCAGAAAGTTTGCTCTTCTAATGTTTGAGGGGAAGTTAGACCCAAAAAAGCACTAGAGTGGTTAAAGCATCTGGAAAAGATTTTCAAGGTCATTGAGATAAGCTCTCAACAAAAAGTACTAGTTGTCGAGCAATAGATGGAGGAAGCTGCCCAAAAATGGTAGGAAAGCACCAAAATTGATGATGAAGCGCAAATGACTTGGAAGAGTTTAGGGAAAAGCTCAAGAAGTATTATTTCCCCACCTCCATTAGAGTAGCGAAAGAGACTGAATTTCTTACATTCAAGTAAGAGGATTTACACGAAGAAAAATTTATTGCTCGCTTTTTGGAGTTATGTAAGTTTTGCAAGTATTCGTAAAACAACTCTAAATGGATGTGTAATCGATTAGTGGAGAAAGCTAGGATGGATTTTAAAACGGATTTGTCACCATTCCTTGATGTGATAAAGGATTTTGAAAATATATGTGACAAGCTACGCACTATTGCTAGAAGAAAACAAGAAGAAGAAGCCAGGAGAATAAATGGATTTCAAACCAGATCTACACCTTCTCTGAGACCTATGGGGGGATCACTAAGAAGCAAAGCCATAGCTTTAGCGTTACAAAAAAGCAGTTTAGTCAGCCAACAAGGAATCATTCTGGTAGACCTTCAAGGAGTCATTTTAGTAAACCTTAGAGGAGTCAGTTTAATAGAGAATAGAACTCTCATTAGGGCTCCATAACTCTTGATGCTAGCATAACTAATAGTCAGAAGTGTGCCAAGTGTGGAAGAGTTTGTCAAAGAAATTGTTTGATTTGTTACAAGTGAGGGAAGCCAAACCATATCTTTAGGTTTTATGAGGAAGGCTAGCAAGGAGCCAATGATGCTAGAGCTGCAGTTTCAAGTAGAGTGCCCGCACTATCACACCAAGAGGTTAGTGCTTCACCAAATCTGATTAAAGGTATTCTCAAACTCTAAGGCCTTTAAATTGAAGCTTTATTTGATTCTGGTGCTACACACTCTTTTATATCTTATGCTTATGTACCTCGATTAAATTTACATATATGTGAATTGCCTTTTGATATGATTGTCTTTACACCAGCTGGAGGCTCGGTGAGAACTTCTAAGGCTTGCTTGAATTGTACAATTATGTTTGATGGTAGGATTTCAATTATAGATCTTGTTTGTCTACCCATGAAAGGTATTGAGGTGATAGTAGGAATAGATTGGTTGTCAGCAAATAACGCCATCCTTGATTGTAAGAGAAAGACCATCTCTCTCCCAGTTAACTCTATGAATTCTAGTAGACCACAATTGTTAGTTGCAGTAAAGTTAAAAAATCTATTCATAAGGGTTGTCCTGTATACATGGTGTTTTTCACCATTCAAGTAGAAGTAAAAGAAGGGGTAGAAGACATTGAAGTGGTAAATGAATTTTCGGAAGTATTTTCAAAGGAGATGGTAGATTTACCCTTAGAGAGAGAAGTAGAATTCTCTATTGATCTTGCACCCAGAATAAGGTCTATCTCTAAAGCTCCTTACCGAATGTCTCCGTCAGGTCTAGCATAATTGAAAAAGCAGATTGAGGAGTTGATGGAAAAGGGTTTCATCAGGCTTAGTGTATCTCCTTAGGGATTTCCTGTGCTCTTTGTGGAGAAGAAGGATGGAAGTCTGAGGCTATGCATTAACTACCGCTAATTGAATAAAGCAACCATAAAGAACAAATATCCTTTACCTAGGATTGATGATCTACTTGACCAGTTGACTGGAGCATCAGTATTTTTTGAAGTTTGATATGAGATCAAGCTATCACCAATTAAAGGTTAGAGCTGAAGATATTCTAAAAACTGCATTTAGAACCAGATAAGGCTACTATGAATTTCTTGTCATGCCATTTGGGCTAACTAATGCTCCAGCTGTCTTTATGGATTACATGAACAGAATATTTAGGCCCTGTTTGGATAAGTTTGTAGTAGTCTTCATTGATGACATCCTTATCTACTCTAAGGATGAGGAAGAGCATCTCAAAGTTGTGTTACAGGTACTAAGAGAACATAAGCTCTATGCGAAGCTATCTAAGTGTGAATTTTGGTTAAAGGAAGTAAAATTTCCAGGCCATGTTGTATTAGCTGAAGGATTTTCATAGACCCTATTAAGATTGATGCAGTGTTGAATTGGGAAAAGCCGCAGAGTGTCACCTGTAACATCCCAAAAATTTAATGCGAGGATTAAATTATGGAAATTCGATAGTAAGCTAATTTATGGAACCTACAAAATTTAAGGAAACTTAAATTTGACAAAGGGAAAAAATTAGGACCTAGTATGTGTAATAAATAAGATAAAAATATACCTATATATATATATATATATATATATATATATTTAAAAGCTTACCAACACATGATACAAACACACATATACTCACCATGCATGAAGACACACGTACAACCTCCTCATTTACCACACTTGGAGCATCATAAGCACACACACGTACAGCATGCATGACTCATTCTCTTCCTCTTCTCTTATTGGTACAACACACACACACACATTCTCTTCCCATTTGACCAGCATACAACACACATACGTACAGCTCACAAACTCCTCCAACTCCCATTTACATTCAGCTGCAAAGAGAGAGAGCTTTAAAAAAAACAAACGAAACAGAAAACATAACAGCAAAAACAGAGAGCACAGAAAACAGAAAAACTGAGAGAGAGAGAAAGAAAGAAACGAAGGAAGAACAAGCTCCAAATCTCACACACAACATCATAAACATGTTTAGGTAAGTTTCTTCTACTTTAACCTTGGATTTCCATTGGATTTGTGGTTGTTTTCTGGGTTGTTTTACTGCTGGAATCAAGAGAAGTCACCAAAAACGTTTTGTTACCGTTCAGTTTCAAAACCAGCAAGTTTGTGTCCGTTTTGCATGATATTTTCGATTCCTTTTCTTCTGTAAACACGTCCCAAAACTCAAGGAACATGTTTAGGAGTATGTAGAGTCAAAATTTTTGAGATTAGAGTCCAAAAATCATGGTTGCATGTGAGTTTTATCAACTCTGTTTTGGTCGCCGGAAAACAGAGTTTTTATCAGAAATTTTCAGAAGCTCAAACGGAGGCTACATATGAATTTTTCATCTGTTTCTTTTTTATATGGAAATTCTAGGATGTTTAGTATGACATAGAATCAAGAAGAGCTCAATTTGGTATCAAAACGAATACGTTATCAATTTTTGAAGTTAGACTGTCCAAAACTGATGTTTATCAGAGTCAGTCAGTTTCGTGTGGATTTATGACCAATCAAATCATATCCATTATTTATGAATATTTACAGGGATATAGTAGACATAACATGATTTAAAATTAGTGGCATAATGCATCATTTGGGTATCTTTAGAGGAATTTATGATTTTTGAAAGATGGGTTTAGAAACAGGTGCAATCCTGAACGTCCAGATTCTAGTAGTTGATTTCGTGGTGTTTTTGAATTATGTATTCTTTCCCAATGGCGATGAAAATTTCCAGAATTGAAGTACATAGTCTTATCTTTAATTTGATATATAGTTTGTATTAATTGGATTAGTATACTAAGAGATATGAATTTTTGAAGTCAGTTACTCTCAAACTGTGTTTCTGGAAAACAGTTTGTTTGTGTCGAACGTTTGAAAAATCAAACCTTAACAAAAAATTATGAAAATTTCCAGATTTAAATTAGACATTCATAGCTTTAATTTTACGGGTAGAACATAATTTTTGGACAATTATTTTAGGAAATATAGATTTTCAAATTCGTGCTATGTTTCAGGAGACTAATCTGGAATAGGGGTATTTCGGGAAATTTTGGGAGTAATATGGTAAATCTGGGTAGATTTTGATATTTTTCCATGAAAATATATTTCAATAGCTTAATGTAGGCTTTGGACCCAGTCAATTTCGATTTTTCTAGAATTAGTTATGATTTTTCAAAGTTAACTGAAAAATCTGCCAATTTGTTGAAGAATAGTAAAATTACACTATGCAAAATTATATAGTGTATAAACCACTGAAACTGAGATAATCAGAAGTATATGATTAAAGATAGTAGTAATACAAGTAATAACCAATTACTTGTTAATTTTAATTTATAGGAACTAGTAAAAGCCCGAGCCGAAGAAAAAGTTTTGGATAAACAGTTGGACTGGAAAAGGACCCAGGTAGTAATTCTTTCTCTCATGCACTATATGATTATTTATATATTGTGTATGCCATTTTCTGTAACATGACAGTGCCTGTGGCACAACACGCGAATAAGCCAGGGTCTAAACATATCGTTTGACCATGGACACGAGTTTAGCCGGGGTTGCAAACAGTCGTTTGGCCTTGGACAGTATGCATACAACATGAGTTAGCATTTTACATATCATGGTGCATTGCATATTTATTTATCGTATTTTATATGACTGATTGTATATTACTACTGAGATTCATTCGAATCTCACCCTTTTTCAACATCTAAAATATTCCAGCAAAGGACAGCGGCTCTAAGGGCAAAACCGTAATTACTGGCGATTGAAGGTCCGGTCCTAGCCAGGAGTTACATCTAATTATCTTTAGTTGTTGAATTTATTTCTTTTGTACTCTGTATGAATTTTTCAACCTATATGAGGATTTTCTGTAATATCAGTAAGTACTTATTATCAGTATAGTTTCACTATTTCTGTTTGCCATCTGAACGACACATTTATTATATAGCGAATATCAGAATATTAAGGGGTTTGACATCACCGAGATCAGAAGTTTTTTGGGATTAGCAGGCTATTACAATAGATTTATTAATGTCTTTTCACAAATAGCCATGTCCTTAACTAAGTTAACTAGAAAGGACCAACCGTGTGTATGGAACGAGAAGTGTGAAGTAGCATTCAGTATTTGAAGACTAAGTTGACTACGGCACCAGTACTTGTGATTCCAAATCCTACTTAGATGTTCACTTTGTATACTGATGCTTCTAAGAAGGGTCTTGGGTGTGTGCTAATGTAAAATGGCAGGGTAGTTGCTTATACTTCTTGACAATTGAGGCCACACAAGGATAACTATCCCACTCATGATTTGGAGTTGGCAGCAGTAGTTTTTACTTTAAAGATTTGGAGGCACCGTCTTTATGGTTCACAATTTGAGGTCTTTAGTAACCATAAGAGTCTGAAGTACCTGCTTGACCAAAAAGAGCTTAACATGCGATAAAGGAGGTGGATGGAGTTTCTTAAGGATTACGACTATGAGTTGAAGTACCATCCAGGAAAGGCAAATGTTATAGCAGATGCCTTAAGCTAAAAGTCAATCCATGCAACCCAATTGATGGTCAGGGAACATAAATTGCTAGAGGATATGTAGAGTACATCTATTGATATAATGTCAGGATTGGTTGCTACTATGGAAGCATTAACCATTGAAAGTATAACCTAGAAAGAAATTAAATTCACTCAACTTGAGGATCAGTATCTATTGAGTGTCATGGAAGACATTGAAGAGGGAAGAGAGTCAGAATTCAAGATGGTTGAAGATAGGATATTAAGGTATAAAGGAAGAGTTTTCCTATCCGATGATGGAGAATTAAGGAAGCTCATGCTTGAGGAAGCTCACAAGAGTAAATATACTATTCACTCGGGAGCAACCAAAATGTATCATGATCTCAAACAGAATTGGTGGTGGTGAGGCATGAAGAGAGATGTTATTGAGTTTGTTTATCATTGTTTGACTTATCAGAAAGTCAAAATTAAATATCAGAAGCCTTCGGGGTTGTTGCAAAATTTGGAGATCCCATAATGGAAGTGAGACATCATCTCTATAGATTTTATCATGGAACTTTCTTCAACTACGTTTGGACATAATGCCATTTAGGTAATTGTTGATAGATTGACTAAGTCAGCTCATTTTCTAGCTATCGCAGCAGAGTACTCTCTTGAGAGACTAGCAAAGATCTATATGAAGGAGATTGTCATATTACATGGGGTACCAAAGAGCATCGTATCAAATCATGATCCACAATTTACCTCACAATTTTGGAGAGCATTACAGGATGTCATAGGGACTCATTTGAGGTTCACCACTGCTTACCATCTTCAGACTAATGAGCAAACTAAGAGAACTATATAGACACTAGAAGACATGTTACGAGCATGTACAGTTGAGCTGGTAGGAAGTTGGGACAATCATCTTCATCTGGCAAAGTTTGCATATAACAACAGTTATCACTCAAGCATTGAGATGGCACCTTATAAGGCATTGTATGGAAGGAAGTATAGATCTCCTATTTGTTAGACAAAATTGAATAAATGGAGTTTCCTAGGTCTCGATTTGGTAGACGAAAGAAGTTAGAAGATTAAAGTGATTCAGTATAAACTTCTTACTGCCCATAACAGACAGAAAAGTTATGCTGATAAGAGAAGGCGACCGTTGGAGTTTATGGTAGGCGAACATGTATTTTTGAGAGTCATACCGATAACCAGCATTGGTAGAGAGATTCGAACAAAGAAGCTCTCACCTTGTTTCATGGGTCCCTGTGAGATTTTGAAGAGAGTGGGACCAGTTGCTTACAGAATTGCATTACCTCCACAGCTGGCAAACTTTCATGATGTCTTCTATGTGTCACAATTGAAGAAGTATCAACTAGATCCTTCCCTTATTATTGAAGTTGAGGAGATAGAATTTAGAGATAATATGACATATAAAGCTGAGCTAGAGCGGATCGTAGATGTGATGGACAACCAATTAAGGAACAAGATCCTTAGACTTGTGAAGGTTATATGGAGAGGAATGGCTCCTAGTAATGCTACGTTGGAGATAAAGGAAAAGAAGAGGAAGAAGTATCCTTATTTGTTTAATTAGATATGTCTTTTAGTTTGTGTGTCGAATTTTGATGACAAAATTCTTTTTAGGAGGGGAAAATTATAACATCATTTTTTTTAGCATTTAGAGTTAATTGTGACTTAAGTTTTAATTGGTCAATAAATATATCTTATTATTGGAATAAATGGTACTAACAAAAAAAATGTAACTGGAGTGTATATATATATATAAATTAATCAGGACTAAATGTGAAGAAGAAAAAAAGAGAAAATAAATATATTACTATTAAAAAATATATATTATTATATTAAAAAAAAAATCTAGATCTACTCCTATATATAAGCTTCTTCTTCTCCTCTTATACTCTCAGCCGCAGAGCTCCACGATTTCTAAGGGATCTTTTTCTCTCCTTCCTCCTTGAAGTTTCAGCATCCTCTCTCTTATGTTAAATAGTCTTGTAAAAACCTTTATGTTTCTTCTTTCTTCTCCATTGTTTAATGTTCATCGTCTTGTCAGATTTTTTTTTTTCTCTAGGGAGCACCATTTTTTAGGAAAAATCTCAAAAAAATACTATTTAAATTTCAAATATCCAAATAGGTGATTTAACAATAAAATGAGTTGTCAATTGTATTACTATTCTTGTTAATCCCATTAACGTATTTGTCAACAGAATTTTGAAGTTCAAATAATATTTTTCTGTCATTTTCCTATTTTTTTATATATACCATATCTACTTGTTTTGTTGCAATTCCTGCATATGCATAAGTACATATATTTTTATTTATTACCCCACTCTTCTTTCATTGTGCCTTATGTATATATAAACCTACTTGCCTTTTTCTTTCTATTTACTATTTCCTATGCATATGTAGCTACCATATTTCTTCTGAAGGTGTAAGTATGTTTTATCAATAATAACCAAAACCCCTTCTCTTACCTTGATCTACGTGTGAATGTGTGTATATTTTACTGAATTTTCCTTCAATATCCTTAGTTCCCTCTTACACAATCATGCGCATGTATATGTGTATGTATATTAAAAAAATCATTTACCAACCACAACACTTGCTTTTCGTGAGTGATGGTGTTTTTTTCTAGATATACATATATTTTATTATTATTTCATTAAGTGGAAACTTTTATGCATTTTTTATCTCAATTGTTGGTGTCAAGTGGTTCTACTAACTCCAGATGCATGATTTGTTAGATGGAGTCTTTTTTCTTCTTATATATATATATATATATATATATATATATATATATATATATATATAATAAACAAACAAATAAACCATATTTCACTCCTCATTGGATATATCAGTATATAAGATGCCATTCTGCCGGAGCCCCACTTGCCTTCCACGTTCTTGTGTCCATGAGAGTGTGTTTATTGATTTTCCCTTATAATCCCTGTATTCCCCTTCAGTGTGTACCTTGATCCACATAGATTTATTTAAACATAATATTTTATAATTTTCTATGTCTAATGAGTATGTCCTTCCAATTTTTTTTCTTGGTCCCATCTCCTGCGTAACTTTGTTGTTATGCTTCACACATACTAATTCATTTATTTATATTATTTTTCCTCTCCTATCAATGTATTTGTGAGTGGGTATATTTTTAATTTATTATATTACTTCATGGCCCCACTTTGGTTATTTTGCTACTGTGCTTGTGTCTTGAAGGCTTTAAAGATCAATAAACCTATCCTACCTATTCCCTTCTTGTTGCGCGGGGGTTTACATACACATATATCTATTTTTTTGTCCTTGTCCTTCTCTTCACATCCCAATCTTGTCCTTTCTTATATGTATGTATATAGTAATTTTTGTTAACAAGACAAGTGTCATATAATTAATTTTATAGGATAGTTATAAGATCTAAAGGGTAACTTTAGAGTTGTTTTGGGTTATATATTAATAGTTATTTATATTATGATCTTGTAGACTCTCATTGAGAGCTTGGGAGTAACTCTTGTGTGATTACAAGTTAGGGAGTAACATACAACTCTGAATATTCTTCTACGTACTTGTGAATTGTGTATGATTGCGACTTACTATCTTTTATAAAAAAAATAGACTGAATTATATGTATATGTGTATGTATTATAAATTCCACCAAGTAAGTAATGTTACAAGTAAATTTCTTTATAACTCACTTTATTCACATAGTAAATAATTTATTTTTAATTAATGTATTGTTAGATTATTGTTTCCTTTTAGGTATGTTTGAATATGTGATGATATTATATACGAATGGAAACATGATTTATGGCACCTTATCTTTTAATTATGTTATTGGTGATTGAATATGACTGTCATGGTGGTTGCATTTATGATGGGCTGGAGTAAGGAGAAATTTGTATGCTGAGATCTTTCTCCATGTGGTATGCCATCACTCGGTGCACAGTGGAGGCACTTGTCAGGGCCTCTTTTTCCATATTTTCCTTTGGTTGGGATTACATTAGAACTGTGTGACATGTGACACCTCCTTAATTGTGTCCTTTTAAGGAGGGGAGACATAATCCATACTTAAACTCTCTACTTTGGCCGGGTGTATCTTAAAAACTGGTGAGCTTGGGACAATTCAATTAAATGGATGGTTTTTATTGGATTATGTGTTAGCATATGGCTCCAGTCAGCAGTATAAGGATGGACGGTAATATAAGTGAGGTTGCATCTTGCATATTGTATAATTATTTATTAATTGTTGTATGTGTTGAAAATATAGATCTACATAATAATTATTAAATTAGTAATTGTCTTATATGAGAATTATGATACATACACATATATGCATAATCAGTTCCTTCTTTTTATCATATGTGGTTTGCTTATGTACGGTAGAAATTTTCAATAGTTACTAAGACGTGTAATCTCATTCCTTATATTAGCATTTTTCAGGTGATTGTTCTAATATGGAGCAAGGGAAGACACCTGTGAAGTGAGCCTTGAAGGCTCTCTTATGCTCCCAGAGCACATGTTATGTTGTTATTATTTGTCATAACCCTAAAACTTTCGTATTTTATTTTGTTTTATTGAATTATTTTGAAAAATTTATTTAACACTGTGATGTGTGTAACACCCGCCTTACATACCCCTTAATTACCTACACGGAAGCATTCATTATTACTTTGTTAGGGGTAATTACTTATTCACGACTTATTCTTACTGAATATCAGAGTTAATTCTTATTCTCAGTGATCCCGATTACGACTTGATTCAAATTCACGTGTATTCTTACAACCAGATATTCCCTGTGCGCAAATAATTATACACACAGTATTCTAAACATAATTCAGTCTTCAGTTCTTGATCTTCTTTCCTTCTGAATCATCTTCAATCATTCTCTTCTTCCCTGTTCATATACCTATATGGTTGGTGGGGGAGGGTGAGATTCGAGAGAATCTCAGTAGCAAACATACAGACAATGCATGTAAGATGAATGCTAGTGCATGATATGCTTGCCTTACATAGGCTCATGTTCACATAATGATATTCTGCATGCTCAATGTTTCGTACAACATACTTATGGCCATAGTAAAAATAGAAACAGAGCTTCATTCATTCATACATGCTTCACATAATCAAGCAATGCAATACAGCAAATCAATACACAGCATAAACATCACATACATACAAGTAAGTAAGTTTACTACCTTTTGGACTTTGCCTCCTCCTCTTGTACTTCGATCTTCCAACCATAGTTTCTTCTTTGTCACTTTATGGCCCTAGATAAGTAATAACATTATTAGAGCCATGAAAAGTGAATGCCCAATGGGCTATATTAGCTCTAAAGGTTTACTTTCACCCTTGGAGTTCATACTAATTACATTTGGTCACTTTCTTTCTCAAATTCGCATGGTAGCCAAAAGCTGCCAGCATTTTGACCAAACTTTGAAAAATCATAATTAATTCTATAAAACTCCAATTGGGGTGGTTTAAAGTCCTATTTGAATATATTTCAGTATTATTTCACATAAAAATCCTCAATTCGGGATATCACGGCCACAACATTCCCATAATTTCTCCAAATATAACCTGTTTCAGATTTCATTCCAGAAACAGGACACAACTTCAAAATTTCATATCTCCCAATGTACTTGTCCAAAAATTACAAAATACCTATAAAATTAAAGCTTATGATGTCTACTTTAATTCTGGAAAGTTTCAGAATTTTTGGACAAGTTTTACCCTATGAAAAATCTCTCACAATGTAACTGTTCCAGACAGGGCATATCCACAACATATACATTCAACTTCATAAATTTCCAAATTCATATACAAGCATCCAAAAATCATGAACACTTGCATACCTACACAATTTTTCGTGTAGAATCCAATGGAATCATCAAAATTATAAAATTTCTACTTCTTCATGATGTTCTGTTCAGACCAGAAAAACAGGGTTTTCCACAACAATTCATCAATTCAGAATTTTGTCCAACAACTTGGTCCAATATCATCATAAATCATAATCTAACCATAAATATATGATTAAACCTCAAAAATACCCTTGGACCGAAAATGAACAGTACCCCACCCTTACAAATACTCATCCAAACAACAAACCAATCGGTTCAAAAGGAAGCTTACGCTTACCTCTACGCATATTCGCAGTCGGTTCGGAAATCCGGCAGTACTCCAGGGAGGGAGACGGCACCAAACACCTCCAATCAAAAATCCGAAACCGTAGAAATGAAGCTTAGGATGAGTAGAAGAAGGTTTGTGAAGGGTACTTTGAGAGAAAACGCCGATTCGGTAGAGTTTCGGCGGATTGAAGTTCTTGGAAAACACTATTCACTCTTCATCTCTACTCCACCATTTCTCAACATTTTTCCATCATTTTTCTGAATATTTGGGGAAGCTTGGACGAAAATATAAGGCCAAGAAAGGGTCTTGAAAAATTATTCCACGTGTCAGCCTATAATTGGTCCAAAAATCCAATTTTCGCTCAAAATGCTTAATTTAGCAGAATTTTCATTAAACTTTGAAAATTCATATCTAATTGTACAAATGTCCAATTGGAGTGATTCAAAAGGCTATGTGACCCTTATTGAGTATAGTTTTAAGGAAAAATATAAAATTTAGCCAATTGGAAGCTCACTCTTCCCATAATTTAAATATTTGAATACTGTCCCAGAAAATAATTAATTTCGCTGGGCTAACTTCAAAAATTCATTTCTCTTTGTATACAACTCCAAATGACTTATATGACCTATCCAATTAAAGCTTGATAAGTCTAATTTTATTCTGGAAAGTTTCATAACTTTTTACCTTCATTTACCCATCGAAAAAGGTCACACAATCATCACTGTCACACCGGGAATTTCACCGGTGGCAAAATTACTTTGTGTTCCACTTTACTATATTATGTGTGACTTCCAATCACTTCGTTTTGTTATTCCCCGAGCTCTTTAGCTCACTAATATAATTCTTTTTAATATCCAATGATATAAAGGAATTTTGAGGAATTTAAACATACCTCATAGGGACATTTGCTAAACCGAGGTCTAGCAGTCCACTTAATCCAGGCTTAATCTTATGCCTCTAGTCCCAAAATCTGGGATATTACAATGTGGGTTTTATTTAAATTGATTTTGTATTTTGATGATTTGTATGTTGAATATCCTTATTGATGATATTTCAAATACTTTGATTAAGTATTTGTTTGTTTGGTTTGAGGTGTTACATAATATAATGGAAATTTAGGTCATTCTCCTAAAGAACAATATGTGAGTATTTCTATAGGATTGAATTTAGGTGTTGAAACTAAACTAAAATACAAGATATTACTATATAAATATAAAATACAAATGACTCTAAAATCTATATGAAAATGAAACTAACATAAATAAATAGGCAATTTTTGGGGGGTTTTCTTTATAAAAGGGAATTAAATTCTAAGCAATGGTAACCAACTAATAGTTAAGAAAATCAAATTTGAAATAAAGGTTTATTTCAGGTATGGTGAAATGAACAACTTATGATTTATATGAAATTAACTTTCTTAATCGAAATTAATTAATTAGACAAAAGAGAGATTTATAAAAGAGAGTAATTAATAAATTTAATCACCTAATTGAAATATAATAAACCATCAAACTCAATAATACTTACTCCATTGAAAAATTCATAATTAAATAAGCAGTAAGTAATTAAACTCATTAAAAACCAATCACAATTAATTCAAAATAATTTTAGTAATCTTGTTTACAGTTGTCTAATTGAACAACTAATAATTAAACAACCCAATTAAATAATCAAGAAAAAAAATAAATTCACAATTAAATTAATATCAAAAATTTAATTAATAATTCAATTGACAATCCAAATGTTTGTAAACAAAAATTACAGCAATCTTCTTAAGCATAAATCAATCAAAATATCAATCCAATCTTAAAGGAATATGTCTACAATCTAAGACTAGATTGTTCTATAAAAACACAACTCAAAATTATTTAAACTTAAATAATCTGAAGTCTTGAATTAAAAAGATAAAAGAAAAGAAACTCCTTTATAATCTTCAAGGATAAGCTATAGGTCTTAATTGAAGATAGTTCATTTTAATCTTCAAGTGTAAGTAATAGACTCTAACTTCCTCTATACCTATCCTAAAATTTTCCTCCCAACAAACTCAAACTGTCATGAAAGTCATTCTTCCTCTAAGTACTTGACTACCCACGTCTATGAAGGCAAGAATAGTAGAGAAATAATAGAGTGGTTGCGTGTGGTTATTGAGGGAAGAGTGTATTAAAGGCCTATTTGATTCACGTTGGAAAAACTTGTTATGTAAGTAAGATATAATTTTTCTCATAAACTTATTTCGTATACTATAAATTATATTAAAAAATAGTTTCTATCATTAATTTAATCAGAAAATGTTGATTGATGGGTCCCCTTAACTGTGCGTGTTTGCGGTTCCAAGACACATTCAAAATAAAGGTGAGATGAAAACAAGAATAATGGAGAGATAATGGAGAGGGTGTGTTTGGTTATTGAGGGAAGAGAGTATAAGATGTTGATTGATGGGTCCCTTGGCTGTGCGTGTCTAATGGCTTCAAGAAACATTCAAAATGAAGGGGAGATGAAGAGAAGAATAGTGAGAAATAATGGAGAGGTTGCATGTGGTTATTGAGGGAAGAGAGTATTAAAGGTCTGTTTGGGAACACATTTAGCACCCAAAAAAGTCCATTTGCAATGAAAAAGCCCATTTTCCTTAAACATATATGTTTGGAAATACATCGAAAAGCAATGGGCTTTATAGATGAAAAGAGCTTTTTTTAAGAAGCTCCATTAGCCAGCTTTTACCCACAGCTTCTCATCACTATTGACTGTTATATCATTAATTACCTTTTAAATTCTTCACCTACTACACACACACAGATGCAAACCCGACACACACATATCCATAGAACTCAAAAACCATTTCATTCTCGGCCCAAAAACCAAAGAACTTATCTTTATCCTCAGCTGTTTCTCGTGGTTGAGCCGTCGTTCGAGGTGGATCAAAAGCTCACCAACGGTGGCCTTAGTCACTTCGGTTCTTTGCTGAGACACTTCAATTCATCTAGAGAACCGTTCTTCATCCTTGGGAGTATGGAAGCACTGGCTTCTCGTAGTTGATTGTGGGCGTTGTTGACAGTAGAAGAAGACACCGGTGGTGAGTAGGTTGCACTATTTTTGGTTATCGGTGTCTAAAAGATTCTTCCCTGCACTTTGTTCGGTCGATATGTCGAACGGCGTCGGTGGAGCATAGCACGTTTCTTCCTTCCTTCCTAGATCTGACCGACAAGGTAAAGAATTTGCTCTCCCACTTATGAATCCCACTTCTATTAGGGTTTTTGATTTTTGTCTCTGAATATATGTTGCTGAATGATGGAAATGAAGTCGCTGAATGATCTTCTCTCCTATCTCTGTTTTTGATTCTTGATGTATGCTTGCTGGTGCTGGTGAAAACCAAGTACCAAACCCATATTAAACACATAAACTTCAGTTACCTAAAGGATATGATTATAATTGCCTGAGATTTTTTAGTGACCTGAGGATTTATCACAATATCTGTTTATTTTTTCTCATCAACATATGTAAGTTTTTTTCTGAGTTTGAGTTTTCAACTAGTGATTAAAGTTTCAATTTTTGAAGTGGTCCATGGATATCAATGATAATTCCTATAAGGATTCTCAGAAAGTATTTATATTTTTCCGTCAGAGAGTACATTTTCTGTTAGCACAACTTGCATTAAGTATGCAAATCAATACTAGTACACTTGATAAGTCACATGATGAAAGAAACAGGTCTAGAGCACAACTATACCAGCATAGTTCTTATGAGTTTATTTTAATCCTTGCGATGTTCACATGGTAAAAATACATTTTTTCTTAATCTTTCATCCGCAAAGTAGCACTAAAAAATCTATGGATGGCTTGTTATCTCTTTGGTGATTGCTAGGTAAATTGGATTTATTTTCTGTCTCAATGTGTGTTGGTCTAAAGGATTTAGGAAAGTTCGTTTATACTTTGATCGTATATAAGTAATTAATTATACTCTTAGACATGTTGTGGTAGGGATTATCCTTTTAAGAATGTGGCATATGAGTGAATTTTTTGATAAGATAAGAGTGAATTTTTGTCTAACCAGTTAGCAAAGTATTTATATAAGATAAGAGTGAATTTTTGTGTCCTTAAACACTTTCTTCTTTTTATTCAAATAGAGGAGGTGGATCTGATCAGAATTGGCCTTTACTATCCAAAATTGGCCTTTACACACCCCACATAGCTATGAATTATTATCTAAAATTGGCCTTTAAATGATCAGAATAAAAATCTAAATTCAAACAACTTTTATTTGTCAAAGGTATTGGTTAAATGCAAAATAGTATTTAAACCAAGATTGTATTCATATGTTTGATGGGATATTGAATTTTTTCCAAAAGATGGTAGTTATAAGTGTTATGTATCATATTTAATATTTAGTTTAATTTTCACCTAGGCCATTTGTTTTTGTATAATGTTCAAATGTTGGAATAGAAATATGAACAAGGTAAAGGATAAAGCAGCATTGCATGTAAGTTCTACTGGGATTTTCATTGATATGTGCAATGAGAAAATATACAACAATGAACGATAAGGATATGCATTCACGAAGGATGGGTGGAAACACATTGTGGCCGCATTTAATGAAAAAAATCGGAAAGTCGTATGACAGGAAACAATTGAAAAATCAGTTAGATAGCTTGAAGATACAATGGAAGGTGTGGGACAAATTGTTCTCAAAAGAGACTGGTATATCGTATGACCCTGCAAGGCATATGGTGAATGTCAATAATGACTGGTGAGAGAAGAAAATAAAGGTAAAAAAATTGTGATTGTTTTTATTATCATTATGATTTGTGATATCAACATTGTTATTATTATTCTTATTATTATTACTATTATTATTATTATTATTATTTTAGATGCGTCATTAATTTTTGTAATTGTATGTATTCAGGAGAATCCGGAGTATGCGAAGTATAGATACAAAGGGATCATATTTGCGAGAGAATTAGACATCCTATTTAAGGGTGTGATGGCATCAGGAGAAAAAATGTTCACACCAATTTTTACACAGCAGATTTCAAGGGTAGTGATGATGACGATGTGTATAGACCCACAATGGACCTAGAAGAAGGTTCAGGAGATAGTGAGGAAGATCTTGGATCTCCTCCTATTGGATCTAGTGTGGGAGTGATAGCTGATCTTGAAGGAATTAACTTGACAACAAATACTCCACCTAGTGCGCCTAGTGCTTCAGAAGTCAGCAGGAAGAGAAAAAGGGCTAAATGGTCAGGTCAAGGATCAAGGAAAAAAAATTGCAAACTCGAAAACAATAGTTGATGCAATTAGTAGAATAGCCGACGCATCTGAGGACAAAGTAGAAGCATTAAAAAAGCTTTCAACGATTGATTTGCAAATGAGCGATGTCGTCAAAGAATTACGGACCATTCCAAAAGTTGCTACAGACAGGGACTTCTGTATCCGTTGTTATAACATGATGATGCACCCTGTTGCTCGCGACATGTATGTTGGGCTAAAGGATGATAAAGAGCTCTTGCTAGAATGGTTGCGCCTACATGCCTACAGTACCCCTGAATTTCAGAAACCCCCACCAATGCGCTGAACTCTAATTTATGTAGTTGTTAAAACTTTGTTATGTATAACTTACTTATTTCAGAGGATGGAAATTTATTTTATATCACTCGTGAATGTTATTAAACTCTGCTATATGACATTGAATTTATATTTGCACAGTGTTAAAATTTTACTTGTTTTCATAAAATCCTGGCATAGGTTGCATCGTTAATGGCAAGTTCAAGTGGAACGGAGGAAGCAGGATCGTCTTGTGCAGATAGAAGGAAACAACTCATATCCCTAATAGATCAAGAGATAACAGAGGATGAGCAAGTGGCTACCTTGATAGCTCAATATGTCATGCCACATGTTTGCAAAGAACCATGTAGAACTAGTAAGCAAACAGGTGCACAGTGGGTGCAAGAGGTACTTGAAGGCCATGATACAGTTTGCCCTGAGAATTTCCATGTGGAAAAGCATGTCTTCCATATCTTATGCTCCAAATTGGTACAACATAGGTTACGGTCGACTAGGTATATTGGAATACAAGAAACAGTTGCCATGCTCCTATATACAGTCAGACATGCACAAGGAAACAGAATCTTACAAGACCAATTTCAACATTCTAGAGAAACTGTCCATAGGATCTTCCACATGATTTTAGATGCTTGTGTGAACATATCAGCAGAAATGATCAAACCGCTTGATCCCAGCTTCCGTGATTGTCACCCAAAAATCTCCAGCAATCGGCTATATTTCCCATTTTTCAAGGATGCAATAGGAGAAATTTATGAAACTCATATTAAGTATGTGGTTAGCCAGTCTGAGCAAGACAAATATATCGGCAGAAAGGGATATCCAACATAAAACATTATGACTGTATGTGATTGGGACATGTGCTTCACTTTTATGTTGGCAGGGTGGGAGGGAACCGTACATGATGCCCGTATCTTCCAAAATGCTATCTCTATTCCATCTATGAAATTCCCCCATCTACCTAAAGGTATCTCTTCAATACTTTCTAATTGTGTGGTTTTTTTAGTTCGCTATAATTTTACTAAGTTAAACAAAATTGTGTATTTACCAGGAAAATATTATTTAGTCGATGCTAGCTATCCAAAACTAATTGGATATCTTGGTCTGTATAGACGTGAACGTTATCACATTCCAGAGTTTAGGCGACAATACGGATTTACAAGTGAGAAGGAGATGTTCAATTATTATCATTCAAGCTTGAGGACCACTATCGAAAGGACATTTGGAGTATGGAAGAATAGATTTCAACTCTTGGGGGAAATGAAGTCATATAGCTTTGAAACACATGTCCGCATTATTTGTGCAACAATGGGGATACATAATCTTATCCGTAGAAATTCCCAAACAGATAGGGATTTTCAACAAGCTAAAAGTGGAAATGTAAGTATTGAAGGTAATAATGATCTGGTTGATGCTGCATCTACATCAACTATTCATAGATTATCTTCAATACACATGAATCATGTTCGTGGCATGATCAGAGATGAACTTGCTAGGAGTAAGGGTAGATGATCCAATAATGATCCAATTCATGTATCACATTCTGATTGAAATATATATTTATCCTTTTTTAATTAAGTGCTTTAGTGTATTTTTCTTGTTTTTCAATAATTATTAAACTTGTTTCAGTTTTAAAATTTTTATTCACATTTTTTAACATCAATTATAACAATATGTACACAAACAAAATATATGTAGTATTCAACAATGTTCACGCCCTTTTCAGTCATTTTTCATCTAAACGAGCTTTTCAAAAGCTAATCCAAACAGGTTTACTTTAAAAAAAGCCACTTCTCCCACCACCAATCCAAACACAAATCACATTTACAATCTGTTTCAAACGGGCTTCTGCAAAAGCCCCATTAAAAAAAACCACTTTTTCACCTGGTTCCACCTGGTTCCTAAATACGCACTAAGATGTTGATTGATGGGTCCCCTTTGCTGTGCATGTCTGCGGCTCCAAGAAACGTTCAAATGAAGGTGATTCTTAATGAGCGTCCATAGGAGCATGGATATGGGAGAGGGGGAGTCGCCTCTCAATTTTAGAAATATTAATCCTAAATTTAGAATTGATTTTAAAAGTATCAGGGTGTTTGGAATAGTGATTGAAACCTCCAAAAGTACTTTTCAATCATGATTTACGGTCTACAAGGTAGCTTTTACGGTATACGAAGTAGCTTTTACGGTCTACGAGGTAAATATGTGAAAGAATTTTATTTCAATTTACATGAATCAGGCTTATATATAAATATAAACTAAACCAAACATCCCCTAAACTAAGCTCCTAAAATTTAAACAAGAGTATAAAGCAAATTTTTCTAAGAAAAATTCAGCAAAAAAAAAAAACAGCGAAAGAGAAAAACTCAAGCCAATTAACTTAACGGATTATACACCTTTACTAGTGCAAGTGGTATTTTTAGAAATACATTTTTATCATTACGTGTCATTGATTCATTCCCCATGCCCTTGAGTCCCAAAACGTCATTTCCCCTTGTGCTTCTCCGTTGACTTTTGTTCCAAACTAGCATGACTTTTATTGTCTTTCTGGATTAGCAGTGGAAAAGTGGTTTTCTTTTAATATAGCTTTTGTAGAAGTCAAATGAAAAAAAAAGTCATATTATAAATGTGATTTGTGTTTAGAATGACAGTAGGAGAAGTGATTTTTTTTTCTAAACCCAGTAAAAAAAGTCAAAAGCCAGTTCAATGAGCTTCTAAAAAAGCAGCTTTTTTTGCTAAAAAACCCAGTAAAAACTAACGTGTTCACAAACATGTCTGCAGATACTAAATGATTTTTTACCCTTTAAATAAGCTTTTTTACTCTCTCAATGAGTTTCCAAACAAACTCTTAAAAAGAGTAGCTTTACTCATTCCTCATGGCTGTGCGTGTCACTTTTCAAATATGTTAGGATCTACCAATTGGCATAAATGGATGTAAATACGATTTTTAGAGGGTTTTCTTTATAAAAGGGAAGTAAATTCTAAGCAAAAGTAACCAATTAATAGTTAAGAAAATCAAATTAAAAAGGTAATAAAGGTTTACTTCAGATATGGTGAAGTGAACAATTTAAGATTTATATAGAATTAGTTTTCTTAATCAAAATTAATTAATTAGACAAAAGGGAGATTGATAAAATAGAGTAATTAATAAATTTAAATACCTAATTGAAATATGAGAAACCCTCAAGCTTAATAATACTTACTCTATTAAAAAACTCATAATTAAATAAGCAGTGGCTAATTAAACTCATTAAAAACCAATCACAATTAATTTAAAATAATTTTGGTAATCTTGTTTACAATTGTCTAATTGAATAATTAATAATTAACTAACCCAATTAAACAATCAAGAGAAAAAAATAAATTCGCAATTAAATTAATAATGAAAACTCAATTAATAATTCAATTGTCAATCCAAAGGTTTGTAAACAAAAATTACTGCAATCGTTTTAAGCATAAATCAATCAAAATATCAATCCAATTTAAAAAGAATATGTCTACAATCTAAAACTAGATTGTTCTCAAGAAATACAACTCAAAATTATTTAAACCTAAATAATATGAAGTCTTGAATTAAAAAAATAAAAGGGAATACACTCTTTTATAATCTTCAAGGATAAGCACAGGTTTTAATTGAAGACACTTCGTTATGATCTTCAAGTGCAAGTAATAGGCTCTAACTTCTTCCGTATTTATTCTAAATTACCTCCCAACTAGCTCAAACTCTCATGAAAATAATTCTTCCTCTAAGCACTAAACTACCCACGGCTATGAAGGCAATAATAGTGGAAAACTAATGGAGTGGTTGCGTGTGGTTATTGAGGGAAGAACGGTGAAAAAACTTATTTATGTAAGTCGAGATAAAGCTCTTCTTACAAACTTACTTCATATACCGTAAATCACATTAGAAAAATAACTTCTATCATTAATCCAATAAGTCAGTAAGATGTTGATTGATGGGTCCCCTTAATTTTGCGTGTTCTGCGACTCCAAAGCACAATCAAAATAAAGGTGAGATGAAGACAAGAATAGTGGATAGATAATGGAGAGGTTGCGTGTGGTTATTGAGGGAAGAGAGTATTGAAATGTTGATTGACGGGTCCCTTGCCCCTTGGTTGTGCGTGTCTGTGGCTCCAAGAAACATTCAAAATGAAGGGGAGATGAAGAGAAGAATAGTAAAGAAATAATGGGGAGGTTTCGTGTGGTTATTGAGGGAAGAGAGTATTAAGATGTTGATTGATGGGTCCCCTTTGCTGTGTGTAAGACCTCGCTTCATTATTGATATTGCTCAGAGTAGCAATTGCGTAGCTCAGTGGGCATATAAAAATAGCATAAATATACTGATATATTGAAACAATATTGCTTGATTACATACTGAATTCCCCATAAGGGTATACAAAATAATACATACCTTAACAAATATAAAGGTCTTTAGATAACCAACGTCTCCTCTCGTATTAACCCAGAACCTTCCGTCACCAGTAATTACGATTATGCTCTTTGAGCCGCTGTTTGCTACTGGAAACTTTAAATGTTTATGGAAAGGGTGAGATTCGGGGGAATCTCAGTAGTAACATGCTTTCAAACATATAGAATGTGAAAATAGATATGCTATGCCATGTCATGTAAGATGATCGAAACTATGTGTATACTTGCCCAAGGCCAAACTATATGTCTGCACCTTGGTCTACTTAGCGCCCTTATTGGGTCCTTGACCACAACATGGCGAATTGGTATGTCAAATACACTAGCTCATGTTACAGTGAATGAAATATACAAAGTAATCACATAGTATATGTGAGAAGAAGTTACTACTTGAAATGTCCTTTCCTTGCCTGTTAATCGGTCCAGCTCCGTATCCGGCTCAGACTATCGGTATATTCTAAAATTAAAAATTTAGGATATATGAGTTATTATTTATCCATAACTCATTCTAAACTCATGGTGTTGGTTAACTTGACTCAAAACTGTAAAATTACAAAAATACCCCTGGGAGCCGGTCCACACCCCTTTGTACCCGGTCAGATTGTACTATTCTAAAAATCATGACCCAGGCTAATCCTATACAATTTCTTGTGTAGAATCAATTTTTGACCTTATATTAGTCAAAATTAGGCCCAAATTATGAAATTACCCTGGCAGCTCCTAACTTGGGGTTTTAAGGGTAGTTTGGTCATTTCACATTCTAGGGCTTTTCTCACTTTGTAGTCTACATGAACCCTACACAATTTTCCCTTCTAAACTCAATGGAACCATCAAATTGATGAAATTATAGATAAAACAGGAAGAAAATTCCCCTGTACCAAATCTAAAAAATTAAGGGAAAATGTTGTTTCTTGATTTTAAATATATAAACCTCCTTCTTTTCACCTCTAATCACTTGTTTAATCACTTAAACACTTTTCCCCATGATTATTAGAAGATTGGCCAGCATAAAACCTTAGGGTTTGCACATTCCAAAATCATAACCCAAGCCAAACCAACCACAAATCAAAACAACAACAACATAATCAACAAGATACTCAAGGTACTTGAGTTTACCTTTTGATTCTCCAACTTTCTCTCTCTAGGTTCCATTTTCTCTCTTTCTTCCCTCTTGTATTTGCTTGCTATACATGGTATTTAAGATGGAGAAGAGATTAGAAGAGGTTCTACATGGATTAGAAGGCAAAACAAGTGGAACACACTTGTGACTCACCTTGGTTTAGCCTCTTGAAACCTTGCTCTTCTTCTTTGCCTCTACTTCTTCAAACTCTCCTCTCTCTCTCTCTCTATTGTTGTTGCTTCAGCCGAAAATGAAAGAGAATGAAGGGATAATGGTCTTATAAAAAAATATCTCAACTCACCTCCTCAAATATTTTATTTAATTGCATTGAACATGTGCCAATTGCTTTATATCATCATCTTTTCTCTTTCCCCATTTACTTGGCCGAAAATGAGTCTTGAAAGAGTTGAGGAAAATATTTTTCTCTTTCCCCTTACACATGTCATACGAAACTGGCTCTTGAAAAAGGAGATGATGATTTTATTAAATATCATCTTGCACCTCTTTGAAATGTAAGATAGATTTGTCAATTAGCATGACATATTTGACTTTTTGCTTCTTCCTTTTCTCTTGCTTTTGTTGGACGAAAGATGAGGCTTTAACATGAATAAAGTTATCATAAATATCCACTTACACCTCCTTACAATAATATTAGTTTATGGCCAATTAATCACAAGTAACCTTTTTGACTTTTCAAACATCAATTTACTTGGCCAAAATGATTTCTTCTTACTTTTAATATGAATCAAGTGATTATTTTTCTTTTGCTTTCCATTTTCTGACCGAATTGCTCCCCAAGAAAAGGGATAATCTAATATTATTGATTTATTGGTCAAATGACCATTTTTCCCCTACATTTTTTCCATTTTCGTACTTAGTGAAAAAAAACTGAACAGAATTTTCATAAAACTTTGAAAATTCATATCAAATTGTATAGACATCCAATTGGGGTGGTTCTAAATTCTATGTGACCCTTATTAAGTCTAGTGTTAAGGAAAAATATATTATTTAGTCATTTGAAAGCTCAACATTCCCATAATTTTTGTTTTTTGACGCTGCCTCTGAAAATTATCAGTTTCACTGGGCTAACTTCAAAAATACATATCTCTTTATGTACAGCTCCAAATGGCTTATATAACCTATCAAATTAAATTTTGATAAGTCTAATTTCATTCTGGAAAGTTTCATGATTTTTGGAAATCATTTGTCTATTGAAAAATATCACACAATCATGACTGCCACGTAGAGAAACACACTGGAGGCAAATTTCATTTGGGTTCCCAACATAGTCTTGTTGTGTGACCACTCATTGTCTTGTTTTGTCACTTAATTTTCTCTTTAATGCACCATTTTATTTCCCTTTGATGCCACCAAAGGTATTAAGAATTGTAGAGATTAAAATTGTACCTTACTGGGACACTTGCTAAACTGGAGCTTAGCAGTTCACTTATTGTAGGCTTATTTTCAATTCTCTTGTCATAAAATTTAGGGTGTTACACTGTACGTGTTTGCGGCTCCAAGAAACATTCAAAATGAAGATGATCCTCAATGATCGTCCATTAGAGCATGGATATGGGAGAGGGGGAGTCACCTTTCAATTTTTTTTAATGAAGAACTGGATTCCATGATCATTATTACAAAAAAAAAATGTTACAAACAAACTTATCTAATCACCTCTTAATATGTAAGTGGTGGTTGATCAAAGAGAATGAAATTTTCAATAATGTTATAAGCTAATTTAGCCAAATGATCGGCTAAAGTATTATCCTCTCTAGGAATGTACGTAATCAAAACTTGTCATTTCTTCAAAAACCACAATCTGACATCATCTATAATATTCTTAAAGGGATGAGTTTGATCCCAACCCCTAGTAATAGCATTAACAGGTTCAACAGAATCAGATAATACAATCACCTTCTTGTACCCACGATCCCAACATACTTGTAATCCTTGGATGATCGCAATGATTTCCGCTATAGTAAGAGGAACTGATACAAGTTTTCGAGCAAACCTGCAAATCCAGCTTCCATCGTCTCCGTGAATAACACCTCCACAGCCGCTTCTTCTTGACTCAAGCACTGATGCATTCACTTCAAGAGAGAAAAAACCATTCTGATGTTCTTAAATTACCGAATTAGCAATAATGAGATTATTATAGAATTGACAATTTGATACTAAATCCCTGTCCCAATTAGCACGAAAAAGGCTATTATAAGCATTCGTGCTTTCAAATTATGCATCCTCTCCAAACAGTTTCTTGCATCGAGTCACCCATATATCCCAGCATACATACCCAAACAAGATGGCCAATGGGATTTTCTTTGTAAATTCTCTTCCTGCTTCCTGCTTAAGGTTCCATCTTATCCAATCCATGCCTTGAAGTGTTATAAACTTCTCCCATAAAACTGGTTTAATAATTGAAATCCATCGCTCCCTGGCATTGTTACAGTCCCTCATTAAATGCATTAACACCTCATCCCGGTTGCATCCAAATGAGCATCTTGCTGACTCCTCAATTCCTCTCTGAACTCTTAGTTATGCTGTATGAATTCGTCCATGAGCAAACATCCACATAAAGGACTTGATCTTCTCCAGTACTGGCCATTTCTATAGTAACTTCTAAATATGTTCTTCATCTCGATGAGTACTTGTACAAAGAAAATGATATGCATAATTTATAGAGAACCTACCGTCAGAAACTGGCCTCCAATAATATTTATCAACTCCTCTAGCCGCACAAGGAGGATGAGCACCCATGATTCTGTAAACAATTGAAGGATGAAACCATATGCTCAATTTGTTCCTATCTTACTCTCCCCTTGTTCCCACATAATTAGAAACTTTATCCTTTATTTCAACGAAATATTTATATCCAGAAATAAGATTAATAAGGGATTTATTTAATTCGGACCAATTGTCAAACCAAAAAGAGGCTGATTCACCATTACCAATTTTAACCCCGACCCCCTCATCAAATTTGTCCCATATAGAGATTATTCCGCTCCATGTATAAGATATACCTTCCTTCTTCCTTATTTTAGGTCTTAAACTAAGCTCCTAAAATTTAAACAAGAGTATGAAGCAAATTTTTCTAAGAATAATTCAGCAAAAAAAAAAAATCAAGCAAATTAACTTAATGGATTATAAACCTTTATTAGTGCAAGTGGTATTTTTAGAAATACCTTTTTTATCATTATGTGTCAATGATTCATTCCGCTTGCCCTTGAGTCCGAAAACGTCATTTCCCCTTGTTTTTTTACATTGGGTGTATTTGGATCAGTGATGGGAAAAGTGACTTATTTACAATCTGACTTATGGAAAAGTCAGATTGGGTAAAAGTCAAATTGTGTAAGTGATTTATGTTTGAATTAGCGATTGGATAAGTGCTTTTATGAAAGTGAAAAGTGTTTGGTTTAGCTTTTGCATAAGTGACTTTTGTGATATTTAAAATAAAAAAATTGTAAAATATCTGAAAAATGAAAAAAAAAATATAATTATATAAAAAAAGTTCCGTTATGACCAGAATAATTATTAAAAAAAGGCATAAAAGAAGCTAAAACACATGTTTATAGCTTAAATAGACTCTGCTCTTGCAATGAAAAACTTAATTTACACATCCCCTCAATTATGTACACAAAAACCCTGTTTGATTCCTTAAGTAGAGACAAAACAGAGTCACATGAAAAAGAAGACACAAAAACTACAAGATCACAACAATAATGCATCAGATTTTCAGCACAAAAGGAAATCACCAAAGCAGTTTCTCACATCGTACACATTGCAGAAGGAAAAAGAAACACACACACACACACTCATGCAAAACCACGTCGGTAGAGCAGAAGAACAGGACAGATCGATGTTGAAAGATCTTGGAGAATCTTACCACACGGAAAATGATGACGGTGGAGACGAGATCGACGGCGAGACAGAACGTTGAAGACGAGTTGTTTTGCAGCAAACTCCGTCAGACTTCAAGAGCAGGTGGAAGGTTAGCTCAGCCTTCAGATTGATGGAAACGGCTTGAAGAAACCACAGCCGATGAAGACCCACCATCGGAAACGCTTTAAGAAACCACGGCTGAAGAGCTCAGGTTGTAGAGTCACGCTTGAAGCAAGCTTGAACCCAGATAGGAGATGAACATAGATCGAACACGCTGAACAGTCGGACAGATCCAAGATGCCGACAACTCGCACATGAAGACAAATCCAAGGTGAAGATGAGATGCTGTTCAGGTTGAACCTTAGGTGGCCGCCGATAGAGGGAAGAGAGACCCGAGAGTTGGAATGAGAGTGGAGACGAAAGGAATGAATCAGAGTGAGAGCGGAGATGAGAGGAATGGAGGGGAGAGAGAGAGAGAGAGAAGAATAATTATTGGTTGCTAGGAGAATAATAATTGCATTTAACGGTCATTTTTTTTGGGATAAGCCAATCGTGTGAATTTATAAGCTCCAATTGGCTGCTTTTAGTAAATGCAGCTTATGAATTGATAAGCCCTTAAGGGCAATCGTGTGACCAAACACTAAAAGAAATATGATTGTAATCTAGCTTTTGACATGCAATCAGGCTTAAAGTTGGACAGAACGCTCAAACAAACACCCCCATTGACTTTTGTTCCAAACTAGAAAGACTTTTCCAACAGGCCAGGCGGCCTGGCCTGTTTCCGTCCTAGCTAAAAGGCCAGGCTCTGGCTTGCTTCGAAGCCTGTTTTCTTAAAAAAGTCAGGCTCAGGCTTACTGACAGGCCTGTTAGGCGTGTCAGACCGGCCTGAGCCTATAAAGTATTTTTTAAAAAAAATTCCCACACACCTCACATCCTAACCCTAAATCCCATAATTCCTATTCCAAAATCTCATCTCAAGTAGATCATTAATTTATGTATTTGGATAATTAATTTATGTAATTAGGCCTGTTTTTTACCTGTTTGAAATAGGCCTGTTTTCGGCCTGTTGTGAAGCCTGTGGCCTGTTAGCCTGTTTAAATTTTTTTTTTTTAATTACAGGCCTCCTTAACAGGCCTGTATACAGGTTAGGCTTAGGCTGAAAAAAAAGTCCTGTTACAGGCCACAGGCCAGGCTCAGGCTATCCAGTGCCTTAACAGGTCAGACCTGTTAAGGCACAAACCTGTCCTGACCTAGCCTATTTCCACCCTTACTCATTCCCCTTAGCTGTGCTGGTCACTTTTCAAATATGTTGGGATCTACGATTTGGCATGGCATGAACCTTCTTTCATCCTTTTCAAAATTTATGATTCTTGTAGCACAGTGTTTCATTTTTTTTTTTTGGGATTCAGTTTTTTAGTTTACATTCCTGCCCGGTTTCCTTTTTCTTCTTTGTAAAATACTTATTTTTATTAATACCATTGTGCCATTGTATATAAGAAATTGGGGTAAGGCACAAAAATACGCATGTATTTTTTTACAAAATGCGCCTAACACTAAGTATCTTTTCAAAGGGTAAAAGTGAGTATGAGATTTTAAAATATATGCAAAAGTACCCATTGAATGTTAGTTTAATTTTTTTGTTTTGAAATTGATGATTTGGAGGATAACATGGATGTTATAAAACCAAGTGGAAGAAAAAGTTACTGATTGCGTAATAAACTAAAGTGGAAATCAAATTTTCCTGAAAAAATAGATTGTTGGTTTATTGATAAATCAATATTGTTATACTAAATTTGGAGGGAAGGGGAAGAAAGGGAAAGAGATATTTGAACGAGTTACATTTAAAAAATCTGTAAAAGAGGGGTTATGAAATTTTGATAAAGTGAAGAAATAAGTTAAAAGAGTAAAAAAAAAAATTTATATTCCCTCCAAATCCCTAATACCAAACGGCTGGTACCTGTATGTTTGGTTCCTCTAGTATTTACTAAATATTTAATAACAAAAAAAAAGTTCTGCCAGCAAAAATAATGACATGGCACACAGCACTCTACCAGGCATCCACTACTCTCTCAAGGGAGAGGGCGTTTTACCATATAATATTTTAGAGTTTAAAATGAACTCATTTTTAACATGATACCGTAGATCAAGATGAAAGAAATCACTGGTTGATATAATTTTATTGCAGTTCTGTTTATCAATTTTTTCACACGATGAAGAAAATTGTGAGCTTTAATTAAAGAGATCGTCTTTGGGGGAAAATTTTAAGAGTTCGTCAGCGTCAATCACGGGCAATTAAGAAGTTAATTTAATCACGGTCTTCAACATAATAGTACTACTAGTATTTTTAATGAACACGACGGTGTATGTGCAGGATCGCATCTATAAAGACGAAGTATTTGTGGGATGTGATACTCATTTTGCTTTTTTTTTTTCAATAATTTATTATTTGGATTAAGTTGCTTCTATTGCCTTGAAGTATTTTTTTCAACAACATCCAATATCATAAAGTATTTTTTTGTCAGTGAGTGCTACTAGAAAAATGTTTCAATGCACTAAAAATTAATTAATTTAGAATATTATATGCTACTGTAAAATATTTCAGGATTCTGGATGAAATAAAAATTAATTAATTTATCATGTTGGGTGAAACTGAAAAAAAATACTTCAAGTTATTAAATGCACTAAAAAATAATGAATATATGACACTGGTTCTATTGGAAAAATAATTAAAGGCATTGGATGTACTAAAAATTAATCAATTTAGGATATCTGGGGCTGAAAAAATTCTTTAAGGCACTAATGAAAAAAATAATATAATTCAATGAAGCAAATAAACAAAAGGAAAAAATAAAAATTAATAAAAAAAAACTATAAAAAAAAAGATGGGTCGTCATCTTCTAAACAAGGGGGAATGAGTATGGCCTGCTCATAGACTCAATGAGCAGGACATTCAGACCCCACAAGGACGATGCAAGAAAAGCAAATTGTATTACTTTAGTAAGCGAAATTATTAAAGTATTATCGCTATTGTTTATTTTTTCTTTAAATATTAGCATATACTTCCTAGGTTCTATTTATAAGGTTGAGGGAGAAGAAATTTTATGGTGTTTTTTATAAGGAACCTTATTAAATTTTTTATATGTATATATAATTTTATCTTTTATTTATTATTATGTTGACTTTGTTATTATAAGTATGATGTGTATTAAATATAAATAAATTAGAAAATTTGTTGGATTTTATAATAAAATTAATGAAGTTTAAGTTTTTATCGTCCATGTAAAATATATTAGAAGTGCCTTCGGATCAAAGAGGATTACATGTGAACTTGATTAGTACATTATCCTTAATTTTCTATGATTAATATATTTTGCATGTATTGAAGCTCTTTACATGGACTTCGGATATCTTCCCAAACTTGAGCTTGTAATTAAACTGGCGCTCTGTTAAATTTAATTTAACTAGAAAATCTGACTTTAAATATTCTTTAAGAAAACAAGCCGGTCCCCTATTCTTAAAGAAAATTATCTTCATGGATTAAAAACCTTGATTAGTGCAAATGGCATTTTAAAACTATTTTTGTCATCACGGGTCATTGATTCGCCTTGTCATTGTCTCAAAAGTCGTTTCCCCTTGTTCTTCTCCGCTGTTTCTTGTTCCCTTTTTTTCTTTATTCTGGCCGGCTCCATTGGCTCATATTGTTCCAAACTTGCAAGACTTTTGAAAAGCAAAAGCTCACTTTCATGGAAGCTACTTTCACAAAGCCTTCATCACGCCGTCATTAATTTCTGCAGAAAATTCTCAAGGGGTGAGATAGAAGCAGCAAAAGCCTCTTTTTATGCCCCTTTGTTGTTCTTCTGACGACAGTGATAAATAAGATCTTATCCACCCCTGCTTCACATACAGGTATATATAACTTCCTCTGTTCTAATCTGTTGCATGCTTTCATCTTTATGTTTGATTTGCTCCTAAATCCACAAAGTTGTGTTTGGAATCAGCTTTTGAGAATAGCTTATAAAAAAAAAGTGAAAAAAAAAGTGATTTTTGAGAATAGATTCTGGCAGAATAGATTATGTGAAAAAAGTGATTTTGATAAATGAGAGTGTTTGGATATTTTGATGAGAATAGCTTTTTTTTTTATAGTCAAATTACTGAAAATGACATTAGCTTTTGTGATAATTACATATAAAGGATAAGATTATATTTTATGTATTATTTAATAAAAAAATTCATAATAAATACAAAAAATGACATAAATTTATCTGAAAAATTAAAAATTATAACATTAATCAATTATCTAACATAAAAAAAATCACACACACACACACATATTAATTATAGGAAAAAATGATTTTGATAAAATGAGAGTGTTTGGGTATTGTGTTAAGAATCAATTTTTTAATGGCCAAATTACCAAAAAAGAACATTAGCTTTTGTGATAATTACATATAAAAAGATAAGATTTTATTTTAAATAATTTCAACATTAAATTTCATAATAATACCTAAAATTAAATAAATTTGTCTAAAAAATTAAAATTATAACATTGGGCAATTATATAACATCATAAAAAATAGCTCAAACATATGTATTAATAAATTATACAAAACATTTATATATAGTAATTATTCAAAATAATACTATATTTTAGATTGAAATAAATAATCCCTCCGGTCTTAAATATAAGATAGAATTGATTTTTTAAAGTATTAATGAAGCTAAATAAATTACTTAATCGTATCATATATTTTGTATCATTAAATTACATATAAGTTTATTATTCAAATTAATTAGTTTGGGGGAAAAAATTAAAATATAAATACTCTAAAATAATTTAATTAGTTTTTTAATCTCTTGAAGAAATTTAAATTTATCTTATATTTAAGACTAAAGAGAATAATAAATTTTGACATGAATAATGATTTTTTAAAAAAAAACACATAATAATTTTTTTGTAATAGGTATTTGGAAAAAAAAAGGGAACATGGGGATGAAAATAGAAGAAATGAAAGAGGGAAAATGAAGAGAGAGAAAATGAAGTAGGACCCACATATAAAAAAGTTGAAAATATTGGTTTCTTCAAAACTATGGTTTTGGAACCCAAAACCATGGTTTTGATAAAAAAATGATTTTTACCTTTTTTTTTTTAGTGTTTGGAAGTTTTTTACCCAAACCATGGTTTGAAGTTGAAACCATGGTTTAGGTTTAACATCCAAACACACTATAAATCTGACATTCATCACTTGTTGGTTTTTACCAAGGAAAGAAAATTAGGGTGGAAAGAATATTAGGAAAAAAAAACTTTAAATTATAAAGAAACGACGCAATAATTTTAGAGTTTTTTTTATAGAAATAGTAAAAAATGCTCTAATCCATCACGTTGTCACGGTTACCCTTAGTTTGGATAGGCTCGTTCCACATAATCGTAATTGTCTTCCTGTTTTCTCGGGTTTCATATATTATCCGATAATCTCATCAACTGGTTTCAGTTGTTTGAGATGACCTTGTTTTAATTTCAACGTACGGATCAATTTCTTTGGGAAAAATAACAAGATACCAATTCTTCTGATCGCTGATTTCTATATCTGTTTTAACTAGGCAAACTGTTGTTTCCTCTTTTCAAGTTTTAAAATTAAATAAATAGTAACATATAGTTATATTAGTTAAAATGATATATTTTATTTAAAATACTCTCATCATCTTTTTAATTTCCTCTTTTTTTTTATTTAATTATTATTGAAGGAACATCAATAAGATTAATTTAGTTCGAATACCGCCTGAATTAGGTTAATTTAGAAAAAAAATTTGATGAAATGTGAAATAAGCATAGTTATTAAACCCGGACTGGACCGGCCGGACCGGCCCGGAAACCGGCGACCCGGGAAGGAAACCGGTCCGGTCCGGGGTAGTGAACCGGTCTACTTTTTTTTTTTATTTATAAAATCGATTTTTTTTAATTTTTTTATAATTTCATATTAATAAGCTTGAAATTTTCATTTTCTCACCGGTTTAGTCCCGGGTTAGCTCCCGTTTAACTCCGGTCTGACCCACTAACCCTTAACTCAGTACCCCGACCGGTTCCCTGACCGGTCCCAGTTTAATAACCTTGAAAATAAGTCTTATATTTATTACCACCATATATTAACTCCCCTTTTGAGTTCTACATTAAAAAATTATTGAAATATGTATTTGAAGAGGGATAATTCATCAGTAGGTCCGTATAGTTTTAAGCAATTTTTAATTAGGTCCTTTCCCTTTTTATTGGGTGTTTATACTTTCATATGTGTTTTATCAAGTTCTTGAAGTTTTTTTTCCTTCTTTTTTCAGGTCCTTCTCGTTTCATCTAATTTTTAATTAGGTCCTTGTAATTTTTTATTCTAGAAATTCTAGTAATATTCTTTTATAAATATAGAATATAATATTATTAAATATTATACTTTTTAATATTGTTGTATAAATAATAATATTCCATGAAAATTTAGTTATTATAATAATTTTATTTTAATATTCTTTCAAATTTTTAATCAAAAATATATTTATATTATTTATTTTAATATTCTGATTTTTTATTTTTTATAATTATAAATTTTTGATTATATTAATTAAATTTTCTATAAATAAATTATAAATTAATAATATAATATAATTATTATTAATTATTTATATAAAAATTTCTTATAGGGAGAATATCATTTAGTTGCCATTCAAGGAAAATAATGTCATAATAAATCTCATAATTTTTCAATAATAGTTTTTTATTTGTTAAAGGGGAATTTTCTGATATTATTTTCTTGGTTGGGAACTTAATGATTCTTCCATTTTTAATTATTTTTTTAATTGCATACTTTTTAATTTAATTTTATTATTAACATTTATGTTTTAATGTTATTAAATATTATTAATTTATTTAATTTTAAATTAAATTGATAAATAAAAAAACTATAGAGACCTTATTAAAAATCATGTAAAACTTTAGGGATCTAAGAAAAAGAAAAATAAACTTAGGGACCTTATCAAAAATAAATGAAAGTATAAGAGCCCAACAAAAAAATTATTGAGATCTAATTAAATTAATTGAACTATAAGGACTTTCAGATTAATTATATTATTTGAAAATAATCGGGCTATGAATGGATGATTTGATTGTACATATAACCCAGACTTCTCATTTACGGGCATAAAGATTTGCACTGTAGGGGTTGGTGGAAGCAGAAAATGGACCGTTTGGATCGGCCAGCATCTTCGCCACAGTGGCCTAGGACAGAACCCTCTCTGATAAGTGATGACAATACAAAAGGGTGCGTTTATTTTCTCCATTATACAAGATCAATCTAAATTTTAAGTTAGTTGTATATAATCTCTTGATATTTTAAAATTTAAATTTAATCTATGATCTTTCTTTTTTTAATTATTAACCCCTGACCTTTCTTTATAATCTCCTGACATTTTAAGTGAGTATTATCTTTTTAATAGAAAATATTACGTCAGATTATGAGATGACACGTGATATTCTGTGTAAATTACTAATTTCATAAACCTCTCTGAACTTTGAACAGTTATAAATAACCTTCTAAATTTTGAACAGTTACAGATAACTTATTTGACATTTCAAAATTTAAATTTAACTCTCTTAAAATTTTGATTTATAATATTAAACCTCATGTTATTACTTTTATCATTTTAATAAATTTTTTACTATCATTTATGAGTTTAAGTAGTTTTCTTATATGAAAAAACTGAAAGAATAATATTTTAAAAAATATAAAAATGAAGGTGTCATCATTTGCATAACATCTACTTATTTCCTTGGGATAATTGAGCATTGATAGTATAAAAATATCATCATTTGTATTAAATATATTCTTGCAATGATTGAGCATTAAGAGTTTAAATATTACATTTATGTTAGAGAATAGCTTTTACCCTCATTAATTTTTTATTAGTAATGCATATTTTTTCTTGAATAAGATGTTCAACGTTTATTTTTATATTTTTCTAAATATTATTCTTCTAGTTTTTGCCATAAAAAACTATTTTAATTGTCAAATGATATTAAGAATGTTAATAAATATATTAAAATGATAAAGGTAATGGCACATGGTTTAGTATTATAAATCAAAATTTTAAGGGAGTTAAATTTAAATTTTAAAATATCAGGGGGTTATTTGTAATTGATCAGAGTTCAAAAGGGTTATGTGCAATTGTTCAAAGTTCAGGGGGTTTTTATAAAAATTAGTAATTTACACAGGATGTCATGTAGGATGCTATGCACTAGTATAGAAATCATGATATATGACGGTTATTAACTACCATATATAACAGTTCTAAACTACCATATATGCAAGCACTATAAAAGCTTGGTATAGATACATTACGATTCTGAATCATAATTTATTCTATATCTATTATTGCAGTTCTATTATAACACTCGTTATGTATTGAGATATGGTGAGGCTATGTTGGGGGTAATGCCGTCGTAATAAATAATAATCTAAAGTAAATAACTTTATAAAACTCTGTAACATATATAACGTTGTTTTCAAAATAACCATTAATAAAAGCTTAGTATACATAACGATCGCTATATAGCAACCATTATTTATTTGCTATAAATGCTAACGGGTTTAGTGAAACAACCGTGATATATATTGTATAAATATATAATAGTTTTTATTTAATAAATGTTAACTTTTGAGACAGCTTTTTTTTCAAAAAAAGAAAAGAAAGAAAAGAAATGGGGTTTCTCCTTTAGGCCTTGCATGCAGAATAAAATTGTACAAAAATTTGTATACTACAGAAGCTCACATATCGAGTATAGCCATGTAATTTGGGATGGATTAAAACATTCCCTGCTTTGTAGCTAGGCTTAATGGAACTCCCTTCTAAAGGGTTCAACAAGTATGCATCCTCGAGTAAGATTTGATAGAGAATGAGGGGTTAAATCTATAGTATGCCATTAGCTCTTTTTTGTTAAGAAGCATATAGTGATTGCACATCATAAGGCAAGGTACCCCGTATAGTTAATAGAATCAAGTTCTCCATCAAGACATGCAGTCATGAGATTTTAATCTCATCAATTTTAAGTTCTTCACTAACACGAATCTTCTGATATTTGAAGAGTAACCATTTGGCACCTTGATTGAAGCAAGGAACTAACAAAAACTTGTTTTTTCTTAAAAAAAATGTGCAGATTCCCCTTTCTTCTGGTGCTAATTCTTCCTTTATTCTCATATCAACCATGTTTAGCCTAACATTTATGCTATCTTTGGTCTTCACTAACCTATGGAGTAATGTGCTAATAATACTTTTGTACACATTTTTCTCAATGTGAATAACATCAAGAAAATGTCTCACATCTAGGGTTCTCTAATAAGGCAAATCAAAGAAAATGAATATCTTTTTCCACCCACTTATCTCAACATCCCTTGCAAAAGGTTTGCCAAAAGGACATTTTATAATTTTCACCTTTTGATATACTTATTTACCGATCAAAGGTTGAGGTGCCTTGCCATATTCTGATTTCTTATTGAAATATTTTTTTTAAACCCTGGTAAAGATGCTCTCGAAGTAGCTATCTTCGATATCCTATGTAGGAATTCTTCATGCCATACTTCAATCTAATTGAATGCATACCTCTTCACAAGTTGGACACCCAAATTGGCATTTAATATTATATCCTGACAAATTACCATATATAGGAAAAGTCATTGATATAGCCAAAGAGCATGGCTTTCAAGTTGAACGTTTCTTCCTCATGAGCATAATACATCATGACCCC
The DNA here is from genome assembly GCA_037074505.1 of Albizia julibrissin. Classification (NCBI taxonomy): domain Eukaryota; kingdom Viridiplantae; phylum Streptophyta; class Magnoliopsida; order Fabales; family Fabaceae; genus Albizia; species Albizia julibrissin. Next base: position 14,368,074 of record CM073481.1, on the reverse strand, counting down.
ATCATCCCACAAGTGCTTCAAGTCTTCAGTTTGTAGAGCCAGGTAGACATCTATGTCATTCCTGGGTTGCTTGGGCCCCGAGATTAGCATAAACAATATGGAGTACTTACGCTTCATGCAGAGCAATGAAGGAAGATTATATATAAATAATATTAACGGATTTATGCTATGGGTAATACTTTGCATCTTAAACAGGTTCATCCTATCAATAGCAAATGCAAGTCGTAGGTTTCTATCATCTTTAGAGAATTCAGGGTGGTTCATATCAAACTTCTTCCATTATAGAATCAGTAGGATGTTGAAGCATGTCGCTATTTGTCCTTTCATTTGCGTGCCACCTCAAAGTTTTTGCATTATTAGGGTTGCTATGTAGGCATTTAAATCTTAGTATAATGGGGAAATACCATAACGCCTTATTTGGGCTCTTCCTGTTATGTTGGTAGCGTTCTGTTGGTAGCGTGGCTCCTCATACATGGGACAATGTGTTAGCAATGAATATTCATTCATGAACAAGACACAATCATTAGGGCAAGCATGTATCTTCTCATAGCTAAGGTTGACGGAATGCATCATCTTCTTTACGGCATATGTTTTGGGTGAAAGCACTTTTTTGCTGGTAGCATTTTATTCAAAGTCTCGAGCAATTCTGTGAAGCTCATATTAGATTACCTATTTCTCTCCTTCAAGTTGTACAACATCAATACAAAGCTCAATAAGCTAAACTCAACGTACCACTCAAACAATGGCTTCACCAAGTCGCCTTTCAAAGTTTCCATCATTTTAAGACAATCCTGGAGGTCCTCTTCTAATGCCTTGGCCATATCATCAAGACGGTTGGTGTCAAATGTACTTGTGTCAAAATCAGGTAATGCACAACTTTCCGTATGTTTAACCACCTTATTGATTATCTTCCTATGCCTCGTCCAATATGTATAAGTAGGATTGTTTCCATGAATCACTAAGTGTGACATACAAGTTTCTCGATCACACAACTGTACATTGCCATACTTTACACAGGGGAAAATAATCAAATCATCATTTGGGGGATTATGCATAAATGCAAACTTAAAGAAATCGGTTGCCCCATCCCAGTAATCTCTCGTTAGCCGATCAGCATATACCCACTACTTATTCAAAGACCCTATTTAGCATAAATCATTTAGAAATAGAAACCCTAATCAAAACCCAATAATCATTCTTGCCCAGAATAAATTCACAAAATGTACAATGAAAGAAAAACCACAAATCTTATGTCAACCTGGCTGGAAGTTAAAGAAAGAAAACTTTGAGGTTGAATTGATCTCTTTCGCAAAGCTAAAAGATCTAGAGCTTTTAATCGAGTGCAAAATTTTTCAAAAGTCAAATTGATTGGATGTTCTACAAACAAACCCCTATTATAGATTTTAAGGTCTTACATACCAGTTAGCTGGTAATAACTGCTAATAGTTTTATTTTTATAATGGTTATATTCAAGTAACTGAGGTATGTTTTAACAAATATACAGTGTTTAAGGTCTTACAAAACGGTTAATTGGTAAGAACCGCTAATTACATTTTTACACTTATAATAACTATTTTAATTAATTTACTAAGAGGTATGTTTATCATGGTTTTTTAATAATAACCCTAAGGTATGTTATTATTATTATTATTATATATATGCTTGAGCTATTATATTAATATATTTTTATATATAAAACTAAAATATAAAAATACATAAAACTTACCCATCATCTTCATAGGAGTGATCTGAATCATATGAAAAGATGAGTACAAGTGATAAGAAAGTGATAGCGGCGTCAGTCGCAGGCGGAGTAGGTTGGGAAGGAGGAGCATGAGGAGGGCATAGAGGTTTGGTAGAAGGAGGAAGGGGAACAAGCGGGGGTGGAGAAAGAGGAAGCAAAGCAGGCAGAGGAGGAGCAGGTTTGGAAGGAGGAGGAAGAGAAGCAAGTGAAGAAGCAGGTTGGGAAGGAGGAATCTCCAGCATTTCTTCAAAAGTAGCACAAGGAGGAAAATGAGGTGGAGGTTGGGAGGACGAATTTCCAACATTTCTTCAGTACATCGCTTGACCATGATGATGAGGAAAACAGAGGAAGAAGATGAAGAAAACATATGAAAATGGGGAGTTTAAATAGATAAAGTGTGTGATGGAAGTTGAAAAGGAATCATTCCAGGAAATTATACATGTTTTTCTCCTACGTCATGAGTTTCATGACGATTGTTTTATAAACACCGTTATTTATCTATGAATTCATGATGGTTGTTTTGAAAGAACAGTTAACAAATTGTTATTTATTATATTTCATAATAGTTGTTTCTAATAACCATGAGAAATATTCTATATATTTTTACAATAGTACATTTAAAAAATAGAAAAGTGGCAAGTTCATCAGGCTATTCGTTACCTAAGGAATGGTCAAGATCATGGCCAATCTTATACTTATCAAGTATGAGATTGGCCTTCTTATTCATACTAGAGAGGTATAAAGAAAGCATCCTCATAGCATTGACACACACATTGCCTCTTATTGTGGAAGTATAAGGGGAGGTGGAGGAGGAGGCAGAGGCAACGATGGCTGATGTTGGGGAGGAGAAGCAGGAGGTGGAAGATAGGGAGGAGGAGGAGGAGGAGGTAGATGATGACATCGAGAGCTTTCTGACAATTTTTTCGCATGGCGTTTCATCTTTATGATTGAGAGAACAAAAAGAGAAGGAAGATGAAGAAAACATAGGAAAAACAAATGGAAAATAGGGAGTTTAAATAGACGTCTGGAACTCTGGAAGGGACGGAAGTTGAACAAGACATAATAAAAGGGTACTTGATTCTCCTGATGATCATTGGGTAACAAGGAGTCACCCAGAGTTAATTAGCGTGGGAAGAGTAGAGATTTCAAAAGCTTTAATTTATGTTTAATAAGTTAGAATCATTAAGTATGTTGGTTTTATCAAACTACACTAAAATAATACTTTACGGTTATAAAGTAATAATCGTGAAGTATGAAGTTGTTTTTTTGTACTTATTTTCTTAAAATAATATTTTAAAAATATAATAGTGGTGTTCAATCATTACCACTACTACTGTCGTCCTCCTCCACCTCTTCATTCTCATCATCAGAAGAAGAAGATGAAGGGTCTGACTGCAAGTCATATTCAACTTCATTATGATCAGGTACGAGGTTCAACTTCATGTTCAACCTGTTGATGTATGCTGTGAGATGCCTTATGTAGTGGTCAAGGCCTGCCAACAGTTGCATCAGAGCCTCCATTTTAGGAGGAGGCGGCGGCGACGAAGAAGCTCCCTAGGATGTTAACATGATGGAGAGAAGGAGGAGGGCAATAAAGAAAAGTAGTAAGAATCACAAGGAATAACTGAGTTTAAATAGAGGTCTAACAGATATTACGAAATGTCATGACTTATGAAGGTCTGACGATATTATGAAGGGTTTTGACCAATGAATTGGTACTTGTGGTTGTGCAAGACAGATCCTTTAAAAGTGTTACATAACGGTTGTTTATGAAGATCGTTATGTTTTATCTTCACTGATATAAGATATTGGAAGTTGAATCATTTGTAAGTGTTACATGGTGGCTATGTCGAAAGAATCGTCACTTTTGTCGTTAAATAAGACGGTTATTAACTATAACCATTATTTTTGTATTTTCGCAAATTTGACCTCGTAATACATGACGGTGTGCATAATTAACCATTACGTTTAAGCATTATATATTTTTGCGTGAACTCTGCCTTAACATACATGACGTTTGTTAGCTGTAACTGTTATGTATTATGCGTTATAAATGCCCAAATTTGTAGTAGTTACATGTCATCTCATAATCTGATGTTGTATTTTTTTGTTAAAAAGATAACAATCATTTAATGGTAGAGAGTTAATAATTAAGAAATGAAAGATCAGGGGATTAAATTTAAACTTTAAAATATTAGGGGATTATATACAATTAACCCAAAGTTTAGAAGGTTTTGTATAGTTTAGCCAATAAATAAATATCTAAACTTAAAATGTTGTCCTATTTTCTTTAAACTTTTATTTGAGAAAAATATATTTCCTTAAGGAAAAACTAATATTTTAGTAAAAAAAATAGTTCAAGAGCCAAATTTAGAAGTTTATTATTCTTAAGAACCTCTAAATAATGAATCCTTCCTTTTATAAATATAGACTGTTTAAATAATAAATAGTAATAACTAATAAATGTCGTCGGATTTGCAAATTTACATTATTTTAGTATAAAATACTCATATGTTGACTTGATAAAGTTCATTTGTGAATAATGAATTCGAGATGATTGAAAATAAATAGTTTTTGGATTTTATTTAGGAAACAATTTTTCGTTTTTTTCCAATTATATTTTGTATTCAAGTTATATCAATATCAATCAATTAATTATTTAACATGAATCTAATCAAATGAATTTACCAATCTGGTCCTTATTTATGAATCCATTGTAACTAATTTTCAGATTCTAAAAATGAGAGTTAAATCATTAAATATATTTTAAATTTATAAAAAATTTTAAGTTTACCTTTATTGAAAAAAATTATGCTATATATCTTCTCTCACCTCTTTCTTTATTTAGTGGAGGAAAATTGAAAAATGGTAATTCAGAATTATATTTAAGACTGAAAATTTCTTCAAAATAAACTTAAGGATCAAACCAAAGTGGTATATAGTTTTAAAATTTATACTTATTTAATAACAATAGGCTAAATTGATAAACAATACTGTAGACATTTTACAATTTTGATTTTCTACATACTAATTAATTACTCTTTACGATATCTCTTGAAATTAAAGTGCAATTATAACCTATACTCTTTGATATCATTGGATTTTGGCCTTCATAAGAAAAAAAAATTCATTTGATAGGACCCAATATAATGTGTTCTTGAGTTTTAGAGGTGAAGACACTCGGATATCTTTCACTTCCCATCTTTACTCCTCTTCCCATCTTTACTCCTCTTTAAGTAATGTAGGAATTCTTATTTTCAAAGATGATACAAACCTTACCAAGGGGAATATTATCTCAACCGAATTGCCAATTGGAATTGAACCATTTCAATCATTATCTTCTCTAAAGATTATGCTGGCTCTATATGGTGCCTCAATGAGCTCTCAAAAATCATGGAGCTTCACAGAGCACGGGATCAAATAGTTCTTCCCATATTCTATGATGTGGATCCATCTGAAATTCGTTATCAAATCTCTTCTTTTGGAGAAGCATTTCGAAATCTGATACAAAGAAGATCACCCAAAGAAGAAGAAGTGTCGAGATGGAGAACAGATAGATCTTCGTGAAGCTGCAGATATTTTGGGGTTTGTTGTGATCAATTCCAGGTAATTTTAAATATTTTTTTGTTGTCGATATAGAGAACAGATCCTCTCACATTGTTGACTTGCGCAAAATGAAAATGTAGCATACTTTTCCTGAGTTTATTTTTTTAATGGCCTATGTTCCCTTGAGTTTAGTCGTTTGTTAAAGTATCTCACAGTGCTTTTTCATTCTGACCTGTAGAATGTTCTGTTGTGGTCTAAATTTTCAAACTTCTTTCCTTAAAACGCATGATCTTCGAACTATATTTGTCTTCTTATTCATCTAAAGCTGTCAAGTTTTTATCTACAGAACTTTCATTTGATATTTTCCTTTTAGTTTGCTACTTAAAGTTTGATATCGACATTTTTCAGTTCCAAGGGTATTGCGGTGTCAGTTTCAAATATGGTTTCTATTTAGTTTGTACATATTGTCTGCTCTAATTCTGAAGCATGTTGCTTTTAATAGCTAGACAAATTTTATTTCTAATCGTGCCTGTGTAATTGGTGTTCATTTTCTGTTATATTTGTTTGCAATGCAGGAATGAAAGTGGGGAAATCAAGAATATTGTTGAATGTGTTTGTCAAATATTGAATAAGAAAGACTTATTTATTGCCAACCATCCCGTAGGAGTGAACTCTCGGACGCAAGATGTGATTAAAATGTTAGAAAGCCATCCACCAAATGATGCTCTCCTGCGCTTAAGGAAATTGAGGATGGGTAGGTGTGGTAACAAGTATGATAGGATCCAATATGATGTGTTCTTGAGTTTTAGAGGTGAAGACACTCGGACATCTTTCACTGCTCATCTCTACTCATCTTTAAGCAATGTTGGAATTGTTGTTTTCAATGATAATGCCAACCATCTTAAGGGGCTTGATTTCAAAACCGAAATTCCACGTGGAATTGAATGTTCTACAATTTCAATCATTATCTTCTCCAAAAACTATGCTGCTTCTAAATGGTGCCTCCAGGAGCTCTCAGTAATCATGGAGCTTCACAGAACACAACATCGGGTAGTTTTACCTGTATTTTATGGCGTGGACCCATCTAGTGTTCGTAATCAAGCCTATAGTTTTGGAAAATCATTTGAATATCTTATCGAACGAACTTCACCAACAGAAGATGAAGTGTCAAGCTGGTGAACATATCTCCACAGAGTTGGGCACATTTCAGGGTTTGCTGTGTGCAAGTCTAGGTAATTTTTAAATATTTTTTTTATTTTTATTTATTTTCAAATTATTTAAGCCTAAATAGACACACAATATACTCTTGCTAAAATGAGCATGATTGGTTACTAGTAATTTTTTTAAAAAAATACAATTGAGCTCTCTTTAGTTTGCTAAAATTATAAAGTTCTCCCATATATTTTCTGAATTTATAATTTAGTTCAATTCTTAACAAAATTAATAATATTTAAAATTACTAATTTTCTCTCTTGATCTAATTATATACTCTCTAATTTAACAAATCTTAAATAATTATGGTAATATTTAAAATTAATAAACTTTAAAGTAAAATACACATGAACTATAACTTGCTAATTTTTACTTTTTGGATTTAAATAATATTAGGATGAAATTATTTCATGAAAATTGAAATTTTATCATGCAATTATATGAGTAAGGAGAAATCACTCAAAATGTTCGTATAAAAAAAAAGAAATTACTGAAAATGTGATTTAATTTTTAGGACTCAATGCTCAAGCCATAATTTTGGGAAAAGGAAAAAAATGATAATGTGACAGGGATAAATAAAGATGTGTAAATTAATTTCTCATTTAAACGATATTAATTATTAAAATATTATAAAAATAATTTAAATACTTTTCAGGCTAAGATGTGGACTAATGAGCAAGCAACAATTTAAAAATAGATAAGGAAAAAAAGAAAAGGGAAATTGAAAAGTGAAAAAGACAGAAAAATATGATCAAAATTGGTAAAAGATAAATAAATATGTTAAATTTTAATAATTTAAAAAGGACTGATTTGGAATTTTGGAATATTACAAAATTTAAAAAATTACCTAACTATTCCTAGTATTTTTTAATAAAAAATCTTCAACCCCTTACAGGCCGTTGGAGCTCTGACGCCAATGACCGGTGGTGATGGTCGTCACCGAAGCACCGTTGACCTTACTGACAACCAGAGCTCCTGGGGCCTAATATTTTTTTTTTGAATTTCTCAAGTAAAAGTTGTCAATATAGATATTTAAATTGTTAATAACAATACTAATGTTGTAAATAACAGTCTAATGTATATATTTTTTAATTTCTCAAGAAAAATTTGTCAATATTGGTGAATGAGATATTTATTGAATATTTCCTAATAACTTTTATTGAAGCTCCGGCGACTAATATTTTTTTTAATTTCTCAAGCTAAAGTTGTTAATATAGATATTTGAGTTGTTAATAGCGATACTATAGTTGTAATACAAATACCCTGTTTAAAATTTTAGTATTGCTATTAACAAATCAGATATCTATATTGATAAATTTTGCTTGAGAAATTTTAAAAAAATAGTATATTAAGTGGCCGTTTACAGCTTTAGCATTGCTATTAACAACTCAAATATCTATATTAACAATTTTTGCTTAAAAATTTTTTTTTTAAAAAAATATATTAGGCCACTGGAGCTTTGGTGGCCAGTCTAGCCAATGTCGGTCACCAGAACTTCGATGACGGCTACCGCCGGACTGTTGCTAGAGCTCCGATAGCCTACAAGAGATTGATGATTTTTTATGTAAAAAACACTAAGGACCGTTAGGTGATTTCTCAAATTTTTTAATTTTAAAATTCAAAATTAGTCGATTTGAAATGATTGAAATTCAATATATTCATTTGTCTTTTATCAATTTGGGTGGTATTTTTCTACCTTTTTCCCAATTGAAAACAAAATCTCCTCCCCCCCCCCCTGGGGATAGTGAAAGAGAGATTGCTTCGATGCTATTGGGCACTTGATAAGTTAACTAGCTCCTATTTTTAATTTTTTTTCCTATTTGATTTTGGTTTTTAGGGTTGAATAAATTTAGGGTTTGATGGATTTCAAAATTTTGAGACTTTTAGTTTATTATTCTGATATTTATTGAACTAATGATGTTAGATTTAAAATTTGGCAGATTTAGATTGGCCTGCATATGTTTGAGGAAATCAAAGTTAAGGTTTGATTGATAAATTTATAATTTATCATAATAGGATTCATAATTCAAATTTTATGGTTTATTTTAATTTATCGGAGTTTATATTGATGATTGAATGGATTGGCTGAGGTTTATAATGAGATGTAAATATTAATAATTTTGGGTGAAACATTAAATATTCGAATTCAAGAGTTTTTAGAGGAATTTAGGCTGTTGAAGTTAATCAATTAATGATTTTAATGAGTAAACTTGAGTTGAGAAATTACAGGATTGTGATTGAAATCATAATATGCGGAACATGAGTAATTCTTAATTTCCCTTGAGGATTAAAGCAAGCCAAATTTGCGGTTTAGTTATTGTTGTGTTAGTTACCATCTTATTAACATGTATATATTTATTGTGGTAGAGGGAATTTAAATTTGGCTTATTGAGCTTGAGCCCTCCCAAATTTAGTTTTTGTCGGTGTATGCTAGTATTTTTAATATATATATATATATATATATATATATATATATATATATATATTTTACACAAAAAATTACAATGAAAATATGAAACTTATGTTTTAATATGCATGTTAGTTAAGTAGGCTTGAATTATTTATCTTGTGATGCTAATGTTGATAATGCAAATATAACAGTGACTCAATGAGTATTGAATATGAAGAACTATCGATACTGAATTATATTGTGTAAAGTTGAACAGTTGAATTGCATATTGGATTGTTCTGGTTGTTATTGTGAGAGGTTTGAGATGCTGGGCTCACATTATAATGTGGGTTCATCATCTCTCTTTCTCTACTATCATTTTCCTACCAGTGATTTGTGGTGATATCCTGTCACATGTTTTACTTGTGCAAAATGCAAATTTCCTGCTTATTGTTGTTGCTGATAAGAGGAAAATGCAGCATACTTTTCTCGAGTTCCTTTTTTTAAATGCCCCATATTCCTTTGAGTTCTGCCGTTTTTTTAAGTGTTTCACAAGTGTTTTTTCATGTGATTCTAATTGAATGTTCTGTTGTGGTCTAAATTTTCAACTTTATTCTCTTAAGCGCATGGTCTTCAAAATATATTTGTCTTCTTACTCATCTTAAAGCTGTCTACATTTTATATAATGAATTTTCATTTGATATTTTCCTTTTAGTTTGTTACTTAAAAAGTTTGATATTGACATAATTTCCAGTCCAAGGGTATTGTGGTGTCATAGTTTCCAATATGGTTTCTATTTAGTCTGTTCATATTGTTTACTTTTGCTTGTGTTATTGGTGCTCATTTTCTGTTATATTTGTTTATAATTAAGGAATGAAGGTGAGATATCAAGAATGTAACATCGTTGAGCATTGTTGAATTTTGCAATAATGACATTTTTTCTGCGACTTATGATTGTTGCCGAACAAAGCAAATTACGCCATCTGGTTCCTTAAGTTCAATAGTTTATTTAAATGTTTACAAGTGTTTCTCTGGACCTGATTGAATGTTCTGTTGTGGTCCAATTTTTCATCTATGTTCTCCTTAAGCCACATTCTTCGAAACATATGTCATATTATTCACCTCAAAGCTATCAAGGATATATTTATGTGAACTATTGGTACTTATTTTGTGTTATATTTGTTTGTAATGCAGGAATGAAAGTGAGGCTATCGAGAATATTGTTAAGCATGTTTCTAAGATATTAGACAAGAAAGACGTGTTTATTTGTAAACATCCCGTAGGAGTGAACTCTCGTATGCAAGATTTGATTAGAATGTCAGAAAGCCATTCACCAAATCAAGTGCTCGTTCTAGGGATATGTGGGATGGGTGGTATAGGCAAAACGGTGATTGCCAAAGCCGTTTACAATGAAATTGGTCCAAATTTTGAGAGCAAAACTTTTCTTTCAAATATTAGAGAAGTTTGGGAGCAAGATCGTGGTCCAATATGCTTACAACAGCAACTTCTTTCAGAAATTTGTAAAACAACAAAGACGAAAATAGAAACCATTGAATATGGGAAAAACATACTAAAAGAAAGACTTCGCCATAAGCAAGCACTTATTGTGCTTGACGATGTGGATAAAGTGGAGCAACTAAATGCTTTATCTGGAAGTGATAAATGGTTTGGTCCAGGAAGTAGAATAATCATTACAACAAGAAATAAAAATCTACTAAAGTTCCTTAATGTGGATGTGGACCATGTATATGGAGTAAAGAACATGGACCAAAGTGAATCTATTAAGCTTTTCAGTTGGCATGCATTTAGGAAATCAAGTCCTAAAGAAGGATTTGTTGAACTTTCAAGAAATATAGTTGATTATTCTGGAGGAGTGCCGCTAGCTCTTGAAGTTCTTGGCTGCTATTTGCTCGATGGGGAAGTGACAGATTGGAAGAGTGTATTGGACAAACTTAGAAAAATCCCCAATGGTCAAATACAAGAGAAGCTAAAAATAAGCTTTGATGGTTTAAATGATGATATGGAGAGAGAAATCTTCCTCGATATATCTAGCTTCTTTATTGGAATGGATAGAAATGATGTCACACAAATATTGAATGCTAGTGGATTTTTTGCTGAAATTGGAATAAGAGTCCTTATGGAGAGAAGCCTCGTAACTGTTGATAAGAAGAACAAGCTTGGTATGCATAATTTGTTGCGAGATATGGGAAGAGAAATAATCCGTAGAATGCCACAAACAGAAATTGGAAAGCGTAGTAGGTTATGGTTTCATGGAGATGCGATTGATGTATTATCAAAACATACAGTAAGAACTTTCTATTGTTATATGTATCATTCTGTAAGAAAAAGTAGAATGAAACTGGAAGTCAAATGAAGAAAATGTGAATTGGGCATATAAACCTTGATAGTTTTGAAACTTACATGAGAAATTTATTAGGAGGTATATTTGTAGTTCGTCTTTCTCCCAGGCACTAATTATTCATTTATAAACCCAATTATTTTATTTACATGCTTTGGAAACTTGCTTGTGACATAGGTTTACATCTTGCTTTTCAGCAAACAATGGAGAAGTACACACTTAAATTTATATATGCTCTTTATGCGCAGGGTACAGAATCTATTCAGGGGCTAGCTTTGAATCTGCTACAAGATGATAAAGTTTCTTTTTCAACCAAAGCATTTAAGAAGATGAAGAATCTCAGACTACTTCGTGTTTCTGGTGTGGAACTTGACGGAGACTATAAATACATTAGTAAGGATCTCAAATGGCTCTGTTGGCACAATTTTCCTTCGAAATCCTTCCCTACCAACTTCTTTCGGAAAAATTTAGTCGTTCTTGAATTAAAATACAGTAGCCTGAGAGACTGGAGGGAACCACTGGTATGCACTAAGTTTACTGTTAGATTGTGTTTTACTTCATAACTTTTAGATAGAGATAACGGGTAACATCTAGATGAGTCTTGCTTTGATGGTATTCTTGGATAATGGATAGAACTGCTGAGTTTTCTTCAAACTTTACTTTCTTCTTCTATACTCCACGCTATATAGATCTGGGCATTCACCAGCATGATAAATTATTTGCAAGAATAAATTTCAGTTGAGGTGTTAGGAAGATATATAATTGTTCTAGGTGAATGATTTTACATATTGCTTTAATCTATTTTACGTTTTTCAAGATGTCACTCTAATACCCCATTGAATTTTGTTTTCTTGCAGTTAATGGAGAATCTGAAAGTCCTCAATCTTAGTCACTCTCCTTACTTAGTGTATACTCCTGATTTTTCGAAACTACCAAATCTTGAAAAGTTAATCCTCAAAGGTTGTCCAAGATTATTCATGATACATCATACGATAGGGCATCTTGATAAACTCCATCTGCTAAATTTGAAGGATTGTACTCGCCTTCATAGTCTTCCCATAAGTACTTATAAATTGAAGAATTTAAGAACTCTTATTCTTTCTGGTTGTTTGGAGTTTGAAAAGTTAGAGGAAGACATAGAACAGATGGATTCTTTATCAACTCTAATTGCAGACAACACATCAATAACTCAAGTGCCCATTTCTTTAGTGAGATCAAAGCGCATTGGATATATATCTATTTGTGGTTATCAAGGATTGGCACGTCATGTTTTTCCTTCTCTCATTTGGTCAAGGATGTCTCCAACAAATAATCCTCGATCACTTATATTAACTTATACTATCAAGCCATCTTTGATTTCCTTAGATATATTGAATTGCAGTATCCCTGGTCCTTCATCGATTTATGATAACCTACCAAATCCACAAAGCTTTCTACTGGATTGCACATCAGAGAATGGCACAGAAGTAAATCGAGGTGCTGCAAAAATCTTGGATTCTTTGTGTGCCACAAGTTGCAGAGACATGGCAACGACACCAAACACTTTAAAAATCTTGGAGATTGAATCTTCTATGTTGGCTGATCATCATAGTCAAGTTGGTATCTCAAGGCCAGATGAATGCTTGAGACATCTTCTAATTCACATTGGAAACAATGACCAAGTTACTAGTGCTCTTTCAGAATGTATTTTACAGGTTCTCTCCCTCTCCATATATCTAATTCATCTTTTATTTTTTAAACTAGTCCTTACTTATTATGTAATTGTTTTAAAAGGAAAGTGGAAATGACTGTTTGGCTTTGAATTAGAACCGCTGATTATGTTATTAAGCAAGGATTGACTCTTAGAGAGCATGGTGATGATTGTGTCCTTCCTGGTGACAAATATCCCTATTGGCAATGTTTTAAGGCTGAAGGATCTTCTGTGAAATTTCAAGTGCCTCTACTGAGTAGTTGTGAGTTAAAAGGGATGACTCTTTGCTGTGAATATTACTCCTCAACTGATTTGGGCAACATGGAGTTCGACTCTTTTATTAGCATGCTGATCATAAATTATACAAAGATGACCACATTACACTATGGGCGAGACACAGTGACTTCAATTGAAGAAGCAAAATGGAAGGAAATAATATCAAACCTAGACTCTAATAACCAAGTGGAGATCAGTGCAATTTTTGGTCATGGTATCACTGTGAAGAGAATAGCAGTCTACTTAAAATATTACGAGTCATTTGATGAACAAAAGGAGGATCTACCATCATCAAGTATTATTGCCTCTCTAAAACTGTTATTTTGCACCAGCTTTACATGTTTGGATTATAGTTTTGTTTTCAAGTATTGTTACAGTAATTACCTTATTCTTTAGGTAGGTTTACGGTTAACATTTTTACTTCTTCCACAATTCGTGATGTTTAATTATTTACTTAATTTTTCTGTTTTTTAGGTTGGGAAATGCATAGAGATAACACAAACCATGATTTCAAGTCCCCGAAGCCTAAGCGTCATAAAATTGAATGAGTGGTGCCGCTCTAAAGTCGATCTCAGTGGTCGGTGACAGGAAAAGCAATTATTAAATTTGAATGTTTATATTTTTTTTCAATTTTTGTATGAATATTTCTATCTTTTTTTGTTGTTGTTGTAACTATTATATTATCTGGCCATTTAAAACTCGTACGCTCTTTGTAGTTGATTTTGATAAATTGCCTGGAATACTCTTTATCATATGATTTGTGTGTTTTTATATTTCTTAAACCTTATTTAATTAGTTGAAATCATATGTTGTTGACGATACTTTAATAAAATCGGTTGAAGGAAAAACAGTTAATAAAATCAGTTAAAAATAGTTATGTATATAAAATTTCAAAATTGCCTCGATAATTACCTATAGGTCGCTTAAAAGGTCATATAAACTAGATTAAGAACTACAGCAAAGCAACGCCAACTTAATGATGGTGACAATGATTGAATTACTATATCTAATTCCCAAACCAACTACTTATATGGTGTTTAATATAGGACTTAATTGAGAAATTCATATTGATTATAAATGTAAGACTTATTTTACATATTTATTAAAAAAAATTTCAACATTGGCCCTATCTATATTTTCTCAACAATAATTAAGTAGCATAGACAGAAAAAAAAATTAAGGAAGATGGTTAAAATATTTAAAAAAAAGCCACATTAACTAATTTAACTAACTTAATCTAATTTAACTAGTTAATTAATTCTTCCATTAAGAATTAAAAAGTTAATAAAACGCAGTATGTTAACAGAGTCAATCCCTTAACTAATTAGGGAAGTTAGTTTTTGTTGTTTAGTTAGTTTATTGTAACAAACTTACATAACTTCAGTTGTCAAGTTGAGTTGTTTGTTTTATGTATAAATAAGGCATATTGTACAAAACTAGATTCATTTTCCATTTGATTTACGTGTTATGGTATCTAAGACTTGTTTTTACAATTGCTGATTTTACCACTCTACCCTTCTTTAGTCAGAATCAATACTGCTGCCTTTTCCCTTCCTTTACGGTCACATGCGTCATCTCTCCCGAAATCACCTTCTTTTTTGTCTCTCTCTCTACTTTAATCAAATCAAGCTTTGACTTGTGCGCTTTCTCTCTGATTTCTCAAGCAATGTCGATGGCTATTGAAAGTTCATCTGAATCTTCACCGCTAGCTTTGATTCAAGATCCTTCCAGTTGTTACTATTTGCACCCTAATGAAAATCCAACACTTGTTCTCGTATTGCCACCATTGTCTAGGTCGAATTATCACCATTGGTCTCAATCTATGATGATTATGTTGATGAGCAAAAACAAATACCAGTTTGTTGATGGATCATATCGTTGAAGATTCCGGCGAAGACCGATCCCCTGTTTTCGGCGTGGCAACATTGTAACACGATGGTGCTGACTTGGCTCACCCGCTCGATTTCTCATTTAATTGGTTAGAGTGTAATTTGGCTTAATCAAGCTGCAGACATTTGGAATGATTTGAAGGAAAGATTTAGTCAAAGTGATGCTTTCAGAGTTGCAGAGCTACAGGACGAATGTTAGATATGATTAGTTTTGATGATGCCAAATATGGAAGTTAAATATTAAGAGCAAAAAGTTTGCATAATATAATTATCTCTTATATTGACTAACTACTATTTAATGTTGCATATCTTATAGATTAATCAAGCGATTGAAGAAAGAAGAACTTGCAAGAATTAATGGAAATATCAAGATTAAATTTTATAGTACTATTCATACGATACTGTAACTCCCATACTATAGAAGTTGCATGGTATTCGAGTACCTCTGAAACATACTAAGTACCTCTGAAAATTCGCGAGGCACTGTAGCAACAAGTGAAGTATTGTAGCAGCATGTCATGCTCTGTTTTACATTCAGCTTGAGTGAGCTTCAGTAATTCAACCATATCTTCTAAACCACAACTTCAATTTAGATGAAACCAATGGCTTATGAAAATATACTTCTAATGCGTCATTTTGACACTAGAAATAACAAAAAAGGAGTTCAGATAAAGGAGCTATGAGAGTTGGAAGTTGACATTCAAATCAGAGTTACTTTCCAAAACAGGTTTGGTGTTTTTGACATATCTTCCAAACCACACGTCCAATTGAACTAAAACTAGTAACATATAAAACTATACTTAAAGAGCTTTCTATAGATATATAATATGTCAAATTTAGAGTTATATTCAAAGTATTATGGCTTTTGGAATTTGATATATGAAAATACATACACTATCTATACTCATTAGGTCATAATTTGGAGAATACAAAGAGTTTGGAGTTGATTCTTTTTGCATTGGAATCTAGATGACAAGAGCTTATCAATGACAAGTCATTTTCCATATTTGGGTCAAAATTGAATAGATTATGATTTAAGTCCATTGTCGATACTCTTGCAAGCTTTGCATAGAAGCTGAAGTTAACACATGTACTAGAGTTCAAGTTGAAGCACTCGAGTACTGAGAGTTTTGGAATGAGAGTTTGTTCCAGAGACTTGGTGAGAATAAGTTGATATGAAGTACACTCAAGTTTGGAGAGGCAAACTCAAGTTCTGTGAAGCAACGTACTCGAGTCATAAGAGTTTTGACGTAAGAGCTCATTCCAGAGAGTCTTCTTGCTGAGATACTAGTGCTACACTCGAGTCTGGGATTCTGCACTCGAGTTCCTCATTCACCTAGGACTTGAGTTCTGAAAGTTTTGAGATGAGAGTTTTTACCTAAGAGATTTGCAACGTGAAGAAAAGGAAGTGCACTCGAGTTCTCTGTAATACACTCAAGTTCTCCATCTTATTGCACTCGAGTTCAGAGAGTGAAGACAAGAGAGTTTATTCTAGAGATAGCAAAATCTTGAAGAGATTACTATGCACTTAAATTTTGGAAGTTACACTTGAGTTCATCATCCATCTGCACTTGAGATCATTTGTGCACTCTTGGGAGTTTCCATCAGAAACCTTATTAGAAACTTGAAAACACCTGGTGCACTCGAGTTCATATGTATGCACTCGAGTTCTATAACAGATTTGCACTCGAGTTTGATTTTGCACTCTTACGAGTTCTTGGCCTAGACTACTTGGAGATATTGAAATAGCTATATACACTCGAGTTTCATAGTGAGAACTCAAGTTTGGCAAATGCAGAAGTATAGGAAAATTTCAGAGTTCAATCCGAATATGTTTTAAGGTTATCTAATCATTATGTTTACACTTTTTATCAATCTTAAACATCTACTAACATTTATTTCAAGTGTGAAACAGAAGATTAAACATTCGAGCTGCATCTTCATATACGAAGGTCATTCACGAAGAACATTCATCGTCAACTGAAAATGATGAGACCCAGAAAGCAGAAAACTAGTCTTTGTTCAATGTTTCAATATACTCATGTCTAATACTTCATTGTATAAGTATCTAAAGTATTTTCTAGGTTGACAATGAAGAATTCATGCGAAGAGACAAAAGTTCGTTTATGGGGCGTGAAGACGTAACAACTCTCTCTCAGTACTTTACAGTTGTTATTCGATATCACTGCACATGGCAAATGTTAGACCAATGTTCAATGACAACAAATCATAGGGAGCAACGATATTCAAAAAATGGTTCAAAAATGTGCAAACAAAAAGGAATACTGAAGTATATGTTAAAGCACGATAAACGGGAAAATATTCAAACACGCTTAATGGTCAAATAAAGCAACCGAATCTAACAGACGAATGCTTACAACGGTTATCTTCTATAATCAACTATATATATGCATAGATTCAGCATAAAACAAAACAATGAAATAGAAACATGCTTATATCCTGAGTCACTCGCCTCCGACCACTCTCTGCTCTTCTCTATTTCAATATCATGTATACTTGAGAATGAGAATATTTGTATTGTACTTCAGTGAGCATCTTACCCACTGTGTGAGAGAATCTCTAAATACTTCATTTATGCTTATATATTGATCTCAAGGTAGAGGGGCCTTGAGAGGGTTGATTTCCTTATGGGGCAAGCTATAGAAAGAATTGCCGGTTGGACTTTCTGCTCATAAGACTTACAGGGATGTAAGCAATAGATTACGTTGCTACTCGTAAGACTTTCATGGGTAAGCGGGAGAGAAAGGTCTTTGGGATTGCTCTGCTCGTAAGACTTGCCGTAAGGGGAAGTGAATCTTACAATGTTTAAGAGGGAGTAACTCTGTAGTAGGCTGCACAAGTGCCTGGCTAAACTTGTGGGATTGTAGAGGCTTTTCTTGTACTCAGTTAAACAAGAAGATAGTAGATTGAAAATCTCAGGAGGAGCCTAAGGACTGAACGTA
Source organism: Albizia julibrissin (assembly GCA_037074505.1). NCBI lineage: Eukaryota > Viridiplantae > Streptophyta > Magnoliopsida > Fabales > Fabaceae > Albizia > Albizia julibrissin. The sequence goes on along the minus strand of CM073481.1, from coordinate 14,350,006 downwards.
GGTCATCGTGGATTGGACCGAATCAAGATAAATCATAGTTTGCATCTTTTCTTCCCTAAGCTTTTACATTTCCAGCATATATGATCTATATAACTGCTTATGATTCTGTATTTCCATATTTATTGATTTAAACAGATGCGAAAAGTATTTGAAAGTTTTTAATTTCTCATTGTACACCCAATTCACCCCCTTCTCTTGGATGTTAGCTAATTCTAACAACGAACTCTTCCAAATCAAGCAAGGTGAACTTTCATTCTCTGACTATTTTACTCAAATCAAGATAATTTGAGATGAGTTACTTAATTTTCATTCTATTGTTGAGTGTTCTTGTTCTTCCCAAGAGTATTTCTAGCAAGATTATGTCATTCGCTTCTTGAAGGGGCTTAATGATCGATTTTCTACTATGAGGTCCCAAATTATGCTAATGGACCCTCTTCCTTCCATTAACAAAGCCTTTTCCCTAGTTATTCAATAGGAATGAGAACTTACAGGTTGAATTAAACCAAATATTTGCTTCACTCGTACTACTACTGCTTCGAAGCCTTATGTTTCTAACATATCTTCTTCCCCTCCCACAACTATTCATAATACAGATTCTGCATCTCCTAATTCTTCCACATCCCTTTCTCCTCCCTCCAGTTCTAGTTATATTTCTTCTATTAACCATTCTTCCTTTCCTATTCGCAAATCCACAAGAATACATAAGCAACCTAGTTACCTGTGTGACTATCATTGCTCCTTCCTCACTTCTACACCATCGGTTTCCATGTCTCATTCCTATAGATATCCTCTGTCTTCATTTCTTTCCTATGGTAATCTCTCTCCCTCTCATAAGCATTTTATTTGTTCAATTTCTATTCCTTCTAAACCTCGTACTTACCGAGAAGCAATCAAGTATCCTGAATGGCAGCAAGCTATACAGGCTAAAATACATGCATTAGAGCATAATAATACATGGGTTTTGACTGAATTACCTAAGGACAAGTCTCCCATTGGTTGTAAGTGCGTTTTTAGGACAAAGTTTCATGCTGATGGGACTTTAGAACTCTATAAAGCCCGGTTAGTGGAGAAGGGATGTACACAAACTAAGGGAGTTGATTATTTTGACATTTTCTCACCAGTTGCTTAAATGATCACTATATGATTATTGATTGTTGTGGCTGCTTCTTCTAATTGGCATCTTGAGTAATTAGATGTCAATAATTCCTTTTTGCATGGAGATTTACATGAGGATGTTTACATGTTTGTTCCCCCTGGTTTTTCCACTCCTAATCCAAGGCTAGTTTGTAAGTTGCAGAAGGCTCTTTATAGCTTAAAACAAGCCTCTCTTCAATGGTTTGCCAAGTTTTCATATGCATTGTTGTCTTTTGGTTACATTCAATCCAAATATGATTATTTCCTATTTACTCGACATCATGACACTTCTTTTATTGTTCTTTTAGTTTATGTTGACGACATTATACTTGTTGGAAATGATCTTTCAAAATCACTCGCATCAAGTCCTTCCTTAAGACTTCCTTTAAGATTAAAGATCTTGGCAAGCTAAAATTTTTCCTTGGCTTAGAGGTAGCTAGGTCCTTTGCTGGTATTTCTCTTAATCAGCAGAAATTTGTTTTGGATATTCTTGTTGATGCTGGCTATCTAGGTTGCAAGCCATTACCTGCTCCTATGGCTCGCAATACACATTTATCTCTTGATGTTGACACTCCTCTTCCAGATGTTGCTCTATATAGGCGATTAGTTGGCCGTCTTCTTTACCTCACTACTACTCAGCTTGATCTATCTTATGTTGTACGCTAGCTTTGTCAATTTACTCACGCTCCTACGCTAGTACATTACCAAGCCGGTATATCAAGAAATCTCCCCGCAATGGTATTCTCTTTCCTGCCTCTTCTTCCTTACAGTTAAAAGCCTTTAGTGAGTCTGATTAGGCTAGTTTCCTTGATATACCGAGGTCTTTGTCTAGTTATTGTATTTTCTTTAGTGATTCTTTAGTTTCTTGGAGCATAAATAAGCAAACTACGGTCTCTCTCTCTCTTCTTATGAGGCTAAATATAGAGCCATAGGGTGTGTGGCTTGTGAAATTCAATTACTCCTTTATCTATTAGCTGATTTGCAGATTCCTCATCCCTATCCTACTATTTTGTATTGTGATAACCAATCTAAAATCTATATTGCTTCTAATCCTACTTTTCACAAAAGAACAAAATACTTTGAAATTGATTGCCACTATATACGAGAGAAGGTGCAAGCTGGCCTTATTCGTCTCTTGCCTATTCCGAGTGCTAATCAACTTGCCAACATCTTTACAAAGCCTCTTGATCCTCAACCTTTTCATGGCTTTTCATGGTTTCTTGTCCAAACTTGATATGATAAATACCTATACCACAACTTATGGGGGATAACAGATTCAATCACTTAACTTATCAAGAAGTTAGTTAGTTTTTGTTATTTAATTTGTTTGTTGTTACAAACTTATACAGCTTCAGTTGTCAAATTGAGTTATTTGTTTTATTTTATTTCTGATTTAAGAGTGAAGGAAACAAAATAACAGTACAGAATGATAATGTGGACAAACAATTGAATGAGACTCCTCCCTTGGAGAATCAACCCGGCCTTCATAGCCAACTTTAGTTATGGAGAGCATTCAACCAATTCAAGTGTATAATCTGAAATAACAAACAGATTCTAGTGTAACTTACTTGATGGCAATTCTTAAAACCTAAGAATTACAACAAATGATGTATACGCCAGCACGAAAGAAACACTTGGTTAAGATTAAGCGAATGCACTAAAGAGATCTCTCTTAAACTAGAGCATCAATTTATATCTTCAAACATTCATCGGGTTCAACTGCGTAAGTTCTAGATCAATCAAATGCAAGACTTTACACAAATAAAAAACCTACCCAATATTATGAGATTACAGAAATATCACAATCACTACTGTTCAAGTCTATCTATCTTTAAGTTGTCAACCGGACATCAATCAAGAAATTCTATGAAGAAGATGGAATCAGCCGCTCGTTGTGCTTTGGATCGCTACAACGAAAGCAAACACTCCCTCTGCCGTGGATGGAGGTACAAGGATCGGAAAGAAGATTCAGATCTGGAATGGAGTAAGGAATTTAAGAAGCGGGCGAAGAACGGAAGTTTCGAGAGTCAAATGAAGTCTGTGGAGATCCCAAAGTCCACGTGTAAGCCAGTCTTCATAGGCATTTGTACAGGTGGCAAAATCAAGTTTCTCCCCCTCCACAAATCCTTCCCCTCTAATTAGCTGAATAGTTATTTATACGATTAATATCTGAAAAAAGACTTTATCTCAACTTATAAAAAAAAGTTTATGAAATAATGATTTTAGAGTTGCCCAAACATTCTTTTAGACAGTTACTGCAAATAAGAAAAATACTCTTATGCTACTTAATATAGAATTTAGTTAAAAAAAGATGATGTTGGTTTCAAATATAAAATATATTTCATATATTTATTATTATTTTTCCAAATAAATCACATTCACATCCTCTCTACAACAATCTAACACTATAAAAAAATACTTAATTTCTGACAAAATTAGCCACATAATTTTTTCCTAGGCTAATTTCAAATGGTTTGATGGAATTTTTCTGTGACGAAATTAAAATAAGTTTTATATTAAAAATTACATTCATAATATTATAATATTAGTTATTAATTAATTTTAATTAAAATAAAATTTAAAATAAACTATTATTTATTGATATTATATTAATAATTTTATATTAAAAATAAATTTTGTAATAATTTATTTTTTTACTATAAAATTATTATTTATTAATTAATTTTAATTAAAAATAAAATTCAATTTCTGAAATTGGTTAAAAAATATATTTATAAGAAAAATTAATTTAATATTTAAAATTAATTTAATGTAAAATGTATATATATTAAAAAAATATAATAAATATATAAGAAATTATTTCAAATTATTTTTAATTTATTATTAATTTTTAATAATAAAAAAGATTATTAATTACGATGTTTTGAAAAAAATTGAGAGAAACAACACAAGAATGAAGAGGGTTAGCTTTGTAAATGCGATCGACAGTGACGATGACTGTGACGGCATAATATATCGGTCCCAGAGAGAGACGGAGTGTAATGACAACCCATTCCTTGGAAGAGAAGCCTTTCTGAGGAAGGTGGCAAGCCGCCGGCGATCATCAGAGTTTGTAGGTCGGAAATTTGTGATTTTCCAGTTAGCTTTTGTGCCATTTAGGAGTATTTCGAAGTAAATGAATCAGGAGTATTTCGAAGTTAATCTGAACTAGTATGGGATGTCGACCTACAAGAACAATTTTCTGTTATCTTAGCGAGGGTGGGTTGTCAATCTGCAGCACGTTCCACGGGGTGCAGATAGTAAGGATGTTTGGATAAGCGATGAATTATTTTATAAGTGTTTTTTAGGTAAGTCGAGATAAAATTTCTTTCATATATTTATTTTATATACCGTAAATTACGATTGAAAAAAACTTTTAAAAATTTCAATCGTTATTCCAAACGTCTGGGTATTATTAAACAAGCGCTCAATGTTATGCTTGGTTTCCTGCACGTCTTCAATTTTGAACGTTGAGATCAAGTGAACGGTCAAGATTTCAAGCTTCTGAGATATGCTGAAAGTAAGGACGTTGAGACAATCCAGACCCTTTTATACAGTGGTTTAAAATATTTTGTGATGTGCCAACATCTAAAGTATTTTTTGTAGCACAAAAAAACTATTTTTTTAGTACATTTAATATTTTAATGTATTTTTTTAGATATATCTGATATTTTAAATTATTTAAATTGTTAAGAGTAAAACTATACAAAAAGTATTTTAAGGTGATGGATGCCTCTAAAAAATAATTCAGGGTATTGGATATGCATCATAAAATATTTTAGGGTACTGAATACACTTAAAAAAAAATACTTTACGGCACTCGATGTATCTATAAAAATACTTCAAGGTGCTTAATGAACCTTGACTCTAAAAAAAAAATAAGTTAGTTATATTAACAAATTTAATTAATATCTTTCATTTACTCAAATTAATTAATTAGATCTTACACTATACCATATGAATATTAATTAATGAAATATCATGTGCTATCGGGATATATATATGGGGATTTAATAATTCACTTTGAAGTTCAATTTTTCTATTTTAGGGTAAAAACTTTGAAGTTCAATTAATCAACACAAATTATGTCCTTATCCCTAAATATACTTGTAGTCCAATCAAGCACCATTAACTCAATTTATTCAAAATAAGGTGCTACAAAGCCAAGATATGACACAGAATGGATGAACTTAATAGATTAAAGTATAAGGACCCAATTTAAAAGAAATAAATTACATGGACCTAATTTAAATTGAGGTAAATCGTAAGCACCTGCAAATTAATTAGTTCCCCTTTTAAATGTTGAAATATGTGAACTTGATTAGCACGTACATGATCCCTTTATTTTCTATGATTACTTTTTATATGCATTGAAGCTATATACACGTACCTGAGATATTTTTTCCAAACTCGAGCTCTGTTAAATTTAATTTTCTAAGAAAATCAGACTTTAATATTCTTTAAGAAAATAAGCAGGTACCTATTCTTTAAGCTTATTAACTTTACTGATTAAGAACCTTTATTAGTGCAAATGGTATTTTAAAAATACTTTTATCATTATGGGTCATTGATTCGCCTTGCCCTCTGTTCGAAACTTGCAACACAAAAAAAGAAAAAACTTGCTTTATTATGTTCAGTCATTAATTTATGGAGAAAATTCTTACGGGTGAGATTTAGAACCAGCAAAAGCTTCGTATATATCTTTCCTCTTCATCTGATCACTGTGATAAATAAGTTTAACATCTCATCCAGTTAAAACTCAGAAGGCAGAGATAATATTTTGATAACGGCGTAATATGCCTTGTCTCCCTATTATTGTATTTATAGATTGGGTAAATAAACCTAGGTTACATAGCACTAAGGCACGTTGAGACAGAACCATAATAATAGGAGTTGATACATAAGAATCGGTCAAAAGGAAACTGCTAGGATTGAGTTAGATATTTGAGCTTTCTAATAGGGGGCCCAACTAGGGTTGTTTCATGAGAACATGTTCTTATAAGTCATCATTTAAGAAGGCATTATTAATATCTGCCAGTGTAATTTGCCAACCAAAAGTAACTGCTAAAGTGAGAACAAACTTCAGGTACCAGCCTTAAGTATTTCATTGAATTGTATTAATGTGACATTATTCACACTGGAATATACTTTTGGCCTCAGATAAGTGCAGCTGATTATGTCCATCTTGCTAATCACTGAAGGTTTATATGGCTAGATTTAAGTAGGAGTGTCATTTGAATGAAACCTAATTCAATATAAAATCTTAAACTCTTTTGTATATATTGGTAAATCTTATTTAGGTGCTCCACTTCATTTATGTGTAGTACCCCCCCATCTTCTTTATTTGTCTAAATTGTGTGTATCTATATATATTATTGCGGAGCAGAGCTCCATATACTATAATAAACTTGTACACTATGATAGAAATTTCGGAAAGTCTAAAAAGACTACCAAAATCTTTACAAATTACTTAATATTTTAGATTGAAAGAAACATGTTATATATGAGTTAGAAGTAATGTATTTATATTCAATATTAACGTAATTATTAGGTGACATATTTGTTTACATATGTTTTAAGACTTTAGGAATGTGAACCTCCTAGTACATTTTGTGCCGGTCATCTCAGAATTTTTGGGGCATCACAGTTATGATACCAAGGATAAAAGTGGATTAGAGTACATTGACAGAAATCAAAGATTTGCAATTTTTTACTTTCAACCTGTCATCACTTATAAAGTGAAGCCTTGTAACATTATCCTTCAAAGAAAGAAACAACACAAAATACCTTAAGTAGAAGTGAATTCTATATTACGATAACCCTATTTGACAAAAATTACAAACCTTGTTGTACATTTTTTAGTGATGCTCGGCCTAGATACTTCGTTAGTTTCTCTACCATATACCAGAGAGATTGCAGTCTTCTTTACAATATAGTTGTGCAAGAAATCCACTATAAAATAATCCACCTCATTTCCATGCTTCAAATATCTAATTATATCCTGCCACTTTTCATCAGCAGAAGCTGTTGTAGCATCTCATTTGCAGAACTCCATGGTAGCCTTTGTAAAATTCTTTCTCATGATGCCAATAGGATTTACAGATGTCGTGCAATCTTCAGGAGATGAATAGATAATGCATATGACCATTCCATTTAAGTAACAACCAACAACTTGAGGAACTTTAAATGACACTGAGGATCCTTCTTTTTCAAAAACTAGCCAATCAGGATAACTGTCTCCAGGGAAGAGAATTGTCAAGCCCTCCATTAGTGTCAATCCCTATTCCATGATCACAAGAAATTAAAAAAGAAATTTAACAGCCAATTCTGCTGACATCTCTTAACCTTTATATCATCATGCTCATGCTAATTAGAAAAAGGAAAAATTAGGGGCTGTTTGATTTTGTTTTTAAAAACTGTTTTCTGTTTTTAAAAATAATAAAACAATAAAACATGTTTGTTAAACTATTTTCAAAATTTTTTTAAAAAAAAAAAAAACAAAAAGTTGTTTTTAAAAACTAAAAAACAAAACATTTTTTAGTTGTTTTTTTGTTTTTGTTTCTCTATTTTTTGAAATTACAACTTATCCATTATTGACTGTACACTACCAATGACAATCACTGCCATGTCACCACCAACTACTTCACGCTATGTCATTTCAAAAACAGATTTTTTAAAACAATCTATCCAAACAGATTTTTTTGTTTTTTTTTATTTTTAAAACTTGTTTCTAAAAATTTTTTTATAAAACTATTTGTGAAAATAAAAAATAGAAAACAGAATCAAACAAGCCCTTAATCTCTCAATCCTTATAATTTCCTCTAGTTTCGTATCAAGTCCTTGAACTCCCCCCCCTTTATGAGATCCTTTGAGCCTGTACGGTTAAATCCATAAGTCCTTCTGTTAAACATTCTGTTAAAGTGGTGTGAGGTGGCGTTTAAGTGGAAATACAAAGTGGTGTGAGGTGGCGTTTAAGTGGAAATACTTACTCTGACTAAGCATTAGCTACATGGGCCGCCCTGTCTCTAGGTATTATAAATGATAACAAATTTTAGGGGAAAACCATGTGGGGGAAAATCAAAGGATGTGTCGAAAAACCATAGAAAAAGGATGAGGAGGCCACCTGATTGAAGAGAGAGAAACGTTGAGCGGAATCAAAGACAATATACACTCACTCTGTTCTGCGACTTTGAGCAGCTTTTTTTTTTTTGTTTTTTTTTTTTTTTTGGTGTCTTGCTCATGGACTTCTTGTCCGCGAGTCTAATTTAAAGGGACTTTTTCAAGTGTCATGGACTTCGATAGTTTGGCCCTCCTTCCACTCTGGTATATGCTTAGCTTAAATCTCCATTCTAATTCTGTTCTGGTTCAAATAACAAATACTCTTTTCATCTTTGTTGATTTCAAGTGCCTTGAGTTTCTTAATTTTATTAGGAAAAAAAAAACACCTGGTGCATTCTGATAAATTTAAGTTTATCTTCACGAGATCTTTATGGCCTACAAATTTCAATATGAGTAGCAAAGTAATTTACTAATGGACCACTAAAACAGTTAATTGCCTTACATCAGCAGCCTATGTATGCAAAACCATGATTAGCTACCAAAAAAATTCTAATCCAAGTCCATATCTTGTTTATGTAATAAAAGGAACCTTACGAATTATAATTTGTCCACTTCATTTGCAGCATCACATTTGCAGTGAAGGACACTTAATATTCAACTTAAACTTTATCACACACTAAATTATTTGGTTTAGTCCTAAGAGCAAGTGCGTCGCATATTCAAAAACTAACAGAGCATAGCACAAAGAAGCTTCACTATTTAGGAAAACAACGCTCAAATGCTTCGACAGTATTCAGTTTCAGCTCATAAGCTGAGAGAGAAGAGATCACTTAGCGTCCACTTAGAAGGAAAACACAGAATTAAAGCAGTCATAAGCTATCCATAAGTCATCTGGTTCCATTTGCACACCGGTCAAGGTCACCTAGAGTCACACAAACACAACAGTTAGATATAACTCTCTAAATTCAACATAAAATAGCTCTCTAAGCCACTTAAATATTGGGAGTTATAAAAAAATCATTCAAACTATCACATTGAAGATGATAGTCCCCAGCTAACTACCAGACCAAGTGTAGTTCACCCAGTTGCCGAAAAGAAAATAATGTTCAAAAGTTTTCATACCTTTGAGAACATATAGGCCTTTGAGTGCATTTGCGTTTACATCGGTTCTCTATTGTGGCCGAACTTTCAGCTTTAGTTTGTACTTTCAGCGTCCGTTGTTGAAGTGCTTCTGTTAGAAGGAAACATAGAAATAAACGCACTAAAAATTATTATAAATAATATCTTATTAAAGTTATCTTTAATATCTTCATTATCAAAGACTATCTTACTAAAGCTCTCCCCAATAATGGAAACTTTGGACAACTCATTAGAGCAAAATATTTGAGCCTCGATAAATATTATGCCTTGATAAGAGCACCAGAACACTTTGTTGAGTGTTGAAATCTGAGGCACTTGTATCTCACCCAGATTCATGATTTCACTGGTAAATCCATCACCAACAGGAAAATGAGTAACTCATCATGAATAAGAATTATATACACAGAGCAGCATAGGTCATGTCTGATGAAATTTGACAGCATCTGGCATATCACAATACTTTAGATTATACTTGAACCTCACATATTTTATCTAAAAGTAACAAAGCACACTAACTATTTTATATGTTTAAGATATGATATATCTCTGTTTCTAAAGTATCAATGCTTTGCAGAGAGATTATACAAATGCGGAACATGAAGCTGAAGTGTGCTTATACAAGACATGTCATTTACATTCCAAACTGTGCATAACTAGAAGGAACCTGCTGTGTTATATATCTCTGCTTTTTAACAAGTAAGAGAGAGGAAAAGAGAGGATAAAATAAGGATAATGGTTATTTACCAGGTGGCCAAAATTGAGATCTTATGACCAAAATATAGATTTTATATTTAGAATCCAAAGTAGTACTAATTAAGGACCTTGATCATTTATTGACATTAAAAAAACATATTAAACAAAAATACATGTAATTTCCCACATCAGCTGGGTGAGGAATGAAAGACACCTTATAATACCTCCCCTAACAAACAATATAGAGAGCAAGACGCTGGAATACTACAATACCTACCTCTATTTACACTATCAAGTCTGAAATTCTGGAAGGTTACCATGAAAATCCTACCCATAATAAGAGAAAGCTGAAAGGGGAGAGAATAAGTGAACAAATGATGAATGTGACCCATCATTGCCCCCCTAAATTTTCTCTTCACATATAAAACAATTGCTTTAAGAAAAAAGTGATTTCTAAATATAGCAGTACATTGGAGATGATAATACCCAGCTAACTACCAAACCAAAAGGATAGTTCAAAAGCACACAACTATCATATATGTTGAAGATATGATATATCTCTGTTTCTGAAGTATCAATGCTTCGCAGAGAGATTATACAAATGCGGAAGCTGAAATGTGCTTATATGAGACATTTCATTTACATTCCAAATTGAGCATAGCTAGAAGGAATCTTCTATGTTCTATATCTCTGCTTTTGAAGAAGTAATAGAGAGGACAGAATAAGGATAATGGTTATTTACCAGGGGGCCAGACTGGTGTTGGAGCAGGAAGCTTGAAATTAAAGTGATATCAATGGAAAGAGTTTGATCTTTCTTGGAGATATATACCCTCTGCACAAGAGAGAGTAGGACATTTTGCCAGATCTTTTTTCACAAGAAGATTGAATCCCAAAGTATATAAGAAGAATCTTCCTAAGCTTCCAAATGGAAATTCATCCCAAACCAGTCTTTAGAAGTTGCACCGTTATAATTACCATTGACGAAATGTATAAAATAGATATTTATAGCAAAGAGGATGAAAGTGATAAAGAGGGTAGTATTATATATGATTTAATGAATGGAAGTGGATACAATGTGTGTTTTCTTTGCTTTCCACAACAAACATTGTAAAAAGTGGAAAACATAAGTCAGAAAACCTTCAACATATCACTCTTCACTTACTTTTGTTTGGTAGAACACTTGCATTTTATTTCAGTGAAGCCGTGAGCTTGAAGTGTTGTCCTTCACACAAAAAACACACGATATACTTAAAAGAAAAGCAAAAGAGAATTCTATATCATGACAATCCCAATTAAATAAAGGATAATTAATGTACCTTATCTTGTATGCTTTAACGTCATTCAAAGGTGATCAACTTGCCAGTTTCTTCAGCATATACAACATATATTACAGTCTTCTTCATCATAATATGTTTATGTGCAAACTTAATTTCAACTTCCACCTCATTTCTAGACTCCAAATTAGATACCATGTTCTGCCATTCTTCATCAGCAGAAGTTGTTGCAACTTCTCGCTCATAGAAGTACATGGTACCCTTTGTGAAATTCTTTATCATAATTCCAACAGAATTTACAGATGCCATGTCATCTTGAAGAGACGAATAGATAATATAGAAGGCCACTCCTGTTAAGCGACGACCAACGACTTGAGGAACTTTAAACGATACTGAAGATCCCTCATTTGCAAAAACTAGCCAATCTGGACAATTGTCTATTGGAAGAGAAAAGTCAAGCCCACCATTATTGCATCCCTATTCCATAAACACAAGAAAAGAGTCACCCCATTCAACCGAGAACATAAGGAAAATGACAATCTGAATTAATAGAAATACTTCTGTGTTTAATACTTGGAAAGCATTTTTGTCATTGGGACAAATGGCAAATATAGTGTTCGTTGTGCCACGCACATTTACTTCATAGCTATTTAAACATACATGCATAACATAAAGGTATTCTGCTGATATTGAAAAGGATTATGTATATGAGATAATAGAGAATAAAGATAAAGAGAAAGACCTTTGAAATACTCTTCAAAAGAGTATCCATAGTTTTGTTGAACCACCCTACTTGAATAGTTAGAGAAGTCATCAATGCTTTTGACGTTTCCATGTGAACTTGCTCATGAAATTCAAGTAACGCTGGAGTATTTTGACATGAAGCTTGAGACATGCTTGGTCTTGCTTTTGCTATTTCATATCTTCTTGAAAATAAAGGATGTGATATACCCCTAATTAAAGAAGGTAAGATCTGAAATGCTCGAGACAAGGACTTTGAACGATGTGTTGGTGACATCCAAGACAAAACAAGAGATGGAAATACATCGCGAGATAATCCTTCATAACCACACAGAGACACATATTTAATGCTTTTCAATCTCAGTAATGAGAATGGCACTTCTGCTATGGAAGTTTGATTTGCAACCAAAGTTGTCAAAGATTCCATTTTCTCAATGTCATCTTCTAACTTTTCAATCTTTGAACAACCAGAGAGATTAAGGGTCTTCAAGGATTTCAAGTCATATATACTTCTTGGGATGTTGTTGATGCTTTTGCAGTCCTTTAAATTTAATAGAACAAGATGTTTAAGATCACCAATGGAAGAGTGAATTATAAATAGACGTGGACAGTCTTTGAGTTTTAATTTTTCAAGATACGGTATCTTTGAAAAATTAGGTGTTTCTGTCAGGTAATGAGAATGACTAAGATTGAGACTTTTCACCCCCTCTAACAACTGTGAAAATGAGAATAATTTAAAATAAAATTAATAATAAATAAAAAGGAATAAAAATATGGAAATATATACAAATATTGCCATTATTGTTTGATTTGAAGAACTTACTTGGCTTTTCTCCCATACTTTCACGAGATTACTCCACTTTAAGTCAATGGCAACTATCTTTTCTAGATTGAAGTTCATTGGCATGCTTTCTAAGTGAAACCCAAGCCAAGAAAGCCATCTCAAATTTGTTGATAGATAACCATAGTCTCCAGTAAGTTGTATATTATCAAGTTGAAGCAAACGAAGCTTCTTCATCTTCCTAAATGTTCTGGCACTCAAGTATACGGCATTGTTCCTTGACATCTTTAAAGCCAGTCCTTTGATAGACATTGTTCCCTGTCAAAAAAAAAAAAAAAGGTGAAAAACAAAAACAAAATTTTATAGTGATTAAGTCATGGAGATAAAGGTTCAAGCTCACAATTGGCAACAAAATGAAATTAAGAGCATATAGAAGAAAGAATAAATATAGGAAGATAATGCAAATAAATCACTGACAAATATTCTTACAGTTTCATTTCTTAACACATCCAACACATCGTCATAAAACCATAATCTTGTACGGTTCTCAGGCTCCTCCGGTGACTGCTCACGAATTATTTCTCTTCCCATGTCACGTAATAAATCATGCATTTCAAGCTTATTTTTGTTGCCAACCTTTACAAGACTCAACTCTATGAGACGATTGATTCCAATTTCTGCATGAAGTCTACAACCATTTAATATCTGTATAACATTGCCTTTATCCTTTCCAACAAAAAAACAACATATATCAAGGAATACATCTTTCTCTGTACTGTCACTCAAACCATCATAACTTATTTTCAATTTTTCATATATTTGATCATTTGGAATTTGTCGTAATTTCTCTAAAACACTTTCCCAAATAAGTATTTCTCTGTCAAATAAGAAGGAGCCAAGAATTTCAAGAGCTAGTGGCAAACCGCTAGAGTAAAAAACTACCCTTCTTGAAAGTTCAAAGAAATCTTGTTCAGGGACTGCTTGTTTAAATGCATGCCAGCAAAAAAGTTCAAGAGATTCTTTGTCATCCAATTCTTTCATGGTGTATATATGTATTACTCTAAGGATCTTGAGCAATCGTTCATCCCTGGTTGTAATGATGATTCTACTACCTTGGCCAAACCATTCTCGACTTCCACATAATGCTTTGAGTTGGTCTTCATTGTTGACATCATCAAGCACAACAAGTACTCTTTTCTTACCAAGTTTTTGCTTGAGAAGAGTTTTCCCAATATCTACATTTGATAGTGCTATCCTTCTCGATTTTATAATGGCTGAAAGAAGTTGCTCTTGCAAATAAACGTGACCATTATCTTGCTTCCAAACTTCTCTAACATTTGCAAGGAAACACTTTCCTTCAAAACTTTGACCAACTTCATTGTAGATGCCTTTGGCAATTGTAGTCTTACCAATACCCCCCATCCCCCAAATCCCTGCAATGATAACATCATTTGATTTACTTCTTAGCAATTGGAGGATGTCTTGCATACGAGACTTCAATCCCACAGGATGGTGAGCGACAAATAGGCATGTGTTGTCACCTAACTTCTTTGTAATAGTTTCAACGACTTCATCAATCAGCTCAGATTCGGTTCTAACAACAATAAGAAGTTTGATAAGAAAAAATTATACAAAAAATCCTTAAAGTGCTTGGTATACAACACTACAACAGCATAAATAATGATTGGTTTCTAGATTATGCCAAAAGAAGACGATGTTGAAAAGTCATATATAACTAACTAGAAAATGTTTCTAGTCTAATATAAACTGAATTTCATCAGTGAATTTTATTTTACCTCTACAAAGTATAAAGAAGATTTAGTTGCACAAGATATATTCAACCTTAAAATAATCATTTGATTATAAAAGGATAAACCTGTATATTTTCAGGACATTGCGGTCGGTGTTGGAAGATGCCAAACTATGCCCAAGGCCATTTAGATGTGGGTTTCACACTTTCGCCAATTAATTAGCCGTTAATCATAATAGCGTTCTATTTTTATTTGTTATTATAGTTAGGGAAATAGAATCACATTTGATAAGATCTGGTATCTGTCATTTAAAAAGGGATTAAGGTGTGTCAAGCACCCTCTTAGGTATATCTAGTATCCTAAAGTATTTTTTGATTCATCTAACACTCTGAAGTATTTTTTCTAGTATGTTCAATAGTCTAAATTATTTTGTGACTCATCCATCTCTCTAAAGTATTTTTGAAGGTGCGCCTAATTCTCTAAAGTTGCTATTGAATGTGCTAGATGCACATTCACTTAGAGGACTTTTTGAGAGTTAATGACAAGATTTAAATTGCTCTTAAAAATA
The DNA here is from genome assembly GCA_037074505.1 of Albizia julibrissin. Taxonomy (NCBI): domain Eukaryota; kingdom Viridiplantae; phylum Streptophyta; class Magnoliopsida; order Fabales; family Fabaceae; genus Albizia; species Albizia julibrissin. The sequence continues at coordinate 14,334,865 of CM073481.1, read as the reverse complement.
ATTTATAACAAAATATTTTAGAGTGCTCAATGCACTTAGAAAGATATTTCAGAGTGGTGGATTAACTACAAAATATTTTAGGATATTGGACGTATTTGAAAAAAATACTTTATGATGCTATATGAACCTTAACCCTTTAAAATTTTATGTTCTATTTCTTTCTTTTAGAAAAGCTTATTTCTCCTACTATATTTATCGGTGAATATTATGATTAAAATTTGAAGCTGAGACCTTGATTAACATATAACAAACTCAACCAATTAAGTAAATCATGCATGTACTACTCTTGCTTCATTTAAATTTTGCTTTCATATATACCGTTCATATGACAAATTACTCAAGTATAAATGCTTTTTATAATTCCACCTGATTTATGTGTATTAAATAAAATCGTTTTAAAGACATTTGTTCTCTACAAATTACCCATTTGAATCTATAAGACAGTTATTAAAAAAGGCTTGTGTTGTGGTGGTAGACATTTGCCTAGGCTATTTTATACGAGGTATCAATTAATAGTTTTTAATTATTTAGAAATATATAGGTAAAACCAGCTTCATCATGGTCCCATGTTGAAACGAAATTTAACCCTCTCTCTTTCTCACACACACTTTCTATACACACATACATAGTATGAGATTGTTTTCGATTAAACACGCATCAAAAGGAACTCAAACTTGCTATGAAAAATAAAAAGGAACTAGAGGAATTGGACCATCCCAAACAATAATAAATAAATAAAAAGTTAAAATTACCTGTAGTTATGCATGTCCCACCCTGATAAATTGGCAACTTCTGTGAGGGTTCTTTTTGAATTGATTGTCAGTTTCTTTATTTTGTTACTTGAAGTTCTCATAACAAGTCTTTCCCATGCTTTTCCAAAAGCATTTTGTTGTTTACGAACTTCATAAGGCCGAACATCAAAAAATATGGGCAAAACCTCTTGATAACTTGTTCTGTAACACACCATGATCTTCTCTAACTCCTGTAAGCACCAACTTGAATCAGCATAATTCTTTGAGAATATAATGATTGAAATTCTTGAATTTTCAATTGCTTCTAATAGTGATGAAATATTTTCTCCCCTTTCAATTCTTTTTTCATCCATGTAAACCTCAACACCTGCTTGCTTTAAAGCAGCGTAAAGGTGAGAAGTAAAAGATTTACGTGTATCATCACCTCTGAAACTTAAAAATACATCATAGCTATATTTGAGCTTTGGCTTATTAGGACTGATTTTCCTTCCTATCTCTCGCAGCAAATCATGAATATAAAGCTGGCCATTCAAGACCTTTACAAGGTTACGCTCAATGAGTACCGACAATCCCATTTCCACTGGAAGTCTTGAGTTATTTAGCAACAGTGTAACATCATGTTTACTTTGACCCAAATAAAAACAAGCTATATTAAAAAATAAATCTTTCTCTATATCAGTTAACAACTCACAACTGATTTTGAGCTTATTTTGTATTGGACCACGTGGAATTCCTACCATGTCATTCATTATTTTTTCCCACTCTTTTTTCGTCCTATTATGCATAAGAGAGCCAAAAACTTCGAGAGCCAATGGTAATCCTTCACAGTATTTAGTTACTTGCTCCGAAAAATCCTCAAAATCATTTATTGGAGTAAATTTCTTAAACGCATGCAAGCAAAATAGCTCATGAGACTCCTTACCATTTAACCTTTTCATTTCATATGATATATCAACAAAGGAATCAAAGATAGCCTCATTTCTTGATGTAATGAATACCAAGCTCCCTTCACCACACCACTTCACAATTTTGCACAATTCCTCAAATTGAAGTTCACTATTTACATCATCAAATACTACTAACACTCTTCTTCCACATAGTACCTGCTTCATTTGTTCATGCATCACAACAATATTTGTCTCATCAAGTTCAGTTTCAGAAATATCTGAAATAAGTTGCTTCTTCAGAAGAACTTCACCATTATCTTCCTTCCACACATTCTTAATATTTGAAAGGAAACTTTTACCCTCAAATTGGTCACCAATTATATCATAAATAGTCCTGACAATCGTAGTTTTACCAATACCTCCTTCTCCCCAAATTCCGACTCTTACAGTATCATCGGACAAAATGTATCTCCACCCCAAAGTCTTAAGCAATTTACCCACACGAAGTTTTAATCCTACTTGATGATGGAGTGGAAGATAATGAAACGACTTATCATTAAACATGAAGCAACCTAAGGCTGCCATGCGGCTACTGATTTTTTTCCTGTCACAATTGGCAGGGTAACCATTAGGTTAAAAGAACAGTAATATATTTATTTATTGTATAAACAAGTAATATATTTTCTTATTTATTTGTATTTATTTAGATATATATCGTAATATACTAAAATCTCTCTCAGGAATTAGGAACCATGATCTGGCAATGGAAGCCACATTAGGTTTTATGTAGAGCTAATTAAAGATAAGAAGGCTTAAAATGTTACTTGAAGATGATACTAGTGAGGTATCTATAACGTTAGTTATCAGTAATATATTTATTTATTGTATAAAAAAGTAATATATTTTCTTATTTATTTGTATTTATTTAGATATGTATCGTAATATACTAAAATCTCTCTCAGGAATTAGGAACCATTATCTGGCAATGGAAGCCACATTAGGTTTTATGTAGAACAGAGAGTTTTGTGTTATGAAACAAATATATATATATATATATATATATATATATAGAAAAGAAATATTGTCCTTCTACATTTGAATTCCTTTTTTCAGAAGGTTTTCCTCTCTAGTGATAGCAACTTTTTTTTTATTTAATCAAGAGTTTCCTTGTCGAGGCTTAGCAGAGTTTTTCCTTCTTCCAACTAGTGTATTTTTCGATATTTGAACTTATGTTCTCCTCCTTAACTAATACTCCTCACTACCTAAACTAACAGCTTATTAGAAGTTTATTGGTAGTGGGAGCTACTACTTGATTGTCTTGCTAGTGAGATCTAATCATGAGTGAGTTAATAGGTTGACTTGTTTTGGTAAGTTAGAATCTGCACTTATTACAGCGTGGCCATCAATCTTTGATTCAAGACAAAATGATGTTAAGTAAATACAAGTTTTACAAATTATATATTGCTTAAAACACTAAATAAAAACTAAAAAAAATTAAAAAAAATAAGGCAATATAATGGTGGTAACACTAAGGCAAAGAAAAATCATAGAGCAATGTCAATATCTCCTAATAGGAGATCATGAAAAAAGTTAACTATAACCGTTAAGTAAAATATCTTGGTTCAAATCTGTGTGATTTTTTTTAAAAAAAAAAAGAGTTTGAAAAAACTACTTGTTTGATCCAATGATTTTAATCTATAAAATTTCATTTACAAAAACATACGGGTGCTTATATGATGTTAAATAAAACAAAAGAAATTACATAAAGTCCATAAAAATTTATAAATTAATATTAATAGATTTTACAGTCAAGGATAAATGACTGTATCGGATCAAACAATAATGACTCGATTCAAACAAAATAAGTTATAGGGACATGATTTAAAATTGAAGTAAACTATAAACACATGAGAATTAATTTTCCAAAAAAAAATTTGGAGAAGAACACCGTTTCAAATCCCAAGAAGTATACTTGTTGAGATAAACAAAAACTCATTACGCTCTAAGCCTCAAAATTCAAAGTGAGTTTGGATTGGATACCTTTAATGAAATAACAAAAAAGGAAAGCCCTTTAAAAAATAGTTGAATTATCCAAATTATAAACTTTAAATTTATATAATTAAGTTAGTCGTTGAATTTGTGTATGAAATTTATATCTACATTGTTTTGTAGATTAATTTGTGATCCGGAATTGTGAATTGTGTTTTTGCTTCTAAAGCTCTCAAGATTAATTTGGAGTTGAGGTAAATGGGGTTAATTTATTTTATATGCATGTTGTAGGCCGTAAGGTATTTCTTAAACATTACTTTCATCCATACTATATGTATGCATTTTAAAAAATCATATGTATGTTTGAATATGAACTTAGTTAAGTGAAGTAGTGTATTTTCCAACTTGTATGTATAATTTAGAATTATGATTGAGATTGTTACTATTGTAATGGTTATGATGGAATGATACATACGGAACGACAATCATGTGAAATGTTTTTAAAAACTGTATGTATGTATGTGTGTGTGTATTTATTTATTTCTACTATGTTTAATATTGTGGGATTGTGTTGGGTTGTGAAGGAGATGGCAAACTATTGCACCCTTCAACTAGCTCTTATTTCTAGCCCAGATCTAAACTGAGTTGGTGTGGGTGGACACCTCTTCCTTGCCTTGGCCTGATATAAGTGGCAAGGGACCAGTCAATTGGACCTGTGGTGGCTAAGCATCCTATGGCCGGGTTGACTCAACATTAATGGGCTAAACCCAAGTCCAAAGGAGATAAGGTAGAGTGTGGTTGATGGGGTAGGTTGATTGTAGTTGCTTAAAAGTATCTATTATGTTTTACTATTGAGAATATTATTATGATACTTAAAGCTATTTCTTTAACTTGCAATCCTTTTTTTACATATTTTGTAAATTAATTTTGGTTATAAGAACTTTGTCTCACCTCGTCGTTGTTAATAATTTTCAGGTGAGACCTCTAATCCTGCTAGAGCCTAAGGGAAACAGCCAGAGGCATAAGTTTCAAGAGCTTTGTAGATCTTTTTTGATATTGGTGTTGTATTGATTTATATATTATCATTCTAAGACCCTCATGTTTTTAAAATATTATATTTATTGTTTGGATAACAATTTAAATATCCTTGGACTTGAGGCCTCATTTTATACACTTTGATATTTAGATGGATCCACAATTATATCTTATGTTGGGAATTGTTTTGCACCCCTTTTTGTGGGGTTCAATGCTGTGGATATGACTTGTAGTAGGTTGTGGTTTCTTATTTCTAATAATTTGTGCACAAAGTCTTGACTTTTTGTAGTAGGTTTGTCGGCAGATTTTGTACCCTAAACCTCGATGTGTTTTCTTGAAAGTTTATGCTTTTGTTTATAAGTTATTAATCAGGTTTCAATTGGACTATTATGGTTAATTGTTGTTGATGAGAAATGGCCTTTTTAGAAAACTCATGAAAATTAAAGAGAGAATTTAAGGTAACACTTTTAAGATTATTCAATTCATCCACGTCTAAAAACTGAAGAAAACCCAAGTCTATTTATAATATGGCTAAATTATAATTTTAAATAAAATTATGAAATAATAATTAAAAAGCAACTGAAGCCCAAAACATTACTATAAGGGAATACTGGACCATAGATCAAGATGGCTTTTGGAGCTAGCCCAAAAGACAGAGAGCGCACATGGCATGTTCTATATGGAAGTTTTGGCTTGGGTTGATAAAGGATCAAACAAAGGGTATTTGGAGGCTCATAGGAAGCCAAGAAAGCCCCGAATCAATATTAGAAGTAGGCATAAGAAAGGACCTATGTATTTGGGTGGATTGAGTCAAATTTCCACTCAGTTATGCCCATTAGACTTGGCATTTTAGAGTCTAAGAGAGGACATACGGTTTTTAGGAAGAGCCGAGGCAAGACGCATTCAACGCCACAATTCACAACAGTTTGAAAGAGGAGAGAGGTGCTCTCTAGGGCACAAAATTCTAGAGAGAAATTCTTGCATTCTTGAAGATCCAAAGGCACAGATAAGCCGATCTAATCCCTCATAACTGTTCTAATGTATTCCTTCTCCAGATTCATAGATTTTGAGTAGTTTCGAGATGCTGGGTCAGAACCTTCTTCTAGTATTAATCCTCTCAAATCTCTTTTGGGCTTAATTGGAGTTATATTACAGCTCAGAGAGACAATCTAAGGAGTTCATAACACTCGATTATGGATCTATGGTTGATCGGTTTAGGGATTTTTTTTTAGGAAAAATCATATGTTACCCTTTCCTCCTCAAATTGAGGTGAGACTATTATCTCTTGGGCTAATCAAACATTAAAATACCTGTTTCCTTTGTTTAGACCACCTTCGTAAAATTTGTGTGATAACTTATTATTATGGGTTACTTTGGCTTACTCTGAGAGCCTTTGGAGATTTACAGTATTATTATTTGAGATTTTGAGAGCCTCTATTATAACTTTGAGAGACACTCTTAGGAGTCTGGAAGACACCAGTTATTGATTTATTCCTTATTGAGTGAGATAGAGATTTTTGAATAGGTTTGGGAACCCATAGGAACTCAAATTAACCTTTATAAATAGCCAAACAACAACCAACCTCATCCCATTTAGTGGGATAATATAAATAGTCATATAAATATATAAAAATTATTTTATATAATTAATACTTTAAAAAAATATATAATATATATGTATTAATACTATATTGTTTGCTGGGTGTCTATATAAGCTCAACTAATAAAAAGGAGGACATAGGGGCTTTGAGGAATTGTGAGGAATCTAGGATTGGCACCAATGCAATGATTAATGAAGTCGCATAGAGGCCAACAACAACATCGTATAGAGTTAGTGCTGGGAATTCAGATGAGCCTGCAGCCCATGATCGGGTAGGTTGGTGTAACCCGCCCCTTTGTTGGTTGTCAAAATGCCAACTCGAGTCCTGCCCGCCTTCTTTTTTTCTAATTTCATCCTTTTTTTTTTAAATTTTCACTCCCTTTTTCTTTCATCCACTCACTTCACACTTCTCTTCTTCTATACATTTGTATTGGGAAACCAATTTCATTCTTACCTTTTTTTTTCATCTACTCACATCACAAAAATATATAAACACATCTCTTTTAAATTTAATAATAGTAGAATAAATAAATATAATATGAAAATAAAAGTGTCAAATAAAAAGAATAAGGAAGTAGTTAAACATAGCATCATTGAGATCTGACTATCAGAGAAGCTGAAGAATTTTTTTTTTCAATTACCTAAACGGGCTAGCCCGTTTAGCCCGAAAATTAAACGGCCTGAGATTTCTCAAACTGAGCCCATTTATTTTAACGGACTAACGGGTTCAACCAGCCCACTCGACCCAAATCATGGAGTAATGCGAGAAATTCTTAGGTGCACTGGCGTTACTGCTGCAATTGTGCACTGACCAATGATATCATGACATCTTAGGTATTTTTGTCTCGTGTCAACCAATGTGCAACTTGAGAGCAAAAACTCTCTCCCTCAAACATATTTGTTGGATCATAGGATATTACTGTTGTGTGGAAGCTCAAGTCTTAATTGTTCAATTTTATATATTTTTTATTTTATGAAAAAATTTGAAAGAATAAAAAAGAGAAATAGTTGCAAATGGAAGAGAATATAATAGATTAAAAGCAACAATATCTAAATTATTAAGATAACATAGAAAGTTAGGAGTAACACATCAGCTGACAGAGAAGATAAAAATTTATAATATGTCCATTGACCTATGAATTTCTTGGGAGAAGGGTGTCTCACTAACCCTTCTCTCCACTTCCTCTCTATTTAATATTTTAAGGTTGTGCACACTTTACGGGGCTGACATAGCATGACATAGTGCCTACTTGGCGGTGAGATGGCATGATGTAGTGTATATGGCAGATAATGTAGCATAAGATACTCACGCTGCATTTTCAAGGGTCTTTCTGTCCAAGTGCAGGTAGTCTGCATCTTCACTATCTATTTCACCAAATAGGTCAAGCTTGTGTCTTAACAAGTCAGGCCTATTAAGGCATTGAATAGTCTAAGCCTGGCCTGTAGCCTGTAACAGGCCTTTTTTTCAGCTTAAGCCTATACAAGTCTGGCCTGGCCTGTGGTATATTAAGGAAGCATGTAATTAAAAAAAAATAAACAGACTAATAGGTCACAAGCTTCACAACAAGCCTGCTTCAAACAAGTCGAAAACAAGCTTATTTGAAATAGGCCGAAAACATGCCTATTTCAAACAGGCCAAAACACAGGCCCAATTACGCAAATTAATGATCTAAATACATAAATTAATGATCCACTTAAGATGAGATTTGAAAATGAGAATTATGGGATTTAGGGTTAGGATATGAGGTGTGTGGGAATTTTTTTTAAAAAGAATACTTTACAGTTTCAGGCCGGCTTGGCAGGCCTGTCAGTAAGCCTAAGCCTGGCCTTTTTAAGAAAATAGGCTTCAAAGCAGACCTGGGCCTAGCCTTTTAACCTAACAGACTAAGCCTGATCAGGCTGGAAATAGGCGAGGCCGTAGGTCCCTGACAGGCCATTTGACGGCATGTGTTGCCACTCAAGACAGAATTTGTCATTGCCAAAAAGTCTACTTTCAGCTGTGACAACGTTTATTGCGGTTAAAAAACTATCAGCATCAACATAAAATTAGCTGTGACCTTTCATAATAGGTGGTATAGCAGATGAAGGGGTGTGGTAAATTCTTGGCTTCAAACCCTCCTCATTAACTATAAAATTGTTTAATATAATATCAAAAACATCAAATGAAATTGAAAAAAGTAAATTATTGATCAAACTTAGGAAAGCATAATTATCGATTGCAGTATGATGATGCAAGCGGAGAAATAGACTTTTATAGCCATGGCTGTATAGCTGGCCAGCGTATAGAGAGGGAGAGAATTGAACCAACTTATTTTTTGCTAAATAATACTGTAATATACAGTACGTCTTGAAGTTCATTATTTCTGTAAGGAGAAATGCAAAAACTAAAGCAACAGATATTCTAATTAAAAAAAGGTTAATTATAACCATTAAATAAAATATCTTGTTTCAAGCGTAAGTGAAGTAGTTTAAAAAAAATGTCTCTGACAAAACTACTCCATTCAAATTTAATTTTTTTTGTGAATACAAATTTATTATTTTATAAAATTATTTTTAAATATTTTTATTATATTTTTAAATTATCATAACTAAAATTTAATAGTATGAATTAAACCTGAACTGTTTAAATTTCAGTAGAACCATATAAAAATGGGAAGTAGATAGGAAGTGAATGAAAATGATAGAGATATATAGGATGCCAAGTCTTTTTTTCCTACTTATTCTCGCAAAAGAGGAGCATTTATTACCTGAAATCAAGGGGGAGTTTGAAGCCAGGGATGGAAGCATCTCCAAACAAAGCCAGCATCTTCTCATGTGCTTGCTCTCGGCTAACTCCACAGTATACAACCACCCAGTTCCTGTTCGACCAACTAATTCTGACCTTCAGGCACTTGAGATACATCTCTGACTCGAGAAACTCCGGTGTGAGCAACCACATAACATTCCTCGAACTTTCTGCGGCGTCATTTACAAAAAACCCTTTTTCTAAATCTTCAACGAAAGCTGTGATTCCAGCATCTCTCAATTTGTTCACAACATAGGCTGCTGCAAAACCTTTGGGATCTCTCAGAGTTATGAACACATCGTATTTGAATTCGGAGGACGCAAAAGCCAAAGAAGAAGACGACGACGACGACATGGCTAGATAATTGAAGTGATCAATCGGCTCACAAGCAAATAATGGATTCCACAAGCGGTTCCATTTTATTTAAAACGGAGCCTTGCTTTTCAATTTCTGTTTTTTTAATAAGTAAACTTACAGTGGAGTCAAGTCAATATTAACTCATCATTTTTATATTATGATAATAAAAGTAATCACTGGTTGATGCAATTTCGTGGTAGTTCAGTTTATCAACTTTTTCAGAAGATGAAGAAAATTTCGAGATTTAAAGTGGTCATCAGCGTCAACCACGGGCCATTAAGAAGTTAATTAAATCAGAGTCTTCAACATAATATATTTTTTTTTAAAGTGTGCACAACGGCATGTTACGTGACAAATTCCTATTTTATTATATATTTTTATATTTTATTTGAGATTTATATTATAATAATTGAGCTTAAAATGTCTCTTTGATCAATTGTCATTAAAGGTATTTGTATGAAATTAAAGTTGAAAAAAAGACAAAAATATCATATATTTTATAATTTACATTATTGATTTTTGAAATATTTTCTTTCTATATCAGTTTTGGGACAGTTACAGAAAAGAGCCTATAATTTCTGAAAACCGCAAATTAACCAAGAAAGGAACTAGAGAAAAGTACACAAAAAGTGCCCAAAATTTTTTAAAATTATATTAAAAAATAATTAACTATTTTTTTAATATACACAAAGGCAAGATTATAAAAAATATCAAATATAAAGAAGTAATATTTAAAAAAAAGAAATTATTTCACAATATATTACGATTTTTCACAAAGGATCGTTGAGTATTCTTTAATATAAAAAGTAAGACTTTAAAACGATTTTATTTGACGCAGCTATTTAAACTCATTTTCAAATATTTTTTGAATTTTTTTTTGTGGGTCTTGTACTTTTTTTTCACAAGTTTTTTTTGTCATTGCAGTTCTTGTTCTCCATCACTACTATATGTCTTCATTCTACAGCTCCTTTCTCTTACGATTCAACGCCATTACCAAAAGTATATTTTAGTCATAAAATCTTTAATTCTATGTTAATTAAAATAATTAATTTTCTTAAAAAATAAAATTAAAAAAAAAACATAAACATGGCTGGATCCCATTTCCCTTATTCTGCTCCATTGCCTCCCATTCCAAATTCGCAAGACTTTTAAAAAAGCAAAAGAAGGAGCCTTATTTTGACTAAGCCTTCATCATTGACAAATAACATTAATCTCTCGTCCACCCCAACTTCACACGTAAGTCCCCCCTCTAATCTTCTAATCCACTCATTTGTTGAGTCTTGGGCATGACGCTGTTTTCATTTCAATATATGTATTTCTTTTATCTTTTGGAAAAAGGACAACTCACGCCCCTTATTTATAAATATGCATTTATACTGTTTAGATTATAAACAGTGATACATAAATATTTTTTTTGATTTGTAAATTTATATTTTTTTGATATAAATACTTATCTTCCGACAAACTTACTATCACTATATTTTTGGCTCAGTGGATTGAGGGGATGAAAGAGATTTTAAAGACACTTGTTTACCTTAGGAGGAGTGACAATGTGAACTAATAAGAAATTAATTATTTTATCTTTATAAAATTTAAATGGTATTTCTTTCTTTTATATTTTATCAATATATAAGTATGCAGCCGATCAAAAAAAATATAAGTATGTATAATATATTTTATTGGCATTGACTATACTTGATAAAAAATTATTTTTTATCTCTTGATTTCAACATAAAAAATTTGTACAAAAATTAAAAGGGTTAATATGCAAATTTACTCTGAAAATTTAACAAGTAAATTTAAAGTGGAGTCAAGTCAATATGAACTCACCATTTTTATGGTAATGATAATAAAAGTAATCACTGGTTGATGCAATTTCGTGGTAGTTTAGTTTATCAACTTTTTTCAGAAGATAAAGAAAATTACGAGATTTAAAGTGGTCATCAGCGTCAACCACGGGCGCCATTAAGAAGTTAATTCACACTGGTAAAAAAAAAATTTAAATCAGTCTTCAACATAATATTTTTTTTTAAAAAAAAAAAGTATGCACAGCGGCATGTAGATTATGTAACAAATCCTTATTTTTATTATATATTTTTATATTTTATTTAAAATTTTTGTTGTAATAATTGAATTTAAAATATTTTTTTATGATTAATTATGATTAAAGTTTTTTTTTGAAATTAAGTTTGAAAAAAATAAAAAAATGTCATATGTATTTTATAATTTACATTGATTGATTTTTGGAATATTTTCTTTACAGATCATCAGTTTTGAGACAATTACAGAAAAGAACCTAGAATTTCTGGAAACCACAAAGTAACGAAGAAAGGAACTAGAGAAAATTACATAAAAAGTGCCCAAACTTTTCTAAAATCACATTAAAGAATAATTAACTATTTTTTTAGTATAGACAAAGGTGAGATACCACAAAGTAACGAAGAAAGGAACTAGAGAAAATTACATAAAAAATGCCCAAACTTTTCTAAAATCACATTAAAGAATAATTAACTATTTTTTTAATATAGACAAAGGTAAGATTATGAAATATGTCTAATATAAAAAGGTGATATTTCAAATAAATAAATCATTTCACAATATATTAAGGTTTTTCATTAGAAACCATTAAGTATTCTTTAATATAAAAGATGAATTTTAAAAAATATTAAATATAAAGATGTGAGACTCTAAAAAGATTTTATTTGATGTAATTTGTAAAGTATACTTTAGCGATAAAATCTTTAAATTCTATGTCTATTGAAATATTTTTTTTTAAAAATAAAATTAAAAAAAAAAACATAGGTAGATCCCATTTCCCCTTATTCTGCTGCATTGCCTCCCATTCCACCATTCCAAATTCGCAAGACTTCTAAAAAAGCAAAACAAGCTTTACTTTGACTAAGCCTTCTTCATTGATAAATAACATTAATCTCTCATCCACCCCAACTTCACACGCGGGTAAGTTCCCCCTCTAATCTCCTAATCCACTCATTTGTTGAGTCTTGGGCATGACGCTGTTTTCATTTCAATATATGTATTTCTTTTTATCTTTTGGAAAAAGGACAACTCACGCCCCTTATTTATAAATATGCATTTATACTGTTTAGATTATAAACAGTGATACATAAATATTTTTTTTGATTTGTAAATTTATATTATTTTCATATAAATACTTATCTTCCGACAAACTTACTATCACTATATTTTTGGCTCAGTGGATTTAGGGGATGAAAGAGATTTTAAAGACACTTGTTTAGCTTAGGAGGAGTGACAAATAGAACTGTAATGCCCCTTTTACCATTCGATAATTGCGGGGAGAAGTATATAAGACTCATAAAGTGTACAACACAGAGAAAACATATTAATACATGATACCAGTTTATATTATCGGTTGATTCCCCATAGGGTTTAATAACACATATATACACATGTACAAGAAAACAACCTCAAAAGTCTTAAGGACATGCTAAATAACTATAGCCGCATGTAAAGCTCCAGGATCCTAATGATCGGTAGTTGTCGCTTCGCCTTTTGAGCTGCCTACTTCAGTTGAAGTGGTTTTTGGTTTGGAACTCGAATCTCAGTATCAACATGCTTACATACATATAAAATGCAAAAATAGATATGCAATATCATGACATGTAAGATGATTGAACGTATGTGTGTGTACACTTGCCTAAGTTCAAAGTGCTTATTTGCCCCTTGGTCGACTTGGTGCCCTTATTGAGTCCTTGACCACAACATGGTGAATGGGTGTATCTAGAACACTAGCTCATGTTACAATGTATGACATTCATATTGGCATCCCATAATATTTGTAAAAATGATGTTACTACCTGATTGTTTTCCTTTAGTGTCCTTTTCTCATGTTTCGGAGCTCAGACAAGTCTTAGCCTTCATATCTGCACCAAGTCCTACAATATCCAAATGCCATAGTTGAATTATCACTCATTCGCACATTACCCAATCTCAGGTTATTTGTTAACTTAGCTTTACATTGCCAAATTACCAAAATGCCCCTATAGCCTCGGTCTATCTGGACCTTACCATAAATTATGACACATGTTATTTTTATACAATTTCGCGTGTAGAATCAATTTTTGACTTCAAATTAGTCAAATTTAGAGTCAAATGATGAAAATGCCCTTGGTATCCCTTTCTTTTGATTTTTAAGGGGTGGTTTGGCTATTCTTCATTCTGGGGCTTTTCTCACTTAATCATCAATATATACTTTACACAATTTTATCATTTAAACCTAATGGAATCATCTAAATTATCAAATTTCATCTCCTTTTCCAGGTTTAGAATAGGGCTTAGATTTTAGGTTCTCAAAAAAATTGTGTCGATTTCTCGTTCTGTCTTATTTAACCACCTCCTTTCTACTTATAATCAAACTATTAGCTATTTAGATATTCATTGGATAAGGTTTGGAGAAACTTGGACAACAAGGTCCTTTAGGTTTCTTCCTCTATCATTCACAAAATCAACTAACTCAAACTAAGAATAGCACTAATAGTATCAACTAAAGCATGAGAATCAAGTTTGAAGGTTTACCTTTGATTTCTTCAACTTTCTCTCTCCTCAACGTCTGAACTCTCTCTCTCTCTCTCTCTCTCTCCTCTTGGAAATTTTCTTGAAAATCATGGTTCCAAGGAAGAGGAAGTGCATATGAGAGATCATGGAAGGATTAGGAAGCAAGAATCACATGATCAATACTCCCTTACCTTGATTTTGAGTGAAACCTAACTTCCTTGCTTCTTGTTCTTCTGCACTACCTCTTAGCTCTCTCTCTTGTTCTTGCGTTCTGATTGCACGGGAATGGAATGGAGAAATGAATGAAGGAATGATATATTAAGTTAAGTTAAATAATTAACTTAACATAGGTGGCACTATTCCATTGGTCCACATGTAATTTATTGTTTAATATTTCATTTCCCTTCTTGCTCTTCTTCATTCCACGTAGAGCATAACAAAAAGAGAGGAAATTATGGATCTCAACTATCACATTGCCACTTACAAGTTGTTGACTTTTTGTCCTTTGACTTTGCCTATTTGACATTTCTTGATAATAATTCACCAAAATAGGCTTATTAATTATCAAGTTGTCATTTCCCTTTTTTTTAGTGCTCATATAATTGAGATTGTTGGAAATATTAGGGAAAAATATTCTTTTCCCAGTTTGTGACAAAATTACCGGTTTTCCCCTACATTTTTCATTTATTGAAATAAATCATTTCTTGCTTCATTCCTTTGGTTTTACCAATTTTTGACATGTATAATAAGCCATTAGTCAATTCATTTCATATTCCAATTTTGGTTACAATAGTAGGCATTTAGAAATGGTCATTAATTGCTCTTTTGTATCCTTACTTAGCAAATTGTGTATAACCGATAATTGAAAGGGAAAATTCTAAAAAAATACCATTTAAACTTCAAAATCTCAAATAGGTGATTTAACAATAAAATGATTTATTAATTGCATTACTATTATTGTTAATCCCATTAACGAATTTGTCAACGGGATTTTGAAGTTTAAAAGGTATTTTTTTTGGAATTTTTCCTAATTGAAATATTATGGTGAACTCATGCACACCACAATTCACCATTTTATTCCATTAGATGTATCATTTATATAGGAGGAATATTGGTGATTGAAAATTGGGGTGTTACATAAACTAATAAGAAATTAATTATTTTATCTTTATAAAATTTAAATGGTCTTTCGCCCTTTTATATTTTATCAATATATAAGTATGTAGACGATTAAAAAAAAGTATGTATAATATATTTTATTGACTTTGACTATACTTGATAAAATAATTATTTTTGATCTCTTGATTTCAACACAAAAAATTTGTACAAAAAATAAAAGTGTTAATATGTAAATTTGTTCCAAAAGTTTTCACTAAAAAATAATGTTACTTCAGAAGTTCTTTTATGTTTAATATTATCATGAAAGTATTAAAATAGAATAATATTTCCCTTTTCTTAAAGTTAAATCACAATAACATTGACATTTTATAATTTTGGTTTACACCATGCTAATTATTACTTACAATATTTTCTTCTTTTTTGGTATTTTCTTGAAGTTAAATTGCAATTATTATCTATACTTTTTTATATTTAATATTCATTCGACTTAGGTCCAAAAAAATTAAATCATTTGATGGGGTTGAATTTTTATATTTTTCTCTTCCATTGCAAAACTTGAATTGGGTTGTTTTGAGTTTAAAAAAAAAAAAGTAATTCACTGTAATTGACTATTTGTACTTTAATTAATAACTCATTTTTCTTTGATTATGTATGGTTTATACCTAAATGTTCTATTTACTTTGAATCAATATAATTTTTATTTAAATATTATTTCAATTAAGATTACATATAAATAGTATTGTTATATATTTGAATTACATTACACTATTATTTTAATTATAGTTATAATTAAGTCCACCTCTGTTCAATTACATTTAGTCACCTTTAGGTCCTATTTAGTATATGTGTAGCACTGAATTTTGGTCAATTGTTATTGAAATTGAGACTGGGGTGGGGAGTGGAATTAAGACTTTTTAATTATATTTAGAATGGAGTAACATTTGGAAGGAATTCTTAAATTAATTTTATTTCATAATTAGTCATCATTTGTAACAGACTATGATACCCCTGATATTAAATTTTACAAAAAAGTGTAACAAAAATGTTTACCCCTTCTACCACCGTGACAAGCCTGCCTTTCTTCCCCAATCTTCCTCTCTGTCATTGCTTCCTGCACGTATAAACTTAAACACCAGTAGATAAAATAGAACAATCGAAGTCTAACTCAACTTACTACCGTTACTCTGGGAGTGCGCCCAAATTAAAATAAACTCAAATTAGTCAAAATATAACTTAATTGTTGATAATTTAGTAAAAAAAAATTATTTCTTTTTGAGCAACCATGGGAATCGGTGGAAGAAAAGAAATAACCTTCCAAAGTTTTTGTTCAAGTTCTGCATCCCTAACTCAAACAAATAAGCCTTTGATGAAATCATTTTTTTTTATTCACAGTATTATAGAAGCAAGATGCTGGTTAAATTGAATTTTATCAGGGTGTTCTTCTGCTCATTACCCAATCAAGTATCTAACTAGAGGGATGGATGATTTATGGTTGACCGTGAAATCAAAGACTCAGTACAAAGGTTTCGAAAGGATGCCCAGATGTAGAGTGATCGATGATCTCCCACTGTTATAAAAAACACAATAAGTGATATTTATTTTAAAAAATACTATAACGTTTAGGAAGCATTATAGCTTCTAGCACCATTAAAAATAGCTATAATGTTTCTTAAATCTTTAAAAGCACCAAAACTTTTTTGCTGGAATCAAATTTTTAAATAGCGAACTATAACACCTCCAATGAAAACATTAAGGGAGGGGTGGGAACTCCTTTGGCACTTCCAATGAAAACACCAAGGGAGGGGTGGTGCCCCCAATGGCGCTTCCCCTGGAAGTGTCAAAGGAGGTCTATAGAAAATGTCATAGGAGGTTTTTTTTTTAAAAAAATAATTTTTCATAATTAGTTCATTTTTTTAATGAAACCCTCTATATTTACACCTCAAATACATAGGCAATTTATAATATGATAGCAAAATGAAATAACTCAACAAAATAACTAATTCATAAAATTACTACAAAATGTATTATATTACAACAATTATAATTGTCTGACTGTAAATTTATACCATTATTTAATGATTTCATCCAATTGATGGTAAAAAAACTTAGCAAAGCATTGATCTTTATAATACTACATAAATAATCATGCACAGAAAGAATTAAAATCACTAAAAATCAATTAGTTTAGACACTTTCAATTAAATTTAAAACACAACATCAATTGTAATTAAAGAAAATTACTTTCACAGGAACAAAATTGTGACCATGAGTAACTACATCTTTTATAATATTAAACACTACATCTTTCTAAATATTAAACATTCTCTTTAAGTCATAAATAATCAACCAATTAATTCCGCAGCATCATAATAATTTTCACAATTCACAACAAAATAAATCATATTTTCCAACATTACATATTATAGTTAAAGTAATTAGTTCCATAACAAGCTAACAAAATACTACCAGCTACATTTATTGAATTAAATGATCCATAACAATCATTTATTAAACTACTAGCAGCATTTATAACACTTCCACCAAATTTGACCATTTCATCAATGTCATTCACAACAACTTTTTCACTATTGACAATAAGTACTTCTGCAAAGAATTAAACTAGTATTATTATATTTGTAAAATAATCTATCACCAAACTTGCAAGTATCATTTTAAATATTGCTTCTTTGGGCTTGTTTGGTTCAAAGAGAGGGGATGGGAGGGGAGGGAATGGATAAAGGGTCACCTTGTTTGGTTTGATTGGAGGGAGGGGAGAGGAGGGGATATAATAACTAATTTACCATTTTACCCTTATATGTTAGCTTACATTTTTTATGCTTATATAAATAATTTAAATTAATTTTTTTGAAATAAAATTTATTTAAATTAGTTTACACCTCAATATAAATCAAATAAATTATCAAAATTTAAATTTTTTTTACCAAGCGGACACAAATTTATTTTAATTCACACTATTGGAATTAATAAAATAATTATTAGTAAAAAGAATGAAATTATAATTTTATGCAAAATATCATAGAAGTTGTGAGAGACGAGGTCAGAACTTTGTAAGTACGTGTTTTTATTTTTGCTCAAGGGTATCACTAGAAATATGAAAAAGTTTTGAGGGAAAAATAGTCAAATATTTTGTTCTCTCCAAATCCCCCCAATTTGAAGGGAACAAAATGGAGGGGAAGGGAGGGATTTGGGCCCCTCATGTGGCTCCCCTCCCCTCCAACTTTTCATATCAAATAAGGGGAGTGACTCATTTTTCATCCCCTCCCCTCCCCTCCAACCAAACATACCCTTCATCTACCAAGCATAAAAAGACCACATCATTTAAGTTGATTAAACTTGAGACATATACGTTACCTAAGCATGATTAAACTAGTATTATTATATTTGTCAGCTCAAAAATTAAAAAAAATTACAAAATATAGGAAGTTTAAGCAGACAGAGTTGAAACTTTAAATAAATATATGAAAAAAAAATTATGAGTAAACATATAAGAGTAGTGCTAGATTTTAACTAAAAGAAAAAAGAAAACATGGATCAAATGTTAAAAAAACACTTACAAGTTAAGGAGCTTCTGTAGAAGGTCAAGACAAGAGGGGGAAAAAAGCACATGGGAGAGGAAGCTTTGTACTGCAACGGAAGTGACAACTAAATGTTGAAAAAATGTACACGAGGAGGAGACACAAAAAATAGAAAGTTGGGGACCAAAGAAGCTTCTACTTGTCGGCGTCAAAGACATGAAAGAGTGGGAATAATGGATAAGGAAATGTGGTAGACTAATGGAATGGGGGAGCAATGGATCGGAGTTATGGAAAATGGGAAGCAGAAGGGTGATAAAATTTTTATAGTATTTTGTATGACGCTTATATAGAAAGTGTCATAGAAGGTAGGGGAAACTTCAGTGCTTCATTAAAAACGCCATTGCTTCCCATTTAAAAAAATATAAAAAAATTGAAAAGCTTTGGCGTTTTTAAAAAAAGATAATTGCTTCCCATTATTAAAAAAAGTACCAAAAAAAAAAAAAACACAATACCAAAGCACACTGGCCTTTGGCACGCCAGAGAACTACACTCTACTATTTGCCGATGGCAAACACTGCACGCACATTATTAAGAACCAAAACTAATCTTACACAAAGTACTCAGTCATCCGCTTATTTTTGAATGCAACTGATTTTCAGAATCAATAGCCCAGCTTGCAGTCCAGTGTTAAAATTTCAACCATTATATTCTGTGTGGTTCCTTTTTCATAATAAAAGGTAATGGCAATTATATATATATATATATATATATATATTATACTAGGTGCTTTTTTTTCCGCGGACAGTTTTACATAACTAGGTGTGACCATTAACTTAATCATAACAATAATTTAAATCTTTAAGAATGTATTGAAAATTTTAGTTTTTAGAGAATTATATGCTTTTATTTCAAATGTGGCCTTGGCATTGTGTTTTGTTTTTTTTTTTTTAACAATGGGAAGCAATGGTGCTTTTTTAGGAAGTGTCAAAGCTTCCCATTGTTTTTTTTAATAATGGGAAGCAATAGCGCTTCTTCAAAGTTTCCCATTTTTTTAAAAAAATGGGAAGTAATGACATTTTTTTTGGAAGTGCCAAAGCTACCCACCTTTAATTGTTTTTTTTTAAGTTTGAGACATTTTTTTTTAAAATGTAAACATTACTATAGAATGTAGATTTTACGTCCCTAAAAGATATCACTTTTTAAAAAAGAAAAGTAAAAATGGACAGAGCAGCATTTCTGTAATTATAAGTTACAATTTTGAAATATTGAGCTGTTTTAAGCATCCCAATTAAAATGAGGGACACATAAAGGAAACTTTAGGTGTCCCAAAAATTAATTGGGACTCCTAAAACTAGGCTATTAGCAGCAAAAGACCTGCATTTTTGCAGAAATAGAAATTTGAGAAAATTTAGATGTCTCAATTACAATTATGGACGTGTATCTATAATAGTTTATGCGTCCCTATTCAAAATAGGGACGCATAAACTAAATTTAATATGTTTTAAATTTTAATTTTGAATTTTAAAGCTAAATAGGTGTCCCTATATGAAATAGGGACGCCTATTTATTCATACTTGTATAAGCCTTTATATTAATCAAAGGTGACATGGTTTATGCGTCTCTATTCAATAGGGACACATAAACCCATTTATTGGCAAAATAAATAATAGGGACGCCTATTTTGCCAATAAATGGGTTTATGTGTCCCTATTGAATTAATAATAGGGACGCCTATTATTTGCCTAACGCATGTTAGTCAAATTGATTGACATGCTGATATATATAAAGGTGAGATCCCAATTTGGAAATAGGGAGTCTAAAGAACTGTCAATCATCCTGCCATTTTTATTCCTTCTCTCCATTTCACATATTTGCTCTCACTTCTTTCCATTTCGTATCTCTACTCTCCTTTCTCTCCATTTCGCATCTCCTTAGCTCTCTCTTTTATTTCTCCGTTCTCTCACTCTTTCACGCAACTGTCCTTCATTTGAAGAGGGATAGTGCCCTCCCTCTCACCATTGTAACATCCCAAAATTTATTAAAAGGTTAAATTCCCAAAAAGAAAATTAAATGGTACTAGAGATTAATCTTGGGAATTGAAAGTCAAATTATGAAACCTATGAAATATATGAGATCTTAAATTAAACAAAGCAAAAAATTACGGCATTGTGTGTGTAATTAATAGGATAAAAATATACACACACACACACATATATATATATATATATATATATATATATAATATTAAAACACACACACCCTTTTTCCCTTGCTTCACATGAGACACACGCACACACATTCAATTAATTAAATAAACACACTCCCTCTCCATGTTTCATTCATTTCTCACGACACACACAATCATTTATTAATTAATTAAACACCCATGTGTCACACACACACACACTTTCATTTTTTTAAACCACCCTTTCACCTCTTCATCACTTCACTTTCGGAAGCCAAGGAAAAGAAAAGAGAGAGTGAGAGAGAGACACACACATAATAGAGAAAGAGATATACATAAGAGTGATCGGTGCTACCAGAGGAAGGAAGAAATGATTACAAATTCTACATACAACTTCATATCCTAATATAGGTGAATTCCCTTTACATATTTTTAACTCTTTCTAGTTGATTTGAGACTATTTTTGGGTAGTTTGGGAAGCATAAGAATCTAGTATAATGAATCATTGTCTTGTGAGATCTTGTTTTGGCCAAAATAGTGCATAAGAAAGGAATGAGAATTTGATAAATTTGAGGTTTCCAATGAATTCTATACAAAAAATTATATGGGAATACATGAGATTATGATTTTTGGATGATTATATATAAGTCTAGCATTTTTAGAAAATAAGAGGAGTTGTTGTTCGGTTAGTTTCTCTGAAATCATATTGGTTGTAAAATAAATTTCGGTAACCAAAACTGGTCCAAAAATTATGAAAGTTTTGCAGAAGGAAATTAGACATTTTAAGCTTTAATTTGATATATAATATGTATCATTTGTGTTTATAAATAATGAGGTATGAATTTTTAAAGTTAGATGATGAATCTGGAACGTTTTCTGGTACAGATAGGGTTTGACGAAATTATGGAAATTTTGTGGCTATAATATCTAAATTATAATATTTTTTCCTAAAACGATACTTAAAGAGGATCATATAGGATTTTTAACCATCCCATTTTGAGTTCTAGATATTTAGTTATGAATTTTAGAAGTTAATAAGTTATTGCAATTGGAAAGATTTTCTGGCAGTGCGAGAAAACTTTAAAACTGGGAATTATTCATGGATATTTGGTAGTTAAAAGTATTTTTATATTAAAATAGACTTTATAAGTGACACATAGAATTTGGAACCACCTTAATTGGATATTTCTAGGCCAAGATATGAATTTTCAAAGATTATTGAAAATTCTGACAGAATTGAGTAATAGTGCAAAAATAAAAATAAGGGTATTTTTGAAATAATTGGGACTCTAAGGGTCAAGTTAAATACTAGAGTTGGTATGATTCCATTAAATACCTATTGGATTTAAGGTATTAGCTATAATGATAACCTACGAAAGTGTCTTAAATTATTTTGGAATAAGTAATAATTCGTCCGTCCGTAAATTATAAATTATAGGATTTGACATTTTCCCGGGACGCCTAAGAGACTGAGAACATGAACCAAATTTGGAAAGACTATCAGGTAGTACCTTATCTCTTATATTATATGTGATGCCATGTATGTGTACCATATCATCTGTATATGTGTGGGAAAAATAGTCCATAGGCGGTAAGACCCGTAAGTACAAGTTACACTGGGAGTTACCTGAGGGCGTCTTAAGCCAGGTAGGTTTGAGACAGAAAGCCCGTGACTGGACCTTGTATGGGGCAGAGGCCCTGGGCAGCCAGATTGTGAATCTCAAGCGCTGTGAGTCTGTGATAAGGGACCGGTTAGGCCTTTTTATGTGCTGCATTTCTGTAAGTTATGCTGTTTGATGATTTGTTTTACATGCTTAGTATTTGCATATTGTATGAGTGATCTGTGTACTACTGAGATTCTTTTGAATCTCACCCATTTTTCAACAAATGATATACAGCAAAGGCGTCCAGCTCTAAGGGCAAGAAGGTAATATAGATGGACGAAGAAGAGGCAAATAAATTATGGACTGTTTGGTTATCATTTTATTTTGGATGAATGTAAAATATTTATAAGTAGTAGTAGTAGCGATAGTAGTACTAGTACTCGCGACGCAGACTGTATAAGTTGTAATCCGTACGCTAGACTTTCGATAACGTACTGGTATCCAGACACTCATAAGTTAACCATCACTACGAGAGCTAAGAATAGAACATGCTCTATATTTTAAATAAATGATTTTAAAACTGATAATGAATTTACAAACTAAAATTTAGACCATACATATTTATTTTAAAAAGTTTTTTGAAAATATTATACAAATATAAGATTAAAATTTATCTTAAATTTGGATTTTAAATTGTTTTGGTCTCAGGTTTGAAATTATTATATATTTAAACTAATCTAAAGGCTTTAGAAATTAAGGTGTTACAACCATCGTGGGGTGTCTCCGTCTACATCATCAGTCACAGGTACTAACTTTGTATTAAATTCTTCCCATCTAAAATTGCCACAAAAACTTCTATTATGCATCCCCACTTTCACTTGTTTAAGTTATATTTTATTATGATATCAAGTAATATAAAAAAGTAGAAGAAGAACACTGATTGGCTAGCTGGCTAGGACTTGGCTTCATGAATTTCTTATTTAATTTATTATAAATCATATTAGCTTTCCATATTGTTGACTTCTATTTTTCTTAATAATTTATGTATGGGTTGGTTATAGCTAATAATGTCATTTTTCTTCCAAAGTAAAAATGAGATAAAGCACAGAAAAGAAACTAATAAAGCCACACAATTATTAGCTATATAGGAAAATAATTTATTAGTGTAATAGTTAGGAAAGTGATTAATTATGTAATGAGATATTGTTATATGGATGCCTAAAGTTAGGACTTTAGGCGTAGACTTTATGCGTCCCTATTCCAATTAGGAACGCCTAAAGTCAAGACTTTAGGCGTCCCTTCCCTTAGGGACGTTATTTCCATTATTTACTATGTCACTTGCATAGATGTCCCATCATAAAGGGACGTTAAAAGATCTAAAATAGGATGTTAAAAGTGCTTTTTATAATAGTGAAAGAAAGTAAATGTGCTTGCAATATAAGAGAAGCAATAGTTTTTTTCCCTTTAATAGAGAAGTAATACCTGCCAATTCCTTATTTATTTTTTTTAATGAAAGGGAAATAATGACTTTTTTTAAAATATGAACAAGGCCTTGGAAATCGCTTACTCGAGAAGTACCATACAAGTTACTTACTTTTTTTTTTAAAAAAATAATGCCAGCTATGGCGCTTGCCAAAACAAATACTATAGCTGGCGCTTTTATTATTTTTTTTCAAAAAATGAAGGCCTTATTTAACGCTTGTTTAGGCAAATGTCATAGAAGTTTAATACCAATTATAACGCTTATAATTGGAAATGCCATAACTTTTAAATATTTTTTTTAAAAAATAACTATCTTTGATGTTTTTTTAAAGAAGTGTTACAATAGGGACGTCCCTTAATCTCTCATTTCTAGTAATGTTCATATCCCTTATACCCATTTTAGATATGCTTATGGTTTTACTGGTTCTAGGTTTTTTTTTTTTTTTACTACTTTAATGTCTCGGGCGTCTTCCGCTCTTTCTTTTTATATGTAAGGACTTATTGATATGAATATCTGCTCTTTTATATATATATATATATATATATATATATATATATAGATAGATGGAGACCAACAGCAGCAATGGAAAAAGAGAACAACAACGTCAACAAAGAGTGATGAGAAGAGATGAGTCTTAATCTAGGTTATAATTGAGAGGGGTATACTGTTTGCATCGCAAGTGTACGCGTTGTACTAAATAATAAAGTGATAAGTAGATATCGTTTCTATAGATATTTGAATAATAAATTCGTCAAGCAATATGTTAGTGAATTCAATAAAGTTAAGTTAAAACAAGGTTTTGATATGGAAAGAGAATTTTGAAAAGTATTTTTAAGACTAAAAATTGATATAAAAACAAATGATTCTTTTATTTCAAGGATTAAATGGAGCCTAGAATTATTTTTCCCATTTGTACTTCATAAAACTAGATTAATTTCCTCTCAAATAGTATTTTTAATGAATATATGCGTTAGTCTAAGGTTTAAAAGTATTTGATAAAGCTCTTTCAAGTCACAATTAAGTTTCTCTTTTAATTAAAATGTATAATCTCTAAAATCAACTTTAAGCAAAAACTTCAACGTAACTATGCAATATTAGTAAATAAATCTCTATTTTATCCACAAACTATCCATTTATCAAGTAAATTTTAAGTCAAGTATGATTCTAACCAAATTCTATACCTAGATTAGTTTTTTCAAGTCAAACCAAAATAAACAAATCAATCTAAATGATCGTTAAACACCTAGAATCATTAAGTAAATGATAAAATTAACACATATATATCAATAGCTACCAAAAGAGAGGAGTATTTAAGTCTTAATCCATACAAAGGTTCAAAATAATTTGAGAATGAAAAGTTTAGCTACTCATGTTCAACCAATAGCCACAAATACACAAAATAGCTACAACCGTATTAGAAAAATGAAGAAGAAGAAAGAGAAATGAATCAACAAAACTAAGGAAAATGAACTTGAATCTCTTTAAATCTTCAATCTCCCTTTGAATCAACTTTATGAACACAAAACCCTAATAAAGAGGGACCCCCAAGTCGCCCCTAACACGTGTGTAGAAGTGAAGAATGGCGCTGCTCTTCGTGAATTTCAATGTTTAAAGCCCTAAAATCATTTTTTACCTCAAAACGCATAACTTTATATATTGTCGTTGGTGGCAGACAATAGAGGCATAAGCTGTAGCCAAATAGTTTTTGACTTGTTTACGGCTGATGCTAAATAATGCTTTGGTAGAGGCCAAAAACTCTTCATCTTTTTTTTTTTGTTTTTCTATAATGTATTAACTTTCTAAACTCCTTTATAATTTCATAGTCATTAATTTATGCTTTAAATGGCTCCATATATGGCTTAAATGATAATCTATCAACATAAGAAAGTTCATAAAGCTAATGTTGATGAAATATAGTAAAATATTTACACTTAACAGAATAATTTTATCTTTTTTTCTCAAATATCAAGTAGGCACATTTCTTTTGTATATGTATCCTCAAATATGTATAAATTCACAAAAAAGTGTGAAAAATTAAAAGCAAATGTACCAAAATAATATGAATTTTATGCGGTTAAAATATACCTGTCCAGAAGTTAGTATAGACAATGATATTTTTGTCTTCAAAAATTTTTATCTTAGGACCGAGGAAGCAATTCTAAGAAGTTGATAGTTTTCCAGCAATCCTACTCATTGATATTCCCAATCTTAGATTCTCTCTAGTCCGTCATATCAAACATCACAAAATGGATAATATCACTGTCAAATCTAGTACCAACCTCTCTGGTATCATGTCCTAAAACGGGGCTTTAAATTATTGCCTCAGCTTATTGACATTGCTCTTTTTATTTTTATTCTAGATACATGTCTTTACATTAATTATATATGACATATGCACCTTTTATTATCTCTCATTTACTTTACTTGTAAATAAGGGTATATTTAAAAGATAATCATATTTTTAACACATTTATTATTTCTAATTAATTTTATCTTTCATTTTAATTTGCATGTTTTAAAAGAGACCATATAGAGTAAATGTTTAAACCTAAAAGTTCTCATATTCTTTTACTTTTTATTTAAAAATGATATTTCTTTTAAGAAAAAAAATTAGTACATTACAATCTTTTTTTTCTCCTTCGAACTTCATATCTAAATTTAGAATTTTATTATTCATTAAAACATTAAATGTTAATACTTAAATACTTGTTCTTAATTATAAATTTTTTCTATTTAAATAGTAAATAATAATAAATATTGTTTGAATGATAAATTTTCTTTATTTTAACATAAATACACGTAGTACTATGTAAATAAAGAATTGGGAATTATTGAAAATAAATCATCTTTGGATTTGAACTAGAGACTAATATTCTCTTTTCCCATTATATTTTGTATTAAATTATTTCTTAATTTCACCAACAAGCTGTTGAATGATATGGTAAGGGACCTCACCCCCTAAGGAGGAAAACACAAGTTTAAATTATGCAAAGTGTACTTATTGAGATATGTGAAAACCCTTTACCTCTAAATCTCGAGGGGAAAACCCTTGATCAAATAAAAAAATTATTTATTAATTTCAATTAATGATTAAAATGAATGTAATAAACACACCAATGAATATATAGTTTAAAATTTAAAAATTATATAATAACAATAGGCTAATTTGAGAAGCAATGCTATTGAAATTTTATAATTTTGATTTTCACTATGGTAATTATTAATTTACAATATGTTGCAGTTATAATATGTAGTAGAATATGTTTTTTTTTATATTTAAGATTCACTCGATGTTGGCCCTGAAAAAAATAATAATAATGTGACAGCAGGATTGGGTTCTTTCATTTTTCTCTTTTTCTTCATTCTTCTCAAAATCTTATACCCACCATTAAATTAAAAAGGTGGATGGTTCAGATTCAATATTTTATAAAATTCTTATTTTAAAAATAAACAAATTAATTTAAACTGTTAAAATAAAATATACACAATTTATAATTGAAACACAGAAAAATTAAAAATAATTTATAAAATAATATGATAATAGTTTTATAAAATATAAAATTTGATCCATCCTTATTTTAATTTAATTGTTGAGATGAGATTCTGAAAAAAAAAGAGAAAAAAGATTCTAAGAGTATTATTTTCCATGGGATAACAGGGTGTATTATCAAGGGAGAATTTCAATAAGATTTCAAAGAATGATGGTAATCATTAAGAACTCCTAATGAAGTGGTATGAACAGTACATGTTATGATTTTTATATTAAAACAAGTATGGACACCCCGCGCTATGCGCGGGAGCATTGGATTGTTGGCATATGCTCTTGTGATAAGAAATATTAGCCTCTTTCACCCTTGTACATGGTTACACATGATTTAAAATGAATTAAAACAAACCAAATGATGTGTAGTCTAACATAATAAATGATTAAAAAAATAGTGACTCTGGGGAGATTTTAAATCTCTTGAAAAAAAAAACGCTTGAAACTTCATACAAATAGGAGTATTACTTTCAAAGGAGTCCATTAAAAAAATTAGTCACGGTAATAATGATTAAAAAAAAAAGCATGACACCAAAAAGATACCTTCAAGTTAAAAACAATCCAGCGAAATACAAGACCAACCACAAACAATATCTCATATTGGGCCAACATTACACAACGAAGCCCACGCAAAGATAATGGGATACAGCTGGCATGATGACGAACCGATCAATTGAGCTGCTTGGAATTATTCCTCCAGTGTGTATCTGTAAAACCTCAGACATTCAGCGGAAAAAAAAACACCAACAGTGTCACCCGAAATATTAGCAAATGAGGGCAAATCGATGAACGGTGGTCGTAAAGGTAAGAATAAGTTGATTTGGAAATTTTAAATCCATAGCATAACTTACTTGCTCCGCGAATTTCGTCTACTGACAGATCTTGGCAAAAGGGCAACGCCTTTTGTAAAATCGTTAGGATGAATGATTCAAGGAGGGAAATTGCGAGAACGTAGATGACGGCATTAACGATGGTTGAATCTGCTGCTAATATATTGAAACATCTTCTGAAAATGGTGAGTGATTTCCTAAAATATTTTATTCGATTAGTTATAGAAAGAGATTGTGTGAGAATTCATGTTTTGATCAATCTTCCTTTCGTTAGTTTAATTTTTTCTTTCAACTCATGTCGTTACTTTAAAGAATATTCTTAATGAGCTAATTTATATAGAAAATTAAAAAAAACTGAAAAAAGTTGCTCATAGTATTTAGTTCACTCCCTACAGTTGTGCGGCCAAAAGAATGAAAAAACCATCTCTCATGATTTTCAAAATTTAAACAATTAAACACACTGTTTTTTATGGAAATGATCTAAATAAAAATCATTCCATGCTATAAAACCACCATTAGTCCACATACATATATAAAATCACTATGGCCTTTTATGTACTGACATGTTTTGGAAATGCATCATATATTAACTTTTGAGAAGGATCATAAGTATACTATGGCCTTCTCAGCTTGTTGGCCATAGTGAACTTCTGATAACGACTAGATGAATTTGATGAATCCAAAACATTTCAGTACACGCATTAGTCCACATCTGATCCTCGAATTAGGGATATAAATATATGCAACATAAACAACAAAAGGTCCATACCCTTCTAGCTACATTTTAATAAGATAATATATAATGTTACTGTAGTCCATATGGACATACAATTCAACAAAAAGGATCTACCCCAGCATTAGAATTACCTAAACAGCAAAATAGACAACCATACGAAAAACAAAGAGAAAGAGCTATCCATGGTCAACTTTAAATGTAAAACATTCCGACCAAACACAGTATAGTATTATCAGTTAATTAACACAGTACAGGACTCCTGCATTTATTAGTAAATAACAACCCTAAAAAAATGTCATATACAACATTCAAAACAAACAACATGAGGAATCCACCCATGCATTTGAAAATAATAATAATAATAACCATGGTCGCCATGTGGTCGAAAGAGAGAATATTGTACCATCATATGGGATGAACGTAGCAAGCATTGCAACCCGCATAGGTTGAAAACATGAACGGGGAAATACTTTCTATAACATCTATTGATTATAGCTCATATCAGAGGCCTATAACAGGGAGAGTATACCACACCGTGTATCTACTAATTTTCCGAACCACTTTTAGAAAAATTGAATCATGGCACTAACCTTCTTGCAGCATGTTCAGATCAAGCGCCCTTCCTCAAACTCCATTTGTTCAATCTCTCTTTGGCTGTAAAATGAAGAAACAAAGCACCGTAGAAAGATAAATATAAAGATACAGATCGCACATCCCTGAGCAAAATCATTTGGTCCAATTTAAAATACTTGTTTTTTAAGTCATTCCAATTTAAATGCTGGATAAATGTGTATGAAGTGTCCTATCACACAATTAATGTGAAGCATTAAATGTTTGAACCTAATATGACAGCCCATACCTTACCCTTTACCTCAAAATTCGGGATTTCAGTGTCACTCACAAGTTCAAAATTGTATGAAAAATATAAATAGATTTACTTTTACCTTTGACACATAAGCCAACATATAAAGCCCATAGAATCTGAAGGTTTTTTAAAATCATTGTTTTATTTTAATCTTCAGGCTCCAATACAAATAAAAAAAAAGTCATGTGATCAAATATTAAGATATTATAGGAGGTAGTATAAGAGAGTAAAGTTAATTCAGCATTTTCATAGTCCGTGCAGCTTTGTTAAATGAATAATCTGGGTTGCTTTGAAGTTTTAATTTTAATAGGACAAAAAAATTACATACAATATTGTTTTGTTTGTATTTTTAATACGTACAAACTATTTGGCCAAAAAAAAGATACAAACTAATAAAATTCATTTGAAAATAAATTATCATTTATATTTTTAGTATTTATCAGAGAAACAAATTCTAAAATGCAATATGTATAAATATATTACTATACCAATCTCAAATGCAAATAAAAAAAAGTCATGTGATCAAATATTGAGGTGTTATAGGAGGTAGAATAAGAGAGTCAAGTTAATATTCACCATTTTCATGGTCTATGTAGCTTTGTTCAGTGAATAATCTGAGCTGTTTTGAAATTTTAATTTTAACAGGAGAAAAAATTACATAAAATATTGTGTTATTTATAATTGTAATAGGTAAAAAAGGTACAAACTAATAAAATGTATATAAAATAAATTAACATTTATATTTTTAGTATTTATCAGAGCAACAAATTCTAAAATATAATATGTATAAATATTTTACTATATCAATCTCAATGCAAATTAAAAAAAAAAGTAATGTGATCAAATATTGAGGTGTTATAAGAGGTTTTTTATAAGAGAGTAAAGTTCATTCACCATTTTCATCGTCCATATAACTCTGTTCAGTGAATAATCTGGGGTGTTTTGAAATTTTAATTTTAACAGAATAAAAAAATTACATAAAATATTGTTTTATTTGCAATTTTAATACATACAAACTATTTGACAAAAAAATGTACAAACTAATAAAATGTAGTATAAAATAAATGATCATTTATATTTTTGGTATTTATCAAAGTAAACGTTTATAAAATGTAATGTGTATAAATATTTTACTATATCAATCTCAAATGCAAATAAAAAAGGACATGTGATCAAATATTGAGGTGTTATAGGAGATGTTATAGGATGTAATATAAGAGAGTGAAGTTAATGCTCCATTTTCATCGTTGTACAGATAATAAGGTATTTTAATATTGCAGTCAATTATTAGCTTAATCTACCATGTACGTCTCTTCCTATTCAATAAATTAAAACCACTTGAGTCATTCTGATTCCTAATATAAGTGTAGTTATGTAATCTAAGAAGTCAATGTTTGATTTATACTAAATTGTGTGCTTTAATAGTTTGCAAATTATACTCTCTTTTTTTTAGGGGGGGATTTAAGAAGAACACAATATCTTTCAATTTCATCTCTTTAAAAAAAATAGCAGCATATATAGAACCACATAATATATTAAAAAGTCCACCAAAAAAACAAAACCCAACATGTTAGGACATAAACGCAACTCTTAACTATCTCATCCCTTAAGGTTGTGAAACACCTCTCTATAGACAACATTAATGGTCCTTGGGCTACTCCAATCACTGCCTTCATCTAAGACAATCCTTAGACCTCCCCTACTCTTTACTCTTGACAAAGCTACATACAACTGACCATGAGTAAACACATGCTTAATCAAAAACAATCCAACATGACCCAACGATTGTCCCTGACTTTTGTTAATGGTCATTGCAAATGAAATTGTGATTGGAAACTGTCTTCTTTTCATTTGAAATGGCAACCTGCTATCCGATGGATTGAGATCCATCCTATGTATTAATACCTTCTCATTAAGGTGTGAACCATTCAATGTCACCGCTTCAATCAAAGATTTACCAAGTTTAGTCACACGCAACCGAGTACCGTTGCATAAGCCTGCCGCTTGATCAATATTCTTGATAAGCATGATAGGACAACCAACTTTTAAAGTTAGTTTATGTGGTGGCAATCCTGAGCACTTAATGGTGTTCAATAACTCTGGGGTATGTAAATCCCCAATACAGTCATTGTCTTGGCATGACTTACATATTGTATCACAACTAAGGTATTCCACCGCTTGCCCCGTTAACTTAGAACACATATAGTCATTAATCTTGTCAACGCTGTCAATGGTTGGAGCCAAAATAGCCCTTTCATTGAAATAACTACCATTCGTTAAATTCTCTTCCAAATTAGGATAAGTAGCATCTGCAATTGCTTTGATTGGATCTCCTTTACTTTTAACCAACAAAGTTGAAAGGATGTCAATCTCTGCAACGCCATCATGAGGCATCCCAATTTGACTATCACCGACATCGAGTACCCATTTAGAAAACTCTTGTAATTCAACACGGTCTTCGTGTGATGAAGATGCATGTAGACGCATGTTCTCCTTCAGTGTAAATACCTTGCATGCATTCCAAAGATAGGATGAGTTTATACATGCATCTACAATACTTGGTCTCAAACCCTTAGGCATAACTGGAAGAATTTGACGGAAATCACCGCCCATCAAAACACACTTCCCATCGAACGGTGACCTACATTGCATAATGTCTTTCATCGTCCTGTCAAAGGCTTCAATGCATAATTTCTGGACCATTGGCGCTTCGTCCCAGATAATCAACTTAGTTTGCCTAATTAATTGTGCTAGCATTGAGTTCTGTTTAATTTTACAAACAGAATCTTCATTTACCTGAATAGGGATTGCAAACCTAGAGTGAGCTGTCCTACCTCCTGGCAATAGTGTTGCCGCAATGCCACTAGATGCCACATTAAGGACAATATGACCTTGGCCCCTCAACGTTGAAGTCAATGCATTCCACAGAAATGTCTTCCCAGTACCACCATAACCATAGACAAAAAAAATGCGCCATCAGGATGATTCAGAACATTCATCACAGCATAAAAAATGGCCTTCTGCTCCGAGTTTAGCGCATTAATCATATCTAAAGACTTCTCTTTCAACAATGTTCGATCATAATTTAATTCTTGCAATAAAAGTTGATTATTGACCTCAACTAAATTCTGGTTGGATGGATATGGGAGAGATGAAAATTCTTGAAGACTCCTACCATTCTTTTGCAAAAGAGATTGGATCTCTCTCAGGGCAGCCTGTAACTTCTCCTCTTGAGAAAAACATAAGCCTAGCCAAATTGATAAATATTAGTAAAACATCATTAAAACTAAAAAACTATAAGCGACCAATAAATGCACATGTTTAAAGACATACCTGATAGTAATTGATCAGCACGTGGTATATAAAACATGTCTTTTGAAAGAATTAATGAAGTCTCTTTCCATACATGTTCTGGACGATTCAAACATGCACACAATAACATGCTTACAAACATCCTCCTAAGCGAAGAACCTGTAGCCCATACTGAAGCCTCCTTAATAGCACAGATATATTCTTTGTCATCATCGACCAAGCCTCGTGTAAAGCATGCAGCTCTGAATTAAGAATGTATCACTCCATCAACCGTTTTAATCTCCTCAAATGATCTCGGACCCCTCACTTTTGTGAGTAAAATTCTCAGATAATATAGTTCCCCGGCGGATGGTGATACAAAAGTGATTCTGCCAATTGTAAAACCCTCCTCCCTCTTCTTCCAAATACGATCATGTCGCACATATACAAAATGCTGTGGAAATTCTGAATAGAGTAGTGTCCTTGCAAATTCATCAACATCATTCATGTCCATCCATGCAAGAAACATTGACTCACACTCTAGGCTGGTCCATTAATTGACCCACATCATCATTGCTGGAATATATGACAGATTGCTGGTTAGGCAAATGAAAACTTAGTCTCTCAACAGGTGGATTCCTATGGTGTATTTCAAATGCAAATATACGCCACGCAGCTTCACATGCAGAGATGTATCTAAAATTGTAAAACTGTTGAATTTCATCAACTACATTGTTCACATCTTGATCCTTGCTGCTATTTTACATGGCTGCAACGACACGATCATTTCCTTTGCTTATATACTTAAATAAATATTTAATTTTCATAGACTGGTTACATTTCTCCACATTAATATGGGCCTGGAACATAGACAACAACTTAGGATTATATGGAACAACAAAACGATTGTCCAATTCAATACCTTTGACTTCAAACCTCCTGCCATCATCTCTCCTCCTATAAGTAGGATATCCATCTTCATCTATCGCAGTGGCATCACAAAACTTCTTGGGAAAATGCTTCTTGCAACTCCTTTCCTTCATGCATGGTGTAACGACCCTTTCTCACAAACAACAATTATCCACATATATACAAAATCAGTGATAATTTTTTTTTTCCAATACATATCAGAGTTCAGGACACAAACTCGCTCACAAACTCTTCCACAACATATCGGAGTTTAGGGCACAAACTCGCCCACAAACTCACTGCAGATAAATTTATTATTCTGATATCACATCACAATTAACCCATGGGTCACAAAATGATTTCCAACATAGATATCCAAACAGTAAATATGGCATTTTAAAAACATGTGGGCCCTATAATGGCAATATAGAAATTAAAACAACACCAATACCAAAAGAGGCCTACAAGATTCTCAACGTCTATGCCTCTGGTTGCTTCCCTTGGCCTCTATCCAGATTAGAGGTATCGCCTGAAAAATTATTTATAATGACGGGGTGAGACATAAAGTCTCAGTAACCAAAGTAAATTTATAAAATATGCAGGAAAAGATTGTAAGTCAGAGAAGCAGGTTTAACTGACATAATAATAGTAATAATAATATTCTCATAATTTAACATTTAACATGATATAATCAATAAATAAAACCATCCCCACTCATCCATCCTGCTCCTCCTTATCTCCTCTGGACTGGTACAGCCTATCAGTGCTAGTATACCCGGCCAAAGGTTAGCTAGTCACATCAAGAATACTGCCCCCTCCCATGCCACCACCGATATACCGTAACAGGGAGGTGTCCGCCCAAACACTCAGCTCCAAAATCCGGGCCAGGATTGAGAGAGCCGATGGGCACACAATTCACCATATCTCTTCCACACAACCCAACATATCCCGTAATATAAAAATAATAAATTAATACAGCTTTCAAAAACAATTACAAGAATTCTAAATTCTTATACAACATTCCATCTCAAAACAACATATCCACCATAACAGTAACAATTCAATAATAATTTCCACTTATATATGTAAATTAGAAAATACACTGCTTCACTGAAATAAATTCATATTCAAACATGAATATAATCTTGCAAAGCACATACAAGTAATATAGATAAAAGTAAGGTTTATAAAATACCTTACATTCCAAAACAAGCATATAAAATAAATTAACCCCAGTTACCTCGATTCCAAGCTTAATCTTAATTTGAATAGTAAAACCCGTGCAATCACCGATCACAAGAAAAATCTACATTATTAATGTAGATACCAATTAACCAAAAATAACAATAAAATAATTAATTACATAATTTAATTCCTACAACCCAATTTTCTCTACAACTATTATCCTCATTATTTCCAATTTCCTTAAAAGAAATCCTTAAATAACCTTTAATATACCCATAATTACAAATCTCCAATACCGACTTCCTAAATAATCAAATCTCTCTTTCATAATTTATATGGATATAATATAATTATTAAACAATTCCTCAAATATCCACATAATTAAAATCATACCAAATTATAATTCAAATATTAAGTCCTAATTTATATTTTTCACATAGCTCAGATCTAACAAAATAAACCGATTAAAACCTCAATAATACCTCCAATAATCCAAATAAAATATTTAAACTAATTTTTATCGGTAAAAACACCCTATAGGGATTAATTTAAACCCTATTTATAAAAGAAATTAATTATAAAATCACATGACCACTAAATAATAAATCTAAACCGATTAAAATAAACTATTAATTATTCTCTACATTTCTACAGTCTTATATTGATAAAACTCAAAACTTGCCTAAAATCATATCCCCAAAATATTCTCTAACTAGCATAAAATTACTATCATATGAAAGAGAAAATTATTTAGAACATTTTTCATAAAAGAAACTTTATGATTAGAAGAGAGTTTGTGTACCTTATTGATCCCCGAAGAACTGAAAATACCCGTATCAGAACCCCACTCTCTCTTCTTTTCCTGAAACACTTCACTTACGTGAAGTGTTTAGTTGAGGGGGTATTTATAATACCCCCTCCCCTTTCTGCTTTGGCGCCTCAGGCGCCAAAGCAATCTAAATTTTTTTTTATTAATATAAGATAAGGGGGGTTCACCTCCCCCTTATCATTCAAGTTGGTAGGCGCCGAAAGGCGCCTACCAACTTTGACAAATTTTTTATATATTATAATTTAATATTATTATATTATTATATAATATAATATTATTTTATTATATTATTATTTTAATAAATTATTATTTTATAATTACAATTTAATTTCTTTTTTTTTATAGAATGTCACAATTCTCCTCACCTAAATAGAATTTTGTCCCCAAAATTCCTAACACGCATAAATGTTAAAATAAAAATTTTCACAACACAATTGACACTCCAATCACAATAAAACACAAGTTATCAACACAAAATTTAATCATAATATTACATATTCGATTGTAACACAACACATCACAACCATAAATATTAATATTACTAAAATATAGAAACATACTTAAGTAAATAAGCTCGGAAAATCACGTCGCATCCGCTCTTCGGTTTCCCATGTGGCATCTCCGGGAGACATACCCTTCCAGAAAACTTTTAGGAGTCAAATGGTTCTATTCCGCAGCTGCTTGTCTTTCACATCTAATATCCTCTCTGGCTCAGACATATAGGTTAAATTCTCCCTCAACTCAATCTCTTCAGGTGCAATCACATGAGAAGGATCTGGATGATATTTCTTAAGTTGTGACACATGGAACACATTGTGAATACCCGACAAGTGTGGAGGTAATGCAATTTGATAAGCAACTGGGCCAATTCGTTCTAGAATTTCGTACGGTCCAATGAATCGGGGAGTCAACTTCTTGGCTTTAATAGATCTACCAATGCCAGTCACTGGAGTAACTTTAAGAAAAACATGATCACCAACTCCAAACTCTAAAGGTCTACGCCGCCTATCCGCATAGCTCTTTTGTCTGCTCTGAGCGGTCAACAACTTTTGGCGAATCATCTCAATTTTCTTCGTAGTTTCATCTACTAAATCCAGTCCAATCACAGTTCTTTCGCTTAACTCAGTCCAACAGAGAGGCGATCTACACTTTCTGCCATATAATGCCTCAAAAGGCGCCATCTGAATACTTGAGTGATAACTGTTATTGTAAGCGAATTCTGTCAAAGGCAAATGATGATCCCAACTACCAGGTAACTCAATGGCACAAGCCCTCAACATATCCTCAAGGGTTTGAATTGTTCTCTCTGTTTGACCATCGGTCTGTGGGTGATAAGCCGTACTATACTTCAACCTAGTTCCCATAGCCTCCTGTAATGCCTTCCAAAAGTTTGATGTGAATCTCGGATCACGATCTGACACAATCTCTGTAGGCACACCGTGCAACCTAACAATCCAATCCACATACAATTGAGCTAATCTCTCCAGGCTATAACCAATATGGATCGGTAGAAAATGGGCCGATTTCGTTAATCTGTCCACAATGACCCATATGGCGTTATGATGTGCTGCAGTCTCAGGCAATCCCACGATGAAATCCATAGAAATGTTGTCCCACTTCCATTGAGGAATCTTTAAAGGTTGAAGTAGCCCTGGAGGTTTTTGATGCTCAATCTTCACCTTTTGACAAGTCAAACACTTCAGCACGAAGGTTGTCACATCACGTTTCATCTTAGGCCACCAATATCCTTGCTTCAAATCTCGATACATCTTAGTGATTCCTGGATGAATGGTATATTTACTCTGATGAGCCTCCTCCAGAATCTTCTTCTTGATTTCCTCATTGTCTGGAACACAAATCCGCTTCTTGTACCTCAATATACCTGTATCTCCAATATCATAATCAGGTACTTCACCATTTTCCAACTCCTTTCGGATCCGTAGCAATCGACTATCTTCTGTTTGAGCCTTTTTCAAATCACTGTAAAAATCAAAATTTCCAATTACTGTACTCAAAATCATTTCTGACCTTGATTCCAGATAAAATTCTGATAATCTTTCCAGGAGGTTATGCTCAGTCACACACATATGAAACATGTGTATTGACTTCCGGCTTAAAGCGTCTGCAACTACATTTGCCTTCCCTGGATGATACTTTAACTCGTAGTCATAATCTTTCAAGAATTCCATCCATCTCCTCTGTCGGTTGTTCAACTCTTTTTGATCCACGAGATACTTCAATGTCTTATGGTCACTGAAGATCTCAAATTGGGACCCATACAGATAATGCCTCCAGATCTTTAAAGCAAAAACAACAGCTGCAAGCTCTAAATCATGCGTCGGGTATTTTTCTTCATGGGGTCTTAACTGACGAGATGCATAAGCCACCACTTTACCATCTTGCATAAGCACACATCCCAAACCTTTAAATGATGCATCTGTGTACACCGTGTATGGTCTGTGTGGATCAGGGATAGTGAGAACAGGTGCAGTTGTTAACCGAGTTTTTAGCTCCTGAAAAGCTGCCTCGCACTTCTCATCCCAAATAAATGGTTGTTCTTTCTTAGTCAATCTGGTGAGTGGCGTGGCAATCCGAGAAAATCCCTCTATAAAACGACGATAATAGCCAGCTAATCCCATAAAACTGCGCACCTCTGTCACAGTCTTAGGTGGTTCCCACTTCAACACAACATCTACCTTGCTGGGGTCAACTGCTACTCCCTTTTCTGAAACTACATGACCCAAAAACTTAACCTCTTTTAACCAGAATTCACATTTACTCAACTTCGCATACAACTTATGCTCTCTCAAAATTTGTAGTACTATTCGAAGATGTTTCTGATGCTCATCTTCACTCTTTGAATAGATAAGAATGTCATCAATGAACACTACCACAAATTGATCTAAATATGGTCTGAAGATCCGATTCATATAATCCATAAACACCGCTGGTGCATTTGTTACCCCAAAAGGCATAACAAGGAACTCATAATGACCATATCTAGTACGGAAAGCAGTCTTTGGAATATCTTCTGCTCGTACCCTCAACTGATGATATCCCGACCTCAGATCAATTTTTGAAAATACAGATGAATCTACGAGCTGATCTAACAGGTCATCTATCCTCGGCAATGGATACTTATTCTTAATAGTGACTTTATTTAGCTGCCGATAATCAATGCAAAGCCTCAAGCTGCCATCTTTCTTTTTCACGAACAAAACCGGTGCACCCCAGGGAGATACACTTGGACGGATAAAACCCTTTTCTAACAAATCTTCAATCTTCTTCTTCAATTCATCCAACTCCGAAGGTGACATTCGATAAGGAGCTTTAGAGATCGGCTCTGTCCCTGGTGCTAACTCAATGGCAAACTCGACTTCTCGTTCTGAAGGTAATCCGGTCAACTCTTCAGGGAACACATCAGGAAACTCTTTTACCACTTCGATCTGGTCAATATTTTCCTGAGATTCTACCTGAACTGAGAAAAACACCACGAAAGCTTCACACCCCTTCCTTACACTTTTCTCCACCTGGGCCGCTGACAACATAATCGAGCCTTGGGGTATTTCTCTAATTACTGTGCAAGTATTAAATTACACAGTTTTATTCTTACATTGTAAGGTTACATCATTAGATGATAACCAATCCATACCCACAATCACATCTATACCCCGCAAAGGTAGACAAATCAAATCAATGGTCGTTTCACGACCCTCACATACAAACAACAATTTCCTACACACCATAACAGTTTTCACACATGCACCAGCAGGGGTAGACACAAACAGATCATAAGGTAGATCACTCATAACAAGCTTTAATTTTTCCACACAGTCATATGAAATGAAGGAATGGGTAGCACCAGAATCATATATAACAGATAAAGGATGTCCTTGAAGAAGAACATTACCTCGGATCAGATTTGGGGCGATCCTCGCCTCCTCAGCAGTCAAAGCAAACACTCGCCCGGGCATCGATGGTCTAGATGCCTGATCCTCTTTCCTTCCTTTAAAGCAATATCTCGCAATATGACCCTTCTCCCCACAATTAAAACAAGTCAAACACTCGCCATAATGTATTCTTCCACAACGAGTACAAGGAAGACGCTGAGTCACGCTAGGACTTGATGCTGTTGATCTTTGCTGGAAGCCTTGATTCACCCTGGTATTGTTGCTCCTGCTCTGATTTGTAACAGGACGATTCCTCTGCTGGAAGCTTCCCTGCTGAAAACTCCTTCTGTTTCCAGATGCACCAGAACTTGAAGGATAATTCCTCTTATTAATTCCCCCAGATATTCCCATATGACTGTTAAATCGGCCTTGAAAATCCCTTCTCATAGATCTCTCGGCATCTCTATATCTTCTACAGACTTCTCGAATTTTGGCAATCAGCTCTTCGAGGGTAGTGATGTCATAAGTGCCCATCCTCGCTTTGACACTATCATTACATTTCTCGAACATCTGTCGGGCCAACCAATTGTTGTGAGCCTTGTTGGTTCTATCTAACTGTGATACATATTTGGCTAACCCCATAAATTTCGATATATAAGTGTTTTCATCCATCTCCCCTTGCCGAAGAATAAAGAACTCAGCTTCTTTTTGGTGCCTCATTGCAATGGGGAAATAATAATCGAAGAACATTCTTTTAAACTCATCCCACTTAAGTTCATGCCCATCAGCAGGCTTTACAGTGTTCCACCAATTCAACGCATCACCCTTTAATAGAGTTTTCGCAGCAATCACCTTTTGATATTTATCGCATCTAATTGATTCAAATAGCATTTCCAGCCTATCAATCCAACTCTCAGCTTCTGTTGGTGATCCTCCCGAGAATGTCTCAGGATGGAAACGATCTAAATGCTTCCACACTGTGAACATATCTGGAGCTTTAAATTGCTCTGCTGACCCATCCGTCTCAGAGTATGTTGGATGCAGAACTAGCTTTTCAGAATGAACACTGTTTTGCTCCTCTGTTTCAGCATTCACCTCTTGAGTCTTGTCCTTGTTTGCTCCGCTCGGTCCTTCATTATCCCTGCCTTCCTCAAGCCTTTTCAATCGTTCCTCTGTTGCAATGGTCCATCCATACAGATGTCGCAACATTTCAGCCTCAGATAAATTCTCATGGGGCCTATTAGGTCTCTGTTGGCCCTGTTGACTATTGTCACCGATGTCTGTACGTCTAGTATTCACCATCTCTCCCCACCTATGGGTAAAACCACCCAAAGATGGTAAATAAAAATGAGAAACAGAACACAACATAAAAGGGAAGCAGGTGTATAAAATCCTATATTGCCATACTCTAAATGTAATGCATGATAGGGCCAGGAAAATCGTAAACACATTGCTTTGATACCAAAAATGTAACGACCCTTTCTCACAAACAACAATTATCCACATATATACAAAATCAGTGATACTTTTTTTTTTCCAATACATATCAGAGTTCAGGACACAAACTCGCTCACAAACTCTTCCACAACATATCGGAGTTTAGGGCACAAACTCGCCCACAAACTCACTGCAGATAAATTTATTATTCTGATATCACATCACAATTAACCCATGGGTCACAAAATGATTTCCAACATAGATATCCAAACAGTAAATATGGCATTTTAAAAACATGTGGGCCCTATAATGGCAATATAGAAATTAAAACAACACCAATACCAAAAGAGGCCTACAAGATTCTCAACGTCTATGCCTCTGGTTGCTTCCCTTGGCCTCTATCCAGATTAGAGGTATCGCCTGAAAAATTATTTATAATGACGGGGTGAGACATAAAGTCTCAGTAACCAAAGTAAATTTATAAAATATGCAGGAAATGATTGTAAGTCAGAGAAGCAGGTTTAACTGACATAATAATAGTAATAATAATATTCTCATAATTTAACATTTAACATGATATAATCAATAAATAAAACCATCCCCACTCATCCATCCTGCTCCTCCTTATCTCCTCTGGACTGGTACAGCCTATCAGTGCTAGTATACCCGGCCAAAGGTTAGCTAGTCACATCAAGAATACTGCCCCCTCCCATGCCACCACCGATATACCGTAACAGGGAGGTGTCCGCCCAAACACTCAGCTCCAAAATCCGGGCCAGGATTGAGAGAGCCGATGGGCACACAATTCACCATATCTCTTCCACACAACCCAACATATCCCGTAATATAAAAATAATAAATTAATACAGCTTTCAAAAACAATTACAAGAATTCTAAATTCTTATACAACATTCCATCTCAAAACAACATATCCACCATAACAGTAACAATTCAATAATAATTTCCACTTATATATGTAAATTAGAAAATACACTGCTTCACTGAAATAAATTCATATTCAAACATGAATATAATCTTGCAAAGCACATACAAGTAATATAGATA
The DNA here is from genome assembly GCA_037074505.1 of Albizia julibrissin. Taxonomy (NCBI): domain Eukaryota; kingdom Viridiplantae; phylum Streptophyta; class Magnoliopsida; order Fabales; family Fabaceae; genus Albizia; species Albizia julibrissin. The sequence continues at coordinate 14,292,422 of CM073481.1, read as the reverse complement.
AAAGTAAGGTTTATAAAATACCTTACATTCCAAAACAAGCATATAAAATAAATTAACCCCAGTTACCTCGATTCCAAGCTTAATCTTAATTTGAATAGTAAAACCCGTGCAATCACCGATCACAAGAAAAATCTACATTATTAATGTAGATACCAATTAACCAAAAATAACAATAAAATAATTAATTACATAATTTAATTCCTACAACCCAATTTTCTCTACAACTATTATCCTCATTATTTCCAATTTCCTTAAAAGAAATCCTTAAATAACCTTTAATATACCCATAATTACAAATCTCCAATACCGACTTCCTAAATAATCAAATCTCTCTTTCATAATTTATATGGATATAATATAATTATTAAACAATTCCTCAAATATCCACATAATTAAAATCATACCAAATTATAATTCAAATATTAAGTCCTAATTTATATTTTTCACATAGCTCAGATCTAACAAAATAAACCGATTAAAACCTCAATAATACCTCCAATAATCCAAATAAAATATTTAAACTAATTTTTATCGGTAAAAACACCCTATAGGGATTAATTTAAACCCTATTTATAAAAGAAATTAATTATAAAATCACATGACCACTAAATAATAAATCTAAACCGATTAAAATAAACTATTAATTATTCTCTACATTTCTACAGTCTTATATTGATAAAACTCAAAACTTGCCTAAAATCATATCCCCAAAATATTCTCTAACTAGCATAAAATTACTATCATATGAAAGAGAAAATTATTTAGAACATTTTTCATAAAAGAAACTTTATGATTAGAAGAGAGTTTGTGTACCTTATTGATCCCCGAAGAACTGAAAATACCCGTATCAGAACCCCACTCTCTCTTCTTTTCCTGAAACACTTCACTTACGTGAAGTGTTTAGTTGAGGGGGTATTTATAATACCCCCTCCCCTTTCTGCTTTGGCGCCTCAGGCGCCAAAGCAATCTAAATTTTTTTTTATTAATATAAGATAAGGGGGGTTCACCTCCCCCTTATCATTCAAGTTGGTAGGCGCCGAAAGGCGCCTACCAACTTTGACAAATTTTTTATATATTATAATTTAATATTATTATATTATTATATAATATAATATTATTTTATTATATTATTATTTTAATAAATTATTATTTTATAATTACAATTTAATTTCTTTTTTTTTATAGAATGTCACAATTCTCCTCACCTAAATAGAATTTTGTCCCCAAAATTCCTAACACGCATAAATGTTAAAATAAAAATTTTCACAACACAATTGACACTCCAATCACAATAAAACACAAGTTATCAACACAAAATTTAATCATAATATTACATATTCGATTGTAACACAACACATCACAACCATAAATATTAATATTACTAAAATATAGAAACATACTTAAGTAAATAAGCTCGGAAAATCACGTCGCATCCGCTCTTCGGTTTCCCATGTGGCATCTCCGGGAGACATACCCTTCCAGAAAACTTTTAGGAGTCAAATGGTTCTATTCCGCAGCTGCTTGTCTTTCACATCTAATATCCTCTCTGGCTCAGACATATAGGTTAAATTCTCCCTCAACTCAATCTCTTCAGGTGCAATCACATGAGAAGGATCTGGATGATATTTCTTAAGTTGTGACACATGGAACACATTGTGAATACCCGACAAGTGTGGAGGTAATGCAATTTGATAAGCAACTGGGCCAATTCGTTCTAGAATTTCGTACGGTCCAATGAATCGGGGAGTCAACTTCTTGGCTTTAATAGATCTACCAATGCCAGTCACTGGAGTAACTTTAAGAAAAACATGATCACCAACTCCAAACTCTAAAGGTCTACGCCGCCTATCCGCATAGCTCTTTTGTCTGCTCTGAGCGGTCAACAACTTTTGGCGAATCATCTCAATTTTCTTCGTAGTTTCATCTACTAAATCCGGTCCAATCACAGTTCTTTCGCTTAACTCAGTCCAACAGAGAGGCGATCTACACTTTCTGCCATATAATGCCTCAAAAGGCGCCATCTGAATACTTGAGTGATAACTGTTATTGTAAGCGAATTCTGTCAAAGGCAAATGATGATCCCAACTACCAGGTAACTCAATGGCACAAGCCCTCAACATATCCTCAAGGGTTTGAATTGTTCTCTCTGTTTGACCATCGGTCTGTGGGTGATAAGCCGTACTATACTTCAACCTAGTTCCCATAGCCTCCTGTAATGCCTTCCAAAAGTTTGATGTGAATCTCGGATCACGATCTGACACAATCTCTGTAGGCACACCGTGCAACCTAACAATCCAATCCACATACAATTGAGCTAATCTCTCCAGGCTATAACCAATATGGATCGGTAGAAAATGGGCCGATTTCGTTAATCTGTCCACAATGACCCATATGGCGTTATGATGTGCTGCAGTCTCAGGCAATCCCACGATGAAATCCATAGAAATGTTGTCCCACTTCCATTGAGGAATCTTTAAAGGTTGAAGTAGCCCTGGAGGTTTTTGATGCTCAATCTTCACCTTTTGACAAGTCAAACACTTCAGCACGAAGGTTGTCACATCACGTTTCATCTTAGGCCACCAATATCCTTGCTTCAAATCTCGATACATCTTAGTGATTCCTGGATGAATGGTATATTTACTCTGATGAGCCTCCTCCAGAATCTTCTTCTTGATTTCCTCATTGTCTGGAACACAAATCCGCTTCTTGTACCTCAATATACCTGTATCTCCAATATCATAATCAGGTACTTCACCATTTTCCAACTCCTTTCGGATCCGTAGCAATCGACTATCTTCTGTTTGAGCCTTTTTCAAATCACTGTAAAAATCAAAATTTCCAATTACTGTACTCAAAATCATTTCTGACCTTGATTCCAGATAAAATTCTGATAATCTTTCCAGGAGGTTATGCTCAGTCACACACATATGAAACATGTGTATTGACTTCCGGCTTAAAGCGTCTGCAACTACATTTGCCTTCCCTGGATGATACTTTAACTCGTAGTCATAATCTTTCAAGAATTCCATCCATCTCCTCTGTCGGTTGTTCAACTCTTTTTGATCCACGAGATACTTCAATGTCTTATGGTCACTGAAGATCTCAAATTGGGACCCATACAGATAATGCCTCCAGATCTTTAAAGCAAAAACAACAGCTGCAAGCTCTAAATCATGCGTCGGGTATTTTTCTTCATGGGGTCTTAACTGACGAGATGCATAAGCCACCACTTTACCATCTTGCATAAGCACACATCCCAAACCTTTAAATGATGCATCTGTGTACACCGTGTATGGTCTGTGTGGATCAGGGATAGTGAGAACAGGTGCAGTTGTTAACCGAGTTTTTAGCTCCTGAAAAGCTGCCTCGCACTTCTCATCCCAAATAAATGGTTGTTCTTTCTTAGTCAATCTGGTGAGTGGCGTGGCAATCCGAGAAAATCCCTCTATAAAACGACGATAATAGCCAGCTAATCCCATAAAACTGCGCACCTCTGTCACAGTCTTAGGTGGTTCCCACTTCAACACAACATCTACCTTGCTGGGGTCAACTGCTACTCCCTTTTCTGAAACTACATGACCCAAAAACTTAACCTCTTTTAACCAGAATTCACATTTACTCAACTTCGCATACAACTTATGCTCTCTCAAAATTTGTAGTACTATTCGAAGATGTTTCTGATGCTCATCTTCACTCTTTGAATAGATAAGAATGTCATCAATGAACACTACCACAAATTGATCTAAATATGGTCTGAAGATCCGATTCATATAATCCATAAACACCGCTGGTGCATTTGTTACCCCAAAAGGCATAACAAGGAACTCATAATGACCATATCTAGTACGGAAAGCAGTCTTTGGAATATCTTCTGCTCGTACCCTCAACTGATGATATCCCGACCTCAGATCAATTTTTGAAAATACAGATGAATCTACGAGCTGATCTAACAGGTCATCTATCCTCGGCAATGGATACTTATTCTTAATAGTGACTTTATTTAGCTGCCGATAATCAATGCAAAGCCTCAAGCTGCCATCTTTCTTTTTCACGAACAAAACCGGTGCACCCCAGGGAGATACACTTGGACGGATAAAACCCTTTTCTAACAAATCTTCAATCTTCTTCTTCAATTCATCCAACTCCGAAGGTGACATTCGATAAGGAGCTTTAGAGATCGGCTCTGTCCCTGGTGCTAACTCAATGGCAAACTCGACTTCTCGTTCTGAAGGTAATCCGGTCAACTCTTCAGGGAACACATCAGGAAACTCTTTTACCACTTCGATCTGGTCAATATTTTCCTGAGATTCTACCTGAACTGAGAAAAACACCACGAAAGCTTCACACCCCTTCCTTACACTTTTCTCCACCTGGGCCGCTGACAACATAATCGAGCCTTGGGGTATTTCTCTAATTACTGTGCAAGTATTAAATTACACAGTTTTATTCTTACATTGTAAGGTTACATCATTAGATGATAACCAATCCATACCCACAATCACATCTATACCCCGCAAAGGTAGACAAATCAAATCAATGGTCGTTTCACGACCCTCACATACAAACAACAATTTCCTACACACCATAACAGTTTTCACACATGCACCAGCAGGGGTAGACACAAACAGATCATAAGGTAGATCACTCATAACAAGCTTTAATTTTTCCACACAGTCATATGAAATGAAGGAATGGGTAGCACCAGAATCATATATAACAGATAAAGGATGTCCTTGAAGAAGAACATTACCTCGGATCAGATTTGGGGCGATCCTCGCCTCCTCAGCAGTCAAAGCAAACACTCGCCCGGGCATCGATGGTCTAGATGCCTGATCCTCTTTCCTTCCTTTAAAGCAATATCTCGCAATATGACCCTTCTCCCCACAATTAAAACAAGTCAAACACTCGCCATAATGTATTCTTCCACAACGAGTACAAGGAAGACGCTGAGTCACGCTAGGACTTGATGCTGTTGATCTTTGCTGGAAGCCTTGATTCACCCTGGTATTGTTGCTCCTGCTCTGATTTGTAACAGGACGATTCCTCTGCTGGAAGCTTCCCTGCTGAAAACTCCTTCTGTTTCCAGATGCACCAGAACTTGAAGGATAATTCCTCTTATTAATTCCCCCAGATATTCCCATATGACTGTTAAATCGGCCTTGAAAATCCCTTCTCATAGATCTCTCGGCATCTCTATATCTTCTACAGACTTCTCGAATTTTGGCAATCAGCTCTTCGAGGGTAGTGATGTCATAAGTGCCCATCCTCGCTTTGACACTATCATTACATTTCTCGAACATCTGTCGGGCCAACCAATTGTTGTGAGCCTTGTTGGTTCTATCTAACTGTGATACATATTTGGCTAACCCCATAAATTTCGATATATAAGTGTTTTCATCCATCTCCCCTTGCCGAAGAATAAAGAACTCAGCTTCTTTTTGGTGCCTCATTGCAATGGGGAAATAATAATCGAAGAACATTCTTTTAAACTCATCCCACTTAAGTTCATGCCCATCAGCAGGCTTTACAGTGTTCCACCAATTCAACGCATCACCCTTTAATAGAGTTTTCGCAGCAATCACCTTTTGATATTTATCGCATCTAATTGATTCAAATAGCATTTCCAGCCTATCAATCCAACTCTCAGCTTCTGTTGGTGATCCTCCCGAGAATGTCTCAGGATGGAAACGATCTAAATGCTTCCACACTGTGAACATATCTGGAGCTTTAAATTGCTCTGCTGACCCATCCGTCTCAGAGTATGTTGGATGCAGAACTAGCTTTTCAGAATGAACACTGTTTTGCTCCTCTGTTTCAGCATTCACCTCTTGAGTCTTGTCCTTGTTTGCTCCGCTCGGTCCTTCATTATCCCTGCCTTCCTCAAGCCTTTTCAATCGTTCCTCTGTTGCAATGGTCCATCCATACAGATGTCGCAACATTTCAGCCTCAGATAAATTCTCATGGGGCCTATTAGGTCTCTGTTGGCCCTGTTGACTATTGTCACCGATGTCTGTACGTCTAGTATTCACCATCTCTCCCCACCTATGGGTAAAACCACCCAAAGATGGTAAATAAAAATGAGAAACAGAACACAACATAAAAGGGAAGCAGGTGTATAAAATCCTATATTGCCATACTCTAAATGTAATGCATGATAGGGCCAGGAAAATCGTAAACACATTGCTTTGATACCAAAAATGTAACGACCCTTTCTCACAAACAACAATTATCCACATATATACAAAATCAGTGATACTTTTTTTTTTCCAATACATATCAGAGTTCAGGACACAAACTCGCTCACAAACTCTTCCACAACATATCGGAGTTTAGGGCACAAACTCGCCCACAAACTCACTGCAGATAAATTTATTATTCTGATATCACATCACAATTAACCCATGGGTCACAAAATGATTTCCAACATAGATATCCAAACAGTAAATATGGCATTTTAAAAACATGTGGGCCCTATAATGGCAATATAGAAATTAAAACAACACCAATACCAAAAGAGGCCTACAAGATTCTCAACGTCTATGCCTCTGGTTGCTTCCCTTGGCCTCTATCCAGATTAGAGGTATCGCCTGAAAAATTATTTATAATGACGGGGTGAGACATAAAGTCTCAGTAACCAAAGTAAATTTATAAAATATGCAGGAAATGATTGTAAGTCAGAGAAGCAGGTTTAACTGACATAATAATAGTAATAATAATATTCTCATAATTTAACATTTAACATGATATAATCAATAAATAAAACCATCCCCACTCATCCATCCTGCTCCTCCTTATCTCCTCTGGACTGGTACAGCCTATCAGTGCTAGTATACCCGGCCAAAGGTTAGCTAGTCACATCAAGAATACTGCCCCCTCCCATGCCACCACCGATATACCGTAACAGGGAGGTGTCCGCCCAAACACTCAGCTCCAAAATCCGGGCCAGGATTGAGAGAGCCGATGGGCACACAATTCACCATATCTCTTCCACACAACCCAACATATCCCGTAATATAAAAATAATAAATTAATACAGCTTTCAAAAACAATTACAAGAATTCTAAATTCTTATACAACATTCCATCTCAAAACAACATATCCACCATAACAGTAACAATTCAATAATAATTTCCACTTATATATGTAAATTAGAAAATACACTGCTTCACTGAAATAAATTCATATTCAAACATGAATATAATCTTGCAAAGCACATACAAGTAATATAGATAAAAGTAAGGTTTATAAAATACCTTACATTCCAAAACAAGCATATAAAATAAATTAACCCCAGTTACCTCGATTCCAAGCTTAATCTTAATTTGAATAGTAAAACCCGTGCAATCACCGATCACAAGAAAAATCTACATTATTAATGTAGATACCAATTAACCAAAAATAACAATAAAATAATTAATTACATAATTTAATTCCTACAACCCAATTTTCTCTACAACTATTATCCTCATTATTTCCAATTTCCTTAAAAGAAATCCTTAAATAACCTTTAATATACCCATAATTACAAATCTCCAATACCGACTTCCTAAATAATCAAATCTCTCTTTCATAATTTATATGGATATAATATAATTATTAAACAATTCCTCAAATATCCACATAATTAAAATCATACCAAATTATAATTCAAATATTAAGTCCTAATTTATATTTTTCACATAGCTCAGATCTAACAAAATAAACCGATTAAAACCTCAATAATACCTCCAATAATCCAAATAAAATATTTAAACTAATTTTTATCGGTAAAAACACCCTATAGGGATTAATTTAAACCCTATTTATAAAAGAAATTAATTATAAAATCACATGACCACTAAATAATAAATCTAAACCGATTAAAATAAACTATTAATTATTCTCTACATTTCTACAGTCTTATATTGATAAAACTCAAAACTTGCCTAAAATCATATCCCCAAAATATTCTCTAACTAGCATAAAATTACTATCATATGAAAGAGAAAATTATTTAGAACATTTTTCATAAAAGAAACTTTATGATTAGAAGAGAGTTTGTGTACCTTATTGATCCCCGAAGAACTGAAAATACCCGTATCAGAACCCCACTCTCTCTTCTTTTCCTGAAACACTTCACTTACGTGAAGTGTTTAGTTGAGGGGGTATTTATAATACCCCCTCCCCTTTCTGCTTTGGCGCCTCAGGCGCCAAAGCAATCTAAATTTTTTTTTATTAATATAAGATAAGGGGGGTTCACCTCCCCCTTATCATTCAAGTTGGTAGGCGCCGAAAGGCGCCTACCAACTTTGACAAATTTTTTATATATTATAATTTAATATTATTATATTATTATATAATATAATATTATTTTATTATATTATTATTTTAATAAATTATTATTTTATAATTACAATTTAATTTCTTTTTTTTTATAGAATGTCACAATTCTCCTCACCTAAATAGAATTTTGTCCCCAAAATTCCTAACACGCATAAATGTTAAAATAAAAATTTTCACAACACAATTGACACTCCAATCACAATAAAACACAAGTTATCAACACAAAATTTAATCATAATATTACATATTCGATTGTAACACAACACATCACAACCATAAATATTAATATTACTAAAATATAGAAACATACTTAAGTAAATAAGCTCGGAAAATCACGTCGCATCCGCTCTTCGGTTTCCCATGTGGCATCTCCGGGAGACATACCCTTCCAGAAAACTTTTAGGAGTCAAATGGTTCTATTCCGCAGCTGCTTGTCTTTCACATCTAATATCCTCTCTGGCTCAGACATATAGGTTAAATTCTCCCTCAACTCAATCTCTTCAGGTGCAATCACATGAGAAGGATCTGGATGATATTTCTTAAGTTGTGACACATGGAACACATTGTGAATACCCGACAAGTGTGGAGGTAATGCAATTTGATAAGCAACTGGGCCAATTCGTTCTAGAATTTCGTACGGTCCAATGAATCGGGGAGTCAACTTCTTGGCTTTAATAGATCTACCAATGCCAGTCACTGGAGTAACTTTAAGAAAAACATGATCACCAACTCCAAACTCTAAAGGTCTACGCCGCCTATCCGCATAGCTCTTTTGTCTGCTCTGAGCGGTCAACAACTTTTGGCGAATCATCTCAATTTTCTTCGTAGTTTCATCTACTAAATCCGGTCCAATCACAGTTCTTTCGCTTAACTCAGTCCAACAGAGAGGCGATCTACACTTTCTGCCATATAATGCCTCAAAAGGCGCCATCTGAATACTTGAGTGATAACTGTTATTGTAAGCGAATTCTGTCAAAGGCAAATGATGATCCCAACTACCAGGTAACTCAATGGCACAAGCCCTCAACATATCCTCAAGGGTTTGAATTGTTCTCTCTGTTTGACCATCGGTCTGTGGGTGATAAGCCGTACTATACTTCAACCTAGTTCCCATAGCCTCCTGTAATGCCTTCCAAAAGTTTGATGTGAATCTCGGATCACGATCTGACACAATCTCTGTAGGCACACCGTGCAACCTAACAATCCAATCCACATACAATTGAGCTAATCTCTCCAGGCTATAACCAATATGGATCGGTAGAAAATGGGCCGATTTCGTTAATCTGTCCACAATGACCCATATGGCGTTATGATGTGCTGCAGTCTCAGGCAATCCCACGATGAAATCCATAGAAATGTTGTCCCACTTCCATTGAGGAATCTTTAAAGGTTGAAGTAGCCCTGGAGGTTTTTGATGCTCAATCTTCACCTTTTGACAAGTCAAACACTTCAGCACGAAGGTTGTCACATCACGTTTCATCTTAGGCCACCAATATCCTTGCTTCAAATCTCGATACATCTTAGTGATTCCTGGATGAATGGTATATTTACTCTGATGAGCCTCCTCCAGAATCTTCTTCTTGATTTCCTCATTGTCTGGAACACAAATCCGCTTCTTGTACCTCAATATACCTGTATCTCCAATATCATAATCAGGTACTTCACCATTTTCCAACTCCTTTCGGATCCGTAGCAATCGACTATCTTCTGTTTGAGCCTTTTTCAAATCACTGTAAAAATCAAAATTTCCAATTACTGTACTCAAAATCATTTCTGACCTTGATTCCAGATAAAATTCTGATAATCTTTCCAGGAGGTTATGCTCAGTCACACACATATGAAACATGTGTATTGACTTCCGGCTTAAAGCGTCTGCAACTACATTTGCCTTCCCTGGATGATACTTTAACTCGTAGTCATAATCTTTCAAGAATTCCATCCATCTCCTCTGTCGGTTGTTCAACTCTTTTTGATCCACGAGATACTTCAATGTCTTATGGTCACTGAAGATCTCAAATTGGGACCCATACAGATAATGCCTCCAGATCTTTAAAGCAAAAACAACAGCTGCAAGCTCTAAATCATGCGTCGGGTATTTTTCTTCATGGGGTCTTAACTGACGAGATGCATAAGCCACCACTTTACCATCTTGCATAAGCACACATCCCAAACCTTTAAATGATGCATCTGTGTACACCGTGTATGGTCTGTGTGGATCAGGGATAGTGAGAACAGGTGCAGTTGTTAACCGAGTTTTTAGCTCCTGAAAAGCTGCCTCGCACTTCTCATCCCAAATAAATGGTTGTTCTTTCTTAGTCAATCTGGTGAGTGGCGTGGCAATCCGAGAAAATCCCTCTATAAAACGACGATAATAGCCAGCTAATCCCATAAAACTGCGCACCTCTGTCACAGTCTTAGGTGGTTCCCACTTCAACACAACATCTACCTTGCTGGGGTCAACTGCTACTCCCTTTTCTGAAACTACATGACCCAAAAACTTAACCTCTTTTAACCAGAATTCACATTTACTCAACTTCGCATACAACTTATGCTCTCTCAAAATTTGTAGTACTATTCGAAGATGTTTCTGATGCTCATCTTCACTCTTTGAATAGATAAGAATGTCATCAATGAACACTACCACAAATTGATCTAAATATGGTCTGAAGATCCGATTCATATAATCCATAAACACCGCTGGTGCATTTGTTACCCCAAAAGGCATAACAAGGAACTCATAATGACCATATCTAGTACGGAAAGCAGTCTTTGGAATATCTTCTGCTCGTACCCTCAACTGATGATATCCCGACCTCAGATCAATTTTTGAAAATACAGATGAATCTACGAGCTGATCTAACAGGTCATCTATCCTCGGCAATGGATACTTATTCTTAATAGTGACTTTATTTAGCTGCCGATAATCAATGCAAAGCCTCAAGCTGCCATCTTTCTTTTTCACGAACAAAACCGGTGCACCCCAGGGAGATACACTTGGACGGATAAAACCCTTTTCTAACAAATCTTCAATCTTCTTCTTCAATTCATCCAACTCCGAAGGTGACATTCGATAAGGAGCTTTAGAGATCGGCTCTGTCCCTGGTGCTAACTCAATGGCAAACTCGACTTCTCGTTCTGAAGGTAATCCGGTCAACTCTTCAGGGAACACATCAGGAAACTCTTTTACCACTTCGATCTGGTCAATATTTTCCTGAGATTCTACCTGAACTGAGAAAAACACCACGAAAGCTTCACACCCCTTCCTTACACTTTTCTCCACCTGGGCCGCTGACAACATAATCGAGCCTTGGGGTATTTCTCTAATTACTGTGCAAGTATTAAATTACACAGTTTTATTCTTACATTGTAAGGTTACATCATTAGATGATAACCAATCCATACCCACAATCACATCTATACCCCGCAAAGGTAGACAAATCAAATCAATGGTCGTTTCACGACCCTCACATACAAACAACAATTTCCTACACACCATAACAGTTTTCACACATGCACCAGCAGGGGTAGACACAAACAGATCATAAGGTAGATCACTCATAACAAGCTTTAATTTTTCCACACAGTCATATGAAATGAAGGAATGGGTAGCACCAGAATCATATATAACAGATAAAGGATGTCCTTGAAGAAGAACATTACCTCGGATCAGATTTGGGGCGATCCTCGCCTCCTCAGCAGTCAAAGCAAACACTCGCCCGGGCATCGATGGTCTAGATGCCTGATCCTCTTTCCTTCCTTTAAAGCAATATCTCGCAATATGACCCTTCTCCCCACAATTAAAACAAGTCAAACACTCGCCATAATGTATTCTTCCACAACGAGTACAAGGAAGACGCTGAGTCACGCTAGGACTTGATGCTGTTGATCTTTGCTGGAAGCCTTGATTCACCCTGGTATTGTTGCTCCTGCTCTGATTTGTAACAGGACGATTCCTCTGCTGGAAGCTTCCCTGCTGAAAACTCCTTCTGTTTCCAGATGCACCAGAACTTGAAGGATAATTCCTCTTATTAATTCCCCCAGATATTCCCATATGACTGTTAAATCGGCCTTGAAAATCCCTTCTCATAGATCTCTCGGCATCTCTATATCTTCTACAGACTTCTCGAATTTTGGCAATCAGCTCTTCGAGGGTAGTGATGTCATAAGTGCCCATCCTCGCTTTGACACTATCATTACATTTCTCGAACATCTGTCGGGCCAACCAATTGTTGTGAGCCTTGTTGGTTCTATCTAACTGTGATACATATTTGGCTAACCCCATAAATTTCGATATATAAGTGTTTTCATCCATCTCCCCTTGCCGAAGAATAAAGAACTCAGCTTCTTTTTGGTGCCTCATTGCAATGGGGAAATAATAATCGAAGAACATTCTTTTAAACTCATCCCACTTAAGTTCATGCCCATCAGCAGGCTTTACAGTGTTCCACCAATTCAACGCATCACCCTTTAATAGAGTTTTCGCAGCAATCACCTTTTGATATTTATCGCATCTAATTGATTCAAATAGCATTTCCAGCCTATCAATCCAACTCTCAGCTTCTGTTGGTGATCCTCCCGAGAATGTCTCAGGATGGAAACGATCTAAATGCTTCCACACTGTGAACATATCTGGAGCTTTAAATTGCTCTGCTGACCCATCCGTCTCAGAGTATGTTGGATGCAGAACTAGCTTTTCAGAATGAACACTGTTTTGCTCCTCTGTTTCAGCATTCACCTCTTGAGTCTTGTCCTTGTTTGCTCCGCTCGGTCCTTCATTATCCCTGCCTTCCTCAAGCCTTTTCAATCGTTCCTCTGTTGCAATGGTCCATCCATACAGATGTCGCAACATTTCAGCCTCAGATAAATTCTCATGGGGCCTATTAGGTCTCTGTTGGCCCTGTTGACTATTGTCACCGATGTCTGTACGTCTAGTATTCACCATCTCTCCCCACCTATGGGTAAAACCACCCAAAGATGGTAAATAAAAATGAGAAACAGAACACAACATAAAAGGGAAGCAGGTGTATAAAATCCTATATTGCCATACTCTAAATGTAATGCATGATAGGGCCAGGAAAATCGTAAACACATTGCTTTGATACCAAAAATGTAACGACCCTTTCTCACAAACAACAATTATCCACATATATACAAAATCAGTGATACTTTTGTTTTTCCAATACATATCAGAGTTCAGGACACAAACTCGCTCACAAACTCTTCCACAACATATCGGAGTTTAGGGCACAAACTCGCCCACAAACTCACTGCAGATAAATTTATTATTCTGATATCACATCACAATTAACCCATGGGTCACAAAATGATTTCCAACATAGATATCCAAACAGTAAATATGGCATTTTAAAAACATGTGGGCCCTATAATGGCAATATAGAAATTAAAACAACACCAATACCAAAAGAGGCCTACAAGATTCTCAACGTCTATGCCTCTGGTTGCTTCCCTTGGCCTCTATCCAGATTAGAGGTATCGCCTGAAAAATTATTTATAATGACGGGGTGAGACATAAAGTCTCAGTAACCAAAGTAAATTTATAAAATATGCAGGAAATGATTGTAAGTCAGAGAAGCAGGTTTAACTGACATAATAATAGTAATAATAATATTCTCATAATTTAACATTTAACATGATATAATCAATAAATAAAACCATCCCCACTCATCCATCCTGCTCCTCCTTATCTCCTCTGGACTGGTACAGCCTATCAGTGCTAGTATACCCGGCCAAAGGTTAGCTAGTCACATCAAGAATACTGCCCCCTCCCATGCCACCACCGATATACCGTAACAGGGAGGTGTCCGCCCAAACACTCAGCTCCAAAATCCGGGCCAGGATTGAGAGAGCCGATGGGCACACAATTCACCATATCTCTTCCACACAACCCAACATATCCCGTAATATAAAAATAATAAATTAATACAGCTTTCAAAAACAATTACAAGAATTCTAAATTCTTATACAACATTCCATCTCAAAACAACATATCCACCATAACAGTAACAATTCAATAATAATTTCCACTTATATATGTAAATTAGAAAATACACTGCTTCACTGAAATAAATTCATATTCAAACATGAATATAATCTTGCAAAGCACATACAAGTAATATAGATAAAAGTAAGGTTTATAAAATACCTTACATTCCAAAACAAGCATATAAAATAAATTAACCCCAGTTACCTCGATTCCAAGCTTAATCTTAATTTGAATAGTAAAACCCGTGCAATCACCGATCACAAGAAAAATCTACATTATTAATGTAGATACCAATTAACCAAAAATAACAATAAAATAATTAATTACATAATTTAATTCCTACAACCCAATTTTCTCTACAACTATTATCCTCATTATTTCCAATTTCCTTAAAAGAAATCCTTAAATAACCTTTAATATACCCATAATTACAAATCTCCAATACCGACTTCCTAAATAATCAAATCTCTCTTTCATAATTTATATGGATATAATATAATTATTAAACAATTCCTCAAATATCCACATAATTAAAATCATACCAAATTATAATTCAAATATTAAGTCCTAATTTATATTTTTCACATAGCTCAGATCTAACAAAATAAACCGATTAAAACCTCAATAATACCTCCAATAATCCAAATAAAATATTTAAACTAATTTTTATCGGTAAAAACACCCTATAGGGATTAATTTAAACCCTATTTATAAAAGAAATTAATTATAAAATCACATGACCACTAAATAATAAATCTAAACCGATTAAAATAAACTATTAATTATTCTCTACATTTCTACAGTCTTATATTGATAAAACTCAAAACTTGCCTAAAATCATATCCCCAAAATATTCTCTAACTAGCATAAAATTACTATCATATGAAAGAGAAAATTATTTAGAACATTTTTCATAAAAGAAACTTTATGATTAGAAGAGAGTTTGTGTACCTTATTGATCCCCGAAGAACTGAAAATACCCGTATCAGAACCCCACTCTCTCTTCTTTTCCTGAAACACTTCACTTACGTGAAGTGTTTAGTTGAGGGGGTATTTATAATACCCCCTCCCCTTTCTGCTTTGGCGCCTCAGGCGCCAAAGCAATCTAAATTTTTTTTTTTATTAATATAAGATAAGGGGGGTTCACCTCCCCCTTATCATTCAAGTTGGTAGGCGCCGAAAGGCGCCTACCAACTTTGACAAATTTTTTATATATTATAATTTAATATTATTATATTATTATATAATATAATATTATTTTATTATATTATTATTTTAATAAATTATTATTTTATAATTACAATTTAATTTCTTTTTTTTTATAGAATGTCACACATGGAGCCTTCATATTCACTCTGCCACAAGGACTGTGCATCATATATTTTTTGACTAAATCATACAATTGAGGAGACTTTTCACGATCAGGAATTTCTGCACATACAACCTCATCTACATCAGCAGTCTCCTTGAGCTTATATTGATGCTTTAGCCATAACAATATATATGCATGAGGAAGGCCCCTCTTTTGAAATTCAATTGTATACACCTCTGCAAAAATAAATAACACATTTAATAAAAAGCAAACCGCCATAAAAAAATTGTAACAAAAATTTCAATATATACATCTCTTACCTGCCCTAACCTCGCCAAAGATTTTTTTTTCCTTTTTATTGTTTTCATGAGTGCTTTCAACTTCATCTTAAAGACCCTGGCTAAGATATTTGGCCTATCAGAAGGAGTAACCTTTTCTAATTTACAAACCTTGGTAATTTCAATCCACGCAGGGTTGCAAGTGAATGTAATAAATAAATCAGGGTACACTGTAAAAGCACATATTGCCATAACATCTTGATAATTTTGAACCATATAACGTGCACCACCAGTAAATGACATACGTTTCCCAGTGAAAGCAGCAGTCCTCTCCCCACGTGTCAAAGCATCAGCAAGACCTTGATATAAATCAACCCTAAGTTCCTTTTGATGTGTCCTTATCCATAAGATCCGTTGAGCTTCAATCATGGTATAGGCATCTACTATAAATTGTTGAAGCAATCTCCCAGCACTTAATAATGTAGACACTTCGTTGTCCCTTGACATAAGCCTGTAAGCAAAATATTCTCTCATACTAATCTTCTTTTTCTTCTTTGTCCTACTAAGGGTCTCCTCCCGATGATCAATATCACCTCTGTATCCATCCTCACCCCTAGGAAACAAAAGAGGATATTAAAGAGGAAGATATGCAGGATGTAACTCATTAATGCGTTGGAGAGTGCCTGACAACTCTTCAACTATAATATCCCTCCTTTCAAAATTAATATCAAAATCACCCACAATCAGCGCTGCAACCTCAGAAACGGATGGCAAATTATAATTTCTCCCATCAGATTTCCTATATCCAATCAAACAAAGTTTAACATTATTCTGCACACCCCTTTGTATGATTTCAGATGCAAGTCTATAACGTTGAACAAATGGATTGTGATAATCTAAAACAGACTTGATTGTATGAACTATATTTGCATCAATTGTTGACTCCTTCAAGTGCTTGCTGGACATTAAAACAATATACATTAAACTTCAATGCAAAAGTACTAATATATACTTCCCAATAATAAAGTATAACAAACTTTTTAAAAAGTACCTAACTGCTGAGATTCGATTTGTGATCTCATTTTCAGTATCATATATGTATAGCTGGGAATATACAGGCCTTTCCCCATCTGGTGGTAAAAGGCTTCCAATATTATGGTAATTCATGCCAGATAACACAAAATTATAAGGACCGCCTCCTGAATTCCTTGAAAGATCAATTTTCCCACCTATAGATGTGAAGCTGAACATATTATTATATGACCTAATATTAAAATTGAAATTTCTAGATATTGATGATTTCTTGTGAAGGAACAACTGATATAATGGTTCAGGCGATGTGAGAAGCGGTGGCAGCTGCACTTTGCCTTTCAGGCAACACATCGAAAACAAAGGCTGTCTAGAACTTCTGTCTTTCCCTACTTTTTCATTGTACCACATATTGGCATTACAGTAATTACACTTGAATTTTTGTTGCCCTTCATGCACATATGTTGATCACACAAAAACGAACCACAACATATATCAACCCAATGTTAAATAAAATTGTATACTTTCAAGTACATTCAATGAAGTTATGATTTTAAATTTTAAACACCACTGAAAAATTAAAATATTAACAGTTAATGGCATGAACTGACCATCAATATTCACTGTTTCATCACCACTGTCATCACTTTCAGAAGGCAACACATAGTCAAATTCGAATATAATGTTTTTGTATGCTTCCTCTACAGCAATAAGGCCATATTAGTAAGATGAGTCATGTTATAAAACTTGTCACAAAAATCAATATACAAAAATTGTAATTACCTATTGTTGCTATATCACCAATCATTCCAGGAGAGGCTCCACAAGAACTTTGATTAGAGCCATTATATATATCCAAAGAACATTCATAGCTATTAGATTGATTCTGCAACCCAATCCATCTTTTGCTCCTACGTTTAGGAACAGGGTAGTCCGCTTGACCACCATCTACTTGAGTGCCTTTATCAGGACTTGAAAGATGTCATTCAAGACCTAATAACAACAAACCTCCATTTTCATGACCAGAACGTGACTTAGGATATACTATTTCTTCTGATTCACTCCTAAATGATAACCTTTGCATTCCAACAGTGAAGTGTTCGCGTTGGTTTTGAACAGCGTGTAACCGAACACTTGTACGTCTAAACCCATCTTTGCTAACTATAAAAATATCATTATTTATACCAATCCAACCAACACATCAAATCTATGAAACTTAAAAATAAAACACCCGTAGGATTCAATACCTGTATCTGCAGCGTCCCCAAACCTTGAACATAGATTTCGAGACACATTAGTAATATCCTGAAATTGCCTAACTCTTAGTGCACGCTTTCTTGACAACATATTAGTGCACCTCAGCTCATCATGCATCTGAGTATGAAGCTGATTACTTTCAGCCATATACATATCTTTGCCCTTTCTACTATTACCAGTTCCAACCACCATATTATTTCTCCGGGAATCTGATTGATTTTGATGAGCACTGATGTTATTTTGGGACAAATCCAAGAATACATTCTCACTATCTTCCAATTCACTAACTCTTGAACGTTGTCGCTTAGAGGGATTCCTTGACTGAGCTCCCGTAACATTCTCTTTTCCTTTCATTTTCCTAAATGATTCTGGTATAAAATGAATTGTACTCAGTTATAGACAAAACAACACATGAAAGCAATATTTTATTTATTTTTGCACAGGAACTACCCATAGGCGGCCCATATCATCCTTCTCTATCATCCGACCTATAAATGTCAGTTCCAAATCACTTTTCATCACGTCCTCGTATTTGCCTCCTTATTTTCAGTTTTTAAAATTTTCCTAATGTTTATTAATAAATGAATTATCTGGTAATGGCTTTTCTAGTCCGAAAAGCTAATAGTTTGCAGCAATTTGTTACCAAGCAGCCTTCTATGGTCTCATTTTCTTTCAAACCTCTTTCTTTAATGGTGGAATCAAATAAATTCAGAATTAAACATTTACATTTAGAACTTTTTGCTGTTAATGATCCTAAGTTAGAATAAAATGTTGGTGATTTAAAGTGATGATGAACCTAGCCGATTAAGCAACGAATTGTCTATGGAATTACTTCTCAGAGGATGGATCACACCTAGCATATTTTTTTTCAGGTTAATTACTTCTTGAAACTAACTCTGAGATACTCTTGTGCAGATAGGTTCACAAATGAGAAGGATTTCCGAGGTACGAAACTTTTATTTTATGCAATTGAACTTGCAATCATTGAATTTTTTTTGAAACTGGAAGTTGTTTATTAATTGCAATAATTTTCCAATTTTTTGAATTGCTAGTCCTCCAATATTTTCCGCATTGTTTCTGAAATGAATCATTGTCTTCATGCTCCTATAGCCTAATAGTTCCTGCATTCACAGAACTACAGACTTATGAAGCAACGAATATTATTCATGAGAGGGAAAATGAACTCAAGGTAATTTTTTTAAAATAATAAAATTTATGTTCATTTGAATTTAAATTTTTTAATTTTAATACACTATTTTCCAAAACATTATTCAAATATTCTTATATAAAATTCATTTTCACATGCATCTTTATGAAGTTATTGAGTGTATTTTCACATACCAATCAATAAACATGTAGAGAACTATAATACTAAACGAAAGCATCAACATTGCAACATAAAAATTAACCATCAAACTCAAAAGTTACATAATTGATTACAAACTTTGACAGCACCAAAAAGACTTAATAAGTGCTTGTCAATATGGCATACAACCACTACACACCACTGAAACAAAACAGACTTTTAACTTGACAATATGGCATACAACCCTTACGCACCATTGAAACAAAAAGGACTTTTAATGACATTACAATAGAAGCAAAATAAACACAACACTTAACATTGGCGTGTGATGACCCAAAATAAAATATGATAATACAAACTTCAGTAAATACTTAATATGCATTATATGGACCAGTACATCCCTACATCTTCTCCTTCTTAATACATTTCAGTAGGTTGGGTGGCGCCTTGGTTGGGGAAGAAATTATATAATTCCCAACATTTTCAGTTGAAACATCCACCTTCTTCCAGACCTGCTTCCTCTTGCCCCTGATAGTGGCTTTTTGGACTACATGAGATATAGGAATATCATCCAATTTAGGATTCACATCAACAACATTCACCTTATCTACTCCTGATACAACTTCTGGCACTACTACCTCTATTTGTACATTATCCAGCACCACCACATGTACGCTCCTGGTTGTAAAAAATAAATTTCAAACCCAACAACTTCTAACTGCATTTTTCATCATATATAAAAAAATTTAAGACACGAGTCTTTATACCTGACTCTGGACCAAATGATTCTGGTCAGGTTCCTGAGGTGGGGAAAAATGAATTACATACCTCATATTGTTAGTTAAAAATAATCTGACTATGTGTGATTAAAAAATAAAATTACAAACCTCAATGTATGCATCATTAAATTCATTCATCAGATCTGAGCATTCAGTATACCCAGCAACACTAATGCTTGAATTAGGATAATCTTTGTTATACTTATTAAGTTTCAACCTTAGCAACATTTTCCTCCCAACCATATCATCTAGCTCATCAGGGAAATCATATGAACGATCCTCCTGATCCAGCTTGTCTTTCAACTCAGATGCAGACCTTTTAATGAGTTGACCAGCAAACTTGTCAAAAAAAACAACAGATGCTTTCCCAGTCTCATCCATGACAGTATAATGGATCTTAAATCTACATCAAGCATGGGTGAAGTTAAAAAATGTTATAAAACTTTCATATGTATTGGTTTTTATCACAAAAAACATTGTATCTTACTTTGCCTCAATAGAATGAGGAATCCTCTTGCACATCAAGCACATAAACTTGTTTGAGTCAACTTTTGGTTTGCTACCACACTTGGAACACCCTTCATACATCCAGCCATAACGGGTATCCAGCTTAACAACCTCACAATAGATGAGGAAGAACGAATCCTATCCTACAAAAAAATATCGCAAATCCTTTAACAATCCAATTAACCTTCTAAACATCTAAAACCAACTGAAGTTCGTCAATCCAAGCATATACCAAATCATGTTCAGCAATCTCACAAATGTTGATCCTTGGATGAGACCGAAGCATAGTATATGGAGATTGATTGGTTGATTGAGTACAACCGGATGGCAAAATAGTACTGATAATTGGAGAAGGAACCTCCTTCGTACTGAACAAAGAATGAACTTATAAAGCCAATAAACATAACTAAACAATCAAAAAAACCAAACAAAGATATATAAGAAACCTTTGTATGAAGTGCTTCACTTCTGGACACTTTTCATTGATAGAAATTTTGGTGGCATAAAATGAACTACAAACCTCAGCATGACCTACATATATTAAGAAAGATTAAGTTACACTGAATTATATGAAATTAATTTACATTAAATAGAAAGGTATGATTTTAATAATATAGTTTCTCCTTAACAATGAAAAATTACCTTCATCATCAAAACCCACTCTTGCAAGTTGGAGTATCATAACCACGTGAGCTTCAAGCTTGCTTAGATCAGTCAAACACACATTCAATGCACACTCATCATATAGCATACAATTCACAGATAGCCCCTACAAATAGAGCATATATTAATAAGTCCAATAGCACAAAGGTTAGGGGACACAAATGACGAAAGCCCATTTAGATTTTGCCTACTCTTCATCAGCCAATGTTAGTCGAATCCTATTTTTAGTTTCACCATTAACACGGTATTCCTCCAATGATCCGATAGAGGTAACATATCCAATAACATCTACAAACAACATCACAGAGAATGTCATCTACACCATAATATAAACAACACATACTTTTAAAATATGTACATATCACCAACCAATCAAGTAGTCCACTAGATGCTTCTCATCCACTTGCTTAATATCAGAAATTGGGAAAAAGGTATAAGAATAGTCAGGAATCGCTCCTTCCAATTCCTTCACATATGTTTGCTGCCCAAAGTTGATTCTGAATTAATGATTTGTTGCCCTATACTCTTTGGTATTAGGAACAACAACAAAATTAGCAAAGAAATAGACCTTCCCTTCCTCTAATAATGATGAGTATCGAGGAAGTAGAGCCTTTGACATCACAGATGCTTGTATCTTGCAACCCTGAACAAAGCAACTTATATTACCAGCTAGGAACATTTAATATGACTACTATAAATACAACAATTGTAACAATCCTTTCAGATTTCCTTACCAATTCGTCAGCTAGTAGCATAGAGATACAAAACACTTCTGCAGGGGCTTCCTTTTGATACACATTCCATTTTCGAATAACACGAGCCACAATCCTCCATCTATCTGTTTTGTCATTCACTGACTCAATGAGGGAAACCTTTGCTGTTGACATTTGGTATAATATGAAGCTAGAGCCACCAAAAACATGACACCATACCAGCACCTACAGAACCTACCCTTGTCTGCTAAACCATTGTATGTTAAGCAAATCGGTAGTTTAATCAAAAATCACAATACCCTGGATTGATCGGATAGACACCTGCAACATTGCCCACAACCCTTCAAAGACTTTGAAAACTATTAAAACATGACCATCTATCCACAAAAACGGTAGTGAAAACAATATATCTATGACAAACCAAAAACATATAAATCATCACTTGCTAATTCAGCTTCCATTTCCATCACCAAATCCATAAATCCCACTGACTTCGGCGCCAACTATGTCAGTACATCAGAAACTACCTTGGAAATCATAAACAACTATAGCAAACCTAGATATCCCGATAAGTGTTGATCACCTTACTCGTGACTATAGCAAAAAGAAATGAAATCACTAAACAATTACGTTTCCTTAGAGAAATCTGGATCTCTGATTTACCTACCCTGGCTGAATCAAACTCAGCAGTGGTTCATTGCACCTAATGTCAGAATACAATTTCAACACTTCTTGATAGTCCCAATACATCCCTAAGATTGTCTGGATATAAAATCTTCAGCCATATCTCTTATACGTCAGAGACATATATATATATATCACTTCAAGGTTTTTTAAAATCATCGTTTTATTTTAATATTCAGTCTCAAATTCAAATATCTACTTTTTGATTGCTTTACATTACACAATAAGTCATGGTATGGTTAAGAAACCACTGCTATATTTATAGTATGGCACATTGAACCATTTAGCAGCAACTTTTCTTCACAATTAGTTTGACATGTGATATTATCTTACATTTAACTTTTAAATAATACAAAGATACATAATTCTAATTTTACTGCACATGAGTAACAACATATAATTTGTCCCTATTTTAAATTCATTCTGGATGTCATCTTGATGATTTAACCATAAGAAGTGTGATCAAATCTTGCGTTGGTTGTAGGGAAAAAACATGGTCCGACTAAATATATTGGGAGCTTAATTATTTGTTATGTAATGTTGCATTTAATTATTTGTACCACTTGGGTCATTCTGATGTCTTATATGATTACATTTATGTACCCTGAGAATTCAATGTTTGATTTGTACTCAATTGGGTTCCTTACTATTAGCCCCATAACTAATGTCAGAACTCAAAAATTTGAGCCCATAAGCAACACTCGAAGGCTTTATCCAAAACTTTAAGATAGAGCTGATTTTGGTAATTCTTTTTAGTTTTCCTTCTATTCGTTCTATTCTTCTCTCTTAACTTTCTTTAAAGTGCTATTCGAATCTGGAAATTGTTTTGGGTTGATGTTCAACTTCCCCTTAATCAAAAACTGATTTGGACATGTTGTTTACTACTTCTCATATCAGAAATTCATTTTATAAGTGCTGGAATAATGATTTTTTATTTTTATCCTGCCTTTCTAGTATGAAAGCCATCGATTACGGCTGAAGAAAAAAGAGAATTATGACCCAAGTTGCAATCATTGATTTAAGTTGCTTTTTGATGTCTCGCCAAAATAATTAGTTGTCCAACTGATCTAATCTATGCTTCAAGTTGTTAAAACAATCATATAAGAGTTGAAAAGTTTCAGGAAAATTATTATGGGTAAACCATGAAAAAAGAAGAGGAGAGGTGTGCCTTGTGACACCTCGGGAATGAAAAAAATGGGGCAAAACATATTGTCGTGACTAAAGATATTGCTGACCACTGTTCATCAGCTAACAGGCTTATGAACAGTAAAAAGAAGAGAGAAGCTACGGCTTATGAACAGTGGAAACACAAAAGATTTAATATGTTTATAATTTTTTATTGCATGTTATTCCATAGAACTTCTTAGTGATTTTTTTTATGGGGAAAAGGGGCAAAAATGCCCATATTTTTTTTTAGAAAAGGGTACCCAGCACCAAATTTTTTTATTGGGAGCATAAATGCCCATCATCATTTCAAAATGGAGCTAAAATGCCTATCCATCTGCCATGTCATCATTGTTTTTGAGAAAATAACCATTTTTCCTTACAAATTTGTGAAATTTTATAATTTTACCCTTAGCAATTGTGTGACACTTTTAAATTAGTAAATGACCTCCAAAAATTTTGAAATTTTTTAGAATAAAAGTAGACATGATAAGTTTTGATTTGATAGGTCAAATGAAATTTTATTTGGTCAAAATGACCATTTTGCCCTTACAATTTTCACAATACTTGAAAATTGGCAGATTTGTCACAAGACTTTAAAAATTCATATCTAATTGTATAGATATCCAATTAGGGTGGTTCCAAAGCTTATGTGACCCTTATTAAGTCTATTTTTATAGAAAAATATAAATTTTAGCCAATAGGAACCTCAAAATTTCCAGAATTTTTATTTTTGAAATCTGCTCCAGAAAAATGTTAAATTCGTTGGATAAAATTCAAAAATTCATTTCTCCTTGTTAAATTCGCTAGGCTCAAGTTGAAGTTGTTGTCAATGTGATTGCCTGTTAAGCCAGTCAGATTGTGTGACACTTTTAAATTAGTAAATGACCTCCAAAAATTCTGAAATTTTTCAGAATAAAAGTAGACATGATAAGTTTTGATTTGATAGGTCAAATGGAATTTTATTTGGTCAAAATGACCATTTTTCCCTTACAATTTTCACAATACTTGAAAATTGGCAGATTTGTCACAAGACTTTAAAAATTCATATCTAATTGTATAGATGTCCAATTGTGGTGGTTCTAAAGCCTATGTGACCCTTATTAAGTCTAGTTTTATGGAAAAATATAAATTTTAGTCAATAGGAACCTTAAAATTCCCAAAAGTTTTATTTTTGAAGTCTGCTCCAGAAAAATGTTAAATTCGCTGGGCAAAATTCAAAAATTCATTTCTCCTTGTATAGAACTCCAAAAATTCCATATAACCTATTAAATTAAAGCTTATCATGTCTACTTTTATTCTGAAAAATTTCGGGTTTTTTGGAGGTCATTTACTAATTTAAAAGTGTCACACAATCTGACTGCCTCTACAGGAAATCACATTGACAACAACTTCAACTTATGCCCAACGACTTTAACAAGGAGAAATGAATTTTTGAATTTTGCCCAGCGAATTTAACATTTTTCTGGAGCAGATTTTAAAAATAAAAATTCTGGGAATTTTGAGGTTCTTATTGGCTAAAAAAATATATTTTTCCATAAAACTACACTTAATAAGCGTCACATAGGCTTTGGAACTACCCTAATCGGATATCTATACAATTAGATATGAATTTTTAAAGTTTGGTGACAAATATGTCAATTTTCAAGTATTACGAAAATTGTAAGGGCAAAATGGTCATTTTAACCAAATAAAATTCCATTTGACCTATTAAATTAAAGCTTATCATGTCTAATTTTATTCTGAAAAATTTCAGAATTCTTGGAGGTCATTTACTAATTTAAAAGTGTCACACAATTGCTAAGGGTAAACTTGCAAAATTTCATAAAATTGTAGGACAAAATGGTTATTTTCCTTAAAAAAATGATGACGTGGCAGATGGATAGGCATTTTAGCTCCATTTTAAAATGCTTTAAAATACTGATGGGCATTTATGCTCTTAGTAAAAGAATTTGATGCTAGGTACCCTTTTCTAAAAAGCATATAGACATTTTTACCCCTGATATTTTTTGATATGATACAAACTTTTAGCTTCTTTTTTAAATGATAAGAGGGCGATATGATGTGTTCTTGGACTACAAAAATAACGATACTGGAGCATTGTTCCCTTCTCACTAAAATTCTTGTTTTTATCTCCACTTCTCTCTAAGCAATACTAAAATTCTTGTTTTTAAAGCTGATGCGTACCTTCCTCGAGAAGGATATCTTAATCGAATAGCAACTTGGAATTAATTTAAAAGTGGTTCACAGGGGTCTACTGCTATTAAATTTTAAGGAGTTATTTACGCATAGTTCTAGGTTTGATTTAGGAAGATTTTTTGTTGTTGATAATTTAGCCATCATAAAGTTGAATATATATATATATATATGTGCGCGAAATCTGAGTCAGATAAGCACTCGCTTTGACTTTTTTAATCCCCACTAGTACGTTCCATTTATTATTATGGCATAAAGTTGTTGATTTTTTAAAATAAAAAACAGTTGTTAAATTTGTCTAACAACTTTTTCATACGACGAAAAAAGCTAAGGTATGGGATTTAAAGAGAGCATCAGCGTTAATCACGGGACAATTAAAAAGAAAATTCAATCAGAGTCTTTAAATTGGATTTTTCAGATGAGTGATGAGCTTGTGGTAGTAGGCCTCCACACCCACCTGTCCAACTGCAGCAACAAAAACTCCAATTTGATGAAGACGCTTTTATGCAACAACTGAAGGGAGTTGTGGTAGATGTTGTAGACAAACGATTGAAGAAATTTAAAGAAGATAGTGGGAGACGGGAGACACCGTGCCGTTACATAAAAAAACGCCTTTTTATGTAACGGCACGACGTCTCCCATCTCCCACTCAGGGTCCCTAGCGGTGCCGGACTGAGTCACCCCACCTCACTGAGGTCTTTTCCCAGCTAGGAATTGTCCCCTCCCCATGGGAATTTAATACGCCTCCCCAGGACTCGAAGGTTCAACCTGGAGGTAAGTACGAGTCTTAAGAGCAACCTGATAACCACTTGCGTTAAATTATCAGAGTTACTATATTTTTACTCTTAGGGTATATAAATATTTTTCTTTTAAACTACTATATATATATATAGCATGGCGGTATATTGGATGGCTACATGGCAATGTGGCATGACAAGGATGGTAGATTGGGAGGCACAAGGTGAGACAGACAAGCAATTAGTATTGCTTTAAAGTAAAAGAAATTATTACTTTTTTAAATATATGAACTTGATTAGTACACAATCCTTAATTTTCCATGATTAATTGACGTAGTTGTAACTCATTTTCTATATTTTGACTTGGTACAACTCAGTTTCTATAGTTTTGACTTGATTCTAACTCAGTCTCTGAACTTTAACTCACTGCAAATTAGTTCCTATAGTTTTAACTACTTTATAATATAGTCTCCACCTTTATTCTAGAACATAAGGACTAAATTATAAAGTGATTAAAACAATAGTGATTATTTTGTAGTGAGTCAAAGTTCAAAGACTGAGTTACAACCGAATCAAAATTATAAGAACTGAGTTGCACGGAGTCAAAATGTAAGTGTAGGGACTGAGTTACAATCCAATCAAAACTATATAAACCAAAAGATTAATTTTCTCTTAATTAGTATGCATCAAAGTTATGCACTGACTTCAGATGTTTTCCCAAACTTGAGATTGTAAGCTGGCGCTTTATTGAATTTAGTTTTTTCAAGAAAGCAAGCAGTCACCCTTGGTTGAAAAAGCCCCTCACCTTCCTGGCCGGGTAGCTCTTTTAATAAGCCTTCATCACAGCGTCATTAGTTTCTGGGGAAAAATTCTCTCAGGGGCGAAGATTTAGCAAAAGCTTCTTATATATCTCTTTCTTCTTCTGATCTGTGCCTCAGCTTCACTAATTATCTCTTTCTTCTTCTGATCTGGGTCTCAGGTTGACAGACACACAGGTAACTTCCTCCCCTCCAATCTCTTTGCTTGCTTCTTTTTGTTTGATGTGCTTCTAATCCTCTCTTTGATTTCCACCATCATTGACTCACGCCTCTCATAAAACAGTCGAGGTGGTCCGTGACAGAAAATGGATCGTACAGATCGGCCGGCGACGAGGCGAAGGGAGTGCTTAAATGTAGGGAAAAAAAACTTTTTGTTGGGGAAAATTATTTCAAGATCCAAATTTCCAAGTTTGTTCGGTTTAGTTTTTAAATTTATAAAGCATATTTTTAGTGCTTTGATCTTCTATGATAAAAAGTGCTTATTCAACACTTAAATTTTAATCCTTTAATATAATATATTTTATACTCTAAATTTAAAATATAAAAAAATTATATTTTCATATTTTATCTTAATTTGGTCCCATAAATTTAATCATTCAAATTCGTCGAGTCTCAGTTTTCTGCCAATGAGACTAATACTGCTAAGATTAGGTGATTAAAAATACCATTTATAAATTTAAGGGTTTAAACTGAAAATTACTATATACAAATTTAAAGTTAAAGATCAACCATATACTTTAATCCTCTAAATTTATATTGTTTGAATGATAAGTTATGATATATTGTTGAACTTATAAATTTACATTATTTTAATATAAATACATAGTTCTGCAAGTAAATTTATTTTGTAAATAGTAAATTCGTGGCTATTGAAAATAAATAAATACTTTTTAAATTTTATCTGGGGAAGGATTTTTCTTTTTTTTTCATCATATTTTGTTCTAAAGTATTTATTCATAACACTTAATGATTTAAAATGAATGGGATAAACAAAAGGGATAAACATACTTATGAATATATAGATTTCAAATTAACCTAATTTTTTTGGAATGTGAGCATTAATGTAGTAGTAAGGTTGTTAAAGGTCATGGATTCAAATTCTAAAATCAGGTTTTTTAAGTTGTGGGGTTAAAGATGTAAAGTTGTATATATTTATCCTTCATCAAACAGTATGATGTTAACAATTCTAGAATCAACTACCCCACTCATGTGGTAAAGCTATCAACAATTAATTTTATTTGAGAGTATGAGACAATTACAGATAGGTTGATACCTGCTCTAAAACATTTATATGGTAAGTAAAGATACCACGATGTGACAAATAGGGATAAAGCAATCATTTTGGTCCGGAACAAAATCATTGCCTTGATCCTGAATAGTGCACATCGTACGGGAAGTAATGGTTAAATAGTCCTTTGACCCTGAACCCCGAGTAAATGGACATATTTCTAGACAGAGCTAGTTATAGACAAACAAGAGGTATAGACAGACATAGATATAGTAAGCCCAGCGTACACAGTTGTATTGGGCAGTAATATCAAAATATTTAGAGTTGTGAAAACAGAACGGCATAAGCCGTAAAGCTAAGTATATCAGGAAAAGTGCCAATAAGGTAATGAGACTTAGAATCATTAGCGGACTATATGTACTAAGATCATAAAACTTGTTGAACTAGTATTCCTCAGTTTAGCAAATTGATAAGCAATCAGAGTATGCAAAACAGAAAACAAAGGCAATAAGACCCAAGGTACATGTTTGCATGGGGCAGTAAGACCCAACAAGAACTTTGTGATGTATAGAACAATATTGAACACGTTGAAGGCTAAGCAACTCCATGTCAAGTTAAGCAAGTATAGGTTGTGGTTACAGGAAGTTAAATTTTTGAGCTATATGATCTCACAACAAGGAGTCTCAGTAGATTCAAATAAGGTAGAAATAGTACTGAATTGGAAGAGGCCAGAAACAGTATTTGAGATACACAATTTTTCTGGATCTTACAGGTTATTATACGCGATTCATACAAAATTTCTCCAGAATAGCTTTGTCATTGACAAAGTTGACACGAAAAACTCAACCTTTTGTGTGGGACAACAGTTGTGAGAAGAGCTTCATAGAGCTGAACAAAAATTAAAAACAGCACCAGTGCTAACAATCTCAGATCCACAGTTGACCTTTGTTGTCTATACAGATGCCTGTGGGCATGGATTGGGATGTGTTCTGATGCAACAAGGCCGAGTAGTGGCATACGCATCTTGTCAGCTGAAGCCTCACGAACAAAAATATCCTACACATGATATTGAGTTAGCGGCAATTGTATTTGCACTAAAAATCTGGAGACACTATCTCTATGGGGTGACTGTAGAGTTGTACTGTGACCACAAAAGCCTAAAGTATTTATACGATCAGAAAGAGCTCAATATGCGGCAACGCAGGTGGATGGAGTTACTTAAAGACTATAATCTGGAGATCAAGTATCATCCAGGTAAGGCTAATGTAGTAGCAGATGCATTGAGCCACAAAACAATGCAGGTAGCAGCCCTTATAATTCACGAGCAAAGGCTGATTGAAGATTTTAGGGATCTTAATCTGTCTAACCAGATCATGATTAACAGCAGTAATGTCAGTCAGACAGAGAATTATCTAAGAGCAGTTATAGAAGAAGCTCAGATGTAAGATAAACACGCACAGTCTATTAGAGACATGATTACAAAGGGAGAAACTCAGGAACATGACTTGTCATCAATTAGGCTAGTCAGATATAAGAAGCAAATATATGTTCCACCACAATTTGAGTTGAAACGACAAATCCTAGAAAAGGCACACATGAGTAAATATACTTTACATCCAAGAGCAACTAAGATGTACCACAATTTGAAATCCACATATTGGTGGCCAGGCATGAAAAAGGATGTGACAAGGTTTGTTGCTCGTTGCCTTACATGTCAGAAAGTCAAAGCTGAGCACCAACGACCTTCAGGGCTACTGCAAAACCCTAGAATTCCTGAGTGGAAATGGGAGAGCATCACCATAGATTTTGTGACAGGACTGCCAAAGGTCTGAAATCATGATGCAATATGGGTGATAATAGATCGATTCACGAAGACAGCTCATTTCTCCCAATTAGCATTCACTATTCTTCTGATAAATTTGTAGGCATTTATATTAAGGAGATAGTACGTTTACATGGTACACCAAAGAACATCATATCTGATAGAGATCCTCGGTTCACTTCCAAATTTTGGAAGGCGGTACACGAGGCTTTGGGTACTAAGCTCCGATTCAGTACGGCCTATCATCCTCAGACAGACGGACAAACTGAGAGAACAATTCAGACATTAGAAGATATGCTCAGAGCATGCGTGATTGATTTCAAAGGTAGTTTGGACCAATTCCTTCCTTTGGCGGAATTCGCATACAATAACAGCTATCATTCAAGCATTTAAATGGCTCCCTACGAAGCGTTGTATGGAAGGAGGTGCCAATCACCCTTATGCTGGGCAGAGTTATCTGAGAGGCAGATGTACGGGCCATATATTGTTGATCAAACAACAGAGCAAATAAAGTTGATTAAACAGAGGTTACTAGCTGCACAAAGTCGACAGAAGAGCTATGCTGACAAAAGGCGAAAACCTCTTGAGTTTCAAGTTGGAGACCATGTATTCATGAAGGTTTCACCTACTACTGGTATTGGTAGGGCGTTAAAGGTGAAAAAGCTTAGCCCAAGATACATCAGTCCTTTCGAGATCTTGTCTAAGATTGGGCCAGTAGCGTATGAAATAGCTTTACCCCCAAGTTTGAGTAGACTACATGATGTCTTCCACGTCTCATAGCTGAAGAAATATCAACCTGATCCAGAACATGTGATTGAATATGAAGAGGTTGACATGCGAGACGATTTGACGTATGAGGTCACACCAGATCGAATTATTGATCGACAGGAGAAACAACTAAGACATAGGAGTATTCCATTCATCAAAGTGGTATGGAAGGGGTTATCTCCTAGAGAAGCAACTTGGGAAGCTGAAGAAGACATGAAGGGACGATACCCAGAATTTATGTCTTCATATATGTAACAAATTTCGAGGACGAAATTAATTTTACGGGGGGAGAATTGTAACATCCCAAAATTTAATGCAAGGATTAATTTATGGAAATTAGATAGTAAGCTAATTTATGGAACCTATAAAATTTAAGGAAACTTAAATTTGACAAAGGAAAAAATTAGGACCTAGTGTGTGTAATTAATAGGATAAAATATACCTATATGTATTTAAAAAAAATTGACTAACACAAGAGACACATACACACATAACAGCTTTCTTCTTTGGATGCATGAGAAGACACGTACTCCTTCTCTTCTCTTCTTTCTCTCCTCATTTGCACAACCTAACATACACGTACATGCATGACTCATTCTCTTCCTTTTCTCTCATTTGGCCAACACATACATACAGCACACATAAGTACAGCACATAAGCACACACGTTCAGCCTCCCCAAGATAAATAAACATCTCTCACCTCTTCATTCATCCAACAAGTTCAGCAAAGAAAAACACAGAAAACACAGCAGAAAAACTGAGAGAGAGAGAGGAAGAACAAGCTCCAAATCTCACACACAACATCATAAACGTGTTTAGGTAAGTTTCTTCTACTTTAACCTTGGATTTCCATTGGATTTGTGGTTGTTTTCTGGGTTGTTTTGCTGCTGGAATCAAGAGAAGTCACCAAAAACGTTTTGTTACCGTTCAGTTTCAAAACCAGCAAGTTTGTGTCCGTTTTGCATGAGATTTTCGATTCCTTTTCTTCTGTAATCACGTCCTCAAATACAAGGAACATGTCTAGGAGTATGTAGAGTCAAAATCTTTGAGATTAGAGTCCAAAAATCATGGTTGCATGTGAGTTTTATCAACTCTGTTTTGGTCGCCGGAAAACAGAGGTTTTATCGGAAACTTTCAGAAGCTCAAACGGAGGTTACAGATGAATTTTTCATCTGGTTCTTTTTGATATGGAAATTTTAGGATGTGTAGTATGAAATAGAATCAAGAAGAGCTCAATTTGGTGTCAAAACGAATAAGTTATCAATTTTTGAAGTTAGACTGTCCAAAACTGATGTTCATCAGAGTCAGTCCATTTCGTGTAGCTTTTTGACCAACCAAATCACATCCATTATTTACTAAACGTTATATGAAGATAGTATACATAACAAGATTTAAAATTAGTGGTAGAATGCATCATTTGGATATCTGTAGAGAGAGTTATGATTTTTGAAATATGAGTTTAGAAACAGGTGCAATCCTGAACGTCCAGATTCGAGTAGTTGATTTCGTGGTGTTTTTGAATTATGTAATCTTTTCCAATAGCCATGAAAATTTCCATAATTTAAGTACATAGTCTTAGCTTTAATTTGGTATATATTTTGTGTTAATTGGATTAGTATACTAAGAGATATGAATTTTTGAAGTCAGTTGCTCTCAAACTGTGTTTCTAGAAAACAGTTTGTTTGTGTCGAACTTTTGGAAAATCAAACCTTGCTACAAAATTATGAAACTTTCCAGATTTAAAGTATACATCCATAGCTTTAATTGGACGGGTAGAAAATAATTTTTGGACAAGTATATTAGGAGATATAGATTTTCAAAGTTATGCTATGTTTCTGGAGACTAATCTGAAATAGGGGTATTTCGGGAAATTCTGGGAGTAATATGGTAAATCTGGGTAGATTTTGATATTTTTACATGAAAACATATTTCAATAGCTTCATGTAGGCTTTAGACCCAATCAATTTAGATTTTTCTATAATTAGTTATGATTTTTCAAAGTTAATTGAAAAATCTGCTAATTTGCTGAAGAATAGTAAAATTACACTATGCAACATTATATAGTGTATAAGCCACTGAAACTGAGATAATCAGCAGATTATGATTAAAGATAGTAGTAATACAAGTAATAACCAATTACTTGTTAATTTTAATTCATAGGAACTGGTAAAAGCCCGAGCCGAAGAAAATTTTTGGATAAACAGTTGGACTGAAAAAGGACCCATGTAGTAATTCTTTCTTTCATGCACTATGTGATTATTTATATGTTGTGTATTTCATTTTATGTAACATGACAGTGCCTGTGGCACAACACGCGAATAAGCCAGGGTCTAAACTTATCGTTTGACCATGGACACGAGTTTAGCCGGGGTTGCAAACAGTCGTTTGGCCTTGGACAGTATGCATACAACATGAGTTAGCATTTTACATATCATGGTGCATTGCATATTTATTTATCATATTTTATATGACTGATTGTATATTACTACTGAGATTCATTCGAATCTCACCCTTTTTCAACATCTAAAAATATTCCAGCAAAGGACAGCGGCTCTAAGGGCAAAACCGTAATTACTGGCGATTGAAGGTCCGGTCCTAGCCAGGAGTTACATGTGATTATCTTTAGTTGTAGAATTTATTTCTTTTGTACTCTGTATGTATTTTTCAACATTTATGTGGATTTTCTGTAATATCAGTAAGTACTTATTATCAGTATAGTTTCACTATTTCTGTTTGCCATCTGAACGACGCATTTATTAAATAGCAATATCAGAATATTAAGGGGTTTGACATTTTTTATATTTAACATTCATTTGATTTTGTGCCCAAAGAATTATTTTTTTACTGAAAACCAAAAATTGTAATTTCATTAAATGATATTAAAACCTAACTTAAGTTGATTAGTCAGGCCAATGAATTGGTGAACATGTTTCTTAACCGGTCCAGTAAAAAGTTTTGAATGTGTTAACCAATTTTTATTTTATACTTTGTCTCTTTATATTAGCCAGAAAAGATATTATTTTGAATTAACAAAGAAAAAATAGTAGTCCATCATATTTATGCTTTAGTAACTCCATTTTGAATTACATGAGTTTCATACATAAATCTTTGATTTACTTATATATTGATATATTGTTATTTAAATATTATTTTTAAAATTATATGAATATTTTTATATATTTTAATTATGATTATGTTAAGAGTTTTTTTACACTACTTTGTCAGATAAATCTAACCAACAATCTCATTTTCAGTTCCATCAACGGTAAAGCAGTTAAGTCTTTAATTTCCAACCTAAATGCTTCGATCCAGAACAATAGGGCCTGTTATGATGTGTTCTTAAATTTTAGAAGTGAAGATACTAGAACATCTTTCACTCCTCATCTCTACTCCTCCTTGAACAATGCTGGAATTGTTGTATTCAAAGATGATACCGACCTTCCTAGGGGAGAACATATTGAAAGAGAATTGCTATTTGAAATTGAAAATTCTACAATTTCAATTATTATCTTCTCCAAAGATTATGCTAGTTCTAGATGGTGTCTCAATGAGCTCTCAAAAATCATGGAGCTTCACAAAGCACAGGGTAAGGTAGTTCTGCCTGTGTTCTATGGCGTTGATCCTTCCGAAGTTCATAATCAAAAATCTAGTTTCGGAAAAGTGTTTCAAGATCTTATTCAAAAAAGCTCACCCACAGAAGATCAAGTGTTGAGGTGGATTGCAGGGTTTGTTGTGCTCAATTCCAAGTAATTTTTAAATATTTCGTTTCTTTATTTCCTTTGAATATATTTTGCTACCCCTAAATAGATACACACAATAGATTCTTGCTGATGGACTCAGATTCCTTGCGGTGACAAGAGGTTAAGTGAAGAAAAATAGAGATGCGGAGCTCACATTCTAGTGTGGGTTCATCATCTCTCTTTCTCTGTTCCCACTTTCCCTACCAGTGATTTGTGGTGATCCTCTCACATTGTTGACTTGTGCAAAATGAAATTTCTGCTTATTGTTGTTGCTGATAAGAGGATAGTGCAGCATTCTGTTTCCCAAGCTCTGTTTTTTTTAATGACCCACGTTCCATTGAGTTCAGTCGTTTGTTTAAGTGTTTTCTCATGTGGACTTGATTGAATGTTCTGTTGTGTCTAAAATTTCATCTTAATTCTCTTAAACTTATGGTCTACGAAATATGTTTGCCTTCTTATTCATCTCAAACCTGTCAAGTTTTTATATGATGAACTTTCATTTGATATTTTCTTTTTAGTTTGTTGCTTAAAGTTTGATGTAGACATTTCCGGATCCAAGGGGATTGCAGTGTCATAGTTTCCATATGGTTTCTATTTAGTTTGTTCATATTATCTGCTCTGATTCTGATGCAAGTTCCTTTTAATAGCTTGACAAATTTTATTTCCCCTTGTGCTTATGTTATTGGTACTTATTTTCTATTATATTTGTTTATAATTCAGGAATGAAAGTGAGGATATCAAGAAAATCGTTGAGCATGTTTATAAAATATTGGACAAGAAAGACTTGTTTATTGCTAACCATCTTGTTGGAGTAGACTCTCGTCTACAAGATTTGATTAAAATATCAAAAAGCCATTCAATGGATGATGTTCTCCTGCTAGGGATATTTGGAGGATGGGGGGCATGGGTAAAACAACCATAGCCAAAGGCATCTATAATGAAATTGGCCGAACATTTGAAAGCATAAGTTTTCTTTCAAATATTAAGGAAGTTTGGGGGCAAGATAATGGTCCAATTAACTTGCAACAACAGCTTCTTTCAGAAATCTGTAAAACAACAATAAAGGTAATAGATAGTATTGATTCAGGAAAAATCAAATTAAAGGAATCTCTTTGCCGTAAGAGAGCACTTGTTGTACTTGATGATGTGAATGAGGACAAGCAACTAAATGCTTTATTTGGAAGTCGTGATTGGTTTGGTCCAGGAAGCAAAATAATAATCACAACTAGAGATAAGCATATGCTCAAACTTCTTAAAGTGGATCATGTATACCCAATAAAGAGCATGGATGAAAGGGAATCTATTGAGCTTTTCAGTTGGCATGCATTTAAACAACCAAGACTTAAAAGAGAGATTCATTGACCTTTCTAGAAATATGTTTGCCTTCTTATTCATCTCCAACCTGTCAAGTTTTTATATGATGAACTTTCATTTAATATTTTCTTTTTAGTTTGTTGCTTAAAGTTTGATGTAGACATTTCAGTTCCAAGGGGATTGCAGTGTCATAGTTTCCAATATGATTTCTATTTAGTTTGTTCATATTGTCTGCTCTGATTCTGATGCAAGTTCCTTTTAATAGCTTGACAAATTTTATTTCCCCTTGTGCTTATTGTAACGACCCACCTCATATATCCCTTATTACTGACCTTACTCAGAGTAGCAATGCGTAGTTCAGTGGGCACACAGGAATAGCATGAATATACTGATAATATTAATACAATATTGCTTGATTATAATACAAAAGTTTTCCCACCAGGGGTTTACACAATATTTACAAACCTTCAAACAACCAGCAACAGTCCTCTTCGTGCATACCTCTTTTCTGATCTCAGCACGTTTCCAATGCTCACCTGTCTGAATGGTTGTTTGGGAGGAGTGAGATTCGAGAGAATCTCAGTAGCAAACATTACCACTTTACATGCCAGATATATATGAATGCATGACATGCTTGCCTACACTATTTCATGCCAACATAATGACATGTTGCATGCTCGATGTTATGACATACATATGGCCATTGCACAAATATAACAGAGCTTCAACCAATCATACATGTTCCACACAAATAGGCAAAGCAGTCACATAATCAATGCAAGACATATATATCACATACATGCAGAAAATGTAAGTTTACTACCTGGTGGACTTTATGTCATTCTCTTCTTGTCCATTGATCCGCCAACCATTACTTCTTCTTTGTCACTTCATGGCCCTAGGCAAGTGATAACATCATTAGAGCCATGAAAATTGAATGCCCAATGGCTCACATTAGCCCTAAAGGCTTACTTTCACCCTTAGAGTTCATACAAATTACATTTGTGCCATTAAGTCTTAAATTTCGCATAAGACTTAAAGCTGACAAATTTTTCACCAAACTTTAAAAAATCATAATTAATTCTATAGAACTCCAATTGAGGTGGTTCAAAACACCATTTGAATATATTTAAGTGTAGTTTTATATAAAAATAATCAATTTTAAACGCCACCACTACACCATTTCCATAATTTTTCCAAACACCGACTGTTTCAGATGTTCTTCCAGAAACAGGGCACAACTTCAAAAATTTATATCTCATAGCATACTTGTCCAATTAACCATTATGACCATCAAATTAAAGTTCTATGTCTCTACTTTTAAACTGAAAAGTTGCAGAACTTTTAGACAAGGTTTTCCCATTGAAAACACGTGCACAACAACACTACTTCCAGACAACGAATTACACAGCATTTATTCATCAATTTCCAAAAATTCCCAATTCATATACAAGCATCCAAAAATCATGAACACTTCTATACCCACACAATTTTGCCTTCTAAATCCAATGGAAGTATCAAAATAAACAAATTTCTACTCCTTCTCCACAAAAAATCCAGAACAGAAACAGGAATTTATAGTTCTCATAAAGAGTTTGTCGGTTTTTCGTTTTCTTTGGCTTAATCACTTCCTTGCTACTCCTAATCAAATGATTAGCTATTTAAATACTCATTAGACATGATTTATCCATTGAAAATATCATTTTCTTATGAGAATGAATAGTACCTAACTTCTAAAATACTCATCCAAACAACAAATCAATCGGTTAAAAAGGAAGCTTACACTTACCTCTACCCGTTTCCACAAACGGTTCGGAATTCCGGCAACACTCCGGCCAGTGAGACAGTGCCAACCACCTCCAAATGAGAATCCAAAACCATAGAAATGAAGATCTCGATGAGTAGAAGAAGTTTCCTGAATGATACTTTGAGAGAGGATGCCGTTTCAGCAGTGTTTCGGCGCACATAATTTTCTCTCTCTGCTTTCTCCATTTTCGTTCTGCAGCTCTTTCTCTCTCTTCTGGTTTGTTTCTACGTGAAAATGAAGAAGATGGAGAATTGCTGATTAAATGAATCAGCAAATGACTTGGACAAGTGGCACTTCCTCATTAGTCCAAAATTCTAATTTTCGCATATAAAATCCAATTTGGCAGAATTTTCATTAAACTTTGAAAATTCATATCTAATTGTGTAGATATCCAATTGGAGTGATTCTAAAGGCTAGGAGACCTTTATTGAGTCTAGTTTTAATGAAAAATATAACCTTTGGTCAATTGGGAGCTCCCTCTTCCCAGAATTTTAATCTTTGAATGCTGTCCCAGAAAATAATTAATTTCGCTGGGCTAACTTCAAAAATTCATTTATCTTTGTGTACAACTCCAAATGACTTATATGACCTATCAAATTAAAGCTTGATAAGTCTAATTTCATTCTGGAAAGTTTCATAACTTTTTACCATCATTTACCCATCAAAAAAGGTCACACAATCACCACTGCCACACCGGGAATTTCACCGGTGGCAAAATTACTTTGTGTTCCACTTTACTATATTGTGTGCGACTTCCAATCACTTCATTTTGTTATTCCCCGAGCTCTTTAGCTCACCAATATAATTTCTTTTAATATCCAATGATATAAATGAATTTTGGGGAATTTAAACATACCTCATAGGGACATTTGCTAAACCAGGGTCTAGCAGTCCACTTGATATAGGCTTAATCTTATGCCTTTAGTCCCAAAATTTGGGATATTACACTTATGTTATTGGTACTTATTTTCTATTATATTTGTTTATAATTCAGGAATGAAAGTGAGGATATCAAGAAAATCGTTAAGCATGTTTATAAAATATTGGACAAGAAAGACTTGTTTATTGCTAACCATCCTGTTGGAGTAGACTCTCGTCTGCAAGATTTGATTAAAATATCAAAAAGCCATTCAATTAATGATGTTCTCCTGCTAGGGATATGGGGGCATGGGAAAAAAAACTATAGCCAAAGCCATCTATAATGAAATTTGGCTGAACATTTGAAAGCATAAGTTTTCTTTCAAATATTAAGGAAGTTTGGGGGCAAGATAATGGTCCAATTAACTTGCAACAACAGCTTCTTTAAAAAATCTGTAAAACAACAATGAAGGTAATAGATAGTATTGATTCAGGAAAAATCAAATTAAAGGAATCTCTTTGCCGTAAGAGAGCACTTGTTGTACTTGATGATGTGAATGAGGACAAGCAACTAAATGCTTTATTTGGAAGTCGTGATTGGTTTGGTCCAGGAAGCAAAATAATAATCACAACTAGAGATAAGCATATGCTCAAACTTCTTAAAGTGGATCATATATACCCAATAAAGAGCATGGATGAAAGGGAATCTATTGAGCTTTTCAGTTGGCATGCATTTAAGCAACCAAGACTTAAAGAGGGATTCATTGACCTTTCTAGAAATATAGTTGCTTATTGTGGAGGACTACCACTAGCCCTTGAAATCCTGGGTTCCTATTTATTTGATAGGGAAGAGAAGAGTGGAGAAGTGTAGTGGACAAACTAAAAAGAATCCCCAATGATGATATACAAGAGAAGTTAAAAATAAGTTTTGATGGTTTAGGTGATGATATGGTGAAAGAAATCTTCCTTGATATATCTTGCTTCTTTATTGGAATGGATAGAAGTGATGTGACTCAAATGTTGGATGCCAGTGGACTTTTTCCAGACATTGGAATAAGCATCTTTATTGAGCGGAGCCTTGTGACGGTTGATGAGAAGAACAAGCTTGGCATGCATGATTTGCTACGAGATATGGGGAGGGAGATAATCCAAAAACAATCACCAAAAGAAGTTGGAAAGCGTAGTAGGTTATGGTTTCACAAAGATGTGATTGATGTATTATCAAAACATACTGTAAGGATTTTCCTATCCTATATTTATCACTCTTTCTAAGAAGTAAAAATGGCATAGGCGGCCAATTAAATATAATGTGAATAAATTGGGCAAGTGGGTATATTTGTAGTTACTTTTACTCATGGACAAAAATTATGCATTTTTAAAAGTAACTTGCTTGTGACATAGGTTTTTCTTCCAGAAAATGAATAACAGAACTGCAAACTTTAAATTTTATATGCTATTTAATTGCAGGGTACAGAATTAGTCGAGGGCCTTGCTTTGAATTTGTCATAAATAGATAAAGATTGTTTTCCTACCAAAGCATTTAAGAAGATGAAGGCGCTCAGATTGCTCTGCCTCGGTAATGTGGAGCTTGAAGGAGACTATAAATACATTAGTAGAGATCTGATATTGATATGGCTTTATTGGCTTGGCTTTCCTTTGAAATACATCCCTGCCAACTTCTATCAAAAAAATTTAGTTGCTATCGTGTTGAAGTATAGTAGTCTCAGGCTGGTTTGGAGGGAGCCCCAGGTATGTGGCTTCCAGAATAAAGTTTATTTATTATTAGATTATGTTTCTTGGTGTCAAAAATAAAGTTTATTTATTATTAGATTTTGTTTTCCTTCATAACTTATAGATTATAGATTGGTATTTATTTTAGACTTTTCTAATAACAGCTCCTAGATGAAGCTTCCCTCGTTACTATTCTTAAATATAGCTCTTTTTAATATTATGTGCTATAATGCTACAAAAAATGAATTTTTTTTTGCCTGCTACAAAAAAAGAAGTTTATTACCCACTGACAGAATTTTCCATTGCTAACTCCAGATGGACTTTCTAACATTCTATTGCAAATTTATTTTTTTTAATTTAATAATTATAGAATGC
This sequence comes from Albizia julibrissin, assembly GCA_037074505.1. Taxonomy (NCBI): domain Eukaryota; kingdom Viridiplantae; phylum Streptophyta; class Magnoliopsida; order Fabales; family Fabaceae; genus Albizia; species Albizia julibrissin. Next base: position 14,251,009 of record CM073481.1, on the reverse strand, counting down.
CACGCCTCAGGCAGGGTAAAGCCTTGCCTGTTGAGATGTGAAAAGGGCGTGCGCATGAGTGTATGATATTTCAATTTAAAAAATACATAAATATATTATTTTTTATTATAAAAACACATTTTACTCTAATGCTAACTTTATGAGACTTGCCAAGCATTGAAATTGTGTTCAAGCTTTTGAATGCCTTAACCCATATTTTTACTCTAATGCTAGGCTTTAGAATTAGCCTTTAACAGTAATACTCAAATTCATGATAGATACTTTCAAACTTTCATTGTTGTTGATTCACTTTATTTTATGAGTTTCTTCCCTAATTTTCCTTGGAATGTTGTTTTCTTATAGGTACTGGAGAGGCTAAAAATCCTCAATTGTAGTCACTTCTCCTCCTGGATACAGACTCCTGACTCTTCAAAATTACCAAATCTTGAAAAGTTGATTCTCAAAAATTGTCCAAATTTGTCCATGGTACATTCAACCATCGGGAATGCCAATAAACTCCTTCTAGTAAACTTGAAGGATTGTATTAGCCTTCGTACTCTCCCATGAAATATTTTTACTTTAAAATCACTAAAAACTCTTATTTTATCCGGTTGTGTAAGGATTGAGGAATTAGAAGAAGATATAGAGCAAATGGATTCCTTAACAACTTTGATTGCTGATGACACTGCAATAACACGAGTGCCCTTATCTTTAGTGAAGCTAAGAAGTGTTGGATATGTATCGCTTTGTGGCTACAGGGGATTATCACGTGATGTGTTTCCTTCTCTCATTTGGTCAAGAATGTCCCCAACAAATAATCTTTTATCTCTCATTCCAACACATGTGGGCATGCCAATTTCCTCGAATATATTAAATAGCAATATCCCAAGTTCTTCATCTATTTGTAATAACCTGGGAAAGCCACAAAGCCTTTTGTTGGAAATCATATCAGAGAATGACCCTGAAGTAATTCGAGGTGCTGCAAAACTTTGTGAGTCCTTTCATGCTAGAGTCTGTACGGAGATGGCAACAATGCCAAATACTTCAAGAACCTTGGAGATTGAATCTATGTTATCTGGTCATCATAGTCAAGTTCACATCTCAAGCTCAGAAAATTATTTGAGGCATCTTCTAATTCAAATTGGAAAGAATGACCAAGTCACTACCACTCTTCTTGAGAATATCTCACAGGTTCTCTTTTTAATTCATTTTTTTATTAAAAAAAATAAGAGAAAGTCATTACTAATATACGCAATTTTTTAATAAAGTTGCAAATGACTTTTCTGCTAGTTCAATTATATAGTTGAATATGTTGCTGCTTGTGTTATTAAGCAGGGGTTGACTCACAGGAATTGTGGTGATGATTGTGCTCTTCCTGGTGACAACTATCCATATTGGCAAAATTTCAAGGGTGAAAGAGCTTCTGTGAAATTTGAAGTACCTCAAATTAGTGGTTGTAATTTGAAAGGGATGATTATTTGTTGTGTTTATTTCCCTTTAAATGATTTGGGTAACGAGGCATGTGCCTATGGTGTTAGCGTAATGATCATAAATTATACAAAGACAACCACTTTTTACTACAAGCAAGATTCACTGAGTTCATTTGGAGAAGCAGAGTGGAAGGAAATAATATCAAATCTAGATACAGATGACCAAGTGGAGGTGATTGCAATTTTTGGTAATGGATTCACTGTGAAAAGGACAGGAGTCTATTTGAAATATTACGAGTCATTTGATAAATAGATGGAGCATCTTCTATCACCAAGTATTGTTAGCTTCTTAAAACTATCTTATTTTGCACCAATTTTATAAGTTCAATTTGATTATTAAGTTTTAGCTTCAAGGGGGAAAGAGTTTGTACATTATCATTAAATTTAGTTATCTTATTCCTTAGAAAGATTTTAAGGTTGACAGTTTTGACTTCTCTGTTCTTGTAGGTAGAGGAATTGACAAGAAACCCATGCAGACTTATGTTAGAAGGAGGAAACGACAGATTACTTAATATTTCTTTAATAGTTTTACTTAATTACCCATTTTGCTGTTGCTTAATTTGAATTATTATTTGAGATTTTAGGTTCCTGTTAGGGTATCCAAATGTCCAGTTTGTTACTCTCTCCTATCATATATATATATATATATATATATATATATATATATATATATATATAAGCTATATATAAGCTACAAACAGTTGAATTGTGCAAATAAAAAGTTGGTTAAAATTAGTAAAGGAAAATATGTAAGAAATATATATATTTTTTTCCAATATAGCCTTGTTTATTAGAGGATGATAGGATAATAGCATAGAGGCTGACTGTGAGGCCACAAGAGCAATACGTGCGGATGAAGAGGGCGAGAACTAAAAAGTGAGAGAGTAATGCCTTTTATAACTGAAGTTAAACCTTGAGGGTGTAAAAGTCTTTTGCAAGTTATATATTAGATAATATCATATTATAATACATTTAAGAAATATTATCAGACCATGAGGTAAATAAAAAAGTTTAGCACGTTTGTCTAGAAAATGCCGAAGGCTTGGTTTGTTTGCCAAATAGGCAGTATAATCTAAACCAACTTTCACCTGTAAATAGCTCCTTAGATACAAAATTATGCTTCCTGAAAGTTCAAAAAAATAAAAAAACTATAAACAACTTCAGCAATTGCTTGCTTAAGTACATTTCAACTAAAAAATTTGAAAGATTCATTACCACCCAATTATTTCCCACTATATACATAAATCACTTTAAAAATCCAAACAAAATGTTCATTTATAGAAGGGATAACTATTCTCTCACCCGGACAGTCACAATGCTTGAAACTGGGCTTCTTTGTCCTTATCGAACTAGAAGTACATTCTTTATTTTCTTCTTCCTCTTCTTTTTTTAATTTTTTTTTAAATTTTTTACAGCATTCCCCGTTCTTTATCACGGCACCAATGAGACTTGCAGAAGAAATGCTATCTTGAAATGATGAATAGATAGTGTAGAAGACCATCGCTCTTAAGCTTCAAGCAAAACTTGAATCACATTAATGCTAGAGACGATTCTTCATTTTCAAAAGCTAGCAAATTATGATAATCGTCTCCACGAAGACATTAAAATAGCCCCCCACCATCACTCCATTACTGTTTTTTGTTTTCTGCTATTAAATGCATACATGCACATAAACATGTCAATGTCACACTCCAGCTTGAAACTTCATCCAAGTATGACAGGTGGTGCTGCCCCTAGGACAATTCGCTGTTGACATCACTCTATCCCTTTTCCATCAGCACAAGAAATGATACGCAATACTTTCTAATTACTCTTTTGAAGCATTTAGTATATAAACCTCTTAAGAAAACGCGCACACATACATACACATACAAAATATAGTGTCTATTATTTCACACATAAAATTCCAAAGCATCTATTAAGTCACTTGACAGCGATATATGGTGAATCTGAATCATCATGTGCACATTAAGGAAATTAGTGTACTAGAAAGTGAGAAAATTGCATTATAGCACTTATTTCCTTAAGATGCATCTCAGAATATAATTCTACTTGACACGTGTGTGTGTGAGTGTGTGTGAGAAGTGTTCAAGAAATATAAGTATGAAATATGATACGGTAGTAGAAACGTTCACGACTGAGTAGAGATTTCGCTGAATCCTCCAACTTAGATGGTAAGGGAACTAATGAAATTTTCAGTCCAAGCAGCGGAAATGCTTGAAGAAGAAAGAGATCTTGGGTTATTTGTTGCTCGCTGATGCAAAAACACATGCCAAACATATATATATGGTTACAATTGCGCTTAACAGAATAATCACAGCAAGAAGTATCATATTACTATAACTCATCTACAATCACAAATTCTTGATCTTCATCACCATAAGTGGTCCAACACCATAATAAATAAAGAATCTCGATTAAACAAGAATTGATTATACTGTCAACTGATGATGTAAGAATTCTTTTAAGACTGGGAAAATAGCAAGAATAGAGGCTTACTGGAGTCTTGTTTGTTCCTTCTTCCATAGTCACTCCTCTTTGAAATTGTTAATGTAGCTAGGGCTTCCTAATATGATAATGGGCCTATTTAGCCCAAGCCCTCTTACTTGTATATATATACATCCTTATGCATATGAATGAATATAGATTGGAATCATATTTGCTCTCATGGTATCAAAGCTAGGGTACTTCTAGAGCTTATTTTCTGTAGTTTTTTCCCAAGTTCCCGTCTGTTTTTATTTTCCATCCGTTCGTCTGCAGCCAGTCACAGTGCAGAGAGAGAGGGAGAGATTGCGTTCTGTCACGTTTTTTCTTTGAGGACACGCGCCTGCTCAGTGGGTTCTCCATCACCAGACCGGCCAAACCCAGGTGGTCCGGTCGTTTTCCGGCGGCGCGTGGACTACACGCGCCACACGAACAGTGTCACTTCTCCGGCGCGTGACGGCGCGTGCGTCGACGTTTTTGGCAGCGTGTTCTTCGTCGGTGATCGACTGATCTTCTGCAACTTTCCTTGGTGGTGTTTGTGTTGTGGGTTCAAGTCCTGCACTTCTCTTAGCCATGTGTTGGTGTATTCTGCACTGTTTCAGCCACCTATTCTGCATTGTTTCAGCCACTATTCTGGTTTGTCATGCACTACCTGTTCCTTGACTAATTTGTTTTTCATTCGGTGCCTGTGGTAATTTATGGACACTCCTGGATTTTTTTTTTGGTGGCTGAATTCTGCTGTTCTTTATGCTGGAATTTGTGACTTAGCTATTTGGGTGACATTTGCTGTTTGCTGTTTTTTGACCTGCTGTTGCTGGAAGTCTCTTTTCCAGATTGTTATTAGTTGGATATTTGGGTATTGTGATAGTACGTGGCTTCTTATTCTTCGTAATTTCGGTGCTATCACTTCTGTGTGCTTGTTCTTTCTTCATGGCAGATTCTAAGCTAAGTATGACTGCTGAATTTGTCCCAGTTTCTAATAAAATTACTGATCATAAATTAAACTGGACCAATTATTTGGATTGGAGTAAGACTGTTCGGATGTATTTGCTGAGTATTGAAAAGGAAGGTCATTTGATTGAACCACCTCCTCAAGATGATCCTAAACTGGTATGGGCTAGAGCTGATGCTCGTCTTTTCTTACAAATTCAGAATTCTATTGATAGTGACATTCTTCCCTCTGTTAGTCATTGTCATACAGTCAAAGCACTTATGGATTATCTAGAATTTTTGTACTCTGGGAAAGGGAATATAACTCGAATACACGATGTTTGTAAAGGTTTTTATCGTGCTGAGCAACAAGGCCGCCCCTTAAAGAATTTCTTCATGGATTTTAAACGAATGTATGAGGAGATGAAAATGTTAATGCCTCCCACATCTGATATTCAGAAACAAGTGGACAATATGGAAAAACAAGCGATTATTAGCTTCCTTACTGCTCTTGATCCAGTTTATGAGACAATTCGATCTCAGATTTTGTCTAGTTCTGAGTTGCCTTCGCTTTAGGATGTGTACTCTCGTGTTTTACGGGCTGATCACTTGTCTCAACCGGCTTCTAATCCTAATGCCAGTGCTCTAGCTAGTCGTGGTCCTATCAACCACAGGAACCAGGATGTCTCAAGCCAAGGAATGATTACTGTTAATCATGTCCCTATTGCTAACAGGAATCCAGGCCCCTCCAGACAAGGACACCATCAGGTTTTTTGCTACTATTGCAAGGAACCTGGTCATACTAAACGTCATTGTCAGAAGTTACAAAGTAAACTACAGCGCCATGGATCTGTTCATATGGCTCAACCCTCCACTATCTCTGACAATGTTCCATCAAATCCTACTGCACTTGCTACAGGTAATCTTGATTCAGGTCTTGCCACTTCTTCCTCGAAGTGGATGATTGATTCCAGTGCTACTGATCATATGACAGGTAACCGTCACTTATTCTCTGAATATACGCCTTATGCCAACCCTTCCTCCATAACAGTGGCCAATGGTTCCTACTCCCGTGTTCTTGGCACTGGCACTGTTCAACCTACCCCATCTATCTTTATGTCATCTGTCCTTAATGTTCCTGACCTTGTTTTTAATCTTTTGTCTCCTAGTCGACTTACTGGCCAATTAAACTGTTCTATCTCATTTTTTCCTGACCATTGTTTGATCTAGGATCTTACGACGAAGCGCCTTATTGGTAGGGGGTATGAATCTGGTGGCCATTACTTCCTTGATGATCGAGTGCCTCGTTCAGTTGCATGTTCTGGTGGTGTGTCTCCTTTTGATGTTCATTGTCGGTTAGGTCATTTATCTTTGTCTTCCTTGAAAGAGATGTATCCCCAGTTTTCTCATATGTCGTCTTTAGAGTGTGAGTCGTGTCAATTTGCTAAACATCACCGTGTTCACTTGTCACCTCGAGTCAATGCACGGGCTATGTCCCCTTTTTCATTAGTTCATTCTAACATTTGGGGTCCGTGTTCTGTTAAGTCTAAACCTGGCTTTCGGTATTTTGTTACTTTTGTTGATGATTTTTCTCGAACTACCTGGCTTTATTTAATGAAGAATCGTTCAGAGTTGTTCTCTCATTTTTGCAATTTTTGTGCTGAAATACAAACTCAATTTGGTGTCTCTGTGAAAATCTTACGGAGTGATAATGCTAAGGAATACTTTTCTGCGCCATTTCAAAATTATATGCTACAACATGGCATGATTCATCAGTCCTCATGTGCAGATACACCAGCTCAAAATGGTGTTGCAGAACGAAAAAATCGGCACTTATTAGAAGTTGCACGGGCTTTAATGTTCCAAATGCAAGTCCCTAAATCTTTCTGGGCTGATGCTATTTCCACTGCGTGCTTTCTTATTAATCGTATGCCCTCACCTGTTTTGAGTGGAGATACACCGTATACAACTCTGTTTCCTTCCAATCCATTATTCCCTGTTGATCCTAAAATTTTTGGTTGTGTTTGCTTTGTTCGGGATGTTCGTCCCACCGTTACAAAACTTGATCCAAAATCTCTTAAGTGTGTCTTTCTTGGGTATTCCAGGGTTCAGAGAGGTTATCATTGTTATTCTCCCACTCTTCGTCGCTATCTTGTGTCTATTGATGTCACATTCCATGAGTCCACTCCATTCTTTCCGGTCCAACCACGATCCACTGACACTTCTGAAAGTCTTGATGATGTCTTAGTGTATGCAGTTCACGTACCACCAGGACACGCATCTGGTCCGCCACTTGTGTCACCACCTCTTACTCATGTTTATCACAGACGTACCAAGGATAGCAATGTGGTCGACCATGTTCATACCTTGCCAGTGCCTGCTTCGGCGTCTGATCCAGACCTTGCCCTTCCTGTCTCGACTGTAGATGCAGTGCCTGCTTCTTCTACTACTCCCGATACCCCTGATCCTGACTCAGTCTCAATGCCAGCTACCTCTAACTCCTCTGATAATTTGCCCATTGCCTTACGTAAAGGTAAGCGTACTTGTACCTATCCTATCTCGTCTTGTGTTTCCTATAACCATCTGTCTCCTTCCTCCTCTTCCTTCATTGCCTCCTTAGACTCCCTCACCATTCCCACTACCCTTCACCAAGCCTTAGCTCATCCTGGTTGGGGTGTTGCAATGGAAGAAGAATTGATGGCTCTTGATATGGCTGGTACCTGGAATCTTGTTGATCTACCTCCAGGCAAGAAGGCTATTGGGTGTAAGTGGGTGTTCACTATTAAAACGAAAGCTGATGGGACTTTAGAACGCTTGAAAGCTCGACTGGTTGCCAAGGGTTATGCTCAGATTTATGGTATCGACTATTCAGAAACCTTCTCCCCTGTGGCAAAACTATCTTTTGTCCGCCTCTTTATCTCTATGGCGGCCACGTATGGTTGGGATCTCCATCAATTGGATGTAAAAAATGCATTCTTACATGGTGACTTGCTTGAGGAAGTTTACATGGAGCAACCACCTGGTTTCGTTGCTCAGGGGGAGCAAGGGAGGGTATGCCATCTTAAGATGTCCTTGTATGGTTTGAAACAAAGCCCTCGTGCTTGGTTTGATAGGTTTAGCTGTGTAGTTAAAATGTTTGGTCTAAATCAGAGTAAGTGTGATCACTCTGTGTTTTATCAACAGACAGATGCTGGCATGATTCTCCTAGTAGTATATGTTGATGACATTATTATTACGGGTAGCAATACTATGGGAATTTCATCACTCAAGGACTTTCTTAATTCTCACTTTCAAACGAAGGATTTGGGTTCATTGAAGTACTTTCTTGGAATTGAGGTTATGAGAAGTAAGAAGGGTATTCTCTTAACACAAAGAAAATATGTTCTTGATCTACTAAAACAAACTGGCAAACTTGGAGCAGCACCAAGCAGTGTTCCCATGATTCCGAATCCTTTTCTGGATATTGATGATAGCATACCATTTGACGAGCTACCTGAGAATGTAAGGAAAAAGGTTGATCCTGAAAAGATCAAGCCGTTTGCGTATCCTGAAAGATACCGAAGACTGATCGGGAAGTTGAACTACCTCACAGTAACTCGTCCTGATGTGACCTTTCCTGTTAGTGTACTCAGCCAATTCATGACAAGACCAACTGTTGCTCAATGGGAAGCGTTGGAACATGTCTTACATTACTTGAAGGACTCACCTGGCCGTGGTATACTCTACACAAATCATGGCCATAACAAAATTGAGTGTTACTGTGATGCAGATTTTGCAGGCTCAAAGACTACCAGGAGATCCACTACAGGGTATTGTGTATTTGTGGGTGGGAATTTAGTATCTTGGAAGAGCAAGAAGCAGAATGTAGCCTCTCGATCTAGTGCAGAAGCTGAGTATAGAGCTATGGCTCAGTCAGTACAAGAGATTGTGTGGATTCATCAATTAATAAAGGAAGTTGGTCTCACTACATCATTGCCTGCGAAATTATGGTGTGATAATAAGGCTTCGTTGCACATAGCCTCCAACTCTGTCTTTCATGAACGTACAAAACACATTGAGATTGATTGTCACTTTGTACGCGATAAAATCAAAGAGAATTTTATATCCACAGGGCATGTGAAGTCTAGTGACCAATTGGGTGATCTCTTGACTAAGGCACTAAATGGGGTTCGGGTTGACTATCTTTGTAACAAGTTGGGTTTAATTAACATTTATGCTCCAACTTGAGGGGGAGTGTTAATGTAGCTAGGGCTTCCTAATATGATAATGGGCCTATTTAGCCCAAGCCCTCTTACTTGTATATATATACATCCTTATGCATATGAATGAATATAGATTGGAATCATATTTGCTCTCAGAAACCATGAGGGAACTTTTCTAGCAGAATTCCCCTACATGTTGGGTCAAAAAACCAAAATGCTCATTAAATTCAGAGTCATAAAAAGAAGAAAAACCAATATGGATAGTATATTTACCTCACTATTGTCTACACCCACTCCAACACTAAAAATTCTTCAACCCTAAAATTGTCAAACATCACCACTCCATTTTTTTTTTTTTTTTTTTGGGGTTGAAATGAAAGTTTACGAGTACAGCAACTTCTTTTTCACTTAACTTAACCGAAAGAGCAGAAGTCCTATTCAAAGTGTAGATTCAAGTTCAATAATGTCCCTCCTCTCTTCCACGTGGCATTCTGAAAAGTGAGTTACATGCAAAGTGAATTATTCGAGTGCATGTTCGTTGTGAGGAATAGAGTCCCCCCACATGGTCACGTGTTTGAATGACATTGTAAGAATGAGTGAAAAATGAAACGAGCTAGTTTAGGTGAGTGAGTTGATGGGCCATGGATTTGGATCAATGGGTCAAGGGTATGGGTCACTTAAACAAGGTCCTATGACTTCAACAACTATTTCTAGACAAGTAGGCACCAGTATAATTATCATAAACTGTATAACACAGATTAATTACTTCACTTGCAAAGAAAATGAGTGAGAAGGAGAGGTATGATACCAGGGATGGAAGTGGATTAGAGTCCATTGACAGAAATCAAGGATGTGCAATTTTTTACTTTCAACCTGTCATCACTTATAAAGTGAAGAATCCTTCAAAGAAAGAAACAACACAAAATACCTTAAGTAGAAGTGAATTCTATATTATGATAACCCTATTTGACAAAAATTTCAAACCTTGTGGTACATTATTCAGTGATGCTCAGCCCAGATACTTTATTAGTTTCTCTACCATATACCAGATAGATTGCAGTCTTTTTTACAACATATTTGTGTAAAAAATCCACTATAAAATCCACCTCATTTCCAGGCTCCAAATTAGATATTATATTCTGCCACTTTTCATCAGCAGCAGTTGTTGTAGCATCTCGTTTGTAGAACTCCATGGTAGCCTTTGTAAAATTCTTTATCATGATGCCAATAGGATTTAAAGATGTTGTGCAATCTTTAGGAGATGAATAGATAATGTAGATGACCATTCCATTCAAGCAACGACCAACAACTTGAGGAACTTTAAATGACACTGAGGATCTATCATTTTCAAAAACCAGACAATCAGGATAATTGTCTCCGGGAAGAGAATAATCAAGCCCTCCATTAGTCGATCCCTATTCCATGATCACAAGAAATTAAAAAAGAAACACCCAGTTTACTTGAGAACAAAAGAAATTTAATAGCCAAATCTGCTGTCATCTCTGAACCTTTATATCATCATGCTCATGCTAATTAGGAATACATATATACAAGGCTCTCATCAAATGGTGTTTGGGGAAGGTCACATAGTAGCAATCTAACCATTGCACCGAAACTCACCCTCTTATTTAAAAATATCAAAGTTTAAGTACATTTTTCTAGCACTTGGTAAGCATGCAGCAAAAGCACTATGCACCCACAACTTGTAGTGATGTGATCATATGAATGATAGAGAAACTAGATGGGATGTATAGTGGTTAACAAATGAGAAGAATATTTGTATCATTCAAAATATAATGCTTTTTGTTTCACGTCTAAAATTTTGAAAACATTTGTTATTTTCACTTTATAAATATAGAAATCAGTGTATCTGACAGTATAATTTAATAATTTATTATTGTAAAGGTAAGCATATACTGCTGGTAATAATCTGTAAGTACTAGTACTCTGAATAACCATTATTGTTAATCAGCTATTAAAGTATTATAAGATGACAATGGGTAATGTAAGTACTAAAGATAAGTTACGAAATTGTGCATTACAATACTTAATTTCTCAATATGCACTATAGTATTTTCTTGAAATATATATGAGAAATGTGTTCTCTTAATTAAAAATATTAGGCATGCAATGGCAACAACAACTACAATAATGCTTAGAAAGACTTGAGATATGTAGAAAACCTCCGAGATACTCTTCAAAAGTGTATCAATAACTTTGTTGAATCCTCCCACATGGATGGTAAGGGAACTCGTGAAACTTTCAGCCCTTCCATTGTGAACTCGGTCATAGAAACCAATTAGTGCTGGACTTTTTGCCCGTGAGATTTTGATTGTGCTTTGTCCTGTCTCCAAATTTCCACTGTTTTGTTTAGGCAAGCTATGAAAAAAGATTGTGCAATAAAAATGGCATGCTTGCAAATGCTTGATTGAGAAACCTTCGACTATTTGTTGGAGATGTCCAAGACCATATGAGAGGTGAAAATAAACCATCCGGTAATGCTTCATAGCCACATAATGATACATATTTGATGCTTCTTGATCTCACTAGTGAACGAGGCACATCTGTTATAGCAGTTTCATTTGCCAATAGAGTTGTCAAAGATTCCATTTGCTCAAAACTTCCTTCTAATTTGTCAATCTTTGAACAACCAGAAAGATTGAGAGTTTTCAATGATTTCACATTATATAAACTTCTTGGCAAATCAGTGAGATCTTTACAATTCTTCAAATTCAACAAAATAAGGTATTTTAGATCACCAATGGATTGATGAATGGAAGACAAACGTGGACAATCTTTAAGTATTATTAGCCTTTCAAGATTTGGCAACTTCAAAAAGTCAGGTGTTTGCCACAAGTTATAGGACTGACTTAAATTGAGAATTTTCAACCCCACCAACAACTGGAAGGAAGAAAATTTATTAGATAAAGTTTAAAAGTAACTGGAAAAATAGTATTGGTTGCAACAGAAACAATTATTATCAATAACTTTGAATTCTAGAAGATCAGTTAAAAATACCTGGCCCTTCTCCAACACGTGGGTGAGATGACTGTATTTTAAGTCCATAGCAATTACGTTTTCCAGATGAAATTCTCAGGCATGCAACTTAAAGGATACCCATGCCAGCAAAGCCACCGCAACTCTTTTGAGAGATATTCATAGTTCCCATCAAGTTTTACATGGCCAAGTTGAATGAATCAAAGTCTCGTCATCATCTTAAAAGCAATTGCATCAAAGGACAGAGTTTTGGTTTTCGACAAATTCAAAGCCAGACCCTTAACAATTCTTGTTCCCTATGAAACATGAGCAGGAAAAAATGAAAAGACAACATTGCTCATTAGATTATTGCTTTGAGCAATATAATAATGGATTGAAATCAATATTTGACAGCCATAATGAATGCATAATGCATATTGACCAAACGAACTTTAATGCTTTAATAGGAAACAATAAATTATTGAGAAGGTTCTTACCATATGATGTGTTAACACTTCAACCACATCTTTATGAGACCACAACCCGGTACGATTTTCAGGCTCATCTGGTGACATTTCACGAACGATTTCTCTCCCCATGTCACACAGCAAACCATGCATATCAAGCTTGTTATTTTTGTCAACTTTTACGAGGCTCAACTCTATGAGTCGAGTGATTCCAATTTCTGCATGTAGTCCACAGCCACTGATATCTGCGTGGTATAATTTCTATCCCTTCCAATAAAAAAACAACATATATCCAAGAATATTTCTTTCTCCTCATCATTACTCAAACCATCATAGCTTATGTTTAGTTTTTTATGTATTTGGTCATCTGGAAGTGCTTTAAGCCTATCTAAAACACTTTCCCAGGCTTTTACTGGCCTGTCAAACAAATAAGAGCCAAGGATTTCAAGAGCTAGTGGTAGACCTTTAGAGTAAGCAATGACCCTTCTTGAGAGTTCATTGAAATCTTCTACTGGGCTTGATTGCTTAAATGCATGCCAGCTAAAGAGCTCAAGAGATTCATTATCATCCATTTCTTTCATACTATATACATTATCAGCTTGAAGAATCTTAAGTACATGCTCATCTCTAGTAGTAATGATTATTTTACTGCCTGGACCAAACCATTCACGAATTCCACACTGTTAGAAGATATTATGCATTTATTAGGATGATTAGGAAATATTATGTATTTATTAGGATCATAAGAAATCAAGGATTAGATGATTAGGATCAATTGTCTTAATAAGCCCATTTAATTCTAAGGGCTCTTACTCATGTATAAATACCCCATATGCATATGAATCAATACACAACTTTCTGAGTGCATATACGTTCCACATGGTATCAGAGCGTTAGAGTTTCTGTCCGGAGAGTTCCTTTTTTTTTCTGGCGACGGTCCATTGTCGTGAGAGAGAGAGAGAGAGAACGTGCGTCACTGTTCCAAACATTTTCTCGGAACACGCGCTAGCATTCCGTGCTCAGGAGGTGCCGATCGACCGAACCCCACCGACGGCGTCTTGTTTCGACGACGCGTCGCATCTCACGCGCCTCCCTGGTGTCCGCCGGAGAACTAACGCGCCGGCGCGTGCGGCCATTTTCCGGTGATTCTTCCGCCGCCGGTTGCTGCGTTCTGGTCGACTCAGTACCCCCGTTCTTCCCCTGGTGGTCTCGTGCAGTGGGTATACCAATTTTGGCCTTTGGTGGTTGAGTTTGCTCTCTATAATTCTGTTTTTTTGTGGTTTGTGGGCTTCATTGTGTGTGCCACCTCTGGGTTTCTGCTTCTATTTGCGTGGTAGTCACGTGTTTGGTGTGTTATAAGTCACGTTTTTTTGGCATTTGGATCTGTTTTTGGAGTTGTTCGCAATTTTGGGACTGTTGTGGCTCTGATTGGTTGATTATCTCCTTGGTTGAGGTTCGTATTCTGTCAGTTTTTTTTTTGTCACATTATATATCTATGGCTGATTCTAAGGCTAATGTCACTGAAATTGTTCCGGTGCATAACAAAATCACTGATCATAAGTTAAGTTGGACTAATTATATGGATTGGAGCAAAACTGTCCGTATGTACTTGCTTAGCATTGAGAAGGAAGGACATCTAACTGATGCTCCTCCCATGAATGATCCTAAGATGGCTTGGGCCAGGGCTGATGCCAGTTTATTCTTGCAAATCCAAAATTCTATCGAGAGTGATATACTTCCTTCTGTGAGCCACTGTAATACTGTTAAAGAACTCATGGGCTACCTAGAATTTCTCTATTCTGGGAAAGGAAATATTACCCCTATTCACGATGTTTGCAAGGGGTTTTATCGTGCTAAACAGCAAGGCCGTCCCTTAAAGAATTTTTATATGGATTTTAAGATGTATGAAGAGTTAAAAATGTTGATGCCACCTACCACTGACCTTCAGGCGCAGATTGACAATATGGAAAAACAGGAAATTATCAGTTTCCTAACTGCGCTTGATCCGACCTATGAGACAGTTCGTTCCCAGATTTTGTCGAGTTCTGAACTTACATCGCTTCAGGATGTGTATTCACGTGTCCTCCGTGCAGATAGTCTCTCCCACTCAACTTCTAGTCCTACTGCTAGTGCTTTAGCTGGCCGTGGCCCCAATGATAACCGCATCCAGAGCTTCTCGAGTCCCGGAAGTAATACATCATCTTCTGTCGATACAAGGAACCAAAGTCTTCTACGTCAGGGCAACAATCCTTCGAATCCTAGCCTTATTGTCTGCTACTATTGCAAGGAACCAGGGCATACCAAACGTTACTGTCGTAAGCTGCAAAATAAGCTGCAACGTGGTGGTGCTGCTCACATGGCTCAATCCTCTGATTCTCCTCATATGGCTCCATCCTCTGCTGCCTCTCCCACACCGGCTGCACTTGCTACAGGTAACTTTGATTCATGCCTGGCTACTGCTTCGTCTAAGTGGATCATAGATTCCGGTGCCACTGATCACATGACAGGTAACCATCATTTGTTTTCTACATATGCACCTTACGCTAACCCCACCTTGATAACAATCGTCAGTGGTTCCTCCTCTCGTGTCCTTGGATCTGGCACTGCTACCCCTACATCTTCTGTTTCCTTGTCCTCCGTCCTTAATGTGCCTGATCTTGCATTTAATCTTCTATCTCCTAGTAAACTTACTCGCCAAATGAACTGTTTTATCTCACTTTTCCCTGATCACTGTTTGATCCAGGATCTTACGACGAAGCGGATTATTGGTAGGGGCTATGAAGCAGGCGGTCATTACTTTCTTGCTAATACGGTGCCGCGTTCTGTTGCTTGTTCTGGTGGTTCATCCCTCTTTGATGTTCACTGTCGTCTTGGTCATATGTCGTTGTCTTCATTAAAGAAATTGTATCCTCAGTTTCATCATGTGTCGTCCTTAGAGTGTGAGTTGTGTCAGTTTGCTAAACATCACTGTGTTCATCTGACACCTCGCGTCAATAAACGGGCTGCGTCCCCTTTTGATTTAGTTCATTCCGATGTTTGGGGTCCGTGTCCTATCGTGTCCATGTCTGGTTTTAGGTATTTTGTTACGTTTGTTGATGATTTTTCTCGAACTACCTGGCTATACCTAATGAAAAGTCATTCTGAGTTGTTTTCTCACTTTTCCAATTTTTGTGCTGAGATCAAAAATCAATTTAGTACCTCTGTGAAAACATTGAGGAGTGATAACGCTAAAGAGTATTTTTCCGCCCAGTTTCATGACTATATGCTTACCCATGGCATGATTCATCAGTCCTCTTGTGCCGATAACCCCACCCAAAACGGTGTTGCCGAAAGAAAGAACCGACACTTATTAGAAGTTGCTCGGGCCTTGATGTTTCAAATGCACATTCCAAAACCATTTTGGGCCGATGCTATGTCCACGGCTTGCTTTCTTATCAATCGTATGCCAACTCTTGTCCTTCGTGGTGATATTCCATACACTACCCTGTTTCCTTCTAAACCCCTGTTTCCTATTGACGCAAAATTATTTGGCTGCGTTTGTTTTGTTCGAGATGTCCGCCCTACAGTTACCAAACTTGATCCAAAATCTCTCAAGTGTGTTTTCCATGGCTACTCTAGAGTTCAAAAAGGTTATAGATGTTATTCTCCCAGCCTTCGGCGCTATCTTGTCTCTACAGATGTTACCTTTCATGAGTCCACCCCATTCTTCCATGTACCTGCTACGCCCCCTTCCTTAGCCACCCCTACTGGTCTTGATGACGTATTGGTCTATGAGGTATGTTTACCACCTGTGCAAGCAACTGTGCCGGCTCCGGGAAAACCTCCCATCCATCATGTTTATCGGAAGCGTTCCAAGGAAAGTAATGTTGCCGCTCCTGTTCATGACCCACCAATGGTGCCCGCTTTGGCGTCTGATCCTGATTCAGTCCCTTTCACTCCTGCCTTTGTGCCAGATCAGCCCACCATCCCTGACACCTTTGATAATGACTTGCATATTGCCCTTCGTAAAGGTAAACGCTCTTGTGCCTATCCTATTTCCTCTTTTGTTTCCTATAATCAACTTTCTCCTACATCCTGTTCGTTCATAGCTTCTGTTGACTCCATTACCATCCCTACTACTCTCCACCAAGCCTTAGCCCATCCAGGTTGGCGTATTGCTATGAAGGAAGAAATGATGGCCCTTGATCAAGCAGGTACCTGGAATCTTGTTGATCTACCCTCGGGCAAGAAAGCTATTGGTTGCAAGTGGGTCTTCGCCATCAAAACCAAGGCCGATGGCACCTTAGAACGCTTGAAAGCACGGCTCGTTGCCAAGGGCTATGCTCAGACCTATGGTGTTGACTATTCTGAAACCTTCTCCCCTGTGGCCAAATTGTCCTCTGTCCATTTATTTATTTCACTGGCAGCTACTTATGGTTGGGAACTTCATCAGTTGGATGTCAAAAATGCCTTCTTGAATGGTGATCTTCTTGAAGAGGTTTACATAACCACCTGGCTTTGTTGCTCAGGGGGAGTGTGGGAAGGTATGTCACCTTAAGAAATCACTATATGGCTTAAAACAGAGTCCTCGTGCATGGTTTGACAGATTTAGCATGGTAGTTAAGGACTTTGGTCTAAATCAGAGTAAGTGTGATCATTCTGTGTTTTATCAGCAAACAGATGCTGGCTTGATCCTATTAGTGGTATATGTTGATGACATTGTTATTACGGGGAGCAACGCATCTGGAATCTCATCACTAAAAGCCTTCCTGAATTCTCATTTCCAAATGAAAGATTTGGATCAATTAAAATACTTTCTTGGGATTGAAGTTTTGAGAAACAAAAAAGGTATTCTTTTGACGCAGCGGAAATATGTTCTGGATTTGCTAAAGGAGACAGGAAAACTTGGGGCAACCCCAAGTAGCTTTCCCATGATTCCTAATCCTTTTTCGGAAATTGATGATAGCATACCATTTGATGAACTACCAGAAAATGTAAGAACCAAGGTTGATCCGGAGAAGATTAAGCCATTTGCCTACCCTGAGAGATACCGTAGATTGATTGGGAAGCTGAATTATCTCACGGTGACTCGTCCTGATGTTACATTCCCAGTGAGTATGCTTAGTCGATTCATGACAGCACCGACTGTGGCTCAGTGGGAAGCTTTGGAACATGTCTTATATTACTTGAAGGGATCACCTGGCCGTGGTATACTCTATACAGATCATGGTCACACTAAGATTGAATGTTTTTGTGATGCGGATCATGCTGGGTCAAAGTCTACCAGGAGATCCACTATAGGATATTGTGTGCTTGTGGGAGGAAATCTAGTGTCCTGGAGAAGCAAGAAGCAGAATGTGGTTTCAAACTCTAGTGCAGAAGCTGAGTATAGAGCCATGGCTCAGTCGGTACAGGAGACTGTGTGGATCCACCAGTTAATGAAGGAGGTTGGCCTTACCACATCATTACCTGCAAAATTGTGGTGTGATAACAAAGCTGCTTTGCATATAGCTTCCAATTCTGTGTTTCATGAACGAACAAAACACATTGAGATCGACTGTCATTTTGTACGCGATAAAATCAAGGAGAACTTCATTTCTACAGGACATGTGAGGTCTAGCGACCAATTGAGTGATTTTTTAACTAAGGCTCTAAATGGGACTCAGGTTGATTACCTTTGTAACAAGTTGGGCTTGATTAACATCTACGCTCCAACTTGAGGGGGAGTGTTAGAAGATATTATGCATTTATTAGGATGATTAGGAAATATTATGTATTTATTAGGATCACAAGAAATCAGGGATTAGATGATTAGGATCAATTGTCTTAATTAGCCCATTTAATTCTAAGGGCTCTTACTCATGTATAAATACTCCATATGCATATGAATCAATACACAACTTTCTGAGTGCATATACGTTCCACACACACAAAACATTGAGTTGGACCACATTGTTTACATCATCTAGTACAATAAGTGCCTTTTTATGACAAAGCCTTTCCTTTATTATAGCTTTTCCCAATTCAACACTATGCAGTGCGATCTTTTTTGTTTGTAAAATGTCAGAGAGAAGTTGTTCTTCATCCCAAGCTTTTCTAATGTTTGTGAGGAAACTTTTTGCCTCAAAGCTTTGGCCAATTTCATTAAAAATAGCTTTGGCAATGGTCGATTTACCAATTCCCCCCATGCCAAAAATCCCCACTATCATAATCTCATTTGATTTATCACTTAACAACTGGATGATTTCTTGCATGCGACAGTTTACTCCCACAGGATGATGAGCAACGAAAAAATGTGTTATCATATAACTTCATGGTGACAGTTTCAATAACATGATCAATCAACTCAGCATCAGTTCTAGCTACAAGAATACAAAAATTAAGTAAATAGAAGATAGACTTAGAATGGAGTGAGTACGTACGTACGTATCTGTCAGTCACTATTTAATTTTAAATGTTCTCCAAATCTCCAACCATGTAGATATATAAATTATCCAATGTTAGAAAGTTAAATATAACGTTGATCTTGCAATAATTGTCTCAGTTCATTTCACTTTATATGTTACTCTCGGAAAAGAAATTAGCTTGCAACAGACTCTAATACATTTAAAAAATTAGATCAGGCATTGAACTGTTAAAACGAATAGTTCACAGTCAACATAATGCATGTCCATGGTTATCAAGATGACACACGCTTGAGCAAGTAAGAAAAATGTAATTACAGACGGACAAAGGTTTCTTGAAGAGAGCCAAATTGTACAGAAATTTTAACTTTTCATCAAGAAATACCGGCTTGAATTTTGAGTTAAGTTCCCACTGAGTAAGTTAGCCTGATTTCTAATACTATGTTCTCCTTTATCAACATAAATCAAAGTATTTCCCAAAATAAAACGATATAACTTTTTTGGTTATCTAGGTAAGTATAAAAAAAAAAAAAAGGCTTTCATGGAGTGAAAGAGTACAAGAATATTGTATTTACCTATGATGACCTGAGTACCAACCAGATATACTGGCAGCTTCATTAAGTGCTCTCGTCCAATTGAGTTCCTTGTCTTTGCTGGCTGAAGTTTTCCTCACAAGTCCTTCCAATGCCTTTCCAAAAGAGCCTATTTGCTTTCGTACATCTGATGGTTGGACACCATAGAATATAGGCAATACCTCTTGACCAGTAGTTATGTGGCACTCCATGATTTTCTCTAATTCTTGCAAGCACCATCTAGAGCCAGCATAATTGATTGAAAAAACAACGATTGACATTCTGGAATTTTCAATTGCTTGTCTTAGTGTGGATGAGATATTTTCTCCCCTTCTAATCCCATTATCCATGAAAGTTTCAATGCCTGCATTTTTTAATGCAATGTGAAGATGAGTTGTAAAAGATTTGTGTGTATCTTCGTCCCTAAAACTCAAGAACACGTCGTAGACATATTTGGATTTTGGCTTCTTAGGATTGATCCCTTTTCCAATCTCTTGCAGCAACTCATGCATATACAATTTATTGTTCATGTCAATTTTTACAAGGCTCTGCTCAATGAGCATGCTTATTCCAGTTTCTATAGGAATGTTGAAGCCATTTAATTTTTGCATGACATCCTGTTTTTCCTCACCCGCATAAAAGCAAGCAATATTAAAGAATAAATCTTTCACTGAAGCATCCAAATGCTCGCAGCTTATTTTGAGTTTCTCTTGTATTTGACCAGTGTGAATGCCTTTCAATTTCATTAATACACTTTTCCACACTGGTTTTGTCTTATTGAACAAAAGAGAGCCAAGCACTTCAAGAACAAGTGGCAATCCTTCACAATAAGGAACCATACTTTTTCCAAGATTAATAAAACCATCTCTAGGACTTGAATGCTTAAATGAATTCCAGCTGAAAAGCTCAAGAGATTCACTGTTGTCAACTCTTTTCATTTCAAAGACATATTTGTCATTAAGTTCATCAAGAATATGCTTATTTCTTGTTGTAATGAGTATCATACTCCCATCACCAAAACATTCACCATTTCCACATAATGCTGCAAGTTGGTCTGTTTGGCTTATATCATCAATTACTACCAGTGCCCTTTTATCGTGTAGTACCATCTTCATTTGACTAACTCCCTTTTCAATGTCAACTATCTTCTCATATTTTGTAAGAGAAACATCTGAAAGAAGTTGTTCTTGCAGACTAACATGACCATTAGCTTTCCCTGATACATTTTGTATATGCTCAAGGAAACTCCTACTCTCAAAACTGCCCCCCAATTGTATCATAAATAGCTCTAGCAAGAGTTGTTTTACCAATTCCTCCAATTCCCCATATGCCTACTATGATCACCTTGTATTCTATAGGAACAATATCTTTTGAATAATAGTATCTCGTATAGTAGCGAGTCAAATGAACCACTTCATTCGCACGAAATTGTATCCCCGGTAGACCTTGCGAGATACCCAAGTAGGCCTTGTCTAATTTCTTCTTAACGTATTGGGTGATTTTTCTTATCATGTTGATGTCACTGCTCAACAAAATAATTTTATAATTAGGGAGAAAAAGTAGCTTAAATTTCAATTATATGAAATTTATGGCAAAGACATATCAAAATTAGAAATAGAAGGGAGATTAGAAAATTGCCACTTCAGCCAAAATTCTTGAATTATTTGATCCAATATAATAACATCATAAAATTAAAAAATAAAAGGAAAATTGCATTTAGGTCCCACACAAGAGAAAACAAAACAAAATGGTCTCTTGAAATTTCAAAATTGCATTGAAGTTTGTGGGACTTTTTTTGTAATAAATTTCAACTGTCAAATGCCTATGGACATGTCAATGGACGCCTCTGTACTTATCAATATATACCCATGAACTTATCAGTGGACACTTCTAACTTGTCAATGGAATTAGAATTTATTGTAAAAAAGTCCCACTGGATTTAAATGTAATTTTGAAATTTCAAAGGGCCATTTAGTTGTATTTTCTCTTATCCGAGACCTAAATGCAATTTTCCCAAAAATAAATTATTGATTTAGTGCTTAGAAGGCAATTTCTATTTGATCCTTAACATTTACTCTATTTTAAACAAAAAATGCTTAATGCAGGGCATTAGGTGCTTACCCGGAAGTTGAGACCTTCCAGCCGAACAATGGTGCTCCCCAAAGAAAACCACCCGTGCTCGCCAATGCTTTGTGAGTTGGCAAGCCGTCTGCAAATCTGCCACTCTGGGCTCTTGCTTCCATCGGACTCAAACCACATACACACCCAACACTGTTTTGCCCTTATTCTTACGACACTCCTTTATCTTTTGCAGCTTGCACACAAAATCTCGGAAAAGGAAGCACTGATCAGTGAAAACAATTATAACAATCTTTGACCGATCAATGGCCTCCAAAAGGGTAGGGGTGATCTCTTCATTCTCGTCGATGAATGTTTTGATTCCTGCAACCCTTAAAGAGAATTGAAGAGAGGTTATTGATGGATATCTGGTTCGGAGAATCAAGAACACGTCACGTCGTAAGTCATTTGTTCTCTTTGGGATGAAGACCTGGTATTGACTGCAGATGATGGGGAAGACTGAAGAATTTGGTTGTGTTGCTACTCTGGCAAAAAATGAAATGATCCACTCCTTTTAGATATTAATTTGAGTAGTCCCACACGGTTTTCATCAAACCCCACAGAATCATTTCTTTATTTGCAATTATTGAAAGCACTGATTCCAGCAAACCGAAGACTACATCTAATTAACAATTAAGTCAAGACAAAAAAAAGTCACAGTCTCAACCTTGACACAAGCCGCGTAACGTTCGAATTTTTTGTATTCATCTCGGCCGTCCGTGAGATTGTAATATTAGCCGTTCAATCCATTTCCCCCCCAAAACCTCAAGTCGTCTTCTTCCCCCACCCTTCGCACGAACTATTCATTTCCAGACATTATTCATTTCTGATAAATTCTCCATTAGGCATTGCCAAATAATACTCCTATACGTGCCGCTACAAATGATATTCTCTCCATTATACAATAGATTTTTTGGTACTGAATCAATTTTCAGATCAATCCGATAGAAATAACCCAAAACGAAAAGTAATTCCATACCAGAAATGAGATACACAACCGATAAGAAGATGCCAAGAAGATTATTGTGGACCGAGTGCACATATAATCCAGCTAAAATTCACAATCTCAAAGTTCGTCAAATTAACTCCAACGGCCGGAAACAGAGAGTAATCGGATTCAACCTTCCGAGCTACGGGTTTCGGTTGAAGCCTCCGATTAAAGCAGAAAGGCCCCCTCCCTTCACTATTCGGAAACACGATATTTAAAATGATCATTGCACTTACTATTGACTAAGTGCTTGGATTATGCTGAAAAAGTGGTTTTTTTTAATGGAGTTTTTATAAAAGCTTGTTTAAAAAAAATTTAAATTATAAATGTGATTTATGTTTGGATTGGTGCTGGGAGAAGTGGTTTTTTTTAAAGTAAAATATGTTTGGATTAGCTTTTGAAAAGCCCATTTAGATGAAAAATGACTGAAAGGGCATGAACATTATTGAATACTACATATATATTGTTTGTGCACATATTGTTATAATTGATATTAAAAAATGTAAATAAAATTTTTAAAAATGAAAAAAGTTTAATAATTATTGAAAAACAAGAAAAATACATTAAAACACTTGATTAAAAAAAGATAAATATATATTTCAATCAGAATGTGATACATGAATTGGATCATAATGTGATATATTTCAATTCTATAATTTTGATTAAATTATAATTTAGTGTATTTATTTTAATAATTAATTGAAATATTAATTGAAATATTAGATCAAAATATGTGTCCCATGTAAACTTTCTAACAAAGCAAAAATACCAATTCTATGGGTCTCACTTAACAAGAATTGATGAGAAGCTCTTTCAAAAAGCTACAAGTTTGAGCTTGTGAAAAAAAGAGCTTCTACATGTAAAGCCTATTACTCCTCAATAATTTGCCAAACATTTATTTTAAATACAAATGAATTTTAACATATTTAATGAATTTTTTTAGAGAGGAAATGAGTTCTCAAAGCTCTACAACTGCAAGCCAAAACCCAACATCAAAAGCCATTATCAAAGGTCCCTAAAGCTTGCCCCATAGGGCCACTCGCTTGAGGTTTCGGAGAAAATAGGTCAACGGCTAGGATTCCATGCTCATGGACGACTATCGATTTTTTCAGACCTTGGGCATCCAACAAGCGGCGTCGTTTATGGGTTACCACTAGGAGTGAAAACAGATCAGGCCAAGCCAGCCTGTTAAAGCATTGGATAGCCTGAGCCTGGCATGTGGCCTGTAATAGGCCTTTTTTTCTGTCTAAGCCTGGTCTATATACAAGCCTGGCCTAACATGTGGCCTGTTAAGGAGGCCTATAATAAATAAATAAAATTTAAATAAGCTAACAAGCCACGTGCTTCACAACAGGCCTGTTTCTAACAGGCCGCAAACATGCATATTTCTAATAGGCTACAAACAGGCCCAATTACATAAATTAATTATCCAAATAAATAAATTAATGATCCACTTGAGATGCGATTTGGGAGTGAGAATTATGGGATTTAGGATTATGATGTGAGGTGTGTGAATTTTTTTTTAAAAAAATACTTTACAGGCTCAGGCTAGCCTGACAGGCCTAACAGGCGTGTCAGTAAGCCTGAGCCTGGACTTTTTATAAAAACAGGCATCGAAGCAGGCATGGGCCTGACCTTTTAGCCTGATAGGCCAGGCCAGAAATAGGTCAGGCCGCAGGCCCCTGACAGACCGCCTGGCCTGTTTCCAACCCCCTAGTTACCGTACAATACAATCAATACTATCATCCTTTAACAAGCCACGTGCTTCACAACAGGCCTGCTTCTAACAGGCCGCAAACATGCATATTTCTAATAGGCTACAAACAGGCTCAATTACATAAATTAATGATCCAAATACATAAATTAATGATCCACTTGAGATGCGATTTGGGAGTGAGAATTATGGGATTTAGAATTAGGATGTGAGGTGTGTGAAATTTTTTTTAAAAAAAATACTTTACAGGCTCAGGCTAGCCTGACAGGCCTAACAGGCGTGTCAGTAAGCCTGAGCCTGGAACTTTTATAAAAACAGGCATCGAAGCAGGCATGAGCCTGACCTTTTAGCCTGATAGGCCAGGCCAGAAATAGGTCAGGCCGCAAGCTCCTGACAGACCGCCTGGTCTATTTCCAACTCCCTAGTTACCGTACAATACAATCAATACCATCATCCTTTATCAACAACCGTGTCCTAATAAGAAAGTGGTGTATGATCAAGAAAAATAAATTTTGTTATAATATCAGCCGACTTTATTAAATAGTCTGTAAGAATATTGTTATCTCTACATATATGAAAAATCAGCACTTGTCAGTTTCTAAATAACCATAGTCTGACGTCGATGATAATATGAAGAAAGAGATATGTGAAATCACACCCTCTTATCAGCAAATTAAATAGCTTTAATACAATCATTAAATAATATAATATTCCTGAACGTTCCATCAAATTTAAAATCTCTGGATGATGATAATGACTTCTGCCATAGTTAGAGACAGAGAGGTTAACTTACGCATGTAGTCATCAATCCATCCGCCATCATCTCTTTGAATAATAACACCTTTCAATTTTTAGGGACCATAGGACCTTTTTTTTTTTTTTGGCCGCAAAATATTTTATTGGACGGAAGTTTAAACGGCGGTTTGGTAAGAAGAATTTAGAGGGAGGAGGAGGGAAGGAAAATTTTAATGAATGGGATTTAAAAAATTAAAAAAATGGGATTAAATGTTTTAATTAATTTTTTCTACTTTTTTATTTTACATTTTATTTTTATAAAACTTTATAATTTTAATTCTCTAATTTTTTAAAATCTAATTTAAAATTTTTTTTGTCCCTTCGCTTTTCTTCCATTTCCCTCATACCAAAACGGCTATTTTGATATAAGGGGAGGGGAATTGAGAGGAAATAAAATTTTTATAAGTTGAATTTTAAAAAAGAAATTATTAAAATATTGTAACCTCATTTCTTTAATATTTTTAAATTCAACTTTTAAGAATTTTATCCCCCTCCTTTATCTTCTAGATCCCTCATACTAAAAAAACACCCCTAAATTAGCTTATAATAAGTCATTTCACGACATAGAACTTTCTTAAGTAATTTGCTTATTATAATCTGTATCATGGTAATCTTCACTCTCAAATGAAAAGAATCATAATTTTAATCAATGTCATTTGGAGGAGAAGAAACAAAAGCTTTACATGAACGTTCTATGTTCGATCCTCTTACAGTTGCCCGCAGGAGATAAGGAATGCTATCACATTTTTTGATCTTGCTTTCTCTCACGAGTTGGATTGCTCTTCTTTAAAATCCAATGGTCCTACCCTAAAACCACATTTCGCTTTCAACAATTCTAGCTGGGCTTGAAATTATCCAAATTCAACACTTTTATTTATTTTTTATATTTTCAAGGATTTTTTTTTAATTTTTTCTTTTAACATTGCTTAAGAAAACAAGGCCGCACCTATTGGTTAAGCTAGTTGACTTTGCTGATTCAAAACCTTGACTAGTGCACATGGGAGTATTTTAAAAATACTCCAGGTTCTGAAACCGGAAGAACAGATCAATCGGCCAATAAACCGGGTCGGTATTTTTATTAAAAAAAATTAATTTTTTTTAGAATTTCATATTAATAAGCTTAAAATATTCAATTTTTCACTAATTTGACTTCAATTTCACTCTGATATGATTTACTAACCCTTCATCCAGTATCCCGACCGGTTCAGATTTCAGAACTTTGAAAATACTTGTATCATTATAGTGTCATTGATTCACCTTGCCCTTCTGTTTCAAACTTGCAAGACATTAAAAAAAAAATCCTTTATGTTCAGTCATTAATCTCTGGAGAAAATTCTTGGGGGTGAGATTTAGAAACAGCAGAAGCCTCATTTGATCTCTTTCCTTTTCTTCTGATCCCTATGATAAATAAGATTATTGATCTCTCCTCCAACCCACACACAGGTTGTAACGACCTGCCTCCTCATATATCCCTTATTACTGATCTTACTCCGAGTAGCAATGTGTAGTTCAGTGGGCACACAGGAATAGCATGAATATACTGATAATATTAATACAATATTGCTTGATTATAATACAAAAGTTTCCCCACCAGGGGTTTACACAAACAATATTTACAGACCTTGATAACTAAAAGGTCTTCAAACAACCAGCAATATTCCTCTTCGTGCATAACTCTTTTCTGATCTCAGCACGTTTCCAATGCTCACCTGTCTGAATGGTTGGTTGGGAGGAGTGAGATTCGAGAGAATCTCAGTAGCAAACATTACCACTATGCATGCCAGATATATATGAATGCATGACATGCTTGCCTACACTATTTCATGCCAACATAATGACATGCTGCATGCTCGATGTTATGACATACATATGGCCATTGCACAAATATAACAGAGCTTCAACCAATCATACATGTTCCACACAAATAGGCAAAGCAGTCACATAATCAATGCAAGACATACATATCACATACATGCAGAAAAGGTAAGTTCACTACCTGTCGGACTTTATGTCCTTCTCTTCTTGTCCCTTGATCCGCCAACCATTGCTCCTTCTTTATCACTTCATGGCCCTAGGCAAGTGATAACATCATTAGAGCCATGAAAAGTGAATACCTAATAGCCCACATTAACCCTATAGGCTTACTTTCACCCTTGGAGTTCATTCCAATTATATTTGGCCAATTTCTTACTCAAATTCGCATGGTACTCAATCTACCAGCATTTTTGACCAAACTTTGAAAAATCATAATTAATTCTATAGAACTCCAATTGAGGTGGTTCAAAGCTCTATTTGAAGCCCTTTAAGTGTAGTTTTACATAAAAATACTCGATTTTAAACGCCACCACCACAAAATTCCCAGAAATTTTTCAAACACCGACTGTTTCAGATATTCTTCCAGAAAACAGGGCAGACATTCAAAAATTCATATCTAAATACACAAAAATCCAATTGATCATTATGACCTATCCAATTAAAGGTCTATGTGTCTACTTTCAAAATGGAGAGTTTCATGACCATTAGATAACATTTGGCCACTCAAAAACACATCACCATAACACTGCCTCCAAAAAACGGAATACACAGCATTTACCCTTTAACTTCTAAAATTTCTAAATTCATGTACAAGTGTCCAAAATTCATGAACACTTGTATACCCACACAATTTTGCCTCCTAAATCCAATGGAAGCATCAAAATTATCAAATTCTCACTCTTTCTCCACGTCACAGTACAGGGCAGAAAATGAACTTCTCCGAAAAAATTTGTTGTTTCTTCGTTTTCTCTTACCTAATCACTTCTTTACTACTCATAATCAAGTGATTAGCTATTTATACATCCATTGGACATCGTTTAGCCATTCAAAACACCACTTTAAATCAGCATGAATAGTACCCAACTTCCTCTATACTCATCCAAACGACAAACCAATCGGTTAAAAAGGAAGCTTACGCTTACCTCTACCCGTTTCCACAAACGGTTTGGAATTCCAGCAACACCCCGGCCGGTGAGATGACGCCAACCACCTCCAAATGAAAATCCAAAACCGTAGGAATGAAGATCTCGAGGAGTAGAGAAAGTTTCCTGAAAGGTACTTTAAGAGAGAATGCCGTTTTGACAGTGTTTCGGAGAAAAGTATTTTCTCTCTCCTCCCTTTCTCCATTTTCGTTCAAACCTTATCTCTCTCTCTTCTGGTTATTCTTCCGTGGAAAATGCTGAGGAAGATGGTGATTTAATGGGTCAGTTTTCTCAACTGCCACGTGTCACCCTGTGATTCGCCCATAATTTGAATTTTCGCATATAATATCAAATTCTGCAGAATTTTCATTAACTTTGAAAATTCATATCTAATTGTACATATATCCAATTAGAGTGATTCCAAAGGCTATGCGACCCTTATTGAGTCTAGTTTTAAGGAAAAATATAAAATTTGGCTAATTGGAATCTCACTCTTCCCAGAATTTTAATATTTGAATGCTGTCCCAGAAAATAATTAATTTCGCTGGGCTAACTTCAAAAATTCATTTCTCTTTGTGTACAACTCCAAATAACTTATATGACCTATCAAATTAAAGCTTGATAAGTCTACTTTCATTCTGGAAAGTTTCATAACTTTCTACCATCATTTACGCATCGAAAAAGGTCACAAAATCACCACTGCCACACCGGGAATTTCACCAATGGCAAAATTACTTTGTGTTCCACTTTACTCTATTATGTGTGACTTCCAATCACTTCGTTTTGTTATTCCCTGAGCTCTTTAGCTCACTAATATGATTTATTTTAATATCCAATGATATTAAGAAATTTTGGGGAATTTAAACATGTCTTATAAGGACATTTGCTAAACCGGGGCTTAGCAGTCCGCTTGATCTAGGCTTAATCTTATGCCTTTAGTCCCAAAATTTGGGATATTACACAGGTAACTTCCTTGCTCTGATCTCTCTGCTTTCATGTTTATGTTTGATTTGCTCCTAATCCACTCTTTTGATGCATCATTTTTTTGAGTCTTATTACGTTGTTTAAATTTAAAGGTATGGATTCTTTTCCTTCTTTCATTCTTTTGCGAATAGGATAAGATATGCAACCAATACTTCCCAAAATTCATGATTAAGAGTATCTTCTTTTAACAAGGGAATCTGTAACCAAAAAAAAAAAAAAATACTGAAATATCTATTCTGAAAATAATTGAACGATTAACTCATGATGGTATAAACCCGTGCCTCTCATTGGCGGGCATAGAGATTCAAACAGTCGGAAGTAGAAAATGGACCGTACGGATCGGCCAGCATCTTCGCCTCATTTGCTGATGACGGAAGACAGCATGCCGTCTCATTTGCTGGATTCCCCCCCCGGGGGGGGGGGGGCGCCGGAGCACCTGTTACCGCCAAGGTAAAATAATTTTTTTTTAAGAAAATATTGTTCCTATATTCACTTATAAATTTGTGCCGTTCAAATAATTAATAGTAATAAATATTATTTGATTTGTTAATTTACCTTATTTTAATATAAATATTTGTAGTCCCCCAGATAAATTTCCTCTGCATGTAAATAATGAATTGGGGTAATACGAAATAAATAATTTTTAAATTTTATTAAGGAAATATTTTTCCTCTTTTTCCCCAGTATATTTTCTATTAAAGCAGTATCTATTAATATCAATTATTGATTTAAAATGAATGTAATAAACATACCAATGGACGGACCAGTCCATATGTACTTTCTTATGGAAAAAAGGGAAATTTTCATTTAGCGTACAGGGATGTTAGTTAATTTCAGTCAATTCTAAAATATTATGAAATTTTATTGTAATTCTTTGAGTTAAAATGAAATTAAGTTTTATGAGTAAAAAAATAATTATATCCTTCTTTTTTTTTTTCAAAAGAGCATTTACAAAATAAATATATAAATTCACAAGATAAATATGGATATTTACAAGATAAATAAATACATATCTAAGACATATAAAGAGATTCAAAAGAGCATAGAGAATTAAAAATATTTTAGCCATTTAAAAGATAAATACAGAATTCATAAGAAAAATATGGACATTTACAAGATAAATAAATATATATTTATAAAGTAAATAAAGAGATTGAAAAGAACCTAGGAAATGAAAAATATTTTGGTTATTTACTAGAAAAATATGAAAATTCATAAGACAAGCATTTACAAAACAAATAAAATAAGGACATTATTATCTTTCCACCTACAAAACTTAATTTTATTTTGAATCAAAGAATGTAGTGAAGTTTCAAAATCTTTTAGGGTGAACTAAAATTAAATCATATCATTAGGGCTAACTAAAATTCTGAAAGGAAAAAAAAAAAGTCCTTATGTACTACGGACTACGGAATACCTCTTTAAAGAGAATGTAATAACAACAGGCTAAACTGAAAAATCATCACTAGTATAAAATATGTATTTTATACATATTTTTTACACCTGACAAAACAGGACACGTGTAAAAAATGTGACCGGTAGCATTTTTATAAATAAATAAAAATGAAGGAACTTTCTACACGTGTTAAAAAGGCAACACATGTATAAAGTAAATTTAAAATATTTTACTTTAATAATTAATGCCTTTAATTTTATTTTTTATTTTTTTTATTTTTTCTTAAAAAATAAATGCAACTTTCTACACTGGTTGTGACCCAACTGGTGTAGAAACTTAGGTTTCTACACGGGTTGGGGCCCATCCTGTGTAGAAAGTGTTATTAGAAAAAAAATTTCAGAACTCCCGCGCGCGCCTCAACTTGTTTCGTCCTCAAAAGCCGCCAAAACCTATAATTTTTGTACAAACAACCTCTCTCCCTCCCTGCCTACCCTCTAATCCCCCCATCCTTCTAATTCACCTACACGCATTTACTTTTTAGTCTTTCTTCTCTTTTTCCCTGCGGTGCTTCTACTTCTCGCGGCTGCAAATAGAGCTCGCTATGCAGAGAAGCGCTGAAATTAGAACCTGTATGAAGAAGGTAATCAATTTATGGGTGATGAAGAAAGAACAACGGCTCTGTTTAAATATTTTTTCGTTGCTTTCAATCTTGCAATTGGTTAACTTTTTGTTGCATTTTTTCTCTTATTCTGTTTGTTCTGTACTAAGGCTTCTGCACACGATTGAAGGCTTGCTGTTGTGGCTCCTCACAGGACTGAGGCCACAATTTTAGTAAAGGTAGTAGAATGACAATTTTGTAATACATACACACACTACAAAGTTGAAGAGTTATGATTTTAGCTCTACAACACAATTCAAATTTCAGAGACAACCAATTCGTGTTTTCATTGTTGCCTGAATCCTTCTCTTGTTTTCAATCTTTCTTTGAATTTTCTCTTTGTTCATTGTTTTCTTTCTTGTCCATACCCCTCCGATCACTGGGCTTTTCCCTTTCATTTATCTGTCTATTAATCAATAGTGTTGTTTTGTTGTTCTTCCAATTTTTATTTTAAAAAAAGAAAAAATTGTTCTTGTTCTTTAAATCCGTCAGTTTGTAACATTTTATTTCTTTCCCGTGTCTCTGTTCCATATATCCTTCCCCTCGATTTTTCATTTTTCTGTTAGAATAGTTTTTATTGTTGTTCTTTGGTAAAAAACAAACAAAAAGTTGGCTTCTCTATTTATTTTTTTTCTTATTGTCATCCTTGATCGTTGTTATCATTGTTCTTCTTCACCTTCTTGTTTATAAAAAATCCAAAATACAAAAAAAAAAGTGTTCAAATCTTCTTTCTTCCTAGTACTTTGTATTATTTTTCCTTGTATTTAGATTCCTCGTTTGATTTTTCTGTCTGCTATTGTTGTTCTCATAGTTTCTTTTGTTAAAAAAAAAAAAGAAGAAGAAGCTTTTATATCAAAGGCATTGCAGCTGTGGCGCATTGAAGTCTCTAAAGATATGGATTTGTACTCCCTATGTTTGCATTTTGTTTATATACATACATACATATATATTTCGTTTGGATTTTTTAATATGTTAAGGTGTTGAACTTTGTCAATGCGCTGGTACCTGTTAAATCTCATTAAATGCAGAGGCCTTAAATCACCACCCCAGCGTCAAACCTAACATATATCATCAATGAATCATCAATTGCTTCTTATCTTTGCATGTGATATATGATTTTTCTACTTAGTTTCTGCACAGTACATTACCATAAATTATTGCAGGAATCTTATGCTTTGAAATGAGCAAATAAGCACTGACTGAACACTGAAAGGCCCATTCTTTACTAAAAATAAACTTAAAGCTAAGCTAGGAGAATCTGGTTTTTCATTATGCTAATATGAAGTAGGGACTTGTGCATGTTCTTTTGCTTAGTGGATTAGTGATCTTTAAATCTCATCCACTATGTTTTGATGATTCTTAATAATGTAAAAGATTTTCTTTTCCTTCTCTCTCATTCTAGCTTCTCTTTCCAAACTAGGTAATGTATAGCAATTCTTCTCCACCATTATTATTGAGTGTTTATTATTTGACCTCCATCTCACTTTTTTCAGAGATCACAAACTTGTGATCGTAATGTCAAACATGTAATATTAATAACTATTGTATTGAATATGTTGAATTTCATTGTCACGGTTTTGGATTTGACTTTGATTGTACAAATTTCATTGTAAAAATGAGGTCAAATTTATTTACCTGCATTGATATGGCTTTGTTAATATTTTGGATTGGAATTTACAATAAATTTGATATTTCATATTAGTTTTGTTGTAATTTTTTTTATTTGTTAAGTGTTTGGTTGTTTATTATTATGTTTTTGGGTTTGTAGCATAATAAAAAAGTAAAATTTTTTTTTCAAAAAATGAGTTTTTACACTTGACGAACAAGGAGAGGTGTAGAAAGTCCATTTTCTACACATGCTATGAGACAACAGGTGTAGAAAGTGGATTTCTTATACCTGACGTGACACAACATGTGTAGAAAGTCCCACTTTCTACACCTGACGTGAGACAACACGTGTAGAAAGTCTCACTTTCTACACCTGACATGATACAACATGTGTAGAAAGTGCCACTTTCTACATATGTTTTAGAACACGCATAGAAAGTCTGAACTTTCTACACCTGTTGTTTCTATACCTGTCGTACGTCAAATATAAAAAGTCATTTTCCGTCAAGTGTAAAAAGTCTTTCCTACACTAATGCATATTTACCCACATTTTATAAATTTGATTTTCACCATGGTAATTACTATTTATAGTTGTGTTTCTCATTAAATTAAATTGCAATTATAATATGTACTTTTTTATTATATTTAATATTCGTTCTTTTTTTGTCCAAAAAAAAGTCATTTAATAGCATGGTATTAAAACGTGATTTGATGGTGGTTGGACTAGTGAACTGGGAACCCAATCTCCTGATTATCATGAGTTTTAGATGAGTTGATTGAATTGGATTTTATTTTTTTTCTTTACTCTTAAACTGCATTTGGAGTTAAAAATAATTATGTCAAATTTGTGCTCTAATAGTAATAACTTTTTTTTATTTAAATAGTAATCTTTTTAAAGTTATATATAAATATTATTTTATATTTTAATTACATTATATTATTTTATTATGATTAAGTCGATCATATTCATTCATGAATAAATCATTAACATTTAAATCATTATCTTAACCGATTTAATTTAACGGCTGGTTTGCTTTCCAATCCATTGCAAATATGCCAGGTATGTGGAAATGTAAGGAGATAAAATGGTAGAATTTTAAATTTGCCCCGGAACAAACAAGTAAACACATTTCTTGTTTTACCCTATATTATTCGAACTTACGACATGTGGTATAAGGAAAATATTCCTCTCAACCAACGCACCCGAACATTATCGAGTAAATACATTTCTAAAGTTATTGGAAATCCTTTAAAAACACTTAAAAAATATTTTCATGTGAGTTGAGATAAAGCTATTTTCGTATTTTTATCTTGTACATCATAAATCACTTCTAAAAAACTAATCCAAGTTCTTGTTGTCACTTATTGTTTTTAATTTTATTTTGATAAAATAATTTTTTAAGAAAAAATTATTTCAAGACCTGTCAAACCCCTTAACATTTCGATATTCCCAGAGTAACAAGCATAAAGTTCACAAGGCATACAGAAACAGCGGAAATAATACTGATATTAAGTACAAGTTTACATTACAAGAGAATCCCCGTAGGGTTTGAAAATATACACAAAGGTACAAAGCGTTCCTAAGCAGCAAAAAGTGTAAGCATAAATAAACATTTGCAGCAACAGAGAGCTCCGGGTCCCTAATCACCAGGAGCCACCGTCTTGCCTTTTGAGCCACTTGCTTCAGCTGCAAGGTTTTGTATTTTGGAAAAAGAATGAGATTCGAGGGAATCTCAGTAGTAACATGCTTACAAACATATAGAATGTGAAAATGGATATGCAATGTCATGTCATGTAAGATGATCAAACAATATGTATACACTTGCCTAAGGTCAAACTACATGTTTGTCCTTAGTCGACTTAGCGCCCCTGTTGGGTCCCTGACCACAACTTGGCAAATTGGTGTGTCTAGGACACTAGCTCATGTTACAGAGAATGACTTTAAACATATAAATAATCACATAAAATATTCAAGAAGAAGTTACTACCTGAATCTTTTCCAAACTCGCACGTTTGTCCTACTTTTGGATTTTGGCTCGGGCTATATCCAATTCCTATCATCATTAAAGTTACAAGTACTTGGTTATTACTTGTAGTATTATCACCTTTAAATGGTATGCTACTGTTTATTTGATGCAGTTACAACAGGTTCTGCACAATACAACTCTGTACAATGCAATTTCACTGTTTTCCAAAAACTGACAACTTGGTCAGCCAACTTTGGAAATTTATAATTAATTCTAGAAAAATCCAATTTGACTGATTCCAAATCCAAAACGAAGCTCTTTAAATTTAAGTTTGAGGAAAAATAGTTAGGTTTTATCAATCTAACCATATAATTCCCAGTAATTCATCAAACATCACTGATCCAGATAGCATTCCAGAAAACAGGGCATAACTTCAAAAATTCATATCTCCCAATATACTTGTCCAAAAATTACAAACTACCTATCAAATTAAAGCTCTATATCTCTACTTCAATTCTGGAAAGTTTCAGAAGTTTTGGACAAGATTTGGTTAATGAAAGACCACGAACACTGCCACTGCTCCAGACAGGGCAGAACCAACATATGTACATACCAACTTCAATAATTTCCAAATTGGCATACAACCAACCAAAAATCATGAACACTTGCATACCTACACAATTTTGCCTTCTAAAGCCAATGGAATCATCAAAATTACCAAATTCCTACTCCATATTCACGTCACCTACAGAACAGAAAATTAAGGTTTTAAGGAGTAACTTGTTGTTTCCTTGTTTTCTCTTGCTTAATCACTTTCTTTCTACTTCTAATCACATGATTAGCTATTTAAACTCCAAATAGGCATATTTAGAGAGAATTTGGGCAGCATTTCCCCATGATTATGCTTCAGCCCATAATTGCAAAATAAGAGGAAACATAGCAAATACCACCACCAACAACAACAACAACTTCAACTAAGACAAGAGGATTAAGTTTTGGTGGTTACCTCTTGATTTCTTGTGATTTCTCTCTCCAAAATGTATCAGCCCCCTCTCTCTAAACCTCTGATTAACCTTGCTAATCATGATATTTAAAGAGGAGAAGAGATTAGTAGAGGTTCCTACATGATTTGGAACCAAAATCTTCAAGTATCTATGATTCTTACCTTGATTTTTTTGGATAAACCCTAGTTTCCTTGAGCTTTTCCTTGCTCTTGAGATCCCTCCATCCCAGCTGCTCTCTCTCTCTCTTATGTTCAGTTTTTGCACGAGAAATGAAGAGGAAAGATGAAGAATTAGATGATATAGCCAAGAAGTCAAATGCTTAACACATGCTTGCTTTTGATTGGTCCATGTGTAAATCTTTTTGTTCAAGATTTCCATTTCCTTTCATGCTCTTCATTCCACCGAAAATCATAGAAAATGAGGGAGTATATATTGATGTTGAATTATCTCATCATACTCTCTTGTAATTTGTTGACCAAAGTCTTTAACTTTTTGACTATTTGACCTTACTTGGTAATAACTTGCCAAAATAGGCTTATTAATGATCAAATAACCATTTCTCTCTTTTTAATTCCCATTTAACTCAAATTATTATAAATATTAGAGGAAAATAATTATTTCCCACTTTGTGGCAAAATTACCATTTTACCCCTACATTTTATGATTTACCGAAATAAATCATTTCTTGCTCATTCCTTTGGTTTAGCATAATTTTTGACACTTGAAGGAAGCCATTATTTGTGTCATTTTATACTCAAATTTTGGTTACAATATTAGGCCTTTAAGTGAACATTAGTTGCTCCTTTGTGTCCTTGCTTGGCCGTGTTATGTGTAACCGACAATTGGAATTTTCAGTAAATTGTTGCACACCACAATTCACCATTTTGTTCCATTACATGTATTCATTCCATAGGAGGAATATTGGTAATTATAAATGGGGTGTTACAGTTCTCCTCCCCTTTAATAAATTTCGTCCCCGAAATTTGTTACAAGTACCGACCCATAAATTCTGGGAAACGCTTCTGCATGTCTTCCTCAGCTTCCCAAGTAGCTTCCCTAGGGGATAATCCCTTCCATACCACTTTGATGAATGGAATACTCCTGTGCCTCAGTTGTTTCTCCTGCCGATCAATGATTTGATTAGGTGCGACCTCATACGTCAAATCATCCCGCAAGTCTACTTCTTCGTATTCAATCACATGTTCGGGATCAGGTTGATATTTCTTCAACTGTGACACATGGAAGACATCATGCAGCCTGCTTAAACTCGGGGGTAAAGCTATCTGGTATGCTACTGGGCCAATCTTTGACAGGATCTCAAAAGGACCAATGTATCTTGGGCTCAACTTCTTTACCTTCATTGCCCTGCCAATGCCCGTAGTAGGAGAAACCTTCATGAATACGTGGTCTCCAACTTCAAAATTGAGAGGTTTTCGTCTTTTGTCAGCATAGCTCTTCTGCCTGCTCTGTGCAGCTAGTAACCTCTGTTTAATCAACTTTATTTGCTCCGTGGTTTGATCAACAATATCTGGCCCATACATCTGCCTCTCAGATAACTCTGTCCAACACAAGGGTGACTGGCATTTCCTTCCATATAATGCTTCATAGGGAGCCATTTGGATACTTGAATGGTAGCTATTGTTGTATGCGAATTCTGCTAAAGGAAGGAACTGGTCCCAACTACCTTTGAAATCAATTACACATGCCCTGAGCATATCTTCTAGTGTTTGGATTGTTCTCTCAGTTTGCCCATCTGTTTGGGGATGATAGGCCGTACTGAATCGGAGCTTGGTACCCAAAGCCTCATGTACCGCCTTCCAAAAATTGGATGTAAATCGAGGATCTCTATCAGATATGATGTTCTTTGGCATACCATGGAGACGCACTATCTCCTTAATATAGATGTCTGCAAGCCTATCAGGAGAGTAGTGTATACTGATCGGGAGAAAATGAGCTGTCTTCGTGAATCGGTCTACTATCACCCATATGGCATCATGGTTTCGGACCTTTGGCAATCCTGTCACAAAGTCCATGGTGATGCTCTCCCATTTCCACTCAGGAATTGCAGGGTTTTGTAGTAGTCCTGAAGGTCGTTGATGCTCGGCTTTGACTTTCTGGCATGTAAGACAACGAGCAACGAACCTTGTCACGTCCCTTTTCATGCCCGATCACCAATATATGGATTTTAGATCATGGTACATTTTAGTTGCTCCTGGGTGCAGGGTATATTTACTCTTATGTGCCTCCTCCAGGATTTGTTGTCTTAGCTTTGTTTGTGGTGGAATATAAATCCGCTTATGATACCTAACTAATCCCCCTGATGACAAGTCATGCTCCTGAGTCTCCCCTTTTTCAATCATGCTCCTAATAGACTGAGCACGTCTATCTTGCATCTGAGCTTTTTCTATATCTTCTCTCAGATCATTCTTTTCCTGACTAATATTACTGCCTCTAATCATAATTTGATTTGACAAGTTGAGATCTCTAAAGTTCTCAATTAGCTTCTGTTCTTGAATCATGAGAGCTGCTACCTGCACTGCTTGACGGCTTAATGCATCTGCCACCACATTTGCCTTTCCTGGATGATATTTGATCTCTAGATTATAGTCTTTGAGCAACTCCATCCACCTGCGTTGTCGCATGTTGAGCTCTTTTTGATCATATAGATACTTCAAACTTTTATGGTCGCAGTACAGCTCTACAATCGCCCCATAGAGATAATGTCTCCAGATCTTTAGTGCGAATACAATCGCTGCTAACTCAAGATCATGTGTGGGATATCGTTGCTCGTGAGGCTTCAATTGTCGAGATGCGTATGCCACAACATGGCCATGCTGCATTAGGACACATCCCAATCCATGCCCACTGGCATCTGTGTAAACCACGAAGGTTGATTGCGGATCTGGGATTGTCAGAATTGGTGCAGTCGTTAGCTTTTGTTTCAGTTCGGTGAAGCTCTCTTCGCAATCATTGTCCCACACAAAATGCTGAGTCTTTCGTGTTAGCTTAGTCAATGGCAAAGCTATTCTGGAGAAGTTTGGTATGAATCGTCGATAATAGCCTGCGAGACCCAGAAAACTGCGTATCTCAAACACTGTCTCTGGTCTCTTCCAGTTCAGTACTGCTTCCACCTTGTTTGGATCTACTGAGACCCCATGCTGTGAGACTACATGACCCAGAAATTTAACTTCTAAAAGCCAAAACTCACATTTGCTTAGCTTGGCATAGAGTTGCTTGCTCCTCAATATGTTCAGTATAGTTCTCAAATGGTGTTCATGCTCTGCTTTGCTCTGGGAGTATACCAGAATATCATCGATAAAGACTACTACAAATTGGTCTAAGTATGGACGAAATATTCGATTCATGTAGTCCATGAACACTGCAGGTGCATTGGTTAGCCCAAATGGCATTACTAGAAACTCGTAATGGCCATATCGTGTTCTGAAAGCAGTCTTTGACACATCGTCTGCCTTCACTCTGAGTTGGTGATAACCTGACCTCAGGTCAATCTTGGAGAATACACAGGCTCCCGATAATTGATCGAGTAAGTCATCGATTCTAGGAAGCAGATATTTATTCTTGACAGTCACCTTGTTCAACTCCCTGTAATCGATACAGAGTCGTAGGCTTCCATCCTTCTTTTTCACGAATAGTACTGGAGCTCCCCATGGTGAGACACTGGGTCTAATAAAACCTTTTCCTAGTAGTTCCTCAATTTGCTTTTTCAGTTCTGCCATCTCACTTGGCGCCATTCTATACGGGGCTTTAGAAATCGGTTCTACTCCAGGCTTAGTTTCAATCACAAACTCCACTTCCCTGTCCGGGGGTAATCCACTAATATCCTCCGGAAATACATCAGGAAACTCATTCACAACAGGGATACTTTCCAATGCTATGCCTGCCTCTGATTGCATGGAGAAAAATACGATGTACCCCTGACATCCCTTATGTAAGCATCTCTCAGCCTCAGCTGCGGAGAGAAAGTTCAGATTGATTTCCTTGTTGGGTTTTGCTAGTGGATTAGGGTAAATGACCCTTTTATTTCCACAATCTAACATTACATTGTTTGCAGTTAGCCAATCGATTCCAAGAATCACTTCAAGATGTTTCAATGGAGAGCAAATCAGGTCTACTGTAGATTCATACCCTTCCGCGTTTATGATGCAATTTAAGCAAACCTCTGTTGTGACAAACCCGTTACCCGTGGGTGTGGATACCGTCAAGTCATAAGGTAATCTATACATGCTCAGGCCTAGCTTTCTTACGCAGTCATATGCAATAAATGAATGACTAGCTCCTGAATCAAACAATGCTTGTATTAGATTACCGTTGAGAGAAATCATACCTCTGATAAGCTCTGGTGACTTTCGGGCTTCCTCGTGTGTCAAAGCGAACACTCTGCCTTGCACTTGCTATCTCCGCTCTTTAGGCTCTTGTCGCTGTCTACAATCCCTGGCAAAATGCCCTGGCTTGTTGCAGTTGTAGCAAACAATCTGCCTGGTTGTTGTCATTGCTTGTTTTGCTTGTGCGCATGTTTGACCAAGATGGAGAGGGTTTCCATAATATCTGCAGGTTCTATTCCCAGTGGGTTTTTGATTACCTCGGCTATCAGACTGATTGGGCTTCTTATTGCTACCACTCAGAGAACCACTCGGATATTGGCGCTTCTGGGAAAATTTTCCACTACCAGATGTATTCTTGTTACTAGTGCTTTTATGGGTATACAGTTCCACCAGATTACGTTCTGTTATTCGACACTCCTCAACAGCCTCATTAAATTCTTTGAAGTGTCGAGAGACGAATTTCTCTTTTAATTCTGGCTTCAACCCTCGTATCAACATATCTGAACCCCATCCTTCATTATCGCAGACTTTCGAGTAGGAAGAGTATTGGGATAACCGAAGGTATCTGGCCAAGTAGTCATCAAAGCTCTCATTGTCACCCTGTTGAATAGTGAGGAATTCAGTTTCTTTAGCCAGTCTCACTGATCGGGGAAAATATTTCTCATTAAACTTCTCTTGGAATACTTCCCATGTCAAGGGAATGTTTCGTGCTTGTAAAATTGCTTCAGTGCTTTCCCACCATCGATCAGCTTCACCCTCCAGCTTATAAATCGCTAGACGGGCTTTAATGTTATCCGGACACTCGAGGATTTTGAAGATCTTCTCCAAGCGAGCTAGCCAATTCTCTGCTCTCTCAGGATCAAACTTCCCATTAAAAAGGGTCAGCTGGTGTTGATTCATTCTTGTCACCCAGGTTTGCACACTCTCAGCTTCAACAATCGGGTTCTCAAGAATCTCGGGCATAGGTTCTACTATAGGTTCTGGTACAGGTTCGGGTTCGGGTATTGGATGTGGCATGTAAGCTTCCCCCTGCCCTCCAGGGTTATTGTGAGCTCTTGCATCAGCATTTTGCTTCTGTTGTCCTTCTCTTACTTCGTTTCGAAGTTCATTCAATGCATTTTGTTGTTCTAACATCATTCCCATCAATTGTTGCATCATGTCAGGTCTAGCATTCAGTTCCTCATTGTCATTTCCCTGTCTACCTCTGCCTCGTCCTCTACCTCGGCCTCTACCTCGGCCTATGCCACCGCCCCGTATACGTGCCATCTCTATAAATTCACTCTACATGAAAATAGAGAAGGGAATAAATTTCATATAAATGTAAGGGCATTTTTGTCATTTCACAAAAAATTTGGGTACATGAGTTTGTCATACATATCACATATAATGTGTATACAGCAGTTAGGTAGTCATACAATACATCACACATCCTAAAACTACTGTACAACAAGTCTTTGTTACTTTCATACATTACATCCTAACTATACATGTAGCTTCCCAGGGGGTCACCCATCCCGGGATTGCCCTGAGGTAAGCACGCTTAACTCTAATGTACCCTGATCAAAATACAGTCACCGGCTTTATTTACTTCTGTCCACCGGCTCCCTGTAATCGCCCTCACCTCAAAAGATGTACCGGCTACCTTCAGTTACTCAAAATATCAAATCGGGATCCTACCCAGTCTATCTACATGTGCCTCTGTACAAACTCGATCATGTGATCCTTAAACTCCCCAAAATGATCATTCGGCCCACGCTCGACAATGTCATTTTTCTTCCAGTTCCAGAGATTGGTATTTGGGAAGAAACGCAGAGTGGTAAAGATCCAGCATTTGTCAGGTAAGTCGATCTCCAATAGACCCTGCTTCCAGTACAGGTTATCCACTACATCCAAGTAGGCTAAGTACTGATCCAGCGGAGTATCATGTGCTCGT
The DNA here is from genome assembly GCA_037074505.1 of Albizia julibrissin. Classification (NCBI taxonomy): domain Eukaryota; kingdom Viridiplantae; phylum Streptophyta; class Magnoliopsida; order Fabales; family Fabaceae; genus Albizia; species Albizia julibrissin. The sequence continues at coordinate 14,209,061 of CM073481.1, read as the reverse complement.
ATAGCTCGTCTGTGTCGGCCCCAAATGTACTCCCGTAGCTCTTCATCAGTCTGCAGATTGTGCCGTAGGGGTATCCTATCAGCCCTGGAGCCTCCTTCGCCACGTGCAAAAGTTGCTCGGCCAACTGCCTGCGGATGCTCAGAATCACCAATAGATGCATCTGGGATCGGTCCTGGTAATGGATGTGGCCAAGGATCGTGTCTATATATAACGCTCTTGCGGTGTGTCTTCAGCACAGTCCGACCTCCGGGCACTGTCAGCCATATACTCTGTCGGCCCTCTGGAATTTGCTCTTCTGGCGGACATTGGTTAACGGAGGAAGGGGATCGGTCTCGTTCTCGTCGACTGTGATCGCTCATGGTTCCCTGTCATTATGCAAACAAGACCATATCAGTATCCTATTCTGTAAATGCCAGAACCGCTTTAAGCTCTGATACCAAAAATGTCAAACCCCTTAACATTTCGATATTCCCAGAGTAACAAGCATAAAGTTCACAAGGCATACAGAAACAGCGGAAATAATACTGATATTAAGTACAAGTTTACATTACAAGAGAATCCCCGTAGGGTTTGAAAATATACACAAAGGTACAAAGCGTTCCTAAGCAGCAAAAAGTGTAAGCATAAATAAACATTTGCAGCAACAGAGAGCTCCGGGTCCCTAATCACCAGGAGCCACCGTCTTGCCTTTTGAGCCACTTGCTTCAGCTGCAAGGTTTTGTATTTTGGAAAAAGAATGAGATTCGAGGGAATCTCAGTAGTAACATGCTTACAAACATATAGAATGTGAAAATGGATATGCAATGTCATGTCATGTAAGATGATCAAACAATATGTATACACTTGCCTAAGGTCAAACTACATGTTTGTCCTTAGTCGACTTAGCGCCCCTGTTGGGTCCCTGACCACAACTTGGCAAATTGGTGTGTCTAGGACACTAGCTCATGTTACAGAGAATGACTTTAAACATATAAATAATCACATAAAATATTCAAGAAGAAGTTACTACCTGAATCTTTTCCAAACTCGCACGTTTGTCCTACTTTTGGATTTTGGCTCGGGCTATATCCAATTCCTATCATCATTAAAGTTACAAGTACTTGGTTATTACTTGTAGTATTATCACCTTTAAATGGTATGCTACTGTTTATTTGATGCAGTTACAACAGGTTCTGCACAATACAACTCTGTACAATGCAATTTCACTGTTTTCCAAAAACTGACAACTTGGTCAGCCAACTTTGGAAATTTATAATTAATTCTAGAAAAATCCAATTTGACTGATTCCAAATCCAAAACGAAGCTCTTTAAATTTAAGTTTGAGGAAAAATAGTTAGGTTTTATCAATCTAACCATATAATTCCCAGTAATTCATCAAACATCACTGATCCAGATAGCATTCCAGAAAACAGGGCATAACTTCAAAAATTCATATCTCCCAATATACTTGTCCAAAAATTACAAACTACCTATCAAATTAAAGCTCTATATCTCTACTTCAATTCTGGAAAGTTTCAGAAGTTTTGGACAAGATTTGGTTAATGAAAGACCACGAACACTGCCACTGCTCCAGACAGGGCAGAACCAACATATGTACATACCAACTTCAATAATTTCCAAATTGGCATACAACCAACCAAAAATCATGAACACTTGCATACCTACACAATTTTGCCTTCTAAAGCCAATGGAATCATCAAAATTACCAAATTCCTACTCCATATTCACGTCACCTACAGAACAGAAAATTAAGGTTTTAAGGAGTAACTTGTTGTTTCCTTGTTTTCTCTTGCTTAATCACTTTCTTTCTACTTCTAATCACATGATTAGCTATTTAAACTCCAAATAGGCATATTTAGAGAGAATTTGGGCAGCATTTCCCCATGATTATGCTTCAGCCCATAATTGCAAAATAAGAGGAAACATAGCAAATACCACCACCAACAACAACAACAACTTCAACTAAGACAAGAGGATTAAGTTTTGGTGGTTACCTCTTGATTTCTTGTGATTTCTCTCTCCAAAATGTATCAGCCCCCTCTCTCTAAACCTCTGATTAACCTTGCTAATCATGATATTTAAAGAGGAGAAGAGATTAGTAGAGGTTCCTACATGATTTGGAACCAAAATCTTCAAGTATCTATGATTCTTACCTTGATTTTTTTGGATAAACCCTAGTTTCCTTGAGCTTTTCCTTGCTCTTGAGATCCCTCCATCCCAGCTGCTCTCTCTCTCTCTTATGTTCAGTTTTTGCACGAGAAATGAAGAGGAAAGATGAAGAATTAGATGATATAGCCAAGAAGTCAAATGCTTAACACATGCTTGCTTTTGATTGGTCCATGTGTAAATCTTTTTGTTCAAGATTTCCATTTCCTTTCATGCTCTTCATTCCACCGAAAATCATAGAAAATGAGGGAGTATATATTGATGTTGAATTATCTCATCATACCCTCTTGTAATTTGTTGACCAAAGTCTTTAACTTTTTGACTATTTGACCTTACTTGGTAATAACTTGCCAAAATAGGCTTATTAATGATCAAATAACCATTTCTCTCTTTTTAATTCCCATTTAACTCAAATTATTATAAATATTAGAGGAAAATAATTATTTCCCACTTTGTGGCAAAATTACCATTTTACCCCTACATTTTATGATTTACCGAAATAAATCATTTCTTGCTCATTCCTTTGGTTTAGCATAATTTTTGACACTTGAAGGAAGCCATTATTTGTGTCATTTTATACTCAAATTTTGGTTACAATATTAGGCCTTTAAGTGAACATTAGTTGCTCCTTTGTGTCCTTGCTTGGCCGTGTTATGTGTAACCGACAATTGGAATTTTCAGTAAATTGTTGCACACCACAATTCACCATTTTGTTCCATTACATGTATTCATTCCATAGGAGGAATATTGGTAATTATAAATGGGGTGTTACAAGACCCAATGTTAGAAGTTTGTTATTTCTAAGATCCTTTGATGATAAATACATTCATATATAAATTTGTGCTATTTGAATAATAAACATCATATGACTTATAAATTTATGTTATTTTTAGTATAAATATTTGGACAAGTAGGTTTATTTTATGAATGGTAAATTTGGAGTCATTGAAAATAAATAATTTTTAATTGACTAAATTATACGTTTGGTTTCAAAAGTTTAATATAATTTTATGTTAAGTTTTAGTTTAGTCCCTTAAATTAATAAAATATATTTTCAGTTCCTTAATCTTAATATTGCCAATTTTATTAACGAAAAATGTTGACTCATCGAATTAAAATGGTGACTTTGTACTTAAATACAGACATATTGCTCTTTAATTTAAAATTTGCAAACTAAAAAATATTTTAGATATTCCAGTTTACAAATTTTAAATTAAAAGGTAAAATGTCATCTTTTACTTGCAAAGTCCTCGTTTAAATTCACTAAGTTAGCATTTTTTATAAATAGAAAAAAAGGTTTTAAAATTAAAAATAAATTTTATATATTTAAAAGAATAAACTAAGATTTAGTGTAAACTCAAATGACTAAACATATACATTTTTTTTTCACCAACAAACCAAACATATATGTTAGCCTTTTGAATTTGATTTAGGGAATAATTTTACTTCTTTCCACTATATTTTGTATTAAAGATTTTTGAGAAAATTCTTTTAAAAAAAACGAACTTAAATTTTAAATTATGTCATTAAATTTAATAAATCCTAAATTAGGTAAGAATTCCTAAAATAGTATTTTAGAATTTAATAATTTTACTTCACTGCCCCTAATCACTGCCTCTCACCTACGTCCTCCGTGGAAGAAAGCAACAATAATAAGGCACTTAATTTGCAGCAATTCCGTATGATTCACAATAAGGCAACCGCATAATAGTATTCGATTACAGTTCCATCAATTCAAAAATTGATTGATGTTTGTAAGCAAGATTGGATTGGATTTACTGATGTATTCATTTATTATTTTTAATAATCTTTCGTGAACTGTGTCTGGTACAATTAGATTTCAACCACTGGTTCTATTTGAATGGGGGTATCTATACCTTCAAGCCAGGGAGAGTGAAGATTTCCTTTCTAAACAAACACTAAGTGCCTGTTTCGTTCATAAATTTGTTTCATTCATCATTAAAATAAGATGATGCATATACATAAAAAGTTTGGTTAGATTATATAAAAAATGAGAATATAAGAGAGTAATATAGCAAGAGACAAAATTTTTCCTATCTACACATATATGTATAATGTACACATTGGATGTAAAGTAATTTTTTTTTTCAATTTGTGCAGTGTATGCGCTAGGTTAATAATAATTTTTTCACTATTTAATGGTGGAAATATTATGAAAGGAGTTCATGGTAACTTTTTAATATGTAATAGTGAGAATATTATTTAAAGAGATATTTTAATATTTTTAATGATGGAATATAATTTTTTTAGTGGGGCATAGTTTTTATATTTTTATATAATTAATTAGTTTGTTAAAATATTTAATGGTGGTAATTATTTAATATTTAACAACATTATGGGTGGGCACTTTGGTCAAATTAAAAATTTATAATGACAATAGTTTATTTTTTATTTGATTACAGGATGTCTGCATTCTCATTTATCAGTCCTAGCAGTGTAATCCTGATTAAATTATAAAATATAATCCTCTTTATATTACATAAGACCAACAAAATACTGTAATCGGTATATTACATCAAGATTACATGTAATTCTCTACAATAGAATTGAACCAAACAGGCTATAAGGTGCAGTTATGATGGGATTATATTTGAATATTGTGCTGAATTGTTCGAGGAGGAATGGGTGACGAGGGTTTTACTGTTGCTGCTTTCTTCCATGAAGGAGGACAAAGACTGTGGGTTGCTCCTCTGTTCGTCTTCAACTCTTCAATCTTAACTCTTAAGAATTCATCAGTTTCCTCTTTATGGAAAGCATTTATTTTTATACTAGCTCTCATTTTAATCTCAAGTTGCTGACTTTTAGAATGCTACTACCTCCTCTACTTGATTTTTTCTCAAGCATCTTTATGTGTTCACTCCATTGTAAATGGAGATCAAAAGAATGAATTTTTTTTAAACAAGTTTCTTTTGGCGTGTCCCTCTATTCTGATTTCGGTTTCAAGCTTCCTCCATTTCTTTTTCTTCTTTTTACCAATGTTTTCGGTTTTTGGGTCTCATTGTATACGTAAACCTCTATTTATGTTCTTTTAGATTCTATTGATGTAATATCTGGAGACTTTTATTGTGATCATAAAGAAATAGAGGCTGTTTTGTTCAAGTTTTTGTTGTTGTACTTTGTGTTTTCGTGTTTGGAAAGTTCATTATTTTTATCATTAGCAATAGAAAAAGGTAGCTTAGTTCTGTACAATTATTTGAAGCAGAGAACTTAATCCCAATTGAAAGTTCATTATTTTTCTCTGTTGTTGCTCTTTCACCAATTGAATCATGAATGTACTTGTTAGCCTCCTCTAAATCCATCACCGTCCTTAATGGCTTGATGTTCAATATGACTTTTCTTTTTTTTTTTTAAAAAAAAAAATTGATGTATAAGACTTGTATCCTGAATTTCATAGTTACTCTGCTTCTATCATTAGCTTGAGTTTAACTTCAATTGTTGTATTGTGTTATATTCTATATTAGCATCTTTGTTGCAAATATGTTTCCCTCATGCCTGATTAACTTTTAAGCATGTGTTTAACTTTAATTCCATTTTTTAACTAATAATTGTATCTATTTCTTTCCCCAACAACAGGTTTGAATATATGGCTGAGAAAATAATTGAAGGAGGCCATAGTACTCAAATTGCTAATGGTACTACTCAGACAAATCAACCTACTACTGCTGAGACTAATGAACCTACCACAGCTGGACTTGGAAAAAGAAAAGTCATGAAACCAAGGTCCAAAGCTTAGGAACACTTCACTAGATTTGTGAATGAGGAAGGTGAAGTCAAAGGTAAATGTAAGTATTGTGGAAATGAGATTCCATGTGATTCTAGACTAAATGAGACAACTGCACTTAACAATCACATGAGAGTTTGTAAAAAAAAACCCATGCCTGAATAACTTACACAAACACACTTGAATTTCAATGTAGAGGGTGATAAAATGGGTCTTGCTAATTGGAAGTTTGATCAAGATGCTATTAGGAAATCGTTATAATGTATGTTAATAACTGATGAGTTACATTTCAAGTTTGTTAAGGGGGCTAGTTTCAAAAAATTTATGTTTTGTGCTTAACCCAAATTTCATATTCCATCAAGATGGACTGTAGCCCGTGATTGTTTTGATGAAAGGGTTTGCCTCACTACTGACACTTACACTTCCATGCAGAGAGTAAATTACATATGTCTTACTGCTCATTTCATAGATGACACATGGGCTTTGAAAAAGAGGATATTGTATTTCATTTCCATTTCTAGTCATAAGGGGAATGATATTGGAATGGAAAATGAAAAATATTTACTTGAATGGGGAATTGAAAGATTATTAACTATTACTATAGATAATGCTAGTTCTAATGATATGGTTGTGGGCTATTTGGAAGACAAAATCATAAATTAGGGTTATGCAGTTATGAAATGTAAGTTCTTACACATGAGATGTGTTACACACATTCTCAATTTAGTTGTCAGTGAAGGGCTTAAAGAAATAGGGAGTTCAATGAAAAAAGTAAGAGAGGCTATTTGTTTTATTAGTCAATCTCCCATTAGGATGAGAAAATTCAAAGAAAGTTGTAAGGATGAAAAAATTCAAAGCAAAAAAATGTTATGCTTAGATGTATCTATAAAGTGGAACTCAACCTATTTGATGTTGGACACAGCCCAAAAATTTGAGGCAGCCTTTAAAAGGTATGATCTCAAAGATCCTTACTTCACTTTTGATCTTCAACTTAGAACATGAGTGCCTAAAACTGATGATTGGAAGCATGTTAGAAGGTTAACTATTATGTTAGGTAATTTTTATTATCTTTATTTGTAACATCTAATTGTGTTTTCCCTGAAATTTATAAGCTGCATCATTTTTTGGATGAGTGGAGGAAGAGTGATGTCATAGAGATAGGAAACATAGCTAAAAAAAATGAAAGAGAAGTATAATAAGTATTAGGGAGATCCTATGAAGATGAACATACTTCTTTATGTTGCTACCATTCTTGATCCACGATATAAATTAAAATTGGTGCAATTTGCTTTGTCTAAGATGTATTCACATTCAGTTAGTGAACAATTGGTGATGCAAATTAAACAAGTTGTGATTTCTATGTATAATAAATACAATCATAGTGTTCCAGCAACACAGTATGAAAGGGAGCTAGTGCATGGCACTCAAGAAGATCTTCATGGTGATGAAGACCCTAATGCAAAAATTAGAAAATTGCTTCACATGGAGGAGCAATTATTCATGGATGAAAATTTGGATGAAAAGACAAACATAATAAAAGTTGATAGATACTTGAATGAAGAAATTGAAATTAGAAAAGATGATTTTGATATTTTAAGTTGGTGGAAACTAGATAGTCCTAGATTTTCTGTTCTTTCTCAAATAGCAAGAGATGTATTGGTTATGCCCATTTCCACAGTTGCCTCAAAATATACATTCATTACTAGAGGACAAGTTCTAGATTCATTTAGGAGCTCTTTGATTCCTAAAGTTGTGCAATCTCTAATTTGTGCTCAAGATTGACTTAGGCAATCATTGGAATATCTTGTTGAAGAAGGAGATGATGATATACAAAAGATAGAGTTTGGTAATGTTTTTCTATACTTCATGGAACTCAACTTTATAGTATCAATTCCATATTTATTGTAATATATGAAGTCTGATTGTTTTTTTTAAATTGCCATATTTGCAAAAAATTGCAGTAGAAACAAATGTTGATATGTTTTAGATGCATATGGGTAACTTAAGATTTTGTAATCAATTTTTCCTTGTCATATTTGTAATCTTTGTAGTATTTAATTTTGTTTTTGTTTTTGTTTGATTTTTTGTTTTCTTGCTTCAGTTGTAGGTAGAATTCAGGGGGTGTTCAAGGAGCAAGGTTAAATATGAATATATGATATAAAGTTTTTTAATTTTTAATATGCATTCTTTTGGTTGTTTTGATCAATAGATGAAGTTTAAACTTTAAAGTAATGTATAATTTAGCTTGTATTTTGAAGTTTCACTATCCATTGGGCTATTCATATGTGGTGGCATCAAAACATGGATATTGAATTCTTGTTCAAGTATGTAATTTGATGTTCCATACCTCTCCAGTAATAGTTAATTACATTATGTAAGTAAAATGATACAGGTGTTTGATTAAAATGATATTAAAATGATATAGGTATTAAATGCTTGTAACTAATCTTATTTATTGATTGTTTTATAATGGTTTTGTTGTTGAAGTAGTTGTTTGTATTCATTATTTTTACTGCTAGAATTTCCTTTGGGTAGCAGTTTTTTGTATTGAACAAACTTCTAGTAAAAAAGGCCCAATAATGGAACTGTACCAAAAAACCTAACTGAAATTGATCGGTTAATTCAGTTTCGGGTGTTGAAACACTTTGGTTTTTGTTCGGTCATGAAAATGCCTTATATACGGTTGTTTGGTTTTTTTCAGTTATAACCAAAAACCGCACCGAACATCGAATGCTCATCCATATTGATGAGAGATCATATCACTTTAATTTTCTATTCTTAAATTATATGACCATAAGTCATATCGCTTTAATTTTTTATTTTCAAATTATACGACCAGAAGTGATATCGTTTTAATTTCCTATTATGAAATTATATGACCAAAAGCCATATCACTCTAATTTCCTATTCTGAAATTATATGATTAAAAGTTATATTGTTTTGATTTCCTATTATATGGCCAGAATCTATATTCCTTTTATTCCTATTTTGTGATTATGTGACCATAATTCATATAACTTTGATTTCTTATTATATGGCCAGAAGCCATATTACTTTGATTCCTATTTTGATATTATGTTTGCCATAAGCCATATACCTTTTTCTATCAAGAGTGTTTAGGTAATACTGATGTACGGTTTCAAAAGTTCTTTTCTGCAAGCTAAAACAAAACTCTTCTCACATACTTGCATCGTAAATTATAAAAGCTATTTTCTAAAAGCTAATCCAAACAAACACTTATGTTAGCTCTCATAATGTTTAGTTGATAACAAACCTTAATTTATTAGATTTAAGTAATGATTAAATCTTTTGAAAATATTAGAGTGAATTCCATAGTGAAATTCTTAAGTTTGAGCTTGAATTCAATCACCAGTAGAAGATCACTCGAGTGATGATTATTCACTCTTAGAAAACTCCAAGTCACTCTATGGTGATCAAAATTTGTGAAATTTTTTCTATAGAAGATCACTTAAATGAATAGGTAATCACTTAAGTGATGACAACATTTGTAGGTGCTCCCAGAAGAATTGAAATGGAATACACAGAGGTAATAGAATTACTCGAGTGATTAGTAAGCACTCAAGAGATGCTACAAGTAATGGTGATCTGAAATCTCTCTTAAATATTTAGAAATATTTGAAAAAAATAAAACTAAATTTAAAATTAAACGACAATTTATATCGATATATATTCTAATATGATCTTTTGAGTTTTGACTAATATAAATATTTGATATGATTTTTTTTCCAGTAACTTGTTTGATATGATTTCAACTATCTAATATAAATAAATATTATTTAAATATAATCACTCAATAGTCCCTTAATGAAGGACTTGGCTTGTCTCCTTTTGTAATATCCCAAATTTTGTTCACCAAAATTCCATGTATATTTATTATATTAAAAGGAATAAAATGGTGAATTTTGGTACACTTGAGGATGATTAAAATAAAAGACTCATTTTTTTTTAATTGGACTACATGATTCAAACTTGCATAAGCAAGACATGTGCATCAAATTTTCTCCTCTTTTGTCAAGTCTTACGGAAGGAAAGAGAGCAACATGACCAAGTAAATAATTGGGTCAACAATTCGACTCATCTTATCACTAAATATTGGACGGTTAGGCAAGGAAGAAGATGGAGATAAGCCTAATTGTTTTATTGTCTTTAAGTCAACAAAATCAGCTATATTATAAGGAGAGTGATACAAGTGTCATTTATTTATTTCTCTTATCATTTATGCATTCCAAAAGTTGGACAAGGCACTAGTGAAAGAAAGAGAATTTGATTGAAACATTTCTTCATCTTTTGGCTTAACATGGACGATTAGCACAAGGAAAGAAGTGAGAGTGTGATATCACAATTTGTCTTCATCAATTGTTTTTCAAACATTTCGGCTAGCAAAAGAGGAGATGAATATAAAATTTCCACATGTATTTTCTTTACTTTTTCCTTGAGTGCTTTCGTCCAAGATAAATTAAGGGAGCTGAAATGAATTAAATAAGATACTACATCACTCTCTCATACACAAAGAAAGTCGGACAACCTGAAGAAAGGAAAGAGAAACAGAAACTTGAAGAACAAAGCTAAGGTAAGAGTTTCTAATTGGATTTTCATCTTGCAAATCACCTCTTTAGCTCAAACACTCTTCATAAACATTGTTCCTCTTGGTGAGAGCTTCATTTCTATGGTTTTAGAATTTCAAGAGGAGGTGTTTTGAGTCTTCTAGCAAGAGTCAAAGTTAAAGAATCAAAGAAAGAGTTTAAGAAAGGACAAGAGGTGAGTTTGAGCTTTGATTTAAACCAAATATTATGTTGTTTGGTTGATTTTTGTGAATTTTCTTGGCTGCCCTGAATCTCAGTTATTAAGAGGAATTAGTGTTATGATCAAATACATGATGTTATATGATGTTTAAAGAGCATATAAGATTTGTATGATGATTAAATTGGAAAATTGGTGATTGTTGGATTATGCTGTCACTTCTGGTCAAAATAGGACGTGTATAAGGAGTGAGAATTTAGTAAATTTGATGTCACCAATGGATTCTACACGAAAAATTGTGTAGGGATACATGTGTTCATGATTTTTGGATGTTGGTATAAAAATCTGGAAATTTATGAAGTTGTAGGTGCATGCTGTTTGATTGTATCCTGTGAGGCAGTGATGTTGCAAAATATATTTCGCTAGTCAAACTTAGTCAAAAAATTATAAAACTTGTCAGGATTAAAGTAGAGATATAGATCTTTAATTTTGTAGGTCATTTGTAATTTTTGGACGAGTATATTGGGAGATATGTATTTTTAAAGTTGTGCCCTGTTTCTGATAGTGAATCTGGGAATAGTACGGTTTGGCGAATTTTCTGGGAACTATCTGGTTACAATGGTGAAACCTAATTATTTTTCCTCAAATTTAAAATTACAAAGCTTCATTTAGGCTTTGGAATCAGTTAAATTGGATTTGTTTAGAATTAATTATGAATTTTCAAAGTTGACTAAAAAATGTGTCAATTTCTGGAAACAGTGAAATTTCACTGTGCATAATTGTTCTATACAGAAAATGCTGTAACTACATTGGATAACCCACATAATATGACTTAAAAGTAGTAATAGTACAAGTAATAATTAGTTACTTGTTAACTTTAATTTATAGGAATTTATAGTAGCCCGAGCCGAGACAAAAGTATTGGACTGACAGTAGCACTGAAAAAGGATTCAGGTAGTAACTTCTTTCTTATATATACTTTGTGATTATTAAATGTTTGTATATGTCATTCTATGTAATATGAGCTAAGTGTCATGGACATGCCTATTAGCCTAGTTGTGGTCAGGGACCCAACAGGGGCGCTGAGTTAAGCCAAGGTGCAAATATATCGTTTGACCTTGGACAAGTGTACACACAGTTTTCTATCATTTTACATGACATGGCATTGCATATTTGTTGTTCACATTTTATATGTTTGAAAGCATGTTACTACTGAGATTCATTCGAATCTCATTCTTTTTCAAAATAAAAAATTTACAGCTGAGGCAGGCGGCTCGAAAGGCAAAACAGTGGCTACTGATGATTAGAGTTCTGGGAATTTTGTGCCTGTTTGGCAACTCAGTGGAGAAGTGACTTTTTTTTTTAATGGAGCTTTTATAAAAGCCCATTTGAAAAAAAGTCTTGTTGTAAATGTGATTTGTGTTTGGATTGACAGTGGGAGAAGTAGCTTTTTTTAAGGAACCTGTTTGGATTAGCGTTTGAAAAGCCCGTTTGGATAAGAAATGACTGAAAAGGGCATGAATCTTATTCAATACTAAGTATATATTGTTTGTATATATATTATCATAATTGATATTAAAAATATAAATAAAATTTTTAAAAATAAAAAAATATAAATAATTATTGAAAAAAGAAAAATACACTGATAAATTTAGTTGTTAGAAAAAATATCAATGCATTGTGTTAACAAACGTTTCATTTGGTCAGAGAAAAAAGTGTCGATATTTTTGTATGTAAATTTAGAGTTCATTTTAATGTTGTAGATAGAAAAATAAAAAAAATTCCGGAAATCATACTATTTCTTTTTTTTCAAAAAATATATATGCATAATATTGCCAATAAATCTTAACATAGGGAAGTGACGCCCCAAAAAAAAATTGGTAGTTACAATAATAATTAACAATAAATAATGGGAAAGAAGTGGATGGGCCCACAAGAAGCACTTCAAACACCTACGAGAAGCAGCTCCCTGCAGCTTCTATAATAAGCTGCTTTTTTTTGTGAAGCCCAACAGATGTTAATGCATTCCCAAACAGTCTATAAAATACCAAATGAGCTTTTTATTGCCTACTGAGCTTTTTTCTCCCTCTACTGTGTTTCCAAACAGACCCTTTGTAGCTGCTATAGTTATTTATGCATGTAATTTTAGCTACTTTTGAAATTTTTTTTATTTGTATATATTTACCAAACCCTATAAGAACTCTCCTGTGTTGTAAATAAGTACTCATTATCAGTATATTTCCTCTGTTTCTGTATGCTCTATGGAACTATACGCTTAATACTCTGCGAATATCGAAATGTTAAGGGGTTTGACACCTTTGCCTTTCCCATTCGCTGCCCTCCTATGCCTGAAAATGACATCATTTTGTAACTCAAAATTAGATCTCAGTCGTCTATGCTTTATTAATCAAACCTAATGGCTTTGAGGTTAGTTTACTCTTCATTTGTAAAGAATAATTAAACAGATATGGTTGAACAGCTTAAGCATCGCAAAGAGCTTGTATCTATTGTGAAATCTTCCTCTCTCTCGTCGGTTAAAAAGGATCAAAGCATCCTCTCTTTCCGATTGAAAACGAAGAAGATATTGCCTCACATCAGCATCTTCCTTTCTCACCGATTGAATAGGGTATATTGAATTATGGGTCGTTGAGTCTTTTTCTTGAACGAGGCTCTTGCTCAGCTTATAGGACATCTTCCTCAGAGTTTTGGAAATTTGAGCAACTTACGAAGATTGTAAGTTCGCTATTGTTCTTCATGCAACATGTTAATCGATTTTAATTGGGGCTACATAATATTTAATCGGATTTTTATATCATCGATGCATATTTTTCAGGCGCTAGAAAATGTAAGAGATGTAAATCTTTTGATGTTGATATACGGTGTACACATAGACCTTGCATGTCCCCCAATAAGGATGAATCAATTTTTCAAACAATTTATGGAAATTTGAAACTTTTAGTGCAAGTGAGTTTCTCTCACTCCTTATTCCCTATTTGTATTCATTGATTCAGTAGTAGTGTATCATAAACCTGCCATAATTAATTTTCCCATCTTTTCTTTTTCCCTTTTATAGGTTAATCAACAAGACATTAGGTACAGAGAAAGCTTGATGCTATTTGTCAAAGATTTAGGACAAGTCAAAAATATAGTGAGGAGAGAATTATTTGGTTAAATTCATACAAGATCTGATTTGGCCCCATTGAGACCTAATACGTTGAATACATACATTGACCTTGATGAGATAAATCCAAGTCAAGTTGGCTTTTATTTTTCATGAAACTTGTTAATCGATTTTAATTGGTGCTACATAATGTAAATGTCATTTCATTATAATTTTCTGAAACTTGAATGTTTGTATGAAACTGCAGATTTCTTTGTGCAAATAGTTTTATGGGGACAATTCCAGAAACTTTTGGGAGTTTGAAGAACCTTACACTTCTGTAAGTGAAGTATTTTTTCTGTTTATTTTGTTTTTCTATTTGGATTGGGTTTTGTCCTATACTGAGATAACTCTTAATTTTCTGGCAGTTTCATGGATAGGAACAACTTATCAGGGAAGATGCCATGTTTTATTTTCTGCAATAGCTTGAGATTGTTTGGAAGTCATCCAGCCTTGTAGTCTTTTCTGTAAGCCTTCTTGTCTTTAATCTTTATTTTGTGCAATAGCTTAGGATAGGTTTCTTGTAACACCTCATTTTTAGTCATCAATATTTCTTGTATGTAATCAATACATTTAATGGAATAAAAGGTAAATTATAATGTACATCAACTGTCAGAAATATTTCAATTACCTGTTATACACAACTTGGCCAAGTAAGGATACAAAGGAGTAACTTATGTCCACATAAAGGCCTAACAAAGTAACCTAAATTGGAGCATAAAATGACATAAATAATGGCCTGATATACATGTTACAAATTTGACCAAAACAAGGGAAAAAAGAACAAGAAAGGATTTATTTCAATAAATCATAAAATGTTATGGCAAAATAGTAATTTGTCATAAAAACAAGAAGCAATTATTTTTCCCCTAATTTTCCTATAATTTTGGCCAAGGGGGAATTAAAAAGAGGAAAATGGCTACTAAGTAATTAATAAGCACAATTTGGAGTATTATTATACTAAGGGGAAAATTAATTTGCAAAAGTCAAAATAAATATGACACAAGTTGAAAATGGGAAAGAAGAGAATTTATGATAAATCAAGAGGCAATATATACTCCTTCTTCACCATGATATGACGATCAATTAAAGGGGAAGGAAGAGAAATAATTGTGTGACCAAGATAATTCAAGAAAAGGAAGGAAAAGAAGAGCCAAGTAAAATTGCATAATTAGATTTTCATTAAACCAAATTATGACATAAGCCTAATGATATTTCAAAAAGCCATTTCCTTCTCTTTCCTCTCATTATTTTCAGCTAAAAACTGAAACCGAGAGAGAGAGAGAGAGAGTAAGTTAAAGAGCATTTGAAGAAGGGAGCTCTAGGGTTTCCAAGCCAAGATCAAAGGTAAGAAGCATGAAAACCTTGTGATTATGCATTCTAATCTCTCTCCAACCTCCTCCAACCTCTTCTCCTCAATGAAATCCATGTTTAGCAAGACAAATCAAGAGTGTAGAGAGAGAGAGAGAGAAGTGATGTCCAAGAGACAGAAAGAGCTTAAATCAAAGAGGTAATCTTTAAAGCTTGATAATCTTATCTTGAATAATGTTGCTGTTGGTGGTGGTGGTGGTTTTGCCTTAGTTTCTCTTGATTTGTAAATTTAGGCTGAAGCAAACCTAAGAGAAATGCTGTCAAAATTTTCTCTAATCATATTCATTTAGTGTTTAAGTAGTTAATCATGTGATTAGAAGTGATAAGAAAGTAACTAAGGAAGAGAAATCAAGAAAACACATTCCCTCCCTTATGACCCCCTGTTTTTGGCTAGAGGAAATACTACAGGGAAGAGCTGGAATTTTACAATTTTGATAGTTACATTGGCTTTGAAAGGTAAAATTGTGTAAGCATGCTTGTGTTCATGATTTTTGGATATTGGTATACGAATTTAGGAATTTATGAAGTTAAATGTGCATGTTATTTGATCTGCCTCCTGTGAGTCAGTGATATTTTGCAATATATTTCATGGGCCAAACTTTGTCCAAAAATTCTAAAATTTGGTAGGATTAAATTAGAGACATAGAACTTTAATTTGACTAGTATTTTGTAAATTTTTTACAAGTGTATTGTAAGATATGAATTTTTCATATTATGCCCTGTTTATAGAATACAATCTGGAACAGTGGAGTTTGATGAATTACTGGGAATGATATCGATATAGTGGTCAAACATAAGTATTTTTCCTCAAATATACATTGAAATAGCTTCATTTAGGCTTTTGAATCAATCAAATTTGATTTTTTTTATAATTAATTATAAATTTTTAAAATTGATTAAAAAATCTGTCAGTTTCTGAAAAACAATGAATCTACACTATACAGAATTCTTCTTGCTTTTGGCTTTACAAGTGCTTATTTTTAATTGGTCCAAGTTTGCTTCTTTCTTGTATAATATTAATAAATAAATATCACTTCTCTTTTATTTCCCTTTGTCTACTGAAATTAGAGAGAGAAGAGAATGGTTAATGCCTCTTGAAATACCTACTTCCTTTTGTCTTAATATTATTTTATGACTTTTTGACCACATGCATGATTTACTTGGCTATTCTTTTTGCTCTAGAATTAATTATGGCCAAGCAATTTGATTTCCTTTTCTCCTTCCATTTGGCTTCAAGAGGGGCTGATGAAGAAGTCAAAGAATGCTTTTACAATATCTCTGATCTTGCACTTAAACTAAGATTACTTTTAGTTGGAATTATTGATTAAATTCATCACCTATTGAATTATTTTGGACTAAGTAATTAAATTCCTTTTTCTCCTTGCTAACTAACTGAATTGCTCCCCAAGAAAAAGGGGAAAATATCAAATTTTTGCTTTATTGGTCAAATGACCATTTTGCCCATACATTTTTTGTGATTTTCACACTTAATGTAAAACTGGGTAGAATTTTCACCAAACTTTGAAAATTCATAACTAATTGTATAGATATCCAATTAGGTGTTTCCAAAGGTTATGTGACTATTATTAAGTCTAGTTTTAAATAAAAATATATCATTTAGCCATTTGGAAGCTCAACATTCTCAATATTATTGTTTTTGGACGTTGCCATTGAAAATCACTAGCTTCATTGAGCTAACTTCAAAAATATATATCTCTTTGTGTACAGCTCCAAATAGCTTATATGACCTATCAAATTAAATCTTGATAAGTCTATTTTCATTATGAAAATTTTCATAATTTTTGGACATCATTTTCCTATTTAAAAATGTCTCACAATCATGACTGCCACGTGGAGAAACACACTAGCAGCAAATTTCATTTGTGTTCCCAACATAGTCTTATTGTGTGACCACTCATTGCCTTGTTTTGTCACTTAATGTGCTCTTTAATGCACCATTTTATTTCTTTTTGATGCCACCAAAGGTGTTAAGAATTGTAGGGAATAAAATTATGCTTCCCTGAGACACTTGCTAAATCGATGCTTAATAGTCCACTTGTCTCAAACTTATTCTCAAGCCTCTATCCCAAAATTTGGGATGTTACAACTTCTCCTACAAAAGTCTACAGAAATTTATGCCTCAGGTTGTCTCTTTCAGCATTGTTTTCTTTTCATTTACATATGTTTCTTGAGTTTAATTGCCTATATGAAAAGAATAAGTGTGGTGTCATTTGCACTAAGTTTTGCATTGAGAACAATACATGATTTAAGCATGGGAGAGGAATTAGGATTTGGATCTTGTTTGATTCATTACAAAAATGTGTCATTTAAAAAAAAATTAGAAAATTCTTGGTCAAAACCACATTCTTGAAGTCACTCCTTGTTTTAGAAATTTGTCCAAATACTTATGGAAATTGCTTATGTTCTTAGTTGATTTTTAATGAATTGATTGGTTATTTCTCTTAGAATTAGCATTAGGATTAGCTAAGTTAATTCATTTTGATTAGGTTAATGTTCAATTAATATTTTTGAATGTGCATATAAGAGAAAATCTTTGTTGGAAAGATTCTAAGCCTAATTTCCATTCATTAATGTGTTTGCCACTTATTTTAGTTTACCTCTAAAACATGTTTAAATTCTTTCTTAAAATCACATTTACTTTAGATTAATGAACATGATAGGGGTATTTATTTCATCACCCTTTATCCCATGCACAAACCTTATACACTAATCTACTGTTAACCTCCTTTGAGCCTTCACATTCCAAAATCCATCATTTATTAACAAGCACTATGTATGCATCTAGGGTGACATCCAAACATCATCAAATTGCCATTGATTTTGTATATATATGAAGAAATGCCATGTAGCTACATTATACATGGAAAAAAAAGGGAAAAAGAGAAGAAGAAAAAAAAAGAAAGAACATTTGAAAAAAGAGCCAAAAAATAACCAAAAAAATAGGGGGGAAAAACAAAAGAAAGAAAGAGTAAAGCATTTGATTTTATTGGCAAAGAGATGTGATTATTTGAGTTTAAAGTTTCAAAAATGGATGCTATTGAACATATTTGTACATGCATAGTACTCATTGTTTCGTAATCCATTCCATGAGACCATATTCCATCATTACAACCCTTTTTAAGACCCCTTGATTCATAAGTTTAAATGCTATTTAGTGGAAGAGAGAGTAGAATCTTTACAAGCACATGATAGGATCTAATTTCGGTGGTATTGAGCTAAATTTCCTATATTTATGAGATGAGTTAGACACTTAAATCCTTGAGTGCTCGCTTGTACATTCCTTTGATTAATTGTGCATTAATATAATCCATTTGCATTACCTCATGCTAAGATTTGTGTTAGCTTGATTAGTGATAATTGATTCATTGATACCAACCTTGAACATTAAATGTTTTCATTTGTCTTTAATTTTAAATTGATTAGCGTTTTAGTGTGGAATATTAACAAATCCCTAATTTGTTACTCATAATGGCAAATTAAATTCGCTAAATGATACTATCTCCAATGTATATTAATTTTAAATACAAAATAGATATTATATTAAGAATTGAAAGTTGAAGAAGCATGTAAAATTTATGTATTAGTAACATTTTCAAAAATAACTACAGATTACAGTAAAGTGTACAATCTCGGATATGTAAAAAGCACTAGAAGGTACACTTCAATTTTAAGCAAAGCTTATATACATCGAACTTGCAATATATAGTCAATTGTATTGTTCCAATACTTAGTTGCCTCACAGCTTAACTTGCCACACAGCTTAACTCTAATTCTTGCCTACCCTGATGTAATTCTCATGACTTGATATCATATAGCATAGTCAATTTTCTTTTGTTTGTTTCGAAAGGAAGATTTAAATTACTTTTGAGCAGGCACGTAGAAGAGCTTACAATCTAGGGACTGGTCTTTTTTATTTCTCTTACTTTCTTTTTTCCCCATATTATATATATATATATATATATATATTTCTTTTTTTTTTGCCATAATAATAAACAAATTCAAGGATACATCAATCCATCCAGGAGGGCAACAGAGTTGGCCATATGTTCAATCAACTACTAAACTGACATGATATATCATGATAAACAGGAATAATTAGAATAATTAGTAGATTAGTGCCTATAAAAAGAGAATAAGGGGTCATTGCAATGTGTGGTATGAATGTATGGAATAAGATTTGTGTTTGTTTCTCTCGTTTCCTCTCTTCCTCCCTGTCTCTCTTCTTCTCCGTTCTTCTCTCAGACTTCTAGCCTCCCTTTCTCTGTTTCCCCTTTCTCTCTCCTCTTCTCTCTTTCTCTCTCCTATTAGACTTACAACGATACGACATAAACATACACAAATCACATTTTAGAATTACCTGTTCGAGTTAAGATGCAAGATATTTAAGACCATTTCTTCAACTCTTCTCAACATTGTTGTGCTGACCAGGGAACTAGGAAGGACCCAAAAAAAGATATTAATAAAGTGGTCAAAATTAAACCTTCACATTCATAAATAGTGCTCTCACTTGACTTGGAGGGGCAGCTTGATAACCTCCTGTGGAATTAGTAGGTAAGGAATTGTTCATAGATTGCTGATTTGCCACACTAGTCCGTAAATTTTATGTAGAATAAGAAAATTGAAAAAAAAAAAATTAAAACAGCAGACAGCACAATCATGCAAGAGTCATATATGCACATTTATGTCATGTCAAACCCAGAAATAATTTGCAATATTCTAACAAATACCCGTATCCTGGTATTATAGAGATGGACGTATACACAATCAATGAAGTGACTTGCAATCTCGTTAAAGTCGATCAAAGGCCTGGAAGCAACACCAGTGTAGATGTCAAAAGTAGGAAACCATGAGCAAACAAATACAAACAACTACTATAGATTTTTGGTAATGTCAAAATAATATAGCTAACAAACCATCTTAAAAGTGTTCATGGAGGATTCATGATAACCCAAGAAAGTCATTTAAATAGACCTTTCAACATCAAATAATGTTAATAACTTATGTCAAATGAAGATAAAAAACACTATAGAATGCATAGAGATATTCTGGGAAGTGATTCAAATGATGATTAAACTATTAACAAAATACCAGCTCAGTCATATCATTCACTCAATGACATGATCAACAGCCCATTTACACTTGTAATAGTAGGATTTGTCATCCAAGTCACATTATTTTTGTAGACTTGTAGCAGATAACAAGGTTATTGATTGGACTATTATCCTACTCAATAGATTACTACGTAAAGATTTATATCAAAAAGCAAAAAGGTATAAACAAGGAACTGGAGCTGAAACTAATGGCCAGGACAATTGTGCAAGGGGTTAATGCATGAAGGGTCAGAGGGTGGTTGAGGGAGTGGTTGGAAGACACTATTTAAGGAAACCTGCCATGGGAAAATGGGAAAAAGAACCTTAAAGATAAAAATTAGGTCGAAAGCCGGAGTGTTGAAAACTAGCACTTGTCTTGTGTCATTATTTTATCATCTTATTCGTTTCTTCTCTATTTCTGTTCTGCCATGTATGGTACCCAGATTGTTTTGTTATGTTTCTAATTTCATGCGCTGAGTGAAGGAATCTTAGCCAGCTATTGTCTTAGAATTTCTGGTTTGCATTTGTGATTGGTCTGGAGAGGTGTAACTGAACTGTATGCGTGGTCAGTGGCATTCGACTGAATCTTGTTGGTACTAGCCTGTGTCTGAATGAGACTGTGAATTGGTTGCTGTAACCTGTCCAAGGAGTACTTATGTTTCATGAAATGATATAAACCATATGTTCAAAAAGAGCTGTCAACTAGAAACATTGACTTTATACACCATCTCACTGCAGAGTGGCAAATGATGTTCGCGCATGTGATGTTTTTGAATTATGATTGGCATGAAAATTACCAACTCATAGATTCATATTAATATTGTGAAGTTACAATGTAGAAAAGTTTGGGCAATGTATCATGTAACCCAGAAAAGTTTTTGTTTAAAGAAGAGACTAAAGAAAGAAATTAAAAGATTTATGAAACTAAGAAATCATTTAAAAAATAAATCACTAAATGAATATAGCGAAAACATAAGTAGTAAAATTACCTGATATCCTCCGCTTCATTGGTATCTACATATTCCTGGAGCCTGTACATGCAAAATTACCCGTCACTCTGAAGATTTAAAAGACTAGAAAAAGTACACTGATAAAAACGACCTGTACCTAAACTTTTGTAGATGACAATGGTCGCCGGTAAAGCGACCTGCGTTCTCTTCATCTTCCCTTACTATTTTTTGACTTGGGAAATCTCTGGCCATCGTTTCCGTAGGTGCTCTGTTTCAGCTTGCAGAAACTTGAGTTTGATATGAGTATTCTGTTACATTTTGGTTTTCTGTGGCCTTTACATGTTGGGGTTAAGTTTCTCAGTGTCACATTTACCTTGGTTTGATCTCTGTTAGTGCTAAATATATTTCTGTAAATTCATATGGCATGCATTTTATACGCTGGAACAAGCAGAGAGGAAGGAAGGGCAGTGAATGATGGTGCTGCGAAATATGGGAGAATGGGGGGAATGTAGGCTGAGTGCAGAAGGAGAAGTTCCGGCGTCCTGGAAGCCGCTTCTCCATGTACATCTTCATTCATCATCCCTTCTCCTTTTTTTTAATCCCAAAATTTCACAGGAAAAATTACCTTTTTTTTTTTTGCATTTATAACGGCTCAAACATTCCCATCATCCCAATATATATATATATATATATATATATATATATATATATATATATATATATATAACTTGAAATATACTATATTTTTGCAGTAGTTGTTTGTTCAACATTTGTCATTTATATGATGCTCATGGAATGACCAATTCAAAATGAGTTTTTTGGACACTGTCACTTTGATGAAAATTTGAAGACAATAAAGAGCAATACTTCACTATACTCCACTACGCTATTTATCCCTTTCTCCATATCACTCAATAAGTTCAAATTAGTTTATAGTGTGGGTAATGGCTGAAAGTAATTTTTTTAGTATCCACTAGTATTTTAAAATAATTTTTAGTTCGTCACAAATTTTGATCTAATCCCACGTCTCCCTTGATCTCTACACTACACATGCATACAGGTGGCATGCATTTTAATTTATAATTATCATGCACCTGAATTATCATGTATGTATATTTATTCAGGTGTGTCTATATAGATAACTAACCATTAGGCCTTTCACATTTAAGTGTGATCTGTTCACATTTTGTATGCCAAAAGTGTGGTGTGTGTTATATATCACCTTTTTGCTATAGAAATATGGACACAAAAGCTTTATGAGATTTTGAGTCAACAGAGATATTTATCAATGAATGTATAGAACAAATATACAAAAAAGAACGTACTAGGTAGACATTTATGAAAAAGGGATGAACGAATATTATTTCCACTTTCAATGAAAAGACTAGGAAACCATATAGGAATAAATAGTTAAAGAATAGATTAGATAAACTTAAGGAAAGATCTGAAGATTTGGGAGTCCGTAATCAAGGAGACTGCTGCGAGTTGAGACCCTGTTACAAACAATATCGTTCAAACAACCGAATGGATCTGAAAATAAGGGTAAGAAATTTTCACCATAACTTACAAGTTTCATTGTTTCGCTTTGTTTGTGTGCCTACTTGATAGTTGGTGTGTAATTCATTTAAATGTTCATTTTAATTAATTTTACTTGTATGCATACAGGAGAATTCCGGCTATAAGAAGTTCAGGTAGTCATGCCTAAAGCATGAAAGGGAGTTGAGAATAATATTCAAGGATGTTATGGTGACATAAGAGCACATTTTCCCACCCTCTTTCACACAACCTAAGACAAATGAGAAACATGCGGATGATGTGTACAGACCCATGATGGATGAAGAAGAAGGCTCTGGGGACAACGAGGATGAGTATTTTGGTGTTGACCCTGCATTTAGTACAGGAGTCACAGATGAAATGGCATGCATTGGATTAGCAATATCAACACCATCAAACACTCCCAGTGCATCTACAAGCCAATAGAAAAGGAAGAGAGGTAAAGGGCCTAGTAACAGCAAAAAAACAGAAAGTTCTGGTTGCACAACAAATAGCTTATGCTGTCAGTATTATTGCTAACGTATCTGTGGATAGAGCAACGGCCTTAACAAGGAACAAAGAAACTAGCATCCCAGAGGTTATCAAATATCTGATATCCCTTGAGGAGGTTAAGTGTGGCAAAGCCTTTAGAGTACAATGTATGCAGGCTCTGGAGCCTAAGGCACGTCGAGAATTTTTTGTGTCATTAAAAGGAGACCTTGAGTACTTGATCGAATGGTTGCATTTTATCGTAAGGGAGCAATAGCTCCAATTGAACTTGATGTTTGCTTACTTAGCTTAAGACATGCTTAGTTTTTTTTTATATTTCGGCTTAATTGACCTGTCATTTGGAATGGTATGATCCAATTGATATTTGTATGCTAATGTTATACTTCTTAATCGTCATGCTCACACCTTAATTTCACCGCAATCAAAGGTACATCAATGGAAAATTGTAACAACAAAAACAAGTTGCAAGGGATGGAGTAAGATGAATATAGTGACAACACCTCAATTATTGAGGTTGAGTTAGATGAATATGAATAATTATGCGTGTTGCTTTGTCAATATTTGATGCCATACATGTGTAGACAACCGTGTAAAACGAGTAAGCAAATAGATCACTATTGGTACAAGAAATGTCGGCAAATAAAGGTTCTAAATGTCATGAGATTTTTGGAATTGAAAAACATGTATTTTATATTTTATGCAATAAGTTAAGTGAGCATGGATTAAGAAATTCTAAGAATGTAGGTGTTAAAGAAATGGTTGCGATGTTCTTACTCACTATTGGACATGGAATAGGAAATAGGCTGGTATAACAAATCTTTCAACATTCCAGTGAAACTGTAAGTAGGCTTCTACACACAGTTTTGGAGGCCTGCCTTAGTCTTGCATCCGAAATTATCAGGCCATGTGATCCTAAATTTTGTCAATGTCATCCAAAAATAACAAACGATAACTGATATTACCCATACATCAAGTGTGTGACAACTGGACCAGGCTGAGATAAATTTATCAGGAGGAAAGGATATCTCACTCATAATGTTATGACTGTTTTGTGAGTGGCATATGTGCTTCATGTTCGTGTTAGCGGGATGGGAAGGTTCAGCATATGATGCTCGTGTTTTTCACTCAGCTATCTTAAATCCAGCCATGAATTTACCATCCACCCCAAGATATATTTTTGTATACTTCTATTAGATTTCTTTGTCTTGAATTCGCTTTTCATATAATCTCACATTTAAAATGATTTTAACACTTATCAGGAAAATATTACTTAGTCGATCCTGGCTACCCAACACCAGTTGGGTATCTTAGTCTGTACATATGTAAATGTTACCACCTTCCAAAATTCAGGAATCGAGGGGAGTTTCAGAATCCTAATAAGGCTTTTAATTTTTATCATTCAAGCTTGAGACGCACAATAGAAATGACGTTTAGAGTGTGGAAAAATATGTTTGAAATATTACAAAGCATGTGCAAGTACAGCTTCGACACGCAAGTCCGCATTGTCTGTGCAACTATGGTTATACATAATTTCATTAGAAGAATTTCCCAAACTGATGTGGACTTTAGGGATACAGAAAATGAGAATATAGTTGATGTAGATAATAGTCAAGATCAAGAGCCATTGGCAACGAATGATGCTCATACATCTTCAACCTAAATAAATCATGTTCGTGACACCATCAGGGATCGAATTGTATGGGACTTTTGATCTGATTAGTTCTGTTATATTTTACTTTGGCAAAAACTTTAAGTTTGTATCATTTGTAATTTATTCACATTTTTATTCTAATTTTATTATGTATTTTACCATTGCTAAATTTTCAAAGTTAAGTTTTTCATTTTTCATAATTTGTAAAATGTTTCTTCTTAAATATCATAAAAGCCACTTATGCAAAAGCTAAACCAAACACCTTTTCACTTTCATAAAAGCACTTATCCAATTGCCAATCCAAACAAGTTTTACATACACAATTTGACTTTTACCCAATTTGACTTTTTCATAAGTCAAATTTAAAATAAGCCATTTTTCTCACTGTTATCCCAAACACACTCACTATCTCTATCTTTTTTTTTGTGAAGCTTCGCTTACTCCGCGTGGTATTTTTGCCTTGGTATTTTTTTAGGTTAAACTAAAATATTCTACTTTTTGAAAAAGGATTAATACATTAATATTTTTTTTTGTTTTGATCTTCTTATTACAATGCTTTTTATGCTATCTTTTTATTACAAATTTACAAGGCTACAGTTCCATTTTAGTGGTTTTTTATGACTTATGTAATATTTTTTTATACAAGTAATAAACACTTTGATTGATGGCAAAAAAAAACCCCATGATATTTAAACCTGGACCAGACTGACATGGTTTATTTGGAAACTGGTGACCTAGCCATTTGTGCGGTCTGATTGATAACCTGACTTGGGTGGATGTTGATTTGAGGTGACTCGGCTTGAACCAACAAGACTCAGAGTGACTTAGAGTGAACCGTTGGATCATATGGGTTGTGTGGGTTAATCATTTTTTACTCAAACCCTGAAATACTGTGTTTTTTCCACTTTTTAAAAAAAGAAAAAGAAAAGAGAAGAAGCAAGCGTGTTTCTTCTGGTTTTAAATTTAAGAGGAAGAGGGATTTAGTAATGAAAGGAGATGGAGGGATACATGCTAACACACCATTTCAATCAATATTCCACCAACACATTCAACAGTGTACTATCTTAAAGCCCTAGAAAAATGTACAGAAAAAAAAACTTAGTACCTGTTGGGATTAATGGTGGAAGCTACTTTACTAATGTGATTTATGATATACGAGGTAAGTATGTGAGAGGAGTTTTGTTTTGACTTGCGTGAACGTGTTTTTCGAACGCAAACTCAAACAGACCGTTAATTGGTACGTAGGCTTTTTATTTTCTTGATAACCAGACCTAATCCAAAAAAAATCATGATAACACAAATCACTCGAGCGACTAGGAGAATCACTCTATGACCATAAGCAGATTACTTGAGTGATGAGGTAAGATCACTCGACTGATATGTGTTGAGAGACAAATCACTTGAGTGATGAGGTAAGATCACTTGAGTGAAATGAAAAATCACTCGAGTGATGCAGACTTCCTGAAAGAACTCTCAAGTGAACTAACAGACTACTTGAGTGATGTGATAAATCACTCAAGTGACTGCACTTGCTTTTGGAAGTCACTCTCAGATCACTTGGTGTGATGTGGTCTTCAATGAAGATCACTTGAGTAAACTGGAAAATCACTAGAGTGATCTTTTATCACTTGCAAAATTATACAAGTGACCTAAAAGTGACTTGGAAGTGATATGCACTCGACAGTAAACTTTTAAACCTTTTAAACAAAATAATATCACTTGAGTGATGGTTTTAGGAACTTGAGTGATGTCTAGTTTTTAAAATCAACACTACTAGTTCCTTGATAAGCTTAAGAGTTCAAGTTCACTAAAACAATCGAGTGACAAAAATGAGCACTCTAGTGATTGAGAATCACTTTAAGTGATTATTAGACACACTTGAGTGATGTTATCTGAAACCAACATCCATCGTCTCATAAATTTCAATTCACTCATTTTACATCTTGATTTATTTCCTAAACTTCTATATTATCCATAATCACAACTAATATCATTATTGAGCAAATTTTAGGTGGTTAAACAACGGATTAACTTCAAAATATCAAAAAAAAAATCTCACAGAAGCATTAAATACGTAGTAAAAAAAAGCGGTGAAAACATTCTCTTTCATCAACGGCTATAATTACTCTTTAACGGACAAATTTGAATGCTTACAATGGCCTTTAAACACCTTCTACCTATAAATACAGAAGCATTCAAGACAGAGCAACTAACCAACGACAAAATTAACTCTGTTCATTAAGTGCCCTGTTTCTATTTTGTTTGTCATTCTCTGATATACTATTTGGTCCTCAGTTTTCATTTATCTATTCTTTGAGAGAGTTTTAAATACCTTTATTCATTATTTGTAAAGTGATTCTCAAGGTAATAGGACCTTGAGAGGGATCAACTTACAAAGTGTAAGGGGGAGTGGGTGTCCTATTGAGGAGCTTGCTCGTACTGTAGTGCCAAGAATCTATGGATCTTGGAAATATAGTGGAAACCTCATAAGCGTTTTGAGGACTGGACATAGGTCACGTTTTTGAAACCGAACTAATATAAACCTCGATATACACTTTGATGATATTTCTCTAACTTTTATTTGTTTAATTAAGTGTCTTAATTATAACATTTATATTTTTTTTCTATCACTCAATTCACCTCCCTCTTAGGTGAAACATTGGCACTAACACTTACAATATGGCTAGAAGCCATATTCATTTGATTTTTATTATATGGTTAGAAATTATATACATTTTCATCTTTTATCTTATTGTATCACCATAAGCCATATAATTTTATTTATTCTGAAGATAAAAGGCTAGAAGCTATATAATTTTATTTATCTTGAAGATAAAAAGCCAAAAGCCACATAATTTTATCCTGAAAATAAAAGGCCGGAAACCATATGACTCTAATTTCTCATCTTAAGATTAATTGGCATGAAGCCATGAGAACTAAATTGCCTGAAACTATAAAATTTTTAATTTTTTGATAATATTTTACTTTATGAATGATTTCTTGTCTTTTCCAATTTCCTGTTATTATCATTTGTGTTATTATATTATATTTTTATATTTCATATTTTATGAATATCCTTTTATTGCATTAGCCTAAACTATATTAAATCTTGTGAAATTTAAATTTGTGGCTCTTGTCATTACTGAAAAGAACTATTTATATTGAATGTCTGATCCATGAATTTTCTATGCCACTGATTCCACTATATTTTGATAAGCTATTTTATGATATATTTAGGGATTTTATCACTATTTTTGGATCTAAATTTTATTAATTATGATTAATTGTGATTAAAGTTATTTGTATGAAATTATGGTTAAAAATGGGTAAAAATGTCATATATTTCATGATTTAACTTGATTGGTTGATTTTTGGAATATAAGGTACTACATTTTGGATTTCTTTGTAGATCAGTTTAGGAAAAATTACAAAAAAGCACCTAGAATTTCTAAAAACTGTGAAACAATAAGAAAATGTCTAACAAAAAAGGGCTCAGAATTTTTGAAAATTATAGTTTGGCCCCATAAACATTTTAAATTTACAGTTTAGTCTCTTCAAAAAATTTTGAATTTTTGCAGTCTAGTCTCTATTCAAAACTTGCGTTTTGACCAGAGACTAGGTAAGAAAATGAGAGAGAGCTTGACACTTATATAGAGAGAGGGTGCCACGAGAGAGATGGGGAAGCTTGGAGAATAGCTAAGCTAAGCTTCACACGGAGACACAGCAAAGGATTGAGAGAGCTTTAGGAAACTAGAGCTTGGAGAGAGGGACAAGAAATCAGAAAGGAGAGGACTTCACCACCATTGTTGCTCTTTTTTCGGCCTCCATACCACCATTGCTTGCTAACCTTAAGCTATGTAATATCCCAAAAAGTACTTAAGGACTATGTGTACTAATGGACAGTGAAATTAATGAAAGAATTATCCCAAAAAATTGTATGGTGATTTTAGTCCGATTAGTTATCGATAAATTATCTAATTTTCGCCTAAAATCTAGAATAACCAAAAAATTAATTGGAAGGAAAGATGAAGGGTCAAGATTAACATTTGAAAAGCAAATTAAATCTCCTCCCTTCATGCTATAATCTCATCTAAGAATAATGGGAGAGATGAATCAATTAATGGCTTCATCTTTTATACAAGAAAGTCAACAAAAATGGCTTGGACACTTGGAAAGTAAAAGGAAGAGAACTTGGATAATTAAATGGACACCATTTTGGGGCAGCCATATACGGTCAAAAAAAGCAAATGGAAGACAAGAAAACTAACCAAAGTGAACTTGACCATGGTTGGAAAATTAACTCACAACTTTTCAAGAAACCACATGAAGTTGACACATGGATTTTTCCTTCTTTCCTTGAATGCATTTCGGTCAAGTGATAAGAGCTGAATCCAAATGAATTATCACACTTCAAACACTCTCTCTCCAAGCTCTCATAGACGTCCAAGAAGCTTAAGGAAAGAGAAAGAGGAAGACAACTTCAAGGTAAGAGTTTCTAATTCCATTTTCACCTTCCAAACCACCTCCATGGCTCTTGAGGCCTTCATAAAAGTTGTTCTCCTCTCTAAGAGCTTCAACTCTATGGTTTTAGAATTTCTAGAGGAGGTGTTTTTAGCTATCTTGCAAAAGCACAAGTTCAAGAAACAAAGAAAGAACCTAAGGAGGAGCAAGAGGTGAGCTTTAGCTTCATTTTGATCTATAGATTGTGTTGGTTGGTTGAGGATTTTTCCCATGTGAAATCTGCCCTGTTTTTTGGTCAAGTTATGAATATGAAGATTCATGGTATTTTGGTTGTGTTCATGGTGTTTTATGATGTTTAGAAGGCTTATAAAACTAGTATGAGACTTAAATTGCAAGTTGGGTAATTGTTGGCTTATTTGTCAAATTTCTGCCCTGTGCATGACATGGTGAAAGAGTTGGAATTTGATAATTTTGATGTTTCCATTGGCTTTAGAAGGCAAAATTGTGTAGGTATACAAGTGGTCATGAATTTTGGATGTTCCTATATCAATTTGGAAATTTTGGAAGTGTGCATGAACATGTTGTGTAATCTGCCTTGTGTAACAGTAGATGTTGTGCGTGATAATTCAAGGGTTAAATCTTGTCCGAAAATTCTGAAACTTTCCAGTCTGAAATTAGAGACATAGACCTTTAATTTTATAGGTCATAAGGATTAATTTGATGTGTATTCTGGGAGTTACACATTTTTGAAGTTTGGTCATGTAAAACTGGAAAATTCTGGAACAATGTCCAATTACTGGAAATTCTGGATTTCTGTGAGTCCAATTGGCTAAGTGAAGTATTTTTCCATAAAACTATACTTAATAAGGGTCACATAGGCTTTGAAATCACCCCAATTGGACATTTTTGCAAAAGGATATGAATTTTTAAAGTTAGTGGACCAAATCTGCCAGCATTTGTGCCTATGCGAAAATTGCAAAATGTAATGGCATATTGTAATTTCTTTGTACACCAAGGATAGAAATTAGTCCCTTGTGATAATTTGACCATTTTAACTCATTGGTTGACTTGGTAAAGTTACCATAATAACCCTGATGATAACCAACATTAAAGAGTAATTTATAAATGTATTAGGCTAAGTAATAACCAGTCCATTCATGAATTCCCATATATAGGATTCGATATCTGTCCGGGACGACCAAAGAAGTGGTAACATCTCAGAATATTGGAAAGGTTAAGGTAGTAACTTCTCTCTCATATTCTATGTATCCTGCTTCATGCATATTATTGCCATTATACATACTTGAACTGTGAACATGAATCGGGCCGAATTGCCCTTTAAGCATTCAGATGAGAAGGGCTTTGGCCCAATAGAATACCCAGCGCTGTGGGAAGGGACGGTACGTCCTTAAATAGAATTATTTATTGAATGAACATGTAATATCCCGAATTTTGGGACTAAAGACATAAGATTAAGCCTGGATTAAGTGGACTGCTAGACCCCGGTTTAGCAAATGTCCCTATGATGTGTGTTTAAATTCCCCAAAAATTCTTTTATACCCTTGGATATTAAAAAAAAAATATATTAGTGAGCTAAAGAGCTCGGGGAATAACAAAACGAAGTGATTGGAAGTCACACATAATATAGTAAAGTGGAACACAAAGTAATTTTGCCACCGGTGAAATTCCCGGTATGGCAGTGGTGATTGTGTGACCTCTTTTTGTAGGTAAATGATGTTAAAAAGTTATGAAACTTTCCAGAATGAAAGTAGACTTATCAAGCTTCAATTTGATAGGTCATATAAGTCATTTGGAGTTGTACACAAAGAGAAATGAATTTTTGAAGTTAGCCCAGCGAAATTAATTATTTTCTGGGACAGCATTCAAAGATTAGAATTCTGGGAAGATTGAGCTTCCAATTGGCCAAAGGTTATATTTTTCCTTAAAACTAAACTCAATAAGGGTCGTATAGCCTTTGGAATCACTCCAATTGGACATTTGTACAATTAGATATGAATTTTCAAAGTTAATGAAAATTCTGCAGAATTTGGATATTATATGCGAAAATTCAATTTTTGGGCGAATCAGAGGGTGACACGTGGCAGCTGAAAATATCTGATCATTTAACCATTAATTCATCATCATCCTCAGCTTATTTCCACGGGAAAACTGACCAGAAGAGAGAGAGAGAAAAGGGAGAGAGATATGGAGAAAGAAGAGAAAATTCATTCTTTTCTCCGAAACACTACCGAAACGGCATCCTCTCTCAAGTACCCTTCAGTAAACTTCTTCTACTCATCGAGATCTTCATTCCTATGGTTTTGGATTTTCATTTGGAGGTGTTTGGTACCGTCTCACCGGCCGGGGTATTGCCGGAATTCCAAACCGTTTGTGGAAACGAGTAAAGGTAAGCGTAAGCTTCCTTTTTAACCGATTGATTTGTCGTTTGGATGAGTTTTGGGAAGGTTGGGTACTGTTCATTCTGGTTTAAATTAGTGTTTTGAATGGCTAAATGATGTCCAATGGATGTATAAATAGCTAATCACTTGATTATGAGTAGTAAGGAAGTGATTAGGCAAGAGAAATCGAAGAAACAACAAACTCTTTCTGAGAATATAATTTTCTTCTGTTTCTGCCTTGTACTTTTCGTGTAGGAGGAGTTGAAATTTGAAGATTTTGATGCTTCCATTGGATTTAGGAGGCAAAATTGTGTAGGTATGCAAGTGTTCATGATTTTTGGATGCTTGTATATGAATTGGGAATTTTTGGAAATTGATGAATAAATACTGTGTAATTCGTTGTCTGGAAGCAGTGTTGTTGTGCGCGTGTTTTCAATGGGTAAAACTTGTCTGAAAATTCCGAAACTCTCCAGTTTGAAAGTAGAGACACAGACCTTTAATTTGAATGGTCATAATGGTTAATTGGATAAGTATACTATGAGATATGAATTGTTGAATTTTGGCCCTGTTTTCTGGAAAGAATCTGAAACAGTTGGTGTTTGGAAAATTTCTGGGAATGGTGTAGTGGTGGCGTTTAAACTCGAGTATTTTTATATAAAACTACACTTAAATGGCTTCAAATAGAGCTTTGAACCACCTCAATTGGAGTTCTATAGAATTAATTATGATTTTTCAAAGTTTGGTCAAAAATGCTGGTAGATTGAGTACCATGCGAATTTGAGTAAGAAATTGACCAAATATAATTGGAATGAACTCCAAGGGTGAAAGTAAGCCTATAGGGCTAATGTGGGCCATTGGGTATTCACTTTTCATGGCTCTAATGATGTTATCACTTGTCTAGGGCCATGAAGTGATAAAGAAGGAGCAATGATTGGCGGATCAAGGGACAAGAAGAGAAGGACATAAAGTCCGAGAGGTAGTGAACTTACCTTTTCTGCATGTATGTGATATGTATGTCTTGCATTGATTATGTGACTGCTTTGCCTATTTGTGTGGAACATGTATGATTGGTTGAAGCTCTGTTATATTTGTGCAATGGCCATATGTATGTCATAACATCGAGCATGCAGCATGTCATTATGTTGGCATGAAATAGTGTAGGCAAGCATGTCATGCATTCATATATATCTGGCATGCATAGTGGTAATGTTTGCTACTGAGATTCTCTCGAATCTCACTCCTCCCAAACAACCATTCAGACAGGTGAGCATTGGAAACGTGCTGAGATCAGAAAAGAGGTATGCACGAAGAGGACTGTTGCTGGTTGTTTGAATGTATGTAAATATTGTGTAAACCCCTGGTGGGGAAACTTTTGTATTATAATCAAGCTATATTGTATTAATATTATCAGTATATTCATGCTATTCCTGTGTGCCCACTGAACTATGCATTGCTACTCTGAGTAAGATCAGCAATAAGGGATATATGAGGCAGGTCGTTACAGTTGGTATCAGAGCAAGCGGTTCTGGCAACAGGATAGAATACTGATATGCTTGATTATAACATGATAAGAACAGCGAAGTGGATTACTTCAGCTAGTTCACAATTAAGCCCGGTGGGCAGTATAAGATTGTCTTTGATCCGTTGGGTAAGGCCAAAGTGTGAGCCTTATTCTAGAGTAGGATCACCAATGGGCTGACCAGATTCAGACAGATAAGTCACAGACAACCTTATAGACTTTTGGGAGCATATTACAGGGTATGTGTCTAAGTACATCTACCAATACTAATATGTGGCCCAAGCATAGTATGTTGATGCCCGGAGGTGGTGGGCATAGTGGTTTACATAAGGGCAGCCATGGGGTACCAGTAGTCAAAAGCAGCTCAAGCCGGTATCTTTATATTTGCATGAGTACACAAAAGTTAAGCGTGCTCAACCCAGGAAAATCTCGGGATGGGTGACCTCCTGGGAAGTACCTTGAAAATCTCAAATCTTTTGATTAAAGGTTTGAAATTTTGATTTGAGGTTCTTAGATGACCTAAGGAATTATTATAGATATAGAGATGATGAAATAAGTGTTGATCCTTAATCTGAACCATTTCTGTTGCAGTGAGTACTGCTCAGAAAAGTTCATTTGATGAGGCTATGTAAACTTGAGGCATAGTAATTTTTTTGAGGTTTCTCTATATTAAGTAATGATCCTCAATAACCCATGGGGTTAAAGTCATATAGGCATGATATGCGGTGATGCATGATGAGTGGTGATTATGCCGTATGTCTATCCTAGAGGATTTGAATTGATGATACTGAAGGTTGAGAATATGATTGAATCAGATCTAAGCTTAAATGGTACTTAGGTCAGAATGTGAATAAGGTTACACTAGGGTTTTATTCCATGATGAGAGTCTAAACCATGTGAACCTTATAGATGATGATGGACCTTCAGTAATTGTTTGAGGATATTACCTGAAACCGTAGAGGTTAGAATATGCGCTATTGATTTTGATTCTTAACGTGCCTATTGGGTATGATTGAGGAAAGTGAATTTTCAGATTTATGTGATGTTGAGGTTCTAAGAGTTGAACCATAACCTGAGAATCAAATGTCATAGTTGAATTGATTCTTCAGGAAGTTAAGATAGCCTGAGTGGCTTGAGGTACTAGCATATAGTACATAATTGTGTATGAGGTTATTGGAGGTTGCTAGTTGCTAATCTAGCATAGGGAAAGATCTTGATCATAGAATATTCCCTTAAAATTGTGATGATTGCCTGGAGCTGGACTGATATTGAAAGTCCATATTAAATTACCCCAAATGAGATAGCAGATTACAGAGCTGCTAAGGAAGAAGGACCTTATGAGATTTAGATCCCGTTATAATGATGCTTCCATTCAGAGGCGACCAACCGGATAGTGCTACTTATGGAGGATTCTGATCAGAAAGGGCTACCTACAGGGAGTTCTAATCGGAAAGGGCTACCTATGGGGAGATCTGATTGGAAAGGGCTACCTACAGAGGGTTCTGACCGGAGGGGCTGACCAGGTGTATGGGCGCCTGTGTGAAGCACCGAGTTCAGTATTGTAGTGTGAAGCCACCATGACATCGAACTATAGTGTGTAGCCGCCGTGACGACAAACTGTGGAGTGAAGCCGCTGTGACGTTGAAACTGTAAAGTAGAGCTACGGGGACGTCGACTCTCAATGGTGGTATCTTATAATGAGTCTTCTATCGCATAAGTTTCCTTGAGAAGAAGGGTCGAGTGACCCAGTAAATTGTTATGGGGGTGCTCCAGTGCCGAATGATGACAGAGATTAAGGAAAGCTACTCTTGCTCTCATATCCTATGTAATGGTTCTGCATGTATGTATTTACCATCACGTGTATTCGTGTTATGAATATACGGTAGGCAGTAAGACCTTTTGGGCCAGTGTGTCCTTAGGCAGTCAGACCTGACGGGCGGAGGCCTGAGGCGGTAAGTCCCGTAATGCCTCTGGTATAGGGGGTGATTCCCTGGGCAGTAAGACCTGATGAGCATTCAGAATTTGCGGGTGGACGCCCAGGCCATAGAGATTCCTATTTTGCACGAGCAGTCATCCGGGGCCTATTGCGTGAGTAGACGCATTGCGCGGGTGGACACTCGGGGCCATGGAACTCATTTGATGCACAAGTGGAATCCCGGGGCCTATTGCGCGGGTGAACACTTGGGGCCGAATGCTCATGTGATGATTGTTGTGATGATGGTTTGTTTAACATGCTTCGTGAACATTGCATTAGAGTATGAATGAGATGAGTAGCAAGAGATGGAGCCTGATATGAGAAGTTATTCGGATGTCCCGTGCGACTGCAGCGTGAGCTGAGTGCCGTTGTAGTGGGCCTAGTGGGGCAGTCCGTTATATAAAAAGTTAAGCCCGTGGAAGGGTAGAAGTTGGTCGGATGTCCCGTGCGACTGCAGCGTGAGCCGAGTGCCGTTGTAGTGGGCCTAGTGGGGCAGTCCGTTATATAAAAGTTGAGCCCGTGGAAGGGTGGAAGTTGGTCAGATGTCCCGTACGACTGCAGCGTGAGCCGAGTGCCGTTATAGTGGGCCTAGTGGGGCAGTCCGTTATATAAAAAGTTGAGCCCGTGGAGGGGTGGAAGTTGGTCGGATGTCCCGTGCGACTGCAGCGTGAGCCGAGTGCCGTTGTAGTGGGCCTGGTGGGGCAGTCCGTTACATAAAATGATACCAGGGTTTGTCGAGTGCAGTTTTAGTGGCAAATGTTACGTGCTTGATACCTTAAAAGGTCTCCTTTGGGGGATAATGGGAGTGATTATCCTATAAGCTTGCTGCACTTAGGCCTGGTAAGCCAGGGGGTGTAGGCCAGACTCCCGTGCGGCTGCAGAGGGCGCCCAATGAGGGTAGCTCTGCAGTGGGCCTAGTGGGAGAGCTATATTCAGTAAGGATGATTGACGGTAAGGCTATAAGACCTAGTGGGATAGTGAATCCTTAGGCTGGCAAAATGTGAGATATGATTAAGCATGAAGTCGAGTAGAGGCTTGAGGCAATAAGACCCAAGATGCAAGTTTGCATAGGGCAGTACCTTGGGCTATAAGACCTATATGTCTAAGTGCTGAGGTTGTTACCTAGTGCCGTGACGTGGACCAGTGTGTCCAGAAAAATATGTTGAGATTGATAGAGTGTATAGATTGTACTAGATTGTAGCAGAGACAATAAGCCTAAGATGCCTATGGCATAGAGGGTGAATATCTAGGCTGTAAAACCAGAATATCCAGCGTCTTGGAAGTTGAATAAGCCATAAGGCTTGATGTGCATACAGTATGATATGAGTGAATCCCAAAGGGGCCGTAAAGCCTAGTATGAATAAAAGATGATTCAGGATAGTTCCAAAGGGGCAGTGAGGCCTAAGAAACCAAACGCTGTGAGGTTGGACTAATGAGTCATGTGTAAGTGCTACATACTGGGTACAAAATGAGTGAAAGTACTACATAGTGAGTACAGAATGAAAGAATTAAAATGAGAGAAAGATAGACTAAATGTCTAGTAACGGTTCTCCGAGGTACAGATAGTACCATTTGATGTCGAAATTTCGGGGACGAAATTTATTAAACGAGGGGAGAACTGTAATATCCCGAATTTTGGGACTAAAGACATAAGATTAAGCCTGGATTAAGTGGACTGCTAGACCCCGGTTTAGCAAATGTCCCTATGATGTGTGTTTAAATTCCCCAAAAATTCTTTTATACCCTTGGATATTAAAAAAAAATTATATTAGTGAGCTAAAGAGCTCGGGGAATAACAAAACGAAGTGATTGGAAGTCACACATAATATAGTAAAGTGGAACACAAAGTAATTTTGCCACCGGTGAAATTCCCGGTATGGCAGTGGTGATTGTGTGACCTCTTTTTGTAGGTAAATGATGTTAAAAAGTTATGAAACTTTCCAGAATGAAAGTAGACTTATCAAGCTTCAATTTGATAGGTCATATAAGTCATTTGGAGTTGTACACAAAGAGAAATGAATTTTTGAAGTTAGCCCAGCGAAATTAATTATTTTCTGGGACAGCATTCAAAGATTAGAATTTTGGGAAGATTGAGCTTCCAATTGGCCAAAGGTTATATTTTTCCTTAAAACTAAACTCAATAAGGGTCGTATAGCCTTTGGAATCACTCCAATTGGACATTTGTACAATTAGATATGAATTTTCAAAGTTAATGAAAATTCTGCAGAATTTGGATATTATATGCGAAAATTCAATTTTTGGGCGAATCAGAGGGTGACACGTGGCAGCTGAAAATATCTGATCATTTAACCATTAATTCATCATCATCCTCAGCTTATTTCCACGGGAAAACTGACCAGAAGAGAGAGAGAGAAAAGGGAGAGAGATATGGAGAAAGAAGAGAAAATTCATTCTTTTCTCCGAAACACTACCGAAACGGCATCCTCTCTCAAAGTACCCTTCAGTAAACTTATTCTACTCATCGAGATCTTCATTCCTATGGTTTTGGATTTTCATTTGGAGGTGTTTGGTACCGTCTCACCGGCCGGGGTATTGCCGGAATTCCAAACCGTTTGTGGAAACGAGTAAAGGTAAGCGTAAGCTTCCTTTTTAACCGATTGATTTGTCGTTTGGATGAGTTTTGGGAAGGTTGGGTACTGTTCATTCTGGTTTAAATTAGTGTTTTGAATGGCTAAATGATGTCCAATGGATGTATAAATAGCTAATCACTTGATTATGAGTAGTAAGGAAGTGATTAGGCAAGAGAAATCGAAGAAACAACAAACTCTTTCTGAGAATATAATTTTCTTCTGTTTCTGCCTTGTACTTTTCGTGTAGGAGGAGTTGAAATTTGAAGATTTTGATGCTTCCATTGGATTTAGGAGGCAAAATTGTGTAGGTATGCAAGTGTTCATGATTTTTGGATGCTTGTATATGAATTGGGAATTTTTGGAAATTGATGAATAAATACTGTGTAATTCGTTGTCTGGAAGCAGTGTTGTTGTGCGCGTGTTTTCAATGGGTAAAACTTGTCTGAAAATTCCGAAACTCTCCAGTTTGAAAGTAGAGACACAGACCTTTAATTTGAATGGTCATAATGGTTAATTGGATAAGTATACTATGAGATATGAATTGTTGAATTTTGGCCCTGTTTTCTGGAAAGAATCTGAAACAGTTGGTGTTTGGAAAATTTCTGGGAATGGTGTAGTGGTGGCGTTTAAACTCGAGTATTTTTATATAAAACTACACTTAAATGGCTTCAAATAGAGCTTTGAACCACCTCAATTGGAGTTCTATAGAATTAATTATGATTTTTCAAAGTTTGGTCAAAAATGCTGGTAGATTGAGTACCATGCGAATTTGAGTAAGAAATTGACCAAATATAATTGGAATGAACTCCAAGGGTGAAAGTAAGCCTATAGGGCTAATGTGGGCCATTGGGTATTCACTTTTCATGGCTCTAATGATGTTATCACTTGTCTAGGGCCATGAAGTGATAAAGAAGGAGCAATGGTTGGCGGATCAAGGGACAAGAAGAGAAGGACATAAAGTCCGAGAGGTAGTGAACTTACCTTTTCTGCATGTATGTGATATGTATGTCTTGCATTGATTATGTGACTGCTTTGCCTATTTGTGTGGAACATGTATGATTGGTTGAAGCTCTGTTATATTTGTGCAATGGCCATATGTATGTCATAACATCGAGCATGCAGCATGTCATTATGTTGGCATGAAATAGTGTAGGCAAGCATGTCATGCATTCATATATATCTGGCATGCATAGTGGTAATGTTTGCTACTGAGATTCTCTCGAATCTCACTCCTCCCAAACAACCATTCAGACAGGTGAGCATTGGAAACGTGCTGAGATCAGAAAAGAGGTATGCACGAAGAGGACTGTTGCTGGTTGTTTGAATGTATGTAAATATTGTGTAAACCCCTGGTGGGGAAACTTTTGTATTATAATCAAGCTATATTGTATTAATATTATCAGTATATTCATGCTATTCCTGTGTGCCCACTGAACTATGCATTGCTACTCTGAGTAAGATCATCAATAAGGGATATATGAGGCAGGTCGTTACAGAACATATCTCTGAATGTTGAATGAATATTGAATTGTTTGGTATGTGGTGGCTGTTATGGCATGTTTCTTCGTATGCATTTTATATGAGTACTATTTGTTACTACTGGGATTCTTTTGAATCTCACCCTTTTTCCAATAACTAACCTGCAGTACGGGCAAGTAGTTCTCATGGGAAGAAGATAGCCACGGACGGGTAGAAGTGAAGACTTAGAATTTATTTTCGGTTGGTTATCTAACTTTTGGATCTATATATAATACTAAATGGTATTTTAGTAAACTTAGTACTCATGGTGGTAGGAATACACCAACTGTAAACCTGGAAGGTTGTATGTAACCGATGTAAGTTATCTAGAACCGGGTGACAATACTAGGTGGACCCTTTTAGTAGCGAACTTATTCTGATTATCCGCTAAGAACTTCAGTAAGTACTATGATATTAAGAAATGGAAATAGACTCGAATGAATTAAAACAATTTGAAAAATGAAAATGAGACCACAACTAAAATGTTTTGAAATATCTTTTAAAAACCCACTTAACTATAGGATCGGACCCTGTAGTGAAGTTGGGATCCCAAATGGATTAAGAACTGCTTTTGGTCTCTCATGTGACATCAAGTCATGTTTTCAACTGTTTTGTACGGTACAAAAGTAGGGTGTTACAAGCTACGTCTTTAAGAGTTTCGATCTGGTAGTCGATTTGGGAAAAGGAAGGAGGAGACAAGCTTTGGCTACTATTGAATACCTTCACCTTCACCTCCCATCCTCACTTCATCATCTTCATTGATTTTTCCTCTCTTCCCTACATCTCTCAACTTCTCATTCTTTATCACTATCACCTTCCAATTTCCCATCTCCTTCTATTGTCTCATTCCAGTTCCTTGATTCCTCTCAAAACCAAATGGATCTACTCTCACTTCTCCACTAATTTCAGCCTCTTACTAATATCTCCATGGATTTTCAATGCTTTAAACATGATTCGACAGTACTTAATAGTATGAGTGGCTAGCTTCTCTTGAGTCTTGGTAGTGGAGAAAGTGGCTAAAGTTTCAATAATGCTATAAAGGGGAATTTATTAATTTTCTGTTTGTTCAATTTATGTATTATGTTATGTTTGGATTAATTTTTGTTTTGGTAAATGTTTTTTAGACTTGAATAAGTGTTCATTTGTCTTTATTGGTTAACATTCGTGTTGAATTTTGTTTTGATTCTCTTGGATTAAGTATTGAACTCATTTTCTTATATTTTAATAAGATTATGCATTGTATGTGGTCACTATGGTGTGTAATTGTGTTAATTTATATTAAGTGTCATGATTGTGTTCTCATTTAAGAGGAAACAAGTACATTAAAATGATTTTCAAACTCACATCAAGTGGTTTTTAACAATTTAGCTAAGAAATGACTATGAATGTGATTGTAGGATTAGTCATTAATTAGGTATATTAGACCTAATACAATTACATAAGGTTTTCCATTTGACTTGATGTAAAATTAACTCCCAAATTATTTTAAAAAGATAGGAAAACCACCAATTTTGTCACCCAGACATATTTCATTATGTAACCCCTTTATAATCTTAAGAATGTGTTCATTGTTTTCCAAAAATATAAAAAAGATCAGAAATAGCTTTAATTTCATAAATTTTAATTTAGAGAAAACCAATTTCAAAACCTCTTTTCAAACCATGTTTTTAGCACTTAGTCAAATCTAAGGAATTCAAAATTAAAGACTCCTTGATAAAAGGACGATCTCAAGTTGTTTGCACTATATTGCATTTACTTGTAAAATTTGTGCTTTAACCCTGAGGTGGCTAAGGTTGTGTCAAATCAGCCACCATTTAGATGAATGTTTGAAAATTGAATATTTGACGTAAAATACCCACTTTTTTTGTAACAATTTGAAAAAAATGTATGACCACTAGAAGATGGTTATCCTTTCAAAGACTTATTATGAATGATATATCTAATTTGTTCATGTAGTAGCAATACCAAAAACAAAGTTTAAGAAATATGCTAAATTAATTTCTTGGCCCCATGTGACCAAACAAAACAATAAGCTTTTATTGGAAAATCATGAATCCCATTTAACATGCTTGATTACATTCCTAGAAGTAAATATAGTAATGAATGAATCTAATTGTGGCCGTGGACGTAGATGTGACTATAATAGTAAGTGTAGTCATAGTCGTAATCATGGTAGTTCAAATTCCCACCTAAAGTAGGGGAAGATTGAAATAAATTATATTGATAAGCTAATAATTCTGAGTGTAGTGACATGTATATTACCCATTTGAATGTTGCTGATTTCTTAGCATAAATTATCTATGTCTATTTTAGCTTCTATGATTTACTATGTTTAAAGTTGCTACTATCAAATTTATTTCATTTTTAATTATGCTTTTCTTTATTTCTATATTTCTTTTAACTAAGAATGAGTCTTATTGACATAAGTCCAGAAGATTTATGTCTCATTGATAATGCAACATCCCACATCATACTTAAAAATGATAAATATTTTTTCTTGATAATGTTAGAAGCCAATGTTCTTATATCAGATAGTATAAATTTGATTGAAGGCTCCGGAAGAGCTAATATGGTATTACTTGAAGAAACAAAATTATATATTGATAATGCATTTTCTTCTACCAAGTCTAAAAAAAACTTATTGTGTTTCAAGGATATATGTAGAAACGAATATCATATAGAAAAAAAACTAAAATAATTAGGAATATCTTGGTATTACTAATTTAGTTTCTATTAGAAAGTGCATATTATAAAGTTTTCTTGCCACTTCTTCCGGATTGTACTATACATTCATAAGCACAATTGAAACACATGCTATTTTAAACTAGAAGTTTCCAAATATTAATGCAAACTAGAAGTTTGCCAACGTAAACCAAAAGTTTGCTACTATAAATAAGAACTTTACACATAATAATGCAAACCAGGGGTTTGTTAATGCAAACCACAAGTTTACAAATAATAATGTAAACTAGAAGTTTGCTAATGTAAACTAGTTATTGATAAATTTAATATTTGGCATGATCAGTTTGGCCATCCCGGTTCAACCATGATGCAAAAAATAATTGAGACTTCATGTGGTCAAACTCTAAAATGTAAACAAATAACACAATCCCATGATTTTTTATGTACTGCATGTTCTAAGGAAAAGTTAATTTTTCAACCCTCATCAAGCAAAATAGAAAGTAAGCCTCTGATTTTTCTAGAATAGATAAAGGGAAATATTTGTTGTCCAATATCACCCATTATGCAAATCATTTAGTTACCATATGGTTTTAATCAATGCATCAATTAAGTAGTTGCATGTTTGCTCACAATTTGGAGTTTGAGAGATTGCTTGCTTATTTGATTATATTAATAGCACATTACCTTGATTATTTTATCAAGAAAATACGTCTTGATAATGCCGGTGAATTTATTTCACAAGCTTTTAATGAATATTGTACATCATTTGGAATTAATATTGAACATCTTGTAGCTTATGTTTATATGCAAAATGAACTTGCAAAACCATTGGTTAAACGATTACAATTAATTGCAAGACCTTTACTTATAAGACATTATCTCCTAATTTCTGCTTTAGGCAATGCCATTGTACATGCAACAATGTTAATTCATATTAAGCCAACAAGTTATCTAAAGGTTTCTTCCATATAAATGGTTTTTGCTCAAGAGCCTAATACTTCCCATTTAAGGATTTTTTTTAGTGTGCAGTATATGTGTCAATAGCACCACCACAACGCACTAAAATGGGTTCTCAAAGAAGGATGGGAATATATGTTGGGTACGAATCTCCTTTGATTAGAACCATTTACAGGAGATTTATTTATGGCATGATTTGTGTAACATCTCAAATTTTAATCACAAAAAATCCTTTACACCTTTATGGTATAAAGGAAATAAAATGATGAATATTGACACACTTAGAGTGGCCAAACAATGCAATTAATGAGCACACGAATTTTGTGCCAACATAAGACATAAATAATTCAATTTTTGTCTTAATAAAAGTCCATTTTGTAAAGCCCAAATTGGATAATGGAAGAACACAATATTTGGCCCAATAAATATGTTAAGTTTTGGCTAAACACAAGGGAAAAGGAGGAAGACCCAATTTAATACAAACAAGTATGGCCAAAATAGTCATTTGGCTTCATAAAAATTAAAAGCCAATATTTTATTCTTTTTCATGAGGTTAGACGTCCAAACAAGGAGAAGCAAGGGGAAATTAAATACTTAGTCTCAATTAAGCAAAAGACGAAGCAATTTGAGCCAAGTAAAATAAGTTGAAAAGTCAAAAAATTAAGCACATGTTAATTAGCCATTAAATATTAATATGTAAGAAGGTGGAATTGAAATATTTTCAAGATCATTATCCCTTCCCAAAGACCCTTAATTTCATCCAACATGAGGAAGGAAATAGAAAGTAAATGTTTGAACATAAACTGTGCATTTTTAGCCAAGAAAATTGTGGTTGAAAAGTCAATAAAGTAAAGCAAGTGTTAAATGACCCTAACACATTAATTTCATGGAGCTCCTTTAGTGCTTCCAAGGGCCATTATTTCGGTCAAGTAATTCGAGAAAGAGAAAAAGATGAAGCAAAAGTAAAATGGCATGTGTTCAAATACAATAAAATAATATATTTGAGGAGGTAGTGGAGG
This sequence comes from Albizia julibrissin, assembly GCA_037074505.1. Taxonomy (NCBI): domain Eukaryota; kingdom Viridiplantae; phylum Streptophyta; class Magnoliopsida; order Fabales; family Fabaceae; genus Albizia; species Albizia julibrissin. The sequence continues at coordinate 14,164,985 of CM073481.1, read as the reverse complement.
ATATTTTTAAGCTCACTTGTCCTTCCAAAAGCCTTCATATTTTCGGCTAAGCATATGAAGCAAGAGAAAGAAGGAGCTTGGACAAAAACATAAAGAAGAGAAGAGAGAGCAAAGTTCAAGAGGCAATCAACGTAGGTTTTAAGTGATTTTCATTTGTTCTTGCCTTGAAATTTATGACAAGTCTCTCTAATCTTTATTTCTTTTTGAACCATACATGAAGCAAGAATAAAATCAAGAGGAAAGAGGAGAAGGTGCCCACGGTTTTCATGAGGAAGAGAGAGAATCAAGAGGTAATCCAATAAACCTTAATCCTCTTATTGATTCTTGATTGTTGTTGGTAATTGTTGATTTGTGGTTGTTTTGTTTAGTTTTGTGATTTTGGGATGTGCAAACTGTAACATCCTTATTTTTATTTTAGAATATAATTATACTTTGAAGATAAGTATAAACTTAATAGAAAGTTTTTGAAAAAAAAATGGAAATTAAAATTTAATTAATAAAATAATAATTTATTAAAATAATAATATATTATAATATAAAAAAAAAAAATTTCAAAGTTGGTAGGCGCCCAACTTGAAGTGATAGGTGGGGTTTCACCCCCTTATCTTAAAAATAAAATAAAATTTAATTGCTTTGGCACCTGAGGGCGCCAAAGCATTTAGAGGAAAGGGGAGGGGGTATTACAAATACCCCCTCAGCTAAACACTTCACGCAAGTGAAGTGTTTCATGAAGAGAAGAGAGGGTGAGGTCCTGATAAGGATATTTTCGGTTCTTCGGGGATCAATAAGGTACTCAAACTCTCTTCTAATTACAAAGCTTCTTTTATTAAATATATTCTAAATAATTTTCTCTTTCCTATGATAGTAATTTTATGCTAGTTAGAGAATATTTTGGGGATATGATTTTAGGCAAGTTTTGAGTTTTGTCAATATAAGACTGTAGAAATGTAGAGAATAATTAATAGTTAATTTTAACCGGTTTAGATTTATTATTTAGTGGTCATGTGATTTTATAATTAATTTCTTTTATAAATAAGATATAAATTAATCTCTACAGGGCTTTTTACCAATAAAAATTAGTTTAATTATTTTATTTGGATTATTGGAGGTATTATTGAGGTTTTAATCAGTTTATTTTTGTTAGATCTGAGTTATGTGAAAAATATAAATTAGGACTTAATATTTGAATTAGAATTTGATATGATTTTAATTATGTGGATATTTGAGGAATTTTTTAATAATTATATTATATCCATATAAATTATGAAAAAGAGATTTAATTATTTAGGAAGTTGGTATTGGAGATTTGTAATTATAGGTATATTAAAGGTTATTTAAGGATTTTTAAGGAGTAATTTGGGTTATGAAGAATAATCTATGATTAAGAATTTGTAAAGGAAATTGGAATAATTTAGGATAATAGTAGTAGAGGAAATTGGGTTGTAGGAGTTAAATTATATAAGTTATTTTATTATTATTTATAATTAATTGGTATTTATATTAATAATGTAGAGTTTTCTTGCGATCTGTGATTGCACGGATTTTACTATTCAAATTAAGGTTTAGCTTGGAATTGAGGTAACCGGGGTTAATTTATTTTATATGCTTGTTTTGGACTGTAAGGTGTTTTATAAACCTTACTTTTATCTATATTACTTGTATGTGTTTTACAAGATTATACTTATGTTTGAATATGAATTTATTTCAGTGAAGCGGTGCATTTTCCAATTTACATATATAAGTGGAAATTATTATTAAATTGTTACTGTTATGGTGGATATGTTGTTTGAGATGGAATGTTGTATAAGAATTTAGAATTCTCATAATTGTTTTCGAAAGCTGTATTAATTTATTATTTTTATATTACGAGATATGTTGGGTTGTGTGGAAGAGATATGGTGAATTGTGTGCCCATCGGCTCTCTCAATCCTGGCCCGGATTTTGGAGCTGAGTGTTTGGGTGGACACCTCCCTGTTACGGTATATTGGTGGTGGCATGGGAGGGGACAGTATTCTTGATGTGACTAGCTAACCTTTGGCCGGGTATACTAGCACTGATAGGTTGTACCAGTCCAGAGGAGATAAGGAGGAGCAGGATGGATGAGCGAGGATGATTTTATTTATTGATTATATCATGTTAAATTTTGAATTATAAGAATATTATTATTATTATTATTATTTCAGTTAAACATGCTTCTCTGACTTACAATCTTTTCCTGCATACTTTGTAAATTGATTTTGGTTACTGAGACTTTATGTCTCACCCCGTCATTATAAATAATTTTTCAGGCGATACCTCTAATCTGGATAGAGGCCAAGGGAAGCAACCAGAGGCATAGACGTTAATAATCTTGTAGGCCTCTTTTGGTATTTGTGTTGTATTAATTTCTATATTGCCATTATAGGGCCCACATGTTTTTTTTAAAATGCCATATTTACTGTTTGGATATCTATGTTGGAAATCATTTTGTGACCCATGGGTTAATTGTGATGTGATATCAGAATAATAAATTTATCTGCAGTGAGTTTCTGGGCGAGTTTGTATAATTGTATTGAATGATACTTGTTGTGAGAAAGGGTTGTTTCACAAACCCTAAGGGGAGGTGCTGCCCAATTTTCCATTAAACTGTGGGAAGTGTGTTTAAGTGATTAAACATAAGACTAGAAGTGAAAAGAAGGTGATTTGTGGATTGAAATCATGAAAACTACATTTTCTCTAATGGCCAGATTTTGATATTTTTCTATGAGAGTACACTTAAGGAGCTTTACGTAAAACTTGGAATTAGTCAATTTGAAAAGCCTGTGAAAATGCACTATGCAGAAACTGTTGCAACTATGTTAGATAACCAACAGAATGTAATTAAAAGGCAATAGTGAAACAAGTAATAACCAATTACTTGTGAACTCTGATTTATAGGGATTGACAATTTTCCGAGCCAGATCAAAGATAGTGGACAAATAGTACAAGGAAGGAAAATGATTTCAGGAAGTAACTCTATTTCTCATATACTATGTGATGGTTTATATGTTGTATGTTGCTATATTCTGTTATATGAACACAGTGCCTGCGGCACATTACCTAGCTGTAGTTTGGGACCCAGCTGAGGTACAAGAACAAGTAGGGGATTGAAACAATCATTTGGCCTTGAACAGTTGCACACACATGATACAGTATGTATTTTCATTTTACACCATATGGTGCATTGCAAATTTATTTATTGCATTTTATATGATTGATAGTTTATTACTAGTGAGATTCTTTTGAATCTCACCCCTTTCCACAATATATAGTTTATCTAGTTGAAGGAAGCGGCTTAAAGGGCAAAGTCATAATTACCAGCATCTAAAAGTTCCAGTCCAGTTTAGTAGAAGGAATTTTTTATCTGCAGGCTTTTTATTATTTTTAAGGTCTGTAAATGTTATGTACAAGACCCTGTGAGAATTCCTGTAATGTAATCATATACTTATTATCAGTATATTTATGCTATTTCTGTGTGCCCACTGAACTGGTCATTGCTACTCTGGTGAATGTTGGAATAATGAGGGGTATGAAGGCTGGTTTTACAATTTGCTGATTGTCATTTTGACGAATCACTTTTTCCAACATTACGGTGAGAAAATAAGCAGTTAGGTAAAGATACTAGTTGAAATAAATTATCATTGGTTCATTTTGATCTTTGTACAAAACAATGTGAACTAAAAGTTTGAAAGATAATTCATTTGCAGAATTTAACTAATCAAATGCTAGAAGCATTTACTAACCCAAAGAAAGTGACAAAGTCACATGTCCAACCGCTAATGCTCATATTAGAATTGTTGTCATTGAAGGACAACCTATTGTGAATGAATCTAAAGTATGCCTGAAGTATGGAAGGCCCATCGGTTTTAAAGATAATCTTTGAAAGAGAAAATAAGCTAAGAATATAAATGGTCAAGTAGAGGATAATTAAAAAATATTAGTAGCCCCAGAAGTGGCGTCTTCTGAAGAGTTATTAACTTCAGAAGAGTCATCTCCTAAAAAGTTATTAGTTTATAAAGAGTTATTATCTATAGAAGAGATATCTCTATAAGAGAATGTTGTAGTCCCATAATAGACTATGGTACATGAAATTTGTGAAAATAATGAGATATCAATAAATTAGGTTAAGAATAGAATAAAATGAAGTCAACGTTGACAACATCTTTACTTATAATATAGCATATGATGTAATCTATGAAAATGAGGGCTATGACCTAAAATTCATAAGCAAGGTCGAAAGCTAAAGTCCTTGAAGGACTTAAGGTGCTGGAAGCACAAGTCCCTAAAGGACAAGATGCTAGAAGCATTAAATGAAAATTTTAAAGAACAATACTCAATTAAGTTAAATATATCTCTGTATGGCCTGAAGTAATCAAGGCACATGTGATATAATTGACTTAGTGAATATTTGTTGAAAGAAGGATACAAAAATGATCTAATATGTGCATGCATCTATATCAAAAGATCTAGAAGTGAGTTTGTTATAATTATTATTTATGTTGATGATATCAACATTATTGGAACTCTTGAAGAGCTTCAAAAGGCAATTAATTACTTAAAGAAAGAATTTGAAATGAAGGACTTGGGAAGAACAACATTCTATCTTAGATTAAAGATTGAGTACATAATATACCAAAAAAAAAAGATTAAGTACATAAAAAATAGGATTTTTGCATATCAAGAAGTTTACACAAGGAAGGTCATAAAGCATTTTTACATGAATAATTCACATCCATTATGTACCCTAATAATTGTAAGGTCTTTGCAGGAAAATAAAGATCCATTTAAATCTCGAGTAATAAAGAAAAGAAGGTGACAAATAACTATTTAGTCCAGAAGTATCATAACTTAGTGCAATTGAAGCACTAATGTATCTTGCTAATTACTCACATATTGATACATCATTTGTTGTGAACTTATTAGTAAGATATGGTTCTTCACCAACATGAAGACATTACAGTGGAGTGAAGCAAATTCTTTATTACCTCAGAGGCATTATAAACATGGGGTTATTCTACTCAAATATATCAAAGCATGAACTGATTGATTATGCAGATGCTAGATTTTTGTCTGATTCACATGATGGTAAATCACAGAAATGATATTTATTCACAAGTGGTGGCATATCTAATTCATGGAGATTTATGAAATAAACTATATCAAACACATCATCTAATCATGCAGAAATTCTAGTAATGCATGAAGAAAGTCAAGAATGTATTTGGTTAAGATCAATAACACATCATATAAGAACCACTTCTGGTTGATCTACTAGTAAAATGCCTCTAATAAACTTGTATGAATACTGCATGTATTGTCCAACTAAAGGAAGGGTACATTAAGGGCGATAGAAAGAAGCATATTTCACCAAAATTCATTTTCATTCGTGACTTTCAAAAGGGTGGTGCAATTGATATCCAACAAATTTGTTCTAGTAAAAATCTAGTAGATTTAGTTACCAAGTCACTTCTCGGTAAAACATTTGGAAAGCTCGTTTATGACATCATACTTTGTAGGCTCAGAAATATCAATTGATATTATCAAGAGAGGAAGTTGATACACACTATACTTTTTCGCCTTGTATATAGTTTTCTCCTATTGAGTTTTTCTAACAATGTTTGTAATAAGTGTTAGATATGATTAGTTTTGATGATGACAAATATATATGTCAAATTTTAAGCATAAGAAGTTTGCATAGTATAATTTTCTAATACATTGACTAACTATTTGATATTGCATATATTGTAGATTAGTCAAGCAATGGAAGAAAGAAATTGAGGAATGAAGAACTTATAAGAATTAATGAAAAATAGCAAGTTTCAAGTTCTTTGGGTACTGTAGCATACGGTATTGTAGCGTATTTCACTGTAGCTTACTGTAGCAGCACTCTAGCATTGAGTGATTTTAACAATCACTCGAGTGATTTCAGAATCACTCAAGTGATTCTGAAAACAGTGAAAATCACTTGCAGTGATTCACTGTTCACTCGAGTGATTTGCAGCTTTTTCATGCTCTGTTGTTCGTCTAGCTGAGTGAGGTATGGTTATTCGATCATATCTCTCACAATACAACTCCAATTGAGCTCAAACTAGTTGGATATGAAAATAGACTTCCAATGCGTCAATTTTAAACTAGAAGAAACATAAAATGAGCTCATATGAAGGAGATATAAGTGTTCTAATCTGGCCTTCATATCAGCGTCACTTTCTGGAACAGGTTTGGTATTTTGACTATAACTCTCAAACCATTGATCCTTTTGAGCTGAAGCCGGTGCCATATGAAACTAGAGTTCAAGAGCTTTCCATTGATATATAATATAAAAATTTTGGAGCTATATTCAAAGAGTTATTCCATATGTAATTTGACCCCTGTTTGCTGTCAAATTTGAAGTAAAGTTTCGAGTCCAAGTGATCTGAATAGAGAGCACCCGAGTGATTTTTACAATCACTCGAGTGATCAGGAAGATCACTCGAGTGATCATTAATAATCACTTGAGTGAAATGTGTCAGAATGCAGATCACTTCCAGTGGCGCAGAAATCACCGGAGGAATTTTTCACTGTTTGCAATTTCACTTCCAGTGATACCGAAATCACTCGAGTGATATAGGATTTTTCAGAATCACTTCCAGTGAATCAAAAATCACTGCAAGAAAAATTTACTGTTTCGAAAATCACTCCCAGTGCAGCCAATTTCACTCGAGTGATCTCTGAAAATTGCTGAATCATTTCCGGTGAATTACACACTCTCTCAAATCACTTCCACTGAACCAGAATACACCTCCAGTGAAAGCTAGTATGCCTCAGATCACTACCAGTCAGATATTATATGATCGAGTGATATGATGATTTTTGACAGAAGAAGCTTGAACGCACTGCCATTGAATCCCAACTGAATCATTATTGCCTCCATGCATTAAAATGCATTCAAGTGATATACTTACTCTTACAATGTCACTGCCAGTGAAATACTGATGCAGTCGAGTGGTTTATTGTTTTACCAAAATCACCTCCAGTGAAGTGACACCACACTCAAGTGAATTGAGATCACCGCCAGAGAATTTACTAATTGCTTGAGTGATTCATTGTTCTTATCAGAAACACCTCCAGAAGCTGTCTGAACATTCGAGTTAAATACTGTCTTGAGAAAAGTCACTTCCAGTAATCACGCAATACACTACCATAAAAGTATTGTGTTTATGAAAATCACTACTAGAGAATTAGAATCACTTCCAAGACAAGATCACTGCTAGTGGATTATTATTTTCTGAAAATAACCACCAGTGAAATCAAGTTTAGTTCTGGTGATTCTCCAGTTTTCAGAAATCACTGCCAGTGAAGTTAAAATTCACCCGAGTGAAATATTTCTTCTGAGAAAACACTCCCAGTGGAATGTATAATCACTCGAGTGATATTTAAAAGATTCTCTAACGGCTATTTTCTGTCAGTGTATTACAGGTGTTATCCACTACCACTCATCGGAACAACATTCGACGGAAACTACTCATGGGCACTAGCAATATTCAACAAATAACAAATAACAAATAACATGCTAATTGTAAGCAACGAATGAAGCATCTGTCAGATCAATAAAAAACGCTGAAGTATCTATCAGACACGCGATGGGCTTTCAACGGAAAAATACTTGAATGCTCCAACGGCTCTCAACCTATCTTCTATATAAACTGAAGCATTCAAGAAGAAGATAGAGATATACTACAGCGAACAGACACACGAGCGACTAGAACCCAATTATGTCAATATGCTGATATTATAAGTTGTCTGCCTCATATACTCTCTGTTCTTATCTGTTTATATATCATGTATACTTGAGAGTGAGATTATCTGTATTGTACTTCAGTGAGTATCATATCTACTCTGTGAGAGAGTCTGTAAACACTTCATCTGTATTTCAGAAGTGTTCTCAAGGTAGAGGAACCTTGAGTGGATTGATTGCCTTACGGGGAAGCTGCCAGTAAGACTTTCTACTCGTAAGACTTATAAGGTGCAAGCAGTAGAGAACATTGCTGCTCGTAAGACTTACAGTGGTGTAAGCAGGAGAGAATGTTGCTGCTCATAAGACTTGCACGGGTAAGCAGGAGAGAAAGGTCTTCGGATTGCTTTGCTCGACTTGCTATAAAAAGGAGTAAACCTTACAGTGTGTAAGGGGGAGTTACTCTTGTGAATTTGTAGTGGCTTATCTTGTGCCCAGTTAAACAAGAACATAGTGGATTGGAAATCTCAGGAGGAGCTTGGGGACTGGACGTAGGTCATCGTGGATTGGACCGAACCAGGATAAATCACAGTTTTCACATTCTCTTCCCTATGCTTTTACATTTCCAGCATATATGATTTACATATCTACTTATGTTTCTATACTTCCACATGTATTGATTTGAAAAGTTGCGAAAAGATTTTAAAAGATCATACTTTCTTATCGCACACTCAATTCACCCCCTCTTGGGTGTTAGCTAGTTCTAACAATAAGGCAGCTCTATCAAGTGTATAAATAAATAGTGTACTTTTTTTCTTCTACTAAGTTTTTGTCCCACTGGGTTTTTCTTAGTTGAAGTTTTTTAATTAGGCATATGTTTAGTCATGAACATCAAAAGGGGAATGTTATGAATATAATATTTGTGGATATCCATATCCCCCATTATTTTCTATTCTCCATAGTTTCCTATTTTCACCCATTAATTCATATGATTATGGAATCATGTTCATTATAGATTAGAAAGTTATGCCTATAAATAGAAGATATATGTTTTGTATTTCAAACAACACTAAATAGTGAATGAGAATTACTCTTTTTTACTTTCTACTCATTCTTCTTTTCTCTTCTCATCTTTCCCTTTATTTTATAACACTTTTTAATTTATCCATTTTAAACAATCACTATATGAGTGTGGGGTGGGTGAGTATAAACTATAAAAGCTATCGAATAATAAATTAAAGGTAAAATTGTAGGCTCATAAAAATTTTAATAATGTGCCTCATAAATAAGATAACAAATCTTCTCTTTATGCCTTGTAAATAGGATAATAGGGGTATTATTTTACGGAAAGAAATTATCAAAGCATTATTACTATCATTTCAGAGTTAGAAATCACAACACCTTACTTATCATGAATATTTCCTTGCAATAAAGTATATATCTTCTGCAGAACCTCATAGTGATTCCCCTTTTTTTTTTCAAATTTATTACTCCCTATGTCCCTAATCAGAGGATTTTATTTTTGAATTAATTAATCTCCTCTCATAAGGTCTTCTTTAAGGTTGTTACCCCTAATTAATTCCCCCATACACTTTCTTTCATAATTTTCCTCACTATCACTCTCTTATTTACCCACTTATAAATAGATTGACTTCTCTCATTTTCTTTTTCCATTCACTTTCTTCCTTTTCCCCTTTCATAACCATTGGATTAAGATTTAATCATATTAAATGTGGACTATTAGATTTTAATCTAATGGTTATAAAGGAGGAAAAGAATAGTAGTGGATGGAAAAAGAAAAAGAAAAAGAGAAAAGCTAGATCCCTTATAAATAAGGACATTTTTGAAAAAAAATGTATTTCCTATGTATTTATTACTTTTAACTAATTTTAATTGTTTTCTTGAATAACACTATTTTTATTAATAGGAGCTTATAAATAAGAATAGAGGAAGTAACTTGTTAATATTAATTTTGGTTCATGAAGCAACCCAAGGAAATTAGTTCCTTATAATGGTAATGGTACATATGGAGAGAGTAGATGATTTTTCATATTTGAAAAGTTATTTTTTTCTTAATTTCATTCCCCGGTCGCATTATTTCACAAATCAAATAAAGGCTTAAAATGACATAATATTTTCAAAATCAAGGCAATGCTGACCATTTAACTTTGATGCATTTAATGTTTAGTAACACTAAAAAATTAAAACTCTCTTGCCCCGTACTTACCGTTGTATTTTGTGTCACTAAGAACTAGACTATACGTGCTTTAAATCTGAGTCAGCTGATAAGCACTTGCTTTATTTTTTTAATAGCACGTCCCATTTAAAGTTCATTCTATCTGTCATCCTGCTTCCTTCTCCATCTATAAAAGTCAGCCCTTTTTCTTTATAATTATACAGTCATAAGTATTTTTAATAAATGAAATCCAAAAACAATAAAATTTCTCAAAATCAGTTATAAAAAAAGTATTTGAACAGAAAACACTTACAAAAAAAGTATTTGAAAATTTCAATTAACTAACCTCACTTCTGATCAAAATCACGTGTAAAAAATCATGATGATTTAAAACTATATTTATTCATTGCTAATTCAAACAGATATTGCATCACGTGATGAGGATATTAAGCATAAAAATGAGACACACAAGTAGTATTAATTTAGTAAAAGAAAGATAGAAGTACTCATTTTAGTTAAAGTGATCGATTCCACAAGCTAGACCCATTAGTGGTATCTATAATAATTAAAAGGGAAGCCTTACTTTTCAATTTCTATCTATTTTTTCACCATACTACATATATAAATTTAAACTGGAGTCAAGTTAATGTTCTCAATTGCTAGGAAATTAAAGGCTCTATGTTTCGTGTTTCTGCTTGGGGACCTACATGCTAACCACTCTTTACTTTTTCCCCCCTATCCAAGACCACGCCCTTAATTATTTTCCTATCAAAAATAATGAAAAAATTAATATTTTGATCCTTCAATTATTATTGTGATTCTATACCTAAACTTTTCAAGTTGTTGAAATTTAGTCCCTTTTCCAATCATCCTATGTGGCAAAAGACTTGTCTAAAATATGCTGCGGTGGCTAATGGAGTTTAATGTGTGGGAGGTGAGTGAGCATCTAGGTGGATTAATTCTGCTCTGTAGAGAATGATGTGGGAGGAAAAGAGAGCACATCTCTATTCATAAATGACATAGAAACATAAAGAAAAGTGGCATTCATCATAGCACGATGAGAAGGATCCTTTTCTTTTGAGGTTCAGGCTGTCATAGCCACATCATCATCTGCAGGGTAAAATCAATCCACCTAGACACTCACTCACCACCCACATCAAACTCCATTACCTTAGCATATTTTAGATATTTGCCATATGGGATGTGATTAGAAAATATCATGAACTAAATTTTAATGTGTTAAAAAGTTTAGGGATTGAATTATAACAATTTACAGTTGAGAGACTGAATTATAACTGAATTAATAGTTAAATGATCAAAAGATTAATTTTTCCAAAATGATTTCAATTAAAATTGTCCCACATATTCATGTGTTGCGGCTTAATTTTAAATATAAGATTTTGATGCAATCTCTTTCCTTCCTTTAATATATATATATATATATATTAATCAATAGATTAATATGATTTAAAACAATTTGTTGTAAATTTAGACAAATATTAGTTTTAGGATTCCATTCTGTAATTTTTCAAATTTTTAACATTGTAAATGTGTTGAACACTGTAGTGTCAGCAAATCACTGTGCACTTTAATGGGTACTATTCAAACAGTGACAGTTGCTCACCGGTTGTAGGTCAAACAGTAACTTAGTCAGGCTTATTTAAAGAGAGTCGAACACAATTGTTAGGCAGACTTAGTTACACTCACTAAGCATTCTCTCCTCCCTTCTCTCCCAATTCCTCCGACTTCCTCTCTTCCATCCTTCTTCCCTTTCACTTGTAAGTTTTATATGTTTTAATAAACATCTTTTAAATATTTCTTGCATTGCATCATATCCTTACCGCCTATGGAGAATTAGGATCGGCAGATTCAATGAACTAGTCATGGCCGGGTTTTAAACATTGTTTAACGGAACCGCCTCTAGATCATTCGCCCCCTATTTTCTCTACAAAGCAGCCCCTTTGCATATTTAATTCATATTTTTAATTATGTTTTAAGCAGTCCGTCTGCTTCTCTACTTCCTTCTTGCTCATTTCTCCCTCTTCCCTTCGGTCCTTCGAGGCACCTCCCCCATCTTGGTATCAGAGCCACGTCAATTCTGGGCCGGTGGTAGGGTGTTGTGTGCCTATTGGGGAACCCAAGGTAGCCACGTAGTGCCCGGGTTAACGAAGGAGTTGGGGCAAGGACTAAGTCCCTCGAAAGAGTCCCACATCGCCTGGGGGGCGCGGTCTTGGGTGCTATATAGGTGGGCAGAACCTTCTCCCTAACAGCTAGCTTTTGGGGAGCTGTGCCGCTCACTCAGAATTTAATCAAAACATCTTTACTTCACCTTCTGGCTCTGATACCAAGATGGGGGAGGTGCCCCGAAGGACCGAAGGGAAGAGGGAGAAATGAGCAAGAAGGAAGTAGAGCAGCAGACGGACTGCTTAAAACATAATTAAAAACATGAATTAAATATGCAAAGGGGGTGCTCTGTAGAGAAAATAGGGGGCGAATGATCTAGAGGCGGTTCCATTAAACAATGTTTAAAACCCGTCCATGACTAGTTCATTGAATCTGTCGATCCTAATTCTCCAGAGGAGGTAAGGATATGATGCAATGCAAGAAATATTAAAAAGATGTTTATTAAAACATATAAAACTTATAAGTGAAAGGGAAGAAGGATGGAAGAGAGGAAGTCAAAGGAATTGGGAGAGAAGGGAGGAGAGAATGCTTAGTGAGTGTAACTAAGTCTGCCTAACAATTGAGTTCGAATCTCTTTAAATAGGCCTGACTAAGTTACTATTTGACCTACAACCGGTGAGCAACTGTCACTGTTTGAACAGTACCGGTTAAAGTGCATAGTGATTTATCGACACTACAGTGTTCAGCACATTTACAATGTTAAAAATTTGAAAAATTACAGAATGGAATCCTAAAACTAATCTTCGTCTAAATTTACAACAAATTATTCATCTTCTTCTCACTACTACAGAATAGGGATTTAACGCCACATAAAGACGTCCCTTTTTTAAAAAGGGAAGTAAAAACTGGACACAGTGACATTTATGTAAATAAAGAGAAACTTTTTCCTCTTTAGGCGTCCTAAAATTCAAAAGGAACGTGTAAAGAGATCTTTAGGCGTTCCTTCTTGAAGAAGGGATGCCCAAAGATTAGCCTTTAGGCGTCCCTTCTTGAAGAAGGGATGCCCAAAGATTAGCCTTTAGGCGTCCCTTCACGGCGTCCCTTCACAAGAAGGGATGCCTAAAGGCTGCATGCCAGCCACAAAGATTAGTCTTTAGGTGTCCCTTCTTTTAGAAGGGACGCCTATATATACCTTTAGGTGTCCCTTCTTGGAGAAGGGACGCCTAAAGGTTTTCTCTCCAACTTTGTTCATTTCCCTCCATTCCAGCATTTTTGTTCACTCTTCCTCCCTCTGTCAAAAAACCGAGCTGCAGAAACTTACAGCATTTTTGTTCAATCCCCTTCCTCCCAATATTGTTAAGGGGCCATCCCCCTCCTCGATCTTCTCTTTGGCGTCGTACCCGCCTGCATCTGTCCACCACAAGGCCAGCAGCGTCAGTCCGACCGTCCTCAGCTCCAAGGTACAGCGGCGCCGCCCCTCCCTTTATCACCACAAGTCCAGCAGCGTCGACTACCCATCCGTGTGACCACCAAAGGTTTTTTTGTTTTGTTTTTTTGTATAGTTGGATTTTTTATGTGGTTGTTTTAGTGTCTGAAATGTCACTTATGTGTTCACGCCTTATAGATTTTTGCTTCTCCTATTACATTTAGAAAAGACATATAATATTTATAATATATGATATTTATTGCTGAACTTGGGTTAGCTGGTTACATCTAAACAAAGGAAGACACACTTGTATATTTTTATGGCTTTTGCACATGACATATATATATATGTAGATAATTATAAAATATTTTGTAAGTGAAAAATATGTTGGAATTTGTTGAAAAGTGACTATTAAAAAATTATAAAACTCGTTACTTGTTTAGCTCCGAAGTATATATGTAATAGAATGAAAAATGAATGAGATTAAAAGGTAATAATTAATTATTTCAAATGTGAAATGCCATATATGTCTTGAAATAAAAATATTTTTGAGAAATAATGGTTGTGTCATAATAATAGTAATATATAAGTATAAATTTTTTAACATGTCCTTTTGAATTTTTTATTAGTTTAATGATGAAAAATTAGTGGATTGTATTTTTTATGTTTAAAATAGTTATAACATGAAATCTCATTGTTGTCAATTATTCTAAACTTTAGCATTATTGAGAATGGCTTAGGTTAAAAATGGATCATAGTTGGATGAATGCTTTGAGAACTAGTGAAGAATATGAGAATGGGGTGGAAGAGTTTATTGAATTTGCTAGAAGGAATGCTCCAACAAAAAATGGGAAGTATTTTTGTCCTTGTGTGAATTGTTTAAACGAGAGTCGACGGGATGTTGATGATATAAGGGATCACCTACTTTGTGATGGAATAAATCTTCGATACACAAGGTGAATATGGCATGGTGAGGAAGTAACTGATTGTCCGTCGCACAAGAAGGAAGGAGTGGATGTTATAGAGCAAGATAGAATGGAGAAAATGATTCACGATGTCGAGGTTGAATCCTTCACCCAGGCACATGAATTTGACAGCCTGTGGAGTGATGCGGAGACACCATTATACCCTGGGGTAAGTACACACGACTGACGAGAACATTGCATTTGGTGAACTTAAAGGCAACTTGTGGATGGACCGATAGTAGTTTTACATTACTACTGGAATTATTGTGTGATATGTTTCCAGAAGATAATGTACTTCCAAACCTTATGTATGAGGCAAAGAAAATCTTGTCTACGATGGGCATGGAGTACAAAAAGATACATGCTTGCCCTAATGACTGTGTATTGTACAGAAATAAGTATGCAGGTCTTAGTGAGTGTCCTAACTGTAAAACGTCACGATATAAAGTGAAGAAAGACGGTGGTTGTAGAGAAGGGACAACAAGTAAAAGGCAACCTTCGAAGGTGTTATGGTATCTTCCAATAATACCACGGTTTAAGCGTTTGTTTGTGACCGCAACAAAAGCGAAGAAGTTGAGATGGCATTCTGATGAGAGAATTTGTGACGGAAAATATCTTCGGCACCCGGCCGACTCTCCACAGTGGAAGAAGATAGATGAAATGTTCCCTCAATTTGACAGCGAGCCGAGAAACCTTCGGCTTGGACTTTGTACAGATGGAATAAATCCGTATGGAACTCTTACTAGTACACATAGTTTGTGGCCAGTTTTCCTTGTAATATACAACTTACCTCCCTGGTTATGTATGAAGCGCAAGTACGTTATGCTTTCTATGATGATCTCTGGACCAAAACAGCCAGGGAATGACATCGATGTGTATTTGGCTCCTTTGATTGAGGACTTGAAGAAGTTGTGGGAGGAAGGTGTGGCTGTGTTCGATGCTTATAAGAAAGAGTCTTTCAAGTTGCGTGCAATGATTTTTACCACGATAAACGACTTCCCCGCATACAGAAATTTGTCAGGGTATAGTGTGAAGGGTCATAAAGCATGCCCAATCTGTGAAGGAGAAACACACTTTTGACAACTTAAGCATTGCAAAAATTAGTGTACCTTGGGCACAAGAGGTTTCTTCATCGATTCCACCCATATCGTAGGCTGAGAAAACATTTTGATGGCTTACTAGAACATGGAGTTGCACTAAGGGCATTAACCGGGAAGGAAGTTTATAGTCGAGTAGAACGTGTCAATGTGACCTTTGGTAAAAATCAAAGGACTACAGGTGAGAATAACATATGGAAGAAGAGGTCAATTTTATTTGATCTTCCGTATTAGCATTGTCTTGATGTAAGACACAGTATTGATGTGATGCATGTGGAGAAAAACGTGTGTGATAGCCTTGTAAGTACGCTTTTGCATATCCCAGGGAAGACCAAGGATGGAATGAGCGCAAAACTTGACCTAGTTGATATGGGAATAAGAGATCGGTTGCATCCACAACTAAGAGATGATGGTAGGAGGGCATATATGGAGCCAGCTGTGCATACGCTATCAAAAGCGGAGAAAAGAAGTTTGTGTGGGTGTCTGCATGAAATTAAGGTCCCACAGGGCTACTCTTCTAATGTTAGCAGGTGTGTGTCAATGGACGATTTGGAGTTAGTGGGAATGAAGTCCCATGACTATCACGTGTTAATGCAACAATTATTACCAATAGCCATTAGAGGCAATATGAAAGATGAAGTGCGAACTACTATAACCAGATTGTGTGTTTTCTTTAATGCTATCTGTAACAAAGTCATCGACACTGAGAAGTTGGATGAACTAGAAAATGAGGCTTATATAATTCTGTCCCAACTAGAGATGCATTTTCCTCCATCATTTTTTGATATAATGGTGCATTTGGTAGTTCATTTAGTAAGGGAGGTAAGGCTTTGCGGTCCAGTTTACTTGAGGTGGATGTACCCTTTCGAACGATACATGAAGATCTTAAAAGGGTATTCTAAAAATCCTTATCGACCTGAACCCTCAATAGTTGAGCGATATGTAGTTGAAGAGGCTATGGACTTTTGTAAAGATTATCTATCTGGTAAAAAGGAACAGTCTCGGCATGAAGAGGGGAGAAGCAAGGGAACACGAGGACTTAAAGTAAAGACTGCGGATCGTGAAGAGGTGTTGCAAGCACACTTGTATATCTTGAATAATATGGAAGAAGTTCAGCCATACATAGATGAGCACGAAAAGACTTTGAAGAACTTGAATCCAAAGAAGAGTGACATGCAAATAGCTATTAAGCAAAACAAGACATTTGTTAAGTGGTTTGAGGAGAAGGTTTCGCATGAGATCGGTGTGTCCGAGACAATCAACTGGCTAGCTTGGAGGCCTTCATTTCAGGTTGTTACTTGGACTGGTTATGACATAAATGGGTATTCTTTCTACACAAAAGAACAAGATGACAAAAAGTACCATGCAAAATAGTGGGGTGATGGTTGAAGCTGAAGTTATACACTTTTCCAGTTCGAAAGACAAAAACCCCATATGTGCATCAATGGCTTATTATGGAGTTATAGAAGAAATATGGGACATGACCTACAATAAGTTCAAAGTTGCTTTGTTCAAATGTAAGTGGGTTAGTAATACTGCTGTGGTAATAGATCCACAATTTGGATTTGTCTCAGTCGATCTTCAAAGAGTTGGTTATAGAGATGAGCCATTCATTCTAGCAAGCCAGGCGAAGCAAGTGTTTTATGTCACATATCCTGGAAATAAAAATATGTCCATTGTAAACAAAAGTATGGTGATCCAACCTTCAACCTTGACGACACACCACCTTTAACAACAAATCCACCTATAGGAAGTGAGGTCAAGTTGGTAGATGATGAAGATTATTCTGCTAGAAATGATCATTGTAAAGGAATATGGGAAACAGTATGAAGTAAGACCTTTAACTATACAAAACTGTATTATGTCCTATGTGCTTTTTTCCCTTAATGTAGTTTATACATATACCTGCAATCTACTTACCTATCTGACAATGATTTTTTTGTGTCCAGGAATATGTCAAGTTCTAGTGACTCAGGGAGCGACAGCGAGCAGCATAATGGAAGGCAAGAAGAGCCACCCGCTCCAAGAAGAACAAGGGGTGCCACGAAGATGAATGTATTGGCAAAGTGACACTACAATGAACAGGAGAGGGTTCACATAGAGTTTGATGCCAACATGAATCTAGAGGGTTCTGAGGAAGACCACTTCATTAGTTATCTTGGTTTTTTGGGTCGAAGCAAAGTCCGAATCATCTATGATAGTTGGAGGCAGGTTCCCAAAAAGACGAAAGCCATGATATGACAACAGATTTTGGTACATAACTTTTGATACATTTTATGTATTTAGATCTTTCTTCCTATTCAAGTTTAATTGTCTCTGTTTTTGCAGCAAACGTTCGATGTTCCTGGAACCACAGACATGTACAACCACTGGATAGGAGAGGTTCGTTTGTGTTGGAAGGATTTTAAAAATAAGCTCTCCAAGAAGTACCTTAGAGGTGACAAGAGACATCTGGATCCTTGTCAGGAATATTCATATCTATCTCCAAAGGACTAGAGGTTTTTTGTAGCAAAACGACAAGCTCCTGAATTTTTGGTAAATTTTCTGTCTTCAGTATGAAAATTTTTAATTTCAATATAGTTAATACACTAATGACTTGTTTTTCTCTTTTTCCCTTAAACATAAATTAAGTGCGGCGAACACACAGAGGCAAGAAGCAAATCAGTACCAGTATTGCATGTCTCGGGGTGGCTACACGAAGTTGAAGCGGACGATGATGGCAGAAGAGCTGGAAAAAATGAAGGAAGCTGTGAAATCGGATCCTTCTGTTGTTGTACAAGCGCCAGCTCCTCCTCCGCGTCACAAAAAATGGAAAGCAGGGAGGATTAAGGGTGGCAAATATATAAATCTGACTATTGCTGAGGTTACCTCGAGGATTGTAAGTAGTAATAGCACAAGTAATTAATTGTGAAATTCTTTCACATTTCTAGCATTTAATTTTCATTCATAACAAATTGTATGCTACATGACGAACTCAAAGAGCAGAGTAGCCAAGGTTCGTTCACTCCAAGTGAACGGATGGACATATTGGCAACGGCGATTGGGAAGGCTAAATACCCCAGCCGTGTTAGAGGGGAGACGAGGGGAGTTGGTATTACAAAGTATTTTGGTAAAGCCTCAATAGTTTCTTCACAAGCTGAACCCAGTCAACAGTTTGTGGCTAAGCTTCACGATCAAATCCGAGAAGATCTCCGAGATGAGCTAATGACAGAACTACGTGGTGAAATGAAATCATGGTTTGATTTTCATCAAACAGAGGGTACTAAGGTTAGAAACCAGGAATCCTCGGCCTTCCCCAGTGTAACGGCACAGCTTCTCCCGGACTGTCTTTACTCAGCCGGGTTCATGACTGACCGGGGACTTGCGTCTTTACTCGCAATCCCAGGCTCACTCCGCCCCCTGCGGAATTATCGCCGAAGCGAGCCTCCCCAGGTCTCGAGGACACTACCTGGGGGTAAGTAGTTCCTAACATGAGACCTGGTACCATTGAGCTAGTCTAGCTCAATGGTACCAGGTCTCATGTTAGGAACTACTTACCCCCAGGTAGTGTCCTCGAGACCTGGGGAGGCTCGCTTCGGCGATAATTCCGCAGGGGGCGGAGTGAGCCTGGGATTGCGAGTAAAGACGCAAGTCCCCGGTCAGTCATGAACCCGGCTGAGTAAAGACAGTCCGGGAGAAGCTGTTCCGTTACATAAAAAGGCGCTTTTTTATGCAAGTGGTTACCAGGTTGCTCTTAAGGCTCGTACTTACCCCCAGGTTGAGCCTTCGAGCCCTGGGGAGGCGTATTAAATTCCCTTGGGGAGGGGATAGTTCCTGGCTGGGAAAAGACCTCAGTGAGGTGGGGTGACTCAGTCCGGCACCGCTAGGGACCCTAGGGACCCCGAGTGGGAGACGGGAGACGCCGTGCCGTTACACCCAGCACTAAAGGAAGTCACCACCCGCCGGGCGAATCCCTTGTACAGCCTTCCCACACTCCGCAACTCGTTGCCGAGGCTTTCCACAATCCAGAACCCCTTGTCCAGCCTTCCCACACTCCAGAAAGTTGCCGCTCCTTTCCATAGTCTTGTCCAGCCTTCCCATAGTACAGAACCATGTGGCCAGCCTTCTCACATAACAGAACCACTGGGCCAACCTTCTGCCACTCCAGAGTCGAGCGAATCGTGTTTCCTCTATTTGGATGCCCCCATGATTCGTGTTGTAGCCGATGCTCTCATTTACACACAAGCTACCACCCACCATCATAATCAAATTTCACAGTATTTATGTAGGGTGACAGTGACACGTGTTCATGAGGGGGAAGAAGGTACAACCATCCCTATCCCTGACGTTGAGATTGCCACGCTGGGTCAGGCAATTAGAGCTTTCATCCTTTGGCCTCAATATCTTATTGGCACGTTGGCAACCCCACCAATGGTAGGAATTATATTCATATCACTTGACATTTATTGGCATCATTATAATATAATTGGTTTTGTTTTCTTTGGTTATAGGAGGAGCAACATGCGCTGAAATGGCCCTTTCTAGCACGGCTACAACATGTTTACAAAGGTATTCGCCAAGTCAACTTCAATATGCATCTAGGGATTGTGGGTACAGAATTGACGTATCCCTACATGATCAACAATAAAGATCTTAAGGAGTTTTTACATTTGGAGGAGATAGATGCAGGATGGGTCAAACTTGCCATTTGGTTAGTTTTTCTTTTCTATGTTCAAGATTTCATAAGTTCAATAATTCATTGGTCATTTTATTTCTATTTTAGATCCTTCTACCACATGTGCATTGATATGGAAATACCAAATTTATATGGATTCTTGTGTCCGGCAAATACGAAATTGGATAAAAATGATGTTGCAAAAAGGACGCATTATGTGGGCTTCACAATGGCAGCGACCAAATTGCGATGTTATCTAGCGCCAATTGTTCAAGGGTATGTAGTAAAAAAATATTTTTTGGATGCTTCAGTGCTAATAATTTTCTTCTAATCTAAACTTCATTTTAATCTGTGTATTGTTGTAGTTACCATTGGAGTCTGTGTGTTGTTTGCCCACACCTCAATGAAATCTATTGGTTTGATTCCTTGACAAAAAAGCCCGACAAGGACACAAAATCCGTCTTCAACACGTTAGTTATTTCTTTTTTATTAATTAAAGAAATGCTTGATTTAAATAAATTGTTCTAACTTAAAATGTTTTACATTTTAATGGTGCGCGACCCAAACATATAGAATGCTTGGCGGGTCACGTGAGGGTAGAGTTGTTCGCAAGCCAAAGTGGTTCTATCCCAAAGTATGTGGTTCCAATATAATTTTAAGTTCTTTTATTTAGGGTTGTTTTAGAAATGATGTATGTTAATGATTTTAACCAATTGCTTTTGATTTATAGTGCCCTCAACAGCCAGGTGGTACTGAATGTGGCTATTATGTTCTTCTTTACATGTATAATATCATTCAAAGTGGCGTTACAAATGATTTTCAACAGGTAATCAAATGATAATATTTTGGGTGTATTTTAATTGAATTGCTAAACAATAATTTAATTTCATTGATTTCGTATAATCATATTTTCTAATTTGCAGATCTTTGATAATGATGCTGCTTACTTATATGAAGACATTAATTTGATCAGAGACTTGTTGGCTGGGAGGATTCTTCAACACGTTGATTTGTAGAAGTTTATCGTTTCCTGTACATTTACTTAGTAGTTGTTTATTAGTGGACAACATTTTTGTCAACACTGTAGTACATAAATGTTTCATTAGAGCTGGATGTTGTGTTTTGTTAATTATATAATGTGTTGTATGTTTCCTTTTTGTGTAATAAGGAGACTATGTTGCTGTTTGCTTTCAGAATGGCCAGAAACAATACAAATAGCATTGTATGGTTAAAAAAAACCTTTAGGCGTCCCTTACCCTAAAAGGGACGCCTAAAGTCCCTAATTTTAAAAAAAAGTTCTAAACGGGGACTTTAGGCGTCCCTTTTGCTAAAAGGGACGCCTAAACCCTGACCTTTACTCGTCCCTTTGCAAAGGACGTCTAAAGTCCAAATTTACTACGTCGCTGACATACGCGTCCCCCCATAAAAGGACGTTAAAAGTCTCAAATAAGGGATGTTAAAAGTGTTTTTTTTTCTAGTAGTGTCTTCTTCATCTTGTTCTGAAGATGCTGAAGAGATATGCTGGCTAGACGATGGTTCTTGCAAAAGTTGCAAAATAGAGTTTAATTGCTTGATCTAGTCTCCTTTAGATGATGTTGATGCCAAAGTTGCTTGGATTCTTGACCTTTGGTTTAAGAATTTACTTTGCTCTATTTTGTAAAGATACTATGGATTAGCTTTGAACCACCTTTCCACTGCTTTAGAGTCAATTCTACTAACTTCAAATTGAGCCCATTATCTGACAAAGGGAATTCTTTGTAAAAATGGTAGATTAGTAGAATTTTGAATAGTTTAGGAGAATCGGTATTGCCAAGAGAAAATCCAGGCACTCGATAGTTTTGAAAAATAGTGGAGATCGATTGGAAAAGAATCTCCATTAGAGTTACATTTTTGTTTAAAAACCTCAAGGGCCTGTTGGACTTTTGGAGGAAGAATCTCAGGTATTGGATCGAAGAAATTCCCCCAATGAACAAATCACTGAGGGAAATGGTACTCAGTTTTTGTTTTAAAATAAATAAACCAAGTATGTTTGAAAATTCTGTTTTGATCCCATAATACATTGGATCATACTTCCACATAATCCCAATAATTATATCCTGGAGGATCAAATTCTACCCCAAAAGATTTATGTTTATGTAAATCTTGTCCCCATTGGGTAGGAGTGAGGACATTTAAAATCTGTAAAGTAGAATGAGTTATTAAGGTATTATCCTTCTTATCTACTTTTCTATCAATGAAGATAGACTCAGAATGTACCAGTATAAACTCAATACTTTCTGGTTTTTCTTAAATCATGTGGTCTAAAATGCCAACCAGAAGGGAAGACGTTTAGAGCCACTTGGTTTGGAGTCGGATGAAAGAATTCTGGCTCAATTTGGAGGATACTCTTTACCTGATTTTCTTTTGGGAGGTAAGGAGTTTTCAAGTTTGTTTGTGTTTTACCAGCAATCGCCATAGAAGAAGAGGCCGAAACTACCAGTTGTTTTTGGGAAGATCCAATCGTCAGTGCAGAAGGCACTTGGTTTAGACAATCATAATCTTGCTTGGTGATCATTTGTTTAGGGACCAGTTCTACAAGGGCTAGAGTTTTCTTATCCTTTTTAGCAAGAGTCTGGCTCCAAGTTTGTTCTGGAAGTTTATTTTGAGCATAGGATTCCATAATTTCCTTTCTTGTTGCTCTGGTTTGTTTCTTTTGTTTATTTCTGGAAGGATTGGATGACCCTTCCTGGGATGGACCCGTTATTTGATTCTCTTGCTAAGAAGCTTGCAGTGTCTAGAGGATTATCTGCAGTTGTTCTGAGGAGATTGTTTGAGATTGGGCTCCGATAAGCTGTTCGGCTCTTTGAGTTTGAGTGTTGTCTCTTCCTTCTGGGTTTTTCCGGATCTTTCTTTTTTGTGGGTTTTGAAGGAATTGGGGCTTTTCTCAATATACTACCTACCCTGAAGAAACTCACGGGGTGAGAAAGTCTGGAAGAGAGTTTGTAATGCCTTTGATAAATTTAATATCAAAATCAAAAACACTTAAGCAGGCTTGCCATCGAGCAAAAATTTGTTTTGATGCAAGGTTTTTAACATCCTTTTGTAAAACATCTTTTGCAGATTTACAATCAATGCAGACTAAAAACCTTTGGTTTAAAAGATTAAATTGAAATTTTGAAATGCATAAAACAATTGCCAAAATTTCTTTTTTGATTGTGGAATAATTCTGTTGGGAAATATTCCAATGTTTTGACGTAAAAGAAATAATCTTTTCTTTTCCATCAATTCTTTGTTTAAGGATGCCTACATAACCAATGTCAGAGGCATCAGTTTCTACAATTTTGAAAGCAGAAGGATCAGGAAGGCTAAGGCAAGGAAGCTCCTTAACTTGAGATTTGATTTGCTTGACAATGTTTGAATGTTCATCCGTCCATGGAAGAGGATTTGTTTTAAGACACTAGTGAAGTGGTTTAATGAAGTTGCTAAGATGAGGAATAAAATATGCAACGTAGTTTAAACATCCCAAAAATCTTTGAAGTTACGTTTTATCAATGATTTGATCGGGAAATTTGTCAGCAAATTGAATTGCCCTTTCAATTGGGGTTATGGATCCCTGGTATATCCAATGCCCAAGAAATCTCACCTTAGTTTGAAACAAACTAATTTTAGGTTTTAAAACTACTAAACCATTTGTTTCTGCAATCCTAATGAATTTATAAACATGTTTAAAATGTTCTTCAATAGAATGAGAATAAATCAAGACATCATCAATATAAACAATAATGAATTGACTATTATCATTGAAGATTTCGTTCATGATTCTTTGGAATTCAGAAGGAGCATTTTGTAATCCAAATGGCATAACGTTCCACTCATACTGACCAAAAGGAACAGTAAAAGCAGTCTTATACCTATCTTTTTCAGAAATTTGTATTTGCCAAAATCCAGATTTCATGTCGAATTTTGAAAAGATTTTTACAGAATACAAACGTTTTAGTAAGTCAGATTTGTTTGGGATTGGATACCTGATCCATTGCAGGGCTTCATTTAAAGGTTTGTAATTAATCACAAGTCTAGGAGCTCCTCGTTCAATTTCTGCATTTTTATTAACATAAAAAGCAGCATAAGACCATGGGCTTCTAGATTTGCGAATTAATTTTTTGTTCAGAAGATCTTGAATCTCCTTTTTACAAGTTTCAAGAAGTTCTAGACTCATTTGAATTGGCCGAGCCTTTGTTGGGATTTTCTTTTCAGAAAATTCATTTTCATGAGGCAAATCAACAATATGTTGTTTACGTTTCCAAAAAGCATTTGGTAAATCTGAACAAATTGTTTCATGAATTTTCTCAATAAAAGTTTGGATTTGTGTTTGAATTTTTTTTGACACAACTGTTCTTCTATTCATTTAAGAGAAATATCTTCCTTCAAAAAGTTTATCTGTTGTTGTTTTGAAGGAAGAAGATTTAATTGTTTGATTCTAGGTTTCTGGGTAAAAGGAAATAGTATTTTTTTACCCAGATGTTGTTTTGAAATCCCATCCTCATCAGTCATATACGGGAATAGTAAATGAACAAATGGCGCCCCAAGAATAATTTCGGATCCCGTAACTTTGATTAATATGAATGGGGTTTTTACTTTAAAACCTTCATTTTCAACAACAACATTTGAAACTTTATACTGAATATCTACTCGCGTTTTGTTAACGCCATTAAACCGTTTAGTTGTTTTTTCAAAGTATTTTGTAGGAATGAGACCTTCTCTAAAACAATTAGCATCAGATCCCGTGTCAAATAGAACAGTTTGTTCAAATACAAATTCATCATTGACAATGATCTTCGCATGTATATGAAATGTTTGAAACAAGACTTTAGAAATCAAGTTTAAAAATGGTTCAGAAAAATCATTAACCTTATTGGTTTCTTCGTTTTCCGAGACCTTATTTGTTTTATTGGATTGGGATTCTGAAGACAGTTCGTTTGATGCAAGTTGTATGTCCTGAATTTGGGATATAGCTTTAGCATGTGTTTCTTGTTGTAGTTTGATCAATCGAATTTCAGTTTTAAGATTTTGAATTTTATGTTGAAGATCTGAAAGAGTTGCTTGTTTTGGGATATGTTTAAATTTTTCAAGTGTTTGGGTGAGATCGTATTTGTTTGAAGAAGCTGGGGGTTTAAGTTTGGAAGAGCTAGGTGTTTCAGTGAAAAGATCTTTGAATTTAAGGAGACATTCTCCTTTATCATAATCTAGAAGTTTTCTAATGATATCAAGAAGGAGATTTTGTTCCTTCGTAATAACATTAATTTTTGAAGATGAGTTTTCAAAGTCATTTTCTTGAATTTCATTCAAATCTTCAGAATAATTTGACCTTTCAGATTCAGATTCAAAAGAAGTTTCAATCAACAAATTGTTTATTTGTTCAAGAATAGATTCTTCAATATTGTTTATCTTGCTAAGTTTTCTCTTAAAACGACAATATTTTGAAATATGGCCTGATTTTCCACATTTAAAACACGTAACCTTTTCTTGTTTTTGAAAATCATATTTTGGTTTGGCCCGAAAATCTTGTCTGAGTCTACGAGGTGTGTTGTATTTGTATTTTTGGTAGACATTTTTGGGCCTCTTGTGGTAAGGTTTATGATGGATTTTCTTTCATGGTTTGGATTGTTTATAAGCAAGAAATCCAAACTGTTCACAAAATGTTCCTAATTCTTTTTTCTCAAATGCCTTTTCTTTGGTAAGTTGGTGTTGGAGTTTGTCATCTTGACAAATCTTAAGAGCAGTTCTTTGAACATAAAAGACTAATTGTCCATGAGAGAGCAATTTTATCATGCATGCCGAGTGTACGTGAGAGACTAATTGTTCATGCATGTGAAGTTCTTTGACTAATTTGACAATTCTCAATACCCTAAAAATCGTTTTTTATTTTAGCTAGGTATAAGAGAGCAATTTTATCATGCATGCCGAGTGTACGTGAGAGTAGTTCGTTTCTCGAAAAACATTTTTTAGAAGTCAAGACAAACAGGCAATTAGACAAATATTCAACAAGATGCAAGGGGAAGAAAGTGAATATGATAAAATTCAACTCCGTCGGTCGTCAATATTTTCATTTATGTCGAATAGGTTGAATTTTACTCTTTTTCTTCTTTTGCCAAGTTTGAATGTGTACATTGTTCTTGTTTTGGTAATTCTATTATGTCGGATTATATGTGATTTGTACATAAATTTTTCACTTACTTTATTATTGTTTAATTAGTACTTTTGTTCACTGTTTAGAGAACCGGACCGAACCGGACAGTTAGACCGGTCGGACCGTCGGCCGGTCACTAAAGCAGGTCGGATATATACGTTGGACCGTTTTTCTGAGAGAGCCATTTTGGACCTTCGTTTAATCGTTTTTGAGCCGAAAACAGGATCGATTTTTCAAAAACCGTCCGGTTCAATAAAAAATGCTAAAAAAATCTTTTTTTGCTGCAATTTTTTTAAAAATTTGATGCTTCAAAATAAATAAATAAATAAATGGCATATAAATTTTAGACATATTATTTTATTTTATTTATATTATATGTTACTAATTTTAATAGTTTGGTTTGTTACAAACTATTTTATAAAGATGTTTTGGAAGAAAAAGCTAATGATGTTCATCCTCAAGCTAAGGATGAAATTGGAATCATTGAAATTAGAGTTGAATATCTTGATTTTGGATCATTTCCTCAAGAAGATGATAACATTTACTACTCTAGTCCTATTTATAAGTCTCTTTTAACTAAATCTCACATATCAAAAAGATATAGTTAACTCAATGATTATGCGGTAAATTTACAACTATGCCCTCACTTATGAATGAGTACTTTTTAACTTTTTTTTCTCTATCTATGTTTAAATTATTTCTTCATTTGTACAATAAATAGGGGTACAATTATCATAATCTCATTTATTATACTGAAATTGAACTTATAAATAGAACCATATTTTTTGGTCAAAAAGGACTTACAAATATAATAAGAGTGGTATGATCTAAATGCATTTCAAGAAACTTATGCTTAAATCAATCAAGAGCAATTAATATTTGAAAAATCATAAAATCATTACTGTTAGTATATTTTGTTAGGTTGATGATTGACTTAATTTCTTCTTTAAATGATATTTTGTGACTTTATTAACTTCCTATGAAATTAGAGTAAAAATTAATTGTAATATATATATATATATATATATATATATATATATATTATAAATTTAATTATTATATTACCGGTCTGACCGAACAGTTCGATCGTTTCAACCGGTTGAACCATGACCCGCTTACTTTTCCGGCTTGACGTCTGTTCAACTTTTAAAACATTACTTTTGTTAAGGTTATATTATAAATACAGTTGTGTATTTTAATTTCATGATATTATTGTAATCATGATTGTGTTAATCTTAATTTAATCACGGTCAAACCATTACTTCTTAAACCAATATTTCAAATAATTGAATGACGAATCTCTTTTTTTGTGCCTTTAAATTGCAGAAGTCCTTTATAACTTGCTAATATATTACCAAGCGTATGTGAGATGGAAAGGAATATAGAGGAGAAGGCAAGGCCACAACAACAAATGAAATGTCCAAGGTGCAATTCTACAAACACTAAGTTCTGCTACTTCAACAACTATAACCTCCCACAATCCAGATACTTCTGCAAGGATAGCAGAAGGTACTGGACTAGAGGTGGGTCCCTCAGTAACTTTTATTTTTTGAAAATGTTTTTTTAAAAAAATTATTCCAAAATCTAATTTAGAAGTTCATTGTTTTAAGAATCGGAAAATACTTATATTTATAAATGAATTAATTATTAGGCTTTATAATTTGATTGAATTTTTATTTTAGTTTATATAGTTTTAAATAGTTGGTTTTAGTACATATAGTTTCATAAGAATGTGACTTAAAGTTTAATAATTGATACTTGTACTTTTAATGCATTTTTGTTTTGGTCCCTATATTTAAACTCACACCATGTCCTTATGAAAATGTAAGGAATAAGATCATTGATTTAAAACTATAGAAATCAAAATCAAAATTGGATCAAACTTTTAAAACTAATAATAATATTGATGCTTTATATATTTATGCTATATAAATGATAAATAGTTATAAATATGGTTTGACTTACAAATTTACATTATTTTGATATACATTTGGGAAATAAATTTCCTTTTTTCCGTTAAATTATTTATTAATTATAATATCAATTAATGATTTAAAATAAATGTAATAACAAATGAATGATCGGCAGTGGGTTGTTTCAACTTATAGGTTGTTTGGATAGCTTCCATAAGTGCTTTTAAATCGTGATTTACAAAGTACGAGGTAGCTTTTACGGTCTGAGTTAACTTTACGGTCTACGGAGTAAATATGTGGAGGAGGTTTAACTCGATTTATGTGAATCGGGCTTATGTATAAACCCGATTCAAACAAACAAACCTTTAACTAGTAGTCTTGTGTTTGAGACATGGGTATGCAGCCTCAATAATTACTCAGAACTAGTGAGGTTCCTCCAATTATGAGCCAACATTCCTGCAAAGTAGACTAGTTAGTTGCTAGTAACGCTAGATCTTGTGGAAAAATAAAAAGATGAACGTAATAATAAATGAATATGATACACATATAAATGCATTTATAGTTTTAAAGTATAAATTATTTAATAACAATAGGATAAAGTGTAAAACAATATATTGACATTTTAATAATTTTGATTTTCACCACACTAGTTAGTAGTTACTCTTTACAATATTTTTTTTGGCTGTATTTCTCTTGAAATTAAATTGCAATTATAATAATTATTATTTTTTAGCAAATTAAAGATAGTATTCTAAGACAAAAACCATAGGCATGGTACGATGTCTTCTTGAGTTTTAGAGGGGAAGATAGGGCATCTTTTACTTCTCATCTCTCCTCCTTAAGCGACATGGAATTGTTGTTTTCAAAGATGATACTGACCTTCCTCGGGGGAATAATATCTCAGTCAAACTGCAACCTGGAATTGAAATTTCTACAATTTCAATCACTATTTTCTGCAAAGACTATGCTGGTTCAAGATGGTGCCTCAACGAGCTCTCAAAAATCATGGAGGTTCACAGAGTTCAAGGTCGGGTAGTCCTGCCTGTGTTCTATGGTGTGGATCCGTCTGAAGTTCCTAATCAAATCTCTCGTTTTGGAGAAGCGTTTCAAGATCTTGTACAAAGAAGTTCACCCACATGTGATCAAGTATTGAGGTGGAGGACGGATCTCCGTGAAGCTGGGGCGTTGCAGGTTTTGTTGTGCTCAATTCCGGGTGATATTTTAATGGGAAAATTTCAAAAAAATACTTTTTAAACTTCAAAATCTCGTTGAAAAAGTTGTAAATGAGATTAACAAGAATAATAATACAATTAACAAATCATTTTATTGTTAAATCATCTATTTAAGATTTTGAAATTTAAATGGTATTTTTTAAAAATTTTACCTATTTTAATTACTAATGTTTCATTTTTTTTATTTCTTTTCGATTTTGCAAAGGTTAAACAAACTTACGCTATATCTTCTTGCTTCCATGTACACCTTTTGTAGAAATGTCTGTCAAATAACATCAATACCTAACGAAAGAATAAGTTTGACGATCTTGGTACATCATTCTTTCAATCAGTGTACGGTGTAGTATTAGTTTCCTAAACTTGTTTTATTGTTTTCTTTCATTTTTTGTTCTTTTCAGTTCAACGATTTTACAAGCACAAATGATGCTATGTTTTGTTTCTTTACTCTTATAATGCTGTAAGTTATTCAAATTAATTATGGCAGTTTTGCAGCCACTGCAATTCCGTTTTTTTTTCTTTTTCCTGGGGGGTTAAAGTTCACGTCAACTGTTAAGAGATTCAGACCCCTGTCGGTGAAAGTGACAGAAAATAGACATGTTAGTATGGGGTTCGCCATCTCTCTTCCCCTCCTCATCTATGGCTCCCGTAATTGGAGGGGATCCTTTCACATTGTTGAATTGTGTAAAATGAGAATTTTCTGCTAGTTATGACTATCGCTAAATAGAGCAAATTGCACTATCTAGTTCCTTCAGTTCAATAATTTGTTTAATTGTTCACAAGTGCTTCTGTGGACATGATTGAATGTTCCTTTGTGGTCCAATTTTTCATCTTTGGTCTCCTAAACACTATCTTTGAAATGTATGGCATTATTTACTAGAAAGCTATCAAGGATTTATATGAACCATCGGTGCTCATTTGTTGTTCTATTTGTTTGTACTGCAGGAATGAAGTGAGGATATCAAGAATATTGTTGAGCATGTTTGTGAAGTATTGGACAAGAAAGACTTGTTTATTGCTGACTATCCTGTAGGAGTGAACTCTCGTTTGCAAGATTTGATTAAAATGTCACGAAACCATCCACCAAATAGCGTTCTCTTGCTAGGCATATGGGGGATGGGTGGTATAGGTAAAACAGTGATTGCCAAAGCCATTTATAATGAAATTGGTCAAAATTTTGAGAGTAGAAGTTTTCTTTTAAATATTAGGGAAGTTTTGGAGCAAGAATGTGGTTCAATTTACCCGCGACAACAACTTCTTTCTCAAATTTGTAGAACAACAAAGATGAAAATACATTGCATTGAGTCAGGAAAAAGCATATTAAGAGAAAGACTTTGCCAAAAGCGAGCACTTGTTGTTCTTGATGATGTGGATAAGGTGGAGCAACTAAATGCTTTATCTGGATGCGGTAAATGGTTTCATCCAGGAAGTAGAATAATCATCACAACTAGAGATGAACATCTACTGAGATTCCTTAATGTGGATATGAACCATGTATATAGAATGAAGAACATGGATAAAAATGAATCTATTGAGCTTTTTAGTTGGCATGCGTTTAGGCAACCAAGTCCTAGAGAAGGGTTTGTTGAGCTTTCTAGAAACATAGTTGCTTATTCTTGATGATTGCCACTAGCTCTTGAAATTCTTGGCTGCTATTTGCTTGACAGGGGAGTGGCAGAGTGGGAGAGTGTATTGGATAGACTAAAAAAAATCCATAATGATCAGATACAAAAGAAGCTAAAAATAAGCTTTGATGGTTTAAATAATGATACGGAGAGAGAAATCTTCCTTGATATATCTTGCTTCTTTATTAGAATGGACAGGAATGATGTCACACAGATATTGAATGCCAGTAGATTTTTTGCGCACATTGGTATTACTGTCCTTGTGGAGAGAAGCCTTTTAACCATTGATGAGAAGAACAAACTTGGTATGCATGATTTGGTGCGAGATATGGGAAGAGAAATAATCCGTGAAAAGTCACCAAAAGATGTTGGAAAACGTAGTAGGTTATGGATTCATGAAGGTGTGATTGTTGTCTTATCAAAACATACAGTAAGAACTTTTTGATGATGCATGTATCATTCTGTAAGAAAAAGTAGAATGAAACAGGTAGTCAAATGAAGATAATGAATCAGGCATATAAACCTCAGTTTCAAAACTTATCAAGAGAAATCTATTATAGTAGGTGTATTTGTACTCTGTTTTTTCTCTCAGGCACTAATTATTCATTTTTAAACCCAATTGTTTTAGTTGCTTGTTCTAGAAACTTGCTTGTGACTTAGGCTTACATTTTACTTTTCAACAAACAAATGAGAAGTGCACACTCAAGTTTTTATATGCTCTTCATTCGCAGGGTACAGAATCTGTGGAGGGGCTAGCTTTGAATCTGTCGCAAGATAATAAAGTTTCGTTTTTAACCAAAGCATTTAAGAAGATGAAGAATCTCAGACTGCTTCGTCTTAATGTGGAACTTGATGGAGACAATAAATACATTAGTAGCAATCTCAAATGGCTCTCTTGGCACAAGTTTCCTTTGAAATACATCCCTGTCAACTTCTTTCCAAATAATTTAGTCTCTATTGAATTAAAATCCAGCATCTTGAGACTCTGGAGGGAACCCCAGGTATGTATGAAGTTTATTATTATATTTTGTTTTACGTCACAACTTCTAGATAGTTCTTCATTTCCGATTTTTTCTAGTGGCTTTTAGATGAGTCTTGGTTTGACGCTATTTTTAGATTAGAGCTGCTGATTTTTCTTCAAAATTTAATTTATTCTATACTCCTTGCTATAGACCTAGACAATCCTCCATAATGGTAACTTATGTGTAAGCATAAATTTCATTTGAAGTATTTAGAAGATATATATTATTCTAGATGAATGATTCTACATACTGTTTCGATCTATTGTAGTTATTGGAGAACCTGAAAATCCTCAATCTCAGCCACTCTCCTTACTTGGTGTCTACTCCAGATTTTTTAAAACTACCAAATCTTGAAAAGTTGATCCTCAAAGATTGTCCAAATTTGTCCATGATACATCATACGATAGGGCATCTTGATAAACTCCATCTGCTAAATTTGAAGGATTGTACTGGCCTTCATAATCTCCCAAGAAGTATTTATAAATTGAAGTGTTTAAAAGCTCTCATTCTTTCTGGTTGTACGATGATTGAAAAGTTGGAGGAGGACATAGAGCAGATGGATTCTTTGTCAACTCTAATTGCAGATAACACAGCAATAACTCAAGTGCCCATTTCTTTAGTGAGATAAAAAAAAATTGGATATATTTCAATTTGTGGTTACCAAGGATTAGCACGTCATGTGTTTCCTTCTCTCATTTGGTCAAGGATGTCTCCAACAAATAATCCTCTCTCTTCACTTTCCTCAGATATATTGAATTGCACTATCCCTGGTCCTTCATCGATTTATGAGAACCTACCAAAGCCACCAAGCCTTTTATTGGAATGCGCATATCAGAATGGTGTCGTAGAAAATCGAGGTGCTGAAAAGACCTTGGGTACTTTGTATGCCACAAGACGTAGAGACACGGAAAGAACACCAAAAGCTTCAAAAATATTGGATACTGAATCTTCTATGTTGGCTGATCATCACATTCAAGTTGGTATCTCAAGGCCAGTTGAATGTTTGAGACATCTACTAATTCACTTTGAAAACAACGACCAAGTCACTAGTGCTCTTTCAGAGTGTATTTTACAGGTTCTCTCCCTCTCTCTCTCTATATATATATATATAAATCATTTTTCATTAGATAAAAAAAGTCACCGTTCGGATTAGAGCTATTGTTTATGTTATGAAGCAGGGATTGACTATCAGAGATTATAGTGATGATTGTGTCCTACCGGGTGACAAATATCCCTATTGGCAATGCTTCAAGAGTGAAGGAGCTTCTGTAAAATTTAAAGTGCCTCTAGTTAGTAGTTCTGAATTAAAAGGGATGACCCTTTGCTGTGAATATTACTCCTTACGTGATTTGAGCAATAATGTGGAGTTTGACTCTTTCATTAGCATGTTGATCATAAACCACACAAAGATGACCACACTGCACTATAGGCAAGACACAGTGGCTTCCCTTGAAGAAGCAAAGTGGAAGGAAATAATATCAAATTTAGACTCTGATGATCAAGTGGAGATTATAGTGTTTGGTAATGGATTCATTGTGAAAAGAACAACAGTCTACTTGAAATATTACGAGTCATTTGATAAACAAAAGGAAGATCCACCATCATCAAGTGTTGTTTTTGACTCTACAATTGTTATTTTGCACCAACTTTATAAGTTTGATTGAAGTTTTAATTTATGAAACAATGAATCTAGTAGCATGGAAATGGCAACAATACCAAACACTTCAGAAATGTTAGAGATTGAATCTTCTGTGTTATCTAGTCATCTTAATCAGGTTAACTTTCCAAGATTAAATAATTGTTTGAGACATCTTCTAATTCAAATTGGAAAGCATGACCAAGTCACTGCTACTCTTCTTGAGAATATCTCACAGGTTCTCTTTTTTAATTCTTTTTTTTTTCCTGAAAAGAAGAGAAAGTCATTACTACTATATGCAGATTTCTAATAAAATTTGAGATGACGTTTCTGCTTGCCCAATTATATAGTTGAATTACACTGCTACTTGTGTTTGTTATTGTTATGCAGGGATTGACTTCTAGGAATTACGATGATGATTGTGTCCTCCCTAGTGACAATTATCCCTATTGGCAGAGTTTCAAGGGTGAAAGAGCTTATGTGAAATTTAAGGTCCCTCGAGTTAGTGGTTGTAATTTAAAAGGGATGATTATTTGTTGTGTATATTTTCCTTCAAACAATTTGAGTAACAATGCATGTGAATCTTGTGTTAGCATAATGATCATAAATTATACAAAGGCAACCACTCTACACTACAGGCAAGATTCATTGACTTCACTTGAAGAAGCGGAGTGGAAGGAAATAATCTCAAATATAGACTCAGATGATCAAGTGGAGGTGATTGTGGTTTTTGGTAACGGATTCACTGTGAAAAGAACATTAGTATACTTGAAATATTACGAGTCATTTGATGAGCATGTGGAGGATCCATCATCACCAAGTATTGTTAGCTTCTTGAAACTCTTTTATTTGGCACCATTTTAAGAGTTAAAATTGATGAAAGTTTTTGGTTTCAAGGTTGAAAAGAGTTTTGGTAGATTATTACTATTAATTTTAGTTACCTTGCTCTTCAGGAAGATTTTAAGGTTGACAGTTTTGCTTCTATGTTTTTTTAGGTAGAGAAATGCAGAGAGAAGACAAAAATCTTAATTCTGAGCTCTTGGAGCCTAAGGTTCAGGAAGTAGAAGTGGTGCAACTCCAAAATAAAGGAAAATGATGCAGCTGGACAGGACAAGAAATGATTAAATACTTATCTGTTCTTATTTTTGTATTAGTATTTTTATCATTTTTTGCTTATAGTGTCTCTTAGATTATTTGGTCTAGAAAAAATCCATACTGTATTTGTAGTTGATTTTGATGTGTAACTTATAATGAAACTGTAAAAGTCAAGCCGTCCATTTTATGTGCAATCTCTGTTTAATCTCAGTTTTGTTTTTTACCCTAATTTATTTTAATCGTAAGCTAATTCCAAACATTGACCAGACTTGGATTGAGAATCTAATTAAATTTATTTCTTGCAATATAAATGGGGGCTTATACTATTTTAGAGATAAGATGAATTCTAAACTAATATTCTCTATATCTAAATCTTCGTGTGAATCTTATGACTAAAGGTAGTCTTTTAATATTCACCCTTTATTGAATTTGATTTCATTAAAATTTAGTTATTACTTGCCAAAAAATGAAAAATAAAAAGATACTATAAAGATGGGCATGACACTTATTTGTAAGATGATCAGATCTAGATAGTTCTTAATTAGTGACTAGTCAATTTCTACAACACAGATGCTTTTTTATATAACAAGGGATGGGGTTTTAAGGGGAAATTAAAGTCCTAAATAAGGGATTTAATCAATAAATAACAAGTCTATGCTACTCACATGTCATTAGTACTTTTTTGGTCCTTGAAACCTCATCATAATTCTCCTATTTATTATTGTTGGAAATTGTGCCCTAGGGGCCAATTATTGTATTTTAAACATTATTGTTATTTAACGAATTTCTTCTTTTTGTTATCATATCATTTGCATGTTTATTATGATAATTTTATCCTTAGATAATCGTAAAGATTGTCCTTGTAATATCCCGAATTTTGGGACTAGAGGCATAAGATTAAGCCTGGATTAAGTGGATTGTTAGATCCTGGTTTAGTAAATGTCCCTACGAGGCATGTTTAAATTCCCCAAAATTCCTTTATATAATTGGATATTAAAAGGAATTATATTGGTGAGCTAAAGAGCTCGGGGAATAACAAAACGAAGTGATTGGAAGTCACACACAATATAGTAAAGTGCAACACAAAGTAATTTTGCTACCGGTGAAATTCCTGGTATGACAGTTATGATTGTGTGACATGTTTCGATAGGTAAATGATGGTGAAAAATTATGAAACTTTTCAGAATTAAAGTAGACTTATCAAGCTTTAATTTGATAGGTCATATAAGTCATTTGGAGTTGTACACAAATAGAAATAAATTTTTGAAGTTAGCCCAACGAAATTAATTATTTTATGGGACAGCATTCAAAGATTAAAATTATGGGAAGATTGAGCTTCCAATTAGCTAAATTTTATATTTTTCTTTACAACTAGACTCAATAAGGGTTGCATAGCCTTTGGAATCACCCAAATTAGACATTTATACAATTAGATATGAATTTTCGAAGTTAATGAAAAATCTGCAGAATTTGGTATTTTGTGCGAAAATTTAATATTTGGGCCAATTAGGTGCTGACACGTGGCAATCTTTTTAACACCTGATTTAACCATTAATTCATCATCATCTTCAGCCATTCCTCACGTAGAAAGAACCAGAAGAGAGAGAGAGAGATCAAGCGAAAATGGAGAAAGAAGAGAGAGGAAATTATTTCCTTCGAAACACTGCCGAAACGGCATCTTCTCTCAAAGTACCATTCAGGAAACTTCTTCTACTCATCGCGAGCTATATTTCTACGGTTTCAAATTTTCATTTGGAGGTGGTTGGCGCCGTCTGACCGGCCGGGGTGTTGCCGGAATTTTGAACCGTTTGCGGAAACGGGTAGAGATAAGCGTAAGCTTCCTTTTGAACCGATTGATTTATTATTTGAATGAGTATATTGGAAGTTGGGTACTGTTCAAGGCTAATTTTAAAATGTTATTTTCAATGTCTAAATCATATCTAATGAGTGTTTAAATAGCTAGTCATTTGAGTAGAAGTAGAAATGAAGTGATTAAGCCAAAGAAAACAAGAAACCGACAAACTATTTCTGGAAACTCTGATTTTTCAGTTTTTCTGATATGCGTAAGACATGGTGATGGGCTAAGAATTTGATGATTTTGATGCTTCCATTGGATTTAGAAGGCTAAATTGTGTAGGTATACAAGTGTTCATGATTTTTGGATGCTTGTATATGAATTTGGAATTTTTGAAAGTTGTGGAGTGGATGCTGTGAAATTCGTTTTCTGGAGGCAGTGTCATTTCAACGAGTTTTTGAGTGATCAAATGTTATCCAATGACCATGAAAATTTCTATTCTAAAATTATATACATAGACCTTTAATTTGATAGGTCATAATGGTTAATTGGACAAGTATACTATGGGATATAAATTTTTGAAGTTGTGCCCTATTTCTAGAATGAAATCTGGAACAGTTCCTGTTTGCCGAATTTCTGGGAACATTATGACAATAATAGTCATACCAAAGTATTTTTATATAAAACTAAACTTAAAGGGATTCAAATAGAGCTTTGAACCACCTCAATTGGAGTTCTATAGAATTAATTATGATTTTCCAAAGTTTGGTCAACAATGCTGGTAGATTGAGTACCATGCGAATTTAAGTAAGAAATTAGCCAAATATAATTGGAATGAACTCTAAGGGTGAAAGTAAGCCTATAGGGCTAATGTGGGCCATTGGGTATTCACTCTTCATGGCTCTAATGATATTATCACTTGCCTAGGGCCATGAAGTGATAAAGAAGGAGCAATGGTTGGAGGATCAAGGGATAAGAAGAGAAGGACATAAAGTCCGAGAGGTAGTGAACTTACCTTTTTTTCATGTACATGATATGTATGTCTTGCATTGATTATGTGACTACTTTGCCTATTTGTGTGAAACGTGTATGATTGGTTGAAGCTCTGTTATATTTGTACAATGGCCATATATATGTCATAACATCGAGCATGCAGATATGTCATTATGTTGGCATGAAATAGTGTAGGCAAGCATGTCATGTATTTATATATATCTGGCATGCATAGTGGTAATGTTTGCTACTGAGATTCTCTCGAATCTCACTCCTCCCAACCAATCATTTAGACAGGTTGAAGGTTGCAGGGAGATATGCACAGAGAAGGATTGCAGAGGTGAGGTGAAGACAGTAGTGCGAGGCACTATCATTTGTATTTGATACAATATTATTTGTGGTTATACATTTGATGTATACGTGGCTATTGAAAATAAGGTATTATAGTCCTAAATGTCCCTGGTCAGTTATCCATGCGGGAACGAAGATGAAATAAGATCAGTATGACTTTGATAAGGTATGGAGATACGAATCAAAGTCTCAGGCACTTGTAAGAGTATAAGGTGCTGAACCAACCCACTATGTGAAAGTTGCATGGATAAAGTCATAAGCTTATCTCATGTATAACCACATCACAATGTCTTTTGACCTGAGTTCATCATGAATTTCTACATGAGAGTTGTTACGAGTGTAGGATGATGTATTTAGAAGTGCAAGTGTACACTGTCGTAATCAAGTAATATAGAAGTGAGTAGAGTATCGTTCCCACGAGGATTGATCACTAAGTACCAAAATTGGTAATTTTAATTATATTTAGTCGGTTGATTAGTTGTGATTGAGATTACAAGATAGAAATGATGAAATATGAATACAAGTGATATAAAGACAAATATGAGAAAAAGCCCTAGGGATTAGATTTCACTTAATAAATTCCGGATTGAATCACTTATCTATTCTAGTCCTATTTATTCCACATGATTGATAGTCGAGTTTCCCTATTTTAATTACTAGCCTCTTCCAAGGTCAAGTAATTCTATAATTAATTGCTAACCCAATATATTCCTATATGAATTTAAGCAATCAATCATGCATTAAGATTTATGGAACTCAATTAAGACTACACAACCCATATGAATATATTCATATTTCATATGCAAATTATGGTTTTAATTATAGGATCCACACACATGTATCTCCTTCCGGTCTCAACATGCATATTAAAATCATCCAAAAGGTGGCCAATCAATTGTAAGCATTAAGAGCAATAATTAAAACTCAATCATGAAGGAAAAATTAAAACTAGATTTAATAAGTTAAGATTCAATCCGTCATTAGTAAGCTACGTCATCACCCTAGGAAAAGGAAAATTTAGCTCATGATAAAATTAAAAACAAAACCAAAATATATTACAAACATCATAAATATTGCATAAAAATTAATTACAAAAACATAAAAGTACAACTACAAGATGCATGAAAATGGAAAATCTAGCCTACTATATAGGAGGTAAAACCATCCATGTAGGTGGCAACCTATACCATCCATAAAGGAGGACTACCTAGGCCTTCCATATAGGAGGTAAAACCATCCATGTAGGAGGCATGCAAGAAGTAAAAAAATGCAAGAAATAAATTCTAAAAATAACAACTCTCTCTCTAAAATAGAAACTCTCTCTCTCTCTTCCTTCCTCTACATTTTATGGTGCCAAGAAGCTCTATTTATAGGCTTCATTTTCGGACTGCTACAGTGATTTGCTACAGTGATTTGCTACAGTGAACCGACCACACCGTCCGCTACAATGATTTAATATGGACTTTCAATATCGGTCCAACTCCAGGCAATCATAACAAGTTTAAATGAATATTCTATGATCAAGATCTTTCCCTATGCTAGATTAGCAACTAGCAACCTCCAGTAACCTCATACACAATTATGTACTATATGCTAGTACCTCAAGCCACTCAGGCTATCTTAACTTCCTGAAGAATCAATTCAACTATGACATTTGATTCTTAGGTTATGGTTCAACTCTTAGAACCTCAACATCACGTAAATCTGAAAATCACTTTCCTCAATCATACCCAATAGGCACGCTAAGAATCGAAATCAATAGCGTCTATTCTAACCTCCACGGTTTCGGGTAATATCCTCAAACAATTACTGAAGGTCCATCATCATCTATAAGGTTCACATGGTTTAGACTCCCATCATGGAATAGAACCCTAGTGTAACCTTATTCACATTCTGACCTAAGCATTATTTAAGCTTAGATCTGATTCAACCATATCCTCAACCTTCAGTATCATCAATTCAAATCCTCTAGGATAGACATACAGCATAATCACCACTCATCATGCATCACCGTATATCATGCCTAT
This sequence comes from Albizia julibrissin, assembly GCA_037074505.1. Lineage (NCBI taxonomy): Eukaryota > Viridiplantae > Streptophyta > Magnoliopsida > Fabales > Fabaceae > Albizia > Albizia julibrissin. Next base: position 14,124,962 of record CM073481.1, on the reverse strand, counting down.
ATGATTTTAACCCCACGGGTTACTGATGATCATTACTTAATATGGAGAAACTTCAAAACAATCACTATGCCTTGAGTTCTCGTAACCTTATTAGATAAACTTTTCTGGCAGTAATCTCTGCAACATAAATGGTTCAAATTAAGGATCAACACTTATCTCATCATCTCTATACCTATAATCATTCCTTAGGTTATCTAAGAACCTCTAATCAAAATTTCAAACCTTTAATCAAAAGATTTGAGATTTTCAAGGTACTTCCCAGGAGGTCACCCATCTCGAGATTTTCCTGGGTTGAGCACGCTTAACTTTTGTGTACTCGTGCAAATATAAAGATACCGGCTTGAGCTGCTTTTGACTACCGATACCTCATGACTGCCCTTATCTAAACCATTATGCCCACCGCCTCCGGGCATCAAAATACTATGCTTAGGCCGCATATTAGTATTGGTAGATGTACTTAGACACATACCCTGTAATATGCTCCCAAAAGTCCATAAGGTTGTCTGTGACTTATCTGTCTGACTCTGGTCAGCCCATTGGTGATCCTACTCTAGAATAAGACTCACACTTTGACCTTACCCAACGGATCAAGGACAATCTTATGCCGCCCATGGGCTTAATTGTGAACTAGCTGAAGTAATCCACTTCACTGTTCTTGTCATGTTATAACCAAGCATATCAGTATAATATCCTGTTGCCAGAACCGCTTGCTCTGATACCAACTGCAATGTAATACCTTATTCTCAATAACCCTAGATGAGTGTAAATGAGTAGTGAAATTGTTTGTGGGACCGGGATTCGAACCTGGGTTGCCCAACTCTTGAAAATATTCACAAATCACTAATCTCAACTCAGGAGTTGAACCTAAAGTTGAGAGGGTTTTTTAGAGGTAAATAAAAACTTTTCAGCATTTCTACAACTTTCACCACATCATCAAAACTCATTGGCTCATAATTTCATTATATCAGAGTATATGCGAGCGTCTTACCTTCAATTTAACTAGAGCTCCTCTCTGCTCAACTTTATGTGTTTATTCACATACATACAATGTATAGCCACATATGGCAATCAAATCTCTAAATCAATAACAACAGAGTGTCTTGCTCTGTCAATCTTCCATTCTTCCTCGCAATACCCCTTTGCGCATTTCCCCGCATTCTTCACCTGTCTAAATGGTTGGTTTGGGGAGAGTGAGATTCGAGAGAATCTCAGTAGCAAACAATACCACTATGCATGCAAGATATATATGAATGCATGACATACTTGCCTACACTATTTCATGCCAACATAATGACATGCTGCATGCTCGATGTTATGACATACATATGGCCATTGCACAAATATAACAGAGCTTCAACCAATCATACATGTTCCACATAAATAGGCAAAGCAGTCACATAATCAATGCAAGACATACATATCACATACATGCAGAAAAGGTAAGTTCACTACCTGTCGGACTTTATGTTCTTCTCTTCTTGTCCCTTGATCCGCCAACCATTGCTCCTTCTTTATCACTTCATGGCCCTAGGCAAGTGATAACATCATTAGAGCCATGAAAAGTGAATACCCAATGGCCCACATTAGCCCTACAGGCTTACTTTCACCCTTGGGTATTCATTGGGTATTCACTTTTCATGGCTCTAATGATGTTATCACTTGCCTAGGGCCATGAAGTGATAAAGAAGGAGCAATGGTTGGCGGATCAAGGGACAAGAAGAGAAGAACATAAAGTCCAAGAGGTAGTGAACTTACCTTTTCTGCATGTATGTGATATGTATGTCTTGTATTGATTATGTGACTGCTTTGCCTATTTGTGTGGAACATGTATGATTGGTTGAAGCTCTGTTATATTTGTGCAATGGCCATATGTATGTCATAACATCGAGCATGCAGCATGTCATTATGTTGGCATGAAATAGTGTAGGCAAGCATGTCATGCATTCATATATATCTGGCATGCATAGTGGTAATGTTTGCTACTGAGATTCTCTCGAATCTCACTCCTCCCAACCAACCATTCAGACAGGTGAGTATTGGAAACGTGCACGGATCAGAAAAGAGGTATGCACGAAGAGGAATGTTGCTGGTTATTTAAAGGCCTTTTAGTTGTTAAGGTCTGTAAATATTGTGTAACCCCTAGTGGGGAAAATTTTAAACTATAATCAAGTAATATTTTATTAATATTATCAGTATATTCATGCTATTCCTGTGCCCACTGAATTACGCATTGCTACTCTGAGTAAGGTCAGTAATAAGGGATATATGAGGCGGGTCGTTACAGTTGGTATCAGAGCAAGCGGTTCTGGCAACAGAATAGTATACTGATATGCTTGATTATAACATGACAAGAATAGTAAAGTGGATTATTTCAGCTAGTTCACAATTAAGCCCAGTGAGCAGTATAAGATTGTCCTCGATCCGTTAGGTAAGGCCAAAGTGTGAGCCTCATTCTTGAGTAGGATCACCAATGGGCTGACCAGAGTCGGACAGATAAGTCACAGACAACCTTGTGGACTTTTGGGAGCATATTACAGGGTATGTGTCTAAGTACATCTACCAATACTAATATGCGGCTCAAGCATAGTATTTTGATGCCGGAGGCGGTGGGCATAATGGTTTGGATAAGGGCAGCCATGGGGTACCGGTAGTCAAAAGCATCTCAAGCCGGTATCTTTATATTTGCATGAGTATACAAAAGTTAAGCGTGCTCAACCCAGGAAAATCTCGGGATGGGTGACCTCCTGGGAAGTACCTTGAAAATTTCAAATCTTTTGATTAAAGGTTTGGAATTGTGATTGGAGATTCTTAGATGATCTAAGAAATGATGAGAGGCATGGAGATGATAAAGTAAGTTTGATTTTTATCTAAACCATTTCTGTTGCAGTGAGTACTGCTCAGAAAAGTTCATTTGATGGGGTTATGTAAACTTGAGGCATAGTAATTGCTTTGAGATTTCTTCGTACTAAGTGATGATTCTTAGTAACCCGTGGGGTTAACGGTATGTAGGTATGATATACGGTGAGGCATGATGAGTGGTGATTATACCATATGTCCATCCTAAAGGATTTAAATTGATGATACTGAAGGTTGAGGATATGGTTGAATCAGATCTAAGCTTAAATGGTGCTTAGGTCAGAATGTGAATAAGGTTACACTAGGGTACTATTCCATGATGGGAGTCTAAACCATGAGAACCTTATAGATGATGATGGACCTTCAGTAATTGTTTGAGGATATTACCCGAAATCGTGGAGGTTAGAATAGGTGCTAATGATTTTGATTCTTAGCATGCCTATTGGGTATGATTGAGGAAAGTGATTTTCAGATTTACGTGATGTTGAGGTTCTAAGAGTTAAACCATAACCTGAGAATTAAATGTCATAGTTGAATTGATTCTTCAGGAAGTTAAGATAGCCTGAGTGGCTTGAGGTACTAGCATATAGTACATAATTGTGTATGAGGTTAGTGGAGGTTGCTAGTTGCTAATCTAGCATAGGGAAAGATCTTAATCATTGAATATTCCCTTAAACTTGTGATGATTGCCTGGAGCTGGACCGATATTGAAAGTCCATATTAAATGACTCCAAATGAGAGAGCAGATTACAGAACTGCTAAAGAAGAAGGACCTTATGAGATTTAGATCCTGTTATAATGATACTCCTATTCAGAGGCGACCAACCGGACAGAGCTACTTATGGAGGATTCTGATCAGAAAGGGCTACCTACAGGGAGTTCTAATCGGAAAGGGCTACCTATGGGGAGATCTGATTGGAAAGGGCTACCTATAGAGGGTTCTGACCGGAGGGGCTGACCAGATGTATGGGCGCCTGTGTGAAGCACCGAGTTCAGTATTGTAGTGTGAAGCCACCATGACATCGAACTATAGTGTGTAGCCGCCGTGATGACAAACTGTGGAGTGAAGCCGCTGTGACGTTGAAACTGTAAAGTAGAGCTACGGGGACGTCGACTCTTAATAGTGGTATCTTATAATGAGTCTTCTATCGCATAAGTTTCCTTGAGAAGAAGGGTCAGGTGACCTAGTAAATTGTCATGGGGTGCTCCAGTGCCGAATGATGACAGAGATTAAGGGAAGCTACTCTTGCTCTCATATCCTATGTAATGGTTCTGCATGTATGTGTTTACCATCACGTGTATTCGTGTTATGAATATACGGTAGGCAGTAAGACCTTTTGAGCCAGCGTGTCTTTAGGCAGTCAGACCTGACGGGTGAAGGCCCTATGCGGTAAGTCCCGTAATGCCTCTGGCATAGGGGTGATTCCCTGGGCAGTAAGACCTGATGAGCATTCAGAATTTGCGGGGTGGTTGCCCGGGGCCTATTGCGCGGGTGGACGCCCAGGCCATAGAGATTCCTATTTTGCACGAGCAGTCATTCGGGGCCTATTGCGTGAGTAGACGCATTGCGCGGGTGGACACTCGGGGCCATGGAACTCATGTGATGCACAAGTGGAATCTCGGGGCCTATTGCGCGGGTGAACACTTGGGGCCGAATGCTCATGTGATGATGGTTTGTTTAGCATGCTTCGTGAACATTGCATAAGAGTATGAATGGCTTGAGTAGCAAGAGATGGAGCCCGAAATGAGAAGTTAGTCGGATGTCCCGTGCGACTGCAGTGTGAGCCGAGTGCCGTTGTAGTGGGCCTAGTGGGGCAGTCCGTTGCAGAAAATGTTGAGCCTGTGGAAGGGTGAAAGTTAGTCGGATGTCCCGTGTGACTACAGCGTGAGCCGAGTGCCGTTGTAGTGGGCCTAGTGGGGCAGTTTGTTACAAAAAATGTTGTGCATCGTAGAGCGGTGGAAGTTGGTCAGATGTCCTGTGCGACTGCAGCGTGAGTCGAGTGCCGTTGTAGTGAGCCTGGTGGGGCAGTCCGTTACATAAAATGATACCAGGGTTAGTCGAGCGCAGTTTTAGTAGCGAATGTTGCGTGCTTGATACCTTAAAAGGTCTCCTTTGGGGGATAATGGGAGTGATTATCCTATAAGCTTGCTGCACTCAGGCCTGGTAAGCCAGGGGGTATAGGCCAGACTCCCGTGCGGCTGCAGAGGGCGCCTAATGAGGGTAGCTCTGCAGTGGGCCTAGTGGGAGAGCTATATTCAGTAAGGATGATTGACGGTAAGGCCATAAGACTTAGTGGGATAGTGAATCCTTAGGCTGGTAAAATGTGAGATGTATTGAAAATGAAGCCGAGGAGAGGCTTGAGGCAATAAGACCCGAGATGCAAGTTTGCATTGGACAAATGTCCGGGGGCCATAAGACCTATATATCTAAGTGCTATGGTTGTTACCGAGCACAGTGACATGGACCAATGTGTCCAGAAAAATATATTGAGATTGATAGAGTGTATAGATTGTACTAGATTGTAGTAGAGGCAGTAAACCTAAGATGTCTATGGCATAGAGGGGAATCCCTAGGCTGAAAAGCCAAAATATCCAGCGTCTTGGAAATTAAATAAGCCGTAAGGCTTGATGTGCATACAGTATGATATAAGTGAATCCCAAAAGGGGCCGTAAAGCCTAGTATGCATAAAAGATGATTCGAGATAGTCTCAAAGGGGCAGTGAGGCCTAAGAAACCAAATGTTGTGAGGTTGGACTAATGAGTCCTGTGTGAGTGCTACATACTAGGTACAAAATGAATGAAAGTACTACATAGTGAGTACATAATGAAAGAATTAGAATGTGAGAAAGATAGACTAAATGTCTAGAAATGGTTCTCAGAGGTACATATAGTACCATTTGATGTCGAAATTTCAAGGACGAAATTTATTAAACGGGGGGAGAACTGTAATATCCCGATTTTTGGGAGTAAAGGCATAAGATTAAGCATGGATAAAGTGGACTGCTAGACCCCGGTTTAGCAAATGTCCCTATGAGGTATGTTTAAATTCCCCAAAAATTCTTTATATCATTGGATATTAAAAGGAATTATATTGGTGAGCTAAAGAGCTCGGGGAATAACAAAACGAAGTGATTGTAAGTCACACATAATATGGTAAAGTGGAACACAAAGTAATTTTGCCACCGGTGAAATTCCCGGTGTGGCAGTGGTGATTGTGTGATATCTTTCGATGGGTAAATGATGGTGAAAAGTTATAAAACTTTCCATAATGAAAGTAGACTTATCAAGCTTCAATTTGATAGGTCATATAAGTCATTTGGAGTTGTACAAAAAGAGAAATGAATTTTTGAAGTTAGCCCAGCGAAATTAATGATTTTCTGGGACAGCATTCAAAGATTAAAATTCTGGGAAGTTTAAGCTTCCAATTGGCCAAATTTTATATTTTTCCTTACAACTAGACTCAATAAGGGTCGCATAGCCTTTGGAATCACTCCAATTGGACATTTTTACAATTAGATATGAATTTTCGAAGTTAATGAAAATTCTGCATAATTTGGTATTTTATGCGAAAATTCATTATTTGGGCCAATGAACTTGTGACACGTGGCAAGTTGCTTTTCCCTTCATTTAACCATTAAATCTTCTTCTTCTTCGTCATTTTTCCGTGAAAGAAACTGAAAGAAGAGAGAGAGAAGCAGAATGAAAATGGTGGAAGAGGAGAGAGGAAGTTCTTTCCTCCGAAACACTGCCGAAACGGCATCCTCTCTCAAAGTACCCTTCAGGAAACTTCCTCTACTCATCGAGATCTTCATTTCTACGGTTTCGGATTTTCATTTGGAAGTGTTTGGTGTCGTCTCCCTTTCCGGAGTATTGCCAGAATTCCGAACCGTTTGTGGAAACGAGTAGAGGTAAGCGTAAGCTTCCTTTTTAACCGATTGGTTTGTCGTTTGGATGAGTATAGAGGAAGTTGGATATTGTTCATGTTGATTTAAATTGGTATTTTGAATGGCTAAACGATGTACAATTGAAGTATAAATAGCTAATCACTTGATTATGAGTAGTAAGGAAGTGATTAGGTAAGAGAAAATGAAGAAACAACGAACTTTTTTGAATAATCTCATTTCTGCCCTGTATTGTGACGTGATGAAGATGTAAGAATTTGGTAATTTTGATGCTTTCATTGGCTTTAGGAGGCAAAATTGGGTAGGTATGCAAGTGTTCATGATTTTTGGATGCTTGTATATGAATTGAGAATTTTTGGAAATTGATTAATAAATGTTGTGTAATTCGTTGTCTGGAAGCAGTGTTGTTGTGTACGTGTTTTCAATGGGCAAAACTTGTCTGAAAATTCTGAAACTCTTCAGTTTGAAATTAGAGACATAGAACTTTAATTTTAATGGTCATAATGGTTAATTGGATAAGTATACTATGAGATATGAATTGTTGAATTTTGGCCCTGTTTTCTGGAAAGAATCTGAAACAGTTGGTGTTTAGAAAATTTCTGGGAATGGTGTAGTAGTGGCGTTTAAACTCGAGTATTTTTATATAAAACTACACTTAAATGGCTTCAAATAGAGCTTTTAACCACCTCAATTGGAGTTCTATAGAATTAATTATGATTTTTCAAAGTTTGGTAAAAAAATGCTGGTAGATTGAGTACCATGCGAATTTGAGTAAGAAATTGGCCAAATATAATTGGAATGAACTCCAAGGGTGAAAGTAAGCCTATAGGACTAATGTGATCCATTGGGTATTCACTTTTCATGGCTCTAATGATGTTATCACTTGCCTAGGGCCATGAAGTGATAAAGAAGGAGCAATGGTTGGCGGATCAAGGGACAAGAAGAGAAGGACATAAAGTCCGACAGGTAGTGAACTTACCTTTTCTGCATGTATGTGATATGTATGTCTTGCATTGATTATGTGACTGCTTTGCCTATTTGTGTGGAACATGTATGATTGGTTGAAGCTCTGTTATATTTGTGCAATGGCCATATGTATGTCATAACATCGAGCATGCAGCATGTCATTATGTTGGCATGAAATAGTGTAGGCAAGCATGTCATGCATTCATATATATCTGGCATGCATAGTGGTAATGTTTGCTACTGAGATTCTCTCGAATCTCACTCCTCCCAACCAACCATTCAGACAGGTGAGTATTGGAAACGTGCACGGATCAGAAAAGAGGTATGCACGAAGAGGAATGTTGCTGGTTATTTAAAGGCCTTTTAGTTGTTAAGGTCTGTAAATATTGTGTAACCCCTAGTGGGGAAACTTTTAAACTATAATCAAGCAATATTTTATTAATATTATCAGTATATTCATGCTATTCCTGTGTGCCCACTGAATTACGCATTGCTACTCTGAGTAAGGTCAGTAATAAGGGATATATGAGGCGGGTCGTTACAACCTTTGATAGAGGCTTTTTATCATCTTATAAAAACATGTTCATGTTCAGAGGCTAAATCAATCATTGTGCTAAGAAAGAAGCACATTCTTTTCTTTCTAAAGAAAGATCATCTGGATTCATACCAGAGTAAGTGGCCTTAGTAGGATTGATATTTTTATTCTTCTTAAATGGAAGTTTGATGTAAAATTCATTATTCTTCTAAAGAGAAGATGGATATTGAAACTTATCATGCATCAGCACATAACTTAAGAAGTTTCTCTTTAATATCAACATAAGCTGGTTAAGCTTGACTGATTTCAAGAATGATAGGCGTTTAAATATAAGGAGTGAAAAACGTCTTGAATCTCAATCCTTGTGGAGTGATAGAAAGTCCTTTGGTTCAATAGAAAGCATCAAACCCAAAAAGAACATCTCAATCAAGAAGATAACTTCCAAGACTTTGATCTAAACTGTGCATCCAGAGAAGAACAACATTGCAATCCTGTGTTTGGAAATTAGTTCAATTTGGAAGACCTTTCTATTGACTGTTGTGAATGACTGATTTAGAGGGGCCTATGAATCATCAGGTAAAATATGGTGCTTGACAATAGTAGCATGGGAGCTATAACACCTCAAACCAATCAACCAAATACTTAACCAAAGTATTTTAAATATTGCTAATAAGGATGTTCAACATCTATATCATCAAAATACAAATTAGTTCAAATAAAGCTCATATCACAGTGTTAAATCAAATCCTTAAAATATTTTAGCAAAATAAAATAAAATGTGGAAATATTAGGGTTATGGCAAATAAAAATAATATAACATGTACTCTAAGAGCACAAAAGAGCCTTCAAGGCTCACTCATAGGTGTCTTCCCTTGCTTTCTACTAGAACAATCACCTAAAAAATGTTAATATGTAGGGATGAGATTCCACATCTCAGTAACTACTAAAAGTTTCTACCATACGTAATCAAACCACATATGATAAAAAAGAAGGAATTGATTATATATATATTTGCATATATCATGATCCTCACATAAAACAAATTGCAAATTTAATCATCATCACAACAAATCTATATTTTCATCACAACATGTAACATACAACTATACAATATACAAGATGCAACCTCTCCTATATCACCATCCATCCTTATACCACTGACTAGAGCTATAGGCTAACACATAGTCCAACAAAAAAACCATCCATTTGACTATATTGTTTTAAGCTCACCAGTTCTTAAGATGCACTCGGCCAAATGTGTAGATCTTAAGTCTAGACTATGGCTCCCCTCCTTAAAAGATCACAACTGAGGAGGTGTCACATGTCCCATAGCTTCAATGCAATATCGGCCAAAGGAAAACATAGAAGAAGGGGCCTTAACAAGTGTCATCCACTGTACATCAAGTGATGGTATATCATGTGGTAAAAGATCTCTACATACAAATTCCTCCTTACTCCAGTCCATCATAAAAGAAACCATTATGGAAATTATATTCAATCACTAATAATATAATTAAAAGATAAGGTACAATAAATCATGCTTCCATTCATATAAAATATCATTACATATTCAAACATGCCTAAAAGGAAACAATAATCCAACAATACATTAATTAAAATTAAATTATTTACTATGTGAATAAAGTGAGTTATAAAGAAATTTACTTATAACATTACTTACTTGAGAATTTATAATACATACACATATACATATAATTCAGTCCATTTTTTTCTATAAAAGATAGTTAGTCACAATTATATACAATTCATAAGTATATGGAAGAATATTCAGAGTTACTTGTACTACTCTTTAGCTCACAGTTAATTATCAAAGGGTTATTCCAAATCTCCCAATGAGAGTCTATAAAGTCAAAAACATAAATATCTATCAATATATTACTCAAAACTACTCTAAGATTTCTCTAATACTACTCCAAAGCCTTAGGCTACCCTCTAATAATTTAGTTCATACATATACTCACACTTATTATCTTCCACAAGTCAAGCTTTTATTTTTGAGATTCTAGTATTTCCTACAAATTAAAATTATTATATATGACAAAAGATATAAATATGATAACCAAGCATGTATGTGTATAAATATGCGAAATTGTGTGTGTATAAATATGCATGTGTTGATGACAAGCAAAGGAAAATATCTCTTAGGCAAGTTGGGCAGGGAGGATGTTATATATATCTATAAATACTAGCAGAAAATAGATAAAAGGCGTTCCTGGGTTTAAGACTTGGAGTAGTTTGACCTTCATCAAACAGGTTATAAGGTAGACTTGGTATTAGAAACAACAAATACAAAATTTAAAATAAGTAAAACAAAGGAAAAAAGGGTTCAACCTCCAAGTCTACAAGAATAAAAGAAATATATAATTATATATATGCACACACACAAAAGTACGGGAAGGCAGGTGGGGGTCTTTTTTGCTGGACATGTAATTTTTTTTAAATGTGTGTGTGGGTGCACAGGAAAAGGAATGAAAGAAGGGATTATGTGAAGAAGTGATAAAGATACACACACCAATAATGAAAAAGGAGATTAAAAAAATCTACATCCAGTAAAATAAAACAATGGGTTTCCTGTTATATATGTTTGCAAAAGAAAGGAAGGGCTTTTGTGGGATGTAGGTCATGAAAGTAAACCTATATATAAAACAAATGGTTGAAGCCATGCCTCTTGACTCTTGTGCTAGGGAAAACATGATAAAAAAAAAGAGTTGACAAGAAAAGAGATAAGACCTGTTACAAAGCAAAATAGTAAATAAATGAAGGAAGAGAGGTCAGAGATATGAAGATACTCACAAGACATTGTAAAGTAAAAATATGGAAATAGGGGACGGTGGCAAGAGAGAATGAAATAGGGGGAGTATCTTAGGCAAGAGAGTAGTGATACGGCGGCTAGAGTGTGGGTAGAGTAAGAAGGAGGGGAATTTATAGGAGTAGCATTTAGGGTTGGCTTCTCTCATTAAAATATTATTATTTTTATAATATTAATATATATTTATTATCTCTCTTTTTTTTCACATATAGATCTAGATTGTTTTATGGAGATATTTGTCATGTATTTATATTTCTTTTCTTTTTTTTTCTTATACTCTTATTAGTATCATTTATCATTATTAATAAACTTAGTTATAATGATAATGATGATGATGATGTTTTTTTTAAAAAAAAACCACTTCTCATAAACCACTTCTCATAAACCACTTCATACTCTTTAATTATATATATCCTAAGCCACAAATGACTTTCTAAGTCCAAAAACAAAAATTTTAATATGTTATAGGAGCAAGTGTCAATGTGGGGTATGGCTTGAATAGGTCGGTCATATTTAGAGACAAGGATTTTTGTTTCAATATTGGGCCTTGGTGTATCATCGATTTGGGACATCCTTAATGATCCAAGTGATCTCAGGAGATGGGCTGGTTCTTTTTTTTCAAGGCTATAAATAGACCTATGAGAATAATATTGACTAGTATCATCAGAAGTGGATTCTTATGAATTAGAGACTAGAAGGATGCACTTAGTTTCTTCATCCTGTTCTGATTGTTCTTTAAAGATGAATTCAATATCCTCAGTTTCATCAACGGGGAATGCATTTTGAAATGACTTCGTCATTTTTACTTCTCGCTTCTTCTTCTTGTTAAGACAAGACTTTGCATAGTGGCCTTTACTTCCACAAAGAAAACATTCATCTGACTTTTGAGATTTTATGGAGCACCTCTTAAAGTACATATAATAAGGCCTTTTATGCTTCTTGTGTCTTCTTGGAGGCTTGTATATATAGAAGCAAGATTTTTTCTTTGTAGGACAATGACATGCCTGCTTATCCTTGTTGACTTAAAAAGCTTTTGCTGTTCACATAGCTTATCAAGTATAGATAATGCTAAGTGATAAATTTCTCCTAAAGTAAGTTGAGATACATCCCTTTGCAGGGAGCTAATCATTCTTTGGATTTTAGGCTATAGTTCATCTGGTAAGGAAGCAATGAAAATATGCAGGAGATGCAGATCTTGAGTTCCACCTAGTAGATAATATTTTTTGGACATCCAGATGTAGTGCTTCTAAAGGTCTCTTTTGTCTAGTGACCAACATTTGATTTCAAAGTACTCTTGATACTGTCTGTTTTACATAATAGTAAAGTCTCTTAGATATTATTCATGATGGATTTGATGAAGAAATATGGCTAGAGTATCTAAACATAAGAGTTGAAGCTTATGATACTCATTAAAATGAGAGTGCCATTCATACAAACTGCCTGTCATTCTGGTAAAAAATTCTGTAAGAACTTGTTGTAGTGTTATGTTTAGCTTGTTCATTTGGAGATCTATCTACACACCAAATTCATGTAGACAATCTTGCCATTGATGAGGAGGGATATCATCGAAAGTGAACCAAGAGCCACAAAAAGGTTTACCATCTCTAGTTCTTAAGGCTGGTTGAGATGTTTCACCAGTTTCTTCTTTAGATGAGGAGGGATCTTCTATAATGGGTTGTGACCTGTTGGAACTTTCTGTTGGCTGTGGATTAACTATCACAATGGTAGTGATATCAACATAATGATCATTATCACTAGAAAATTCTTGAACACTGGCAGCCATTGAACTTTGAGAAGGGGAAATATTGGTAATAGAGGTAGAATCTGAATCAGATTATGAGAGATCTTCATATTGACCTTTTCTCATAGCACTAACTGTTCTAAGGGGAGCCATCAACTATATCTTTGCCTTTATCTATAGCAGAGTTGGTAGTCAAATTTCGGGTAGGAGAATGGATTGTTAAGGAGGACAAGGTGGTTTTTGAGGAGGCTTAGGACAGATATAAAGAAGGCTCGACTAGTCACTACTACAAATAAATATAGTTGTGGCGCTTATTTTAATATTATCTGTGGCATTTGACAAGCACCACATATTCCAACGCCACTAAAAGAAACTATGGCGCTACCCACAAGTGCCACAACATGTATATATATATTTTTATTTAAATACTACAAGGAAGCGACACCCTAGAACTATTTAAAAATAATAATTTTTTTTAATTTTTTTTAAAAATGGTCTAGGGTAGCGCTTCCTTTTTTTAATTTTTTTAAAAATTATTTTTTAAAAAAATAATCTAGGGTAGCGCTTCCTTGAAGAAGTGTCACAAGAAGTCACTTCCTGTGGTGTTTCCTCAAGGAAGCGCCACCTTATGCCTTTTTTTTTTAATTTAACCTAGAGTGGTATTCCTTAAGGAAGTGCCACCCTAGACCATTTTTTTAAAAAATAATTTTTTTATTTTTCTTTTAGAACCCTATAATTATAGTTAATAACACACTTTAAACACATTTCCATATCTCTACAACAAAATAAAGAAAAACAAACCACAATCAAATAACTTCAAAATGATATAAATTAACAAATAACTAATTAACAAAATCACTACTAAATAAAATACAAATGTTAAAAATAAATAATTATTTTATTTATGCAACTCATCAATGCTAACAATTACTACAACAATAAAAAATTATAACTACTACATATCTTCACATACAACCTATATATAATAACATTCAATTTTATCTCATTTATTTTTTGGCATATAAAAATGAGAATAATTTTTTCATATTTCATAATAAATTAAATAAAAAAGATATTGAGCATATTAAACAATTAACTACTAATAAAATTATATTTGTTAAGTCAAAAATTTAGAAAACTTACAGTATAGAAAAAGCTTGAATAGAGTGAGCTGAAACCTCAAATACAACACCTAGAAAAAAATTAATAAAGGAAAAAGAGAAAGACAAAGTTGCATAGATGTTTAAAAAAAACTGGTTAATAAGACAATGTGCTGTATGTAGTTTCAAAATATTAAAAAAAGGAAAAAAATGAGTAGGTACAACTTACAAGACAAAATGAAAATATAAAGAGGATGGAATGAGACCAAAGGGAAGAAGGAGTGGGGTCAGTTTGATGTAAGAAATGGAACAAAAAAATTAGTAAGGAGTGCTGCGAAAATAAAAAGAGGAGGAGGAGGAGGAGAAAATGTGAGAAGTGATGGAACAAAGAAATGAGAGAAATGTAGATCGAATTGGAGACGGTGATAAGTGAAAAAAAGAGGAGAAGGAGGAAATGTGGCATCTAAGAGGATAAGGGTGATAACGCGTGTTGGATAAAGAGTGGAGATTGAAAATTACTGGAGAGAGAAGGGTTTAAACTTTTTTCTTTTTTAAAAAAAGTAATACTTTGGGTGGCGCTTTCTAGGCCAAGTGCCACATAAAATACGTAACAGCTATGACACTTCCTTGAATAAGCGCCACAGCTGCTGCTTCAATTTCTAATTTTAAAAAAAACCACTTTAGGTGGCGCTTCCTTAAGGAAGGGCCACCTAAAGTCACCAAGAAGCTATAGTGCTTTCTTAAGGAAGTGTCACCTAAAGTGTTCTTTTTTTTAAGAAAAAAATTGAAAGAAGTTGTGGCACTTTTTTAAAGAAGTACCACAGAAGGTGCGCCACTAATTCCTATTTTTATAGTAGTGAGTGTATGATGGAGCAAGGGATGAAGAAGTATAGGTAGAAGTGGATTAGTATCCTGAGGTGGGTACTATGTGGATTAAGTTGTTAGGCTAAATGATAAGTGGATTTGAAGTCACTATCATGATTGGTTGGATTAGTGGAAGGTGGAGAATTAGGGTAGAATGAAGTATAAGCTAGTGGGTTTAGTGATAAGGGATTCACTAAAGGAGGATAAGATGGTGCATATTGGGGCTTTGCAATATCAACTTTTACCTACCTTGTTTCTACTTTGATTTTTGAAAGCTTTTATTCTTTGCAGTGGAATTCTGGACCAAAATAGTGTTAATTAATATAACAGCTTAGATCAAAATCTAGTTGTTGGGCTTGAGAGGATAGCTACAAGTGAAACCTTTTAATTTCTTCTAAAATGACATCAACCTATGCAAATAGATTTTCAGTCTTGATAGCAAGATTATCCAGCTTAGAGTCTATTCTGTGAAGAAACTTGTTTTGGCTGACAACATTATTTGTGTGCCAATTAGTACTTTATTGGCAGGAAATGCTGACTTTGGGCCTTATGGAGTAACTTCTGAAGCTACAACTCAAGGTCATTGAGTCACTTTGGTGTTGTTATTGGTTTTTCAACTCTAGTGCTAGAAATTCTTCTTCTTAAGTACTAGATCTTACATGGCAATATAGGGTAAAGCTTAAGGGATAGGAGGATTAGAATTTTTCTGAGGAAATATTTCAGCTGCTAGATCATAATGATCTAGCTCTTTAAGTAGTTCTTACATAGTGAGATCCTTTGTAGGTACATCAAGCTAAGCATTGGCCTCTTAGTAGTCATTTTTAGAGCTTTATCATGATCATCTTTTTTGTGGTGATGGTGCTGAGAGCATGGTGTCTGCAATTTCTCTGTTTTGCATCTTGACTTAAGCATGTGTGAACCAGACTGTGAATGCCAATTCACTAATTTTTGGTATAATTCTAATAATGAGCTTGTAGACTTCATCTCAAAGAAGAAGAAGAAAAAGAATTTCTCTATTAATAAAGAGGAAAAAAAGCATAAAAAAAGAAGAAATTAAGGAAAAAAAATCATCCTTGGCAGAAAGAGGTGAAGAGGGGGTAATGGCATCACATCAAAAATTAAAGATGCCCAATCACCGTCATTCATTCTCATCGTGAAGAGGAGAGTGCCACTATTCCTATCATTTGAAAAGATGTGATTTCCATATGTGGAGAACTAGAAATAATCACCGCCATTGATGTGGGTTGCTAAAGATAGCCAACATGGGTCGCTGCCCTTACTATTCCTCCTATGGTCTTCATTATTCACCATTATTGAAGATGTAAACACCCACCTTAGAAATCAACCAAATAAAAGAATCAAGTCATCAATCACTTGCATATCTAAAATTGAAGTCACAAAAGTTGCATATCGAAGTGAAGAGGGAGGAAAAGAGCTCACATTGTAGATTGAAGGGAAGAGGTAGCAAAAAGCTTAGATTGAAGAGGGAGAAGGAGAAGACGATATAAACCTTTCAGATTGAAGGGGAGAAGACATCGTTAGTAGTCCGCATCACTGACGACAAAATCTCTCTAGTGAATCGTGATTGTGTTCTCAATGGTCGGCCCTAAATTTTTTTATCGATGGCTTCTTCCTTCTTTCCTTATTCTTTTCTATGGCAAATTTCTTTTTTTCCTTGTTTAGTCAACAATGGTGTGTTCCATCTAGGACTTAAATAACCCACAATAGCATCCACGTCACAATTTTTAGCCAAATATTGTCTCATTAACGGTCAATTAATAGTTAGTATGTATTTTTGCATATATTTTGAAGTCTATAGTCACTTTTGCCCCAAAAAAAAGCATTTAAATATTTGGTGCACTTTTGAAAGAAACCTGATCTGTATTTTTACACTTTAACCCATAGTTTTGTTTAGAACATCTTCATTTTCCTTTTTTTTTTCAAAACAGATGTTCAATTTTGTTATAAAGTATTGTAGTTTCACCTAATAAGTTAAAATTTATGATAACAACAAAATAAATACAAAATAAGTAATAATAACTTAAAAAGAAAAAAAAAATGATAACCATAAACACTATAAATACTTTATAGTATTAGAGATTGAGTTTAACTTATTCAAATTATGGTTAAATAAAATATTTTCTTTGAACTGAGGGGCAATATGTATTACATACTCCGTAAGTCATAAAAAGATACAACTAGAATAGAAGTATAGAACAGTAGCATTGTAATAAAAAGATCCAAGCAAAAAACTAATATTGTTATGAAAATTAGGAAAATATAAGGGATGAGGGAAGCAGGAGATGAAGATGAGAGAAAGTTGGAGAAAAAATAAGGAGAATTTCCCATTTACTTCATTTCATTGTTACAAATGGTGTACACTATCATCTATTTACATTGAAAATTAACCCAATGAGTTACAAGTACATAAAGAGTGAAATTAAGCAATATAATAATGCAATTGGAGGTTACAGGGAATAAATACAAAAAAAAAAAAACTCTTCAATTAGGAAGTTATAGGGTCTAATGACACATTAACCTGATGAGATGGAATCCTAAGAGACTATGTGGCAATGAATATCCATACTTCATAATATTTATAACAATCCCCCTAGGATATTCAAAAATAAATATTGTGCATCATTAAAACTTTATTAGGAAAAACCCATTGGGACAAAAACCTGGGGAAGAAAAAAAAGTACACAATACATACTGAATCTGCCTCATTAAAAACCTTACTAGGAAAACCCTATGGGATAAAACTTTGGTTAAGGAAAAGAGTACAACATGATATATACTCCCCTTGATATAGTGCTTATATCTAGTTTACTTCTCCAAAGTACAATATTATTTTTACTCCCCTTGATGATAACATCCTTTTTATTCTACTTGATTACAACAACACCTTTTGTCATTTTATTTTATTAGTGTTATGATTCATCACGTTGATTATCTTCAACATCTTTTCAAGCATATCTTTATGATATATTCGAAAATCACTCAGATATATCTTGCGCCTACATAATCAATTTGTTGTAAAGAAAATAATTTCATGTAACTATTTCATAGAATTATCACTTCAAAGATTAATTTCATTATCCATTTACATACCTCCAGAAACTTAGTCATAACATGAAATATCAAAAATATATGTAAATATTATGAGAAAATAAATATATGGGACCTCTATTTAAATTCAATATATTTTTGTAGACAAAATCATCATAGCAAAATTTATGATTTTTTAAAGCATTCAATAACTAGATATACTAGTCAAGTAAAGTGCAAAATTATTCTTTTCTAATTTTTTTAGATAGATTATATATAGTCAAATTATTTTAATCCATATAACATTTTATATATTGAATGCTTTTCTAAAATATGCTTCTAAAATTTTTTGGATCCTTCAAGGATTCTCATGTAAACTTCACTATTTACCGAGCCAAATGCATAGGTTATAATAACATCTCATAAATGCATATTTTATTTTTATATACTCCCAGATTTCTAATATATGCAAAAATTATTACATCCACCACCACAAATTAATATATCTCAAATAATAATCATCAAACCTTTGTGAAAATCTTTATTTTCACTTAAATATTCATATATCACAAACAATTTTGTATTTCATGTGTTTGGATTGCAAATCCATAATTTTGAAATATTGGAAGAAAATAATCTTATTTTCATTGTGTCTTTTGCCTTTTCTCTTTTAGCCAATTAGCATTTTTGTCTAGCGACATAGTTATATATAAGATCCTTGTCTAATAACGTGATATAATTATCAAAACTATTGTCGGTAACTTATTTTTCGGTTCCTTTTTTTCTATGACATAATTTATTGAGATCTCTTTATTATCAAAACTATCCTCATTTAAGAAGGAGGTTTCACTACCACAAAAAGTAAAAGTTGTGGCGCTGATAATAATAATATTAGTGGCACTTTATAAGCGCCACATATTAGAACGCCACTAAAATAAGCTGTGGCGCTCCATCACAAGTGCCACAGTAGCTAATATTTTTTTAATTAAAATAACCAAGGGTAGCGCTTCTTAAAGAAAGCGCCACAGCTTGTATAGATCTTCCTGTGGCGCTTTCTTAAATAAGCGTTACTATTGATCTGTATTTTTAATATAATTTTTTTTAATTGAAAAATATTTTTTAAAAAATAATAAAAAAGGGCCTAGGGCGGCGCTTTCTCAAGGAAGCGCCACCTTAGGCTCTTTTTAAAAAAAATATTTTTTAAAAAATTAAAAAAAGGGCCTAGGGTGGTGCTTTCTCAAGGAAGCGCCACCTTAGGCCCTTTTTTAAAAAAATTTAAAAACATAATTTTTTTTTAAAAAAATATTTTTAAAAAAAATTAAAAAAGGGCCTAGGGTGGCGCTTTCTCACGAAAGCACCACCTTGAGCCCTTTTTTTTTAAAAAATATAAAAATATATTTTTTAAAAAAAATTAAAAAGTAGCCTAGATGGCGCTTTCTCAAGGAAGCGCAACCTTAGGCCTATTTTTAAAAAAATTTAAAAACGTAATTTTAAAAAAAAATTAAAAAAGGGCCTAGGTTGGCGCTTTCTCAAGGAAGCACCACCTTAGACTATTTTTTAAAAAATAATTTTTTTCGTATTTTTTTAGAAACCTATAATTATAATTAATAATACAATTTAAACATATTTTTATATCTCTACAACAAAATGAAGAGAAACAAATCAAAATCAAATAACTCCAAAATGATATAAATTAACAAATAACTAATTAACAAAATCACTACTAAGTAAAATACAATTGTTAAGAATAAATAATTATATTATTTATGCAACTCAACAATATAATGTTAATAATTGTTGCAGCAATAAAAAATTATAACTACTACATATCTTCACATATAACCTACATATAATAACATTTAATTTTATCACATTTATTTTTCGGCATACAAAAAATGAGAATAATTTTTTCAGACTTCATAATAAATGAAATATAAAATATATTGAGCAAATTAAACTATTAACTACTAATAAAATTATATTTGTAAGCTCAAAAATTTAAAAAAACTTACAGTATAGAGGAAGCTTGAACGGAGTGAGTGGAAATATCAAACACAACACCTGAAAAAAAATAATAAAGAAAAAAGAGAAAGACAAAGTTGCATATATATTTAAATTAAAAAAAAGTGGTTAACAAGACAATATGATATATGTAACTTCAAAATATAAAAAATAAAAAATAAAAAAATGAGTGGGTACAACTTATAGGATGAAATGAAACTATAAGGAGGATGAAATGAAACTATAAGGAGGATGAAATGAGACGAGGGAGAAAGAGTAGGGTCAGTTTGGTGCAAGACATTGAAATGAGCAAGAAGTGTCGCAAAAACAAAAAGAGGAGGAAGATAAAATGTGAGAAATGATGGAACAAAACAAATGAGAAGATAAATGTAAATCAAACTTTTGAATGGAAGGAGGAAATGTGTGATCTAAAAGGATAAGGGTGACGACACGTGTTGGATGAAGATTGGAGACTAAGAGGATAAAAGTGATGGAAGCAGATTACAGGAGAGAGAAGGGTTTGAATTAATTTTTTTTAAAGAAAATAATACTTTGTGTGGTGCTTGCTAGGCTAAGTGTCACACAAAGTACGTAGCAGCTGTGATACTTCCTTAAACAAGCGCCACAGTTGTTGCTTTAATTTTTATTTTTTAAAAAAGACACTTTAGGTGGCACTTTCTGAAGGAAGCGCCACCTAAAGTCCCTAGCAAGTTGTGGCGCTTTTTCAAAAAAGCGTCACCTAAAGTCTTTTTTTTAAAAAAAAAATTTTAAAAATCTGAAAGAAGCTGTGGCATTTCTTTAAAGAAGCACCACAAAAGATGCGCCACTAATGTCTATTTTTGTAGTAGTGTTCTTACCTAACATTTATCTCAATTTCCTTTAAATATCCATTTATGTGTATTGTGATGAATCAATAGGAATGCGCATTCAAACCTTTTAAGATGGAATATACCTCGCTCTTGATCAAAAGCCAATTGTATCAGGAGAATTTGATTAGCTAATATATGCGCTATAATACGTAAGATCAAATATGTCAACACTGAAATAGAAATTTGGTTCTCATAAGTATTAATCTTGCTATTTATGGAGGCTTCAATGAATGAATCATATAATGTAGAAATTGTGCTTAACATAATGATTTATTAAGACATTCCTACTATCAAACCCCTTAACATTTCGATATTCATAGAATGATAAGCATAAAGTTTCACAAGGTATACAAAAATAACGGAAACATTATTGATATTAAATACAAGTTTGCATTACAAGAGAATCCCCCACAGGGTTTGAAAATATATTCAAATGTACTGAGCATTCCAAAAAGTAGCAAAAAGTATAAGCAAAATAACTAAAGCAACAACAGAGAGCTCCGTGATCCTAATTACCAGGAGCCACAATCTTATCTTTTGAGCCGTCCGCTTCAGATGTACAGTTTTATTTTGAAAAAGAATGAGATTCGAGGGAATCTCAATAGCAACATGCTTACAAACATATAAAATACGAAAATAGATATGTCATGTCATGTCATGTAAGATGATCAAATTATGTGTGTACTCTTACCCAAGGCCAAACTATATGTTTGCACCTTTGTCTACTTAGTGCCCCTGTTGGGTCCCTGACCATAACATGGAAAATTGGTGTGTCTAGAACACTAGCTTATGTTACAGTGAATGACATAATCAACATTTAGTAATCACATAGTATATGTAAGAAGAAGTTACTACCTGAATCTTTTTCAAAATTCCATATTTGTCCTACTCTCGGATTTTGGCTCGGCCTATATCCAATTCCAATCAAAATTAAAGTTACAAGTAACTAGTTATTACTTGTAGCATTACTACTTTTAACTTGTATGCTACTATTTATTTAACGTAGTTATAATAGTTTATGCACAATGCAATTCTGTACAGTGCAGTTTCACTGTTTTCCAGAAACTAGCATATTGATCAGCCAATTTTGGAAATTCATAATTAATTCTAAAAAAAAATATAATTTCAATAATTCTAAAGCCAAAATGAAGATATTTCAATGTAATTTTGATGAAAAATATTTATTTTTGCTCAATGTAGTCCTATCATTCCCAGTAATTCATTAAACATCACTACTCTAAATTGCATTCCAGAAAACAGGGCATAACTTCAAAAATTCATATCTCCCAATGTAATTATCAAAAAATTACAAACTACCTATCAAATAAAGCTCTATGTGTCTACTTTAATTTTGAAAATTTTTCAAATTTTTGGACAAGTTTTGGTTTATGAAACACCATGCACAATATCACTATTCCAAACAAGGTAGATTAACATGTACATACACACTTTGTAAATTTCCAAATTGGCATACAAACATCCAAAAATCATGAACACTTGCATACCTACACAATATTTCCTTATAAATCCAATGGAATAATAAAAATTAACAAATTCTTATTCCTTCCTCATGTCGCACACAGAACAGTAAGTTAGGGTTTCTTAGGAGGAACATGCTGTTTTTTTGTTTTCTCTTACTTAATCACTTCCTTTCTACTTTTAATCATATGATTAGCTATTTAAACACTAAATGTATATGTTTAGAGGGAATTTGGGCAGAATTTCCACATGGTTTAGCTTCAGCCCATTTTTCAAAAATAAGAGAAAACAAAGCAATATCCACCAACAACCTCAACCAAGACAAGAGAAGCAATTTTTGAAGTTACCTCTTGATGATCACACTTTCTCTCTCCTGAATGAAATTTTAATCCCTCTCTAAGCTCTTGATTTATCTTGAAAATCATGAATTTAATGGAGTAGAAAGGGTTAGGAGAGGTTATAGAGTGATTAGAAGGCAAGAATCACAAGATTTTGCAAGTTTTTACCTTAGTTTTTATTTGAACCCTAACTCTTTGCTCCTTGTGGTCTTGAGATATGGCTAAGCTCTCTCTCTTTTTGGGTCTGTTTTCACCAAAAAATGAATGGGAGAAGATGAAGGCTAATGACTTAATGAGTTAGCCATTCTTGCTTTACAAGTGCTTGGCTCTAATTGGTCCAAAATTTATGTTTTCTTTTCCCCTTTTGCTTCTAATTTCTGACGTGTTTAAAGAGGGATGGGAATGAATATTACCATCTTGGAATATCTAAAAAGTTTCTTCTTGAATTCTCCAACAATTGATTCTTACAAATCTTTAGTCAAAGTCTTATGTTTTTGCTTTTTCCTTTGACTTTCTTCTTCCTACTTTAATATAACCAAATGAATATGTATATGTATATATATGTATATATATGTATATATATATATACACATACATACATAGATGTATGTATGTATGTATGTATGTACATACATACATACATAGATGTATACATATTGCTTCCTTTCCTCCTTGGCTGACCGAAACTTGAAGAATTCAATTGCTTCTTAGACATGTCACTTTAGTTACATTTGTTGACTTTTTCCAACTTTGATTTTTCTTAGTAATAATACTCTAAAATAGACTTATTGATTACCAAGTATACATTTTTCTCTTTTTAATTCCCCATTTGGCTGAAATAATTGGGAATATTAGGGGAAAATAATTTTTTCTGGTTTATGACAAAATTATCATTTTGCCCTTACGTTTTATGATTTATCGAAATAAATCATTTCTTACTCCTTTCATTTGGTTTGGCTGATTTTTGACATGTATATTAGCTCATTAATCATGTCATTTTATGTTCCAATTTTGGTTACAATAGTAGGCCTTTAAGTAGACATTAGTTGCTCATTTGTGTCATTACTTAGTTGAGTTGTGTGTAACCGACGATTGAAATATTTCTGTAAATTTATGCACACCACAATTCACCATTTTATTTCATTAAATGTATTAATTATATAAGAGGAATATTAGTGATTAAAAATGGGGTGTTACACTTGCAAACTTCAGGTTGCAAACTAATAGTAATCTCACATGTAACCATTTTATAGATGCATCTGTTAAATTTATTGAACACATATATGGTTTATATTATTTCAATGATCCCATATATTTCAGTTCGATATGTTTCTAGAAATGTAGAAATTTATTTCAAATCATAATTAGTGATAATCAATTTTCTTTAAGAACAAATAGCACATAAGAATTCTTGAATTATATAATTTGTTGGCTCTTCATGAAGAATCTTCTGGTTCTTCCATGGATATCATTGCGTAAACTCAATAATTTGTTGCATCATATATGTGACTCAGATGATCACACAAGTCATGCCAACAATAATTTTGTGATTATCAGTAAACTTCTGGTTTACTACATCATATTTCTTAACCAACAATAAACTTTTCTATTTTTTCATAACATATTGATTTAAAATCTTAATTTAACATCCACTTTGGGAGATCAATTAGGATTTAGAGTAATTATATGAGTAGATTTTTTTATTATTAACTCACACTTGTATTCTAACGATCCCCCCTTGAGATACCTTATTTTCTATGACCTCGAATGAGTATAAAAGAGTATTGAAATCATTCGGGAGACCAGGATTCAAACCCAGACTACCCAACTTTCAAAAATATTTACAAATCCCCAACCTCAATTAAGGAGTTGAACCTAGGGTTGAGAGGGTGATAAAATTTTTACAACCATTTTTCACTATCTCATTTAGTCTCTCCAGTTCTTTCTTTATATTGGTTTATTAGAGTTTGCGAGCGTACCTTTGCTTAGTTCTTATAATCCTTTACTTATGCACAATTTGTTAGCAATGGGAAGCGTAAATACATATTAATACATATCAACTACCATTCATCTACTAAGCTACTTTTACATTGTCGTCATGCTTACACGGCCATATACACCGTATACAACCCAAAACATATACAAATCCCATAATATCCAAAACATATGGAATTAGAGCACCAAAATGACTAAAGTATTCAATGTCCCAACCTTTAGTCATCAACATTTACCTTCCGCTTGCCCCTCGAGCTTTCTCCTTATACTATAAGTGGGTTTTTGGAAAAAGAGTGTGATTCAAAAGAATCTCAATAATAACATATATCAATCATACAGTTATAACACTACAAGGCATGCTAAACAATCATCACTCATCAAAATCATCACAACAGCATTCAATACATCACATGTAGTTCATAACCTATCATAGTGCTAGATATATTATAAGGCCCCGAGGGATACCCGTGCAAATAGGCCCCAGGCACCCACTCGTATAATTGTGAGCATTATATTGGCCTGAGCGTCCACCCTTGTAAAGATAGGCCCTGGGCGACCACCCTGCATGTTCAAATATGTTAGAAAACTCATGATAAACACACAAATCATACATTGCATATTGTAACATATGAAAGACTAGTTACTTCCTGATTGCTTTTCTCTTTAGCAACTTCTTCTCGTTTATTTGAGCTCGGGAAAGTCTTGAGACTTTGAACAGTCTTCGAATCCTACAATTCTCAGATATACCATAAATGAGTCATTACTCATTCATGTATAATTCCAAACTCATAGCATTGATCAACTTAGTCTAACCGTGCCAAATTACCAAAATACCCCTTAAGTCCCGATCTCACTACACTTTACTCAAAATTATGAATCGGGCCAATCCTATACAATTCCGCATATAAAATCCATTTTTGACCTCCAATTGGTCAAAATCAGGCCTAAATAATGAAAATGCCTTTGACAACCCTTATTTAAGGCTTTTAAAGGTAATTTGGTCATTTCACATTCTGGAGCTTTTCTCACTTTATCATCAATATAAACCCTACACAATTTTTCCTCTTAAATCCAATAGAAGCATCAAAACTATCAAATTATTACTCCTTTACCACGTTCAACACAGAAAAATCCAATAGCATTCCTATAAAAGTTGTGTCGATTTCTCATTTTCTCTTACCTAATCACCTCATTTCTACTTATAATCACACTATTAGCTATTTAGACATTCATTAGACTTGATTTGGAGATACTTGAACATTAAGGTCTCTTAGGTTTCATGAGATAACTTTCACTAAAACAACTGAAATCAAGCCAAGAACAACTCTAATAGCATCTATCAAGCAAGAGGAACAAGTTTAGAATATTACCTCTTGATTTCTCATCTTTCTCTCTCCTCAACATTTTCAACTCTCTTTCTCTCTCTCTCTGCACCCTTGATTTCTCTTGAAAACTATGGATTCAAAGGAGGAGAGGTTATAGAGGGATTATGAAGCTTAAAGTACAAGGTACAAGCTCTCTTACCTTTGATCTTGGAGAACCCTAGCTCCCTTGGCTCTTTACCGTCTTATCTCTCTCTTACTCTTTCAGATTCAGTTTCGAACAAGAATGAGGAATGAAAGATGAAGGAATTGATGATATAATACAAAGGGTTAATTGGTTTAACATGTGGCAACTTTTGATTGGTCTACAAATTCCATTTATCATTTAATTCAATTTCCCTTCATGTTTCCCTTCATTGCAGCCGAAAATGAGTGAGAATTGAGGTAGAAACATGGATCTCAAACTATCCCATTATGCCAACTTGTAAATTGTTGACTTTTGACTATTTGACCTTGCTTGATAATAATTCACCAAAATAGGTTTATTAATTATCAAGTAGTCATTTCTCTCTTTTCAATTCCCATTTAACTGAAATTATTGGGAATATTAAGTAAAAATTACCATTTTGACCCTACATTTTATGATTTACCGTAATAAATTATTTCTCGCTCATTTCCATTGGTTTAACCCAATTTTGACACTTAAATGAGGCCACTATTCATCTCATTAAATTCTCAAATTTTGGTTACAATAGTAAGCCTTTAAGTGGACATTAATTACCTCTTTGTGTCCCTACTTAGCCGAATTATAGGTAACTGGCGATTGAGATATTTCTATAAATTTACACATACCATAATTCACCATTTTATTCCTCTAAATATCAAAAATATACATATAAGAATATTGGTGAAAAAGTGGGATATTACACCCCTCAAGTGTGAGTCATATAAATATACTTCAATATATAGTAGGTCAATAACCTATTTTTCACTTGGAAGTTCAAGTATTTCATACCTCACATACAATAATAGATTTTAATCCAATCAGGCTATCACTTTCGAACCCTTCAACGAATCAAATATTTTATGTAAATATGTGGATCATAAATTTTTGGGGTCAATTCTTCTTTTGCCCATAAAAAAACTTTCATTGGTTCTTTAGGAACTATATTAACTTTATTACATGAAGTTCTTCATGAACTACTACATATTGTTCCATCAAAATATAATTTCATCATTTAGAAATAAAATACTTCAATTTTCTTCTTTTGATACACATTTAACACATGAGTATAACATATTTAAGATTATCCACAACATATATATTTTCTCATAATCTTATATGTAACCCAATAAATCATAATAAGTATAACTAAACCTCACATCCCAACTATAGAAATTACTTAAAAAAATTACCTTTATCCTTCTCAAATAATCATAATATATGTATTTAATGAATAATAAGTTCATCCTGCATATCAAATTATTATAATGCCAAATTAAACAAGTAATGAAAACAACATGCACAATTGTCTTCACCAATACAATACTTATAAAGTGAATATTCATATTTATATGTTACATTGCAAAATAAAAATAAAAATCATGAAGTAAATTGTCTTCACCCATATGTTATGTTTCAATATAAATTATAGCCTTATTATTATTTCTCACTTATGTCTTATTTTACCAATAAATATAACTCAATAGATATTCACACAAAATATGGAAATAAATATTCATAAATTAAAGATACATAACCAATTGTGTTTAATGTTGTTGATAAATTTAGAAGATATTAACAAGGAGGTTACATATTATTAAAATCAATATATTCATCAAGCAAAATAAATTCACCAGGTAGAAAATAAATTACCAATATAACACAACAAAGTAAATATTACTCATACACATATATAATGCAATAATTACATAGTAACAACACTTTAATATTAAGATTAATAAAGGAAAAATCAATATGACAAATACCATACATGCTATGCCAAATTAATAATAATAATAATAAAAATCTTGTATCACTACGACTGTGTAAACAAAACTTATAGAGGAGGAACATACATTTTATCAATCATAGCCCTCTTTGTTTTATCTTAGATATGGTAAACAACAAACTCACAAACTCTTAATTAAATATCCATCTCATGTCTCATATACAAATGCATCTCAAGGATATATAGGACTTGTTAGAAAGAAATAATATTACCATTAAGAGACGTTTATCAAAACTATAAACTCAAATATATTCACACACCCTATAAATTGGTATATATTCATACAAATAAATTTAAAAATGTCCAATAATTCCCATAATATCAAATACTTATATTAAGATGTATTTCACAAATTAATTAGAATAAATTTAAATGCTAATAAAAATTAAATATCACAATATCATATAGCTTTCTAAACATAAGGTTATTTCTTTTGTCTTTGCAATAACTTTAGTCATCTTGCTCCACAATTTATTATTTTAGGCATCATAATTACTTTTTGATATTGTTCACAAGATTTTATAGTCTTTTTGGCTTTCATAATCATTTTAATCTTTATTTTCAATAAATTGATACATATTTTTGGTTGTATCGTACCATTTTTTTCTATCCATACGACTTCTAGTCATAATATAACATTTTCTCATATTTTTAATCACCTTAGAAATGTTATTATATCCACGATTGTGATTCAATAACCAAGTGAAAGTATTCTTGGCTTTCAACTATCAATTCTACCAATGCAATGGGATCAATGTCAAACCCCTTAATATTCTGATATTCGCTATATAATAAATGTGTCGTTCAGATGGCAAACAGAAATAGTGAAACTATACTGATAATAAGTACTTACTGATATTCCAGAAAATCCTCATATAGGTTGAAAATACATACAGAGTACAAAAGAAATAAATTCCACAACTAAAGATAATCAGATGTAACTCTCGACTATGACTGTACCTTCCTCTGCCAGTA
The DNA here is from genome assembly GCA_037074505.1 of Albizia julibrissin. Lineage (NCBI taxonomy): Eukaryota > Viridiplantae > Streptophyta > Magnoliopsida > Fabales > Fabaceae > Albizia > Albizia julibrissin. Next base: position 14,096,129 of record CM073481.1, on the reverse strand, counting down.
ATTACGGTTTTGCCCTTAGAGCCGCTGTCCTTTGCTGGAATATTTTTAGATGTTGAAAAAGGGTGAGATTCGAATGAATCTCAGTAGTAATATACAATCAGTCATATAAAATGCGATAAATAAATATGTAATGCACCATGATATGTAAAATGCTAACTCATGTTGTATGCATACTGTCCAAGGCAAAACGACTGTTTGCAACCCCGGCTAAACTCGTGTCCATGGTCAAACGATATGTTTAGACCCTGGCTTATTCGCGTGTTGTGCCACAGGCACTGTCATGTTACAGAAAATGGAATACACAACATATAAATAATCACATAGTGCATGAAAGAAAGAATTACTACCTGGGTTCTTTTTCAGTCCAACTGTTTATCCAAAACTTTTTCTTCGGCTCGGGCTTTTACCAGTTCCTATGAATTAAAATTAACAAGTAATTGGTTATTACTTGTATTACTACTATCTTTAATCATAATCTACCGATTATCTCAGTTTCAGTGGCTTATACACTATATAATTTTGCATAGTGTAATTTTACTATTCTTCAGCAAATTGGCAGATTTTTCAATTAACTTTGAAAAATCATAAATAATTCTAGAAAAATCGAAATTGACTGGGTCCAAAGCCTACATGAAGCTATTGAAATATAGTTTCATGGAAAAATATCAAAATCTACCCAGATTTACCATATTACTCCCAGAATTTCCCGAAATACCCCTATTCCAGATTAGTCTCCAGAAACATAGCATGACTTTAAAAATCTATATCTCCTAATATAATTGTGAAAAAATTATGTTCTACCCGTCAAATTAAAGCTATGGATATCTACTTTAAATATGGAAAGTTTCATAATTTTTTGGCAAGGTTTGATGTTCCAAACGTTCGATACAAACAAACTGTTTTCCAGAAACACAGTTTGAGAGCAACTGAATTCAAAAATTCATATCTCTTAGTATACTAATCCAATTAACACAAAATATATACCAAATTAAAGCTAAGACTATGAAATTAAATTCTGGAAATTTTCATGGCCATTGGAAAAGATTACATAATTCAACAATACCACGAAATCAACTACTAGAGTCTGGACGTTTAGGAATTCACCTGTTTCTAAACCCATTTTTCAAAAATCATAAATCTCTCTACAGATATCCAAATGATGCATTCTACCACTAATTTTAAAGCTTGTTATGTCTACTATCTCCCTGTAAAGTTTCGTAAATAATGAATGTGATTTGATTGGTCAAAAATCCACACGAAACTGAATGACTCTGATGAACATCAGTTTTGGACAGTCTAACTTCAAAAATTGATAACTTGTTCGTTTTGACACCAAATTGAGCTCTTCTTGATTCTATGTCATACTACACATCCTAAAAGTTCCATATAAAAAGGAACCATATGAAAAATCCATCTGTAGCCTCCGTTTGAGCTTCTGAAAGTTTCCGATAAAACCTCTGTTTTCCAGCGACCAAAACAGAGTTGATAAAACTCACATGCAACCATGATTTTTGGACTCTAATCTTAAAGATTTTGACTCTACATACTCCTAAACATGTTCCTTGAGTTTTGGGACGTGATTACAGAAGAAAATGAATCAAAAATCTCATGCAAAACGGACACAAACTTGCTGGTTTTGAAACTGAACGGTAACAAAACGTTTTTGGTGACTTCTCTTGATTCCAGCAGCAAAACAACCCAGAAAACAACCACAAATCCAATGGAAATCCAAGGTTAAAGTAGAAGAAACTTACCTAAACACGTTTATGATGTTGTGTGTGAGATTTGGAGCTTGTTCTTCCATCGTTTCTCTCTTTGTTTTCTGTGTTTCTGTGCTGCTGTTTCTGTTTTTCTTTTCTCTATGTTTGCTTCTGTTTTCTGTTTTGAGAGGTGTCAAGCTGAGACAATAATGATGAAAGGAGGGATTTTGTGAGCTGTACGTGTGTGCTGTATGCTTGGTCAAATGGGAAGAGAAGGAGTAGGTAAGTGTCATTGTATTGAAGGTGTATGTGTAGATATGTGTGTGGTACATGTGTGTGTTTGTTGTGATGGGAAGGAGTGACAATGCATGGATGGTTTTATACGTGTGTGTGCTGTCAAGTGTGGGTGTGTGTGTATTTTTATACACATATAGGTATATTTTTATCCTATTAATTACATACACTGGGTCCTAATTTTTCCCTTTGTAAAATTTAAGTTTCCTTAAATTTTGTAGGTTCCAAAAATTGACTTACTATCTAATTTCCATAATTTAATCCTTGCATTAAATTTTTGGGATGTTACAATCAAGTTCATTTTCACTCTTATAAATATATTCTTTGCTTTCAATAGCATATAATCAATTTCTCCAAATATTGATCTTCAAGGCCATAGCAAAGATCTTTTAAAGCTAAATTCATTTTTTTTCAGTTTAATTTGATATTTGAACCTTTAACCTTCAGAATTTTGATATTTGTAATAATTAGATCATCAAAGTGTCAAATTTTTCTTGTCAATCATGCCATTTAATGAAAACAATAGTATTCTTTTATATAAGAATTATTATAAAAGTGATGTGACTTTTGGTTATCTGATCACAAAATTAAGAATATTATGGCTTCTGGTCTTTCGATAAAATTAAAATGTTGTAAAATAAATTAAGTAAATTTATAATCAATGATGAAAAAATAGTTAAGCCCATGATCATATTATATGTCATATGTAATACTATTATATATTAATGTAATAATAAACAAATAAGATATTGTCCTAATGATACAACAATAATATATTAATAGATATAAATGAAATGTAAATAAAATAACAATAAAAACGAAATAAATTATAAATAACATAAAATAAATAAAATATAACATATAACATATAACATAAAATAAAAATAAAATAAAGAAATATAAATATTAAATAAGTAAATAAACAAATGAAACGTAAATAATATAACAACATAAAATATAAAGAATACCAAAATATAAAATAAAGAAATATAAATGTTGCATAAATAACATATTCCTAAAAAATGATAAATCAAAGTGAAAAAAAAATTGGGAAGAAGAATAAAGCAACAATAATCTCTAATATTAATCATGGCACCCGATGTATAAAAAAATCGGTAAAAGGATCTCTTTAATTCCATATAGTAGCTTAGATCATCCCAGATATACATGTAAAAGATAACAACAAAAAAATTAAAAATAAATGGTGTAAAATAAAAATAATATAGAAAAACAGATGGATAATATAAACTAGAAAGATAAAATAATAAAGAGAATAAACAACATAAAATATAGTATGAAAATGAGAAAATTAGAGAGTAGAAGAAATAGAAAACTAGACCATAGGCCTTCTGAGTGAACTCGTGCTAATAACATGTTATGAAAATCAGGAAAATATAAGGGATGAGGGAAGAGGGAGATGAAGAAGATGAGAGAAAGTTGGAGAGAAAATAAGGAGGAGTTCTCATTCACTTCATTTCATTGTCACAAATGATGTACACTATCATCTATTTATAAGACCCCAATATTGAAAACTAATTTAAAGAGTTATAAGTACATAAAGAGTGAAATTAAGCAATATAATTATGCAATTGGAGGTATAGGGAATAAATACAAGAAACTCTTTAATGAAGCTATAGGGTATGACACATTAACCTTATGATGAGATGGAATCCTAAAAGACTATATAACAATAAACATCCACACTTCATAATATTTATAAAAAAAATATTAATTTATTAGCCTTTTTTTCCTTAAAAAAGGCGGAATATTTTAATTATACCAAAAAAAAAAGTGAAAAACAAAACTAAGTGAAGCTTCAAACAATGATAGAGATAGTGTAAGAAATAAAAAGAATGGCGCGAAACTAATTCATTTTCATATCAAATAATTAAAACCCTCACTAGTTTCAAATTTCTAGAATAGAACATTCTGTTTCGCTGCTCCCTGATTTTAGGGTTTCTATTCCCAAACTACACACACAGAGAACAAGCATGCATTCGAGACAGTTCGATGGCGCCGCAGCCTTCTCCGGCAGTGGTTTTATCCCATCTCAGGCAACTCAAGGCCCTAAATCTTCCTTCTCCTGCTCTAAGGTCCATATCTCTCGCATACTCTTTCCCCTCTCATTTTTCCCTTTCTTTTTTTAAGTTTTTCGTCCTTTTTATAATCACGTAATTTGACGTAGCAGCGAGCTGGTGAGTGCGATTAGTGCTTTTTGGTCTGCTAATCTCTGAACCGTGACAGTTGGTCCAATCTATTCTTCACTTTTATTTATTTCAAGTTCCTCTGAGCAATTAGCAATCAGATAGTTTTGCTGCGTTTTAGCTTGATTATTGATAAATCCCAAATTTAATATATTATATCCCACCTTGTTCATTTATTGTAGGGATTATTTTAAGTTAATTTGGATTTATTAGATAATATTTAAATTATTAGCCAATCTTAGGAAATAATATGAATTTGAATTGATTATGACATTATTGGGCTTAAATTGTAAATATTTTTATTGTTATCTTGTGATAGAATAATATCTCAAAATATATGATAGATTACAATTTTATTTAATTCTTGTAGGGTAAGGAAAGGCAGATTAGAAGATCCTACGGTGTAGAATTATTTTTGGAAATTTAAAGAAGATTTAATGGCTGAATTTAAATGGGCCAATTCAATTCTAATGGATTTAAATCTTGTAGATTTATTATCCTCCTATAAAAAAATACCTACCCACTATAAGATATGTAACATCCCAAAATTTATTTTGCGAATTAAATGCCTATTTTCCTGAAAAATCGAGGAACAACAATTAATAGTCATAAATTGGTTTGAAAATTTTTAAGAAATTATTTTAAGGCCAAGGATTAATTTATGGGAGTTAGATAATAAGCTAAATTATAGAATCTATAAAATCTAAGGAAATCTTAAATTAGACAAAATCAAGGCTTAGTGTGTATTATTAATAGGATAAAAATATACCTATATAAATATATTGTTAAAAACACACCCACACTTCCCATGCTTTCCATGCCACCCATGCTTCACATGCCACACTTGCTTCACATGCTCTTCACACATCACTCATGGCACACACTTCCCACACTACACACACAACCATTAAAATAAACACCACATGGCACACACACACATTTATTTAATAAACAAATACATACCCTTCCACTATAAATACAAGGCAACATACACACACTTCTCATTTTTCCATTCCATTCGGTCAAGTCACATAGAAGATGAGAGAAGTTGAAAATATAGAGAAAGAGAGAGAGAGACGTGAGTAAGAGAGAAGGAAGATTAAAGTGAAAATAGTTGCCGGAGAAGTGGAAGAAGGAGAAGTCAATCACCATAGGCAAGCCTTGAATATTATTTAGGTAAGTCTTTTATATCTTTTTCTATTGTTATACAGTTGGTTTGGGTTGTTTATGAGGATTTATAGTTGTTGGAAGTTGAGTGATTTTGAAATTAAGTTGCTATTATTTATGGTCAGAATAAGGTGTAGATATACAAGGAGTAAGAATTTGATAAATTTGATATCACCAATAGATTCTACATGAAAAATTGTGTGAGAAAACATGTGGTTGTAATTTTTGGATGATTATGTATAAATCAGGAATTTTTAGAAATTAAGAGGAGATGTTGTTCGGTTAGTTTTCTGGAATCAGTTTGGTTATAAAATTCATTTCGTTAGACAAACATGGTCCAAAACTTATGAACCTTTACAGACATAACATAGACATAAGGAGCTTTAATTTGATATATAATATGTACCATTTGGATTAGTATATTGTAAGAAATAAATTTGTGAAGCTTAAGCACTGAATCTGGAACAAATTCTGGCATAGTTGTATTGATTGTGAATTCTGGAACTTTAGGCATGTAATCTCTAATAGTATGTATTTTTCCCTTAAACTTAAATAGGGTCACACAGAATTTTAAACCACTCTATTTGGAAATTTTTGGGTTTAGTTATGAAGTTTTGAATTTAAGTACTACCAGATTATGTTTCTGGAAGGCAGATTGGTTGTGGTAAAATTTTGGAAAATCAACACTTTACCAAAAATTATGAAACTTTTTCAGATTTATAGTATACAGTAAGAGAGTTAATTTGATATGTGGATTATAATTTTTGGGCTTGTACATTAGGAGATATGAATTTCCAAAGTTGAGTCTATTTCTGAAAAGAAATCTGGAATAGGGGATGTTTTGTGAATTTCTGGGAAAAGTGTGTTATCATTGGTCAGATATAAGTATTTTTCTATGAAAATATATTTAAATATATTTACATAGGCTTTAGAACTAGTCAATTTGGAATTTTATAGAATTAATTATGATTTTTGAATGTTGATTGAAAAATCTGCCAATTTTCTGAAAAATAGTAAAAATTGTATTGTGTAGAATTATACTATGAAAAAAAAACATTGAAACTGAGATAACCACTAGAATATGGTTAAAGCAGTAGTAATGCAAGTAATAACCAATTACTTGTTAACTTTAATTTATAGGAATTGGTAATAGCCCGAGCCAGTTAAAAGTTTTGGATAAGAATCGGACTGAAAAAGGACCCAGGTAGTAACTCTTTCTTTCATACACTATGTGAGTATTTATATGTTGTGTATTCCATTTTCTGTATTATGAGCACAGTGTCTGGGACACGCATATTAGCTTAGTTGTGGTCTGGGACCCAACGGAGGCGCAGAGTTAAGCTGGGGTTGCAAATAGTCGTTTGGCCTCGGACAGTGTACACACAGCATTTTCATTTTACATAACATGGTGCATTGCATATCTATTTTCACATTTTATATGTCGGATTGTATGTTACTACTGAGATTCATTCGAATCTCACCCTTTTTCAATATTTAAAAATATTCCAGCAGAAGGTAGCGGCTCTAAGGGCAAAACAATAATTACCGGTGATTGAAGGTCCGGTTCTAACGGAGTACAGTTGGTTATCTTTAGTTGTAATATTTATTTCTTTGGATTTTGTTTATATTTTTAAAACCCTATGGGAATTGTCTGTAATATAAACAAGCACTTATTATCAGTATATTTCCGCTATTTCTGTGTGCCCTCTGAACTATGCATTTATTACTCTGCAAATATCAAAGTGTTAAGGGGTTTGACAAGATAGCTCATGCTCTTATAGAGAGCTAACGCTCACGTCCATTTTCCACTCGGTTTACTCTTCCTTTCACATTGGTTCATCTCACGGAAGTTGCTGGGATTTACTTGTAAGATGTGGGAAAAGTCCCACATTGAAAAATTGTGAGGGAGGGACGGCTATTTTTTAGTATAAATAGGAGGTCCCCCTCTCTCCTTTAAATCATTCCTTCAACTTGCCTTCTTCCTTCTATAAGGCATTTTGTTTCTCCTTCTCTCTTATATTATTTCACTTATAAATTGTTTAGAGTGAAATTATATTATGGTATTTTCCTTATTGTTGTCTTATTTATTTGTTTATTAGCTGTTATTAGATATAGTAGTTGTGATTTATTATATTATTAAATTACTTCTAGAAACTTTATTTTCTAATATTGTGATTTTTTAGTATAATCGGTTACACTCTATATATCCCGCTTCCGCAACTTTATGTTCCATTCATCATCATTCCCTTACTCCATTCACGCATATGGACTTTCCCTCTCAATCATTAATTCATTGACCTATTCTCCTTTTTGCCACGTACAGACCCATGCATCCATTCATAAGCCATCACATACCAACGCCTTCCCCATCTCATCCTTCATTCACATCTCCAATGTCCGTGACTTGTTTGAAGAAGTTTGGAGAGGAGAATCACATGGCAGCGTGAGTTATTTGATAGGCAACTTGAGAGAAGTATGGAGAAAGCTAGAGCCTAGGGTTTGCACTTGAAAACTATAAAGGAGTGTCTTTCTTTTTATCAATTTGTTTTAAGACTTAAGATTATTTAGTTTTAGATAATTTTTAGTTGTTTTATTGGGAACAATCTAGTTTTAGATTGTAGACATATTATTTAATTTGGATTAAATTGATATTTTAGAATGATTTGTGCTTTTAAATGATTGTTGGAATTTTTGTTAGCAAATCCTTTGATTGTCAATTTAATTATTAATTGAGTTTAACCTCTTGATTGTTTAATTAGGTTCATTAATTGTCAAATTGTTTAATTAGGCAATTGTGAACATGATTCCCAAAACTATCTTAAACTATTTTGACTAGTTTTAATGAATTTAATTAATTAGTGCTTTTCTCCATTATGAGTTTTCTAGTAGATTAGGTGTTATTGAACTTGAGGGTCTCCCATATTTCAATTAAGTGATTAAATTTATTAATTCCTCTATTTTCTCAATCTCCATTTGGTTTAATTAATTAATTTAGGCTAAGAAAGCTAACTCTATGTAAATCCTAAGTTGTTTCCTTCATCGTACCTGAAGTAAACCTTCGTTATCTTTTCTTATTTGATTTTCTTATATATTAGTTTATTTCTTTTTTTAATTCTCCTTTTCATAAGAAAAAACCCCCAAAAAATCAAATTTGCATTCATTTAGGTTAGTTTTATTATCATATAGGTTTTAGAGGCATTTGCATTTTTCATTTAGGTAGCAGAGTCTTGCATTTTAGTTTATATCTATTCCATTATATTTTTCATCATTTAAATTCAATTATAAAGAAAACCCACGTACTACTCTTTGTGAGAATGACCTAGGTTGCCACTATATTACATTATTAATTGGTCATAATTTAATTGATTGCTTTAACGACAAAAACACACATCAATTATATTTTGGAATGTTGGTGAAAATTATTGGTTTAGTTTTCTTTGTTATTGTTGGAAGTTAACTTCTGAACCAGCTTAAGCTTTTTCAGAATCGTGATGCTCAGTCATTGCTTCCTCTGACGGTCAAGCAAATAAATGATGCATTTCTGTCAAGTGATGATAAGTCTAACATGATTATCGATGGCGTGGATGTTAATAATGTCTGTTTCTTAAATTGCAAATTGACAGTTGGTTGCGGCTTGCTTTTCTTTTGTTCTGATATTTTGAGTTAAAATCGTGTTCAGGTCACTCTTGTAGGAAGGGTTTGCAACAAAGTTGGAAGGATTACTGATGCTACTTTTGTACTAGATGATGGGACTGGAAGGATTAAGTGTAGTAAATGGTGAATTTCATTATTTTTCAATGCTTTGCTTCGTTTTTTTCGTTTCAGTTTACTTTTTCCGATCTTTTAAATTTTCAAAGTGAGGTAATTTTGCATGTGAAGGCCCCAAGAAGATGTAGACACCAATGAAGCGGAGAGTATCTGTAATATCCCAAAATGTACTCAAGGGCTAAGTATACAAAATAGATAGTGAAATTAATTATAGAATTGTTTCCATAAATTGTATAATGATTTTAGTCCTGATTAGCTATCGGTGAATTACCTAATTTTCGCCTAAAATCAAGTATGACCAATTTCAATGACTTGGAAGATGCAATCCTAGGATAATTCAAGAGGCAAACTAATATTCCCTATTTCTCCATGATTTAGTTCAAAACAAGGGTTAGAGTTGAAAAGTCAAAAAATAAGAGTTGTAAAAGAACTCTTACATGTTAAATTCAAGGGAATAAATAAAGAAATTAGGAGAGCATTTCTTTCTCCAATAGAAGAGACACTCACGTCAAACAAGATAAAGGAAAGGGAAAGGAATTAAATTTAGACATTGAAAAAGGAAAGAAAAGAAGAAAGGAAGGAAGTCAAAAAGTTACCTTGTGTAAACTTACAACTTTGAAATTTTGACTAAGACACAAATAAACTGTAAGAGGACCTAAGTAATTAAATGGACACCTTTTTGAGCAGCACATTTTGGTCAAAATAACCAAAGGAAAGGAAAGAGAAGATCTAACCACTAACCAACACCCTTTGGTTAATTAACCATGTAACTTTTCAAGACTCCATAAAAATGTGACACATGGATTTTTCCCTTTTTCCTTGAATGCATTTCGGCCAAGTGATAGGAGCTAAAGCCAAATGAATTAACACACATCAAACACTCTCTCTCCAAGCTCTCAAGGTCGGCCAAATGCTTAAGGAAAGAGAAAAGGAAGAATTAAGTGAAGGTAAGAGATTCCTCCTTGATTTTCACCTAGTAAATCTCTTCTATAGCTCAAACACCCTTCATAAACACTATTCCTCTTGATGAGAGCTTCAATTCTATGGTTTTAGAATTTTAAGAGGAGGTATTTTGAGCAACCTTGCAAGAACAAAAGTTGGAGAATCAAAGAACGAACTTAAGGAGGAGTAAGAGGTGAGTTTTAGCTTCATTTTGAGCTATAGATTGTGTTGTTTTGTTGAGTATTTTGGCATGTAAAATTATGCCCTGTTTTTTGTCAAGTTAGGGTCTTGAAGAATCATGATGTTTGATTGTGTTCATAGTGTTTTATGAATGCTTAGAAGGCATATAAAGCTAGTTTGAAGCTTAAATCACAAGTTTGGTAATTTTTGGAATATATGTAAAATTTCTGCCAAAACAGGACGCCTTTAAGGAGTGAGAATTTGGTAATTTTGATGATTCCATTGGCTTTAGAGGGAAAAATTTTGTAGGTATACAAGTGTTCATGAATTTTGGATGTTCCTATATCAATTTGGAAATTTTGGAAGTGTGCATGAACATGCTGTGTAATCTGCCCTATGTAACAGTAGATGTTGTGCGTGATAATTCAAGGTGTAAATCTTATCCGAAAATTCTGAAACTTTCCAGTCTGAAATTAGAGACATAGAAATTTAATTTGATAGGTCATAAGAATTAATTGGATGTGTATGCTGGGAGTTCCACATTTTTGAAGTTTGGTCATGTAAAACTGGAAAATTCTGGAACAATGTCCAATAAGTGGAAATTCTGGATTTCTGTGCATCTAATTGGCTAAATGAAGTATTTTTTCATTAAACTAGACTTAATAAGGGTCACATAGGCTTTGAAACTGCCCAAATTGGACATTTTTACAAAAAGATATGAATTTTTAAAGTTAGTGGACCAAATCTGCCAGCATTTGTGCCTATGCGAAAATTGCAAAATGTAATGGCATATTGTAATTTCTTTGTACACCAAGGGTATAAATTAGTCTCTTGTGATAATTTGACCATTTTAACTCATTGGTTAACTTGGTAAAGTTACCATAATAACTCTAATGATAACCAACATTAAAGAGTAATTTATAAATGTATTGGGCTAAGTAATAACTCGTCCATTTCATGAATTCCCACATATAGGATTCGATATCTGTCCGGGATGACCAAGGAAGTGGTAACACACCTCGGAATATTGGAAAGGTTAAGGTAGTAACTTCTCCCTCATATTCTATGTATCCTGCTTCATGCATATTATTGTCATTATACATACTTGAATTGTGAACATGAATCGGGCCGAATTGCCCTTTAAGCATTCAGATGAGATGGGCTTTGGCCCAATAGAATACCCAGCGCTGTGTGAAGGAACGGTACGTCCTTGAATAGAATTATTTATTGAATGAACATATCTCTGAATGTTGAATGAATATTGAATTGTTTGGTATGTGGTGGTTGTTATGGCATGTTTCTTCGTATGCATTTTATATGAGTGCTCTTTGTTACTACTGTGATTGTCAAACCCCTTAATATTCTGATATTCGCTATATAATAAATGCATCGTTCAGATGGCAAACAGAAATAGTGAAACTATACTGATAATAAGTACTTACTGATATTACAGAAAATGCACATATAGGTTGAAAAATACATACAGAGTACAAAAGAAATAAATTCTACAACTAAAGATAATCAGATGTAACTCCTGGCTAGGACCAGACCTTCAATCGCCAGTAATTACTGTTTTGCCCTTAGAGCCGCTGTCCTTTGCTGGAATATTTTTAGATGTTGAAAAAGGGTGAGATTCGAATGAATCTCAGTAGTAATATACAATCAGTCATATAAAATATGATAAATAAATATGCAATGCACCATGATATGTAAAATGCTAACTCATGTTGTATGCATACTGTCCAAGGCCAAACGATTGTTTGCAACCCCGGCTAAACTCGTGTCCATGGTCAAACGATATGTTTAGACCCTGGCTTATTCGCGTGTTGTGCCACATGCACTGTCATGTTACAGAAAATGATATACACAACATATAAATAATCACATAGTATGAGAGAAAGAATTACTACCTGGGTCCTTTTCCAATCCAACTGTTTATCCAAAACTTTTTCTTCGGCTCGGGCTTTTACTAGTTCTTATACATTAAAATTAACAAGTAATTGGTTATTACTTGTATTACTACTATCTTTAATCATATACTTCTAATTATCTCAGTTTCAGTGGTTTATACACTATATAATTTTTATAGTGTAATTTTACTATTCTTCAGCAAATTGACAGATTTTTCAGTTAACTTTGAAAAATCATAACTAATTCTAGAAAAATCTAAATTGATTGGGTCCAAAGCCTACATGAAGCTATTGAAATATGTTTTCATGTAAAAATATCAAAATCTACCTAGATTTACCATATTACTCCCAGAATTTCCCGAAATACCCCTATTCCAGATTAGTCTCTAGAAACATAGCATGACTTTGAAAATCTATATCTCCTAATATACTTGTCCAAAAATTATTTTCTACCCTTCAAATTCAAGCTATGAATGTGTACTTTAAATCTGGAAAGTTTCATAATTTTTTGTTAAGGTTTGATTTTCCAAACGTTCGACACAAACAAACTATTTTCCAGAAACACAGTTTGAGGGCAACTGACTTCAAAAATTCATATCTCTTAGTATACTAATATAATTAATACAAAATATATATAAAATTAAAGCTAATACTATGTAATTAAATTATGGAAATTTTCATGGTCATTGGGAAATATTACATAATTCAAAAACACCACGAAATCAACTACTAGAATCTGGACGTTCAGGATTATACCTTTTTCTAAACCCATATTTCAAAAATCATAACTTCCTCTAAAGATATCCAAATGATTCATTATACCACTAATTTTAAATATTGTTATGTCTACTATCTCCCTGTAAATTTGCGTAAATAATGGATGTGATTTGGTTGGTCATAAAGCCACATGAAACTGACTGACTCAGATAAACGTCAGTTTTGACAGTCTAACTTCAAAAATTAATAACTTATTCGTTTTGACAACAAATTGAGCTCTTCTTAATTCTATTTCATACTACACATCCTAAAATTTTCATATAAAAAAGAATCAGATGAAAAATCCATCTTTAGCCTCCGTTTGAGCTTCTGAAAGTTTCCGATAAAAACTCTATTTTCCGCGACCGAAACAGAATTGATAAAACTCACATGCAACCATGATTTTGGACTCTAATCTCAAATATTTTGACTTTACATACTCCTAAACATGTTCCTTGAGTTTTGGGACATGTTTACAGAAGAAAAGGAATCGAAAATCTCATGCAAAACGGACACAAAATTGCTGGTTTTGCTATTTTACGGTGCAAAACGTTTTTGGTGACTTCTCTTGATTCCAGCAGCAAAACAACCCCAAAAACAGCCACAAATCCAATGGAAATCCAAGGTTAAAGTAGAAGAAACTTACCTAAACACGTTTATGATGTTGTGTGTGAGATTTGGAGCTTGTTCTTCCTCTCTCTCTCTCTCTCTCTCAGTTTTCTGCTGTTTTCTTTTCTCTTGTTTGCTTCTGTTTTCTGTTCTTGTTTCTTCAGCTCTTTGGACGTAAATGAAGAGCTGAAGGAGGTGGGTGTATACGCTGGTCAAATGAGAAGATAATGTGTGTGTGTGTGTGTGTGTGTTGTACCAATGAGAGAAAAGGAAGAGAATGAGTCACAATGCATGCTGTACGTGTGTGTGCTAATGATGCTCCATGTGTGGCAAATGAAAAGGAAAGAAAGAAGAGAAATACGTGAAGGAGAGTGCATGCATGTGCCAATAAGAGAGTGCAACATGGAAAGAAGGATGAGTATTTAGTATTTAGTGTATGTCATCAAATTTATATATATACATATAGGTATATTTTTATCCTATTTATTACACACACTAGGTCCTAATTTTTCCCTTTGTCAAATTTAAGTTTCCTTAAATTTTATAGGTTCCATAAATTGGCTTACTATCTAATTTCCATAATTTAATCCTTGCATTAAATTTTGGGATGTTACAATTCTCCCCCCGTAAAATTAATTTCGTCCTCGAAATTTGTTACATATATGAAGGCATAAATTATGGGTATCGTCTCTTCATGTCTTCTTCAGCTTCCCAAGTTGCTTCTCTAGGAGATAACCCCTTCCATACCACTTTGATGAATGGAATACTCCTATGTCTTAGTTGTTTCTCCTGTCGATCAATAATTCGGTCTGGTGTGACCTCATACGTCAAATCATCTCACATGTCAACCTCTTCATATTCAATCACATGTTCTGGATCAGGTTGATATTTCTTCAGCTGTGAGACATGGAAGACATCATGTAGTCTACTCAAACTTGGGGGTAAAGCTATTTGATACGCTACTGGCCCAATCTTAGACAAGATCTCGAAAGGACCAATATACCTTGGGCTAAGCTTTTTCACCTTTAACGCCCTACCAATACCAATAGTAGGTGAAACCTTCATGAATACATGGTCTCCAACTTGAAACTCAAGAGGTTTTCGCCTTTTGTCAGCATAGCTCTTCTGTCGACTTTATACAGCTAGTAACCTCTGCTTAATCAACTTTATTTGCTTTGTTGTTTGATCAACAATATCTGACCCGTACATCTGTCTCTCAGATAACTCTGCCCAGCATAAGGGTGATTGGCACTTCCTTCCATACAACGCTTCGTAGAGAGCCATTTGAATGCTCGAATGATAGCTGTTATTGTATGCGAATTCCACCAAAGGAAGGAATTGGTCCCAACTACCTTTGAAATCAATCACGCATGCTCTGAGCATATCTTCTAATGTATGAATTGTTTTCTCAGTTTGTCCGTCTGTCTGAGGATGATAGGTCGTACTGAATCAGAGCTTAGTACCCAAAGCCTCGTGTACCGCCTTCCAAAATTTGGAAGTGAACCGAGGATCTCTGTCAGATATGATATTATTTGGTGTACCATGTAAACACACTATCTCCTTGATATAAATGTCTGCAAATTTATCGGGAGAGTAGTGTATGCTAATTGGGAGAAAATGAGCTGTCTTCGTGAATCGATCTACAATCACCCAGATGGAATTATGGTTTCGGACTTTTGGTAATCCTGTCACGAAATCCATAGTGATGCTCTCCCATTTCCACTCAAGAATTGTAGGGTTTTGCAGTAGCCCTGAAGGTCGTTGGTGCTTAGCTTTGACTTTCTGACATATAAGGCAACGAGCAACAAACCTTGTCACATCCTTTTTCATGCCTGGCCACCAATATGTGGATTTCAAATTGTGGTATATCTTAGTTGCTCCTGGATGCAGAGTATTTTTACTCTTGTGTGCTTCTTCCAGGATTTGTCTTTTCAACTCAGGTTGTGGTGGAACATATATTCGCTTCTTGTATCCGACTAGCCCACTTGGTGACAAGTCATATTCCTGAGTTTCTCCCTTTGTAATCATGTCTCTAAGAGACTGTGCATGTTTATCTTGCATCTGAGCTTCTTCTATAACTGCTCTTAGATCATTCTCTATCTGACTGACATTACTGCTGTTAATCATGATTTGGTTAGACAGATTAAGATCCCTAAAATCTTCAATCAGCCTTTGCTCATGAATCATAAGGGATGCTACCTGTATTGTTTTACGGCTCAATGCATCTGCTACTACATTAGCCTTGCCTGGATGATACTTGATCTCTAGATTATAGTCTTTAAGTAACTCCATCCACCTGCACTGCCGCATATTTAGCTCTTTCTGATCGTATAAATACTTTAAGCTCTTGTGGTCACAGTACAACTCTACAGTCACCCCATAGAGATAATGTCTCCAGATTTTTAGTGCAAATACAATTGCCGTTAACTCAAGATCATGTGTAGGATATTTTTGTTCGTGAGGCTTCAGCTGACGAGATGCATATGCCACTACTCGGCCTTGTTGCATCAAAACACATCCCAATCCATGCCCACAGGCATCTGTGTAGACAACAAAGGTCAACTGTGGATCTGGGATTGTTAGCACTGGTGCTGTTGTTAATTTCTGTTTCAGCTCTGTGAAGCTCTTCTCACAACTATTGTCCCACACAAAAGGTTGAGTTTTTCGTGTTAACTTTGTCAATGGCAAAGCTATTATGGAGAAATTTTGTATAAATCGCCTATAATAACCTGCAAGACCCAGAAAACTACGTATCTCAAATAAAGTTTCTGGCCTCTTCCAGTTCAGTACTGCTTCCACCTTGTTTTGATCCACTGAGACCCCTTGCTGTGAGACTACATGACCCAGAAATTTCATTTCTGAAAGCCAAAACTCACATTTGCTTAGCTTGGCATAGAGTTGTTTACTTCTCAACGTGTTTAATACAACTCTCAAGTGGTGTTCATGTTCTGCTTTGCTTTGGGAGTATATCAGAATGTCATCAATAAAGACTACCACAAATTGGTCCAAGTATGGACGAAAAATTCGATTCATGTAGTCCATGAATACTGCTGGTGTATTGGTCAGCCCAAATGGCATTACCAGAAACTCATAATGACCATATCGTGTTCTGAAAGCAGTCTTCGACACATCATCTGCCTTCACTCTGAGTTGGTGATAGCCTGATCTTAGGTCAATCTTTGAGAACACAAAAGCTCCCGATAGTTGATCAAGCAAGTCATCAATTCTAGGAAGCGGGTATTTGTTTTTAACAGTCACCTTGTTTAACTCCCTGTAATCAATACAGAGTCGTAGGCTTCCATCTTTCTTTTTCACGAAAAGCACTGGAGCTCCCCATGGCGAAACACTTGGTCTGATAAACCCTTTCTCTAGCAGTTCTTCAATCTGCTTTTTCAATTCTGCCATCTCACTTGGTGCCATTCTGTATGGGGCTTTTGATATTGGTTCTGCTCTAGGCTTAGTATTAATTGTAAACTCCACTTCCCTGTCTGGGGGTAATCCACTGATATCCTCTGGAAACACATCTGAAAATTCATTTACAATAGGGATACTCTCTAATGTTGTTCCAGCCTCTGATTGCATAGAGAAAAACACTATATATCCCTGACAGCCTTTATGTAAACATTTCTCAGCCTCAGCTGTGGAGAGAAAGTTCAGGTTGATTTCCGTGTTGGGTTTAACTAGTGGATTAGGGTAAATGACCCTTTTCCTTCCACAGTCTAACAATACATTATTTGCAGTTAGCCAGTTGATTCCGAGAATCACTTCGAGTTGTTTCAATGGCGAACAAATCAAGTCTACTGTAGACTCAAGCCCCTCAACATTTACTATACAATTTAAACAAACTTCTGTGGTGATGAACCCGTTACCCGTAGGCGTGGATACCGTCAAGTCATATGGTAACCTATACATGCTCAAGCCTAGTCGTATTACACAATCATATGCAATAAATGAATGACTAGCTCCTAAATCAAACAATGCTTGTACTAGATTGCCATTAAGAGAAATTATACCTTTAATCAGCTCTGGTGATTTTTGGGGCTCTTCTTGTGTCAATGCAAAAACTCTACCCTACATTTGCTGCCTCGGTTCTCTAGGTTCGGGTCTCTGTCGACAATCCTTGGCATAATGCCCTGGCTTGTGGCAGTTATAGCAAATAACCTGTCCTATTGGTGTTGACACTTGCTTTGCCTGGCTACAAGTCTGACCATAATGATAGGGCTTACCACAGTGTCTGCACATTCTGTTCCCAGGGGGTCTTTGGCTGCCTCGACTGTCAAACTGATTAGGTTTCTTATTACTGCCGCTTGAAGAACCACCCTGATATTGGCGCTTCTGAAAATAATTTCCGCCACCAAAAGTATTTTTATTACTAGTACTCCTGTGGCTGTGTAACTCTAGCAGGTTGTGTTCAGTAATTCGACACTCCTCAACTGCCTTGTTAAATTGTTTGAAATGTTTGGAAACAAATTTTTCTTTTAACTCCGGCTTCAATCCACGTATCATCATATCCGAACTCAATCCTTCGTTATTACATACTTTTGAGTAGGAAGAGTATCGGGATAGACGAGTAAATCTGGTCAGGTAGTCATCAAAACTTTTCTTATCACCCTGCTGAATAGCCAGGAACTCAGTTTCTTTGGCCAGTCTCACTGATCGAGAAAAATATTTCTCATTAAATTTCTCTTGAAACACTTCCCATCTCTTGTTTCTTCAGCTCTTTGGACGTAAATGAAGAGCTGAAGGAGGTGGGTGTATACGCTGGTCAAATGAGAAGATAATGTGTGTGTGTGTGTGTGTTGTACCAATGAGAGAAAAGGAAGAGAATGAGTCACAATGCATGCTGTACATGTGTGTGCTAATGATGCTCCAAGTGTGGCAAATGAAAAGGAAAGAAAGAAGAGAAATACGTGAAGGAGAGTGCATGCATGTGCCAATAAGAGAGTGCAACATGGAAAGAAGGATGAGTATTTAGTATTTAGTGTGTGTCATCAAATTTATATATATACATATAGGTATATTTTTATCCTATTTATTACACACACTAGGTCCTAATTTTTCCCTTTGTCAAATTTAAGTTTCCTTAAATTTTATAGGTTCCATAAATTGGCTTACTATCTAATTTCCATAATTTAATCCTTGCATTAAATTTTGGGATGTTACAGTGATTCTTTTGAATCTCACCATTTTTTCAATAATTAACCTGCAACACGGGCAAGTAGTTCTCATGGGAAGAAGATAGCCACAGACGGGTAGAAGTGAAGACTTAGAATTTATTTTCGGTTGGTTATCTTACTTTTGGGATTGTATATAAACCGAATGGTATTTTGGTAAACTTAGTACTCATGGTGGAAAAGTACACCAACTGTAAACCTGGAAGGTTGTATGTAACCGATGTAAATTATCTAGAACCGTGCGACAATACCAGGTGGACCCTTTTGTAGCGAACTTATTCTGATTATCCGCTAAGAACTTCAGTAAGTACTCTGATATTAAGAAAATGGAAATAAACCCGAATGAATTAAACCAATTTGAAAAATGAAAAATGAGACCACAACTAAAATGTTTTGAAATACCTTTCGAAAACCCACTTAACTATAGGATCGACCTTGTAGTGAAGTTGGGATCTCAAATGGATTAAGAACTGCTTTTGGTCTCTCATGTGGCATCAAGTCATGTTTTCAACTATTTTGTACGATTCAAAAGTAGGGTGTTACAGTATCAATTAATTTTGCTATCTATGTTGTGGCTATATTGGCTTAGTGATTTTTTTTAATCATTTCTTAGTGTCATAACCTTTTTAATTTCTTTCATTAGTCTCATCTTTGAACTAAAATTTTTCTGGGTTACATGATCATTGCTCAAACTTTTCAACATGTAACTTGACAATTTGCAAATAAGAATTCGAAAACGTCACATGTGCAAACATTACTTGACACTCTACAGTGAGATGGTTTATAAAGTTAATGTTTCTTGTTACCACCTCTTTTTGAAACATATTGTTTATATCATTTCTTGAAATACACCAACTCCTTTTCTTTTTTTCCTTTTGTTTTCAGGGATGGAATGTATGTGCGTTTACATGGACACTTGAAAGGTTTTCAGGGAAAAAGGACCTTAAATGTATTCTCTCTTAGGTGTGACATTAATATCATGTCTAAGCTTAGCAGTTCAGTATTTCAGTTTTCTTCTATATGTAATACTGCCAGAGTGCTAGCATATAGTAATAACTCACAAAAGATGGTTGGGTTTTGAGAAATGCTTATGATAGGGACCTTGCTAAATCCTGCTAGAATAACATGAACACCGCAAGACACTTTAATTGACATTGAAGCAGAAGAACTCCTAGGACTGGCTACAGCAACCAATTCATAGTGTCTCACCCAGACACATGCTAGTGCCAACAAGATTTAGTCGAATGTGACTAAGCGCACACGTCAGTACACACCTCTAGATCAATCACAAATTCAAACCAAACATTCTGAGATAAGAGCGGGCTAAGATTCCTTCACTCTGCTCGAGAAATTAGAAACATGGCAGAACAATCTAGGCACTATACAGAGCATAACAGAAAAGAAAGAAGAAATGAATAAGGGTCTGTTTGGAAATGCGTTTTGGTAGAAAAAAAGCCCAGTGAACCTCCAAAAGCCCAGTAAACAAAATATCCCTGTTTGGGAAAACTTCTCCAACTGATGAGCTTTTTAAAAAAAAAGTCCAGTTACATACAAGCTAAAAGTTTGAGCTTTTTTTTCACTGAACGTTGGAGAGAAACATTTATTATTATTTAAAATCCCACCTACCCACATTATCTCACTGTCAGCGTCTCTCTCTCGCATCCGGATATTCATTTTCACCATTGATTTCTGGTGATGTTACTAATATCCGCTTAATCAAGGGTGATTAATTAACAGATAATGGTGGGGACCACTCTTTGTTTGCATCTGAGCTAACGTTCGGAAGATTAAAATAGGAAGCTTGAGGTTGGGTTTTTATTTCATGTACCCAACTCCCATGTATGAATGAATTGAAATATATAATTATATTTTATTTTAAAATTAAGTGTTTTAGTGTATTTTTTTTCAATAATTATTACACTTTTTTATTTTTAAAAAATTTATTCACATTTTTTAACATCAATTATAATAATATTAACACAAACAATATATCAGTAGTATTCAACAAGCTTCATACCCTTTTCAGTCATTTCTCATCTAAACGGGCTTTTCAAACGCTAATCCAAACAGGTTCAACTTTTAAAAAAAAGTCACTTCTCCCACCGCCAATCCAAACACAAATCACATCTACAATCTGACTTTTTTTCAATCGGACTTCTGCAAAAGCTCCATTAAAAAAAAAACTACTTCTCTACTGAGTTCCCAAACAGGCACTAAGATGGTAATGACACAACACCAGCGCTAGCTTTCAAGACTCTAGCTCTCTACCTAACTTTTATCTAAGGGCCGTTTGGTATGAAGAAAATTTGAGAAGGGAAAGGAACTTAGAAAAGAGAAGGGAAGGGAAAGGAAGATTGCAAGGGTGTGATGGAAGATGGGTTGAGGGAAGATGAGTTATTTGTATGAAGAAAATTAAGAGTGGAACTTGGGGGAAAAAAAGAAAAATATCCATTTTACCCTCAAAATAAATTAATAATTATATATTAATTAAATTTATATTTCAATTCATATATTAATAATTAGTGGTACAATAATTTAAAATTAAATAAAATGAATAAAATATAAATTATAATTGAAATAAATAAAAATTTATTTTATTTATTAATGAAATTGAAAATTTTTTGTTTACAGGATGAAATTCAAATTTATTAAAAAAATTCAAATTTATTGATGAAATTTGAATTTGCAAAGTGGGAATCTTAAAATATTTAAATTAAAAGGTGAGAATCCTAAATTTAAATTCGTATACTATTAGTTTAATTTGTTATTATAAACTTAACTATATGAGCCTTGAATCTGAGACTCTTTTAAAGCGTTTTCCGCTACACAAAAAGGGCTTCTGAAACTAAGAAAGAAATACAAGTCCATGTAAAAAATAAAGAGTCAATGAGACTTAAAAAGAAGTATAAGCTCATATAAAAAATAAAGGGCTTCTAAGACTCAAAAAGAAATATAAACCCAAACGAAAATAAAATGAAGGAAATTGGAATAAATAATATAAGATCAGAGCCATCCCAAAAGTGAGAGGAGTGATGAGTGATATCAGAGTGAGCAATATCAATTTGCACACAGCGTCCCTGTGAGCAATGAGAAGTGAGGAATATCAATTTGCACAACAGTGAGTGATAACATCGCACTTGGTTTTAACCCACACTTGGTAATAAATGATTGTTTACAAAATATGAATCAACTCATTTGAGTTTAATCATGATCATCTTTCACTTGAAGGTAATTAACAATTAACCATAATTCTAAGGATTTTGAAGGAGATTCAAATCATTCTCCTTATAGAGAGAAACTTTTCTCTCAACTTGGTGAGGATTCCACATCCTACACCCTTAACATATTAACTATGATCTCTATTTTCAAGATCCAATCACTAATAATCATCTTAACTAACAAGACATATAAGATCTCAACATGATTCAATATTCCAATAACTTGCACTTGGTTTTTTTTCAGTCCCCAATAATAGCACGCGTCCCATTTATTATCGCATAAAGATGTTGATTTGTTTTATTACGCAAAAAAATAATGCTAAAGGGACCATCACCGTTAATCACAGGCAATTAGGAAGTTAATTTAATCATAGTCTTCAAGATAATATTTCTTTAATGAGCACGATTGTATGTCTACATGAGTACAGGGCATGACAAGAAAAAGCTTACTTTCACTGTCTCCCTTTCCAATAATTTTTTTTTGTCAGCACCATCATTGTCGCCTGTTCCAAACTATTGCAAGACTTGTAGAGAGAGAAAGCTTACTTTCACTAAGCCTTCATCACGTGGGCGTTTCTGGAAAAAAAATTCTTGACGGGTGATATTTACAAGCTGCAAAAGCGTTTTTTATGTCTTTTTCTTCTTTCTGATCAGTGTGATAAAAAAGATTAATCTCTCATCCACCACCCTGCTTCACACAGGTATCTTCCTCCGGTCCGCTCTAATCTCTTGCTTTCATCTCAGCAATGAAGATTGGGAGATGTACTGTGACTACCACTTGCTACTCCCTTATTTTTCCTTAATCGTTCAAATAGGAAAATCTCATTTATCTCCCTACTTTTCTCTTCAGTTTTCTCTCCTTTTTAATTTTCTCCGCATCTAAACCGAGCATTAATGTAAAGTTGAAAAAATCCCTCTGCTATTTTTTTTTTTCATTTGCAAAAATTTACCCCAAGCCTAGTCCTCTCCCCCCAAAAATGCTGAGGTTAGATCCCACAATCTTTCATCAAGGAAGATGTACGAGTTACCATTTGTGTCAAAGGCTTTTAACAGGGGGAAAAAGCTCTTAACCAATACTACTTGTTTGGTGAAAAAAAAAACACACTAATTGTTCTATTTTGTATACTCTTGTTAAATTTAATTATTAGCTAAATTATGCAAGGTTAAAGTATATTTTTTATCTTTTAAATTTAGATAACTTTTAATAATAGTCCTTTAATATTAAAAAGTGTATGTTAGTTCTTTTTAAATTAACACCTTTAACTTCACTAATAAAAAGTTCTACAATATTGATTTTAAAATTAAAATATAAAAGTAATTATGTTAAAGAATTTAAATTTCATTATATCAACATTTTAAATTTGATAACTCGTGTTAAACTGTTAATTTAAAAATATTAAAAATACACTTTTTAAAATTTAAAAACTTTAATGAACCTCGTCCCAACTTAAAGAGAAGCAAAAGTGTACTTTAACAATTATACAAAATCTCCATGTACCTTTTTAATCAAAGAAATCCCCATGTATTTTATTTCTTATGAAAATAATCTATTTATTCTTTGAAACCTTACAACAAATCTAGTTGGACTTTTACATTTATACCCATAACTCTCATATTATTAATTTTATTCATTATTTTTCTATAAGTAATTGAAGTATAAGAGGTTTATCTACATGTAACTTAAAATTTGAGGGAATTATAAAATACAAAAATAAAGGTTAAGGATATTATTGTCAAACTCGTGAGTGAACTCTCCAAGATTATCGTTTTTACTTTTTCTTGCTTATAAAATCGAGTAGAATCATTGGTAAACTTATGATCATTATAAACTCAGTTAAACTCACGAGTTTATATACCGAGTTTACTGTTTTTACATTTCTAACTTATAAAACTGTGTTAATTTACCCTTAAACTTGTATTAATTTTTTTGATTTGATCATGTTTAGAGGCTTTATATGTAAATTTTATAGAGATATCTTTATTAAATATGATAAGTTATGAATGTTGATGGATTTAGTTATAGTTATTTTAATTTAAATCAAATTATTGTCATTTTTAATATTATAATTATTTAATTATATACTATTAATACTTATTTAATGATAAAAGTAAACTCTTACAAGTTTATTATTCAAATTTACAATACAAATTTACATCACTATCACAAATTTGCTTAAACTTCTGAGTTTGACAAACTTAGTTAATGAGGCATAAAATTGATAGCCTAAGGAATTTATTATTAAGTTTCAAAGGTTAAGAATTTATTTATAGATAAGTTTAGAAAAATTTTATTTTTCTTTTATCATTAATATACGATCTAGTTTGTAATTCAAAACTTCAAATTATTAAGAACCGATGGTAGCATGATTTAGCCAATTTAATTAAGTTTGCTTAACCATACATATGCTTTGAATCTGAGACATATAAGTACAATACTTTATGCTTTTTAACCCCCACTAACACGTCCCCTTTTATAATTCCTTAAAGATGTTAATTTTTTATACAAGAAAAGTTGTTAAACTTGTTTATCAACATTTTTTAGACAATGGAGGAAATTATGAGACTTTAAAACATCATCAGCGTCAATGACGGGCAATTAAGAAGATAATTGATTCAAAGACTTCAACATAATGTTTTTAAGTGAGGACGATGGTATATTGGGGCGAGGATAAACGAGGTAAGCAAAAGCATGACTTACTTCTCTGGGCCTAGCTACCTATGTATCAGTTTTTAATATATTTAATTAATTATAGAAATTACAAAAAATCTTAAATTTTATTAACTTTTAAATTTCACCTATATTTAAATAGTAGTTTTAAGAAAAAAATCAGTAAAAAAAATATTTGAGCAAGTCAACTTTATCGATTAAAAACCTTTTATTAGTGTAAATGGTATGTTTTAGACCAAAAAGTAAGAAAATATCACCAAATTTTAAAATCTCAAATCAATCTTGTTGTTTATAAGAGTATAGATATTAATTATAAGAATGTAACAATTGAAAATTCATTTTAATGAAAAATTATTTATTTCATATTTTGAAGTTCAAACAGAATTTTTTTTAATCTTTTTTCCTATTTTTTTTAACGCTTTTATATCATTAAGGATCCTCCTCCGTTGGCTCGCCTAATATATTTTTAGTGCCAACACCATTGATTGATTCCTGTTCCCAACTTGCAAGACTTGTAAGAAGAAGGGAAACCAATACTTCTCATGTACTTAATATAATATATATTTAATAAGTTGATCTTAATCTTAAATATAAAACATTATTTTTATATTTCTTAATCTTTTTCTAAATTATCTTTATTGGTATTCCTCAACAATAGTCAATATGGAAAGGGATTGACGGAATTAAGAAAAATGATTATGATATTTTAAAAAATACATGTCATACTAACTAATTTCTTTAATCTAATGAAATTAAGTAAATATGGCTTATACTAAGAAACGTAACTACTTTAAACCTTCATCACAACTTCATCTTTGGATAACATTCTCGCGGGGTGAGATTTAGAAGCAGCAAGATCTTCTTATATTTCTTTGTTCTTCTTCTGACCGATGTGATAACTGGGACTAATCTCTCATCCGCCCCAACTTCACACACACGTAACCAACTTCAGATCTAATCTCTTTCTTTCATCCTTATGTTCTGTTTGAGTCTCAGAGATGACGCTGTTTTAATTTTAATGGATCGATTTCCTTAGGAAAAAAGGATAAAGAATATACACACGTACATACAACCAATTCTTCTCTGAAAATTGACATAGGAATGACTACTTTCTGGATGACGAGCATTTTTTTAAAAAAGGTACCAACTTTGGAAAGAATTGAAGAATCAATTGATGATTGTACAAACGCACGCCTCTTGTTTGCTGGTGATAGAATATGGGGGGAGGGTCAGACAGGTTAGGGCCTCCTTATTTAAGCTTTTGAAAAGAGATTTTAGTTTTTAAGTTTGTAAGAATAATAATATCTTGACAAGTAGTTTTTTTCTCAGCTTATGAAAAAGTATTTTTGGAAACTAAGAACATGTTTGGGAAGGCATTCAGACTCAAAAAAACAAGCAAGCCCAATGTCCCAGCAGGAGAGGAGAAGCTATTTTAATAATGTTTGGGTTCAATAAGCAACTGGGCTTTTCTTTAAAAAGTAGTTTATTGGGAGAAGCCAAAATTCTTGGCTTCTGAAAGTGCTTCTACGGTGGGTGAGCGTTGTGTAACTGTTGTGAGAATTTAATGGAATTTAAATTTTCCTACCTATCCTTACTTCTTCTCATATACATGTGCTCAGCCACAAAAGTCAGATGTTGGAAGCCAGTGTGTTGTATGTGTTGTGTCAAACCCCTTAACATTTCGATATTCACAGAGTGACAAGCATAAAGTTCACAAGGCATACAGAAACAGCGGAAATAATACTGATTTAAGTACAAGTTTACATTACAGGAGAATCCCCGTAGGGTTTGAAAATATACACAAAAGTACAAAGCGTTCTTAAGCAGCAAAAAGTGTAAGCATAAATAAACATTTGCAGCAACAGAGAGCTCCAGGTCCTTAATCACCAGGAGCCACCGTCTTGCCTTTCGAGCCACTTGCTTCAGCTGTAAGGTTTTGTATTTTGGAAAAAGAATGAGATTCGAGGGAATCTCAGTAGTAACATGCTTACAAACATATAGAATGTGAAAATAAATATGCAATGTCATGTCATGTAAGATGATCAAACAATATGTGTACACTTGCCCAAGGTCAAACTACATGTTTGCCCTTAGTCGATTTAGCGCCCCTGTTGGGTCCCTGACCACAACTTGGCAAATTGGTGTGTCTAGGACACTAGCTCATGTTACAGAGAATGACTTTAAACATATAAATAATCACATAAGATATGCAAGAAGAAGTTACTACCTGAATCTTTTCCAAACTCGCACGTTTGTCCTACTTTTGGATTTTGGCTCGGGCTATATCCAATTCCTATCATCATTAAAGTTACAAGTACTTGGTTATTACTTGTAGCATTATCACCTTTAAATGGTATGCTACTGGTTATTTAATGCAGTTACAACAGGTTCTGCACAATACAACTCCGTACAATGCAATTTCACTGTTTTCCAAAAACTGACAACTTGGTCAGCCAACTTTGGAAATTCATAATTAATTCTATAAAAATCCAATTTGACTGATTCCAAAGCCAAAACGAAGCCCTTTAAATGTAAGTTTGGGGAAAAATAGTTAGATTTTATCACACTAACCATATAATTCCCAGTAATTCATCAAACTTCACTGATCTAGATAGCATTCCAGAAAACAGGGCATAACTTCAAAAATTCATATCTCCCAATATACTTGTCCAAAAATTACAAAATACCTATCAAATTAAAGATATATATCTCTACTTTAATTCTGGAAAGTTTCAGAAGTTTTTGACAAGTTTTGGTTAACGAAAAACCACGTACACTGCCACTGCTCCAGACAGGGCAGAACCAACATATGTACATACCAACTTCAATAATTTCCAAATTAGCATACAACCATCCAAAAATCATGAACACTTGAATACCTACACAATTTTTCCTTATAAAGCCAATGGAATCATCAAAATTACCAAATTCATACTCCATATTCACGTCACCCACAGAACAGAAAATTAAGGTTTTAAGGAGTAACTTGTTGTTTCTTTGTTTTCTCTTGCTTAATCACTTTCTTTCTACTTCTAATCACATGATTAGCTATTTAAACACCAAATAGGCATATTTAGAGAGAATTTGGGCAGCATTTCCCCATGATTATGCTTCAGCCCATAATTGCAAAATAAGAGAAAACATAGCAAATACCACCACCAACAACAACAACAACTTCAACCAAGACAAGAGGATTAAGTTTTGGTGATTACCTCTTGATTTCTTGTGATTTATCTCTCTAATATGTCTCAGCTATCTCTCTCTAAACCTCTGATTAACCTTGCTAATCATGGTATTCAAAGAGGATAAGAGGTTAGTAGAGGTTCCTACATGATTTGGAAGCAAAATCTTCAAGTATTTATGGTTCTTACCTTGATTTTTGGGTAACCCTAGCCTTTGGTATGCTTCAATATTTTCCACCGCCTCAGCTCTCTTTCTCACGTTGCTGCTGGTTCTGTTCTTGCGTGAAATGGAGCTGAATAGATGAAGGAAGAATGATATGTTAAGTTGGTCCATTGCTTTACCACATGCATCATTTTGATTGGTCCACATATTGACTTTTTACTTAATATGATGAAATATAATTTCCATTCCCTTTTCTCTCTTAGCTGCCGAAATTTAATGAGAGTTAAGAGATCATATATATATTTCTTCATCTCTTCCATTTGTTGACAAAAAAGGTGGCATTGCTTCTTGAATTTCCTAGTCAAAGTTTCACAAGTTTGCTTTTTGCTTTGACTTGCTTCTCTTACTTAATATGGCCAACCATATATATATATATATATATGTTTTTATTGATATTTCCCTTTATATCTAAAAATATGGGGAAAAATAATTTCCTATTTGTTTTGTGGTAAAATTACCGTTTTGCCCCTACATTTCATGATTTACCGAAATAAATCATTTCTTGCTAATTCCTTTGGCTTAGCCTAATTTTTGACACTTGAAGGAAGCCATTATTTGTGTCATTTTATACTCAAATTTTGGTTACAATATTAGGCCTTTAAGTGGACATTATTTGCTCCTTTGTGTCCTTACTTGGCCGAGTTGTGTGTAACCGACAATTGGAATTTTCAGTAAATTGTTGCATACCACAATTCACCATTTTGTTCCATTACATGTATTCATTTCATAGGAGGAATATTGATAATTATAAATAGGGTGTTACATGTTGGCGTCATCACTTCACACCATACTAATTGTTAACGGCAACACCTATTGAAACATAATAAACAAATAGTTTGAGTCACGTCCAAGGACGCGCTGTTTTTAGGAGATATTCCACAACCCTCAAGTAGATTAGAAAGCGACACTCCCCATGATAAAATGAACCCTTCTTGCAGTAAGTAGGGTGACAAAACTACAGAAAGATATCAGTATAATTCAGAAGAAAAGAGAAATGAGAGGAGCTCAAGGACCTCCGTGTCACTAGACCTCGGTGCTTTCACCTCGGTACCCTTGAACTTACTTCGTACATTGCCTTTTATAGGCAGAAATCACATGACCGTTGAGCAGCAATAATGACCATTTATGACACTTTAATCACAATTAAAATAACAGTTACAAAACAAGTATTAATGACAATTTAATATAATAAAACCTTTTAAATGTCATTAAAACCAGTCAATTAAAAATCTAACAGTCATCTTCAATAGTCAGTTCAAAGATTCATCTTTTTACTAACTCAAGCTCATATTTAACTGTATACTAGGGTAGGGTGTTCATAATCTTGAGTTATATGAGACTTCTTCCTTTGATATACTCACATACAATATTTCCAACAGTATGTGCTCGAGTTGCCATCGGCTATCCTTCTGTGAGCTTGAAACTTGTTGTTGTCCATCAGTGGTTAGTCAACGGGAGGTGGTTGTTGTCTGATCTGTGGCTTCTTGCGAGTGTGTGTGGTGTCGAGTGATCGTTGCCGTTTGGTGACCAGATTTGTTCGTGGATGTCCCAATTTGTGGTGGTCATAACACTTTGAGGAGGACGTCATATCTTCAATGTTTGCCTCCTCCTGGTCGGTCCTTCATTAATCATTGCGCCAAAACACAGCCACAGTCACAAGCGCAAGTTTTTTCTCTCTTCATCATCATTTTCGCCGATTTTCACCTTAGGTCATATGGGTCTTTGTTTTGAAAAATTTTCACACTGCTTTGGTCTTTCACTTTACTTCCTAACATGGCAGACCATTGGTGTGATTGTCGTCATCTGAAATAAAGCTTTCAAAATTTTTTCTCTCTTTTTCCTTTAGTCAATAATGATGTTTATTGAGTATTGGAGTTTGGATTTTTACCTTGAGTCATATGGGTCATATAGCTCTTCTTGATTGTATCTCTGTTTTTTTTTTTTTGTATAAAACCAAGAAAAGAAACCAGGGAAAAAAAATTAACGCATTTATGATCCCGTTCTCAATCTCTCGTGGCATCTCCAAAACAGAGTTATTGGATGTGAATGAGCCTAGTTGCCATAATCCATTGTGCGGATCATTTGTAGTATTTGACTAAATGGGTGCATTACATTACAATAATTGTCTATAGCATGTGTATTGAATTTACAATCATTAAATTAAACATTCATAAATAAGCAGACACTATGAGTGGGGAATTTTTAACACTAATAAATAGATTATTTATAGTTCAACATTTTATGATTAGACCTTTTTAAAGAATTGTTTGCATTTGTCATATTTTAACCAGGGAATGTAATGATAAAAATTTGAGTTGATGACCTATTCAAACTTGCTAGGGAGTGATCCAATAATGTTCAACTTTATGTATGCATTCTAATTTAAATATAATTTTATCCATTTTTAATTAAATACTTCAGTATATTTTTTTTAATAATAATTGAACTTTTTTTTTATTTTATCAAATTTTAATTTTTCACTTCAATAATCACAATATGTACAAATAATATATATATATATATATATATATATATGTGTGTGTGTGTGTGTGTGTGTGTGTGTGTGTGGTATTCAATAAGATTTATGCCATTTTCAGTCATTTTCTATTTAAACTGAGTTTTCAAATAATAAACCAAACGGTTTATAGGTTAAGAAAAAAAAACTATTTATACCACTGTCAATCCAAATACAAATCTATATTTATGATGTGATTTTTATCCTATATGACTTTTACAAAAGTTATATTGTAAAAGAGTCACTTGTAATATCCCGAATTTTGGGACTAAATGCATAAGATTAAGCCTAGATCAAGTGGACTGCTAAGCCCCGGTTTAACAAATGTCCCTATGAGGTATGTTTAAATTCCCCAAAAAATTCTTTTATATCCTTGGATATTAAATGAATTATATTAGTGAGCTAAAGAGCTCAGGGAATAACAAAACGAAGTGATTGGAAGTCACACATAATATAGTAAAGTGGAACACAAAGTAATTTTGCCACCAGTGAAATTCCTGGTGTGGCAGTGGTGATTGTGTGACATCTTTCGATGGGTAAATGATAGTGAAAAATTATGAAACTTTCCAGAATTAAAGTAGACTTATCAAGCTTTAATTTGATAGGTCATATAAGTCATTTGGAATTGTACAAAAAGAGAAATGAATTTTTGAAGTTAGCCCAGCGAAATTAAATATTTTCTGGGGCAGCATCCAAAGATTAAAATTTTTGGAAGAGTGAGCTTCTAATTGGCCAAATGTTATATTGTTTCCTAAAACTAGACTCAATAAGGGTCGCATAGCCTTTGGAATCACTCCAATTGGACATTTTTACAATTAGATATGAATTTTCAAAGTTAATGAAAATTCTGCAGAATTTGATATTATTTGCGAAAATTCAAATTATGGGCGAATCAGAGGGTGACACGTGGCAGTTGAGAAAAATGACCCATTTAATCATTAAATCACCATCTTCCTCAGCATTTTCTCACGGAAAAGAACCAGAAGAGAGAGAGAAGGAAATGGAGAAAGAAGAGGGAGAAAATCTTTCCTCCGAAACACTACCGAAACGGCATCCTCTCTCAAAGTACCCTTCAGAAAACTTCCTCTACTCATCGAGATCTTCATTCCTACGGTTTCAGATTTTAATTTGGAGGTGTTTGGTGTCATCTCCCTTACCGGAGTATTGCCGGAATTCCGAACCGTTTGTGGAAACGAGTAGAGGTAAGCGTAAGCTTCCTTTTTAACCGATTGATTTGTCGTTTGGATGAGTATAGAGGAAGTTGGATATTGTTCATACTAATTTAAATTAGTGTTTTGAATGGTTAAACGATGTCCAATGGATGTATAAATAGCTAATCACTTGATTAGGAGTAGTAAGGAAGTGATTAGGTAAGAGAAATCGAAGAAACAACAAACTCTTTCTGAGAATCCAATTTCCTTCTGTTTCTGCCCTGTATTGTTTCATGTAGAAAAAGTTGGAATTTGATGATTTTGATGCTTCCATTGGATTTAGGAGGCAAAATTGTGTGGGTATACAAGTGTTCATGAATTTTGGATACTTGTACATGAATTTAGAAATTTTAGAAGTTAAAGGGTAAATGCTGTGTATTCCGTTTTCTGGAGGCAGTGTTATGGTGATGAGTTTTTGAGTAATCAAATGTTATCCAATGACCATGAAACTTTTCAGTATAAAATTAGAGACATAGAAATTTAATTGGATAAGTATGCTATGAGATATGAATTGTTAAAAATATGCCCTGTTTTCTGAAAAGAATCTGAAACAGTTGGTGTTTGGAAAATTTTTGGGAATAGTGTAGTAGTGGCATCTAAAATCGAGTATTTTTTATATAAAACTACACTTAAAGGGCTTCAAATAGAGCTTTGAACCACCTCAATTGGAGTTTTATAAAATTAATTATGATTTTCCAAAGTTTGGTCAAAAATGCTGGTAGTTTGATTACCATGCGAATTTAAGTAAGAAAGTGGCCAAATATAATTGGAATGAACTCCAAGGGTGAAAGTAAGCCTATAAGGCTAATGTGGGCCATTGGGTATTCACTTTTCATGACTCTAATAATGTTATCACTTGCCTAGGGCCATGAAGTGATAAAGAATGAACAATGGTTGGCAGATCAAGGGACAAGAAGAGAAGGATATAAAGTCTGAGAGGTAGTGAACTTACCTTTTCTGCATGTATGTGATATGTATGTCTTGCATTGATTATGTGACTGCTTTGCCTATTTGTGTGGAACATGTATGATTGGTTGAAGCTCTGTTATATTTGTGCAATGGCCATATGTATGTCACAACATCGAGCATGCAGCATGTCATTATGTTGGCATGAAATAGTGTAGGCAAACATGTCATGCATTCATATATATCTGGCATGCATAGTGGTAATGTTTGCTACTGAGATTCTCTCGAATCTCACTCCTCCCAAACAACCATTCAGACAGGTGAGCATTGGAAACGTGCTAAGAACAGAAAAGAGGTATGCACGAAGAGGACTGTTGCTGGTTGTTTGAAGGTCTGTAAATATTGTGTAAACCCCTGGTGGGGAAACTTTTGTATTATAATCAAGCAATATTGTATTAATATTATCAGTATATTCATGCTATTCCTGTGTGCCCACTGAACTACGCATTGCTACTCTAAGTAAGATCAATAATAAATGATATATGAGATGGGTCTTTACATCACTTCTGTCACCATTAATCTAAAAGGACCCTAAATCAAAAGGAGTAAAGATGAGGGACGGGATGGGATGCAAGACCAGTGACTTCAACCTCGAATGAACGTTGTAAGCATACGACACCAACTTTCCCAGCAAATAAAATAAAAAGCTATGAGATTCCAAACGAAACGAGGGACCTGAGAGGGAATAGCGAATGATTTGATGAAGAAGCTCGAGCTTCTTTCCAAAGAAACAGGGTTTCTTTCTTTTTCTCTATACTTTATATTTATAAATTAATTAATATTATATAATTCTTATATTTTATACAATATTTAATCATGTATATATCATTTTTATATATTAATCTTTCTTTCTCTGACAGTTTTATCCTCCACCATTGTAGTTAGATGTAAATCACACCAACTAAGAAGCCGAAGGTCATCCCAGCATTTTTTATATAACCTTTTTATATATTAGTCTTATCAAATTAATGGTGGCTTATTAATTTAATGAAACTATTTAATATTTACATTTATTTATTTAATACTTTACTGTAATTGATTAATAAATACTCATTAAGGAATATTATGGTTGTTTGCGTATTTTCCTACGTACCTATTCTAACATTATTTTCAACATACTGAATATAATGTCTTTCCTTCCATCAAACGATTTTTTCTCCCATACAAAACAAATAGGTCAAAATATTTTTACTATCATTTACTAATCAACCCTAGCCCAGTTAGGGTGAGTTGGCAGACTAAACTGTCAACCTCCCTGTTTTGATTTTTTTTTAATTTTTTTTAATTTTTAAAATTAAGTTATAAATATTTATAGACTAAATTCACGTTTATATATTTTCATGAAGCTATATAATTAAACTAACCTTAAAACTTGCTAATATATGCATATATTATATTTTACATAATTATGTTCTTGCCATCACAATTTTACGTTATTATTATATTAACATAAACATGATAAAACATGAAAAGGAGATGAGAAATCAAATATATAATCAAGTTGTTTAAATAAAATGCAAAACAATAAAGTGTCTTTATTACAGTTTAAAATAAATAATTTTAAAAGTGAAGAAAGAGAGCCTATGGTGGATTAATTCGCGAGTTTGGATGGTCATTGTTAAGACAACCCACATTTTGACTAGCTCTCATTTTTCCAACCCAAACCCGCCATAACCTGCAGGTTGGGTTCAAGACTAATCATACATATTACCGATATCCCAAATTTTGGGACAAAAAACTTGAGATTAAGCCTGGATCAAGTGGACTGCTAGACCTTGATTTAGCAAATGTCACTATGAGGCATGTTTAAATTCCCCAAAATTCTTTTATATCATTGGATATTAAAAGGAATTATATTAGTGAGCTAAAGAGCTCGGGGAATAACAAAACGAAGTAATTGGAAGTCACACACAATATAGTAAAGTGAAACACAAAGTAATTTTGCTACCGGTGAAATTCCCGATGTGGCAGTGGTGATTGTGTGACCTTTTTCGATGGGTAAATGATGGTAAAAAGTTATAAAACTTTTCAGAATGAAATTAGACTTATCAAGCTTTAATTTGATACATAATGAATTTTTGAAGTTAGCCCAATGAAATTAATTATTTTATGGGACAACATTCAAGGATTAAAATTTTGGGAAGAGTGAGCTTTCAATTGGCCAAAGGTTATATTTTTTCTTAAAACTAGACTCAATAAGGGTCGCATAGCCTTTGGAATCACTCTAATTGGACATTTGTACAATTAGATATGAATTTTCAAACTTTAATGAAAATTCTGCCAGATTTGATATTATGTGCGAAAATTTGATTTTTGGGCCAATCAGGAGCTAACACGTGGCAAAGTAATTTAACACCTTATTTATCCATTAAACCATCATCTTCCTCATGCCATTTCAAGCAGAAAAATCAGAAAGAAGAGAGAGAATGAAGCTGGGCAAAAATGGAGGAAGAAGAGAGAGAAAGTTCTAACCGCCGAAACACTACCGAAACGGTATCCTCTCTCAAAGTACCCTTCAGGAAACTTCTTCTACTCATCGCGAGCTACATTTCTACGGTTTTGGATTTTCATTTAGAGGTGGTTGGCGTCATCTCACCGGCCGGGGTATTGCCGGAATTCCGAACCGTTTGCGGAAACAGGTAGAGGTAAGCGTAAACTTCCTTTTTAACCGATTGATTTGTTGTTTGGATCTGTATATTGGAAGTTAGATATTATTCATTCTCATAAGGAAATGATGTTTTCAATGGCTAAATCATGTCTAATAAGTGTCTAAATAGCTAATCATTTGATTAGAAGTAGAAAGGAAGTGATTAAGCCAAAGAAAACAAGAAACCGACAAACTCTTTCCGGAAACTCTGATTTTTCAGTTTTCTGATCTGTGTAAGACGTGGTGATGAGCTGAGAATTTGATGATTTTGATACTTCCATTAGATTTAGAAGGTGAAATTGTGTAGGTATATAAGTATTCATGATTTTTGGATGCTTGTATATGAATTTGGAATTTTTGAAAGTTGCGGAGTAGATAGATGCTGTGAAATTCGTTTTCTGGAGGCAGTGTCATTTTAACGAGTTTTTGAGTAATCAAATGTTATCCAATGACCATGAAACTTTCCAGTCTAAAATTAGAGACATAGAAATTTAATTTGATAGGTCATAATGGTTAATTGGACAAGTATGCTATGAGATATGAATTGTTAAAGATATGCCCTGTTTTCTGGAAAGAATCTGAAACAGTGATGTTGTGCGAAATTTTTCATAGGAAAACCTTATCCAAAAATTCTAAAAATTTTCATAATTAAAGTAGAGATATATATATTTAATTTTATGGGTATTTTATAATTTTTGGACAAGCATATTAGGATATATGAATTTTTGAATGTCTACCCTGTTTTCTGGAAAGAAACCTTAAGCAGTGTGGTTGGGAAAAATTCTGGGAATTTTGTGGTTGTGGTGGCCAAAATTTAGTATTTTTATGTGAAATTATATTTAAATATATTCACATAAGAATTGGAACCACTCAATTTGGAGTTTCCTAGAATTAATGGTGAATTTTCAAATTTAATCGTGTTAACTGAAATTCTGAAACAGAGATTAGAAAGGGGAAATTCCATGCTAAAGTGTTCACATATAGCTAATGGCTATATGTTTGTTTGAAAATAGACCTAAAGAGGATTGAATAGAGCATTGAAACATGGCTCTAATAATGTGATTGGTTATATAGGGTCATGAAGTGACAAAAAAAGAAGTAATGGTTGGCGGATCAAGGGACAAGAAAAGAATTACATAAGTCCGAGAGTTAGTGAACTTACCTTTTCGGCATGTATGTGATATGTATGTTTTACATTGATTATATGACTGTTTTGCCTATTTGTGTGGAACATGTATGATTGGTTGAAGCTCGGTTATATTTGTGCAATTGTCATATGTATGTCATAACATCGAGCATGCAGTATATCATTATGTTGGCATGAAATAGTGTAGGCAAGCATGTCATGCATTCATATATATTTAGCATGCATAGTGGTAATGTTTGCTACTGAGATTCTCTCGAATCTCACTCTCGAATCTCACTCCTCCCAACCAACCATTTAGACAGGTGAAGAGTGCAAGAAGATATGCATTGGAGGAGATATGAAGGTGAAGTGAAGATCGTAGTGTAAGGCACTACTATTCGTATTTGATGTAAGAGTGTGATGGTTATGTGTAATTATACATTTGATGTATACGTGGTTATTGAAAATAAGGTATTACATCCACAATTTGTTGAAACAACATTTCATATACATAGTCATAATGTTCATAACAGAGATATACTGAACTACAATTTTTCATACAATTTAATTTACAGTCATGCACGTATATCTTTGATAGATGAATTTGATAATACTAATATATTATAGCTACAAATAACCCTTTTCTATGCAGCATTCAACAACATCCACCAACATTTCCTCAAGTCCATACTTGTACACAAATCCTACATCTATAAGCTTCTTAGATGATAGATCTGGAAGTTTCAGGCTAATGCTTTCTCTCAAGGACCTACGATAAATAAGAGGTTGAATTAAAAAGAGAGAAATGTGCAGGGCATACAACCCCAATGATCTGATACAAAAAAGAGAGAAATGATGCCATGCATGGAAATTTCATAGGGAAAGAAGCAAAAAACCTTTCAAATCTTACAAAGAACTATGAGTAACTTATCCATATATCTTATACTCACAATCAGAACGAGTTGAATTGAATCAATAGCAAACAAATATATTTAATAATCTCACCGAAAACCAAATTATGTTATGAAGTATACCTTTTCTACTATGATGACGCTCCCTTCTAGAACAGAGAGATCCAAATACTTCACACAATGATCATCCTCCTCATTAGTTTCCATTGTCACAAATCCAAACCCTCGTAATCCTCTTGTCCATGGATCAACAACCAGGTGAACATCAATTACCTAAAATAAGCAACAAAAAAGAAAAATAACAATTAACACAAAACCTCTCAATTTAAAGATCAAGTGTGGCTCAAAACACCTGTCCTAAAGTATCTTCCGACAATTGATCAGCTGGAAGTACCAGTAATGATGTCAACCCAAGGCAGCAAACTTTCTTGTCATGTTCCCGATTGTCATGACTTGCAATGGCATAATGAAACCTCAATCTCATATTGAAGATTATAGTATTCGAGTATCTCTCCTTACCACTCTTTAGTACTCGAGTACCCCTCCTTAGACTCGAGCCTCTCCTTACCTTTTCTTTTCCACTACTCAAGTACCTCTCTTTAGTACTCAAGTACCTCTTTTTACCTTCTCTTTTGCACTACTCGAGTACCTCTCCTTAGTACTCGAGTACCTACTAATTATCTACAATTATATATCAAACAATAAAAGGAAGCTGGATATTAGTATATTAGTGAGAGAGTGAAGTGCAGGAACACATCTTTACGGCACTTCAATTTAATTAGCATGTATACCACTCTTCTTGACTTGCTGCAGCATATGGAACCATTGTTTGAAAATTTTTAATGCAACACCTAGCTTTTGCAACAAGAGTCAATGCTGGATTGTAATGAAGAGCATCTGCAATCTGCATATATGTTTAGTAAATTACCTTACTGTCTTTCCTATTAGACAAATAAATGATCTTGATGAACACGGAAAAATTTAAATACATAAAGTATGTAACACCTTACATAGGCTCATGTTCACATAATGATATTCTGCATGCTCCATGTTTTGTGCAACATACTTATGGCCACAGTAAAAACAAAAACAGAGCTTCATTCATTTATACACGCTTCACATAATCAAGCAAAGTAATACATCAAATCAATACACAGCATAAACATCACATACATACAAGTAAGTAAGTTTACTACCTTCGGGACTTTGTGTCCTCCTCTTGTACCTTGACCTTCCAACCGTTGATTCTTCTTTATCACTTTATGGCCCTAGATAAGTAATGATATTATTAGAGCCACAAAAAGGGCTACATTAGCCTTAAAGGCTTACTTTCACCATTGGAGTTCTTACCAATTACATTTGGCTATTTTCTTTCTCAAATTCGCATGGTAGTTAAAACTACCAGCATTTTGACCATACTTTGAAAAATCATAATTAATTCTATAGAACTTCAATTGAGGTGGTTTAAAGCCCTATGTGAATATATTTAAGTCTATTTCTGTGAGAAAATGCTTTTTTCTGACTACTATTATCATATTTTTCCCAGAAATTCGCCAAACCTACACCATTCCAGATTACCTTCCAGAAACAGGGCCTGACTTTGGAAAATCATATCTTCTAGTATACTTGTCCAAAAATTACAAAATATCTATCCAATTAAAGCTCTATGTCTCTATTTTAATTCTGGAAAGTTTCAGAATTTTTGGACAAGGTTTGGCTCCTCAAATACCATGATCAAACATACTGTTCCAGACAGGGTAGATTATCAACATTTACTCTTCACTTCCAAAAATTCCCAATTCATATACAAGCATCTAAAAATCATGAACACTTGCATACCTACACAAATTTACCCAAGGAATCCATTGGAAACCTCCAATTTTTAAAATTCTCATTCCTTCTTCATGCTCTGTTCTGATCAAAACATAACCTCACAAGACAACAATTCACTATTTCACAATTTATTCATTATACTAGGTTCATATTCTTCCCAAACCTCATATAGCCACATGTATATGAGCAAAGCATAATGAAACCCTAAATATACTATTTGGACAAAAATTAAGGCAGCAAGGGGGATTCCACAAAACTCAACCAAACAAGACACCACATATGTCAAAATGATGCTCTTGCTCACCTTTTACTTTTTCTTGATCTCTTTCTTTGATTCTCCATCTTTGGCTCTTACGAGAAGACTCAAAACACCTCCCCTTGAAAATGTAAAACCATAGAAATGAAGCTCTCATCAAGAGGAGCAATGTTTATGAAGAGTATTTGAGCCATATAAGTGATTTACAAGGTCAAAATCAAGATAGAAGGTCTAACCTTGTTCTTGTCTTCTCCAACTCTTCTTTTTGCTTTCCATAGATGTGTTGGCCGACTTGTTTAATGAATGGAAGAGAGAGTGTATGGTTATTCATTCATTGGCTTCTTGCAATTTGCTTGGCCAAGATTTGCCTAAGAGAGCAATAAAATCCATGTGTCACAACTTGGTGGCTTCTTGAAAAAAAGTGTGGTTAATTGACCAAGTGAGGTTAGGTTGGTTTGATTGATCTTTCTCTTTCCTCTTCTCTTCTTTTTAACCGAAATTAAGCTATTGAAAATGGAAGATAACTTTTTTACCAATTGCTTCACTTTATCTTGCCATTGGTCTATAATTTTCCAAGTTGCAATTATTGACCTTTTCTTCTTCCTTTCTTTCTTTTCCTTTTTGACTTCTTGAATGGATACTAGATGGTTTCAAATTGGAATCCATTCCTTCTCTCTCCCTTCTTGTCTTGGACGACAATCCCATTCAAAAAGGAGAAAATATGTTGACTAATACTCCCTTCTTGCTTCCTTTATGTCTTAGCCACAGTTATTGACCAAAGTGCAAGGATTTGTTGACCAAGCTCTTATTTTTTCCTTCCTTACCCTCTTTGAACTTTTTTAATAGCATGACGGAGGGAATTAATTTTCTTTTTCATCTTCATCATTACTCTTGCTTTTCAAGAGTAAATCCTAGCCATTAGTTCTTTTGTTCCAATTTTAACCTCAAGATTAAGTGGCAATTATCTCTTTTGCCCTTGATTATGACAACATTAATTTTTTATGCCATTAATTCTTTTCTTTCTCTTTATTAATTCTTTCTATACACCATTTCCTTTTTCCTTTAGATTTGAGTCAGGTTCTATGCCATCCTGTCACATCCTAAAGGAATTTGGTATTTTCTCTCAACTAATTCACACTGACATTCATACTTTATTCCAGGTGCCGTTTCTAATAGTCATTCTATTTATTGTTGCTTCTAGGACTGTCACTAAAATGACCTTGGTAGTCTACTTTATTCAGGCCTATTCTCTAGCCTCTGATCCCAAAATTTGGGATATTACAAAGTAAACAGTAAATAGTAAACCTTGCAAGATGCAAAAGTCTGCATTATTCTAACAAATTTCTAGAGGAGCTAGTCGGAAGATTTCTTGGAGACGTGTTGAACAGCAAGGGAGGCGGCGGCTGCAGGAGGAGGAGTGGCCATTGTGAAGGAGGAGGAAGGGAGGCGAACAGTGGCGGTGGATATAAAAGCAAGGGAGGAAGAAAGAGTTATGGGAAAGAGAGGATTTAGAGAGCGCGAGATTCAATTTAATTAGGTGCAATGATGAAAGGGTTATGAGAAAGAGATAAATTTCACGAAAATCTTTTAGACCGGTTACAATCAAAATAAGGTATGAAAAGTTTATCTTTTAGACCGATTATTTGAAAGATCATGTCTTAAAGGGACAAAAAAAATATTATTTTTTAATTCCACATCTTTTAGACCGAGTCTAAAATATTTTATCTTTTAGACCCGTTATTAGTAATAACCGGTCTAAACAGTTTTTAAATTTTTTATTTTTAATTATTTTTATATTTTTAGACCAGTTGTTTGAATAATCAGTCTAAATAATATCTTTTAGACTGCATATTTTAAGAACCGGTCTTAAAAGTTTTTTATAATTACAAAACTGCTATCGGTCATACTTTTTAGACCTTATCCGTAATAACCGGTGTAAATGTTGCGGTCTAAATGGACTATTTTGTACTAGCGAGGTGACCTACCTCATAAGTAAAATAACACAAATTTAAATATCAGAAAGCACACTTATTAAAAGATGTGAGAACTTTTTACTAGAAAGAGGAAAGCCATGATCTATAAGGGGCAAATCAACATAATATATGCTTGTCCGTATCTTTCTTTCTTTGTTTTTTTTTTGAGCCAGCTGTCCGTTCCCTATTCTTTAAAACTATTATTAGTGCAAATGGTATTTTAAATCTATTTGTATCAATACGAGTCATTGATTACCCTGGCCCTTATGTATCAAAAGTAAAGTCATGTTACCCTGGTTCTTCTCCATTGTCACCCTTTCCAGACTCGCAAGAGTTACAAAAAGAAAAAGCTTGCTTTCAATTCCGGGTAGCTACTTTAACATATGTTTGGATTAGCAGTCCAAACAGCTAAGCCTTGCCCTTTATAGGGTGATTTAGAAGTAGCAAAAGCGTCTTATAGATCTCTTCATTCGGTAAATAAGTTTGATCTCTCTCTCATCGACCACCGCTTGACACACAGGTAACTTCTGGTCTCATCATCTCTCCTGCTCTCATCTTTCATTATGTTTGATTTGATGCATCATTTCTTGAGTCTTAGATATATCCCGCTGCAGTCTTAATTTCAATGAATGGATTTTTCCCCCCTTAATTAGTTTATTCCTTCTGAAAAAGGAGAAGATATACAACCAATTATTATGAAAATTGATAGAGGAATCGGTGATTTCTATATGTCAAGAGTATTCTTTTTTAACTCACGCCTCTTATCTGCGGGCATAAATTAAATTCTAACAGTCGCTGTGGCTGGTGACAGATAATCGACCCTCCCGATTGGCCAGCGTCTTTCCCTCTGTGGCTGGCTGGTTGGCTGCAGAACTCTCTCTAATGAGAACAAGGAAA
Organism: Albizia julibrissin; assembly: GCA_037074505.1. Taxonomy (NCBI): domain Eukaryota; kingdom Viridiplantae; phylum Streptophyta; class Magnoliopsida; order Fabales; family Fabaceae; genus Albizia; species Albizia julibrissin. The sequence continues at coordinate 14,053,799 of CM073481.1, read as the reverse complement.
ACCATAACGAGGACAAGGAAAGCCGATCAAGATGAAATAGAGACAGAAATAGCCGAGTAAGGCTAATACATACATATATATGACATAACCTCTATGAATTTTGGATGTGGTAGCAAATAACCTCCCTCAATTTAAATTCTGGGGTTTAAAACTAAGACACTCAAGGTTCATATTTTGACTATTAACTCTCCTACTGCTAAAATTATCATTAAATTTACCATTACCGTTGATGATATCTCGTCATTTTTTTAATGAGTTAATATAATATTTAGTTTTTATAGTTTATTTTTATTTTAGTTTGGTTTTATATAATTTTTATTCCTGCTGAAAAGGGAGAAGATATACAACCAATTATTATGAAAATTGATAGAGGAATCGGTGATTTCTATATGTCAAGAGTATGCTTTTTTAACTCACGCCTCTCATCTGCGGGCATAAATTAAATTCAAACAGTCGATGTGGCTCTTGACAGATAATCGACCATTCGGATTGGCCAGCGTCTTTCCCTCAGTGGCTGGCTAGTGGCAGAACTCTCTCCGATCAGGACAAGGAAAGCCAATCAAGATGAAATAACGACAGAAATATTCAAGTAAGGCTAATACATACATACGTACTTAAAAAAAAAAAAAAAAAAAAAAAAAATATATATATATATATATTATGCGCGCGCGTGTCATAACCTCCCTGAACTTTGAATGTGTTAGCAAATAACCTCCCTCAATTTAAATTCTAGAGTTTAAAATTAAGACACTGAGGTTTCACATTTTGACAATTAACTCTCCTATCGCTAAAATTGTCATTAAATTTAACCATTGATGCTATCTCGCCATCATTTTAGTGGTTTAATATAATATTTGGTTCTTATATAATTCTTATAATTTACTCTCATTTTAATTTCGTTCTTTGTAATTTTAAATCATAGGTTTTGGTACCTCAATTTTTACTCTATTTATAATCTTTTACTCTATTTATAATGTTAGCCCCTATAATTTAATAAGAATTTAGATTTAGAATTAGCGGTGTTAAGTTTATTGAGGTATCACTAGTCCTGGTTATTTTGCTGATTTGGCATATGACTGGACATGTGATTTTATTTATTTATTTATTTTGGAAAAAAAGCCATAATCTTCTTCTTCACATAGACCTTCTGATTTCCAACCCCCACCCCCACACTTTCTTCCTCCTCCTCCTTCAACTTTCCCAAGAAAAATATTCCTCCTTGATCCCACAAAAATTAAAACATATTAGCTGTATGCCGTTGCTGAAACATACTGTAACATAGAACACCTAACTACTTTTGAACAACAACACCACCTTATCTCTGTAAGTGGCTTTTCCAAAAGAAGCAAGTCTAGTTAAGTAAACTAATAAATAAGCTTCCTATCTAGTCTAGTTAACAATTTGAAGTCGGATTGGATTTTGTATTTTTCTCCTATTATTAATTTTGAATGATGTCATTTTAAGTTTTAAAAAAATAGCTGTCAGTCAAATTTATGTTTTAATAATTATGTCGTGTTGGCTTTTGTGTACTTTATATATAATCTTTTTTTACTTATGAATTATTATCAATTTTTTTTATATATGATTTTTTTTATATTTTAACTATATTATATCATTTTGATAACCATTGGGTTAACTCTGATTCAATCACAGTTAAACCACTAGTCCTTAAAATATTGTTTCTACTGCATCAATCACTGATCATCTGATCCAATTTCCAGACTACTTCATCCGTTGGCTTGCCGCTGTCGCGGAAGCAAAGGTGGTGCTTTTATTTTTCCCCAGAATAAATAATTAAATATCTAAACCTAAAAATTAATGTTGTTACTATTCTTTTAATTTTTATTTGAAAAAATATTTTTAAGAAAAAATTTTCCGAGATCCAAATTTAGAAGTGTAGTATTCTTATCCAAATTTAGAAGTGTAGTATTCTTATACACTTATAAATTTGTGCTGTTTAAATATAGGAAAGTAACTGGTGAATGTTTTTCCTATTTCCAGGTTCTTTTTGTTCCCTCTTTTTCCTCAAGTATATCGTTGGACTTGTAAATTTACGTTATTTTAATATAAACACTGATGGTTTGACCAATAGAATTATGGGAAAATTGTTAGTAAATACCAAATAGTGAAATTAATTGCTATTTGCCACCAACAAGCAAGTGGTACTGAAGTGTCATTAATTTTGGACCTACAAAGACAAAAGTTCCCTTAACAACACAATTGGTTTTTTTAAAAAAATCAAACGAACACAAAAGGCGGGGGAGCAGAAAAAATTTTCGATCTTAGTTGTCGTTCTCACTTCACCATTGAAGCTTCTGAAATCTGTCACCATCGTCACCGATTCCGGCCAGACATTACTACCTTTCCTCTTTAGATTCTCTCAATGGACAAAGATTTTTATTAATTTCTTCAATAACCTTCCTAATCGCCGAGCTCTGACTCATGAAGATGCTGCAATAATCATCGTTGAGGCTTCCTATGCATCTAGAACTCCTTGGAATCATCAGAATCGCAGCGTCAACGGAGAAGGTACGATATTCTTGAAACTTAGGGTAATATTGCCCGTTCAATTTCATGCTATTAGAGACTGTATTAGCCAAAACTGAAATTGTTATTTCATGGTTGCCTTGTGATATTAAAAAGGGGTTTAGTGTGGCAATTAATTCCTTGTAAAACTATATCATATACTGAAACCCATGCTTATAATGAGTTTATAAATCTGAATTTTAACCATATTTGTACATAGGCTTTCTTTAGAACAAAGAGCCTTGCTTCATAATCTTTTTCCTTCTATTCCTTCTAAATCCTTTGTATCAAATAGCCCTAAGAGTATGCGTGTGTGGTCTTCTTAAGTGCTCACATGTTATAAATGTAGAAGCACATGGAGGGGTCTCCTTGCAGCTGTTTCTGCTATTTTGAGTTAGAATCAATGAGCCATCTTCTGTAACTGATTCTATTTTCTGTCATAACATTGGGATGATAGTGTAGCCAAAATCACTTGATGATGATTTTATAACATGATCGTATCAGGTATCCTTGAGAGTAATTTGTTTTGGCATGCAAGTTTAGGTAAGATATCAATAATAGCAAAAGCCTTATCCCATTAAGTAGTGACATGAATTCCATGAAGCTACTATGTTCTGTTTGAGACCAATTCTTCCTATAAGCCACTTAGTGAGATTTTTTGCATTGCTAATATATTTTGATAATTGTGTTAGGCGACTTATTGACAAATAAATGTAGCAAGTTTGAAATGTGTGGAATTCTTTTTTTGTGAGAATACAAGTACTGGCTTTGATTGCAAAAGAATGTATGACTTGGAAAATTGTTTAGAGTAGCGAATCACTGTTTTGTTCCATGTTGATGTCCTGTTTCCTTTAGAAGACAACAACAAAATATCCAAAATGCAAGACCTATGATTTTTCATTCTCCCTTCTATTTTGTTTCTCATGTAATCTGAAAAGTGGGTGGGAATAGCTTCTCTATCATTGAAAAGGCAAGACATAGTTTGAATGTTTTATGAAAACTATATGTCTTGAGTATAAATTTATCCTGGAGACAAAAACATGGATTGGACGGTTTTGTAATTCTTCATAACCTTCCCAGTAATCTTAAGGTTGTCTTAATTCATTGTTTATTAGAGCTAAAGCACATAGTAATAGTGATAATTCTTCATAACCTTCCCAGTAATCCTAAGGTTGTCTTAATTCATTGTTTATTAGAGCTAAAGCATATAGTATTAGTGATAAAGAATATACAAACTCTATTATGTTTCTATGTTCATGGCTTATTTTTTACTGCCTTTTATGTCTACATTAAGTTTGGGAATACTTTATCTATGTCTCCTTTGAAGATCCCTATTATTCTGTCAAGCCATATGAAGGTTTGGCACCACTGTCAAGTGTGAAGCTTCCATATCCGCTGCCAAATTGGGTCCCTATCATTCTATCATATTATAGGAGAAAATACCACACATTCCATGCAGTTTTTTTCCATTTATCCTTAATAAATATGTGCAGTTTTGATTGCTTAACAGTATCAATTTATTTTTGTTGTTCTTATACTAGTGAGTTTAAAACCAGTCATGATGTAGGACCCTAATTCATGTGTCTTTAATGTCTTTAATTCCCGTAGTAGTGAATTTTCAACTTCATGTGTTTTGATTTGCCATTTTCACTTTAACAATCTGTACAGAATCATGGTGAAAAAAATAGGAGGGAAAGGAAGGAATGTAGGGAAAGGTGGGAAGCCAAGCTTGAATGGAGCCACTTTATTTAAGCAAGAGTATTGGTATGATGAAATGAGGAAAGGCAAACACAAGACAATTCAAGACGCAGACAAGGAAGTAAGGGAGGCATGGAATAAACTGTCAATAGCGGAAAAGAGTAAGTATGCCCAAAAGGCTAAGGAGGATAGAGATCGTATGGGATATGTCTCCTCAATCAAAGAAGGTGAGGTGCGAACCCGATCATCACTAAAATAATTTGTGCAATTTTCACACTTTGTCCGAAGTGATGCAAGGTTGAGGGCTAAGGCTAAGAACTTTGGGTTTGAGAAATTATTAGATGTCACATGTACATAGATACCTCATGCTCCATGTGGACAATTGGTTAAAGCGATTGACCCGGCAACTTCTTCAATATGTATCAGGAACCTTAGGAGGCAAATAGTTGAAAAGGATGTACATGATTTACTTGGCTTGCCTAATGGAGGGAGTGAGATCATAGAGAAAACTAATACAACAAGTGAGCAATTTGTCAAGTTAAAGGTAAAACTTGGAAGAAAAAGGTTCTCAGATCATAAAGGAAATGATAATTTCAGGGCAAGAAGAAGACATGTTTGAGGCATTGATGGTTTTGTACACATTAGGGACATTATTGTCTCCTCCTAAAAATGGAGGTGTTAGCGACCAATTGCCAAAAATCATTTCTACTAATAACACAAGTTTAGGTTGTTATGATTGGTGTAAGTTTGTTCTCAATGACTTGATGACGGAGGTTACAGAGTACAATAATGCAGGGGTGAGAAGTAAATGTATTGGAGGTTGCATTTATTTTGTGATGGTAGGTATTATAATATGTTTACTTTGTTTTATTTGGATATTTATTATGTAGTGGTAAAATGATTGATTTTGTTACAGATAGTGTTTTTCCAAATGTTTCCGTTGCTTCCTGAAGAGCAACCATTGCCTAAACATGCCGTTAATTTTTGGACTGATGCAAAAGTCAAGGAACTTGTAAAACGGGAGTACGAGAGTGATCAAGGAATCCTATTAAGATATGTGCCCCCAATCCCGGATGACATAGGATCCAACTCAAATCCTAAGTGTGACGCACGTAAACATGACACTGACTACACACTTCAACTTCCAAAAGTGACGATATTTAAAGAAGAGGTAGTAATTTCTGAATTTAGTACCATATTTGGTGGTTTTATAGTATACTTGCTTATATATCTCATTGTTGCAGATGACTAGACAAATGTATTGTACAATTATAGGAAAGGTTGCTCAAACTGTTGCATCTGAGTTGTTAAATATGGTAAAAAAATTTGAGCAACATATTAAAAGGGATACGCACAAAAAAGGGAATATTGTTGGTGATGACAAAAAAAGTGACACCCATATGGAAGCTCAAGATGTTGGTCAACAAAGAGGGGACACTGAGGACAAAAGGCAAGGGACTGAAGAACATGCAAGTTGTAGCCAAACTCAAGATCATGTTGATGGCCATGAAGGTACCGATATAGGATTGGAAGATAGGGTGCTAACAAGCCATGTGCAACTTGAAGTTAATGATGAAAGCCTCAATGATAGAGTGCCTTTGAGAAGGTCTCAAAGGATAATTAGACCTGCTATACATTCACCATTTTTGTCAGAAATAAGGAAGGCAGGAAGGCCTACTGAAAAAGAGTGATTGTATGACTACTGCACTTATAGGAAAAACCCCCTGGTTGGTCAACATATCTATATAGAAATTAGAAACTTCTTCCTACGAAAAAGCAAATTGTATTGCCTTAACCGAAGGGGATGGATAAGTGAATGTGTAAGTTGTAATATCTTTTTATGTAATTAATGTATTTGTATTTAACTGAAATCAATATTAACTCTACAACCAATGTCTAATAAAATGGCATTGCAGGTCGTCTCACTTATTGCAAATGTTTTGGTCGATGATCAAAAAGAGAGTACTGGGGGATGTGTGACACGTCATATATTCCAGTTTATTTTCATGGTAAAAATGTGTTATTTGTTAGTTTCTATGTTATTTGGTAGACGGTTAACAAGCAACAATAAAATTGCTTGTGCTTTTTTCACTAGGACCGCATGTTAGGAGATCTTAATAATTGGAACATCGACAATCATGCAAAATTCATTGAACCTGACAAAGTGAGATATAATATCTCAAATTGTGACTATGTGTTTGCACCTGTGGTGTGGGTTCAACATTGGTGTTGTTATGTGTTTGTGAAAAAAAATCGACTCTATATTTACTTGATTCATTGTTGCCTAACTACAATTCTCCAGGGGGTGCTAATGCACTACTTGTTAAGTGGGAGAAAGGACATAAAGTGGTATTGAAACTTGCATCTTTATAAAGCGTGCAATTGGTTTATTGTCATACATAAACATACTGACTTTCAACTTTGCATTTTATCAGAGCAAACATTTATGTGATTTACTCGCATACCTTAATCATGATCTCTATGGACACAAGCCTGAATTTAGTTTTAGATTTGGTCTTGTTGAACAGCAAAGCAATGGGTAAGTTAGTTCAATTGTTGGACACTCATGTATACATGGATGTATCCATCGTGTGTTAATGTTCTGCAATTTTATTCGTTTGTAGATGGGACTATGGGATGTATGTCATATCTTGGTTGCAGATGTGGGAAAATATTAGAAAGCCTTAGTGGAATGGTTTCACAATGCCTAATATGAGTTCATTTTTTACATTAATTGTTATAATATGATTGGATTTGACTGGAAATTTTTGTGTTTAGGAAGACATAGATCAAAAGAGGGTGGATGTGGTATGGTGGCTAGTGACTCATCCAAAGAACAAACAACGGGAAGCGATAATTCGTAACATTGAAGTTTAGAGACCTAACAAGAAGAAAACAAAGTAGTTTTTTCCCATTTTTTTGTGTATCCACACCAGTTGGCTGAAAAAGATTTTTTGACATGTACATAATAATGTTCAATGATGTGCAACAAAGTAGCTATATATGTATGACTTTGTTAAACAAGAATGTATATATGCAATTAATGCGTTTTAAATTAGATATTTCAAATGTTGATGAAGTCTTTCTATACGTGCAAATAATCCTCTGTATGTTCAAAAAGTATTACATACATACGTGCAAACAATCCTCTCTATGTGTATAGGATGTTCCTTGTGTGTCAAGCATCTTCAATATATGTGCCTCTTGGCTATCGATCATCCGTTGTGTGTAATGGATCATTCGTTGTGTGTAATGGATCATCCGTTATGTCCAATGATCTTCTAATTGTGTTCCTAATAATCATCCATCAATGCATTATGGATAATTTTTTGCTTTCATATACTCTTTTCCGTGTGCAACAAACCACCCTTGTTGTGCAATGAATCTTCCACGGTGTGCAAACTATCTTCCACATGTGCAATGCTCTTCCCTGTTATGGAAAGGACCTCTCCATGTGCAACTGACCACCTATGATGTGCAATGCATCTTCCACGGTGTGCAAACTAGCTTCCACATGTGCAATATATCTTCTATAGTGTGGTAAGCCTTTTATTTAAGGGTCTTCCGTTGTGTTCATAAACTCTTCCTCGTGTGTAAAATACCACCTATGGTGTGCAAGACATCTTCCACAGTGTGCAAACTAGCTTCCACATATGCAATATATCTTCCATGGTGTGGTAAGCCTTTTATCTTAGGGTCTGCCGTTGCGTTCATAAACTCTTCATCGTGTGCAAAATACCACCCATGGTGTGCAATGCATCTTCCACGGTGTGCAAACTATCTTCCACATGTGCAATGTTCTTCCTTGCTGTGGAAAAGACCTTTCCATATGCAACTGATCACCCATGATGTGCAATGCATTTTCCATGGTGTGCAAACTCCGTCCACATGTGCAATAGATCTTCCCTGGTGTGGATAGGACCTTCTATCACCCTCTTCCACGTGCGCAATAGCCACCCATGGTGTGCAATACATCTTCCACGGTGTGCAAACTACCTTCCACATGTGTAATGTATCTTCCCTTGTATTGAAAGGACATTCTATCACCCTCTTCTATGTGTGTAACAGCCACCCACGATGTGCAAACTACCTTCCACATGTGCAATGTATCTTCCCTGGTGTTGAAAAGACCTTCTATCACCCTCTTCTACATGTGCAACAGTTACCCATGGTGTGCAATATATCTTCCACGGTGTGCAAACTACCTTCCACATGTGCAATGTATCTTCCCTGGTGTTGAAAGGACCTTTTATCACCCTCTTCTACATGTATAACAGCCACCCACGGTGTGCAATATATCTTCCACGATGTGCAAACTACCTTCCACATGTGCAATGTATCTTCCCTAATGTGGAAAGGACCTACTATATCAGGGTATGTCGTTGATTTTATTCAATTGACCCTATGTGCAATAGACCACCCATGATGTGCAATACATCTTCCATGGTGTGCAATACATGTTCCATGTGTGCGTTGCCTCTTCCCTTGTGTTCATAAATTATTCCCTATACAATAGACCTTCCAGCAATGTCATAATGTATTCGTTGTGTGCAAACAATGTTCAATGATGTGCAAGGGATCTTCACTGATGTTCAAATTATGTCTCACATGTGCAAATGCTCGATCCCTAGTGAATGATTGACCACTTGTATATGTTGCAATACGAACATACATGACCATTATAATGCAAAATATGCTAACAACATATGGTCATAATATAAATGAGTTCACATTATCTCATATGTACTAGTTCTTTTACAAAGAGTGAGCACAACATATGATGCTACTATATATATACAAGTTTGACATTTATAATTACACCACAAAATACAGCAGATAGTACCCAATTACAACAAAAAATAAACAAATTGGGTGAGCATTAACAAAATGCATAAACCACTGCATTGAGCCCTTAATTCAAAAATACATGACGGGCTAAAAAGCAATGTAAACATTAAGTCAATCAAAATGTAATTAACTCACGAATAATGCAAAAGCATTGGTATACTTGAAGAACGTTAGGTCAATATGGATTTGGGTTCCTACACCTTCTTCGAGTATGCCCTTCCTACCCACACTTTGAACATGTATACACTTTCTTGTTTTGGAATTGAGACTCCCTTCTACTTATTTGTGGTCTCCCGAGCCGACGGCTTGTTGTTGGGGGCAGAAGAATATCTTGTTCTCATAATCATTGAATCGTAACTCATTTAACTTTGGCATGTCATGTGTATTCATTGGAGTCATTATTGTATTATATATATTTTCTTGAGTAGTACTTAAGTAACATTCTTCCACATATTGGTAAACATTCCCATTCACTACTTTGATGCATGCACATGCATGTGAGCATGATATACCAGACATTTCCCAAGCCTTGCAAGCACATTCTCTCAATGCAAGATTTACACGTACACAAACTTCTCCTATCTGTACTTCAAAGGTGTGTGCAGAATATTGCAATACCACCATCCTTGCTGCATACAACACATTCTGCTTCAACTTTGCTTCTACATTAGGTCCAACTCCATTTTTCCATTCTATAATTGGATTCTTCATGGAAAATAATTTTTTTGCTAGCTTTTGTCTATGCTCATTTATCAATGTGAACACATGGTGTTTCCTCTCTTTCACAAGCCATGCATTATAAGACTCAGCCAAATTAGTGGTTATATTATCCCACCTTCTGAATGAGAATTGTGATAATGCCCAACGATCAATGTCACCATGCTCTTCCAACCATGTTAACAATTCACGGTTAAAACATCCCATGTTGGCTACAGCTCTTTCAAAGTCACAGGAACTCTAGCATATGCAATCTCATCCAGCATCTTTAAAGTATCCTCCTTCTTCATTAGTGTATTTCTTCTGTAGGATTTATGCACCTTTAAGTACTCTGAACTAAAGTTCTCTTTTACATGCCTATAGCAATAGGCATGCCTTTCCCTCCCGAAGACATATCGAACAACATGTATTATTGCATTATCCATATCTGATACAATTACTACCTCAACAGAGTTTAAAATATGTTTCACATTTTTCATAAACCATGTTCAATCATCATTGGTCTCACCACCTATAATGGCATAAGCAAGAGGGTATAGTTAATTATCAGCATAAAGTGCTGAAGCAGACAACATGGTCCCACAGTACGGTCTACTGAGGTGAGTTCCATCACAATATATAACTGGTCTACATCCTCCCAAGAATCCTTCCACACAACATCCATATGCGATAAATAACCTAGTGTACATATGGTCAGCACACGCTTCCCATTTTGCCACTGTCCTCGGGTCTACTTCCATTAGTCTTCTACAATACCAAGGAACCAACATGTATGATTGCTCTGGTGCTCCCTGTATCTCTCCCAATGCTTTCTCTTTACCTTTCCACACTTGATCATATGACATTGATAAACCATATTCCCTATAAACCTCACGCCTTATCTCGTGAGATGATTTTTCTAAACAACCCCTCAATCCATCTTTTATTATAGAAGCTGTCAAGGTGGAGGTCAATTTGCAATGTATGACCAAATCATCCTGTGCTGAGTGATTATGCTTTTCCGCAAACGTCCGCACACGTAAGAAGCTACACTGTTCCTCTACTTGATATGCAGTAATTTTTCATGGGCATCCCTCCACCTTACACTTCACTATTATCTTACTTGCACAATTGGTCACATATTTGTATGCAAATTTGTGTGCCAAACTATACTTGTACAGTGCCTCTTTCAACTCAATAGCATTTGTAAACCTTTTTGGAGGACTTGAAAGTAATTCCTTCCACTTCTCAACACCATGCTCAAGGATAGGTGTAAGTGAACTTTGAATTACGTATGGATGATCTTTTGATATCCTACTTGATGATGATCCAACATTACATAACCCATTTGATCCTTCCATAGTCTCCAACCTACTTCAAAATTCATTGTCATTTTTCATGAAATAATCGTTGATTGTTCTTCATCTATCAACTTACTAACATCTTCAACTATATACAAATGTGCATATTTGTCATTAAATTGTACTAGTTGTTGCACTGCTTCATCATCCTCTATGTCTACAATAGTGTTTTCATCTAGTGTTGACAATGTGCACCTTAATTGCAATGCTTTAACTTTAATACCAATACATGAACATATTGTTCTTCTAAACTTATTGAGCGACATTCCTTCTCTTACCATTCTTCCATTTTCTCTCTAACCCACATTTTGAGTCCTCCCTTGATCAGTCACAATCTTTCTACCTATATGGAAGAAGCAATATATTTCCTTTTGTACTTTACTCATCACATTAAATATAGACCTGTAAAAATATTACTTTAATGTTAACTGAACTGAATTTTACAATATGTTTGACCTATAATAAACTACTCAATAAATAATTATAGTTTCACCTGTAATAAACTAATAGGTGAGCATTTCTTGTAAGTGGGTGCTGGTTTTTCCAAGTGCTTTTGACTATTTATGATGAAAATAATCCACCTTTTCACATTTGATTCATTTGAATTTTGCCTATAATGATGTGATTTGGTTCAAAGTAGGATCTTTTTATTTTTAGAGATGTCAAACTTGGATAGCTCAATAACTAGTCTTAATCTCTGCAATTTAGGATCTGTCATCATCAATTTGAATAAGTAAAACCCTCAATGCTCAAGCAATGTACAAATTTACAGCTAAGCGTGTTTTTCCATTCATTTGATGAATAAATGTATATATTACAATTATAGTTTATGAAAAAAAAATTTCCACAACATTCCACACTGCAAAGACACAATACATAATGTCTTTGAACTCATTTTCATCAAAACCAACAAGCTATATTACCCAAACAAAGAAAATAAAATGAAACATTCTCACATGCGAATCTCCATTGCAACATTATTACTTCCAACAATAATGATAAAGCAATAATGATACAGCAATTACACAATGTAGACTATTAATGCAATTTTACACGCAACATACCACTTGTGGTCATCTTTGCGTAGTAGACATACAAAAATGATTCACAATGCAAACTATTAACATACCTAAACCAAACAAGAATGCAAAACAAGAGGCAGCCATTAATTATGACAACAACCTAGCCATTAAAAAGTATCTACCTTTTAAGCATTGAAAAAATCGATTCCATTAGAAACCCTGAGTTTAAAGCATATCTAACCTTCTCCAGCAACACTGCAATTCCCATGAATCTATAGTGAAAGGGCAGTACTGTATTACCTCAGGTGTGATCAGGGATTTCAGAAGGCAAAAGGACAAGGAGAAGCTTGCTAAGAATGAAAATGAAACACTACGTTGCTGAGAATCTCTGGTTCCTCTGTTTTGTTTTTGTTTCTATTTTAAAAGCAAGTGTGTTGTCCAACTAAGGGCACTTTTTTCTTTGTAGGTCCAAAATTAATGACAATTAAGTACCACTTGCTTGTTGGTGGCATATAGCAATTAATTTCACTATTTAGTATTTACTAGCAATTTTCCCTAGAATTATTCCACAAATAATGAATTTGTGGTTATTGAAGATAAATAACTTTTGAGTTTGATTTAGGTGATGACTTTCCTTTTTTAAAATTATATTTTGTATTAAAGTATTTATAATATCAATTAATTAATTATAATGAATGTATTTAACATATTAAATAACTTATAGTTCTAAATTGTAAACTTATTTAATAAATAGGTTAAATTTTAAAAAATATACTATTTACATTGACAAAACTATAAATTTAATCATTTAACATTACACAAGAACTAATTTCGCTTTCTTAATTTTCAAGAGTGATTTTTTTTATACATCTAACTTAAGAATAGTTTGTTTCATTAATTAAAAAATTTTTGTCATTAAAATTTTAAATATTAAAATTATATTTTTAAGAATTGACATGTCATATTTAATTTTAAAAATAGTAGTGTTGAAAAAAAAATTGAAATGATACTTCATAAACATTTTATAATTTTAATTTTCATGTCACTAATTAATTACTATTTAAAATATTTTATTTTTCTGTATTGTTCTTGAAATTAAATTGCAATTATACTTTCTATTTTTTTATGCTCAACATCCATTCATTAAGAAAAATCATTTAATAGGGCCTGATATGATGTGTTCTTGAGCTTCAGAGGTGAAAACACTCGAGCATCTTTCATTTCTCATCTCTATAGTCTCTTTAACTAATGTTGGAATTATTGTTTTCAAAGATGATGCCAACCTTACTAGGGGGAATAGTACCTCAAAGGAATTGCTCCTTGGAATTAAAAGCTCTACAATGTCAATCATTATTTCTTCAAAGATTATGCTGGTTCTATATGGTGTCTCAACGAGCTCTCAAAAATCATGGAGCTTCACAAAGCACAGGGTCAAGTAGTTTTACCTGTGTTCTATGGGGTGGATGCATCCAAAGTTCGTAATCAAAACTCTAGTTTTGGAAAAGCATTTCGATATCTTTTAAAAAGAAGTTCACCCACAAAAGATCAAGTTTCGAAGTAGATGACAGATCTCATTGAAGCCGGGGGCATTGCACGGTTTGTTGTGCTCAATTCCAAGTAATTTTTAAACATTTTGTTTTTTTATTTCCTTTCAATTTTTCTAAGCCTAAACAGACACATACATTATATTCTTGCTGCAATGTGCACTATTAGTAACGTAATTTTTTTTGGAGCAAATCACTCGCAATATTGTATATGAGAAGATTTTATGTCTAACAAATAACACCAATACGTTATCAAAGAATGTGTTATATTGATATTTATATATAATCAATGGGCTAGGGTGGAGTTCTGATAGGTAACTGAAAGTTTTAAAGTCAAATATTAAGTTTATATTAGTTAGCTAAAAATTTGTTTTACTTTTTAAGTACACTAATTTGACGAGCACAAACAATTTTATGTTTTACTTTAAATTAATAGCTTCAATAGGTACTCATGCTTGTCGTATCGGTGCTCATATTCTTTTATATTATTTTCTTATAATTTAGGAATGAAAGTGAGGATATCAAGAATATCGTTGAGCATGTTTGTAAAATATTGGATAAGAAAGACTTGTTTGTTGCTAATCATCCTGTTGGATTGGACTCTCGTTTGCAAAATTTGATTAAAATATCAGAAAATCATTTAATAAATGATGTTCTTCTACTAGGGATATGGGGGATGGGGGTACTAGTAAAACAACCATTGCCAAAACTATTTATAATGAAATCGGTCAAACATTTGAGAGCAGAAGTTTTCTCTCAAACATTAGAGAAGTTTGGGGACAAGATAATGGTCCAGTTAACTTACAACAACAACTTCATTCTGAAATCTGTAAAACAAAAATCATGGTAATACGTAGTATTGATTGAGGAAAAAACATATTAAAGGATTCTCTTTGCTATAAGAGAGCACTTATTGTACTTGATGATGTGAATGGGAATGGGCAACTAAATGCTTTATGTGGAAGTCGTGAATGGTTTGGTCCAGGAAGCAGAATAATCATCACTACTAGAGATAAACATGTGCTCAGGCTCCTTAAAGTGGATCATATATATAATATAAAGAATATGGGCGAAAGTGAATCTATTGAGCTTTTTAGTTGGTATGCATTTAAGCAACCAAGACCCAAAAAGGGATTCATTGACCTTTCTAGAAATAGTGTTGCGTATAATGGAGGACTACCACTAGCCCTTGAAATCCTAGGCTCCTATTTACTTGATAGGGAAGAAAAAGAGTGGAAAAGTGCACTGGAAAAACTAAAAAGAATCCCCAATGATGAGATACAAAAGAAGCTAAAAATAAGCTTTGATGGTTTAGGTGATGATGTGGTGAAAGAAATCCTCCTTGATATATCTTGCTTCTTTATTAGGATGGATAGGAGTGATGTCACACATGTATTGGATGGTAGTAAACTTTTTTCCCGACATTGGAATAAGTGTTCTTTTAGAGCGCTGCCTTGTCACTATTGATGAGAAGAACAAGCTTGGTATGCATGATTTGCTGCGTGATATGGGGAGGGAGATAATCCGAGAACAGTCACCAAAAGAGCTTGCAAAGCGTAGTAAGTTATGGTTTCATGAAGATGCACATGATGTATTATCAACACATATTGTAAGGACTTTCCTACCCTATATTTATTTATCATTCCTTCTAAAAAATTAAATGGCATGGGAAGCCAACTGAACGTGAATGAATTGGGCAAATAGGTATATTTGTAGTTAATTTTATTTTACTCCTGAGTAGAAATCAAGTATTTTTAAAACTCAATTGTTTTAGTTTGCTCTAGGTAATTTCTAGTGACATAGTTTACATTTTTCCATTTAGTAATTGAATACGAAAGGTACAAACTTTTAGTTTTAGATGCTATTTGTTTGCAGGGTACAGAATTGGTCGAGGAAGTTTGTTTCTCTACCAAAGCATTTAAGCAGATGAAGGCACTCAGATTGCTCTGCCTTTGTAATGTGAAACTTGATGGAGACTATAAATACATTAGCAGAGGTCTTAGATGGCTTTGCTTGTCAAACCCCTTAACATTTCGATATTCACAGAGTGACAAGCATAAAGTTCCACAAGGCATACAGAAACAGCGGAAATAATACTAATATTAAGTACAAGTTTACATTACAGGAGAATCCCCGTAGGGTTTGAAAATATACACAAAGGTACAAAGCGTTCATAAGCAGCAAAAAGTGTAAGCATAAATAACTATTGCAACAACAGAGAGCTCTGGGTCCCTAATCACCAGGAGCCACCGTCTTGCCTTTCGAGCCACTTGCTTCAGCTGTAAGGTTTTGTATTTTGGAAAAAGAATGAGATTCAAGGGAATCTCAGTAGTAACATGCTTACAAACATATATAATGTGAAAATGGATATGCAATGTCATGTCATGTAAGATGATCAAATGATATGTGTACACTTGCCCAAGGTCAAACTACATGTTTGCCCTTGGTCGACTTAGCACCCCTGTTGGGTCCCTGACCACAACTTGGCAAATTGGTGTGTCTAGGACACTAGCTCATGTTACAGAGAATGACTTTAAACATATAAATAATCACATAAGATATGCAAGAAGAAGTTACTACCTGAATCTTTTCCAAACTCGTACGTTTGTCCTACTTTTGGATTTTGGCTCGGGCTATATCCAATTTCTATCATTATTAAAGTTATAAGTAATTGGTTATTACTTGTAGCATTATCGCCTTTAAATGGTATGTTACTAGTTATTTAATGCAGTTACAACAGGTTCTGCACAATACAATTCTGTACAATGCAATTTCATTGTTTTCCAAAAACTGACAACTTGGTCAGCCAAATTTGGAAATTCATAATTAATTCTAAAAAAATTAAATCTGACTGATTCTAAAGCCAAAATGAAGATATTTAAATTTAATTTTGAGGAAAAATAGTTAGGTTTTCTCACTATAACCATATAATTCCCAGTAATTCATCAAGCATCACTGATCCAGATAGCATTCCAGAAAACAAGGCATAACTTCAAAAATTCATGTCTCCCAATATACTTGTCCAAAAATTACAAAATAGATATCAAATTAAAGATATATATCTATAATTTAATTATGGAAAGTTTCAGAAGTTTTGGACAAGGTTTGGTTAATGAAAAACCATGCACTTTGCCACTGCTCCAGACAGGGCAGAACCAACATATGTACATACAAACTTCAAGAATTTCCAAATTGGCATACAACCATCCAAAAATCATGAACACTTGAATACCTACGCAATTTTTCCTTCTAAAGCCAATGGAATTATCAAAATTACCAAATTCCTACTCCATCTTCACGTCACCCACAGAACAGAAAGTTAGGGTTTTGAGGAGCAACTTGTTGTTTCTTTGTTTTCTCTTGCTTAATCACTTTCTTTCTACTTCTAATCACATGATTAGCTATTTAAACACTAAATGAGCATATTTAGAGGGAATTTGGACAGAATTTCTCCATGATTATGCTTCAGCCCATAATTGAAAAACAAGAGAAAACATAGCAAATACCACCAACAACAACACCAACAACTTGATACAAGACAAGAGGATTAAGTTTTGGTGATTACCTCTTGATTTCTTGTGATTTATCTCTCCAAAATGTCTCAGCCCTCTCTCTCTAAACCTCTGATTAACGTTTCTAATCATGGTATTTAAAGAGGAGAAGAGATTAGTAGAGATTCCTACATGATTTGGAAGCAAAATCTTCAAGTATTTATGGTTCTTACCTTGATTTTTGGATAACCGTAGCTCTTCTCTTGCTTCTTGCTCTTGCACGTTCAGCCTTCTTTCTTTTTCTGTTTTGATCAATTGCACAGGAATGATGGATGAAGAAGATGGAGAATTGATGATTAAATGAATCATCAAATGGCTTTTCTTGTGGCAATTCCTCATTGGTCAAGAGCTTGACTTTTATCTCATTCAATCTTGGCCATCCATCTCATCTATCTTCCCTCCATTATCTCTACCGAAATTAGATAAGAATTGAGAGATAAATATTGATCTTGGATTATCCCATAATACCATCTCACAAGTCATTGACTAAATTCTTAAGCTTTTTTCTTTTTGACTTCTTTTTCAAGCCTTGATTTTCCTTTGGTAATAATATTCCAAAATGGACTTAATAATTACCAAGTAGCCATTTTTCACTTTTTAATTTTCATTTAACTAGAATTATTGGGAATATTAGGAAAAAATAATTATTTCCCACTTTATGGAAAAATTACCGCTTTGCCCCTACATTTTATGATTTACCGAAATAAATCATTTCTTGCTCATTCCTTTGGTTTAGCCTAATTTTTGACACTTGAAGGAAGCCATTATTTGTGTCATTTTATACTCAAATTTTGGTTACAATATTAGGCCTTTAAGTGGACATTAGTTGCTCCTTTGTGTCCTTGCTTGGCCGCGTTATGTGTAACTGACAATTGAAATTTTCCGTAAATTGTTGCACACCACAATTCACCATTTGTTCCATTACATGTATTCATTACATAGGAGGAATATTGATGATTAGAAATGGGGTGTTACATTGCTGGCATGGCTTTCCTTTGAAATACATCCCTGCCAACTTTTATCAGAAAAGTTTAGTTGCTATTGAGTTAGAGTATAGTAGCCTCGTACAAGTTTGGAGGGAGCCACAATGAGGCATGCTATAGTACTTGGGAAAATGCTTTCAAATGATGAAAAACATGTCATAGTAGATAACTTGAGGGCAATATACCAAGAAAAGCGGAGGCATTGACGTCAAAATATATGTCATGCCCAACAATGGATTAGCTGCATTTATCAGAAAGACCTAAAATATGGTTACAGTTACTAAATAATCGGGTGTAGAGAAGGATCTTGGCTTCTTGGATTCTCCAATATCGTACCTTTGAAGACATTATAGAGAATGCATTTACAGTGACAAAACGGAAATCTTTTGTGTGCCTTATATTAATGTGAACGCCTTCATCAGATTCTTCCAGAAGCAAAACATCATCATCAGTTGAACCAATCATACAACAGTAGATCCTATACAGTGGAGTTTGGGATAAGGAAAAATTATATAAATTTCACTGCCGATAATCTTAGACAACTAAAAAACAAAGGATTCTTCCTTATTCTTTAAATCCTTCAGGGCAAAAAGAAATTAATAAACTGAGCAACTTACCCCCCGGTAGGGTCTCTTCAAAACCCATCCCTAACCACCTGATTTCCCACTGAATGCCGCTGAAAACGGTGCATTAGGGTCGATTTACATTCGGATCCACCAAATAATGATTGGCGAACGAACCGAAGGTGATGCGAAGGTAGTTGAAAGCGCCACTGGCGACAGGCATGTCAACGACAAACTCAATGCCTCTCTCTTCTCTCTCTCTCTCTCTCTGAAGAGTTGACGGAGGGCACCCTCAAAAGAATATTGAAGGCGGGAGGTAGGGCGAAGGCAGGTTTGAATTTCAAACTGAGGCAGCAATGCATGTACAGCTAAAGAATTCCTGATCTCGAGGCATTGGTGAGAAAAGAAGAGAAGAAATCACAGCCGTTAAATGCTTATGAACAGTAACTTTGGTGGAAGAGTATTATAAGATATATAGATTCTTATCTCCATATTAATCAACAAATTACATCAGTAGGGAGTGTTGGAAACACATGAAATTCAAGGTAAGAGCAAAAGGTGTGGAAAATGAGAGATTTGATTGGAGAGAGAAGTGGTGGTGGGTCAGGGAATGGACTGAGAAAATGGGGTGAAATAGAGAAAGTGGATTGGGTTGAAGGAAAGAGGAAAAATACAATATGGAATGGTTCAAAGAGAGAAAGTTCAAAGAGAGAAGATTTTAAAGAATTAAAATAATATCGATAATGCTAATTTAGATTTAGAAGTTAAGATGAAACAAAAACAAACAACTAATAAGACGCGTCTCAAGAGTTAAAAATAACTCTTTACTCTGTCATCTTTGCATACACCATGCATCTGAGTACTAACTATCTAATGGTTTTTTTGCAAGCGAAGGGTTGTATCTAGATGATGCTTCTGTAGAGTGGTAGCTGGATTCTACATTTGAATGTTATCTGAAGATTTTCCACCTATTTGCTTGACTAATAGATCTATTTTTGGTGCATAGGTTTGCAGTTGATCAAGTAGTTGATCAGCAGTTGGTGCAGAAATTATAGAATGGCGAGTCGCTTGGGGTATGAATCCTGTTTCCACAGCACGATTAAAAAAATACAACAAATCATCATAAAAACCATCAACATTTAACAATCCTAATGGCTTTTTGTGAAAGTTTAGTTTAGCCCAATATGCAATGCTAGAAATCCCATCCAACATTTCCAAACCACCGGGTAGAGCGATAAAATCTTCAGCATGGTAGAACATACGTCACATTCGTTCAGACAAGCTTGAAACCTGTAACTCTTGCCCTATGAAAAAGATGTGATCTTCTAACTCTTTCACCCTTACACTCAAACCCTTGCTCCCGTTAATGGATGCAGAAATAGCCATAATTCCCCTTAGGCCCTGGATACCTCCCCCCATATAAAGTTGATCTTCCTAGTAGCTAATGCATTTCGAAGTTCTTTTGCTGCAAGTACAAACTCTCTATCCTTTCCGAAATCAGTTTCACAAAAAATGCCAATAGATTTAAATCTACATTTTAAGGTGATAGCCTTTCCCTCTTTTTTTCGCTAAGACATTTTTTCTCTCAGACATCTTGTGTTTAGAAGTGGAAGAGTACATATTTATACTACTTAAACAAAGCAAATGCAAAGAGTCTACAACATAAACGGGATTTTATTATAATTGTATTTTTATAAAAATAACGATATATTTATTTACTTGGCTAAAGATGACTGAGGCACGAAGAGGAAGAACGCTAATTTCTAGGGAAGAAGCAAATAACTTTTGACGTGTAAAAGTTTATAATATTAATTAGGAAAAACTTTTTGACACTTGGAGTACATAGGATTGATTTCCTTACTCACGTTAACAATATAAAATGATTTATGATAAATAAAAATAATGCTAAATAGTATAGCCATTTATAATCACAATGTTTTAGGTGAGTTGGGCACGTGAAAGACAGCTTTTGTAATATCCCAAAATGTACTCAAGGGCTATATGTATAAATGGATAGTGAAATTAATGAAAGAATTATCCCAATAAATTGTATGAAGGTTTTAGTCTCGATTAGCTATAAGTGAATTACCTAATTTTCGCCTAAAATCGAGTATGACCAAATTTAATGATTTGGAAGATGCAATCCTAGGATAATTCAAGAGGCAAATTAATATTCCCTATTCCTCCATAATCTCATTCAAGACAAGGGTGGGGGGAAAGATATATATATATACTTGTTGGTCAAGATGGATTCAACAAGAAAATTCATTGGCCAATCACAAGAAGTCAAAAGGTCAACAAGCTTAAGGCTTTGAACAATGAATTCAAGAAGCAACATTTTGGATATTTCAAGGTGATATTATCCATTCCTTTGGCTTGTCATTTTGGTAGAAAGGGTGAGAGGAAAAGGAAAAAAGATTTATATTTTATGATATTCTATAAAGCACAATTTTGGACCAATAGGAATTAAACACTTGGAAAGCAAACTCTAATATCTTATTAGATCATTAGCACTTCTCATTCAATCCTCATTTTCGGTCAAAAAGAATGGAAGAGGAAGAAATGAAAAATCTTAACTCAAGTAACCAAACCACTTTGGGTTAATTAACCATATAACTTTATAAGACTCCACATGAAGTTGACACATGGCATAGTTCTTTTCTCCTCTTGGTGATTTACGGCCAAGTGATTTGGGAGCTGAGGATAAGCTAATTAAACACTTCAAAAACTCTCTCTCCAAGCTCTCATGGTCGGTCAAGAAGCTTAAGGAAAGAGAAAGAGGAAGACAACTTCAAGGTAAGAGCTTCTAGCTCCATTTTCACCTTCCAAACCACCTCCATGGCTCTTGAGGCCATCATAAAAGTTGTTCTCCTCTCTAAGAGTTGCATTTCTATGGTTTTAGTTTCTTAAGAAAAGGTGTTTTATGCTATCTACAAAATACCAAAACTGAAGAACTCAAGAACAAGCCTTAGAAAGTGAAAGAGGTGAGTATAAGCTTCATTTTGAACTATGGATTGTGTTGGTTGATTGAGGATTTTTCCATGTGAAATCTGCCCTGTTTTTGGTCAAGTTATGATTTTGAAGATTCATGGTATTTTGATTGTGTTCATGGTGTTTTATGATGTTTAGAAGGCTTATAAAACTAGTATGAGACTTAAATTGCAAGTTGGGTAATTGTTGGCTTATTTGTCAAATTTTTGCCCTGTGCATGACGTGGTGAAAGAATTGGAATTTGATAATTTTTATGTTTCCATTGGCTTTAGAAGGCAAAATTGTGTAGGTATACTAGTGTTCATGAATTTTGGATGTTCCTATATCAATTTGGAAATTTTGGAAGTGTGCATGAACATGTTGTGTAATCTGCCTAGTGTAACAGTAGATGTTGTGTGTGATAATTCAAGGGGTAAATCTTGTCTGAAAATTCTGAAACTTTCCAGTCTGAAATTAGAGACATATACCTTTAATTTGATAGGTCATAAGGATTAATTGGATGTGTATGCTGGGAATTCCACATTTTTGAAGCTTGGTCATGTAAAACTGGAAAATTTGGAACAATGTACAATAACTGGAAATTCTGGATTTCTGTGCATCCAATTGGCTAAGTGAAGTATTTTTCCATGAAACTAGACTTAATAAGGGTCACATAGGCTTTAAAACCACCCTAATTGGACATTTTTTTCAAAACGATATGAATTTTTAAAGTTAGTGGACCAAATCTGCCAGCATTTGTGCCTATGCGAAAATTGTAAAATGTAATGCCATATTGTAATTTCTTTGTACACCAAGGGTAGAAATTAGTCCCTTGTGATAATTTGACCATTTTAACTCATTGGCTGACTTGGTAAAATTACCATAATAAACCTAATGATAACCAACATTAAAGAGTAATTTATAAATGTATTGGGCTAAGTAATAACCCGTCCATTCATGAATTCCCACATATAGAATTCGATATCTGTCCGGGACGACCGAGGAAGTGGTAACACACCTCTGAACATTGGAAATGTTAAGGTAGTAACTTCTCCCTCATATTCTATATATCCTGCTTCATGCATATTATTTCCATTATACATACTTGAACTGTGAACATGAATCGGACCGAATTGCCCTTTAAGCATTCAAATGAGAAGGGCTTTGGCCCAATAGAATACCCAGTGTTGTGAGACAGGACGGTACGTCCTTGAATAGAATTATTTATTGAATGAACATATCTCTGAATGTTGAATGAATATTGAACTGTCTGGTATGTGGTGGTTGTTATGGCATGTTTCTTCTTATGCATTTTATATGAGTGTTATTTGTTACTACTGGGATTTTTTTGAATCTCACCATTTTCCAATAACTAACTTGTAGCACGGGCAAGTAGTTCTCATGGGAAGAAGATAGCCACGGACGGGTAGAAGTGAAGACTTAGAATTTATTTTCTGTTGGTTATCTAACTTTTGGAATTGTATATAAAACTGAATGGTATTTTGTAAAATTAGTACTCATGGTGGAAAAGTACACCAACTGTAAACCTGGAAGGTTGTATGTAACCGATGTAAATTATCTACAACCAAGCGACAGTACCAAGTGAACCCTTTAGTAGCAAACTTATTCTGATTATTCGCTAAGAACTTCAGTAAGTACTCTGATATTAAGAAAATGGAAATAGACCCAAATGAATTAAACTAATTTGAAAAATGAAAATAAGACCACAACTAAAATGTTTTGAAATACCTTTCGAAAACCCACTTAACTATAGGATTAACCCTGTAGTGAAGTTGGGATCCCAAATTGATTAAGAACTACTTTTGGTCTCTCATGTGGCATCAAGTCATGTTTTCAACTGTTTTGTACGGTTCAAAAGTAGGGTGTTACAGCTTTCATACCCATCACAATGTTGACTAAAATCATTATGTCTATACTATTTACTCTAAAACCATATAATTTATGTTAAGGATGAGAATGGACAAAAATGAAAATGAGAAAATCCGACCATATTTATTAATGCCGACAATTAGGTTGATGATTTCTAAAATGGAGAAGAAAAATAAAGAATATTTTTTCCCTTCAGGAAGAAAAAAGATTGATCACCGTTAGATTGCCCTATAATATATCTTTCCCTTTTTGTTTTTTCATTCAACATGTGACTCTTCCCTTCTTATTTTCAACCATACGTGGATCCCAAAGTTCTTCTTTCTTTTTCTTTATTACCATCATTATTTCTCATCCCAAAACAAAAACACCCCTCTGATTATTTGGCAATAGATGTCCAGTACTTAGCTAAAAGCTTGGTAGTATTACCGGTTCCACATTCTGTATGTGTTCCTTTGTTAAGCGAAGATTTGGCTGGTGTTTCTTGATGTCATTGCTAGCTATGAAATAAAAGCAAAGGAGGATAGATAGGACGAAATAGCTCTTGGGGCAAAATTCAACAGGCTTTGTTTATTGTTCAAAGTAGAAGATGAAGGCATGGGGATTTTTTCATTTTCATTTTTTTCCACTCCCATCTTTGCCCAGCCAGTTACTTTTTCTATTAAGCCAGTCATAGTTGTATAGGGAAACGTAAAAGCATTACTTGCTTAAGTCTACATTATGCAACCCTTGTCCAGTTGTCCCTATCCATTCTACAACTTTTTAAATTTTAAAACTTTGGAAAGCAAAATGCATGTCACAATAAATAAGAAGATTAATATATTGCCACAGGAAGTAAAAAAAAAAACCACGCGCTCTTCTAATATTTGCAACCAGAAGTCAAAAAAGTACTCTTGCAATCTTGAATATGAAGACTCTTCTACATTGTTGCAGATTGTCAATCTTGAAAATCACGTACTTCATCATCATATTGTCCCAAGACTTATATATTTATTTTTCTTCTATGTTGAATTTTGTATCTTTAACTAATAATGCAATCTTGTTGTCAGAAGTGAATGATTTGATGATGTGGGTAGATGATAAATTATCACTGCACTGCGTTAGACTTATTGATTGCATCGGAGGGAAGTTTGAAAATTTTCTACCCTGTGAGACTTAATGATTTGCTAATATGGTCAGATTATAGATAGGGACATGGCTAACGTGGCCTGTTGTTTTTATTTTGTGCTTTTGTTTTCTTAGCCTCCACTTAAAATTTTTGTTTTGACTTCAGTATCCAACTTTTCTTTATAATTCTAATATCTATATTATATCTTACATGTTAATAAGGGATCATCTCTTGAACAAAAAGTCTTTGAAGCTTCATCCAACATCATCATAAAGGATGTTGCTCATTTTCTATTGTCTTAATCATATTCATATGTCTCTGTTTAAATACCAAGAAAAATTAGGTTCTACTTTATTTACTTCTTCAAAGTTTTGTAGGTTATTCTTCTACCTTTAACTTTGTATTGAAAAAGTTACGTTGGAAATCTATTTATCCTTAAAAAAGTTGATAATATTTTAATAAAAGTCTCTTCAACTAATAATGACTTAAGAAATTGTTTTCATAGGCATATTTTGAATTGTATATTTATAATTTACCAGGGAAATCCATTCATTGATAATGTACACGTAAAAAAAATCAAAGATAGCATTTTGGAGCCAAAAGCAAATGCTAATATTCAAAATGGTAAAGGACATGATTGCAATTCGTGATAAAGGATAAATGTTAATGATGATGATATTGACTTTGTTCCAAATATTTGATCAAGAATGTATATTTGATTACACCAACTCTGTCCTCTTCAACATTGATTAAACATAAAGCCAGAAGTTTAAATTTTTTTAGGTAAAATAAAAATAAATTTTATAACTATTGACATAAATTAGTTAATAGCTTATTTTTATAATTTGGTTTGATTCGATGATATTGTATTATTTATGATAAATCATTTATATGGTGTTTTCAAACTTAAATCAAGGGATAATATTACTGTTGATCTTTATTGGTGGATCAAATTTTAGTTTTAGTTTTTATAGTTTAAAATTGTTAATTTTGATACCTACAATTTTAATAGGATTTTATTTGAGTTTAAGTATAGGAATTAAATTATAACTTCTTTTGTTTTTGTTTTTGTCAATCTTTCAATTTATTCCCACCCAAACTATGACTTTCTTTCCACCTTAAAATGACTTTTTTCTTGTCTTCACATGAAATTTTGCAGTATGTAGCTTTTCTTTATCCCTTCTTTTAATTTGTTAATGGGATTTAAGTGCAATTTTCCATAAATAATTTGAGTTGTGTAAAGAAACCAAATGCGGCGGGTAGTGTGGTCATGAAAATGGAGGTGTGGGGGTTGTTAGGAGAGGCATAAGATTCCATGAGAATATGATACTCTTCTCTTTATGATCTTCTCCTCATTGTAGCCTTCAATTTCTTTTGACTTTTCATTGTTCTATCACTTTATCATTTAACCAACATTTTTCACCTCCATTATTATAATAATGAACACGTCCCCCAAATATTATTGCTAATAAAATTTTACTTCTTACATATGTAATTGCCTTTAATCCACTATTCCATATTCAAACAAATAACACTCTGGAACTAATAATGCATCTCATGAGTTAAGAATAACTCTTTACTCTGACATCTTTGTACACCTCATACATCTAATTCTTTATCCTTAAAATCATGAGTAATTTTAAGTTAACCTATGATATAATTAAATAATTTATTTATCTTTTTTAATCTCCTTTTAAAAATATACAATAGGACAATATGATCTCTCATCGTGTCAAAGTAGAAATGCAAGGGGTGGGAACAAAAGCAACAACTGGAGGAAGAAATCTGAACACCCAATACGTGGTAGACCCTACAACATGTGAGCTTCCTTATTCATGTAGTCATAAAGAAATTAAAATTTAATGGCTTTTCCAGTCAAAAGTATGAACAATAATTTTTAATATGCGTGATGTATATTTGGGTTGGAAGCTTCTTTATTAAATTAGACATCCACAATTATAAAAAAAATTAGAAATATATATAAAAAAACTATGGCTTGAAAATAGAGTGCTTTGAAAAGTCAATTATGAGAATACTAAATGAACGTGTAAAAGTTTCCACATGTTGATAGAACATTTGTCTCCTATGAAAATGACACACCTCGACAATTATTAAATAAAGATAGATAACAATAGATCCCTTGAATGAGTCATAACACTGGAAAGTAACCATTAAAACAATTTTTTTGCTATAGGAATATATGCTAATTTTTGTACACTCTTGTTTTGTATTTTTTTTTATATCCAAAAAATTTGATATAAGAATATATGTTAATTTTTGTACACGCTAATTAAGTAGGGAATAGAAAAAAGTATCATGTCTTCTTAAGTTGATAATTTACTAATTAGTAATGAAAGTTATTTATGCAATTTTGGAATATTTTTAAGAAATTTTATTATTATAATATCAAATTAATTTGGTGGTGGGTAATTATTAGAAGTAATAAGAGTTATCTCTTAAATTGTTTTGTGCACGAATCACATAATTGCTTTTGACCAATACAAATAGGCACATGATTATATCTATTGTTTTTTGCCTAAAAAATACATATAGGGACCATCAAAAGAGGTGAATGAGATTGAAAAAATCCTAATTCATTTAAAAAATGCTTAACGTATTTAATTATATTTTTTCTTTTCTACTCCACAAGAAAGTAAACAACTTTTATTTTTAACTTTATGACTACACCAACGTTAAAATGTCATTTTCACAAGATTTTGCTTTTGTTTAATTTCAATGCAATGCGTGTATGTATATTGTAGGGTCCATTCATCAACATCAATCTTTCAATTTCTTCACATCTAAACTATGATTGCAATTTTCATTACAAAATTACTATTTTCTTGTCTCCACGTGAAAGTTTGTAGTATGTAGCTTTGCTCTTTCCCTTCTTTTAATGTGTTTTCTTAGCCTCTCTTATATTTGTCAAGTTAATAATATAATTATAATAGAGAGATAAGTAGAATTTGATAGTAATTTTGGTGATAAAAAGAAAAGAGAAATATGATTAAAATATATTTTTAAGAAAATATTAATTATTATTAAATATTAATGATTTATTAAAAAATAATAATAAACTAATATTATTAAAATAATAATAAAGAAATAGTCAAAAGTGGTGCCTAATGAAAAGGGGAGGGGGCACCTCCCTTTTTCTTTAATAATACACATTTCAAAAGAAATGGATAATTTTATATAAATTATCAATATTAATTAGTTTTTTTTCAATATTACAGTTACCACTTGTTAAAATTTGATTCAATTTTCTTTTGATTCCTTATAATAATGCATGTGATATTTAATACTATAAAATTAAAAAATAACTTTTGGGGTGGCTGAAGACTATGCTCTTAACGTGTATCAACTTAAGAAGATATAATCCTGATTATTAGTATTATTCTATTAAAATTTATAACGCACATCCAACATAAAATGAACTACATCGTTTTTATTTATAGTATTTTTTTTCATTACTAATAGATTTTTTAAAATGTACATCTATGAATCAGTCTCTATAATTTAAATAATATTTAATTAGCTTTTGGAAGAAATCACATATTATTATTGCTAATAAAATTTTACTTCTTACATACGTAATTTCCTTTAATCCACTATTCCACATTCAAACAAATAACACTACGTAGCTAACAATGCGTCTCAAGAGTTAAAAATAACTCTTTACTCTGCCATATTTATACACACCATGCATCTAATTTTTTATTAACTAACACTAACGAAGAAGGTTACAATAGAAGAGTGCTATCTCTACTCTCCTTCGGACCACTGAATAAATATTGCACACCTATTTGCTTGGCTAATAGATCTGATTTGGGTTGACAGATTTGCAGTTGATCAATCAGCTGACCAGCTTCATTTGCTTCCTGTCCAGCTTTCTCATAAACTCGCAAACAGGGTCTTTTAATGTCAAATTCCCAGGATAGCGGCGCTCTTTTTGTTTGGTAAATAAGTTCATTAAATCAAGAAGAGCATGAACTTCACCACTAGGATGCTTCTCAAGAGTCAAAATTATATCATCTAATGACTTTTTACTCAGTCAATCCTTTATGAATTGAATCTTATCTTCTCGGTTTATAGAAACCATACATTTGCTTCGACAATAGCCATCATATGTCCACCTTACACATTTATGGCAGACCTTCATTTTTTTTGCTCTTCTCTTCTTCGAGTAAGAACTTCTGCCCATTCCTGACATAGGTTTAATAAATGAGTCATGAATCTCACCCATTAAACGGACCTTACCTTCAATGATCTAGTGTACATCCTCAGGTAGGCCCAAACGCGTGAATGTCTTCATCCTTTCAAGTCGATAGCTATATATCTTCCTGAGCACATCTTTGGAAAGAGTTGGGAACATTTTTTTGAGCTTTTGAAGAGATTCTTCCATTAAGGTTTCTGAAAATTAAAGTTTCACAATAGATTATATGGGAGAATGGATATGATAAGGAGAATATGCCGAAGGTGATGATCAGATGGTAATGATAGACAAAGGTAAAATAAGAAGAGAGAAACAAAATATGATATGGAAGAATGGAGATGATAAGGAGAATATGCTAAACGTGGTGATCATATGGTAATGATAGATGCAAGTAAAAGAAGAAGAGAGAGAGAGCGAGATATAGAGAGAGAGAATGGGATGTGTTTGAGGGGATGTTTTTGGGTTGGTATGGTAGAATTAGGTATGTCTTTATAGTTTTAAATATAAGTCTTATGGCTTATGAGGAAAGGCTTATGAATAGTAACAAAACGGCTTAACAACAGTGCTTAGGGGAAGAGTTATTATATTGATATTGATTTTCATGCATGAAGCGGATGCATGGGGCTTTCCAAAAAGTCCTTAATCAGGTCAATTGGATGTATATATCATAAGTTATGAATTTTTAAATTTGAGATACAGTTTAAGTACAGACATGGACTTGAGATACACTTTATGTCCGAAAAATAGAGCTAGATTAGGAAACAAAATAACTGTATAGACATGGACTTGATCAAGCTAGGATGATATTTTCCTCAAGTAAAGGACTTCAAGAGCTCTCAATAGAATTTTAGAACATCCTCAAACAAAGTTATTAGAATTAGTTATGAATTCTTAAAATTGGATAAACAATTTGGAAATACCAAATGAATAGTAATCTAAAAATAAATATGCATATTTTAATTTACGGGCTTCTATTTGCAATTTTCCTGAACCACATCGCTTCTAAATGCTAAAAGTGCTGAAATGATGGATGTGACAGTGGACATTGTGTCGACAATGGTTGCGGGAGTTAGTGATGGTGTCTGAGAGGTTAAGGGGATGCCATTGAGGAGTGTGGATGTTGATTGGCAAAATAGTTATGCGAGTCATTTTCTGGGAGGAACTTCCACCATTTTTTTTATGCAGTTGGATTCTTCAGTCTCAATTTCAACTCTACTTCCATTTTCACTTATCCGATCTCAATTCCATACTATCAAACCGGGCAAAGAGATGAGCAGAAAATAATTATCAAAGAAAAATTTGGCATTCATCTTTATCAATGTTACTATACTTTAAGTTAAAAGTAAGTGAATTGTTATCTTTTCACTTACAATTTAATTTTATTTTGATCCAAGGGTTGCAGTAAAGTCAAAAATCTTTTGAGGTTGACTGAAATCAATTCTCTTTCATAGGACTGAATGAAATCTTCCATTTAATCCTTTTTAAATTTCTTATTAAAATATTAAATTATAAAAATAAAAATAATTAATTAAATACAAGTTGCTAAATTTTGACATAAATAGTTCAATACTATAGTAAAGAAAATAAAAATAATATTTTGTATGAAACTGAATTTGAATAATTCAAATATTGATCTTACATATGATTAGAAAATGAAGAGGAGGGAAGAGGATGGGATGGGAAGGGAAGGGAAGGGGAGAGTCTTCAACCCCTTTTTTCTAACTCAAATATTTCGTGTAAATATGAAAAATACTCCTCTTATTCTTACTAGAGGATCTAAATAGAGAATTGATGTTGGTCTAAGACCTATTTTACATGCTTATCTTTGTTTCCTCAAATTAACCATATTTATATTCCCTCAACAATAATCTACTAAGAGAGGAAGTGAGAGAATTAAAGATAAATAGGGTGTTTGATGACCTCCCATAGTTAACAGATTTTAGATATATTTTGATATATTTGAGAAGTAATTAATAGTAAATTAAAAATATTTTCTTGAGATTTTAAGAGATATCAATTTGGGGAGAAATACTTGCGTACTTCAAAACAACTACATTTGAACTTTATCCAATAAAAATATAACAACTTAGAAATCTTAGTTGGTTGATGACCTATCTAGAAAAATTCAAATTTTATTTCCTTTTTAAGGGGGAAAACATCTTAATTTGAAAAAAAAAACTAAAACAAAATTATCAAACAATATTTTTCTTAAAAAAAAGTTACAATTTGAATTTTTTCAAATGAGTCATCAGTCAATTAGATCTAAATTGTTATGTTTTCGTTGGAGATTGGACAGAGTTTAGATAATGTGATACTCATTGAATATGTAAGTATTTCTCTGATTTGGGTGCATCATTTAGGGGATTTCAACTTAAAATATAAGTTTTTAAATTTAGGAAAAAAGTAATAATATATAATAAGAATAATAATGGAAAATTTTCTCAAATGAAAAAGAAAAGAAAAACAGATTTGGTTTTGTTTTATTAATATTATTATAATATTTCCTTTTATTGTCATTGCTAAAGGCAGCAATGTTTTGAATCAAGATGTGCAATACCCCATTTTTTTAGTAATATTCCTTATATATATATTTATGATATTTATTGGAATAAAATAGTGAATTGTGGTGTGCAAAAGTTTATAAAAATATTCCAATCGCTGGTTACATATAATTCGGCCAAGTCAAGACACAAAGAGGCAATTAATGTCCACTTAAAAGCCTAATATTGTAACAAAAATTTGATCATAAAATGATACAAATAATGGCCTCATACAAGTGTCAAAAGTTAGGCCAAACCAAATGAAATGAGTAAGAAATGATTTATTTTGATAAATCATAAAACGTAAGGGTAAAATGGTAATTTTTTCATAAAACAAGAAACAAATATTTTTTCCCTAATATTCCCAATACTTTCAGTCAAATGGGAATTAAAAAGAGGAAAATGGAAACTAGGTAATTAGTAAGCTTATTTTGAAGTATTATTACCAACAGAATATCAAAAGAGTTGAAAAGTCAAAAATCAAAGAGTGTGAAAAATGGTCATTTTATACCAATTATAATGATAATTGAAGAAGCCCATTTGGTTATTTGGAGGGCTCATATTCGTCACTTTTTTGCAAGAGGAAAGAGAAGTGTGATGTTAAATTAATAAGGGATGAAGAAATAGGAAAGGGAAAAGATGATGACATTGGTAAAGTGGCATATGATAAATTATATTAAAATATTATATCCTAAAAGAGGTGGAAAGTGAGATAATTTGATAGCTTCTTGTCCTTTCCATCAAAACTCATTCGGTCAAGAGGAATTGGAAAGAGAAAGAGGGGGGAAAAAGATAATGACAAGGATTTGGCATGTGCTCGTTCCAAATAAAAAAACAATAAAGTGTGAGAGGGGATAAAGATGATATTTGAGAAGACTCTCTCTTTCACTAAAAGACCCATTTTCGGTGCAAGCTTGGGAAATAGAGAGAGAGTTGGACGAAAAGAGCAAGATCATAGACAACCCAAGAGATTAAGGCAAAATTATAAGGTAAGTGATGAAATCCTAGTACTTTTGCCTTCCAAATCATGTAGAAACTTATTTTAACCTCTTCCCCTCCTTAAAAACCATGATTAGAAAGTTTAATCAAGGGTGTAGAGAGAGATAATAGAGACGTTGAGGAGAGAGAAGCAACAAGAATCAAAAAGTAAACTTCAAAACTTATTTATCTTGGCTTGGTTGTTGTTGTTGTTGATGTTGTTGGTGGATTTTCTCTTGTTTTCAAATATTGGGCTGAAGCAAAATCTAAGGGAAATGCTGCCCAAATTTCCTCTAAATATGTCCATTTAGTGTTTAAATGGTGAATCATGTGATTAGAAGTAGAAAGAAAGTGATTAAGTAAGAAAAAGCAAGAAACCATCATGTTTCTCCTAAGAACCCTAATTTTTGACATGTTCGTGGCGTGATGAAGTAAGAATTTGGGAATTTTGATGATCCCATTGGTTTTAGAAGGCAAAATTCTATAGGTATGCTAGTGATCATAATTTTTGGATGCTTGTATATGAAGTTGAAATTTTTGAAAGTTGTGAAGTAGATGCTGTGTAATTCATTTTCTGGAGGCAGTATGGTTATGTTGTGTTTTTGAATGTCTAAATGATTTCTAAATGCTATTAAAATTTTTAATCTAAAAGTAGACTTATCAAACTTTAATTTCATAGGTCATAATAGGCAATTGGATTTGTATGTTGGAAATTCTATATTTTTAAAGTTTGGTCATGAAAAATTGGAAAATTCTAGAGTAGTGTCCAGTAAAAGGGGAATTATGTACTTATCTGAGTGTATTTAGCTTATGGCTATATTATTTCCTAAAATTAGATTTAAAGAGGGTCATGTAGCACTTGGAAGCACCTCATTTGGATTTTTCTAGATTCAGTTATGATTTTTGGAAGTTGGGTCAAGAAACAGGGCATTCCTGGCCACGGCTAGTGGATTGATTGGCCATGGGCCAAAAGTTTCTAATCTATTTTTGGCCGTGGCCAGGAATTTTTGGCTCTTGTCAAAATCCAAATTTTTCATAATTTCATATTTTTCAAAAGGTGTTAATTGATATGGTGTTTCCCAACCCCATAGGCCTTTGTTAAGACTTCTAAGGGCTACATAAGTTACTCAAATAACAACCAACAAGCTAAACTAAGAATAATTTAGTTTACATTATACTAAAAGAATTGGATTGAGTAATGACTCATTTTATGTAATTCTAATTATAGGACCTAACAGTTATCCGAAGCTTAAGACTTGCTCGAGCTCAGACAAACAGGTGGAAACTGCTCAAGGGAAGTAGCTAGGTAGTAACTTATCTTTCATATGTTTATAATATACATTGTATGTTGTGTGAAATCTTCATGAATTTTCTGGCACATTTTGATTATGCAGGGTGGTCACCCGGGCCTTTCTATGCTAGTGGACACTCAGGTCAATATAATATTCATTTATGTACGAGTGGGTGCCCAGGGCCTATTTGCGTGGGTATCCCTTGAGGCCTTATAATATACCTAGCGCTAAAGTGATATATGAACTGCATATGATGCACTGAATGTTGTTATGATGATTCTATTGTATGATGACCGTATGTCATGCTTTATGATGTTATATTTGTATGATTGACATTATGTTTCTACTGAGATTCTTTTGAATCTCACTTGTTTTTCATAAAACCATCTATAGTACAGGGAGATAGCTCAAGGGGCAAGAAAAAAGTAAATGTGGACGGCTAAAAGCTGGGAATGCGAAAGACTTTAGTTTTGTTGGTTGTTTGTTTTAATGTACTTTAGACATTTTGGATTTGTAAATAGCATGTAACTCTGACAGTGCTACGATAGTGAAACTGGTAACGCCGGTAGGCTAATTAAAGGGCAATTTCGTTTTAGGATGTAAATTTATCTTTAACCCCTCTTCTTTTCATTTTATCTCTAGCTAAATTACACTAACAAATCATAATTAAGGTATGGAACATGAGAACTAAGCAAAGAATCACTTGAAAACTCTGATAAAATGAAAAGAGCTGATGAGACTTAGTGAGATAGCGAATGTTTGTGAAATTGTTTGAGAAAAAATTTACTACCCTAAAAAAATCATTTCCAATCCTAGGTTTAAATTCTGATATGGGTTTAGAATTTGCGAACGCTTTCTAAAGTTACTTAATCCGGGACCTGATCCTGGTTTCATGAATGATTTCACTATTTTTTTGCACTCATATGAGACTATTGGACATAAGGTGTCATAAGATGAAATTGGGGAAAGATGGAAAAAAAAAGAAAGAAAGTCGCAATTGATTAGAGAGAATAAAAGAAGGCCACTCCGTTTTGGAAATAAAAGGAGAATGACAAGGTTTCTTTAGCCACCAAATTAGAAACAAAGTGATGCCTAATGTCTAAAAAGAATCAGCCACGAATTATATAAAGAGAAGCAGAGAGCGGCAATTGGAGGCACTGCACCTATGTCATCTTCATTCAGATCTTGAACCAAGGAAAGGAGCTATTGGAGTTGGCTTCCTCTTGCTGTTTGGACTAGAGAATCACGATAGCTTGAGGAATCAGAATAATCTCAGCTTCTGCTATCTTCTTCGATTGGAGCAACCAAGGAGAGCGTTCGTTAGTGATCAGAGAGGAAGAATACTAAGTAAACATAGAGTTCATCCTTAATTTGATTATCTTTTATTCTTCTTTTCCATTATGGCTGTTGGTGCTGATTTGATATTCATTGTTGTTGTAATGGATTTGATTAAAGGCATGTGTAGCTAAATTTTTCTTTATAACCTAAAGGAGGTACGAACATGTCTGAGACTTAGAGATTATTCCCACTAAATTAATTTTGCTTAAAGCTATTTCAGTTTGTTTAATCTTACTTTTATTGGTTATTGCTTAGTGTTTGGCCATCATTGTGTATGTTTAGAGGATCTAGGATTAAACTTGATAAAGAGAATATTAAATTGACCATGAGATTAAATAATGTGATGTTAAATTTTAATCTAATTTGCATCTAGGATAGACATACTTGGAAACTCTATGTAATCAAATTAGAATGATTTCAATCTAAATTGCAATTTAATTGTGTGAGACATTACATAGTTAAGCAAGGTAGGCTTGTAGATGGACCGACAGGCATTGTAGATATTAAGACTCTAAATTAGCTTATTAAATTAAGTTTAAATTAATTTATTGGAGAAAAAATTTAAAAAGCAAACAAAGAATTGGTAACTCTAGGTTGTCCTATTGAAAATTGTTCTTTGTGAAAAGTTTTTGTTATTACTAGCTTTTAGTTTAATTTCTCTTCACTCATTTAAATCAATTTTTGATATGTTCAACTTAAATGAAACAAGGAAAATGTAATCACTAATCACCGATTTGATTGAGTCCCTATGGGGATTACCTTGATTGACTATTATATTATTTTTATGGCACGCACACTTGTGGTACTTAGTCAAATTTTAGAAGTATCCGTGTTATAAAGAAAACATATCATATTAACTGAGTTAACTAACTTCCTTAATTTATTTAAATTAGTTAATTAAATCTTACATTACAGATTAGTAGAGTACTCATTCATGAAATATCATGTGCTATATGGGTATTTAAAAATTCACTTTAAAGTTCATTTAATCAACACAAATTATGTACTTAAACCCTATATATTCTTGTGGTCCAACAAGCACCATTAACTCAATTTAATCAAAATAAGGTGCTAAAAACCCAAGATATATATAACACAGAAAACCACAGATGGACTCATAATAAAAGTTATTTGTTAGAGAAGTTTGGTTGATTAGTTAGAAATTCTTACAACTAATTAGGAATACCTAGTCGAAAAAATCAAATATCCCCAATAAAAGTAAAGCTTCAATGCATTTCACAAATCAAATAAAGGTTATGCAGCATACTGATGCTGTTAAATTTAATTTGCTTCTATGAACATAGATAGATATATGTGCTTTGAATATGATTCAGATAAGAACTTGCTTTGTTTTTTTAATAATTAATATCCCCAATAGCACCGTAGTACGTCCCATTTATAATAGCATAAAGACCAGACAAGCAAGGCAAGTAGTATTACATTAGTAAGAGAAATGATTATAGTATTGCTGCTTTAAATGGGTGTGTGCGTGTCTGTGAACTTGGTTAATACTAAATACAGAGTATTCTTTTAAGAAAACAAGTCGTCGGTAAACTATTCTTTAAGCTGATTATTAACTTTAGAGATTAAAAACCTTGATTAGTGCAAATGGTATTTTAAAACATTTTTTCATCGTCACGGGTCATTGATATTCGCCTTGCCCTTGTTATTCTCCATTGACTCAAGTTTCAAACTTGCAAGAGACTTGTAAAAAGAAAAGGCTTACTTTTCTGGAGGAGGTGAGGTTTAGAAGCAGTAAAAGCCTCATATAAAATCATCTTCTTCTTCTTGCTAAT
Source organism: Albizia julibrissin (assembly GCA_037074505.1). Lineage (NCBI taxonomy): Eukaryota > Viridiplantae > Streptophyta > Magnoliopsida > Fabales > Fabaceae > Albizia > Albizia julibrissin. Next base: position 14,016,882 of record CM073481.1, on the reverse strand, counting down.
TCTGATCAATAGGGATGTTCAAATATTGGGCTGGACTGGGAATTTGTTCCCAATCCCAGTCTCAGTTCTAGGACTGTCTTGGTCCCGGTACCACTGGGATTTTCCCAGGACCAAGACCAGAAGTGTCGATTTACAAAAATAGCAAATTTTTTTTTCTTTTTAAACAAGCATTAGATCACACGTTTTCAACGCTAGGGAGGCTCTTTTAACACAACTGCGTGACGTGTACACATATATTACTTCCTCAAGCAAACAAAATTAACTACAAGTTCTTTTAACACATATATTACTTCAGTTCTGCTGCTACACTGGGTGTCTGGCTCCACCAGCACAACCAAACATGAAACATGCTCTAGCATGCTCTTGGATTAGAACCAAATTAACTACAAGTTTACAACATCATTACAGTCCAAATTGTAGAATTTAAAGAAGACATCAATAATAAAAGAAGCAATGAAATATGAGTCCTTGCTCTTCATGATACACAACCAAGAAACAACCATTCACACCAACAAAATGACATTCAGGGCTTTAATCCTTGCTCTTCAATTGCAAAATTGAAAAGAAAAAAATGGAAAGAAATGAATAATAATTATTAAGAAATTAAAGAAGACAAGTGAATTAAATGAAATAGATTACGATATTATTATTACCAATTAAAGCTACTAGTACTTCCTCATTGTCATTGAAGTTATCAATATCAAGTGATTCAAGTCCGGTTGGGATGGTTGTCTGTGGATGGAGAGAGCCAATTTTGTGCACAAATAAGTGCTTCAACTAGTTTGGGTGACAATGAACTTCCATATGAATCAATGATACGGCCCCCTGTGCTAAAAGCTTATTCTGAAGAAACAGTTGAAACAGGCACGGCCAACATATCACGTGCCATCATGGAAAGGACCTTAAAATTGCCACCATTAATTTTCCACCAATCTAAAATAAGAAAATCAGGATCACAACCTTCAGCTAACTCAGATTGAAGATACTTATCCAACTCTGCATACTTATCTGTCTAAATCTCATTCTGATTATCAGCCCTGAATCTTCTCTCTGCTTCAGTTTCTTCCATATCAACATCAAAAGTATCTTGCCCAATATTTGTTACAGTGCTGGCAATACTTTTAGTTTCTACTTAATCCAGACTATGAATAACACTCCCAGATGCATCAAGAACACTTGAATAATGATGAAACAAATGATAAAGTACATTTGAAACTTTTTGTAACATGTTTACACGCCTATCAAGATAATCAGGATACATATCATCAAAAGCATACTTCAAAAACTTCATTTTATACCCGGGGTCAAGCAACACTGCAACCACGAATAATGGATTGAAGTTTTCAAAGTGGCCCAAATACTTATCATATTTGATATTTATACTGATAGCCATGGTACACAAAGGAGAACTCAGATTAGATGAAGCTTTATTGAGAACCGAAGCAAGATTTGACACTTGTTTGAAGGCCAAATTTGATGTAACGTAAAGTGATCCTGAAAGTTTTAGAGTGACATTGTAGAACAATTTCAAAAACTTAGTAAACTCACTAGCTTGTTTGAATGACTCAACCGTAGGAGGACCAATTAAACCTTTATTACAGAAGTGTTTTTTGTAGTCCTCATCTGAATCCATCATCTTGTCAAAACACACTGCTAGATTGATTGGCACTATCTAATATTATGTAAGTTGAATTCCACCTAGTTGGACAATCCATGGTTAGTAAACCCTTTGATTGAACTTTCATTTTCTCCACAAGTGCCTTGAACCTTCGAAACCTTGTTGGAGAAGATCTTACATATTTAACAGCATTCCGAATGGCTTCAATTGACTCGTGCATATCCTTGAGATCATATGAAACAATCAAATTCAATATGTGTGCACAACACCTCAGATGCATGAAGTCACCATCACATACTAAACCATTCCAGTGTTTGAAAACGGACTTCAACCTTGACAATGCACTATCATTAGAAGTGGCATTATCAACGGTGAAAGTAAACACCTTGTCAATGGTCCAAGACAACAAGCATTTCTCAATTTCACCTGCAATTTTTTCACCCTTATGGTTTTCAACTACATAAAAATTCAAGATACGCTTTTGGTATGTCCAACTCTCATCAATCCAATGTGCAGTCAAACACATATAATTGACATTCTAATTTGAGGTCCAAGTATCTGTAGTAAAGGATACTCAAACTTTTGAAGTCTCAAAATACTTTCTCAATTTCTCTGCCTCTTCAAGATACAACTTGTAGCAATCTCGAGTAAACGTCGATCGTGAAGGAACCTTAAAGCAGGGTTCTACATCACTCATCATCACTCTGAAACCAAAACTTTCCACAATTCGAAAAGGCCTCTCCTCCAATATAATGTATTTTGCAACACCTCGTCTCCATCGCTCTTGACTAAAAAAATGAGAAGTCACAGTATTAGAAGACCCTATCAGAGAGGTTGTCAACAAAGATTGGTTCTCTTTATTTGCTTTGTTCATATTATGTTTACAAGTCTTGAAATGTCTCCACAATCCAGTAGTCCCATGTTTGGTATGATGGCAAAGAATTGATCTTGCGCAGTACTTACACTTGGCTTTATGCTCTCATGTAGTTTTGTCTATTTGTACCTCTTCATTATGGTCCCAAACATTTAATTTTCTCCTTTTTCCTGGTCTTTCATCTCTCTCTAAATCTTCTTCATTAGTTGCTTTGCTTCCCCTGCTTCTTCATCAGTTAGAGATGCTTGGATGGTTCCTTCATTGGCGGGTGTAGTTGCCATGTTTCTGGACTTAAGCAGAACTTAAAGCACTTACATTAATAGGAACAACTTTTATAAAACTAAAAGCATGACAGTCAATTTAAGCTCAAGATGTTCAGCAAAATTTAAGTTTTCATGAGGAATAAAGAATCATATTTTGTAACAAGAAACAAAACTATAATCTTAAGTTTTCAAAATTTAAGCTATTTTTATAATAAGAAACCTGTTTCAAAATTTAAGCTATATATGCAAAGGCATGGTAACATATATGGTACAAGAAGGCAAGGAAGTCAGATTTGCAGAGTTGCAGAGCATCTTGCAAGGACAAAAAGTGTCAAAACCTGTAACATAAACAACAACACAGCCTTTGCATATATATAGAGTTGTTCAAATCTATAGGCATGGTAACTTAATTACATTGACTTAGAGTTGTTTACTTCAATCATATCATCATATATATCACAACATATTGTAGCTGTCACTTGCCAATCATGTTAGGCAGCTTCTCTCATTTTGACTTATTTTACAAATCTTTATTATAGTTTTGTTTCTTGTTATAAAATAGCTTCTTCTTTTTTTTAAAAAAAATTACCTTATTTACCTCCTTTTTATGTAGTACAAGATTAACCAAAGAAAGAAAAACAAACTCTGGCCCTAGTGATTTCAATGCATCAAAGACTAATTGCAATCACAAAATAGGATCCAAATTAATAATTTCCTTAAACTTCTAGTCGATTGTACAGATAAAATGAGGGGGCTGTTCAAATAAATGCCACACTATCGAAGTGTTTCAAAGATTCATTATGCAGTGCAGTCATGGGAAAAAACGATCAACTATTGAAAGCAAACCATCAAATCAATGGAGACTATATTACAGAGGAATTTTGAATACTCAATTTACCGATTATGGCTTGAATCACGTTAATTTCACTTCATTGAAGTGAACAGAGAAGCTTGAAGTTGAAGATGTGGGAGATAGCGGAATAGGACGCCGAATCACCGATGGAAGAAGAGGAGCTACTGTGCTGAGCGTCGATTGCTAAGCCTGAGAGAAGGAGGAGCCCAGATGCCAATGGAAGAAGATGGAGCTACTGTGCCGACTGCTATACCTGAGAGAAGGAGAAGCCAAGACGCCAACGGAAGAAGAGGGAGTTGTTGTGCTACTGCTGAGTGCTGAACTGTCGTCGCCGATTGTTGAGCTTGAGAGAAGGAGACGCTGAGAATGAGAACTCGCAAGTCGCAATTGCCAGCCCTAGCGGAGACGGAGAATTTGGCATGACTGGGTCAGTGGGTATGTGAGAGTTGAGCTCGACAAATGATTAGGATTTGGGACTGGGTTTTCGGTTGGCTTATGTATTTGGACTTGGACCATATTAACCAATTAACAAAATATTAAATATATATAATTATATATAAATATAAGCTACCGGGACCAGGATCGGAAATCTCAAAGCCATAACCGGATAACGTCCTGGTCCTGATACCAGTATTGCCGGGATTTTTTTGTCCCGATCTTGCCGGGATTGGGGCCGAATGGTCAGGACTGGGACCACATGAACACCCCTACTGATCAGTATGATAAATAAGATTAGTCCCCAGCTTGACAGAAACAGGTAACTTCATTCGCTCTAATCTCCTGCTTTCATCATTATGTTTCATTTGTTCCTAATCTTAATCCTCTCTTTGATGGATATCTTTATTAAGTCTAAGAAATGATGCTGATTTAATTTCAATGCATTCATATCCTTTTATTCATTCCGAAAAAGGACAAACCACGAATCAGTAATTTCCGGGAGCGCTCCATTAAGCTTAAACAGTGCGTTTGATTTATTATAAAATATATATATATATATATATATATATATATATATTTGCTCAGCCTCTAATCCTGTATTTCACAAATTTGTTTTGGCCGTATCACTGTTTCTCCCTTCACCCATCGTGCTCTCCTGAGTTCTGAGTCCTCATTATGTCAACCCCAGTTGTTCTGTTCACCGTTGCCCAGAGCTGTCTGTAGAAGATGTAAGGTCCCTTTTTCCATATTCTATTACTCACAGTATCCAGAATATGTCCATATGAAACAGTGAAGCAAGATGTATATGCAACCTTCAAAGTTTTTGGAAGCAAAATGAAGAAATTTCAGCTCTGTTAAAGGAAATACATTTTGCCATCAATCTGCAGAGTTTTTTGGAGGTAAAATATAGAATTCCCCACGCTGTGAAAGAAAATTATCATAGGCATCAAATTATAAGAGAATAAAACTCTTAATAACGTTAGATTAAGTTTAATGATTTTGTTAAATTTATATTCTTTTTAATTTTCATTGTTATTTTTACCCCTTTTAAAATTTATTTGTGCTAGATGCCCTTCAGACAAAACTTTGTTGCTAAAATTATACTTTAACCTTTAATATATAATAAAATAAAATATGATTTGTTTAAATTAAAGAAATTTTGAGTTCCCAATGAATTATTAAGAATAATTCAAGCCAAAAAATGAAAAGAAAAGCATAATCCAATATCAATTAAATGATTTTTACTTAAATATTGTCAATAAAATTTTATTTTTTTGGAAGAACTCAACATAATTTTTTTTATTAATGAAAATAAAATCAAAATTCATTAATGGTAGAATTTTGACTTTTGTGATTTATAGTTTCGTTTTTTACGTTAATGAAATATATATATATATATATATATATATATAATAACACACAAGTCAGATTTTTTTTGTTTAATATAGTTTATTTTTCTTCTAATAAAAAAAAGTGAAGTAAAAAATAAAATTTTTTTATTCTCGATATTGAATTAAAAATAATTTAATTGTTTTTGAAGTCATGCTTTCCTCTTTTTTTGTACTTGAATTATTCTTGAGATCCTTCCAAACCACAAAAAAGTTCTTCGATTTAAGCTAATTGTATTTTATTTTATTATACATTAATGTTTATATATATATAATTATTGAAAAAATAAATTATAAAGCACTGGAACCCTTTTAACAGAAGAGAGGAGACTAAGGGAGGACGATAAAGTTGTTTAACCCACATTTTGAAATTCTAATAAATTAGGTTAACAGCTTAATTAGAGATTTATTGAATTTACTAACTTGATTTAGAATTTTCTCTTTTAAGCCACTTTATATGGGATTAACATCCTAAAAATGTTTCATTTATATATATATATATATATATATATATATATATATATATATATATATATACACATAGATACCAAGATGGGGGAGGTGCCCCGAAGGACCGAAGGGAAGAGGGAGAAATGAGCAAGAAGGAAGTAGGGAAGCAGACGGACTGCTTAAAGCATAACTAAAATCATGAATTAAATATGCAAAGGGGGTGCTCTGTAGAGAAAATAGGGGGCGAATGATCTAGAGGCGGTTCTGTTAAACAATGTTTAAAACCCGGCCATGACTAGTTCATTGAATCTGCCGATCCTAATTCTCCAGAGGAGGTAAGGATATGAATGCAATGCAAGAAATATTTAAAAGATGTTTATTAAAAACATATAAAACTTACAAGTGAAAGGGAAGAAGGATGGAAGAGAGGAAGTCGGAGGAATTCAGAGAGAAGGGAGGAGAGAATGCTTAGTGAGTGTAACTAAGTCTGCCTAACAAGTGAGTTCGACTCTCTTTAAATAGACCTGACTAAGTTACTGTTTGACCTATAACCGGTGAGCAATTATCACTGTTTGAACAGTACCGGTTAAAGTGCACAGTGTTTTGCCGACACTACAGTGTTTAGCACGTTTACAATGTTTACATTTGAAAAATTACAGAATTGAATCCTAAAACTAATCTTCGTCTAAATTTACAACAAATTCTTCATCTTCATCTTGTTCTGAAGATGCTGAAGAGATATGCTAGCTAGACGATGGTTCTTGCAAAAGTTGCAAAATAGAGTTTAATTGTTTGATCAAGTCTCCTTTGGATGATGTTGACGCCAAAGTTGCTTGGATTCTTGACCTTTGGTTTAAGAATTTACTTTGCTCTGTTTTGCAAAGATACTGTGGATTAGCTTTGAACCACATTTCCACTGCTTTGGAGTCAATTCTACTAACTTCAAATTGAGCCCACCATCTAACAAATGGAATTCTTTGTAAAAAAGGTAGAGTAGTAGAATTCTGGATAGTTTGGGAGAATCGGTATTGCCAAGAGAAAATCCAGGCAGCCGATAGTTTTGAAAAAATAGTGGAGATCGATTGGAAAAGAATCTCCATCAGAGTTAAATTTTTGTTTAAAAACCTCAAGCGCCTGTTGGACTTTTGGAGGAAGAATCTCAGGTATTGGACCGAAGAAATTCCACCAATGAACAAACCACTGAGGGAAATAGTACTCAGTTTTTATTTTGAAATAAATAAACCAAGTATGTTTGAAAATTCTGTTTTGATCCCAGAATACATTGGACCATGCTTCCACATATTCCCAATAATTATATCCTGGAGGATCAAATTCTACCCCAAAAGATTTATGTTTATGTAAATCTTGTCCCCATTGGGTAGGAGTGAGGACATTTAAAATCTGCAGAGTAGAATGAGTTATTAAGGTATTATCCTTCTTGTCTACTTTTCTATCAATGAAAATAGACTCAGAATGTACCAGTATAAACTCATAATACTTTCTAATTTTTCTTAAATCATGTGGTCTGAAATGCCAACCAGAAGGGAAGCCATTTAGAGCCACTTGGTTTGGAGTCGGATGAAAGAATTTCGGCTCAATTTAGAGGATACTCTTTACCTGATTTTCTTTTGGAAGGTAAGGAGTTTCCAAGTTTGTTTGTGTTTTACCAGCAATTGCCATAGAAGAAGGGGCTGAAACTGCAAGTTGTTTTTGGGAAGATCCAATGGTCAGTGCAGAAGGCACTTGGTTTAGACGATCATAATCTTGCTTGGTGATCATTTGTTTAGGGACCAGTTCTGCAAGAGCTAGAGTTTTCTCATCCTTTTTAGCAAGAGTCTGGCTCCAAGTTTGTTCTGGAAGTTTATTTTGAGCATAGGACTCCAGAATTTCCTTTCGTGTTGCTCTGGTTTGTTTCTTTTGTTTATTTTTTGAAGGATTGGATGACCCTTCCTGGGATGGACTCACTGTTTGATTCTCCTGCTGAGAAGATTGCAGTGTCTGGAGGATTATCTGCAGTTATTCTGAGGAGATTGTTTGAGATTGGGCTCCGATAAGCTGTTCGGCTCCCTGAGTTTGAGTGTTTTGGCTTCCTTCCGGGTTTTTTCCTGGATCTTTCTTTTTTGTGGGTTTTAGAGGCATTGGGGCTCTTCTCAGTATACTACCTACCCTGAAGAAACTCACGGGTGAGAAAGTCTGGAAGAGAGTTTGTAGTGCCTTTGATAAATTCAATATCAAAATCAAAAACACTTAAGAGGGCTTGCCATCGGGAAAAAATTTGTTTTGATGCAAGGTTTTTAACATCCTTTTGTAACACATCCTCTGCAGATTTACAATCAATGCGGACTAAAAACCTTTGGTTTAAAAGATCAGATTGGAATTTTGAAATGCATAAAACAATTGCCAAAATTTCTTTTTTGATTGTGGAATAATTCTGTTGAGAAATATTCCAGTGTTTTGACGTAAAAGAAATAATCTTTTCTTTTCCATCAATTCTTTGTTTAAGGATACCACCATAACCAATGTCAGAGGCATCAGTTTCTACAATTTTGAAAGCAGAAGGATCAGGAAGGCTAAGGCAAGGAAGCTCCTTAACCAGAGATTTGATCTGCTTGACAATGTTAGAATGTTCATCCGTCCATGGAGGAGGATTTGTTTTAAGACGCTGGTGAAGTGGTTTAATGAAGTTACTAGGATGAGGAATAAAATCTGCAACGTAGTTTAAACATCCTAAAAATCTTTGAAGTTGCGTTTTATCAATGATTTGATTAGGAAATTTGTCAGCAAATTAAATTGCCCTTTCAATTGGGGTTATAGATCCCTGGTATATCCAATACCCAAGAAATCTCACCTTAGTTTGAAACAAACTAATTTTAGGTTTGGAAACTACTAAACCATTTATTTCTGCAATCCTGATGAATTTATAAACATGTTTAAAATGTTCTTCAATAGAATGAGAATAAATCAAGACATCATCAATATAAATAATAATGAATTGACTATTATCATTGAAGATTTCGTTCATGATTCTCTGGAATTCAGAAGGAGCATTTTTTAATCCAAATGGCATAACGTTCCACTCGTACTGACCAAAAGGAACAGTAAAAGCAGTCTTGTACCTATCTTTTTCAGAAATTTGTATTTGCCAAAATCCAGATTTCATGTCGAATTTTGAAAAGATTTTTGCAGAATACAAACGTTTTAGTAAGTCAGATTTGTTTGGGATTGGATACCTGATCCATTGCAGGGCTTCGTTTAAAGGTCTGTAATTAATCACAAGTCTAGGAGCTCCCCATTCAATTTCTGCATTTTTATTAACATAAAAAGCAGCACAAGACCATGGGCTTCTAGATTTACGAATTAATTTTTTGTTCATAAGATCTTGAATCTCCTTCTTACAGGTTTTAAGAAGTTCTGGACTCATTTGAATTGGCCGAGCCTTTGCTGGGATTTTCTTTTCAGAAAATTCATTTTCATAAGGCAAATCGACAACATGTTGTTTACGATTCCAAAAAGCATTTGGTAAATCCGAACAAATTGTTTGATGAATTTTTTCAAGACAAGTTTGGATTTGAGTTTGAGTTTGTTTTTGACACAGCTATTCTTCTATTCGTTTAAGAGAAATATCTTCCTTCAAAAGGTTTATCTGTTGTTGTTTTGAAAGAAGAAGATTTAATTCTTTGATTCTTGGTTTCTGGGTAAAGGGAAATAGTATTTTTTACCCAGATGTTGTTTCGAAATCCCATCCTCATCAGTCATATACGGGAATAGTAAATGAGCAAATGGCGCCCCAAGAATAATCTCGGATCCCGTAACTTTGATTAATATGAATGGGGTTTTTACTTTAAAACCTTCATTTTCAACAACAACATTTGAAACTTTATACTGAACGTCTACTCGCGTTTTGTTAACGCCATTAAACCGTTCAGTTGTTTTTTCAAAGTATTTTGTAGGAATGAGACCTTCTCTAAAACAATTAGCATCAGATCCTGTGTCAAATAGAACAGTTTGTTCTAATACGAATTCATCATTAACAATTATCTTCGCATGTATATGAAATTTTTGAAACAAGACTCTAGAAATCAAGTTTAAAAATGGTTCAGAAAAATCATTAACCTGATTGGTTTCTTCGTTTTCTGAGACCTGGTTTGTTTTATTAGGTTGGGATTCTGAAAATGGTTCGTTTGATGCAAGTTGTATGTCCTGAATTTGGGATATAGCTTCAGCATGTGTTTCTTGTTGTAGTTTGATCAATCTAATTTCAGTTTTGAGATTTTGAATTTCATGTTGAAGATCTGAAAGAGTTTCTTGTTTTGGAATATGTTTAAAATTTTCAAGTGTTTGGGTGAGATCGTATTTATTTGAAGAAGCTGGGGGTTTAGGTTTGGAATAGCTAAGTGTTTCAGTGAAAAGATCTTTGAATTTAAGGAGATATTCTCCTTTGTCAGAATCTAGAAGTTTTCCAATGATATTAAGAAGGAGATCTTGTTCCTTTGTAATAACATTGATTTCTGAAGATGAGTTTTCAAAGTCATTTTCCTGAATTTCATTTAAATCTTCAGAATAATTTGACCTTTCAGATTCAGATTCAGAAGAAGTTTCTATCAACAAATTGTTTATTTGTTCAAGAACAGATTCTTCAATATTATTTACCTTGCTAAGTTTTCTCTTAAAACGACAATATTTTGAAATATGGCCTGGTTTTCCACATTTATAACACGTAACCTTTTCTTGTTTTTGAAAATCATATTTTGGTTTGGCTCGAAATTCTTGATTGAGTTTGCGAGGAGGTGTGTTGTATTTGTATTTTTGGTAGACATTTTTGGGCCTCTTGTGGCAAGGTTTAAGATGGGTTTTCATTCGTGGTTTGGATTGTTTACAAGCAAGAAATCCAAACTGTTCACAAAATGTTCCTAATTCTTTTTTCTCATATGCCTTTTCTTTGGCAAGTTGGTGTTGGAGTTTATCATCTTGACAAATCTTAAGAGCAGTTCTTTGGATATAAGAGACTAATTGTCCATATGTCAAATACTCATAAGGGATTTTGCCATCATTAATATTTCTAAGCTTTTCCCTAACCTTATTACCAAGGGCTGTTGGTAATCCGGCTAAGAACTTTTCTTTCCAAAATGGCTGGTTTGAATCTTCCCTTGTGAGAACTCGACTAAGGAACGTATCCTTATACCATCTGAAATCAGATAGTGTTCTGCATTTAAGATTTGAAAGAAGTTCTGCTGATCTATCTTGCCATAGAGAAGGATTACCAATGAAATGTTTATCAATTGTAAAAATAAGGTGGTTTGTGGAATCAGGAATGGGTTGGCCATTATGTGTAATGGGTGTTCCATCTGATTGGGTTTTGACGGCGGAGTATATTACAGTTTTATCTTCAGTAGAGAGATAAAAATCCCACCAACCTTTTAGTTGACCAGTAAAACCAGATACTAAAAGATTAGTAATATCTTCATCAGAATAATTATGAAATTATATCCTTCCGAATGGATAAAAACCCAAACGAACAAAATGTTGAATTGAATCGTACCAGTCTCTACTGGGGGTTATTACTCATTTTTGTACTTGCTGTTTTATTTTCCAATTATTTCTTCAATTAAGGGAATAATAAATATATATTAGAAATTCTCTTATCCCATTCGGAAGGATATAATTTCATAATTATCTATGACTGTTTATGTCTCTAGCATGACTACTTGATGAAATATGGAGGAAAGTGGGATAAATGGCTGATACTACTGGAAGGATTTTTATCTGATGAAGATATTACTAATCTTTTAGTATCTGGTTTTACTGGTCAACTAAAAGGTTGGTGGGATTTTTATCTCTCTACTGAAGATAAAACTGTAATATACTCCGCCGTCAAAACCCAATCAGATGGAACACCCATTACACATAATGGCCAACCCATTCCTGATTCCACAAACCACCTTATTTTTACAATTGATAAACATTTCATTGGTAATCCTTCTCTATGGCAAGATAGATCAGCAGAACTTCTTTCAAATCTTAAATGCAGAACACTATCTGATTTCAGATGGTATAAGGATACGTTCCTTAGTCGAGTTCTAACAAGGGAAGATTCAAACCAGCCATTTTGGAAAGAAAAGTTCTTAGCCGGATTACCAACAGCCCTTGGTAATAAGGTTAGGGAAAAGCTTAGAAATATTAATGATGGCAAAATCCCTTATGAGTATTTGACATATGGACAATTAGTCTCTTATATCCAAAGAACTGCTCTTAAGATTTGTCAAGATGATAAACTCCAACACCAACTTGCCAAAGAAAAGGCATCTGAGAAAAAAGAATTAGGAACATTTTGTGAACAGTTTGGATTTCTTGCTTGTAAACAATCCAAACCACGAATGAAAACCCATCTTAAACCTTGCACAAGAGGCCCAAAAATGTCTACCAAAAATACAAATACAACACACCTCCTCGCAAACTCAATCAAGAATTTCGAGCCAAACCAAAATATGATTTTCAAAAACAAGAAAAGGTTACGTGTTATAAATGTGGAAAACCAGGCCATATTTCAAAATATTGTCGTTTTAAGAGAAAACATAGCAAGGTAAATAATATTGAAGAATCTGTTCTTGAACAAATAAACAATTTGTTGATAGAAACTTCTTCTGAATCTGAATCTGAAAGGTCAAATTATTCTGAAGATTTAAATGAAATTCAGGAAAATGACTTTGAAAACTCATCTTCAGAAATCAATGTTATTACAAAGGAACAAGATCTCCTTCTTAATATCATTGGAAAACTTCTAGATTATGACAAAGGAGAATATCTCCTTAAATTCAAAGATCTTTTCACTGAAACACTTAGCTATTCCAAACCTAAACCCCCAGCTTCTTCAAATAAATACGATCTCACCCAAACACTTGAAAATTTTAAACATATTCCAAAACAAGAAACTCTTTCAGATCTTCAACATGAAATTCAAAATCTCAAAACTGAAATTAGATTGATCAAACTACAACAAGAAACACATGCTGAAGCTATATCCCAAATTCAGGACATACAACTTGCATCAAACGAACCATTTTCAGAATCCCAACCTAATAAAACAAACCAGGTCTCAGAAAACGAAGAAACCAATCAGGTTAATGATTTTTCTGAACCATTTTTAAACTTGATTTCTAGAGTCTTGTTTCAAAAATTTCATATACATGCAAAGATAATTGTTAATGATGAATTCGTATTAGAACAAACTGTTCTATTTGACACAGGATCTGATGCTAATTGTTTTAGAGAAGGTCTCATTCCTACAAAATACTTTGAAAAAACAACTGAACGGTTTAATGGCGTTAACAAAACGCGAGTAGACGTTCAATATAAAGTTTCAAATGTTGTTGTTGAAAATGAAGGTTTTAAAGTAAAAACCCCATTCATATTAATCAAAGTTACGGGATCCGAGATTATTCTTGGGGCGCCATTTGCTCATTTACTATTCCCGTATATGACTGATGAGGATGGGATTTCGAAACAACATCTGGGTAAAAAATACTATTTCCCTTTACCCAGAAACCAAGAATCAAAGAATTAAATCTTCTTCTTTCAAAACAACAACAGATAAACCTTTTGAAGGAAGATATTTCTCTTAAACGAATAGAAGAATAGCTGTGTCAAAAACAAACTCAAACTCAAATCCAAACTTGTCTTGAAAAAATTCATCAAACAATTTGTTCGGATTTACCAAATGCTTTTTGGAATCGTAAACAACATGTTGTCGATTTGCCTTATGAAAATGAATTTTCTGAAAAGAAAATCCCAGCAAAGGCTCGGCCAATTCAAATGAGTCCAGAACTTCTTAAAACCTGTAAGAAGGAGATTCAAGATCTTATGAACAAAAAATTAATTCGCAAATCTAGAAGCCCATGGTCTTGTGCTGCTTTTTATGTTAATAAAAATGCAGAAATTGAATGGGGAGCTCCTAGACTTGTGATTAATTACAAACCTTTAAACGAAGCCCTGCAATGGATCAGGTATCCAATCCCAAACAAATCTGACTTACTAAAACGTTTGTATTCTGCAAAAATCTTTTCAAAATTCGACATGAAATCTGGATTTTGGAAAATACAAATTTCTGAAAAAGATAGGTACAAGACTGCTTTTACTGTTCCTTTTGGTCAGTACGAGTGGAACGTTATGCCATTTGGATTAAAAAATGCTCCTTCTGAATTCCAGAGAATCATGAACGAAATCTTCAATGATAATAGTCAATTCATTATTGTTTATATTGATGATGTCTTGATTTATTCTCATTCTATTGAAGAACATTTTAAACATGTTTATAAATTCATCAGGATTGCAGAAATAAATGGTTTAGTAGTTTCCAAACCTAAAATTAGTTTGTTTCAAACTAAGGTGAGATTTCTTGGGCATTGGATATACCAGGGATCTATAACCCCAATTGAAAGGGCAATTCAATTTGCTGACAAATTTCCTAATCAAATCATTGATAAAACACAACTTCAAAGATTTTTAGGATGTTTAAACTACGTTGCAGATTTTATTCCTCATCCTAGCAACTTCATTAAACCACTTCACCAGCGTCTTAAAACAAATCCTCCTCCATGGACGGATGAACATTCTAACATTGTCAAGCAGATCAAATCTCAGGTTAAGGAGCTTCCTTGCCTTAGCCTTCCTGATCCTTCTGCTTTCAAAATTGTAAAAACTGATGCCTCTGACATTGGTTATGGTGGTATCCTTAAACAAAGAATTGATGGAAAAGAAAAGATTATTTCTTTTACGTCAAAACACTGGAATATTTCTCAACAGAATTATTCCACAATCAAAAAAGAAATTTTGGCAATTGTTTTATGCATTTCAAAATTCCAATTTGATCTTTTAAACCAAAGGTTTTTAGTCCGCATTGATTGTAAATCTGCAGAAGATGTTTTACAAAAGGATGTTAAAAACCTTGCATCAAAACAAATTTTTGCCCGATGGCAAGCCCTCTTAAGTGTTTTTGATTTTGATATTGAATTTATCAAAGGCACTACAAACTCTCTTCCAGACTTTCTCACCCGTGAGTTTCTTCAGGGTAGGTAGTATACTGAGAAAAGCCCAAATGCCTCCAAAACCCACAAAAAAGAAAGATCCAGGAAAAAACCCGGAAGGAAGCCAAAACACTCAAACTTAGGGAGCCGAACAGCTTATCGGAGCCCAATCTCAAACAATCTCCTCAGAATAACTGCAGATAATCCTCCAGACACTGCAAGCTTCTCAGCAGGAGAATCAAACAGTGAGTCCATCCCAGGAAGGGTCATCCAATCCTTCAAAAAATAAACAAAAGAAACAAACCAGAGCAACACGAAAGGAAATTCTGGAGTCCTATGCTCAAAATAAACTTCCAGAACAAACTTGGAGCCAGACTCTTGCTAAAAAGGATGAGAAAACTCTAGCTCTTGCAGAACTGGTCCCTAAACAAATGATCACCAAGCAAGATTATGATCGTCTAAACCAAGTGCCTTCTGCACTGACCATTGGATCTTCCCAAAAACAACTGGCAGTTTCAGCCCCTTCTTCTATGGCAATTGCTGGTAAAACACAAACAAACTTGGAAACTCCTTACCTTCCAAAAGAAAATCAGGTAAAGAGTATCCTCTAAATTGAGCCGAAATTCTTTCATCCGACTCCAAACCAAGTGGCTCTAAATGGCTTCCCTTCTGGTTGGCATTTCAGACCACATGATTTAAGAAAAACTAGAAAGTATTATGAGTTTATACTGGTACATTCTGAGTCCATTTTCATTGATAGAAAAGTAGACAAGAAGGATAATACCTTAATAACTCATTCTACTCTACAGATTTTAAATGTCCTCACTCCTACCTAATGGGGACAAGATTTACATAAACATAAATATTTTGGGGTAGAATTTGATCCTCAAGGATATAATTATTGGGATTATGTGGAAGCATGGTCCAATGTATTCTGGGATCAAAACAGAATTTTCAAACATACTTGGTTTATTTATTTCAAAACAAAAACCGAGTACCATTTCCCTAAGTGGTTTGTTCATTGGTGGAATTTCTTCAGTCCAATACCTGAGATTCTTCCTCCAAAAGTCCAACAGGCCCTTGAGGTTTTTAAACAAAAATTTAACTCTGATAGAGATTCTTTTCCAATCGATCTCCACTATTTTTTCAAAACTATCGGCTGCCTGGATTTTCTCTTGGCAATACCGATTCTCCCAAACTATCCAGAATTCTACTACTCTACCTTTTTTACAAAGAATTCCATTTGTTAGATGGTGGGCTCAATTTGAAGTTAGTAGAATTGACTCCAAAGCAGTGGAAATGTGGTTCAAAGCTAATCCACAGTATCTTTGCAAAACAGAGCAAAGTAAATTCTTAAACCAAAGGTCAAGAATCCAAGCAACTTTGGCGTCAACATCATCCAAAGGAGACTTGATCAAACAATTAAACTCTATTTTGCAACTTTTGCAAGAACCATCGTCTAGCCAGCATATCTCTTCAGCATCTTCAGAACAAGATGAAGATGAAGAATTTGTTGTAAATTTAGACAAAGATTAGTTTTAGGATTCAATTCTGTAATTTTTCAAATGTAAACATTGTAAACGTGCTAAACACTGTAGTGTCGGCAAAACACTGTGCACTTTAACCAGTACTGTTCAAACAGTGACAGTTGTTCACCGGTTATAGGTCAAACAGTAACTTAGTCAGGTCTATTTAAAGAGAGTCGAACTCACTTGTTAGGCAGACTTAGTTACACTCACTAAGCATTCTCTCCTCCCTTCTCTCTGAATTCCTCCGACTTCCTCTCTTCCATCCTTCTTTCCTTTCACTTGTAAGTTTTATATGTTTTTAATAAACATCTTTTAAATATTTCTTGCATTGCATTCATATCCTTACCTCCTTTGGACAATTAGGATCGGCAGATTCAATGAACTAGTCATGGCCAGGTTTTAAACATTGTTTAACAGAACCGCCTCTAGATCATTCGCCCCCTATTTTCTCTACAGAGCACCCCCTTTGCATATTTAATTCATGATTTTAGTTATGCTTTAAGCAGTCCGTCTGCTTCCCTACTTCCTTCTTGCTCATTTCTCCCTCTTCCCTTCGGTCCTTCGGGGCACCTCCCCCATCTTGGTATCAATATATATATATATATATATTATAATAGATTATTGAAATATGTATTTTGAAAATAATTGAAAAATTAATTGATCGTTTCGTAACTCACGCCTCTCATTTGGATATTATATTTCTTTTCTCTCTCTGATAAAAATTGATTGAGCTTTAAAATGACAGCCATTTTTTTCAACATCCATTGTCTTTTTTTTCCTCAGAAACATCCAGTGATTTTTAATACCATATCCAAATTTAGTGAATATATATATATATATATATATATATATATATATATATATATATATATATATAATTGTTAAACTCATAAAATTTAGTGAATTATATATAAGTTTGCCTAAACCCTAAACCTTGTACGTATATAAGTTTGCCTTTTTATTAAAATAGTTTAAACTAGTTTGTTAGGAATATCCCCTTTCACGCTCTCTCTCACACACCCACCCAAACCTCCCCAAATGTGGGGCTAATATATTCTAATAAATTTTCCATTTACTTATGTATTGATACCTTCTTATATCAATATTACATTTTTTTTCATGTAACTAATCCATCTAGTGAGATTAAGACTTTGTTATTGTAATATCTCAAAAAGTACTCAAAACGCTAAGTGTACAAATAGATAGTGAAATTAATGAAAGAATTATCTCTAAAAATTGTACAATGACTTTAGCCCCGATTAGTTATCGGTAAATGACCTAAGTTTCGCTTAAAATTGGGAATGATCAAAATATAATTAGAACACAAGAATAGAAGCGAATTACCATGAAATAGGACAAGAAGAATGAAGAAACACATTAATGGCACAATAATTAATATTGTCAAGATCAAGGGTAAAGAAGGAAGAAAAGGCTTGGTCAAAGCATCCACATAAGACTAAAGCCAATTACTCAACAACTTTTCCTCTCTCTTTTAGGAGGTATTTATGTTAAATAAGAGAAGGGAAAAAGAATTGGCAATTGACTAAGTTAAAAGGGAAAGAAATGTAAGAAGGAAAAAAGTCAAAAAGTTAACATGTGTAAACTTGCAACTTAGAAGTTTTGACCAAGATACACATGTATTGCAAGAGGACTTGGATAATAAAATTGGCACCCTTTTGGACAGCATGTTACTGTCAAAAAGAAGAGGGAGGTGCAAAGAGAAAGCTTAACTCAATGAAACCAACTTAGGTTAGTTAATTAACCTTATAACTTTTTGAAGAAGCCACAATTAAGGACACATAGCATTTTTCCTTTTTCTCTCTTGGTGATTCATGGCCAAACATTTAGGAACAATGGAAAGAGAAACAAATCATATCATATCACACTCCCTCTCATTCTCCAAGTTGGCTAAGCTTAAGAGGAAAGAGAAAATGAAGAACAAGGTTGAGGTAAGACTTTCTCTTTGATTTTGGCTTAATAGATCACTTCAATGGCTTAAACACTCTTCATAAATATTGTTCCTCTTGATGAGAGCTTTAATTCTATAGTTTTAGAATTTCAAGAGGAGGTGTTTTGAGTAACCTTACAAGAACAAAAGTTGAAGAATCAAAGAAAGAACTTAAGGAGGAGCAAGATTTGAGCTTTAGCTTTACTTTGACTTATAGATTGTGTTAGTTGTTGAGGATTTTTCCATGTGAAATTATGCCTATTTTCGGTTAAGCTAGGGTTTTGAAGAGTCATGGTATTTTGATTGTGTTTATGGTGTCTTATGAGGTTTAGAAGGCATATGATCCCAAATGAATTGAAAATTGTTTCTAGCCTCTGAGCTGGCATCAGGTCACGTTTTGGACTATTTTGTACGGTTCAAAAAATAAGGTGCTACAGTTGTTGTTTTATCTTTTTTTCCTTTTAGATCAAATTTAAATATTACTTTTTCAGGATTATATATAAGTATTTTTTTTATATTTTAATTGCATTATATTATTTTAATTATTATTATTTACCTCAATTTAACTATAGTTAGATACCCTTAAACTACCTTCTCAAACGGTTTAATGGCGGATCCTATCCACAATGATTTCAATTTGGACCTCGAAGATATCATGGTGATGGAGCGGTTGTGGCTGGAGCTGCAAGGGAAAAGGTAGCACTTTTATTTTTTTCCCCAAGTAAATAAATAAATATCTAAACCTAAAAAGTTGTCACTATTCTTTTAATTTTTATTTGTAAAAAATCAAAGATCCAAATGTTGAAGTTTATTATTCCTAAATAGTAAACACCTTTAATAATAAATATTTTCACTTATAAACTTGTGAATTTGTGTATTTAACAGATCAAAAAATTTTAACATGCAAACTTATGTTATTTTAGTATAAATAATCGTAGTTCGTACTTGATAAACAATAAATTTAGGGTCATTGAAAATAAATAATTTTGTAAATTGATTGAGGGAATAATTTTCATTTTTCCCATTATATTTTGTGTTAAAGTACTTATCACTATCAATTAATAATTTAAATAAATATAGCTCGTTTGGAAACTTTATCAATAATCAGACTTATTTTATAAGTCCGATTTACATAAATTGAGATAAATTTCCTCCATATATTTATCTCGTAGACCGTAAAAGTAACCTCGTAAATCATTAAAGTTACTTCGTATTCCGTGAATCACGATTTATAAGCACTTATGGAACTTCCATAAGCTAATCCAAATGAGCCTGTATATACTCATAGTTCGTACTTTATAAACGTTGTCTTCCGCTTCTCCTACTGCCGTCGGAGTCTTGATTGAAATTTAGGAAAAATCTCGGTGTTTACCGTTCGTGCCTGGCATCGGAGCTGCAAGCTTGCCTTTTGCTTCAGGTTTGACTTTTTTCTACTAACTGCCGCCAGTTTGCTCCGCTGCAAGATCATCTCTACTGCAAACTCACCTCGATTTGTCACTATTGATCTCCACTTCATCTTCATCGCTTTTCCGCTTTATTGGTGATGACGGCGATCTTGTTTTTTTATGGAGAACAAGAGTTCAAAGTTTCTTATTCTTGATTTCAAGATTGGTTCTCCATTTGAATATTGATTTATTCATAAAGTAATGCATGATTTCTCGTTTATTTTGAGATTTAGTCTATTTGCGATTTGCCATAATATTGTCTGGAGTAAATGTTCGTTCCAAGAATTCCTGTGTTGTTCTCATCACAATGTGGCACGAGTTCACAAATGATGGGGTCTCCTTTAGCTTATTCCCTTAGAGTTTGAGTTCACTTAAGTGTTTTAATCACCACTAGAGGTTTACCTCAATCATTGTTCTGTGGCTTTGACTTTTGAATTGATTGACTGCCGTGGGTCTTCCTGCATACCCAAGACTTAAGCTGAGAGTGGAATAGGGTTTACATTATAGCATGCCACCAATTAGTTGGTCTGATATATCATACTATACAAGCCAGATCCTACCTTCGAATTAATTTTAGTGCTCTGAGATTTACTTCTCAAAGAGAGGAGTTGGGTAGAAAGGTAATCAGGTTTTTGCGGCAAAATGGTCCATTCCTGGTACTTCATTTGAGGTATGAGATGAATATGCTGGCATTTTTTTGGGGTACTCATCAAGGTTGCAACAGTGCTGAGATTTAGCAAAGTTCAAGGGAAGAAGTGCTTGCAGGTCTTGAAGCTATGCAAGCTAACTTTATTTTTTGGAGCTTCGGTTTCTCGAATTAAGAACTTATCTATGTTATGTTGACATATCAAAGGTCTGATTTAGCAGTATACTTTGTTTGTGAAGAGTCTTTTCCTGAGACATATTGTAGAGCCCAAATGACACTATTAGGAAGGTTTTGAGTAGAACTGTTCCTATCTGGATTAAGCTTATTCACATATATATAAAGGCTTATTTTTTGTGCTCAATATCAGACCACTAACACATTGAACAAAGAAGCTAGTCAACTGAAGTAGATCTGGGGAAGGGTAGAAGAGTTTGATTGGTTGAAAGGTACAACTATTATTGGGTTGTCTTGTTCATACTTCAAAGCTTAGAAAAAGAAGAAAATGGACAAGTCAAGAATATTGTTATGTCAAGGAACAGATGATTGAAGCAACTATGAGTTTTGATGCAGTAAATGTTCTATTCAGAGGCCATTGATTTTGTCTTTTAGTGATATCTCAATGTCAAAATGGTCAGATTCATTGTTTCATGTGTATGTGGGGCCTGCAAGGAATATCAACAAGAAGGAAGTTTGCTGGTGAACTAGTGAAAGGATGGCAAGGTTTGGAGTTGAATGTCATAGGCTTAGAGTCCAACGTAGCTTCACAGAGCCCGTGCGGTGTCCCGAGGGCGTCCCTTTCCTCAACGACCAACCTTAACAGATATGGTGCCAACTGGTTTCACCCTACCATGGGCTCATCAGGGGGACCGCATTAGCCCCCAACCATTAATGTCACCCTCCTATTATCCAATGGCAAGACCAAATGACCCATCTTTTGTTAGTCTAACATGGTCACGCCAAAACAAGGGCATGACATTTTCCCCCACCTAAAATCTAGCACGCCCTCGTACATGGGGAGAGAAAGACTCTGCCTAAGGATCCACCTAGAACCAGCCGATATGGGACTAGCCAAGGTTATGACTTTACCCACCTTGATTCCATCCACCAGGGTGTGACAAGCTCCCCCACCCAACCAGGCGATGCCCCCATCGCCGAGTAGGGTTCCACCCTTATTCCATCCACAGGGAGGCCACCACAACAAATGTGGAGTGAGGATGGCTCTAATACCACTTTGTCAAGGGCTTAGAGTCCAGTGTAGCTTCACAGTACCCGCGCGGTGTCTTGATGCTATCCCTTCCCTCAGCAACCAGCCTTACTAGATATGGTGCCAACTGATTTCACTTTGCCATGGGCTCATCAAGGGGGACGGCATTAGCCCCCGACCAGTTGAATCCTTAGATTGACTTCAGCCCTCTACATAGTGAGACCGTAGCGTCTAAGGAGAAACAACGCCTAAACACTAATGTTGCTCTTCCATCACCCAATGGCAAGACCAAATAGCCCGTCTTTTGTTGGTCTAACACAGTCACACCAAACAAGAGTGTGACATGGAGCTCTTCATAGTGGGAAGCTAATGATACTAGTATTGACTAGGGTCTACAACTAATAAAATTCAGAATCATTTAGTGGAAAGATTTAGCAAATTGATGCCTCTAAAAAAATATTGTTTTCAAGCATCAAGGAGAGTTCCTAGGAGAAGCATGCTAGTCGATATGGAGAAGAATATTTTAAAGAAATATTTGTATTATTTTGCAGATTGGAAATAATTTGGTTTAGATCACCTTACTCCCTTTAGTTTGTGTTATTCAAGTTGAGCACTTTTGAGATAAGTAGTGTTCAACTTGAGGGAGCGTGTTAGAGATATAAGGTGATTAACTAATTAGTTAGTTAAGTCTTTAATCTATATAAAGGGTCTTGGTTAATGTAATTTAATGTGTAGGATAGTTAAATCCTCACCATGTTTAGAGAGATATTAATTTGAGTCTCTCTAGAGAAAGAAATCCATCTTAGTCTCCAGGTGGGGTTGGTTATCTCCCTCAAGTGATAGTAGATTAGAGATAACCCAAGTGTGTTATAGTTTGTATGAGCATATTGTTCTTATATGGTTAATACAAGATTCTTTATCTTCTTTATTATGTTTCTTTAATTGCTATTGTTTACCATATCATCATTTTGGAGGGGTGATCAATTCTAGAAGACAACATCGATGTGAGAATTGGGAACGTGCTGAGGACAAAGATCCATGGTTGACATAATTGCTGGGTAAAAAGTTAATTTCTGCCTAACCCTGCTTTTAGGAAATTAAAAGTTGTTGTTGTAAGAATAAATAATCAATGGTGTCTCTTTAGAATTGAGGAATTTTTAATGGATGCTAAAAAGAGTGTCATCTTTAAAACTAATTCATCCCCTACCAATAGAGAGGACCATTAGATCTGGATAGGGGGTAAGAGAAGTGATTATAGTGTAAAAAGAGGAAACAAAATTGCTAAGGAAAAAATTCTTGCAAATGGTGGTGAATAGCTAGAATCTTCTAATGTTAGAAATAAGAAACTATGGGAAGTAATTTGGAAATTGAAGGTTCCACGAAAGATAAAGTTTTTCTTATGGAAGGTTTTATCTAAAGCTAAACCAGCAACGGACAATTTATTTAGAAGGAATTGCAGTGCTACAAATTTGTGCTTTATTTGCAAAAATAATGTTGAAAATGAGGCTCCTTTATTCCTACATTGTGAATGGGTGAAGAGGGTTTGGTTTGGGTGCCCCATGTCTTTTAGAATGACATAACACATTGATGATCTAAGGATATGGCTACACCAAATTTTCTCTCTTTCTAGACTATCTACTTGGAATAAGAGCCTTCTTGATGTTATGATGTGGTTAATTTGGAAGGGGTGTTGTGCTTTTATGTATGAAAATGATTTCCCTGACCCCGGATTTGTTTGTATGCATGTAGAGAATTGGCTACAGGAGTATTGGAATGGTAATGGATGGATCAATCATTCTGAAAGATAAGATGAAGAAGTTGAACAGGTGTTGGATCCTAAAAGTAAGTGGACAAAACCTTCGGGTAATTGCCTTAAAATTAATATTGATTGTTCTTTTATGCCTAAAACTAGTCATGAAAACTATTTGTTAGGATTGGGAGGCACAACGGAAGAATTTGAAATTTAAAATTGTAAAAGTTTATCAATCTCAATTGTGAATCTATCAACAACATTTAAATCGAGTAATTAGAATCGTACCTTTACATTTTTGCCTTTTCCAATCTCAAGGAGCTCATGCCTCAAATCAACTCCCTCTACCGGTATCCACACAAATATGATTCTAACACAGTCAGCATGCTAGCGCCTCCAATGTCTCTCTAGGGTTTTTGTTGCGGCTCTCTATTTTTTTCATCATCTAAATAAAACCCTAGCTCTCACCTTTTATAACTAGTCAGAGTTATCTATTTTATGATGGATATTGGATTTTTAAATTAATCTTAATTAATTTCAAAATTCATATCATATCAATTAACACTTAATTGTATTTTATAAGAAAATTAAATAAATATGGTTTAATTAAATCTATCCAATAATTTTAATTTAACCTATTTATTTAATCTTAATAAAGAGCCAATGGAAATAGATTTAATTTATTTTTATAAATTAAATCCGAAATATTATATCTTTCTCAATTAGTTATGTATGTATGTATGTATGTATTTCAAAA
This sequence comes from Albizia julibrissin, assembly GCA_037074505.1. Lineage (NCBI taxonomy): Eukaryota > Viridiplantae > Streptophyta > Magnoliopsida > Fabales > Fabaceae > Albizia > Albizia julibrissin. Next base: position 13,992,699 of record CM073481.1, on the reverse strand, counting down.
AAATATATATATACATATATATATATATATATATATATGTATGTATATATAATATTATTAATTTTCTTCTCGAAAGTATATATAATTCATCTTTATACTCTTACAAGTGCCTAGAACTTTGATTCATATTTCCATACCTCTTCAAAGTCATACTGGTCTTATTTCATCTTTGCTCCCACATAGATGACCGACCAGGGACATTTAGGACAATCAATATGAGTTATCCAAAGATATAGTTATCACTATGAACATGCAAATAATATGATAATAAGATAGAGAAATTCATTAAATAACAATATTCAAAATACAATGATTGGCTTTTAGGGCACAATTTCCAACACTATTTCTTTTGTTGGCCTTGATGAGCAAGGTAAATTGGTTGATGGTTCCATACACAAAACCCAAGCTAATTCTATTTTTTATGGCAATGTGTAAGGCTTTATTAGAAGCTGTCATCTTTGCTAAAAGTCAACAAATTGTAAATATTATTTTTGAGTTAGATTGCTTGTCTTTAATCAAGTGTATTAATAAATCTATGCCTCCTCCAGAAGAGAGAAGTGAACCTTATGTGGAACATAACCTTGAACAAAGGAAACTAGATATAATGTAGTGGATTCCCAGTAAAACAAATAAAGTAGTGGATTGGGTTGCCAAGGCTTCAGAAAAAAGGGGTCGTGTCCTGCTGATTGGATATCAAGACCTCTACTAGATCTAATGAAGTTGCTGAAAGACAACATACAAATGGATGTATTAGATACCAGATGATTTGGTTTTTTTGTTTGTCTTTTATGTTTATTTTGTTTTGTTTGTGGTTTTAGGTTGTGAATATTTCAAGTTTCCGTAGTATTTTAATTAAGTCATCTTTGAAGGGGACAAAAAAAGAATAAAGAAAGAGGGGTTAATCCAAGTGAGGTGCAATTCTGGACTCTTGAACGAGTAAAATTGATAAATACTATTTTGTACAAGATAATATTAAATTATTAATTTCTTCAATTTTGTGAATTATGTAGCTACATCTTATATGTAGAATTTACGAGAATATAATATATAACATGATATTTTAAAAATCATCATCCATATAAAAACACTTAAACAAACCTTTTCTTCAAACCATGGTTTTATCTCTCCAAATTAAGTTTATGAAATCCAAACTAGAGATTGAATCTGACAAGGTTGTGAGTCAAAAGTCAGTAGATTATATCATAATCAACTTAGAGTTAGACCAACCATATTAAAATAATATAATTTAATTGGTACGCAAGGTCTCAGGTCTATAGGACGATATCCAAAATTTTAAAAAGGATATCTTGATAATTTTAAAAAGCATGATATCTAATAGCATGTTTGGATTTGCTTATAAATACTTTTTATGTAAATCGAGACAAAACTTCTCTTATATACTTACCTTGTATATTGTAAATCACGATTGAAAAGCTGCTTTAGGTTCTAATCATTATTTTAAACAAGTACTAAGTTTTTTTTATGGCAAGTTAAACAAATTGATTAGAATTATTCATGATTATCCGCTAATAAGGCCCTCTGACTCTCAACCCAGTCTATCTGTAATCTATCACAACAAAATGAAGGAGGATGTGGCAAAACCCAAATGTCCCCAACACCATTTTGTGTCTCTTTAGCAAGGCGATCTACACACTGTAACGCACTTCGTGATACATATATGAGTTCGACATCCCATCCTGAGAAAAGCATGTTACGAGTCGCCAAAATCTCCAGTTTAAGCGGATGATTTGGCCCTCCATCCATCATAACTAACCTATAGGCCTTGAGAGAATCCGTGTATACCCAAACACGAGGAATACCTAATTGTTTGGCAAGTGAGCAACTTGTCAGTAATGCATGTACCTCCCCCTGAAGTTAGAGACTGAATACCTAACTTCTTCTGGAATCCCATAATCTACCTCCCTTTACAATCACTAATAACGCCTCCACAAGAAGCCATCCCCAGAGCACTCACCGAGCCATCAACGTCCAACGTGCAAAATATAAAAGATGTAGGTCTCCACACGGAATCTGATATCTCCTCAAATTGAAAGATCTGATGCCGGAATTGTCCTTGAGCTAACATCTCCATTAGCTGATACAAACTAGCATGAACAATATCATAGGAGCTTCGTCATACTCCTTCCATGACACCATAGCACCTATTCTTCCACAAATGCTAGCAAACCAAACTAAAGAGTGTGGATCGACACCATTGAGAAAATTTATCTTTTGCAGACCTGCTTGACATATTCTGCTGAAGCTACACATGCAAGAAGATCTAAAAAAGACAATCGCTTTTAAGGAGAAACAAAAGTTAGCAATACATCTCTTGCAATCTCACAATCTTTTAATATGTGGAGCACTGTTTCCTCACATTAACACTCAAATGGACACTCCCTACTAAATGCGATTCCTCGCTCAACACGGACTGAGTTTGTGGGTAACCTCTCATAGGACACTTGGCATATAAAAAAGTTCACGGACTAACACAAGCACTAAGGGCTCATTTGGTATAATAGAATTGGGAAGTGTAGAATTGGAATTGGGTCTCAATTCCATGCCTAAGTTTGTTAAGTATGATGAAATTGGAATTTTTTTTTAATTCCATGTGGGAGTCAAATCTCCGGAGTTCCATCAAATTGGCTTCTACTCAAAAAGTAAATATTTACAATTCCATGTAGCTAAATTCATTTTTGCCCTTCAACCTGCACAGACTAGCCAGCGACCGGCGACGACTTCCTCTTTCTTCAGACCCTCACTTTGACGACAACGGCTTCCTCCAACAACCCCACCGTTGATGGGTCCTTGACCCTTTGGCGATGGCGACGATTTCCTCTCTCTTCAAGTCTTTTTTGTATTGGTTCGTTTAATCCCTATTGAAACCTCCCCTTGCCATATTTAGCCATTGTAGCAAGCTAAGACGCCAATGGCGATCAATCTCCAGCAACCCAAATGTTAGATCTGGCCCCTTTCTCTCATACCTTTCAAACTTGACAACATCATTCATGAAGCCCCAAGCAAGGCATCGATAGTGATCTTCTGCAGCGACAGCCCCCTTGATGTTGAAGAACACGAATTTCAGCATTCAACAGCTACAATTTCCTTCAATCTCCTTTTCTTTTTACTTCACAATATTTTTGGTTTTGGAATCTAGGTTCATCATATTTGTTCGTTTTGAATTAATTATTGAATGCATTGTTAGTTATTGTAAATTGATTTTTAGGATTACGTTGGATCTGATTTCCATGACTGAATCTGATTTCTATTGTTTGTGTTTAGGCTTTTTGTTCAATTTAAAAGATATTTTAGTATTTTCATATAAAATTAAATATTCATTTCTACGACATACCAAACACATTTTTAAACTATATATCCATATCAATTTTTATGTTTATTTCCATTAAAAGCAATTCTAACATATCAAACAGGCCCTAAGTTAATAGTCTAAGATTTCCTTCAGTGAAAGGTCATGAACTCCCCTTTAAATTGGATTGATCCGCATCACGACATTGGTTTGCCAGCAGCATCACGAGATTACCGCATTTCAGCTCATCTGACTCTAGTCGACCAGTCGTACATGGTCTTTGCACAGCGAACAAGGCAGAGTAACTCCCCATTAATCTCCTTTCTTTCTTTCTTCGGATAATGTTCATTTTTGTTTACACCAGAAATAGTGGATATCTAAAAAAAATTAAAAAAAATGATTTTGACCGAAATTAAAAAAAAATGTAACAATTTCATTTCACCCATTAAAAAAGAGAGTTAATTTTGACCACCTCAATCATCATTGGAGCCACGTCATCGCCAGATCATTTCATTTTCCTCTCTCTTCCTCACCAGCTCCGACTTCTTCTCCTGAGGCGACGACTTCGGCAACTTCCTCCCTCAACATGGCAGTTATCTCATCTCAGAATAACAATGATTCAATGTTCAGAAACCAAATAGAAAGTAAACCTAGAGATTAAAATCAAAATCCAAGAAAAAAAAACACCAATCTCATCAAATCTATTCTAGAACTCTCGTCATTGAAAAACAATAACTTCCAATCACAAATCATCACTTTACCATTGAAAACGCAGCCATTAAAAACTTCCAATCACAACCCAAAGGAAACATAAATGATATGCAGCCATGAGTAACATCACCTTAACCATTTCCTTTGCCCCATTTCGGTTCCCTTCCCCTATGCCAAACCTCACATTCAGAATTTCTAATTCATTTGTAACATCCCAAAAATTTAATGCAAGGATTAAATTATGGAAATTAGATAGTAAGCTAATTTATGGAACCTACAAAATTTAAGGAAACTTAAATTTGACAAAGGAAAAAATTAGGACCTAGTGTGTGTAATTAGTAGGATAAAAATATACCTATATGTGTATAAAAACACACACACCCACACTTGACAGCACACAACACATACTCCTCATCTTTTCTTTCATTTGGCCAACACATACGTACAGCACACAAGCACACGTACAGCCCTATAACTTCATGCTATCAACACAACACACTTACACCACACACACACTTACACCTACATCCTCCTTTACGTAGACACACACATACATGACACTTGGAAATCCACAACATCAAATGCATCTTCAATTTAATCAACCAGCCACCTCCTTCATCTCTTCATTTACGTTCAAAGAGCTGAAGAAACAAGAACAGAAAACAGAAAAGAAAAACAGAAATGAAACAGAAACAGAAGCACAGAAACACAGAAAACAGAGAGAGAAACGAAGGAAGAACAAGCTCCAAATCTCACACACAACATCATAAACGTGTTTAGGTAAGTTTCTTCTACTTTAACCTTAGATTTACATTGGATTTGTGGTTGTTTTGCTGCTGGAATCAAGAGAAGTCACCAAAAACGTTTTGTTACCGTTCAGTTTCAAAACCAGCAAGTTTGTGTCCGTTTTGCATGAGATTTTCGATTCCTTTTCTTCTGTAATCATGTCCAAAAACTCAAGGAACATGTTTAGGAGTATGTAGAGTCAAAATTCCAAAAATTATGCTTGCATGTGAGTTTTATCAACTCTGTTTTGGTTGCCGGAAAACAGAGAATTTATTGGAAACTTTCAAAAGCTCAAACGGAGACTACAGATGGATTTTTCATCTGGTTCTTTTTGATATGGAAATTTTAGGATGTGTAGTATGAAATAGAATCAAGAAGAGCTCAATTTGGTGTCAAAACGAACAAGTTATTAATTTTTGAAGTTAGACTGTCCAAAACTGATGTTCATCAGAGTCAGTCAGTTTCGTGTGGCTTTATGACCAACCAAATCATATCCATTATTTACGAAACTTTACATGGAAATATTAGACATAACAAGATTTAACATGAGTGGTAGAATGCATCATTTGGATATCTGTAGAGGAAGTTATGATTTTTGAAAGATGAGTTTAGAAAAAGGTGCAATCCTGAATATCCAGATTCTAGTAGTTGATTTCGTGGTACTTTTGAACTATGTAATATTTCCCAATGGCTATGAAAATTTCCATAATTGAAGTAAATTGTCTTAGCTTTAATTTGGTATATATTTTGTATTAATTGGATTAGTATACTAAGAGATATGAATTTTTGAAGTCAGTTGCTCTCAAACTGTGTTTCTAGAAAACAGTTTGTTTGTGTCGAACGTTTGAAAAATCAAACCTTGCCAAATAATTATGAAACTTTTCATATTTAAAGTATACATCCATATCTTTAATTGGACGGGAAAAACATAATTTTTGGACAAATATATTAGGAGATATAGATTTTCAAAGTCATACTATGTTTCTGGAGACTAATCTGAAATAGGGGTATTTCAGGAAATTCTGGGAGTAATATGGTAAATCTGGGTAGATTTTGATATTTTTCCATGCAAATATATTTCAATTGCTTCATGTAGGCTTTGGACCCAGTCAATTTTGATTTTTCTAGAATTAGTTATTATTTTTCAAAGTTAACTGAAAAATCTGTCAATTTGTTGAATAATAGTAAAATTGCACTATGCAAAAGTATATAGTGTATAAGCCACTGAAACTGAGATAATCAGCAGAATATGATTAAAGATAGTAGTAATACAAGTAATAACCAATTACTTGTTAATTTTAATATATAGGAACTGGTAAAAGCCCGAGCCGAAGAAAAAGTTTTGGATAAACAGTTGGACTGGAAAAAGACCCAGGTAGTAATTCTTTCTTTCATGCACTATGTGATTATTTATATGTTGTATATTCCATTTTCTGTAACATGACAGTGCCTGTGGCACAACACGCGAATAAGCCAGGGTCTAAACATATCGTTTGACCATGGACACGAGTTTAGCCGGGGTTGCAAACAGTCGTTTGGCCTTGGACAGTATGCATACAACAGTCGTTTCAGCAAAGAACAGCGGCTCTAAGGGCAAAACCGTAATTACTGGCGGATGAAGGTCCAGTCATAGCCAAGAGTTACATCTGGTTATCTTTAGTTGTAGAATTTATTTCTTTTGGATTTGTTTATGTTTTTCAAACCATATGGGGATTTTCTGTAATATAAGTAAGTACTTATTATCAGTATAGTTTCACTATTTCTGTATGTCATCTGAACAACGCATTTATTATATAGAGAATATCAGAATATTAAGGGGTTTGACATCATTACTTTTAATTATGTTGGTCTTTAATTAATGCTATAACTGATAGTGCAGATCTCAGTGTTGATGAGGAAAGGGATGAACAGGGCTCCGACGACACCCAACAAAAGTTGAATCTCCACGTTGCGGGTTCTGTAAAGCGCCGCGTAATGATTTGGAATTAGTATTTGGCTTCATCCGGGACACCATGTTCTGCTAGACTCTAGCGGTTCTGGTATCGGTGATGAAAAATTCCTAAGGGATTGGGACGTTGGGAACTGTCTTGAGCAGAGCTTAAGAGAGAGACAGGCTACAAAGACGAGTGAGGGAGTTTGAAGAAGCTTCTTAAGAGAGATTTTTTCGGATTTTAGGTAATCGGTGGAGTAGCCTACAGAGGCGAGAGAAAGAGCTTGAAGATGTGAGAAACAGGACAGAGGAAGAGGAAGGGTGGAGGTCGCCGACTCAGAAGAAGACGACGTCGAAGCTGACCGTGAGGTGAGAGGGAGGTAGTGGCTTTGGATGATGACATGGGCGGTGCTGAGTAGGCATATCAGTCAAAATGACGATTAAAATTAACTTTTTTTTTTTAACGGGTGCGGTGAAATTGCTACTTTTTTTTTAATACTTTGGGAACAAAATCAGTTCTGGAAAAATTTTTTAAATACCCGTTGCATGTCCAGGTAAAAACTTTGGGAAAAAATATTGAAAAAATTCTAAGAAAATATCATTTGAATTTTAAAATTTTAAATAAGTGATTTGATAAAAAATTTGAGTTGTTAATTATATTATTCTTTTATCAATCCTATTACTCATATTATCAACAAAACTAATTTAAAATTTTAAAATTTAAGTGATATTTTTTTAAAAAAAAATTTAAAAATATTCCTTCCCCCTTCTCGCCTTTACATAGTCAAAACAACAATTTACTTGGAGCATAATGCTGAAAGCTTCTGTTTCAGATTCATAACTTTGTGGCCACCATCTCAGTCCTAGGTTTCCCTCCTCTTTTTCTCTTCAACTATTATCACCGTCAATATCTACTGCTCCTTTGCTTCTCTTTTTCTTCTTTAACCTTCTTGGATCCTCCCATCCTTTTAGGTGGATGAAGGTTCAAAATATTCAACTCGGGCAACTCGCCCCGCTTAATGAGTCACCCAAGTTAATCCTAGTTTGGCCTGAGTCACCCCGGGCACCCTGAGTTAGCGGTTCGACCAAGGCAGCAAGTTGGCTGAGTCATCAAATTTTGAGTTGACTCAGTCGATTTGTTCTAGGTTTCATAACATTTCTCCAAGCCATTAATCACACAAAACCTTGATTTTTCTTTTTAAAAAGTGCTTTCTAAATCATTAATCACTTTTTTATTCTTTTTAATATTAAGATGAAATTACACAAAACCTTGATTTTTCTTTTGAAAAGTGCTTTTATTTTTTAAACAAAACTATGATTTTGATATAAGCTACCAAAAAAAAAAAGTTCTATTTTTTTCACAACATATTTTTCTAAGAAAATCATGGTTATGGTGCAAGCTATGGAGAACCTTCCAATAATCACTTTTCTTATAAAATCTATTCTACTCAAAAATCATTTTTGTTAAAAAAAAAATTATATTCTATTCAAAACTATTGGAGAGCATCCCAACACACACTAAACTCCAAAAATTCATTGAAAATATTCGAGCAAAGTAACATGACAGGTGGGAAAAAGTATAATCTCAAATACTCCCATTCACAATGCGGCACAATAAAAATGAAAGGATGCTTCTTGGACTTATTGAAAGTCGGAGCTTTTTGGAATGAAGGTGAAAGTAAAGTAGGAGCTTTAGATCTGAGAATGTGAAATACTGGAATACATCTCTCATATGTTTTGAATTTGTTGAGGGAGAACTTGCAAGTTGCCCTGCCACCTCAAACACAGTAACCGAGAAGCCCATGTGATCTTCATTTGTTTTTTCGTTTGTTTTTGTCTTTGTTTTTTAACCAAAATTGGTTTATGTTTTTAATATACAGTTTTTTCGTTTTTCATTTGCTTGTCTTCAATTTTTTTTGTTTCCAATATCTAGCAATTGAAATTTTTAAAAAATAATTTTTTAATTGTGATTTATAGTATATGAAATAAAGATTCTTTTTTGGTATTTTTTTATAAATAACTTTTTTGTCTCTCTTATAATTGGTTCTTTGTATAAGCAAAATTTTCATTGTATCTCAAAATTTAAACTACTTTTTCTTTTTCTACCTCTATTAAATACATATCTTTATATTAATTATTCCCCACTCAGCACTAATTTTCTTCCAGTTACTTATTTATTACATATTTTCTCTTATATTTTACACTCAATCTCTCTACTATACTATTTTCATAAATAAGGGTATATTTGGAAGAAATATGACATTTTTAACATATTTATTATTTTTAATTAATCTTAATCGCTGGTTTGTTTTGTGCAATAAAGATAAAAGTTACTTATAAAAAGAATAGAAAAGAGTATATGAGAAGAAATTTGTCTCGATTTGCTGAATAAATACTTTTGGAGTGTCAAAAGTGATTCCAAACAAACACTTTATTATTATGTAATGTTTGTTTAGAATAACGATTGGAACCTTCAAAAGTAGATTTTCAATCGTGATTTACGGTATGCAAGGTAAATATATGAAATGAGTTTTGTCTCAACTTACCTGAATAAACACTTCTGAGAGTTTTAAACATGATCCCAAACATGCCCATATTTTTTGGCCTCTAATTTTATTATTATATAAAAAAAATTTCTTGAGGAAGTTATATAAAATTTGCTTGCGTGTGTTGATATAAAATGATTTTTTGCACTTGACCAAAAAAATGATTTTTTTCCAAAATATAGAATTATATATAGACAATTTAATTTCTTAAATTTTTTAATAATATGATATTTTATTTCTTGCACATAATATTATTTTTAATTCAATTATCACATTAATGGTTTGACTGAACGTCCCGACTATTTTGCCTATTTGAACCATGACCCACCTCTCCGGCTCGATATCTAATCTAGCTTTTAAAACTTTGATTTAGTGCCTGTTTGGATTAACTAAAGAATATGCTTTTCCAACGTAATTTACAATATATAAGGTAAGTTTTTTAGAGGAGTTTTGTCTTGACATGCATAAACGTGCTTTTTCACCATTTTCTCATACAGGCCCTTACTCTCTAAATCACTACTTCTAAATATCATAATTCACTTTTTTTTATTCTCTTAATATTCGGATGAAATTACATAAAACCTGGATTTTGTTTTTAAAATTGATTTTATTTTTTAAACAAAACTATGACATTGACCTAAGCTACCCAAAAACATATTTTTTTCAACACATACTTTCCTAAGAAAATCGTGGTTCTGCTACAAGCTTTGGAGAACCTTCCAATAATCACTTCTCTTACAAAATCTATTCTACTCAAAAATCATTTTTGTTCAAAATTATATTCTATTCAAAACCATGGGAGGGCATCCCAACACACACTAAGCTCTAAAAATTCATTAAAAAATATTCAAGCAAAGAAACATTATGATTAAAAACCTTTATTAGTGCAAATGGTATTTTAAAAGGGTTAAAAGTCATTTTTTCCTCGAAAGTATGCACATAGGGCCAATTTTTCCCTGAAAGTATTTTTGGAAGCAATTTTCCTCTAAAGTATGAAATCTGGAGCAATATCGCCCTCTTCAGATGTTGGCCTAATGTTGACTGTGAAAGTTACACGGTGGCAGTGAAAAACATAACGCTGGCATGCTCATTGATTGATACGTGGCAAGGGGTAGAAGATGTATGTGGTAGAGATGGCTTGAACTGGCAATTGGAAAGAGAAGACATTGAGCTGAGAGAAAACGACGAAGGGCTAATCGGTTGGAAGAGGAATAAAAGAAGAGAAATTGTGCTAGGACTTCATCGAAGTGGTCGCTTGTGATTTTTGAAGCTTGTACGACGAGTGACTAGACGAAGGAGAAGAGATTCGTCCTATAAAAACAAGTATGGAATCTTTGCTTTTTATTTTATCTTGAGATTTGATGAAGAGGAAGTGATTTTTATATTCTCCCACAGTGAAAATCTGTTAGCTACCTTTGTCTCTTTGTACATTTTTAATTGGTTTTTGTTTGTTTTACTTTATTTAATCTTAGATGGCGTGGTCTAGTAATGGATGTAGTGGTCCCAATAGTGTATCAAAGGGTGATCTTGAGAGTGATGGGGATGGTGGTTAGGATAATGATTAGGGCTTAGGGAACTTTTTAAAATATTACAAAATTTTGAAAAGGGAGGTGGAGGAAACTAAACATGTTTTAATTAACCAAGAAAACTTATCTTATAAGATACAAATCCAGTATAACTTTGTGTATGATAAAGAAGGTGAGATGTAAAAAGAGAAGGTTGATGTCAGCTTGACTGAAATTGGACATGATAACGGGGATAATGGTATGTTAAATGGAATTGAAGGTGAAGAGGAACATGTTGATAGTGAATCTAGGAGTGATGATACTGATAGTGAGGATAATGTTAGTGAAGATGAAGAATTATTTAGTGTAGGGAACAAAACTTTAGCGGATGATGGAGGTGGTGAAAATGATGATGAGGAAGTGGGTTTGGAGAATGAATTGGGCTTCGATAGTTGTAATGAGCCTTCGGGTGGAGTGATTTTGGAAGAAGAGGGAATTGGACTAGAAGAAAGGCCATTTTTTTATGGTGGGTATGTCCTTTGCAAAAAAAGGCAGAATTAGTAGCTGCAATTAATACTTATGCAATCTTTAATGGGGTAAAGGTAAAGCTGAAGAAAAGTGAGCCATATAGAGTTAGAACAGTATGTCAAAAGGGCTGCCCATTTGTACTGTTTGCATCAAAAGATGGATCCAACCTAAGGCTTGTAATAAAGACCTATGACTCATAACATAGATGCAACAGGGTGTTTAACAACCGTAGGGCAACAATGAGGTGGTTGGCTTCATACTTTAGGAAGAAGGTCTAAGAGAGACCAAGCTACAAGATTGCAGACATGAAAAAGGACATGGAGGATGACTTCAAACTGTATGTGAGTAGATGGAAGTGTAAGAGGGCTAAAAGGATGATTATGAAGGACATGGAAGATAGTTACATAGATGTGTTTAGAAATGTTGAAGCATATTGTAATGAGTTAAGAAATTCTAACTGTGGCTCAGATATTTCTGTGGAAATAAGTAAGGAAGCTCTAGAACAGGGGAAGAGGGTTTTCAGCCATATGTTTGTATGCTTGAATGCTGCAAAGGTATAAATCTTCATTCTGTGTATTTATCTTACTAATTTAATTATATGCTTTCAAACTTTATGTTGTGATTTATATGGTTTTTAGTTTAAATCTGAACAATGATTATGATAGGAAGTTTATGAAAATCGATTTGCACTTGTTGTTAGTTTTAGTTAGTTGAACTCTTGTTTTTGGTACACAAAAAGACTTCTTTATTTGAAATTTGTCTCTGTTGATCAATTGAGAGCTTTGGTAGCATAAGTTTTAGCCTTATATTCATTACCTATAGAGACTTGTTTGGTTAGTCAAACTTAATATGTTGCAGCTTCTGAGGGTGTACTAGTATAGGAAAGACTTTTTACATGTGATGAAAATGACTTTTTATACTTGACATACGACAGGTGTAGAAACTCTGGACTTTTTACACGTGTTTTAAAACATGTGTAGAAAGTTCCACTTTCTACACTTGACGTGAGAAAACACATGTAGAAAGTGAGACTTTCTACATCTGTTGTCTCACGTTAGGTGTAGAAAGTCCCACTTTCTACACTTGTTGTCTCTCGTTAGATGTACAAAGTTGACTTTCTACACCTCTCCTTATTCATCAAGTGTAGAAAGTCATTTTGTTTTTTTTTAAAAAAATTTGTTTGTTTATTATGCTACAAACTCGTTTACATGATAATAAACAATCCAACACCTGACAAATAAAAACAATTACAACAAAACTAATTTGAAATATCAATTTTTTTATTATAAATTCCAATCCAAAATGTTTACAAAGTCATATCAATGCAGGTACACAAACTTGGCCTCACTTTTACAATGAAATTTGTACAATCAAAATCAAATCCAATACCAAACAGTGACAATGAAATTCAATATGTCCAATACCAACTACTTATTAACATTACACGCTTGACATTGCATTCACAAGTTTGTGATCTCTAAAAAAAAAGTTGCCTAACGTGTGCGAACGTCATCAATGTCCTCTTTAGAAAATGCATCTATAATGTCAAACATCTAGAGATTTTAAAATAAAAAAGCATATCAACTTAATAAATACAAATATAATTAAAACAAAGAACATAAGAAAAAAAATATAAGAAAAAAAACAAAGAACATAATAAAACAAATATAATTAAATACAATTACCTCTGCAGTAAATTTTGTACTACTTAAGAGGATGATGTTTAACATGTGCCTCATCACATAATATCTATAAGCCTTATTCTTCATTTGATGACGGCACTATAGAAGAACATACAATATATGAATTATCTGAACAAGATAACTATGTTCATAGAAAGATTGAAACCATTTACTTTTGGTTGTATCCAAGTAGTCTCTTTAAGCTCATAGTGTACTTTTTCTTAACTATTCTTTGGTATGTTTCCATTGCCCTGTGATAAAATATATACAAAAGGCTAGATTATATAAAAAACTTACATATTGCAAATAAAATGTCATTGTCAAAGTATACTTACATGTCCATCGTTTTCTTCAAATCCTTTTCGGGATTATAATGTAATGAACATAAAAAAACAACGATGTACTGCTTTAGACATACAAGCATTAACTACCAATAAGTACTGCAAAAAGAGGTATGAATTAGGAAAATTCACAAAAATAAGGTATCAATTACAAACTTTTTCTTACTCGTGAACATATGGTGCTAGGTAGCACTCTTTTCCATCTTTACAGAGCCTCTGCCAAAGGTATGACTCTCTTATTATGGAAGTAATCCCTTTTTGCTGGATGTGAAGCGGGTAAAGGAGTCCAAACTTTTCACCGTTTCCTGATAAAGTATAAAGGTGATGGAGGTACCTATAATAGTAAAAGCATGTTAGATTTAAAAGTTGAATACTTAGCAATATTGATAAAAATATACCTACATCATAAACAAGTGGACGTGCGGTATGGTAATTTGATCCTTCATTAACATCCGTACCACATCCTCTTGCTCAATATGCATGAAGATGTCCCTTTTACCCACAATGTTTGGATCCATCGTTAATACTTCAGTTGAGAAGGATCCGTCAAACGCCAGCAGACACAAACGTTAAAGCGGCTTCACCTAGGTTTGGGTTTGGGATTGGGGCTGGAGTTGTGGGACCACTTCATTGGATGGGGCAGTTTGCTAAATAAACAAAAGTTAATAAGAAATAGTCAATAACAATTGCATATTATAAATGTGTAATATGAAAAACTTAAAACACATCAAGAAGACGAATATTTTAATACTTCAGTACGAACCGCAACTGGAACTACCTGAACAAATCTCTTTGGCCACCTAAGGAAAGTTTTGAGGGCTTTACCCACAATCTTCACCTCATCATTGGAAAATGGCACAGGCATATCTGGAATTTTTACCTCTCCAATCATTACTCTCACTTCGTCATCTTGCATTTGCTTGTAGTGGACGGTTGGCCCCAAGTTTTATATTGCGCCAAGTACTAATAAGCATCTATCAGGGTCCTCCAAATATAATTCATAAGGTTCATTGTTTTTTTGAACTCCAGAATCCCCTGATATATGACCAAGAACACAACTCCTATTTATGCTTTAAACTGCAGGAGAATGAGTCGTATGGATAGTTGTGTCCTGTCGTGAGCTTAAGATGCTCATCATTTCTTCCTTCAATTGTAACATTTGGACGGCCTTCTGCTTCCTTTCATTCTCCAATATCAGTTACATCTGCTTCCTTTCATTCTCTAATATCAGTTTCATCTCTTCCTTAGTCAACATTCCCATAGAGGCATAGCATGTATGTGCTCCAAAGTAGTCTCGTATGCCTATTCCTTGTCCAACACCCATAATATGACCACCATAGTCCGATGTCCTCGTGGCAACCATTAAGATATCATTCCTTCCCTATAGAATTAAGGTTCCTTGGGCACGTTCTAGTTGAAGTTGGTACTGTAATATATAAATAAAAAACATAATTACCATGTTACTATATAATAAAGAAAATAATAAGGATTGATGCTAAATTACTTACAATCCTTTCAGCAACCACACATGTCTTCTCGCTCATATACTCTCCTATCTTCCTTCAGCGTATGACCCTCCAGTTTTCTTTACGAGATATTGGAGATGGTGGAGAAAGAATAGTAGATGGATCAGACTGAGCCTCTTCTTATCGCCTCTTCTGCTTCTTCTTCATCATTTCATCTTCAAGCTTTTCATAACCCCCACGAGACAATTTTTGGGGGCAATCATTCTTTCTACCACTCGCTATAGCTTTTTCCTTTATTATCTTTTAATAAGAAACCAACAAATAAATAATCTATAAAATCAAATGAGAACAAAGTAAGCAACTAAGTGAATAAAAACTAACCAAGGCTTCTGGTGTAGTCTTAATCCTGTAAAAAATTTTCATATAGTTTCATTAAGAAATGTGTACTCCTCATAAGGATTAGGAGGATTCTCACTCTCTTCTACCTCAACAAGCATAAATCTTTTCATTAAAGAGGTCTTGATGGCCATCCAATGCTCCGCGTAATATGATAACAATTTATCCTTCAAGGCTTGACTGGGAGGAACGTCGTAAGTGAGCTGTGAAGTCATTATAATAGTTAGCAATATGAATAAATGTATTAGTTACAAAAGTTAATGGGTTCATAGTGTTGTACCGCTATAATGTTCCAAATCTGATCCTTCACAGATTTATCTACTTCATCCCACTCTATAATCGTTATACTAGGCTTGCTACATGCTTGGAGGGTAACAAAGCTAATAAACTTGCTCTTGTTAGGCCCAATTGGTCTCCATTGCCTGCCAAATTCAATCAGCATCCTCTGGTCATTCGCTCGACTCTTGGTCAACTCTTTTAGTGTCGTGCCACATCTACCCTTTTTGTTTCGTTGAGATGACTGGCTGCTATACCCAAAATGAGTATCATAATTGTTGGGGGGATCCTTCTCCATGTTCCTATTTAACAATGAAATAAGGTAAGTAAATGAAAATGAAATATTATAATAAAATAATGAAAATCCAAGATAGACAATCAACAAAATAAGATTACTAACTTTTAATTAAAGTTCATCAAATTGGAGTAAATATATTCTCCCATATCCTTTCATGGTGGTCATTTCTTGTAGTATGTATGTCATATACTTTATCTTCATTTAATTCAGGCAACCATCACTACTAAAAAATAGGGATTTAACGTCACATAAAGACATCCCTTCTTTAAAAAGGGAAGTAAAAACTGGACGCAGTGGCATTTATGTAAATAAAGAGAAACTTTTCCTCTTTAGGCGTCCTAAAAATCAAAAGGGACGTGTAAATAGATCTTTAGGTGTCCCTTCACAAGAAGGGAAGCCTAAAGGCTGCATGCCAGCCACGTGGCTGGCATGCAGCAAACAATAGGCGTCCCTTCTTTCAGAATTGATTCACGATGTTGAGGTTGAATCCTTCGCCCAGGCATATGAATTTGACAGCCTGCGGAGTGATGCGGAGACACCATTATACCCTGGGAGTAAGTACACACGACTAACGAGAACATTGCATTTGGTGAACTTAAAGGCAACTTGAGGATGGATCGATAGTAGTTTTACATTACTACTGGAATTATTGTGTGATATGTTTCCAGAAGATAATGTACTTCTAAACCGTATGTATGAGGCAAAGAAAATCTTGTCTACGATGGGCATGGAGTACAAAAAGATACATGCTTGCCCTAATGAATGTGTTTTGTATAGAAAGGAGTATGCAGGTCTTAGTGAGTGTCCTAACTGTAAAACGTCACGATGTAAAGTGAAGAAAGACGGTGGTTGTAGAGAAGGGACAACAAGTAAAAGGCAACCTTTGAAGGTGTTATGGTATCTTCCAATAATACCATGGTTTAAGCATTTGTTTGCGACCGGAACGAAAGCGAAGAAGTTGAGATGGTATTCTGATGAGAGAATTTGTGACGGAAAATATCTTTGGCACCCGGCTGACTCTCCACAGTGGAAGAAGATAGATGAAATGTTCCCTCAATTTGGCAGCGAGCCGAGAAACCTTCGGTTTGGACTTTGTACAGATGGAATAAATCCGTATGGAACTCTTACTAGTACACATAGTTCGTGGCAAGTTCTCCTTGTAATATACAACTTACCTCCCTGGTTATGTATGAAGCGCAAGTATGTTATGCTTTCCATGATGATCTTTGGACCAAAACAGCCAGGGAATGACATCGATGTGTATTTAGCTCCTTTGATTGAGGACTTGAAGAAGTTGTGGGAGAAAGGTGTGGATGTGTTTGATGCTTATAAGAAAGAGTCTTTCAAGTTGCGTGCAATGATTTTTACCACGATAAACGACTTCCCCGCATACAGAAATTTGTTAGGGTATAGTGTGAAGGGTCATAAAGCATGCCTAATCTGTGAAGGAGAAGCACACTTTCGACAACTTAAGCATTACAAAAAAATAGTATACCTTGGCCACAGGAGGTTTCTTCATCGATTCCACCCATATCGTAAGCTGAGAAAGCGTTTTGATGGCTTACCAGAACATAGAGTTGCACCAAGGGCATTAACCGGGAAGGAAGTTTATAGTCGGGTAGAACGTGTCAATGTGACCTTTGGTAAAAATCAAAGGACTACGGGTGAGAAGAACATATGGAAGAAGAGGTCAATTTTATTTGATCTTCCGTATTGGCATTGTCTTGATGTAAGACACAGTATTGATATGATGCATGTGGAGAAAAACGTGTGTGACAGCCTTGTAAGTACGCTTTTACACATCCTAGGGAAGACTAAGGATGGAATGAGCACGAAATTTGACATAGTTGATATGGGAATAAGAGATCGGTTGTATCCACAACTAAGAGATGATGGTAGGAGGGCATATATGGAGCCAGCTGCGCATACGCTATCAAAAGCGAAGAAAAGAAGTTTATGTGGGTGTCTACATGAAATTAAGGTCCCACAGGGCTACTCTTCTAATGTTAGCAGGTGTGTGTCAATGGACGATTTGAAGTTAGTGGGAATGAAGTCCTATGACTATCACGTGTTAATGCAACAATTGTTACCAGTAGCCATTAGAGGCATTATGAAAGATGAAGTGTGAACTACTATAACCAGATTGTGTGTTTTCTTTAATGCTATCTGTAACAAAGTCATCGACACTGAGAAGTTGGATAAACTAGAAAATGAGGGTTATATAATTCTGTCCCAACTAGAGATGCATTTTCCTCAATCATTTTTTGATATAATAGTGCATTTGGTAGTTCATTTGGAAGGGAGGTAAGACTTTGTGATCCAGTTTACTTGAGGTGGATGTACCCTTTCGAACGATACATGAAGATCTTAAAAGGGTATTCTAAAAATCCTTATCGACCTGAAGCCTCAATAGTTGAGCGATATGTAGTTGAAGAGGCTATGAACTTTTGTAAAGATTATCTATCTGGTAAAAAGGAATAGTCTCGGCATGAAGAGGGGAGAAGCAAGGGAACACGAGGACTTAAAGTGAAGACTGCGGATCGTGAAGAGGTGTTGCAAGCACACTTGTATATCTTGAATAATATGGAAGAAGTTCAGCCATACATAGATGAGCACAAAAAGACTTTGAAGAACTTGAATCCAAAGAAGAGTGACATGCAAATAGCTATTGAGCAAAACAAGACATTTGTTAAATGGTTTGAGGAGAAGGTTTCGCATGAGATCGGTGTGTCCGAGACAATCAACTGGCTAGCTTGGGGGCCTTCATTTCAGGTTGTTACTTGGACTGGTTATGACATAAATGGGTATTCTTTCTACACAAAAGAGCAAGATGACAAAAGTACCATGTAAAATAGTGGGGTGATGGTTGAAGCTGAAGCTATGCACTTTTCCAGTTCAAAAGACAAAAACCCCATATGTGCATCAATGGCTTATTATGGAGTTATAGAAGAAATATGGGACATGACCTACAACAAGTTCAAAGTTGCTTTGTTCAAATGTAAGTGGGTTAGCAATGCTGCTGTGGTAATAGATCCACAATTTGGATTTGTCTCAGTCGATCTTCGAAGAGTTGGTTATAGAGATGAGCCTTTCATTCTAGCAAGCCAGGCGAAGCAAGTGTTTTATGTCACAGATCCTGCAAATAAAAATATGTCCATTGTACTTCAAAGAAAAAACAAAAGTATGGTGATCCAACTTTCAACCTTGACGGCACACCACATTTGACAAAAAATTCACCTATAGGAAGTGAGGTCGAGTTGGTAGATGATGAAGATTATTCTGCAAGAAATGATCATTGTGAAGGAATATGGGAAACAATATGAAGTAAGACCTTTAACTATATAAACTGTATTATATCCTATGTGCTTTTTTCCCTTAATGTAGTTTATACATATACCTGCAATCTACTTACCTCTCTGATAATGACTTTTTTGTGTCTAGGAATATGTCAAGTTCTAATGACTCAGGGAGCAACAACGAGTAGCATAATGGAAGGCAAGAAGAGCCACCCGCTCCGAGAAGAACAAGGGGTGCCACGAAGATGACTGTATTGGCAAAGCGCCACTACAATGAATAGGAGAGGGTTCACATAGAGTTTGATGCCAACATGAATCCAGAGGGTCCTGAGGAAGACCACTTCATTAGTTATCTTGGTTTTTTGGGTCGAAGCAAAGTCCGAATCATCTATGATAGTTGGAGGAAGGTTCCCAAAAAGATGAAAGCCATGATATGGCAACATATTTTGGTACATAACTTTCGATATATTTTATGTATTTAGATCTTTCTTCCTATTCAAGTTTAATTGTCTCCGTTTTTGCAGCAAACGTTCGATGTTCTTGACACCACAGACATGTACAACCACTAGATGGGAGAGGTTTGTTTGCGCTGGAAGGATTTTAAAAATAAGCTCTCCAAGAAGTACCTTAGAGGTGACAAGAGACATCTGGATCCTTGTCAGGAATATTCATATCTTTCTCCAGAGGACTGGAGGTTGTTTGTAGCAAAACGACAAGCTCCTGAATTTTTGGTAAATTTTCTGTCTTCAGTATGAAAATTTTTAATTTCAATATAGTTAATGCACTAATGACTTGTTTTTCCCTTTTTCCCTTAAACAGGAATTAAGTACGGCGAACACACAGAGGCAAGAAGCAAATCAGTACCAGCATTACATGTCTCGAGGTGGCTACAGGAAGCTGGAGCGGATGATGATGGCAGAAGAGCTGGAAAAAATGAAGGAAGTTGTGAAATCTGATCCTTCCGTTGTTGTACAAGCGCCAGCTCCTCCTCCGCGTCACAAAAAATGGAAAGCAGGGAGGAGTAAGGGTGGCAAATATATAAATTCGACTATTGCTGAGGTTGCCTTGAGGATTGTAAGTAGTAATAGCATAAGTAATTAATTGTGAAATTCTTTCACATTTCTAGCATTTAATTTTTGTTCATAACGAATTGTATGCTACAGGACGAACTCGAAGAGCAGAGTAGCCAAGGTTCGTTCACTCCAAGTGGACGGATGGACATATTGGCAACGTCGATTGGGAAGGCTGATACCCCGGCCATGTTAGAGGGGAGCCGAGAGGAGTTGGTATTACGAATTATTTTGGTAAAGCCTCGATATATTCTTCACAAGCTGAACCCAGTCAACAGTTTGTGGCTAAGCTTCGCGATCAAATCCGAGAAGAGCTCAAAGATGAGCTAATGACAGAACTACGTGGTGAAATGAAATCGTGGTTTGATTTTCATCAAACGGAGGGTACTAGGGTTAGAAACCAGGAATCCCCTGCCTTCCCCAGCACTAAAGGAAGTTACCACATGCCGGACGACTCCCTTGTACAGCCTTCCCACACTCCGTAACTCGTTGCCGAGGCTTTCCACAATCCATAACCCTTTGTCCAGCCTTCCCATAGTACAGAACCCTGTGGCTAGCCTTCTCACATAACAGAACCACTGGGCCAGCCTTCTGCCACTCTAGAGTCGGGCGAATCGTGTATCCTCTATTTGGATGCCCCCATGATTCGTGTTGTAGTCGATGCTCTCATTTACACACAAGCTACCACCCACCATCATAATCAAATTCTATAGTATTTACGTAGGGTGACAGTGATACGTGTTCATGAGGGGGAAGAAGGTGCAGCCATCCCTATCCCTGATGTTGAGATTGCCACGCTGGGTCAGGCAATTGAAGCTTTCATCCTTTGGCCTCAATATCTTATTGGCATGTTGGCAACCCCACCAATGGTAGGAATTATATTCATATCACTTGACATTTATTGGCATCATTGTAATATAATTGGTTTTGTTTTCTATGGTTATAGGATGAGCAACATGCGCTGAAATGACCCTTTCTAGCACGGCTGCAACAGGTTTACAAAGGTATTCGCCAAGTCAACTTCAATATGCCTCCAGGGATTGTGGGTACAGAATTGACGTATCCCTGCACGATCGACAATAAAGATCTTAAGGAGTTTTTGCATTTGGAGGAGATAAATGCAGGATGGGTCAAACTTGCCATTTGGTTAGTTTTTCTTTTCTAAGTTCAAGATTTCATAAGTTCAATATTTCATTGGTCATTTTATTTCTGTTTTAGGTCCTTCTACCACATGTGCATTGATATGGAAATACCAAATTTATACAGATTCTTGTGTCCAGCAAATACGACATCGGATAAAAATGATGTTGCAAAAAGGACGCATTATGTGGGCTTCACAATGGCAGCGACCAAATTGCGATGTTATCTAGCGCCAATTGTTCAAGGGTATGTAGTAAAATTTTTTTTTGGGATGCTTCAGTGCTAATAATTTTCTTCTAATCTAAACTTCATTTTAATCTGTGTATTGTTGTAGTTACCATTGGAGCCTGTGTGTTGTTTGCCCACGCCTCAATAAAATCTATTGGTTTGATTCCTTGACAAAAAATCCCGACAAGGACACAAAATCCGTCTTCAACACGTTAGTTATTTCTCTTTTATTAATTAAAGAAATGCTTGATTTAAATAAATTGTTCTAACTTAAAATGTTTTACATTTTAATGGTAGCGTGACCCAAACATATAGAATGCTTGGCGCGTCACGTGAGGGTAGAGTTGTTCGCAAGCCAAAGTGGTTCTATCCCAAAGTATGTGGTTCCGATATAATTTAAGTTCTTTTATTTAAGGTTGTTTTAGAAATGATGTATGTTATTGATTTTAACCAATTGCTTTTAATTTATAGTGCCCTCAACAGCCAGGTGGTACTGAATGTGGCTATTATGTTCTTCTTTACATGTATAATATCATTCAAAGTGGCGTTACAAGTGATTTTCAATAGGCAATCAAATGATAATATTTTGGGTATATTTTAATTGAATTACTAAACAATCCTTTAATTTCATTGATTTTGTATAATCATATTTTCTAATTTGCAGATCTTTGATAATGATGCTGCTTACTTATATGAAGACATTAATTTGATCAGAGACTTGTTGGCTGGGAGGATTCTTCAACACGTTGATTTGTAGAAGTTTATCGTTTCCTATACATTTACTTAGTAGTTTTTTATTAGTGGACAACATTTATGTCAACACTGTAGTGCATGAATGTTTCATTAGAGCTGGATGTTGTGTTTTGTTAATTATATACTGCGTGCTGTATGTTTCTTTTTTGTGTAATAAGGAGACTATGTTGCTGTTTGCTTTCAGAATGGCCAGAAACAATACAAATAGCATTGTATGGTTAAAAAAACCTTTAGGCGTCCCTTACCCTAAAAGGGACGCCTAAAGTCCCTAATTTGAAAAAAAAAGTTCTAAACGGGGACTTTAGGCGTCCCTTTTAGCAAAAGGGACGCTTAAACCTTGACCTTTACTCGTCCCTTTACAAAGGACGTCTAAAGTCCAAATTTACTACGTCGCTGACATACGTGTCCCCCCATAAAAGGACGTTAAAAGTGTTTTTTCTAGTAGTGCATGACAAGAAACATGGAGTCTCAAAAACATCAGAGTTTAATTCCTTATTATTATCACTGTCAACCACCCTTTTCCCTTAGAGAACCACGGAGCAATGTTTATTTACTGGATCAGTTATATAAAACACTTATTTTGCATGGGCTACTAAAATAAAGGGCTCCTCATTGTACTTTAATTTATTAAGATCAACCAATGTAAATCCATACTTATCCACTTGAACACTATTATTATAATCCACTTACATTTGAAAATTGTAACTTTAAATTTAGTATAGTCAACCTCCTAAATCTCTTCAAGAACCCCAAAATAAGGTATAGCTACTAACTTTGGCTTTTTGTCTTTTGAATTGAAAAAATGCATGGATTCATTCACCACCATAACTCCACTGTTTTGCATAGTACTCTTGTCATCCAGTGATTTTGTATAGAAGGAATACCCATTGATATCGTATTCACTCCAACATATGACATTAAAGTTAGGACCTAGTGCCAACCATTTTATAGTTTGAGAAACACTATTATTATTCGCAACTTGTTTTTTGAACCATTGTGGGAAAGTCTTGTTATGCTCAAGCAATAACCTTTGATTAGTCATTATATCATTTTGTGCCCTTATAATTTCTTTGTGAATAGATATATAATCTTGAAATTCATCAGTGTTATTCAAAATGTATAAATGTGCTTGTAACACTGAATCATGATCCATATTAGTTTTCACTGTTACCCCATGTGTACCCTTACCTAATAATCTCTCCTCAAGATGAGATCTAGGAAGCCCAATAATTTCTTCGTTGGACAAGTAGTCAGAACATAACTCAATAGCTTATCGGTAATATATCTTTTAACCATGGAAACTTCAGGCCGTATGGATTCTTCACATACCCTTTAAGGATTTTCATTTATCTCTCAACTGGGTACATCTATCGTAGATAAATAGGGCCACACAACCTTATCTCCCTCACTAAATGAACAATAAGATGTATCATGATATCAAAAAATGAAGGAAGAAAGAGCATCTCAAGTTGGCACAAGATAATAGCAGCATCCTTTTCCAGTTCATCTAATTTATCGGGGTCAATCACTTTGTTGCATATGGCATGAAAGAAAAAGAACAGTCTAGTTATAGTGTGTCTCAAATCATCTGGCAATATGCCCCGAATAGCCACCGGAAGTAGTTTTTGCATCAAGACGTGGTAATCATGAGACTTTAAGCCCACTAATTTCAAATCTTTCATTGACACAAGCTTTTTAACATTTGAAGAATACTATTAAGGTACTTTGACACCATGTAAACAATCACAAAAGCTTCTTCTCTCAAGCTTGGATAAGGTATGAGAGGCTAGGGGTAGATAAGTCCGCTAACCTTATGGCCTTAAATGTAAGTCATCTTGTATTTCCATTTCAATCAAGTCTAATCTTGCATTGACACCATCCTTGGTCTTGCCCTTTATATTGAGAAGTATCCCAATAATACTATTACACACATTTTTCTCTACATGCATGACATCAATATAATGCCTCACATCAAAACTTTACCAATATAGAAGATCAAAGAATATAGATGTCTTTTGCCATACATTTTTATCAGTTGCATTCTTCTGCGTCTTTCCAAAGATAACATTGATGTATTTCACCAATTGATAAACTTGCTCTCCTATCAATGGCACTTAAGCATCTCCATACTCTTGATAGCCATAGAAAGCTTTCTTTAATCTACGATAAGGGTGATTCCGGCTGAGAAATCCTTGGTAGCCAAAGATAGACTATCTTCTTTCCATATTTAAGTTGATAGTGGCATATGCCTCCTTCATAAATTAGACATGCTTTGTGTCCCTTAACACTATACCCATATAGGTTTCCATATGCAAGGAAGTCGTTTATGGTACAGAAGATCATGGCATGTATCTTGAACACCTCTTTTTGATTCACATCAAACACATCCATACCTATCTCCCACAGCTCTTTCAAGTCTTCAATCAAAGGGGCTAGATAAACCTCAATATCATTTCCAAAAATACTTTCAAGGCAAAATTGTCTCTATGTGCATACTTTTGGGGGAAAAATGGCCTTTAACCCTATTTTAAAACTTTATGTTAGAAGAAGAAAGGTATTTTCACTACTACATAAAAGAATTTTTAACGTCCTTATTTTGTACCTTTTAACGTCCTTTTTTTGGGGGGGGATGTCTATACGAGCAACGTAGTAAATAATAGAAATAACATTCGTTAAAAAAGGGATGACTAAAGGGAAACTTTAGGCGTCCCTAATACAATTAGAGACGCCTAAGGTCTTACTTTAGGCATCCCTAAAGCAATTAGGGACACTTAATAAGACTTTAGGCGTCCCTAATTGCTTTAGGGATGCCTAAAGTCTCACTTTAGGCATCCCCATTAGTGTAAAAGGGACGTTGAAAGTCTCTAATGTTTATGGACATAAATAAATAGCTTGTTACAAGAAAAATTTATACGCCTATCTCTCGTAGGACAATAATTTCACATTGGAAGATCCAAATTATAAGCAGATGCACGTAGATTTGTATGAGACTGATAATATTATATAATAGAAGTTTGACACACACACATATATAGTGATTTCATATTTCCACTTTATAACTAGTAGCAACAACAATAATTATCATACCACCGGATTAGCAACAAGTGGAAAAATCTGAAAAGTTAATCAAAAGGGTCAGAGTTATGAATATGACAGCTGTGGCAGAGGTAGTTGATCATGTAGAGGGTGTTGCCGGTTACCTAGGCCACTCGGTTGATCTTACGCTTGATCTTGCCAACCACAGAATCATGGAGGAGGCCCAAACCGTTGAGGCAGGTGTAGTCGTCAGTCATGGCGGCACTGACCCAGGTCTGAGCATTGCTCATTTGGAGATGAAATATGGACCTGCAGAGATGCTTGAGCTCCTTAAGGCTCCGATAGAGGTTATCGTCGTAGTCAGAAATCTGCTCAACGCTATTATGGAGAAGGGAGGGTGGGGCAGGAGGGAAGGTGGGAGTGGAGGAAGTGGGAGATGTGGCAGGCGTGGTGGAGGCTGACAGAGAGTGTGGCCTAATCAAGGTCCTTGGGGGTGATGGAGGGGCATACATAGGAGGAGAGGGTGTGCAAGCACAGATAGGGGTACCTAGCGTGGATGCATAAGAAACGAAGGAGATTGGAGGAAGGCGGAGCAGCGGAGGAGGGAGGGAGGGAGGGAGGGAGAGCCGAGCAACATGCATGTGTTCCCTCCTCCATCTGTATCCAGAGAAATTACGTGAATTGGAGAGGGAGGAGATACTTTGAACTTGAAAAGATAAAGAAGAAAGGAAGACATGGTAGCAAGAGAGTGAGAGAATAAGAAGACATGAAGAAAAGGAACAAAAAGTAATGAAGAGACATGAAGAAAAAAGGTGTATGTGTCTGTAACAATAAAGGGATGTGAGAAAAAGGAATTAAAAGCACAGGAGAGAGAAAAATTCAGCTTCATGAATTGTGAGTTTGTGACTTCTTCTCTTCTTGGAAGTCGTGAATGAAGAGAATTAGGTGTCCCTAATATGACTAGGGACGTCTAAAATACCTTCACACGTCCCTAATCAAACTGGAGATGTTTAAAGTATCCTTTAGGTGTCCCTATTTAACTGGGGACGTCTAAAGATGACTTAAAATTCAAAAAATAAGTGCCAAAAATTTGTTTCTTAGGTCCCTTAAGTATCCTAACTATGATTTGGGACGCCTAAAGTTTTATTTTAGGCGTCCTAAATTTTAAAAGGACGCTGAAAATAGATTTTAGGCGTCCCAATTCAATTTTTGGACGCCTAAAGTAGATTTTAGGTGTCTCTAGTTTGACTTGAGATGCCTAAAGATTCAAAATTCTCTTTCAAAATTACGCAAATGCCGCCACCTTAATTTTTTACTTCCCTTTTTTTAAAAAGGAAGTCTTTTAGGGTAGTAAAATGTATTAACTGTAGCAGTATTTAAAACTATTTTAACCATCATGGGTGATTGATTTGCTTTGTCTTGAAAGTAACATCATTGCCCCTGATTCTTCTACATTGTTTCTTTTTCTAGAGTTGCAAGACTCACAAAAAGAAAACGTTTACCTTCCTGGCCGGGTTGCTACTTTCACTAAGCCTTCACCATTTCAGGCATTTATGTAGAAAACTGATAAGGTGGTGGGATTTAGAAGCGGCAAAAGCCTCTTTTATAGTATCTCTTTGCTCTTTTGATCACTATGATAAATAAGATTATTAATATCTTATCCAACCCAGCTTCATACATAGGTAACTAACTAACTTCAGATCTAATATCTTGCTTTCATCTTTATGTTTGATGGGCTCCTAATCCACTTTTTGATGCATCATTTAATTTCTTCAGTCTTCGAGATTACGCTGTTTTGATTTCAATGAAAAAGCAGATGAGGGAATCATCGAATTGGCATATGTGCTATCTAAACGTCAATTATGAGATATATTGACCAAAGCGCAAGTAAGAACAGAGTTTAAAGAATTCAGAAACAAGTTAGGAATGATAGATATCTATCCGCCAACTTAAGGAGGAGTGTCGGTGCTACTATGGGCCTTAGGCTCACCCCAACCATAATTAAATTATTAATTAGGGTTATTCAGTAGATGCCAAAAGATCCTAAAATCTCAGCATATTTAAATTTTAAAGTTTTGAATTATTTTCTTGATTCTAGTGAATGTAATCTAAGTGATTTTAAGGTTACCAGCTAATTAACTTATTTATTAACCTATATGTATTGCCTATCATTACTTGAATAAACAAGACGTTACGAGCACCTGATTGTTCAAAGATGAAAGTAATCACTTGTTGACATAATTTTTTTGCAGTTCTGTTTATTCATCAACTTTTTCACACGATGAAGAAAATTGTGAGATTTAATTAAAGAGATGGTCTTTGGGAAAAAAATAAAAAAAAAATAAAAGTAGCAGCAGTTTGCATAAGATCATGGAATTGACATTTTTTCCCTATTTTAAAATGTAATGAGTATTTTTGTACAAAATAGAAAAAGTTTATGGTGCCACACTTTCTTTTAAAAAAGATTCATTGATATTTTTGTACTTTAAATTTTATTTTTATATGCACCAAAACCATGCATTGGTTGACTACATATACTTCTCCAAACTTTAGCTTCGAAACTAGCCATCTGTTGTTAAATTTAATTCATTAATGATCAAGTTGGATAGATTTGATATTTATTTTCCTAGATTTATAACCCTTTTTGTCAAAATCCTAAATTTATAATTGATTATAGAAGGGTTCGAAACTAAGCTCCGAAAAATTTAAATAGGAGTTTTAATTAACTTTTGGAAAAAAATCAGTAAAATATATTTAAGCAAATCAACTTTATTGATTAAATACCTTTATTAGTGTAAATGGTAAATGGTGTAATATCCAAAAAAAATTTTGAGAAGAGAATTAGAAGGCATGTTTGAGGACCTAGGGACATAAATTAAAAAATACAAAACCTCAAAAATAAATTATTTGGACAAAAGCTATTTTTTGGAATTAATGGCCTATTGTTTTTAAAATTTTAGAAAAATTATTTTATGGGTTAAAGAAGTCAATTGAGGA
Organism: Albizia julibrissin; assembly: GCA_037074505.1. Taxonomy (NCBI): domain Eukaryota; kingdom Viridiplantae; phylum Streptophyta; class Magnoliopsida; order Fabales; family Fabaceae; genus Albizia; species Albizia julibrissin. The sequence goes on along the minus strand of CM073481.1, from coordinate 13,964,407 downwards.
AGAAAATCTTTAATAAAGTATTGATGAATAATTTATAAAATTTATTCAATAATTAAGTATCTATAAAAAAAAAGAGGGATAAATGGTAAATTCATTACTCCAAACCCAAAAATGAATCGGGCTGTGCTTGAGCCCATAATATCAAGCCCAAAACGTCCTTCACTAGGCTGAAAAAATGAGTATCAGATTTTGGTAGATATTGGCCCAAGTTAATAAAATTTTATATTTACCCAATTAAAAATCTACGCCCGCTGTTTAGCCCTCATCTTTTGGGTCTGTTTGAGAACCTTTTAGGAAGGGGAAAAACTTATTTGAAGGGTAAAAACTTGGTATCTGCAGACCCATTTAAAAAAACGGTAGCATTCACTGAGTTTAATAAAAAAACTATTTTTTTTAAAAGCTTATTGAAGTAGCTTTTGACTTTTTTTCACTGGGTTTAAAAAAAAAAAGTCATTTCTCCCACCGTCAATCCGAACACAAATAACATTTATAATATGACTTTTTTTTTCAATCTGACTTTTACAAAAACTAGTTTAAAAAAAAGCCACTTCTCCACCGCTAATCCAAACAATCACTTCCTTAATGGCCGAAAACAAGGAGCCAAACAAAACAAAAAGCCCGTCTTCTCTCAATTCGAACCGCATCAGAAAATTGGTGATAAAGGAAGTGAGCAAGCCGAGAGAGGTTGGGAGAAGAAGAAGAAGGCGTGAAAGAAGATCCATATGCAAACTGATCTCCAGACCAAGGTGAGTGTCTTGAACCTCCTCCCATCCTTATTTTCTGCTGTTGTGGCGTCTTTGAGGAGATGATAATGATTCAAAAATCTGACTTTAGAGAGAGAAAATGAAGAATACACAGCAAAGCTTGTGATAACATTGTTGGATGGATGAACAATATAGGGGTTCTGGACTTTGTTTTATGGCTTGCATGTTGGATGTATTGAGGGAGAGTGACTTTAGATTTATGGATTCACTGTTTTAGAAAGACTAGTGCTGCTGGATTTTTGTTTTTTTTTGTTTTTGTTTTTTTGTTTTGTTTTGTTTTGGATGAGATCTTGTAAGGGATGCTATAACGTTAACATAGTTAACTATTATAATTTTTTTTTTAGCGTATGATGATGAAAGCTTTATGTGTCCAAATTCTCACGGCTGCAAATTGACAAGGAACTTACTGTTTGATGCTTTCCCGTATTAAATTATTATTATAGATACTTAAACCATGTTTAGAGGTATTGAAATGATGGTTGAACAACCATTGTAGAAGCTGAAAATTTTCAGAATATTAAATATGATGCTTTGAAATGTTTAAATGTCAAAGGAGTGCTTTGAACTATTGGTTTATGTTTTAAAGTTTCAATAATATTGATTGGAGCAATGTTATTAAAGCTATAACAGATTTAGAAATCTGGAATTTTCAGACTTGAGTTAATGCCTTCTGAAGTTTAGAAGGATCAATATGGTATATAGTTTCAACGGTTATCAATCGTAACAAATGGACTTTAAGTTATTTGATGTTAAATGAGAATCCTAGATAATTTGAGGTTCTCTTAAAGACTCTTAAATCAATGTTTTTGAAGTTGGAATTTCTGTGATTATAGTGATGATGCTGTCCATAAGTTTGAAGAATATATATGATATTTGATGATATGAAACCATTGATTAATGTCTTCAAAACTGGAGAAATTTTCTGGAAATTAAGAGGCTCTGTCTGAAACTTTGGCAAGGGGATGTGTTTTTTATTTAAACTATATGGCGTCTTTTAAAGTTATTTTGGCTGTGGGAAAATAGTTACTATGAATTTGGAGCTTAAGAAATGTTAACTCTTAGAAATTGATAACATTCTAGCACATTTTCTTTCTCTTTTTACCTATTTTTTGGTTCAAAATGTGCATAGTAAGTGAAGTGTATAGAAGAAAATGTGTATATCAAAGTATCAAGAGTAATATATCCTATATATTTTGTTATTTAATTAGGAATTGATAAATCCTTCCTCTTTTATAGGAAGATGGAAAAAAGTTTTGAAGCCCTGTAAGAACCAAGAAACAAGGAAAGAACAAAGGAAGTGAAACATTGCAAAGTTAGAAAGAACTTGTACAACTTGCCTCAGCAAATTAACCAACTAGCGGTGACAAGTAAACAATCTCAAGAAGTTTGCTCTCTGTATAATTGACCAACTTACTGTGGCAAGTAATCCCTATCTGCTCTTTGTGTAACTAGCCATAGCAAGTTGACAGACTTGCCATAGCAAGTCAATAATTTGAAGGAAAAATGACTCTCTGTGTCACTGACCATGGCAAGTTAATAAACTTGCTATAGCAAGTCTTGAAAAAGTACAGCTGTGTGTTTTAATTTTAGAAGCTGAAAAATGCTATTTAACCTAGGGAAAAGGGGTGAAAACTCGTTCTCTGCACTTGGGAACCTTGGAGTATGGAAAGGAAGAGCTTGGGAGAAAGTTCTTAAAGAGTTTGGAGGCTTGGGTGATTTTCCTAAGAGAGATTTTGGGAGTTTGACCTTGGTTTTGTCTCTTTTCTATTTAGTTTATTCATGTATTTAGTAGCTTTATATGGATTTTCTTTACATTTGGGCATAAGTAGCTAAATATTTCATTTTAGGATTCTTTAGAATCTTTGTATGGTTTACACTACAAAAAAATACAGGATTAGCGACGGAATTTTCCGTCCATAATCCCTCACAAATTCCGTCACTAAAATTAGTGACGGATTAATTCCGTCACTAATTTTTGTCGCTAAAAATTAGCGACAGAATTTAGAGACATAATTTTTCCGTCGCTAATTAGAGACGGAGTTTCCGTCACTAAGTTCCGTCCCTAAATATTAGCTACGGAATTTAGAGACGGAATTTTTCCGTCGCTAATTAGAGACGGAATTACATTCCGTCGCTAAATTCCGTCACTAATTTCCGTCACTAAAAATTAGCGACTGAATTTAGAGACGGAATTTCCGTCGCTAATTCCATCTCTAATAGCTAAATTTTTTAATAATTTGATTTTCTTTCCAAAATTATAATTTTTTAAATAATTTAAATTTTAAATTATTTTAAATATATAATATAATATTAAAATAAATAAATAAAAATTATTAATTCATATTTATTTTTGAAATTAAAATTATAATATAATATATTTGAATTTTTAATAATATATTATATACAAATAAAATGCAAATTTTATAAATACAAACAAAAAGATAAAATATAAAATAAAATAAATAAAAAAAGATATTAATAATAAAAATTTAGGTAGAATATTTACATAAAATAAAATAAGAAAACTAAATTAAAATATTCAATAATAAAAAAAATTATTTATATTTTTGTTTGCAAGTGATATATATGTATATATATGTGTGTGTGTGTGTGTGTGTGTGTGAATGTGTGTCTGTGTCTCTCTATATATATATATATATATATATATATATGATTTTACATTTAACTTTCACATGTTTTTCTTAGCTCAACTGACAAAGGCACTAGTACACGTGTGAGAGGTCATGGCCTCGAATCTTAACTTAGTCACAAAATGTAACCAATTTGTGACTTGTGACACGTGGCGGCCAGAGGCAAGGTGGTGGTGGCTGATTGGTACATGTGGCGGCCACCGGCGAGGGACATGTGGAGGCTTGTATTGTAGACATGTGGCAATTTAAATTATATATAAAAAAATAATTAGCGACGGATTAGAGATGGACAATTCTGTCGCTAATTAGAGACATAATTTTCCGTCGCTAATTAGTCAATTCCATCTTTAATTAGAGATAAAATTGAAAATTCCGTCACTAATCAATTAGTAACGGTCTTTTTAGCGACGGAACAAATTACGTCGCTAATATTGTTCCATCTCTAATCCGTCGCTAATTTCGGTCTCTAAGTTGATTAGTGACGGAAATTCCGTCACTAATTCGCTATTTTTTTGTAGTATTAAAACTTGAATATTCCTCTCTTTTGGTGGGTGTGTGTGTGTGTGTGTTGATTTTATCTTTTGCTTAATGCTTTTAAGTGATTGGCCAGCATTTAGATTGATTTGTTCATTTGGGTTTAACTTAAAAGAGCTAATCTAGGTGTAGAACTGGGTTAAAATCATGCTTGTCTTGAAATTTACTTGATAAATGGATAGTTTGATGGTAAAATATAGATATATTTACTAACCTTGTATTCACTAGTACAAAAAATATGTTTTAGACCGGAACATTTAGACCAGTTATAGAGGATAAGGTCTAAAAGATATGATCCATGGCATTTTCATAATTAAAAAGCTACTTATGAGATCAGTTATATTAATATAAGATCTAAAAAAAATTATTTAGACCGGTTTTCTAAAGAACCGGTCTAAAAAGGTAAAAAAATTATATATGTAATATATTTACTAGACCGGTTATAACAATAATAGGTCTAATATATTTTCTTAATTAAAACGTAATTAAAAAATAAATTTTTTATTACTTTTTAGACCGATTATCCTTCATAACAAGTTTAAAATATTAGGATTTTAAGACCGGTGATATAAGGAACGATCTAAAAAGCCAAGAAAAAAAATATTAAAAATCATTTCTTAAATTGTGTATTTTAAGACCGGTTATTAGACAACTAGTCAAAAAAGATAAGGGGGAAAATATTAAAAAATCATTTCTTTTAAGACCGGTTGTTTAATACAACTAGTCTTAAATATTGTATTTTAGAACCCGTTATTTGAAAACCGGTCTTAAAGATAATCTTTTAAGACCGGTTATTTTAAATAACCGGTCTTAAAAGTCTTCCCCAAAATTTTAGATCCGTGTCTTCTCACGCTCATTTCCAACTCTAAAACTCTTCTTCTAAATTCCTCCCGGTGTCTCCTCCTTCCCTTGTCGCTCCTCTATCCTTAACCATCACTGGTATGATAGATTGCATTCCCAGTCACTTCTCTATTGTTAACCAAAGCAACGTCGCTCCTTCCCACACCGACATTGCTTAGCTTGTTGCCTTTAGGTTTCTTCCTTAAGGTCAGTTTCTTTCTCAAGCTCCTCCTTCCCACTTTCCACCATTTTTAACCAACGTCACTGGTAGACACAGTGGTACGGTAGACTTGCATTCCAAGCCACTTTGCTTCTCCGTTATTAACCAACGGTTTTGGCTTTTTTCATTGCTTCTCCTTTCAGTTCTTCTTAGACTCTAGGTAATTATGAGATTCGTTTTCCTTTTTCTGTTGCTTGCTTTGAGGATTTTTCCGTTGCTTGATCTCCTTGGCAGAAATATTTAAATTGGTTTCACAAAAAATGAGCATTTCTTCCCCCGCGCAATGTTTCCAACATATATTCTATATTACGAAAAAAATTGATATTGCACATATTTAACATATGTTGGTAGTTTACATTACCTGAATATTATTAGATCATAACCAAACCCAACTACTAACATATGGAAAACACATTTAATTGGAAAACAAAAACAAATCAAGTATTCATCCTTGGCAGTTGGCTTATAAGAATGCCTTGTGCTCCAGTGAACTAGGCTCGGAATGAACGAACACATTTCTTGTAAGATTATGTAGTAAAAGTAGCTTACTTTATGCTTTAGTTTTAAGTTAGTACCCTCTCTTCCTGTATATTAGTGTCACTTAATTAGTTGTAAATTGAGTTTGCATTGTTGTATTATGTGTAGCCGACCTCACCTAGTGGGATAAGGATTTATTGTGTTATGTATGCATTAAGGACTCGAAAAAGCTGTCATGTATCTATCTTGTGATCGGTGACATTGTTGTATAGTGCTTGTGTGTTCTTCAATGTCTCTGAAGAATAATTGTGACAATGTTTCTGACCCAAAACTTGTGAGAGTAAGAATTTAGACTCGAGTGCATTAGGCTTCAAAACTTGAGTTTGACACTAGAACTCGAGTGCATCTCATTCTTCTGATTTCTAACTAAGCCTTTAGAAGAAACTTGCGGAAGTGCATTTGTCAACTTAAGTGCATATTGTTGCAGACCTCGAGTGCATGCTAGGAACTCGAGTTCTTCACTTGTTTTTCATAGTGCCAAAACCCTCAGGTACAAACTCTCATCCCAGAACTCTCATGACTCGAGTGTATTTCTCCTCAGAACTCGAGTGCTTCATATGAACTCGAGTGCAATACTTCCTGAGGTGTACATAATTCAAGTATCAGATAAAACTATAATAGAATTTACACTAAAATATGCTTACTGGACTCGAGTACAGCTACCAAAACTCGAGTGCATGCACCTAAACTTGAGTGCACCAGCAGATTGGAAAATTATATCAACATGAGTTTATGCAATGCTTTCTTTGGTAAATTTAACATATTGTACTTGGCTAAATTTGATAATTTTCTTGCAGGACATGTATTTATGCTTGTGTGAGAGTTTGTACAAAGAAAATGAGGTTTAGGACACATGATACGTATGTTAAGAGTAGTGCTATGTACTTGTTCATTATTATTTAGTAGCTAAACTAGGCCATTGATTAGTGTAATGATTACATGCTCTCATCATACTCTTGCCTTTTCCAGGTTAAAAAATAGAAAATAAAAAAGGTGTTGAAATATTGGAATTATAGTTAGATAAAAGCTAAACAGACGAGTGTTGAATATGATAATATAGTGAGGGGTTCTTTAGACTTTGCTAGAAAAAATACCAATAATGACAGTGAGATGTTCTATTGCCCTTGTGTAGAATGTTTGAATGAGAAGCAACTAAGTGCTACAGATATATATACACATTTAATTTGTGAAAACTTTTGTAAGAGTTATATAGTATGGGTATGACATGATAAAGAATTAGAAATGCCAACTGCATCTCAACAGGGGGGAGTAGCCTTTAATGATAATGACATAGGTCTAGATGATCGGATAGAGGATATTATTTGTGATGTAGGAGAAGATGCTTTTAAGTAATCACATGCATACGGTAATATGTGCAGTGATGCTAAGAAGCCGTTGTACCCAAGGCATACAAAATACCAATTGTTAAAAGTAGTAATGAAATTAGTAAGCTTGAAAGCACAGCATGGATGGAGAGACAAGAGTTTTTCAGAAATGCTTGAGGCCTTCAAAGACATGCTTCCAGATGATAATATGCTTCCTTGCCGATACTACAATGCTAAGAAAATATTGTGTCCACTAGGGATGGAGTATAAAAAGATCCATGCATGCCCTAATGATTGTATATTGTACAAAAAAGAGCATGAAGAGAAGCAGCAATGTTCGATATGTGAAATCTCAAGGTACAAATCAAATAAGGCCCCTGCAAAAGTGTTGTGGTATCTTCCAATCATACCAAAGTTTAAGCACTTGTTTGCTAATGAAATTAATACCAAAAATTTGAGATGACATGTGGATGAGAAGATTTTTGATGGAAAGCTTCGACATTCGACTGATTCATCTCAATGGAAGAAAAATAATCAATTATTTTATAGCTTCGGCAAAGAACCTAGAAACATTAGGCTTGGGCTTAGCACGGATGGCATGAATCTTTATGGTAGCCTAAGTAGTATACATAGTTCATGGCTTGTTCTGTTGGTAATTTACAACTTATCTACTTTGTTATACATGAAATGAAAGTATCTCATATTGTATATATTGATTTCGAGACCAAAACAACCCGAAAATGACATAGATGTTTACTTACAACCCTTGATTAAAGACTTGAAAGAGTTGTGGGATGAAGGTGTCGATGTTTTTGACGCAAACAAGAAGATTTTTAAAATGTGAGACATGATCTTTTGTACTATAAATGACTTTCCTGCATATAGAAAATTGTCAAGATATAGCGTTAAAGGCCACAAAGTATGTCAAATTTGTGAAAAAGTCACATGCTACCATCAACTTCAATATGGAAGAAAGACTGTTTATCTTAGTCATAGGAGATTTCTTAGACGAGGCCACCCATATCGTAGATTAAAGAAAGCATTTTTTTGGTGGCTAAGAATTTGAAGATGCTTTGGACTGGGGAAAAAGTTTATGAAAAAGTGAAAAATATCAATATTATCTTTAGTAAGACTATAAAGATTAGAAATGAAAAAAAATATATGAAAAAAGAGGTTTGTCTTTTTCGATCTTCCATATTGGCGTAATCTTGATGTGAGACATTGTATTGATTTCATGCATGTAGAGAAAAACATATGTGATAGTATTGTTGGGACACTGCTCAATATACAAGGTAGTTTTAAGGATGGCGTAAAGGCAAGATTAGATTTGTAAGAAATAAGAATACGAGAAGACTTGCATCCGAGGCTATATGGTAAGAGAGCTTTTTGTCTTCCAGCTTCTTATACTTTGTCTAAGGATGAGAAAAGAAGTTTTTGTGAGTTAAAGTTATTAGGGTTAACATATCATGATTGTCATGTCTTAATGTAACAACTACTCCTAGTAGCTATTCGAGGCATTGTCGAATATGATCTTCAATACATATTGGCTAGACTTTGTTTCTTCTTCAATACCATTTGTAGTAAAGTCATTAAGACGGAAAGATTGGACGAATTGGAAAATAAATTATATCTGATCTTGTACCATCTTGAGAAGCTTTTTCTTCCTTCTTTTTTTGACATCATGGTACATCTAATTGTTCATCTAGTGAAGGAGATAAAGTTGTGTAACCCTATCTATTTTCCGATGGATGTAGCCAATTAAAAGAACTATCAAAACCCTAAAAGGGTATGTGAAGAACCCTAAACATCCTGAAGCATCTATTGTTCAAAAATATGTTTATGAAGAAGCCATAGAATTTTGTCAACATTATTTGTCAAATGTAGGACATATTAGGCTTCCTAGATGCCATCATGAAGAAGGGGGTAGACGTGGGCCTACAATAAAGAGTATGGATTCTGATGAATTGCAACAAGTCTACTTGTACATCTTGAGTAATATTGATGAAGTTCAAGAGTACATAAATGCATATAAAGAGAAATGGTACGGAAAGAAAATAGTCGAATGACTGAACAAAGGTTAATTAGGGAGCATATAATGACTTTTCCATACTGGTTCAAACAAAAGGTTGACATAGAAGAATGTGTTTCTGATAAAATTAAATAACTTGCATGTAGTCCTGAGGTTGATGTCATAAGTTAGACTTCATTTGTGATCAATGGTTATACCTTTTACACGAAGTCCCTAGATGATAGGAGCACCATCCAGAATAGTGATGTTATGTTAGTGCCTGAATCTATGTACTTCTCTAGGTCAAAAAAATAAGAACTCTAAATTGGCAGTCATACCTTATAATAGGGTTATTGAGGAGATTTGAGTGGTTGACTATGTTAAAATTAAATTTCCTATTTTTAAATACAAGTGGATTGATGTCAATAATGGTGTAAAGATTGATCATTTATGATTTACCTTAGTAGATCTGAATAATAGAAGTTTTGAAGATAAACCTTTCATTATGGCAGATAGACAAAACAAGTGTTCTATATTACCGATCAAGTAAATAAAATGTGGTCTGTAGCTCTCTAAGGAAAAAGGGTCATTAATATTGATGAGAAAAGTTGTTCAGATTACGATCTTCTTGAGACTCATTCTTTTTCCAAGGGTCTTCCAGAATTGAATGAAGATGAAGCAGATAATGAATACAACACAAGAAATGATCATCATGAAGGAATATGGGAGGATATCCCTTTATAAAACTACTTTTAAAGTTATCTTGCTAAAGTAATTATCATTATGAATTATATCCAAATTATGTATATAGTTATTTTATAGATATAGTCTTTTCAGCTTACAAACTTAACGATTTATCTTAATAGGACAATGAAGGATCTAAGACGTCCTAGTGTAGAGGCTCTGAAGCCACCTAGTGCTTATCAAAGTGAGACAACTAGTGTTAATTATAGCGAGCCTGGCAATGTTCCAAGCCAGAATCAAAGTAATCTGAGTAACCAGTCTGTACAGAGGGGTATAAGTGCCACACGGTTGAGACATTGCCCTCAATCGGAGTGCCGTGTAGAAGATACCAATTGAGTTTGATAGATATTAGAAACCAATTTGACCTAATGAAAGCCAATATAGGAGTTTTGTCAACCTCTTTACACACAGCAAGCCAAGCATCTTGATAGATGAGTGGAGAAATGTTGATGAATGTGTAAAGCAGCATATTTAGGATACTATTCAAGTATAAAGTTCTCTTCTGCATATAATGATTATCAAATTTGTCACAAATTTTCTACTAACTCCTTCAATGTATCATAACAGCTCATCTACGACGTTTCTCAAAGTAACATCTTATACAAGAAGACTATAACGTATTGTTGTGAGCGCTGGAGGAAATTTAAGAGAAATCTGGCCAATAATTACGTACATATCGAAGTGGAAGATGGTAAGCCCCATCCTACTCCATGCAACAAGTATTCATACATTAATGAAGTGAGCTGGAAAGAATGTTTTAGGTTTTGGACTACTCTATAAGCTTTGGTGAGTCGACTTATTTTGTATTTTATTTACTTATCCATTGTCTTTATTGATTGTAACCTTTTTTTAATTTCTTATTTGCAGACAAAAAGATAAAAAGTATAAGAGAGTGGTAAAAAGAATGATTGCCCCCATACAATGTCTCATAGGGGTTATGCAAATGCTGAAAAAAACTTGTTGACAACTAAACGGAAGAGATTGGAAGAAGCATCTCAATCCAATCCTTCTGTTCTTCTTTCTCCACCATCTTTGATACGTCATGAAGAAATGTGGTTGTTTGCTTGCCAAAAGAGCAGTGAGTCTTATACGAGTGAACAATCTTGTATAGTAGGTGAAAAAATTGTAAGTATCGTTATTATTATTAACTATTTAGCAAACATGTTTCATTGCTTATGTGTGTTATATGTATCATATAGGAGGAACTTTAAAAAAAACAAGCCGAGGGATCCTTTATGTCAGAGAGGAGGAATGATATCCTAACGGTTGCTACTAGGAAACATGAGCATCCAAGCCATGTTAGGGGAGTTGGATGAGGGATAGGCATAAGGGATTACTTTGGAGCCCCTTCCTACCATTCCTCAAGTGTAATGACTAGGGAGGAAATGGAGTGTATGTTAGCCACCGCGAGGGTGGAAGCAAGGGCCGCAATAAAAGCATCATTTGATGCATTATTAGATGCCCGGTTGAGCAAGATTAGGGAGGAAATGATTGCCATTGTGAGCATGAGATAAAATACCAATGCTCCTCAGGCACAATCACTTGCTCCTAATAAGTAGAGCACTAAAGGGAGTTGTTGCAATATTGGGCAATCATCAGAGGGTCCTGGAAAAGAAATTACTAAGCCTTGTGACATTTTTTTCGAGGATCCTCTGAGATGGTTAGTTACATGGGGGAGTGTGCACAACCTGGGATCAGCTGTTCACCATCAACAAATGAAAGATGACCAAGTCAGAGTATAAGTTGAAGAGGTTATCATTTCAAACACACATGTCCCTATCCCTTATGATAATTTGTGAGCGATACCCTTGGTATTTTCATATTATGGCTAAAGAACTTTGTTTCTATTCGAGCTGAGGAAACCTCGATTAGAGCCCCAAGTCCAACTCCCTTCACTCATGAAGTTTCACATCCTCTATTGAATGTCATGCAACAAGTGATTCTAATGGCATACGATACATCATTTCAAACAAGAGATTGGCCTACAGATTCAGTTGTCGAAAAGTCAGGGGTCACATGCTATCTTGAGAGGGATGATTTAATGTCCTTAGTAGCTCCTAGACAACATCTTATGGTTGCGATTATCCAACTATTTTTAATGTAAGTATATTTTTTAATTGAAAGTAAATATTTTAAAAATTATGCCGTTTAACTTTGATTTGTATACTTGTATTATTTTAGGTATATGAATTATAGGTTGGTCTCTTCTGGCAATAGCGATAAATTTGGATTCGTATGCCTAATTCAAATCTAAGAGAAAGGGACCACTGCTGCCATCAGACATAGATACTTATCAGAGAGGCTTAGCGAAACTGCAACTGAGTATTTCTTGGCTCCATATGTGCATCAGTAAAAAGCAAATTTATATTTCAAAACACATATAATGCTTTATATTTGATAAACTTTCATCTTTTTTTTTCATGGATAATTGACAATCAGTTCTTATGTGTAAGAATAGTTACACGCCATCCTCTTATGCTCCTTCTACTTGAAACCAGGGAATGACTTGAAGAAGACTGTAGACTTGTAAGTTGTCTTGCATTATTACCTTTTTTGTGCAAAGTTTATGGAATTTTTGAAAAATATGTAATCTTTATGATTTTGATAATAATGCTATGTGGACATTCCTACACACTACTTGTGGTAAGCATGTTCGTGACTTAAAAGACCCTATATGCATCATCCCAAAGATTAATACATATTTGTTTTCTTTAAGATGTGTTCTATAAGCTATGCTTTTATACTTGCTTTAATAATGTTATGTTCTTTTTCAGAGCCATGGGCAACCAACGAGATCCAACTTATGTGGTTTCTATGTTTTAAGGCACATTTACAATATTATCACCCTAGGTATGACTGATTTTACTAAAGAGATAAATTCATATTTCAAAAATTTTATATTACTTTATTGTTTTTAAGTTAGTAAGTTAATGTTTTGTGTAGCTTTGGTGTTACATACAGATGTTTGATCTTGCTAATCCTTTTCCTGAAGAAGATATTGATGTCATTCGCAACTGTTGTGCTGAATTCATCTATGAGCTTTTACAAGAATAGTAAGTTTTTTAATCTAATATTGTTCTAATAATACTTGTGGTTTTCATATCTAACTTGATTTAATCTTTGCGTTGGATAATTTCTGGGATATGGGTGATACAGGTTGGTTACTGATACAAGTCGGCATAGGATGTGAAGGATTGACCTCTGTACTTTTTCTTCTCTTTGTTTCATTTTTCTGTAGAATCGAGTAATTTTCTGCACATACTGAGGAATTTTTCTTCCCTATGCTTTTCTTTAGATGTTTTGAAATTGAAAGTGCACAAAGTTGAGATTTTACTGCTGTCATTGTTAAATTGTGTTTCATTGTTATCTCAGTAGATTCAAATTGTGTTTTAAAATGCTTGATGATAATGTGTTGATATTGTTGTTGAGAATTAAGTGTGTTTTAAATTGTCATTAGAATTGAATGTGTTGATTTTCAATGTTTTTTTTATTGATGTTGCTTTTGTGAAATGTGGGGAGTAGTATTACTGTTGTCATTGTTTCTGATTGTGTGTGATATGTATTGTTACTTCTGTGGAATCTGGGATTGTCGTTGAAATAGCTTGCTGGCCTAGGTAACATGGGTTGAAAGAGGAATAAAATAAAAAAAGGGGCACTTTTAAGACCGGTTATAGCTACAACCGGTCTTTACAATGTGACTTTCAAGGCTGATTCTGGCCAGAATCGTTTTTAAAAGTCTGATTTGAAGAATTTTTTCCCCTTAATGTCAGACTTTTAAGATTGGTTGTGGTCACAACCATTCTAAAAAGTGTGATTTTTATATCGGTTTCTTAACGAGTCTAAAAAGTAACATACTTTTTAGACTGGTTATATCAAGACCTCATCCAAAGCCGGTCTAAAAAGTCATTTTCCACTAGTGATTGCCACATTAAGGTTGTTACTTAAAAATTGATTTTTATTAGTTGTAGTAAAAGATTGTGCATTTTAATAAGAAGATAAAGTTGATTTTGACTTGAGAGAATCTTAGACTCCATTTAATCCTTAAAGTCAAATAATTATTTGCTATTATCACTTTTTATTCTTAAAAGTAGTTTTTTCAAAATTCTCTTTCTATATCAAAACTTGGTTTTGCTCAAATTAATTAATTCACTAAGCCTCTTGCTTGATCATTTGTTAATCAAATCATCATAGGAACGATATCTACTTATCACTTTATGACTTGGTGCAACTCGTGTACTTGCGAAGTGAACAAGTTTTTGATATTTAAACAAAGACCTTAATGTGACAATACAAAGCTAGTAAATATATCTCTATTTTACCAACAAACCATCCATTCATCAATTAAACTTCAAGATATGCATGATTTTAACCAGGTTTTAAACTTAGATTAGCTTTTTCAAGTCAAGCCCAATTGAATAAATCAATTTAAATGGTGGCCAATCATTTAAAAGCATTAAATAAAGGATAAAATCAATACATATATGTCATTATCTACCAAAAGAGAGGAATATTCAAGTTTTAATCCATACAAAAGGGATTAAGAATCCTAGACGACATTTAATTTTTGAAGTCAAATAATCATTTGACATTAACACTTCTAATCTTAAAAGTAGTTTTTTTTCAAAATTCTTTTCCCATTTCAAAACTTGTTTTTGTCCAATTTAATTAAATTCACTAAGCTTCTTGCTTAATCAATTGTTAATCAAATTCTTGTGGGAATGATCTCTACTTACCACTTTATTATTTGGCACAACTTGTGCTCTTATGATGCGAATAGGAACTCATTTAAAGTTATGTTTTTATGTCTCAAAATGTTAAGTAACTGTTCTAGATAACTATATTATAGTTGGAGAAATTCGAATGATTATTTAAACATTGTTTTAAGTTTTTAGCAATAGTTTTTGAAACAAATGAAGGGATTGTTTGAAATTATGAACTAAAGCAACCAAATGTCAAAGAAGTTGCATTTTATAAGTGTTGTTTAAATGTATGAAGATGAATGGATGTTGAATTTGAGTTTAGGATCTTTTTTGATAATATTGCATGTGATCAAACTAGCTAATTACAACATGAAAACTCATTACTCGTTCCCTGATCCTCGCTAAGATCCTGTTGAATCAGTTGGAAGGGTTCCGAAAAATAGCAAAGGCCAGGCATCTGCTGCAGAGCGTGTTTTGCCAACCTGTCAGCTACACCATTTGATAAACGAGAACACGAACGAACCGAGGCCAACAGTTCACAGTTTGACTATATCTACTGCACAACCGCCACACAATCACACTCCACCAGAACCCACCACAATCCTATATCCCGAGCGATGTTTAGATCCCATAAAATGGCTGAAAGCTCGGCATAAGTGCTACCTCCTTTAGGATTTGAAAGTGAAGAAATGGTATATATATATATATATATATATATATCATTGTGGGTCCTTGATTCGCCTAATATATTATTAGTGCCTGCACCATTGATTCATGTTCCCAACTTGCAAGACTAATAAAAAGAATAGAAAACTAATAGCTACTTTAAACCTTCATCACACTGTCATTTTTAGAGAATATTCTTGCGAGGTGAGATTTAAAAGCAGCAAAAGCTTCTTTATATTTCTTCGTTCTTCTTCTGATTGATGTGATAACTAAGATTAGTCTCTCATTTGCCCCAGCTTCACACACAGGTAACTAACTTCAGATCCAATCTCTTCCTTTCATCTTCATGTTTTGCTTGAGTCTCAGAGATGACATTGTTTTAATTTCAATGGATCCATTTCTTTCATAAAAAGGGTAAAGATATATATACAGAGGAATAGCTGATTTCTAGATATGGAGTTGGCTTGCGTCCGCTGCAGCCCTTGTCCACTACGCGTCCCCTGTAGCAAAACGACATCGTTTTGTCATTAAATATGGGTCGTCCATATGTAGCAATTAAATCAATGGCCCATATTTAATCATGAGTGCAGCGGACGCAAGCTAGGTGAACTGGCAGTGGTTGTCGATTGGTTTCCGTGGTTGGCAGTGGCAGAGCTATGCTCGATGTTGACTTAGGAGAGCTGAGTCGAGAAACTGACCAGGATGGCTTACGTGAGAAGCGCGCGAGAGTCCCCTGGAATGATGGCCCCCAGCCTCAGCGTCTAGTTACTCGGCAACGGTCGTGTAACTAGAACATTAATCACTTCGCCATGGAGACGTATTTGATTTCTCGACTGACTTTCACGCTTCTGCGAAATTTGGGGTACTTGATTTGATTGATTACTTGCTAGAAGTAGAATCTACATGTTTAAAACTGCGAATTACTTAAATTGAAGGTGTGGGTACCCTTCTTATACTTCCGTACATTAGCAATCTGCAATGGCCCTTCCTCTAGCACTTTGAATTGTATACAAAAAAAAATGAGCTTCTTTCCTATTCTTTTCTTTCTTCCCCCTTTTAAGTAGTGAATCTAAAACTACGTCCGACCTACATGATTTGTTCATATCAACAATTGTTTTTAGGAGTTGGAATAGAGTTTTCTTACCATAATAGATTTTGATGAAGTTAGAGTTTGTTAAACGCAAGAATCTGTAACTCATCAATGTGTAACTGGAGCTGGTTGATTTATTCTATGCCTTTATTTATCACCGAGTGGAATTCAGCAAGGGAAATTAAAATGGCCCTGAGAATTTTTCAAGAAGTTTAGTTTTATATATGGTTATCATGTTGGTATACACGGGACAATGGCCATTATTAGGTATTGATTAAAGTTTGTCATTACGTATTTTTGCTTAAAGTAGAATTTTGGATTATAATGTTATTCTGTGGCTATTGAGCAGGGAAATGACGGGTGAAACCAGCAAACATGTTGTACAATGACTGCTGAAAAATCAAAATGAGGCAAGGGTAATGGTTCTATAGACATTCCCCCTCCTTTTCCTTGTATTAATTTTTGTGTAGTCACTAATTGCATTTGAATGGTTCGCAGTCAAACCAATTTAGCCAGTGATAGGCTTCCTAAAGTCAATTTGTTCTATCATGCTAGTGCACATGAAAACTTTTCACTTCAAAACAAGTTTTTGACTTCCAACTTTCTATTCTCCTTGCCAACTCAAAAACCATGCTCTGAAGAAGCCTTGTGTAGGAGGTATGGTTTTATTAGAAGGATATCTTCATATTTTACTTTTTTCATTGTATAGAGGTTGCAGTATATAGTCCTTCAATAACTCTTTTTTAATGTGAGATATATGCTGGCTATTTTAGAGGTTGTTAAAGCATACAAGTTTTTGAAAAAACTATTTTGGACCTTTATAGATTGGGTATAGAAGATTTATTATTTGTGACTAGGAAGTTACTTTAAGGGAAATCAATGCTTAATAGTGTAGTGATAACAGCATATGCGTTTGTTTCTGTCTAATAGTCCATTTGCTACTTTAGAGTATTACTACCATAGTCTAAGTCTAATATTTTCCTCTAGGAGACTGTGATAAATGATGGCTCAAACTGATTAAATTTAAGTTTCAAAGTATCCATGTTAGATTCATGTGGCATTTTAACTAGATTTTTGTGGTTTTTACTATTACAAAAATCACTTTTAAGACCGGTTAAAAAAGACATTTTAGACCGGTTTTGGATCAGGTCTTGATACATCCGGTCTAAAAAGTATTTAACTTTTTAGACCGGTTAAAAAACGGGTCTAAAATATGAAATTTTAAGACCGGTTCTACAACAACCGGTCTTAAAGTTTAACTAACGGAACGGGTAGGGAAATTTTAGTACTATTAAGACCGGTTGTTTATGAACTGGTCTTAAAAAAATAGGACTTTAAGATCGGTTCTAAATTTAACCGGTATTAAATTGATATTTAAGACCGATTCTTAAGGACACCGGTCTTAAAAGTTTACTTCTTTAAGACCGGTTCTCTTAAGAACCGGTCTTAAATATCAATTTAAGACCGGTTAAAGTTAGAACCGGTCTTAAAGTTTAATATTTTAAGACCGGTCTTCAATTTAACTGGTCTTAAATTCATATTTAAGACCGGTTAAAGTTAGAACCGATCTAAAAATTATGTGTTTTTTTTTCATTTTATTTGTTTAAATCTTACCCCAGGCCAGTAAGCCATATTCAATGACAATCCCCTCTGTGCCACATTACATACACATGCATATATATATTGACATTCAGAACCAGTGACAATAGCATTTTTATTTCCAGAAACAATTGGTATTTCTCAGAATGCAAACTTGCTCCAAATTTAGAATCATGAAGCCTAAAATCCTTATTAGTTCCCCTTTCCCTCTTTTGTTAAATATGACCTTAGTTATCAAAATTGGTATGAACCTATAAATGTCAGTCTGTTCAAGGGAAAACACTTGGCCCTTACAACCCTCGACTCTCAACAATCACAGAATGAACATTATGAAAAAAAATCATTAAAAACAAACACATTCAATTCCAATGACTACTAATAACACATGATCAACTTATTTAATTCTCAGAAATAGTACAATATTAACAATTTATAATTATCAGGCATTTTGAACCACAGCACCACAATTAAACAATGATAGCAGGAAAATCACGACATTGTGTAAACTTGCAATCTCAAAGCTTGTAAAGAGAAGTAGGAAAAGAAATACTTCTCATTATTTGGAAAAAATTCCTAAGCTTTACAGAGAAATGAAAAAAGTGGAGGAAAATTTACAATAGTGATCCTATGCCTGAATCAATAGCCAACTAGTATCACCAATATCCAATAATTTGTCTTGAACAGAGATATAAACCAAGTTAGATATATATGAAAACCATAAGTATTATTAGAACAACATAGGATCGGATTCAAAAACTTACTAATCTTGTAAAAGCTCATAGATGAATTCAGCACAACAATTGCGGAGAAATCAATATCTTCTTCAGGAAAGGGATCAGTAAGATCAAACATCTGTATGTGTAACACCGAAGCCAAACAAAACATTAACTTGCTAACTTAAAAATAATAAAGTAATACAAAATTTTTGAAATATACATTTATTACCTTCTCGGTAAAGTCAGTCGTTCCTAGGCTGATATATTATAAATTTGCCTCAACATATAAAGACCACATAAGTTGGAGCCCGGTGGTTGCCTACGGGTCTGAAAAAGAACATGATATCATCAAAGCAAGCATAAAAGCATAGCTTATGGAACACATCTTAAAGAAAACAAATATGTACTAACCTTTGGCGTGATTTATATAGGGTCTTTTAAGTCACGAACATGCCTACCATACTTAGCATGTAGGAAAGTCCGCATAGCCCTATGATCAAAATCACAAATATTACTTATTCTGTACATAAACTTTGCACATAAAAGGTAATAAAGCAAGAAAACTTATGAGTTCATGGTCTTCTTCAAGTCACTCCCCGGTTTGAAGTGGAGGGAGCAGAGGAGGATCACTATGTAACTAGCCTTACACAGAATAACCAATTGCCAATGATCCCTTAAAAAAAGAGATGAATGTTAAGGAAATATAAAGCATTATATGTGATGTTTTGGAATATAAATTTAATGTTTCTTACCCATTCACATAAGGAACCAAGAAACAGTCAGTTTCTGTTTTACTGAGCCTCTGTGATAAATATATATGTCTGATGGCAGAAGCGGTCCCTTTCTCCGTGGCATGAGTTGGGCACATGAATCCAAATTTAGCGCTCTGGCCAGAGGAAACAAACCTATGATTCATGTACCTACAAAAATGGAAGCACACAAATTAAGGTTAAACATCATAATTTTTAAGATATTTACTTCCATTTAAAGAAGATACTTACATAAAAAAAAGATGGACAATCGCAATCATAAGATTTTGTCTAGGAGCGACCATGGACATTAAATCATCCCTCTCAAGATAGTATGCCACCCCTGACGGCCCAACAACTGAATCCATAGGCCAATTTCTAGCCGGGAAAGATGTATCAAATGCCATCAGAATCACTTGATGCATCACCTTCAGTGGTGGAGGCTGTGAAACTTCACGAGGGAAGGGAGCTGGACTTGGGGCTCTGATCGGGGAATCCGCAGCTCCAACAGGAACAAGGTTCTTCGACTATGATATGAAGGTACCCAAGACATCGGCCATAATCTTGAACTCCTCAGAAGGGATAGGGACATGTGCATCTGTGATAATAACCTCCTCAACTGACACCATAACCTGATCATCTGTCATCTCGAGGTTGTGAACAGTTGATCCTAGGTTGTACACACTTCCCCATGCAACTAATCATCTCAGAGGATCCTCAACATATAATTCATAAGGATCGGTATCGTCCTTTCTAGGACCCTCTGATGACTGTCCCACATTGCAACAACTCCCTTTGGTGCTCTACTTATGGCGATCGAGTGACTGTGCCTGGGCAAGAGTGGTATCTTGTCTTGTGCTCACCATGGCATATACCTCATCCTTCATCTTTCTCAATCGGGCATCCAATAGTGTATCAAATGATGCTTCTGCCTCGGCCCTTGCTTCCACCCTCGCAGTGGCCAACATACGCTCCAATTCGTCTCTCGTGACCACGTTGAAGGAGGAACTACGTAAGGAGGATCCAAAGTAATCCTTTATACCCACCCTTCCTCCAACTCCCCTAACGCAACCTGGATGCTCACGTTTTCCAGTAGTAACCGTGAGAATGTCATTCCTCCCCTCCGACTTGAAGGCTCCCTCGGCTTTCTTTTTTTTGAAATTCCTCCTGTGAGATATACAAAAAACACACATGAGTAATGAAACATGTTTATTAAACAGTTAATAAGAATAATGATACTTACAATTTTTTCACCGACTATACGAGACTGGTCACTCGTATAGGATCCACCACTCTTCTGGCAAGCATATAACCACAACTCTTCGCGCCGTATTGGAGATGGTGGAGATAGCAGAACAGAAGGATAGGATTGAGATGCTTCTTCCAATCTCCTCCATTTGGCCGCCAACAAGTCTTTCTCAGCCTTTGCGTATCCCCCACGAGACATTGTGTGGGGGCAATCATTCTTCCTGCCACTCTCTATGCCTTTTACCTTCTTGCCTGCGAATAAGAAATGGGAAAAAAGGTTACAAGCAGTAAAGACAAAAGATAAGTAAATAAAGTACAAACTAAGTTAACTCACTAAAGCCTCTGGAGTAGTCTGAAGCCTAAAAAACTCTTGCCATGTTGCTTCATCGATGTATGAATACTTGTTGTAAGGAGTAGGACGAGGCTCACCAGCTGGCACCTCAATATGCACGTAATTGTTGGCCAGATTCGTCTTGAACTTCCTCCAACACTCACAACAATACGTCATAGTCTTGTGATATAATATCTCACTCTGAGGAACATCGTAGGTGAGTTGTTATTCATGAATCACATGAGTTAGTGACAGTAATGAAACAAATTTGATAAAAGAAACATACAGAGGGAATTTTATACCTGAATAGTGTCCCAAATATGCTGCTTAACCTTTTTTTCGACATTCCTCCACTCCTCTATCAATATGCTAGGCTTATTCCGTGCGAGGAGGCCGACAAAACTCCTATAACGACTGGCATTCGGGCCGATCGGTTTCCAGTATTAATTGAACTGGATCGGTATCCTCTCCCAGGCCGACCGACTCAGGGAAACATCCCTCAAGCGTGTGGCCGTCCTACCCCTCTGTCTGGGCTGGTGACTCGGCTACCCAATGACTGCCCCTAATTGACACTCTGAGGCTCGCTGTACTGAGCAGTAGGTGACACCTGATCCTCTGCTGTAGGATGCACCTGATTGTCTGATGTAAGATGCACCAGATCCGTCATTGTACTGTTAAGACAAATTATTGAGTTAGTAAGTTATAAAATAACTATATATATAATCTGTATATAAGTTATAACGATAATTACTTTAAATAGATAGCTAACATTTAAAGTAAATTTATAAAGAGATATCCTCCCATATCCCTTCACGATGATCATTTCTTGTGACGTGTTCATTATCAGCTTCATCTTTTCGTTCAATGCAGGAAGACCCCTAGAAAAAGAAGGGGTCTTGAGAATATCATAATTTGAACGACTTTCCTTTTCAATATCGACGAACCTTTTTCCTTGGAGAGCTACAGACCATATTTTATTTGCCTGATCAATAATATAGAACACTTGTTTCGCTTGATCTGCCATAATGAAAGGTTCGTCTCCAAAACTTCTGTTGTTCAGATCAACTAATGTAAACCCTGACTTATCGATCCTCACACCATTATTGACATCAACCCACTTACATTTAAAAATGAGAAATTTAATTTTAACATAGTCAACCACCCAAATCTCGTCAATAACCCCATAATAAGGTATGGCTGCCAAGGTAGGGTTCTTATCTTTTGAACTAGAGAAGTGTATAGATTCAGCTACTAACATAACACCACTGTTCTGGACAGTGCTCCTATCATCCATGGACTTTGTGTAAAAGGTATACCCATTCATCACAAACGAAGTCCAACTTATGACATCAAACTCAGAACCATGTGCTAGCCATTTAATTGTATCAGAAACACATTCTTCTCTGTCAACCTTATGTTTAAACCAATGTGCAAAAGTCTTGGTATGCTCCCTAATTAACCTTTGTTCAGTCAATCGACTGTTTGCTTTTCTTACAATTTCTTTATGAGCATTTATGTAATCTTGAACTGCATCAACATTATTCAAAATGTACAAGTGAACTTGTTGTAATTCATCAGGATCCACACTCTTGACGGTAGCCCCGCGCCTACCCCCTTCTTCATCATGTCGTTTAGGAAGGCCGATATGTCCTACATTTGCCAAATAATGTTGGTAAAATTCCATTGCTTCTTCAGAAACATATTTCTGAACAATAGAAGCTTCAGGCCGGTTAGGGTTCTTCACATATCCTTTTAGGATTTTCATAGTTCTTTCAATTGGGTACATCCATCGAAAATAGATAGGCCCACACAATTTTATCTCCCTCATTATATGAACAACTAGATGTACCATGATATCAAAAAAGGAAGGAACAAAAGATTCTCAAGCTGGCACAAGATCAGGTAACCTTCATCTTCCAATTCATCCAACCTTTCCATCTCAATGACTTTACTACAAATCGCATTGAAGAAGAAACAAAGTCTAGTCAATATGTGTTGAAGATCATATTCGGCGATGCCTCGAATAGCCACTGGGAGTAGTTGTTACATCAAGAAATGACAATCATGAGACTTCAGCCCTACTAACTTCAAGTCTTTCATAGACACAAGCTTCTTAAAATTTGAAGAATACCATGAGGGAACTTTGATGCCATGTAAACACTCACAAAAACTTCGTTTCTCATCCTTGGACAAAGTATGAGAAGTTGGAGGACAAAAAATTCTCTTACCATGTAGCCTCGGATGTAAGTCTGCCCGTATTCCCATTTCTTGCAAATATAATCTTGCCTTAATGCCATCCTTAGAACTTCCTTGTATGTTGAGTAGTATCCCAACAATACTATCACACACATTTTTCTCTACATGCATGAAATCAATACAATGTTTGACATCAAGATTCTGCCAATATGGAAGGTTAAAGAAAACATACCTCTTTTTCCATATATTTTTTTCATTTCTACTCTTTGAAGTCTTACCAAAGATGACATTGATATTTCTGACATTTTCATACACTTTCTCCCCATTCAAAGCCTCTGGAGCATCTTCAAACTCTTAGCCACCAAAAAAGGCCTTCTTTAATCTGCGATATGGGTGGCCCCGTATAAGGAATCTCCTATGACCAAGATAAACAGTCTTTCTTCCATGTTGAAGTTGATGGTAGCATGTGCCTTCTTCATAAATAAGATAAGCTTTGTAGCCTTTAACGCTATATCCTGACAAGTTTCCATAAGCAGGGAAGTCGTTTATAGTACAAAAGATCAAGGCTCGCATTTTAAACATCCCTTCTTGTTCGCGTCAAAAACATTGACACCTTCATCCCATAACTCTTTCAAGTCTTCGATCAGGGGTTCTAAGTAAACATCTATGTCATTTCTGGGTTGTTTTGGTCCTGAAATCAACATAGACAACATGATGTACTTTCATTTCATATATAACAAAGGAGATAAGTTGTAAATTACCAACAGAACAGGCCATAAACTATGTATACTGCTTAGGCTACCGTAAGGATTCATGCCATCCGTGCTAAGCCCAAGCCTAAGATTCCTAGGCTCTTTGCCGAAATCAGGAAACAACTGATCAATTTTCTTCCACTGAAAAGAATCAGCTGGATGTAGAAGCTTTCCATCGGAAATCCTCTCATCCACATGCCATCTCAAATTTTTGGCATCAATTTCATTAGCAAACAGCCGTTTGAACCTCGGTATGATAGGAAGATACCACAACACTTTTGTAGGGGCCTTATTTGATTTGTACCTGGGGGTTTCACATATCGGACACTGCTTTTTCTATGTATGCTCTTTTCTGTACAATATACAATCATTAGGGCATGCATGGATCTTTTTATACTTTATCCCTAGTGGATACATTATTTTCTTCACATCATAGTATCGACAAGCAGCACGTTATCATCTGGAAGCATCTCCTTGAAGGCCTCAAGTGCTTCTGAAAAAATCTTGTCGCTCGCTTTCAAGCTTACCAATTTCAATACAGCTTTCAACAATTGGTATTTTGTGTACCCCGGGTACAGCGGCTTCTCAGCATCACTGCATATATTACCATATGCATATGATTGCTTAAAAGCCTCTTCTCCAATATCACGAATAATATCCTCTATCCGATCATTCAGAACCGTGTCATTATCATCAAAGGCGACCCCCCCTTGTTGAGTTGTTCTTGGAATTTCTATTTCTTCACCATGCCATACCCATACTGTATAACTATTACAAAATCCTTCACAAATTAAATGTGTATATATATCTACAGCACTAAGTCGCTTCTCATTCAGACATTCTACACAAGGACAATAGAACATCTCAACATCATCATTACCCGAATTTCTTCTAGCAAATTCCAAAAAATCCCTCACCCCATTATCATATTCAACACTAGTCCGTTTAGCGTTTATCCAACTACGATCCATATATTTCAACACCTTTTTTTTTTCTTCTCTTCTGTATATTAACTACCCTAGAAAAGGCAGGAGTATGATGAGAGTATGAAAAGGTTACACTCATCAATTTATCTAGTTTAACAGAATTCTTCATTAGAATTCCGCATAAGATATAATTGCAGTCTGTTCCATTTTCTTCAAGTAATATGGAAAATGTATCAACATACACTAGCAATTTTAGGACTTAAATTAGACCACATACACAAGAATTGCTTTAGTCTAAACCTCAAATCACCTCTCAAATTTAGTTTCAAAACTAACTGAATATTATGTAACAATTTTCTAATCAGCCATTCATGAGCATACATGCCAGGAAATTTGACACAATAACTTAAGCAATCCAGAGACTATGAAAACTAGCAATTATCAGTACCCTAATCCTTAAATAATCAAATC
The DNA here is from genome assembly GCA_037074505.1 of Albizia julibrissin. Lineage (NCBI taxonomy): Eukaryota > Viridiplantae > Streptophyta > Magnoliopsida > Fabales > Fabaceae > Albizia > Albizia julibrissin. The sequence goes on along the minus strand of CM073481.1, from coordinate 13,939,340 downwards.
ACACCAGTTCAGGCCACCGTTAATTAAGCTTCACCAATTAATTTCCATCAGAGTAAATGTCATTTTTTTCTCCATTTCTATGTTAATTTCTAGTTCAATTATAGAAGAGATTCTTCTTGGATAGACAGTGAATACTAAATTTCTATTTATACGAAGGATTGAGACAGGGGACATTACCTGTTTAAAGTAACCTTAGACCGTGGCTTGAGGCGCAGGAGGAGAGGGGTAGCAGTGGCTAAAAAACACACCGGAGGGAGATAAAGACTGGTGAAATAAGAAGCTCGGCTGGAAGGAGGACTTCTTCGCAGCAACTAGCACACGAACGGGGAAGGAGGGAGTATTTTTAAATGGCCGACAATAGAAAATGGAAAAGAAGGTGGAAGCAGTGGCGGCGGCTGGAGTGGTGGCCAGAGAATAAGGTGGAATATCACCGAAGATCCTGGACTTAAGCTGTTCATGGCTATGGAAGCAGAGTGGGAGGGAAATAAAATATGCTGATGAAATGAGCTTCACAGCCGATTAGGTTTGAATTATTAGACTTGTAAGACCGGTTATTTAAATAACCGGTCTTAAGAAACATTTTAAGACCGGTTATTTAACTAACCGGTCTTAAATTATTGACTTTTAAGACCAGTTATTTAAACAACCGGTCTTAATAATAACATGATTTTTTTATTCATTTGAATAATTTTATTTTTCAGACCGGTTGTTTAAATAACCGATCTTAAATTATTGACTTTTAAGACCGGTTATATAAATAACCGGTCTCAAACCATTTTGAGACCGGTTGTTTATATAACCGGTCTAAATAAGTTTTTTTAGACCGGTTTTTTAAACAATCGGTCTAAGAAATTGATTTTAATTATGGAATTGCCACTCCGCTTTTCTTTTAAACCTTATCTGCAATAACCGGTCTAAATGATGCGGTCTAAAAAGCCTATTTTGCACTAGTGTTTTCCTTATATTCATTAATGATTGAAATTTGATGAATTTTCTGTTTTTGTATGTTGTGGCTCTTAGAAGATTACAAGATTATTGTTAGCAAATCCTTATTAACTTGTTTTTTTTCAGATTTGTACTCTGTCAAAATCAAAATATTGAAATTTTGCAAAGAGCACAAGTTGAGAAGGTAAAAATGCTAATTGGAACATAAGTAATGTTACCTTTTAGTTGGTAAATCAATGTTGCATGTTCTTTTTGTACACCTTATGACTTGTTAGTGACTTGTGGGAAAAAAAAATCCTGGCAGGCTTGGTGTGCTCTTTCAAGTCTACAAAATTCTTGCAGGAACTATGCCAAATCGAGAAAAACTGTACAAATCAGTCCTCCAGTTCTTGCAGACAAGAGAAAAACTACCTCGCAAAGAAGTTCTGAGAATGATAGATGTTTTCAGTTATGACATACCATTAATAAATTTGTAAAAGTCATTTGACTTGGTTAAGAGTTATCCAACATGACATTATCATGTTGTGCTTGAAGTTTATTATAGTGTCCCTAAAACATACTTGGCACATACAAAAAAGTGATAAATATATGACAAGCATCTCAAAAAAATTAAATAGAGAAAAATCATACCTGTGAAGGTTGAGGAGGCTTTTTAGAGGTTTTTCTTCCCCGTCTTCTTTGATTAATTTCAATAGAACTCTTAATCCGTTTACTTATATTTCTACCATATCTCTTTTTGAAGCTGATAACTTTGCCACCACTATTACCTCCATCACCATTACTATCATTTGATATATATTTTATGCATCATTCGCTAATTTAACAAGTAGGGGACATAATTTTCTATACCTATTTGATCTTTGTAATTTAGGATCAACTTCAATTTATTTTTCTTTGATATCATACACGACACCACATCGTGCTTCTCTTGTCCATCTATTTGCTATATATTTCTTGGGGAGTAATTTGACATCACGTTCATTCAATACCCTCAAGGCATGACAACATAATATGCCCACTCGTTCAAAATTTTTACAACTGCAGGTAATTGTCTCTATGGAAGGATCATATGTCAAAATATGTTCCCGTTTGCTACCATCTATGGTAATCACATAATCAAACATGACAACATCATCATTCTCATCTGTGTTGATCTTTCTTTCTTTCTCTCTTTAATACATGTAGCATCATGAAGATCATATTCCCGTTGGAACAAGTAAAAAATAGGGCGAGTACACACATCAGAAAGTTGACAAAGCATATTTGAACTCTGTAATATCAATCTTGGCAACTTGTCAAGTGACTCAAAATCACTTTTCAGTTCATTGTAGCGCTTATCCTCCAAAACTTGTTCAAACTATTGGAAGAATTGATTGATATCCAATTTAACATGGGTGCAACTCTTGACGAATGTATTGACACTTTCACTTATTTGTGTGCTTATCATGCCAAGTGTCCTTGAGTTCTTCATATAGCATGCTGCCCACTTCTCTTTTATTTGGTACATAGATATCAACCATGAGTTTTTTGTCATATCCTGTCTTGATAATAATTCTTGCCAACATTTTTTGAACTCAACTTCATCCCAACAGTTATACATACAATGGTTAAAATCACTAACCATTGAATTTGGGTGGTACTTCATTGCATTTATCAAAATATGCCAAGTGCACAGAGCATGCTTTGTATCTGGCATCACCTCTTGTAATGCTCATGACATAGCAGCGTCTTGGTAAGTGAAAATGGTGAGTGCCTTTGCATTTTTGTGTGCACACAAAAAAAGTCTCAAAGAACCATTTGAAACTCTCAATAGTCTCATCATATAACAATGCCACTCTAAATATTACTCCTCCTCTGTAATGGTTGAAGCAAGAAAAAATTGCAAGAGGTCTATGATTACAATTCGTACAATAAGTTGTATCAAGAGAAAGAACTTCTCCAAAGCAAGCGTAGTCGACCAACATACGCGCATAAGCCCAGAATACGTTTGTCACTTGCTTATCTAAGTCCATTTGGTGAGCATGAAAAAATGATGGGTTTTCTGCTAATTGTTTCTCAAAATACTAAAATATACATCTAGCATCACCGTATTTCATAGCTCGTTGCCTTCTTGAGTTAAGATAATTCTTTACATCAGTTCTTGTAAATCCCAAATTGGTTCGACCTCCTACATATTGGCTTTACAAATTGAATGCTGATTTTTGACTAATTCCATCTTTTTCAGCATTTTCTAATTCATAACATTAAGCTGGTAATAGTTCTCAAAAAAGATGCAAACAAGTAAATAGCTTCAGGTGACTAAAGAGGATGATTATGCTCCAAGCAAACTTCATTTATTTTGTATTTTCCATCCATTTGTTTAACTTTCATTCTGGCATTGCAACATGTTTTGTCTCATCCCTGGGCCTCTTATTTGTCATCTCTTCTTTCTCTGACTTTCTCACCCCTTCTTTACAGCACACATATAGATAAGAAGTGCATACGGACTTATCTTTTCTACTCTTGTTAAAGCTTTGTTTTCAAACACCAAAACCCGTTTTCCTACCATATGCCTTCCAAAATTCCCATACTTCTTCTAAATTGTCAAATTCAAGATTAAGTCTGGGAGTTAAATCTATATCCATGGTATAAAACTCCTGCAAAATTAAATACGATTATAAATTGTGATCTCAAGATTAACAAACATGTAAATATACAAATAAAAACAATTATAAACAAGTATTTATGAAGGATTCTTAGTTCTTAAAACTCAACCAAGAAAATTTATGTTTTTGACAGCAAAAAGGACAAAGTTCTCATGCAAAACCAATGCTTGATATAAGGACATGTCAAATTCAAAACATCCCTAACATATAACTAGAAGTTTTCAAGTCTTAAGGCCTAAAAGTTACTCGTTCGAAAGCCCTTCACGCATATGTATACATGCAATCCAAATATTATTATAGCACCCTCTTGATATTTTGTAGCATCATCACCAAACAATCCAACTATATCATCAATTAGAACTTCCTATGGATTAAATACATGTTATATGCTTCACAAATTTAGAAGATCAGTCTATATGACAACTAAATAGGTGGAAGGTTACTCAGACTTAACATGCTAAACACAATGAACCACAATTTTCGTGAAATGTAGCACATATACTTGTAACCACATTTCTCAAACTACATCACTATCATACATGCACATCCATCTACATTACTCATTCTCATATGGTCACTTTTTCTTGCTCATTCAAGAATCTAATAATCATAAAACCTTAAAGTAAGAATCTGGCAATTTTAAGGGGAAAAATATTTCTTTTTTATTTACTTTTTTTTTTACATTTGAAAATTTTTCTCTTATTCCATTCTTCCCTATTTGTACCATTTGATTATACATTGATAAATCATAAATGTAAAAACTAGATTATAAATCATAAATATAAAATATTATTATTTTACTTACCAATCTTTAATATCCAATTCCCACAAACTAGTTCTTATTGATTGTCTTCTCTAATAATATAATAAATTGCATTATCCTCCAAATGCACAGCACAACACGCAAGCAACCTCATTTCCCTTTGATTTCACGTGGAAGAAGACAAAGATGGCGCCAAAACAAGGAAAAATGACTCAAACAGCGGTCTGATCTGTCAAAAAAGGGGGCTGGTGGGGGGAAATTCAATGGACGGCTAAGATTGATTCAGAAATTCAACGGGCGAGATCAAAGAGCCAAAACGACGTCGTTTCATTTATGAGGCTTCAATCACTGTTTATTTAACAGCCGCGCAGCAGACGGCCCAGATTAAACGATGAAACGACGTCATTTTGGCGTAGCGGATGGGAGATGCAGCGGAGTGAAGTGAATCCCGATGGATATGATGGATATGACAAGCATTTGTTTAAGAAGTACCAATTTTGGAAATAATTGAACAATCAAGAAAAAATTACAATGAGGTCCCAAACAAAAAGAGAAATGAAGAAATGGTCTCTTAAAATCACAAAATAAAAAAATGGTTTCAAGAAATTGTCAATAGAGGCCTCTCAAGTTGTCAATGACCAGCACCTGGAGTTGTCAATTGGACCATTTTTTTATTTTACAATTTTAAGGAACCATTTCTTTATTTATTTTCTTGTTTAGGACTTCATTATAATTTTCCCAACAATCAATGGATGATTGTACAATGCACGCCTCTCGTTTGCTGGTGATAGAAAGTGGACTTCGCGCGTAAGGCTGCATCTTTGCTTCGGAATATGGGGGTGGGTCTGACAGGTTAGCGCCTCCTTATTTAAGCCTTTTAAAAATGATTTTAGTTTTTAGCTAAATGTTAAGGGAGTTTTGTTCTAACAAACAGGCAAGGCATATAATCAGCAACGTCAAAGGGGAAGAAACTGAATACGATATTAAAATTCAACTCCTTCTGTTGATAAGCTAATCAATTTATTGATCGGTCCAGTCAAGATTTTCATAGAAGTTGATCGGGTTGAATTTTACTTTTTTCCTTCCCTTGCTAAGCCTGAATGTGTACATTGTTTGTGTTCTAGTAATTCTATTATGTTGTATTATATGTGATTTATACATAACAGTTACTGTGGTTTAATTAATACTTTTGTTAAGGTTATACATAGATACAGTTGTGTATTTTAGTAGCATGATACTATTTTAATCATGACTGTGTTAATCTTGATTCAATTACTGTTAAGCCATTACTTCTTAAACCGATATTTCAAAGAAATGAATGATTAATCCCATTTTTAGTGCCTTGAAGTTGCAGAAGTCCTTTGTAACTTGGTAATATATTACCAAGTGTATGTGAGATGGAAAGGAATATAGAAGGGAACAATAACAATTCCCGCAAAAAACAACTAGGGTTACAAACACCAAGTTCTGCTACTTCAACAACTATAGCCTCTCACAACCCAGATACTCCTGCAAGGATTGCAGAACGTGGACTGGAGGTGGGTCCCTCAATAACTTTTATTTTTTAAAAATGGTTTTTTTAAAAAATTCCAAAATCTAATTTAGAAGTTCATTATTTTAAGAATCGGCAAATACTTACATTTAAAAATGAATTAATTAATAGCATTATTAGTCTTTATAATTTGATTGAATTTTAGTTTTAATTTATATAATTTCAAATAGTTGGTTTTAATACTTATAATTTTATAAGAATGTGGCTTAAGTTTAATGATTGATACCTATACTTTTGATGTGTTTTTGTTTTGGTCCCTATATTTAAACTCACACCAAGACCTTATAAAGTTATAGGAAACAAAATCATTGATTTAAAACTATAGGAACCAAAATTAAAATTTGATCAAACTTTAAAAACCAATAATAATATTGATGCTTTATATATTTATGCTATATAAATGATAAATGGTTATAAATATGGTTTGACTTACAAATTTACATTATTTTGATATACATTTGGGGAATAAATTTCCTTTTTTCCATTAAATTATTTATTAATTATAATATCAATTAATGATTTAAAATGGATGTAACAACAAATGAATGATCGACCGGCTGTGGGTTGTTCCAATTTAATCAATAGTATTGTGCTCGAGACCTGGGTATCCAGTCACAATAATACTCAGAATTAGTGAAGTTCCTCCCATTACGAGCCAACATTCCTACAAATCGGACTAATTGGTAGCTAATAATACCAGATCCTGTTGAAAAATAAAAAGATGAATGCAATAATAAATGAATGTGATTAACATATAAATGAATTTATAGTTTTAAAGTATAACTTATTTAATAACAATAGGATAAAGTGAAAAACAATATATAGACATTTTAACAATTTTGATTTTCACCATACTAGTTACTCTTTACAATATTTTTTTGCTGTATTTTTCTTGAAATTAAATTGCAATTATAATTGTACCTTTTTATAAGTAAAGTATCATCCTGAAAAAAAGAGTCTAATCAAGCATAAAAGACCGGTATGTGTTCTAGAGTTTTAGAGGCGAAGATACTAGAGCATCTTTTACTTCTCATCTCTACTTCTCCTTAAGCAATGCTGGAATTATTATTTTCAAAGATGATGCCAACATTCCTTGGGGGAATAATATCTCAATCAAATTGCAGCGTGGAATTGAAAATTCTACCATTTCAATCATTATCTTCTCCAAACATTATGTGCTAGTTTAAGATGGTGCCTCAACGAGCTCTTAAAAATCATGGAGGCTCATAGAGGAAAGGGTCAGGTAGTTATGCTTGTGTTCTATGTTGTGGATCCGTCTGAAGTTTGTAATTGAATCTCTTGTTTTGGAGAAGTGTTTTGAGATCTTATACAAATAAATTCACTCACACATGATCAAGTGTTGTGGTGGAGGATAGCTCTCCGTGAAGCTAGGGGCATTGCAGGTTTCGTTGTGCCCAATTCCAGGTAATATTTTAATTACTAATGTTTGATTTTTTATTTATTTTCGATTTTGCAAAGCCTAAACAAACTTACGCTATACATTCTTGCTTCCATGTGCACCTTTTTTTCACAAATGTCCATCAAATAACATCAATACCTTATAAAAGAATAAGTTTGATGATCTTAGTACATCATACTTTGAATCAATAAGCTAGGAGTGTTGATAAGTAGCTGAATGCACTACAAAAAAACAGTAACGAATTTCATTCCATAGCTAATCTGGCCCTAATCCTTCACAAATCCCGTCACTAAAATTAGTAACGGAATTTAAAGACAGAATTTTTCCATCACTAAATTAGCGACGGATTAGTAGTGGAATGTAATTTTGTTACTAAATTCCGTCACTAATCCGTCATTAAAAATTAGCGACAAAATTTAGAGACAGAATTTTTCTGTCACTAATCCATCTCTAATTTTGTCATAAAAAATTAGCAACGGAATTTGGAGACGAAATTTTTCTGTCACTAAATTAGCGATAGATGATTCCGTCTCTAATTTCGTTATTAAAAATTAGCGATGGAATTTAGAGACGAATTTTTTCTACATTTCGTTGCTAAATTCCGTCGTTAATTTCTATTTCTAATTTCCGTCACTAATAGCTAACTTTTTCAATAATTAGATATTTTTTCAAAATTATAAATTTTTAAATAATTTAAATTTATAATATAATGTTAAAATAAATAAATAAAAATTACTAATTCATATTTATTTTTGAAATTAAAATTATAATATAATATATTTGAATTTTTAATAATATATTATATACAAATAAAATGCAAATTTTATAAATACAAACAAAAAGATAAAATATAAAATAAAATAAATAAATAAAGATATTAATAATAAAAATTTAGGTAGAATATTTACATAAAATAAAATAAGAAAACTAAATTAAAATATTGGGTTAATATAACTTTTAGTCCCTGAAGTTTGGTCCAATTTTGATTTTGGTCCCTCAAGTTTGAAATCGGTGGTTTTGATCCCTAAAGTTTGGCCCGATTTTGGTTTTGGTCCCTCAAATTTAAAAAGGACTTTATATATTAATTTAAGCTTAAGGACCAAAACCAAAATTAGCCAAACTTGAAGGACCAAAATCAAAATAGGGCCAAACTTGAGGGACCAAAACTACCGATTTCAAACTTGAGGGACCAAAACCAAAATTGGGTCAAGCTTCAAGGACCAAAACTACTGATTTCAAACTTGAGGGACTAAAATCAAAATTGAACCAAACTTCAGGGACCAAAAATTATATTAACCCTAAAATATTCAATAATATATAAAATTTTGTATTTCTATTTTTGTTTGCAAACGATATATATGTGTGTGTGTGTGTACATATATATGTACATATTTTGCATTTAACTTTTATATGTTCTTCTTAGCTCAACTGGCAAAGACACTAGCACACGCGTGAGAGATCATGTCTTTGAATCCTAACTTGGTCACAAAATGCAACAAATTTGTGACTTGTGACACGTGGCGCATGTTGGAGGGTGACACGTGGCGGCTTACCAGAACACGTGGCGGTCGGATGCGAGGTGGCAATGGTTGACTGGTACACGTGGTGGCCGCCGGCGAGGGACATATGGAGACTCATGTTGTAGACATGTGGCAATTTTAATTATACATAAAAAAATATTTAGCGACGGATTAAGGATGGAAAATTCCGTCACTAATTAGAGACCGAATTTTCCATCGCTAATTAGTTAATTCCGTCTCTAATTAGAGACTGAATTTAGCGACGGAATTTTATATCTCTAATTAGAGACAAAATTTAAGGATACAATTTCTATCGCTAATTAGAGACGGAAAAATTCTGTCGCTAAATTCTGTCTCTAATTAGTGACAGAATTCAAAATTATGTCACTAATCAATTAGTAACGGTCTTTTTAGAGACAGAATTTCCGTCGCTAATATGGTTCCGTCTCTAATTTGATTAGTGATGGAAATTCCATTGCTAATCCGCTATTTTTTTGTAGTGGAGAGGTTATGGCTTCGAATCCTAACTTGGTCACAAAATACAACTAATTGATGACTTGGACAAGTGGTGTGTGGTGGAGGGTGACACGTGGCGTATGGTGGATGGAGGGTGACACGTGGCGTGCAGTGGAGCGTGAAACGTGGCAGTTGACTGGGACACATGGCAGCTGGAGGCGAGGTGGCGGTGGCTGACTGGTACACATGGCGGCAGTCGGCATGGGACATGTGGAGGCTTGTGGTGTAGACATATGGCACATATAGTAATTTAAATTATATATATATATATATATATATATAATATTTAGCCACGAATTAGGGATGGAAAATTCCATCGCTAATTAGTGAATTCTGTCACTAATTGGAGATAGAATTTTCTGTCTCTAATTAGAGAAGGAATTTGGGGATGGAAAAATTCTGTCAATAAATTCCGTCTATAATTAGCGGGGGAATTCAAAATTCCATCATTAGTCAATTAATAATGGTCTTTTTATCGACGGAACAAATTCCATCGCTAATATGATTCCATCTCTAATCAATCGCTAATTTCCATCTCTAAGTTGATTAGTGACGGAATTTCTGTTGCTAAATTCCATCACTAATTTGATTTTTTTAGTGATGTTTTGAAGTTAAATAATGAGTGTACAGTGTAGTGTTAGTTTGCTAAACTTGTTTTTATTATTTTCTTTCTCTCTTTTTCCATTTCAACAATTTTACGAGCCCCAATGACACTGTTTTTTTTACACTAATAATGCTGAAAGTTATTCAAATTAATTATGACACTATGAAAGTTTTGCAGCCACTTCAATTCCTTTGTGCTTCTTTTCTTTTGGGGGGGTTGTTAATAAGGTTATTAGAACTAGCTGACACTTAAGAGGGGGCGAATTGGGTGTACAATAAAAACTTAAGAATTTTAAAATTATCTTCACATCATATGAAATCAACAAGTATAAAAGTAATGAGTTATAAAACCATAGTCAGTTATTTAAATTATATATGCTTGAAATATAAGAGTTTAGAGAAGAGAAGATACACAATGTGATTTATCTTGGTTTGATCCAATCCATGATGACCTACGTCCAGTCTCTAGTTTCCTCCTGAGATTTCAATCCACTATCTCCCTTAAGTTAAACTGGGTACTTCACAATCACTACAATTCCACAAGTTTAATTTGGGCACTTGTGAAGCTTTTACAATTCTCGCATTGAGATAATTTTAATTATTGGAAATTGTGCCCTAGGGGCTAATCATTATACTTTGAACATTGTTATTTAAATGAATTTCTCCATTTTGTTGTTATATTATTTGCATGTTTATTATGATAATTGTATCCTTTGATAGATTATAAAGATTGTCCTACATGTCCCTGGTCAGTCATCTATGCGGGAGCAAAGATGAAATAAAACCAATATAACTTTGATAAGGTATGGAGATACAAATCAAAGTTTTAGGCACTTGTAAGAGTACAAGATGCTGGACCGACCCGCTATGAGAAAGCTGCATGGATTAAGTTATAAGATTATCTCATGTATAACCACGTTACAAAGCCCTTTGACCTGAGATCATCATGGATTAGGTAGTCGCAATGTCTTGCTAGAGGCCGCTTACGACTTGTGGGCTAGTACATTTATTAGTCTATTGCCAACTTCATATGAATCTACAGGATTGTATATAAGAATAGCCCAACACGAGATATAATGTCTAGATTCATTAAATCTAAGATATGTCTAAGATTTAATTAATACAATATTTAATCTAGGATGGACGAGTTTATATATATATAATATAAAATTTTCAAAAGAAAATAATACTATTATTATTATGTAGTGTTAGTTTTAGATTTAATTTATTTGATAAATTAAATGACTAACATTAATAAAAATATCATATCTCATATTTAATTTATAAAAATAAATTAAATTTATTGGCTCTTTATTTGGATTAAATAAATAGGTTTAATTAAATCTGTTAGACAGATTTAATTAAATCAAATTTATTTAATATAATATGGATTTCAAAATTAATTAAGATTAATTTTGAAGATCCAATATAGCCCTCATCAGCTATAAAAAAATGAAGGGCTACAGAACCCTAGGGCATTGGAGGTGCTAGCATGCTGCCGGTGTTGAGGCTTATTAATATGGATACCAATAGAGGGAACTGATATGAGGTGTTGGCTCCAAGAGATCAAAAAGGCGAAAAACATAAAGGTACGATTCTAACTAATTAATTTAATATAAAGGCGAAAATTTATTTAATATAATACGGATTTCAAAATTAATCTTGATTAATTTTGAAGATCCAATATAGCCCTCATCAGTTATAAAAAAATGAAAGGCTACAGAACCCTGGGGTATTGGAGGTGCTAGCACGCTGCTGGTGTTGGGGCCTATTCATATAGATACCAATAGAGGAAGCTGATTTGAGGTGTTAGCTCCTAAAGATTGAAAAGGCGAAAAACACAATGGTATAATTCTAACTATTCGGTTTAAACACCATCGATAGATTTGCAACTGGGATTAGAAATACTTTTACAATTAATTTTAAATTCTTCCATTGTGTCTTCCAATCCCAGCATTAATATGTTATTATTTGAGAATCATACAAAATGGAAGAACACCTTCAATGTGCTAATGCCTAGGAAAAGATTATCTTGAATGAAACAAGAATGAAGAAATGACTATATGATGATTGATTGCAATGAAGGAAAATAGGCATTGTGGAATTATGAGAAGATAAATGAAGCTTGCAATTGATATATATATATATATATATATATATATATATATATATATATATATATAAGAGATGAAGATAGGAAGAATCATATATATAGAAGATTTGTATTTGAGTTTTCTTGGTAACTCAATCCAAGTATTGCGCCTGAGCTTTATTGAAAATACTCTTACAGTACTTTGCGTCAAGGGTTAGGTTGTCTAAGCCCTCTAGACCCAGAGAGCTTGTTGTTGCTCTTATTGTCAAGTTGTGATTGCCTATGAAATTTGAGATAGCTGGTTTTAAGTGAGTGTAATGACTCTAAGAGAAATGAGCCTAAGGAGATCCAATTTGGGAGCCCAAAATATGACACATGAGAGGCAAAATAAGAAAGAGCCCTAGGACACATAGGAGATCATGGAGACTGAGATGATTGATGTGTTTGCCGCTGTATAAAAGGCCAAAAGTAATTATTGATGAGCTGTGAATGATTTTGGAATCTTCTCTCTATGGAATTCTCTCACTTTCCCTCTGCGGCAACTTCCAATGCTTCTGCTCTATAAATTCTGATTCCCTTTTCTGCAATTACCTTTCCATTTGTGTGCTATGTTTCGAATCTTTTTATGGTACACTATTATATAAAACACTTTCACTACTACAAAAAAGGGATTTAACGTCACATAAAGACGTCCCTTCTTCGAAAAGGGAAGTAAAAACTGTACGCAGTGGCATTTACGTAAATAAAGAGAGACTTTTTAATCTTTAGGCGTCCCTTCTCAAGAAGGGACGCCTAATATAGGGTGCATGCCAGCCACGTGGCTGGCATGCACCCCACATTAGGCGTCCCTTCTGTATGAAGGGACGCCTATTTATATGTTTAGGCGTCCCTTCTTGCAGAAGGGACACCTAAACATATTTCCCTCCCCTTTTTTCTTCATTTTCCTCCATTCCTTTCGTTCACTCTTCCTCCCTCTCTCAAACACACATAGCCTCCTTCCACCGTCTCCCTTCCACCATATCCCTCCTTCTTCATTTTCTCTCATCTCCTCCTTCTATCATCTCACAGTTGCAGCATCGGACTCGCTCCCTCTCTCACCGTGGTGCGCGCGCCTCCTCCCTCCCAACCTCTTCATCATATACGCCATTTTCCAAGCTACCTGTAAGCTTTTTTGTTTTTTTTTTTGCTTTTGGTTTATTTTTTTCACTTTAGTTAATGTCATGACCGTTTAATTTAAAGTAGTTTTGCTAGAAACTATAAGCCACTCATATTAATGTGATAAGTACATGTATGTATGCTAGAGATTCCAGAAACCTGTATGTTGACTTGGTTTCTACTAATTTAATGAGGAAGATGAGTTTATACATTGATTATTTTAATTTCATACATACATGATTGAAATTAATTATGAATAAATGAAAATGTATATATTTATGTGAATTAAGCAACTTTCTCTTTAAATATGTTTACTCATTTGTTCATATGGTTTGACATTTTACGCACTGAATAATATTTGTTTGTGTAATTTTATTACTAATTTTTATTTCTTGAAATTGAAATGACTTTATTGCATTCTATATACGTTTTCAAAAATAAAAATAAAACATGTTCAGGAAGCTATAAAAAATTTAGAAAATAATAGTTTTTTAGAAATTAAAACATTTAGAAAATTTGCACTCATCAATATGTTTTACTAAAATAAATTAATCAATAATGTTACTCATCATATATATCTTTAATAAAAGACCTAGTTAACTAATTTTATTAGATTAAATAAGTTATATAATTTATTTAATTATAAAATAAAACATGTTTAGGAAGCTGAGTGCTATATAAAAAGACACATTTTAGAGTGCTAAATGCAATTTAAGTCTAAAATCTAAACATAGAACTTGTTTTATTTTATAAAACAAGTTATCAACAAGTAATTTTCAACATTAACCAATTGATTTTAATTTCATTGGTTTGAAATAATTAATACATGTATAGAACTTTTAATATTGTGTAGGTGCATAGAACTTTTAACTTGTACTAATTTAAACATATTAGTTCCCTAAAGAAAAATTGATATTTTAAATTGATGATATTGTCCTTAATTGCCTCAGTTACTTTATTATTATTTTTTTGTTTGAATTAAGGTGAAATGGTTTGTTATTAAAATTGTGGGATCTTACACTTAATGGGAAATGCTGCCGAAATGTTTTTTGAAAAAAGTGATAAAAGGCAATCTCATAGTTAAAAATTGTTATAAACTTGACTGTTATTGGGAATGGTTTAGGTGGTAAAACAATGGATCATAGTTGGATGAATGCTTTGAGAACTAGTGAAGAATATGAGAATGGGGTGGAAGAGTTTATTGAATTTGCTAGAAGGAATGCTCCAACTAAAAATGGGACGCATTTTTATCCTTGTGTGAATTGTTTAAACGAGAGTCGACGAGATGCTGATGATATAAGGGATCACCTACTTTGTGATGGAATAAATCTTCGATACACAAGATTGATATGGCATGGTGAGGAAGTAACTGATTGTCCGTCGCACAAGAAGGAAGGAGTGGATGTTATAGAGCAAGATAGAATGGAGAAAATGATTCACGATGCCAAGGTTGAATCCTTCGCCCAGGCACATGAATTTGACAGCCTGCGGAGTGATGCGGAGACACCATTATACCGTGGGAGTAAGTACACACGACTGACGGGAACATTGCATTTGGTGAACTTAAAGGCAACTTGTGGATGGACCGATAGTAGTTTTACATTACTATTGGAATTATTATGTGATATATTTCCAGAAGATAATGTACTTCCAAACCGTATGTATGAGGCAAAGAAAATCTTGTCTATGATGGGTATGGAGTACAAAAAGATACATGCTTGCCCTAATGACTGTGTATTGTATAGAAAGGAGTATGCAGGTCTTAGTGAGTGTCCTAACTGTAAAACATCACGATATAAAGTGAAGAAAG
Source organism: Albizia julibrissin (assembly GCA_037074505.1). NCBI lineage: Eukaryota > Viridiplantae > Streptophyta > Magnoliopsida > Fabales > Fabaceae > Albizia > Albizia julibrissin. The sequence continues at coordinate 13,924,319 of CM073481.1, read as the reverse complement.
ACGGTGGTTGTAGAGAAGGGATAACAAGTAAAAGGCAACCTTCGAAGGTGTTATGGTATCTTCCAATAAAACCACAGTTTAAGCGTTTGTTTGCGACCGCAACAAAAGCGAAGAAGTTGAGATGGCATTCTGATGAGAGAATTTGTGACGGAAAATATCTTCGGCACCCGGCCGACTCTCCACAGTGGAAGAAGATAGATGAAATGTTCCCTCAATTTGGCAGCGAGTCGAGAAACCTTCGGCTTGGACTTTATACAGATGGAATAAATCCGTATGGAACTCTTACTAGTACACATAGTTTGTAGCCAGTTCTCCTTGTAATATACAACTTACCTCCCTGGTTATGTATGAAGCGCAAGTACGTTATGCTTTCTATGATGATCTCTGGACCAAAACAGCCAGGGAATGACATCGATGTGTATTTGGCTCCTTTAACTGAGGACTTGAAGAAGTTATGGGAGGAAGGTGTGGATGTGTTCGATGCTTATAAGAAAGAGTCTTTCAAGTTGCGTGCAATGATTTTTACCATGATAAACGACTTCCCCGCATACGGAAATTTGTCAGGGTATAGTGTGAAGGGTCATAAAGCATGCCCAATCTGTGAAGGAGAAACAAACTTTCGACAACTTAAGCATTGCAAAAAAACAGTGTACCTTGGCCACAGGAGATTTCTTCATCGATTCCACCCATATCGTAGGCTGAGAAAGCGTTTTGATGGCTTACCAGAACATGGAGTTGCACCACGGGCCTTAACCGGGGAGGAAGTTTATAGTAGGGTAGAACGTGTCAATGTGACCTTTGGTAAAAATCAAAGGACTAAGGGTGAGAAGAACATATGGAAGAAGAGGTCAATTTTATTTGATCTTCCGTATTGGCATTGTCTTGATGTAAGACACAGTATTGATGTGATGCATGTGGAGAAAAATGTGTGTGACAGCCTTGTAAGTACGTTTTTGCACATCCCAGGTAAGACCAAGGATGGAATGAGTGCAAGACTTGACCTTGTTGATATGGGAATAAGAGATCGGTTGCATCCACAACTAAGAGATGATGGTAGGAGGGCATATATGGAGCCAGCTACGCATAGCTATCAAAAGCGGAGAAAAGAAGTTTATGTGGGTGTCTGCATGAAATTAAGGTCCCACAGGGCTACTCTTCTAATGTTAGCAGGTGTGTGTCAATGGACGATTTGAAGTTAGTGGGAATGAAGTCCCATGACTATCACGTGTTAATGCAACAATTGTTACCAGTAGCCATTAGAGGCATTATGAAAGAAGAAGTGCGAACTACTATAACCAGATTGTGTGTTTTCTTTAATGCTATCTGTAACAAAGTCATCGACACTGAGAAGTTGGATGAACTAGAAAATGAGGGTTATATAATTCTGTCCCAACTAGAGATGCATTTTCCTCCATCATTTTTTGATATAATGGTACATTTGGTAGTTCATTTAGTAAGGGAGGTAAGGCTTTGCGGTCCAATTTATTTAAGGTGGATGTACCCTTTTGAGCGATACATGAAGATCTTAAAAGGGTATTCTAAAAATCCTTATCGACCTGAAGCCTCAATAGTTAAGCGATATGTAGTTGAAGAGGCTATGGACTTTTGTAAAGATTATCTATCTGGTAAAAAGGAACAATCTTGGCATGAAGAGGGGAGAAGCAAGGGAACACGAGGACTAAAAGTGAAGACTGCGGATCGTGAAGAGGTGTTGCAAGCACACTTGTATATCTTGAATAATATGGAAGAAGTTCAGCCATACATAGATGAGCACAAAAAGACTTTGAAGAACTTGAATCCAAAGAAGATTGACATGCAAATAGCTATTAAGCAAAACAAGACATTTGTTAAGTGGTTTGAGGAGAATGTTTCGCATGAGATCGGTGTGTCGGAGACAATCAACTGGCTAGCTTGGGGGCCTTCATTTCAGGTTGTTACTTGGACTGGTTATGACATAAATGGGTATTCATTCTACACGAAAGAGCAAGATGACAAAAGTACCATGCAAAATAGTGGGGTGATGGTTGAAGCTGAAGCTATGCACTTTTCCAGTTCAAAAGACAAAAACCCCATATGTGCATCAATGGCTTATTATGGAGTTATAGAAGAAATATGAGAGATGACCTACAACAAGTTCAAAGTTGCTTTGTTCAAATATAAGTGGGTTAGCAATGCTGCTGTGGTAATAGATCCACAATTTGGATTTGTCTCAGTCGATCTTCGAAGAGTTAGTTATAGAGATGAGCCCTTCATTCTAGCAAGCCAGGCGAAGCAAGTGTTTTATGTCACAGATCCTGTAAATAAAAATATGTCCATTGTACTTCAAAGCAAAAAACAAAAGTATGGTGATCCAACCTTCAACCTTGACGACACACTACCTTTGACAATAAATCCACCTATAGGAAGTGAGGTCGAGTTGGTAGATGATGAAGATTATTCTATAAGAAATGATCATTATGAAGGAATATGGGAAACAATATGAAGTACGACCTTTAACTATATAAAACTGTATTATGTCCTATGTGCTTTTTTCCCTTAATGTAGTTTATACAGATACCTGCAATCTACTTACCTGTCTGACAATCTACTTACCTCTCTGACAATGATTTTTTTCTGTCTAGGAATATGTCAAGTTCTAGTGACTCAGGGAGCGACAGCGAGCAGCATAATGGAAGGCAAGAAGAGCCACCCACTCCGAGAAGAACAAGAGGTGCCACAAAGATGGCTGTATTGGTGAAGCGCCACTACAATGAACAGGAGAGGGTTCACATAGAGTTTGATGCCAACATGAATCCAATGGGTCCTGAGGAAGACCACTTCATTAGTTATCTTGGTTTTTTGGGTCGAAGCAAAGTCCGAATCATCTATGATAGTTGGAGGCAGGTTCCCAAAAAGACGAAAGCCATGATATGGCAACAGATTTTGGTACATAACTTTCGATACATTTATGTATTTAGACCTTTCTTCCTATTCAAATTTAATTGTCTCCGTTTTTACAGCAAACGTTCGATGTTCCTGACACCACAGACATGTACAACCACTGGATGGGAGAGGTTCGTTTGCGCTGGAAGGATTTTAAAAATAAGCTCTCCAGGAAGTACCTTAGAGGTGACAAGAGTCATTTGGATCCTTGTCAGGAATATTCATATCTATCTCCAGAGGACTGGAGGTTGTTTGTAGCTAAACGACAAACTCCTGAATTTTTGGTAAATTTTCTGTCTTCAGTATGAAAATTTATAATTTCAATATAGTTAATGCACTAATGACTTATTTTTCCCTTTTCCCCTTAAACAGGAATTAAGTGCGGCGAACACACAGAGGCAAGAAGCAAATCAGTACCAGCATTGCATGTCTCGGGGTGGCTACAGGAAGCTGGAGCGGATGATGATGGCAGAAGAGCTGGAAAAAATGAAGGAAGCTGCGAAATCGGATCCTTCCATTATTGTGCAAGAACCAGCTCCTCCTCCACGTCACAAAAAATGGAAAGCAGGGAGGATTAAGGGTGGCAAATATATAAATCCTACTATTGCTGAGGTTACCTCGAGGATTGTAAGTAGTAATAGCATAAGTAATTAATTGTGAAATTCTTTCACATTTCTAGCATTTAATTTTTATTCATAACGAATTGTATGCTACAGGACGAACTCGAAGAGCAGAGTAGCCAAGGGTCGTTCACTCCAAGTAGACGGAGGGACATATTGGCAACAGCGATTGGGAAGGCTGAATACCCCGGCCGTGTTAGAGGGGAGCCGAGGGGAGTTGGTATTTCAAAGTATTTTGGTAAAGCCTCGATATATTCTTCACAAGCTGAACCCAGTCAAGAGTTTGTGGATAAGCTTCGCGGTCAAATCCGAGAAGAGCTCCGAGATGAGCTAATGACACAACTACGTGGTGAAATGAAATCGTGGTTTGATTTTCATCACATGGAGACTACTAGGGTTAGAAACGAGGAATCCCTGGCCTTCCCCAGGACTAAAGGAAGTCACAACCCGCCGGATGAATCCCTTGTACAGCCTTCCCACACTCCGCAACTCGTTGCCGAGGCTTTCCACAATCCAGAACCCCTTGTCCAGCCTTCCCACACTCCAGAACTTGTTGCCGCTCCTTTCCATAGTCTTGTCCAGCCTTGCCATAGTACAGAACCCTGTGGCCAGCCTTCTCATATAACAGAACTACTGGGCCAGCCTTCTGCCACTCCAGAGTCGGGTGAATCGTGTATCCTCTATTTGGATGCCCCCATGATTCGTGTTGTAGCCGATGTTCTCGTTTACACACAAGCTACCACCCACCATCATAATCAAATTCCACAGTATTTACGTAGGGTGACAATGACACGTGTTCATGAGGGGGAAGAAGGTGCAGCCATCCCTATCCCTGACGTTGAGATTGCCACACTGGGTCAGGCAATTGGAGGTTTCATCCTTTGACCTCAATATCTTATTGGCACGTTGGCAACCCCTCTAATGGTAGGAATTATATTCATATCACTTGACATTTATTGGCATCATTGTAATATAATTAGTTTTGTTTTCTATGGTTATAGGAGGAGCAACATGCGTTGAGATGGCCCTTTCTAGCACATCTCCAACAGATGTACAAAGGTATTCCCCAAGTCGACTTCAATATGCCTCCAGGGATTGTGGGTACACAATTGACGTATCCCTACACGATCGACAATAAAGATCTTAAGGAGTTTATGCATTTGGAGGAGATAGATGCAAGATGGGTCAAACTTGCCATTTGGTCAGTTTTTCTTTTCTAAGTTCAAGATTTCATAAGTTCAATAATTCATTGGTCATTTTATTTTTATTTTAGGTCCTTCTACCATATGTGCATTGATATGGAAAGACCAAATTTATACGGATTCTTGTGTCTGGCAAATACGACATCGGATAATAATGATGTCACATAAAGGACGCATTATGTGGGCTTCACAATGGCAGCGACCAAATTGCGATGTTACCTAGCGCCAATTGTTTAAAGGTATGTAGTAAAAAAATTTATTTTTGGATGTTTGAGAAATAATTTTCTTCTAATCTCAACTTCATTTTAATCTGTGTATTGTTTTAGTTACCATTGGAGCCTGTGTGTTGTTTGCCCACGCCTCAATGAAATCTATTGGTTTGATTCCTTGACAAAAAAGCCCGACAAGGACACAAAATTAGTCTTCAACACGTTAGTTATTTCTTTTTTATTAATTAAAGAAATGCTTGATTTAAATAAATTGTTCTAACTTAAAATGTTTTACATTTTAATGGTAGCGCGACCCAAACATATAGAATGTTTAGCGGGTCACGTGAGGGTAGAGTTGTTCGCAAGCCAAAGTGGTTCTATCCCAAAGTATGTGGTTCCAATATAATTTAAGTTATTTTATTTACGGTTGTTTTATAAATGATGTATGTTATTGATTTTAACCAATTGCTTTTGATTTATAGTGCCCTCAACAGCCAGGTGGTACTGAATGTGGCGATTATGTTATACTTTACATGTATAATATCATTCAAAGTGGCGTTACAAATGATTTTCAACAGGTAATCAAATGATAATATTTTGGTTGTATTTTAATTGAATTGCTAAACAATCCTTTAATTTCATTAATTTCGTATAATCATATTTCCTAATTTGTAGATCTTTGACAATGATGCTGCTTACTTATATGAAGACATTAATTTGATCAGAGACTTGTTAGCTGAGAGGATTCTTCAACACATTGATTTGTAGAAGTTTATCGTTTCCTGTACATTTACTTAGTAGTTGTTTATTATATTAGTGGACAACATTTCTGTCAACAATGTAGTGCATGAATGTTTCATTAGAGGTGGATGTTGTGTTTTGTTACTTATAAACTGCGTGCTGTATGTTTCATTTTTGTGTATACGTTGTTGTTTGCTTTCAGAATGATATGGCCAGAAACAATACAAATGGCACTGTATGGAAAAAAAACCCTTTAGGCGTCCCTTTGGCCAAAAGGGACGCCTAAAGTCCCTAATTTTTAAATAAAAAAATTCTAAACGGGGACTTTAGGCGTCCCTTTTGCTAAAAGGGACGCCTAAACCCAGACTTCAAACGTTCCTTTACAAAGGACGTATAAAGTCTAAATTTATTACGTCACTGACATACGCGTCCCCCCTAAAAGGACGTTAAAAGTCCCAAATAAGGGACGTTAAAAGTGTTTTTTCTAGTAGTGTTTTAACGTCCCTATTTTGAACCTTTTAACATCATTTTCTGAAGGGACGCCTATGTGAGCGATGTAATACCTTATTTTCAATAGCCACATATACATCAAATGTTTAATTACACATAACCACCACACTCTTACATCAAATACAAATAGTAGTGTCTTACACTACGATCTTCACTTCACCTTCATATCTCCTCCGATGCATATCTTCATGTACTCTTCACCTGTCTAAATGGTTGGTTGGGAGGAGTGAGATTCGAGAGAATCTCAGTAGCAAACATTACCACTATACAGCCAGATATATATGAATGCATGACATGATTGCCTATACTATTTCATGCCAACATAATGACATACTGCATGCTCGATGTTATGACATACATATGGTCATTGCACAAATATAACAGAGCTTCAATCAATCATACATGTTCCACACAAATAGGCAAAGCAGTCACATAATCAATGCAAGACATACATATCACATACATGTAAAAAATGTAAGTTCACTACCTCTCGGACTTATGTCTTTCTCTTCTTGTCCCTTGATCCGCCAACCATTGCTTCTTCTTTATCAGTTCATGGCCCTAGGTAAGTGATAACATCATTAGAGCCATGAAAAGTGAATACACAACGGCCCGCATTAGCCCTATAGGCTTACTTTCACCCTTGGAGCTCATTCCAATTATATTTGTGCCATTAAGTCTTAAATTCACATAAGATATAAAGCTGATAGATTTTTCACCAAAATTTGAAAAATCACAATTAATTCTAGGGAAAATGGCTCAAAAATATCTTGTAAGAAAATTATTTGTTGATTGGTACCACGGGTGCAAACAAACACCTCTTATGTGCAAGCATCATCCACATGTGTAAAATTCATCCCTGCGAATGTGCAAACACTATCCCTCGTGTGCAAAATATCATCCACCCGTGTGCAACTTATCACCCACTATGTGCAATGGTAGCAATTAGCAATTAATTTACTTGCAAGGTAGTTTTTAACAATTCTCCCTTAATTCTATAGAACTCTAATTGAGGTGGTTCAAAATTATATACAAATATAATTCAGTCTAGTTTCACATAAAAATATTCAATTTTGAACGCCACAAACACAGCATTCCCAGAATTTTTCCAAACACCAACTGTTTCAGATGTTCTTCCAGCAGCAGGGTATAACTTTGAAAAATTACATCTTTTAGCACACTTGTTCAAAAATTACAAAATACCTATCAATTTAAATATCTATATCTCTACTTTAACTCTGAAAAGTTTTATAATTTTTGGATAAGGTTTTTCCTATGAAACATTTCTCACAACATCATTGTTTCATATTCTTTCCAGAAAACAGGGCATATCTTTAACAATTCATATCTCCTACTATACTTATTCAAAAATTACAAACTACCTACAAAATTAAAGCTACACATGTCTACTTTACATCTGAAAAATTTCATAACTTTTGGACAAGGTTTATCATATGAAACAGCTTTCACAATGTCACTGAACAGACAGGGCAGAATCAACAACATGCATATACAAACTTCCTAAATTTCCAAATTTATATACAAGCATCCAAAAATCATAAACATTTGTATACCTACACAATTTTGCCTCCTAAAGACAATGGAAGCATCAAAATTATCAAATTTCTACTTCTTCCCCACGAAAAATCCAGAACAAAAACAGAAATTTAGAGTTCCCGGAAAGAGTTTGTCGGTTTCTTGTTTTCTTTTACCTAATCACTTCCTTGCTACTCCTAATCAAGTGATTAGCTATTTAAACACTCATTACACATGATTAGAAGCAATTTTGGCATTAGGAACCCTTAGGGTTTCATCATCCATATTCCACAAATCATCCCAATCCAAGCCAATAACAACAACAACCACAACAAAGGCACAAGAAACAAGTTTTGGAAGTTTACCTTTGATTCTTGTTGTTTCTCACTCAAAAATGTCTCAGCTCTCTCTCTCTATACCTCTGATTAGCCTTGAAAATCATGGTTACAAAGAAGTAGAATTGATTAGAAGAGGCTATAGAGGGGTTAGGGAGAAAGAATCACAAGGTAGCAATTTCCTTACCTTGTTTTATGATTAAGCCTAGCACTTCCACCATCCTTCACGTTTCAGCTTTCTCTCCCACTCTTGCGTTCTGTTTCTGTCATGAAAATGGGCTGAAGATGATGATAATAGAATGGTTAAATGAATTAACCAACCATTTTCCACGTGTCATGCTCCTATTGGCCCAAATATCAAATTTTCGCATATAGTATTAAATCTGGAAGAATTTTTATTAAATTTTGAAAATTCATATCTAATTGTACAAATATTTAATTGGAGTGATTCTAAAATCTATATGACCCTCATTGAGTCTAGTTTTAAGGAAAAATATAGACTTTGGCCAATTGGAAGCTCACTCTTCCCAGAATTTTAATCTTTGAATGCTGTCCCAGAAAATAATTAATTCTCTGGGCTAACTTCAAAAATTCATTTCTTTTTGTGTACAACTTCAAATGACTTATATGACCTATCCAATTAAATCTTGATAAGTCTACTTTAATTCTGAAAAGTTTCATAACTTTTTACCATCATTTACCTATTGAAAAAGATCACACAATCACCACTGCCACACGGGAATTTCGCCGGTAGCAACACTACTTTGTGTTCCACTTATTATATTATGCGTGACCTCTAATCGCTTTATTTTGTTATTCTTCAAGCTCTTTAATACCCCCAAGAATATAAAGAAATTTTAGGGAATTTAAACATGCATCATCGGGACATTTGCTAAATCGGGGCTTAGCAGTCCACTTGATCCAAGCTTAATCTCAAGCCTTTTGTCCCAAAATTTGGGATATTACAAGCGACGTAGTAAAAAAAGACTTTATGCGTCTTTAAAGTATTTAGGGACACCTAAAGTGGTGGTACTTTAGGCGTCCCAATTGTTGTAAAAGAGACATCTAAAAATGCTTTAGATGTCCCTATTGATTATGGATGTAAAAACTATTTTTTTAAAAAAATTGTTTATAATTTGGTTTGCCCAACAAATTGAAAACTACATAAACAACCGTTGCTAACCCCTAGCAAACAAGTTGCTTGATGAAGGGATGCTTAATATCCTTATCATTTGATATCCCATAAACTCATTCAATATAATCCTCAGTGACTAGAAAACTAGGAGGCCAGAAATGGATTTAAAAAAGAAATAATAATGGATATGTTTTGAGAGACTAACACAAGTAATAAATTAAATAAAAAATTCATGAAGCTAAGTCCTAGCATGCTAGCCAATCAGTGTTCTTATCCTACTTTTTTATATGACTTGATATCATAATAAAATATAACTTAAACAGGTGAAAGTGGGGATCTGCCCGTAGGAGCTAACAAATAAGTAAGAAGCTGGCCTGATAGCGAAGGGAGAACACTTGCTTGGTAAAACTCTCATGTGGACATTTTTCTTGATACAAGCAATCAGTAGAAAATAACAGAGTTTAATATAGAGTTAGTACCTGTACTGTGGCTGATGACAAGACGGAGACAACCCACAGTGGTGAGAGGGAGGGCTCTATTTCTCTTCAAATGAAGGATTGTCAACGAAAGAGTGAGAGAACGGAGAGATAGAAGACAGAGCTAATAAGAAGTGAAATGGAGAGAAGGGAGAGCAATGGAGAGAAGTGAGAACATAGACGAAATAGACAATAAATAGAATGAGTTTAGGCGTCCCTATTTAGAATAGGGACGCCTATTTAACAATACCTTTACACACGTCAGCATGCCAGCAATTTGCTTGTATGCATTGGTGAAACAATAGGCGTGCCTATTATTAATAGGGACGCCTATTCTTGTTTATGCGTCCCTATTCAATACGGACGAATAAACTAGGCTGCATGTCAGCTTTTATGTCAATCTTTGATTTATGTCAGCCCATAATTTTTCTCAAATTTCTATTACCACCAATATGCCATTGCTTTAGGCATCCCAAATAAGTTTTGGGATGCATAAAGTGCCCCTATCGCGTCCCTAAATTTAATTGGGACGTTTAAAGTAGCCCAATATTTTAAAATTGTAACTTATAATTACTGAAATGTCACTTCGCCCATTTTTTTACTTCCTTTTTTAAAAAAATGACATCTTTTAGGGACGTAAAATTTTCATTCTGTAGTAGTGGTATTTGAACATTGTACCCGTTGATATTTGCTAATCAGTATACTTTATTCAGCCATGATTCTTGTCCAGTTTATTTGATCATTACAGCGTGCTATGGGATTCTTATAATTTCATGTTAGCTAGATATCTAACATTGTGTTGTGGGTTAGAACGGGAAAATTTTAGTTGGAATCCATATCCGCAAACTTGTCGCTATTGACTCTTTAACACTATTAAGGGGACTGGAACAGACAAGCAGCGGACCATATCAGGACAATTTTTTTGTATCACACTTCTCTGTATCTATTGCTTATTGTTTTGAGTAAACATGGTAATATTTATATAATACCAAAACTAATTAAGCTACACATTCAAGAAGGCTTGTGACTGATGATGATATCATAAATAGAGTAATGACAATATTGATAATGAAGAAGAATTAGAATTGTCAGGAAGGTGCAGGTATAGAGTAGAGGTAGAGAAGAATGTTTTCATCTTCAAGTTTGAAAGCTACGAGGAGCACAATAGAACACTAAAAGGAAGACAGTGTGGGTAGTTTTAGGTAGCTTGCTTAACGTCCAAGAACAGGAAAAATACAAAGCTAAGTACTCTCTCTAATCCTTAACTTATGGGCAAATTAAGGAAATAAAAAAAGATTTGTTAATTTATACAAATGTGAAATGATTCCCAAAAAATATCCATTAACATTAAATTATGTATTATCCCCAGTCCTTAGTACAAAAGCTAATGAGAATTAGTTTCAAGCCACTGCACATTTTAGCCTCACTTGTGTAATATAACCATGGGCTTCTAATGATGACAGCGTGCAAGATGTGTAGGGAAGCTAGCTTTGATGTCAAAAATAAAAAATGAAAATAACTATACAACTAAAGGTGGTATGACAAGGTTTAGTAAAGGGGAAGTCAATAGAGCCATTGTTTTGTAGAAAGAGTAAATAGAAAAAGATTGGAACAGCTGAAATCAATCAGAATTGACAATGAGACCATTGAGTATGGGTGTTCAAAGTAATCTTGGGAATTTCCCGTCCCGGTTTTTTTAAAAAAAAAAATTTTACCTTATAAATTAAGTTATCATTTTATTTTTGTATTTTGTACTCCATAAATTAAGTTATCATTTGATAAGATGTGTATTACATTTTTAGTTGGAGGTAAACCATATATATCATGATATTAATCCTAACTATATAATGTATAAAGTTAATAACGAAGATGATGAAGGTGATTATAATAATAATAATATTCTTCAATTCTAAATCAATTTTTGTGATTATTATAGTCTTGTTAGCCGTTAAATGATTATTTTAAACACTAGATTATGAAAAATTTAACTAATATAATAATATATTTTAAATTTAATTTCTTAAAAAAAAACCGAAAATTCTCGATCCCGTCCTGGCCCCGGTAATCTTGGGACTGGGCAGAATCTTCTCATGTACTTGCTGCCGGCTCACTCCACATAATACAGGCAACACGTTGTTATGCCACCACGTATCAGTTATGTTTGAATTGGTTTTTGGAGAATAACTTTTATAATTTATGAGGTAAGTATGTGAGAGGAGTTTTATCTCGATTTATAGAAAATAACTTCTGAAAGCACGGTATATATGGATAAAACAAAACACTCACAACCCTTCTATATGGCCTCATATACAGAAAATCCTTTCTCTTCGTCGTCAACGAAACTGTGAGTCCAGCATCTCTCAATTTGCTTTCAAAATAGGGTTTTACACAATCGTTGGGATCTCTGAGAGTTAAGAACACATCGTGTTTGGATTTGGAGGACGCATAGGCCAGACAAGAACACGACATGGCTAATTATTACATTCACAAGCAAATAATCGATTCAAGATTTAAATATATCCTTGCCTTTCAATTTCTTTTGTTTTTTTTTTATAGGAAAATTTAAGTGGAGTCGACTCAAAGTCTTATCAGTCGCCGGGAAAATGGCCCCCGCCCGCCTCCCCGTTTCGTGTTTCTGCTTGGGACATGTTAATCAGATACTAATTTTTAGGTCAAATATACTTTGTGCAACAAATTAAAATCTTCTTTATTTTGTAGAGGTAAAATCAAAATGGTTGATAAAATTCGGTTCACCTTAGAGTAGGAACATTTTCTGGTACTGTTTTTCCATACCCTATAACTGTCACGCTTCAAAAATTTAAGAGTAATCAATATGGAATTTGACAAAACTCATATCCTTTAAACCTTATTTATAAATAACATTTCTTATTTGTAGTTACAAATGTACAAAGCAAAATATAAAGTGCTGAGATATTTCATAAAAATAAAAGTTCAAAATAATATATATATATATATATATATATATATATTCAACGAACATATAATTATTAATTATATATATTTTTTAACAAGAATCGTAAGCTTCCTGGAAGAATTTTGGGAGTCTCCACTATAAATGGAACCTCCAAAATTTTTACAATTATATTGCAATTATATAAGACGAGGATACGGACCGTAATTATAATTTAGGTGAAGCACTTAGAACAAGATTCACAAAGCATGTAATATATAAATTTATATTTATATTGAAAGGAGTTTTGGCCACACAAAAAAAATTATATTGAAAGGACGATTGTTCAGCTTGGGTATTTTCTTTTGCGACCGATGACATCTCGAATATGATTCTCACTAATAGAAAAATATCTGTTATGGTGGGAAAAAAAGCAAGTTACTGAAGGATTTGACATGCTGCTTTATTTGCTGCCGTCAGAATCACTGTTTCTTGGATTTTTCAGTCGTTCAGGTATATCCATATATAGGTATTGATTGCTGCGGTGCTTCTGGTGTATCTTGGCTCCCCATTCTATCCAAATCTCTTCCCATATCATAAATTATATTTTAATATGTAGATATATGAATATCCACTTGATGCCAACTTCGCGTTGTTCAAATCAGGAGCAGGATCTGATATCTTTGAGAAATCTGTATTTAAATCTCGAATAGAGAAAATATGATAATATAATTCTTTAAAATTTTAAAATTATATTTAAGTCACTGAAAAATTTTTATAATAAATTTTAATTATCAAATACCCATAAATTTTTTAGTATAAGTGTTCGTAGATTTGTCAATTGATGCCTTTGAACATATTAGTAGACGCTCATAGACTTATCAGTGAAATTAGAATTTATTACAAAAAAATCCTATAGGATTTAAATACAATTTTAAGATTTTAAAAGATCATTTTATCATATTTTTTCTTATCTTAGACCAAAATATAATTTTATCTTTTTCTTTTCCCTGGAACCACCTTAATTCACACGGCTCTAGCAGGTATTATATGAGTGTGTGTGTGTATTCTTTTAATTTTTCACCTCCTGAATATCGTAATATTTCTTATAAAATAAAATAAAATAAGATATAAGTAGATTTTCTTATTATCCTACAATTGAGTGCATAGAAAAAAAAATATATAAAAATAATTAAATAAATATAAAATAATTAATAAATTTAATTAAATATATTTCAAACTCTACCTCTATTTAACAATAAAATATATACTCATCAGTTATAGCGAGTCAAATTATAGGGAGTGAGTTAGAAACTCGGTTAAACTATAAGGACTAGATAATTAATCACTTTACAATATGGCTATAAAATTCCCTGCAATTTGATGAATAAATCACTAAGTATTTTTTTTTTTAATGTTCAAAAGTATAGTGGCCATTTCAAAAAAATGAAGATCAAATCTATTCAGCTTTCGAACCCAAAAAAAATTCGATTCAGCTTGATAAATGAATTAACAAATATTGACAAAAAAATGAAAAACGTTTTTCATTTTAATGTTTTTATGTTAAATTTTTAAGCTCAATAACTTATCACTTTATATAGTCAATTATACAAGTTTCAAAATATGAGTGTAAAAATGTAGTAACCTGATGAATAAATTATCAGGAGTTTTATAAAATATTTCATATTAAACATTAGAAGCATAATTAACAAATATTATTTAGAAAAAATATTAAATGAAGGAAATAAAGTATATCAAAGTTGTATATTTAAAATTAAATACATTGGCTTAAAAATTAAATACATTGATTAATTAAATCTTCTACTCATATGATTCTATTTATAAGTTAATTCAAACATGTTTCAGACAAAGCAAAGTAAATAATACATTCAAATGAAAAATAAATTCCCACTTTAGCTCATTTAATGATAATATATAATATATTTTTTGATAATAAAATCAATATAATAATAAATAAAAGATATAATTATATATTTGAATGAAAATTTATTTATATGACTTATAAATTAAAAAAAATTACTCTATCTTATAAATATGATTATTGAAGCATTTAAAACCAATCAATAATTTTTGAACAAGAAAGTATATTTAAGACATGGCTTGGGCAAGAAATAAAAAGTCATGAGCGTGTAGTTTCCGGCATAAAGGTGAAACGCGTAGCCTTATCCTAACAATTGATAACGTTGACTTGACTTTAAATTCGGGGATAATTGATTTATTGGCAAAGGTAACATACCTGTGAAAAAAATGATAGAAAAATAATTTTTAAATTGTAAAATTTTAAATTAAATTTGTTATTAAAATTTGATTGTTAGGGAATGAAACAATTAATAAATAATTTATAATTCATTTTATAAAAAAATATCTGATTTAAAATTAAAATTGTTGAGTCAATTTGAAAATTTGACAATAATAAATAAAATAAAATAAGTAAAAAAAAAATAAGATATATACATGTGTGTGTGTGTTTTTTTTTTTTGGTCAACAAGAGATATATAAAATTAATTGAACATAAAAATAAAAAAATGTATTAAATGTGCATACATATTCAAAATATAGCTTATAAAAATGGTACAAAAATATTACTTGTATAAGTCAATAAATATTGGCCATGTTTGGTTTGGCTTCAACTTATTTATAAGTCCGATTTACATAAATCGAGATAAAACTCCTCTACATATTTACTTCGTATATCATAAAATATATCTTGTATACTGTAAAACATACCTCATATACCATAAATTAAAATTAAAAAATATTTTTTGAGGTTTCAATTACTATTCCAAACACATTGATTAACCGTTTAACAAATTGCCCATATATGTATTGCCGATCATTTTTGCTCCTGGCAGCCACATCCGCCACTGCAGGATCTTGTGTATGATGCAATAATTGTATAGCCTTCTTCTTTTCTTTAATTTGTTCTCCATCACTGAATAACAGAGGATGTGGGAAATAAGGTACAATGATATAAGTAATATAATCATTAAATGGGTTAAAATAAGAAATTTTTTTACAAAAAAAAAAAGAAAATTCGAAACAACCTCAATCTTCAGGTAACAAGCGAAGGGTCGGAGGCAGTATTAAAGGGGCCATAATACGTCTGTAATTAAAATGGAAGTGCCTGGGGAATCGATGATTTGCTTGTAAATCGATCACCTTAATTAGGTAGCGGCCATGTCGTCATCTTTGTCTTCTGCGTCCTCCAAATTCAAATGCGATGTCTTCGTAACTCTGAGAGATCCCAAGGGTCTGGTAAAAGGCTATGTGGAAAACAAATTGAGAGATGTTGGAATCACAGCTTTCGTTGACAATGAAAAAGAACGATTTTCAGTACGAGAGACTATAGAAGGGTCAAGGATTGTTATGGTTTTGTTCACTTTGGAATTTCTCGAGTCTCAAATGTGTCTTCACAGACTGGTGGCCAGAATTATGTGGTTCAACAACTTCTCGTTCTCGTTGCCTTTATTCTGTGGAGTAAGCCGGCAGCACGTACTTGAGAAGATGCTCGCTTTGTCTCCAAAATTTGACGCTGCTAGATTTGTTCACCTACCTGGCTTCAAACTCTCCCCTAAAATCGGGTAATAAATCATCCTGTTTTGCTCCTCCATTTTTGTCTTTTTTATTTTTTCACGCCGGTTTCCCAAAAAGTTTTGTCTAATATTTTTTTTTTTTGAAGAAAAAAAATTTCACAGACTTGAGCCAAGATATTTTACTTAGCAAGCCTGTACTCCCCTGCGGGAAGATTGTTCATTGTATTTAAAATTGGTACACGAAAGCAAACACACTGATTTAATTCAAATTCTTCATGGATTACAAACTGAAGGCAGCCCTATTTATACTGAATGCTTGAGCCTCTGCCCAGACAGGAGGGTAAAAACGGACGAAACTACAATGAACAATGGTACAGACTGGATGCAATGATACATAAAATATTGGCAGACAAACAAAATAAAAAGAAAGAAAAAAAAGAAAAAGCAACGTTCACGATCGTATGTCTCATGGCCCAGCTCTCTGTCATGTTCTTCTGTTTCAATCTCATGTCCCTACTCTGTTTCTTTCTTTTCTGTATCATTCTCCCCGAGTTGGATGAAACTCATCCTCGAGTCAAAATTAATATCATCATCATCAATATAGGGAGATAATTCAGCGACGTTGAAGGTGATCGAAATTCCATAAGCACCTGGCAATTCAACCTTGTAAGCATAATCATTGATCTTCTCCACTATCTTGAACGGACCTTCAACTCGTGGAGATAATTTGGCATTTAGATGCTTTAGGAATCGCAAATGAATCCAAACTAAATCTCCCACATTAAAGATTCGCTGCTTTCGATGCTTGTCCCTTTGTGCCTTGGTTTTCTGAATTCTATGATTGACCAGCTCATGTAGTCTCTTGATTTCTTTGACTAGAGACACTAATGGCTTGGATTTATCAGGGGGTAAGGGTGCGAGCTGAATTTTCTCACTATCCTTTTGGAAGTAATATGTATTTGTGTGACTATCATATAGAGTGCATCGATCATATTGCCAAGGTCTACCCAAAAGCAGGTAGCATGCATCTATGGGAATAACATCACATAGAACTTCATCTCGATACTTATTCCAAATAGAGAAATTAACGAGGCATTGCTTAGAGACATTTATCTCACTTTCAATGTTAAGCCAGTGAAGCTTGTAAGGATGCGGATGGTCATGCGTTTGCAACTGTAATTTCTGCACCATGTAATCAGACACAATATTTTCACAACTTCCATTATCAATGATGACATTGCAAACTTTTCCTTGGGATGTGCAACGAGTGTGAAAGATATTACGCCAAAGCCAAGGTTCTTCCTTATCCACAGATGTGTGCAGACTTTGTCTAATCATCAAAAGCTCTCCTTGATCTGGAGGGGTAACTTCCTCATCGTAGATTGGGTCACCCTCAAATAAAACAGTCTCCTCATTGGGTGATTCATGTGGCGTCTCTTCCCTGATGGTAACAACCCTTCAAATGGGACAGTTTGAAGCAATGTGACCGAATCCCTGACATTTAAAGGATTTAGGTGCTTTAGGGCCAAATTCCTTATTAACTCTGGGTAGGGGTTTGCTTGTGGTGTTAGCCAGTGGCTTAGACTGTTGCAACTGTGTCTCACGGTTGCCAGAAAAACTTGTGGAAGAAGAAGGTTGAAATAAGGACATTTTAGGCATTTTCTTTTCAATGCGGATAGCTAGACGGATCACATCATCTAAAGTCCAGTATTGCTGAAGTTGAACTATACGGCTGATGTCGGGGCTTAAACTTGCGAGGTACCGGGCAATTGTTAACTCCTTCTTCTCCTAGATGTCACATTTCATCATTAGTTGCTCGAATTCTCTAGAGTATTCTTCCACCGACAATGAATTCTGTCGAATATTTTGTAGCTGTATAAAATTCTCCTGGTGATAATGTTCTGGTAGAAATTTACTGGTGAGCTGGCGTCTCATTTTCTCCCACGTTGTAATTTTACGCTTGCCCTCTCTTACTCGCTTTCATTTGAGATTTTCCCACCAAATAGAAGCATGTTTCTTAAGTTTCAAGGCTACAATTTTGACATTTTGTTCATCTGGAATCTCCTTGTATTCAAAGATTTGTTCTACCGTTTGAAGCCAATCAATAAACTCACCAGGCTGTAGTCTCCCCTCAAATTCAGGAATGTTTACTTTGATATCATTAGAGCGGAAAGACAGTTGTCGAGGAGGTCGGTGGTAGCTAGAAGAAGATGAGCTGCTGCTAGAATCGGCTTCTGGTTGTTCATTACGGTTTTCCAGTAAGGCTCGCTGAACTTCTATTATAGCTTCCAACTCTCGTAAACGACGCCTCATTTCTTCCATTTCAACTTCAAGCATGTTCTTGCGTCTTGGAGGCATTTTGGTAACGAGTTAAGGGTAGGTTGGGTGTTTCTGGAAAGGTTTGGGGGTGAAACAGTGACTTGAGAAAGTTTTAAGGGTAAAAATGTAATTTTAGGAAGGTTTGGGGGTTAAACAGTGAATTAGAAGGGTTTAGGGGTAAAATGCAATTTTGGGAAGGTTTGGGGTGAAACAGTGAATTCAAAAATTTTTAGGGTAAAAGTGTAATTTTGGAAAAGTTTGGGGATTAAACTGTAATTACATAAAGATTTAGGGCAAAAATATAATTTTCACCAAAATTTGGGGCAAAAATGAAATTACAGAAAATTTTGGGGCAAAATGTAAAGTTTGCAAAACTTTGGGCCAAAAATATGATTCCAGAAAGTTTTGGGTCAAAAACTGTAATTTTTACCAAAATTTATGGGGCCAAATTGCAATTTCAGAAAGTTCAGCTGACTGGTCAATGGTGACGTGGCACTCAGGACACGTGGCAGATCCTGGTTGGTTGACGTAGCGTTGACTGTGCAGCTCTCGCTGACGTGTGTGATGACGTGGCTCGTCTTCAACCTCCAAACTCCGGCGACTTCTGTATTTTCTGGTGACGCTCGTGGTGGCCATTTTCAAAGAGGTCCAATACTTTTCTAAGGTTTTCCGGCCTTCTGAACATGATGGTGAGGTCAATTTTCCTGAAAAATTACTAGAGGTGAGACTTTCGAAGATGTCCTAAAGTTTCCGGCGAGGCTCCCAGTGCCCGTTTTAGACGATGTCTGGCACTTTTCTAAGTTTTTCCGACCTTTAAAACATGATGGTGAGGTCTGTTTTCCTGAAAACTGACCGGAGATGGGACTTTCAAAGATGTCTGAATTTTCCGGCGACTGCAACTTCGAATCCTTTTCCTCCGTTGATTTTTCTAGCGATTCCCTCCCCTGGAACTCTTTGCTCTGATACCAAAATGGTATAGGAAAGCAAACACACTGATTTAATTCAAATTCTTCATAGATTACAAACTGAAGGCAGCCCTATTTATACTGAATGCTTGACCTCTGCCCAGACAGGAGGGTAAAAACGGACGAAACTACAATGAACAATGGTACAAACTGGATGCAATGATACAGAAAATATTGGCAGACAAACAAAATAAAAAGAAAGAAAGAAAAGAAAAAGCAACGTTCACTATCATATGTCTCATAGCCCAGCTCTCTGTCATGTTCTTCTGTTTCAATCTCATGTCCCTACTCTGTTTCTTTCTTTTCTGTATCAAAAATACTGATGTCATATTTGGTCTTATGCTTGCTATTGAATATTGTATCACTTTCCCATACATAGCTGAAACAGAAAGGGGGAAAAATAATTGGTACAAAATACTGATCATATTCCTCTTATTGTCATTATAATTAACCTCTTTTTTTTCCCATTGGCACCAATACCATTTGGTTTAGTTTTAGCATTTCTCCTCACATAAATCATGAACTTTTTCTTTTTGTAAGTTGCAATTACGGAAGAGTGTAAAGACCCGCCTCATATATCCCTTATTATTGACCTTACTCAGAGTAGCAATGTGTAGTTCAGTGGGCACACAGGAATAGCATGAATATACTGATAATATTAATACAATATTGCTTGATTATAATACAAAAGTTTCCCCACTAGGGGTTTACACAATATTTACGGACCTTAATAACTAAAAGGCCTTCAAACAACCAGCAACATTCCTCTTCGTGCATACCTCTTTTCTGATCTCAGCACGTTTCCAATGCTCACTTGTCTGAATGGTTGTTTGGGAGGAGTGAGATTCGAGAGAATCTCAGTAGCAAACATTACTACTATGCATGCCAGATATATATGAATGCATGACATGCTTGCCTACACTATTTTATGCCAACATAATGACATGCTGCATGCTCGATGTTATGACATATATATATGGCCATTGCACAAATATAACAGAACTTCAACCAACTATACATGTTTCACACAAATAGGTAAAGCAGTCACATAATCAATGCAAAACATACATATCACATACATGCAGAAAAGGTAAGTTCACTACCTTTCGGACTTATGTCCTTCTCTTCTTGTCCCTTGATCCGCCAACCATTCCTTCTTTTTTTTTTGTCACTTCATGACCCTATATAACCAATCACATTATTAGAGCCATATTTCAATGCTCTATTCAACCCTCTTTAGGTCTATTTTCAAAGGAACATATAGCCATTAGCTATATGTGAACCATTTAACATGGAATTTCCCCTTTCTAATCTTTGTTTCAGAATTTCAGTTAACACGATTAACTTTGACAATTCACCATTAATTCTAGAAAACTCCAAATTGAGTGGTTCTAATTCTTATGTGAAGATATTTGAATATAATTTCACATAAAAATACTAAATTTTGGCCACCACAACCACAAAATTCTCAGAATTTCGCCCAACCACACTGTTTTAGGTTTCTTTCGAGAAAACAGGGCATAAATTAAAAAATTCATATCTCCCTATATACTTGTCCAAAAATTACAAAATACCCATAAAATTAAAGATCTCTGTCTCTAATTTAATTCTGGAAAGTTTCAGAACTTTTGGATAAGTGTTTCCCTATGAAAAACTTTTCATAACATCAATGTTTCAGATTCTTTCCAGAAAAAAAGGCATATCTTCAAAAATTAATATCTCCTAATATACTTATCCAAAAATTACAAAATACCTATCAAATTAAATCTCCACATGTCTAATTTAATCCTGAAAAAGTTTAGAATTTTTGGACAAGGTTTATCATATGAAAAAGCTCGCACAATTCCACTGTACAGACAAGGCAGAATCAACATGATGCATATACAAACTTCCTAAATTTCCAAATTTATATACAAGCATCCAAAAATTATGAACACTTGTATACCTACACAATTTTTCCTCCTAAAGCCATTGGAAGCATCAAAATTATCAAATTCTCACTCTTTCTCCATGTCACAGTACATGGCAGAAAATCAAATTCTCCAAAAAAGTTTGTTGTTTCTTCGTTTTCTCTTACCTAATCACTTCCTTGCTACTCCTAATCAAGTGATTAGCTATTTAAAAACTCATTGGACATCATTTAGCCATTAAAACATCATTTAAACCAGCCATAAACAGTACCCCACTTCCAATTTACTCATCCAAACAACAAATCAATCGGTTAAAAAGTAAGCTTACGCTTACCTCTACCCGTTTCCACAAACGGTTTGGAATTCCGGCAACACCCTGGCCGGTGAGACAGTAACAACCACCTCCAAATGAAAATATGAAACCATATAAATGTAGCTCTCGATGAGTAGAAGAAGTTTCCTGAAGGGTACTTTGAGAGAAGATGTCATTTCGGCAGTGTTTCGGAGGAAAGAATTTTCTCTCTCTTCTTTCTCCATTTCCATCCTGCACTCTTTCTCTCTCTTCTTTCAGATTTTTCCATGAAAAATGAGGAGGAAGATGATGATTTAATGGATAAATGGATCAGTTTTCTCATCTTCCACGTGTCAACACTTGATTGGCCCAAATAATTGATTTTCGCACAAAATACCAAATTCTGCAGATTTTTCGTTAACTTTGAAAATTCATATCTAATTGTACAAATGTTCAATTGGAGTGATTCCAAAGGTTATGCGACCCTTATTGAGTATATTTTTAAGGAAAAATATAAAATTTGGCCAATTGAAAGCTCAATCTTCCCAGAATTTTAATCCTTAAATGTTGTCCTAGAAAATAATTAATTTCGCTGGGCTAACTTCAAAAATTCATTTCTTTGTGTACAACTCCAAATGACTTATATGACCTATTAAATTAAATCTTGATAAGTCTACTTTCATTCTGGAAATTTTTATAATTTTTCACCATCATTTACCCTCGAAACATGTCACACAATCATCACTGTCATACCGGGAATTTCACCGGTAGCAAAAATTACTTTGTGTTCCACTTTACTCTATTGTGTGTGACTTCCAATCACTTCATTTTGTTATTCCCCAAGCTCTTTAGCTCACCAATATAATTTCTTTTAATATCCAATAATATAAAGGAATTTTGGGGAATTTAAACATACCTCATAGGGACATTTGCTAAACCGGGGCTTAACAGTCCACTTGATCTAGGCTTAATCTTATGCCTTTAGTCCCAAAATTCAGGATATTACAAAGAGCAAATTGTTCTGTCACCTAACGATCCCCTTTACTATTACCTTGTTCAATGGAAAAGGCTTTCCAAATTTGAATGCTACTCTATATTAGATTTTATCGGTCATGGTCCTTTTTGAAAGTGTCGCTCAATTAGTTATAGTATTATATAAATATTACCAAATAGCCAAGTTGATTTCTTGATCATATTCATAACCAAAAAATTTATCCTGATTTGGTCCACTGCTTCTCTCTCTAGACCCCTTAATAATATTAAAGAGTTAACTACTGATTTGGTTCACTGCTCATACAAGTGTACGACTAAAGGTTAAAACTATTAAAAATTTTCTCATACAACTAACATTTTCTCGTTCTAACCTGCAACACAATGTTGGATCTCTAGCTAACATCAGACCATATGAATTCCATAGCTCACTTAAAACTAGCAATTAAAGCTTGATGATAACAGCAACAACAAGATCTCTTGGTCTATATGGAGGCTTTAAACAAGCTAATCCATAACACACAGCAATGTAAGAGCATTTTCTATAAAGCTCAGACACAACTCTAACTCTTTGTTGCCAAGAAAGCTCAAATGCAGAACACTTTTGATAACTCAATAAAGCCCACAGGGTCTTTTATATGATTCTTCTCTTCATCCCTTATATGTCTTCCAGAATATATATCCATTGCAGCTTCATTTATCTTCTCATAATTCCACAATGTCCATTTTCCTTTATTGCAATCAATCATTTAGTCTTGGCTTCATTTAAGATAATCTTTTCCTTTTAGGCAACTAAAGCGTTAGCACATTGAAGATATTCTTCAGTTTTGCATGATTCTCAAATAATAATATATTAAATTATGTGCAAAATTATGTGTAATTTTGTTATCATTAAAACCATAAAAATAATCACATGATCTTGAGGGACTAAGTCTTCATCTTTGATCCTTTAACTTTATAGAAGGTTCTAGTTTGGTCTCTAAAGTTTGTAAAATATATTTTCAGTCTTCTAACACTAACCACTGTTAGTCTCAAATGATAATTTTTGTGCCAATCATTATGGTTTTTGAACATTAAACTTAATATATCAGCATTTGAGAATGTTTTGTCATCATTTGAGAATGTTTTATCATCACTTAAATTTCAATATAAATATTTTTTGGTAAGCAACATTAAATGAAATGGTTGAGAAGGATCTTTATAAATTAAGAGAACAAAATAAAATATTATGTGAAGTTAAAGGACTAGAGATGCACTTTTGCCATTCCTACCAACATTTTGCTTGCGTACTCTTCTTTCCCTCTGTTGAGATTGAAGGATCACATTGAAGTATAGGAGAAATACTTTGAATATTATTGATCCTTGAGAATAAAAGAGAGTACAAGAAGGCCTTTATATAGGCAAAAATAGACTAACTCTAACCCCAAAATTGATCATGATCATAATCAAATCAAATCAAATCATAATATCTTAAAGATATATTCTTAAAATATAATATTCATGTCTAATCCTAATAAATACTAATTGATATCTATAATAATAATAATTAATTAATATTTCTAAACTTAATATTCTCAATACCCTCCAATGTCCCATTGCAAAGAATTGATGGCCAAATTGTAATCACTGGACATACTAACGTGTCAAACAAGTCAACTTAACTCTCGCTCATGATTAGATCTCACTAGGGAGACAATCAAGTAATAGTTCTCACTAGAGAGATAAATAAACTTTCTCAAAAATGTAATTCAAATGTATAAGGCCAATATTCCTTTTATTTATTTATTTATTTATTTTTGTTGAGTTACAATGGCAAACTGAGGCTTGACATAGAAACAGCTAGGAAAACATCCTAGACCCAACGATCAAAATAGAGTGCATGATAGTAACTAATGGCGGTTACATATTCTCCAATAACCTCCCTAAACTTCCATTTGAAACAGTATGTATCAAAACAGTCTCAAAAGAATCTCCATGTCCTTCTTTTGCTTGTAGGTATCAATATTTCTTTTATAGACACCCACTGTTTCATAATGCAAAACTCTTTGTTCTTTTAATTCAATGGTTACCATGCCAACTGTGACAGGAAGAAAAAGGGAAGCCGCATGTCAACCTTGGGTCCTTCCATGTTTCACGATGAGTCATTTCATGATCTTCCATGCCATCAAGTAGGGTTACCACTTCGTGTGAGAGAATTGCTTAGCAATTTGGGGTTGAAATACATTTTGTCAAATGATACAATCATAGTTGGAATCTGGGGACATGGAGGTATTGGTAAGACTACTATCGCCAAAGCTATTTATGATAGAATTGGTGGCAATTTTGAGGGCAAAAGTTTCTTTTCAAATATTAATGATGCATGGGAGGAAGGTAATGGTGAAGTTCTTCTCAAAAAGCAACTTATTTCAGATATTTCTAAAACTGAACTTGATGAGACAAATGTTGCTATGATGCATGAACAAATGAAGCAAGTACTATGTAGAAGAAGAGTCTTAGTAGTACTTGATGATGTAAATAGTGAATTTCAACTGGACGAATTGTGCAAAAATGTGTAGTGTGGTGAAGGGAGCTTGGTATTCATTACAGCTAGAAATAAGGCTATCTTTGATGCCTATGTTGACATATCATATGAAATGAAAAGGTTAAGTTGGGAGGAGTTTCTTAAGCTTTTTCGCTGGCATGCATTTAAGAAGTTTGCTCCAACAAATGATTTTAAGTATTTTTTGGATCGAGCCATTAACTTCTGTGAAAGACTACCATTGGCTTTGGAAGTTTTTTTGCTCTCTTTTGCATAATACGACACAAAAAGAGTGGGAAAAAAATAATGAATAACACGGCAGGAGTTCCTGATGATCAAATACAAAAGACGCTCAAAATCAGCTGTGACTTATTAACTGACATGGAGAAAGATTTATTTTTTAATATAGCTTCTTTTTATGTGGGTCAAAGTAAACACTTTATTACCCAATTGCTAAGAAGCTCAAGACTTTCAATGGAAATGGGAATGTTAGTACTTATTGAGCGTAACCTTGTAAAGGTCATGAACGACAAGCTCTATGTTCATGATTTGCTGCGAGGGATAGCATGGGAAATCAGTTCAAATAAGCCAAATCTCAAATATAGCTATGATGTATTCTTAAGTTTTAGAGTTGATGATACTCGAAAATCTTTTACTTCTCATCTTTCCACTACTTTAAAGCAAGCGGGTATTGAGGTCTACATGGATGAAGAAAGAATTGAAAGGGGAGAAAATATTTCATCTTCACTGTTGGAAGCAATTGAAAGTTTGAGAATTTCGATCATTATATTCTCAAAGAATTATGCTGCCTCGAGTTGGTGTTTACAAGAATTAGAGAAAATCATGGAGTGTCACAGAACAAATTATCAAGAGGTTTTACCTATATTTTTTGATGTGCGACCTTTTGAAGTTCGTAAACAGCAAAATGTCTTTGGAAAAGCATGAAAAAGACTTATCAAGAGAACTGCAAATGGCAAAATGAAGAAATTGACAATCAATTTAAAAGGAGCCCTCACAGAAGCTGCCAATTTATCAGGGTGGGACATGCATAACTACAGGTAATTCTAATTTTCTCTTACTGGTTAATGTATGGAATGGTCAAATTCCTTAAATTCCTTTTTAATCTTTTTTTTTTATACGCTAACCTCGTTTGAGTTCCGGTCGGTGATATGAGTTTCAGGAAAATAGTCCCATACTATGTTTGTGGGTAGAGATAGAGGGAGGGAACTAAATGGTTTCAAAATGGGAATTATGAACCACCATGATGAAGCTGCATTTACTTATCTATCTCTAAATAATTTAAAACCACAGGAGCATAAAATAAAGTAACCCAGGGAAAATTAGCTACTTCCACAACACAAGCTTTTGCATAACTTTCTTATAGGTTCAAATAGGTAATTTGTTGAAAAAAAATGCCTTTCAAGACAAGTTTGATTTAATACTCTTAGATCCAATGGAATTATAATCAGCATTTTCACTTGAGTAATTTGTCAACAACAATATACAAAAACAAAATGGAAATAAAACAAGAGTAATACAAGATTTACTTAATTGTCTGATTTTGTTATATGTTAATTGACATTGATAATTGGCCAACCACAATGTCTTGCAAATATACTTGTTCATCCTTCTATAATCAAATGCTTTTTCTTAGGTTAAATATACTCTATACAACTAAATCTTCTTTAATTTGTAGAGGTAAATTCAATTTCATTGATGAAATCTGGTTTATGTTAGGCTAATTAAACTTATATAAAACTTTTCAACATTGTTTTGTATTGGCTTACTCTACAAGCCTGTCATTTTTGTTGCTATTATGGTATGTACCTCACACTTTAAGGATATATTTCTTGCTAGAATTTATTCTTATCTAACTCCTTCTTGTTGTTAGAACTGAAGCTGAGTTGATTGATGAAGTTATTGAAACTATTACAAAGAAGCTAGGCGACAACAAATGCCTATTTGTCACTCACCATCCAGTGGGATTGAAGTCTCGTATGCAAGATATTTTGTAATTGTTAAGAAGCAACTCAAATGATGTTATCATCATAGGGATTTGGGGCATGGGGGGGATTGGTAAGACAACAATTACTAAAGCCATCTACAATCAAGTGGGTCAAAGTTTTGAAGGAAATTGTTTCCTCGCAAACATTAGAGAAGTTTAGAAGCAAGATAATGGTCAAGTTTATTTGCAAGAACAACTTCTTTCAGACATTTTGATATCAAGAAGGAGGGCACTGCCAAATGTAGAAATGGGGAAAACTCTACTTGAGAAGATGCTTTGTAAGAAAAGAGTACTTGTTGTACTTGATGATGTCAACAATGAAGACTAACTCAAAGCATTATGTGGAAGTCGGGAATGGTTTGGCCAAGGTAGTAGGATCATCATTACAACTAGAGATGTACATTTGCTTAAGATCCTTAGGGTAATTCATGTATACACCATAAAAGAATTAGATGTCAACGAATCTCTTGAACTTTTCAGTTGGCATGCATTTAAGCAAGCAATTCCTGAGCAAGATTTTATTGAACTTTCGAGAAGGGTAGTTTCTTACTCTGGAGGGTTGCCTCTAGCTCTTGAAATCCTTGGATCCTATTTATTTGATAGAGAAATATTGATTTGGAAAAGTGTTTTGGAGAAATTACAATGAATTCCAAATGATCAAATCTATGAAAAGCTCAAAATAAGCTATGATGGTTTGAGTGATGATACAGATAAAGAAATATTTCTTGACATATATTGTTTGTTTGTTGGGAAGGACAAAAGCTATGTGACACAAATATTAAATGGTTGTGAGCTTCATGTAGATATTGGTATTAATCGCCTGATAGAGTGAAGTCTTGTAAGAGTTGGCAATAATAATAAGCTTGAAATACATGACTTGTTACGTGACATGGGAAAAGAAATTATTCGTAAGCAGTCACCAGAAGAGCCTGAGAAACGTACTAGATTATGGTTGTCTAACGATGTGTTGGATATGTT
Source organism: Albizia julibrissin (assembly GCA_037074505.1). Lineage (NCBI taxonomy): Eukaryota > Viridiplantae > Streptophyta > Magnoliopsida > Fabales > Fabaceae > Albizia > Albizia julibrissin. The sequence continues at coordinate 13,896,191 of CM073481.1, read as the reverse complement.
GAGAAATAAAACTGTAAGAATATTTCTCAATGACTTAATTTCATCATATCCCTATGTTTTCTCATTAATCAATATGCTCTTATTATCATTCTATCATCAATTATGGGCTTATACTTTTATCTCAATGACTTAAATCGCTTCAAGGTTTTGTTTATGTTTTATCCTTTTTGTTTGACAGGGAACAATATCCATCACAGGGCTGTCTTTAAAGATGTCAAGGAACAATTCATTATACTTGAGCACCAAAACATTTAAGAAAATGAAGAGGCTTTGTTTGCTTAAACTTGATAATCTACAACTTACTAGATACTATGGTTATCTATCAACAAATTTGAGATGTCTTTGTTGGCATGGATTTCCCTTAGAAAGCATGCCAATGAATCTCAATCTAGAAAAGATAGTTGCCATTGACTTTAAGTGGAGTAATCTTGTGAAAGTGTGGGAGAAAAGCCAGGTAATTATGACGAGTTCTTGAAATCAAACACTAATGACAATATTTGTATTTGTTTCCATTTGTTTATTCCTTTTCATTTATTATTAATTTTATTTTAAACTGTTTTCTTTGCACAGTTGTTGGAGGGGTTGAAAATTCTCAATCTTAGTCATTCTCATTACTTGACCGAAGCACCTGACTTTTCAAAAATGCCACATCTTGAAAAATTAATACTCAAAGATTGTCCATGTTTATCTATAATTCACCCTTCCATTTGTGATCTTAAGTATATTGTTTTGTTAAATTTAAAGGACTGCAAAAGCCTCAAACACCTCCCAAACGGTGCATATAAGTTGAATTCCTTGAAGACACTTGATCTTTATGGTTGCTCAAAGATTGAAAAGCTAGAAGAAGACATTGGGCAAATGGAATCTTTGACAACATTGGTCGCAAATCAAACTGCTATAACACAAGTGCCATTCTCGTTATTGAGATTGAAAAGCATTAAATATGTGTCCGTGTGTGGTTTTGAAGGATTATCTCGTAATATATTTCCATCTCTTGTTTTGTCTTGGATGTCACCAACACATCGTTCAAAGTCCTTATGTCGAGCATTTCAGATCTTACCATGTTTAGTTAGGGGTCTAACACATCCTTTATTTCCAAGAAGATATGAAATATCAGAAGCAAGACCAAGCACATCTCAAGCTTCATGTCAAAATACTTCAGCGTTACTTGAATTTCATGAGCAAGTTCACATGGAAAGGTCAAAAAAATTGATGACTTCCTTGACTATTCAAGTAGGGCAATTTAACAAAATTATGGATACCCTTCTGAAGAGCTTTACAGAGGTGTTTCTTTTTATCTTAATTCTCTACAACCACATATACATAATCTTTTCAATATTGATAGATCATACCTTTATGCTATGCATGTTTAAAAAGCTATAGTGTAAATGTTTTTTAGACTTGAAGGTACAATAACATAAAATATGCTTTTATCAATATCATGTCTATGTAATAATGCTAGATCATACTTATAGCAATATCTTGTTTTTGTGTGTAAATGTACGGGCATAGCAAGCACTATATTTACCACTTGTCCCTGTGACAAGCATGCTTTCCAAATATTTAACATTGAGGTTTTTCATTTGTTTTGAGTATGTTCTCGATTGAATGGGGTGACTCTTTGTGTTCATGGAATAGGGATGGAATGATGGTGATCTTGACTTTTCTCTTCCAGTTGAGAATTATCCAGATTGGCTAGTTTTTGTAAATGAGGGATCTTCAGTTTCATTTAAAGTTCCTCAGGTTGCTGGACATCTCTTAAAAGGAGCAGTCCTCTACATTATCTATTCATCTCTTGAAGATAGCATGGCATTTGTAAATTCCGTTGGCATGATGATAAATAATTTCACAAAGGTTACCACGGATTTCTACAAGCGCAAAGTTGGAACAACTTCTACTGATGAAGAATGGCAAAACATAGTATCCAATTTGGAGCCGGGAAATGAGGTGGAAATTGAAATTAAGCTTGGTCATAAATGTATTGTGGTGAAGAAAACTGCAATCTATCTTGTATATGTTGAAGAAACTGACAAGATTATCACCTCTGAATGTCATTAAAGCATAAAGATAATGTACATTTGTTATCTTTATTTAATTAGGATTGTCATGATATAGGATTCTCTTTTACTTTTTTTCAAATGTATTGTGATTTTTTTTTTTTTTAGTATGAAGTGAAGAGATTTGGAAGACTGAAATTGAATTCATTCATATTGAAAGACTACATATATATACACATAACAGAATCAGGGATTAATTTGGTCCCGATATGACACTATACAATTAAGGAAATAATCAAGATAAATTGTCCTAATCACTCCTATGATTTTGGATCTGAACTTGCTCCTTAAGTTTTGGAATTCTACACTCCCCCTCAAGTTAAACTGTAGATATCAACCAAGTTTAACTTCCCAATTAGATAGTTAAACATATCCTTTGGCATTCCTTTAGTGAGGATGTTTGCGGTTTATTCTTTAGAGGGTATATACCTTAGGTTAATGATACCCTTGTCAATTTTTTCCCTTATAAAATATCTATCTATCTCAACATGCTTGGTTCTATCATGCTGAACTGGATTATGAGCAATATTAATTGCTGCTATGTTATCGCAATAGTCCTCGATTGGCAAATTTATACACTTCCTCAAGTCTTCAAGGACACGCTTTATCCATATGCCTTCACAGATTCCCAATGCTATAGACTTGTACTAAGCTTCAACACTACTTTTTGCAACTATACTTTGCTTTTTACTCCTTCATGTGACTAAGTTACCCTATACATATTTACAATATCCAGATATGGATTTCCTGCCATCTTGATCACATGCCCAATCAACATTTGTAAATAACTCTACATTCTATTTATCAGATTTCTTAAACAGTAAACCACGTCCTGGAGATTCCTTCAAATAGCAAAGGATCTTGTAGACTTCTTTCAAATGTTTCTATTTAGGATTATGAGAATGCTTGCTAACCATTCTTACTGCAAATGCAATATCTAGTCAGGTATGAGAAGATATATTAGTTTTCCTACCATCCGTTGATAGTTCCCCATGTCTACAACATTACCGAGATCTGCTTTATCTATTTTATCAACTCATATAGGTGTGTTACTAGGTTTGCAACCTTTCATCCCTATTTCATTTAGAAGGTCTAGTATATACTTCCCTTGGGAGATATAGATTCCTTCCTTGGATTGAGCAACTTCCATCCCAAGAAAGTACTTCATTTCTCCAAGATCTTTGATCTAAAATTCTCATGCGAGGGTTGTCTTGATTTGATTGATTTCCACCTCATCATCTCCTGTAAGTATTATATCATCAAGATACACAATTAGGATAGTCATCTTACCCTTATGATGTTTAACGAACAAAGTATGGTCGCTCTGCCCTTGAGTATACATGTGTCTCTTCAAGACCCATGAATCTGTCAAACCAAGCACACGAAGATTGCTTCAACCCCTATAATGACCTCTTTAGCTTGCAGACTTGGTTAGCCTTTTTTCTTGGGAACCTGGAGGTAACTTTATATACCCTTTTTCCTTGAGTTCTTCATTCATGAAGGCAATCTTTAAATTGATTTGGTGTATATTCCAATCTAAATTTATTGCAATAGATAAGAGAATTCTAATGGTATTCAACTTGGCTACCAGAGCAAACGTCTTTGTATAATCTTCCCCATATATTTGTGTAAAACCTTTTACAACTAGTCTAGCTTTGTATTTCTCAAGCATTCCATATGCTTTATACTTAGGAGTCAATACCCATTTGCATCCAACATGATTTTTTCCTCGAGGTGGATCAACTACATCTCATGTCTTATTTCGCTTAAGAGCCTCCATCTCTTCTAAGATAGATTGCCTCCACTCAGGTATAGCCATAGCCTCATCAATCGTGTTTGGTACCCTAATACTATCAAGATGAGAGACAAATACCTTATATTTAGATGAAGGGGCCTTATAGGAGACAAACTTCTTAATGGGATGTTGAGTGCATGATCTAGGCTTCTTTCATACTACAATGGGAAGATCAAGGTTAGAACCCTTTATTACCATTATTTCTCCTAGAGCCGCCTCCTGTTCTAACTCTTGGTGAGTGCCAATAGCTTGTGACTCGTTGCCTTTTTTGTGTTGTCTTATCTAGGTATTACCCCACCTGTTTGTTTCTTCCCCTGGAATTAGCGCATTATGAGGGGTATCAAAGTTATGAAGGTTATTAGGATTATCAGAGGTATTAGGAGTAAGTTTTGTTTGGATGATAGGTGTATAAACTGTGTTGTGGAAATTGTGCCCTAAAGGTCAATCATTGTACTTTAAACATTATTTTTATTTAAGAATTTCTCCATTTTGTTATCATATCATTTGCATGTTTATTATGATAATTGTATCATTGGATGAACCGTAAAGATTATCCTAAATGTCCTTAGTCGGTTATCTATGCGAGAGCAAAGATGAAATAAGACTAGTATGACTTTGATGAGGTATGGAGATACGAATCAAAATCTTAGGCACTTGTAGGAATACAAGGTGTTGGACTGAACCGCTATGAGAAAGCTGCATGGATTATGTCATAAGCTTATCTCATATATAATCACGTCACAGTGCTCTCTAACCTGAGATCATCATGGATTCCTACATGAGAGTTGCTAAGTTTTGACCTAGTCAAAAGTCACCTTTGACCGGGTGGTGAAAAAGGCTACAATCGGGATTAGGAGTTTTCATGAAGAGGAATGTGAATGGTCAAGATGGAATTTGTCTATCACATTAAGAGATATGAATGGGCCCCTCGATGAGTGAGTCTGAAAAATGTATGGCCATACTGTAATGGGAAGGAGTTTCCATTTCTATTTTCAGGCTACTCAAGAATCGAGAAAATGATGGTCAAAAACAGGAGGATGACACTATCGATGCCTCATTCTTGACCAAAATATCGTGTGACAAAAGGGATGTGACATGGTTGTATGATAAGTTGCATCGTATCATTGATCCTCATGTGAATCGTAATGTCCTGCTATAGGCCGCTTGCGACTTGTGGACTAGTACAGTGTCGGCCTACTGCTAACTTCATGTGGGCCTACAGGGTCACACATAAGAATAGCTCAACGCGAGCTATAATGTCCAGATTTATTAAATATAAAATGTGTCTAAGATTCAATGAATACAATGTTTAATCTAGGGAGGATGGATTATATATATATATATATATTATAAATTCGATATAATAATATTATTATTATGTAGTGTTAGTTTTATATTTAATTTATTTGATAAATTAAATAACTAAAACTAATAGAAATATCTTATCTCAGATTTAATTTATAAAGATAAATTAAATCTATTGGTTCTTTATTTAGATTAAATAAATATGATAAAATTAAATATGTTGGACAGATTTAATCAAATCATATTTATTTGATTTAATTTTAATTTTAAAATTAATTCAGATTAATTTTGAAGATCTAATACGACCCACAAAAGGTTATAAGACGTACGGTTAGAAAAAACCCTAGAGAGGCGTATTAGAGAGCCGCAAGAGAAAACCCTAGATAGGCAAGGCATCTTGGAGGCGCTAGCATGCTGCCACGTTGGGTATTGTTCGTGTGGATACCAGTAGAGGGAGATGATCAGAAGCATTGACTCCTAGAGATCGAACAAGACATAAAACGAAAAAGGTAAGACTCTAACTACTCTATTTAAACACCGATGATAGATCCAGTGTTCGGGATTCAAAAATTTTACATGGTTAATTTCTTCCGATGTGTGTATGAATCCCAACACTATGACTATTTGGTCATCGTCTTGTGTCTAAAATTCATCATCTCTCTCCTTTTGAATTACAGACAAGGCATAATAGGGAGATTTTCATGGAAGGTGACATCACACGAGATAAACAAACATTTGGAGACCGGGTCATAACACTTGTATCCTTTTTGAGAATGAGAGTAGCTAAGAAAGATACAATGAAGGGCCTTAGGGTCAAGTCTGTTTGTGTGATGGAGGTGAACATGGGATATGCAACCAAACACCCAGAGTGGCAGAGTGTTTTCGAGGTATGAGAGGTTATAGTATTTGTGGACGAGTTGAAGTGGTGTTTTGTAAGACAATGGTCGGCTTGACATTCGGTTAATAAGGAATATGGCAGTAAGGACAACATCATCCTAATGATATTTGGGAACATTACTACTAAACATGATGGATCTGGCAGTCTCGAGAATATAGCAATTCTTTTGTTCAACAATGCCATTCTGCTAGGGTGTATTGGGACAAGTACTTTTGTGAACAATTTCATTTACGATTAGGAAGGTAGAAAGGGCCTGATTGAAGTATTCAGTCTTGTTATTGGTGTGGAGAATTTGAATTTAGGCTTGGAATTGGGTTCGGATCATATTGTGGAAGTTAAGGAATGTTTGGTACACTTTTGTTTTATCCTTCAACAGGTAGACCCAAATTACATGTGTATGCTCATTGATGAATGTGATAAACCATTTGTATTTTGATTTGTTGGGTGTGCGGGAAGGTCCCCAAAAGTCACTTTGAATTATGGAAAAAAATTTTGATGCTTGGTATGAGATTTTTGGAAATGAAGTACAATGCTGCTTAGCCTTTTTACATGAATCACAATGAAAATCAGAAGCAATTTTATTAGAAACGAGAGATAAAAATATTTGAGACGTGTAATTGAAATTTGGATGATTTAAACGTTTGTGTCATAACTTCAAGTGACTAGTCCTAGGGAGAGACACTTTATTGCAAGATTTAAGCCTACAACTATCACTTTCATCAAGGTAATAGAGACCATCAAGCTCTTTCGCACTTCCTATCATCCTCCTCGTCAGCAGATCCTGGAAAAGACAGCGAGTAGCAAAGAAATTAGCTTGGCATTATTCATCATTAGCTAATTTGCTCATTGATAATAAATTACATTTTAACTTAGGAACATGTAATGCAAAGTGAAGGGTAAATACAACAAAGAGTTTGATAGAACCAATTCTAGTTACAACAGACTCAGAGTTATTAGCAATCCGTATAGTCACTCCCTTAGTGATAGGAGTATAGAATGTGAAGAGAGCTTTATTGTCAATCACATGACCCGAGGCACTTGAGTCAATAATCCAACAATCTCCTGTACATAGTCCTTTTATCACAGTCAAGGCTTGAAAGAAATTACCTCTCCTAACTATTGTGGCAGTAGGTTATTTCGTAGGCTGTAGTGTGGCAAGCATTTCCATGATTTTGTTTAACTAGTCACTTTGGGATGATTCTTTGGAAGCTTCAGCCACGTAACCTCTTCCTTTACCTTTCTTTAGCTTCTAGTCAGTAAGTTTACTATGGAGGTCTTAGCACGTGTCTTTGATGTGACGTTGTTTCTTACAATGATCACAAAATGGGTGGCCTTTAGAACCTTTTGATTCCGCAAATCGAGCAGCAAGTGCTGAGGCCTCGGGAGGTGTAGAAGTAGTGGCGGAATTATTCAAATTATGAAGCATTGATTTGAACTTATCCTCTTCATTGCACAAAATGTTGTAGACTTCATACATAGAAGGTAAGGGTTCTTGATTGAGAATCCGAGCTTGAACATCATCATAAATTACATTAAGACTAGCCAGCAACTCATATACTTTCTCCTCTTCTTTTTCTTTGCGATCTTCTTTAGTATCGACCCCACAATGATGAGTTTTATTTTTGAAAACATCAAACTCTTGCTAAAGTGCTGATTTTTCAAGATAATAATTATCAAGTGGCATGTGGTTCTGTTTCAGCTGCCACAGCCTCTTAACATCAAATATATGAGACTTATTTTCCACAGAACTATATGTCTCACAAAGGGCTTCCCAAATTTCCTGGGCTGAAAGAGGGTACATGAAACTCTTTTTAATTGAGGATGATATTGCATTGATCAACCAAGAAGATACCAATGCATTCTCAGACTTCCATTTTTGAAACTCCTTAGTTTCCGATGTTGGGGGCCTTTTTGCTTCACCAGTTATATATTCAAGTTTATATTGTCCACCAAGAGCGAGAATCATGGATTAAGACCATTCATGATAATTGTCACTAGTAAGTTTCTCAGAGACGAGGACAATGAAACTGCATTAAAACCAGATCGTGGTACGGAAGAAGAGGCATAAGAAATTGTAGACATACTGACCTTATAAAAAAAACTGTTTGAAAGAAGAGAAAAAATAATATGGAAGAGACCTCCCCCCCCCCCCCTTTTTTGGGTGGTTGGAGACACAATAAAGCCCAACCCAATACTGAGAGACTGGGCTGTGCCCAAATAATATCTCAACAAAAAAAAACGAGACACTTGAGAGGATCAACATCAAGGATTGGAGGACCTTGAGGAGGTTCTGCAGAACTACCTCAGCAAGGCAAAAATTGGTGCACTACAATGGAGGAACGTCAAGACCTAGACTGTGAGCGCTGGAAACAAAGATAGGGAACATCGGAGATGTTGACGTGAAAGAGTGCTGGAAACCAGACACCGTTGAGACAAAAGACGCTGGGCGACGCCAAGAACTGGAAACGCTAGAACCAAAAAGGTTGAGGACGAAAGAGACCGGGACGCTGGGCCTACAGAAACAAAGATCATCAAAGATGGTCGCCAGAGACAGAGGCAAAGACGGAGATGGGGACACTGTGACACACATCGGCAACGTCAAGGACTTCTGCCATTCGTATAAGAAGAACTCAAAGGGCGCCGATTCTGGTTCTAATAGGGACGAAGAACCTTGGAAATCGTCGATGTTGGTCCTGATATTAACGACGTAGAACACAACGGGGAGTGTGTTTGATTCAATCTTGGTTATTCTCTTCTCCAAAGCTCTGATAACATGAAGAGAGTTGGAAGACTGAAATTGAATTCATTCATATTGGAAGACTACATATATATACACGTATGACAAAATCAGGCATTAATTTGGTTCCGATATGACACTATACAATTAAGGAAATAATCAAGATTAATTGTCCTAATCACTCCCTATGATTTTGGATCTGAACTTGTTCCTTAAGTTTTGGGATTCTACATGAAGGATAGTGCTTCAAGCTCAAAGCTTTACTTGAATAAAAAGTAAGTGAAAAGTGACAGGTTGAAGTCTTTCTAACTTGTGTTTTCCACTTGTTATGTTATTTGTTGTGGAAAGCAAAGAAACACATTTCATGTCCGCTTCCAGCCCTTGTATCATTTATCACTTTCATCCTCTCTGTCATGAATAGCTATCTACGTAGTTTATCAATGACAATTATAATGGGGTAACTCCAGACTCATTTTGCTTAATCCTTTGTTGCTGACCTAATATATATTACAATGGCGATATTCTGGTGACCAACTTTGCTACCTCAGATGAAGCTTTTTGTTTGAAAATGTTAGATGATCATGCTACATTTTCATACTAGTCTCTTTGTTACTCCAATGGAAATTCTTTGATGGAGAAATTATATTCTAAGGTGAAAGACAAATTGAGATCAGAAAATGACTCAAAATTTTGATACTCAATAGATTGAATAAAACAACATCATCTATGTAAAGTAGGTAGGATTTCAAATGGACAAAATGTTTGCGGTTCTTGAATATTTGTATGTGACATATTGTTCGTATTTTATTTTTATTTTTCATTTTATTTTCTGTTTTTGGGAGACTCTTAGGGTTGATTTATTGAATCACCTCTTTGACAGCAAGTAGAGATTGTAGTGTCTTTGAGTAAGTTATGGCAGAAAAAGGAGAGAGGAGACCGGAGATGAAATTCCATTCGACAAGAATTTCAAAGCTATGTAGAACAATAATGTTTGTCTAGGCTCAAAATGTTTTTCTCTTTGTAAGTTCATGAAAATTTTCATCATTAGAGAAACATTAGCAAGATATTCTTCATAATATTTTTTTTAGCGAGTTTCCGTTATTAATTTTGGTGGTTCAAATTTAAAATTCAATTCAGGTACTGACGTTAACTTGTTGGATAATTGCCTATTTAAATCCTAAAATCTTTATTTGCTGATCTTCCTCCTTTATTTTGTTCTACTAGTCATTTCCTTACTGTTTCACATTGAGGTTCTCGATCTGTTTTATTTGGTTCTAGCTAGTTGCTTGACTAAATAATACTTAGTGTACTGAAAAAACTACACTGTTCTCTATCTTCACCATCAAATTCTTATTTGTTCACCCCCGTTACTTATCACAAATAGGATAACATATTTGTTAAATTTTGGAGAGCATGTTCTGTGGGTGAATTATATTTAAATAAAATCGCTACCGTCAACAGTAGCATGTTTCCTGGTCAGTTAAAGGACCAAGCACTTCAACAATGGAAACTGGAAGTGAAGCATTTCTTTTGGCGCGTGCTTGTTACAACACTCTTCCTACAATAGAGAGCTAGTGTGAACGCAAATGCTCTAAATTGTGGCCCAGGTATGGAAACTGTTGAAAATTATTTTCTTTAATGTAACTAGGTGAATTATACATAAAGCAGTTGACCCCATCTGGACTTTATGTGCAGCTAGTGATAGTCGTATTGATAACTCCCTATTTTTAAGTGATTTAGAGATCTATTCTATGACGATTTATCTAACTTTTGGGCTTCACTTTGTTGTAAACAGTGGTTCTGTTTAGCATTCTTCTAGTTGTTTATTTTGTGTTTTTGTGACTCTAGGTGACCTTGAGCAGTGTACGAATGGAACCGAATGACTTGTGGATAGCTTGTGAGTGGTTTAATTGCGTGTTCCCTTCTAACACAAGTAATGTAGATGCTAAGTGGTCTGTTCTCTGGGCTTGTGAGCTGAAACTGGATATTGATGCAGCATTTGAGTGTAGTTGTCTTGAATTGTGAGGCTTCTTTCTGCTCTGCTCTCTCAGCTTAGTTGAGTCTTATTGTGATCTTCCAGTTGAGTTTGTGAAGTGTCACGACGGGAACTGTGATGCTTAAAATTTAGGATCCTTAAGCACCATTATCTTCTTTACTTGGTCCTAAAGAGCCATTTTCCTGCAAGAATTTCCCAGAACAAATGCAAGTAATAATGGGAAGGGGCCTTCGACTTAAAAAAGAGAATGGGCCGAATACACTTTTTCGGGTGTTTTCAGAAGAAGACATAATGATACGAGTTCATCAACTTACGATCTTACCTGTTGCCCCAAAAAAAAAAAAAACACTTGTGTTACCTCTTAAAAGTGTTCATTCTCTTAAACATGTTAAGCCCATTTAATTTAATTCAATCATACATATGATTGTGAAAATAGCCCCTTGATCAAACGTCAGAAAATGGGCATTAATCTTTTGGGGAAAAAATGAAAATGGGCAAAAGACGTGGTAAATAACTTTTAATACAACGAAGTGGACAATTTATATACTCCCTCCGCCCGCTCTATATAAGATAAAAATAACTTAATTTTGTGGTTTAAAATATCTGTTAAAATTAGCTAAAAGTAATATATCTGTAAGAGGAATCAGTCGGAGAGAAAAAGATGAAAGAGAATGTATGAAAAAAAAATATAAAATTAATTAGGGATAATATTGATAAAATGCAGTCAGTGTTTAAACAACCTCAAAGTAAAACTTATAAAAGGATCGGACCAATTTAAGAACTTGGGTTTTATATAATGAACGGGAGTAATTCACAAGGTTCCTTTTTATTCATAAGGTTTCAGAAGGTTCTCTTTGCCTACTTTAGGCCGGTGATGTAACTTTCCCATCTTGAAATGGACGCGGCTTCTCTCCTATTCTTTTAGCATCTGCTGCCGTTTTTTATCTTGAAACTGTGCCGTTTTGATGTAAAAAAATGGAGCAGAAGGTTTTTTTTTTTTAAATATATTCAACATTCTGAAATATTGTTTTAGTACCAGACTACCATTCAGTTCCTTAAAATATTTTTTCAAGATCTTAAAATAATTTTTCAGTTCCCTAAAATATTTTTTTCAAGATCTTAAAATATTTTTTCAGTATTATTCAGTATCCTAAAGTATTTTTTTAGTACCATTCAGTACTTTGAAATATTTTTAGTGTGATATTTTAGAATGTTAGATGTACTAAGAATTAGTTCAAGATACTGGATAATATTTTAGGATGTTGGATGAACTAATATTTAGTGCATCTAACATCTTAAAATATTGCACCAAAAATATTTCAGAGTACTGACTGGCACAAAAAAATACTTTTGAATACTGAATAATACTGAAAAATTATTTTAAGATCTTGAAAAAATATTTTAAGGAACTAATTGGTACTAAAAAAATACTTCAAGATATTGAATACTTTCTTTTTTTAAAAAAAAAGCCTTCCGCTCTATTTTTTGTGCCAAAACGGCGCAGTTTCAAGGTTAAGGACGACCGTGGACACCAAGGGAATAGGAGAGAAGCCACTTCCGATTGAAATATGGAGGCCATAAAGATGTGGACACCAAGGGAATAGGAGAGAAGCCACTTCCGATTGAAATATGGAGGCCATAAAGATGTTGTGAAGCTCACCTTAATTATGAACTACTCTCTCCTCCTATACTTAATATAAAATATATTTATCTAATTTGATTAGATCAAGAAAGTTATTTAATATGATATGTATTTTATAATAGGTGATTTGGTTCAATTCCATAAGAGAGGATTATATGTAATCATGATGCAATAGACTGATTATAGTGTTTGATTGGATTTATATAATATAAAGAGGATTATATTTTGTAATCTTGATTGCATTATTTGATGTTATCAAAATTAGGCTGCTAGGACTGATGAATGGGGATGCGAATATCATGTAATCATGTAATCAAGTGAAAATGACATTGTTGCCATTATAGTTTTTAAAATTGATCAAAGTGATCACCCATAAATGTTGTTAAATATTAAATAATTTTAATTATCACCATTAAATATTAAAAATTAATTAATGATATAGAAATTTAAGAAATATTCTCCCATTAAAAAAATTATATTCCACCATTAAAAAAATATTAAAATATCCTATTAAATAATATTCCCATCATTAAATATTAAAAAATTAACATGAACCCACTTATACATTGCATAATATTTTCACAATTAAATATTAAAAAATTACTATGAATCCAATATGTAAATTGCACAAAATGAAAAAAAAAATTATCATAAACCAAATGCATACATTATTATGTGTTGACATGGGTAATTTTGTCCCTTACTATATTATTTACATATATTCTCATGTTTAATGTAATCGAATCAAACGTTTTTATGTATATGTATTACTTTTCCCTAATAATGAACCAAAAAAATTATGTAATCATTATTACATTACATGCATGCCATTACGTTACCTCTAATTCTGTGAACCAAACGGGTATTAAAACATCTTAGTTATCTTCCTTAACTTTTTTATTATCTTTCCTCCTTAATTATTATTGAGTGAGCATCATAAGAGTAAATTAGGAAAAGATTAATAAATATAAAAAATAAATTTTATATTTAAGATCAATATTAACTTTTCAAATAAGTCCTACATTAAAAGAGGAAGTAGTTGATAAGGAAAAATATGTTTTTCAACTAATCCTATATCTAAATCCTGCCATACTATATTAAAAGAAGCTTTTTTTACGTAATGAAGTTTGATGAATTGCATACAAGTGATAATCAGCGTTGGGATGAAGGATGAAGCTAATTCATCAAAATTGGAAAATATTGTAGGGAATTAGGATTCTTCAATATATTTTCAAAAGGGCAGCTAGGGTTGATACCTATATTAATTATAATCAGCAACGTTGTCGGGCCAATTTTCTTAACTCCATTGTTTTTTTTTTTTTACTCCTAATTAATATCGCTTTCTGTCACGTTGTTTAGCTTTTAGATAAATACTTTTTATATAAAAAACAATTACTGTTTTTTTAAAAGCAATTACTGTATAAGTAACGTCATTTTGAAACTTGCCTAGAAAGTTCATAGATAATTGTTAAACATAATACTCGTCATAAAAACCGAGAAAAGGAAAACTTCGTAGTTCGTGTATATTATAACACTTTAAGAAAAAAAATAATCTTTTGGTTTTAAAAATTATAAATTCAGTTATGATTCAACCCCTAAACTTTTAATTCATTAAAACTCAGTCCCTAATTCTTTTTATGATTTAATAAATGTAACTCATTTTATTTGGCAATATATATATATATATATATATATATATATATATATATAGTGAGTTATCACCTGGTCATCTACATGTCAAATGATATTCTTTCAAGTAAGTTCCACATGAATTTGATAGAAAATTAACCAAAAACCAAATGTCAGAATTTAAGAAGGCAGAACGCTGGGTTTATGGGAGAAGAAGGTACTGCAGAAACAAATAAAGGAGATTAACATATCCGGCCAAGAAGACGCAAACGCTGGAAGGATTCTCATTTAGTGTTCATCAAAGTAATGAGCACTGAGTGCTCAGTGTTGTGATGAGATGTTGACCGTTCAAATCTAATACAAATGGTCCAAATTTAAAATATTTTTGATATGTAATTGCTTAAATGATAAAATCTTTTTTTTTCTTAAAGTGATAGTTATAAGATTACTTTTATTTTGAATTTTACATATATTAAAATAAAATTTATTTAATATCTAAAATTTCAATTAAATTAAATATTAAACGTCCAAAATCAATCTAAACTGTCCTAGTTGGTGATTAGCAAGCTATTCTCGTCAAAATCATAATCATGAGCACACAATTTGCTCCCGCGCTGGAGGAACGAGAGATGTAGTAGCCCACATAAGTGTGTATTTCTCCATATGCTTAGATTCTTTACCATTGACACGCCAAAGATGAACACAACGAAACCAACTGTTTATCCATTGACATTGACTATGTTCCAATTGATATGATGCTGAGTGAAAAAGAAAATGGAAAATTAGAACGAATGATTTAGAGGAAAATATATTTATTAAGAATGATAAAAAAAATTGTAATTATTTAAAAGAATCAAATATAAATATATAAAATTTTAAAAAAAATACTAAAATATCCATAATGAAATCTTTTGCATTTCCTCTTACATTCTCTTTCACATTTTACATTTAAAACTAATAAAATAATTTTACATTTCACCAAATTAAACAAAAATTTTCTCAATTTTCATTTTTCACAACGTGCATTGATATCTGTGGAAAACATTACACATTCTTCAATTTTATTAAAATTATAATTTTTAAAAATCAACAACATTTTTAATTAAAAATAAAATTATATAATTTTAATAAAACTACAATTATTTTATAATTTATTTTATATGTTAAACTAAGAAATTTTATATGGTTTATTTTTATTTTATAAAAATTTACGTGAGTTAAAAAATTCATTTAATGTTAAGAAAATTAAAAAATATATAAATAATATATTATATCTTGAAAAAATATGAAATGAGTTTATTTTTTATTTTTACCAAAATAGCTTAATTAATATAAATGTTCATAATATAAATGGGGCAACTTTATGATATATTGATTAATTAAATGATATGTTGATTATATGAATATGGAACTTGGTGAAAAATAAAAATTTTAAAAATATGAGTTTAATCATTGTTAATTAAATAATCTATTGAAATTTTTAAAAAAATATACAGTCATATCACATGTAAATGATGGCGGTTTTAGTTATTTTTTTTAATTATAAATACAAGAGATAACATAAGAGGTTTGATTAGGGGCAATTTAATAATTTTAAATTTATATTATTATATATGGTCCTTCTAAGTAATTACAATTTTTATGGTCTTTTATAATAAATATTATTTTCTATACGTTCTTTATGTTAATTTTCCCAAGAATAAAGCACAAACTCATCAAAAGCTTGCTAAATACTAAAATATGAAAAATTAATACAAATACGCAAGCACAAATTCCTTGGAAAAATCATCTCTTCTCTTAAAAGGTTTCATATATACATAGACGGTGAACTCGATGCTATCAATTTTCGAAGACTCTGCCAAGTTCTAATTTCTCGTAAATGGTGTGGCAACTGTCTTTGTGGAAGCATTTCATTCTGTTATGTGCAATGTGCTCTTCCTTCTTCACTCCTCTGGAGTTTGGATTCTTCGGAAGATGAAAATGAGACAATTGCTGTGAATGTATTACTATAGAAATCACATTATATGCCGGTTATTAATTGATATGTATCATGGTTTCGAACCATCATATCGGGTGCTATAAAAGCTCAGTGCAAATATATTATAGTTTTTAACCGTTATTAATTTCAGACATATTATAACGGTTATAATCAAACAATCATTATATATTGAGGTTTTGGTGAGGCTATGATATGTTCGTTGCTGTGATAATAATTAATGAGCATACATAAACAAACCGTTATAATATATAATAATGCTTGCATGTATATAATGGTCTCATTTTACAATCTTTATTCACTAACATACATAATGATTTGTATATAATAACCTAACTTTTAATAAAGTTTAATAATGCTCTCACATAGACAACCATTATAAAATAAGTTTGCAAATAACGGTTTATAAATAAGAATTGTAAACATTTATAATACATGATGATTTTTATATAATAATCATGATATATAGATATAGGACTCTTCAAGTGAGAGTTTCTGAGTTAGTAGATCTCCTTTATATACATAATAGAACAATAGTACATCAAACACCGTGTGCCCATGCAATTTGGCATAAATCAAGACATTTCAGGCTTGGCATGAATCAAACACCATGGAGAGAATTAATGGCAACTATTGACATATATAAGTGATAATGTAACCAGTGACCTATATATAACTATATCTCTTCATAAGAATTAATCTCTAAAAAGCAAAGGATTCTAGGAAAAAATATATACCCTTATCAAAAAGGGCAGAGGGGTATGCAAACCCTTGGATTCAAGGATTTGCATAACCCCTGCACCCTTTCTAATAGGTTAATTTATTTTTCCCCATCTTCCTTTGCTTTTCAGGCTTAATTGCTGAAGAGCCACGAGGTATAAGTAAACACTATACATACATACATACATACATACACACACACACACACACACACACACACACACACACACACACACACATATATATATATATATATACACATATATATATATCAGGAGTGTGATTGATTCTAGCTACAAAGCCTAAAAAATCTTGACCCATACAAATTGTATGTGTAATACCCGTATTACATACCCCTTAATTACTTACACGGAAGCATTCATTATTACTTTATTAGGGGTAATTACTTATTCACGACTTATTCTTACTGAATATCAGAGTTAATTCTTCTTTTCAGTGATCCCGATTACGGCTTAATTCAAATTCGCGTGCATTCTTACAACCAAATATTCTCTGTGTGCAAATAATGATACACACAGTAATCTAAACACAATTCGGTCTTCAGTTCTTCGTCTTCTTTCCTTCTTGTTCTTCTTCAAGCATTCTTCTCTTTCTTGTTCTTGTACCTATATGGTTGGTGGGGGAGGGTGAGATTCGAGAGAATCTCAGTAGCAAACATACAAAGAATGCATGTAAGATGAATGCTAGTGCATGATATGCTTGCCTTACATAGGCTTATGTTCACATAATGATATTCTGCATGCTCAATGTTTCGTACAACATACTTATGGCCATAGTAAAAATAGAAACAAAGCTTCATTCATTCATACATGCTTCGCATAATCAAGCAAAGCAATACAGCAAATCAATACACAGTATAAACATCACATACATACAAGTAAGTAAGTTTACTACCTTTTGGACTTTGCCTCCTCCTCTTGTACTTCGATCTTCCAACCATAGTTTCTTCTTTGTCACTTTATGGCCCTAGATAAGTAATGACATTATTAGAGCCATGAAAAGTGAATGTCCAATGGGCCACATTATCCTTAAATGCATACTTTCACCCTTGGAGTTCATACTAACTACATTTGATCATTTTCTTTCTCAAATTCGCATGGTAGACAAAGTTGCCAGCATTTTGACCAAACTTTGAAAAATCATAATTAATTATATATAACTCCAATTGGGGTGGTTCAAAGTCCTATTTGAATATATTTCAGTATAATTTCGCATAAAAATCCTCAATTCTGGATATCACAGCCACAAAATTCCCATAATTTTTCCAAATATAACCTGTTTCAGATTTCATTCCAGAAACATGACACAACTTCAAAAATTCATATCTCCTAATGTACTTGTCCAAAAATTACAAAATACCTATCAAATTAAAGCTTATGATGTCTATTTTAATTATGGAAAGTTTAATAATTTTTGGACAAGTTTTACCTTATGAAAAATCTCGCACAATGTCACTGTTCCAGACAGGGCAGATTCAACAACATATACTCTCAACTTCATAAATTTCCAAATTCATATACAAGCATCCAAAAATCATAAACACTTGCATACCTACACCATTTTCCGTGTAGAATCCAATGAAATCATCAAAATTATAAAATTCCTATTTCTTCATCACGTTCTTTTCAGACCAGAAAAACAGGGTTTTCTACAACAATTCATCAATTCAGAATTTTGTCCAACAACTTGGTCCAATATCATCATAAATCATAATCTAACTATAAATATATGATTAAACCTCAAAAATACCCCTTGGACCAAAAATGAACAGTACAACACCCTTACAAATACTCATCCAAACAACAAACCAATCTGTTCAAAAGGAAGCTTACGCTTACCTCTACGCATATTCGCAGTCGGTTTGGAAATCCGGCAGTACTCCGGGAAGGGAGATGGAACCAAACACCTCCAATAAAAAAATCCGAAACCATAGAAATGAAGCTTAGGATGAGTAGAAGAAGGTTTGTGAAGGGTACTTTGAGAGAAAACGCCGATTCGGTAGTGATTCGGCCGATTGAAGTTCTGAAAATTCACTATTCACCTCTCCTCTCTCCTCCAACGTTTTTTATTTATTTTCTATGATTTTTATTGCCTTTTTGGGCTGCTGGACGAAAATATATGGCCTAGGAGGAGTTTCAAAAAGTTATGCCAAGTGTCGTGATCCCGTGGTGCCATTTGTTCGGGGTTCCACTGATCGGGTGACACGTGTCACCTTACTTTAATAAAGTGGGTCCTACCTCTTTTCTCTCTTAGGTGGCACCATGTTGTCAGGGAAAGGGAGAGCCCTGACAATTTTCCCGGACTCCTGGGTTCAGTGTTCGAGAAGTCAAGTACATGACCGAGCTGGAGACCGGAGGATTTCCCTGACTATTGCTCTAGGTGTCACACTCTGGTGGTGACAACTCAAAAGGCAAGATTACTTTTTCATCATGAGAGGACAAGTGTCATGTTCTCATTTAGCCAACACAAAAGTTATGTCATGATTACTTACTTTATTAAAATTACTTTAATAAAGTTACTTTATCGGTGTCTACTTAGGATTCTACTCGGGATTGCATCACGCATATCGAAGCCTATCAAATGACACCAGGTCAGAATATGTTTATGGGCCCCACATGGCGCCATATACCGATGTCCAATTTAAAAACATAGGGTACACATATATACCTTGAATATGGCATATGCACACCTACATCGGCATATTTCGCCCGACTAATCGGTCCCTTACGTCATGACCTAGTTGGGTGACGTCTTTCTACCAACCCAATGGCATTATATATGTGTTCTGTGCACATCTACACTGACATTCTAATCATACTGTCTACAGATACCGAGCCATTGCCCAGTAAGGCCCAAATCTCATAGCCCCTGAGAGTCTTTCTATATGTCATAATTTCTTGGACTCTTACTAATGTGGGCTTGGTAGTCTACTTTATTCAGGCTTATTCTTAGGCCTTTAGTCCCAAAATTTGGGATATTACAGTATGGCTACTTGATGTTGGAAGTACATATTACTCTATTATATATATATATAGACGAGATCAAGTGACTCAGAAACTCTCACATTAAAGAGTCTATGATTAATCACAATATTGAATTTCATAGCTTTTAACTTGGTGCCACTTGCTCAATAGAAAAATAGGAGAGAAACCTTCAGTCAAAACAATATAGGATTTCCAAAAAAAAAACATAACTTCACAACAAAAATTCAATATGTCACCTGAACTAGTTTATTCATAGAGATTGTTCATAATTATTTTAGGTACATCTAAACTAATTTATTCACACAACTTGTTCATATACATGACTCTCATCGGTACACATGAACTAGTTGATTCATCACACCTATTGGACATTTTGAAGTAACTTCCAGAGATATGAATACTTCCAAGAAAGGAGATGTATTTTCCTTAGGGATCATATGTCTAGAAGTTATTTAAAAAAAGATCAATAAAGTAGGAACCTTTAGTTAAAATAATGGGTTGACAACTTCCTATAATAGGAAATGAACCTTCGATCAGAGCAATAATAGGTTTTCCAAAAAAAACATAACTTCACAAAAATAAGTTAATGTCACCTTGAATGTTTTATCACGTCGTGACTTCACAAAAGCACCTCAATCGAATAAGGAGAACATAGCACCAAAGGAATGCGACTTAGCTAGGGCTCATGAACGACGAAAACACGAGTTAGGGCAAACAAAAGCAACTCGCTCAGCAGTTGCTAAGACAAGTTGAAGGTATTGATTAGCGTGATTGTCGCTGAGAAGTAATATGAAGGCTTTTTATGGTGGGGCTTGACTGAAAATGACTTTCGACAACCAGAAAAGACAAAGAGTACTAGGGTTACAATGTTTGAGGGTTTCGTTTGAACAGAATAAGTGTTAAGTATGTTCTATTTCAGACGCTTAAATAGAAGAGGGAAGGCAGTGTTTTTTGGGTTATTGTGCCGAAAACTTTACAAAATGATTGTATTGATAAAACTGTTATTTATTTGTTTATATTTATTATGGTTATTTGTTAATAATCATGAGTTATGCTATTGTTTTAACATATACATATATCACGGTTATTAGTTAATAACAGTGAGATATGTTATTTTTTTAAAATTGTTTTGAGTAGCAAGTGCCCATATAATTAAATTTTTATATTTTATATAAATAAAAGAAATACCACCCATATGATAACTAGTTGCCTGATAGATAATCTAAGATCTACTGCGAATTTAGAAATTTTTGTTTCATTTAATTTGAATGAATCAAAAGTTTCATAAATTCTCAGAAAACCACACATCATTACGCTACTTGTCATCAGAGGAGTGACCTGAATCATCTGGAAGTATGTCAGGATCATGGTGGCCAATCTCATACTCATCAAGAATGAGATTAAATGTGTACCTGTGATGGTGGAGAGAATCTGAGCATATGGAGAAATACACATGAGTGTAAAATTGTACAGTTTTAAAAAAAATATTTCTTATTAAATTTTAGAAGCTTAATTGTAAATCATCATATATATGTAAGTAAAATTAAGAAAACTTAATTTATTTATCAAGCTGTATGACCTGACACTACATTTAAGAGCATATTAGATACAATCTGCCTCAAAAGCTTCCAATAGATACCCCCCTCCAAAAAAAAATCTCATTGGGATTTACATAAAAAATGTTATGTAACATTTCAAATTGTGGGCTTGAAATATAAAGAATTATTCTATATTAAGTAAACTATTAAACCCAATTGAGCCAAAAGTCTTAAATATGTCAGAAGGAAAAGACTTAAGGCAATTATTAAAATTATTTATGGGCTTTGAAAATTTAGGAAACATTATGGAATATTATTTTGGGGATTTATAAAAATTATGAAGAGGCTTAGTTCCCCAAGACTGGCCCAAATAATTTTAAAGCTAATTTTTGGAAGTAAAAGCCAATTTTCTTGAAAATTCAAGGAAAAATAGTTAGAGGTTATGATTTGATTTGGAAATTTTAGGAAAATTATTTTATGGCTTAGAGAAGTTAATTGAGAAAGAAAATCCTTATAAAGTATTACATATTTATTTATGAAATTTATATGGTAAGCCAATATCGATAAAGAAAAGGAAAAATTAATAATTGGATTACACAAACCCAAAAATTGGAATTGGGCTAAAGTTTGAGCCAAATTATGGAACCTAAACATGCTACCCATGGTCAAAAAAATTAGAGTTAGATTTAAGAGATTTTAGTTTAGAAAAATTAAGATAATTAAAGCCTAAAGGATAAACTATACATAATGAAAAATTAGAATAAAAGCTGAAGGGTTAAATTGGTCATGAGACCAATATATTTCGATGGCCTTCATTCACCATACACACACACACTTAAACATTAGGATAAATAAGTCAGATGCCTCCCTCTCACCTTTATATGCGATCTGAAGCAAGAAAAGGATAGTGGGATAGAGAGAGAGAGAGAGAGAGAGAGAGAGAGCCAAGAGTTAGAGTGTCGGAGAAGGAGGAAAGTAACCGATGCAATCACGGAATCTTGTCTAGGTGAGTCTAATATACCTTTTCCAACTTTCTTTTTGTTGATCTGGTGGTGTTCTTTGGGTTTAATAGTTGCTGAAATTGAGGGTTGTTGGGAAAGAGTTGATGTCATTGTAAAAGTTTGAGATAAGCACATGCATGTCAATTTTGAGGGTTGTTTTTGGGTTCTTTTGGTTCTGTATTCTGAGCACGAAAAATAGGGCATGCATTTTTGGGGTTTGTATGGTCAAAATTCCTGAGATTTTAAGCCATGATTTGAGCTTGCATGTCCACTTTTTCCTCTTGATCTTCCATTACCGAAAACAGAGTGCACATGCATGTAATTCCAGAAGTTAAAGCATGAGTTTTTAAGTGATTTTGATTCAATTTCTTTGAGTTTTAAAGAGTTAAACATATGTTTTGAAAGATAAATCCAAGAGGAACTCATATTAGGAAGATATATGTGGTATTTTTGAGGTTATATGACAGAGTGTCAATTCTATAGAATCAGTGGTATAGTCAGAATTGGGCGAGGTTGTAACAGGGCAAATGGTGTACTCTATTAGTGAAATTTGGTAAAGAGATAGTACACATCCTGTAACACCTTAATTTCTAAAGCCTTTAGATTAATTTAAATATATAATGGTTTCAAACCTGAGATCAAAACAAATTAAATTCCCAATTTAAGACAGAGTTTAATCTTATATTTGTATAGGATTTTCAAAAACTTTTTAAAATAAATATGTATGGTCTAAATTTTAATTTATAAATTCATTATCTTTATCAGTTTCAAAATCATTTATTTAAAATACAGAGCATTTTCTATCAATAGCTCACGTCGTGATGGTTAACTTATGAGTTTCTGGATACCAATATGTTATCGAAAGTCTAGCGTACGGATTACAACTTATACAGTCTGCGTCGCGAGTACCAGTACTACTATCGCTACTACTACTACTTATAAATATTTTACAGTCATCAAAAATAAAATGATAACCAAATAGTCCATAATTTATTTGTCTCTTCTTTATTCGTCTATATTACCTTCTTGCCCTTAGAGCTGGACACATTTGTTGTATATCATTTGTTGAAAAAGGGGTGAGATTCAAAAGAATCTCAGTAGTACACATATCACTCATATAATATGCAAATACTAAGCATGTAAAACAAATCATCAAACAACACAACTTACAGAAATGCAGCACATAAAAGGGTCTAACCGGTCCCTTATCACAGACTCACATCTCTTGAGATTCACAATCTGGCTGCCCAGGGCCTCTGCCCCATACAAGGTACAATCACAGGCTTTCTGTCTCAAACCTACCTGGCTTAAGATGCCCCCGGGTAACTCCCGGTGTAACTTGTACTTACGGGTCTTACCACCTATGGACTATCTGTCCCGCACATATATAGATGATATGGTACACAAACATGGCATCACATATGATATAAGAGGTAAGGTACTACCTGACAGTCTTTCCAAATTTGGTTCCTGTTCTCAGTCTCTTAGGCGTCCTGGGCAAATGTCAAATCCTATAATTTATAATTTACGGACGGGCGAATTATTATTTATTCTAAAATAATTTAAGACACTTTGGTAGGTTATCATTATAGCTAATACCTTAAATCCAATAGGTATTTAATGGACTCATACCAACTCTAAGTATTTAACTTGACCCTTAGAGTCCCAATTATTTCAAAAATACCCTTACTTTTTATTTTGCACTATTACTCAATTCTGTTAGAATTTTTAATAATCTTTGAAAATTCATATCTTGACCTAGGAATATCCAATTAAGGTGATTCCTAATTCTATGTGTCACTTATTAAATATATTTTAAGAGAAAAATACGCTCCACTACCACCTATCCATGAATAATTCCCAGTTTTAAAGTATTCTTACACAGCCAGAAAATCTTTCCAGTTTCAATAGCTTAACTTCTAAAATTCATAACTAAATATATAGAACTCCAAATGGGATGGTTCAAAATCATATATGATCCTCTTTAAGTATATTTTCAAGAAAAAATATTACCATTTAGATATTATAGCCAAAAAATTTCCATTATTTCGTCAAACCCCATCTGTACCAAAAACGTTCCAGATTCATCATCTAACTTTAAAAATTTATATCTCACTATTTATAAACCCAAATGATACATATTATATATAAAATTAAATATTAAGATGTCTACTTTCCTTCTGAAAATGTTCATAATTTTCGGACCAGGTTTGGTTACCGAAATGTATTTTACAACCAATATGATTTCAGAGAAACTAACCGAACAACAACTCCTCTTATTTTCTAAAAATTCTAGACTTATATATAATCATCCAAAAATCAAAACCACATGTATTACCACATAATTTTTCATGTAAAATTGATTGGAAACCTCAAATTTATCAAATTCTCATTCCTTCCTTATGCACTATTTTGATCAAAACAAAACCTCACAAGACAATAATTCATTATACTAGATTCTTATGCTTCCCAAACTACCCAAAAATAGCCTCAAATTAACTAGAAATATTTAAAAATATGGAAAGGAAGCTCACCTATATTAGGATATGGAGTTGTATGTGGAATTTGTAGTATCTTCTTCCTTTCTCTGGTGGCACCAATCACTCTGACCTCTCTCTCTCTCTCTCTCTCTCTCTCTCTCTTTCATTCTTAGTTTCTGGCCGATTGGGTAAGATGAGAAAGTGTGAGTGTTATATTAATTATTATTGTATTTGGGTGTTAGGTTGTGTGAACCACATGGTGTAATAATTAATATTTTATCATTAAATTAATGAAAGTGGTGGGATGAAGGAGTTTGGCAAGTGTCATGAGTGATGCGTGAGGAGTATGTAAAGCAAGGGAAATGTGTGTATTTTAATATTATATATATATAGGTATTTTCTTATCCTATTAATTACACACACAATACCATAATTTTTCACTTTGTCTAATTTAAGATCCCATATATTTCATAGGTTTCATAATTTGGCTTTCAATTCCCAAGATTAATCTCTAGCACCATTTAATTTTCTTTTTAGGAATTTAACCTTTTAATAAATTTTGGGATGTTACACATCCTAAGCTTTAAAGTGAGTCCTAGAACACATTAATTAGATGTTTATAACAAAATTTATGATTTTTTCAAATTTGTATAGAAAACTGGAAACATTATGGTTTCTAGATTTTAGGTAGTGAGCAATCATGCAAATTATGCGAGGTTATTTTCATAATCTTTCATTGTGGTTATTTTTCCTTTAAAATAGACTTACGAAGCTTTAAATTACGTACTAGAACACAAAAATTGGCTATGTATATTGTAAGTTATAAATTTTCAGATTTTGGGCAAGAAAATTGGAATATCATGTCTCACCAAATGAATAGTTAGGATGCACATTAGAATTGGAAAAGTATGTCCTTGATTTAATGCTGGATGTTATTTTTCCTTTATAAAGGATTGAAAGATATTTAAATAGGAACTTGAATCACCTCATTTGGAATTTCCTAGCTTAAGTTATGATTTTTTAAAGTTATTTAATAGAAAATGACAATATTTCTAGGAAATTGAAATTAGTACTGGGTTGAAAGTTAGCGCTCTGAGAGAGATTAATTATGCTATAAAAGCATGCTAAGATGAGTATTAATTTTTCCCTACATGAATAATCAATAGGGTTTGATATTTTCTATCAAAACCAAAGAGGAGGCAAAGTAAAAGAAACACAAGCAAGAGGAGCTAGCTAAGTAAGTTTGGAAGAAAGCTTTAAAAAGTAGTAAAATTGACTCTTATATAGTTTGTGCTAGGTTGATTACATGTTTATTTGTCATATATGCTTTTGAGCTTGAGTTTGTGTCATGGCCATGTGTATATGCTTGTAAGGTGTTGCTCTTATGTTAGCAATTTACATGCTTTGTTTATTATCACTGCAAATTATATATTGAGTTCATGTTTTGCTACTGAGATTCTCTTAAATCTCACCCTTTTCTCCCATGTACTAACAGTAGGTGCAAGTTCATCTATTGGGAAGGAGAAGCTAGTGGAGGATTAGAAGAAGTGGAGGCTTATAGAAGCATAGTTGTGTTATGCTTGTTACATCTATTATTGTGATTATGTGATTGTTATGATTTATGCATGGTCATGTAAATTAAATATATAGTAAGGATTGTATCTAACCTCTATAAGGAGGAGTATGTGAGCTAAGCATCAGCCCAAGGTAAGTACCATGGAAGGATAATCATGGCCAAGATGCATGGGAATTTAGTTTGATAATTACCTAGTATGCATACTTGAGCCACAATTTTGTAACTTCTTAGAAATGGGGGAAAATAGAGTTATATTATGAAATTTTGTAAGAACATAGTACACATCTAGAGCTTTAAATGAAGTCATAATTCATAACTTTTCGATGTGTGCATTAAAATATATGAATTTTAAAAGTTGACATAGGAAAGTTGAGAACTATTGTGAAAATTATTGTACAGATTTTAGATATGAGAGTTTTTGGACTAAATGGAATAGTAGTTTCCCCAGGTCTTATTTTTATATAAATGATCTTTCCAAGAGCTAAATATAGAGTTTTAGACCACTAATGTTGGAGTTAAAATGATTTAGTTATGAATTTTCTAAATTTCAAGAAAATTCATCATTCATGGTACTTAATCTTAAAGAAAGAATTTTAAGTCTCTAGCTTAATTAAAGATATTTTTAAGTCACATGTGATTCTAAAATAGTTAAAATGCTCTGATAAATGACTTTTGAGAGGGGTGTTACGTGTTAGATGTTGACCACTTATCCACTCTTTTATTTCATCGGTAAACTCTATATCTCGGGTGTGCGAGTTCCTTTTGTTGAAGGAAGAATTAAAAAAAGGAAAAAGTTGCTTCCTCTTAAAAGGAGCTAAAACTTCAATTATGAGTCATTCATTTTGAAAGAGCGCGCGCGCGCGTGTATATATCATCCAAAATAGCTTGACGGCCCCAAAGAAAGTAGCGTTTTTTCATTTTCTTAAAGTCTCAGTTTGGAATGAACCCCAATTTACAAGCTTCTATGTTAAGATTCTTATTAGGAGAGTGTAATTTCTTATACTTTATAGCCAATTTTTTTATTTTTAAAAGTAGGAGGGATTAATTTTTTTTAATCTTTACTCACACTTTAATCCAGTCTTACCACTTAAGTTATAATTGTACTTGACATTATTTACAGTTAGCCAATTTTTTTTATTTTTAAAAGTAGGAGGGATTAATTTTTTTTAATCTTTACTCACACTTTAATCCAGTCTTACCACTTAAGTTATAATTGTACTTGACATTATTTACAGTGTAATGCTATTTGTGGCATATTGAATCCAACTTAAATAAGTGCTAGTTTATTTAAAATTAAAACGAAAAGTTATTTTAGTTAGGCTAAACATAAGAAAGTTATTGGAAGCATAAGGGATCTGGGAAAATTTAAACACATAAGAAATGCGTTGAAAGGGGGGGGGGAAAGGCTTATTTTGATGAACTATTTGAAACAACTTATAAAAAACTAAAAATAATTTTTTTTCTAACAATACTTTTATGATTAACTTAATGCTCTTCCAACAACTCAAGTTATAAGCTTAAGTAAGTTTTATTTTCTTTAATTTTAAAAAAATTGATCCTAAAATGATTTGATTTTCTATGAAAAAATATTCAAACAATCCCGTTATTTTTCATTCAAATTCTCTTGACTAAAGGATACACAGATGAACACATGCACGTATGGTACAAGTCTCAAAGCCTTGGGTAGTGGACTTGCTGCGAAAGACAAATTGAACCAAAAAGAAAACAGAAAGAAAGAATAAAGAAAACAAGTCAAGTGCTTCTCTGATTCAGATACAAATTAATAAAGCACATATAGTTCATAGTGGAAGAGAAAAGCAAGACCATGATGCAAATAAAATATGAATGGTTACGACTGGGTTTTTTTTTTTTTGCTAGAAAATATATTTCATTAAAACTAACTCAATGAGAGATACAAGCTTAAAATAAAAAGTTAGCAAAAAGAAATTCCAAATATATAATAATGCAAAGAGCCCTGAAAATAATCTAACTCTAAAATAGGTGAGAGGGAGCTACTGCCACAGCCAAGAATTCTTCCGCCTTCATAATCCCTTCACTAGAATCTATGAATAGAAAAATGCCGTCATCGGCAACAAAACTATTATAGAAAGTGGTTATTCAACAAATCATCCCAAAATCCACCACTTTTATTAAGAATAAAGTAACTAAATTGGTTGTTAAATAAACTCTATGAGAATATCCCATAGAAGGAAAAGTACCCACAAACACCAATAAAAAAAATGAAAATAGAGAGGCCGTCAACTGCACACATGCTCTGGATTTGCCATTGCCAATAATCTATAATAGTCTTTTGAAAAATAGAGTCAACAATATATAAGACTATAGTTATTAATTTTTAATCCCAAAAACTGTGAAACGTAGCAGGTGAAATTTGCTGCCATTGAAATTCCCAACTCAATTTATTACCGCAAAGAAAATCAACACCATAATAAGAAACCCAAAGAAACATGAAAATAAATAGAGATCAATACAAAATACGGACGTCTCCCCCCTCCTCTTTAACTACTTGAGTGGTGGGAGCTCTTCTCTCTACGTTGGATGAGTTTTATTGTTTTACGATTGGGTTTTCAAAGATAGGGTACTGGCATGTTTTTGATGTGCATAAAAATTATTCGTAGAACATTAAGGAACATGTACGAATCAAGTTTACATATGTTAATATTTAAAGCTCAAATAAATAATAGTAATAATACTTTAATAATTTTTCTCAATAAGCTAATACTAGTTGCTTTTGCTTGTCTCGTCTTTATGCAAATTAAAAACGAGACGTGCTACCAGAGTTCTTTTTTTTTTTCTTGAAAAAAAAAACAAAGCAAGTGCTTATCTGACTCAGAGTTAAAGCACAGATATCTGAAGAACGATCTTACTTTGAATTTACATATGTCGCATAATAGGAAAAAAAAAAAAAAACAGGAACTGAAAAAGCAAGGCTCCATTTTTAATTATTATAGGTACCACGCACTATAATTAAAATGGGACTGCGTTGTGGAATCGATGATTTTCTTTGTGAGTTACCAAGCCATATCGTCGTCTTGTTTGGCCTCTGAGTCATCCAAATTCCAATATGATGTCTTATTAAACTGTGAGAGATCCCAGCAGTTGTGAAGCAACCTTTGTTGTAAACAAATTGAGAGATGCTGGATCACAGCTTTCGTTGAAGATTTACAGGAAGGGTTTTCCTTACATGAGGCCGCAGAAAGGTCAAGAATTGTTATGGTTTTGCTCACACCGAAATTTATTGAGTCTGAGGTGTGTCTCAAATGTCTGAAGATGAGAATGAACTGGAACCGCAGGTTGGTGCCTGTATAAATGCTGACGAAATGCTGACAAAATATGCTAATAACTATTTTTATATTTTCAAGTTAAAATAAACCTCCATATTAGTAGGTTTAAATTAATTTTAATCCTCTAATATAATATTTTCATATTTTAAAATTAAAATAGACATGCTAATTAGCAGGTTTATTTTAACTTTATATTATAAAAAAGGATTATAACCATGACTTATTAGCATTTAATTATAGATTGATTAAATTCATCGTTTAAATTCGCTGAGTCAACATTTTTTTTGGTTAAGACGAGACTAAGGCTATTAGGAATAAAGGATTAAATTGAAATTTGATATAAAGATAGAGGATAAATGGTATATATTAACTTTTATTTTTATTTTTTTTTAACTAGAGAGTCTCCAAATAGGTAGTTTTGTCAAAGACCTTTTTTTTCTCTAAAATGATTTCTCACGCACCCTTGAACCAAGATATTTTACTTAATGGTTACTATAATAACTTTATTTTTATTAAGACCATTATTGTTGGTTAGTTTTTACCTAGTTTTTCTTTACATAAATCTAGAAATGGGAATAGGCCAGATCTCTATCAGGTGGTCTATAGTTTAACCTGGTTAGGGCTTAGTTTGGTGTGGTATATTTAACAAATAGACTAATCCAATACCTAAGGCTTATGTGCGTAAATAAGTTAAACCTATTTTGTTAAGACATTGCCTGTTTATGCATTTAAAAATATAATTATATTTATACTATATATAATATTTATATTTTGTCCATATTTATATTATAAATT
Source organism: Albizia julibrissin (assembly GCA_037074505.1). Taxonomy (NCBI): domain Eukaryota; kingdom Viridiplantae; phylum Streptophyta; class Magnoliopsida; order Fabales; family Fabaceae; genus Albizia; species Albizia julibrissin. The sequence goes on along the minus strand of CM073481.1, from coordinate 13,865,716 downwards.
CTATTTAATATTTCTTTATAATTATATTAAGTAATTTAAGTTTTTATTTTAATTTAATATAGGCTTTGAGCCTATTTAAAGCCTAAAATTTATAAATATGTAGACTATAAAGCCTATAAAAAGCCTACATTAGTTGGTTTAAAGCCATTTACGGTATTTAGGGCTGAAATACGAGGCATTTTTAAAAGGCCTATACTGTAAGTAAGCTTTTAAAAAGATTTAAGACTTTGTCAGGTTTTAATAGAGGCTCAAGTCCGAACAATAAAAAAAAAAAAAAAAGCTGCAAACAACCCAATCTCAGGTTTTATGCTCCCCTTGCGAGCATAAGTCTATTTAACCAAAGTCTGGTTTATTTTAAACCCAAAAAGAAAAAAAAAGTCAGGGCTATTTCCACTCATACAGAAATCATAAACTTCAAGATGTATATTATCATTTAACAAGAAAGGTTCCAAAAAAATAAATAAATAAATTAGAAAGTTTGTTCAATTCTCTCCCTCTCGATCTAATGCACCTGCCAGCTATTACACATGTCTATAAAGTCTATTTCTCTTCTTCTTCTTCTTCTTTTTTTGTTTTTACCGAAAATGTATTTCTCATCTAGTATCATCATACATTCATACTTAATCGATAATTTTGCTTATCTAGTTATCTTTACATCTTGTATATATCTTCTAGAATATATATCCATTCATCTATATATATATATATATATATATATATATATATATATATATATATATATATATAACAATTGCAGCTTCATTTATCTCTCATATATAATTCCGCAATGTCCATTTTCCCTTTTGCAATGAATCATATAGTGGTTGCTTCATTCAAGATAATATTTTCCTTTTCTGCAACCAAAGCGTTATCAAATTGAAGATATTCTTCGACTTTGCAAGATTCTCAATAATAACATATTAAATTGTAATATACCGAATTTTGGGACTAGAGTCATAAGATTAAGCCTAGATCAAGTGGACTGCTAAGCCCCGGTTTAGCAAATGTCCCTATGAGGCATGTTTAAATTCCCCAAAATTTCTTTATATCATTGGATATTAAAAGGAATCATATTGGTGAGCGAAAGAGCTCGGGGAATAACAAAACGAAGTGATTAGAAGTCACACACAATATAGTAAAGTGGAACACAGTAATTTTGCTACTGGTGAAATTCCCGGTATGACAGTGATGATTATGTGAAATGTTTCGATGAGTAAATGATGGTGAAAAATTATGAAACTTTCCAGAATGAAAGTATACTTATCAAGCTTTAATTTGATAGGTTATATAAGTCATTTGGAGTTGTACACAAAGAGAAATAAATTTTTAAAGTTAGCCCAGAGAAATTAATTATTTTCTGGGACAGTATTCAAAGATTAGAATTCTGGGAAGAGTGAGCTTCCAATTGGCCAAATTTTATATTTTTACTTAAAACTATACTCAATAAGGGTCGCATAGCCTTTAGAATCACTCCAATTGGACATTTGTACAATTAGATATGAATTTTCGAAGGTAATGAAAAATCTGCAGAATTTGGTATTTTGTGCGAAAATTCATTACTTGGGACAATAAGATTGTGACACGTGGCACAGTTAATAAACACCCCCATTTAATCAATTCTCCATCATCTTCTTCGCCATTTCCGTGAAGACTCAGAAAAAAAGAGAGAGAAAAGAGAGTTGAGCGAAAATGGTGGAAGAAGAGAGAGAAAAATATTTCCTCTGAAACACTGGCGAAACAGTATCCTCTCTCAAAGTACCCTTCAGGAAACTTCCTATACTCATCAAGATCTTCATTTCTACGATTTCATATTTTCATTTGGAGGTGTTTGGCACCGTCTCACCGACCGGAGTGTTACCGGAATTCCAAACCGTTACGTTTGTGGAAACGGGTAGAGGTAAGCGTAAGCTTCCTTTTTAACCGATTGATTTGTCGTTTGGATGAGTATAAAGGAAGTTGGATACTGTTCATGGATGGTTTTAAAGGATTTTTTAATGGCTAAATGATGTCTAATGAGTATTTAAATAACTAATCATTTGATTAGGAGTAGCAAGGAAGAGATTAAGCCAAAGAAAACAAGAAAACAACATATTGCACCTAAGAATATGATTTTCTGCCCTGTTTTGACGTGGTGAATGAGTAATAATTTGATGATTTTGATGCTTCCATTGGCTTTAGGAGGCAAAATTGTGTAGGTATACAAGTGTTCATGATTTTTGGATGCTTGTATATAAATTTGGGAATTTATAAAGCATATGTGTTCATAGTGTTGATTTGCCTTGTCTGAAGCATTGTTACTGTGCGTGACAATTCAAGGAACAAAACTTGTCTGAAAATTTTGAAAGTTTTCAGATGAAAATTAGAGACATATACCTTTAATTTGATAGGTGATAATGGTTAATTGGACAATTATGCTATGAGATATGAATTGTTAAAGATATGCCCTGTTTTCTGAAAGAACATCTGAAACAGTTGGTGTTTGGAAAAATTCTGGAAATGGTGTGGTAGTGGCGTTTAAAATCAAGTATTTTTATGTAAAACTAAACTTAAAGGGATTCAAATAGAGCTTTGAACCACCTCAATTGGAGTTCTATAGAATTAATTATAATTTTTCAAAGTTTGGTTAAAAATACTGGTAGATTGAGTACCATGCGAATTTAAGTAAGAAATTGGCCAAATATAATTGGAATGAACTCCAAGGGTGAAAGTAAGCCTATAGGGCTAATGTGGGCTATTGGGTATTCACTTTTCATGGCTCTAATGATGTCATCACTTGCCTAGGGCCATGAAGTGATAAAGAAGGAGCAATGGTTGGCGGATCAAGGGACAAGAAGAGAAGGACATAAAGTCCGAGAGGTAGTGAACATGTATGTGATATGTATGTTTTGCATTGATTATGTGACTGCTTTGCCTATTTGCGTGGAACATGTATGATTGGTTGAAGCTCTGTTATATTTGTGCAATGGCCATATGTATGTCATAACATCGAGCATGCAGTATATCATTATGTTGGCATGAAATAGTGTAGGCAAGCATGTCATGCATTCATATATATATGGCATGCATAATGATAATTTTTGCTACTAAGATTCTCTCGAATCTCACTCCTCCCAACCAACCATTCAGACAGGTGAGCATTGGAAACGTGCTGAGAACAGAAAAGAGGTATGCACGAAGAGAACTGTTGCTGGTTGTTTGAAGGTCTGTAAATATTGTGTAAACCCCTGGTGGGGAAACTTTTGTATTATAATCAAGCAATATTGTATTAATACTATCAATATATTCATGCTATTCATGTGTGCCCACTGAACTACGCATTGCTACTCTGAGTAAGATCAGTAATAAGGGATATATGAGGTGAGTCGTTACATAAATTATTTGCAATAAGTCAAATAAGACATAGTAGGAAGCAATCTTAATTTCGTAATTTTGTTGTCATTAAAACTATATTATCAATCACATAATCTAGAGGAACTTCCCACTAGACAGAGTCTCTCCCCTTTCTTATGATCCATTTCTCCTCTACATTTTTAATCCACACCGTAGATTAAATCTGGCACGGTCCACAACAGCACAACCTCTCTATCTCTGCATCCTTAGTGTCTGTTTGGTATCAGGGGAGAGGTGGAAAAGTGGGCGGAGGGAAATTTTTTTTAAATTAGATATAAAAAAATTAGAGAAGTTGGGGTAAAGAGTTTTAATTAATTTTTCTAACTCTTTTATCTTACAAATCCTATTATCCACTTTTTCTCTAATCCTCTTCACTTTTTTCCAAATAACACATTTTTTTATATTTGATCAATGGTTTTCCTTCGAGGTCTAGAGGACCAAGGATTCAAACTTGTGTTATCCTCTTTATAGAGATGAGACCTCTTACCACCTCAACTAACAACTTATTAATCAAAATAGCACATTCTATATTCTTTAAACTATACCTTTTCAAATTGTTAAATAATCAATATATATTATCAAACTCTTCAAGAAATAAAAGATCAACCTTTTTAGGTATCAGTTGGATAGTTTGAAGCATATAAAGTTAAAAACTAATTTTGGAGAAAAAAATCCTTGGCTTTATAGGACTTAGAAATTTTATAATAAAATGGTAAAAGTAAACATTTAACCATTTAACTTTACCAAAGGTTTTCTTTTAACTTTATAAAATGTCTTTATAGTCTTTTAATTTCCTAAATTGTTAAAAAAAAGATTGATTTGAAAATTTCAAATGTTGAAAATTATATTAAGTATAATTTTTAAAATGAAAATTATCCTTTCAAAATATTGTCATTCAAGACTAATACAACGTGGATGGGTCTCCCAGGTAAATCCGAGACTCAGTTCAGATTATTTGCAGGACTTACCATGTAAAAGTCACTTCTTGGCATTCTTCAGCCATACAGATCACATAAAGACCTCATTCTGCAAATATCCAGACTAAACCACATCATTACAATAGAGATTTTCATCCCTGGAGTCAGGTAAGATTCTTTCTGATATATAGAATGCTTTAAAAAGGCAAGTGTAGAACATAATATAACCTCAGACACAGAGAGAGAGAGAGAGAGATCAGGCAAGAGGGATGTATTGAAAGATCAGGCTTTCAAAAGACTTAGCGAAGTTTAGAATGAAATCGTACTAGAAAACACTCTTGTATTTATATTAGAAAACACAATTTCTGATTACGATTTTTTTTTTCCATGGAGCATCGTTTTATAAAGGCTCATACTTTTAACATGAAAAGCTAAAATTATTGTGAGACAACTAAGCATACTCATTACCAATAGTACAATAATTCAAAACTAAAAGGGTGATGGAGCAAAAATACCCATTTACAAAAGGAGCATCCAGCACCATGAAAAAAATTTTGGTTTAAAAATGCCTATGTACATTACAAAAGGGTTCAAAAATACCACCACCGTTAAATTCTGTAATGTCGTTAAATATTTTTCATGGACAATGGAGCAAAAATGCCCATGATCATAAGCAAAAGGAACAACAGGCACCATAAAATTTTTTTGTTGTTTAAAAATACCTATGTACATTACTATCCATCCGGCTCGGGCTAGTGATATATCCTAAAATTCCAAATTGATGATTCCATTGATTTATTATTACTCATTCAAAATTCGTTCGAAACTCATTTTTTAAGTTATCTCAACTTAAAATTGCTAATTGATCAAAATACCCCTGATGACCCGGTCTAAGCCCCTTTGTACCCGGTCTAACTGTACTTTACCAAAAATTATGACCTGGGCTAATCTTACACAATTTCACGCGTAGAATCCAACTTTGACCTCAGATTTGTCAAAATATGCTCAAATTATTAAAATACCCCTAGTAGCCATTATGTTAGGGTTTTAGGGGTAAAATTGGACTTGATTTTGGTTTTTTTGATGATTCCATTGAGTTTATAATGGAAAATTGTGTAGGAAACATGTGAATTATGAAGTGTAAAGGCTTTACAGAATGAAATGACAATTTTACCCCTAAAACCCTAACATAATGGCTACTAGGGGTATTTTTATAAGTTGAACATGATTTTGACAAATCTTAGGTAAAAATTGGATTCTACACGCGAAATCGTATAAGATTAGCCCAGGTCATAATTTTTGGTAAAGTACAGTTAGACCGGGTATAAAGGGGCTTAGACCGGGTCCTTAGGGGTATTTTGGTCAATTAGCAATTTTAAGTTGAGATAACTTAAAAAATGATTTTGGAACGAATTTTGAATGAGTAATAAATCAATGGAATCATCAATTTGGAATTTTATGATATATCACTAGCCCGAGCCGGATGGATAGTAATGTACATAGGTATTTTTAAACAAAAAAAAATTCCATGGTGCTTGTTGCTTATGATCATGGGCATTTTTGCTCCATTGCCCATGAAAAATATTTAACAGCGTTACAAGATTTAATAGTGGTGGTATTTTTGAATTCTTTTGTAATGTACATAGGCATTTTTGAACCAAAATTTTTTTCATGGTGCTAGATGTTCCTTTTACAAATCATCATGGGTATTTTTGCTCCATCGCCCAAAGTAAAAGCACTCTAATAAAATAAAAGTACACAAAGACAAAATAGGTGTGTAGCACATGTATTGTCGCTCTGAGTCATCTGTAAGGCCTACCATTTATAGATTGGCTTGAGACTTGACCCTAGGTTGCAGTAGTCACTATCATATCTTGGAGAGGAGGGGTGGTAGTCCACCTCATTGTCTTCTGTAAGATTGAAGGAGTCGCATGGGTCCTAGGAAAATGGGCCTCCCCATAGGTCTTGTGAACCAAGATACAAGTTTTGCTGAGGCTGGGAAGAGGACTGAGTAGATTGGGTATCTGCATCAGAACTTCTTTTATATCCTCATCAACATCTTTTGCATTGCATTGCTATGATGCACTCTCGCACATAAGAAGAAGAATTTCTAGTTCTTGAGGTTCAAACTAATGAAAATACCAAAGTAACTAGATGACCCTATGTTATTGCCACATAAGTCACTCCTCAAGGATATAAGTCAGTCTTTCATGCAGAAGAAGTTCTTAATTGGCATATAGAAAATGTTGTAAGCCAAAACAAATTCCTTCACAGGATTGACTCTAAGCTAGATAGTCTTACTAGCAAAATTGAGGACTTATCCACCTAGGTTGATATTATTTCAAAAGAAATTAAGAAGTTGCATCTTTAACTTTCCCCCCCAGGCACAACATCTTGATGCTGATCTCAAAGAATAAATTAATTAGAGATACTAAGGACCTGAGTTTCACATATAAAAGAGTAGGAGCTCTCAAAAATTAAAGAAAAGAATGAGTGATTAATTATTAGTGTGTCAGTAAGTTTAGATATATACATATAGGTATATTTTTATCTTATTAATTACACACACTATGCCTTAATTTTTCCCTTTATCTAATTTAAGATTCCTTAAATTTCGTAGGTTCCATAATTTGGCTTACTATCTAATTCTCATAAATTAATCCTAACTTATTCTTAAGGATTCTCTTCTTTAATTAACTTCATGAAGGCTTAAAATAATTTCTCAGAAATTCCCAAGCCAAATTATGACCATTAACTATTGTTCTTCGAATTTTTTGAGAAAATAGGCCTTAAATTCCTAAGATTAATTTCTAACACTATTTATTTTAGAAAATTTATCCTTTTATTAAATTTTGGGATATTACATAAATTATATAAAAGAAAGAAACAACAGAAGACTTGATGAAATACATCTAACCATAACAATTCTGCGTGTAGTATCTGTAATGTCCTGAATTTTGGAACAAAATGCTTGAGATTAAGTGGACTGCTAGACCCTAGTTTAGCAAATGTCCATATGTGGCATGTTTAAATTCTCCAAAATTTCTTTATATCCTTGGGGGTATTAAAGAGCTCGGGGAATAATAAAATAAAGCGATTAGAAGTCACACACAATATAGTAAAGTGAAACACAAAGTAATTTTACTACCGGTGAAATTCTCGGTATGACAGTGATGATTGTGTGACATGTTTCGATGAGTAAGTGATGGTGAAAAATTATGAAACTTTCCAGAATGAAAGTAGACTTATCAAAATTTAATTTGATAGTTCATATGAGTCATTTGGAGTTGTACACAAAGAGAAATGAATTTTTGAATTTATCCCAGCAAAATTGACTATTTTCTGGGGCAACATCCAAACATTGAAATTATGGGAAGAGTGAGCTTCCAATTGGCTAAATTTTATATTTTTACTTAAAACTAGACTCAATAAGGGTCACATAGCCTTTAGAACTACCCCAATTGGATATCTACACAATTAGATATGAATTTTCAAAGTTTAATGAAAATTCTGCCATATTGGATATTATATGCGAAAATTCAATTTTTGGGTGAATCAGAAGATGACACGTGGCAAAGCTAATTAACACCCCATTTAATCATTAAATCATCATCTTCCTCAGCATTTTCACGGAGAAAAATCTGAAAGAAGAGAGAGAAAGAGTACAGAATAAAAATGGAGGGAGAGGAGAGAGAAAATTCCAACCTCCGGAACACTACCGAATCGGCGTCCTCTCTTAAAGTACCCTTCAGGAAACTTCTTCTACTCATCGCTAGCTACATTTCTACGATTTCAGATTTTCATTTGGAGGTGGTTGGCACCATATCACCGGTCAGAGTGTTGCCGGAATTCTGAACCGTTTGTGGAAACGGGTAGAGGTAAGCGTAAGCTTCCTTTTTAACCGATTGATTTGTTGTTTGGATGAGTAAATTGGAAGTGGGGTACTGTTCATGGTTGGTTTTAAAGGATGTTTTAATGGCTAAATGATGTCCAATGAGTGTTTAAATAGCTAATCACTTGATTAGGAGTAGCAAGGAAGTGATTAGGCAAGAGAAAATGAGAAAACAATAAACTTTTTCTGAGAATCCTAAATTCTGCCCTGTACTGTTTCATGGGGAAGGAGTGGAGATTTTATTATTTGGATGCTTCCATTGGCTTTAGGAGGCAAAATTGTGTAGGTATACAAGTGTTCATGATTTTTGGATGCTTGTGTATGAATTTGGGAATTTATGAAATAGGGTCATGTTGTTGATTCTGCCCTGTTTGAACAGTGACGTTGTTTGAGCTGTTTCATATGGAAATCTTGTCCAAAAATTCTGAAATTTTTCAGACTTAATTTAGACATGTATAGATTTAATTTGGTGGGTATTTTGTAATTTTTGGACAAGTATGCTAGGAGATGTGAATTTTTGAAGTTGTGTCCTATTTCTGGAATGAAATCTGGAACAGTGCCTTTTTGCCGAATATCTGGGAAAATTATGACAATAATAGTCATACCAAAGTATTTTTATATAAAACTAAACTTAAAGGGCTTCAAATAGAGCTTTTAACCACCTCAATTGAAGTTCTACAGAATTACTTATGATTTTTCAAAATTTAGTAAAAAATGCTGGTAGTTTGATTACCATGCGAATTTGAGTAAGAAATTGGTCAAATGTAATTGATTAGAACTCCAAGGGTAAAAGTGAGCCTTTGAGGCTAATGTAGCCATTAGACATTCACCCTTCATGGCTCTAATGATGTCATTCTTATCTAGGGTCATGAAATGTTAAAGAATAAGCAATGGTTGGCGGATCAAGGGACAAGAAGAGAATGACATAAAGTCCGAGAGGTAGTGAACTTACCTTTTCTGCATGTATGTGATATGTATGTCTTGCATTGATTATGTGACTGCTTTTCCTATTTGTGTGGAACATGTATGATTGGTTGAAACTCTGTTATATTTGTGCAATGGCCATATGTATGTCATAACATCGAGCATGCAACATGTCATTATGTTGGCATGAAATAGTGTAGGCAAGCATGTTATGCATTCATATATATCTGATATGTATAGTAGTAATGTTTGCTATTGAGATTCTCTCGAATCTCACTCCTCCCAACCAACCATTTAGACAGGTGAAGAGTGCAGGAAGATATGCATCGGAGGAGATATGAAGGTGAAGTGAAGATCGTAGTGTAAGGCACTACTATTTGTATTTGATGTAAGAGTGTGGTTGTTATGTGTAATTAAACATTTGATGTATATGTGGCTATTGAAAATAAGGTATTACAGTATCTTACAACCTAAAAATTGTAGAGAATAAGAAAGAGTTAGAATTAAACTAGAATAGAATAGGTCAGGGTTTCTTCTAATGGGAAAATAAGGCATAGTGATGGTCTGAGAATAGCCGTCACCTGTCAAATAATCCTTAAAGAACAAGTAAATGGGTTTTCTGTGTTACTGCTCTAAGACCTGGCCTATGCTATTTATAACCTCCCATCAAAATTTGTAATAGCTTACCAGCCAGGCAGATATTCTTAAACCAAATCTTTATCCAAATCACATACAGGCTACAATTAGGAGATATTTTATCTAAAATATATTAAAATAATAATATTTAAAATAATTGGATAATATCTAGAATATTTAACTTGATCAAAATAATAAAATAGAATATCCTTCATATGATCAATAAATAAATATATCTAGATATAATTTTAAATAAATAAAAGGATATAATATTATCATTTTAATAAGATATTTATCACCGTTTACTCCTCTACGGCAAACTCTCTGTTTCTATGCGTCTTCCTTCTGTCCTTCTTTCAATTCTCCCGGAACAAAGCCTCCTTTCTGATCTCTTCTCCATCCTCACATATCTTCTTAATATTAAGAACTATGTTCTCAAAATTATGCAATAACAGTCCCTCTTTTTTCGCCTCTTCTCATATATCCCTAATTCATTTCTTCTTTTCACTTTTGGTGCTCTGGTGACTCCGTCTGCAATGAGAGATTTCTTGGAGGCTGAAGGAAATGGATTTTCTATGTACTGCAAGAGGGGAAGGATGGAGTTCATGGAGGACCATTAATCTTCAAGGAAAATCAAAGCAGGTAATCCGAAATTAAAAAAATCCTTACTTTTTCCCAATTGAATTTTTCTCCAGATTGGCTAGATTGTTTAGAAAACCTAATGATTAAGAACTTTACCTTAATGTTTCTGGATGACTTGGTTAGCCATAGTTGCTTTTGGAAAGGTTGATTGTTAAAAGAATGAAACCACGGCCTCTAGTTTTTGATAGAATGTTGAACCAAGGAAAATTTTGGAAGTGGTCACGACGGCTGTAGTTTGAAATATATGAGGATGGAGAAGAGATTAGAAAAGAAGCGATCCAGGACTGGGCTTTGTTGTAAGAGAGCAAAAAAAGGAAGGAAGCCACATAGAGACAGAGAGAGTTTGCCGCAGGGAGTAAACGGAGGTTAACCTCAGTTAATTTGGGGGTGATTATTACATTATTTTTAATACATTAAGGTCAAAATTACACCACCAAAACTTTAGAGTATCAATTGTACCTCTAAAAATAGTTCAAAGTATTAAGTGCACCTTTACCCTACTATAAACTATATCTTATATGGGTTAAACAGTATTTTTACCCCGGAAGTTATTACCTATGAGTAATTTTGCCATGAAAGTGAAAATAATTTTACCTTAATCATTATCTTAATTAATTTTTGTCACGCCAACAATTGTAGGGGTGACCAATACGAAATATGAGAGATCTCCCATTCTTTAAGCCTTAAAACATATTAATTAATTCATAACATAATAATTACTATAATCTTGATCATACACATATATTAGTTCTAAATTCACATTTACATATTCCATATAATCAAAATATCAAGTCTCTTGCAGAAATTTTGGGTTAGTCCCTTCTATAACTCGGACCTGCCCACAATTCTACAATGACCTAAAATTTTATAACAGCATCTGAAGCTTCACTCTACCACAACACACACACACGTACACACACACACAAATGTATATAAACACACACACACATTCCAAAGTACAAGGAAAGGTAGGGATCCTACCTATAGACTACGTAGAGAACTTAAAACAAGATTTAAAGATACAAGCACACAAGAATTTAAGATTTTTCATTAAATCAGAGATCATGCTTCAACCTCAAGCCAGCAGTAGAATCTCTCAGGGATCAACGAGAGGAGCAGATGCAAGATCAGCTACACTGTCTGAGGCCAATAATTTTCTGGTGAATAACGTCCCATACATAGAATTTAATAAAATACTAAAAAAACATTAAAAATACTTAACCTTGAATAAAAGCAATAAATTTCAATTTCTATAGCGTACGGTTATAAATAAAAATAAAACTCTAAAGGATCATTGATTGGATAAATCCAAGAATGTAATAAAATAGTTTGTCTAGCAGAATCAGTGTAAAACAATAATTTTCAAATCTCATCTTCTAGCAGGACTTCAACAGAACAAAATAACACGTGTGGACATACAAGTCATGAGGGTAACTAATCAAGCACAACATGAAGCCAAGAGAACAAGTGTAGACACGCAATCCATGAGAGTAAAACCATGAGTGGCTTGAAGCCACAAAACAAGTGCAAGTACAAAACCTATGAATAACAAGCGAGAGAACAAATCCCACGAATATCAAGTGTGAGTACTATGCTCACGAATGTCAAATGAGCTAGTTAACCATGGCGAGCCAAGGACAAACAGTATTACTGTCAGCAACCAACATTATGTATTCAATTCTCTTAAAAATGTTTTTAAGCATGTGTGTGATCAATTTGCTATTTAAAAATGAGAAATAACTTCTCATAATGAAACTAGTAAGGAATAATCTATAACAAAGGATTCTAGCACGAAAGTTTACAAACAATATGTCAAAACTCTCTTTCAAATTCAATCTGTTGACAAAATCCTTTTCAAACATTAAGAACTCGATTACGAACATTTCAAATTGCAAGACCATTCCAAAATGAAAACTCATAAAAGATATCTCCAAAGTTTTCTTACCATTTCAGTGCATAATCTTGAATTCTACATGAAGCAATTGGAGAAGGATAAATAACAATGAACAAAATCATCAACAACAACAAAGCCTTTATCCCACTAGGTGGGGTCGGCTACATGGATCGCACGATGCCATTGTGCTCTGTCAAAAACCATAGATTTCGATATATTATTAATTAGAAGGTCTCTCTCTATGACCTCATTGAGTGTTCCTTTCGACCTTCCTCGACCTCGTCTAATAGGACTCCATTCTACTTGATCCACCCTTCTCACCGGAGCATTCAAAGGCCTACGCTGAACATGCCAAAACCACCTGAAACGATTTTCTACCATTTTTTCTTCAATAGGGGCCACTCCCACTGTTCACATATGAGTATTACGAATCTTGTCTTTTCTTGTATGGCCACTCATCCATCTCAACATCTTCATCTCAGCAACTCCCATTTTATGCTCATGTTGTCCCTTTAAAGCCCAACATTCACTACCATATAGCGTTGCTGGTCATATAGCAGTGCGATAGAACTTTCCTTTTACCTTATTAAGTACTTTACGATCACAGATAACTCCAGTAGCTTTTCTCCATTTATACCATCCGGCCTGAATTCTGTGATCGACATCACTATCAATTTCACCATCTTGTTGTATAATTGATCCCAAATATCTAAATTTTGTCACTTGTGGGATGACTTGCCCTCTCAATTTAACTTCCACTTCCCTTTGGCTTTGTCCTTTATCAAACTTGCAATGCATATAGTAATTAAAATAAAAATATGGCAAGTAATAAAAATATCATTTATAAAAATTATAATGGGACGATATCTATTCACTTGATGTATTCCCAAGTATAAAAACTTAATCCCACCTACCACTTTCACAATCATATGCACTTCTGAGTTCCCTAAATCCAAAGCAACAACATTGTCATTCCCTTTTTCATAACTCGATCTATATAATTAATAAAATTCATTAACTAAAAGTCCCTCAACAACTTGATGTCATCCAGCTCAAAACAATCATTGTTAACATTTAAATCTAACCACAATCTCTAAGAATCGAAATCTATGACCTCAATGATTTAGAAAAATAGGAATAAAGACCTCAATCCGAACCTTCTACTTGTTAAATACTTGAAAAATGCTGTAGAATTCAGAAAATTAATCCTCATATAAACCATTAAATTAATCATATTCATATTTCCCAAGCCTCAATATAAATTTAAATAGCTCTCATACTATAGATTATGTAACATCCCAAAATTTATTCAAAGGCTAAGGATTGATTTATGGGAATTAGATAGTAAGCCAAATTATGGAATCTATAAAATTTAAGGAATCTTAAATTAGACAAAGAGAAAAATTAATGCATAGTGTGTGTAATTAATAGGATAAAAATATACCTATATATTATATTAAAACAGAACACACACACCCTTTTCCCACACTTCACACGCCATGCACACACACATTCATTCAATTAAATAACACACACACACACTACCCACATGGCACACATACACATTTTTAATTAATAAAACAACACTCTCTCACTCTCTTAATCATCCAAAACACACAACACACACTTCACAAATTTCTCAATTCTCATCAGCCGACATCCAAAAAGAAAGAAAAGAGAGAGTGAGTGAAAAAGAGAGAGAGCAAGAGACACATAATAGAGAAAGAGAGATACGTAAGAGTGATCGGTGTTACCAGAGGAAGGAAGAAGTGATTACAAATTCTACATACAACTCCATATCCTAATATAGGTGAGTTTCCTTCCCATATTCTTAACTCTTTCTAGTTGATTTGAGACTATTTTTGGGTAATTTGGGAAGCATAAGAACCTAGTATAATGAATTGTTGTCTTGTCAGGTTTTGTTTTGGGAAAAATAGTGCATAAGGAAGGAATGAGAATTTGATAAATTTGAGGTTTCCAATGAATTCTATACGAAAAATTATATGGGAATACATGAGATTATGATTTTTGGATGATTATATATAAGTCTAGAATTTTTAGAAAATAAGAGGAGTTGTTGTTCGGTTAGTTTCTCTGAAATCATATTGGTTGTAAAATAAATTTCAGTAACTAAAACTGGTCCTAAAATTATGACAGTTTTCAGAAGGAAAGTATACATCTTAAGCTTTAATTTGATATATAATATGTATCATTTGGGTTTATAAATAGTGAGATATGAATTTTTAAAGTTAGATGATGAATCTGGAACGTTTTCTGGTACAGATGGGTTTGACGAAATTATGGAAATTTTTTGGCTATAATATCTAAATGTAATATTGTTTCCAAAAACTATACTTAACTAGGATCATATAGGATTTTGAACCATCCCATGTGGAGTTCTAGATATTTAGTTATTAATTTTAGAAGTTAAGCTATTGCAATTGGAAAGATTTTCTGGCAGTGCGAGAAAACTTTAAACTGGGAATAATTCATGGATAGGTGGTAGTTAAACATATTTTTCTATTAAAAATATTTCATAAGTGACACATAGAATTTGGAACTACCTTAATTGGATATTTCTAGGCCAAGATATGAATTTTCAAATATTATTGAAAATTCTGACAGAATTGAGTAATAGTGAAAAAAAAGTAAGGGTATTTTTGAAATAATTGGGACTCTAAGGGTCAAGTTAAATACTTAGAGTTGGTATGAGTCCATTAAATACCTATTGGATTTAAGGTATTAGCTATAATGATAACCTACCAAAGTGTCTTAAATTATTTTGGAATAAGTAATAATTCGCCCGTCCGTAAATTATAAATTATAGGATTTGACATTTGCCCGGGACACCTAAAAGACTGAGAACAGGACCCAAATTTGAAAAGACTGTCAGGTAGTACCTTATCTCTTATATCATATGTGATGTCATGTATGTGTACCATATCATCTGTATATGTGTGGGATAGATAGTCCATAGGCAATAAGACCCGTAAGTACAAGTTGCACCAGGAGTTACCCGGGGGTGTTTTGAGCCAGGCAAACTTAAGACAAAAAGCCTGTGATTGTACCTTGTATGGGGCAAAGGCCCTGGACAGCCAGATTATGAATCTCAAGCGCTGTGAGTCTGTGATAAGGGACCGGTTAGGCCCTTTTATGTGCTGCATATCTGTAAGCTGTGCTGTTTGATTATTTGTTTTACATGCTTCGTATTTGCATATTATATGAGTGATCTGTGTACTACTAAGATTCTTTTGAATCTCACCCCTTTTTCAACAAATGATATACAGCAAAGGCATCCAACTTTAAGGGCAAGAAGGTAATATAGACGGACGAAAAAGAGTCAAATAAATTATGGACTGTTTGGTTATCATTTTATTTTGGATGACTGTAAAATATTTATAAGTAGTAGTAGTAGTGATAGTAGTACTAGTACTCGTGACGCAGACTGTATAAATTGTAATTCGTACGCTAGACTTTCGATAACGTATTGGTATCCAGAAACTAATAAGTTAACCATCACGACGCGAGCTATGGATAGAAAATGCTTTGTATTTTAAATAAATGATTTTGAAACTGATAAAGATAATGAATTTAGAAATTAAAATTTAGACCATACATATTTATTTTAAAATTTTTTTTGAAAATCCTATACAAATATAAGATTAAACTCTGTCTTAAATTGGGAATTTAATTTGTTTTGGTCTCAGGTTTAAAACCATTATATATTTAAACTAATCTAAAAGCTTTAGAAATTAAGGTGTTACCACCCATACATTCCATAAGCTTCTTTTTAATAAAGACACACTTACGTCCTTCATATTATATCATAATGTCGGTCACTATAACATTCAACACTTAAAGCTCATATTTCCTTCGCCATTTAACATAATAATTGCAACAACCCATTACACCACCACAATCCTCAATTGCAACAATTTATAATATAGAAAAAAAAACTTGAGCTTTAATCAAATTTCTCTAAATATAATCACATGCTCAATTGATAATTGAATATTATCATGACTAGCTATTAAATTCAACACTTCAATAATTAAAGAATATCTTCTCCTATTTCTTTCTCAACACACCTCAAAATTTCAGTTTAACAACAAGAGCTTAAATATAAGAATTTCCCAATAATATTCTTTCCCAAAATCACTCTACAAGTTATCATCCTTCCCCAAATCCACTTCTTCGCCAAGTGTCATTGTGGAAAAATCATAAACTCTTGTGTTATGATTTCATCCAACGCTAACATCAACAAACTTTATTCTCAATTCCATATAGTCTCATTCTCTAGCTTTAAATTGACCATTTAATATGCATTCCACAGATCAATTTATAAACACTAAACAATCTTACTTTAACCAACTTCCTCTTCTACACAATTTAACAAACATCTCATGTGCATCTTCCAATTAATTCATAAACAATCATTATAATAACATTATTAATCCAACACTATCAACACCAAAACAATTCATCAGCCTTCTCCAATTCCAAGGAAACATATACGAAAGATTAAAGTTAATACTACCCACACAACAACAACGACAACAAAAAAGGGAACTGAAATGGCCGCACAAGTTTAGGAAATTAGAGGAATTTGTGCTCACCCAAAGTTTTACTTCCAGAAACAAAGGAGAAGGAAGAAAATAAGATTCTTGGCAGCACACCCCCACACCAAACAGACATAGCAGAGACACAGACAGAATCGGAGAAGGGGAAAACAATTCCAGCGACAACAATGATAGATAAAGGCGCACACCAATAGAAGACAGCTTGACCAACGTTGATGATGACGCAACTGATGAACGGAGGCAACGGCGGCGCACAACAATATGAATAGGAAAATCCTCCGCTGACTGAAAAACCAACTACAGTTCACACAGGTACATAAAAGAAAATAATGTACAAATGTTTCCATAACTGAGTCCGCAATTGAGTGCATTTGCGTTTATACACCAGTTCTCTATTGTAGGAAGAGTATTGTAACAAGCACGCCAGAGGAAATGCTTCACTTTAGGTTGTGCCTTCAGCTTCCATTGTTGAAGTTGCTTGGTCCATTAACCAACTAGGAAACAAGTTTCTGTTGAGGCACTATGTACTCATGGTAGTGATTTTCTTTAAAGATAATTCACCTATAGAACATGATCATCTTCAAACATTTTCATACAAAAAGCTTGATTTTAGGTAGCAAATTTGGTCACCAGAATATAGTCATTGTAATATCAGGTCAGCAACATGGGATTAAGCAAAATCAGTCTGTAGTTGCACCATTATAATTATCATTGATAAACTGTATAAATAGATATTCATAATAGAGAGGATGGAAGTTATAGAGGAAATATTGTATATGATATAAGGGATGGAAGTTGAGACAATGTGTGTTTCTTTGCTTTCCACAACAAATAACATAAAAAAGGAGAACACAAGTCAGAAAGCCTTCAACCTATCACTCTTCACAAGCCTTTTTTCTATTATAGAACATACTTTTTATTTACGAGGTGAAGCATTATCTTTCATATAAAGAAATGAATATATACTTTAAAATAAATAAAAGAGAATAATATAATGACAATGCCAACTAACTAAAAGATAACAAATGTACCTTATCTTTATGCTTTAACATCATTCAAAGGTGATCAGCTTGTCAGTTTCTTCAACATATAAAAGATAGACTGTAGTCTTCTTCATCACAATATATTTATGTGCAAACTTGATTTCAACTTCCACCTCATTTCCAGGCTCCAAATTAGATACTATGTTCTGCCATTCTTCATTGGCAGGAGTAATCGTTGCAACTTCTCGCTTGTAGAAATCCATGGTAGCCTTTGTGAAGTTCCTTATCATAAGACCAATAGAATTTGCAGATGTCATGTTATCTTGAGGAGATGAATAAATAATGTTGAGGACCATTCCTTTTAAGCAATGACCAAAAACTTGAGGAACTATAAATGACACTGAAGATCCCTCATGTTTGAAAACTAGCCAATCAGGATAATTTTCCTTAGGAAGATAATAGTGAAGCCCTCCCTTACATCCCTGTTCCTAGAACACAAGGAAATAGTCACCCCATTCAACTAATAAAATATGGAAATTAATAGTCAATGGAGTTGACAATGTAAACAAATGAAAAACTTGAACGTTTAATATTTGGAAAGCATGTTTGTCATTGGGACATCTAGTATTCATTATGCCATGTACGTTTACATACACAAAAACAACATATTGCTAAAAGAATGGTCTAGCATTATGACATAGGTATAATATTAATAAAAGCACATTTGATATTAGTGTACCTTCAACTCTCAAACATTTACTTATAGCAATTGAAAATTGAAATATGTATGGCAGAACGGTGTCCTGCCCATTTTGAAAAGATTATGCATATGTGGTAGCAGAGAATTAAAATGAAGAGAAACACCTTTGAAATACTCTTTAGAAGGGTATCCATAATTTTGTTGAACCGCCCTACTGGAATAGTCAAAGAACTCATCAATGTTTCCAACCTTTCCATGTGAACTTGATCATGAAATTCAAGTAATGCAGGAGTATTTTGACATGAAGCTTGAGAGGTACTTGGTCTTGCTTCTGATATTTCATATCTTCTTGAAAATAAAGGATGTGATGGACCCCCAATTAGAGATGGCATGGACCAAAATGCTCGCAACAATGACTTTGAATGATATGCTGGTGACATCCAAGACAAAGAAAGAGATGGAAATACATCACGTGTTAAACCTTCATAGCCACACAGAGACACATATTTAATACTTTTCAGTCTCAACAATGAGAAAGGAACTTGAGCTATAGCAGTTTGATTTGCCACCAAAGTTGTTAAAGATTCCATTTGCTCAATGTCTTCTTCTAGCTTTTCAATCTTTGAACAACCAGACAAATTGAGGGTCTTCAAAGATTTCAAGTGATACACACTTCTTGGGAGGTGGCCGAGGTTTTTGCAGTCCTTTAAATTTAACTGAACAATATACTTAAGATCACCAATGGATGGGTGAATAAGAGACAAACGTGGACAATCTTTCAATATTAACTTTTCAAGATACAACATCTTTGAAAAGTCAGGTGTTTCAATCAAGTAATGAGAATGACTAAGATTGAGACTTTTCAACCCCTCCAGCAACTGTGCAAAGAGAATAATTTAAAATAAAATAAATAATGAATAAAAATGAATAAATAGATGGAAACAAATATACATATTGTCGCTAGTATTTGATTCCAAGAACCAACTGTACGTACCTGGCTTTTCTCCCAAACTTTCACAAGATTACTCCACTTTAAGTCAATGGCAACTATCTTTTCTAGATTGAAATTCATTGGAATGCTTTTCAAGGGAAACCCATGCCAACAGAGCCATCTCAAATTTGTTGATAGATAACTATAGTCTCCAGTAAGTTGTACATTATCAAGTTGAAGCAAACGAAGCCTCTTCATCTTCTTAAATGTTTTGGCACTCAAGCATAATGAATTGTTCCTTGACATGTTTAAAGCCAGTCCTTTGATAGATATTGTTCCCTGTCAAATAAAAAGAATTGGGAAACAAAAACGAAATCTGATGGTGACTAAGTCATTGAGATAAGCCCACAATTGGCAACAAAAGCGATAGTAAGAGCATATTGAATAATGAAGAAACATAGGCAAAAAATGCAATTAAGTCATTGAGAAATATTCTTACAGTTTTATTTCTCAATACATCCAATGCATCATCATAAAACCATAATCTAGTACGTTTCTCAGGCTCCTCTAGTGATTGCTCACGGATAATTTCTCTTCCCATGTCACGCAATAAGTCATGTATTTCAAGCTTATTTTTGTTGCCAACTCTTACAAGGCTTCGCTCTATCAAACGATCAATTGCAATATCTGCATGAAGTCCACAACCATTTAAGATTTGTATTACTTTGCCTTTGTCCTTCCCAACAAAGAAACAACATATGTCAAGAAATGTTTCTTTCTCTGTATCATCACTCAAACCATCATAGCTTATTTTAAGCTTCTCATGGATTTGATAATTTGGAATTCGTTGTAATTTCTCCAAAACACTTCTCCATATCAATATTTCTCTGTCAAATAAATATGAGCCAAGAATTTCAAGGGCCAGTGGCAACCCTTCAGAGTAAGAAACTATCCTTCTTGAAAGTTCAATGAAATCTTGTTCAGGGATTGCTTGCTTAAATGCATGCCAACTGAAAAGTTCGAGAGATTCATTGTCATTCAATTCTTTCACACAATATACATGAATCACTCTAAGGATATTAAGAAAATGTTGATCCCTAGTAGTGATAATGATTCTACTACCTTGGCCAAACCATTCACGACATCCACATAATGCTTTAAGTTGGTCTTCATTATTCACATCATCAAGTACAACAAGTACTTTTTTCTTACAGAGGATTTCCTTGAGTAGAGTTTTTCCCATTTCTACATCTGATAGTGTCATCCTTCTTGATTTCAAGATGCTTGAAAGAAGTTGTTCTTGCAAATAAACTTTACCATTATCTTGCTTCCAAACTTCCCTAACATTTGCAAGGAAACACTTTCCCTCAAAACTTTGAGAAACTTCATTATAGACGGCTTTAGCAATTGTTGTCTTACCAATACCTCCCATCCCCCAAATCCCTGCAATGAGAACCTCATTTGATTTACTACTTAGCAATTGGATGATATGTTGCACACGAGACTTCAATCCCACAGTATGGTGAGCGATAAATAGGCATTTGTTGTCACTTAGCTTCATTCTAACAGTTTCAGTAACATGGCCAATCAATTCGATTTCAGTTCTGGCAACAATAAGAAGTTATTTAACAGTAAATTCAATCCAAGAATCTATAAAGCGCATGATACACACCATACTAGGAACAAAAAGATAAGCTTGTAGAGTAAGGCAAAACAAGACGATGTTGAAATGTTCTATATGATCTAAATTAGAAAAAAAATTTAGTCTAGCATGAACCAAACTCTATGAATGAATTTGATGTTACCTTTACAAATTAAAGAATATTTAGTTGCACAAAGTATATTTAACCTAAAAATAACCATTTGATTATAAAAATATGAACCTCTATATTTATAGGACCTTGTGGTTGGCTAATTATCAATATCAATTAAAATATAACAAACTTAGCCAATCCAGTAAATCTTGCATTACTCTTGCTTTATTTCAATTTTGCTTTCATATAGTGTTGTTGACAAATTACTCAAGTAAAAGTGCTAATTGTAATTACACCTGATTTATGACTATTAAATCAAAATTGTTTCAAAGGCATTTTGCTTATTACAAATTACCCATTTGACTACTATACAAAATCTTGTGTTGTGGCAGTAGCTAATTTTCCCTTGACCATTTTATGCAGTCCCCCCCCCCGGGGGGGGGGGGGGGACCGGGGGCCCCCTCCCTCTCCCTCTCTACACACACACTATATATGACCGTTTCAATGAAACTAGTATCACCAAAAGGAACTCAAACTTTCTATAAAAATACATAAAAAGGAACTTAATAAATTTGACTATTCCAAACAGTAATGAGAAAAAAAATTAAAAATACCTGTAGTTGTGCATGTCCCACCCAGATAAATTGGCAACTTCTGTAAGGGCTCTTTTTAAATTGATTGTCAATTTCTTCATTTTTCCACTTGAACTACTTTTAATTAGTCTTTCCCATGCTTTTCCAAAAGAATTTGTTTGTTTTCGAACTTCAGATGGACTCACATCAAAAAATATGGGTAAAACCTCTTGATAAGTTGTTCTGTAACACTCCATGATTTTCTCCAATTCTTGTAAACACCAACTGGAGCCAGCATAATTCTTTGAGAATATAATTATTGAAATTCTTGAACTTTCAATTGCTTCTAATAGTGAAGATGAAATGTTTTCACCCCTTTCGATTCTTTCTTCATCCATGTAGACCTCAATACCAGCTTGCTTTAAAGCATCACAAAGATGAGAAGTGAAAGATTTCCGTGTATCATCACCTCTAAAACTTAAGAATACATCATAGCTATATTTGGGCTTGGACTTACTAGGACTGATTTCCCTCCCTATCTCTTGTAGCAAATCATGAACATAAAGCTTGTTGTTCATGACCTTTACAAGATTACGCTCAATGATTTCCGACATTCCCATTTCCACAGGAAGTCTTGAGCTTTTTAACAATTGTGTAACATGGTGTTTACTCTGACCCACATAAAAAGAAGCTATATTAAAAAATATATCTTTCTCTATATCAGTTAATAAGTCACAACTGATTTTCAGCTTCTTTTGTATTGGATCATGAGGAACTCTTACCAAGTTATTCATTATTTTTTCCCACTCTTTTTTTGTCCTATTATGCATGAGAGAACCAAAAACTTCAAGAGCCAATGGTAGTCCTTCACAGTATACACTGACTTGCTCCGACAAAACCTCAAAATCATTTGTTGGAGTAAATTTCTTAAATGCGTGCAAGCAAAAAAGCTTAAGAGACTCCTTGCTATTTAACTTTTTCATTTCATATGTTATGTCAACAAAGGCATCAAAGATAGCCTTATTTCTTGCTGTAATGAATATCAAACTCCCTTTACCACACCACTTCATATTTCCGCACAATTCCTCACGCTGAAATTCACAATTTACATCATCAAAAACCACTAAGACTCTTCTTCCACAGAGTATTTGCTTCATTTGTTCACGCATCACAACAACATTTGTCTTATCAAGTTCAGTTTCAGAAATATCTGAAATAAGTTTCTTTTTTAGAAGAACTTCACCATTATCTTCCTCCCATACATCCTTGATATTTGAAAGGAAACATTTACCTTCAAAATTGCCAGCAAGTCTATCATAAATAGCTTTGGCAATCGTAGTTTTACCAATACCTCCATCACCCCAGATTCCGACTATGATTGTATCATCTGACAAAATGTATTTCAACCCCAAAATATTAAGCAATTCTATCACACGAAGTGGTAACCCTACTTGATAGCATGGAAGATTATGAAATGACTCATCATGTAACATAGCAAGACCTAAGTTTGCCATGTAGCTACTGATTTTATTCCTGCCACAATTAACAGTGAAACATTAGATCAAAAGGACAAAGGTATATGTTATGAAACTGTGTGTGTTGACCTTCTACATTTGAATTCCCTTTTTAACGTTTCTCCCTCTAATGAGAGCTATTTTGATCGTCTCCTTAGTGAGATCTAATCATGAGTCCGAGTTCAGTTGACTTGTTTGAGAAGTTAGAATTTTCACTGATTATTACAATGTGGCAATCAATTCATTGGAATGGAACATTGGGAGGAAGGAGTTTGCAAGTAAAATGCTAGCCGGGAGTCTTAATCCCTCTAGATCATGTGATTGATTATATGGTTTAAATGATAACAAAATTACAAGTCTAATATTGTTCCCTAACATGCCTTATTTGACTTATTGCACATAATTGAATATGTTAATTATTTGAGAATCATGAAAAATCAAAGAATACCTTCAATGTGTTAACGCTTTGGTTGCAAAAAAGGAAATGCTTATCTTGAATGAAGAAATGATGTAGCAATGACTATATGATTGATTGTAATATAGGAAAATGGACATTGTGGAATTATGAGAAGATAAATGAAGCTGCAATGAATATATATTTTGGAAGATGCATAAGAGATGAAGAGAAGAAGAATCATATAGAAAAGTCTATTTGCTTTATTGAGTGATCAAAAGTGTTTTGCATCTGAGCATTCTTGGTTAATAACCTTGATAGAGCACAATAACACCTTACAATCCATGTAGCCAGCCCGCCTAATGGAGCTACACATTTAACAAGGACTGTGAATGAGAAAATCATAAATGGAGCAATGAAAATATCGATAATTAAGAAGGATTAGAATTGACAAAAAGGTGTATATATATAGTAGGGGTAGAGAAGAATACTTTCATCTTCAAGTTTGAAAGCTAGGAGGAGCACAATAGAACAATAAAAGGAAGACCGTATGGGTAGTTTTAGCCTTTTAGGTAGGTTGCTTAACGTCCAAGAATGACGGGAAAGATACAAAGTGAACCTACTGTCCTAAATGTTAGATCTAGTTTGAACCAAATTTTGATCCTAAATGCAAAACATTTTCTCATTTTATGAATTTTAGTCCTAGATGTAAGACCTTTCCTCATTTTATCTCTTCTATTTGTCATTTTTATCCAAATTAATTTGTCTAATTTATACCCAATGAGGTTATAGGATGAGATCTAATATTTAATAATATATCTAAAGAGCTAGTTTTCGATAAAGCAAAATGACATCGTGTGATCTATGTAGCTGACCCTACCTAGTGGAATAAAGCTATGTTGTTGTTGTTGTATACCCAATGTTACTTGGTCTACTGGTGGACTAGCTAGACTACAAAGTAGACAAACTGATTTCGAATCCCACCTTATCAAAAAAGATCCCTGGGGGAGGCATCCTCGTCACAAAGCTTCAATCTGGATTAGTTGGTTGCTTAGAAACCTAATAATAGGATCTTGAAAAAGCGTCATTAGCTCAATAGTTATGAAAGAAAAATTGCCTAACCTCTAAACTAATATATAATCTTTTTTATTTAATCAAGGGTTTTTTTTCAAGGCTTGTGCCTCTTGAAATTTGAACTTGTGTTCTCTTTACGAGTGAGGTCAATTACCTCTCAACAAACAGTTTGTTAGTAGAACTAATATATTATATGATCCAATGTTACATAAAATATTTTAGAGAGATAATGTCACATATATTATAATTAAGTAATTTATTTAATTTTTCCATTCTCCTCAAATTAATTAAATAAATAGGTCATACGTTAACACTTAGCACACTGCAGGAGTATATATTATTGTGAGAGTTTGTTTCAAGCTACTTCCCAATAAACATAATATATTGGTCCTAATTGAAAAAAAGTTAATTATAACCGTTAAGTCAAATATTATTGTGAGAGTTTGTTTCAAGCTACTTCCCAATAAACATAATATATTGGTCCTAATTGAAAAAAAAAGTTAATTATAACCGTTAAGTCAAATATCTTGGTTAAAGTCTTTGTAATTTTTTTTTAAGTCTTGGACAAAACTACCTATTTGGGAGACACTATATTAAAAAAAGTAAAAAACTTAAAAATCAAAAGATGGTGGAGTAAAGCAGGATGATTTATTACCCGGAATCAAGGGAGAGTTTGAAGCCAGGTAGGGAAGCAACTCTGGCAACGTCAAATCTGGGAGACAAAGCCACCAACTTCTCACGCACTTGCTGCCGGCTCACTCCACAGAATACAGGCAATACATTGTTATTCCACCACATAGTTCTGACCACCAGTCTCTGAAGACACATCTTCGACTCAAGAAACTCCGGCGTGAACAAAACCATCACGATCCTTGATGCCGTTACGGCCGCTTGTACGGAGAATCCCTCTTCTTCTTCGTCAACGAAAGCTGTGATTCCCGCATCTCTCAATTTGTTTGCAACATAGGGTTTTACGAAACTGTTTGGATCTCTCAGAGTTAAGAAGACATCGTATTTGGGTTTGGAGGACGCAGAAGCCAAACAAGAAGACGACATGGCTAATTATTCACAAGAAAATAATCGATTCATTAGGCAGTTCCATTTTAATTAATAAAATGCAGCCATGCTTTTCAAATTTTGTTTTTTTTAATGTAGATTTAAGCGGAGTCAAGTCAATACCTTATAGGAAACGGCAACACGCCCGGCACCTCCTCCTTTTGTGTGGGTTTCTTCTTGACCTACACGCTGACTACTTTTTCCCCACACCACGGCCATAATTCAATCAATACAAGGTGTTTGGATTAAATTAAAATCGGAAAATCTTAAATAAATATCATTTAAACTTGAAAAACTCAAAAAAAAAATTGTGTTAACATATGCAAAAGGTAAATAAGTCTTAAAAGGGTAATATGAAATTTTGAAATGTTGTGTTTTTATCAAAATATCCCTTAAATTTTGTTTTTTTAAAAAAGAAAAACCCTCGCCGGAGCACCACCCTGCCGGTGGGACTCCAATGGTAGACCGCCGAAGTTTCGGTGACAAGTTGAGTAATGAGATTAACTATTTGAGCTCTTTAAGCCCTATCAAGTGTTATCAACAAGTTGAATAAATGCAATGACAACTTTAATATAGTCATCAATAACATCAACAGCACAATTTGCCAATTGTTTTACTCAAGCTGTCATTGTTTTTATTCAACTTGTTAACAACGCTGGATAAGAGTTATAGAGCTCAAGTAGTCAATCTCATTACTTAATTTATCACCGGAGCTCCAGTGTCTGTTTGATGGAGTCCTCGCCGGCAGGATGGAGCCTGTAACACTCCAAATTTTAGGACAAGAGGATTGAAAATAAGCCTATAATAAGTGGACTGCTAAGCTTCAGTTTAGCAAGTGTCCTAGTAAGGCACGATTTTAATCCTTACAATTCTTAACACCTTTGGTGGCATCAAAGGGAAATAAAATGGTGAATTAAAGAATACATTAAGTGACAAAACAAGACAGTCACACAACAAGACTATGTTGGGAACTAAAATGAAATTTGCCTCTAGTGTGTTTCTCTATATGGCAGTCATGATTGTGTGACATTTTTCAATGGACAAATGATTTCCAAAAATCATGAAAATTTTCAGAATGAAAGTAGACTTGTCAAGATTTAATGGGATAAGTCATATGAGTCATTTGGAGTTGTACACAAAGAGAAATGAATTTTTGAAGTTAGCCCAGCAAAATTAATTATTTTCTGGGGCAGCATCCAAAGATTAAAATTCTGGAAAGATTGAACTTTCAATTGGCCAAAGGTTATATTTTTCCTTCAAACTAGACTCAATAAGGGTCGCATAGACTTTGAAATCACTTTAATTAGACATTTGTACAATTAGATATAAATTTTCAAAGTTAATGAAAAATCTACAGAATTTGGTATTTTGTGCGAAAATTCATTATTTGGGCCAATCAAGTGTTGACACGTGGCAGATGAGAAACTGATCCATTTATCCATTAAATCATCATCTTCCTCCTCATTTTTCACCGAGAAAAGCACCAGAAGAGAGAGAAAGAGATCAGGCGAAAATGGAGGAGGAGGAGGAGGAGAGAGAAAATTCTTTCCTCCGAAACACTGCCGAAATGACATACTCTCTCAAAGTACTCTTCAGGAAACTTCCTCTACTCATCGAGATCTTCATTCCTACGGTTTCGGATTTTCATTTGGAGGTGTTTGGTGCCGTCTCCCTTGCCGGAGTATTGCCAGAATTCCAAACCGTTTGTGGAAACGGGTAGAGGTAAGCGTAAGTTTCCTTTTTAACGGATTGATTTGTTGTTTGGATGAGTAAATTGGAAGTGGGGTACTTTCATGGCTAGTTTTAAAGGATGTTTTAATGGCTAAATAATGTCTAATGAGTATTTAAATAGTTAATCATTTGATTAGGAGTAGCAAGGAAGTGATTAGGCAAGAGAAAACAAGAAAACAACATATTGCACCTAAGAATATGATTTTCTGCCCTGTTTTGACGTAGAGAAGGAGTAAGAATTTGATGATTTTGATGCTTCCATTGGCTTTAGGAGGCAAAATTGTGTGGGTATGCAAGTGTTCATGAATTTTGGATACTTGTACATGAATTTAGAAGTTTTAGAAGTTAAAGGATAAATGATGTGTATTCCGTTTTCTGGAGGCAATGTTATGGTGACGAGTTTTTGAGTAATCAAATGTTATCCAATGACCATGAAAATTTCCATTCTAAAAATAGAGACATAGACCTTTAATTTGATAGGTCATAATGGTTAATTGGACAAGTATGCTATGAGATATGAATTGTTAAAGATATGCCCTGTTTTCTGGAAAGAATCTGAAACAGTTGGTGTTTGAAAATTTCTGGGAATGGTATAGTGATGGCATTTAAAATCGAGTATTTTTATATAAAACTAAACTTAAATGGATTTAAATAGAGCTTTGAACCACCTCAATTGGAGTTCTATAGAATTAGTTATGATTTTCCAAAGTTTGGTAAAAATTGTTGGTAGTTTGAGTACCATGCGAATTTAAGTAAGAAATTGGCCAAATATAATTGGAATGAACTCCAAGGGTGAAAATAAGTCTATAGGGCTAATGTGGGCCATTGGGTATTCACTTTTCATGGCTCTAATGATGTTATTACTTGCCTAGGGCCATGAAGTGATAAAGAAAGAGCAATAGTTGGCGGATTAAGAGGCAAGAAGAGAAGGACATAAAGTCCACCAGGTAGTGAACTTACCTTTTCTGCATGTATGTGATATGTATGTCTTGCATTGATTATGTGACTGCTTTGCCTATTTGTGTGGAACATGTATGATTGGATGAAGCTCTGTTATATTTGTGTAATGGCCATATGTATGTCATAACATCGAGCATGCAGTATG
Organism: Albizia julibrissin; assembly: GCA_037074505.1. Taxonomy (NCBI): domain Eukaryota; kingdom Viridiplantae; phylum Streptophyta; class Magnoliopsida; order Fabales; family Fabaceae; genus Albizia; species Albizia julibrissin. Next base: position 13,837,027 of record CM073481.1, on the reverse strand, counting down.
TCATTATGTTGGCATGAAATAGTGTAGGCAAGCATGTCATGCATTCATATATATCTGGCATGCATAGTGGTAATGTTTGCTACTGAGATTCTCTCGAATCTCACTCCTCCCAACCAACCATTCAGACAGGTGAGCATTGGAAACGTGCTGAGAACAGAAAAAATGTATGCACGAAGAGGACTGTTCCTGGTTGTTTGAAGGTCTGTAAATATTGTGTAAACCCCTGGTGGGGGAAACTTTTGTATTATAATCAAGCAATATTGTATTAATATTATCAGTATATTTATGCTATACCTGTGTGCCAACCGAACTACGCATTGCTACTCTGAGTAAGGTCAGTAATAAGGGATATATGAGGCGAGTCATTACAGAGCCCACTGCCAGTACAGTTTCTTTTTTAAAAAAAAAACTTGAGGGGCATTTTGGTAAAAGAACACCATTTCAAAATGTCTAAATAGTTCATTGAGACTTATTTATCATTTCTACGTGTAAACAAACTTTTTGAAATTTTTCAAGTTCAAATAATATTTATTTAAAATTATCCCAATATTTTAAACGATATTTCCTAAACAGAACCATCCACTTTTTATTATAAAAATCTTAAAAATTAAAGTTTGTCCTTCATTATTTGTTTGAGAAAAAATACTTTAATTTTTAGATTCCAAATCTTCATCACGTACTCTAAAATTATAACTTTAAAATTTCTTAAGACTAAGTTGGAATAATCAGATTTCTAAATTGCTTTGATTTGATGTACTTAATTTAAATGAATGTGACACAAACTCTGCTGGAGTTAAACTTTTTCCTGACTAACTTTTCAACACTTTATTTTAATGGTCTCCCATGTCTTGCAACTTTCATTTCTCAGTAAATTATGCAAGTGTTGTTACTTTTTAATTCTTTTACAAGTTTTCTTGCTGATTTTACACCTTTTCTCGCTCTGCTAAATTTTCACTGATATTTAATTTCGTCCTTAGTGCAAAATATATCTCTTATTTGATCTTGAAAAGAAATTTCCCCTTTCTACTTTAAATTTCATGCCCACTTCTTCATGTGGTTTCGGGAGAAAAAGATAAAAGGATATTGACGATCCTATTCCTCACCTTTTCTTTTGCTGGTGCATAAATATCTTTTTATTAAAGATAATCCGTTTGAAGCCTTTTTAGATATAAAATGCGAGCACATCTTTGTACTGGAATATAAGATTAAAATTTTTTTGTATGAGGTACACTAAAAATGGAAAGAAGAAAACTATAAAAGAAAACATATCTTCTCTTATGTGAACGGTGAAGAAAGAACGGGAAGAAAAGAAAATTGTATAAGAGAAAATGATGGATGAGACTCACCCACTTTCTTCCCTTAAATTTTCTTTCCACTTTATATTTTGGAAGAAAACTTTCATCCCCAACTTCCTTTTACATATAGACTGGATAATTTGATTTTTTTTAAGTTAATATATTTTTCTTAAAAAATTATCCATCTTGATTTGTAAATAGAAAAAAAATGTTTTTCTGGCCAAATAATTGATTTAAAACTTTCTAAATGGTGTTAATTTTAATATAATTTTTATCTTTAATGAGATAATAACATGAAACATAATATTATTAATATATCCTGCTGCGAGTAAGGGTATTATTATCATCAATATGACATTTGCTATGACATGTGCTTATTTTCTCTTGTATGTTTTTATCCTAAAATCAAACTACAAGTTATTAGTGACCACATTATTATTTCTCGAATTTTTTCTTCCAATTTTCTATTCCTACATTTTCTTCTTGTTTTTTACTTCCAATTTTTCTCCCCATCCAAACACATCCACATGAACATGAATTCTAGCTGATAGAGCAGAGCAAAAAGAAGATCCACAAGTTAAGACAACTACAGTCAAAGGCTGCATCAATATTCAGAGAGAAGAGACAACTTATAAGGAAACACAAAATTAAACCAATCACAAGCTATCCATAAGTCTTCCGGTTCCATCCGTACACTGTTCAAGGTCATCGAGAGTCACACACTCAAAATAAACAACTATAAAAATGCTAAATTCACCATAAAATCACTTAAATATTGGGTGTTAAAGTGATGTCAATTGGAAGAGTTTAACCTTTTCTTGGAGATACTCCCTGCACAATAGAGAGTGAGACAATTTGTCAGCTCTGTTTTTTTCTTTCACAAGAGGATTGAATCCCAAGGTACATAAGGAGCATATTCCTAAGCTGACGAATGGAAGTTTATCTAAATCAGTCTTTAGCAGTTGCCCCGTTATAATCATCATTGATAAAATAAATAAATAGATATTCATATATGATATACGGGATAGAAGTGGGCACAACGTGTGATTTCTTTGCTTTTCACAACAAATATTATAAAAAGTGGAATACACAAGTCAGAAAACCTTCGACCTATCACTCTTCTCTTAACTTTATTTTAGAACACTTACCTTTTATTTAAGTTAGCTTAAAGCATTATCCTTCATACAAAAAATAAAACAATATACTTAAAAAAAATAAGTAAAAGAGAATCCTATGTCATGACTTTCCCAATTAAATAAAATATTACTAATATACCGTATACGCTTTAATGTCATTCAGAGGTGATCAGCTTGTCAGCTTCCTCAGCATATATAAGATAGGTTACAGTCTTCTTCAACACAATATATTTATGACCAAGCTTAATTTCAACTTCCACCTCTTTTCCAAGCTCCAAATTAGATATCATGATCTGCCATTCTTCATCGGCAAAGTTGTTGCAACTTCTCTCTTGTATAAATTCATAGTACCCTTTGTGAAATTATTTATCATAATACCAATGGAATGTACAGGTGCCATGCTATCTTGAAGAGGAATAGATAATGTAGAGTACCACTCCTTTTAAGTGGCGATCAACAACCTGAGGAATCTCGGTTCTTGGGGACGTGCTTTGAATCCGAGTCAGATTCAAGTAAAGAAAAAAGAAGCTGAGTCAGATAAGCACTTACTTTGTTTTCTTTAATTAATCCCCAAGAGCACGTCCCATTATATAGACACACACATATATTTCTTGTAGAAGTAGATTTTCTTAACAAAAAAAAGTTGTTAAATTTGTCTATCATGCAAAAATAAAGTTCAAGGAAGTATAAAATTAAAAGTGTGGGACTAATAAACAGAAAAATATAAGTTTGAATTAAAGAAGCGCATTTGCTGAAAAAGGCAAAAATCCTTTTCATTTTAAACCTTAAAAGGATTATATTATTGACGAAATTTAAAAAATAAAAATAAAAGTGTGGGATTATCTATATAAATTTAAAAGTTTAAAGAGGTTATTATTAAATTTTGAAAGTTAAGGAAGTTCTTTTTATTATCCTGGTAGGTACAAGCGTGTTCAGTCAAAAGAAAAAGCAAAAAGGGGTTTGCTTTATTAAAAGGATGCCATTATGGCATTTCTGGAGGAGCAAGTTCCGCCAATATTCTTGCCGTTTGTTTTGAGTGTTTGAGTGCTTGATGGGCACACAAAACTCATGAGATGGCGATGATTCAGATTTTATTATTTTAACTGACAGTTTTAAAATAAAAAATATTTTCTGAAAAGATATAATTAAAAGATTATTTTTATTTTATATTTTACACTTATTAAAATAATTTTTTTAAAAAAAATATAGAGATAAAAAATTGAATATGGACCATCAAAATCTAGACAATCCCAAGCTGGCTCCCTTTCTTGGAGTGATTCCTCGTGGAAAATATTTGTATCACTAGGTGTCATTGATTGGCCTCGCCCTTCTGGATCAAAACGTTATTTCCCTCTGTTCTCCACCATCATCATCTTTTTTTTTTTTTTCGCCAGCACCCGTATCTCTTGTTCCAAACTTGCCAGACTAATAAGAAGAAGAAAAATTGCTTTCCCGGCCACTTTCACAGTGAACTAGAGGTATGTTATGAAATAATATAGTTCTAGCTATCTCTAATATCTCCTTTCTCAAAGACTACCTTGCTAGTTTTCCCTAACAATACGAGAATATGGTTTATAGAGGGAGTTTTCCCTTTAATTATGGTCTAAAACCTTCTTATTAAAAGTAAAACAATAGGAGGACTAACACCTATATGCCATTACTTTCCCTTTCTGAGTATTAGAACACAGAGAGTTTGTACTTTCTAATAATTGCATTTTTTGATATTTGAACGTGTCTTTACCTCTTTATACAAGTAAGGTCACTTATCACTTCCACTAAAAACTTGTTGTGGTGAGACTCTTTTACATTTGCCAATTGGTACATGGAAAATTTATTTAAAAAGAGGGAGAAGGAGGGAGAAAAAGTATTTTTACCTTCTTTGGTAGATGGCAAATGGCTTTATTGGAAATAAAGCATTACAAGTTTAAAGGACAGAATTTTCCCTTTTGATTTTTCATTTTGTTAAAGGGAACCCTTTGCTTTAGTTGATCCCATAAGGAACCCAATTTTAAATCAGAGGAAACCTTATTGTCAATTATTGATGGACTCAGATTCCTTGCAATGACAAGAGGTGAAAGTGAGGAAGAATACAGATGCGGGGCTCACATTTTCGTCTAGGTTCATTCATCGTCTCTCTTTCTCTATTCATATAATATCTCAAATTTTAGGTCTAGAGACTTGAGGATATACCTATATCAAGTAGACTACTAAGCCCAATTTGGGAAGAGTCCCAAGAATGATGAGAGATAGAAAGACTCTCGGAAACTATGTGATTTTACATACTGGGCAGAGGGCCCAATATGTGTAGGTAGGAGGATTAAAATGTCGGTGTAGATGTGCATATGGAACATATACGGTGCCTTTGGGTTGGTAGAAAGATGACACTCAACTATGTCATGAGGTATGAGACTGATTGGTCGAGCAACATATGCTGGTGTAAGTGTGCACGTGACATTTTTAGGGTAGACAGGTGTACCCTGCGTTTTTGAGAAAAGACACTGGAATGTGGTGCCATATAAAGCCCACACGCACTCTAACCAGGATGTTATTTGGTGGGCCTCGATATCCATGTCGCATTCCCAAGCAAAAATCCAGTAGAGTCCCGAGTAGACACCGATAAAATAGCTTTATTAAAGTAGCTTTAATAAAGTAAGTCATGATAGCTAATCATGACACAATTTTTTGGTTGGCACCACAAGAAATTGACAAGTGTCCTCTCATCATGACAAAGTATAAGATCACTTTTGTGTTGGCATGTTAAGAAGATGACAAGTGTCCCTCATGATGACACTTGCTTTTTGCCTTTTGAGGTGGCACTCCGAAAAGGTGACATCTAGCCTTGAGTCTGGGGAATCCACTAGTCTCTGACCCGGACACGTACTTGACTTTCCCATATAGGAGAGAGAAAGGGTAGAGAAGATGCTTTATTGACATTTCGCATCTTGTGCTCCTATCCTTTGACACTTGGCACATAAAGAGACTATCAAATGCAAGATTAAATCCCAACACTCCATTATTCTTTAAGATTTCAACCAAGGGCAGACAAATTAGAGAAAAAAATGTGGAGAAAATAGAAAAGAGAGAGAATGTGTGTGAATAGTGAAAGTTCATGAGCTCCGAAGCCGATTCTGACCCCAAATTGCTGTTTCTGACATATGAAGCATTCAGTAAACTTCTTCTACTCACTGAGAGCTTCATTTTTGTGGTCTCACACTAGTACAGAAAAAATTTTTAACGTCCTTATTTTGAGCCTTTTAATGTCCCTTTATAGAGGACGCCTATGCGAGTGACATAATAAATAATGGAAATAACGTCTCTAAAGAAAGAGATGCCTAAAGTCAGGACTTTAGATGTCCCTATTGCCATTAGTCCAAAGGCACTGCAATAAAATTTTTGTGGGATCCTCCAATGTTAACCCATACACATAGACACAACATCATATTGTAATTTTTTGTTCTTTTCTCCAAGGCTCAATAATATTATTACCTCTTCAGAGCCTTTGAATATATTCAAAAGTTTAAAAAGTTTAAGTGCCAATGTAATAAATTTATACAAGTAAAATAATTCACCCAAGTTTCTTATTAAAGCAAAAATCTAACGATTATTGAACCTCATTGCGAAAACCATATATATAATGTTTTAGTCATATTGGATCCTAAATAGAAGAATTTTTTTTATTGAAAAGAAAATTGATATTCATATAAAGATTACCATTTACATGGTAAGAAAGAAACAAGATAAGGGTGCAAATTCAAAACTTAAACATAAAAGAATGCTTTACTATATCAACATCAATATATATAATAGAAGAATAACAATATAAAATAATCAAAAACTTGAAAGGAAGAACTCAAGCTAACCTATGGCCAACGATGTAGAGGGAGACAACCCGCGGTGGTGAGAGGGAGGACGATGGTGGTGGAGTGAAAGAGAAACAATGGTGAAAGAAAGCTCTTCTCCTTCCTCTGTAAGCGTGAGGCAAGGCTCTATTCCTCTTGAAAGTATAGGAGTAGCGTCGACCGGAGAGAGAGAGAGAGAGAAAACAAAGAAGAGAATGGGAGTGATGAAAGATGGAGAAAGAGTAATGTGATGAAGAGAGTGATGAGAGATGGAGAAAGAAGAGAGCTTAAAGGGGTGAGAAAATGAGACAGAGGAGAGCAGGGGAATGACAGCCCTTTAGGCGTCCCTATTTAGAAAAAAGACGCCTAAAAGGACATTATGCATCCCTATTTTTAAATAGGGATGCCTATTATCCCTATTTATTATCCCCCATATCAGTCTTTAACTGACGTGTACGTATTGGGGATACTTTTAGGCATCCCTATTCAGAATAGGGACACCTAAAGTGTGTTGCATTGGGACCTATGTAGTATTAGTGAGTAATTAACGTGGTTTCTAGTTCTTGAGCTTCAAACTAATGAAAATACCAAAGTAACTAGATGACCCTATGTTATTGCACATAAGTCACTCCTCAAGGATATAAGTCAGTCTTTCATGCAGAAGAAGTTCTTAATTGGCATATAGAAAATGTTGTAAGCCAAAACAAATTCCTTCACAGGATTGACTCTAAGCTAGATAGTCTTACTAGCAAAATTGAGGACTTATCCACCTAGGTTGATATTATTTCAAAAGAAATTAAGAAGTTGCATCTTTAACTTTCCCCCCCAGGCACAACATCTTGATGCTGATCTCAAAGAATAAATTAATTAGAGATACTAAGGACCTGAGTTTCACATATAAAAGAGTAGGAGCTCTCAAAAATTAAAGAAAAGAATGAGTGATTAATTATTAGTGTGTCAGTAAGTTTAGATATATACATATAGGTATATTTTTATCTTATTAATTACACACACTATGCCTTAATTTTTCCCTTTATCTAATTTAAGATTCCTTAAATTTCGTAGGTTCCATAATTTGGCTTACTATCTAATTCTCATAAATTAATCCTAACTTATTCTTAAGGATTCTCTTCTTTAATTAACTTCATGAAGGCTTAAAATAATTTCTCAGAAATTCCCAAGCCAAATTATGACCATTAACTATTGTTCTTCGAATTTTTTGAGAAAATAGGCCTTAAATTCCTAAGATTAATTTCTAACACTATTTATTTTAGAAAATTTATCCTTTTATTAAATTTTGGGATATTACATAAATTATATAAAAGAAAGAAACAACAGAAGACTTGATGAAATACATCTAACCATAACAATTCTGCGTGTAGTATCTGTAATGTCCTGAATTTTGGAACAAAATGCTTGAGATTAAGTGGACTGCTAGACCCTAGTTTAGCAAATGTCCATATGTGGCATGTTTAAATTCTCCAAAATTTCTTTATATCCTTGGGGGTATTAAAGAGCTCGGGGAATAATAAAATAAAGCGATTAGAAGTCACACACAATATAGTAAAGTGAAACACAAAGTAATTTTACTACCGGTGAAATTCTCGGTATGACAGTGATGATTGTGTGACATGTTTCGATGAGTAAGTGATGGTGAAAAATTATGAAACTTTCTAGAATGAAAGTAGACTTATCAAAATTTAATTTGATAGTTCATATGAGTCATTTGGAGTTGTACACAAAGAGAAATGAATTTTTGAATTTATCCCAGCAAAATTGACTATTTTCTGGGGCAACATCCAAACATTGAAATTATGGGAAGAGTGAGCTTCCAATTGGCTAAATTTTATATTTTTACTTAAAACTAGACTCAATAAGGGTCACATAGCCTTTAGAACTACCCCAATTGGATATCTACACAATTAGATATGAATTTTCAAAGTTTAATGAAAATTCTGCCATATTGGATATTATATGCGAAAATTCAATTTTTGGGTGAATCAGAAGATGACACGTGGCAAAGCTAATTAACACCCCATTTAATCATTAAATCATCATCTTCCTCAGCATTTTCACGGAGAAAAATCTGAAAGAAGAGAGAGAAAGAGTACAGAATAAAAATGGAGGGAGAGGAGAGAGAAAATTCCAACCTCCGGAACACTACCGAATCGGCGTCCTCTCTTAAAGTACCCTTCAGGAAACTTCTTCTACTCATCGCTAGCTACATTTCTACGATTTCAGATTTTCATTTGGAGGTGGTTGGCACCGTATCACCGGTCGGAGTGTTGCCGGAATTCTGAACCGTTTGTGGAAACGGGTAGAGGTAAGCGTAAGCTTCCTTTTTAACCGATTGATTTGTTGTTTGGATGAGTAAATTGGAAGTGGGGTACTGTTCATGGTTGGTTTTAAAGGATGTTTTAATGGCTAAATGATGTCCAATGAGTGTTTAAATAGCTAATCACTTGATTAGGAGTAGCAAGGAAGTGATTAGGCAAGAGAAAATGAGAAAACAATAAACTTTTTCTGAGAATCCTAAATTCTGCCCTGTACTGTTTCATGGGGAAGGAGTGGAGATTTTATTATTTGGATGCTTCCATTGGCTTTAGGAGGCAAAATTGTGTAGGTATACAAGTGTTCATGATTTTTGGATGCTTGTGTATGAATTTGGGAATTTATGAAATAGGGTCATGTTGTTGATTCTGCCCTGTTTGAACAGTGACGTTGTTTGAGCTGTTTCATATGGAAATCTTGTCCAAAAATTCTGAAATTTTTCAGACTTAATTTAGACATGTATAGATTTAATTTGGTGGGTATTTTGGAATTTTTGGACAAGTATGCTAGGAGATGTGAATTTTTGAAGTTGTGTCCTATTTCTGGAATGAAATCTGGAACAGTGCCTTTTTGCCGAATTTCTGGGAAAATTATGACAATAATAGTCATACCAAAGTATTTTTATATAAAACTAAACTTAAAGGGCTTCAAATAGAGCTTTTAACCACCTCAATTGAAGTTCTACAGAATTACTTATGATTTTTCAAAATTTAGTAAAAAATGCTGGTAGTTTGATTACCATGCGAATTTGAGTAAGAAATTGGTCAAATGTAATTGATTAGAACTCCAAGGGTAAAAGTGAGCCTTTGAGGCTAATGTAGCCATTAGACATTCACCCTTCATGGCTCTAATGATGTCATTCTTATCTAGGGTCATGAAATGTTAAAGAATAAGCAATGGTTGGCGGATCAAGGGACAAGAAGAGAATGACATAAAGTCCGAGAGGTAGTGAACTTACCTTTTCTGCATGTATGTGATATGTATGTCTTGCATTGATTATGTGACTGCTTTTCCTATTTGTGTGGAACATGTATGATTGGTTGAAACTCTGTTATATTTGTGCAATGGCCATATGTATGTCATAACATCGAGCATGCAACATGTCATTATGTTGGCATGAAATAGTGTAGGCAAGCATGTTATGCATTCATATATATCTGATATGTATAGTAGTAATGTTTGCTATTGAGATTCTCTCGAATCTCACTCCTCCCAACCAACCATTTAGACAGGTGAAGAGTGCAGGAAGATATGCATCGGAGGAGATATGAAGGTGAAGTGAAGATCGTAGTGTAAGGCACTACTATTTGTATTTGATGTAAGAGTGTGGTTGTTATGTGTAATTAAACATTTGATGTATATGTGGCTATTGAAAATAAGGTATTACAGTATCTTACAACCTAAAAATTGTAGAGAATAAGAAAGAGTTAGAATTAAACTAGAATAGAATAGGTCAGGGTTTCTTCTAATGGGAAAATAAGGCATAGTGATGGTCTGAGAATAGCCGTCACCTGTCAAATAATCCTTAAAGAACAAGTAAATGGGTTTTCTGTGTTACTGCTCTAAGACCTGGCCTATGCTATTTATAACCTCCCATCAAAATTTGTAATAGCTTACCAGCCAGGCAGATATTCTTAAACCAAATCTTTATCCAAATCACATACAGGCTACAATTAGGAGATATTTTATCTAAAATATATTAAAATAATAATATTTAAAATAATTGGATAATATCTAGAATATTTAACTTGATCAAAATAATAAAATAGAATATCCTTCATATGATCAATAAATAAATATATCTAGATATAATTTTAAATAAATAAAAGGATATAATATTATCATTTTAATAAGATATTTATCACCGTTTACTCCTCTACGGCAAACTCTCTGTTTCTATGCGTCTTCCTTCTGTCCTTCTTTCAATTCTCCCGGAACAAAGCCTCCTTTCTGATCTCTTCTCCATCCTCACATATCTTCTTAATATTAAGAACTATGTTCTCAAAATTATGCAATAACAGTCCCTCTTTTTTCGCCTCTTCTCATATATCCCTAATTCATTTCTTCTTTTCACTTTTGGTGCTCTGGTGACTCCGTCTGCAATGAGAGATTTCTTGGAGGCTGAAGGAAATGGATTTTCTATGTACTGCAAGAGGGGAAGGATGGAGTTCATGGAGGACCATTAATCTTCAAGGAAAATCAAAGCAGGTAATCCGAAATTAAAAAAATCCTTACTTTTTCCCAATTGAATTTTTCTCCAGATTGGCTAGATTGTTTAGAAAACCTAATGATTAAGAACTTTACCTTAATGTTTCTGGATGACTTGGTTAGCCATAGTTGCTTTTGGAAAGGTTGATTGTTAAAAGAATGAAACCACGGCCTCTAGTTTTTGATAGAATGTTGAACCAAGGAAAATTTTGGAAGTGGTCACGACGGCTGTAGTTTGAAATATATGAGGATGGAGAAGAGATTAGAAAAGAAGCGATCCAGGACTGGGCTTTGTTGTAAGAGAGCAAAAAAAGGAAGGAAGCCACATAGAGACAGAGAGAGTTTGCCGCAGGGAGTAAACGGAGGTTAACCTCAGTTAATTTGGGGGTGATTATTACATTATTTTTAATACATTAAGGTCAAAATTACACCACCAAAACTTTAGAGTATCAATTGTACCTCTAAAAATAGTTCAAAGTATTAAGTGCACCTTTACCCTACTATAAACTATATCTTATATGGGTTAAACAGTATTTTTACCCCGGAAGTTATTACCTATGAGTAATTTTGCCATGAAAGTGAAAATAATTTTACCTTAATCATTATCTTAATTAATTTTTGTCACGCCAACAATTGTAGGGGTGACCAATACGAAATATGAGAGATCTCCCATTCTTTAAGCCTTAAAACATATTAATTAATTCATAACATAATAATTACTATAATCTTGATCATACACATATATTAGTTCTAAATTCACATTTACATATTCCATATAATCAAAATATCAAGTCTCTTGCAGAAATTTTGGGTTAGTCCCTTCTATAACTCGGACCTGCCCACAATTCTACAATGACCTAAAATTTTATAATAGCATCTGAAGCTTCACTCTACCACAACACACACACACGTACACACACACACAAATGTATATAAACACACACACACATTCCAAAGTACAAGGAAAGGTAGGGATCCTACCTATAGACTACGTAGAGAACTTAAAACAAGATTTAAAGATACAAGCACACAAGAATTTAAGATTTTTCATTAAATCAGAGATCATGCTTCAACCTCAAGCCAGCAGTAGAATCTCTCAGGGATCAACGAGAGGAGCAGATGCAAGATCAGCTACACTGTCTGAGGCCAATAATTTTCTGGTGAATAACGTCCCATACATAGAATTTAATAAAATACTAAAAAAACATTAAAAATACTTAACCTTGAATAAAAGCAATAAATTTCAATTTCTATAGCGTACGGTTATAAATAAAAATAAAACTCTAAAGGATCATTGATTGGATAAATCCAAGAATGTAATAAAATAGTTTGTCTAGCAGAATCAGTGTAAAACAATAATTTTCAAATCTCATCTTCTAGTAGGACTTCAACAGAACAAAATAACACGTGTGGACATACAAGTCATGAGGGTAACTAATCAAGCACAACATGAAGCCAAGAGAACAAGTGTAGACACGCAATCCATGAGAGTAAAACCAAGAGTGGCTCGAAGCCACAAAACAAGTGCAAGTACAAAACCTATGAATAACAAGCGAGAGAACAAATCCCATGAATATCAAGTGTGAGTACTATGCTCACGAATGTCAAATGAGCTAGTTAACCATGGCGAGCCAAGGACAAACAGTATTACTGTCAGCAACCAACATTATGTATTCAATTCTCTTAAAAATGTTTTTAAGCATGTGTGTGATCAATTTGCTATTTAAAAATGAGAAATAACTTCTCATAATGAAACTAGTAAGGAATAATCTATAACAAAGGATTCTAGCACGAAAGTTTACAAACAATATGTCAAAACTCTCTTTCAAATTCAATCTGTTGACAAAATCCTTTTCAAACATTAAGAACTCGATTACGAACATTTCAAATTGCAAGACCATTCCAAAATGAAAACTCATAAAAGATATCTCCAAAGTTTTCTTACCATTTCAGTGCATAATCTTGAATTCTACATGAAGCAATTGGAGAAGGATAAATAACAATGAACAAAATCATCAACAACAACAAAGCCTTTATCCCACTAGGTGGGGTCGGCTACATGGATCGCACGATGCCATTGTGCTCTGTCAAAAACCATAGATTTCGATATATTATTAATTAGAAGGTCTCTCTCTATGACCTCATTGAGTGTTCCTTTCGGCCTTCCTCGACCTCGTCTAATAGGACTCCATTCTACTTGATCCACCCTTCTCACCGGAGCATTCAAAGGCCTACGCTGAACATGCCAAAACCACCTCAAACTATTTTCTACCATTTTTTCTTCAATAGGGGCCACTCCCACTGTTCACATATGAGTATTATGAATCTTGTCTTTTCTTGTATGGCCACTCATCCATCTCAACATCTTCATCTCAGCAACTCCCATTTTATGCTCATGTTGTCCCTTTAAAGCCCAACATTCACTACCATATAGCATTGCTGGTCATATAGCAGTGCGATAGAACTTTCCTTTTACCTTATTAAGTACTTTACGATCACAGATAACTCCAGTAGCTTTTCTCCATTTATACCATCCGGCCTGAATTCTGTGATCGACATCACTATCAATTTCACCATCTTGTTGTATAATTGATCCCAAATATCTAAATTTTGTCACTTGTGGGATGACTTGCCCTCTCAATTTAACTTCCACTTCCCTTTGGCTTTGTCCTTTATCAAACTTGCAATGCATATAGTAATTAAAATAAAAATATGGCAAGTAATAAAAATATCATTTATAAAAATTATAATGGGACGATATCTATTCACTTGATGTATTCCCAAGTATAAAAACTTAATCCCACCTACCACTTTCACAATCATATGCACTTCTGAGTTCCCTAAATCCAAAGCAACAACATTGTCATTCCCTTTTTCATAACTCGATCTATATAATTAATAAAATTCATTAACTAAAAGTCCCTCAACAACTTGATGTCATCCAGCTCAAAACAATCATTGTTAACATTTAAATCTAACCACAATCTCTAAGAATCGAAATCTATGACCTCAATGATTTAGAAAAATAGGAATAAAGACCTCAATCCGAACCTTCTACTTGTTAAATACTTGAAAAATGCTGTAGAATTCAGAAAATTAATCCTCATATAAACCATTAAATTAATCATATTCATATTTCCCAAGCCTCAATATAAATTTAAATAGCTCTCATACTATAGATTATGTAACATCCCAAAATTTATTCAAAGGCTAAGGATTGATTTATGGGAATTAGATAGTAAGCCAAATTATGGAATCTATAAAATTTAAGGAATCTTAAATTAGACAAAGAGAAAAATTAATGCATAGTGTGTGTAATTAATAGGATAAAAATATACCTATATATTATATTAAAACAGAACACACACACCCTTTTCCCACACTTCACACGCCATGCACACATACATTCATTCAATTAAATAACACACACACACACACTACCCACATGGCACACATACACATTTTTAATTAATAAAACAACACTCTCTCACTCTCTTAATCATCCAAAACACACAACACACACTTCATAAATTTCTCAATTCTCATCAGCCGACATCCAAAAAGAAAGAAAAGAGAGAGTGAGTGAAAAAGAGAGAGAGCAAGAGACACATAATAGAGAAAGAGAGATACGTAAGAGTGATCGGTGTTACCAGAGGAAGGAAGAAGTGATTACAAATTCTACATACAACTCCATATCCTAATATAGGTGAGTTTCCTTCCCATATTCTTAACTCTTTCTAGTTGATTTGAGACTATTTTTGGGTAATTTGGGAAGCATAAGAACCTAGTATAATGAATTGTTGTCTTGTCAGGTTTTGTTTTGGGAAAAATAGTGCATAAGGAAGGAATGAGAATTTGATAAATTTGAGGTTTCCAATGAATTCTATACGAAAAATTATATGGGAATACATGAGATTATGATTTTTGGATGATTATATATAAGTCTAGAATTTTTAGAAAATAAGAGGAGTTGTTGTTCGGTTAGTTTCTCTGAAATCATATTGGTTGTAAAATAAATTTCAGTAACTAAAACTGGTCCTAAAATTATGACAGTTTTCAGAAGGAAAGTATACATCTTAAGCTTTAATTTGATATATAATATGTATCATTTGGGTTTATAAATAGTGAGATATGAATTTTTAAAGTTAGATGATGAATCTGGAACGTTTTCTGGTACAGATGGGTTTGACGAAATTATGGAAATTTTTTGGCTATAATATCTAAATGTAATATTGTTTCCAAAAACTATACTTAACTAGGATCATATAGGATTTTGAACCATCCCATGTGGAGTTCTAGATATTTAGTTATTAATTTTAGAAGTTAAGCTATTGCAATTGGAAAGATTTTCTGGCAGTGCGAGAAAACTTTAAACTGGGAATAATTCATGGATAGGTGGTAGTTAAACATATTTTTCTATTAAAAATATTTCATAAGTGACACATAGAATTTGGAACTACCTTAATTGGATATTTCTAGGCCAAGATATGAATTTTCAAATATTATTGAAAATTCTGACAGAATTGAGTAATAGTGAAAAAAAAGTAAGGGTATTTTTGAAATAATTGGGACTCTAAGGGTCAAGTTAAATACTTAGAGTTGGTATGAGTCCATTAAATACCTATTGGATTTAAGGTATTAGCTATAATGATAACCTACCAAAGTGTCTTAAATTATTTTGGAATAAGTAATAATTCGCCCGTCCGTAAATTATAAATTATAGGATTTGACATTTGCCCGGGACACCTAAAAGACTGAGAACAGGACCCAAATTTGAAAAGACTGTCAGGTAGTACCTTATCTCTTATATCATATGTGATGTCATGTATGTGTACCATATCATCTGTATATGTGTGGGATAGATAGTCCATAGGCAATAAGACCCGTAAGTACAAGTTGCACCAGGAGTTACCCGGGGGTGTTTTGAGCCAGGCAAACTTAAGACAAAAAGCCTGTGATTGTACCTTGTATGGGGCAAAGGCCCTGGACAGCCAGATTATGAATCTCAAGCGCTGTGAGTCTGTGATAAGGGACCGGTTAGGCCCTTTTATGTGCTGCATATCTGTAAGCTGTGCTGTTTGATTATTTGTTTTACATGCTTCGTATTTGCATATTATATGAGTGATCTGTGTACTACTAAGATTCTTTTGAATCTCACCCCTTTTTCAACAAATGATATACAGCAAAGGCATCCAACTTTAAGAGCAAGAAGGTAATATAGACGGACGAAAAAGAGGCAAATAAATTATGAACTGTTTGGTTATCATTTTATTTTGGATGACTGTAAAATATTTATAAGTAGTAGTAGTAGTGATAGTAGTACTAGTACTCGTGACGCAGACTGTATAAATTGTAATTCGTACGCTAGACTTTCGATAACGTATTGGTATCCAGAAACTAATAAGTTAACCATCACGACGCGAGCTATGGATAGAAAATGCTTTGTATTTTAAATAAATGATTTTGAAACTGATAAAGATAATGAATTTAGAAATTAAAATTTAGACCATACATATTTATTTTAAAATTTTTTTTGAAAATCCTATACAAATATAAGATTAAACTCTGTCTTAAATTGGGAATTTAATTTGTTTTGGTCTCAGGTTTAAAACCATTATATATTTAAACTAATCTAAAAGCTTTAGAAATTAAGGTGTTACAGATTACCCACCACCCATACATTCCATAAGCTTCTTTTTAATAAAGACACACTTACTTCCTTCATATTATATCATAATGTCGGTCACTATAACATTCAACACTTAAAGCTCATATTTCCTTCGCCATTTAACATAATAATTGCAACAACCCATTACACCACCACAATCCTCAATTGCAACAATTTATAATATAGAAAAAAAAAACTTGAGCTTTAATCAAATTTCTCTAAATATAATCACATGCTCAATTGATAATTGAATATTATCATGACTAGCTATTAAATTCAACACTTCAATAATTAAAGAATATCTTCTCCTATTTCTTTCTCAACACACCTCAAAATTTCAGTTTAACAACAAGAGCTTAAATATAAGAATTTCCCAATAATATTCTTTCCCAAAATCACTCTACAAGTTATCATCCTTCCCCAAATCCACTTCTTCGCCAAGTGTCATTGTGGAAAAATCATAAACTCTTGTGTTATGATTTCATCCAACGCTAACATCAACAAACTTTATTCTCAATTCCATATAGTCTCATTCTCTAGCTTTAAATTGACCATTTAATATGCATTCCACAGATCAATTTATAAACACTAAACAATCTTACTTTAACCAACTTCCTCTTCTACACAATTTAACAAACATCTCATGTGCATCTTCCAATTAATTCATAAACAATCATTATAATAACATTATTAATCCAACACTATCAACACCAAAACAATTCATCAGCCTTCTCCAATTCCAAGGAAACATATACGAAAGATTAAAGTTAATACTACCCACACAACAACAACGACAACAAAAAAGGGAACTGAAATGGCCGCACAAGTTTAGGAAATTAGAGGAATTTGTGCTCACCCAAAGTTTTACTTCCAGAAACAAAGGAGAAGGAAGAAAATAAGATTCTTGGCAGCACACCCCCACACCAAACAGACATAGCAGAGACACAGACAGAATCGGAGAAGGGGAAAACAATTCCAGCGACAACAATGATAGATAAAGGCGCACACCAATAGAAGACAGCTTGACCAACGTTGATGATGACGCAACTGATGAACGGAGGCAACGGCGGCGCACAACAATATGAATAGGAAAATCCTCCGCTGACTGAAAAACCAACTACAGTTCACACAGGTACATAAAAGAAAATAATGTACAAATGTTTCCATAACTGAGTCCGCAATTGAGTGCATTTGCGTTTATACACCAGTTCTCTATTGTAGGAAGAGTATTGTAACAAGCACGCCAGAGGAAATGCTTCACTTTAGGTTGTGCCTTCAGCTTCCATTGTTGAAGTTGCTTGGTCCATTAACCAACTAGGAAACAAGTTTCTGTTGAGGCACTATGTACTCATGGTAGTGATTTTCTTTAAAGATAATTCACCTATAGAACATGATCATCTTCAAACATTTTCATACAAAAAGCTTGATTTTAGGTAGCAAATTTGGTCACCAGAATATAGTCATTGTAATATCAGGTCAGCAACATGGGATTAAGCAAAATCAGTCTGTAGTTGCACCATTATAATTATCATTGATAAACTGTATAAATAGATATTCATAATAGAGAGGATGGAAGTTATAGAGGAAATATTGTATATGATATAAGGGATGGAAGTTGAGACAATGTGTGTTTCTTTGCTTTCCACAACAAATAACATAAAAAAGGAGAACACAAGTCAGAAAGCCTTCAACCTATCACTCTTCACAAGCCTTTTTTCTATTATAGAACATACTTTTTATTTACGAGGTGAAGCATTATCTTTCATATAAAGAAATGAATATATACTTTAAAATAAATAAAAGAGAATAATATAATGACAATGCCAACTAACTAAAAGATAACAAATGTACCTTATCTTTATGCTTTAACATCATTCAAAGGTGATCAGCTTGTCAGTTTCTTCAACATATAAAAGATAGACTGTAGTCTTCTTCATCACAATATATTTATGTGCAAACTTGATTTCAACTTCCACCTCATTTCCAGGCTCCAAATTAGATACTATGTTCTGCCATTCTTCATTGGCAGGAGTAATCGTTGCAACTTCTCGCTTGTAGAAATCCATGGTAGCCTTTGTGAAGTTCCTTATCATAAGACCAATAGAATTTGCAGATGTCATGTTATCTTGAGGAGATGAATAAATAATGTTGAGGACCATTCCTTTTAAGCAATGACCAAAAACTTGAGGAACTATAAATGACACTGAAGATCCCTCATGTTTGAAAACTAGCCAATCAGGATAATTTTCCTTAGGAAGATAATAGTGAAGCCCTCCCTTACATCCCTGTTCCTAGAACACAAGGAAATAGTCACCCCATTCAACTAATAAAATATGGAAATTAATAGTCAATGGAGTTGACAATGTAAACAAATGAAAAACTTGAACGTTTAATATTTGGAAAGCATGTTTGTCATTGGGACATCTAGTATTCATTATGCCATGTACGTTTACATACACAAAAACAACATATTGCTAAAAGAATGGTCTAGCATTATGACATAGGTATAATATTAATAAAAGCACATTTGATATTAGTGTACCTTCAACTCTCAAACATTTACTTATAGCAATTGAAAATTGAAATATGTATGGCAGAACGGTGTCCTGCCCATTTTGAAAAGATTATGCATATGTGGTAGCAGAGAATTAAAATGAAGAGAAACACCTTTGAAATACTCTTTAGAAGGGTATCCATAATTTTGTTGAACCGCCCTACTGGAATAGTCAAAGAACTCATCAATGTTTCCAACCTTTCCATGTGAACTTGATCATGAAATTCAAGTAATGCAGGAGTATTTTGACATGAAGCTTGAGAGGTACTTGGTCTTGCTTCTGATATTTCATATCTTCTTGAAAATAAAGGATGTGATGGACCCCCAATTAGAGATGGCATGGACCAAAATGCTCGCAACAATGACTTTGAATGATATGCTGGTGACATCCAAGACAAAGAAAGAGATGGAAATACATCACGTGTTAAACCTTCATAGCCACACAGAGACACATATTTAATACTTTTC
This sequence comes from Albizia julibrissin, assembly GCA_037074505.1. NCBI lineage: Eukaryota > Viridiplantae > Streptophyta > Magnoliopsida > Fabales > Fabaceae > Albizia > Albizia julibrissin. The sequence continues at coordinate 13,817,528 of CM073481.1, read as the reverse complement.
AGTCTCAACAATGAGAAAGGAACTTGAGCTATAGCAGTTTGATTTGCCACCAAAGTTGTTAAAGATTCCATTTGCTCAATGTCTTCTTCTAGCTTTTCAATCTTTGAACAACCAGACAAATTGAGGGTCTTCAAAGATTTCAAGTGATACACACTTCTTGGGAGGTGGCCGAGGTTTTTGCAGTCCTTTAAATTTAACTGAACAATATACTTAAGATCACCAATGGATGGGTGAATAAGAGACAAACGTGGACAATCTTTCAATATTAACTTTTCAAGATACAACATCTTTGAAAAGTCAGGTGTTTCAATCAAGTAATGAGAATGACTAAGATTGAGACTTTTCAACCCCTCCAGCAACTGTGCAAAGAGAATAATTTAAAATAAAATAAATAATGAATAAAAATGAATAAATAGATGGAAACAAATATACATATTGTCGCTAGTATTTGATTCCAAGAACCAACTGTACGTACCTGGCTTTTCTCCCAAACTTTCACAAGATTACTCCACTTTAAGTCAATGGCAACTATCTTTTCTAGATTGAAATTCATTGGAATGCTTTTCAAGGGAAACCCATGCCAACAGAGCCATCTCAAATTTGTTGATAGATAACTATAGTCTCCAGTAAGTTGTACATTATCAAGTTGAAGCAAACGAAGCCTCTTCATCTTCTTAAATGTTTTGGCACTCAAGCATAATGAATTGTTCCTTGACATGTTTAAAGCCAGTCCTTTGATAGATATTGTTCCCTGTCAAATAAAAAGAATTGGGAAACAAAAACGAAATCTGATGGTGACTAAGTCATTGAGATAAGCCCACAATTGGCAACAAAAGCGATAGTAAGAGCATATTGAATAATGAAGAAACATAGGCAAAAAATGCAATTAAGTCATTGAGAAATATTCTTACAGTTTTATTTCTCAATACATCCAATGCATCATCATAAAACCATAATCTAGTACGTTTCTCAGGCTCCTCTAGTGATTGCTCACGGATAATTTCTCTTCCCATGTCACGCAATAAGTCATGTATTTCAAGCTTATTTTTGTTGCCAACTCTTACAAGGCTTCGCTCTATCAAACGATCAATTGCAATATCTGCATGAAGTCCACAACCATTTAAGATTTGTATTACTTTGCCTTTGTCCTTCCCAACAAAGAAACAACATATGTCAAGAAATGTTTCTTTCTCTGTATCATCACTCAAACCATCATAGCTTATTTTAAGCTTCTCATGGATTTGATAATTTGGAATTCGTTGTAATTTCTCCAAAACACTTCTCCATATCAATATTTCTCTGTCAAATAAATATGAGCCAAGAATTTCAAGGGCCAGTGGCAACCCTTCAGAGTAAGAAACTATCCTTCTTGAAAGTTCAATGAAATCTTGTTCAGGGATTGCTTGCTTAAATGCATGCCAACTGAAAAGTTCGAGAGATTCATTGTCATTCAATTCTTTCACACAATATACATGAATCACTCTAAGGATATTAAGAAAATGTTGATCCCTAGTAGTGATAATGATTCTACTACCTTGGCCAAACCATTCACGACATCCACATAATGCTTTAAGTTGGTCTTCATTATTCACATCATCAAGTACAACAAGTACTTTTTTCTTACAGAGGATTTCCTTGAGTAGAGTTTTTCCCATTTCTACATCTGATAGTGTCATCCTTCTTGATTTCAAGATGCTTGAAAGAAGTTGTTCTTGCAAATAAACTTTACCATTATCTTGCTTCCAAACTTCCCTAACATTTGCAAGGAAACACTTTCCCTCAAAACTTTGAGAAACTTCATTATAGACGGCTTTAGCAATTGTTGTCTTACCAATACCTCCCATCCCCCAAATCCCTGCAATGAGAACCTCATTTGATTTACTACTTAGCAATTGGATGATATGTTGCACACGAGACTTCAATCCCACAGTATGGTGAGCGATAAATAGGCATTTGTTGTCACTTAGCTTCATTCTAACAGTTTCAGTAACATGGCCAATCAATTCGATTTCAGTTCTGGCAACAATAAGAAGTTATTTAACAGTAAATTCAATCCAAGAATCTATAAAGCGCATGATACACACCATACTAGGAACAAAAAGATAAGCTTGTAGAGTAAGGCAAAACAAGACGATGTTGAAATGTTCTATATGATCTAAATTAGAAAAAAAATTTAGTCTAGCATGAACCAAACTCTATGAATGAATTTGATGTTACCTTTACAAATTAAAGAATATTTAGTTGCACAAAGTATATTTAACCTAAAAATAACCATTTGATTATAAAAATATGAACCTCTATATTTATAGGACCTTGTGGTTGGCTAATTATCAATATCAATTAAAATATAACAAACTTAGCCAATCCAGTAAATCTTGCATTACTCTTGCTTTATTTCAATTTTGCTTTCATATAGTGTTGTTGACAAATTACTCAAGTAAAAGTGCTAATTGTAATTACACCTGATTTATGACTATTAAATCAAAATTGTTTCAAAGGCATTTTGCTTATTACAAATTACCCATTTGACTACTATACAAAATCTTGTGTTGTGGCAGTAGCTAATTTTCCCTTGACCATTTTATGCAGTCCCCCCCCCCGGGGGGGGGGGGACCGGGGGCCCCCTCCCTCTCCCTCTCTACACACACACTATATATGACCGTTTCAATGAAACTAGTATCACCAAAAGGAACTCAAACTTTCTATAAAAATACATAAAAAGGAACTTAATAAATTTGACTATTCCAAACAGTAATGAGAAAAAAAATTAAAAATACCTGTAGTTGTGCATGTCCCACCCAGATAAATTGGCAACTTCTGTAAGGGCTCTTTTTAAATTGATTGTCAATTTCTTCATTTTTCCACTTGAACTACTTTTAATTAGTCTTTCCCATGCTTTTCCAAAAGAATTTGTTTGTTTTCGAACTTCAGATGGACTCACATCAAAAAATATGGGTAAAACCTCTTGATAAGTTGTTCTGTAACACTCCATGATTTTCTCCAATTCTTGTAAACACCAACTGGAGCCAGCATAATTCTTTGAGAATATAATTATTGAAATTCTTGAACTTTCAATTGCTTCTAATAGTGAAGATGAAATGTTTTCACCCCTTTCGATTCTTTCTTCATCCATGTAGACCTCAATACCAGCTTGCTTTAAAGCATCACAAAGATGAGAAGTGAAAGATTTCCGTGTATCATCACCTCTAAAACTTAAGAATACATCATAGCTATATTTGGGCTTGGACTTACTAGGACTGATTTCCCTCCCTATCTCTTGTAGCAAATCATGAACATAAAGCTTGTTGTTCATGACCTTTACAAGATTACGCTCAATGATTTCCGACATTCCCATTTCCACAGGAAGTCTTGAGCTTTTTAACAATTGTGTAACATGGTGTTTACTCTGACCCACATAAAAAGAAGCTATATTAAAAAATATATCTTTCTCTATATCAGTTAATAAGTCACAACTGATTTTCAGCTTCTTTTGTATTGGATCATGAGGAACTCTTACCAAGTTATTCATTATTTTTTCCCACTCTTTTTTTGTCCTATTATGCATGAGAGAACCAAAAACTTCAAGAGCCAATGGTAGTCCTTCACAGTATACACTGACTTGCTCCGACAAAACCTCAAAATCATTTGTTGGAGTAAATTTCTTAAATGCGTGCAAGCAAAAAAGCTTAAGAGACTCCTTGCTATTTAACTTTTTCATTTCATATGTTATGTCAACAAAGGCATCAAAGATAGCCTTATTTCTTGCTGTAATGAATATCAAACTCCCTTTACCACACCACTTCATATTTCCGCACAATTCCTCACGCTGAAATTCACAATTTACATCATCAAAAACCACTAAGACTCTTCTTCCACAGAGTATTTGCTTCATTTGTTCACGCATCACAACAACATTTGTCTTATCAAGTTCAGTTTCAGAAATATCTGAAATAAGTTTCTTTTTTAGAAGAACTTCACCATTATCTTCCTCCCATACATCCTTGATATTTGAAAGGAAACATTTACCTTCAAAATTGCCAGCAAGTCTATCATAAATAGCTTTGGCAATCGTAGTTTTACCAATACCTCCATCACCCCAGATTCCGACTATGATTGTATCATCTGACAAAATGTATTTCAACCCCAAAATATTAAGCAATTCTATCACACGAAGTGGTAACCCTACTTGATAGCATGGAAGATTATGAAATGACTCATCATGTAACATAGCAAGACCTAAGTTTGCCATGTAGCTACTGATTTTATTCCTGCCACAATTAACAGTGAAACATTAGATCAAAAGGACAAAGGTATATGTTATGAAACTGTGTGTGTTGACCTTCTACATTTGAATTCCCTTTTTAACGTTTCTCCCTCTAATGAGAGCTATTTTGATCGTCTCCTTAGTGAGATCTAATCATGAGTCCGAGTTCAGTTGACTTGTTTGAGAAGTTAGAATTTTCACTGATTATTACAATGTGGCAATCAATTCATTGGAATGGAACATTGGGAGGAAGGAGTTTGCAAGTAAAATGCTAGCCGGGAGTCTTAATCCCTCTAGATCATGTGATTGATTATATGGTTTAAATGATAACAAAATTACAAGTCTAATATTGTTCCCTAACATGCCTTATTTGACTTATTGCACATAATTGAATATGTTAATTATTTGAGAATCATGAAAAATCAAAGAATACCTTCAATGTGTTAACGCTTTGGTTGCAAAAAAGGAAATGCTTATCTTGAATGAAGAAATGATGTAGCAATGACTATATGATTGATTGTAATATAGGAAAATGGACATTGTGGAATTATGAGAAGATAAATGAAGCTGCAATGAATATATATTTTGGAAGATGCATAAGAGATGAAGAGAAGAAGAATCATATAGAAAAGTCTATTTGCTTTATTGAGTGATCAAAAGTGTTTTGCATCTGAGCATTCTTGGTTAATAACCTTGATAGAGCACAATAACACCTTACAATCCATGTAGCCAGCCCGCCTAATGGAGCTACACATTTAACAAGGACTGTGAATGAGAAAATCATAAATGGAGCAATGAAAATATCGATAATTAAGAAGGATTAGAATTGACAAAAAGGTGTATATATATAGTAGGGGTAGAGAAGAATACTTTCATCTTCAAGTTTGAAAGCTAGGAGGAGCACAATAGAACAATAAAAGGAAGACCGTATGGGTAGTTTTAGCCTTTTAGGTAGGTTGCTTAACGTCCAAGAATGACGGGAAAGATACAAAGTGAACCTACTGTCCTAAATGTTAGATCTAGTTTGAACCAAATTTTGATCCTAAATGCAAAACATTTTCTCATTTTATGAATTTTAGTCCTAGATGTAAGACCTTTCCTCATTTTATCTCTTCTATTTGTCATTTTTATCCAAATTAATTTGTCTAATTTATACCCAATGAGGTTATAGGATGAGATCTAATATTTAATAATATATCTAAAGAGCTAGTTTTCGATAAAGCAAAATGACATCGTGTGATCTATGTAGCTGACCCTACCTAGTGGAATAAAGCTATGTTGTTGTTGTTGTATACCCAATGTTACTTGGTCTACTGGTGGACTAGCTAGACTACAAAGTAGACAAACTGATTTCGAATCCCACCTTATCAAAAAAGATCCCTGGGGGAGGCATCCTCGTCACAAAGATTCAATCTGGATTAGTTGGTTGCTTAGAAACCTAATAATAGGATCTTGAAAAAGCGTCATTAGCTCAATAGTTATGAAAGAAAAATTGCCTAACCTCTAAACTAATATATAATCTTTTTTATTTAATCAAGGGTTTTTTTTCAAGGCTTGTGCCTCTTGAAATTTGAACTTGTGTTCTCTTTACGAGTGAGGTCAATTACCTCTCAACAAACAGTTTGTTAGTAGAACTAATATATTATATGATCCAATGTTACATAAAATATTTTAGAGAGATAATGTCACATATATTATAATTAAGTAATTTATTTAATTTTTCCATTCTCCTCAAATTAATTAAATAAATAGGTCATACGTTAACACTTAGCACACTGCAGGAGTATATATTATTGTGAGAGTTTGTTTCAAGCTACTTCCCAATAAACATAATATATTGGTCCTAATTGAAAAAAAGTTAATTATAACCGTTAAGTCAAATATTATTGTGAGAGTTTGTTTCAAGCTACTTCCCAATAAACATAATATATTGGTCCTAATTGAAAAAAAAAGTTAATTATAACCGTTAAGTCAAATATCTTGGTTAAAGTCTTTGTAATTTTTTTTAAGTCTTGGACAAAACTACCTTTTTGGGAGACACTATATTAAAAAAAGTAAAAAACTTAAAAATCAAAAGATGGAGGAGTAAAGCAGGATGATTTATTACCCGGAATCAAGGGAGAGTTTGAAGCCAGGTAGGGAAGCAACTCTGGCAACGTCAAATCTGGGAGACAAAGCCACCAACTTCTCACGCACTTGCTGCCGGCTCACTCCACAGAATACAGGCAATACATTGTTATTCCACCACATAGTTCTGACCACCAGTCTCTGAAGACACATCTTCGACTCAAGAAACTCCGGCGTGAACAAAACCATCACAATCCTTGATGCCGTTACGGCCGCTTGTACGGAGAATCCCTCTTCTTCTTCGTCAACGAAAGCTGTGATTCCCGCATCTCTCAATTTGTTTGCAACATAGGGTTTTACGAAACTGTTTGGATCTCTCAGAGTTAAGAAGACATCGTATTTGGGTTTGGAGGACGCAGAAGCCAAACAAGAAGACGACATGGCTAATTATTCACAAGAAAATAATCGATTCATTAGGCAGTTCCATTTTAATTAATAAAATGCAGCCATGCTTTTCAAATTTTGTTTTTTTTAATGTAGATTTAAGCGGAGTCAAGTCAATACCTTATAGGAAACGGCAACACGCCCGGCACCTCCTCCTTTTGTGTGGGTTTCTTCTTGACCTACACGCTGACTACTTTTTCCCCACACCACGGCCATAATTCAATCAATACAAGGTGTTTGGATTAAATTAAAATCGGAAAATCTTAAATAAATATCATTTAAACTTGAAAAACTCAAAAAAAAATTGTGCTAACATATGCAAAAGGTAAATAAGTCTTAAAAGGGTAATATGAAATTTTGAAATGTTGTGTTTTTATCAAAATATCCCTTAAATTTTGTTTTTTTAAAAAAGAAAAACCCTCGCCGGAGCACCACCCTGCCGGTGGGACTCCAATGGTAGACCGCCGAAGTTTCGGTGACAAGTTGAGTAATGAGATTAACTATTTGAGCTCTTTAAGCCCTATCAAGTGTTATCAACAAGTTGAATAAATGCAATGACAACTTTAATATAGTCATCAATAATATCAACAGCACAATTTGCCAATTGTTTTACTCAAGCTGTCATTGTTTTTATTCAACTTGTTAACAACGCTGGATAAGAGTTATGGAGCTCAAGTAGTCAATCTCATTACTTAATTTATCACCGGAGCTCCGGTGTCTGTTTGATGGAGTCCTCGCCGGCAGGATGGAGCCTGTAACACCCCAAATTTTAGGACAAGAGGATAGAAAATAAGCCTATAATAAGTGGACTGCTAAGCTTCAGTTTAGCAAGTGTCCTAGTAAGGCACGATTTTAATCCTTACAATTCTTAACACCTTTGGTGGCATCAAAGGGAAATAAAATGGTGAATTAAAGAATACATTAAGTGACAAAACAAGACAGTCACACAACAAGACTATGTTGGGAACTAAAATGAAATTTGCCTCTAGTGTGTTTCTCTATATGGCAGTCATGATTGTGTGACATTTTTCAATGGACAAATGATTTCCAAAAATCATGAAAATTTTCAGAATGAAAGTAGACTTGTCAAGATTTAATGGGATAAGTCATATGAGTCATTTGGAGTTGTACACAAAGAGAAATGAATTTTTGAAGTTAGCCCAGCGAAATTAATTATTTTCTGGGGCAGCATCCAAAGATTAAAATTCTGGAAAGATTGAACTTTCAATTGGCCAAAGGTTATATTTTTCCTTCAAACTAGACTCAATAAGGGTCGCATAGACTTTGAAATCACTTTAATTAGACATTTGTACAATTAGATATAAATTTTCAAAGTTAATGAAAAATCTACAGAATTTGGTATTTTGTGCGAAAATTCATTATTTGGGCCAATCAAGTGTTGACACGTGGCAGATGAGAAACTGATCCATTTATCCATTAAATCATCATCTTCCTCCTCATTTTTCACCGAGAAAAGCACCAGAAGAGAGAGAAAGAGATCAGGCGAAAATGGAGGAGGAGGAGGAGGAGAGAGAAAATTCTTTCCTCCGAAACACTGCCGAAATGACATACTCTCTCAAAGTACTCTTCAGGAAACTTCCTCTACTCATCGAGATCTTCATTCCTACGGTTTCGGATTTTCATTTGGAGGTGTTTGGTGCCGTCTCCCTTGCCGGAGTATTGCCAGAATTCCAAACCGTTTGTGGAAACGGGTAGAGGTAAGCGTAAGTTTCCTTTTTAACGGATTGATTTGTTGTTTGGATGAGTAAATTGGAAGTGGGGTACTGTTCATGGCTAGTTTTAAAGGATGTTTTAATGGCTAAATAATGTCTAATGAGTATTTAAATAGTTAATCATTTGATTAGGAGTAGCAAGGAAGTGATTAGGCAAGAGAAAACAAGAAAACAACATATTGCACCTAAGAATATGATTTTCTGCCCTGTTTTGACGTAGAGAAGGAGTAAGAATTTGATGATTTTGATGCTTCCATTGGCTTTAGGAGGCAAAATTGTGTGGGTATGCAAGTGTTCATGAATTTTGGATACTTGTACATGAATTTAGAAGTTTTAGAAGTTAAAGGATAAATGATGTGTATTCCGTTTTCTGGAGGCAATGTTATGGTGACGAGTTTTTGAGTAATCAAATGTTATCCAATGACCATGAAAATTTCCATTCTAAAAATAGAGACATAGACCTTTAATTTGATAGGTCATAATGGTTAATTGGACAAGTATGCTATGAGATATGAATTGTTAAAGATATGCCCTGTTTTCTGGAAAGAATCTGAAACAGTTGGTGTTTGAAAATTTCTGGGAATGGTATAGTGATGGCATTTAAAATCGAGTATTTTTATATAAAACTAAACTTAAATGGATTTAAATAGAGCTTTGAACCACCTCAATTGGAGTTCTATAGAATTAGTTATGATTTTCCAAAGTTTGGTAAAAATTGTTGGTAGTTTGAGTACCATGCGAATTTAAGTAAGAAATTGGCCAAATATAATTGGAATGAACTCCAAGGGTGAAAATAAGTCTATAGGGCTAATGTGGGCCATTGGGTATTCACTTTTCATGGCTCTAATGATGTTATTACTTGCCTAGGGCCATGAAGTGATAAAGAAAGAGCAATGGTTGGCGGATTAAGAGGCAAGAAGAGAAGGACATAAAGTCCACCAGGTAGTGAACTTACCTTTTCTGCATGTATGTGATATGTATGTCTTGCATTGATTATGTGACTGCTTTGCCTATTTGTGTGGAACATGTATGATTGGATGAAGCTCTGTTATATTTGTGTAATGGCCATATGTATGTCATAACATCGAGCATGCAGTATGTCATTATGTTGGCATGAAATAGTGTAGGCAAGCATGTCATGCATTCATATATATCTGGCATGCATAGTGGTAATGTTTGCTACTGAGATTCTCTCGAATCTCACTCCTCCCAACCAACCATTCAGACAGGTGAGCATTGGAAACGTGCTGAGAACAGAAAAAATGTATGCACGAAGAGGACTGTTGCTGGTTGTTTGAAGGTCTGTAAATATTGTGTAAACCCCTGGTGGGGGAAACTTTTGTATTATAATCAAGCAATATTGTATTAATATTATCAGTATATTTATGCTATACCTGTGTGCCAACCGAACTACGTATTGCTACTCTGAGTAAGGTCAGTAATAAGGGATATATGAGGCGAGTCATTACAGAGCCCACTGCCAGTACAGTTTCTTTTTTAAAAAAAAACTTGAGGGGCATTTTGGTAAAAGAACACCATTTCAAAATGTCTAAATAGTTCATTGAGACTTATTTATCATTTCTACGTGTAAACAAACTTTTTGAAATTTTTCAAGTTCAAATAATATTTATTTAAAATTATCCCAATATTTTAAACGATATTTCCTAAACAGAACCATCCACTTTTTATTATAAAAATCTTAAAAATTAAAGTTTGTCCTTCATTATTTGTTTGAGAAAAAATACTTTAATTTTTAGATTCCAAATCTTCATCACGTACTCTAAAATTATAACTTTAAAATTTCTTAAGACTAAGTTGGAATAATCAGATTTCTAAATTGCTTTGATTTGATGTACTTAATTTAAATGAATGTGACACAAACTCTGCTGGAGTTAAACTTTTTCCTGACTAACTTTTCAACACTTTATTTTAATGGTCTCCCATGTCTTGCAACTTTCATTTCTCAGTAAATTATGCAAGTGTTGTTACTTTTTAATTCTTTTACAAGTTTTCTTGCTGATTTTACACCTTTTCTCGCTCTGCTAAATTTTCACTGATATTTAATTTCGTCCTTAGTGCAAAATATATCTCTTATTTGATCTTGAAAAGAAATTTCCCCTTTCTACTTTAAATTTCATGCCCACTTCTTCATGTGGTTTCGGGAGAAAAAGATAAAAGGATATTGACGATCCTATTCCTCACCTTTTCTTTTGCTGGTGCATAAATATCTTTTTATTAAAGATAATCCGTTTGAAGCCTTTTTAGATATAAAATGCGAGCACATCTTTGTACTGGAATATAAGATTAAAATTTTTTTGTATGAGGTACACTAAAAATGGAAAGAAGAAAACTATAAAAGAAAACATATCTTCTCTTATGTGAACGGTGAAGAAAGAACGGGAAGAAAAGAAAATTGTATAAGAGAAAATGATGGATGAGACTCACCCACTTTCTTCCCTTAAATTTTCTTTCCACTTTATATTTTGGAAGAAAACTTTCATCCCCAACTTCCTTTTACATATAGACTGGATAATTTGATTTTTTTTAAGTTAATATATTTTTCTTAAAAAATTATCCATCTTGATTTGTAAATAGAAAAAAAATGTTTTTCTGGCCAAATAATTGATTTAAAACTTTCTAAATGGTGTTAATTTTAATATAATTTTTATCTTTAATGAGATAATAACATGAAACATAATATTATTAATATATCCTGCTGCGAGTAAGGGTATTATTATCATCAATATGACATTTGCTATGACATGTGCTTATTTTCTCTTGTATGTTTTTATCCTAAAATCAAACTACAAGTTATTAGTGACCACATTATTATTTCTCGAATTTTTTCTTCCAATTTTCTATTCCTACATTTTCTTCTTGTTTTTTACTTCCAATTTTTCTCCCCATCCAAACACATCCACATGAACATGAATTCTAGCTGATAGAGCAGAGCAAAAAGAAGATCCACAAGTTAAGACAACTACAGTCAAAGGCTGCATCAATATTCAGAGAGAAGAGACAACTTATAAGGAAACACAAAATTAAACCAATCACAAGCTATCCATAAGTCTTCCGGTTCCATCCGTACACTGTTCAAGGTCATCGAGAGTCACACACTCAAAATAAACAACTATAAAAATGCTAAATTCACCATAAAATCACTTAAATATTGGGTGTTAAAGTGATGTCAATTGGAAGAGTTTAACCTTTTCTTGGAGATACTCCCTGCACAATAGAGAGTGAGACAATTTGTCAGCTCTGTTTTTTTCTTTCACAAGAGGATTGAATCCCAAGGTACATAAGGAGCATATTCCTAAGCTGACGAATGGAAGTTTATCTAAATCAGTCTTTAGCAGTTGCCCCGTTATAATCATCATTGATAAAATAAATAAATAGATATTCATATATGATATACGGGATAGAAGTGGGCACAACGTGTGATTTCTTTGCTTTTCACAACAAATATTATAAAAAGTGGAATACACAAGTCAGAAAACCTTCGACCTATCACTCTTCTCTTAACTTTATTTTAGAACACTTACCTTTTATTTAAGTTAGCTTAAAGCATTATCCTTCATACAAAAAATAAAACAATATACTTAAAAAAAATAAGTAAAAGAGAATCCTATGTCATGACTTTCCCAATTAAATAAAATATTACTAATATACCGTATACGCTTTAATGTCATTCAGAGGTGATCAGCTTGTCAGCTTCCTCAGCATATATAAGATAGGTTACAGTCTTCTTCAACACAATATATTTATGACCAAGCTTAATTTCAACTTCCACCTCTTTTCCAAGCTCCAAATTAGATATCATGATCTGCCATTCTTCATCGGCAAAGTTGTTGCAACTTCTCTCTTGTATAAATTCATAGTACCCTTTGTGAAATTATTTATCATAATACCAATGGAATGTACAGGTGCCATGCTATCTTGAAGAGGAATAGATAATGTAGAGTACCACTCCTTTTAAGTGGCGATCAACAACCTGAGGAATCTCGGTTCTTGGGGACGTGCTTTGAATCCGAGTCAGATTCAAGTAAAGAAAAAAGAAGCTGAGTCAGATAAGCACTTACTTTGTTTTCTTTAATTAATCCCCAAGAGCACGTCCCATTATATAGACACACACATATATTTCTTGTAGAAGTAGATTTTCTTAACAAAAAAAAGTTGTTAAATTTGTCTATCATGCAAAAATAAAGTTCAAGGAAGTATAAAATTAAAAGTGTGGGACTAATAAACAGAAAAATATAAGTTTGAATTAAAGAAGCGCATTTGCTGAAAAAGGCAAAAATCCTTTTCATTTTAAACCTTAAAAGGATTATATTATTGACGAAATTTAAAAAATAAAAATAAAAGTGTGGGATTATCTATATAAATTTAAAAGTTTAAAGAGGTTATTATTAAATTTTGAAAGTTAAGGAAGTTCTTTTTATTATCCTGGTAGGTACAAGCGTGTTCAGTCAAAAGAAAAAGCAAAAAGGGGTTTGCTTTATTAAAAGGATGCCATTATGGCATTTCTGGAGGAGCAAGTTCCGCCAATATTCTTGCCGTTTGTTTTGAGTGTTTCAGTGCTTGATGGGCACACAAAACTCATGAGATGGCGATGATTCAGATTTTATTATTTTAACTGACAGTTTTAAAATAAAAAATATTTTCTGAAAAGATATAATTAAAAGATTATTTTTATTTTATATTTTACACTTATTAAAATAATTTTTTTAAAAAAAATATAGAGATAAAAAATTGAATATGGACCATCAAAATCTAGACAATCCCAAGCTGGCTCCCTTTCTTGGAGTGATTCCTCGTGGAAAATATTTGTATCACTAGGTGTCATTGATTGGCCTCGCCCTTCTGGATCAAAACGTTATTTCCCTCTGTTCTCCACCATCATCATCTTTTTTTTTTTTTTCGCCAGCACCCGTATCTCTTGTTCCAAACTTGCCAGACTAATAAGAAGAAGAAAAATTGCTTTCCCGGCCACTTTCACAGTGAACTAGAGGTATGTTATGAAATAATATAGTTCTAGCTATCTCTAATATCTCCTTTCTCAAAGACTACCTTGCTAGTTTTCCCTAACAATACGAGAATATGGTTTATAGAGGGAGTTTTCCCTTTAATTATGGTCTAAAACCTTCTTATTAAAAGTAAAACAATAGGAGGACTAACACCTATATGCCATTACTTTCCCTTTCTGAGTATTAGAACACAGAGAGTTTGTACTTTCTAATAATTGCATTTTTTGATATTTGAACGTGTCTTTACCTCTTTATACAAGTAAGGTCACTTATCACTTCCACTAAAAACTTGTTGTGGTGAGACTCTTTTACATTTGCCAATTGGTACATGGAAAATTTATTTAAAAAGAGGGAGAAGGAGGGAGAAAAAGTATTTTTACCTTCTTTGGTAGATGGCAAATGGCTTTATTGGAAATAAAGCATTACAAGTTTAAAGGACAGAATTTTCCCTTTTGATTTTTCATTTTGTTAAAGGGAACCCTTTGCTTTAGTTGATCCCATAAGGAACCCAATTTTAAATCAGAGGAAACCTTATTGTCAATTATTGATGGACTCAGATTCCTTGCAATGACAAGAGGTGAAAGTGAGGAAGAATACAGATGCGGGGCTCACATTTTCGTCTAGGTTCATTCATCGTCTCTCTTTCTCTATTCATATAATATCTCAAATTTTAGGTCTAGAGACTTGAGGATATACCTATATCAAGTAGACTACTAAGCCCAATTTGGGAAGAGTCCCAAGAATGATGAGAGATAGAAAGACTCTCGGAAACTATGTGATTTTACATACTGGGCAGAGGGCCCAATATGTGTAGGTAGGAGGATTAAAATGTCGGTGTAGATGTGCATATGGAACATATACGGTGCCTTTGGGTTGGTAGAAAGATGACACTCAACTATGTCATGAGGTATGAGACTGATTGGTCGAGCAACATATGCTGGTGTAAGTGTGCACGTGACATTTTTAGGGTAGACAGGTGTACCCTGCGTTTTTGAGAAAAGACACTGGAATGTGGTGCCATATAAAGCCCACACGCACTCTAACCAGGATGTTATTTGGTGGGCCTCGATATCCATGTCGCATTCCCAAGCAAAAATCCAGTAGAGTCCCGAGTAGACACCGATAAAATAGCTTTATTAAAGTAGCTTTAATAAAGTAAGTCATGATAGCTAATCATGACACAATTTTTTGGTTGGCACCACAAGAAATTGACAAGTGTCCTCTCATCATGACAAAGTATAAGATCACTTTTGTGTTGGCATGTTAAGAAGATGACAAGTGTCCCTCATGATGACACTTGCTTTTTGCCTTTTGAGGTGGCACTCCGAAAAGGTGACATCTAGCCTTGAGTCTGGGGAATCCACTAGTCTCTGACCCGGACACGTACTTGACTTTCCCATATAGGAGAGAGAAAGGGTAGAGAAGATGCTTTATTGACATTTCGCATCTTGTGCTCCTATCCTTTGACACTTGGCACATAAAGAGACTATCAAATGCAAGATTAAATCCCAACACTCCATTATTCTTTAAGATTTCAACCAAGGGCAGACAAATTAGAGAAAAAAATGTGGAGAAAATAGAAAAGAGAGAGAATGTGTGTGAATAGTGAAAGTTCATGAGCTCCGAAGCCGATTCTGACCCCAAATTGCTGTTTCTGACATATGAAGCATTCAGTAAACTTCTTCTACTCACTGAGAGCTTCATTTTTGTGGTCTCACACTAGTACAGAAAAAATTTTTAACGTCCTTATTTTGAGCCTTTTAATGTCCCTTTATAGAGGACGCCTATGCGAGTGACATAATAAATAATGGAAATAACGTCTCTAAAGAAAGAGATGCCTAAAGTCAGGACTTTAGATGTCCCTATTGCCATTAGTCCAAAGGCACTGCAATAAAATTTTTGTGGGATCCTCCAATGTTAACCCATACACATAGACACAACATCATATTGTAATTTTTTGTTCTTTTCTCCAAGGCTCAATAATATTATTACCTCTTCAGAGCCTTTGAATATATTCAAAAGTTTAAAAAGTTTAAGTGCCAATGTAATAAATTTATACAAGTAAAATAATTCACCCAAGTTTCTTATTAAAGCAAAAATCTAACGATTATTGAACCTCATTGCGAAAACCATATATATAATGTTTTAGTCATATTGGATCCTAAATAGAAGAATTTTTTTTATTGAAAAGAAAATTGATATTCATATAAAGATTACCATTTACATGGTAAGAAAGAAACAAGATAAGGGTGCAAATTCAAAACTTAAACATAAAAGAATGCTTTACTATATCAACATCAATATATATAATAGAAGAATAACAATATAAAATAATCAAAAACTTGAAAGGAAGAACTCAAGCTAACCTATGGCCAACGATGTAGAGGGAGACAACCCGCGGTGGTGAGAGGGAGGACGATGGTGGTGGAGTGAAAGAGAAACAATGGTGAAAGAAAGCTCTTCTCCTTCCTCTGTAAGCGTGAGGCAAGGCTCTATTCCTCTTGAAAGTATAGGAGTAGCGTCGACCGGAGAGAGAGAGAGAGAGAAAACAAAGAAGAGAATGGGAGTGATGAAAGATGGAGAAAGAGTAATGTGATGAAGAGAGTGATGAGAGATGGAGAAAGAAGAGAGCTTAAAGGGGTGAGAAAATGAGACAGAGGAGAGCAGGGGAATGACAGCCCTTTAGGCGTCCCTATTTAGAAAAAAGACGCCTAAAAGGACATTATGCATCCCTATTTTTAAATAGGGATGCCTATTATCCCTATTTATTATCCCCCATATCAGTCTTTAACTGACGTGTACGTATTGGGGATACTTTTAGGCATCCCTATTCAGAATAGGGACACCTAAAGTGTGTTGCATTGGGACCTATGTAGTATTAGTGAGTAATTAACGTGGTTTCTAGTTCTTGAGCTTCAAACTAATGAAAATACCAAAGTAACTAGATGACCCTATGTTATTGCACATAAGTCACTCCTCAAGGATATAAGTCAGTCTTTCATGCAGAAGAAGTTCTTAATTGGCATATAGAAAATGTTGTAAGCCAAAACAAATTCCTTCACAGGATTGACTCTAAGCTAGATAGTCTTACTAGCAAAATTGAGGACTTATCCACCTAGGTTGATATTATTTCAAAAGAAATTAAGAAGTTGCATCTTTAACTTTCCCCCCCAGGCACAACATCTTGATGCTGATCTCAAAGAATAAATTAATTAGAGATACTAAGGACCTGAGTTTCACATATAAAAGAGTAGGAGCTCTCAAAAATTAAAGAAAAGAATGAGTGATTAATTATTAGTGTGTCAGTAAGTTTAGATATATACATATAGGTATATTTTTATCTTATTAATTACACACACTATGCCTTAATTTTTCCCTTTATCTAATTTAAGATTCCTTAAATTTCGTAGGTTCCATAATTTGGCTTACTATCTAATTCTCATAAATTAATCCTAACTTATTCTTAAGGATTCTCTTCTTTAATTAACTTCATGAAGGCTTAAAATAATTTCTCAGAAATTCCCAAGCCAAATTATGACCATTAACTATTGTTCTTCGAATTTTTTGAGAAAATAGGCCTTAAATTCCTAAGATTAATTTCTAACACTATTTATTTTAGAAAATTTATCCTTTTATTAAATTTTGGGATATTACATAAATTATATAAAAGAAAGAAACAACAGAAGACTTGATGAAATACATCTAACCATAACAATTCTGCGTGTAGTATCTGTAATGTCCTGAATTTTGGAACAAAATGCTTGAGATTAAGTGGACTGCTAGACCCTAGTTTAGCAAATGTCCATATGTGGCATGTTTAAATTCTCCAAAATTTCTTTATATCCTTGGGGGTATTAAAGAGCTCAGGGAATAATAAAATAAAGCGATTAGAAGTCACACACAATATAGTAAAGTGAAACACAAAGTAATTTTACTACCGGTGAAATTCTCGGTATGACAGTGATGATTGTGTGACATGTTTCGATGAGTAAGTGATGGTGAAAAATTATGAAACTTTCTAGAATGAAAGTAGACTTATCAAAATTTAATTTGATAGTTCATATGAGTCATTTGGAGTTGTACACAAAGAGAAATGAATTTTTGAATTTATCCCAGCAAAATTGACTATTTTCTGGGGCAACATCCAAACATTGAAATTATGGGAAGAGTGAGCTTCCAATTGGCTAAATTTTATATTTTTACTTAAAACTAGACTCAATAAGGGTCACATAGCCTTTAGAACTACCCCAATTGGATATCTACACAATTAGATATGAATTTTCAAAGTTTAATGAAAATTCTGCCATATTGGATATTATATGCGAAAATTCAATTTTTGGGTGAATCAGAAGATGACACGTGGAAAAGCTAATTAACACCCCATTTAATCATTAAATCATCATCTTCCTCAGCATTTTCACGGAGAAAAATCTGAAAGAAGAGAGAGAAAGAGTACAGAATAAAAATGGAGGGAGAGGAGAGAGAAAATTCCAACCTCCGGAACACTACCGAATCGGCGTCCTCTCTTAAAGTACCCTTCAGGAAACTTCTTCTACTCATCGCTAGCTACATTTCTACGATTTCAGATTTTCATTTGGAGGTGGTTGGCACCGTATCACCGGTCGGAGTGTTGCCGGAATTCTGAACCGTTTGTGGAAACGGGTAGAGGTAAGCGTAAGCTTCCTTTTTAACCGATTGATTTGTTGTTTGGATGAGTAAATTGGAAGTGGGGTACTGTTCATGGTTGGTTTTAAAGGATGTTTTAATGGCTAAATGATGTCCAATGAGTGTTTAAATAGCTAATCACTTGATTAGGAGTAGCAAGGAAGTGATTAGGCAAGAGAAAATGAGAAAACAATAAACTTTTTCTGAGAATCCTAAATTCTGCCCTGTACTGTTTCATGGGGAAGGAGTGGAGATTTTATTATTTGGATGCTTCCATTGGCTTTAGGAGGCAAAATTGTGTAGGTATACAAGTGTTCATGATTTTTGGATGCTTGTGTATGAATTTGGGAATTTATGAAATAGGGTCATGTTGTTGATTCTGCCCTGTTTGAACAGTGACGTTGTTTGAGCTGTTTCATATGGAAATCTTGTCCAAAAATTCTGAAATTTTTCAGACTTAATTTAGACATGTATAGATTTAATTTGGTGGGTATTTTGGAATTTTTGGACAAGTATGCTAGGAGATGTGAATTTTTGAAGTTGTGTCCTATTTCTGGAATGAAATCTGGAACAGTGCCTTTTTGCCGAATTTCTGGGAAAATTATGACAATAATAGTCATACCAAAGTATTTTTATATAAAACTAAACTTAAAGGGCTTCAAATAGAGCTTTTAACCACCTCAATTGAAGTTCTACAGAATTACTTATGATTTTTCAAAATTTAGTAAAAAATGCTGGTAGTTTGATTACCATGCGAATTTGAGTAAGAAATTGGTCAAATGTAATTGATTAGAACTCCAAGGGTAAAAGTGAGCCTTTGAGGCTAATGTAGCCATTAGACATTCACCCTTCATGGCTCTAATGATGTCATTCTTATCTAGGGTCATGAAATGTTAAAGAATAAGCAATGGTTGGCGGATCAAGGGACAAGAAGAGAATGACATAAAGTCCGAGAGGTAGTGAACTTACCTTTTCTGCATGTATGTGATATGTATGTCTTGCATTGATTATGTGACTGCTTTTCCTATTTGTGTGGAACATGTATGATTGGTTGAAACTCTGTTATATTTGTGCAATGGCCATATGTATGTCATAACATCGAGCATGCAACATGTCATTATGTTGGCATGAAATAGTGTAGGCAAGCATGTTATGCATTCATATATATCTGATATGTATAGTAGTAATGTTTGCTATTGAGATTCTCTCGAATCTCACTCCTCCCAACCAACCATTTAGACAGGTGAAGAGTGCAGGAAGATATGCATCGGAGGAGATATGAAGGTGAAGTGAAGATCGTAGTGTAAGGCACTACTATTTGTATTTGATGTAAGAGTGTGGTTGTTATGTGTAATTAAACATTTGATGTATATGTGGCTATTGAAAATAAGGTATTACAGTATCTTACAACCTAAAAATTGTAGAGAATAAGAAAGAGTTAGAATTAAACTAGAATAGAATAGGTCAGGGTTTCTTCTAATGGGAAAATAAGGCATAGTGATGGTCTGAGAATAGCCGTCACCTGTCAAATAATCCTTAAAGAACAAGTAAATGGGTTTTCTGTGTTACTGCTCTAAGACCTGGCCTATGCTATTTATAACCTCCCATCAAAATTTGTAATAGCTTACCAGCCAGGCAGATATTCTTAAACCAAATCTTTATCCAAATCACATACAGGCTACAATTAGGAGATATTTTATCTAAAATATATTAAAATAATAATATTTAAAATAATTGGATAATATCTAGAATATTTAACTTGATCAAAATAATAAAATAGAATATCCTTCATATGATCAATAAATAAATATATCTAGATATAATTTTAAATAAATAAAAGGATATAATATTATCATTTTAATAAGATATTTATCACCGTTTACTCCTCTACGGCAAACTCTCTGTTTCTATGCGTCTTCCTTCTGTCCTTCTTTCAATTCTCCCGGAACAAAGCCTCCTTTCTGATCTCTTCTCCATCCTCACATATCTTCTTAATATTAAGAACTATGTTCTCAAAATTATGCAATAACAGTCCCTCTTTTTTCGCCTCTTCTCATATATCCCTAATTCATTTCTTCTTTTCACTTTTGGTGCTCTGGTGACTCCGTCTGCAATGAGAGATTTCTTGGAGGCTGAAGGAAATGGATTTTCTATGTACTGCAAGAGGGGAAGGATGGAGTTCATGGAGGACCATTAATCTTCAAGGAAAATCAAAGCAGGTAATCCGAAATTAAAAAAATCCTTACTTTTTCCCAATTGAATTTTTCTCCAGATTGGCTAGATTGTTTAGAAAACCTAATGATTAAGAACTTTACCTTAATGTTTCTGGATGACTTGGTTAGCCATAGTTGCTTTTGGAAAGGTTGATTGTTAAAAGAATGAAACCACGGCCTCTAGTTTTTGATAGAATGTTGAACCAAGGAAAATTTTGGAAGTGGTCACGACGGCTGTAGTTTGAAATATATGAGGATGGAGAAGAGATTAGAAAAGAAGCGATCCAGGACTGGGCTTTGTTGTAAGAGAGCAAAAAAAGGAAGGAAGCCACATAGAGACAGAGAGAGTTTGCCGCAGGGAGTAAACGGAGGTTAACCTCAGTTAATTTGGGGGTGATTATTACATTATTTTTAATACATTAAGGTCAAAATTACACCACCAAAACTTTAGAGTATCAATTGTACCTCTAAAAATAGTTCAAAGTATTAAGTGCACCTTTACCCTACTATAAACTATATCTTATATGGGTTAAACAGTATTTTTACCCCGGAAGTTATTACCTATGAGTAATTTTGCCATGAAAGTGAAAATAATTTTACCTTAATCATTATCTTAATTAATTTTTGTCACGCCAACAATTGTAGGGGTGACCAATACGAAATATGAGAGATCTCCCATTCTTTAAGCCTTAAAACATATTAATTAATTCATAACATAATAATTACTATAATCTTGATCATACACATATATTAGTTCTAAATTCACATTTACATATTCCATATAATCAAAATATCAAGTCTCTTGCAGAAATTTTGGGTTAGTCCCTTCTATAACTCGGACCTGCCCACAATTCTACAATGACCTAAAATTTTATAATAGCATCTGAAGCTTCACTCTACCACAACACACACACACGTACACACACACACAAATGTATATAAACACACACACACATTCCAAAGTACAAGGAAAGGTAGGGATCCTACCTATAGACTACGTAGAGAACTTAAAACAAGATTTAAAGATACAAGCACACAAGAATTTAAGATTTTTCATTAAATCAGAGATCATGCTTCAACCTCAAGCCAGCAGTAGAATCTCTCAGGGATCAACGAGAGGAGCAGATGCAAGATCAGCTACACTGTCTGAGGCCAATAATTTTCTGGTGAATAACGTCCCATACATAGAATTTAATAAAATACTAAAAAAACATTAAAAATACTTAACCTTGAATAAAAGCAATAAATTTCAATTTCTATAGCGTACGGTTATAAATAAAAATAAAACTCTAAAGGATCATTGATTGGATAAATCCAAGAATGTAATAAAATAGTTTGTCTAGCAGAATCAGTGTAAAACAATAATTTTCAAATCTCATCTTCTAGTAGGACTTCAACAGAACAAAATAACACGTGTGGACATACAAGTCATGAGGGTAACTAATCAAGCACAACATGAAGCCAAGAGAACAAGTGTAGACACGCAATCCATGAGAGTAAAACCAAGAGTGGCTCGAAGCCACAAAACAAGTGCAAGTACAAAACCTATGAATAACAAGCGAGAGAACAAATCCCATGAATATCAAGTGTGAGTACTATGCTCACGAATGTCAAATGAGCTAGTTAACCATGGCGAGCCAAGGACAAACAGTATTACTGTCAGCAACCAACATTATGTATTCAATTCTCTTAAAAATGTTTTTAAGCATGTGTGTGATCAATTTGCTATTTAAAAATGAGAAATAACTTCTCATAATGAAACTAGTAAGGAATAATCTATAACAAAGGATTCTAGCACGAAAGTTTACAAACAATATGTCAAAACTCTCTTTCAAATTCAATCTGTTGACAAAATCCTTTTCAAACATTAAGAACTCGATTACGAACATTTCAAATTGCAAGACCATTCCAAAATGAAAACTCATAAAAGATATCTCCAAAGTTTTCTTACCATTTCAGTGCATAATCTTGAATTCTACATGAAGCAATTGGAGAAGGATAAATAACAATGAACAAAATCATCAACAACAACAAAGCCTTTATCCCACTAGGTGGGGTCGGCTACATGGATCGCACGATGCCATTGTGCTCTGTCAAAAACCATAGATTTCGATATATTATTAATTAGAAGGTCTCTCTCTATGACCTCATTGAGTGTTCCTTTCGGCCTTCCTCGACCTCGTCTAATAGGACTCCATTCTACTTGATCCACCCTTCTCACCGGAGCATTCAAAGGCCTACGCTGAACATGCCAAAACCACCTCAAACTATTTTCTACCATTTTTTCTTCAATAGGGGCCACTCCCACTGTTCACATATGAGTATTATGAATCTTGTCTTTTCTTGTATGGCCACTCATCCATCTCAACATCTTCATCTCAGCAACTCCCATTTTATGCTCATGTTGTCCCTTTAAAGCCCAACATTCACTACCATATAGCATTGCTGGTCATATAGCAGTGCGATAGAACTTTCCTTTTACCTTATTAAGTACTTTACGATCACAGATAACTCCAGTAGCTTTTCTCCATTTATACCATCCGGCCTGAATTCTGTGATCGACATCACTATCAATTTCACCATCTTGTTGTATAATTGATCCCAAATATCTAAATTTTGTCACTTGTGGGATGACTTGCCCTCTCAATTTAACTTCCACTTCCCTTTGGCTTTGTCCTTTATCAAACTTGCAATGCATATAGTAATTAAAATAAAAATATGGCAAGTAATAAAAATATCATTTATAAAAATTATAATGGGACGATATCTATTCACTTGATGTATTCCCAAGTATAAAAACTTAATCCCACCTACCACTTTCACAATCATATGCACTTCTGAGTTCCCTAAATCCAAAGCAACAACATTGTCATTCCCTTTTTCATAACTCGATCTATATAATTAATAAAATTCATTAACTAAAAGTCCCTCAACAACTTGATGTCATCCAGCTCAAAACAATCATTGTTAACATTTAAATCTAACCACAATCTCTAAGAATCGAAATCTATGACCTCAATGATTTAGAAAAATAGGAATAAAGACCTCAATCCGAACCTTCTACTTGTTAAATACTTGAAAAATGCTGTAGAATTCAGAAAATTAATCCTCATATAAACCATTAAATTAATCATATTCATATTTCCCAAGCCTCAATATAAATTTAAATAGCTCTCATACTATAGATTATGTAACATCCCAAAATTTATTCAAAGGCTAAGGATTGATTTATGGGAATTAGATAGTAAGCCAAATTATGGAATCTATAAAATTTAAGGAATCTTAAATTAGACAAAGAGAAAAATTAATGCATAGTGTGTGTAATTAATAGGATAAAAATATACCTATATATTATATTAAAACAGAACACACACACCCTTTTCCCACACTTCACACGCCATGCACACATACATTCATTCAATTAAATAACACACACACACACACTACCCACATGGCACACATACACATTTTTAATTAATAAAACAACACTCTCTCACTCTCTTAATCATCCAAAACACACAACACACACTTCATAAATTTCTCAATTCTCATCAGCCGACATCCAAAAAGAAAGAAAAGAGAGAGT
This sequence comes from Albizia julibrissin, assembly GCA_037074505.1. NCBI lineage: Eukaryota > Viridiplantae > Streptophyta > Magnoliopsida > Fabales > Fabaceae > Albizia > Albizia julibrissin. The sequence goes on along the minus strand of CM073481.1, from coordinate 13,793,532 downwards.
GAGTGAAAAAGAGAGAGAGCAAGAGACACATAATAGAGAAAGAGAGATACGTAAGAGTGATCGGTGTTACCAGAGGAAGGAAGAAGTGATTACAAATTCTACATACAACTCCATATCCTAATATAGGTGAGTTTCCTTCCCATATTCTTAACTCTTTCTAGTTGATTTGAGACTATTTTTGGGTAATTTGGGAAGCATAAGAACCTAGTATAATGAATTGTTGTCTTGTCAGGTTTTGTTTTGGGAAAAATAGTGCATAAGGAAGGAATGAGAATTTGATAAATTTGAGGTTTCCAATGAATTCTATACGAAAAATTATATGGGAATACATGAGATTATGATTTTTGGATGATTATATATAAGTCTAGAATTTTTAGAAAATAAGAGGAGTTGTTGTTCGGTTAGTTTCTCTGAAATCATATTGGTTGTAAAATAAATTTCAGTAACTAAAACTGGTCCTAAAATTATGACAGTTTTCAGAAGGAAAGTATACATCTTAAGCTTTAATTTGATATATAATATGTATCATTTGGGTTTATAAATAGTGAGATATGAATTTTTAAAGTTAGATGATGAATCTGGAACGTTTTCTGGTACAGATGGGTTTGACGAAATTATGGAAATTTTTTGGCTATAATATCTAAATGTAATATTGTTTCCAAAAACTATACTTAACTAGGATCATATAGGATTTTGAACCATCCCATGTGGAGTTCTAGATATTTAGTTATTAATTTTAGAAGTTAAGCTATTGCAATTGGAAAGATTTTCTGGCAGTGCGAGAAAACTTTAAACTGGGAATAATTCATGGATAGGTGGTAGTTAAACATATTTTTCTATTAAAAATATTTCATAAGTGACACATAGAATTTGGAACTACCTTAATTGGATATTTCTAGGCCAAGATATGAATTTTCAAATATTATTGAAAATTCTGACAGAATTGAGTAATAGTGAAAAAAAAGTAAGGGTATTTTTGAAATAATTGGGACTCTAAGGGTCAAGTTAAATACTTAGAGTTGGTATGAGTCCATTAAATACCTATTGGATTTAAGGTATTAGCTATAATGATAACCTACCAAAGTGTCTTAAATTATTTTGGAATAAGTAATAATTCGCCCGTCCGTAAATTATAAATTATAGGATTTGACATTTGCCCGGGACACCTAAAAGACTGAGAACAGGACCCAAATTTGAAAAGACTGTCAGGTAGTACCTTATCTCTTATATCATATGTGATGTCATGTATGTGTACCATATCATCTGTATATGTGTGGGATAGATAGTCCATAGGCAATAAGACCCGTAAGTACAAGTTGCACCAGGAGTTACCCGGGGGTGTTTTGAGCCAGGCAAACTTAAGACAAAAAGCCTGTGATTGTACCTTGTATGGGGCAAAGGCCCTGGACAGCCAGATTATGAATCTCAAGCGCTGTGAGTCTGTGATAAGGGACCGGTTAGGCCCTTTTATGTGCTGCATATCTGTAAGCTGTGCTGTTTGATTATTTGTTTTACATGCTTCGTATTTGCATATTATATGAGTGATCTGTGTACTACTAAGATTCTTTTGAATCTCACCCCTTTTTCAACAAATGATATACAGCAAAGGCATCCAACTTTAAGAGCAAGAAGGTAATATAGACGGACGAAAAAGAGGCAAATAAATTATGAACTGTTTGGTTATCATTTTATTTTGGATGACTGTAAAATATTTATAAGTAGTAGTAGTAGTGATAGTAGTACTAGTACTCGTGACGCAGACTGTATAAATTGTAATTCGTACGCTAGACTTTCGATAACGTATTGGTATCCAGAAACTAATAAGTTAACCATCACGACGCGAGCTATGGATAGAAAATGCTTTGTATTTTAAATAAATGATTTTGAAACTGATAAAGATAATGAATTTAGAAATTAAAATTTAGACCATACATATTTATTTTAAAAATTTTTTTGAAAATCCTATACAAATATAAGATTAAACTCTGTCTTAAATTGGGAATTTAATTTGTTTTGGTCTCAGGTTTAAAACCATTATATATTTAAACTAATCTAAAAGCTTTAGAAATTAAGGTGTTACAGATTACCCACCACCCATACATTCCATAAGCTTCTTTTTAATAAAGACACACTTACTTCCTTCATATTATATCATAATGTCGGTCACTATAACATTCAACACTTAAAGCTCATATTTCCTTCGCCATTTAACATAATAATTGCAACAACCCATTACACCACCACAATCCTCAATTGCAACAATTTATAATATAGAAAAAAAAACTTGAGCTTTAATCAAATTTCTCTAAATATAATCACATGCTCAATTGATAATTGAATATTATCATGACTAGCTATTAAATTCAACACTTCAATAATTAAAGAATATCTTCTCCTATTTCTTTCTCAACACACCTCAAAATTTCAGTTTAACAACAAGAGCTTAAATATAAGAATTTCCCAATAATATTCTTTCCCAAAATCACTCTACAAGTTATCATCCTTCCCCAAATCCACTTCTTCGCCAAGTGTCATTGTGGAAAAATCATAAACTCTTGTGTTATGATTTCATCCAACGCTAACATCAACAAACTTTATTCTCAATTCCATATAGTCTCATTCTCTAGCTTTAAATTGACCATTTAATATGCATTCCACAGATCAATTTATAAACACTAAACAATCTTACTTTAACCAACTTCCTCTTCTACACAATTTAACAAACATCTCATGTGCATCTTCCAATTAATTCATAAACAATCATTATAATAACATTATTAATCCAACACTATCAACACCAAAACAATTCATCAGCCTTCTCCAATTCCAAGGAAACATATACGAAAGATTAAAGTTAATACTACCCACACAACAACAACGACAACAAAAAAGGGAACTGAAATGGCCGCACAAGTTTAGGAAATTAGAGGAATTTGTGCTCACCCAAAGTTTTACTTCCAGAAACAAAGGAGAAGGAAGAAAATAAGATTCTTGGCAGCACACCCCCACACCAAACAGACATAGCAGAGACACAGACAGAATCGGAGAAGGGGAAAACAATTCCAGCGACAACAATGATAGATAAAGGCGCACACCAATAGAAGACAGCTTGACCAACGTTGATGATGACGCAACTGATGAACGGAGGCAACGGCGGCGCACAACAATATGAATAGGAAAATCCTCCGCTGACTGAAAAACCAACTACAGTTCACACAGGTACATAAAAGAAAATAATGTACAAATGTTTCCATAACTGAGTCCGCAATTGAGTGCATTTGCGTTTATACACCAGTTCTCTATTGTAGGAAGAGTATTGTAACAAGCACGCCAGAGGAAATGCTTCACTTTAGGTTGTGCCTTCAGCTTCCATTGTTGAAGTTGCTTGGTCCATTAACCAACTAGGAAACAAGTTTCTGTTGAGGCACTATGTACTCATGGTAGTGATTTTCTTTAAAGATAATTCACCTATAGAACATGATCATCTTCAAACATTTTCATACAAAAAGCTTGATTTTAGGTAGCAAATTTGGTCACCAGAATATAGTCATTGTAATATCAGGTCAGCAACATGGGATTAAGCAAAATCAGTCTGTAGTTGCACCATTATAATTATCATTGATAAACTGTATAAATAGATATTCATAATAGAGAGGATGGAAGTTATAGAGGAAATATTGTATATGATATAAGGGATGGAAGTTGAGACAATGTGTGTTTCTTTGCTTTCCACAACAAATAACATAAAAAAGGAGAACACAAGTCAGAAAGCCTTCAACCTATCACTCTTCACAAGCCTTTTTTCTATTATAGAACATACTTTTTATTTACGAGGTGAAGCATTATCTTTCATATAAAGAAATGAATATATACTTTAAAATAAATAAAAGAGAATAATATAATGACAATGCCAACTAACTAAAAGATAACAAATGTACCTTATCTTTATGCTTTAACATCATTCAAAGGTGATCAGCTTGTCAGTTTCTTCAACATATAAAAGATAGACTGTAGTCTTCTTCATCACAATATATTTATGTGCAAACTTGATTTCAACTTCCACCTCATTTCCAGGCTCCAAATTAGATACTATGTTCTGCCATTCTTCATTGGCAGGAGTAATCGTTGCAACTTCTCGCTTGTAGAAATCCATGGTAGCCTTTGTGAAGTTCCTTATCATAAGACCAATAGAATTTGCAGATGTCATGTTATCTTGAGGAGATGAATAAATAATGTTGAGGACCATTCCTTTTAAGCAATGACCAAAAACTTGAGGAACTATAAATGACACTGAAGATCCCTCATGTTTGAAAACTAGCCAATCAGGATAATTTTCCTTAGGAAGATAATAGTGAAGCCCTCCCTTACATCCCTGTTCCTAGAACACAAGGAAATAGTCACCCCATTCAACTAATAAAATATGGAAATTAATAGTCAATGGAGTTGACAATGTAAACAAATGAAAAACTTGAACGTTTAATATTTGGAAAGCATGTTTGTCATTGGGACATCTAGTATTCATTATGCCATGTACGTTTACATACACAAAAACAACATATTGCTAAAAGAATGGTCTAGCATTATGACATAGGTATAATATTAATAAAAGCACATTTGATATTAGTGTACCTTCAACTCTCAAACATTTACTTATAGCAATTGAAAATTGAAATATGTATGGCAGAACGGTGTCCTGCCCATTTTGAAAAGATTATGCATATGTGGTAGCAGAGAATTAAAATGAAGAGAAACACCTTTGAAATACTCTTTAGAAGGGTATCCATAATTTTGTTGAACCGCCCTACTGGAATAGTCAAAGAACTCATCAATGTTTCCAACCTTTCCATGTGAACTTGATCATGAAATTCAAGTAATGCAGGAGTATTTTGACATGAAGCTTGAGAGGTACTTGGTCTTGCTTCTGATATTTCATATCTTCTTGAAAATAAAGGATGTGATGGACCCCCAATTAGAGATGGCATGGACCAAAATGCTCGCAACAATGACTTTGAATGATATGCTGGTGACATCCAAGACAAAGAAAGAGATGGAAATACATCACGTGTTAAACCTTCATAGCCACACAGAGACACATATTTAATACTTTTCAGTCTCAACAATGAGAAAGGAACTTGAGCTATAGCAGTTTGATTTGCCACCAAAGTTGTTAAAGATTCCATTTGCTCAATGTCTTCTTCTAGCTTTTCAATCTTTGAACAACCAGACAAATTGAGGGTCTTCAAAGATTTCAAGTGATACACACTTCTTGGGAGGTGGCCGAGGTTTTTGCAGTCCTTTAAATTTAACTGAACAATATACTTAAGATCACCAATGGATGGGTGAATAAGAGACAAACGTGGACAATCTTTCAATATTAACTTTTCAAGATACAACATCTTTGAAAAGTCAGGTGTTTCAATCAAGTAATGAGAATGACTAAGATTGAGACTTTTCAACCCCTCCAGCAACTGTGCAAAGAGAATAATTTAAAATAAAATAAATAATGAATAAAAATGAATAAATAGATGGAAACAAATATACATATTGTCGCTAGTATTTGATTCCAAGAACCAACTGTACGTACCTGGCTTTTCTCCCAAACTTTCACAAGATTACTCCACTTTAAGTCAATGGCAACTATCTTTTCTAGATTGAAATTCATTGGAATGCTTTTCAAGGGAAACCCATGCCAACAGAGCCATCTCAAATTTGTTGATAGATAACTATAGTCTCCAGTAAGTTGTACATTATCAAGTTGAAGCAAACGAAGCCTCTTCATCTTCTTAAATGTTTTGGCACTCAAGCATAATGAATTGTTCCTTGACATGTTTAAAGCCAGTCCTTTGATAGATATTGTTCCCTGTCAAATAAAAAGAATTGGGAAACAAAAACGAAATCTGATGGTGACTAAGTCATTGAGATAAGCCCACAATTGGCAACAAAAGCGATAGTAAGAGCATATTGAATAATGAAGAAACATAGGCAAAAAATGCAATTAAGTCATTGAGAAATATTCTTACAGTTTTATTTCTCAATACATCCAATGCATCATCATAAAACCATAATCTAGTACGTTTCTCAGGCTCCTCTAGTGATTGCTCACGGATAATTTCTCTTCCCATGTCACGCAATAAGTCATGTATTTCAAGCTTATTTTTGTTGCCAACTCTTACAAGGCTTCGCTCTATCAAACGATCAATTGCAATATCTGCATGAAGTCCACAACCATTTAAGATTTGTATTACTTTGCCTTTGTCCTTCCCAACAAAGAAACAACATATGTCAAGAAATGTTTCTTTCTCTGTATCATCACTCAAACCATCATAGCTTATTTTAAGCTTCTCATGGATTTGATAATTTGGAATTCGTTGTAATTTCTCCAAAACACTTCTCCATATCAATATTTCTCTGTCAAATAAATATGAGCCAAGAATTTCAAGGGCCAGTGGCAACCCTTCAGAGTAAGAAACTATCCTTCTTGAAAGTTCAATGAAATCTTGTTCAGGGATTGCTTGCTTAAATGCATGCCAACTGAAAAGTTCGAGAGATTCATTGTCATTCAATTCTTTCACACAATATACATGAATCACTCTAAGGATATTAAGAAAATGTTGATCCCTAGTAGTGATAATGATTCTACTACCTTGGCCAAACCATTCACGACATCCACATAATGCTTTAAGTTGGTCTTCATTATTCACATCATCAAGTACAACAAGTACTTTTTTCTTACAGAGGATTTCCTTGAGTAGAGTTTTTCCCATTTCTACATCTGATAGTGTCATCCTTCTTGATTTCAAGATGCTTGAAAGAAGTTGTTCTTGCAAATAAACTTTACCATTATCTTGCTTCCAAACTTCCCTAACATTTGCAAGGAAACACTTTCCCTCAAAACTTTGAGAAACTTCATTATAGACGGCTTTAGCAATTGTTGTCTTACCAATACCTCCCATCCCCCAAATCCCTGCAATGAGAACCTCATTTGATTTACTACTTAGCAATTGGATGATATGTTGCACACGAGACTTCAATCCCACAGTATGGTGAGCGATAAATAGGCATTTGTTGTCACTTAGCTTCATTCTAACAGTTTCAGTAACATGGCCAATCAATTCGATTTCAGTTCTGGCAACAATAAGAAGTTATTTAACAGTAAATTCAATCCAAGAATCTATAAAGCGCATGATACACACCATACTAGGAACAAAAAGATAAGCTTGTAGAGTAAGGCAAAACAAGACGATGTTGAAATGTTCTATATGATCTAAATTAGAAAAAAAATTTAGTCTAGCATGAACCAAACTCTATGAATGAATTTGATGTTACCTTTACAAATTAAAGAATATTTAGTTGCACAAAGTATATTTAACCTAAAAATAACCATTTGATTATAAAAATATGAACCTCTATATTTATAGGACCTTGTGGTTGGCTAATTATCAATATCAATTAAAATATAACAAACTTAGCCAATCCAGTAAATCTTGCATTACTCTTGCTTTATTTCAATTTTGCTTTCATATAGTGTTGTTGACAAATTACTCAAGTAAAAGTGCTAATTGTAATTACACCTGATTTATGACTATTAAATCAAAATTGTTTCAAAGGCATTTTGCTTATTACAAATTACCCATTTGACTACTATACAAAATCTTGTGTTGTGGCAGTAGCTAATTTTCCCTTGACCATTTTATGCAGTCCCCCCCCCCCGGGGGGGGGGGGACCGGGGGCCCCCTCCCTCTCCCTCTCTACACACACACTATATATGACCGTTTCAATGAAACTAGTATCACCAAAAGGAACTCAAACTTTCTATAAAAATACATAAAAAGGAACTTAATAAATTTGACTATTCCAAACAGTAATGAGAAAAAAAATTAAAAATACCTGTAGTTGTGCATGTCCCACCCAGATAAATTGGCAACTTCTGTAAGGGCTCTTTTTAAATTGATTGTCAATTTCTTCATTTTTCCACTTGAACTACTTTTAATTAGTCTTTCCCATGCTTTTCCAAAAGAATTTGTTTGTTTTCGAACTTCAGATGGACTCACATCAAAAAATATGGGTAAAACCTCTTGATAAGTTGTTCTGTAACACTCCATGATTTTCTCCAATTCTTGTAAACACCAACTGGAGCCAGCATAATTCTTTGAGAATATAATTATTGAAATTCTTGAACTTTCAATTGCTTCTAATAGTGAAGATGAAATGTTTTCACCCCTTTCGATTCTTTCTTCATCCATGTAGACCTCAATACCAGCTTGCTTTAAAGCATCACAAAGATGAGAAGTGAAAGATTTCCGTGTATCATCACCTCTAAAACTTAAGAATACATCATAGCTATATTTGGGCTTGGACTTACTAGGACTGATTTCCCTCCCTATCTCTTGTAGCAAATCATGAACATAAAGCTTGTTGTTCATGACCTTTACAAGATTACGCTCAATGATTTCCGACATTCCCATTTCCACAGGAAGTCTTGAGCTTTTTAACAATTGTGTAACATGGTGTTTACTCTGACCCACATAAAAAGAAGCTATATTAAAAAATATATCTTTCTCTATATCAGTTAATAAGTCACAACTGATTTTCAGCTTCTTTTGTATTGGATCATGAGGAACTCTTACCAAGTTATTCATTATTTTTTCCCACTCTTTTTTTGTCCTATTATGCATGAGAGAACCAAAAACTTCAAGAGCCAATGGTAGTCCTTCACAGTATACACTGACTTGCTCCGACAAAACCTCAAAATCATTTGTTGGAGTAAATTTCTTAAATGCGTGCAAGCAAAAAAGCTTAAGAGACTCCTTGCTATTTAACTTTTTCATTTCATATGTTATGTCAACAAAGGCATCAAAGATAGCCTTATTTCTTGCTGTAATGAATATCAAACTCCCTTTACCACACCACTTCATATTTCCGCACAATTCCTCACGCTGAAATTCACAATTTACATCATCAAAAACCACTAAGACTCTTCTTCCACAGAGTATTTGCTTCATTTGTTCACGCATCACAACAACATTTGTCTTATCAAGTTCAGTTTCAGAAATATCTGAAATAAGTTTCTTTTTTAGAAGAACTTCACCATTATCTTCCTCCCATACATCCTTGATATTTGAAAGGAAACATTTACCTTCAAAATTGCCAGCAAGTCTATCATAAATAGCTTTGGCAATCGTAGTTTTACCAATACCTCCATCACCCCAGATTCCGACTATGATTGTATCATCTGACAAAATGTATTTCAACCCCAAAATATTAAGCAATTCTATCACACGAAGTGGTAACCCTACTTGATAGCATGGAAGATTATGAAATGACTCATCATGTAACATAGCAAGACCTAAGTTTGCCATGTAGCTACTGATTTTATTCCTGCCACAATTAACAGTGAAACATTAGATCAAAAGGACAAAGGTATATGTTATGAAACTGTGTGTGTTGACCTTCTACATTTGAATTCCCTTTTTAACGTTTCTCCCTCTAATGAGAGCTATTTTGATCGTCTCCTTAGTGAGATCTAATCATGAGTCCGAGTTCAGTTGACTTGTTTGAGAAGTTAGAATTTTCACTGATTATTACAATGTGGCAATCAATTCATTGGAATGGAACATTGGGAGGAAGGAGTTTGCAAGTAAAATGCTAGCCGGGAGTCTTAATCCCTCTAGATCATGTGATTGATTATATGGTTTAAATGATAACAAAATTACAAGTCTAATATTGTTCCCTAACATGCCTTATTTGACTTATTGCACATAATTGAATATGTTAATTATTTGAGAATCATGAAAAATCAAAGAATACCTTCAATGTGTTAACGCTTTGGTTGCAAAAAAGGAAATGCTTATCTTGAATGAAGAAATGATGTAGCAATGACTATATGATTGATTGTAATATAGGAAAATGGACATTGTGGAATTATGAGAAGATAAATGAAGCTGCAATGAATATATATTTTGGAAGATGCATAAGAGATGAAGAGAAGAAGAATCATATAGAAAAGTCTATTTGCTTTATTGAGTGATCAAAAGTGTTTTGCATCTGAGCATTCTTGGTTAATAACCTTGATAGAGCACAATAACACCTTACAATCCATGTAGCCAGCCCGCCTAATGGAGCTACACATTTAACAAGGACTGTGAATGAGAAAATCATAAATGGAGCAATGAAAATATCGATAATTAAGAAGGATTAGAATTGACAAAAAGGTGTATATATATAGTAGGGGTAGAGAAGAATACTTTCATCTTCAAGTTTGAAAGCTAGGAGGAGCACAATAGAACAATAAAAGGAAGACCGTATGGGTAGTTTTAGCCTTTTAGGTAGGTTGCTTAACGTCCAAGAATGACGGGAAAGATACAAAGTGAACCTACTGTCCTAAATGTTAGATCTAGTTTGAACCAAATTTTGATCCTAAATGCAAAACATTTTCTCATTTTATGAATTTTAGTCCTAGATGTAAGACCTTTCCTCATTTTATCTCTTCTATTTGTCATTTTTATCCAAATTAATTTGTCTAATTTATACCCAATGAGGTTATAGGATGAGATCTAATATTTAATAATATATCTAAAGAGCTAGTTTTCGATAAAGCAAAATGACATCGTGTGATCTATGTAGCTGACCCTACCTAGTGGAATAAAGCTATGTTGTTGTTGTTGTATACCCAATGTTACTTGGTCTACTGGTGGACTAGCTAGACTACAAAGTAGACAAACTGATTTCGAATCCCACCTTATCAAAAAAGATCCCTGGGGGAGGCATCCTCGTCACAAAGATTCAATCTGGATTAGTTGGTTGCTTAGAAACCTAATAATAGGATCTTGAAAAAGCGTCATTAGCTCAATAGTTATGAAAGAAAAATTGCCTAACCTCTAAACTAATATATAATCTTTTTTATTTAATCAAGGGTTTTTTTTCAAGGCTTGTGCCTCTTGAAATTTGAACTTGTGTTCTCTTTACGAGTGAGGTCAATTACCTCTCAACAAACAGTTTGTTAGTAGAACTAATATATTATATGATCCAATGTTACATAAAATATTTTAGAGAGATAATGTCACATATATTATAATTAAGTAATTTATTTAATTTTTCCATTCTCCTCAAATTAATTAAATAAATAGGTCATACGTTAACACTTAGCACACTGCAGGAGTATATATTATTGTGAGAGTTTGTTTCAAGCTACTTCCCAATAAACATAATATATTGGTCCTAATTGAAAAAAAGTTAATTATAACCGTTAAGTCAAATATTATTGTGAGAGTTTGTTTCAAGCTACTTCCCAATAAACATAATATATTGGTCCTAATTGAAAAAAAAAGTTAATTATAACCGTTAAGTCAAATATCTTGGTTAAAGTCTTTGTAATTTTTTTTAAGTCTTGGACAAAACTACCTTTTTGGGAGACACTATATTAAAAAAAGTAAAAAACTTAAAAATCAAAAGATGGAGGAGTAAAGCAGGATGATTTATTACCCGGAATCAAGGGAGAGTTTGAAGCCAGGTAGGGAAGCAACTCTGGCAACGTCAAATCTGGGAGACAAAGCCACCAACTTCTCACGCACTTGCTGCCGGCTCACTCCACAGAATACAGGCAATACATTGTTATTCCACCACATAGTTCTGACCACCAGTCTCTGAAGACACATCTTCGACTCAAGAAACTCCGGCGTGAACAAAACCATCACAATCCTTGATGCCGTTACGGCCGCTTGTACGGAGAATCCCTCTTCTTCTTCGTCAACGAAAGCTGTGATTCCCGCATCTCTCAATTTGTTTGCAACATAGGGTTTTACGAAACTGTTTGGATCTCTCAGAGTTAAGAAGACATCGTATTTGGGTTTGGAGGACGCAGAAGCCAAACAAGAAGACGACATGGCTAATTATTCACAAGAAAATAATCGATTCATTAGGCAGTTCCATTTTAATTAATAAAATGCAGCCATGCTTTTCAAATTTTGTTTTTTTTAATGTAGATTTAAGCGGAGTCAAGTCAATACCTTATAGGAAACGGCAACACGCCCGGCACCTCCTCCTTTTGTGTGGGTTTCTTCTTGACCTACACGCTGACTACTTTTTCCCCACACCACGGCCATAATTCAATCAATACAAGGTGTTTGGATTAAATTAAAATCGGAAAATCTTAAATAAATATCATTTAAACTTGAAAAACTCAAAAAAAAATTGTGCTAACATATGCAAAAGGTAAATAAGTCTTAAAAGGGTAATATGAAATTTTGAAATGTTGTGTTTTTATCAAAATATCCCTTAAATTTTGTTTTTTTAAAAAAGAAAAACCCTCGCCGGAGCACCACCCTGCCGGTGGGACTCCAATGGTAGACCGCCGAAGTTTCGGTGACAAGTTGAGTAATGAGATTAACTATTTGAGCTCTTTAAGCCCTATCAAGTGTTATCAACAAGTTGAATAAATGCAATGACAACTTTAATATAGTCATCAATAATATCAACAGCACAATTTGCCAATTGTTTTACTCAAGCTGTCATTGTTTTTATTCAACTTGTTAACAACGCTGGATAAGAGTTATGGAGCTCAAGTAGTCAATCTCATTACTTAATTTATCACCGGAGCTCCGGTGTCTGTTTGATGGAGTCCTCGCCGGCAGGATGGAGCCTGTAACACCCCAAATTTTAGGACAAGAGGATAGAAAATAAGCCTATAATAAGTGGACTGCTAAGCTTCAGTTTAGCAAGTGTCCTAGTAAGGCACGATTTTAATCCTTACAATTCTTAACACCTTTGGTGGCATCAAAGGGAAATAAAATGGTGAATTAAAGAATACATTAAGTGACAAAACAAGACAGTCACACAACAAGACTATGTTGGGAACTAAAATGAAATTTGCCTCTAGTGTGTTTCTCTATATGGCAGTCATGATTGTGTGACATTTTTCAATGGACAAATGATTTCCAAAAATCATGAAAATTTTCAGAATGAAAGTAGACTTGTCAAGATTTAATGGGATAAGTCATATGAGTCATTTGGAGTTGTACACAAAGAGAAATGAATTTTTGAAGTTAGCCCAGCGAAATTAATTATTTTCTGGGGCAGCATCCAAAGATTAAAATTCTGGAAAGATTGAACTTTCAATTGGCCAAAGGTTATATTTTTCCTTCAAACTAGACTCAATAAGGGTCGCATAGACTTTGAAATCACTTTAATTAGACATTTGTACAATTAGATATAAATTTTCAAAGTTAATGAAAAATCTACAGAATTTGGTATTTTGTGCGAAAATTCATTATTTGGGCCAATCAAGTGTTGACACGTGGCAGATGAGAAACTGATCCATTTATCCATTAAATCATCATCTTCCTCCTCATTTTTCACCGAGAAAAGCACCAGAAGAGAGAGAAAGAGATCAGGCGAAAATGGAGGAGGAGGAGGAGGAGAGAGAAAATTCTTTCCTCCGAAACACTGCCGAAATGACATACTCTCTCAAAGTACTCTTCAGGAAACTTCCTCTACTCATCGAGATCTTCATTCCTACGGTTTCGGATTTTCATTTGGAGGTGTTTGGTGCCGTCTCCCTTGCCGGAGTATTGCCAGAATTCCAAACCGTTTGTGGAAACGGGTAGAGGTAAGCGTAAGTTTCCTTTTTAACGGATTGATTTGTTGTTTGGATGAGTAAATTGGAAGTGGGGTACTGTTCATGGCTAGTTTTAAAGGATGTTTTAATGGCTAAATAATGTCTAATGAGTATTTAAATAGTTAATCATTTGATTAGGAGTAGCAAGGAAGTGATTAGGCAAGAGAAAACAAGAAAACAACATATTGCACCTAAGAATATGATTTTCTGCCCTGTTTTGACGTAGAGAAGGAGTAAGAATTTGATGATTTTGATGCTTCCATTGGCTTTAGGAGGCAAAATTGTGTGGGTATGCAAGTGTTCATGAATTTTGGATACTTGTACATGAATTTAGAAGTTTTAGAAGTTAAAGGATAAATGATGTGTATTCCGTTTTCTGGAGGCAATGTTATGGTGACGAGTTTTTGAGTAATCAAATGTTATCCAATGACCATGAAAATTTCCATTCTAAAAATAGAGACATAGACCTTTAATTTGATAGGTCATAATGGTTAATTGGACAAGTATGCTATGAGATATGAATTGTTAAAGATATGCCCTGTTTTCTGGAAAGAATCTGAAACAGTTGGTGTTTGAAAATTTCTGGGAATGGTATAGTGATGGCATTTAAAATCGAGTATTTTTATATAAAACTAAACTTAAATGGATTTAAATAGAGCTTTGAACCACCTCAATTGGAGTTCTATAGAATTAGTTATGATTTTCCAAAGTTTGGTAAAAATTGTTGGTAGTTTGAGTACCATGCGAATTTAAGTAAGAAATTGGCCAAATATAATTGGAATGAACTCCAAGGGTGAAAATAAGTCTATAGGGCTAATGTGGGCCATTGGGTATTCACTTTTCATGGCTCTAATGATGTTATTACTTGCCTAGGGCCATGAAGTGATAAAGAAAGAGCAATGGTTGGCGGATTAAGAGGCAAGAAGAGAAGGACATAAAGTCCACCAGGTAGTGAACTTACCTTTTCTGCATGTATGTGATATGTATGTCTTGCATTGATTATGTGACTGCTTTGCCTATTTGTGTGGAACATGTATGATTGGATGAAGCTCTGTTATATTTGTGTAATGGCCATATGTATGTCATAACATCGAGCATGCAGTATGTCATTATGTTGGCATGAAATAGTGTAGGCAAGCATGTCATGCATTCATATATATCTGGCATGCATAGTGGTAATGTTTGCTACTGAGATTCTCTCGAATCTCACTCCTCCCAACCAACCATTCAGACAGGTGAGCATTGGAAACGTGCTGAGAACAGAAAAAATGTATGCACGAAGAGGACTGTTGCTGGTTGTTTGAAGGTCTGTAAATATTGTGTAAACCCCTGGTGGGGGAAACTTTTGTATTATAATCAAGCAATATTGTATTAATATTATCAGTATATTTATGCTATACCTGTGTGCCAACCGAACTACGTATTGCTACTCTGAGTAAGGTCAGTAATAAGGGATATATGAGGCGAGTCATTACAGAGCCCACTGCCAGTACAGTTTCTTTTTTAAAAAAAAACTTGAGGGGCATTTTGGTAAAAGAACACCATTTCAAAATGTCTAAATAGTTCATTGAGACTTATTTATCATTTCTACGTGTAAACAAACTTTTTGAAATTTTTCAAGTTCAAATAATATTTATTTAAAATTATCCCAATATTTTAAACGATATTTCCTAAACAGAACCATCCACTTTTTATTATAAAAATCTTAAAAATTAAAGTTTGTCCTTCATTATTTGTTTGAGAAAAAATACTTTAATTTTTAGATTCCAAATCTTCATCACGTACTCTAAAATTATAACTTTAAAATTTCTTAAGACTAAGTTGGAATAATCAGATTTCTAAATTGCTTTGATTTGATGTACTTAATTTAAATGAATGTGACACAAACTCTGCTGGAGTTAAACTTTTTCCTGACTAACTTTTCAACACTTTATTTTAATGGTCTCCCATGTCTTGCAACTTTCATTTCTCAGTAAATTATGCAAGTGTTGTTACTTTTTAATTCTTTTACAAGTTTTCTTGCTGATTTTACACCTTTTCTCGCTCTGCTAAATTTTCACTGATATTTAATTTCGTCCTTAGTGCAAAATATATCTCTTATTTGATCTTGAAAAGAAATTTCCCCTTTCTACTTTAAATTTCATGCCCACTTCTTCATGTGGTTTCGGGAGAAAAAGATAAAAGGATATTGACGATCCTATTCCTCACCTTTTCTTTTGCTGGTGCATAAATATCTTTTTATTAAAGATAATCCGTTTGAAGCCTTTTTAGATATAAAATGCGAGCACATCTTTGTACTGGAATATAAGATTAAAATTTTTTTGTATGAGGTACACTAAAAATGGAAAGAAGAAAACTATAAAAGAAAACATATCTTCTCTTATGTGAACGGTGAAGAAAGAACGGGAAGAAAAGAAAATTGTATAAGAGAAAATGATGGATGAGACTCACCCACTTTCTTCCCTTAAATTTTCTTTCCACTTTATATTTTGGAAGAAAACTTTCATCCCCAACTTCCTTTTACATATAGACTGGATAATTTGATTTTTTTTAAGTTAATATATTTTTCTTAAAAAATTATCCATCTTGATTTGTAAATAGAAAAAAAATGTTTTTCTGGCCAAATAATTGATTTAAAACTTTCTAAATGGTGTTAATTTTAATATAATTTTTATCTTTAATGAGATAATAACATGAAACATAATATTATTAATATATCCTGCTGCGAGTAAGGGTATTATTATCATCAATATGACATTTGCTATGACATGTGCTTATTTTCTCTTGTATGTTTTTATCCTAAAATCAAACTACAAGTTATTAGTGACCACATTATTATTTCTCGAATTTTTTCTTCCAATTTTCTATTCCTACATTTTCTTCTTGTTTTTTACTTCCAATTTTTCTCCCCATCCAAACACATCCACATGAACATGAATTCTAGCTGATAGAGCAGAGCAAAAAGAAGATCCACAAGTTAAGACAACTACAGTCAAAGGCTGCATCAATATTCAGAGAGAAGAGACAACTTATAAGGAAACACAAAATTAAACCAATCACAAGCTATCCATAAGTCTTCCGGTTCCATCCGTACACTGTTCAAGGTCATCGAGAGTCACACACTCAAAATAAACAACTATAAAAATGCTAAATTCACCATAAAATCACTTAAATATTGGGTGTTAAAGTGATGTCAATTGGAAGAGTTTAACCTTTTCTTGGAGATACTCCCTGCACAATAGAGAGTGAGACAATTTGTCAGCTCTGTTTTTTTCTTTCACAAGAGGATTGAATCCCAAGGTACATAAGGAGCATATTCCTAAGCTGACGAATGGAAGTTTATCTAAATCAGTCTTTAGCAGTTGCCCCGTTATAATCATCATTGATAAAATAAATAAATAGATATTCATATATGATATACGGGATAGAAGTGGGCACAACGTGTGATTTCTTTGCTTTTCACAACAAATATTATAAAAAGTGGAATACACAAGTCAGAAAACCTTCGACCTATCACTCTTCTCTTAACTTTATTTTAGAACACTTACCTTTTATTTAAGTTAGCTTAAAGCATTATCCTTCATACAAAAAATAAAACAATATACTTAAAAAAAATAAGTAAAAGAGAATCCTATGTCATGACTTTCCCAATTAAATAAAATATTACTAATATACCGTATACGCTTTAATGTCATTCAGAGGTGATCAGCTTGTCAGCTTCCTCAGCATATATAAGATAGGTTACAGTCTTCTTCAACACAATATATTTATGACCAAGCTTAATTTCAACTTCCACCTCTTTTCCAAGCTCCAAATTAGATATCATGATCTGCCATTCTTCATCGGCAAAGTTGTTGCAACTTCTCTCTTGTATAAATTCATAGTACCCTTTGTGAAATTATTTATCATAATACCAATGGAATGTACAGGTGCCATGCTATCTTGAAGAGGAATAGATAATGTAGAGTACCACTCCTTTTAAGTGGCGATCAACAACCTGAGGAATCTCGGTTCTTGGGGACGTGCTTTGAATCCGAGTCAGATTCAAGTAAAGAAAAAAGAAGCTGAGTCAGATAAGCACTTACTTTGTTTTCTTTAATTAATCCCCAAGAGCACGTCCCATTATATAGACACACACATATATTTCTTGTAGAAGTAGATTTTCTTAACAAAAAAAAGTTGTTAAATTTGTCTATCATGCAAAAATAAAGTTCAAGGAAGTATAAAATTAAAAGTGTGGGACTAATAAACAGAAAAATATAAGTTTGAATTAAAGAAGCGCATTTGCTGAAAAAGGCAAAAATCCTTTTCATTTTAAACCTTAAAAGGATTATATTATTGACGAAATTTAAAAAATAAAAATAAAAGTGTGGGATTATCTATATAAATTTAAAAGTTTAAAGAGGTTATTATTAAATTTTGAAAGTTAAGGAAGTTCTTTTTATTATCCTGGTAGGTACAAGCGTGTTCAGTCAAAAGAAAAAGCAAAAAGGGGTTTGCTTTATTAAAAGGATGCCATTATGGCATTTCTGGAGGAGCAAGTTCCGCCAATATTCTTGCCGTTTGTTTTGAGTGTTTCAGTGCTTGATGGGCACACAAAACTCATGAGATGGCGATGATTCAGATTTTATTATTTTAACTGACAGTTTTAAAATAAAAAATATTTTCTGAAAAGATATAATTAAAAGATTATTTTTATTTTATATTTTACACTTATTAAAATAATTTTTTTAAAAAAAATATAGAGATAAAAAATTGAATATGGACCATCAAAATCTAGACAATCCCAAGCTGGCTCCCTTTCTTGGAGTGATTCCTCGTGGAAAATATTTGTATCACTAGGTGTCATTGATTGGCCTCGCCCTTCTGGATCAAAACGTTATTTCCCTCTGTTCTCCACCATCATCATCTTTTTTTTTTTTTTCGCCAGCACCCGTATCTCTTGTTCCAAACTTGCCAGACTAATAAGAAGAAGAAAAATTGCTTTCCCGGCCACTTTCACAGTGAACTAGAGGTATGTTATGAAATAATATAGTTCTAGCTATCTCTAATATCTCCTTTCTCAAAGACTACCTTGCTAGTTTTCCCTAACAATACGAGAATATGGTTTATAGAGGGAGTTTTCCCTTTAATTATGGTCTAAAACCTTCTTATTAAAAGTAAAACAATAGGAGGACTAACACCTATATGCCATTACTTTCCCTTTCTGAGTATTAGAACACAGAGAGTTTGTACTTTCTAATAATTGCATTTTTTGATATTTGAACGTGTCTTTACCTCTTTATACAAGTAAGGTCACTTATCACTTCCACTAAAAACTTGTTGTGGTGAGACTCTTTTACATTTGCCAATTGGTACATGGAAAATTTATTTAAAAAGAGGGAGAAGGAGGGAGAAAAAGTATTTTTACCTTCTTTGGTAGATGGCAAATGGCTTTATTGGAAATAAAGCATTACAAGTTTAAAGGACAGAATTTTCCCTTTTGATTTTTCATTTTGTTAAAGGGAACCCTTTGCTTTAGTTGATCCCATAAGGAACCCAATTTTAAATCAGAGGAAACCTTATTGTCAATTATTGATGGACTCAGATTCCTTGCAATGACAAGAGGTGAAAGTGAGGAAGAATACAGATGCGGGGCTCACATTTTCGTCTAGGTTCATTCATCGTCTCTCTTTCTCTATTCATATAATATCTCAAATTTTAGGTCTAGAGACTTGAGGATATACCTATATCAAGTAGACTACTAAGCCCAATTTGGGAAGAGTCCCAAGAATGATGAGAGATAGAAAGACTCTCGGAAACTATGTGATTTTACCTACTGGGCAGAGGGCCCAATATGTGTAGGTAGGAGGATTAAAATGTCGATGTAGATGTGCATATGGAACATATACGGTGCCTTTGGGTTGGTAGAAAGATGACACTCAACTATGTCATGAGGTATGAGACTGATTGGTCGAGCAACATATGCTGGTGTAAGTGTGCACGTGACATTTTTAGGGTAGACAGGTGTACCCTGCGTTTTTGAGAAAAGACACTGGAATGTGGTGCCATATAAAGCCCACACGCACTCTAACCAGGATGTTATTTGGTGGGCCTCGATATCCATGTCGCATTCCCAAGCAAAAATCCAGTAGAGTCCCGAGTAGACACCGATAAAATAGATTTATTAAAGTAGCTTTAATAAAGTAAGTCATGATAGCTAATCATGACACAATTTTTTGGTTGGCACCACAAGAAATTGACAAGTGTCCTCTCATCATGACAAAGTATAAGATCACTTTTGTGTTGGCATGTTAAGAAGATGACAAGTGTCCCTCATGATGACACTTGCTTTTTGCCTTTTGAGGTGGCACTCCGAAAAGGTGACATCTAGCCTTGAGTCTGGGGAATCCACTAGTCTCTGACCCGGACACGTACTTGACTTTCCCATATAGGAGAGAGAAAGGGTAGAGAAGATGCTTTATTGACATTTCGCATCTTGTGCTCCTATCCTTTGACACTTGGCACATAAAGAGACTATCAAATGCAAGATTAAATCCCAACACTCCATTATTCTTTAAGATTTCAACCAAGGGCAGACAAATTAGAGAAAAAAATGTGGAGAAAATAGAAAAGAGAGAGAATGTGTGTGAATAGTGAAAGTTCATGAGCTCCGAAGCCGATTCTGACCCCAAATTGCTGTTTCTGACATATGAAGCATTCAGTAAACTTCTTCTACTCACTGAGAGCTTCATTTTTGTGGTCTCACACTAGTACAGAAAAAATTTTTAACGTCCTTATTTTGAGCCTTTTAATGTCCCTTTATAGAGGACGCCTATGCGAGTGACATAATAAATAATGGAAATAACGTCTCTAAAGAAAGAGATGCCTAAAGTCAGGACTTTAGATGTCCCTATTGCCATTAGTCCAAAGGCACTGCAATAAAATTTTTGTGGGATCCTCCAATGTTAACCCATACACATAGACACAACATCATATTGTAATTTTCTGTTCTTTTCTCCAAGGCTCAATAATATTATTACCTCTTCAGAGCCTTTGAATATATTCAAAAGTTTAAAAAGTTTAAGTGCCAATGTAATAAATTTATACAAGTAAAATAATTCACCCAAGTTTCTTATTAAAGCAAAAATCTAACGATTATTGAACCTCATTGCGAAAACCATATATATAATGTTTTAGTCATATTGGATCCTAAATAGAAGAATTTTTTTTATTGAAAAGAAAATTGATATTCATATAAAGATTACCATTTACATGGTAAGAAAGAAACAAGATAAGGGTGCAAATTCAAAAACTTAAACATAAAAGAATGCTTTACTATATCAACATCAATATATATAATAGAAGAATAACAATATAAAATAATCAAAAACTTGAAAGGAAGAACTCAAGCTAACCTATGGCCAACGATGTAGAGGGAGACAACCCGCGGTGGTGAGAGGGAGGACGATGGTGGTGGAGTGAAAGAGAAACAATGGTGAAAGAAAGCTCTTCTCCTTCCTCTGTAAGCGTGAGGCAAGGCTCTATTCCTCTTGAAAGTATAGGAGTAGCGTCGACCGGAGAGAGAGAGAGAGAGAAAACAAAGAAGAGAATGGGAGTGATGAAAGATGGAGAAAGAGTAATGTGATGAAGAGAGTGATGAGAGATGGAGAAAGAAGAGAGCTTAAAGGGGTGAGAAAATGAGACAGAGGAGAGCAGGGGAATGACAGCCCTTTAGGCGTCCCTATTTAGAAAAAAGACGCCTAAAATGACATTATGCATCCCTATTTTTAAATAGGGATGCCTATTATCCCTATTTATTATCCCCCATATCAGTCTTTAACTGACGTGTACGTATTGGGGATACTTTTAGGCATCCCTATTCAGAATAGGGACACCTAAAGTATGTTGCATTGGGACCTATGTAGTATTAGTGAGTAATTAACGTGGTTTCCCATATATGTGTTGGGCAGGTGACATAGATTAAGGCAAGGTCAAATATTGAATGAATCCAGTGCAAGAAATGGGCAGTCGTATGTTTCATTCATGCCTTCTGTTTATTTATTTAGATTAATTATAAAATAGATAATATAGCAATGTAATTAATTGTTGACTATTAAGCAAAGGCTGGGCAAAAAGCAAACTGTACTCATGTGGAGGTTGAAATTTATGATGACTATTAGAGTATCATGTGTTGCATTAACGTGTGTTGAAATATATAGTATCGTGTTGACTATTAAAGTGTGTTGCATTGGGACCTTTAGACGTCCCTATTCAGAATAGGGATGCCTAAAGCATGTCCTACATGCATTAAAATAGGGACGCTTAAAGTGTCTCCCATATTTCATCTCAGCACGAAAAATGAGTCCTTTGGCGCCCCAAGTTAAGGTTCAGGTGTCCCAATTAATTTTTGGGACATGTAAAGATCCTTTAGGTGTCTTAAATTTTAATTGGGATGCTTAAAACATCCCAATATTTCAAAATTACAGTTTGGAATTACAAAAATGCCACTCTATCCATTTTTTACTTCCTATTTTTTTTAAAAGGGACGTCTTTTAGAGTACTAATATGTATTTTCTGTAGTAGTGTTAGTTTTCTAATATGAGGTGTTTGGTGCAGTTTAGCTGGCTGGAGTGTTGCTGGAATTCCAAATCGACTTTAGCAATGTGAAGAGGTAAGTTGAAGCTTCATTTTGAACCAATTATCTTGTGAATTTGTTGAGTTTTTGTGTACTCTTGGACCACCCTAAGGTGTCATCTAGAAGGATTTTTTGAGGTCTAATGATGTTTGATCATGAATATATGATGATATATGATGTTTGATGATAATATAAGACTAGTTTAAGTGCTTCTAGATTCGAGTTCTATGAGGTAGTCTGCTTCTGATGCATTTTTTATTAAGAAAATGATATCAAATGTCTATAAAAATTTTCAGATTTAAATTATACATCATAAGCTTTAATTTGATATATAATATGTGCCATTTGGAATAGTAGATTGTGAGACATGAATTTTTGAAATTAGGCACTGAATCTGGAACCTTTTTTGTGGCAGTGAGGTTTTTTTGAGGTTTCTAGAAATTTAACCCTGGAATTGATAGTGGCTCATATTTTTCCTTTAAAAAGTACTTAAACATTTTTTCATAGAAGCTGGAACTATGTCATTTGAAATTTTATAGATTTAGTTATGAATTTCGGAAGTTAAGGAATTAAAACTAGACAGAATTCTGAGGCAGCCATATTTGTCGTGAATTCTGGAATTGTGTGCTCATAATAGGCAGTAGGAGATATTTTTCATTTAAAATAGAATTAATAAGGGTCACCTATGACTTTGAAATACCTTATTTATAGTTCTAGAGATTTAATTATGATTTTTAAAAGTTGGGTGAAAAATATGACAGTTAGGTGAACACATGAAATTGTGGCATTTAAAATAATTTGGGGCAAGTATGGGCTCAAAGATAAGGACATGTCCTAGAGGCTAATATAGCCACATAGGATATTCATTTTTCATGACTCTAATAGTGTAATCATATGCCTAGGGTTATGAGATGACAAGATTCTTCAAGTAACTTCAATGGTTGGAAGAGATTGTATAAGAGAAGGACATACAGACCAAAGGTAGTGAACTTACCCTACTTACGTGTATTGATATGTATGCTTATGTATTGATGTGCATAATTGCTTTACTTGTCTATGTGTAACATAGTTGAATGATTGAAACTCTATTTTCTATTGATACTATGGCCATATGTAAGAAATGTGAAGTATTGAGCATACAAATATGTCATTTTTTTTAACATGAACCTACGTAAAGCAAGTATATTATATACTAGCATTTATCTTACATGTATTGTTGGTATTGTTTACTACTAAGATTCCCCCAAATCTCACCCTCCCTCAACCAACCATATAGGTAGCTGAACACAAAAGAGGGTACAGGACATTGTGCCAGGAGAAGAAGTTGTAACGAAGAAGAGAAGAATTATTTACGCGCTAATCGTCATGTATACATTATTGTTCGAAGTGATTAATTGCATAACTTTCATAATGAATGAATTGATTATCTAAGCGCAATAATAGAACTAGGAATGAGTAATCACACAGTACGAGCCCATTAGTTAAGTAAGTAGAGAAATGGTTAAGCAGAGAAAAACCCTGATAGTAATGAATGGAAGAATTGAAAAGTTAAAGTGAATAGTAACCTCATGCATAAAGTTAAATATTTTGGTAAAAATGGCTTTACCAAATGAATAGCGATCCTGTGAATTGAAAGAAAAATAGTTGGTAATGCTTCCGCAATGCAATATAAAGGGGTCACTACTACAAAAAGCATTTTTAACATCCCTATTTTAAACCTTTTAACGTCCTTTAATGAAGGGACACCTATACTAAAGAAGTAATAAAGAAAGACTTTAGACGTCCCTAATTTTTAGAGACGCCTAACGTGAGACCTTAGGCGTCCCTAAAGCAATTAGGGATGCCTAAAGTTGCAGCAGGTTTATTTAAAAATTTCTTCAACACTTCATCACAGACTTTGTTCGGGCACCCAATCTATGGTCATAGGCTTGTTTCCCTTTCTTTGTTCTTCCTTTCCTGGGAGCGAGTTCAAGCTTTGTACCAAGAAAACCTCTAAAGCCTCATTCTCTCTTCCCACTATATTCCCAACCTTTTTCAGCTCTTCCTTCCCAATAAATTGGCCTCTTCTCAGACTCAGACCCAACAACCACTCCAAATCCTCTCTCTCTCTACAACAATTTCCTCTGTCGTCTTCTCTGATCTTCGGTGATGGCTCGGGCGCCTCCTGTAAATGGAAACCATAAGGTTGTTTTGTAAGTCAACAACAAATCTAGTGAAGATTTCGGCATCTCTATCTTCGTCCCTTTCTCGCAGAAGGTTTATCTTCCTCCTTTATTCCTCCACACCTTCATTGCACCTTTTAACCTCCATCGTTCCTCCTCCTTGCTTTACCACCACCGACATTTGGGTTGGAGAGAAGCGCTCATTGGTAGAGAAAAGATTTGGACCATCAAGAACTTAAATTCTATGGAAGAAGAAGAAGGTGATGGCGTTATGAAGAAAGAGCTTAAGGTTATAGATTTTGTAATTTGTTGGTATCCATAGAGATTGATTTCAAAGAGAGAAGAAGAAGAAGCTGATGGTGAGAGAGTGTCAGAATGGAGAAGGTGAGAGAATGTGTGGAAAATTCAAAGGTTATAATGACCCACCTAACTCATCAAAAAACTCCTTTGAAAGCCTAAGTTTTTGGCATCCCTTTTTAAAAAAAAAACGGGACGTCCAATCGCTTCTATGGAGTAATTTTGGTATTTCAAATTTAAATTTGGAAAGTTTAAACTTTTGGCGCCTAAAGCGTTTTTGGTGTCCTAAATTGATGTAGGATGCCTAAAATAACATTTTAGGCGTCCCAATTTAAATTTGGGATGCCTAAAGCTATCTATATTTACAAAGATGCCACCGTCTTTATTTTTTACTTCCCTTTTTAAAAAATGGATGTCTTTTAGGGTAGTAGTACCTATATTTTGTAGTAGTGGGTTTAGGGATGGGTGTTACAATTCACAGATTCTCAACTAGTGGTTTGTGGTGATCTACTCACATTGTTAACTTATACAAAATGAAAATTTTCTACTTATTGTTGTTGATAAGAGGAAATTGCAGAAAATTGTTCCCAAGTTCTTTTTTAGTGACCCATGTTCCCTTAGCATTAGTCGTTTGTTTAATTGTTCTATGAGGTTTTTTTAAATTTCATGTACAAGTGCTATTGTGATCCTTTTTTTTAAATATATGTTCTTCTGAATGTTGAAATTGAGTCCAGCTCCCCTCCCTAGCGCCTCCCATCATTTGCCTCTCCCATACCCCAAAACTTCACCATTTTGGGGTAAACGGGAGGGGGACTTCATTTTTTTTTTGTAAAATAAGATTCAAGGCCCTAAAGTATTTGTTTTCAATAGCACCTAATATTCTAAAATAATTTTTTGTACACAATGTAGCATAAAATAATTTTTAAGTAGCACCCAGTATCTGGAAAATTGCATCCTGAAGTATTTTTTCAAGCGCCTTCCAAGGCTCCCTCCCACTATATCCTTAGAAGCCAAATATTTTTGTTTGAGAATCTAAGTAACATTGTGTAGAATTAATTTATTAATCAACTTGAGGTTTGGAGTAAGTTAAATTCATTACTTGAATTCTAGAGATATAATATTTGAAAAATCAATTAAATATAAATAAAAATTTATAGGAAAAATTAATCCTAAAACAAAATATAAATGGAGCTGAATTGTATTTTTTAAAATTAAGGGATCAAATTATTTTTTATGAAGGAATATGTACAAAATTTAAAAGTAGTAAATAATATAATTAGTAAAATTGATTAGAGTTGAATAAAAAAATTATTTTATGAAAATTAGGATTTATCATGTGATCGATGATATTGGAATAAGGAGAAATTTGCTCAAAATAGGATTTAAATTTAAAGGACTTAATTTCAAATCAAGATTTCTACAAACAATTATTTTCTCATTAAAAGATTTTAGTTATGTATATATTTTGGAAGATGATTTAAATTAGCTGGCAAGATTAAACAAACAATTAATAAATGAAACTCTATGATTTAATTAAATAGGAGAAAGTGAAAACTAAAAATAAAATTAATCAAAAGAAAGAGGGATGAGGAATATATGTACATGTGATAACAATAATTATTATTATAAAATAATAAATTCTAGCTAAATTAATTGGCTCATATAGGCGCTCAGGCCACATTGGCCTTGGCATGCCTGCCAATTAAGGCCACAGTGGCCTTTGCATGCCTGCCAACTAATTAAGGCTGGTATTAGTAGGCGCATGCAAGGTCACACAGTAGCCTTACATATGCCAATCACGCAAATACTTACTGTTAGGAAAAAAAACAAACACTTACTGACATACAAATGTCAATATATCAATTTGTAGCATTTTTCTACATAGACAATTATTCTATATTTTCATCCATTGTTCTTTGAAATTGAAATAAAATCTGGTTGTGTATATGCATCAAGTATTTTTTTCATCTCTTTATAATTTATAAGTTCCCTATTTTAACCTTTAGAATTGAAGTATGTGACTTGGTGGTGAAAATACTATGCTCTCACACTCAACAAGTCATGTAAGGTATGCATTAATAGCTTCTTCTTCTTAATTCCTTTGATTTCCATAATACTTTTATTTTGGTTATGTGCATAATGTTGGTTTTCTTCTTTGCATTGTTGTGTGTGGATTGGGAAACGCTAGTTCTTTTATTCTGTAATTCGTTCATGTTGTATCAATGTTGTACAATTAGATAGGTTAGACTTATAGTTGCAATATGAGGAGTTTGGGACCATGATTTTGAATAATTTTGAAGCTTGTTGATTGAATGCACATAGGCTATTTTTGATGAAATGTTTGATATGTGAAATTTTGTTAATGATAGCAAATAAGTGTTGATTTAATAACTAAAGTTAATATAGAAGTTATTCCATATATATATATATATATATATATGTATGTATGTATGTATGTATGTATGTATGTATGTATGTATGTATGTATGTTGATATTCATGGGAATTAAGGATTGCAAGGCCATTGTGGCCTTATTAATTGGCAAGGGAGTGCCAATTAATTACATGTTGTAGATGCTCTTATAATTACATATTGTGGAAGCTCCTTGCCTTTAGTTTGTGAGTGCCAGCAAAGACGGGGATGCTCGTATTTGGGATATATCACTTTAAGGACATAGGTTTGGCTTTAATCAATTCATATATATTTTGATTAGTTCTTATTAAAAAGAAACATGTGTGTGTGTGAGAGAGAGAGAGAGAGAACCAGTTTACTTTCAAGTTTCAAGTTTCAATTTATCATTTGTAATTATGTTTAAATTTTATTGTTTTTAAACCTATTTGAATTATTAAGGTCATAAACAAGGCGCAATTTACTTTCATCATCTTTGTCTTTTGCTATTTCATGATCTTGTCCTTTATGTATGCTGCCTCTGACTGTCTTTTTGTGTCTTTAATTTTTTTAATTTTCCTTTTCTTTTCAAACACTGTCTATTTACAATATATATGAACATAGAAGACTCATTTTCTTAAGACTCTCCATTAGCAAATGATCAATGCACTAGGTCATTGTGGGTGTCCATTGTCTTAGTTTCTTTTCTTCCTTTTGTTTTTCATGAAGATTGAGAAATGGATTAATCATTGCCAGCTTCCATTTGCTAAAGAAGTTCATGGGAAGTAATGGCGCTTGTACTCTTCCCTATCTACCATTTTTTAAATATATATTAAAGGGATTCAATGGCACTTGGGTGAAAGCGCCATAGCATCCCTTTAATTAAGAGAAGCAATGGCGCTTGCAAATCACCTTGTATGTCGCTTACTTAAGGTCCCTATCTACCATTTGTTTTAATATAATTAAAGGGATTTAATGGCACTTAGTGTGCAAGCGCTATAGCATCCTTTTGATTAAGGGAAGCAACAATGGCACTTGCATTGCAAGCCCCATAGCTCCCCTTGTCACCATGTATGGCGCTTGCTAAGTAAGCGCCATACAAGGTGCTATAAACAATTTCATTCACCGGCTATTATCATCTTCTCGCACGCCCTCCAACTCTCCATTTCCCATAACTCGATTGGTCTACTATCTTGTATCTATTCAGTCCCCACTCTATTGTTCTACCACCTTTCCTTATCCATTTCCCCACTCCCTCCTCTTTTTGACCATGGGAATTAGAAGCTTCTTTGGTCCCCCACTTTTTGTATTTTCTTGTCTCATCCTGCACATTTCTTCAAAATTTTTTGGCCGCCACTTCCGTTGCAGTATAAAGCTTGGTCTCCCACATGTTTTTTTCTTTGTCTTAGCCTCCTACAAGAAGTTTCCTAGCTCGTAAGTCTTTTTTGATACAAAAGCTTCAGTCAGAACGTTTTCTTCTTCCTCCTTTTTTTGGGTCAAAACCTGTCATGAATCTTATATGTGTGCTCATAATTTTTTTTTCAAGGTATTTATTTGAAGTTTCAACTATCTTCTTAAAACTTGGTCTCCCACGTGTATTTTTCTTTATGTTAGCTTTCTATAGAAGTTCCCTACCTTATAAGTCTTTTTTTTTCATAGAAGCTTAAGTCATACATTTTCTTGTGCCTTTTTAAATTTGTATGCCTGAAGATTTCTCATCAATTTAGAATAGTTGAATGCCTGAAGATTTCTTATGTGTCCTATTAACCAATAATTAAATTAAAGGAGTATTGAACTAGGCAAAATGTTAAATATCATTGAATTATGTAATATTCCTTAGATTTAATAACAAAATATCTCTTAACAAATTGTTTCTCATAGAGGATTGATAGCAAAGGAAGTATTTTAAGAAGTTTAAAAAATTTCATTTATATAGGAGTTTGTAATGAAAAGAAAAAACAATAATTTTTCTATCAGATTTCAAAATTTCTCAATATTAATGCACAGTTAGAACGAGTTGTAGGAAATTGGAGATTAATAATTCAATATCATATTATTCTTTACAATCTATTTAAATAAATTAAATATACTAAAGCATTACAATTAATAATTTTAAAACAAGATAAGTTATTTAAAACTTATTTGTGACTTAAATAGAGTGTTTAGTACTTGGAAAACTTCAAATTTTAGGATGTTATGTTGCCTAATTTTTTTAAAAATAAATGACAGGAGATAAAAGTAATTAGTAACTGTAAGAGATAAGAAACTAACCACTTTTAAAAATATGTTTAAGGTATAGATGGATTGAAAATGGATGACATCTGATCGGTACTCAAGGGAATATATGGATGGGTGAAAGAGTTTATTAGATTTGCAAGCGAGCATGCAAATGATCCTAAAAAAATATTGTGTCCTTACTTATCTTGTTGCTATGGAAAGCGGATTAGTCTACTTGATTTGCTAGATCATTTAGTATGTCATAGAATTGATCAATCATATACACGATAGATAAGGCACGGTAAGACTGATAATACACGTAGTGATAGGGTGCATACCATGATCGATGCTTCAAATAAGTTTGACCCAGGCATGTGTGATGAGGATGGTAGTTTTCAAGAAATGCTAAATGCGGTTGAAGGGATACTTCATAACTTTCCTCAAGAATTTAAGAAGTTGAAAGGTGATGCAGAGAAACCATTATATGCCAGTAGTACTAAATACACAAGATTATTAGCAGTGTTAAAATTGTACAATTTTAAAGAGCACTATGGATTGAGTGATTTAGGTTTCATTGTACTGCTTGAACTTATACAATATATGCTCCTAGAAGAAAATGTACTTTCTACCAAGACATACGAGGCAATGCGAATACTTTGCTCTATAACTAGCATGTGTTATTAGAAGATACATGCATGCCTTAACGATTGCATATTATTTCGAAATCAGTATGCAATATTAGAGAAGTGCCCTAAATGCAATGCATCTTGATATGGAAAGAAGAAAGGAAAACGTCTATCGAAGGTCGTATGAGAAGATACATGCATGCCCTAACGATTTTTTGTAGGTTATTGCTCGTCATAAAGGAAAACAAATTGAAGGGCGTGGAAAGAACTTAAATTGTTCAGCAACCCAACAAAAGTTCCAACCCTCAATTAGCAATCAAAGCAACAGACAAATGGGCTCATATCGCCAATAATTGGCATCATGGCACCAGATTTCATCTGCCAAGAAGGACAGGAAATACCTTTCGATATTAAAATCTAATATATAGATATAACTGATCATGTCGATGGTAGTATGCTGAATGAAGTACTTAGTCGTAGATGGCTTAGTGCGACTACCATCAATATATGGATTATGTATTTTATCATCATCTTCTATCATTATTATTATTATTCATCATTCAATTTTTTGGTTTTAATAACATTGCTTGTTTTTAATAAAGACACTTATACTATGATCTGTTATTAGGCACAGAAATGGTGTATAGATTCGAATTTGTCAACCCAAATCTCCTTAGCTAGCATAGAGGGAGTAATTTGGAAACACAATCAAATGATCTTAAGGACTGCTTTATACGGAGAGCAACCCCTAATATGCTCTTTATTGTTGTACAATCCGGGGTAAGTTATTGGCGACAGTATTTTAATGTATGTTTTTTTTATTCTTTTACTTTTACCATAACATTATTATCGAAGTAAAATTTTTAAAATATTTTAGGGCACATTAGATTTTGATTCTTATCCATCCAATAATAGCTGGAAGATCCCGCATTTTCTATGTGATCCTCTAGAGGCTGATTATCCAGAGAACTGACTTAAAATAATGATTATAATCAATAGGTAAGTATATGAGTATATGTGTAAATTTTGCATGTGATAATTGTAACATCCCAAATTTTGGGATAATGGGCTTGAGAATAAGCATGAATTAAGTAGACTGTTAAGCCCTGATTTAGCAAGTGTCCTAGTAAGACATATTTTTATTCTCTAAAATTAGTAAGTCATTTGGAGTTATACACAAAGAGTTATGTATTTTTGAAGTTAGCCCAGTAAAACTGGCAATTTTTTATGGCAGCGTCTTAAAATGAGAATGTTGAGCTTCTATTTGGCTAAAGGTTATATATTTTCTTGAAAATAGAATTAATAAGGGTCACATAACCTTTAAAACCATACCAATTGGACCTTTGTATAATTAGATATGAATTTTTAAAGTTTGATGAAAATTCTGCCAGATTTTCTAGCAAGTGCAAAAATGGAAATAAATGTATGGGAAAAATGGTCATTTGACCAATAAAGCAAGAAGCAATTATTTTTTCCACATTAGGGAGATATTTTCTGTTGGAATGATGGAAAAGGATGGAATTTATTTACTTGGTCCATATTAATTCAAGAGGGAATTAATTATGGCTAAGTAAAAATGGCATATGTCGGTTTGACATTAAACAATAATAAACCAAAAGCAAGAGAGATATTATGAAGACTTCATTATCTCTTTCCTCCTTCCATATTTTGGCCAACACCATGAAAATAGAGAGAGAGGAGAGCTTGAAGAACATAAGGAAGAGCTAGGGTTTGAGAAGCAAGAATCAAGATAAGCTTGATTTTAAGTGTTATTGCCTTCTAATTCACTTAGAACTTCTCCTAATCTCTTCTCCATCTTGGAAACCATGTTTAGCAAGAAAAATTAAGAGGGAAGAGGCAGATCAAGATGGTTCCTATAGTGAGAAAGAAGAGAAATCAAAGGTAAAGCCATAAAACTTTGTTATGTTGTTTGATTCAAGGTTGTTGTTATTGTTGTTGTGGTTGATTGTGGGCTTTGTTTTCATGGTTTTGTGATTTTAGGATGTTGAAACCCTAAGGGGATATTTTGACCAATTTTCCATTAGTCATGTTTAAAAGGTGTTTAAGTAATTAAACTTGTTATTAGAGGTGAAAGGAAGGTGATTAATAGATTGAAATCAAGACAACAATATTTTCCCTAATTCCCCTTAAGTTTCGGCCAAACTTGAAATTGTAGGAAGGAGATGGAATTTCATCAATTTTATGTCTCCATTAAGCTTAGAAGGGAAAATTGTGTAGGGTACATATAGAGTGTGAACTCTAAAGGCCCTATAATGTGAAATGACAAAACTACCCTTAAAACCCTAAGTTAGGGATCTGTCAAGGGTAAATCTATAATTTAGGCTGGAATTTGACTAATCTAAGGTCAAAAATGTATTCTACAGGTGAAATTGTGTAAGATTATCCTAGGTCATAATTTTTGGTGAAGTACAGTTTGACCGGGTACAAAGGGATTTATACAAGTCTCTAAGGGCATTTTGGTCATTTAGCCTTTTTGAGTCAAGATAACCAACATATTAAGTTTAAATGATTTATGAATAATAATAACTTATTTATCCTAAATTTAAAATTTTAGGATATATCAACAGCCCAAACTGAATAGACAGAGCTGGACCAATAGATAGGTAAGAAAATGGCACATTTTAGGTAGTAACACTTTCTTTCATGCACTATGTGATTATCTGCATGCTTTGTGTATGCCATATTCTATTACATGAGCACAATACCAGGGGCACATTAGCTTAGTTGTGGTCTGGGACTCGACAGAGGTACAGAGTTAAGCCGGGGTTTTAAACAGTCGTTTGGCCTTAGACAATGTGCACACAACATTTTCATCTTACACAACATGGTACATGACATATTTATTTTCACATTGTATATGTTTGATTGCTTGTTACTATTGAGATTCTTTGAATCTCACTCTTTCCATAAATGTAAAAAATTTCCAGCAGCAGGCAGCGGCTCTGAGAGCATAATGGTAATTTCCAGTAACGGAAGGTTCCGGACCAGTATAAAAGGAGAAGCAGTTGGTTATATGAAGATCTTTTATTTTTTTAAGGTCTGTAATCATTTTGTACAAACCCCTATGGGGAATTCCTGTATATAAACAAGTATATTGTATCAATAATATTAGTATTTGTGTTATTCCTATGTGCCCACTGAACTACGCAATTACTACTCTGGTTAATATCAATAATGAAGTGGGGTCTTACATTTTTAGTATTAGAGCAGTGGTTCTAGCCACAGTGCGTACATTTCTGACAATAGGATAGTATACTAATATCCTTGATTATACAATAATAGGAACAATGAAGTGAATTACTTTGGCTGGTTCACAATCAAGTCCCCTGAAAGGAATAGACAAGCCTTAGAGAAACAATGGATACTCGAAGGGCAGCCACTATCATAATACCGGTTTAAGGGCAGTTTAAGGATGTCACATACACTGAGGGAGCTGGTTTATGTAAGGCGTAAGTGTAGGCCTCATTTTAGAGCAGAAACATCAGTAAGCTCATCAATGGGAGATGTTGGTCAGCTACACACAGATAAGACAATGTGAGATAGATAAGCCACAAATAGAGAAGATAGAGTCGGATCTGGATTTTGTTACCGATTCCAGAGCTGGAAAGGTATACGTGATGCATGATCAGTGGTATCAATGTGGTATCAATGGTATTAGAGAGTAGTGGTATCAGTGCATATAGAGGAGGTACCAATACCTAGTTGGTAGTATCTGTGGTACCAGTTCACATGGTAATGACACCAATACTTGTAACAATGCTATTAGGATGGTACCAATGATATCAAGGTGGTATCAGTGAAATTAGAGAATAGTGGTATCAGTGTGAATAGAGGCGATACCAATATCCAATTGATGATATCAGTGGTACAAGTGCACCTAATAATGGTATTAATACACGTAATGGTGGTATCGGAACACCAACAATATCGGTTTTAATAATGGTATCATAATTGATATTGTACATTTACCGACACTGATATGCAGTCTTTATAAAGTATTTTGATGCCCAGAGGCAGTGGTCATGACTTTTGAGGCAAGGGCAGTCATGAGGTATCGATAATTAAAAGTAGCTAGAGTTGGTATCTGCATATTTGCATGGTTACACAAAAATTAAGTGTGCTCAACCCAAGGAAATCTCAGGATGGGTGACCCCCTGAAATTACATGAACATGTTATGTTATGTGACATAAAGGAGCAAAAATACATTGTAAAGTAGTTTAGAATCTATATATAGTTACAGGTTTTCCTTGGCTACTGTAAACCCCTGTTATATGTTATTACAGGAGTACTTGTGTACTCAACAGATTGTAAAATGACTGATATACCCTCATGCTATATGGAAATTTAAATCTTTCAATTAAATGTTTAGAATTTTGATTAGAAGTTCTCAAATAACATAAAGAATGATTAGAGGCATAGAGATGATGACATAAGTAATGATCTTTAATTTGAACCATTTCTGTTGCAGTAAGTGGTACCCAAAAAAGTTCATTTAATGAGGTTATGAAAATCGAGGTATAGTGATTGTTTTGTGGTTTCTCCGTACTAAGTAATGATCCCTAGTAATCCAGTGGGGTTAAAGGTATGTAGCGATGATATACGGTGATACATGATGTATGGTGATTATATCGTATATCTAACCTAGAAGATCTGATTTGTTGATACGGAAGATTGAGGATAGGTTTAAAACAAATCTAAGCTGAAATAGTGCTTAGATAAAAAATAAGGTTGCACTATGACTTTGTTTCATGAAGGAAATTGAACCTTGTGAATCTTATGGATGCACTAGTACAGAAAAGACTTTTTACATGTGACGGAAATGAATTTTTACACTTGACATACAACAGATTTAGAAACAATAGGTATAAAAAGTCCAAACTTTCTATATGTGTTCTAAAATACATGTAGAAAGTAGGACTTTCTACACGTGTTGTGAGACAACAGGTGTAGAAAGTGCCACTTTCTACACCTGTTGTCTCACAACACGTGTAGAAAGTGTGAATTTTTACACCTCTCCTTATTTGTCAAGTGTAGAAACTCATTTTTTGAAAAAAAAAATTGTTTGTTTATTATGCTACAAACCCGTTTATATGATAATAAACAACCAAACACCTGACAAATAAAATTAAGCTTATTTTATATTTTATAATGCAGAAAAGTAGTAGGGACTCCTGAATGCAACCAGCAGTAGGGTCCAAACTATAGAAGGGCTGAAGGATAAGAAAATATCTTTGAGCAATTACTGAAGCCAAAATGTGCATAATATGCATGAAATAAGCTTTAAACCATGGAATCTATATTTATTTTTGTTCTAAATTTTATTCTGTAGAAGGTTTGTCTATAATTCCAAAATGTGCATGAATGCATTTTAGATTTATTTGAATTCACAAACACTATTAAGGAGCAGAATAGAAGTTTACATGAATCAAAGAAATTGACCATCTAGGAAGAAAACCAAAATGCTTGCTGTTATATGGGTAACTATACATTTATATCCAGAATGATATGACTCAAGTTCTTTAGAAAGAAATCTACATATGAACAACAAACAAAAAGACAATCAAAGTACATATTACAATCAAAATAAAATGATAGAAAAAAATCACATATATCAACATAGAGTACTTACCGTAACACACACACACATATATGACTACACTTGGACATGCATAGACATATCAGTGATATTCGTGTACAAGAGTAATGACAAAATTGATGAAACAAGCATATCAATAGACTTGAATATATACATATGACAAACTAATTGCTTTATTTTGCAGGAGTAAAATAGAAAGATGGATGAAATTATTATGCATTAAACTTGAGCTTATAATTAGTGAAAAAAAAGCAAGAGGTACCTGTAAAGATGATCAGAGAAATATTACCCAACCAAGAAAGGAGCTACCAGCCACATAGCTTGAAATCTTTTATAAAATATACAGTACATGAGATATAAGAGTGAACAAGACTTTACTAAACCCTAACTGATCCTTGTAAGAAGAGAATGGCTCATTGACATCCTTCTTCAATACAATATCCTTTACAAGTTCTTTATATGCTTCCTCCTTTGCTAATTCTTCAAGTTTTTGCAATATTGCCTTCAATTCTTCACTCTTCAAATCAAAAGTAGCTCATAGAAATAAGTTACCACATAAATGAGTTTGCAGAATCTTTCACTAAACTTAGTTTGGAACACATACAAACAAGCCTCTTTTTTTATCATAATCGCGCAATACAAATTTAACAGAAGTTCCTAGCATAATAGTTTGTTCATTCTTCATAATTTACTATGAGTAAATTTGAAAAATATCAAACTCAAAATTAACTTCTCTCCAGGCTTGGGACTAAAGAAGAGAAATTGGGCTTCAGAGAAGAGCTGAACCGAATAAGACTCTTCAGTGGATCAGAAGCCATCCAGATGGCATGAAGTGGCAAGTATGGTACATTAGGTTGCCTCGATAGATTCAAAGCAGTTTGTGGCTAGAGTTCCTAAAAAAGATGTGGGTCCTTAGAAGCATTGGAGGAAAATGTTATAATGAATTTAGTGGCAGAAATCACAAGCCCAGGAGGGCTTTGCATAATTTCAAAATCAAGTCAGATTAGGGATTTGAAGGAAAGAGGTAGAATGTACCTGATGACTTGGCGACAACCTTTGTCTTATATCTTCCTTCTGCTCAATGGAGGAAATGATACACCAGGAGGCATGGCCAACATCGATGACATTCTTATAGGGGACAGAGAGAAGATTCCTCTCTTCAATGGTGAGCTTATCTTTGTCGGTGGTAAAGACCTTCTTCATTAAACTCAACCATCCATTTGTAGCGTTTGGCCTGTTCGCCAAGCTCAGCCAATATGGAGGCTTGAAATCGGTTAGAGGAACAAACGTGGAGGATGAGGTCGGAGAATCTGTAGTACTAACAGAAGTAGAAGTAGATAATTATGTTTATGTGTATCTTTGTTTCAGGTGGATCCAAGGGAAGTGAAGAGGGGTTAGGTAGGGAATCAAGGAAGATATATGGGGTTGATGACTTTCTACACGGGTTGGGCTCCCAATCGGTGTAGTCATAGAAAGTATCTTAATTTAATTTTTTTTAAAATAAATGATTACTTTCTACACGGGTTGGGAGCTCAACCCGTGTAGAAAGATTACTTTCTACACGGGTTGGGCTCCCAACCCGTGTAGAAAGTAATCATTTATTTTTTAAAAAATTAAAAAAATTTTAAAATAAAATTAAGATACTCTACATCATTTGGTAGCTCAACCGGTATAGAAAGATTACTTTCTATACGGGTTGGGCTCCCAACCCAAGTAGAAAGTAATCATTTATTTTTAAAAAATTTAAAATAAAATTAAAGGCATTAATCACACTTGATTCCAAAAACACGCTCCCAACCCGTGTAGAAAGTAATAATTTATTTTTAAAAAAATTAAAAAATTTTAAAATAAAATTAAGATACTCTACATCATTTGGGAGCCTAACCGGTATAGAAAGATTACTTTCTATACGGGTTGGGCTCCCAACCCAAGTAGAAAGTAATCATTTATTTTTAAAAAAATTAAGAAAATTTTAAAATAAAATTAAAGGCATTAATCACACTTGATTCCAAAAACACATCTAAAAAATGTTAATTTATTAAAGAAAAATATTTTAAATTTACTTTCTACACGTGTTATCTTTTCAACACATGCAGAAAGTTCATACATCTTTATATATTTATGAAAATGCCACCGGTCATACTTTCTACACGTATTCAGTTTTGACAGGTGTAAAAAATAGGTGTAAAATCTATATTTTGTACTAATAATGAAATTAAACCTTTATTAATGTTTAAGAATATTACCCGAATACCGTGAAGGTTAGAATATGTGCTATTGATCTTGATTATTTTTAGCATGCCTATTTGGTATAATTAAGGAAAGTGATTTACGATTGTGTTATGTTGAGGTAGTAAGACAAGTGGGCATAGATATTGTAGCCCTACCTCTATTGTATTTGATAGTGTTTATTTGGGTTCTGTCAGATGTCATAAGAGGTCTCTATGGAACTCATATTGGATCATTATGACATTGTTAACTCTTAAGAGGAAATAACACATCAGAGTAGCGTAGCAAAAGCATAGTAAATTTATGCGTAATTCTTGTGAGTTGCTAGAGAGGTTGTCAGTCACACCAGTGTTGATTATTCCACATCACAGTAGGACCTTTGTGGTCTATTATAATTTAACCTATGAGGTCGACAGTGACATAACATATGTGATGTACAGTATGACCTGTGTGGTCGCAATGAAGCACCTGTGTGGTGTGCAGCAGTGAAACAACCCTATTAGAGCATGTTAATCAACCCCATGATCAGGATGCACCCCTGACATAGCTAGATAAAAGTCCTTGTTACACTGATGAAAAGAACAAGTAGCTCTGTGGTGTGGCTAACAGTATTACACCTTGTGTGGTATATAGTGATATTACCCATATAAACATATGTGGTTTGCAGGAATATGACCAGTATGTTATACAGTGACACCACCTATATGGTCAACAGTCACACAACCTATATGGTTTGTGGTAGCACATGTAAGCATGGATTGGGATGAGCCTTAGAGCAGTAGGGCATAATGGTGATGAATACCTCTCAAACAGTACGATATTAACAATCACATATCCACAGTTGACCTTTATAGTCTACATATATGTAAGCAAGCATGGATTATGATGTGTTCTGATGCAATAAGGCTGAATAATGGTATATGCATCACAACAGTTGTAGCCTCACAGATTTAATTTCTTTACTCATGTTGTAAAACTAGCAACAATTAATTTTTATTTGAGAACATGAGGCAAGTACATACAGGTTGATGCCTGTTCCGGAACGTTGCACATAATGAGCAGTGCACATAGTATGATTAGTAAGGGTGAAATAGTAATTTATTTGATCCTGAACAGTGCATATAGTACAGCCAACAAGGGTTAAATAGTCATTTGATTCCGAACATTGGATAGATAGAAATGGTTATAGAAAATCAAGAATATCGATGATCATAATGGCAGTCAGTCTTAATGTACATGTTTATATAGGGCAGTAAGACCAGAATATGCAGAGTTATAAGAGTAGAATAACATAAGCTATAAGGCTAAATACACCAAAATAGTGTCCCAGCAAGGCAATGAGGCCTAGAATAGTGAACTAAGTGTCATAAGGCTGTAAGTCCTAATATGCATTCTATATGAATGTTAGACTATGTGTCCATAGATCACAATACCTGTTAGACTAGTATGTCCTCCAGCCAGTAGATTGTTAAGCAAACAAATTTATGCCAAATAGAGGACAGAGGCAATAAGACCTGATGTGTATGTTTAGGGTAGTGTCCCTGGGCATATAAGGCCTTATATGCATACAATAGGGATGAATCCCACCATTCTCCCAAAGATAATCAATTTGATATCTAAAATTTTGAGGATGAAATTTTATTAACAGGGGGAGAAATGTAACATCCCAAATTTTAGGACTAGAGGCTTAAGAATAAGCTTGAATCAAGTGGACTACTAGGCTCTGGTTTACCAAGTGTCCCAATAAGGCATAATTTTCTTCCATAAAATTTCGTTACACCTTTGGGGTATTAAAGGGAATAAATTAGTGAATTGAAGAGCACATTAAGTGACAAAATAAGGCAATTAGGGGTTACACAAAATTGTAAGAGTTGAGATTTGCTGCCAGTGTGTTTTCCTGCGTGGCAGTCTGATTGTATGAAATTTTTAGGTAGGAAAATAATGTCCAATGCCTATGAAAATTACTAGAATAAAATTATACTTATCAATATTTAATTTGATAGGTCATATAAGTTATTTGGAACTGTACACAAAGAGTTAAGTATTTTTGAAGTTAGCCCAGTAAAACTGACAATTTTTTGTAACAGCGTCCAAAAATGAGAATTCTGGGAATGCTGAGCTTCCATTTGGCTAAAGGCTATATTTTTTATTAAAAATAGACTTAATAAGGGTCACATAGCCTTTAAAACCACACCAAGTAGACCTTTGTACAATTAGATATGACTTTTCAAAGTTTGATGAAAATTCTGCCAAATTTTCCAGCAAGTACGAAAATGAAAATAAATGTATGGGAAAAATGATCATTTGATCAATAAAGCAAGAAGCAATTATTTTTTTCACATTAGGGAGATATTTATGTTGTAATGAAGGAAAAGGAGGGAATTTATTTACTTGGTCCATATTAATGCAAGAGGGAATTAATTATGGCCAAGTAAAAATGGCATATATTGGTTTGACATTAAATAATAATAAACCAAAAGCAAGAGAGATATTATGAAGACTTCATTATGTCTTTCCTCCTTCCATATTATGGCCAACACCATGAAAATAGAGAGAGAGGAGAGCTTGAAGAACATAAGGAAGAGCTAAGGTTCAAGAAGCAAGAATCAAGATAAGTAAGCTTGATTTCATGTGTTCTTGCCTTCTACTTCACTTAGAACTTCTCCTAATCTCTCTCCATCTTGGAAACCATGTTTAGCAATCAAAATCAAGAGGGAAGAGGGAGAGCAAGATGGTGCCTACAGAGAGAAAGAAGAGAAATCAAAGGTAAAGTCATAAAACCTTGTTATCTTGTTTGATTCAAGGTTGTTGTTGTTATGGTTGATTGTTGGATTTGTTTTCATGGTTTTGTGATTTTGGGATGTTGAAACCCTAAGGGGAGGTACTGCCCAATTTTCTATTAATCATGTTTAAAAGGTGTTTAAGTGATTAAATATGTGATTACAGGTTAAAGGTGTTAGATATGATTAGTTTTGAAGATGTCAAATATTAAGAGCAAAAAGTTTGCATAATATACTTATCTCCTTACATTGACTAACTACTATACTTAATGTTGCATATCTTGTAGATTAGTCAAGTAAAGAAACAAAGAGATTGAAGAAAGAAGAACTTATAAGAACTAATGCAAATATTAAGACTCAAGCTCTTAAAAGTAATATTGGAAGTTTCTGAGGTCAAAAGGGAATTTGAGTTGACATTGTAGCAATTGGCATTATAGCAATCGAAGCATTGTTTGGACTGTAGCATGCAGCACAGTAGCACCTGCACTGTTGCACTCGAGTGAATTTCCAGAATCCCTTGAGTGATGTTTATACAAGGCACTGTAGCAGTCGAGTGAGACATTGTAGCATTGTGGTTGTACTGTAGCACTCGAGTGATTCTTCAGCATCACTAGAGTGATGTTTAAAATATCATGCTCTGTTTTTCGTCCAGCTTGAGTAAGGTTCAGTAATTCAACCATATCTCCCAAAACACAACTTTGATTGAGCTAAAACTAGTTGTATATGAAACTAGACTCCCAATGCTTCATTTTGACACCAATATCAAGCTAAATAGAGCAAAGATGAAAGAGATATGAATTTTGAAATGTGACACTCATTATCATCATCTGATTTCAGAATACGTTCAGTGTTTTAGACATATTTCTCCAACCACAAATCCAATTGAGATGAAACTGGTGGCATATGAAACTAGACTTAAAGTGATTTCCATGGATAGGGGTAGTTTGCCAAATTTGGATTTATATTCGAATAGTTATGCCATATGAAAATTAACCTATGTATCTACAGATGGATTGGAAGTGGAATTACAAGTTTTAGTGATCTAAACACAGATCACTCGAGTGATGTGGTACATCATTAGAGTGATAAGCCATATCACTTGAGTGATATGTTCCTAAAAGAAAATCACTCAATTGATCCTTAGATTCACTCGAGTGATTGGTAGAAATGACAATTCACTTCTAGTAAAAGCTCAATGCATTTCCAGTTAATGTCAATTCTCTCATATCACTTCCAGTAGAGATCAAGTGCACTCAAGTGATATGTCAATTTTGGTACATCACTCCCAGTGAATATTAAGTGCACTTCTAGTGAATAAGATTACTTCTAAAAACTTGCCTACACTCGAGTTATCTTCTGTTTCTGAGATATCACTTCTAGTGAATACCTTTATACT
The DNA here is from genome assembly GCA_037074505.1 of Albizia julibrissin. Lineage (NCBI taxonomy): Eukaryota > Viridiplantae > Streptophyta > Magnoliopsida > Fabales > Fabaceae > Albizia > Albizia julibrissin. Next base: position 13,751,590 of record CM073481.1, on the reverse strand, counting down.
CGAGTGATATACCATTTTGGAGAGATCACTTCCAGTGAATGTGTTGTGAACTCGAGTGATCTCCTAAATTCAATAATAGAGAACACTTCATACTTCTGAAAATCATTAGAATGATCGTGTAACATATTATTCTTGCTTCTAATCACTCTATCACTTCATTGTATTAGTGTTCTAAGAATTATTCTAGGAATTCAATGAATAAATCATGCAAAGAAAGAAAAGGACACGTTACGAGAAGTGGAGTATCTACTAACAACGTCTAGTTTTTCAAACATAAAAAATGGTTAAAAGAAGCAATGTGCCTACAATGGACATGTTGAAATACTACCAACCGCTATCTCAACTCAGCTATATATATAGAAGCATTTAATGAAGAAAGAGTGTGACAAGATCAAAACTACGTCAATATTCCGATATCATGAGTCATTCTCGATCTAAACACTCTTTGTCCTTTGATTTCTATATAATGTATTTGAGAGTGTAATCATTTGTATTGTACTTCAGTGAGTATCTTATCCACTCTGTGGGAGACTCTTTAAACATATACAATTATACTTCTGATTTGATCTCAAGGTAGAGGGACCTTGGGAGGGTTGATTTCCTTACGGGGAAGCTAAAGAGAGAATCGTCAGCAAAACTTTCTACTCGTAAGACTTACAAGGTACAAGTAGTATAGAATGTTGCTATCCATAAGACTTACAATGGTGTAAGTAGGAGAGAATGTTACTGCTCGTAAGACTTGCATGGGTAAGCTGGAGAGAAAGGTCTTTAGGATTTCTCTGCTCGTAAGACTTGTCGTAAGGGGAAGTGAACTTTACAATGTGTAAAGGGGAGTAACTCTATAGTAGGCTTCACAAGTGCCTGGTTAAACTTGTAGTTTGTAGAGGCTTTTCTTGTGCCCGGTTAAATAAGAAGATAGTGAAAATCTCAGGAGGAGCCTGGAGACTAGATATAGGTAATCACGAATTAGACTGAACCAAGATAAATCACAATTTATATCTTCTTTTCCCTAAGCTTTTACATTTCCATCATATATGATTTAAATAGTTGCTTATGATTTTATACTTCCATACATACTAAGTTAATAAGATGCGAAAATGATTTGAAATTTTTTAATTTCTTATCGTATACCCAATTCACCCCCTCTTGGGTGTCACCTAGTTCTAACAAAAGGAAGGTGATTAATGGATTGAAACCAAGACAACAACATTTTTCCTAATTTCCCTTAAGTTTCAGCCAGATCTGAATTTGTGGGAAGGATCTAGAATTTTATAAATATGATGGCTCCATTGAGTTTATAAGGGAAAATTGTGTAAAGTACATGTAGAGTGTGAAGTATAAAGGCCTTAGAATGTGAAATGTCAAAACTACCCTTAAAACCCTAAGTTAGGGGTTGTCAAGGGTAAATATGTAATTTAGGCTAGAATTTGACTAATCTAAGGTCAAAAATGGATTCTACACATGAAATTGTATAGGGTTAGCCCGGGTCATAATTTTTGGTGAAGTACAGTTTGACCGAGTACAAAGGGACTTATACCAGGTCCTTAGAGGCATTTTGGTCATTTAGCATTTTTGAGTCAAAATAACCAACATATTGAGTTTAGAATGAGTTATGAATAAATAATAACTCATTTATCCTAAATTTGAAATTTTAGGATATATTAGTAGTCCGAGTTGGATAGACAGAACTATACCGATAGCTATGCAAGAAAAGGGCACATTCCAGGTAGTAACACTTTCTTTCATGCACTATATGATTATCTATATGCTTTGCATATGTCATATTTTGTGATATGAGCATAGTGCCAGGGGCACATTAGCTTAGTTGTGGTTTGGGACCCAACGGAGGCATATAGTTAAGCCGGGGTTTCAAATAGTCATTTGGCCTTGGACAGTGTGCACACAACATTTTCATCTTACACAACATGGTGCATGGCATATTTATTTTCACATCGTATATGTTTAATTGCTTGTTACTACTGAGATTCTTTGAATCTCACCCTTTCCATAAATGTATAAAGTTTCCAACAACAGGCAGCGGCTCTGAGAGCAAAATGGTAATTTCCAGCAACCAAAGGTTCCGAACAAGTGTAAGAGGAGAAGTAGTTAGGTATCTGAAGACCTTTTATTTGTTTAAGGTCTGTAATCATACTGTACGAATCTCTATAGGGAATTCATGTATATAAACAAGCATAATATATCAATAATATCAGTATTTGCTCTATTCCTATGTGCCTACTCAACTACGCAATTGCTATTCTGGTTAATATTAATATTGAAGCGGGGTCTTACAATTATTGAATAACCAAAATTAATTAGTCACTATTTTGTTTTGTTAGTGCATTGATTTCCTATTGAAGCCAAGTTAGATTGAGCTATTCTAATAGAAATGACCCAATCAATGCTTATACGTGGAGGAAGATTACGGTACTTATATATGAATTTACTCAAATTTTTCTATTCAAAAATTTTTCTTCAAAAATTGACTTAAGAATTTCATTGTATTGTTGCAGTGCCCATTCCAACCAAATAATAATGATTGATGTTATTACATTATGAAATTTATGAAAGATGTAGTTACTCATCATCTAAATTATGTCCATATGAAAGTAAGTTCTTTTACTTGCAATTCATACTATGTTTTAAATTTAATTAACAAGTGTCTAATTAAATTGATTTTTAGTAATTTTAATTCATTCTATACATGATTTTTATGTATATTATGAAGATCAATATTGTGTCATTTGATTGACCAACAAGTTGATGAAATCATTGAGGAATGGTATGAATATATGGTTAGAAAAATATTAGCTAGTATTTAGATCCATACGTTAAGTTGTTTCTTACCTATTCTTGTATTGTTTATTCTCTTAAAATTAGTTGTACATCACAATTGTTACGTTATAATTACATAAATTTAGTACTGATTTTATGAATTAGTTATATGTTATTTCATTCTGATTTGGTTTGTTTTTTTGCTGTCATTTGTATTGTAAATTATTGTGGATCAAATTGGCCAGGTTCAGGAAAAGGAAACAATTACATAAAATAATATTAAAAAAAACCTATCTCTTATAGAGCTTCTACGGGGAAGCACCATATGAAGTATGAGGCTTCCTACGGTGCTTTCTCTTGAAGGGCAATAGGATGTCCCAAACCTCCTATGGCACTTCACCAGGGAAGTGCCATAGGAGGTGCTTACTTTCTATGGCACTTCCCCGTAGAAGCGACATAGGAAGTGTATTTTTAAAAAAAAACACACAAGCTATGACATTTTCAAAAATTCAAGAAGTGTCATAGCTTACTTTTATAACACTGGAAGCTATGGCGTTTCCCAAGCGCCATAGTATTTATAAGAATAAACGTTATTTATTGTGTTTTTTGTAGTAGTGGACTCATACACTTACAGAGTCTTAGACTACATATTCTGTGCCCATCACACTTCATTGTATCAAGTTATTTGTTCATTATTTTCTTAATAAATTCCTATATCCATATTAACTAATTACCATATATATAACAAATTATAAACTGTGTGACTTGGTCGTTAAATTTTAAACTCTTATTGTTAAACTTTTTTTTTTTTGCTATTACATAAGTATACTTTAATTAAAGTTAATCACATCCTAAATTATCAAATATTAAATGTGAGCACATATCTTTCACCTAGAATATAACATTAAATTTTATTGTAAGAGGCAGGTAACAAAGAAAATTATATATAAGAGAAAATTACGGATGAGATTTTCTCTCCACATAGAGATATTTTGGAAGAAAACTTTCATCCCCAACTTGCTTTTATTTTTTAATACAACTTGCTTTTATTGATCGGATCACATATGATTTGATTCTTTTAAGTTATTATATTTTAATTTTACAAATGGAAAAATATTACTTTGATTTTTTTTAAAGGTGTTAATTTTAATATGACTTTTTATCTTTAATTAATAAGATAATAACATAAAACATGATGTAAGGGCATTATCATCAATATGGCATTTGCTTTTTTGGGGGGGGTGGAAATCTTTTCTCCCCATCCAAACACATCCATATGGACATGAATTTTGGCCTCCACCAATCAAAGAGAAGCATTGTATTCCTTCACAAACTCAATTAGAAGACCACAATCAAATTAACTATGATAGGCACAAAATATATAACCTAAGACTTTACAAGTGTACAAGTCGTATCAAATAATAAAGTGATTAGAAAAGCATTGTTCTCACAAAGACTTGGTGTTAACAATTCAGTTGAGTAGTTATTTTATACTTTTGCTTAATTTGAGTCAACATAATTTGAAATAAAGATGTGAATAAAGGCTACCTAGAAAAGAAAGAAAAATAAATCTAACTACAATTATATTGAGGCTATGGTGATTCTAGATCTTAGTGTATAATTTCTCACCTTGATTCCATTTGAAATAATATTTGTTAGTCTAGAACTCTTATTTATCTAAGAGTGTCTTTTGATTCACTAAAAGGCATTCTAATTATGTTAATCCCTAACATCTTAGGTGATTATTTAATTAGACTAATTTAAGTGCAAGCCTAATGTGACGGTGTAGGTCTTATATGTATATTTCTATCCTAAAAGCAAATCAATCTATTCGTTGTTAAATACTCAATCCTACATGATTTAATTGAAGGTCTAATATTAATTCCCTATGTCAAGGTTCTTTTACAACACCAAAATAATCTCAATCAGATTTCTCTTATTTCAAGATAATTGATCACGCAATTAAATTAAACAAATATAATATTAAAGCAATTAATGATAAAAATTGTCATCCACTAATCTATATAATCAAACTAAATAATCCAAAATGAGGGTTTAGCTACATTAATTGAATATTCTCATGACCAAAATAATAGCTAATCAAAGACAAATTAAAAAGACAAAAGAAAGAAGAGAAAGGAAAGAAGAAACAAAAACTCAATACTAAATTTTCATCCATACTGTAGATCTTTTGTATCTGCAAAATTTATTCTCCCTCCATTTAGAGCTAGTAATACGAAAAAAAAACTTAAATGTCAAGCTAGTGTAGGCCACACATTGGCAGGCTAGCAAAATGCCAGCCTAAGCTAGCCCGCCGGCTCGCCTATTAATTGTTCTTTTTTAAAAATAATTATTACACTCCTTTTTCTTATAATATAACTCCCTTTCTTTTTCACCCATTCATATCACACTTCCTTTCTTTTAGACGTTTGTGTTAGACAACCAATTTCATTCTTACTTTCTTTCTTTTTTCCACCTACTCACATCATAAAAACATATAAACACCTCTCTTTTACATTTAATAATAGTAGAATAAATAAATATAATATAAAAATAAAAGTGTCAAATATAAAGTATGAGGAAGTAGTTAGGGGATAATTGTATTTGGATTTATTTCTTACGGAAAAATGAAAATAATATAAAAGAATTTTAAGAGGGTTAACCCATTGTAGCAAGTAACAACCGTAACAATAGGATTAGTAAAGGAATATAAGCTACCCAGCTCCTATAGAAAAATTCAAATGCCTCATTTAACCAAGCCTTTCATTTAATTTAATAAAGATCCTCAGGTAGAAAATTAATTCATGTTATTTTCTTTCTTCTTCTCTCTCTCTCTCTTTTTTCTATTTTCTTTATCTTAGGTTGTTGCAAGTCCCTTTTTGATGTGACCCTATACATGGATGATGTAGTATCAGTTACTCCAATAGATACTTTAAGAGGCTTTTATCCCAACTCATAGCCCTCTTTGACTTCATTGTTTAACATAAGTGCTGACATTAGTAATGAAGTGCCCTTGGTTACTAAGTTAGGTCTAGAGAATCCATTGGAGTTGTATCTTTTACTCTCTCTCTTTCTCTCTCTGTTTTTTTTCCTTTCTTTTCTTCCTTTATTTCACCTAAGTCATTTCCCTAAACAAAAGTTTTGGCCAATAAAGGTCATCATCAAATTTTCTAAAGAAATCAAGTAGTAAAATATGCATAAATTAATCCTCTATTGGTCATATTACAAACTAATCATATTCACATACTCCTTCTGGTCCTAAATATAAGACAGAGTGGACATTTTTTGAAAAGATTAAGGAAGCTAAATAAGTTACTTAATCATATCATATTATGTGTATCCTTAGATTATATATCAATTCATATGTTAAGCAAAATAGTTTGGAGAAAAAATGATAAATATAAATATTTAAAAATAATTTAATTAGCTTTCTTGATATCTCTAAAAAAATTAACTTTGTCTTATATTTAGGATCGGAAGAAGTAGTGTATCTCAAGATTTATACAAAAGATTAAGACTGAGAGGCCTAGTTAAAACATTATTTTCTATTTTAATTTTTGATTCAACAACATTATCTTAGATGGGGGATGCTCAAAGTTAAGCTCAATTCTAAGCAATGCAAAAATTTCAACTCTGAAAATCTTGTGAAAATAGTTTTCTTTCCAATTGCATAAAAGAATAAGTATAACGCCCCGCCTCATATATCCCTTATTACTGACCTTACTCAGAGTAGCAATGCTTAGTTCAGTGGGCACACAGGAATAGCATGAATATACTGATAATATTAATACAATATTGCTTGATTATAATACAAAAGTTTCCCCACCAGGAGTTTACACCATATTTACAGACCTTCAAACAACCAGCAACATTTCTCTTCATACATACGCCTTTTCTGATCTCAGCACGTTTTCAATGCTCACCTGTCTGAATGGTTGTTTGGGAGGAGTGAGATTCGAGAGAATCTCAGTAGCAAACATTACCACTATGCATGCCAGATATATATGAATGCATGACATGCTTGTCTACACTATTTCATGCCAGCATAATGACATGATGCATGCTCGATGTTATGACATACATATGGCCATTGCACAAATATAACAGAGCTTCAACCAATCATACATGTTCCACACAAATAGGCAAAGCAGTCACATAATCAATGCAAGACATACATATCACATACATGCAGAAAATGTAAGTTCACTACCTGGTGGACTTTATGTCCTTCTCTTCTTGTCCCTTGATCCGCCAACCATTACTTCTTCTTTATCACTTCATGGCCCTAGGCAAGTGATAACATCATTAGAGCCATGAAAATTGAATACCCAATGGCCCACATTAGCCCTATAGGCTTACTTTCACCCTTGGAGTTCGTTCCAATTATATTTGGCCAATTTCTTACTTAAATTCGCATGGTACTCAATCTATCAGCATTTTTGACCAAACTTTGAAAAATCATAATTAATTCTATAGAACTCCAATTGAGGTGTTTCAAAGCTATATTTGAAGCTCTTTAAGTTTAGTTTTACATAAAAAATACTATATTTAAAACGCCACCACTACACCATTCCCAGAAAATTTCCAAACACCGACTGTTTCAGATGTTCTTCCAGAAAACAGGGCAGACATTCAAAAATTCATATCTAAATACAACAAACTCCAATTGATCATTATGACCTATCCAATTAAAGGTCTATGTGTCTAATTTCAAACTGGAGAGTTGCATGGTCATTGGATAACATTTGTCCACTCAAAAATACGTCACCATAACACTGCCTCCAGAAAACGGAATACACAGCATTTACCCTTTAACTTCTAAAACTTCTAAATTCATGTACAAGTATCCAAAATTCATGAACACTTGTATACCCACACAATTTTTCCTCCTAAATCCAATGGAAGCATCAAAATCATCAAATTATAACTCTTCCTACACGAAACAATACAGGGAAGAAACAGAAGGAACTTGAATTCTCAGAAAGAGTTTGTTGTTTCTTCGATTTCTCTTGCCTAATCACTTCCTTACTACTCCTAATCAAGTGATTAGCTATTTATACATCTATTTGACATCGTTTATCCATTCAAAAAACTAATTTAAATTAGCATGAATAGTACCCAACTTCCTCTATACTCATCCAAACGACAAACCAATTGGTTAAAAAGGAAGCTTACGCTTACCTCTACTCGTTTCCACAAACGGTTTGGAATTCCGGCAACACCCCGGCCTTTGAGACGGTGCCAACCACCTCCAAATGAAAATCTGATATCGTAGGAATGAAGATCTCGATGAGTAGAGAAAGTTTTCTGAATGGTACTTTGAGAGAGGATACCGTTTCGGCAGTGTTTCGGAGAAAAGAATTTTATTTCTCTTCTTTCTCCATTTCATTCTCTCTCTTTCTTTCAGATTTTTTCCGTGAAAATCAGCTGAAGATGATGATGAATTAATGGATATATGAATCAGATATTTCATCTGCCACGTGTCACTCTCTGATTCGCCCAAAATTTAAATTTTCGCATATAATACCAAATTCTGCAGAATTTTCATTAAATTTGAAAATTCATATCTAATTGTAAAAATGTCCAATTGGAGTGGTTCCAAAGGCTATGAGACCCTCATTAAGTCTAGTTTTAAGGAAAAATATAAACGTTGGCCAATTGGAAGCTCATTCTTCCCAGAATTTTAATATTTGAATGTTGTCCCAGAAAATAATTAATTTCGCTGGGCTAACTTCAAAAATTCATTTCTCTTTGTGTACAACTCCAAATGACTTATATGACATATCAAATTAAATCTTGATAAGTATATTTTCATTCTGAAAAGTTTCATAATTGTTCACCATCATTTACCCCTCGAAACATGTCACACAATCATCACTGTCATACCGGGAATTTCACCGATAAGAAAATTACTTTGTGTTCCACTTTACTATATTATGTGTGACTTCCAATCACTTCGTTTTGTTATTCCCCGAGCTCTTTAGCTCACCAATATAATTCATTTTAAATATCCAAGGACACAAAAGAATTTTGGGGAATTAAAACATACCTCATATGGACATTTGCTAAACCAGGGTCTAGCAGTCCACTTAATTCAGGCTTAATCTTATGCCTCTAGTCTCAAAATTCAGGATATTACAGTTCTCCCCTCGTTTAATAAATTTCGTTCTCGAAATTTTGACATCAAATGGTACTACCTGTACCTCAGAGAACCATCGTTAGACCTTTAGTCTATTTTTCTCTCATTCTAATTCTTTCATTCTGTACTCACTATGTAGTACTTTCACTCATTTTGTACCTAGTATGTAGCACTCACACAGGACTCACTAGTCCAACCTCACAGAGCTTGGTTTCTTAGGCTTCACTGTCCCTTCGGGCCTATCCCGAATTATCTTGTATGCATACTAGGCTTTACGGCCCCTTTGGGATTCACCCATATCATACTGTATGCACATCAAGCCTTACGGCTTATTCCACTTCCAAGACGCTGGATACTCTGGCTTTACAGCCTAGGGATTCACCCTCTTTGCCATAGGCATCTTAGGCTTACTACCTCTGCTACAATCTAGTACAACCTATACACTCTATCAATCTCAATATATTTTTCTGGACACATTGGTCCATGCTACCGTGCTTGGCAAAAACCATAGCACTTAGACATATAGGTCTTATGGCCCCCAGACATTTTTCCAATGCAAACTTGCATCTCGGGTCTTATTGCCTTAAGCCTCTACTCGGCTTCATTCTCAACACATCTCATATTTTACCAGCCTAAGGATTTAATAACCCATTAGGTTTTATAGCTTTAGGACATACCGTCCATCATCCTTACTGAATACAGCCCTCCCACTAGGCCCACTGCAGAGCTACCCTCATTGGGCGCCCCCTACAGCCGCACGGGAGTCTGGCTCACACCCCTTGGCTCACCAAGGATGAGTGCGGCAAGCTTATGGGATAATCACTCTCATTATGTCCTAAAGGGAACCTCTTAAGGTATCAAGCACATGACATTTGCCACTAAAATTGCGCTCAACAAACCCTGGTATCATTTTTATGTAACGGACTGCCCCACTAGGCCCACTACAACGGCACTCGGCTTACACTATAGTCGCACGGGACATCCGACCAACTTCCACCCCTCCACGGGCTTAACTTTTTATATAACGGACTGCCCCACTAGGCCCACTACAACGGCGTTCGGCTCACGCTGCAGTCGCACAGGACATCCAACCAACTTCCACCCCTCCACGGGGCTCAACATTTTATGCAACGGACTGCCCCACTAGGCCCACTACAACGGCACTCGGCTCACGCTGCAGTCGCACGGGACATCTGACTAACTTCTCATTTGGGCTCCGTCTCTTGCTACTCAAGTCATTAATACTCTTATGCAATGTTCACGAAGCATGCTAAACAAACCATCATCACAACAATAATCACATGAGCATTCGGCCCCAAGTGTTCACCCGCGCAATAGGCCCCGGGATTCCACTTGTGCATCACATGAGTTCCATGGCCCCGAGTGTCCACCCGTGTAATGCATCTACTCACGCAATAGGCCCCAGATGACTGCTCGTGCAAAATAGGAATCTCTATGGCCTGGGCGTCCACCCGCGCAATAGGCCCCGGGCGACCACCCCGCAAATTCTGAATGCTCATCAGGTCTTACTGCCCAGGGAATCACCCCTCTGCCAGAGGCATTACGAGACTTACAGCCTCGGGCCTCTACCCGTCAGGTCTGACTGCCTAAGGACACGCTGGCCCAAAAGGTCTTACTGCCTACCGTATATTCATAACACGAATACACGTCATGGTAAACACATACATGCAGAACCATTACATAGGATATGAGAGCAAGAGTAGCTTTCCTTAATCTCTGTCATCATTCGGCACTGGAGCACCCCATGAAACTTTACTGGGTCACCCTACCCTTCTTCTCAAGGAAACTTATGTGATAGAAGACTCATTATAAGATACCACTATTGAGAGTCGACGTCCCCGTAGCTCTACTTTACAGTTTCAACGTCACAGCGGCTTCAGTCCACAGTTTTTCGTCACGGCGGCTACACACTATAGTTCGATGTCATGGTGGCTTCACACTACAGTACTGGACTCGGTGCTTCACACAGGCGCCCATACACCTGGTCAGCCCCCCGGTCAGAACCCTCTGTAGGTAGCCCTTTCCAATCAGATCTCCCTATAGGTAGCCCTTTCCGATTAGAACTCCCTGTAGGTAGCCCTTTCTGATCAGAATCCTCCATAAGTAGCTCCCGGTTGGTCGTCTCTGAATGGAAGTATCATTATAACGGGATCTAAACCTCATAAGGTCCTTCTTCTTTAGCAGTTCTGTAATCTGCTCTTTCATTTGGGGTCATTTAATATGGACTTTCAATATCGGTCTAGCTCCAGGCAATCATCACAAGTTTAAAGGAATATTCTATAATCAAGATCTTTCCCTATGCTAGATTAGCAACTAACAACCTCCAGTAACCTCATACACAATTATGTACTATATACTAGTACCTCAAGCCACTCAGGCTATCTTAACTTCCTGAAGAATCAATTCAACTATGACATTTGATTCTCAGGTTATGGTTCAACTCTTAGAACCTCAACATCACATAAATCTGAAAATCACTTTCCTTAATCATACCCAATAGGTACGCTAAGAATCAAAATCATTAGCACCTATTCTAACCTCTACGATTTCGGGTAATATCCTCAAACAATTACTGAAGGTCCATAATCATCTATAAGGTTCACAAGGTTTAGACTCCCATCATGGAATAGAACCCTAGTGTAACCTTATTCACATTCTGACCTAAGCATTATTTAAGCTTAGATATGATTCAACCATATCCTCAACCTTCAGTATTATCAATTCAAATCCTCTAGGATAGACATACGGCATAATCACCACTCATCATGCATCACCATATATCATGCCTATATGACTTTAACCCCACGGGTTACTGAGGATCATTACTTAATATGGAGAAACCTCAAAACAATCACTATGCCTTGAGTTCTCGTAACCTTATTAGATGAACTTTTCTGGCAGTAATCTCTGCAACAGAAATGGTTCAGATTAAGGTTCAACACTTATTTCATCATCTCTATACCTATAATCATTCCTTAAGTCATCTAAGAACCTCTAATCAAAATTTCAAACCTTTAATCAAAAGATTTGAGATTTTCAAGGTACTTCCCAGGAGGTCACCCATCTCTAGATTTTCTTGGGTTGAGCACGCTTAACTTTTGTGTACTCATGCAAATATAAAGATACCGGCCTGAGCTGCTTTTGACTACCGGTACCCCATGGCTGCCCTTATCCAAACCATTATGCCCACCGCCTCCGGGAATCAAAATACTATGCTTAGGCCACATATTAGTATTGGTAGATGTACTTAGATACATACCCTGCAATATGCTCCCAAAAGTCCATAAGGTTGTCCATGACTTATATGTCCGACTCTGGTCAGCCCATTGGTGATCCTACTCTAGAATGAGGCTCACACTTTGGCCTTACCCAACGGATCCAGGACAATATTATACCGCCCACCGGGCTTAATTGTGAACTAGCTGAAGTAATCCACTTCGTTGTTCTTGTCATATTATAATCAAGCATATCAGTATACTATCTTGTTGCCAGAATCGCTTGCTCTGATACCAACTGTAACGCCCCGCCTCATATATCCCTTATTACTGATCTTACTCAGAATGGCAATGCGTAGTTCAGTGGGCACACAGGAATAGCATGAATATACTGATAATATTAATACAATATTGCTTGATTATAATACAAAAGTTTCCCCACCAGGGGTTTACACCATATTTACAGACCTTCAAACAACCAGCAACATTTCTCTTCGTACATACGCCTTTTCTGATCTCAGCACGTTTCCAATGCTCACCTGTCTGAATGGTTGTTTGGGAGGAGTGAGATTTGAAAGAATCTCAGTAGCAAACATTACCACTATGCATGCCAGATATATATGAATGCATGACATGCTTGCCTACACTATTTCATGCCAACATAATGACATGCTGCATGCTCGATGTTATGACATACATATGACCATTGCACAAATATAACAGAGCTTCAACCAATCATACATGTTCCACACAAATAGGCAAAGCAGTCACATAATCAATGCAAGACATACATATCACATACATGCAGAAAATGTAAGTTCACTACCTGATGGACTTTATGTCCTTCTCTTCTTGTCCCTTGATCCTCCAACCATTACTTCTTCTTTTTCACTTCATGGCCCTAGGCAAGTGATAACATCATTAGAGCCATGAAAATTGAATACCCAATGGCCCACATTAGCCCTATAGGCTTACTTTCACCCTTGGAGTTCGTTCCAATTATATTTGGCCAATTTCTTACTTAAATTCGCATGGTACTCAATCTATCAGCATTTTTGACCAAACTTTGAAAAATCATAATTAATTCTATAGAACTCCAATTAAGGTGTTTCAAAGCTATATTTGAAGCTCTTTAATTTTAGTTTTACATAAAAATACTAGATTTAAAACGCCACCACTACACCATTCCCAGAAAATTTCCAAACACCGACTGTTTCAGATGTTCTTCCAGAAAACAGGGCAGACATTCAAAAATTCATATCTAAATACAACAAACTCCAATTGATCATTATGACCTATCCAATTAAAGGTCTATGTGTCTAATTTCAAACTGGAGAGTTGCATGGTCATTGGATAACATTTGTCCACTCAAAAATACGTCACCATAACACTGCCTCCAGAAAACGGAATACACAGCATTTACCCTTTAACTTCTAAAACTTCTAAATTCATGTACAAGTATCCAAAATTCATGAACACTTGTATACCCACACAATTTTTCCTCCTAAATCCAATGGAAGCATCAAAATCATCAAATTATAACTCTTCCTACACGAAACAATACAGGGAAGAAACAGAAGGAACTTGAATTCTCAGAAAGAGTTTGTTGTTTCTTCGATTTCTCTTGCCTAATCACTTCCTTACTACTCCTAATCAAGTGATTAGCTATTTATACATCTATTTGACATCGTTTATCCATTCAAAACACTAATTTAAATTAGCATGAATAGTACCCAACTTCCTCTATACTCATCCAAACGACAAACCAATTGGTTAAAAAGGAAGCTTACGCTTACCTCTACTCGTTTCCACAAACGGTTTGGAATTCCGGCAACACCCCGGCCTTTGAGACGGTGCCAACCACCTCCAAATGAAAATCTGATATCGTAGGAATGAAGATCTCGATGAGTAGAGAAAGTTTTCTGAAGGGTACTTTGAGAGAGGATACCGTTTCGGCAGTGTTTCGGAGAAAAGAATTTTATTTCTCTTCTTTCTCCATTTCATTCTCTCTCTTTCTTTCAGATTTTTTCCGTGAAAATCAGCTGAAGATGATGATGAATTAATGGATATATGAATCAGATATTTCATCTGCCACGTGTCACTCTCTGATTCGCCCAAAATTTAAATTTTCGCATATAATACCAAATTCTGCAGAATTTTCATTAAATTTGAAAATTCATATCTAATTGTAAAAATGTCCAATTGGAGTGGTTCCAAAGGCTATGAGACCCTCATTAAGTCTAGTTTTAAGGAAAAATATAAACGTTGGCCAATTGGAAGCTCATTCTTCCCAGAATTTTAATATTTGAATGTTGTCCCAGAAAATAATTAATTTCGCTGGGCTAACTTCAAAAATTCATTTCTCTTTGTGTACAACTCCAAATGACTTATATGACATATCAAATTAAATCTTGATAAGTATATTTTCATTCTGAAAAGTTTCATAATTGTTCACCATCATTTACCCCTCGAAACATGTCACACAATCATCACTGCCATACCGGGAATTTCACCGATAAGAAAATTACTTTGTGTTCCACTTTACTATATTATGTGTGACTTCCAATCACTTCGTTTTGTTATTCCCCGAGCTCTTTAGCTCACCAATATAATTCATTTTAAATATCCAAGGACACAAAAGAATTTTGGGGAATTAAAACATACCTCATATGGACATTTGCTAAACCAGGGTCTAGCAGTCCACTTAATTCAGGCTTAATCTTATGCCTCTAGTCTCAAAATTCAGGATATTACAGTTCTCCCCTCGTTTAATAAATTTCGTTCTCGAAATTTTGACATCAAATGGTACTACCTGTACCTCAGAGAACCATCGTTAGACCTTTAGTCTATTTTTCTCTCATTCTAATTCTTTCATTCTGTACTCACTATGTAGTACTTTCACTCATTTTGTACCTAGTATGTAGCACTCACACAGGACTCACTAGTCCAACCTCACAGAGCTTGGTTTCTTAGGCTTCACTGTCCCTTCGGGCCTATCCCGAATTATCTTGTATGCATACTAGGCTTTACGGCCCCTTTGGGATTCACCCATATCATACTGTATGCACATCAAGCCTTACGGCTTATTCCACTTCCAAGACGCTGGATACTCTGGCTTTACAGCCTAGGGATTCACCCTCTTTGCCATAGGCATCTTAGGCTTACTACCTCTGCTACAATCTAGTACAACCTATACACTCTATCAATCTCAATATATTTTTCTGGACACATTGGTCCATGCTACCGTGCTTGGCAAAAACCATAGCACTTAGACATATAGGTCTTATGGCCCCCAGACATTTTTCCAATGCAAACTTGCATCTCGGGTCTTATTGCCTTAAGCCTCTACTCGGCTTCATTCTCAACACATCTCATATTTTACCAGCCTAAGGATTTAATAACCCATTAGGTTTTATAGCTTTAGGACATACCGTCCATCATCCTTACTGAATACAGCCCTCCCACTAGGCCCACTGCAGAGCTACCCTCATTGGGCGCCCCCTACAGCCGCACGGGAGTCTGGCTCACACCCCTTGGCTCACCAAGGATGAGTGCGGCAAGCTTATGGGATAATCACTCTCATTATGTCCTAAAGGGAACCTCTTAAGGTATCAAGCACATGACATTTGCCACTAAAATTGCGCTCAACAAACCCTGGTATCATTTTTATGTAACGGACTGCCCCACTAGGCCCACTACAACGGCACTCGGCTTACACTATAGTCGCACGGGACATCCGACCAACTTCCACCCCTCCACGGGCTTAACTTTTTATATAACGGACTGCCCCACTAGGCCCACTACAACGGCGTTCGGCTCACGCTGCAGTCGCACAGGACATCCAACCAACTTCCACCCCTCCACGGGGCTCAACATTTTATGCAACGGACTGCCCCACTAGGCCCACTACAACGGCACTCGGCTCACGCTGCAGTCGCACGGGACATCTGACTAACTTCTCATTTGGGCTCCGTCTCTTGCTACTCAAGTCATTAATACTCTTATGCAATGTTCACGAAGCATGCTAAACAAACCATCATCACAACAATAATCACATGAGCATTCGGCCCCAAGTGTTCACCCGCGCAATAGGCCCCGGGATTCCACTTGTGCATCACATGAGTTCCATGGCCCCGAGTGTCCACCCGTGTAATGCATCTACTCACGCAATAGGCCCCAGATGACTGCTCGTGCAAAATAGGAATCTCTATGGCCTGGGCGTCCACCCGCGCAATAGGCCCCGGGCGACCACCCCGCAAATTCTGAATGCTCATCAGGTCTTACTGCCCAGGGAATCACCCCTCTGCCAGAGGCATTACGAGACTTACAGCCTCGGGCCTCTACCCGTCAGGTCTGACTGCCTAAGGACACGCTGGCCCAAAAGGTCTTACTGCCTACCGTATATTCATAACACGAATACACGTCATGGTAAACACATACATGCAGAACCATTACATAGGATATGAGAGCAAGAGTAGCTTTCCTTAATCTCTGTCATCATTCGGCACTGGAGCACCCCATGAAACTTTACTGGGTCACCCTACCCTTCTTCTCAAGGAAACTTATGTGATAGAAGACTCATTATAAGATACCACTATTGAGAGTCGACGTCCCCGTAGCTCTACTTTACAGTTTCAACGTCACAGCGGCTTCAGTCCACAGTTTTTCGTCACGGCGGCTACACACTATAGTTCGATGTCATGGTGGCTTCACACTACAGTACTGGACTCGGTGCTTCACACAGGCGCCCATACACCTGGTCAGCCCCCCGGTCAGAACCCTCTGTAGGTAGCCCTTTCCAATCAGATCTCCCTATAGGTAGCCCTTTCCGATTAGAACTCCCTGTAGGTAGCCCTTTCTGATCAGAATCCTCCATAAGTAGCTCCCGGTTGGTCGTCTCTGAATGGAAGTATCATTATAACGGGATCTAAACCTCATAAGGTCCTTCTTCTTTAGCAGTTCTGTAATCTGCTCTTTCATTTGGGGTCATTTAATATGGACTTTCAATATCGGTCTAGCTCCAGGAAATCATCACAAGTTTAAAGGAATATTCTATAATCAAGATCTTTCCCTATGCTAGATTAGCAACTAACAACCTCCAGTAACCTCATACACAATTATGTACTATATACTAGTACCTCAAGCCACTCAGGCTATCTTAACTTCCTGAAGAATCAATTCAACTATGACATTTGATTCTCAGGTTATGGTTCAACTCTTAGAACCTCAACATCACATAAATCTGAAAATCACTTTCCTTAATCATACCCAATAGGTACGCTAAGAATCAAAATCATTAGCACCTATTCTAACCTCTACGATTTCGGGTAATATCCTCAAACAATTACTGAAGGTCCATAATCATCTATAAGGTTCACAAGGTTTAGACTCCCATCATGGAATAGAACCCTAGTGTAACCTTATTCACATTCTGACCTAAGCATTATTTAAGCTTAGATATGATTCAACCATATCCTCAACCTTCAGTATTATCAATTCAAATCCTCTAGGATAGACATACGGCATAATCACCACTCATCATGCATCACCATATATCATGCCTATATGACTTTAACCCCACGGGTTACTGAGGATCATTACTTAATATGGAGAAACCTCAAAACAATCACTATGCCTTGAGTTCTCGTAACCTTATTAGATGAACTTTTCTGGCAGTAATCTCTGCAACAGAAATGGTTCAGATTAAGGTTCAACACTTATTTCATCATCTCTATACCTATAATCATTCCTTAAGTCATCTAAGAACCTCTAATCAAAATTTCAAACCTTTAATCAAAAGATTTGAGATTTTCAAGGTACTTCCCAGGAGGTCACCCATCTCTAGATTTTCTTGGGTTGAGCACGCTTAACTTTTGTGTACTCATGCAAATATAAAGATGCCGGCCTGAGCTGCTTTTGACTACCGGTACCCCATGGCTGCCCTTATCCAAACCATTATGCCCACCGCCTCCGGGAATCAAAATACTATGCTTAGGCCACATATTAGTATTGGTAGATGTACTTAGATACATACCCTGCAATATGCTCCCAAAAGTCCATAAGGTTGTCCATGACTTATATGTCCGACTCTGGTCAGCCCATTGGTGATCCTACTCTAGAATGAGGCTCACACTTTGGCCTTACCCAACGGATCCAGGACAATATTATACCGCCCACCGGGCTTAATTGTGAACTAGCTGAAGTAATCCACTTCGTTGTTCTTGTCATATTATAATCAAGCATATCAGTATACTATCTTGTTGCCAGAATCGCTTGCTCTGATACCAACTGTAACGCCCCGCCTCATATATCCCTTATTACTGATCTTACTCAGAATGGCAATGCGTAGTTCAGTGGGCACACAGGAATAGCATGAATATACTGATAATATTAATACAATATTGCTTGATTATAATACAAAAGTTTCCCCACCAGGGGTTTACACCATATTTACAGACCTTCAAACAACCAGCAACATTTCTCTTCGTACATACGCCTTTTCTGATCTCAGCACGTTTCCAATGCTCACCTGTCTGAATGGTTGTTTGGGAGGAGTGAGATTTGAAAGAATCTCAGTAGCAAACATTACCACTATGCATGCCAGATATATATGAATGCATGACATGCTTGCCTACACTATTTCATGCCAACATAATGACATGCTGCATGCTCGATGTTATGACATACATATGACCATTGCACAAATATAACAGAGCTTCAACCAATCATACATGTTCCACACAAATAGGCAAAGCAGTCACATAATCAATGCAAGACATACATATCACATACATGCAGAAAATGTAAGTTCACTACCTGATGGACTTTATGTCCTTCTCTTCTTGTCCCTTGATCCTCCAACCATTACTTCTTCTTTTTCACTTCATGGCCCTAGGCAAGTGATAACATCATTAGAGCCATGAAAATTGAATACCCAATGGCCCACATTAGCCCTATAGGCTTACTTTCACCCTTGGAGTTCGTTCCAATTATATTTGGCCAATTTCTTACTTAAATTCGCATGGTACTCAATCTATCAGCATTTTTGACCAAACTTTGAAAAATCATAATTAATTCTATAGAACTCCAATTAAGGTGTTTCAAAGCTATATTTGAAGCTCTTTAATTTTAGTTTTACATAAAAATACTAGATTTAAAACGCCACCACTACACCATTCCCAGAAAATTTCCAAACACCGACTGTTTCAGATGTTCTTCCAGAAAACAGGGCAGACATTCAAAAATTCATATCTAAATACAACAAACTCCAATTGATCATTATGACCTATCCAATTAAAGGTCTATGTGTCTAATTTCAAACTGGAGAGTTGCATGGTCATTGGATAACATTTGTCCACTCAAAAATACGTCACCATAACACTGCCTCCAGAAAACGGAATACACAGCATTTACCCTTTAACTTCTAAAACTTCTAAATTCATGTACAAGTATCCAAAATTCATGAACACTTGTATACCCACACAATTTTTCCTCCTAAATCCAATGGAAGCATCAAAATCATCAAATTATAACTCTTCCTACACGAAACAATACAGGGAAGAAACAGAAGGAACTTGAATTCTCAGAAAGAGTTTGTTGTTTCTTCGATTTCTCTTGCCTAATCACTTCCTTACTACTCCTAATCAAGTGATTAGCTATTTATACATCTATTTGACATCGTTTATCCATTCAAAACACTAATTTAAATTAGCATGAATAGTACCCAACTTCCTCTATACTCATCCAAACGACAAACCAATTGGTTAAAAAGGAAGCTTACGCTTACCTCTACTCGTTTCCACAAACGGTTTGGAATTCCGGCAACACCCCGGCCTTTGAGACGGTGCCAACCACCTCCAAATGAAAATCTGATATCGTAGGAATGAAGATCTCGATGAGTAGAGAAAGTTTTCTGAAGGGTACTTTGAGAGAGGATACCGTTTCGGCAGTGTTTCGGAGAAAAGAATTTTATTTCTCTTCTTTCTCCATTTCATTCTCTCTCTTTCTTTCAGATTTTTTCCGTGAAAATCAGCTGAAGATGATGATGAATTAATGGATATATGAATCAGATATTTCATCTGCCACGTGTCACTCTCTGATTCGCCCAAAATTTAAATTTTCGCATATAATACCAAATTCTGCAGAATTTTCATTAAATTTGAAAATTCATATCTAATTGTAAAAATGTCCAATTGGAGTGGTTCCAAAGGCTATGAGACCCTCATTAAGTCTAGTTTTAAGGAAAAATATAAACGTTGGCCAATTGGAAGCTCATTCTTCCCAGAATTTTAATATTTGAATGTTGTCCCAGAAAATAATTAATTTCGCTGGGCTAACTTCAAAAATTCATTTCTCTTTGTGTACAACTCCAAATGACTTATATGACATATCAAATTAAAGCTTGATAAGTATAATTTCATTCTGAAAAGTTTCATAATTGTTCACCATCATTTACCCCTCGAAACATGTCACACAACCATCACTGTCATACCGGTAATTTCACCGATAGGAAAATTACTTTGTGTTCCACTTTACTATATTATGTGTGACTTCCAATCACTTCGTTTTGTTATTCCCCGAGCTCTTTAGCTCACCAATATAATTCATTTTAAATATCCAAGGACACAAAATAATTTTGGGGAATTAAAACATACCTCATAGGGACATTTGCTAAACCAGGGTCTAGCAGTCCACTTAATTCAGGCTTAATCTTATGCCTCTAGTCTCAAAATTCAGGATATTACAATAAGCACAACAACAAAAATCATATCTCTCCTCCATATTTAAATCAAACATTGTCCTCAAGGTTTCAAAAGTCAATAAAGGAGAAAAGAATCAGTACTCCCCTGGTTTAGATTTATGAGTCTGATATGGAGTTCTTCCCCTAACACCTTCAATGATGTTTTACTTTCCTACAATGAAACTTGAGAGGGGTGTTAGCAAAAAATTTGAGGCTAAGAGGCAGCAAAAAAATAATAATAAAAGAAAATAAAAAGAATAATAATTATAAACAGAATTCATTATATTGGGTTGCTTCATAACAAGCTCTAAATTTAAAGTCTTCAGTTAGACTTCTCAATACGATTATCTAATCATATGTATCAACATCATAATTATCTTATTTTCATTTCTTTCAAGCAATAAGGTTTCCAACCGAAGAGGTGCTCATTCATGTTAATAACGTGAAAACAAATAGGATGACTGATGCCTATATGCCATTTACTAGTTGCATTCGTTCCTCACATCACATATTGGTTGTATTTTGTCACAAATGTAAAGATCAAACCCCCAACCCATACTTTGTGTGCGTATGTGATGCCTTTTCCAATTAAGCTATTTTGACCTTATATTCCATAATTACATAATTATATATATAATATAACAACTAAAAAAATATAATATTTATATAAGTATATATATATAATATTAAATAGAAAAAAAGATACTTAAATACCACTTGAACTTCAAAATGTCAAATCAGTGATTTCCAAAAAAATTGAATTGTCAATTACTATACTCTTTTTGTCAGTTTCATTACTCTTATAGTCAATAAAACTAATTTAAAATTTTGATGTTCAAGTGGTATTTAAGTGTCTTTTTCTATATATATATATATATTCAAAAAATGGAAAAATATATATTTTAATTTTTATTTGTACTTTTTATTTATATATAATCAAAAAATTCCAATTTTTATATTGTAATTTCTATTATATATTATTATTCAAATATTTTATATTTTCATTATATACTATTTTATATTTTAGTTATTTATTATATTATATAAATTATTATAATATAAAAATAAAAATTACAAATTTTACCAATGGATTACAAACGGAATTGTTCCATTGCTAATTCTGTCAGTAAGTTTACCAATATATTTTCTGTTGGTAATTCTATGTTTTTGTAGTGTCTGCTTTTGAGTCTTTGAACGTAAAGAATTTTTATCTCTCAATAATTAAGTGTGCTTCCTGAGATTTAAAATTTTCTTCTCTTCCCTAGAGAGTGAGGTCATATTCCAACTCAACTAACAACTTATGGTGGGACTCTTTTACATTACTTGACTGCATAGTAATTCTCACTAATTTTCTTTGATGTTCTCTTCATGATACACCAGCTAGCTACTTTCGTATGCGTTTGGATCCTTTAGAATTCACCAAATATTCACTACATGGTCAGTGTAGAACCGATAGGAAACAACTCCATGTTTTTGTGTTCTGTTAGCCGTCTAGTTTTACAGTAAATACATGGATTGTCACATGTAATATAATAATATCATTCCCATAAGGATTAAGACAAAAGTGAGTTAATTATCTCAATTAGGTTGAGTGAGAATATTTTAAGATTTAATTTTCTTAGGGAAAAGTATATTTGAGAATTTTAAAGTTAAGATTTTTCTTCAAGATAGGAGGAACCTAAGATTACTTATCCTTATTGTACTTCATAAGACTAGTTTAAATCCTTCTAAATTGTTAAAGAAAATATGTGTTTATGAGAGGTTCAAAATTAATTGATAAAGCTTTTTTAAGTCAAAACCAATTTTTATATTCTCAATTAACACGTGCAATCTCTTGTCTTAATTAACGAAAATACTCATGAAACTCCAATCTCAATTAGACAATGCTAGGTTAATAGATATATCTCTATTTTATTAACAAACCATCTATTTAGCTCATAAATTTCAAGTCTAGTACAATTTTATATGAGTTCTGTAATTAAATTAGCTTTCTCAAGCATCACTTAATTGGACCTAATCAAATGGTGGCTAATCACCCAGAAGCATTAAGCATGAGATAAAATCAACATATAAATTTCATTAATCAATAAAAGAAAGGAATTTAAAAAAAAGTCTTAATCCATCATGTAGTTCAAAGCAAACTTAGAATAAGAAATTTAGCTACCCATAATCCCAAATAAACTAGAATTTAACGAAGGAAAAGAGATGAATTCAACAAAACCAAAGATTGAGCCTCAAATCTTTTCTCAGCTTCAACCCCTTAGCTTCAATGGCCTCCAATTCTCCACATCATTCTCTAATTCAGCGCACAACAGCACTTCTAGTCTTTAAATTAGTCGCATCCACAGTCCTCTCATCCTCCCATAAAGATGATGACAGAACCCGAACGCCTTTCCTTCCTTGCTCGCCTTTTCCCCAGAAGACGAAGAACCTATATATAGCTTAAGTTCCTAAATCCTCATTCAAAAAAGTGCAGTATCCCTCTAGTAAAATAAAATCAAACAAAAAGATAGAAAGATAAAAACATATAATGATAATAATAAATGATGATAAACTGAAATATCTTTTTTTTTCTTATCTCAAATTATCATTTTTATTATTAATATTATTTTTTTAATCCTTAATATCAAAATCATTATTTTTATCCTAAACTTTGATATTTATAATGGAATCCTCTAAATTACGCATTAAATTGATATCTTATCAAAATCTCACTCAAATCCTTTGAATAAGTATAAATAACTTCCAAATATATTAAAATATATCTTAAGTTTATTTTAAAATAGAGTCATCATGTTCCTTTAGCGACCTACTCGCTGACTACTTTTGAAATATCCCAAATTTTGGGACTAAAGGCCTAAGAATAAGCCTGAATAAAGTAGACTACCAAGCCACATTAGTAAGAGTCCTAGAAATTATGACATATAGAAAGACTCTCAGGGGCTATGAGATTTGGGCCTTACTGGGCAAAGGGCTCGGTATCTGTAGACAGTATGATTAGAATGTCGGTGCAGATGTGCACAGAACACATATATAATGCTATTGGGTTGGTAGAAAGATGCCACCCAACTATGTCATGATGCAAGGGACTGATTAGTCAGGCGGAATATGCCGATGTAGGTGTGCACATGTCATATTCAGGGCATATATGTGTACCCTGCGTTTTTGAATTGGACATCAGTATATGGTGCCATGTGGGGCCCATATACATACTCTGACCTGGTGTCATTTGATGGGCTTAAATATGCGTGACGCAATTCCGAGTAAATCCCGAGTAAGTCCTGAGTCGACACCGATAAAGTAGCTTTATTAAAATAACTTTAATAAAGCAAGTAATCATGACATAACTTTAATGTTGGCTAGATGGAAAGGTGACACATGTCTCATTAATGATGAAATGTCATTTTGCCTTTTGTGTTGGCATGTTAAGATGGTGACATGTGGCACAGAAGTCAGGGGAATTTACCGGTATCCGGTCAGGTCACCGACAACTTTCTCGAACACTAAACCCAGGAGTCTGGGGAAATTGTCAGGGCTCTCCCTTTCCCTGACAATATGGTGCCACCTAAGAGAGAAAAGAGGTAGGACCCACTTTATTAATGTAAGGTGACACGTGTCACCCGATCAGTGGAACCCCGAACAAATGGCACCACGGGATCGCGACACTTGGCATAACTTTTTGAAACTCCTCCTAGGCCATATATTTTCATCCAGCAGCCCAAAAAGGAAAGAAAAATCATAGAAAATAAAGAAAAAACGTTGGAGGAGAGAGGAGAGGTGAATAGTGAATTTTCAGAACTTCAATCGGCCGAATCATTACCGAATCAGTGTTTTCTCTCAAAGTACCCTTCACAAACCTTCTTCTACTCATCCTAAGCTTCATTTCTATGGTTTCGAATTTTTGATTGGAAATGTGTGGTGCCGTCTCCCTTCCTGGAGTACTGCCGGATTTCCGAACCGATTAGGGAAATGCGTAGAGGTAAGCGTAAGCTTCCTTTTGAACCGATTGGTTTGTTGTTTGGATGAGTATTTGTAAGGGTGGGGTACTGTTCATTTTCGGTCCAAGGGGTATTTTTGAGGTTTAATCATATATTTATGGTTAGAGGATGATTTATGATGATATTGGACCAAGTTGTTTGACAAAATTCTGAATTGGTGAATTGTTGTAGAAAACCCTTTTTTTCTGGTCTGAACAGAACATCATGAAGAAGTAGGAATTTTATAATTTTGATGATTCCATTGGATTCTACATGAAAAATTGTGTAGGTATACAAGTGTTCATGATTTTTGGATGCTTGTATATGAATTTGGAAATTTATGAAGTTGAATGTACATGTTGTTGATATGCCCTGTCTGGAATAGTGAAATTGTGCGATATTTTTCATAGGGTAAACCTTGTCCAAAAATTCTGAACCTTTCCAGAATTAAATTAGACATCCTAATCTTTAATTTGATAGGTATTTTGTAATTTTTGGACAAGGACATTGGGAGATATGAATTTTTGAAGTTGTGTCCTGTTTCTGGAATGAAATCTGGAAGAGGTTATATTTGGAGAAATTATGAGAATGTTGTGGCTGTGATAACCCAAATTGAGGATTTTTATGCGAAATTATACTGAAATATATTCAAATAGGACTTTGAACCACCCCAATTGGAGTTCTATAGAATTAATTATGGTTTTTCAAAGTCTGGTCAAAATGCTGGCAGTTTTTGGCTACCATGCGAATTTGAGAAAGAAAGTGACCAAATGTAATTAGTATGAACTCAAAGGGTGAAAGTAAGCCTTTAGGGCTAATATAGCCCATTGGGCATTCACTTTTCATGGCTCTAATAATGTCATTACTTATCTAGGGCCATAAAGTGACAAAGAAGAAACTATGGTTGGAAGATCGAAGTACAAGAGGAGGAGGCAAAGCCCAAAAGGTAGTAAACTTACTTACTTGTATGTATGTGATGTTTATGTTGTGTATTGATTTGCTGTATTGCCTTGCTTGATTATGTGAAGCATGTATGAATGAATGAAGCTCTGTTTCTATTTTTACTATGGCCATAAGTATGTTGTACTAAACATTGAGCATGCAGAATATCATTATGTGAACATGAGCTTATGTAAGGCAAGCATTTCATGTACTAGCATTCATCTTACATGCATTGTCTGTATATTTGCTACTGAGATTCTCTCGAATCTCACCCTCCCCCACCAACCATATAGGTACAAGAACAAGAAAGTGTAGAATGCTTGAAGAAGAACAAGAAGGAAAGAAGACGAAAAACTAAAGACCGAATTGTGTTTAGATTACTGTGTGTATCATTATTTACGCACAGAGAATATTTGGTTGTAAGAATACTCTCGAATTTGAATTAAGCCGTAATCGGGATCATTGAGAATAAGAATTAACTCTGATATTCAATAAGAATAATGGCTAAATAAGTTGTGAATAAGTAATTACCCCTAACAAAGTAATAATGAATACTTCTGTATTAGTAATTAAGGGATATATAAGACGGGTGTTACAGCTTTTAAATTTTCCACACCCCAAACCACGTCCTCAATTATTTGCCTGTCCAAAAACAATTGATTCCAATAAAACTAAATGGGCCCACATATTCATATATTCACATTTCACGCGCGTACTACAATAATCTCTCCCTTTATTAAATTTGTAATATAAGATCTAATTTATAATTTTTTTTAAATAGGTCTTATGTAAAAAACTGGAAGTACTATTAGATATAGGATTCAGTTGATGGATCTAATTTAATCATAAATATAGAATTTAATAGGGAATGAGCGTAGAAAATCAACAGTCACATTTTTCATTCACGAAAATCACACCCATGTCACTTTTTACAAACATCTTGGCAGAAACTGGTGTAAAAAAGCCACTATAAAATTGTTTTTTCAAACTATTGTAATAACTATGTGTGAACAAATTTTTGAGAAAACTATATTCAAGTCCCTGATAAGAAAAAAAAATAAAAAATGGTTGATTGAAAACTCAAAATTATCAAAAAAATATGGTGGACCTTTTTACAATAAATTTCAATCATAGACTTGCCAATGAATGTCCTTAAATTTGTCAATAGACGCCTCTAGACTAGTCAATGACGCTCCCCAGGAATTATCAATGACATGCCTATGGATTTGTCAGTGGATGTTTATGGACTTGTTAGTGGAATTAGAATTTATTACAAAAAACTCCCACAAGACTTTTTGGTAATTTTGAGATTTCAAGGGATTATTTTTTTCATTTTTTATCTTATCCGGGACCTGAATATAGATTTTCCTAAATTTAATATGTAGTTAGATTTCCTTATATCATTTTTAAAAATACATAAATATAAAAAATAAATCTTAAAATAATTTTACACATGTGTATTTGGTTATATGTATTTTCTACTTAAAGTTTATAATTTTTATTTTTTTATTTTTGAATTTATTGTAGCATTAGTCAAATTAACTTGTCAATTACTGGTTCTGGCCAAATTGTTATCACCGAGTATTTTTATCACAGTTAATTCGCTTGGAGAAAGAGGTGCGCAAATAATTATCAAAGAAAAATGTGGCATTCGTTTTTTTAATGTTCCTATACTAATTAAGCACAGGCAAACCCAGTTTCTGCTGTCAGCTCAATTTACTTGAAATTCCAACTAACTAAACTAATTTAGTTTGTGACTTTAATTTGAAGCTAAAATGACGCGGGAAATGTCTTTTTCTTCTCCTGGCGTCAATGCGCAAGTCTTTTTGCAGTGGTGAGAATTTTCTCCGGACGAAGACAAGAAAAAGAGGGACATATATTGGTAGGCCCTACTTTTGATAAAATAAGACCCATCAAACTTGATACAGTACATTTAATATAATGGATCATGAGCTGGCTACGATAGGTCCCATTTTAAAAATTAACTTGAAATTATTAGAGTTCTAAATTGCTTTGATTTGATCCACTTAATTAAAATGCATGTCATATAAAAATTAAAACTCCATAGGAGTTGTAATTGAAGTTCTTTTCCACTTATTTTTCAACGCTTTTTACTTTTTTATTTTAAGGATCTTCCATGTCTTGCAATTTGCATTTCTCAAGAAATTTCTTCAGCTTCTTCAGTTGGTTATTAATGCAAAAATATATCTCTTATTTCGTTTTGAAAAGAAAACACCCCACCTTCTTCTTCTTCTTCTTCTTCTTTTTTTTTTTTTTTTCAATTTATGCCTACTTCTTCCGTTGGTTCAAAAACGAGGGTAATTCTCATCAAATTATCATTTTTCTCAAAAACGAGAGAAAGAGGGTACTTGACTCAAAAAAGGACATGCATCTATAAGTAAGATCTAATGGTACTTCTCATCAAATTATCATTTTTCTCCTTTTTCTCTGCTTGGGTCAATTTTCTATGTAACAGATGGGTCTAGGACATAAAACAATAGGAAAAATGTCGGACTAACACCTAAATAGCATTTATTTATTTATTTGGAAAATTATTGTATAGTCCCACATATAATTAAAAAAAATCACTAAAAAATCACAAATAAAAAATGAGCAATATATAATATGTTGTCATTTCTTGTATCATATATTTAATCATATATATGATTTGCTCACTGTTTGTTGTAAGACTTTTTAATAATTAAATTATTTAACTGCCCAGTAATTTTCCCTAATTTTCTATGATGTTGTCTTCATGATCCACAAGGTAACAACTTTAGCATGTGTTTGGATCTTTTAGCACTATAAAAAAAGCTTATTACTGATGAAATTTCAATAATAAGCTTGGTCTCTGCTGCTTTTATTTTATTACTCCCTCCGTCCCTAATTATAGGATTCTATTTTTGGTCCTCTTTTGGGTTATCTAATCCTTAAAAGTTTGGGATTATCTGCGTAGATATAAAACTTTAAGGAGGTTTTTTTATTAAATTCTAAATGTTAAGGAAGTACTTTTATATTAAGAAAGTTTTATATGATTTACTAATTTTGCCTCTGTGAACTTCTATATGTGCTTTTATTTGAAGCCGAGTCAGATAATCACTTGCTTTGTTCTTTTAATCTCCAATAGCACGTCCCATATATAATTTCATAAAGTTGTTGACTTTTTTCATCCAAAAAAAGTTGTTATATTTGTCTCTAACAAAAAAATATGGGATTTAAATGGATCATGAATGTAGATCACGGGGACTGAAGGAGTTAATTTCGTCATAGTCTTCAATGTAATATTTTTTTAATGAGAACGACGGAATATTGGATCATGGATATCTATATATATATATTTTTTGATCGATATCATGGATGTCTATATAGGTGTGTAAACTCAGTGTAATCTCGTGTTACTTAAAAAAAGTCATTATGAAGTTCATTTTACAATGTTTGGGTAATTTTTCTAAAATCCTATTCAATCTTGATTTTAGTTTCTTGCGGCATGTTAAGCTTAAGCAATAACGAAGGGGCGCTTTTGCGTTGAAAAAATTCAAATTGAGCTTCAACATTAGAAGTTTCTTTTATCTGCGTTTATGCTTCCTTCTCCATCTATAAAATTCATCCCTTTTTTTATAATTATACACTCATAAGTAATCTTAATAAATAAAATCTAAATATAATAAAATTTCTTAAAATAACTTAAAAATATTTTTTTTGCCATATATAAAAAAAGCATTTGAACAGAAACAACAATTAACTAACCTCACTTCTAATTAATATCACATATAAAAATCATAATAATTTAAAATTATATTTATTTACTGCTAATTCATACACACACACGTCTATATAAGGATATATAACAAGACAAATTAATATTAATTTGGTACAAGAAAGGTAAACGTACAGACTTCAGTTAAAGTGATCGATTCCACAAGGCAGTTTCATCTTAATTATGGTGGTACCTATAATAATTAAAAATGAAGGCTTGCTTTTCTATTTCTGTTTTTTTTAAACTAAACCACTCCCTTCCTTTGGTCTTTAATATAAGATATATTTATCTAATTTAATTTAATTAAGAAAGTTAGTTAATATATCATATATTTTCTAAAATATCATAGTCACTTTTCTTAATTCACTCTTTTCCTCTCTTCCTTGATTATTATTTAGGGAGTATCAATAAGGGTAAATTAAAAAAAAAACTTAATAAATATAAAAGTTATGTCTCATATTTAAGATCAAGATGAATTTTTTAAATATATCTTATATTAAGGACTGAATTACATACGAAAATTAATTTAAAGTACAATCAATTCAATGTTCTCAATTTATTATTATTATAAAAAAAATTCAATGTTCTCAATTGCTAGGAAAAGATCCATTGTTTCGTGTTACTGCTTAGTGGACCTACACGCTCACCACTTTTTACTTTTTTATCTCCCAGACCACATCCTTAAATATTTTCCTGTTAAAAGGAACAATTGATTTCAATTAAAATAGACCCATAAATTCATGTGTGATTGGCTTAATTTAAATTACAATATTTTGATCTAATTTGTTTCTTTCATTTAGTATATATTTTTTGTTCTTTAACACTTTTTAATTTTGTTTTCTCTCTCACCCTCGTGTCACAGGGAGAAGGGATCCACTCTAGGAAGGATGGATGAGAGGAGGGGGAAGAAAATCGATTTTTGTCAAGAAATTGGCGTAAATTTGAATCTACAAGAAATTGGTTTCAAGGACACCGAATAGTCCATCGTGAATTCCAAATCAATTTCTACTTTCCTAATTACAATTTTCATGTAATTCATATTGATCATGTTTTGTATAGACTTCATATATATATATATATATATATATATATATATATATATATATATTCCTAAAATTATAACTTTTTGGCCATATTAATCCTAAATTTATAGTTGATTATAAAAGTTTCTGAAACTAAGCTCCTAAAATTTAAACAAGAGTATTAAGTAATTTTTTTATAAAAAAAAATCAGTAAAAATACTCAAGCAAATTAACTTTATGGATTATAAACCTTTATTAGTGCGAGTAAGGGTATTTTTAGAAATATTTTTTCTTATAATTACGTGTCATTGATTCGTTCCCCATGCCCTTCTGTCCCAAAACGTCATTTCCCCTTGTTCTTCTCCATTGACTCTTGTTCCAAACTAGAAAGACTTCTAAAAAGAGAGAGCTTTACTCTTTCCCCTTACCTTCCTTGGCCAGGTAGCTCATTTCACAAAAGCCTTCATCGCAGCTTCATTAGTTTCTGGAGATTTAGAAACATCATAAGTCTCTTATATATCTCTTTGTTCTTCTTCTGATCGCTCTGATAAATAGCATTCATCCCTCATCTACTCCATCAGGTTCACACACAGGTAACTTCCTCCGCTCTAATCTCTCCTGCTTTCATCTTTTGTTTGATTTACTCGATCTAATCCAGTTTTTGATGCATAATTGCGTTTAATTAATTCCAAAGCATGCATTTCTTTTGGAAAAAAGGAGATAGAAGATGTCTGTGTGTGTGTGTAAAAACCAATTCTTCTAAAAATTGATACAGGAATATCTTATTTCTATATGACAAAGAGTATCTTTTTTCTAATACGACGGAAAACTGGAAGAAATTATTGAAATTAATATGTATTTTGAAAATAATAGAACAACAGAAACTTCTCTTACAAGTGAAGACGATATGATTTTTCACAACTCTCATTTGCAGACGTATAGAGATTGAGGATTCAATTGGTCTAATTCATGACCATCCAATGGATTTGATTCCTATTTGATCATATGGATATCAAGATAAATAATTACCACTCTTTGGGGAGCAGTAAAAAGTTGAAAATCTTGTTTGGATTAACTTGTGTGTTTTATAATTGACAAATTAAAGTTGGAGTAAAAATAAAAAATTATTATAATATAATTTGCATATGCTTGTAACATTAGATATATATTTTTTTAAGGTCAATTTATTGTCTGAATGATATATTAAAATTTTAATTTGAAAATTCCAAATATTAGGAAAAGATACACGTCAAAAGTGAAAAAGATAAATTGCTTCAATTTCAGCTTGAATTTTAACCCAAAAGCTTACTTCAATTTCAATTTGACTACTCAAAAACTTACTTTCTCATGAACTATCCCAAACACTAGTTTGACCAAAATCACTTTTCACCACAAAAGTTAACTTTGGCATCACACAACATAACACCAAACAAGCATTTAAATAAGCATGGTGGCTGGCGACAAAAATCACAGACCATATCTGCTTGCATCTAGGTCTCCGTGGCTTTTATTTATGACTCTCTCCCCTTCTAAATGTTAAAGCTATGTAATTAATTTATAGGAATTAAAAATTAATTAAATTAGTTATTATAAAAAAATTGTATATATATATTTTTTAATATTTTTTTAATTATTTACATTGAAACTACTTTCATTAAAAAAAATTTTAAATATGTAAATAGGTAAAATTGAGAAAAAAAATTATAAATTTAAAAAAACAATAAGAATCATTCTATATCTATATATATATATATATATATATATTAATTGGACTCTCACATCCAATAGTAAATCATCCAGAACTTTCCCTGCTCTCCAGACACTTACTTTTCATTGGAATCATTAAAGATTAGATCTTGAAACACACTCATACGTCCGGAAGAAAGGTAATCGATCAAGAAAGTGTTCGACTGGCTGTTCGGGAAAATAGTTTGAAATCCAAAAACTGGACAAAAAGTATGCAAAGGAAGTAAGAAAAGTAGCGCCCAATACTAAGCAAGTAATTATAAATCATATATGCACACACATCCTTCAAGTTTCAGCTCTGTGCATGCTAGCGGGGAAGTTTAATAGTTGATTAAACTTGGATTGACTTGCCGTTGAATTTATGTTAATTTCCAAGGGAAATTTGTTTTTTATTCTTTTTCTAGTGTTAGTGTTAGTGTGTGTGTGTGTTCTTTTACAAGGAATTTAGTTTGATGAAATGCTCTGCACAACTATACGTACAATGAATTAATTTAGCAATACCATAGCCGGATACAATTCCACAGGTACTTGCACCATCTCATGGAAAGGGTGGACAATGGATGCCTCCGCCACCAGATCTTTCCATTTCGATTTCCAGAGAGAGAAGAAGCGAAATGGCAACCTCCTCCACCTGGCTTCGTGCGAGTGGACGTGGATGGTTCGTGTAGGGAGGGACAAGCTTCCTGTGGTGGAGTAATTCGTGATGAAAATGGTAACTGGGTGCGTGGATTTCAACAGAAGTTAGAGTTTACTTCCTCACCAACTGCTGCGGAAATCCATGCTATCTGTACTGGATTACAACTATGTCAACAGTTAGGCATTGACAAAATTAAATTGTACACATATTCTTTGGACACTATGCACTTGTTGCTTGTTTACAGCCTCTCACACCCTTTGGGACAGAACATTCAGGATCTGAGGGCTCTCATTTTCTCCAATTGGGATTTAGAGCTCATTTATTCACACAAGAAAACCTTAAGGTGTGCTGAATCCCTGGCCTGGAAGGCTCATATGTTGACTCAAGATTATACTGTTCTAGAGGAACCGCCAGGCTTCTGTTTGGACCAACTTGGGTTAGATAGAGGTGGGATACAACAAGTTTGTTTCTTTTGTCTCTGCATGCATGATTAGATATAGTTACGTTGTCCCATGTAACTATATATCAAGCTTAACGCTTGCCTTTGTGCTGCAACTAAAATATATATATATATATATATATATATATATATATATATATATATATGAAGATATATTAACTTGCTTATGTTGGACTTTGGTTCCAAGTCCTCCCTTGATAGACTTAACTATTTGATTAAGATACAAGTAGCCTTATTAAATAAGAAATAAATTAACATTAATTATGGGTTGGGAAACAAGTTAGTATTAATTATAAGATTGTTAATTGAGAAACAAGTCATCATAATTCAGAAAATTAATTGAGAATTAATTTTTCTGATTACTAATTTGGAAGGCAAGAAGGAGTGCACTTAACTTCCTAATTAATGGTCACCTTAAACCACTATAAATAGGATATGCCTCCCTTAGTTATAATTCATTCCTGTCATTGAGCTATCTGGCAATCTCTCTTTTCTCCTACCATCTTTCTTGTTCTGGTGATCTGTTGTGCCAATTCTAATTAGGCTCTAGTAGTCTAAAAATTGTAAGAGTATTATTATGTTTTATTTATGGAGCATTGACCCGGATCCGAACGTGGATTCTTCCTGGTATGCAAGTCTATTCTCTCTCCTTATCATCTCACTGCTTAGTTTCTTGGTGGCAGGGGAGGATACATGTATGAAGGCCTCTTCATCAAGCTGCTATGACCTTGCTCCATGTGCAGCCTGCAAGATTCTGAGAAGGAGATGTGTCGAAAATTGCGTCCTTGCGCCATATTTCCCACTAGAAGAGCCTGATAAATTTGTCTGTGTTCACAGGATATTCGGCGCAAGCAATGTGATCAAGCTCCTCATGGAATTGCCGTCTTATCAAAGAGAAGATGCAGTGAACTCTCTGGTTTATGAAGCTAAGGCTCGGATCAAAGATCCAGTGAATGGCTTAGTTGGAGCCATCTCGGGGCTCCCAAGGCAAGTCACACACACACACACAAAGAGTTGTGACATCGGGAAAAGCCTTCATGCCTATTTAGCATGAAGGGAAGGACTCCAAGGGGAAGGAGTTTCTCCACTAACTTCTCTCAACCCTTTCCACTTTCTCTCCACTTAATGTCTCAACTATTGGATCTTGTTTTAATGGATGAGATTTAATGTTATGTAACAATATTATTATTGTAGATTTTTATTATGTTTAACATTATAATACTATTTAATACATAGCATTAAATCTCATCCATTAAAACATAATCTAATGATTGAGACATTAAGTGAAGAGGAAGTGGGGAGAAGGGTTAATAGAGACATCCTTTTCCCAAATCGAAGTCCTGTCCCTTTAAACACTCTTTCAATATTTAAAATTTTGAATCCATACAGTTTAAATTTATATAAAGCTAAAGTGTCAACCATCACTCTAATGTTATGTTTTAATTACAATTACTACTCTAATCTTATTTATAGTGTATTAGTACCTTGATGTTATTTATTTGGTGAGTGCACCCTGCACCCTAAACTATAAATAAGATAATTAGGATGCCAGATACAACTAAGAAATAATATTAGAGGGTGCTAGATACATTAATTAGGTAAATAACATGGATTCTACTTTAATGAATTCTCAAAATCTAGAAATGCAGTAGCAGTAGTTGAATTCGATAAATATTTGCAAATATAGAATTCCTACATAAAATATATTCATTTCATGATTGATTAGTGATTTTTAATAACTTATTTCATTAATAGATACACTTTTTAATGAATGTAAAAGAAAAAACTTGTAATGTATCCTAGACATTGTTGTTTTTTATAAAACCTTCCTAAAATTCCATTATAAGAAGGAGAAAAGGGACTATTATTTATAATATTTTATTTTTGTTGTATTCTTTATGAAGTTAAATTTCAATTTAAAATTGTAATTTTTATTTATTATATTTTGATATTGATTAATAGGTCCCGGTATGATGTGTTCTTAAGTTTTAGAGGTCAAGATACTCGGGCATCTTTCACTTCTCATCTTGATTTCTCGTTGAGCAATGCTGGAATTCTTGTTTTCAAAGATGATGCTAATCTTCCTAGGGGGAATCATATTTCAGTCGAATTGTTACGAGGAATTGAAGGTAGTACAATTTCAATCATTATCTTCTCCAAAGATTATGCTGGTTCTAAATGGTGCCTCAACGAGCTCTCAAAAATCATGGAGCTTCATAGAGCACTAGGGCAGGTAGTTCTGCCCGTGTTCTATGGCGTAGATCCATCTGAAGTTCGTAATCAAACCTCTAGTTTTGGAGATGCATTTCAAGATCTTATACAAAGAATTTCACCCACACAAGATGAAGTGTTGAGGTGGAGGACAAGTCTCCGTGAAGCTGGTGGCATTGCAGGGTTTGTTGTGCTCAATTCCAGGTAATATTTTAATTACTAATATTTCTTTTCCATTTTGCAAAGCCTAAACAAACTTACACTATACATTCTTGCTACCACGTGCACCTTTTGTAGAAATGTCTGTCAAACAACAACAATACCTTACGAAATAATAAGTTTGATCTTGGTACATCATACTTAGAATCAATACGCTGGGTGGAGTGCTGATAAGTAACTGAAAGTTTTGAAGTTAAATTATGACTAGTATTTTCCAAAGCACAGAGGACGGTTTGCTTGAACTTGATTAAAATGACATATTCAAGTTATGACAGTCTTGCTGCCACTGCAATTTCTTTTTCTCTTTTGGTTTAAAATTTGCACCTTGGAGTAAGGACTAGTATTTAAGCAGCGATTAATTATTGAGGTATTGCAAATACCATCGTCTATAAAGCAAGAGATAAACACAATATGTTTTAAATACTTGTAAGATCATTCGCTTATTGTTTGTTCACTGTAATAATTCCTCCCGTCCTTGATATAAGACCTATATGGGGAGTTGATCTTGATCCTAAATATAATACATATTTTTCTCCTAATTTACCTCTATTTATGTTTCCTCAACATTAATAATCAAGGAGGAGAGTGGAGGAGGCAATTAAGAAAGATGACTAAGGTGTCGTAGAAAATACATGTTATATTAATCAACTTAACTAGTTTAATTAATTTAATCAAATTAGGTAAATAGGTCTTATATTATGACCTGGAGGGAGTATTTTGTTTCAATTGCATCCATAAAAAATATAAGGAATCCATTTTTATACTAGATAAATACTTCATGTCAATTGTTGGTTGATTCGGACCCCTTTCAGTGATAAGAGGTGAAAGTGACGAATAGTAGAGATGTCGGGCTCACATGTAAGTATGGTGTTCATCATCTCTCTCTTTCTCTCTTCTCACATTAATTGGAGGGTATCCTTTCACATTGTTGACTTGTGCAAAATCAAAATTTTCTACTAGTTATGATTGTTGTTGAATAGAGCAAAAGGCGCCATCAGGTTCCTTAATTAAATATTCAATCCTTGGTTTAAATGTTCACAAGTGCTTTTCTAGACTTGATTGAATCTTCTTTTGTGGTCCAATTTTTCATATATGTTCTCCTAAATGCCCTGTGTTTGTAAAATATGTCATTCCTCAAAGCTATCAAGGATTTCTATGAACCATCTGTGTTTATTTTCTTTTACATTTGTATGTGATTCAGGAATGAAAGTGAGGATATCAAGAATATTGTTGAGCGTGTTTGTGAAATATTGGACAAGAAAGACTTGTTTATTGCTAACCATCCTGTGGGAGTGAACTCTCGTATTCAAGATTTGATTAGAATGTCAGACAGCCATTCCCCAAATGAGGCTCTCCTACTTGGGATATGGGGGATGGGCGGTATAGGTAAAACAGTAATTGCCAAAGCCATTTACAACAAAATTGGTCGACATTTTGAGAGCAGAAGTTTTCTTTCAAATATTAGGGAAGTTTGGGAGCAAGAATGTGGTCCAGTTAACTTACAACAACAACTTCTTTCAGAAATATATAAAACAACAAAGATGAAAATACAATGCATTGAATCAGGAAAAAACATATTAAAAGAAAGACTTTGCCAAAAGCAAGCACTTGTTGTGCTTGATGATGTGGATAAGGTGGAGCAACTAAATGCTTTGTCTGGAAGTGGTAAATGGTTTGGTCCAGGAAGTAGAATAATCATCACAACTAGAGATGAACATCTACTGAGATTCCTTAACGTGGATGCAGACCATGTATATAGAATGAAGAACATGGACGAGAGTGAATCTATTGAGCTTTTCAGTTGGCATGCTTTTAGGCAACCAAGTCCTAGAGAAGGGTTTGTTGAACTTTCTAGAAACATAATTGCTTACTCTGGAGGACTGCCACTGGCTCTTGAAATTATTGGTTGCTATTTGCTTGACAGGGAAGCGACAGAGTGGAAGAGTGTATTGGACAGACTAAAAAAAATCCCCAATGATCAGATACAAAAGAAGCTAAAAATAAGCTTCGATGGTTTAAATTATGATACAGAGAGGGAAATCTTCCTTGATATATCTTCCTTCTTTATTGGAATGGATAGGAACGATGTCACACAAATATTGAATGCCAGTGGGTTTTATGCAGACATTGGGATTAGTGCCCTTGTGGAGAGAAGCCTTGTAACCGTTGATGAGAAGAACAAGCTTGCTATGCATGATTTGTTGCGAGATATGGGAAGAGAAATAATCAAAGGTGAAAAGCCATCAAAAGAATTTGGAAAGCGTAGTAGGTTATGGTTTCATGAAGATGTGATTGATGTGTTATCAAAACAGATGGTAAGAACTTTTCAATGCTATAATAGGTTATGGTTTCATAAAGATGTGATTGATGTGTTTTCAATGCTATAATAGGTTATGGTTTCATAAAGATGTGGTTGATGTATAATCAAAATAGACGGCAAAATTGTACCAAAAGAAAAATAGACGGTAAGAACTTGTCAATGCTATATGTAACATCCGGTAAGAAAATGTAGAATGAAACAGTAATTCAGATGAAGAAAATGAATTGGGTATACAAAACTAATTGTTTCGAAACTTATCAAGAGAAATTGATTAGTATGTGTATTTGTAGTTTGTTTTTTCCCGGCCACTAATTTTTCATTTTTAAACCCAATTTTTAATTACTTGTTCTAGAAACTTGCTTATGACATAGGTCTACATTTTTCTTTTTCCGCAAACAAATGAGAAGGACACACTTCAATTTTTATATGCTTTTTATTCCCAGGGTACAGAATCTGTTGAGGGGCTAGCTTTGAATCTGTCACGAGATAATAAAGTTTCTTTTTTAACCAAAGCATTTAAGAAGATGAAGACACTCAGACTACTTTGCCTTGCTAACGTGGAACTTGATGG
Source organism: Albizia julibrissin (assembly GCA_037074505.1). Taxonomy (NCBI): domain Eukaryota; kingdom Viridiplantae; phylum Streptophyta; class Magnoliopsida; order Fabales; family Fabaceae; genus Albizia; species Albizia julibrissin. The sequence goes on along the minus strand of CM073481.1, from coordinate 13,712,838 downwards.
AGACTATAAATACATTAGTAGAGATCTCAAATGGCTTTGCTGGCACAAGTTTCCTTTGAAATACATACCTGCCAACTTCTTACAAAACAACTTAGTCGCTATTGAATTAAAATATAGCAACCTGAGACTCTGGAAGGAACCCCAGGTATGTTCGAAGTTCATCATTAGATTTTTCTTTGATGCTATTCTTGGATAAATTATGTGCAAGCATAAATTTCATTTGAAGTGTTAGTATGACATATAATTGTTCCAGATGAATCATTTTACAAATTGCTTTCATCTATTTTTCTTTTTCAAGATATTTCTCTAACCCTTTGAATGTTTTTTTCTTGTAGTTATTGAAGAATCTAAAAATCCTCAATCTTAGTCACTCTCCTTACTTAGTGCGTACTCCTGATTTTTCAAAAATACCAAATCTTGAAAAGTTAATCCTCAAAGATTGTCCAAGTTTGTCCATAATACATCATTCGATAGGGCATCTTGATAAAATCCATCTGATTAATTTGAAGGATTGTACTAGCCTTCATACTCTCCCAAGAAGTATTTATAAATTGAAGTGCTTAAAAACTCTCATTCTTTCTGGTTGTTTGATGATTGAAAAGTTAGAGGAGGACATAGAGTGGATGGATTCTTTGACCACTCTAATTGCAGATAACACAGCAATAACTCAAGTGCCTATTTCTTTAGTGAGATCAAAAAGCATTGGATATATATCAATTTGTGGTTACCAAGGTTTAGCACGTCATGTGTTTCCTTCTCTCATTTGGTCAAGGATGTCTCCAACAAATAATCCTCTGTCTCTTATTTCAACATATGCTACCATGCCATCTCCAATTTGCTCAGATATATTGAATTGCAGTATCCCTGGTCCTTCATCGATTTATGAAAACCTACCAAAGCCACCAAGCCTTACTGAAGTAAATCAAGGTGCTGCAAAAATCTTGGATGCCTTAGATGCCAAAAGTTTTAGAGATGTGGCAAAAAAACCAAACACTCCAAAAATCTTGGAGATTGAATCTTGTATGTTGGCTGATCATCATAGTCAAGTTGGTATCTCAAGGCCAGACAAATGCTCGAGACATCTTCTAATTCACATTGGAAACAATGACCAAGTCACCAGTGCTCTTTCAAAGTGTATTTTACAGGTTCTCTCTCTATAAAATTCATTTTTTATTTTTCAAACAAGTCCTTACTCATTATGTAATTGTTTTACTAAAATTGGAAATTACCTTTCGACTTTGACTTAGAGCTGCTGCTTGGGCTTTTAACCAGGGATTGACTCTAAGTGATTGTGGTGATGATTGTGTCTTCCCGGGTGACAAATATCCCTATTGGCAATGCTTCAAGGGTGAAGGAGCTTTTGTAAAATTTCAAGTGCCTCTAGTTAGTAGTTCTGAGTTAAAAGGTTTGACTCTTTGCTGTGAGTATTACCTCTCAAGTAATTTGGGCAACATGGAGTTTGACTCTTTCATTAGCATGTTGATCATAAATTATACAAAGGCAACCACTTTGCATTATAGGCGAGACACAACGACTTCCTTTGAAGAAGAAAAATGGAAGGAAATAAGATCAAATCTAGACTCCAATGACCAAGTTGAAATCACTGTAGTTTTTGGTCATGGTATCACTGTGAAAAGGACAGTAGTCTACTTGAAATATTACGAGTCATTCAGTGAACAGAAGGAGGATCCACCATCATCAAGTATTGTTGGCTCTCTAAAACTGTTATTTTACACTAGCTTTAAAAGTTTGGATTATAGTTTTTGTTTTGGGGGGAGGGTGAAATCTAGCATATTATTGTTAATTGTAATTACCTTATTCTTTAGTGGGCTTTAAGGTTAACATTTTTACTTATTTCTTTGTTCATGATGTTTGGTTTTTTAACTTATTTTTTCTGTTTTTGTAGGTAGAGAAATGCATAAAGATGACAAAAACCATGATTTCAAGGAGTCTAAGCGTCAGAAAATAGAACAAGTGTTGCAGCTCTAAAGTCCAGTGAAGTGGTACGTGACTGCAGAAGCGATGATTAAATTTAAATGTTTATTTTTTTCTGATTTTTGTATCAACATTTTTATCTTCTTTTTATTTTAGTAATTATTATACCATGTGGTCCTATAAAACTCGTACTATCTTTGTAGTTGATTTTGATAAGTTGTCTTTAATAGTTTTTATCATATGATTTGTGTATACATATTTAAATCTTAATCATTCCCCTTATTTTTCAAGTGTTTTTGGGATTATCCTTGCATAAGTCATGCTCAAAGTTGAAAATGTACCCAGCTTGGAAAGCATTAGGTATATGGTTGATATCAGATATAATGGTGCTCTATCTTTATTAATTCAAGGTTTAACCATGACATGTCTCTTAATATTCAAGTGGCAAGACTTCAAATGTACTCCCTTAGTCCCTAGCTTCTATTAATGATTTAGACAAAATATGTTATATTATGAAACATGTACAATTTTCTTATGGTAATATCATTTTTCTGAATGGAAAACACTTGCGCATCTCTCTTCCTCCTTGACTATGAAAATTGAAGTTGTAGCCAAATACACATTGTTTTTGAAAATAAAATAGGTGAAAAAATTCGACTTAGTAGAAGATTCACAGAGACTGTTTTTATAAGTTGCACCAAAAGTTGCTGGTATGAGTACTAATTAGAAACTTGAATATGAATTAAAGAGATGTTGAATACCGGTTGACAGTATCAAAAAATAATTAAAGAAACTTGAACTTGAATATTAGGCTCTCTCTGACTGGCGCGGCAATGAAGATTGAAAGAGGTATTGTTTCTGCAATTTTAAAAAATGAAGAGGGCGGCGATGCAACTAATTCTATTATAAGAATAGCTTCAATGCATTTCATAAATAAAAAAAAAGGCTTATATGTGTTTTAAAAAAGGATGAGAGATCAGACTTTTTCCATCTCACGGCTTCTCCATTTGAACAGGGAGAAGCTTCGCGATTTTAGAACCCAAAACCCCAGCCCCTCTTTGCTCATTCTCTGTTGCAAGGGTGCTCCCATATGTGAGAAGCTTCCTTTTTATGCTAGTCTGACTTGAATAAATTCTTCACTTAAAACTCATGGTCACCCTTAGCTTCCAAGGGTCACTTAAAGCTAGAATCTATTCTAATCTAAGTAAATCAAATCAAATCATAATATCTTAAAGATATATTCCTAAAATATAATATTCATATATAATCATAATAAATACTAAATGATATCCCTAATAATAATAATTAATTAATATTTCTAAACTTGATATTCTCAACACTCCCCCTCAAACTGGAAGAGGCTTGCACATGTAACAACTGATCTTCAAGAAAATAATGATCCATAGCCTAGAACTCCAACAACAAAGGTTGAGGTAATAATCCACTAGCTTCACCAAGACTTCAAACAACAAAGAGTACTAAACCAGAGTAGAAGCTGCACCAAACGATCTCACAAGGGACCAAACCAATAACGAACGTCTCACCAGAGATGAACACCAAACAGTCTCACAAGGAACCAAACCAACAACAAACAGTCTCACAAAAGACTAAAGCAACAACAAACTTCTCACCAGGGACAAAGAAGAAGAACCCGAATGGTAAACATAAGAGTAAGCCACCAAAACACCTGGGAACTGCCGGAAATAAAGAGTCGATGCCAGAACACACTATCTCCGTCGGAAAGGAGGCTTCACGTGCCTCCATATGCCGCCTGCTCCTTGTTGTCTGCGTGAACAATAGCTGTAGTGAACAATAGCGACAGTGAACAGTAGCGGTAGCAAAGATTGGAGCCCTGCGTGAACAATAGCTGTAGTGAACAATAGCGACAGTGAACAGTAGCGGTAGCGAAGATTGGAGCCCAAACGGAAACCCTAGAGCCCTTTTCGTTAGAAGCCCTAGGGCTCTGATACCATGTTGAGAATGAAGGATCACATTAAAGCATAGAGAAAATACTAATATTATTGATCCTTAAGAATAAAAAAAAGTACAATGAGGCATTTATATAGGCAAATTAATATACTAACCCTAAACATAAAATCTATCCTAATATAAGTAAATCAAATCAAATCATGATATCTTAAAGATATATTCCTAAAATATAATATTCATATCTAATTCTAATAAATACTAAACGATATTCCTAATAATAATAATTAATTAATATTTCTAAACTTGATATTTTAAACAAGTGTAATCATAAACTTCCAAGTAAACTTGACTTAATTGTTTATTTTGTTAGAAACAGGAAAAGAGCTAAACAATTAAGTTCAAAGCATTCATATCAAGTCCATTCTACCCAGATTTATCATCTTGTCTCACCAATTATTAATTACCTTATAATCAACGTAACTTTAATTTTTGATTCAGTGAAACAAAATCCTACATATGGCAAAATATTGTCAAGCCATGAACAGGATGACAATAAGACAGTCATGTATACTGGGGCAACACAAATTAGTCAAAAAAGATCCATGCCATGAAAAACAAAATTACAATTAACGTTCTCAACTTATGTCCTCTGGTAGGCACAGAAAACCAGGACAATGAAGCAAAGGATAGATATATCTGTAAGAAGCGAAATCAACTGAGCAATTTTACAATGGAACACCCACCACCGTCACAAAAGGGAGGAGTCGTGCCTATGATGTCTTTTAGACTTTATGGAGGCACTGCTAAGTAATATCACTCGCAAAAAGGGAATCATGTGTTAAGTTGTAAGTGCCTATAAGGAATCATACCATGGCTAAGTTGTGCCTTCTGCTCGTTCGGAGCCGTGCCTTCTGCTTGTTTGGGCTTTATGTGGAGCGAACAAAAACAAGCCAGCAAAAGAGCAATCAGGTGGGCGGGCTTTGTTACTGCTGCTACTGCTGCTATTGTAAGCGAACAAAAACGAATAAGATCGCCTGCTGCTGCTGCTGCTGCTGCAATTGCTGCTACATGCCTTATCCCGTACTTAACGGCATTGTGCTCTCCCACTGAGTAGGGTTGGCTAGCTACATGGATCACATAACGGCATTGTGCTTTATCAACTACTAAATTTTTAATTAAATTGTTAATCAAGAGGTCTCTCTCAAGATGTGTAGCAATGCAATTTACAAATGGACCACTAAAACAATCAATTATTACATTACATCAACGGCTAAATATGTAAAACTACAAATTTAGCTAATAAAAAAATTTCTAAGTTCAAATCCAACCGATGTGAAGACCTTGTTAGTAGGCAATCTGTAAGTATATATGTAAATATTATTTAAATCCGGAGGCATGCTCTGGCCCTGGTGAGCTCTCGAGGCCCAACTCACCTTAAATTTTTTTATAAAAAGATAAATTATAATAAAAATAACCTTGCGAATTATAAATTTTCCACTTAATTGTATCATGTTATTTATTTATTTGTTCATTATTTTCTTGATAAATTCCTATATCCATGTTAACTAATTACCAGATATATAACAAGTTGTTATAAACTGAATTTCGTTAAATTCTAGACTCTTATCTTTAAACTTTTCTTTGCTAATACATAAGTATACATTTATTTAAGTTAATCATGTTTGGATGTTGTCAAGTATTAAATGTGAACACAAATCTCACATCTAGGATATATAACACTAAACTTTGTTGTAAGACGTAGGTAACAAAGAAAAATGTGAGAGAAAATTACGGACAAGTTTTTCTCTACACATATGGAGATATTTTGGAAGAAAATTTTCATCTCCAACTTGCTATTATTTTTATTTTTTGATGCAACTTGCTTTTATTGATTGGATAACATATAATGTTTTTTTAATTATTATATTTTACTTGAAAAATTATCCATTTTGATTTGTAAATAGAAAAAAAATTATTTTTGAATTTTTTCAATGGTCTTAATTTTAATATGATATTTATCTTTAATGAGATAATAACAGGAAACATGATATATCCTGTTGTAAAGGCATTGTCATATCCCGAATTTTAAAGCTAAAAATTCAAGAAAGTAACACAAATTAAATAGGCTACCAAGCCTAATTGAGCATGAGTCTCAAAAGTCCCCCAAAAGATATAATGATGCCCAAAGACTATGTAATATTTGACCTTCTCGAATAAAGATTAAATGAAGAATTAAAGGTTAGTCAAGGGCCAAATAAAATAGGAGACACTCTAAGGTAACATTAAATATCTATTGTCACGGGTTCGGGTAAAAGCATTGTTTGAAAATTACGGGCACAGAGTGAATACGAGTTTTTATGTCTCTTGGAATCTGTGCCATCAGGATCTCTCAATGGAAGAAGCTGTAGATTGTAAGGCTCTGCCAGATAGATCGCCGGAAGAGCTCACAGCACTAAGTGTCCTAAAAAAACCCAGGAAAGAAGTCAAAGAGGACACGCTCATGTCTGATCTAATGGTTGATGTGAGTGTAAGCGAAGCTAATGAGTTGGTTGCTGATTTGGTTTCAAATGAACAGGGGGGACTATCAAAGATGGCAACAAACAAGCAGCAGGTATCTTATAAGGATTCCTTATTGGGGTTTAAAGGGACGGACTTCAACGGAGTTGCTTATGGATCGTCAAGTATGGAGGAGGATCCTTTAGTATCAGATTTGTTAGATCAATCGTGGAAGCTACCATAACCTTCAAAGGAAATCAAGAAGCTTATGAGTGTGTATCCTTCAATGCTGATTACTGAAGAAGAATTTAATAAAGCATGTCAACCATGGAACAACGCACTAATCATCACTGTATTTGGAGCGCGTTTTAATTTCCATAAGTTGAAAGAGCTGTTGTGCAGGGTAGGAGATTCAATGAATTTGAGTTGGTCGACCTACTGAATAACTATTACGTGGTTTGCTTCACTAATTCAGAAAATTGGGGTGCCCGATATAAACGTATTTTGTTTGAAGGCCCGTGGGTAATTGCTCAGCATACAGTGTTGGTCCAAATATGGTCACCGTATTTTGATCCTTTTCATAATCCTTTGGGGAAAATAGCTATATGGGTGAGGATCCCAAATATCCCTTTGATTTACTATTCAAAAAAGTTCATCTCCAGGTTGGGAGATATGATTGGGAAGACTTTAAAAGCTAATTTGCATACGCTGGACTATTGGGATGAAGACAATGGCAAAGTGCTAAGAGGTAGATATGCCAGAATTTGTGTGGAGGTTAATCTTCAGAAGCGTTTGATCCCAAGAATTATTTTAGGTGCGGCTCTGTTCAACGTTGAGTATGAGGGGTTGGATTTAATTTGTTTCTCTTGTGGAAGGTATGGTCACAAGAGAGAATCTTGTTCGTGGAAGAAAAGGGATGGTGAGGTAAATAAGGAACTGCAGCAACGTACCGAGATGGAGAAGTTTACACCGAGTATGTCACCGGAAAAGTCTTTACCGGTGGAGGGGGATGAGTTTGGTCCTTGGATGTTCATGGGGGGTCAGAAGAAATCACGGGGTTCTAGAAGAGAAGGCGGTAGGAGCTGCGTGGCAGGTGCTGGTTTTGGTTTGAGAAAGGAAGTAGTACGGGTATGTATGAGAGCTCAACAATCTAGATTTGCTTTGATTTCTGAGTGGGATGATGAAAGAGAGCGTGAGGATGTTTCAGTGGAAACTGTTGAGGCAAAAAGTGGTTCAATGGATGGGACAGGAAGGGAGCTAATATTATATGAGGACAGGTCCAATGGGCAGAAGAGGAAGGATTAGGGATCTAGTTCGCAAGGAAAGATGAAGGGCAAGGGGTCACACCAACCAAAAGGAAGCCGTTCAATTAAAGGTAAGGAGAGTATGGATCCTGTGTAGCGGGCCGAGGAATTGAAAGCCCAAAAGGAAAAGAATGAGGCAGTGAATGGCGAATTAAGTCTTGTGGGCTTAAATAAAAAGCCTAAGAATAAATCAGGCATTAGAGTCCATCAGGTGGTAATGGGCTCTATGAGATCGACTAAAACTAATGTCAAGGAGTAGGAGGTCCGGCTAGTGAGGTTACCCGAGCCGTGTTAGTCGAGATCCAGCTAGTTTAATGGTGGGTCAGGCGAGGCATTCGGAAGTGTTAAATGGGGAAGTAAGCAAGGAAGGAACCAATGGGGAATTGCAACAAAGGCCAACTTCGAACCTGTCGATTTCTCTCAAAGGGCAGGAGAATGATGGGCAAACAAGAAGAAATCTCAGAGATGCTAAGAGTAAGAGCCGGATGGGTTCGGGGCGCAATCTTTCAGATAAGTAAAAGCCTCATTTTTTTTTCTTTCTTCCCGATTTTATATTATGATTATTGCTACATGGAACTGTCGAGGGGCAGGTGGCAAATCTTTCCCTCATATTTTTCGGGATGTAGTTAGTAAGCATCAGATTTCTATGATGGGCCTATTAGAAACTAGAGTAAGTGGTTCAAGAGCTGATTCTGTAGTCAGAAGGTTGGGTTTTAACAATTGGTTGAGAGTTGAAGCAACTGGATTTGCTAGGGGAATTTGGGTGTTATGGAATGATAATGAGGTTTCTGTTGAGTATCTTTCCTCTACCACCCAAGTCTTAAATTGCCGGCTTACAGATAAATATGCTGGGCAGTGCTACTGTGTTTCTTTTGTGTATGGGGATCCTAGTTGGAGTCATAAGCAGGAGTTGTGGGCTGCGCTAAGAGTATTAGAAGGGGGTATGCAGGAAGCCTGGTTAGTCTTGGGTGATTTTAATTCATATTTGAATCCATCTGATAAAGTAGGAGGTCGTCCCACTCAAATAAGTTCCTTGACTCCGTTCAGATCCTATGTATATGATTGTGACCTTCTTGAACTTCCAGTGGTTGGGATAAATTCACATGGTGCAAAAACAGTATGAAGGAGAGACTTGATTGAGCTTTTTGCAATTTTAGATGGGAGATGTTACATCCTAATCATAAGTCTTTCCATCATCTACGCTATAAATATGATCACAGGGTGATTGTGGTGTCAACTGGTTCTGAGCAATCTATACCCTTCTCAAAGCAGTTTAGGTATCATGTTGCATGGTGTTTGGAGGAGGGTTTTGTGGAGTTGGTTCAGTCAGCTTGGCCGGACAGAGAGTGGACAGAAGGATATAGTGTGTTTAAAGAAGAAGCAATGTAGTGGAATAAAAATATAGTTGGTAATCTCACTAATAAGAAGGCAAAGTTAGCTAAGCATTTGGAGGGCGTGGACCATGCTTTGAGGGTTCGTTCACATGCTGGTTTGCTTAAATTAGAGTCGAAATTGTGGAAGGAGTATAATAAAGTGGTAAACCAGGAAGAGCTCTTGTGGTTTCAAAAGTGTAGGTGTAAGTGGCTAATGTATGGGGATAAAAATACAAGTTTTTTCCAAAAGCGCTGTGATTAAGAACAAGAGAAAGAAAATTGAGATGTTGCAGAATAGCCAGGGTGAATGGATTACGGATCAGGAGGTAATGCGGCAAGACGCACTTTAATTTTTTAAAGACCTGTATTCAGCAGAACAGGAGATTCTGAATGTGACAAATTGGCAGTGGAACTATCCTGTTTTAACCACAGTGCAACTGGCTAATATTCAAAAAGAAGTGTCTGCAGTGGAAATAAAAAATGCAGCATTTGAAATGGGAGCTTTCAAGGCTCTTGGTGCGGATGGTTTGCATCCTCACTTCTTTCAGTCTCAATGGCAGACAGTGGGTTCAAAGATTTGTGAACTCATTTTCTCAATCTTTTTAGATCTGAAGAAAGTAAGGGATATTAATCAAACTCACATCATTCTAATTCCTAAGGTGGATAATCCTTCCACTTTAAAGGACTTTCGACCTATCTTTCTGTGCAACGTGAGTTTTAAGATCCTAAGCAAAGTTTTGGCTAATAGATTGAAACCTATTATGGAGTTTTTGATCCACTCGACTCAATGCAGTTTCATCAGAGGGAGTCAAAGCTGTGATAATATTATTCTAGCCCAGGAAGCGATGCACACCATGAGGACCATTAGAAGGAAGAAGGGATTTGTTGCTATTAAAGTAGATATGGAGAAAGCTTATGATAGATTAGAATGGGGTTTTCTGAAATTCAATCTTCAAAGTCTGGGACTAAATGAAATTTTGTAAATATCATCATGTCTTATATCTCAACCACCACCATGAGAGTGTCATGGAATGGGATATTATCTGACCAGTTCCATCCAACAAGAGGAGTGTGGCAGGGGGATCCCTTGAGCCCTTACCTATTTGTGTTATATATAGAGAGATTGAGTCAGTTGATAAATCGGGAGGTTGAAAGTGGTAGATGGAAGCCTCTGAGACTTAGTGAATCGGGTCCTGCTCTATCTCATTTATTCTTTACGGATGATATGATATTATTCAGTAAGGCCAGCATAGATCAAATGGAATATATCAGAGATTTGATGTTGTTTTTTTGCAGGGTGTCGGGACATAAGGTTAATCTAGTGAAATCTAAAATGTTTGTGTCTAGAAATGTTAGTTTTCACCAAGCGCTTGAATTGAGCTAGAAGCTGGGGATAAGCATCACAGTGGACTTGGGGAAATGTCTAGGGGTGCCTCTCTTGCATAAGCGAGCTGTGAAATTGACTTTTGCCCCTTTTATATCCAAAATTCAAAAGAAGCTATCTAGTTGGAAGGGAAGATTCTTCAGCATGGTTGGGAGAATAGTTCTAATTAAATCAGTCCTTTCAGCTCTCCCTGCTTATCAGATGCAAAAGATTATTCTTCCAAGATGTATTCTTCAGGAGATAGAGAAGTTAAGCAGAGACTTCTTCTGAAATTAGAAGGAAGGGACTTAAAAAATGCACCTAATAGCATGGGATAAGATCAAAAATGACAAAAGTAAGGGAGGTCTTGGAATTAAAGATCTTTAGTGTCAGAACGAGGCTCTCATTTTGAAGCTATGTTGGGGTCTCATCACTAAACCAGAGGCCTTATGGGTTAGAGTTCTTAAGTCGAAGTATGGGTGTGAGGATAATAGGTTACCATATGTGGAGAGGAAAAGCAAACAGTCTGTTGTATGGAGTGCAATATCTAAGGTATGGGACTCGTTCAGGAAAGCGATAGGAAGGAAATTGGGTAATGGAAATTCAACTAATGCTTGGTGGGATTTGTGGACAGCTTTAGAACACCCCCTGTTGTATTATGTAGACAGAAATTAGTCTTTAATTGACCCAGATGAGGTGGTGTCCCAATTTGTGACACATGAGGGCCATTGGAATTTAGACAAATGCCGCATGTTCTTACCGGATTGGGTTGTTGACAGAATTACACAGGTCAAACTCCCTACTCTGGCAAACAATGATGTGTTTTGGTGGAGGCTGCCTTTAGATGGAAATTTTAGTGCCAAATCAGCATACTCTATGATCTATCGATCGTATCTTGTTGATTTTGATCCCTTTTGGAAAGGGATTTAGAGATGGCCTATTCTGGAGAGAGTTAAGATGTTTATGTGGCAATTATTCCAAGAGAGAATTCCAACTAACTCAGTCCAAGCAAAGAGAGGCATGAACATTGTCAGTGAGTGCCCTTTTGAGTGTAATCGTGAGGAAACAGCTCTACATACCCTGAGAGATTGTGAGGTCACTAGAAATATGTGGCTCTCTTATGTTAACCCAATGTATTATCCTGTCTTCTTTTATGGTGATTTGCAGGTATGGATTAGATGGAATATGCATCATTCACCTAGAGGACGTAAATTTGGCATTTGGATATGGCTGAGGACATTTAGTTCGTTGTGTTGACTTATTTGGAAGAACAGACGTTCCAAACCGTTGGAATGTTTCAGTTATAGTCTGAGACAGCTAGTACACATATGTCTACATTTTCTACATGAGGCGATTGAAGATGAACGTCTGAGACACAAAGTGTTCAATGTCACGGGTACGGAAGGTAGCAGATAGTCGATCCCTTCAGAGGGTTGCGTTCGAGTGGACGTGGATGCTGCAATGGATGATCAGAGACAATCAGCCATCAGTGGTTTAGTTCGTGACCGCACGAGTGCGTGGATTTATGGGTTTTAGTAGAGTATGGGCTTTAACATGGGCCCAACCGCGGTGGAAATTCAAGCAATAAGAGATGGTCTACAATTGTGTTATACATTGAAGGTTAAGAAGATTATTAAACTCTATTATGACTCTTTGAAAGCCATTCATTTACTATTAAATTCGAATGGCCGGTTCCATCCGCTTAACAGAAAGCTAGAAGAGGTCAAATCCTTAATCTATTTAGATTGGGATATTGAGATTATTCATTCTCACAGGGAAGCATTAAAATGTGCTGATTTTTTGGCCAAAATGGCATAACATAGTAACAATGAGTTAGATATTCTGCAGGAGCCTCCAGCTTTTTGTAGGGTTCAAATGTTAGAGGACCTTAGTTAAGTTGTGGTTTGTTTTGTAGTGTGTCTGCTATGGTGTATGTGTTGTGAGGGTCTGTATAGACTTCAAGAGTAAGCTCTTGTCCATGTAACTCTAAAAAAAAAAATTACGGGCACATAAGGGTAATTTTGGAAATTATGCTTGAAAGTTCAGGAAATATCCCTGGAGACATATGAAAGTAGAGAATAATCCTTCAAATTATATTTGAGACTTAATTAAGGTATAAATGATAAGATTACCTCAAAAGGAATGTTAAAGAATTATTAGAATTTTGGCTAAATAAATAATATTTAGACAAATTTAATTATGAAAAATGCCAAAGAGCCTCAAATAAATGGGAAAAATAGGATAAATTTATTTTCATATTAATGTGATTTTATAAAAATGGTTTCATGCCCTAGAAATGGAAATTTTACCTTAAAGAATATTTTATGGGCATTTTATCTAAGAATAAGGCAATTTCTTGGAAATCATGGGAGAAATAGTTAAGGATCATATTTGAGCTTGCAAAAAAAAAAAAAAAAAGGAATTAATCCCTAATAAATCTGACTTATTGATGGTTTCTCATAACTCTCCATATTTTTGTACATTTAAAGAATATTTTAGAGATAATTGAAGAATTATCAATACAAATTTAAAAGATTTCATTTAGATTTTATTACTATAAAGTCAAATCAAAATGATGCATTATTTAGGGGATTTTAATATAGATGTTATAGTTTCAAATTAAAATAAAAGAAGTTAACTAGTTTAGATTAAAAATAATTTTTTTTAGTATTATTTTCTTTATTTTACTTTGTTTCTTTCCTTTTCTTTCATTTCGCTTTATTTTGATTTCCTCTCCTTATTTTGCAGAAACTAGAAACCAATTATTTGAAAGTCAAATAGGACCGGACGGTCTTGCCGTCAACCGAACACTTTTCCGACCTGGTTTGCAGTTTTAGGTTGTTCGAAGAGTTGAGCAGCTCTGAGCTGGGAGCCAGAATTTATCCGGGAACCGGCGCGGTTTGACAAAAGCCGGACGGGTTGGCGAAGAAGAAGAAGGTGATCAGGGAAAGAGAGGGGAAAAATAGAGCAAAAGAAAACCTGAAAGGATGGGATATGAAGGGGACAAAACAAAAACTTATGGGAAAAATACTATTGTTTTCTAGACCATTGAGAGATGAATGATTGAAGCTCCATGCCGGAGAAAATGCATTAAAATTCATGACGTAGGAACAAGAGGGAGCTTCTTGATGAAAGGGAGAGGAGAGAGATAAAAAAGAAGAGGTAGAAGGAGAGAGTAAAAAAATTTGTATATGATATGACATTTGCTTTTATCTTTCAACCTGCTCACCGAAGAATTTGACCTATATTTTGACTCTTTGAATTTACATGTTTTTCCTTATTCATGTTTTCTAGGCATTGAAACTATCATCAGCACGATCACCCATTAACTTTAATTATCAATTATCAATTTTACTCTTATATTAGTAGTTAATATTTTGTCGGCAAAAAAAAAGGTAGTTAATATTTTAGAAAAAAATTATATTACTTAATATTTCAACAATGCATTGTGTTCCCGTTAGAAAATAAAAACAAAAGCATTTGTTTTTATTTTCTATGCTATATTTGTATCATTCGTATTATTTAATAAAAAATATCACTCAAATTAAAATTTTAATTTTTTTATAATTCATATAATAATATTTTACATGGATAATTGATATATAATAAAATATAATTCATAGCTTTAAATTTAAATTAAACAAAAATAATAATAGCAATTTGTTTAATCAAATTTATTTTATCATATTCTCATTTAAATTATTTATCACATATTATTTAAGATATTTTAATTTAATGTATTATAATATTTGATTATGGATATTGGGTTGTAATATGATAATGTGAATTTTTAATATATTTACCTAATCAATATATATAAGTTTTTGTGATGATTATTTTACATTATTGATACTCCTTTCATATTGTTGTGCATGTATTTGTTACATTTATATAATTATATTTATATATAATATTATATTTTTTAAAAATATTATGTTATCGGTTCGACATAACGGTCTGACCAATTCAACCATTTAAACCGTAACCCACCATCCTTTTCAGATCATCTTCCGTCAGACTTCTAAAATATTGCTGGAAACGGGCTATTTTAGGGGAATGAATTGAATTAAAAAAAAAAAAAAGAAAGAATGCCACGGTTAAGCTGATACACTGCGTTTTGGGTGGCTAAAAAGAGGAATTGTTGACCCGGGGGGGAAAAACCAACAAAAAGACCTAGAAGGAATAGAGCTCTACGGGAGCCGACGTGAAAGGGAGGAAAATCACTGTTTATAGCACTGTTCGTAATTGTTCACCCGTCACTGAAGCAGTCACTGTATAATCATCGTTGTTCACCCAGGTACTGTTCATCATATTTCTTTTCGGGAATTTGGAACATAGCAGTAAGATAAGAGCAGAGTGAGTGGCTTCATTGGTCTTCTGGAGCTCGAAAGAACAGAGGAGGCAACTGTGAATGGACTCGGCTAACATCCGCTGGCAGTCTATTTCACCCAAATTACACCGTTTTGGTGTGGTTTTGATGAAAAGAAGATGGGGTTGGGTTTTTTTTATTTTTAAAAAATAGTATATAATATTTTAAAATATTTTTTTTAGAAGTGTATAATATTTTAAAATATTTTTAAATAGCATGTAGTATCCTAAAATAATTTTTTATGCTTTTAATCTCTTAAAATATTTTTTTAGTTTTATACATTGTCTTATCATATTGATTGCAATTTTACCTTTAATAATTTTTTAGCTTCAAAAATTACTTTAAAATATTTTTTGGTGTTCTTAACCTTTTAAAATATTTTTTTAATTGTACGTAATGTCTTAAAGAGACTAACTACAATTTTACCGGTAAGACATTGGGTAAAATTGAAAAAATATTTTAAGAGATTAAAAGTATAAAAAATATTTTAAAATATTATACACTTCTAAAAAAATACTTTAAAATACTATACACTATTTTTTTTAAAAAAAAACCCCAACCACATCATTCTTTTCACCCAAATGGTGTAGTTTGGGTGAAAAGAACCGACAAAGAACACTAGCTGAGTCCGCTGTGAATTTCATTATCAGCCTCTCCTTCCTTCCTCTTTTGTTGTCCTAGATCGTGAGAAGCTGACAAAGGAGTATGAACTATTCCAATTGCAATTTTGTGTGACTCTCTAATTTTATTCTCTGTTTGTATGGATTTAAATCTGAATTCTGCTGCTTATGTGATGATGTTTAAGGCTATGTGTAGTTAATTCTTCTTAAATCTAGAATAGCTATGAATTAATTTGGGAATATATGAATTATTTATTTATGTTTAATGTTATTTTATTTACTTAATCTTATATTATTTTGTCTACTTAGTGCTTGATCACCACTAAGTATGAAATTAGAGAATTTAGATTAGTTTTGAGATAGGAATCTTAATTGGACCATATGATTAAGTAATGTTGGATTAGAATTCATTCTAGTTTTCCAATAGGATAGGAATATATCTATTAGATCCATATAATCCTATTAGAGTGAATTTGAACAATTATTTCCTCTTGAGTAAATTAGTTAGGAGTAATAATTTTAACTTGAGAGAGGGGTATGAGTAATTGAAAGATACTTATATCTATTTAAACTCTAGATTAATAATTTAACATTAAGTGCTTTTATTTGGGTAATTACATGCTCCAAGACTTAAAAAAAGAGATTAACAACTCTAGGTTGTTCTTATCATTTGAAATCTTTAAAAAAATAGATTTATTACTTTTGCATTTGTTTAAGTTTTCTTTCAATCTCTTTATTTGATTTGCTCAACTTAAATGGAAATGGAAAATTTAATACATAATCACTAGTTTTACTTGAATATCTTTAAGTCAACCTTGATTAGCTATTATACTATTTTCACGTACATTTACGATGCTTATTTAAAATTTAGTAGTATCAGTTTCACATCATATGGTTTAGGAATGCACAAAAAGCATTTCTGAGAGTTGAATTTCATATCAATGAAGGATTTCAGATTATATGAGATGATTAAGCTTATGGGAGAAGACTCTATAATCTTCCAATGGGCTTATGTGGCGTGATCAAGGATCAGGCAAGGGAAGAGATATTATTTTAACCTCCGAACACTATGTGATTAATATGGATCAATTAAATATTAATTATTTTAGAGGAGGTGGACTTTTGGCCTCTTTCCAATTTAGTTAATTAGGATATTTTAACTATCTAATCTCTCCAAAAGCTTCAGAAATGTTGGTCTGCAAAGAGAGGAGAGGCGGAGAATGAAATAGTGAGAAAGAGAAGAGAGGAAGAAGAGGAAGAAAGAAAGGAGGAAGGACCAAGCTTCCAACCACACTCATAAGTAATTCTACTACCCTAAATCAATTTGTAGGCTTGGTTTTACTATTAGAAGCTTGTTATGGTTCCTAAATACCTCTTGGATATTTGCTGGCAAGAGGGAAAAGAGAAGAGAACAAGGGTTCAAAAGGAGAAATTCTAAGAAACCAAGCTTGGGATTTAGGTAAGTAGTGGATTTCAATAATGTTGTTGTTTGTTGAATGGTTTATTCTTGAAATTTTGTAACTTATGGGAAAAAAATGAAAACTAAGGGGGAGGTGCTATCAAAATTTTGGAACTGTAGAGAAAGCATGATTTAGGATTAAATCATGATCAAGGAAGTGATTAAAATTTTGGTAGTTTATGGGTTGGAAGGTTGAAAATCACTTTTCCTTTCCCAACAGACAGCCACTGCATGAACAGGGCAATCTGAAAAAGATAGAATTTTCTCATGTTGATGCTTCAAATGAGTATAAAATGAAAAATTGTGTGGTGTAGTAAGAAACCAACTTCAAAAGCATTAGACACTAAAATCGAACTTTTGTGTAATAACCCCCATGTCACTGTTTTGAGTCATTGACGGGGAAGGAGATTTTATTTGATCCATTAGACACTAAAAATACTTCATGCATTTATATATGTGATTATATTTGAAACACATCATGGGCCTGTCAAGCCTTGATAATCAAAGGGGTGACTGGCATGAAATGTAAGAAAACTCACATCCTTCAAGCCTATAACATATATAAAATTTCATATCTAATTTATGGATAAATATATATATTGTACTAAATATACACTTATTGGTTATATTTACCTTAATAACAATAATAATAATAAGCTTCTTATAGAAATTTTGGTAGTCTCCACTATAAATGGGATCTCCCTAAATTTTTCTAAAATTTCATTACAACAACATTCACAACTGCTCAACAAAAGGAGCTATGCTCCATACTAACAAATATACAACACACAATGAAGGAAAGGACCCTAACTGTGATACCTCATTTCCTAGAGTCTTAGATAAATACAAAAGAGTAGCAAAAATATTTATGAAACCAAGATCGAGTCTCGGATTAAGAAATTTTGGAAAAACTGTTCACAATTCCCCAAATATATCTCAGGATTTGAACCTGGGATTGAGAGGGGTTTTTGGGAGTAATAAAATTTTTCTTAAACAATTTCACAAACATTTACTATCTCACTAAGTCTCACCAGTTTCTCTTTTACATTTTATCAGAGTCTACGAGTGATTCTTTGCTTAGTTTCCATGTTTCATACCTCAGTTAAGTTTCGTTAGCGATCAGAAGCAAAATAAAGCTAAAATGTTCCTTTACTAGTCTACTGGCATTACCGGTTTCACTATCGTAGCACTGTCAATGTTACAGGCTATTCATACTATATATACAAATCCAAAATACATGAAACAGACAACTAACAAAAGACTAAAGTCTTTCACGCTCCCAGTCTCTAGTGGTTCATATTTACCTTTGTCTTACCCCTTGAGCTCTCTTCCTGTACTGTAGATGGTTTATGAAAAAGAGTGAGATTCAAAAGAATCTCAGTAGTAACGTAATGTCAATCATGCATATATATCATCACAAAGCATGCTATACAGACATCATACAACAGAACTATCACAACAACATTTAGTGCATCACATGCAGTTCATAGTAAACAACCATAGCGCTAGGCATGTTAAAGGCCCCGAGGGATACCCGCGTAATAGGCCCCAAGATCCACTCGTGCATTACAGAACGTTATTGGCCCGAGCGTCCACCCGCGCAATAGGCTCCAGGCGACCACTCCGCATAACCAGAATGTGTTAGATATCTAAAATGAAACCACACAACACACCATGCATGATATAATATATGAAAGACAAGTTACTATCTGATTGCTTTCCTTGAGTGATTTCCAATCGTTGGTTTGAGCTTGGGCAAGTTCTAGTTCCTATCAAAATTAGAGTTACAAGTAACTGATTATTACTTGCACTATTACTATCTTTAATTCAAATTCTGTTGGTTATCTAAAGCAGTTATAGTAGTTTCTGCATAATAGAATTTTATTTAGTGCAATTTCACTGTTTTTAGAAACTAGCAGATTTTTAGGTCAACTTTGGAAACTCATAACTAATTCTAAAAAAATCTAATTTGACCGATTCCTAAGTCAAAAAAAAATTATTTCCTTGTGAATTCGAGTAAAAATAGTTGGGTTTGCTTAATGTGCTCATATAATTTCTTGTGAATTGTTAAACGCTACTGTTCCAGATGCAATCCAGAAAACATGACATACTTACAAAAATTCACCATTAATTCTAAGAAACTCCAAATTGAGTGGTTCTAAATTTTATGTAAATCTATTTCATTATAGTTTTACATAAAAATACTATGTTACCACCATTACAACCAAAACAATTCTAGAATTTCTCCAAACTCGACCTGTCCAAATCACTTTCCAGAAACAGGGCAGAAGTTCACAAATTTACATCTAAATCCAAAAAAATCAAATTGATCTGGTTCCAAGTCTAAATTTACCCTTGTTAAATATAGTTTAAAAAAAATATCCATGAGCTATATATACACAAATCAGTATAGTATTTCCACTTTCTACACCTTGTTCCTGAAAATTCCAGCTTTGCATGACCAATATTTGAAAATGTAGAACTTATAGTATACAAATCCAATTGAGTATTATGACCTATCAAATTAAAGTTCTTTGTGTTTAATTTTCAACTGGAAATTTTCGGAATTTTTAGGTATCATTTGGTCATTGAAACGCTCATGACAATCAGACTGCCTGATACAGGGCAGATTAACACATTGAGCAAGCTTTCTTCATAAATTCCTAAATTCATATACAAGCATCCAAAATTCATGAACACTTGTATACCTACACAATTTTGCCTTATAAAGCTAATGGAACTATCAAAATGTTCAAATTCTTTCATATTCACCACGTTACAGAACAGCCATATAATTAGGATTCTCAGAAAAAGTTTGTTGTTTCTTCGTTTTCTCTTGCCTAATCACTTCCTTACTACTCCTAATCAAATGATTAGCTATTTAAACACTCATTAAATATGATTAGAGTGAATTTGAGCAGCAGGACCTTTTAGGGCTTTCATCATCCAAACTTCACAAATCATCACAATCCAAGCCAAGAACAACAACAACAAAGGCAATAGAAGCAAGTTTTGAAAGTTTACCTTGGATTTCTTGTTGCTTCTCTCTCTAGGACGTTTTTTCCTCTCTCTCCTCTCTTAAAATTTCAGCCTTGAATCCATGGAATCAATAGAGGTGAAGAGGTTAGAAGAGAGTAGAGAGTGATTAGGAAACAAGAATCACTAGATTTTGCAAATCTTACCTTAGATTTTGCAAATCTTACCTTAGATTTTGCAAATCTTACCTTAGATTTCTTTGGAAACCTAGCTCTTCTTGCTTCGTTTGGTTCAGCTGCTCCTCCTCTCTCCTTTGGTCTGATGATGATAAAAAATGATGGTGAGAAGATGAAGGAAATGAACACTTAAAGCAATGACTTAAGTTGCTTTACACTTGGAAGCTTATCATTGGTCCAACACTTATGAGTTTTGTCCAAATATCTCAATTAATTCCATTTCTCTTCTCTTTTCCCTTGGCAGCCGAAATACATGAGAAATGGAGGAGAATTTATTGCTTTGAATTGTTACATAATGTCATTTCCCAAATTATTGACC
Source organism: Albizia julibrissin (assembly GCA_037074505.1). Classification (NCBI taxonomy): domain Eukaryota; kingdom Viridiplantae; phylum Streptophyta; class Magnoliopsida; order Fabales; family Fabaceae; genus Albizia; species Albizia julibrissin. The sequence goes on along the minus strand of CM073481.1, from coordinate 13,692,459 downwards.
AAAGTCCTATATCTTTGTTTTTCAACTTCTTTTCTAAGCTTTAACCTTTTCCTTGATAATAATATTCCAAATGGTCATTTCCTCTTTTAATTCCCATTTAATCAAAATTATTGGGAATATTGAAGAAAAATATTTATTTTCTTACTTCATGGAAAAATTACCATTTTGCCCCTACGTTTTATGATTTACCGAAATAAATCATTTCTTACTTCTTTCCTTTGCTTGGCTTAATTTTGACACTTATATGAAGCCATTATTTATGTCATTTTGTGCTCAAATTTTGGTTACAATATTGGGCCTTTTTGCGGACATTTATTGCTTCTTTGTGTCTTGTCTTGGCCAAATTATATGTAACCGGCGATTGGAATATTTCCGTAAATTTATACTTGCCTCAATTCACCATTTTATTCCACTAAATATCACAAATATATACAAGAAATATATAGTGGAAAAGTGGGGTATTACACTAACCATAGTTTATGTGGAGTGTAACGGCACAGTGGGGGGTCACCCTCGAACACTGGCCGGCCAGCGAGGCTACCCTTGGGACTGGTAGGAACTATCCTCTCCTCTTGAGGACTTAAACACCTCCCCAAGGACTCAAGGACAAGACCTGAGGATAAGTCAAGCCTTAAGAGATTCTTGGTAGCCACTTGCATCGATAGTAGTAAAACAATGTGAAGAAAAAAGAGGAAAATCAAGAATAGTGATAAATTATGCAAAATTAAATGAAATAGCTGTAAGGAATATATATCCTATGCCTAAGATGGAATTATTATTGATCTGATAAGAGGAAAAATTATATTTAGTAAGTTTGATTGTAAATCAAGATTCTTTCAGATAAAATTAGAAGAAGGTAGTAAGAAGTATACTACTTTTAGTACATCTAAAGGGTTATTTGAATGGAATGTCTTACCTATAGGATTCCATAATAGCCCTAGTATATTTCAAGAACATATATCAAAATTATTAAGCCCTATAAGAGACTTTACAGTAATATATATTGATGATATATTAATATTTTTGAAAAATGAAGAAGAACATGAAAATCATTTAAAAATGTTTATGGATTTAATAGAAGAGAAAGGAATAAATATATCACCTAAGAAAGCTGAATTAAGAAAAAGAAGAATACCCTTTTTAAGACAAATAATATCAAAAGATGAACTAGAATTGTAAGATCATATAAGTCAGAAGGTAAAATAATTCCCCATAATAAATAATAAGAAAGAACTTCAAGCATTTTTAGGATTAGTAAATCAAGCTAGAAATTATATACTAAATTTATCAAAATTAACTGTAAAAATATCTAAGTTAGCAGGAGAAAAAACTATATGGAAATAGAACAAAAAAGCACAAGAAATAGTAGAAAAAAATAAAAATCTTATGTAAAAACTTGCCTAAATTAACAATTCCTTTAGAAGAAAATATAAAATGGATAATATATATACATATGCCTTAGATAATTATCGGGGAGTAGCTCTATATTTTGAAGATCAAGAAGGAATAGAAAGAATAACAAGGTATACAAGTGGAAAATTTGACCCATCTTAGAGTAATTATCATTCTAATTGGAAAGAATTTTTAGCAATAAAAATGGCTGTAGAAAATTTTAATTATTTATAGTTAATAGTAAATTCATAACAAGAATAGATAATACTTCAGTAAAACATTGGTTAAAGAATGGAAAGTTAAGTAATAAAATGTTATTAAAATGGCACGGTGATTTTTCGTATTATGATTATGAAGTTGAACATATCAAAGGAACAAATAACTTGATTGCTGATTATTTGAGCAGATAGAATCAGGAAACAGAAAGAGTAACAGCCTAATAAACAGAATGCCTATGATAGAGCAATTTGAAGAATCACCAATAATTACTCATATAATCATGAAGATTAATGTTCTTGAAGTAAATATGAGCTTATTAAGCAGCCAAGTAAGTACTAGTGTACATAATTTATCTAATTCTGTCGCTAACTTAACAGAAGTTGTAAATGATATATATGTTAAACTCAAAGAAAAGCCGAAAAAGAAGGAAACCCATGAGATACCTTCAAATAAAGACTAAGAGTCTCAAGTAATTGGGTCATCTACCCAAAGATCATTTGGATCTGAAATCCAAGAATCTCAAATAATTGGGTCATCTACCCAACCTAACCAAAATAAAGGGTCATTTGGATCCACTTCCAATAACACACCAAGCCCAATCTCAATAAAACCACAAAAATAACCCCTTTAGCCCAAGTTATCCAACAAGAAAAAAGAAAAAGAAGACCTGAGCCTATCATATAAAACAACCCTAGCCAATAAATCTATTAAAACTACTACCTCAAACCATCCACCTCTAATGTGTTCGAATTACCTCAATAATATAATTATTATAAGTTGATTGTCAAAAAACTAAACCAATTATCTCTCACTCATAAGACCATCAAATATGTATCACATTATGCCTTCAATAAAGCCATTGTTTATCCAAAAACCCCTTCAAGTGTTGTAAAAATCATGTACAATTATGGATTAATCCAAACTATATACCCTTCAGCAACCATGGAGGAAATATTTGAATTACCTATGCAATTAAAGAATGTAGTGAAGACATATTTTGGAATTGTGACATAGCATCAAGTATTCATTAGGTGTTATTCCACAATTGCAGAAGTAACTCCTAATAAGTTATATAATCCAATAAATTTGATAAGGTTAGGAACAACCAAGAAGCCCATTGAGTATGAGCCAGAGTTAAAAGAAGAAATTGAAGATAATGATGAATTCTAGTATAGTCTCCAATATTAGAGCATAGGACTATAACATAATCTTCCAGGAAATGAACATAATTGCAGTAGGTCCTGACGAAATCCCATGGGTTTATCATGCAAATAACATAACTTGTATATATTCTCTTGGGAAAAGTACTAATGGATCTTATAAGGTTTTCTATAACTAGTATGAAAAAATCAAGAGTAATAAAATGGAGAATACTGAAGGTACGAAGCAAAAGATCTGTAGATTATTATATAAATATCCAAATCATGAATGTAATTATTGTAAGGAAGAAGAAAAGAAGGGAAAGGAGTAATCAATTCCTTTAGATCCCGATTTGCTATAAAAAAACAAGGAGAAGAAAGAAGGTGGCAGACAAGAAAGAGAATGATGAACTACCAAGACAAATGAGAGAAATAAGAAAGAGATTAAAGCGAATAAAGAAAGAAGGAAAGAGTTTAGAAAAGCATTGTCGGCAGAAGAAGACGAAATATGCACAAGATGGATGAACGTGAAGAAGCTACAAGGAAAATATGATTAAAGTTTGTAAAAGTAACTAGAGTTTAGAAAAGTAATTCTAGTCATGTAATCAGGATTGGAATGCTAGCTTTATATAAAGTCATTATAAAGTCATGTAATCCTATTAGGAAAATCAATCGAATGCAAAGCTTTTAATCTCTGAAGTCATATTGCCTTCAAGCTTTCTCAATCTCTCTTAAATTTGCTTACTATCAATAAAATTTTCTTCTAGTAATCTTCTGAGTTATCGTCTCACAAATATCAAAACCTTGAAAAAGCTTTGAATAAGGTATGTCAGGCTAAACTCCTTATAAGGATTTAGAGAAGTAGATTTATCAAATTCTACATAAGTAAAATTCAATAGGGGATTATCAGATTTGAGTCTTTACACACACACACATGTATATATGTATATATGTGTACACACACATATATATCTACACACACATATGTATACGTATACACACACATATATATGCATACATATGTGTGTGTGTCACACACGTACATACTTACACATACATGTGTGTGCGAGCGTGCGCGCATATATACATACGTACGTATGTGTGTGTCTATATATAGACACACACACACATATATATATATATATATATATATATATATATATATATGTATTGTGTGTACATACATACATATGTATGTATACACACACATGCGTTCGCATGCACATACACATATATAAAAGAAATATTGGCTTTCTACATTTGAATTCCTTTTTTGAAAAGGCTTCTCCCTCTATTGACAGTTGCTACTTGATCTTGTCCCTAGTGAGATATTTTATGAGTGAAAGTTAAGTTGACTTGTTTGATGCATTAGAGTCCTCATTGGTTACAATGTGGCCATCAAGTCATTGGAATGGGACATTGGTGGGAAGAAGTAGGTCTACTTTATTAGGTATCTTACGTGGCATTCAACTTTCAACAGGTGCATGTATGTAGAGTAAGACAAATAAAATACCCTATTCAATAGGGCTCTTAGTTAAGTCATTTCGTTTATATTTTTTATGTAATTTTATTATTTAAAAGAGTCACTTTATATTTTCAATTTAGGATATTATGATAGATATATAAGTTGTTAAATTGGGATCTTAAATATATTATTTAATATCTTATTATATCATTGATTTAATTTTTTTATAGATGACATCTTATTCCTAATATTTTAAGAATCTCTTACATATTTTTTTAATGTTTTGAGTCATATTAACGTTAGAAATTAAAGTTTCTTTATTTAAAAGCCGAGTTGTATTTAGTTATTCAGATATTATGATATTATGAATAAGAAGTTTTTCTTTGGCAAGTATTGTATTTTTGTATTGGGGATAGAATATTGATTGAACAATATTTTTATAGGTTCTTTTATAATTAAATTGGGATTTTTAATGTATTTCCCAGGACATTATTGCATGATTAAGCATTAATTTGAGTTAGGGACATTTGTATTGAATTAAGTGTAATTAGGGGTAAAATGGTCATAATTTATTAATTATTCATACAAATGATTTCTTAGACTTTTGATGCTACCTTATGCTTAATTTTGTATTATAGATATTTAAAAAGAAAATGGTCAGAATTAATAGTTTTAGGACTGGGAAAAATTATGCAAAAGGTCCCTAGAATTTTTTGAAATTGTAAATCAATGAAAAGGATAAGAGAAAATTACAAACAAATGCCCAAATGTTTTGGAAATGATGGTATGCCCTAAAATATTTCAAAAATTTTGCACCCTACTCCCTGGTCAAATTTTCAGATAGATCCTTGGTCAAAACCTGTTTTGACCAAGGATCTTCTTCTTCTTCCACGTGTGAACACAGACTCGAGACACTTGGAGAGCGCCGTGGATTCAACAGAGGATGAGAGCATGGATCTGAACGCTCACTCCCTCCACCTGAGTCCACCTCCATCACCGGCGACCTCTGTTCTTACCTCCATTGTTGTCGGCGACGTGAGGAAGGGAGTTTCAGAGCTGCGACTTAGAGGAGCTTGACCGGAGAAGAGAAGCCGGCCTTCGTCTTCCGTCATTACCGCCAGCTGGGAGAGTTTGAGGCCGTGGGAGTGAGAGGTGAGACAGAGACGAACTCAAACAATAGAGCGCTATACCATTGCCGGAACCATTCCCTCTTCTCCACAAACACAGCCACCGGAAATTATCCTCATCACCACAGTGTCACACCACTACCTTCCTCCTTTTCGGTGACCTAAACCAGAGAGCCGAGAGAGAGAGAGTTTCCAGCTGAGACCTTCATAGAATCGAACCATAGCTCAGAGTTTCTAGATTATGGCTGGGTGTTGCAGTTTCCGATGAGTGCTCTGCAGATTCCGGAAAGGATTTCCAGATTACGGCGAAATCTTTGTATTTTCTGGCGAGCTTGTTTCCATGGCTGGTTCAATTTTATAGCTTGTGTTAGATGTTCTCATGACTTTGTGTAGCTAAATCTATTGATTCTTGGTGGTAGAGAAATTGATTAGAGCTTCAATATGCTACAGATGGGAGTTGATTAGTTTTTCATTAGCTCATTATATGAATTAATTTTGATCTATTTGGTTTGATTATGTAGTTGATATATATTTGTGAGACTTGGATGAGTGCTAATTTATCCTTGTTGGTTAACATTTGTGTTGAATTTTGTTTTGATGCACTTAGATTTTGTATTCAACATATTTCTTTATGTTTTAATGAGATCATGCACGCATGTGATTATTATGACGTGTAGTTGATTTATTTTATATTGAGTGTCGTGATTGTGCTCTCATTTAAGAGAAAGCAAAGGGTATTAAAGTGATTTTTAAACACACATCAAGTGATTTTTAACAATTGATTTAGGAGATGACTATGAATACGATTGTAGGATTAGTCATTAATAGATAAATTGGACTCAATATAATTGCTTAAAGTTTTCAATTTGACTTGATGATAAATTAACTCCCAATTATTTTGAGGAGTTAGGAAAGTCATTAACTTCACTATCAAGACTCATTTCTTCATATTCATTCCATTTTTATAGAAAAGACCAAAAATATAACATAGTAGCTTTTAATTAAATTGCATTACTCTTTTAGTTATTAATTTGAAAAATCAAAACCAATTTCTCCTTATTTTCATTACATTTGGATGGCATTTATATTACTTATGATTCAATAAAAGGCTCCTCGAAAAGAGAAAACAATCTTAGATTTACCTATATGCAATCTTTAGTTAATTTTTGATTGTGGACCTCAATGCTAATGTACAAAAGGCCCTCATCAAATACAATTAGGTTTCAAGAGTCAGATAAACTCTTGTGAAGCCTTTTTATAACTAAGAATCCAAAGACAAGTTCCTCTACGGTTTTAACTGATAAAAACTCCTTTTTACTGTTTTTATTCTATAAATCCTGTGTCACGTCTAGTGCTAACATTAGTACAAAAAAGGCGTTTTAGACTTACACAATTAGATCGGTTATAGAGGATAAGGTCTAAAAGATATGACTGGTGGCATTTTTATAATTATGAACAACTTATGAGACTGGTTCCCTTAATATAAAGTATAAAAAAATTATTTAGACCGGTTTTTTAACGAACTGGTCTAAAAAGGTAAAATAATTAAATATATATATATGTAATATATTTACTAGACTGATTCTACCTATAATAGGTCTAATATATTTTCTGAATTAAAGGCAATTAAAAAAATAAAATTTTTATTACTTTTTAGACTGGTTGTCTTTTTATAACCAGTCTAAAATATTAAGCATTTTAAACCGGTTGTACATAGGAACCAGTCTAAAAAGTTGAGCAAAAAAAAATCCTTGCTTTTGAGACCTATTTTTTGAAAAAACCGGTCTTAAATATGACTTTTTAAGACTGGTTATTTGAAATAACCGGTCTTAAAAGTCCCGCCTTTATATGTTAGATCTGCGACCCACTCACACCTTATTTCAACTCTAAAATCTGAAACTCTTTCTTCTTCTAAACCCCTCCTTCCCCACGTCACTCCTCGGTCCTTAACCATCACCGTCGTGGACGCAAAGGTATAGTGGATTGCATTCCCATGTCGCTTCTTCGTTCTTAACCAACACCGTCGTCGCTCCTTCCCACGCCGTCGTTGCTTGCCAAGCTCCTCCTTCCCATATCACTCATATGTTCTTAACCAACATCGCCGATGGACGCAGGGGTACGGTGGATTACATTCCCATGTTGCTTCTCCGTTCTTAACCAATGCCGCCATCGCTCCTTCCCAAGCCGCCGTTGCTCTTCTCCCCTCAGTTTCTTCCTAAAGGTTGAACTCCAGGTAATTATGAGATACATTTGGCTTTTTCCGTTGTTTTCTCTGAGGCATTGTTCTCCCTTTTTGAATTATCTCAACTTGTGAGCATAAATGTAGAATATTATATGCTGAAATCTTTGGAATTGTCAATATATATATATATATATATATATATATATATATATATATATATATAATCCTACCAATGCATTCTGGTTTGAACAGGGTGTGGATTTAGAGTTTGAATTTTATTATTTTGATGCTTCCAATAAGGTTCATGAATATATAGGAATGGTAGTAGCTAGAGAATGTGGGGAGGAACATAGTGTATGTATACAAATTTCTTGTGGAATTGAGGGGATTCATAATGGGCTTGTCGTGTAAGCTCTTAAAAGGAATGTAATTTTGAATGTTGTTTCTTGGATTGTAACTGAGACTTCCAAGTTCCAAGTTGACAAAATCCTGATGGATGTTCAATGTATTGCTAAGAACATGATTACTGTAACGGCACAGCTTCTCCCAGACTGTCTTTACTCAGCCGGGTTCATGACTGACCGGGGACTTGCGTCTTTACTCGCAATCCCAGGCTCACCCCGCCCCCTGCGGAATTATCGCCGAAGCGAGCCTCCCCAGGTCTCGAGGACACTACCTGGGGTAAGTAGTTCCTAACGTGAGACCTGGTACCATTGAGCTCGTGCTCAATGGTACCAGGTCTCACGTTAGGAACTACTTACCCCAGGTAGTGTCCTCGAGACCTCGGGAGGCTCGCTTCGGCGATAATTCCGCAGGGGGCGGGGTGAGCCTGGGATTGCGAGTAAAGACGCAAGTCCCCGGTCAGTCATGAACCCGGCTGAGTAAAGACAGTCCGGGAGAAGCTGTGCCGTTACATAGCTCAATGGTACCAGGTCTCACATTAGGAACTACTTACCCCCAGGTAGTGTCCTCGAGACCTGGGGAGGCTCGCTTCGGCTATAATTCCGCAGGGGGCGGAGTGAGCCTGGGATTGCGAGTAAAGACGCAAGTCCCCGGTCAGTGAGGAACCCGGCTGAGTAAAGACAGTCTGGGAGAAGCTGTGCCGTTACAATTACTCATTCAATCCAAAATTTTTAATATGAAAATTATGACTTGATTTTCTAAATGACCTTAAACAAGTAAATTTCTTTTTCGTTCTTTTTTCCAATGTGGCAATGTGGGATGCATCTTCAACTTGAAACCAGATGTTTGTTTCTTATATTGAGTTCTTTTTACTAGGTATAAGTATCTTTCTATCAAAAACAATACTATTCGAGGTACTCCTATTGGAAACAATCATATTCGAGGTACTTTTGGATGGGTATTCTCCTATGAGATGTTTCTTATAATGAGCTTGATTGTTATTGTTCTTGTTCACTGAAAGTTCCTACCATATTTCTAGACCCATTAGTCATAAAAAAACTCTCTCTGCATAACAACCCGGTCCATTAAGTTTTGCTTAGCAAATATGGCGTCCTCCTCCTTTCTTTTCTTTGGTGGGCTATATGAATCAAAACTTTGATTTTCTTTACTTCTGTTAGGATATTACTAGTTTTGTACTATATTTAGCAGTGTTTGTTACCTTGCCAAAAACATTGCTTGTTTCAACTCAAACTTGAAATATTATTTTTACAACTGATGTTGCTGGCATGAATTGACATGTTTTTTGTTTTTATGTGATTATATAAAATCATGCATTTATACATGTGAACTTGTTTGAGACATGTCATAGGCCTTTGTTTTACAGTTAATGCATGATAGTTTTAAACATGTCATTACACTATGAAGGTGCATGTTAGGTTACAAGTTTCCAAAGACAAAGCTAAAGAAAGAGTCAATGGTAAGTGGAAGGAGAAATGAACTCCCCATGGAAACATTTATTTTGTTATAAGTTGTTAATTGCATAACAAATTCCATGAGATGTATAAATTGAATAAGGGGACTTGGCATGTATATTTGTATATATAAGTATGAGTGATAAGTAATTAAGTGCCTCAGTATGGCCTTAAAAGCAGGCTTTTAGGTTGTCTAATCATGGATTACTCAGGGTATACTAAAATATAGTAATGATTTTTTTTAAAAAAAGAAACTTTTTAGACCGGTTGTAACAAGTATGACATTCAGACCTATTGTTCATACTTTTTAGACCAGTTATATAAACAGCCGGTCTAAGACATTTTAGATCGGTTGTAAATGTAACTGGTCTAAAATGTCATTTTTACTCAATTTAAAAAGTGATTTTTCCACCTATGCAGGTTGTAAGCTAAGGAAGAAACAAACCACCAGTAACTTTAACTTTCCCTAATCCGAGAAATACCAAACCATTGGTTAGGAACTAATCCTATCCGATCTGGGCTAGCCCAAACGTATCTTATAAATTTATAAGTATGAAACACCATTTGGATTCATTATAGGACTTTAGTCTTTTAATAACATTCAGAAATTTTTAATTAGAGCCTGTAACACCCAAATTTTGGGACAAGAGGACTGAGAATAAGCCTACAATAAGTGGACTGCTAAGCGCCGGTTTAGCAAGTATCCCAGTAAGAAACGATTTTAATCCCTACAATTCTTAACAACTTTGGTGGCATCAAAAAGAAATAAAATGGTGCAATAAAGAGCACATTAAGTGACAAAACAAGACAATGAGTGGTCACACAATAAGACTATGTTGGGAATCCAAATGAAATTTGCCGCCAATGTGTTTCTCTACGTGGCAGTCATGATTGTGTGACATTTTTCAATAGAAAAATAATTTCCATAAGTCATGAAACTTTTTAGAATGAAAGTAGACTTATCAAGATTTAATTTGATAGGTGATATAACTCATTTGGAGCTATACACAAAGAGATATGTATTTTTGAAGTTAGCCCAGTGAAACTGACGATTTTCAGTGGCAGCGTCCAAAAACAATAATTCAGGGAATGTTGAGCTTCCAATTGTCTAAATTCTATATTTTTCCTTAAAACTAGACTTAATAAGGGTCACTTAGAACCACCCCAATTGGATATCTATACAATTATTTATGAATTTTCAAAGTTTGATGAAAATTCTGCCCAGTTTTTCCTTAAGTGCGAAAATGAAAATAAATGTAAAGGCAAAATGGTCATTTGACAAATAAAAGTCAGCAGCCATTTATTTTCCCTTTAATTGAGATGAATTATTGCTAAAGTAAGGAGCAAGAAAGGGGAATAAATATACTTGGCTATAACTAATTCATGAGGAAAACAAAATGATGAGAGCCAATCACAAGAAAGCACATGTATTAAAGCAAAAGGCAAGGAGGATATTTTGATTAAGTCTTGATCTCTTCTCTTCCTTTTTCCCAACAGCAACCTCACGTCAATGTGAGAAAGAGGAAAGGAAAATTAATTGACTTGATGAATATTAATGCAAGAAGTAAAATTATGGCCAAGGAAAAATGGACACATGTTCATTTTCATTAAACAACTCCTATTCTAATAAAGCAAGAGAGATATTGTGAAAGCACATTTATTTCTTGCTCTTGCATTCATTCGGTCAACAATTGTAGGCCAAATAAGGAGATGATGACTTGAGTATGAGGAGCATATTCGTATGGCATAAGGAAGGAAAGAGAAAAGATGATGGCATAAAGTAAAGTTATATGGTTAAGTAGCAATTTAATATAATACTTGAGGAGGTGAGTTGGGATATTTTTATGAGACCATTATCCCTTCTTTCTCTTTCATTTCGTTCAGCTGAAGTTAACATAGAGAGAGAGTGAGTCTAAACACTTGAAGAAGCACAAGAAGGGTCTTAAGGTTCCAGTAGCAAAGATTAAGGTAAGAGGCATGAAAACTTGGTGATTTTGCTCTCTAATCACCTTGGAACCATTTCTAAGCTCTTCTCCTCCTTGAACTCCATGTTTTTCAAGACATATCAAGAGAGAAGAGATAGTGAACAGTGAAATTTTAGAGAGAGAAAGCTAAGGAATCTAAGGTAAACTCAAGAACCTAGCTTCTTTTGTTGATTATTGATGGTTCTTGGTAGTAGTTCTTGTTGTTGTGGTTGTTTTGGCTTGATTTGTAATTTTGGGATGTTCCAACCCTATGGGGTTATGCTGCCCAATTTTCTAATAATCATGGGGAAAAAGTGTTTAAGTTATTAAACAAGTGATTAGAGGTGAAAAGAAGGAGGTTTATGTATTTAAAATCAAGAAACAACATTTTCTCTTAATTTTTCAGATTTGGTACAGGGGCATTTTCGTCTTGTTTGATCTGTAATTTTATCAATTTGATGGTTCCATTGAGTTTAGGAGGGAAAATTGTGTAGGGTTCATGTAGACTGCGAAGTGAGAAAAGCCTCAGAATGCGAAATGACCAAACTACCCTTAAAACCCTAAGTTAGGGGCTGCCAAGGGTAATTTCGTAATTGGGGCCTGATTTTGACTAATTTGAGGTCAAAAATGGATTCTACACACAAAATTGTGTAGGATTATCCCGGGTCATGATTTTTAGAATAGTACAATTTGACCGAGTACGAAGGGGCGTGGACCGGGTTCTCAGGGGTATTTTTGTAATTTTACAGTTTTGAGTCAAGATAACCAACACAATGAGTTTAGAACGAGTTATGAATAAATAATAACTCATATATCCTAAATTTGTAATTTTAGAATATACCGATAGTCCGAGCCAAAGACGGAGCTGGACCGATTGACAGGCAAGGAAATGGCGCGTTCCGGGTAGTAACTTCTTCTTGCATATCTTATGTGATTATTTATATGTTGTATATGTCATTCACTGTAACATGAGCTAGTGTCTTTGACACACCAATTCGCCATGTTGTGGTAAGGGACCCAACAAGGGCGCCAAGTAAACTAAGGTGCAAACATATAGTTTGGCCTTGGGCAAGTGTATACATAGTTTCGATCATCTTACATGACATGACATAACATATCTATTTTCGCATTCTATATGTTTGAAAGCATGTTACTACTGAGATTCCCCCGAATCTCACCCTTTCCATAAACATTTAAAGTTTCCAGCAGCAGACAGTGGCTCAAAGAGCATAACCGTAATTACTGGTGACGGAAGGTTCCGGGCCAATACGAGAGGAGACGTTGGTTATCTGAAGACCTTTATATTTGTTAAGGTCTGTATTATTCTGTACACCCCTATGGGGAATTCTGTATGTAATCAAGCAATATTGTTTTAATATATCAGTATATTTATGTTATTTCTATATGCCCACTGAGCTATGCAATTACTACTCTGAGCAATATCAATAATAAGATGGGGTCTTACAGAGCCTATGTGTTAGAAGCTCTTCGAAGTGACTTACGACTTACGAAGTAAATTTGTGAGAATAGCTTTTGAGATTAGTTTTTACGACTTACGAAGTAAATTTGTGAGAGGAGTTTTATCTCGATTTGCGCAAACCATGGTTTGGAGAGTTTCCAAACACACTTAGTGTATTGCGTTGTATTTCTATCTGACAAAAAATTAATTATACCTTTTGACCTAAATAAGAACATAAAAGGTATGCTCAATTTAGATTTTGGTATTTCATTTCATTAGATTTTTTTTATTAAATTAAGATCTATTGTAACACATTTATGAAATAGAATTTCTCTTTAGAAACTTGCTAGAATAAATGTAGTACTAATACTATCAAAGAAAGTGAGAAATCAATTACGATGAAATCGGCAAAAAAGCACGAAGTGAAACAAGAAATGAAAAAGGAACAGTTAAATTACCCAAAATCAGATAAGGAAGCCGCTTCTGCGATGGCTGTTGCCGAATCCAAAAGCGAAGCAGCTTCAGCGACTAATCCTCCTGACTCCAAATCCAAATCCAAATCCAAAGCATCTAATCTTCTCTGATCCATACCCTGCAGCTGCCCTCGTACTTGCTTCTCACTCAATCCACAGAATACAGCTACCACTTGTTTATTCATAAGCTTTTGACACCGCCTTATATGCACAAGTCTTTGCAGAAATGTGTCGGACTCGAGGAATTCTGGTGTGAAAATAACCAGAACCATTCTGCACGATACGATCCCGTGCATGGGAAACTCCTCCATTTGATCATCAATCAAAACCCAGATTCTTGCATCTCCAAAGAATTTTTCCAAGTAGGTTATATCACATCATGTTCGGGGTGGCTGATAGTTAAGAAGAAGTCGTACTCAAAATTGAATTGCAAAGCAAAAGAAGACACGGTTGGATCCAAGAGAAAGATATAACTGAGTGCTGATAGCATCAAAGCAAATAATGGATGCCTGCATTTAAGTAGAGGAAAACCCAGTTTGTGCTATCTCCGCATGCAATTTCCTTGAAATTCCAACTAAACCAACTTTCTTACTTAGAGGCTAAATGATGTGTGAAATTTCATTTTTCTTCTTTCCGCGTCAATGCCCTAGTCTTTTTGCAGTGGAGATCTTTTTCTTCGGATGATGACAAGAAAAAGAGGGATACATTTTGGTAGCTAGGCCATACGCTTTTGATAAATATAGGACCCATCAAACTTGATATATTAAATGGATCGTGAGCGGGCTATGATACTGAGCTGCCTATGATAGTTCATTTTCATCTAGCAAGTGGGGTTAATCCCTCACAACGTGACAAATTAAAATTTGAATTTTCATTTAGAGAGGTATCCGTATTTAATGTCCAACAGTATTTCAAATTGGATTGTCTCTAATAGAAGGATTCCTATACTTAGAAAAAAAAACTAACTTGAAATGACTAGAGTTCCAATGTGAAACAAAAAATACCCAGGAGTTGCTTGTTTTTAAGACTAACTTGAAATGATTAACTAATTTATTTTATAAGGATCTTCCATGTCTTGCAACTGTTTGCTCTTCTCAAGAAATTATGCAGGTGCTACTACTTATTTTGTAAGTCTTATTACTGATTTTACAACTTATTTGATATTTTCGACGGTTAATGCAAAGTATATCTCTCATATTTGATTTTGAAAACAAAAATTTCCATTTACCTTTTCATCTCATGTCAACTTCTTGAGGTGGTTCAAGAAAAAAACAAAAGATGGGACTTAGAATCAAAAAAGGACGAGTATCTATAAGTCACTGCTAATTGTAATTCGCAGCTTATCATTTTTCTTCTTCTTGTTCTCCGCTTGGTTCAGTTTCTTAAGTAACTGAAGGCTCTCAAACCTACTGATTAAGAGTAAAACAAAAGGATGACTAACACTACCCATATGGCATTTACTTTTTTTTTTTTTGGAATTACTGTTTATCCCACCATAAGTGACCATGCAACATGATGTCATTTCTTGCACAAGTAGGTTTAGAGTATAAAATATTTTGCCACTCCCAACAAATACACTTCTTAAGATTTGAGCTTGTCTTCTTCTCCTTATAGGAGTAAAGTAGCTTACCACTTTAATCAACAATTTGTTGTGGGACTCTTTAATAATTACATTTCTCAACTGTGCTGTAATTCTCCCTAATTTCCTTCGATGTTGCCTCCATGATTCACAAGGTAGCTGGCTACTTTAGCATTTGTTTGGATCCTTTGATGTATGCACCAAATATTTACGACATGGTCAGAATAGAATTGCTAGGAAAAGACTCCACGTTTCGTGTTTGATCTCACTTTTTACCCACATCTCGGCAGCAACCGAAGAAAAAAAGTCACGATAAAAAATGCTTTATAAAAAAAAAAAATTACTGCATATCATTTTTTAAATAGACCCATAAATTCATATGTGATGGGGCCTAATTTTAAATGTTAAGTGGAGATCTACCTATCAAGTATTTCGTTTGGGCCGCAAGACACCGTAGATTTTCCATAGGGACAAAAGTACGCATTAAGTCAACTAAAATTTATCGTGTAACAAACACATTAACCGATAAAATGTGGCAATAATACACATAAATTTTTCATACTAGTACAAAAGTACAAATGAAGTTTTCAACAAATGTGGCAGCTTTTTACAATTTTGGAAACTTTATGTATATTTTTGTATCATTTTTTTATTTACATGTTTATTAAAAGGTTAATGTTAATTAACTTAATAACTGTGACATTTTTGCATATTTTAAAAATTATATATATATTTTTGCATCAAAAAAGAGTTCATGATGTTATTTGCCCATTGTGAAATAATTTATATGGATAGATTTGCATATTAATCCTAATTTTAAATATAAGATCTTGGTTTAATTTATTTTCTTCATTTAGTATATTTTTTGTTAAATTACCCTCTTTAATTTTATTTTGTCTCTTATTACTCTCTTGTGTCATAGGGAGAAGGGATCTGAGCTAGCAATAGTTAACGGAGTTTTCTTTTTTTTTTGGGGGGGGGGGGGTAGTGGGATTGGAATTTTATGTTCCATTTGCAATCCACTCTTTGTTATACCATTTGTTGAGTATTAGGCACTGTTTTTTTTTAAGGGAAGGGTTGTGAATATTTTTTTAAGTTGGATTTAAGAAAAAATAGGTAAAGTGAGATTATAAAATCTTAATAAAGAGAATACTTAAGATAAAAAAAATAAGAAAAATTAATCAAAAACTTATAAGCCCACTGTTTTTTTTAAAATTAATTCAGCTCACTGAAATTTCTCCCTCCGAATCCCTAATATACCAAAGGGTTGGGTTACTCTCAGCGTCTTTTATCTCAGTATCTCTTAGAAGCTACAAACCGGCTCAATACAATTGATCCAATAGGTGATAATGCGCCACATCATCAGGCTCTCTTATGATGGCCCCACCTTTAATTTACCATGGCGGCACTTGCTTCAAGTTTCCTTCTCACACCTTTCCAGCTTTCCTTGTTGGTTTTTCTTTCTCTATCTTTCCCTTCGTTTCTTCCACATCAGTAATTTGCAGAATTTTTAGTTTCTCGTCTTGAGTTTGAAGAAAGCAATCATTTTTGGTGCACAAAATGTGCTTTCTGATGAGAAAAGCACATTCTTTTTCACATCTTGTTTTCATAAAAAACGATGGAGACATTGAAATAAGAGTATCTAATTTAGTGGAAGATAAGAAAACCTCTTTTTACTAAATTGTGGCCCTGCACGAATTTTTCCCAACCAGTGTGAAAAACAACACTATAATTTTTACTTGCAACTTTCACATTCCACAAATTTCTACCCGTCCAATAAGTCTTACTGTACCAGTAGTTTCTCACTCATTTATCCACACATTCTCTTATTGATTCCTATAAAAATAATCTACATAACACAAATTTTAATTTTAAATCATTTAAAAATAATCATCTACATTGTTTCCAAAGGTTCACTGCTAAAAAATATAGATTTAATGGCGCACCTTTTATGGAATTTCTTTAAAGAAGTGACACAGCTTCTTCTAATTTTATTGTTTTTAATTTTTTTTGTTTAAAAAATACCTAAGAAAGCGCCACAGCTGTGTATCAATCTTAGGTGGCACTTACTTAAGAAAGCGCCACATAAGGTATTTTTAAGAAAAATAAAGTTAAACATAAAAAAATTAGAAGAAGCTGGGCACTTACTCAAATAAACGCTACCCAATAGTCTCTTTTTTTTTACAATTTTTTAAAAGTTTCTGTTAGAGAAATTATTATTTTTATATAGTTTCTCTCATTGAAATCAAAATTATACATACTTAATTCATTATAAATATTAAAATCTATAATAAAATAAGAAATTATAAATTCTAATATTATATACAAATCATATAATAAATTGAATGAAAATATAAATAAATTTAATATATGAAATTCAAATACTAATTATATATTTATTAAGTTAAATTAAATAAGACATGAATTGAATATATCAAATCATATTATAATTAAATATTTAGATTCCTCTATATATTACACAAATTCAAATCATTTTATATAATTTATCATGTAATTATATTAAATTTTAAATAATATATTATTATTATATATTAAATAATTAAATGGGTTAATATAAAACTATTTAAGGTAGCTCTTTATTAATAAAGCACCACCCAATACAATAAAAAAATTTAAAATATTAAAGTATTTTTATTATTATAAATTTAGATTTATTTCTATATATATTATATATATTCAAGTCATTATATAAATTAAATTCTATAATAATATAAGATATTATAAAATATAATGTTAATATATAAATCATATAAATATATAATTTAGTAGAAATATAGTATTATCTATAAATATAATTATATCTGCCATTAAATAAATAAATAAAATTAATATTATATTTTAATTATTTAAAAATATAATATTATTAATTTTTAAAAATATATAGGGTGGCGTTTATTTATATCTTATATAAATTTAATGTTTATTAATTTGAAATAAAAAATAAATTTATAATATGAAATTCATATTATAATTAAATATTTAGATTTATATAAATTCTAATAATAATATATAAATCATATAAATTTATAATTTACTAGAAATATATATTCTTTAATCATATAAATTAATATAACTATATTAATTATTAAATATTAAATAATTTAATAAAAAATTAAAAATTTCCCATTGGGTGGCGCTTGGTCCAAGAAGCGCCACCCAATGAGCATTTAATTGCAGTAAATGAAAAATAAATGCGGATTGTTTCCTATTGGGTGGCGCTTGGTTAAAGAAGCGCCACCCAATGTGCATTAACTCCCGCCTTATCTTTTCATCAGTTCCCTCCTGCTTTTCCCTGACCCACCATAGCCCCTCAACTCTGTCCCCTAGCTCTCTACCTCAGCTCACGTCGCCCTCAGCTCCCTTCCTAAGCTCAGTCTCTCAGCTCATGTCCACCCATTTCACCATCAGCCCTCAACTCCCTCCCTCTCAGCTCATCTCTCAGCTCACTGTTTTCACTCCATGAAGCATCCCCACAGCATTTTAGCAGCCCAAAGCTCCCGTTTTAGTCCCCTCCGCTTTTAGTCCCCACTCAAATCTCCAAGTATTTGGTCCCCACTGTAAATCTGTAAGTTTGTCTTTTATTATTATTTTTTAAATAGGATTGAGAATTATGCATACATGTGTCCCCTTCCCCTTTTTTGTTTTTATTTTTTATTTTTGATTGTGTCTTGGACAAAGTCTCTCGGCCTGTGTGAATTGAGATTTATTTATTTATTTGGATTTTATAGTGACATAAGTAACCTAACATAAGCAATCCCTTTTTTGTTTTATTTTTAATTTTTGTTGTGTCTTAGACAAATTCTTTTTTTTTTGTCGTTCTATATGTGTAATTAACAAAGTGAATTGTGATTTATTTATTTAGATTTTACAGTGACATAAGCAACCTGACATAAGCGTCCCCTTTTTTGTTTTTGTTTTATTTAAATTTTTGTTGTATCTTGGACAAACTCTATTTTTTGTATGTCGATTGTGTAATTGACAAAGTGAATTGGGATTTTTTTATTTGGATTTTATAGTGATATAAGCAACATTTTTGCTAAAACTTTTCAAGAATCAACATTTATGACTTATTTTAACAAACTAAAACCTGGGTCCCAAGTGTAAAACTACAATTCTACCGTTTAGGCTTTTAATAAGAACATGGAGAATGAAGCTTAAACTATTAATTAAAACCCTATCACAAAGGCCTACCGTGACCAATTGGTCTAAATTGACTCACATACCCTTTGTAACAGATAGTTTTCTCATTTAGTGTGTATATAGGTTGAAGGCATAAATGGTTTTCTCATTACAGCAACTAACCATAATTTAAATCTAAGTTGAAGCCATAGATGGATCAAAAATGGATGTCATCTAATCGGTGTTCAAGGGAATATATAGATGAGGTGAAAGAATTTATTAGATTTGCAATTGAGCATACAAAATATCCTAACAAAATCTTGTGTCCCTGCTTATCTTGTTGTTATAGAAAGCGGATTAGCCCACTTGATTTGCTAGATCATTTAGTGTGTTATGGGATTGATCAAACTATACATAATGGACAAGGCATAGTGAGACAAACGACCCCTGTAGTGATCGAGCACAAACCATGGGTGGTGCTTCGAATGAGTTTGACCTAAGCATGTGTGATGAAGATGATGGTCTTGAAGAAATGCTAAATGCGGTCGAAGAGGTACTTCATAACTGTCCTAGAGAATTTGAAAAGTTGAAAGGTGATACAAAAAAACCCTTATATGCCGGTTGTACAAAATACACAAGATTGCTAGCAGTGCTGAAATTGTACAACTTTAAAGCTCGCTATGGGTTGAGTGATTCAGGTTTCACCACACTGCTTGAACTTTTACAAGATATGCTTCTAGAAGAAAATGTACTTCCTACGAAAATATATGAGACAAAGTGAATTCTTTGCTCAACAACTGGTATAGGATATGAGAAGATACATGCATACCCTAACGATTACATATTATTTTGAAAATAATATGCAAAGTTAGAGAAGTGCCCTAAATGCAATGCATCTCGATATGGGAAGAAGAAAGGAAAAAGTTTTATCAAGGTCCTATGGTATTTTCCTATTATCCCGAGATTCAAGCGTCTGTACAGTAATGCATAGATCTCGAAGCAGTTGACATGTCATGCAGATAAGAGGATTGAAGACACATATCTTGGGCCCCCTGCAGATGCCCCTCAATGGAAAAAAATTGATCATAAGTATCCTGATTTTGCGAACGAGGTAAAGAACCTACGCCTTGCACTGTCAATTGATGGAATCAATCCGCACAGTGTTCAAAGTAGTATACACAACACATGGATGGTAACATTGATGATTTATAACATTCCTCCATACTTGATAATGAAAATGTAAGTTCATATGTTGTCGATGTTAATTTCTAGGCCAAAGCAACCTATGAATGATATAGATGTATGCTTGGCTCCTTTAATTGATGACTTGAAGCTACTTTGGGAAGATGTCGTCAATTTTTATGATGGGTATAAGGAAGAAAGTTTCACTTTAAAAGCCATGTTGTGTGGTATAATTAATGATTTCCCAGCTTATGGTAATTTGTCTGGATATAGCATCAAAGGATATTGTGTGTGCCCTATATATGAAGATGATACTCATTCAGTGCGACTAGATAATTGTAAGAAAAATGTCTATATGGGACATCAGAGATCCTTACCATCAAAACATCGTTGGAGAAAGTGGAAAAAGGCTTTCAATAGTGACTCAGAAGAAAGTAGCCCACCAAAGATGTTAACTGAGGCTTAGGTTTTTGAAAAGGTGAAAGAGCTGGATAACAATTTTGGCAAGCCTTATGTCAATCAAACCAGGACAAGTGGTTGGAAGAAGAAGTCTATTTTCTTTGAACTTCCATATTGGAAGTCCTTATATGTTAGGCATTTTCTAGATGTGATGCACATTGAAAAAAATATTTGTGATAGTCTAATTGGCATGTTGCTCAATGTGCAAGGAAAAAGTAAGGATAATGCTAATGCGAGGTTGGATTTGGTAAATTTGGGAATAAGAGAAGAGTTGGCACCAGTTAAGAAAGGGAACCGCACTTATCTACCTCTAGCGGCTTATACTATGTCGAGGAAAGACAAAAAATTGTTTTGCGAGTTTCTACAAGGAATTAAAGTTTCAAAGGGGTACTCTTCAAATATCAAGAACCTTGTATCAATGAAAGAGTTGAATAACCTTAAATCTCATAATTGTCATGTGCTCATGCAGAATTTCTTACTGGTTGGTATACGGTCTATCTTACCAAAAAATGTAAGAAAAACGATCACTAAACTCTGCATGTTTTTCAAGTTGATCTGTAGTAAAGTAGTTGATTCAACTAAGTTGCGATATTTGCAAAGGCTAATTGTTTGTACTCTGTGTGAATTTAAAATGTATTTTCCATCTTCATTTCTTGATATTATGGTCTACCTAACTGTACACTTGGTGAAAGAGGTTCAATTATGTTGTCCAGTCTACTTGAGATAGATGTACCCGAACGAACGGTTTATGAAAATTTTAAAAGGGTTTGTGAAAAATAGATATTAACCAGAGGGATGTATTGCTGAAAAGTACATGGTTGAAGAAGCAAATGACTTCTGTGCTAATTTTCTGTCAAATGTTGATCATGTGGGGATCCTAAAGCCTCGTCATAACGACCAAATATTAGGAAAAGGAACAAGTGGGCAGAATGTAATTAGGATAGCAGTGTCTGAATGGGAGCAAGCTCACTTGTATGTGCTACATAACATTGATAAGGTTGAACCATTTGTTGATGAACACAAGGAAGCTCTTCGACAATTATATGGTGATAGGAATGAAAACTTAATAACAAAAGAATACAATCGACATTTTTCAAGTTGGTTGAAAAAGTGCATTAATGATGAGATGGAGAATAATCATGATTTAGTTTCTGAGAAATTGATATGGTTGTCGATGGGACCGAGCTTGTATTATCTTACAATGATTATGAAATCAACGGTTACATCTTCTATACATAAGAATAGGATACATGGAGCATGATGCAGAATAGTAAGGTAACACTTGTTGCTGATTCTTGGCATAGATCCAGTGCTAAAGACATACATCCTGTCTACGCACCAATGTCATACTTTGGTGTCATTGAATATATATGGGAGTTAGATTACTCTATGTTGAGGTTCCCTGTCTTCAGATGAAAGTAGGTTAACGACAATAGTGGATTGCAGACAGATGAGTTTAGCTTCGTTCAAGTGAACCTTTCTAAAGTTTGATACAAAGATAATCCTTTCATATAGCATCACAAGCAAAACAAGTATTCTTTATTCCCGATACTGCTAAGAAGAATTGGTCCATTGTACTCCCATCAAACAATAATCGTCAAGAACAAGTTGATACTGAAAGTCATGATTATTTGAATATTGTTGAGGATGATCCTTCTTTTGAGATTTTGGGGTCAAAAGATATCGGTATAGATGAAGATGGAGACGAACCCCTGTATATGAGACATGATCATGAAGAGGGGACTTAGGTCAAGCTTTCAAATCCATCTACTAGGAGACTCAAGGGATACACAATTGTTAATTCAACAAGAATGATGAAGAAGAAAATTTTAAATCAAACAAGAAAGAAGAAAAGATAATGAGTTCTTGACTTGTTTACTTGTATGTTTTACTTGTACTCATATATGTCGAATTCATTTACTTTCATTGACATAATTGTCACTGTACACTTATATTTTCTTTTACTTGTTTAACTTGTAGGAAAATGGATTCTTCGCGTGAAGATAATAATGTTCCCATGAATGTTGGTAAACCAAGATTTGTTGAGCACATCGCCTGTGGCAAGACTATAATGGTGAGGTTGATCAAAATGAGAAGTAAGGGCATTAAGTTAGAACTTGATGGAATGAAAAAGGGAATCCAATTGGACCAAATAGTAGTTCCCTCAATAATTTCATTGGGATTACAGTCCGAGGCAGAGTTCTTATTACAATTTAAGATTGGAGATGAGTAAAGAAACAATATGGGAATGAAATCTAAGGTGAAGTCCAGGTAAGACATTAATTACTTTATTATACGGGTTGTTTTGTTTCATATAAATACAATTTAACAAATTATCTTAAGTTTTATGGCACAGTCTTATTTTGTTATTGACGGTGATGATCACGAGAACTTCGTTCTCAGAAAGGCAGGCAAGCTCATGAGAAAGTTTCATTCCGATCTTGTGAAATATTTCTTGAGGGATGATAATGAGAATATCATTCCAACACCGCTGAAATTATACGACGGGATCATCAGTCAAGAAATGTGGGATGAGTTTGTGAGAACACGTGCAAGTCAAGAATTTCAGTTGATGTGATATTATACGTTACAAACTACTTGTAATATGTTTGTAATTAATATTTATTAATATGAATCATTTAGATCTAAACAAGAGCTAAGTGAGAAGAATTGCTCCAATGCAATCAATATGTCATACTACTACACACAAGGACCTGTATCTTATGGAAAGTTAGAGCAAAAAATTGTAAGAACTAATACTTATTTCTGTAATTTATATGACTAACTTTTAACTTCAACTAATTTTCACATGCATATGTAGAAGAATCAAATTTGTATATTACATAGGTTCCACAACATGACTTGTGGGTAGCCGATTACACAAATAAAAAGGGCGAAATTCGAAGTGAAGAATCAAGAAGAGTTGCAAAATATTGTGTAAGTATTGAAACATATGAGTATGAACAATAAAGAATTAATACTATTTAAATGATTCTGGTTTATAATAACTAATAATGTTGTAATTCTTTTTGTGATAGAAATCAATGACACAAAAGGTGCCAGAGTTGGCAACTTATGTTGGTCGTGATGATCTACTAAGCAGCGCGCTGGTTGTACTTGAGTATGATGGTCGTGTTTGAGGTACTGGTTTTAGCGTCACACAAACAGCATACTTCAAACGCTAGAAGCGCTCGAACAAGAGTGACTTCTTGCAGCTACGCAAGGAGATGAACTCCTTTAAGCATCAAATGCAAGAACAATTTGATTCACAAATGCTTTTGTTGCAAGAGCAAAACACACAACTTAGGGCGCACATTGATCACTTAGTGTAGTCTAAGGCAATACTAAATGTTCCTCCTTGTGATAGCCCAAGTATGAGAGATAGTTGTACTTCTATCCCTAAAGTCCATCTCCCTATGGTAATTAATTTCTTCTCTAATTAATTGTTACATTATCAATTAGTGTATAACATAACACCCTTAACTGATCTATATTTCATAGGGCGAGTCAGCGTGCAAGTTATATGTTGATCATTCTGGAAAGTACGCATTTGCGGTAGGTATTGCATACAATATAGATAATGATACCCTCTATAATTCACCATTATCGAAGAACACAATCTGAGTAAGGATTGACGTTTGCACGGATGATGATGTGCTATTACCCATCCCTTTTTCGGATGACGAGACAATAGTTAAAGATGTTGTAGGCGGCTATGTTGCTTGGCCAATAGGTTTCATAGAGCCATGTCAGAAGGTAGTTCATTTGCAATTCTTTCTAGTTTTCCTATGCATTACATCATTTAATTTCATGATTTTTACAAGTTCAATATTCTAAAGGAAAAGGAATTCAACTGTATGGCAAGGTCTCAAAGGTTTGACAACACAACCGAATTCCAAAGCCTCAGCTAGCCAACAGAGCATAAGACAAATGATCTCATATTGCAATCAGTTGGAATCCATTGCACCTAGGTTGATACATGAAGGAAGTCTGTCATTACCATTTGATAGACATATCTATGGTGTTCAGGACATAGCTGAACATATTATTGTTGATTTGTTGGGCAAAATTTGTAATCATGGATGGCTTGTGCTTCAGAAATCAATATCTGGATTAGGTACTTTATTATCATTATTTATTGCTATTATTATTATTTATCTTTAAATTTTTTTGTCGTAATCACATTTTTTTTGTTCTCTGTAAAGGCACTTATACCATGACATCTTGGTAGACGCACATAGGGTCCAGTTCTCATTTGTCAACCCTTATCTCATTGGACATCACGGGGGTAGAGTAGATCTCGATGCTCAATCCAATGATCTAAAAGAATACTCTAGACAGAGATCAAAACCAAATATGTTATTTCTCATGCCATACAATACAAGATAATTAAGTTATTGTTAGTGGTAGCATTTCACTTTATATTTTTTTATTGTATCACTTAATTTTACCATATCATGTATGGTTGAAGAAAAACTTTCAAAATATTTTAGGGCACATTAGATCTTGATTGTGATCAATGCAGCGACATCTTCTGGCCCTCGCATTTAGTATATAGATCCTCTAAATGGAGGTGTTCCTGAAGACCGTCCTCATATGTTGCGGCTGATCAATAGGTAAGTATATATACACGTGTATTTGTGTGTAAATATATATTTCTGTAAGTCACTAAATAACCAAAAGTAATCAAAATCTATTTGTTTTCTTAGTGCATTGATTACATATAGAGCTTTTGCCAGCTTAAGCTTTTCTAGATCTGCAAATCCTGCCCATAGCTATACCTAAAAGAAGATAGAGGTACTGACATAGGGATTTAATTGCATTTTGATTTTAACAAAATTTTATTCAAAAATTTAGTTAACTATTTTATTATATTGTTGCAGTGCCCTTTCCAACTCAATAACAATGATTGCGGGTATTATATAATGAAATTTATGAATAATGAATTACTCATTATCATCTTCTTGTTCCACCAAAAGAAAGTCATTTTAGTACAATTCATATTGTGTTTTAAATTTAATTAATTGTTTGATAATTAATGTTTAGTTATTTTAATTCATTGTTTGCATCATTGTATTTGTGTAGTATTATGAAGATCAGCATTGTGACAGTTTGACTGACAATCAAATCAATGAACTCATTGAGAAATAGTGTGAATATGTGTTCACGCAATGTTCTAGCTAGAAATACTATATAAGGTGCTATGTTGTTTATTTGCCTATTGTTATTATTGTGTATTTAAGTAGTTGAATTAATTACTGACTTACATTTACAATTGAGTAAATATATATTTAGTTTTGATTTTGTTAATTAGTTATCTGTTTGTATCAATTTTGAGTTATTTCATTGTAGTTTGCTTGGATATAGAAATTTTTGTTTTCACTATCATGATATGGGGTGTGATGAAAAATAAGAAATTTATATTTAAAAAAAAGTATACATAGGGTAGCGCTTCCTTAAGGAAGGGCCACCCTATGTGTGAAATTAAAAAAAAATAGGGAATAGGGTGGTGCTTCCTTGTGAAATTAAAGGCAGGAAAGATTTTTTTTTAAAAAAAAAAGGCCTAGGGTGATGCTTCCTTAAGGAAGTGCCACAAGAAGTTGGCTTCCTTGAGGAAGTGCCACAAGAAGTTGGAACTTCCTATGGCACTTCCTCAAGGAAGCACCACCCTAGGGTCATTTAAATAAAAATAAATAAATGTTGTGATGTGAAATATTAAAAAATATATATATGACCTAGAGTGACAATTAATCAAGGAAGCAACACCCTATGGTCATTTAAATAAAAATAAATAAATGTTGTGGTATGAAATATTAAAAAAAATATATGACCTAGATTGGCGCTTCCTCAAGGAAGCGCCACTCTAGGGTCATTTAAATGAAAAAAAAAATTAAATGATGTGACATGAAATTATTTAAAAGTGGCACTTACTCAAGGAAGCGCCACAGAAAGTTGGAACTTTCTGTGGCACTTCCTCAAGGAAACTTCATCCTAGGATCATTTAAAAAAAATTACATGATGTCGCGCTTGTGGGTAGAGCCACAGCTTCTTTTAGTAGCGTTGAGATATGTGGCGCTTAACATATGCCACAGATCTTATTAATATAAATGTCACAGCTTTATTATTTTGTAGTAGTGGTTGAACTCAAATAAACTCCTTTCCTCAAACCTATGAAGATTCACTCATGGTGCCCAACGATTGGTAAAGATGGAGCTCCTTGTTTCTCAGTGCCCAACGGTTGGTAACGACGAGCTCCCTGCTTGCGGCAGCGACGAGGTTGGATATTCAATGGGAAAGTGTATTCATGAGCACGGTATAGGGTTTTGAGTTTTGACTAATTATGAAATTATTAGGGTGGACGGTCCAAATACAATTTTAAAAATCTCATGAAGTGTCTTTGTGTAAACCATCAAATCAATTTAGACGGTTAGGATTCAAAGCTTATGAGAGATGAGGAGAAAAGAGCTTCTGAGATAATTTGCTCCCGGAATCGCACCGATTTGTTCTTTAAACAAGGGAAACTGTAATTTCCTCTTTTCATCTTTTTAACATTAAGTAAAAGAAATATAAGGAATTATACGGAAATACCTGTTTTTCAAATAATTGAACAATTAATTGATGATTGTACAACTCACGCCACTCATTCTCTCATTTGCAGGCATAAGGATTTAAATAGTTGCGGTGGTTGGTGACAGAAGCGAGCTAATGCAGTATTGCGGGAGGAGATGAGGGAAATGTAGATAATAAATACTTCCACTTATAAATTTATGCAGTTTAAATTATAAATAGTTTTAAATATTATTAGACTTGTTAAGTTATTTTAGTTTAAATACTCTAAGTTTGACAAATTTATTTAATCTGTAAATAGTGAATTCGAAGCTATCCAAAATAAATAATTTTTTAAATTTAATTTAGGAAATTATTTTCCTTTTTTCCAATTATATTTTGTATTAAATTATTTATTAATATCAATTAATCATTTAAAATGAACGAAATATACATAAAAGTGAATTTATAGTTTTAAAAATTTAAACTTATTTAATAACAATAGGCTAAATTGAATAACAATGCTATTACATTTTATAATTTTGATTCTCACCATACTAATTACAATTTACAATAATTTATTTGTTGTATTTTTTTTAAAACTAAATTACAATTATATTAGGTATTTTTTTTAAGTTTAATATTCATTCGATATGCCCAGCGAAAGTATACGAGACTCTTGCCTAAAATCCGGTGTGTTATTGAGCTTTAGAGGTGAAGACATTTCAACATCATTCACTTCTTATCTCTACTATTCTCTAAGCAATGCTGGAATTCTTATTTTCAAAGATGATGACAACCTCCCTAGGTGAACAATTTGTCCATGGAATTGCTACATGAAATTGAACATTCTAAAATTTGAATTTTTATCTTCTCCCAGATTTTGCTAGTTCTAGATGGTGCCTCAATGAGCTCTCAAAATCATGGAGTTTCATGGAGCACAGGGTCGAGCGCGTAGTTCCACCCGTGTTCTCCTGCGTGGATTCGTCCGAGTTTGTAATCAAATTTCTAATTTTAGAAAACCAGTTTGAGATCTTACACAAAGATGTTTACCCATAGAAGATCAAGTGTTAAGGTGGAGGACAAATCTCCATGAAACTGTGGGCATGGTAGCTAGAGTTTTTACTTTTTAGTGCTTCAATTCCAAGTAATTTTTAAATATTTTTTTTTCTTTCTTTTCAATTTTTTTTTTCAACAGATTCTTGCTGCAATGTCATTCACTTGTATTTTTTTTTGCCAGCAAATCACTTGAAACATTGCATGTGAGAATATTTGTATGTCTAACTAACAAATAATAGCAACACAATATCAAAGAACAGTGTTAAATACATACATACATACAATGTGCTGGGGGCGGAAATCTGACATGTAACTGAAAATTTTGAAGTCAAATATTGAGTGTATTATTAATCAGCCAAAAATTTGTTTTAGTATTGATTTGTTTTAGCCTTTTAAAAACACTTTTTCATAAATCTAATGAAGCACAAGAGAATTCTCAAGAATATCAATATTTCACTCATCTCTCCTCATTAGAGTTATTTCACTTAAACTCATTTAACCAATACCTTATTATAAGCTTTTAACAACTCTAATATCTCCAACACTAATTAACAACAAATGCAATGAATCAAGAGGGCTCTTGGAGTTGTAATGATGAGAAAGGCTACATGACATAAATGAAAAGAAAGACAAGTATTATGCGTTCATACTAATTATTAATAACAATTCAAGAATAGCATCATTTTAGAATAGCCTTATTCTTTCCATTCTTTTTATTCTTTTTTTTTTATATTTTTTATTCTCTTTCTTGTCTCTCCTTTTTTAGAATATATACATCAAAATATTAATACATGGCATTCGTTATATACAATTCTAATTTCTTTTTGAATATATTCAACTTGGACATGTTAAAATGCTGATTAGGACAAAGCAACTACATAACAATTACTGAAAGGCTCAAAATGGGTTTGACAGTGTATGTAGATAGCAAGGGCTTTGTGTTTAGGTGAAAAAGGTTTAGAATTGAATGCTTCTATCATTCTCTCCATCACATTTATGCAGATACATCTTTGAAAAAGAGTTGAAATAAGTACTAGAAGGTAAAAACTTAAATGTACACGCACATATAAAAAGAATTTAAAACCCAATCGACCTTTTGACAAGGTCTTTCTCCTATATTCACTCTAATACGCTAAATTGCACGGTAAACTAATCGATTCCACAAGGGTAGTAATTCCATTTTAATTACAGTGACACCTATATACTCCCTCCAGTCCTTTTTATAAGAAGCATTCTCTCTCATAAGGATAATCCTTAATATAAGAAAAAAAAATCCTTTTTGTTTTTAAAATTAAACCGATCTTTCTATTTTTACCCTCATTAAATATATATGTCACATATTATCTCTCTACAATAAGTTTCTATCTATTCTCTCTAGTATACTCTATTTATAAATAAGGATATGAATGAAAAGAAAAATGCATATCTAATATATCACTACTCCAGAAAATGCATATTACCACCCTAGAAGACGTCACTTTTTGAAAAAGGGAAGTAAACAATGGACGGAGTGGCATTTTTGTAATTCTAAACTTCAATTTTGAAATATTGAGCGGCTTTAAATGTCCCAATTAAAATTTAGGACGCGTAAAGGTAATTAATTGGGACGCCTAAACCTTCTCTTTAGGCGCCCTAACTACAAAGGGACGCCTAAAGCAGGGCTTTTGGCATTAAAAGGACTGCTTTTTGGCAACCTGATGAAATTTTGGACACACTTTAGGAGTCTCTATTTAAAATAGGGACGCCTAAACTATGTACCAGTGCCTTTAGGCGTCCCTATTTAAAATAGGGACGCCTAAAGGCATGTCCATCTTTGATTGACGTGCCCAATGCATGTCAGTCAAAGACTGACATGCTAGACAATAGACATCCCTATTCTAAATAGTGATGCCTAAACTGTCCATAATAGGCGTCCCTATTTTAAATAGAGAAGCACGCATAAGGGCCCTTTAGGCATCCCTATTTTAAATAGGGACACCTAAAAGGCTGTTAATCAGCCTCCTCTGCTCTCCTCTCTCTCTGTTTCTCATCTCCTGTACTCTCTTCTCTCTCTCCCTTCACTTAAACTCGGCATTCTCTTCTTTCTTCATCTCTCATCACTCTCTTCATCATATCACTCTTTCTCCGTCTTTCATCACTCTCATTCTCTTCTTTATTTTGTCTCTCTTTCTCCGGCCGATGCTAGTCCTGCACTTTCAAGAGGAATAGAGCCCTACCTCACGCTTAGAGATGAAGGAGAAGAGTTTTCTTTCACCGTTGTTTCTCTCTCACTCTCACCACCATCGTCCTCCCTCTCACAACCGTGGGTTGTCTCCCTCTACATCGTCGGCCACAGGTTAGCTTGAGTTAGTAAAGAACTTGAAATATTTCAAGTATTTTCCTTTCAAGTTTTCGATAGTTTTCACTTGAGTTTGGTTATGCCTTTTGGTTTGACTGATTCAAAATAGTAGGCTAGTCACGTGAAGGGTATTTCTGTTGAATGGGGCTCAAGTTTATATTAGTGTATTAGTGATAAAGGAGTCTGATTGTGATGAAAATAAATTCATGTCAGATGTATACCAATTAATGTGTAAGAAATAGTCAGATAAGAAAACCAGATAAGCTAGAATTTCAAGAGATTCAATTAACTCACAATTTGTGAATCCCAAGATATAATTGAAGACATGTAGTCTCTTAAAAAGAGAAGTTTCCATATGTGGAATGAGTATTCATTTTGGTGCAGTTGAGTTAGGAAAAGTGTATGTTTATGTTAGGTAGTAGACAACATTTTTGACAACACATTGTGGTGGTTCTTGTACATAGATGGTAGTAGGAGTTAATTAGCTACTACTGGATGTTTCCTTACCATTTGTAAGGAGATTGTAGTTTATTCCTCGATTTTGTTTCTATGGCTTTCAATTTGTTGGGCACGAAAATATAAACAAATTTTTTTTAAACAAAATTAGTTTTTACATCCATAAGCAAAAAGGACGTCTAAAGATACTTTAGACATATCTTTTGCAATAATGGGACACCTAAAGTCTCCATTTTAGGTGTCCCTTGTGGCAAAAGGGACGCCTAAAATGGGACTTTACACGTCTCTTTCTTGACGAACGTTATTTCAATTATTTACTACGTCGCTCGCATATACGTCTTTCCATAAAAGAATTTTAAAAGGCCTTAAAAATATACGTTAAAAGTGTTTTCTATAGTAGTGAATATTTATTACTTTTAATTAACATTTTGAATCGCATTATAAAAAAGGAGTAGAGGGAGTAATATTTAAAATAGAGCCTTACTACTTTAGACTGGATATTTCAGGCTAAAATCTCATCGACCATTAGGAGGCTATTTGATTTTGTTTTTGAAAACTTTTTTTTTTGTTTTGAAAAGCAAAAAAAATATATTTGGTGAATTATTTTTAGCAAGATATTTTTAAAAACAAAAAAACAAGGATTTATTTTTAAAAACTAAAATATGAGAACAATTTTAATATGTTTTTATGTTTTTGTTTTCTCTTTTCTTTTCCCAAAATTGCAAACCCCACCCTTGACATTTCTTCGACCCCGACGTTTCTTCTATGGCCATAAGAGCACCTTGAATAGTTGCCACCAAAGCTTTACCCTCTTCTCGTCGTCTTCTCTGCTTGTTCGATGTCCACTCACCCTCTGGTCTCTCCCACTCGGTGGTTGCCATCTCCAATCTCTCCTTCCTCTCTCCTCAGTCCTCAATCGATAGTATTCTTGTTGATTTAGCTTTTTTCTAAAAACCCACGTGATAAAACCAAGCTAGTGGACATATATTAATCAATGATGTTTTGACATCCCACCTATGTTTTCATGAGTTGAACTAATAATGTGCGACAATGTCGGGTAATCTTTTACTTTTACTTCTTTTCCTACTTCTTTGTACGTTGTCACTAATTCCTGGTCTTATGCTTGGGAATGAATTATCCAATGGGATGGCCCTATTCATATTTTAGTGATAGAGCTCTGTCATGGACTCTTGGCTGTATAGTATGGCTTATTTTGATAAAATCTTAAATGTAGAGCATGGCTTTCAAATATTTTTTGTCCTGATGCTTTCCACTTGGCTAGGAATGCAACTAGGACTTGTGATTACGAGTATTACTATTAGGGTGCTCTTGATTGAAGCCCTAAAATTTGATTTTAGCTTTGCATAAGATCTTGGAATACGGTAATATGCTCATTCTTATGGTAGCAAAGCTTTAGTTGAATGGTGTTTGTTAGTCATTTTGTTTCCTAGAGGCTTGAAGATCTATTTATCATAAGTTTAATGTGATGTTTATAAAGAATTCAGCATTCTTATGTTATTTAACTTTTGTTTTTCAAATTCACTTAAGCCTTTTAGCAAGCTCTTTATATCAATATAAAACAGTTAAGAGCTTTTCAACAACCTCTTCACATATTGAAACATTATTGTTGTGATTGAATTCACTACAGGCCCATCATTGACCTCTCTTCTCTATTTTTTTTCCTATTTCTCATGCATGTATAGAGAGAGGAAGGGAGTTTTTTTAGATGATGATCAAAATTTAAGGAAACTTTATAATACTATATGTGCTTTTTAAAGAAAATTTATAACACTATATATGAATGTCTTCCTTGTGAATGATGAAAACAGGTATTGAACGGGCTTTTGTTATATCAAGTTCAGTAGCTTTGTTAAAAAAAAATATGAAGTTCACTAGCTTTAACTAACAAACATGTGAAGTTTTTCCTCTGCCAAGTGGATTTACTATATCAGGTAACCCATTTTTTATTGATGGAAATAATTCAGCTGAATCAGTACTTCATTCGCTTCTTTAGTGGTTGCTGCAAGTTCTAAGTTTGTAATTCATTGCTGTTAAATGGAGATTAATTATATTTGACTTGACCCTACTGTGATCAATATTGCACTTTGGTTTTGTCTTTAATTGCTAAATTGTGTTGCTGAATTAGTTCATTCCCTAATTGGTTGGTGTGGAAATTTTGTAAGACAGCATTGTGTAAGTTGAATGTAACTTGAAATTCTTTTTTTCTTGTTCCTATTTTCATTCCAAGTATGAATGAAAGTGTTATTCAGTCATTTCCTCTCTTCTAATCACTAGAATTTCATATTCTGGTTCTAGTTCCTCTATCTCTCCCTTTCTATTCTTTTTCTTCATTTCTATTTCCCCTTCCTATTCAAAATCTCACAAAATTCCAACAAGTCAACAATGAAGGAATTTATATCTCTCACTATCTCTCCATTGTAATGACAATTTATACTGTGGAAACCGAGGACCTTGCGGGAGGAAGGGAAAGATGTGTTTAATCTCACTCATTATTTTCTTCTATATTTATTTTCCATTTCCTTTTCAATGTCACTTGTGTGTGCTATGTTGTGATTTGCTACAACTAAGGCATCATTCTTACTACAAAGTGACATTGTTATAGAATGTGAACCATTCAACGGCAACAATTTTCTGTGACTGGCATATTGCTTTAGCACCTCTAGTTGACTTTGTCTTCTCTCCCTTCTTTGTTTTCTTATTAGAATATGGATTCAAAGATTCATCACAATAACCTCCTTAATAACATACTAGCAAAGGTATTTTCCTTGTCTCTTTGGAAATATTTCATATTTTGTAATTATCCCAAAATATCCTATCATATTATTTCTGGATATATTTCATATTTTGAAAATTTTGTTAGTTATCCATTTGCATTTATGTGCTTGTTACTATTGAACGTTTTGTTGTCACATAGTTAAGAGCAGTGTTGTGGTTTTGTTTCTGGTTTGGCCATGTCTCTTAAATTCGTCTAATGACTAAAGAACATATATAGAAGAACAAAACAAGTTATTGCAATGTTTCTTATAATGAAGTCGAGTTGTTCTGTTTTTTTTTTGTATACTATTGTAATGAAGTCTTGTTGTTCTGTTTCTTTAGTTTTTTGTTGCTTCAAACCCCAAAATAGGTATGCACAATGGATGTACATGGTAACTCATCAAGTAGTGAAATGGGCAACCTTGAGGGATCTTTATCTTCATCAGGATCAAGTGAAGACAACTTTGAGCTCTTAGAATTACTGTTGATTAATATGATAAGCGAATATGAAAAGAAGTTTCTTAATAAGATTCCAATTCGTACATCTACACTTACCGGTCAAAAATTTGTTAATGAGCTTATGCAAGGATCAGGAACTACTTGTTATGAATTGTTGCGAATGGAAAAGGCATGTTTTATTAGTTTTTGCAATGAGTTAAGGACTAGAGGTTATTTAGAAGATTCAAGAGAAGTGAAGTTAGAAGAGAAGGTTGCCATGTTCCTATATATTATAGGTCATAATATTAGGCACAGGGTAGTTGCAGATCGTTTTCAACATTCTACCGAAAAAATTTCACGCTATTTCAAGGAAGTATTAAGATCAATATGTCAATTGGAAAAGGAGCTTATAAAACGAGATGCAACAGAGTTGGCACATGTGCATGTTAGAAATAACCCAAATTACTTTCTTTGGTTTAAGGTAAGTTTCAATCTTAATTATTGATATTTATGTCTTAGTTATTATTAGTTTTTTCCTCATAACTATGTGTGTTTCTAATGTAGGATTGTGTTGGTGCAAGTGATGGTGCTCATATAAGTGCTTGTATACCTTCTAAAAAGCAAGCATTATGTAGAGGAAGAAAGACAATCATCACACAAAATGTTATGTGCATATGTGACTTCAATATGATGTTCACTTATGTTTATTCAGGATGGGAAGATAGTACCCATGATGTAAAAGTTTTATTATATGCAATTACTAATCCTGAAGCGAATTTCCCATGGCCACCCATAGGTATAATTGAAAATAAAATTCTTCTTATATGCCATTTGTGTTTCTCTAAATCAATATTTTGCAATTATTGTAGGATCATTTTATCTTGTAGACTCTGGATATTCTTGCACCGGTGGTTTTCTTCTACCATATAGAGGAGAAAGATATCATGTACAAGAATATCAAAGTAAAGGCCGCCAAGCTAGAAATGCTAAAGAGCTTTTTCATTACAAGCATTCTTCTTTAAGAATGACAATTGAACGCTGTTTTGAAGTTTTGAAAACTCAGTTTCCAATTCTGAAATTAATGTCATCATACAAGCCTTCAAGACAATGTCATATAGTGGTGATATGTTGTGCTATTCATAACTACATACGCAAGTGGAGTCGACGTGATTTATTGTTTACAGAATGGGAGAATATGGATCCGACATAAGTGGAGGATTTAACCTTAAATACAAACTTAGAAGTAGAAAGTTTGACACAAAATAGGAATGTAGAAAGTACAAGTTATAATTTGAACAATTTGTCTAGACTATCTTATCAAAACGCAGCAAAGATGTCAACACTTCGTCATCGAATTTCTTCTAGGATGTGGTCACATTATCACAATTCTACCAATTAGAGTTATTTGATATAATTAGATGTTATTTTTTAGACTTTATTTAAAACAATATCCATTTAAATTTTAACCATATTATTTTTGTTAATAGTAAATCATTTTTTGTGTTATTCATTAGTTATTTAATTTGATTTTTAATTAGAATAGTTTATTAATATAATAAGATATTAGGTATTTATAATAAATGAATCATGTTAGAAAAAAGTAATTAGAATAAATAATTGTTAATATCAATTATATGAATTAAATAAGTTGATTTAAAAGAATTGGTTCAAATAAATTATTGTGAGAAACAACAATCCAATCAGATTTTTTTTGGGTTCCAAACTTGTTTTAAGAAATAATTATTCAAGTAGATTGTTTTTTCTTAATTTTTTAAAATTTGTTTTAAAAAACAATTATCCAAACAAGTTTTATTGGTTTTTTTTTCTAAAATTTGTTTTCAAAAATAATTATCTAAACAAATTTTATTTGTTTTTTGTTTCTAAATAACCAATGAATAACACAATGGTTTTCTAAAAGTCCCTCATTTAGAAAAATCAAATTCTTGCGGAGCAATGAAATACCATTGTCTAAAGCATTTCATTGCTCCGCATGAATTTAATTTTTCTAAAATCTTGTTTGTGTGAGTCGGGCTTATACATAAATCTGATTTATGTAAATTGAGATAAACATCATCCACATATTTATTTCATAGACTGTAAAGTTACTTCGTAGATGGTAAAAGCTACCTCATAGACCATAAAAATTATCTCATATTCCATAAATTACGATTAAAAAGTACTTATAAAAACATTTCAAACATACTATAAATCAAGAACTTTTAGGCTAGACATCTTCCACATGTCGCAACATTTCTTTTGTTTCTCTTTTCCCATGTCGCATCATTTCTCCTCTGTTTCCCTTAGAACTTGTCATATAGGAATTTTTCCTTCTTTCTATGTAGGCAAAGTCTTTGTTCTATGGTTGTATTTACAAGTCAATTATAGCATGTTTTACTAGAATGAGTTATGGAAAATCTTTAAATTTTGTTAATTATATTTTAAAATTTAATAATTTTTTAACTTTTATCCCATTTAATATTCTCTCTAACTAAAAGTATCAAATCTATAAA
The DNA here is from genome assembly GCA_037074505.1 of Albizia julibrissin. Lineage (NCBI taxonomy): Eukaryota > Viridiplantae > Streptophyta > Magnoliopsida > Fabales > Fabaceae > Albizia > Albizia julibrissin. The sequence goes on along the minus strand of CM073481.1, from coordinate 13,655,683 downwards.
ATAATAAATGAAGAGTAAAATTATATGTGAAAATTTTTTAAATAACATTATTTTTGAAAAACTGAGATATTACTTTTATTTCAAATTTTTTATAAATTAAAATAAATTTTTATAAAAATAAAAAAAATTATATTTAAATAGTTGATATTAGATCTGAATAATAGATTTTGGTGTTGAACGCTTTTTCAAAAGGATTGTTGCTATCTGCGCAATTTCCTTGAAATTCCAACTGATAATGTAATATCCCGAATTTTGGGATTAGAGGCATAAGATTAAGCCTGGATTAAGTGGACTGCTAGATCCCGGTTTAGCAAATGTCCCTATGAAATATGTTTAAATTCCCCAAAATTCCTTTATATCCTTGGATATTAAAATGAATTATATTAGTGAGCTAAAGAGCTTGGGGAATAACAAAACAAAGTGATCGGAAGTCACACACAATATAGTAAAGTGGGACACAAAGTAATTTTGCTACCGGTGAAATTTCTAGTATGGCAATGATGATTGTGTGATATGTTTTGATAGGTAAATAATAGTGAAAAATTATGAAACTCTCCAGAATAAAAGTAGACTTATCAAGCTTTAATTTGATAGGTCATATGAGTCATTTGGAACTGTACATAAAGAAAAATGAATTTTTGAAGTTAGCCCACCGAAATTAATTATTTTCTGGGACAGCATTCAAAGATTAAAATTATGGGAATAGTGGGCTTCCAATTGGCCAAATTTTATATTTTTTCTTAAAACTAAACTCAATAAGGATTGCATAGCCTTTAGAACCACCCCAATTGGATATCTGCACAATTATATGTGAAAATTAAATTTTTGGGCGAATCAGAAGATGACACGTGGTAAAGCTAATTAACACCCCATTTAATCATTAAATCATCATCTTCCTCAGCATTTTCACGGAGAAAAATCTGAAAGAAGAGAGAGAAAGAGTGCAGAATAAAAATGGAGGGAGATGAGAGAGAAAATTCCAACCTCCGAAACACTGCTGAATCGGTGTCATCTCTCAAAGTACTCTTCAGGAAACTTCTTCTATTCATCGTGAGCTACATTTCTACGATTTCATATTTTCATTTAGAGGTGGTTTGCACCGTCTCACCGGCCGGAATGTTGCCATAATTCCGAACCGTTTGCGGAAACGGGTAGAGATAAGCATAAGCTTCCTTTTTAACCGATTGATTTATTGTTTGGATGAGTAAATTGGAAGTGGGGTATTGTTTATGGCTGGTTTTAAAGGATGTTTTAATGTCTAAATGATTTCCAACGAGTGTTTAAATAGCTAATCACTTGATTAGGAGTAGCAAGAAAGTGATTAGGTAAGAGAAAACGAAGAAACAACAAACTATTTTCGAGAATCCTTAGATCTTCCCTGTACTGTTTCATGTAGGAGGAGTTGGAATTTGATAATTTTGATGTTTCCATTGGATTTAGGAGGCAAAATTGCGTAGGTATACAAGTGTTCATGATTTTTAGATGCTTATGTATGAATTTGGGAATTTATGAAATATGGTTGTTCATGTTGTTGATTCTGCTTTGTTTGAACAGTGACTTTGTTCGAGCTTTTTTATATGGTAAATCTTATCCAAAAATTCTAAAATTTTTCAGACTTAAATTATACATGTAGATATTTAATTTTTATGGTATTTTGTAATTTTTGGACAAGTATGCTAGGAGATATGAATTTGTGAAGATATACCCTGTTTTCTGGAAATAATATGAAACAGTGATGTTATGCGAATTTTGTCATAGGGAAAAACTTATCTAAAAGTTCTCAAAATTTTTAGAATTAAATTAGAGACATAGATATTTAATTGGATGGGTATTTTGTAATTTTTTGACAAGTATGTTGGGAGATATGAATTTTTAAACTTCTGCCCTATTTCTGGAATGTGATTTGAACAGGTTGAATTTGGAGAAATTCTGGGAAATTTTTGGCTATGATAGCTAGAATTTAGTATTTCTATATGAAACTAGAATGAAATATCTTTCCATAGAATTTGGAACCACTCAATTTTAAATTTCCTAGAATTAATGGCGAATTCTTAAAATTTGACCTTATTTCTGAAACTAAATCTGGAACAGTTGATGTTTGGAAAATTTCTGGGGATTTTGTGTTGGTAGTTTCCAGAAAGTGATATTTTTCCTTGAAAGTATACTTAAATAAGATCAAATGGAGCTTTGAACCACTTCAATTGGAGTTTTATAGAATTAATTGTGATTTTTCAAAGTTTGGTGAAAAATATATCAGTTTTATATCTTATGCGAAATTTAAGACTTAATGACACAAATATAATTGGTATGAACTCCAAGGGTGAAAGTAAGCCTGTAGGGCTGATGTGGGCCATTGGGCATTCACTTTTCATGACTCTAATGATGTTATCACTTACTTAGGGCCATGAAGTGACAAAGAAGAAGCAATGGTTGGCGGATCAAGGGACAAGAAGAGAAGGACATAAAGTACGAGAGGTAGTGAACTTACCTTTTCTGCATGTATGTGATATGTATGTCTTGCATTGATTATGTGACTGTTTTGCCTATTTATGTGGAACATGTATGATTGGTTGAAGCTCTGTTATATTTGTGCAATGGCTATATGTATGTCATAACATCGAGCATGTAATATGTCATTATGTTGGCATGAAATAGTGTAGGCAATCATGTCATAGATTCATATACATCTGGCATGCATAGTGGTAATGTTTGCTACTGAGATTCTTTTGAATCTCACTCCTCCCAGTCAACTATTTAAACAGGTGAAGAGTGCAGGAAGATATACATTAGAGGAGATATAAAGGTGAAGTGAAGATGATAGTATAAAGTAATACTATTTGTATTTAATGTAAAAATGTGGTAGTTATATATAATTAAATATTTGATGTATATACTGCTATTAAAAATAAGGTATTACTGATGAACTATGTTTTGCGTGAAATATCTTCCTCTTTCCGCGTCAATGAGCATGTGCTTTTGCAGGCACGATGTCAAGAAAAGCAGGAGACATATTTTAGTGACAAGGCCCGCCAAATTCTGATATATCCAACGGATCGTACCATAGTTCATTTTAGGCCACAAGCTTTTGAACCCGTGACTGCGCAGTTTGAGAAAAAGCAAAGAGCCAAAGCCCGAGTCAATAATTCTTTCAGGCAATCCCATAATCATTATTTAGGGTGTTTGGATCAGGGCTATTAAATCTGGATCAGACTTGTTCAGATATCGGCGATCTGGGTAAGAAATCAGTCCGGTTCAAGTAGTGAATTGGTCTTTTTTTTTTATAAAATAACTTTTTTTAATTTTTTTATAATTTCATATTAATAAACCTAAAATCTTCATTTTCTTACCGGTTTGGTCCCATGTTAGTTCCGGTTTGACTCAATTCTGACTCACTGACCCTTAACCCAGTACCCCGACCGGTTCACTGACCAGTTCCGGTTTAATAACCTTGGTTTGGATCTGTTTTGGCTTTTTTATAAGTGTGATTTACGTAAGTCGAGATAAAACTCTACATATTTACCTCAGATACAGTAAAATCTACCTCGTATACCGTAAAACCTACCTTATATACCGTAAATAACTATTGAAAAGCACTTTTAAATGTTCTAATCATTATTCTAAACACCCTTATTATCGTTACTACTACTACCTCCTTTTTTTAATATAAAATTTTGATAAGTAACTTTGACATATTAATAAAATTATTTAAATTATTTATTTATAAGAAATATATATTATTTTTTCTAAAATACTCTTTTTAATTAAATATATAGGATATTCTCTTCATATGAGTAATTAATAGTCATACTTGGAAAACAAAATGATAAATTTGAGAGGAAAAGTGAATTATGGTCTTATATTTTAAATAAAAGTAAGCCTCTTATTTAAATCTTATATTTAAGACCACATTTACTACTACTACTTCCGATCCTAATATAAAATCTCCTTAACTAATTTAAATAGATTAGAAAAATTAGTTATTTGTAAAAAATGTATACTAATTTCTTCAAAATACCTCTTAATACATTTGCATTAAGCTACGTACCTATTGTGTAAACTCCCTTAACATGTAATCATTAGGGAAAGTTTAGGAAGAACGATAAACATGGAGATGAAGTGAATTAAGGTTTTATATGTAGCATTTAGTACATATTGGAGACTAAAGGTAGGAATTAGTATTATCTTTAGCCCTTAATATAAAAATTAGTTGATTAATTTGAGTAAATTAAAAAATTTATTTATATTAGTTATCTGAAACAAATATAAATTAATTGATAGTACATAATAGCATTTAGTACATGATAATAATGTACTCAAGTCAATGTGGGGAGGTGAGGCTCACTGAGGTGAAGTTCTGAACTCCTGAATGAGGAAAATTGATAAAGAATATTTTGTACATGATAATATTAAATTATTAATTTCCTTAATTTTGTGAATTATTTAACTACTTCTAATATGTAGAATTAACGAGAATATTATATATTAAATGATATTTTAAAAATCATTATCCTTTTGTTATAAGAAAAACTTAAAGATTAAGGTTTGTCATTCATTCAATTGAAAACAATTATTTTAATTTTTGGATTGCAAACCTCTAGGTTATCAGACTCGGACTGGACCAGGCGGTCCCGTCCGGAAACCGGCTAACCAGCCGGTAGACTGGTTTGATCCAGTGAACCGGTCCGGGTCAATTTTTTTTTAAATTGATTTTTAAAAAAAATCTTTAAAATTTCATATTAATAATCATAAAATCTTCAATTTCTCATCGATTTAGTCCCGGATTAGCTCCAGTTTAACTCAAATATATCCTAGTACCCCGACCGGTTTATTAACCGGTCCAAGTTTAATTACCTTGACAAACCTTCATCTTGTCCTCTAAAATTATAACTTTAAAATGTGAACAACCACGGTTATCAGATTATATATTTTCTTAGTTGATTTTTTCTTCTTCCATTTTAATATATATATAGAGGTCTCTCTAGAGATTAATTTTTATTTCAGTTTATAATTGATATCTTTAAAAATTCAAAGCAAACTTTTAAGACTATTTTACCTTTATTCCCGCCAACAATTTTAATTTATTTAACACTGGTGCTTTTAATGAGTGAAAATTTGGTAATGTAGTCCATAATTTTATGTATATATTGTATTAATACTTGTATTTTAAAATGGAGGAAATATAATTTATATTTATACTTGGATTAAAAAATGTATACTTTTCAGGCAAAGTAAATGCATTGAAGTCAACAATCACTTGAATATATATCAACGAGTCTAATAGGGGTTTGAAATAGTGATTGAAACCTCTAAAAGTGTTTTTCAATCGTGATTTACGGTATACGAGGTAGTTTTTAGGGTCTATGAGGTAGTTTTTACGGTCTACAAGGTAAATATGTGGAGAAGTTTTATCTCAATTTACGTAAATCAGACTTATACATTAAGCTAAACCAAACATCCCCTAAATCACTTTACACGTCACCCATTACTTTGGATAATTGTAAATTATAAATGATTTAGGATGTATTCAGTATTTGTTTGGAATAGCGATTGAAATATTTAAAAGTAATTTTTTAATAGTAATTTACGGTATACAAGATAAGTATAAAAGAGAAGTTTTATCTCGATTTATGTAAAAAATATTTATAAACTAAAATTAAGCTATCCCAAAAATCTTTCGCTTCTTCTCAAACTATGGTTTTACCTCTCCAAACAATGACTTATAAAATCATAAATCACTTTTTTTTCCTTAATATTTGGATGAAATTACACAAAACCTTGATTTTGCTTTTAAAAGTGCTTTTATGCTGGTTAACCAAACATGCATGTCATAATCTATTTTTCATCAAAACTATAGTTTTGATGTATATAAGCTACCCAAAAACCTCTATTTTTCTTAACAATATATTTTTCTAAGAAAATCATGGTTCTGGTGAGATATGGAGAATCTTCCAATAATCACTTTTCTTACAATACTATTGAAAAACATTAAATTACTGACATAATTTCAGTCTTCTAACGGAATTATCAATGGTTTAGTGACGGAAACACAATTATCGATAGATTACCGACAGAATCTGTTCTGTCTCTAAAAAGTACGTGGAAAATTGATTTGCCACGGAATTTTTATTCTATCAGGAATTATTGACAGAATTTTCTGAAGAAATGTTACCGATGGAATTTTCCGTCAGAAATTACAGACAGATTTCTGACTGAAATTTTCCATCGCTAATTACCAATGGAATTTTCTGTGGGTAATCCATCAGTAATTTAGTATTTTTTATTTAAAAAATCCACGTGGCGCCCTTAAAAGAGACCACGTGGACATCACTAGAGGCCCCCCACCATCCATTTGGCAGCCAACCCCGGCGGCTTCGGGCGGGCGCACGTGTCCCTATGAGATAATTGTTATGTTTTGTGACAAAAATGGAATTCGAACCTTGCACCTCTTGTGCGTATTCTAATGTCTTTACCAGTTAAACTGATTTAACCTTGAATTATTTATTCACGTAATAATATATATAATATAACAATTAAAAAATGAAATATATAATTATATAATTTAAAGTTTTTTAATTTCTTATTTCATTTAAATACTTATATATATATATATATATATATATATATATATATATATATATATATATATATATATATATATATATTAAATTTCTTATTTCATTAAAATTTTTTTATTAATAATATTATATATTTAATATTAATTTTATGATATTTAAATATTTTTATTTTTATATATTATTTTTATTATTTTATATAAATTATTAAAATATAATAATAAAAATTATAAATTTTATTGATGGAAAAAATTCATTGGGTAATTCGTTGGTACTTACCGACAGAATTTTTTCCGTCTATAATTACAGACAAAATGTTTTTCTGTCGGAAAATTTATTTTCTGATGGAATTTACCGACAAAATTTTTCCATCGGAAATCCGTCAGTAATCCATTAGAAGCATGTTTTTTTGTAGTGCAAAATCTATTATACTCAAAAATCATGTTTAAAAAAATATTGTTTATTCAAAACTATGATTTTGGAGGGCATCCCTTTTAACTCTAAGAATTTCATATTATTTAGCACATTTTTCCTTCAATTAACAGCTTTATTGTAAGTATTTTGTTGAATTATTATGAGAAAATGTGCCTTAATATCTTATGTAAGTAATTGAGAGAAAATGTTGTCCTTTTGAAATGATTTATCATAAAATGGAGCTTATTTGGGCATATACTAAGTATGGAAGAAGATTGATGGAAAAATTGGTTTGGAAAAATCTCAAGTTGGAGGAAATTGCAAGCTGAGACGAAATCATGATAAGGCAGCTCATGGAATCATGATTTGGAGGCATAATTGTGAATCTGGAAGGGAAACAGATCATATCATGATATGAAGGAGACTGAAATCTTGATATTGATTTAGAGGAAATCATGTTATGAAGAAGAATATGAAATCATGATATTGGGTTATCGGAGACGCACATCATGATATAAAGAAGCTAAAATCACGATATCGGAACTCCTTTTACAAAACTTTCGGTTTTGTTATTTGATGCCGAGGGCTTTGCTTTTATTCGGTCTCCTCCATCGTTTTCACTCATTCTACAATTTGAAGGTGCTAGGGTTTCTTATTAAAGATTTGAACTTGATTTTTTTTTTATTTTCTTCTTCTTTACCTCTTATTTTTTGTTATGGCTTGTATTTCCTTATATATTTATCAGAGTTATTAAACCCGGACTAGACTGGCCGGTCCGACCCGGAAACCGGCGACCTGGGCAAAAAACCGGTCCGGTCCGGATAGTGAATCGGTTTGCTTTTTTTTTTTTTTATTAATAAAATCAATTTTTTTTAAATTTTTTTATAATTTCATATTAATAAGCCTGAAATCTTCATTTTCTCACCGGTTTGGTCTTGAGTTAACTCCGGTCTGATCCACTGACCCCTAACACAATACCCCGACCAATTTACTGACCGGTTCTGATTTAATAACCTTATTTATAACTAGTGGTATCTTCATAATAATTTTGTCAAATATCACTTTTGTCCCATCTTGAAATTTTTTAGGATGGGCCCATCCCATTCTAAAATGACCAGACCAAAACAGGGCAGTAGAATGGGACGGAAGTAAGCACTATTTTTACATGGTATAAATTTAAAATGATAATCTTATCATCTTAGCAAGACAAAACTTTTTATTATTATTGTCATTATGTTAATTAAAAAAGATATTGTTCTTTAACAACTAGTCTATATACTAGTTCATAATTTAAGTTTAGCTTCATGAGATCTTTATGGCCTACAAATTTCAAGATGAGTAGCAATGTAATTTACAACCGAACCATTAGGGTGTGTTTGGAATCAGCTTTTGAGAATAGCTTATGGAAAAAAAAAGTGAAAAAAAGTGATTTTTGAAAATAGATTCTGCCAGAATAGATTATGTGAAAAAAATGATTTTGATAAATGAGAGTGTTTGGATATTTTGATTAGAATAGCTTTTTTTATGGTCAAATTACTGAAAATGACATTAGCTTTTATGATAATTACATATAAAGGATAAGATTATATTTTATGTATTATTTAATAGAAAAATTCATAATAAATACAAAAAATGACATAAATTTATCTGAAAAATTAAAAATTATAACATTAATCAATTATCTAACATAAAAAAAAATCAAACACACACACACACATATTAATTATAGGAAAAAAATGATTTTGATAAAATGAGAGTGTTTGGGTATTGGGTTAAGAATCAATTTTTTAATGGCCAAATTACCAAAAAAGAACATTAGGTTTTGTGATAATTACATATAAAAAGATAAGATTTTATTTTAAATAGGGAGAATTGCTACCTTGCAAGCAAATTAATTGCTACCATTGCACATAGTGGGTGATAAGTTGCACACGGGTGGATGATATTTTGCACACGAGGGATGGTGTTTGCACATTCGCAGGGATGAATTTTGCACATGTGGATGATGCTTGCACATAAGGGGTGCTTGTTTGCACCCGTGGTACTAATCAGCAAATAATTTCCTTACAAGGTATTTTTGAGTCATTTTCCCTTTTAAATATTTTCAACATTAAATTTCATAATAATACCTAAAATTAAATAAATTTGTCTAAAAAATTAAAATTATAACATTGGGCAATTATATAACATCATAAAAAATAGCTCAAACATATGTATTAATAAATTATATAAAACATTTATATATAGTAATTATTCAAAATAATACTATATTTTAAATTGAAATAAATAATCCCTCCGGTCTTAAATATAAGATAGAATTGATTTTTTTTAAAGATTAAAGAAGCTAAATAAATTACTTAATCGTATCATATATTTTGTATCGTTAAATTACATATAAGTTTATTATTCAAATTAATTAGTTTGGGGGAAAAATTAAAATATAAATACTCTAAAATAATTTAATTAGTTTTTTAATCTCTTGAAGAAATTTAAATTTATCTTATATTTAAGACTAAAGAGAATAATAAATTTTGACATGAATAATGATTTTTTAAAAAAAATCACACAATAATTTTTTTGTAATAGGTATTTGGAAAAAAAATGGGAACATGGGGATAAAAATAGAAGAAATGAAAGAGGGAAAATGAAGAGAGAGAAAATAAAGTGGGACTCACATACAAAAAAGTTGAAAATATTGACTTCTTCAAAACCATGGTTTTGATAAAAAAATGATTTTTACCTTTTTTGTGGTGTTTGAAAGTTTTTTACCCAAACCATGGTTTGAAGTTGAAACCATGGTTTGGGTTTAACATCCAAACACACTATAAAACAGCCAATTGCATTAATCAGCAGCCTATATGTGCAAAACCCCAAGTTTAGCTACAAAGAAAAAAAAAATTAATCCAAGTCCACTTCATTTGCAGCATGGGATTTGCAGTGAAGGACACTTAATATTTAACTCAAACTTAACACAGACTCAACTAGAAGACAACAATAGTATTCAACTCAAACTTTATCACAAGCTAAATCATTTGGTTTAGTCCTAAGAGCAAGTGCCTTACATTCCAAAGCTAACGCAGCAGAGCACAAAGAAGATTCCCCATTTAAGACAGCTACGGTCAAAGGCTTCATCAATACTCAGTTTGAGCTCATAAGCTCTGAGAAGAGACCACTTAGCGTCCACTGAGAAGGAAACACAGAGTTAAAGCAGTCACAAGCTATCCACAAGTCATCTGGTTCCATTTGTTGAGTTACACAAACACAAAATAAACAACTATAAAAATGCTAAGAAAAATTACCAATGAGTAAACCCCAAAAGTTAGATATGACTCTCTAAATCCAGCATAAAAGAGCTCCGTAGATCACTTAAATATTGGGAGTTATAATAAATCATTCAAACTATCACATTAAATATTATAATCCCCAGCTAACTACCAAACCAAGTATGGTTCAACCAGTTACATAAAAGGAAATAATGTTTAAAAGTTTCCATACCTGAGCCACAATTGAGAACATACAGGCCTTTGAGTGAGTTCTATATTGTGACAATCACGCCACAAGTAATACTTCACCTTAGGTTGTACTTTTAGCTTCCATTGTTGAAGCATTTCCGTTAGAAGGAAACACAAAAATAAACAACTTACTAAATATTTTGATAATGGAAACTTTCCCTAAGCCACTTGTATCTCACCCAGATTGATGATTCCACTAGCAAATCCATCACCAACATGCAAATGAGTAATTAATCCATCACGAATAAGAATTATCTAAACAGAGCAACATAGGTCTTGCCCGTCAAATTTTAACAGCATATGGCATATCACAGTCCTTCAGATTATACTTGAAACTCTCTCTCTCTCTCTCTCTCTCTCTTTCTCACACACACACACACACACACTTTTTTCCAAAGGTAACGTAGCGCCAACTATCATATATGCTTGAGATATGATATAACTTTGTTTCTGAAGTATCATTGCTTTGTAGAGAGATACTACAAATGCAGAACATCAAGCTAAAGTGTGCTTAAATCAGACATGTCATTTACTTTCCAAATTGTGCATAACTAGAAAGAATCTATTGTGTTTTATATCTTTGCTTTTGAACAAGTAATAGAGAGGAAAACAGGAAGCTAGAAAGTGGTATCAATTGGAAAACTTTGATCTTTCTTGGAGATATCCTCTACAGAAGAGAGAGTAAAACAATTTCCCAGCTCTGTTTTGTTTTGTTCTTTCTTTTTTTTTTTTTTTTTGGCAAGAAGGTTGAATCTGAAAGTGGGCAAGGAGCATATTCCTGAGATGTCGAATCGAGTTTCTCTTCTTGCTATTGAAGAGGAGATTCAATAAATCTATCCTAAAAGTCACAAAAAATGAAAAGAAAAGAAAATGAAAAAGGAAATTCAAACAATATTTCACATAAGAAGATTCAAGAACCTCAAACATTTTGTCAATTTTGGATCCTATATACTTTACACAGGTTGTGTTTTATGCAATCCTTTGAGTATCAAAATTGAACCATTTTCTGATATCAAAATTCGAATATAATATCTCCTTCAGAGAATTCCATTAGAGTCACATAAAATGTAGAAACCAGTATACATGAAAATGTAGTATGATCATCTTCAAACATTTTAAAACAAAACGCTTGATTTGAGGTAGCAAAATTGGACAACAGAATATCGCCATTGTAATATGAGGTTAGCAACAAGGGATTAAATCAAAATTAGTCTTTAGTAGTTGCACCATTATAAAATATATAAAAAGATATTCACAAGAGAGAGGATGAAACTAATAGAGTATTATTATATACGATATAAGGAATGGAAGGGGACACGATTTATGTTTCCTTTGCTTTCCACAACAAATAATATAAAAAGTGGAACACAAGTCAAAAAGCCTTCAACCTATCACTCTTCCCTTACTTTCATTTTGGCAAAACACTTACCTTTTATTTAAGTGAACCCTTGAGCTTGAAGCACTATCTTTCATACCAAAAATAAAATAAAATAAAATACAATATACTTGAAAATAAGCAAAAGAGAATCTTATATCATCACAATCCCAATTAACTAATAGATAACAAATGTACCTTATCTTTGTGCTTTAATGTCATTCAGAGGTGATCATCTTGTCAGTTTCTTTGACATATACAAAATAGATTGCAATCTTCTTCACCACAATATACTTATGACAAAGCTTAATTTCAACTTCCACCTCATTTCCAGGCTCCAAATTGGATGTTATGCTTTGCCATTCTTCATTGTCAGATATTGTTGCTGCAACTTATAGCTTGTACAAATTCATGGTATATTACTATATTTTGTGAAATTAGTTATCACAAGACCAACAAAAGATACAGATGTCATGCTATCTCGAAGAGATGAATAGATAATATGGAGGACTACTCCTTTTAAGCAACGGCCAACAACTTGAGGAACTATAAATGATACAGAAGGTCCCTCATTTACAAAAACAAGCCAATCTGTCTCTATTTGAAGAGAAAAGTCAAGCCCACCATCATTCCATCCCTATTCCAAGAACACAAGAAAAGAGTCACCCCCATTGAATCAAGAACATACTCTAAACTAATAAAATCTTCAATGTTTAATATATGGCAAGCATGTTTGTCATTGGGACGAATGTTGTTATGACAAGTACTAATACAACACAAAAACAAGATATTGCTGAAAGTATGATCTAGCTAGCACTATTACATTGATATGATATTGATAAAAGCACATTATACGTTATTGTACCTTCAACTCTCAAAAACATTTACTTGATAGCTATGTTAACATGTATAGCAAAAATGTGTGATTTGCCGATATTGAAAAGGTTATGTATTCGCAATAGCAGAAAACTAAGATAAAGAGAAACACCTTTGAAATACTCTTTAGAAGTGTGTCCATAGTTTTGTTGCACCATCCTACTTGAATAGTCAAGGAAGTCATCAATGTTTCTGACCTTTCCATGTGAACTTGCTCATGAAATTCCAGTAACGCAGGACTATTTTGACATAAAGCTTGAGATGTGCTTGGTCTTGCTTCTGATATTTCATACACTAGTACAAATTAACCTTTTTAGACCGCATCATTTAGACCGGTTATTGCGGATAAGGTCTAAAAAAAATGACCGGTGGCAGTTTCGTAATTATAAAGAATTTTTTAGACCGGTTCTTAAAATAACCGGTCTAAAAGATATTATTTAGACCGGTTATAACTAATAACCGGTCTTAAAAGTAAAAAATATGTAATTTTTTTTTAATTCCGCATCTTTTAGACCAGTTGTCACTAATAACCGGTCTAAAAGATAAAAATTTTTAGACCGGTTGTTATTAACAACGGTCTAAAAGATGCGGAATTAAAAAAAATTAATTTTTTTTTACTTTTAAGACCGGTTATTAGTTATAACCGGTCTAAAAGATAAAACTTTTTAGACCGGTTGTTAATAATAACCGGTCTAAAAGACGCGGAATTAAAAAAATTAAATAGTTTTTATTTTTAAGACCGATTATTAGTTATAACCGGTCTAAAAGGTGAACTTTTTAAGACCGGTTTTGTTAAATAACCGGTCTTAAAAGTCCGCCATAATATTTAAAATCCTTTCTCGCGGCTTTAGCTGGCGCCTAATTTCAAATTTGAAATCTGATATTTATCAAGCTTTTTGTAAACCCCCCCTATGTCGCGGCAACTCCTCCTTCCCACATCGCTCCTCCATCCTTAACCATCTCCGCCGTCAAACGCAGAGGTACGGTGGAATCCATTACCGTAAGGCTCAGCTTTTCTTCCCTCCAATTGGTTTAAGGTAAGTGTTTTACTTAATTATTTTTATACATACTTCATATTAGCTACCGTCATATACTTTAGATCGATTTCTATTACAAAATTTTATACTCATATTTGCTACAGGCTTACGATTGCGACATTTGAGAGAGTTTACAAATTGGATTCTTCATTAGTAGGGGCCGAGGTTAGTATTTTCTTCTGTCATTTTCCCTGTTTCTAAATATTTATTCTCCGACAAAATTTCTTAAATACAAAGTTATCTTCCAACTTATGATCTAATTACTTTCTTTTCTAACTCATTTTCTGATATTATTTCATATTATTGAGCCATTCGCAACTCATTATGTATTTGCTTTGGGTGTTGCAGGATTTCTAAGATATGTTCATTGGGTTCTTCATGTATGACTTCACCAGGATATATTCGTGACAAGTAATTATAAGTATGGCCTTAAAAATATGCTTTTAGAATATGTACAAATTAAGTATAATAACGTAATTAATGGACTAAAAAATTTTAAAAAGACACTTTTTAGACCGGTTATTTAAATAACCGGTCTTAAAAGTCACATTTTTTAGACCGGTTCTCCACATAACCGGTCTTAAAAGTATTTTTAAGACCGGTTATTTAAATAACCGGTCTAAAAACTCATATTTTTTAAACCGGTTGTTCCAACAACCGGTCTAAAAAGTGTTTTTTAGACCGGTTGCATAACCGGTCTAAAAAGTATCATATTTTTTAGACCGGTTGTATCAAGACCTCATCTAAAACCGGTCTAAAAAATCATTTTTACCCGGTCTAAAAAATCATTTTTCTACCCGTGATATCTCCTCGAAAATAAAGGATGTGAAAGATCCCAACTGAAAGATGGTAAGATCTGAAATGTTCGAGCCAAGGACATTGAACGATGTGTTGGTGACATCCAAGACAAAACAAGAGATGGGAATACATTACGAGCTAATCCTTCATGACCACATATCGACACATATTTAATGCTTTTCAATCTCACTAACGAGAATGGCACTTGTGCTATAGAAGTTTGATTTGCAACCAAAGTTGTCAAAAATTCCATTTGCTCAATGTCTTCTTCTAACTTATGAAGCTTTGAACAACCTGAGAGATTGAGGGTCTTCAAGGATTTCAAGCGATATACACTTTTTGGGAGGTCATTGAGGCTTTTGCAGTCCTTTAAATTTAACAGAACAATATCTTTAAGATCACCAATGAAAGGGTGAATTATAGACAAACGTGAGCGGTCGTTTTTAGTATCAAGTTTTCAAGATATGACATCTTTGAAAAGTTAGGTGTTTTTGTCAAATAATGAGAATGACTAAGATTGAGAAAAGTTAGGTGTTTCTGTCAAGTAATGAGAATGACTAATGAGAATTTTCAACTCCTTCAACAACTGTACAATGAGAAAAATTTAAAATAAATAGAAATTAAAAATATATGGAAAAGAAATACAAATATTGTCAATAGTTTTTGATTCGGAAAAACTTACCTGGTTTTTCTCCCATAATTTCACAAGTTTACTCCACTTTAAGTCAATAGCTACTACCTTTTCTAGATTAAAATTTGTTGGCAGGCTTTCTAAGAGAAATCCAATCCAGCAAAGCCATCTCAAATGTGTTGACAGATAACCATAGTCTCCAATAAGCTGTACATTAACAAGTTGAAGCAAACGAAGCTTCTTCATCTTCTCAAACGTTCTAGCACTCAAATCTAATGGATTGTTGCTTGACATTAAAGCCAGTCCTTTGATAGATATTGTTCCCTATCAAATAAAAAGAGGTGAAAAAAATCAAAATCTTGTAGTGAATAAGTCATTGAGATAAGGTCTAAGCCCACAATTGATAACAAAACGATAGTAAGAGTATATTGAATAATGAAGAAACGTAGGAAAATAATGTAATTAAGTCGTTGAGAAATTCTTACAGTTTCATTTCTCAACACATCCAACACATCGTCATGAAACCATAACCTCATACGGTTCTCGGGCTCCGGTGATTGCTTACGAATGATTTCTCTTCCCATGTCACACAATAAGTCATGCATTTCAAGCTTATTTTTGTTGCCAATTCTTATAAGACTTTGCTCTATCAGGCATTTTATTCCACTATCCGCATAATGTTTACAACCATTTAATATTTTTGTTGCATAGCTTTTGTCTTTCCCAATAAAGAAACAACATATATCAAGAAATATTTCTTTCTCGTAATCATAACTCAAACCATCATAGCTTATTTTAAGCTTTTCTTGGATTCGATCATTTTGGAATTTCTTGTAATTTTGCCAAAAACACTTTTCCAAATTGGTATTTCTCTACCAAACAAGTAGGAGCCAAGAACTTCAAGAGCCAACGGCAACCCTCCAGAGTAAGAGACTACCCTACTTGAAAGTTCGTCAAAACGTGGGTCAGGAATTGCTTGTTTAAATGCATGCCAACTGAAAAGTGTTAGAGATTCATTATCATCCAATTCTTTCATGGTGCATACATGATGTACTCCAAGGATATTGAGCAAATGTTCATCTCTAGTTGTGATGATGATTCTACTACCTTGGCCAAACCACTCTCAGCTTCCACATAATGTTTTGAGTTGGTCTTCATCGTTGACATCATCAAGTAAAACAAGTACTGTTTTCTTACAAGGCATTTCCTTGAGCAAAGTTTTCCCTATATCTACATTTACTAGTGCCCTCCTCCTTGATTTGAAGATGCTTGAAAGAAGTTGTTCTTGCAAGTAAACTTGACCATTATCTTGTTTCCAAACTTCTCTAACATTTGCAAGGAAACACTTTGTTCAAAACTTTGACCAACTTCATTGTAGATGGCTTTAGCAATTGTTGTCTTGCCAATCCCCCCCATCCCCCAAATCCCTTCAATGATAACATCTTTTGTTTTACTTCTCAGCAATTGAAGGATATCTTGCATACGAGACTTTAACCCCACTGGATGTTGAGCAACAAAAAGGCATTTGCTGTCACCTAACTTGTTTGAAATAGTTTCAATGACTTCATTAATCAACTCAGTTTCAGTCCTAGCAACAACCAAAATTTAGATGAGGATAAATTCTACCAAGAATCATTACACTGTGTGGTACACACTATAATAGCGACAAAAATGATAGGCTTGTGGAGTAAGCCAAAAGAAGTCGAAGTTCAAAAGTTCTATATAATTTTAATCATAAAATGTTCCTAGTCTGACATGAAACAAATTTCAACAACAAATTTATTTTTACCTCTACAAATTAAAGAATGTTTAGTTTCACCTAAAATTAAGCTTTGGATTATAAAAGCATTAACCTGCATATTTGCAGGACCACCTGTGGTTGCCCAATTATCAATGTTAAATAACATAAAAGCTCAACCAATTAAGTAAATAGTGTATTACTCATTCATTATTTCAGTTGCTTTCATATACTGTTGTTGACAAATTTCATTTTTCCTCGGGCTATTTTATACGATGCTCCTATGGTTTTTAATTATTTAGAGATTCATAAGTAAATTAAAAGCACATTTATCATGGTGGTTTATGATTCCCGTGTGGAAACCATATAGCTCTCTCTCCACCCCTCTCTCTAGACACTTGAGACTTTTTTCTACTCCTCCTGTCCTTAATATAAAATATATTTGGGGAGTTAATCTTAATCCTAAATATAAGATATAGCTTTCATTTTTGTCAATGTTTTCTTAGTTTACCCCTAGTAATACTCTCTCAACTATAATTAAAAAGAAGAGGGAATGGGGGAATTAAAGAAGATGATTAGGATATTTTAGAAAATACATATCATATTAACTAACTTAATCAACTTCTTTAATCTAATCAAATTAGATAAATGTGTCTTATATTAAGGAAGGAAGGGAGTAGTAAACTTGAGTCATCAAAAGGAACTCAAACTTCCTAAGGAAAAAAATAATAAAAAGGGAACTTAAGGTCTGACGACTGCATACAGTAATGAGTAAAAGAAAATTAAAAGTACCTGAACGTATCCATATCCCACCCAGATATTGCAGCAACTTCTTTTAGGGTTGTTTTTTATGTGGGTATCAATTTCTTCATTTTTCTACTTTTTTTTCTCCTGACAAGGCTATCCAATGCTTTTCCAAAGTCTTTTTGTTGAGTCCGAACTTCAGAAGGTCTCACATCATAAAATATGGGTAAAACCTCTTGATAAGCTTTTTTGTGACACTCCATAATTTTCTTCAATTCCTGTAAGCACCAACTAGAACCAACATAATTCTTTGAGAATATAATGACTGAAATTCTTGAACTTTTAATTACTTCTGATAATGAAGAAGAAATATTTTCTCCATTCCTTCTTCATCCATATAGGCCTCAATACCAGCTTGCTTTAAAGCAGCGTAAAGATGAGAAGTAAAAGATCTACGTATATCTTTACCTCTAAAACTTAAGAATACATCATAGACATATTTGGACTTTGGCTTATTCGAACTGATCTCCCTCCCTATCTCTTGCAACAAATCATGAACATAGAGCTTACCGTCATCTATGACCTTTACAAGGTTACGCTCAATGAGTACCGCCATTCCCATTTCCACATTAAGTCTTGAGCTTTTTAGCATTTGAGTAACATAGTGTTTACTCTGACCCACATAAAAACAAGCTAAACAAGCTATAATAAAAAATAACTCTTTCTCTTGATCAGTTAATAAGTCACAGCATATTTTGAGTTTCTTTCGTATTGGACCATGGCGAATTTCTTCCATGTTATTCATGATTGCTTCCCACTCTTCCTTTTCCCTATTATACAAAATAGAGCCAAAAACTTAAAGAGCCAATGGTAGTTGTTCACAGAATACAATGGATCGCTCTGAAAAATCCTTAAAATCATTGGTGGGACTACATTTCTTAAATGCATGCAAGACAAAAAGCTCAAGAGACTCCTCACTGCGTAACCTTCTCATTTCATATAATATGTCAACAGAAGCATCAAAGATTGCCTTATCTCTTGCTGTAATGAATATTAAGCTTCCTTCACTACAGCACTTCAAATTTTTGCAGAATTCCTTGAATTGAGATTTACTGTCTACATTATCAAGTACTACTAAGACTCTTCTTCCACAGAGAACTTGCTTCATTTGTTCATGCATTACAACAGAATTAGTCTCATCAAGTTCAGTCTTAGAAATATCTGAAATAAGTTGCCTTTTGAGAAGAACTTTACCATTATCTTCCTCCCATGCATCCTTAATATTTGAAAGGAAACTTTTACACTCAAAATTGGCACCAATTCTATCATAAATAGCTTTGGCAATCGTAGTTTTACCGATACCTCCATCTCCCCTGATTCCGACTATGACTGTATCATCCGACAAAAAGTATCTCCACCCCAAAATTTGAAGCAATTCTCTCACACGAAGTTTTAACCCTACTTGACGGCGTGGAAGATCATTAAGCAACTCATTATGCAACATTGAAAGAACTAAGTTGGTCATTCTGCTACTGGTTCTTCTCCTGTCGCAGTTGGCAGGGTAACATTAGATTAAACGGACAAAGAGGTATATGTTATTCAACTATATATATATATATATATACCTTCTAAATTTGAATTTCTCTTTTGAGAAGGTTCCTCCCTCTAGTGCGAGCTACTACCTGATTACCTCCTAATGAGATTTAATCATGAGGGGGAGTTAATTGACATATTTGCAATACTCCATCCAGTGATTAACATAGAGGATATGTAGAGAGTTAATCTTAATCTTAAATATAAAACAAAGTTTTTATATTTATCAATTTTTTCTTGACTTACTCCTATTGATGCTTCCTTAACAATAATCAAGGAGGAGAGTAAATGAGGAAATTAAGAAAAATGAATAAGATGTTTTAAAAAATACATGTCATATTTACTAATTTTTTTAATCTAATCAACTTAGATAAATATGTATTTTTATATTAAAGATAGAAGGAAATAAATTACTGTTTGAGGATCTTGCAAAATTTGGGCGAGGACTTTCTCAAATTGAATTTTCTCTCCATTTGCCTCCGCTACTTTAATTTAAAACGTGACCGTTTCATGAGATTTTCCCTTTTTCGCCTTTCCTTTCACCCAGCATCACGTTTTTTTTTTTTCCCTGAACCCAGGGTAGAGGTGGTAATATGGGTTGGGACCACGGGCTGAGCCCGTCCAACCCGTAAATATGGGCGGTTTGGGTTCTGAAAAATTGGGACCATTTGGGAGCGGTTCTTTTGGGCTCAAACCCATATGGTCCCAACCCATGACAGGTTGGACCACCAGGTTGGTGGGTTGGCCCATATTTTGTTTTTTTTAATGTTGTCTAGTGTTTACTAGACAAGGGAGATTGGGTGAAGGGCCAAAGGCAAACAAGACTCAATCCAATTTGCGTAGCCTTTTGGGTAATTCATTATTGTCCATTCCATTAATGCTTTTTGGGGTTGTGACTTGCTGCCAGTTGCCTAGTTTGAGTCTTTGAGAGTTAAGACGTGGTATTCATAATTTAGTATACTCCTCCTCCCTTGGATTTATGTTTTTTTAATTTAGTATACTAAAATATTGATAGCTTTTGGATTTATGTTTTTTTTGTTATGTGTGGACTTGTGATTAATGTTTAATTTTTAATGAATTTTTAATTTCTTTATGGTTTATATTTGTAGAAAAAATAATTTTTAGTATATTGTGTTAAAAAAATTTTAAGAAAAATAATATGGGTTGGGCGGGCCAACCCACCAACCCAGTGGTTATGGGTTGGGTTGGCTAAATGCCAACCCATATTAATGCGGTTCTTTTGGGCCCAACCCATATGGTCCCAATCCACGGCGGGTTAACCCAAACCCAGTGGGCTGGACCATATTACCACCTCTAACCCAGGGTCATGTCTTAACAGTTAACACAAGAATATCCGGCAACTTCTGAAACGATCCTTTCTCATAAAAAATATTATCTAATATAATTATACAAACTCACTCACAAATCCTTTTATAATATATATGAATTTAGGGCACAAACTCGCCCACAAACTCACTACAGATAAATTTATTATTCTGATATCACATCACAATTAAAAACATGTAAATATAGAAATTAACACAACACCAATACCAAAAGATTTTCAACATAGATATCCAAACAGTAAATATGGTATTTTAAAAACATGTGGGCCCTATAATGACAATATAGAAATTAACACAACACTAATACCAAAAGAGGCCTACAAGATTTTCAACGTCTATGCCTCTGGTTGCTTCCCTTGGCCTCTAACCAGATCAAAGGTATCGCCTGAAAAATTATTTATAATGACAGGGTGAGACATAAAGTCTCAGTAACCAAAAATCAATTTACAAAATATGCAGGAAAAGATTGTAAGTCAGAGAAGCAGTTTTAACTGACATAAGAATAATAATAATAATAATAATAATAATAATAATAATAATAATAATAATAATAATAATAATAATAATAATATTCTCGTAATTCAAAATTTAACATGATATAATCAATAAATAAAATCATCTCCATTCATCCATCCTGCTCCTCCTTATCTCCTCTGGACTGGTACAACCTATCAGTGCTAGTATACCCGATCAAAGGTTAGTTAGTCACATCAAGAATATTGCCCTCTCCCATGCCACCACTAATATACCGTAACAGGGAGGTGTCCGCTCAAACACTCAACTCCAAAATCCGGGCCAGGATTGAGAGAGCCGATGGGCACACAATTCACCATATTTCTTCCACACAACCCAACATATCCCATAATATAAAAATAATAAATTAATACAGCTTTTAAAAACAATTACGAGAATTCTAAATTCTTACACAACATTCCATCTCAAACAACATATCCACCATACCAGTAACAATTTAATAATAATTTCCACTTATATATGTAAATTGGAAAATACACTGCTTCACTGAAATAAATTCATAATCAAACATAAATATAATCTTACAAAACACATACAAGTAATATAGATAAAAGTAAGGCTTATAAAACACCTTACAGACCAAAACAAGCATATAAAATAAATTAACCCTGGTTACCTCGATTCCAAGCTTAATCTTAATTTGGATAGTAAAACCCGTGCAATCACCGATCACAAGAAAAATCTACATTATTAATGTAGATACCAATTAACCACAACTAACAATAAAATAATTAATTTACATAATTTAACTCCTACAACTCAATTTTTTCTACAACTATTATCCTCATTTATTCCAATTTCCTTAAAAAATCCTTAAATAACCTTTAACATACCTATAATTACAAAATCCTCAATATCAACTTTCTAAATAATTAAATTTCCTTTTTCATAATTTATACGGGTATAATCTAATTATTAAATAACTCTTCAAATCTCTCCATAATTAAAATCACATCAAATTCTAATTTAAATATTAAGTTCTAATTTATATTTTTCATAGAGCTCAGATCTAACAAAAATAAACCGATTAAAACCTTAATAATACCTCCAATAATCCAAATAAATTATTTAAACAAATTTTGATCTGTAAAAACACACTATAGAGATTAATTTATATCATATTTATAAAATAAATTAATTATAAAATCACATGAAAACTAAATAATAAATCTAAACCTGTTAAAATTAACTATTAATTATTCTCTATATTTCTACAGTCTTATATTGACAAAACTCAAAACTTGCCTAAAATCATATCCCTAAAATATTCTCTAACTAGCATAAAATTACTATCATAGGAAAGAGAAAATTATTTAGAATATATTTCATAAAAGAAGCTTTATAATTAGAAGAGAGTTTGTGTACCTTATTGAACCCCGAAGAACCGAAAATACACCTATCAAAACCTCACTACTCGTCTCTCTTCAAAACACTTCACATGCGTGAAGTGTTTATGGGAGGGGTATTTGTAATACCCCCTCGCCTTCCATTTGTGTTGTTTTGGCGCCATCAGGCGCCAAAGCAACATAATTAAATTTTTTTATTTATTTATTAAAGATAAGGGGGAGGCCCCCTATCAACGGCGCCTACCAACTTTTACTTTTTTTTAATATTATTTTATAATATAATAATATTATTTTATTATTATATTATATTATATTTTATATATATATATATATATATATATATATATATATATATATATATATATAATATTGATTTATTTATTTAGGATATCACAACGTCAACATTTTTTTACAGGTTAATATAACTTTTGGTTTCTGAAATTTGGTCGGATTTTGGTTTTAGTCCCTCAAATTTGAAATCGGTGATTTTGATCCCTGAAGTTTGGCCTAATTTTGGTTTTGGTCCCTCAAATTTGAAATCAGTAGTTTTGGTCCCTGAAGCTTGACTTAATTTTGGTTTTGATTCCTCAAATTTGAAAATGACTTGATATGTAACCCTAAACTTGAGGGACCAAAACCGAAATCGGGCCAAACTTCAAGGACAAAAACCATTGATTTCAAACTTGAGAAACCAAAACAAAAATCGGACCAAACTTCAGGGATCAAAACCACTGATTTCAAACTTGAGAGACTAAAACCAAAATCCGATCAAACTTTAGGAACCAAAAGTTATATTAACCCTTTTTTTAATTATAATTGGAGAATTTCATAAATCAATTCTATACATATATGTATACTATTTATTTCCAATATAAATATTATATTTCACAATTTAATTACAGTAAATTAATTTTAATTTTTATTGGAATATATATATATATTGCAATTTTGATAAGAGACAAAGTTAAACTGAAGTGGAAGTTAAATTGAGGGGGCAAATTATTTCACAAGTGACAAAATTTAGATATTTAGGATCATTTATACATCAAGATGGTGAAATTAATGGAGATGTCAATCACAAAATTCAAGGTAAATGGTATAAATGGAGAAAAACTACTTGAGTTATTTGTAATCATAAAGTACCTAATAAGGTAAAAAAGAAGTTCTATCGCATTGCTATAAGACCGGCAAAGCAATGCTATATGGTAGTGTGTGTTAGACTTTAAAGGAACAACATAAACATAAAATGGGGGTAAATGAGATGATGATATTGAGATGGATATATGGTCATACAAGAAAAAAAACAAAATTCATAATACTCATATACACAAACGAGTTGGAGTGGCCTCTATTGAAGAAAAAATGGTAGAAAGTCGTTTGAGGTGGTTTGGACATGTTCAACGAAGACCATTGAGTACTCTAGTGAGAAGGGTCGATCAAACAATATAAAGTCTTGTTAAACGTGGTTGAGAAAGACTGAAGCGAACACTTAATAAAGTCATAGAAATTGACTTTTTAATTAATAATATATCTAAATATATGGTTTTTAATAAAGTACAATGACGTCATGCGATCTATATAGCTGATCTCATCTAATAAGATAAATACTTTATTATTGTTGTTGCTTCTGTGTTGAAATATATTTTAGATTGATTACCACATAGATATTATAATGACCTCTTTTACATATTTTAATGAATAATATTCTTAGAAAAAAAATTAGAATTAAATTCAATTAGTCAATTAGACTTCAAAATATACGGAAGTACTTATATTTCAATTAAAGTAAGGCAAAATTTGTTCACACATAAAAAAATTATGTATAATTTTATATTTTATTGTCAAATCTGTTAATCCAAATGTGAAAAGTATATTTGCTTTAAAAAAGACACGTATAAAATCATTCAATAATAAAAAAAATGTGCATATACATAATTTATAATAAATCACAGGGAAAAAATTCATCATTTATCTAAAATTTTTAATATGATTTTGAGTTTTCCAATTCTGGTTTATTCCTAGATGATCATGTGCCGCTGGATGAAATTAAAGAAAAGTTAAAAAAGTAAAAATTCTATGAAACGTACATTTGGAAGAAATGGAGGCAAAGAGAGAGAAAGTTCAATGGAGAGATTCCTTGCCTATCTTTTGCTAACACTTTAGTTTTTTTTTTTTGCCGAAATGCCAACATTTTAGTTGCAGAAAAGGAAAAGATTATCTTAGACTAAAATATACAAAAAGTCCTATAAATTTTGCAACAGTTTCATTCTTATGTGAGTGTATATTCTGTCATTATAACTATGAAAATTCTCATGTCTAATTAATGATGGTATAGAACGTCTAACATGGATTAAAAAATTGAAGGTTAAAAAACATGGATTAAATAATTTAATCTATAATATACAAAATCTCCTGAATTGTAGGCTAGTAGTATATGACTTCCATGACATTTCAAAAATGCATATTTAATACTCTCTTCGGTCCTATTTATAAACAATTTTTTCTTTAATTTCGTAAAATGAACGGGTAGTTAAAAGTAATAAATGTATCAAAAATATCATTTTTTCCATATATGTCACTATTTATGAAAATAAAAAGAGAATGTATAAAAAATATGAGAGATAATAAAATACATTTTTTAATGCTTTGTTGACTTTATTCACCTAATGAGTTCTCTTTCTCTCATCTGAATATAACTCGTGGTGGTCGTGATAATTAATTATAAATAATATGTATTTAATAAGGATAAAATAGGAAAAATAAGTTTATATTTTCAGACACAAAATAAAAGTTGCTTATAAAAGGGATCATCCCCATGAGAGTGAAAGTTACTTATAAATAGGACTGTATGAACTATCTTTAAAGTTTTAGGATTTGTTTGGTTTGGGGTTTTTCTAGATTATTTGAGGTTAGGGGAAGATTGAAGATTAAAAAAATTTGTTTGGTTGGAAGTAGGAGAGGTGAGGGAGGTAAACATTTTTTGTCTTGTAGTGTTGCATCCCCTCCTTTCTCAAACCTCTAAATTTAGGGTTTCTCTTAAGTGAAAGAAAATTTATGAATCATTTTGATCATATTGCCCATGATAATTTGTTATTATTCCACATCTATCCCTATAATATAAAAACCTGTTTTTCCTCACACAAGAAAGTACTCACTCTATTCTCTTCTTTTTTGCTTTCTCTTAATCATTCTGTTATCTTCTCATTGTTATTTCAAATAATTCTTTAAGTTCTTTCCATTTTTTTTGTTGGTAAACTTTTGTTATTTTCACTTTAGTTATAAGAAATAATTGCATATCATTATCGCATGTGGTAACTTAAAATATATGATGCTATGTAAAATTTAGGGAATGCTATATAAGAAATTAAAAATAATCATTTTATTGAAAAAACAATTGTGAAAGAAGAAGGAAAATATATAGATAAAGAGAAGGATATATTTGTTAACTTATAATTAACTCACATCACCTTCCCTTCTAAACCAAACAAAAAATCGAAGCTCATTTCCCCTAATCTTGAATCAAACAAAGCTAATACATCCCTTAACTTAGTTTTAATAAACCTCAACTAACCTAACTTGTGTTGAACCAAACACACCTATAATGTTTAACATTAATTAGGTCAAAAAAATGGTTAACATTAAATAACCCCAATCATTACTTTTCTTTCCTATTTAATGCTTATCAAAGCAAGGTTATCGCTATCAAAGTAATCTCATCGCTTTAATTTTTGCATAAATGTATTTTTTTTAAAAAAAAGTAGAATTTCTTAAAAAAAATGCAAAGATTGATGAAAAGTTCCCGTTTGAAAGGGAAAATTGGAGCAAAAATCCTTATTAAAAATTTTATTAAAAAGAGAAGGAGGTGATAAATTTTTATACAGACAAGAAGACGCTGGTATTTTGTAAGTTCTGGCTTGTTTGGTATGAGAAAATAGGAGGGAAAGTAGACGGAAGGAAAAATATTTTAACTTGGATTTTAAAAAAATGAAAAAAGTGGGGTTAAAATTTTTAAATTTATTTTTCTTTACTCTCTTGTCTTTCATCTTTTTTATATCAAAATATTATTACCTCATTTCTCCAATTTTTTTAAATCTAACCCATAAAAATTTTTCCTCCTTTACTAGAGCCGGGAAATCGGGCTAAGCCCGTCGGGCCGGCCCTTTTAAATCACGGGCCAGGTTTAAAAAATGGAGTTTGAAAAGGAAGTCAGGCTTAAAAGAGCCAGCCCTGGAGGGCCGGCCCGTTAGGCCTTTTAGCTTTATTTTTTGTTTTAATTTCATTGCCTCTCCTACTCATACCCTTGCTGACTCCTCCCTAAGAACCTTAAAATTGCTAAATTTACATATGATGGTAATTTACTAATTCTTGATATTTTTACCCCTTAAGCAGAGTTTACTACTTAAAGTGAAGTACAATCAAAATTCCTTGAAATTGATGATAGTAGCGAAGAAGATCAAAACGATAGTTGTCATAATCATGTTGCTTAGAGTGTTTAGCTTGTTGCATTCTTATGTTTTGTATGAGACTATGAATTACTTGTATACAATAGTTTTTACCTTTGATTATGAATTAGTAACTGTATTTATTTTATTGCATGAGGTGTGTAAACGTATAATGACTCCTGACCCTGCGGGCCGACCCTGGCCCTATTGCTCTCTGGTCGGGCTTTAAAAAATAACAATTTTTCTTTCTCCAAGTATTGTAGGGCCAACCCTGTAGAGCCGGGCTGGCCCTGATTCCCACCTGTATCCCTTACCTTCCCCAATCGCTGGTACCAAGCAGACCCTAAGTTTTATGCATTTAGAGCACAGTTCTATGACTCAAGTCCTTCTCAGTATTGTTTAAAAAATAAAAAAATTATTTTTGAATAGTTTGTATTACATCTGAATAGTGCAGATTTTGGTGTTTATCGCCGTTTCAAAAGGCTGCTGCTATGCTATATGCGCAATTTCTTTGAAATTTCAACTGAACTAACTTTCCAACTCGGAGGCTAAAATGACGCGTGAAATTCTCAAATTTCTTTCCTCCTTTTGTGTCAATATAATGCTAATGTGTTTTTGCACAATGACAAGAAAAAGAGGAGACATTTTTTTGGTGACAAGGCCTAGCTTTCCCAGTATTGTTTGAACTTAAGTCATGCGACGAGGAAACTGTTTTTTTTGGACCAGACCAACATGACACTCGAGAGGTGACAAGTCCCACCAAACTTTAAAATATTCAATGGATCGTACCATAGTTCATTTTAGGCGACAAGCTTTTGATCCCGTGACTTAGCGGTTCAGTGAAAAGGCATGGAACACAAAAAGCACAAGTCAATATTCTTTCATGCAGTGTGTGATTGGGACCTCATTAATAGGTTAAAAAAATTTATTTGGATCCAAAAAACTCATTTAGGAATGTTTGGAAACTTATAGGGAAATAATGAGCTTTTGACAACAACAAAAAAGAGCTTTTAAGAAAAGTTATTAAAAGAAAAGTCACTTCTCTCACCGTCAATCTAAACATAAATCACATTTACAATTTGATTTTTTTTTTCAATTTGACTTCTGTAAAAGCTACATTAAAAAAAAATTCATTTCTTCACCGCATTCCCAAACAAACACTCAATCTCATATATGTTATTATTACTACTACTTCCTCCTTTTTTAATATAAAATTAGATAATTATTTTTAACATATTAATACAATTATTTAAATTAATTATTTATAAAAAATACATATATATTTTTAAATAACATGTTTAATCAATTGATTTGGCATTTTATATAAGTAATTAATAGTGATACTTTAGAAGCAAAATTATAAATTTGATAACCAAAATGAATTATGGTATTATATTTTGGACAAAAGTAAACCTCTTATCTAAATATTATAGTTAGGACCAAAGTTACTATTACTTTTAGTCCTTAATATAATATATACTTAATTAATTTAGATAAATTAAAAAAATTAGATAAGCTCATTATTTGTAAGAAATGTGTGCTAGTTTCTCCAAAATATCTCCTAAATTATTTGTATTAAACTGTATCTTGATGCAAACTCCCTTAATATATATAATCATTAAAAATAGTTTTTAAAAAATGATAAATATAGATAACAAAGTGGATTGAGGTTTTTCGTCATCCTCGTCATCTTCGACCATTGGGACACTGCCGTCCCCTCTGTCAACGTCATTAAATGCAACAACACCATCAATGACTTCTATCCTATGGCTTCCCCAAAGCCTTGTACTAGGTTTGGATTCCGCCTAATTATTAATTTCACAGAACCAGAAATCACTCGGTTTCTATTCTAATAATGATCATAATGATCAGGACCTTCTCAAATAATGATTCAAAGCCTTTCAAAAATTTGATAGGCTTCTTTCTGCCTTCCTTAATGTTGAAGGATATAGATATTTGCATTATTATGCTATCATAAATTCCCCATTTTTTTTTTAAAAAGGATTGATTGTCTAACTAGACAATAAGTCTAAGTTGGTACTATGTGGGTGATCCAAAGTTGTAGATTTTTTTTGGATGATTTTGCATCGCATCATTTAGCAGGCTCACTTTGAATGCTTTGCTCTCACATTTTTTTTATCAAAAGTTTTGCTCTCACATTAAAATGCATGGTTCCTTAAAATGACCTTAGTTTGGTTTGGGATGTAAATAAACTCATTTTTTAAAATTCAACCATGTTTATATTTATAGCTCTAGCACAATGGGGAGTCCTAAACATACATTAGGAAGAGGTTTAGAGAACTGTGGTTTGTTTGATAACTATGATCTAATACATTTTCAATTTAATTTCAGTCGTAATTGATATTTGGTCCTACCTGGCGCGTCGAGTATACTATCCTTGTTAGTTAGCATTTAGATCTTAAACTTCTGTACTGAATATTCACTCGTTGCAAAGATTGGTTACTTGATGGATTTACATTTGAACCACATCAATATTGCTTGGAAATGAAAAGTAATTTCCTAAATTAATCATTAATGTAATTATTCTAAGGGAAGTTGTATTTTTGGTAGGATTGATTGGATTGTCATTCTTATTTTATGCTTGTGCTATTTTCCCCTGGCCAGTGATGAGTTTTGATGAGATTTCCTTTCACTTTATTGATTGCATACATAATCATCTACACGCCAAAGCAAAGGTACATATTTTCGTACTTATGAGCATGAAATCCATTTTTCTCATTAGTTAACAGCATAGCATGAAATGCATTTCTTTGAATTTCTTTTTCCTAGGTTGAAGGAGTTACTCCTGCTCGTCCTTCATCTATAAACTCATCTCAAGTATCAAATGGAAGTCAAGCACCATCATCTAAGAGTCTGTTTAGAAACCCATTTGAGAAGAAAAAAAAAAGCTCATTTACTCTTGAAAAGCTTAGTTGGCTTATTTTATACCGTTTGGGAACCCATTTTGATCCACTGGACTTTAGAGTTAAAAGCGGCTTTTATAATCTGGCAACTTCTTTATGGCTTCTCATCAACTTAAACATTGCTCAATGTTCTCTATTCAAGTTGTGAATGTACCAGGTCAAAAAAGAAAAAAAAGTCATGAATGTACAGTGTAATGCCCATCTTCCAATACCTCATTCGCTCTAAATTTCATTGCATCAGAGTATATGCGAGCGGTTTTCTTTTTAATGAAATTAGAGTCGTTCTCTGCTAAAACTTCATTCATACATTTATACATTCATATACATATACATCCATATACATACATGAAATGTAAGCCCTACAAGGCTATCAAATGTGGAAACCAATATAAAAGTAGTGCCTTGCACTATACTCTTCACTTCACCTTCGCCATGCCTCAATGCATATCTCACTACATTCTTCACATGTACTCAACACCTATATGATTTGGTGAGGAAGAATGAGATTCGAGAGAATCTCAGTAGCAAACAATACCACTATGCATGTAATATATATATATATATATATATATATATATATATATATATATATAGTTAATGCATGACATGCTTGCCTTTCATACTTCATGGCAACATAATGACATATTTGCATGCTCAATGTTAGACATATATATGGCCATTGCATCATATAACAGAGCTTCAATCAATCAAGTACGCTCAACATAAATAGGCAAAGCAATCACATAAATCAATGCAAAAACATACATATTAAATACATGCAGACAAGGTAAGTTCACTACCTTTTGGACTTTGTGTCCTTCCTCAATACTTCGTCTTTGGTCCGGCTCGGGCACTATCTGTCGGGTCCTAATTCCAAAGATACAATTAATGAGTCATTTCTCATCCATGTATCACTCCAAACTCATTTTAGTTGATAACTTAGCGCAATTAAGCTAAATTACCAAAATGCCCCGGGAGACCCAGCCTATACCACTCCATATCAGGTCCAACTGTACTTTAACAGAAATTATAACCTGAGCTAATCCTACACAATTTTATGTGTAGAATCCATTTTTAACCTCATATTATCAAAATCAGGCCCAGATGATTAAAAATGCCCTTGACAGCCCTCACTTAGAGCTTTAAGGGGTAATTTGGTCATTTCACATTTCAGGGCTTTTCTCAATTCAACCTCAACATGAACCCTACACAATTTGCTCTTCTAAACTAAATGGAACCATCCAATTGATGAAATTCCAACTCTTTGCTCACACCATACCAAGGGCAGCAATTTAGAGTTCTCAAAAAATTGTGTTGGATTCTCTCTTTCTCTAGCTTAATACCTTCATTTCTACTTCTAATTACATGCTTATCCATTTAGACATCTATTGGATGTCATTTATACCCTTAAAAAATCATTTTAATGAGATATGAATAGTACCCAACTCCCAAATTACTCATCCAAACAATGAACCAATCGGTTCAATAGAAAGCTTACACTTATCTCTACATGTTTCTAAATTTGGTTCGGAATTTCAGCAGCACTCCGGTAGGTGAGACGATGCCAACCACCTCCAAACGAAAATATGAAATCGTAGAAATGAAGCTTGGGATGAGTAGAAGAAGGTTACTGAAGGGTATTTTAAGAAAAGACGCCGTTTCGATAAAGTTTCGGTGGATCAAAGCTTTCTATCTCTTCTCTCTCTCTCTCTCTCTCGTTCATTCTCCATTTTCTCGTTCTCCAGTTCTCTCTCACGCTCTCTCTCATTCTGATCGCATGAAAGAATGAGATGATAATGAAGGATGATGACCTTTAGTGAGTCATCTAAATGGCTCCCCAACCAACTGGTCCAAGCTTTATGTTTCTCATTCAATATTTCATTTCTCTTCCTCTTCTCTTTTACCACCATAAATATAATGTGAAATAAGAGAGTATAATTTACTCTCAAATTATCTCAACACCACACAAGTGGTTGACCAAAGCCTTAAGCTTTATAGCTTTTTAACTTTTCTTGATAATAAGTCACAACAATAGGCTCATTAATTACCAAGTAGTCATTTCCCTCATTTTAATTCCTATTCAACTCAAAATATTGGGAATATTAGGGAAAACCCATCATTTCTCATCTTATGGAAAAATTACCATTTTGCCCTTACGTTTTATGACTTATCGTAATAAATCATTGCCTTGCTCGTTTCCTTTATTTCCCTCCCCAATTAAATAAATTGAGCAACAACTAAAGGGAAAATAATGGCTAATAGAATTTTCATTGGTCAAATGACCATTTTGCCCCTTGCATTCTTTTGTCATTCCCCGAACTCTGTAATTCACCATAATAATATTCCTTTTAATACCCCAAGGGTGTAAATAAATTTTGGGGAATTATACTCATGCCTCATTAGGACATCTGCTAAAACAGGGTCTAGCAGTCTACTTAATCTAGGCTTAATCTCAAGTCTCTTATCCCAAAATTTGGGATATTACATACAGTCCTCTCCTTTGAATGCTTGTTATTTTAAGTATTGGCTCCTTTCACTTTTTTGTTTTTTTTCCTTGCATTTATTCACCAGATAGTAGATAGAGGCAGTTGAGTTGTTTCTTCCAAGCCATTCAAAGGACGTTCTTCTTGATTCCTCTACTTCAAAAGTAAGTATATTTAATTTCATATTTTTTTTAAATAGATGACATAAATGAAGAAGCAATGTTATTCTCAATAATTACATTTTTTATTTTAAACAATTTTATTTATATTTTTAACATCAATTATAATAATATATATACAAACAATATTATGTAGTATTCAGTAATGTTCATGCTATTTTCAGTCATTTTTCATCTAAACAGGCATTTCAAACGCTAATCCAAACAGGTTCAAGATTAAAAAAAAGTTACTTCTTCCACCGCCAATCCAAACACAAATCACATTTAAAAAGTAACTTTTTTTCAATCTAGCTTCTGCAAAAGACACATTAAAAAAACCACTTCTCCACCGCTAATCCAAACACACACTAATCCAATATGAGATTGATCTGTCAAAATTTTTGGTTAAAATTCTTGTTTTGTATGATTGGGTTGATTAAATAATTTTCTTTACCTCAGTTATATGTATAATATAGCATGGATAGGCTTAAGGATTGTGATAAATTGGTCCTTGATTATCTCAATTAGCACTTAAACATGCAAGTTATACGATGAGAACTTTATGTTCCTTGTAGTTTCCTTCTAACCTCATAGTTTTCATTAATCTTTCTAGGACTATGAATATTGCTATAAAAAAAACTGAATTGTTTTCAAAATTACAGGTTTGATGAAAGGGGAATACATGTTAATGAGCAGTCTAGAGAGCTTAAACTTCTATTAGAGAAGATCATGTACTATTCCTTTCTATTCTTTTGTTTGAAATCTCAATATTGTTATTCATGAGTCCGGTAAATTGCATCTAACTTAACCTGTTTATGATGGTAGGTTGTCACTGAAGGCTCTTGGCGACGATGGACTAGTATACTCCACTATTGATGACAATCATTACAAGCAGGCTTGATGTATTTAATCGCCTTGATGTATGACTTGAATTATTGAGGGTCATTTTTCATTGGGCTGAAGGGAATTGAAATAGGAACTCTCTCTTATGCCTCTTTCCAGTTCACACCAACATCATCATCCTCCTGAGCTTTTTCACTTTAACTCATCACCGTATTGTTGTATTACTTATTGCTGTTGTTTGTTGTTGTATATTGCCTATCTGTAAATTGTCCTTCTGTTTCTATGATGTGTTATTAATATTGAAGTGTAACGAATTATTGTGGTTATGAATAAAAGAAAATTTTAATTTAAAGGACTTTCATTCTTGGTTATTTGATGGTTGACGTATTGAATCTGAGGTTGTTGTAGACGGCTATCAGAAAAGAAAGCAACAACCATTCTGGGGAATCTTTGCTTGGCCTTCTAATTCTAACCACACTGATTATGCTTCATTGGAATCTTCCAAGTCTTCCTAGTTGTCAATGAACAAGCAGACTCATGTTTGATGATGATGATTATTCCTTTTACTAATAAAATCGGCTGCTTATGTTTGGATTGCTAGTAATACTGAGGCATATATAACATCAAACATGTGTTAGCTTCCTCTCCCTGCCTCTTACAACTGATATATATACATACTACTTCGTAATAGTGATATTTGTAAATAAATCAATGTATTGTCAATTGCCAACCCAGAAGCTTTCCGGGATTGTTTCTTGTGGTTTCAAACTCATGCAATTCAAGGTTTTTAATTTTTGAAGAGGAGAAATGACTTAACTGAAGACAAAAGAGCTTAAAAATTCATTGAATAGGTAACTATTGACAACTTTGTATTCTTGAATGGATTTGAACTGTTTTATGATCATCTTTTTCTATCCATATACAAACAAATGATTGTTTCTTCGCTTTGTTTCATAACAGATTACAATGAGCTTCCTTTACCAAAATAGAGAGCAATACAAGAGCACAAAATAATGAGTTTGCTTGACTAAAATAGAGAGCAGGCCAAAGGAACACTATAATGAACTTCTTTGAAAAAAAAAGAGGAGCCCAAAGGAAGCCGAAAGCTGTACAAAAGAGCTTGACAAAATAGTTGGAGTAGAGACTTCATGTACGAGGATCAAAGCCAATTATTGAACTTGTATTTACAACACAATGTAACCTTGTAATATCAATGAATATATAGTGAGAGTACTAAAATTATCACAATCTTGAGATGAGAGAATGATGTGTAAAAAAATTCAGATTTCAATAGAAGTGACTACATGTTTTCAATGAAATTATCATCATTCTTTATGAGTACATGAATTGTATGTTTTGCTGAAATCTAGTGCTTCAAGTAATGAGATGTCAGAGTCAAGTGATGCCTATAATCAAGAAATATAAAAGAATGTCTCAATATACATTTCCTAGATAAACAAAGTAGTTGATAATGTCATCCAACATCATTTGATATACCATTAATAAATTTGTAAGTCATTTGACTTGGTTGAGAGTTATCCAACATGATGTGCTTAAAGTTCATTACAGTATCCCTAAAACACATTTGAAAAAAAATTAATAAATATATAACAAGCATCTCAAAAAAATTAAATAGAGAAAAATTATACTTGTGAAGGTGATGAGGCTTTTCTTCCCCATCTTCTTTGACTAATTTTAATAGAACTCTTAATCCGTTTACTTACATTTCTACCACATCTCTTTTTCATGCCAATAACTTTGCCACCACCATTACCTCCATCACCATTACTATCGTTTGATATGTATTTTATGTAAAGTTCAGCCACTTTCTTACTTAGTTCCAACACACCTTTATGAACAAGAGATAATGCCTCTGGACTTTCTGATGCATCATTAGCTAATTTAATAAGTAGAGGACATAATTGTCTATACCTATTTGATCTTTGTAATTTAGGATCAATTTCAATTTATTTTTTGTTGATATCATACACGACACCACATCGTGCTTTTCTTGTCCACCTCTTTACTATATATTTTTTGGGGAGTAATTTGACATAACAGTCATTCAATACCCTCAATGCATGAAAACATAATATGGCCATTAGTTTAAATTTTTTTCAATTGCAAGTAATTGTCTCTATTGAAGGATCATATGTCAAGTTATGTTCCCGTTTACTACAATCCATGGTAATCACATAATCAAACATGACAACATCATCATTCTCATTTATGGTGACCTTTCTTTCTTTTCTCTCTTTAATACATGTAGCATCACAAAGATCACATTCATGTTGGAACAAGTAAAAAATAGGGCGAGTATATACATCAAAAAGTTGACAAAGCATATCTGAACTCTGCAATATCAACCTTGGTAACTTGTCAAGTGACTCAAAATCACTTTTCAGTTCATTATAGCTCTTACCCTCCATAACCTGTTCAAATTGTTGGAAGAATCGATTGATATCTAATTTAACATGGGTGCAACCATTGATAGATGCATTGACACTTTCACTTATTTGTGTGCTTCTCATGCCAAGTGTCCTTGAGTTCTTTATATAGCATGCTACTCATTTCTCTTTTATTTAGTACATAGATATCAACCATGAGTTTTTTGTCATATCCTATCTTGATAATAATTCTTGCCAACATTCTTCAAACTTAATTCCATCCCAACAGTTATATATACAATGGTTAAAATCACTAATCATCTAGTTTGGGAGGTGCTTCATTGCATTTCTTGAAATATGCCAAGTGCACAGGGCATGCTTTATATCTAGCATTACTTCTTGTAATGCTCTTGACATAGCAACGTCTTGGTCAGTAAAAACGGTAAGTGACCTTAAATTTTTTTGTGCACACAAAAAAGTCTCAGAGAGCCATTTGAAACTCTCAACAATCTCATCATATAACAATGCCACTCTAAATATTACCCCTCCTTTGTAATGGTTGAAGCCAAAAAAAAAATGTAAGAGGTCTATGATTACAATTCGTACAATAAGTTGTATCAAGAGAAATAACTTCTCCAAAGCAAGCGTAGTTGACTAGCATACACGCATCAGCCTTGAATACATTTGTCACTTGCTCATCTAAGTTCATTTGGTGAGTATGAAAAAATGATGGGTTTTCTGTTAATTGTTTCTCAAAATACTGAAATAAACATCTAGCATCACTGTATTTCATAGCATACTTCTTGTAAATCCAAAATTGGTTCAACCTCCTGCATATTGGCTTTGCAAATTGAATGTTGATTTTTAACTAATTCCAGTTTTTTCAGCATTTTCTAATTCATAACATTGAGATGGTAATAGTTCTCGAAATGATGCAAACAAGTGAACATCTTCAGGAGGCTCAAGAGGATGATTATGATCCAAGAAAACTTCATTTATTTTGTATTTTTCATCTACTTGTTTAACTTTCATTCTAGCATTGCAACCTATTCTTGTATCATCCCTGGGCGGCTGGGCCTCTTATTTGTCACCTCTTGTTTCTCTGACTTTCTCACCCCTTCTTTACAGCATACATATAGATAAGAGGTGTATAATGACTTATCTTTTCTACTCTTGTTAAAGCTTTATTTTCAAACACCAAAACCCGTTTTCCTACCATATGCCCTCCAAAATTCCCATACTTCTTCTAAATTGTCAAATTCAAGATTATGTATGGGAGTTAAATCTATATCCATGGTATAAAACTCCTGCAAAATTAAATAGGATTATAAATTGTGATCTCAAGATCGAAAAACGTGTACATATACAAATAAAAACTAGTATACACACACAAATAAAAATATTTTACCTGAGTATATTTACACAAACACACACATATATGTGATAGATTATCTTATTATCTATATTGCTCAATAAGACCCCTGACTTAAAATCAACGATTACCCTTACCAGCAAGCCATGTGTTTGAAAACATGTATGATAGATTATATATAAATAAAACTTATATATTAGAAAATAACAAATAGGGCCTGAATCAATACTCTCTTTTCTCAATATATTAATTAAAATTATATCTAGTATATAAAAGAAAGTTACATTAGTCAAACTAATAAAATAACATATTATATGTACAACATATATAGATAAAAAAATATACAGTATCAATAATCTTAAAGATTATCAAGTTTGATTAGAAATCATAAATGTAAAAGATTATTATTTTACTCACCAATCTTTAATATCCAATTCCCACAAATTGGTGCTTATTGTTTGTCTTCTCTGATAATATAATATAGCATCCTCCAATAGCATCCAGCAAGCTGCACCTATTTTCCAGAGGAAGAAGAGCAACAGGGTGTGCCAAAACTGCAATTGAAAGCATCGTGGGATCTATACTAAAAAGGAGATGTAATGAGAAATTATATGGACGGCTGAGATTGAGTGAGGAATCCAACAGACAAGATGAACTATTTAAAATGACATTGTTTAACTTAGTAGCCTTTTATCACGATCCATTTAATTGTTACAAATAGACGACCCAGATTTAATCATGAAACGACGTCGTTTGAAATAAAATGACACGCAATGGATGCAAGCCAATTCCATGAAAATAGGTCTCACCAATAAATAAGAAAAGCGAAGATGGGGAAGGACACTGTGAATCTCAGTAATATTGTCTTATGGCTTTGACTCATATAAAGCTTCTTTGTCATCTGCGAAAACATATAGAAACTTAGAAAGGCTCTTATACATACATTAATTATGAACAAGTTATTCAACTATTTTTAGTGAAGTTAATTAACACATAATGGAACCCAAGATTCATCATTCTCAACATGTCCATGGTTTTGATAGTACGTTATTGTGTGATTGATTTTCCTGCCATAATGATAATATCCTTATATCAAGTTTAACCTTTTTTTTTCCAACAATAGATCCATTCATAAATAAAATAAGGTTCAGAACACAATTACACCTGAAAGCTATATAGAACAGAACCGTACAGAATAGAAAGAAACAACAGAAACTTCAACTAAATGTAAAAACACACAGAACAAAACACATGGTGCCCTTCCATCAGTCTGACTCCCTTGCAAAAATTATCAAGTCCTTGTCCATAGTCTTCTTAATTGATCAGGAGGATAACCAACCCAATCATTTGGGCACGATCCTCCGATTAAAGCTTTAGCAACCTAGTCAGCAAATAAATTAGCTTCCCTAAAAATCCAATTACAAGAATGGTTTCGAATTAGTTTCCTTGATTCCTAAATATTATCAAGGATAGTTATGTACCTCCAATCATTTGGATTAAAGTCGTTGTTAATACATTTAACCAACAAAAGGTTATCTGACTCAAAACATACATCTTCTAAATGGTTATCATAGGCAAACCTATTAGCATCCAAAATAGCCAAAGCCTTAGCCATAAATGCCGAATTTGCCTCAATAATTCTAGAAGCCCCATCAATCAACCACCCATTTGAATCCCTCACCATAAAGGCTATAGCACCCTTATTTTCCCCAAGTAAAAAAGCACAGTCAGTATTGATTTTGAGGGAATTACCTATTGGTCTTCTCCGAACATCTTTTTCTCTACTCAATCTTTGGACCTCCGTGTCAAGTTCTTCATCATTTCTAAACCAACCATGAGCTTCCCAAAATTCCTGAAGGGCCTTTCCTGCTTGAGTAAAATTAAACACAAGATCATGATTTATATTTTCAAAAATAAACGCATTTCTATCTTTCCAAATTTGGCACAAAATCATAGCATAAAGAGCCTTTTGCCAATCATCAAAATTTGAATCCCCTAGGCATTCCCTCACCCACTTCCCTATATTCATATTCTCTAAATCATTAGGTCTAAAGGAAAACATGCTACCAAACCAAGTGGCCTTGGCTCCATCACATATACAGAACAGGTGCTCCAATGTCTCACTATGATTATGACAGACTAAACAGAGATCTACCATGCTACATCTTCTCTTACATAAATTCTAAAAAGTGGGTAACGCGTTTACCATTATTCTCCACATGAAATTTTTGATCTTATATGGCACTTTAAGTTTCCAAATTTCCTTCCAATAGTGACCCTGCACATTGTAAGATGATGAAAGTATACCCGCTGTTCTTCTAAGAATTTCACCTCTAAGTACCCTATAACCTTGTTTTACTAAATACACGCTTCTCTTCCCTCCCGTCTAGACCCATTTATCTTCCTTACTCTTAGGAGCTACTATCGTGTTGTAAAGAGCCTCCTTTTCTTGTTTCGTAATCCATCCTTCACTAGCCATCAGATTCCAACCCCCCTATGCATAATATCAGCTACTTTCAGATTTTTTAAAGAGTCATGAGGACAAGGGGAAAGCAGTCTTTTACCCATAATATCTCATAACCAAGGATCTTGCCAAATTTGACTTTCCCTCCCATCCCCAATACAAACACAGATTTGGTTCTCCAAAACCTTCCGACCCTCAAGAATGTTAGACCATAACGATGAAGCCCTCCTTCTCTTTTTAGCATCTAGAAAACATCCCCTCGGAAAGTATTTTGCCTTCAACACTCTAGCCCAAACTTGATAAGGGTATTTTAAGATCCTCTATCCCACCTTTGCTAGTAATGCTAAGTTGAAAGCTTCAGAGTCTTTAAACCCCAATCCCTCTTCCCCTTTCGGTCTCTTCATTCTATCCATCACTACCCAATGAATTTTTCTTTTATCTCCCTCCCCCTTCCACCAGAAATTTGACACAATACTATCTAACCTTTGCAACACATTCTTGGGATATAAGAAACATGACATAGAATACACCGGCAAGGAATTAGAAACTGACTTAATTAGCACTTCCCTTCCTGCCTCCGACAAATAATTTTTCCTCCACCCCTGGACTCTCTTTTCCATACGATCAATCATAAAGTTTAGAGCCTGAGACTTCGACCTACCCCAAATAATAGGAAATCCCAAGTAATTCCCTGGTACCTCTATTGCATAGACCTGGAAGATTTGACCAATCTCTTCCTTTATAATATTCTATGCATTCTGTGAGAAATAAAGGCAAGATTTACCAAAGTTTATGGCCTGCCCAAAGGTGGCACAGTAGAGATCGATCAAATTTTTCAGGTTCCTGCAATAATTCAAATCAGCACGGAGCAAAAAAAAATAGAATCATCTGCATAGAAACTATGAGATATCTCCGGGCCCCCTCTTCCAATATTCACTCCCCTCAGTTTACCTAGCCTTTATCATTTTTAATCATCCTTAAGAGAACATTATTCACGATAATAAACAAATAAGGAGATAAAGGATCCCCCTGCATAAGACCCTTCTGAGGAAACACTTCAGCCATTCTTTTCCCATACAACATAACAGAAAAATGGACGGAATTCAGACACCACAAGATTCTATCCACTCATTCCCGTGCAAATCCTATTTTCAATAATATAGTACACATAAAATCCCATTCGATCCTATCATATGATTTATTCATATCTAATTTCAAAGCCACCTCATTGATTCCTTTCCTCTTCAGCTTCATATAATGGAAAATCTCATACACTACAACAATATTATCCTAAATTTATCCACTAGGAACAAAGGCTCTTTAACTCTCATCAATAATTTTATCCAACAGAGGTTTCATCCTATTAACCATTACTTTAGAAAAAAACTTTGGAACTGAAATTACAAAGACTTATAAGCCTATAATCGCTAATCGACTCAGGACAATTCACTTTCAGAATTAGCACCAAATCAGTAACATTTACTTCAGCCAGTGAAAAACCATTGCTAAAAAACTTGGATATGAGATTACATACCTTATCACTAATGATATCCCACATTTTTTGATAGAAAATCCTCGTGAAACCGTCTAGCCCTGGAGCTTTCTGCCCACCCATCTGAAATATTGCCTGTTTGACTTCCTCCATATTTATCTCTCTCTTGAGGCTATAGTTTTCTTCCTCTGTAATCACTAGTTCCACACAGTTCAAGATCTGCAAGAAGTCTCAATCCCCTGCAAAGGTGAATAAATTAGAGAAAAAATTAGCAAAATGATTCCCTATGTCTTGCTCCTCTTCCAACCATTTACCGTCTCTATCCTTAATTCTGTTAATCTTATTTCTGCTTCGTTTTTTAATAGTTATTGTTACAAGTGTAGATGGTTAATTAAAAAGTGCAAGTGTGCACTGCGTAAACAAGTAATATAGAAGTGAGTAGAATATCGTTTTCACGAAGATTGATCACTAAGTACCAAAATTGATAATCTTAATACTATTTAGTCGATCGATTAGTTGGTGATTGGGATGACAAAATAAAAATAATTAAATCTGAATGTAATTGATGTGAAGATAAATATGAGAAAAAGGCCCTAGGGATCATATTTCACTTAACAAATTTCGCATTGAATCATCTTATCTATTTTAGTCCAATTTATTCCACATGATTAATAGTCGAGTTTCCCTAATTTAATTACTAGCATCTTCCAAGGTCAAACAATTCTATAATTAATTGTTAATCCAATATATTCCTATATGAATCTAAGCAATTAATTATGCATTAAGATTTATGGAACTCATTAAGACTAAATAACCCATATGAATATATTCATATTTCATATGCAGATTATGGTTTTAATTATAGGATCCATACATATTCATCTCCTTCCGGTCTCAACATACATATTGAAATCATTCAAAAGGTGGCCAGTCAATTGAAAGCATTAAGAATACTAATTAAAACTCAATCATAAAGGAAAAATTAAAACTAGATTTAATAAGTTAAGATTTAATCCTTCATAAGTAAGCTACATCATCACCCTAGGAGAATGAAAATTTAGCTCATGATGAAATTAAAAACAAAACTAACATAAATTGAAAACATCATAAACATTGTACAAAAATTAATTATTAAAGTCTAAAACATAAAAATACAACTACAAGATGTATGAAAATGATAAATCTAGCCTTCCATATAGGAGTAAAACCTTCCATATAGGTGGCAACCTATACTATCCATAAAGGAGGACTACCTAGGCCTTCCATGTAGGAGGTAAAACCATCTATGTAGGAGGCATGTAAAAAGTAATAAAATGAATAAAATAAATTCTAAGATAAAAAATATCTCTCTCCTTATTCTCTCTTCCTTCCTCTCTATTTTAGGATGCCAAGAACCTATATTTATAGGCTTCAATTCTGCACCGACTGCGTTGTGAACATAAATCTGCTACAGTCCGTCCCTACAATACTTTACTGTACGGGGTTGTCAAAAGAAAATTATTATTTATTTATCAATTACACCTAAATTCATTACATTAAACATAAACATTGTCCACAAAATCATCATATAAGGAAAAATAAATATGTAAATATTTTACTTATCAATTGTCATGTGAAAAAATTTGGAATTTTTATCACTACATTTCAATTAATCCACCCTCGCCTTTTGAGCCCAATACAACTCTTCTTGATCCCATAACTCATTGATTATTTTCTTTAAATCATCTACTTCATTTGTAATCTCCTCACTCCACGTTGAGCTTAGATAGGTTTGGACCCTCTATACTAGGTTACCTATTAACCAATAACTATTTTTAACTCCTTCTTAATCCACACTGACAATGCATCCCTTAACTTACCCAGGATTTCTACAAACTCTTGAAGATCCCAACTATCCTCAGTACCCCTCCAATTTTTCTTGATCAGCTCTAATAGGTTAGGGTGGCATAGCCATCTAGTATCAAATCTGAACAAAGGGGGAGTTTTGACTCCATATATTCATATTCTACCAAAATTGGACAATGATCAAAACCAATAGCCTCTAAAACTTTCCCTTGTCCTTTCTGAAATTTAATTCTCCAAGTTGCATTTAAAACCCCTCTATCCAACATTTCCCTTATGAATTCATCCAACCTTCTATTATTCATCCAAGTAAATTTACTTCCCTTGAACTTTACTTCCATAAATTCACAATTCAACATAAACGTGCGAAAATGATCTAAATCTCTTTGTGAACTGGTTCTACCTCCTTCCTTATCAATAAAGTATTACATTTTGTTAAAATCCCCAAAAATTAGCCATGGCACACTATCCCCTGGGTTAATCTCTTAAGCTCACCCCACCAAATTATTTTTTGACTTGTTTCCACCAACCCATACACTACTGTAATGTTCCCCAATTCCCCACCATTAAATATCACTCCTTCTAAAGGAATTATATGTTTACTGACAACACCCACTGTAGCCTCCATACCCTCCTTCCACCATAATGCCAA
This sequence comes from Albizia julibrissin, assembly GCA_037074505.1. Taxonomy (NCBI): domain Eukaryota; kingdom Viridiplantae; phylum Streptophyta; class Magnoliopsida; order Fabales; family Fabaceae; genus Albizia; species Albizia julibrissin. Next base: position 13,612,108 of record CM073481.1, on the reverse strand, counting down.
ACCCCCTGATCTACCAATAGGGTCACACTATATTCCAGTGTCAAATTTCATTTTCTTCCTAATTCTCTCAATCTTTTCTTTTTTCATTTTTGTTTTCGACAGAAAAACTAAATGTGGTTTGAACTTACTGCATTGAAACTATAGGTTTCGAACTGTCAAGGTAGCTCCGAGACCCTAACAATTCTAACACATACAAATCATAGCTCTTGGGTAGCTGCTTTAGGCCAGACACCGCACCCCTCCAGTTGTTCATCCATATCAATTCTGCAAACCAAATCAACCTCCCTTTCATGTTTGAACACATCTACTCTCACCACTAGTTGAAGGTCAGAATTTGGATTTGTATACAAAACCCTTTTCACCTTCTTCCTTACCCGACTAGTTACCATTGACCTGTCACCCATGCAAAAACAGAGCTCCCCTTCATAATTATAATTAAATGTACTGGACCCATCTGTTTTTGCCAAAATCTATAATTCAGTTAAAGCTTTTTCTCATTCACCAGCGCTTTTTGGAGACTTCTGTAAGTGATCCTTCCTTCTCTTTGCCTGTGGAGAGTCTTCTTCCTCAATAAATTTTCTTTTCAATGAGAACTCTTGAATACTCTGTTAAATTCTCAATCTCACTATTCTGTATCAGGATAATTGCCTCAGACTCATGGGCCCCCTCATAATCTTCATTTTCCAATTCCACCTAGTATTTACTCTGGGTTTTTATTAGTCTTTCTCTATGGGTCCTCAGCAAGCTATTGATGCCATTAATCTCGCTAAAGCCCCAGGCCAAGTTGCAGTATGGGCTCTACCACCTTATCATTCAAAACCCAATCCAAGCTCATTTGCTTTGTTAATCCCACATGTTTTTCCCATTCCACCTCCATTCCTTTCAAAATTGACTTCCCTTCTGCTGAATCACCCACTCCATTCTTTTTTTCTACGTGATTTGACTGTTGCCCCCTTTTTGCCTCACGTGACTCCTTCACCATACTCCCCTTATCCCTACTCCTATACTACGGACCAAACCCTCCGTACTAACATTTATTATCCTTCCCTTCCCCATGCACCATCCACGTCTCCTGTGTCTTCCCCAAGGATTTGATTCTTATATTCAAGATCCCATATCAAGTTTAACAAGATGAAGAAATTGAGTGAACAAGAAAAGAAAAAAGTTTCCTATTAAGAACTAACCATTTATGGTACGGTGAAAGAATCACATAATGCAAGATATGGTCTATGAAACTATTGAGCATGCGACTATTTGAAAAGCTTCTATGACTGCTACAGAAGAATGCAACAAAAAATTCAAAGCCCAACACAGAACAGAGGATTAAGAGCAAAGTCAAAGAGAGAGAGAGAGAGAATGAAATAAATACTGATCATGGAATTTTTTTAAAAAAAATTTTCTTTTTCCTTCCTTACCAGATGAAACTTAGGTCAGTCATCATCCATGTTAGCCTTCAAAAAAAAGTCAACCTTAATCCTTTTATTATAAAAAAACCTAAAGATTAAGGTTTAATTTTGTCATTCATTCAGTTACTACTGCAGAATCACGCATATATAACGCTTAATAAATAACGGTCGCCGCAAATAACCGTAATGTATATCAAAGCAGGGTTTGCACAAGAATATATAACACTAAAACTTAACGTTAAATATCCACACTGTCATGTATTAAGAGATGGAATTGGCGAAAACAAAAATATAATGGTTGTAAAAATTAATCGTCATTTATTTAATGACAAAAATGGAGGTTCTTAGGAAACAACTGTCATTTAACATTTACAAACGATTTGTCTTCGAACCTTATATCAGCAAAAACAAATACATAACGATTATAATAATTAACCGTAAAGTATTATTCCTAAATATTTGTTTTAAAAAAAACTTAATTGTTCAAAATGATAATCTTCATATATAAGAAGACATGATTCTGGAAAAAAAATTGATAACATTCGACAGTTATTCACAAAGAACCATTATATATTCTTCAAGAAAAAAAATTATTTGACAATACATTATAGTTCTTCATAAAGAACTATTAAGTATTATTTAATATAAATAAAAGTGAAATTCTTAAAGATACCACATATAAAAGGAGGTGAGATCCTGAAAAATAAATTAAAAATATATTACAGTTATTCACAAAGAACTGTTGAGTATTATTTAACATAAATAAATGTGACATTCTAAAAGATAACACACACACACACACACACATATAATTGACATTACATTAAAGCATAGTTAACTATTTTTTTAATATAGACAGAGGCCAGACTATGAAAGATGTCAAATATAAAGATGTGGTATTTTGAAAAAAGAAATTGTTTCACAATATATTATAGTTTTCAATTAAGAACCGTTAAGTATTCTTTAATATAAAAGGCGAGATTATGAAAAATATCAAATATAAAGAGGCGAGACTCTAAAAAGATTTTATTTGACACAACTCTTTAAACTCATTTTCAAATAGTTTTTTAGCTTCTTTAACGAGTCTCATACTCTTTTTTTCACAATTTTTTTTCTGTCTTTGCAGATCTTGTTCTCCATCACTGCCGTAAGTCTTTACTCTGCAACTCCTTTCTCTTATGATTCACCGCCACTGCCAAAAGTATACTTTAGCCATAAAATCTTTAAATTATCTGTCCATTAAAATAATTTTCTTAAAAAATAAAATTTAAAAAAAAGTAAACAGCTGTGTCCCATTTCCCCTTATTCTGCTCCATTGCCTCCCATTCCAAATTAGCAAGACTTTTAAAAAATCAAAAGAAGCTTTACTTTCACTAAGCCTTCATCAATGATAAATAACATTAATCTCTCTTCCACCCAACTTCACACGTAGGTATAGTTGGTAATATGGGCTGGGCTAACGCACTTAGCCCGTTTATTTTCACGGGTTTGGGCTGAGATTTCTCAGCCTGATTAACAAAGCCTGTTGAGCCCGCAAGTTAAACAAGCTGACCCATTTAATAAAAAAATTTACTTTTCAGATAGTCAAATTAAATCTTAGTGTTTTCAGTTCTCAGTGATGTTGTATTTAAGTACTTTCTCTTTTTTTTTATTTGACACTTTTTTCATATTACATTTATTTATTTTACTATTATTTAATTTAAAAAAGATGTGTTTATATGTTTTTGTGATGTGAGTAGATGAAAAAAAAAGTAAGAATGAAATTGGTTTCCTAGCACAAATTATAAAAGAAAATAAATGTGATGTAAGTGGATAAAAAAAAAGCAGACAGGCTGGTGGGCTGTCTAAACGGACTCGAGCTCTTGCTCCCATTTTTCCAGCCCGTTTATATTCAGTTTAAACGAGCTGAGCTTGTTTAGCCCATTAACCCAAATAGGCCAACCTGTCAAACTCATACTGATCTGTTTACCAGCTCTACACGCGGGTAAGTTCCCCCTCTAATCTCCTAATCCACTCATTTATTTCTTTCCTTTCTTTTATTCTTTTGGAAAAAGGACAACTCAGGCCCCTCGTTTATAAATATGCATTTATACTGTTAAGATGATAAACAGTGACAAATAAATATTGTTTGATTTGTAAATTTATATTATTTTAATGTATATACTTATCGTCGAACAAACTGACTATCACTATACTTTTGACTCAGTGGATTGAGGGGATGAAAGAGATTTTAAAGATATTTGTTTAGCTTAGGAGGAGTGACAATGTGAACTAATAAGAAATTAATTATTTTATCTTTATAAAATTTAAATGGTTTTTCGCTCTTTTATATTTTATCAATATATAAGCATGTAGCCGATTAAAAAAATATAAGTATGTATAATATATTTTAGTGACTTTGACTTTACTTGATAAAAAATTATTTTTGATCTCTTGATTTCAACATAAAAAATTTGTACAAAAATTAAAAGTGTTAATATGCAAATTTGCTTTGAAAGTTTTTATTAAAGAACAATGTTACTTTTAAAGTTGTTTTAGGTTTAATTATTACCATGAAAGTGTTAAAATAGAGTAATTTTATCCTTTACTTAAAGTTAAATTACAATAACATTGACATTTTATAATTTTGATTTACACCATGCTAATTACTACTTACAATATTTTCTTTTTTTTTTGTATTTTCTTGAAGTTAAATTGCAATTATAATCTATACTTTTTTATATTTAATACTCATTCGACTTAGGTCCAAAAAAAATTAAATCATTTGATGGGGTTGAATTTTATATTTTTCTCTTCCATTGCAAAACTTGAATTGGGTTGTTTTGAGTTTAAAAAAAAAAGTAATTCATTGTAATTGACTATTTGTACTTTAATTAATAACTCATTTTTCTTTGATTATGTATGGTTTATACCTGAATGTTCTATTTACTTGTGAATCAATATAATTTTTATTTAAATATTATTTCAGTTAAGATTACATATAAATAGTATTGTTAAATATGTGAATTACATTATACTATTATTTTAATTATAATTAAGTCCGCCTCCGTTCAATTACATTTAGGTACCCTTATGGTGCGAACCCACAAGGGAATATCCCACGAACCCACAACCAATTTTGAGATATGCTCACCTCAAGAAAGCTAAACAAAGATCTACGATCCACTTGAACCCTTGAACAAGAAAGAACAAGGACCCGAAGTGTTAGAAGACGCCACAAGGTTGATCAAGCCGTGATAAGTCTGTTAGTTCTAAGAAGAACCCTAGAGAGAATACACTCTCAAGAAACAAAGTGCAGAAATGCAACTTTCATTCATATATCAAATCTCAAGTGTCTTATGTAAGATCCTCTCCTTAATTCCATAATATTAAATATTATCTCTCAACGACTAATCATAATAGAGATAAAATCGCACAAACTATTAAATATTATAGTATACAATCCATGATACGATAATACAAAGTATGTAGTCAAAGTAGAGTTTATAGGATGTAGGCCCTATGAATGGCAATATACATTAATTCAACACATAATAAACTACAAGAGGCCATAGTGATATATTTATGCCTCAGGAGCTCCTCCTGACATTCCAGCACGGGAACTATCACCTAAAAAATGTTAAATCGACGGGGTGAGACAAAAGCCTCAGTAACCAGCTTTCCAACTCATTACACATGCTGACATGTATTCATGAGGAGCCAAGTGGAACAGTTTATATAATAAAATATTAAAAATCTAATATCATTGTTTTGTACACAAATCTCATATCATAAATTATAATATTATATCTCAAGATTTTACAAATATAAAACAACCAAAGAAACTCATGGAAGCAAGGCTTTAAAGCAAGTAAATAAAATTGGAATTAATTCAAAATTTCAAGAGTAATGCTTTATTAGAACTCTTTTCCATCTTATAAAAATGCAAGTAGCAAGGCAATTAATTTGACAAAGATAAATCACAATAAAATGCCCCTCACAAGGTATGTGTTTGCACTCATCTCTCAAGATAATAAATGGCTTGTATTTCACTCAATTCCACCTATTGCAACCCATCTACCATAGGCTTGTTTATCATCTCAATCTCCACTATATTATCCCATTACATACTCAAATCAAAAGGACTTTTCCAATGGTTGTAATGAGTAAGGTAAGATAATGAAATGAAAATGGTCAAATGATATGAAGGAATACTTTAATTAGTGCTAAGCAATTCAATGATATCCATGAAAAATGAAAAACTATTCACTTAAAGAAAGCAAACTCACTTCTACTATACACAACATTTATTCATTAATCTTCACAATTTTTTTTTTCTATTCATTTTTTTTTCATTCTATTTTTTTTATACACCTTTCTTTTCAATTTTTTTTTCACTTTTTCTCTTTTCTTCTTCTTTTTTTTTCAAAGTATCCACACCAACTCATCATATAACATAGGCTTCCTAATCCTTTCATTCTTGTTCTAAAATTGCTTACTTAGCACTTACTAAAGTAGCAAATGGATGGAAAGGGAAAAATTTAAAAATTGCATTTATCAAACAAAGGGCTATTTACTCAATGCAATTTTCTTTTAAAAACAAGTTGAGGCTCAAATGGGGTAAATCAAAGGATTTTCATATGATAAGGATGGTCATTTGGCCTAACTAGCTATGAAATGAATGCCTAAATCATCTTTGTGTATGCATAAGGATTTAAAGCTTCAAAAAAGATTCAAAACAAGTTCTAGAGATGAAATCACAATAAGTGTACTCCCTCTTGAAAGAAATGAATATTTAGGCTCAAATTTCTCACCGGCATTTGACATCCTAAAGTCACTTACCTAAGCCAAATCACTTGCCTATTTACTAACATTTCAAGAAGATAAAACCGAATTCTAATAAAACTCAATCCTTTTAAATTCAAATCAACCCAACTTTGCCAATGTGCACAAGTAAAATCCAAGCTTCCATGAAAAACAAAATTTTTGTTCAAAATTTTTCTATTTATGTGCAAAATCAAAGAAATTTGTCAAACTTGAGGACAAACCATGCAAAATCAATGGTACCTCTCACCCCCACACTTAAATGTCACATTGTCCTCAATGTGAACATGTAACACCAAGTAATGGAATTGAAGAAATCACCATATCCAAGTGTAAGGAGAGCCAAAGTTCCAAAGATTTCAAATGTTTACCAATAAGCACAATTCACAAATGTCACCACTCAACTCAATAGTCACAACAAATATCAATCACATGCAAAACTAGACTATCACCAGCACTCATATCCCAGAACATGTTATTAATAATCAACTCAAACAAAACAAAGAAAAGTAGAAGAATACTCCCCTCTCAATCTTTGTCTTGTGCTTTTGAATGCTTTATCTTGTGGCTATCAAAGTGGAATGCATTATCAGGGGCTACCAAAAGTCCTACAAAATCAAAACAACACATCAAACTACACCTTGGGTTGCCTCCCAAGAAGCGCTAAGTTTAAAGTCTTCAGCCAGACTGTGTGAGAAACTCATGGAGGTTGTGTCAAGTGATAAACCATTGCTTGTCGATCCACCTCACCACCATGATAGTGCTTTAGTCTTTGCCCATTCACCTTAAAGCAATTTCCTGTGCTCTCATTTCTTACTTCAATTGTACCCTTTGATGACACGGAAACCACTCGAAATGGACCAGATCATCTAGATCGAAGCTTTCCAGGAAACAACTTGAGTTTTGAATTGAAGACAAGAACCAATTGCCCAGGCTCAAAATTTCGCTTCAAGATATGCTTGTCATGCCATTTCTTTGTCCTTTCTTTATATAATCTTGAGCTCTCATATGCTTGAAATCGCAATTCTTCCAACTCATTTAGCTGCAATAGCCTTTTAGCTCCAGCTTTGTTGTGATCCATATTCAACTTCTTGATTGCCCACCATGCTTTATACTCCAATTCAAGTGGCAAATGACAAGCTTTCCCAAAAACCAACCGATAAGGTGACATGCCAATTGGAGTACGAAAAGCTGTTCTATAAGCCCACAAAGCATCATCAAGTTTATCAGACCAATCTTTTCTTGTAGGACCTACAGTTTTCTCCAAGATCCTCTTAATCTCCCTGTTAGCCAACTCACATAAGCCATTAGTTTGAGGATGATATGCAAGTGACATTCGGTGGTGCACTCCATATTTTACCAATAGAGCCTTGAAATTCTTATTGTTGAAATGAGTGCCCTCATCAGTAATGATCGCTCTAGGAGTGCCAAATCTTGTGAAGATATACTTCTTCAAGAAGCGAATTACTGTATTGGCGTTATTAGCTTGGCAATCAATAGCTTCAGCCCATTTGCTCACATACTCCACCGCAACAAGAATATATTGGTTTCCTCTTGAAGATGGAAAAGGACCCATGAAATCCATCCCCCAAACATCAAATAGCTCTACCTCTAAGATCCCAGATTGAGGCATCTCATGTCTCTTGGAAATGTTACCTGTTCTTTGACATCTATCACACTTGGAAACAAAATGGTGAGCATCCTTAAATAAAGAAGGCCAATAAAAACTAGAATCAAGCACTTTAGATGCAGTTCTTTGCCCCCCATAATGTCCCCCATATGCAGATGCATGAAATTCAGTTAAAATTGCCTCTTGTTCAACCTCAGGCACACATTTCCTAATAATCAAATCAGCACATCTCTTAAAAAGAAATGGTTCTTCCCATATATAGTAGGCAACATCATGCAAAAATTTCTTTCTTTGATAGAAAGTCAAATCAGGAGGTAACATATCACATGCCAGATAATGCACAATATCAGCATACCAAGGCAAATCATAACTGCTAATAGCAAATAACTGTTCATCAGGGAAATATTCATTAACCATTAAATCATTCACACAATCAGAAGAGTTCACAATCCTAGATAAATGATCAGCAACTTGATTTTCAGTTCCTTTCCTATCAACTATATGCACATCAAATTCCTGTAACAATAAAACCCATCTAATCAATCTAGGTTTGGACTCTTTCTTCCCTAACAGATATTTGATAGCAGTATGATCAGTGTGAACTAAAATCTTAGCACCCATCAAGTAGACTCTAAACTTTTCAAAAGCAAACACTATAGCAAGCATTTCTTTTTCAGTAGTAGAGTAATTTACCTGAGCTGCAACTAGTGTCTTACTTGCATAGTAGATGGGATGAAGATCTTAGCATGCCTTTGCCCCAACACAGCTCCAACAGCATAGTCACTCGCATCACACATCACTTCAAAAGGTAGTGACCAATCAGGAGCAATAATAATAGGAGCTAAAATCAATCGACTCTTCAATTCTTCAAAAGCCTTCATGCACTCCTCATTGAAGTGTAAAGGAGTATCTTTCTCAAGTAATTGTGAAAGAGGCTTTGAAATCTTTGAAAAATCTTTAATAAATCGATGATAGAATCCAGCATGCCCCAAGAAACTTCTCACAGCTTTGACATTAGAAGGAGGAGTAAGTTACTCAATCACAGAAGTCTTTGCTCGATCAACCTCTAAGCCCTTTTTAGAAACCTTATGCCCAAGGACTATCCCTTCAGTCACCATGAAATGACACTTTTCCCAATTGAGAACCAAATTCGTCTCTTCACATCTCCTTAACACCTTATCCAGATGTATCAAACATTCTTCAAATGATTCACCAAATACCGAAAAGTCATCCATGAAGACTTCCATTATCTCTTCTATCATATCAGAGAATATGCTCATCATACATCTTTGGAAAGTAGCAGGGGCGTTACACAAACCAAATGGCATTCTTCTGAAGGCAAAGGTACCATAAGGACATGTGAACGTTGTCTTTTCTTGATCTTCAGGAGCAACAACAATTTGGTTATAACCTGAGTACCCATCTAAGAAGCAAAAGAATTCCTTACCAGCTAATCGATCTAACATCTGATCGATGAAAGGAAGTGGGAAATGATCCTTCCTTGTTGCTTCATTCAACTTTCTATAATCCATACACACTCGCCAACCTGTAACTGTATGAGTGGGGATGAGCTCATCATACTCATTAGCAATAACTGTCATTCCTCCTTTCTTAGGAACACATTATACTGGACTAACCCAAGAGCTATCTGAAATAGGGTAAATGATTCCAGCATCCAACCATTTAATCACTTCTTTCTTGACTACATCCTTCATCATAGGATTCAATCTTCTCTGATTCTGAATAGACTTCTTGTGATCATCTTCCAAAAGTATCTTATGCATCACAATTGAAGGACTTATACCTTTGATGTCGGCAATTGTCCAACCCAAAGCCCTTTTGTGATCCCGAAGAACTTTCAACAACCTTTCTCTTTGGTCTTCAGATAAAGAAGAAGATATGATAATAGGAAGTGTCTCAGATTCACCCAAATAAGCATATCGAAGATGTGATGGTAAGGGCTTAAGCTCAAGAATTGGTGCTTCTTCAATAGAAGGCTTCAAAGAAGTTTGCCTTGATTCCATCTCTAACAACTCAAATTGCTTTGATCGATTACTATAAGGAGAAGAAGTCTCAAGTAACCTCTTGCATTCAACTAAATTCCCTTCTTCAACATCATAAATTCCAAATAACACAGCTTCCAAAGGGTCTTTTATAACATAAGATTCTAAAGTCTCTTGAATCACATCATCTAGTATATCAACCCTGAAGCAATCAGTTGTGTCCCTAGGATACTTCAATGCCTTGTTCATATTGAAAATAACTTCTTCATCATTCACTCTCAACTTGATCTCCCCTTTTTCAACATCAATCAAAGTTTGAGCTGTAGCAAGAAAAGGCCTTCCTACAATGAGTGGAAGAGTGCTATCTTCATCACAATCTAACACAATGAAGTCAGCTGGAAAAATAAACTTATCAACTTTAACCAACACATCTTCAATAATACCCTTTGGATAAGCTAAACTTCGATCAGCTAACTGAAGTGTTACAGAGGTTGGATGAGCTTCACCAAGTTGAAATTTCCGAAACACAGATAATGGCATCAAATTGACACTTGAGCCTAGATCACATAAAGCTCCACCTTGAAATTTTTCTCCAATTATGCAAGGTATAGAAAAACTACCAGGATCTTTCTGTTTAAGAGGAAACTTGTTGAGAATAATAGCACTACATTCTTCAGTGAGGGGTACTGTTTCATAATCACCAAATCTTCTTTTCTTACTCAACATCTCTTTAAGAAACTTCACATATTGAGGCATTTGCTCTAAAGCTTCAAGTAAAGGGAGATTGATGTGTAATTGCTTAAAGATCCCCAAAAACTTCTTGTACTGCTCATCTAAAGCTTTCTTTTGGAATCTTTGAGGAAATGGCAAAGGTGGTACCCATTTAAGATTTTCATTGGTAGGCTTCTTCTTCACTTCACCCTTCGTAGACTCACTATCAACTTTTGTCTTTTGAATAAACTCTTCATCATTCTTTATAATGATCGTAGGAGTCTCGTGGCCATTAGAAGCTGAAGGTTTCTTCACTGTTTGTGAAATCTCAGGTAACTCTTTACCACTTCTCAAAACAAGAGCTTTACATTCCTCTTTTCCATTGCTACGAGGATTAGTCACAGTATTACTTGGCAATTCCCTTTGCTGTAATGCATTCACAGCAGTTGCAAGTTGCCCCACTTGAACCTCAAGATTCTTGATGGATGAACTCAATGTTGTATTAGTAGCAGCTTGATCTTGAGTACTCTTCAATTGAAAACTCATAAGCTGAGACATCATTGCTTCAAGATCAGTTTTGGGCTCTTGAATAGGCTTAACTTCCTTTTCCATGTGATAGAAACCAGGAGGTGCCATTGGCTTTGAATTAGAAGTAGATGCTTCATTAAGAGTTGCACCATGTTTCCAAGAGAGATTATGATTTTTACGCCATCCAGAGTTGTAAGTATTGGAATATGGATTAATCTGATTGTTGTTATGGTAATTTCCTGCATAATTGACTGACTCAATCTGTTGAGACATAAGGCATTGTCCCATAGCATGTCCATCTCCACAATAATCACAAGGAGCATGAATAGCATTAACCCCCATGTGTCCACTTTTGGATAGGCATACTTGAGCTTTTAGATGATCAAATCTCTTATTGAGAGCATTTAACATTCCCACCAATTGTGATGAAGTGTCATCATTAACTCTCTCAGTTGACTTCACTGATCTTCTATCATTGTTGTTTTGAATAAAGTCAGCTGATAAGTCATCTAAGCAACTCCAAACATAATTCACCGGTTGCTTTGTAATTCCTCCATTAGTGACAGCATTCAATTCTGATCTAGATTCAGGAGTCAACCGGGTACAGAAGATTTAAAGTAAGACCCACTTCTTAAAATTATGACCAGGACTCTGCCTAACAAGCAACTTGAATCTCTCCCCAGCTTCATATAAGTGTTCCCCAAACTGTTGGCAAAAATTAGTAAGAGCAGCTCTTGCATCGACCATCTTGTTATGTGGAAAGAAACGAGATCTGAACTTATCTTCCAACACGGCCCAAGAAGTGACACTACCTTCTTCTAAATTGTTGAGCCACTCTTTAGCTTTTCCTTGTAGAGAATAAGGAAAAAGCCTAAGGCGGATCACATCATTAGGAACTCCATTTTGCTTGAATGAGTCACAAACATCCAGAAATTGAATCAAGTGCCGATTTGGGTCTTCTGAATCATTCCCGGCATATTGACCATGTAACTCAAGCATCTTCAGCATAGTCTGCTTGATCTCAAAATTATTAGCTTGGAATTCAGGAACTCTAATTCCTGATTGATACCCATGAGATTGTCTTCCCAAGAAATCATTAACACCCAAACGGTCATTCTCATCCTCAACCATCACTGTAGTATTAGTTTTTACACCCTTCCTTGCTCGAGTATGAGGTCTTGTAGCTTCCAAAAGTTCTTGGATGCTCCTTGTTTTCTGTGGTGTCTTTGCAACTTTGGATCTGCGGGGCATATACTAAAGTACCTGGAAAACTAAACAAATCTCAAGAGTATCACACTAACACAAAGAACTAACAAAAATAAAAATAAAAATTGCTCAAGCTAAAATTACTAAAGGAATTCTAATTCTAATCACCAATTTCCTTGAATCCCCGGCAACGGCGCCAAAAACTTGATGCTATTGAATTTTAAATGAGCACCGCAAGTGTACGGGCCGTGGAAATAGTATAGTCAAATCAAGGTCATCCCACAGAGATTCAATTAAACTAATGATTAGGCATTAAATTTCCCATGTTCATTTAAGTTGAGCAAATCAAGAAAGAAAATAATTTGAAGATCAATTTAAGCAAAAGCAAAAGTCCTAAATTTAATATTTTTGAAATTTCAGTGGAGGAAAACAACCTAAAGTGGCTAATCCCTTTTTCAAGGTTAGAGCATGTATTTACCCAATTAAATGCACTTAATGTTAATTTGTTAATCTAGAGTTTAAATGGATATAAGTATCTTCCAATTACTAATATCCCTCTCTCAAGTTAAAATTGTTATTCCTAACTAATTTACTCAAGAGGCAATAAATGTCCAATTTCACTCTAAAATGATTATATGGGTCCAATAGGTATATTCCTATCCTATTGGAAAATTAGAATAAATTCCAATCTCACATTACTTAATCTTATGGTCCAATTAAGATCCCTCTTCCAAGGCTAATCTAAATTCCCCAAATCATACTTAGTGGTGATCAAGCACTAAATAGACAAACAATCCAAGATTAAGTTAACAAAATTAATAAAAAGCACAATTAATTGGTTCATACATGCTCAAATCCCCAAATTAGTTCATAGCTACTCTAGATTCAAAAATAATTAGCCACACATGGCTTTAAGCAGAGTTATCACAGCAGCAGCAAATAAATCAAGAATCAAAATCATATTGGAAATTAAACTGAAAGAAGAAATAGAACAAAACCACGACAACAGGAGATGTTGATTAAAATTATATTGATGTTCTGATCTTGCTCCACAGTGACAGTGAATAACGATGACGATGACACTGAAGTGTTACGGTGATGAAGATGTGGTGCAGGCGATGGTGGATATGGAAGAAAATGCAGTGGTGTAGTGACGGTGAAATGGTGAAGGATTGTGTTTCCAATGATCCTACTTCCTTCTCTCAGCTACTCCCTCATCTCTGTTTCTCTCCTGGTTCTGAATATCTTCAGCTGCTCCTCTCCAGTGAAGTGGATGGTTAAAGCTCTCCAGCGGCAATGGAGGAAGGAGTGGTGCCGGACGATGACGATGACGATGACGGTGATAATATCAGCTCTCAGATCTCTCTTTCAGCTCTCTCCAACTTCCACTTCCCAATCCAGCCGCCGCCTCCTTGCTCCGGTCCCAGCTTCTCTCGTCTTCAGTCCAATCTCGGCTAGCTCCTCCTTCCACCGCTAAGCACCGGAGCTCGCTCTCCAATCTGTTGCTCCTTCTCACAAGCTCTACTCTCTAACCAGCTGCCTCTGCTCTCCAGCTCGCACCCCCCCCGTTCACAGCTGCCTCCCTTTCTTTTCGTTTTCTGTACAGACCTAAAGAGATCCCTTGGTCAAAACGTGCGTTTTGACCAAGGGACTAAAATGAAATTATTTGAAACTTTAGAGGAGGGACTAAAATGAAATATTTTGAAATATCTTGGGGCTCAATCAGAATTTTCTGAAAATACAATATCTTTTCTATAATTGTTCCTTTTTTAGAAAAGTGAATCCTTACTATTATTAGCCTAAATTAAATTATTTCTATTTTAGATTAAAAACTATAATATTTAAAATAAAATCCCTAAATGATTCACTAATTTCATTTGCTCCCATAATCTCATAAAATCTCATAGAAATCCTTCAAAACTTGCTTAGATAACTCTCCAAATATCTCTAAAATATTCTTTAATTGTATTAAAAATGGAGAGTTATCATATCTTAAATCTCATATCACAATTCCCAAGTGCCTCCCATCAATCCAACCGAACCGCCTTATTTCCGCCGACTAGACCCATGGGCTAAGTTAATATCCATGTTACTGGCCACTCAAAGAGCTCTCCAGTCACATGATGAGGATTGGTCAAAATCCACAGAGCATGTTTCCAGACCATGGGTCTTTCCCCTCATTGAACTAGTGGGGTGTCGCAATCCCTCATTGAACTGGTGGGACAATAGAAAGTCAACCATCGTGCACCAATGGAGGCTATACCACATGGTAAAAATAAATTTCTCCATCTCAACCCAAACCAAACAACCCAATATGTATCAATAAATAGCTCAATAGGAATTTTCTCAAGATTTCCATACACATATGAGGATATTCAAAATATACAAATACATCTTATAATTTAAATCACATGGTTCCACAAAGCAAGTGTATAAAAAAATACTCCTCAATATTACTCATTGAAATAATCTATAATATCCATATATGATTTTCAATCTCATAATCATTTTACAAAATACTCACAAACACACACCAACACACATAATAAGTGGAAAGTGGTTACCTCTCGCCAGAGCTAATTATTATCACACTGTTCCAAATCCAAGAGCTCAAACACACGCCAAAATCAATCTATCACAATCAATTTACTACCTGTTAATAATTTTCCAAAAGTCAAAATTATAACTTATTTACAAATTTTAATAATAATATACTATAAAAACTGAAAATAACAAAAGGCTTTAAATTATAATATGACCGTTTAGTCCTTTGAATTTCATAAATGATAGTTTAGTCCTCCAAATTTCATAAATGACAATTTAGTCCTCCGGATTTCATAAATGACAATTTAGTCCTACAAATTTCATAAATGACAGTTTAGTCCTTCAGATTTTAAAACTATACCAACTAAAATTTCAATAATATCTCCATTAACCCAAATAAATTATTTAATCTAAATTTAATCGGTTTAAAAGTTCAAAATAACATTAATTATAAGTTGATTATATAGAAAATTCATTATAAAATCTTGTATCAACTAAATAACAAAAATAAACCGATTAAAATTAACTATTAGTTATCATCTATATTCTTATAGTCATATACTGACAAAACTCAAATTTGTCCAAAATTCTAATCCTAAAATATTCTCTAATCAGTACAAAATTAATATCATAAGAAAGAAAAAATTATTTAGAAAATATTTCATAAAAGAAATTTTATAATTAGAAGAGATTTTGAATACCTTATTGATCCCCAAAAAAATAAAAATACTCCTATCAGAGCATTGCCCGTCACCTTACTACACAACACTTCACACAGATTCTGCGTGAAGTGTGTGAGGAGAGGGGATATTTATAATACCCCCTCCTACCTCCATTTTATAATTTCTTAATATTTTTTTTCTTTTCTTTCTAAATGTGTGGCACCGTAAGGTGCCACACTCTCTTTTTCAAATGTTTTTTCTTAATATTATTTTAATAATATAATATATTATATTATATAATAATATTATATTATAAAATAATATTTTTTAATTAATTTTTTTAATTTTTATTTATTTATTATTATTATTATTTTATTCCTAAAAAATTACCTACTAAAAATGATAATTTTTTCTAAATTATAATTATATCCTAAAAATAAAAATGAGGATGTTACATCTTACAAATGAAGAAGCACAAGGTATTATAGATAAAAACTACCTAATTGTAATAATTGCAACTTAGAAAATTGCAACTACAAATTCTAATATCATGTGCTAGGAAATCCAAAACCATATGCTAGGAAACTCAAATTTCTAATACAATGTTCTAGAAAACACAAAAGTCTAATATAGTATGCTAGAGAACCCAAAAGTCAAATATGGCAACTTATTTAATAATTTTGCACAAATTCAATCCATAAAATATATTGAGCATGTAAAGCCCAAAATGTGTTTATTTAGGCCCAAATGAGTCTTCCCATGTGTAGTATTAGATCCAAGCTCTTCAATTGCAAGACTTCAAGCCTAAAACTTGATCAATATCTCCATTTGCAGCCCAAATGAAGTTAGTGACATTTTCAGCATTTTCGTCCAGCTTTGATCCGATTGCTAATTGCTTCATCCAAGTCTCTTGCACAAGCCCATTTAATGCTTCCTTAATTTGTTTGGCTCTTCCTCTTGTGATTGGTCCACTTGGAATTTGCAAAGGATCACTTGAATTTGAATGCACAACTTGCTGATTCGCATCATTCCCTCTCTCCTCAAAAGGATTCGTCCTCGAATCTTCACCTACATCAAAAGGAGATAAATCAGCTACATTAAAAGTAGCACTAATAGAATACTCACCAGGAAAATCAATCTTGTAAGCATTATCATTGATTCTTTCTAGCACTTGAAATGGACCATCTCCTCTTGGAGCTACTTTTGATTTTCTTTGAGCTGGAAATCTCTCTTTTCTCATATGCACCCACACCCAACTCCAGGTTCAAAAAGAACACGCCTTCTTCCTTTGTTGGCCTTAGATGCATAATGCTCATTTTTCTTTTCAATTTGTTGTTTCACACGCTAATGAAGTTCCTGCACTATTTCAACTTTCTTTTTTCCATCAAGACTTGCTCTCTCATCAATAGGTAGTGGTAATAAATCCAAAGAAGTCAGTAGATTAAAACCATATACTATTTCAAAAGGAGAATAATCAGTAGATGAATGTACACTTCTGTTATATGCAAATTCAACAAATGGCAAGCAATTTTCCCAATTTTTCATGTTCTTTTGAATCACAATTCTTAGTAATTGAGACAAGGTCCTATTGACAACTTCAGTTTGTCTATCAGTTTGTGGATGACAAGCAGTAGAAAATAACAATTTAGTACCAAGCTTTCACCACAAAACTCTCCAAAACTTACTCAAGAATTTTGTATCCCTGTCAGAAACAAAGCTTTTAGGGACACCATGAAGTCTCACAATTTCTTTAGGGTGTGTTTGGTTCAATGAAGGTTAGGTTAGGTGAGGTTAATTTAAGTTAGGTTAGGGGAGGTTATAAGTTTTGTTTGGTTCAAGAAGGGGGGAGGGGAGGGGAGGGGAGGTTTGATTTCTTGTTTGGTTCAGAAGGGTAGGTGAGGTGAGTTAATTATAAATTGACAAATATACCCTTTTTTCTTTATTTATATATTTGTATTCTTCTTTTATTTTTTAATTTGTAAATCTTAAAAGACCTATTACCTCAAGTATATATGATAAAAAAAATTATATACATTTTAAGGGATATTTTATTGATTTTTATATATTATCTCATTAATTTTAAACAAGAGGGGTAAACATGAAATATTTAAAAATAAGTATGGACATTTTGGTCAAAGTGAGACAAATTTTTCCCTCCCCTCCAAAAACCTCCAATTTTGGAGGGAAGAGAGGGGAGGGGAGGGGAGCAAAAGAAGACAAAATTTTTAACCTCCCCTCCCCTTCCCTCCTTCCAACCAAACACATTTTTCCCACCCCTAACCCTCCCCTCACCTAACATTCCCTCCCAAAACCTCCAACCAAACAAAGCCTTAAAGAACAAATCAGCAATATATATGGCATCATCAGTTTTATGACATGCAATGAAATGTGGCATTTTAGAAAATCTACCAACAACCACAAATATGGAATCCATTCCTCTTTTTGACCTAGGCAAACCTAAAACAAAGTCCATTGATATATCAACCTAAGGTTCACTAGGCACAGGTAAAGGAGTATACAGACCATGTGGTAAAACTCTAGATTTAGCCTTTTTACATGTTATGCATTTAGCACAAATTCTTTCCATATCTCGCTTCATTTTAGGCCAAAAGAAATGCTCATGTAAAACATCCAAAGTCTTTTTCACACCAAAGTGACCCATTAAGCCTCCCCCATGTGCTTCTCTCACAAGCAATTCACGTAATGAACATTGAGGCACACACAATCTGTTTTCTTTAAACAAGTACCCTTCAACTCTGTAAAATTTATCACATGCTTTCTTTTCACAAGCAAGGAACAATTCAGAAAAATCAGCATCATTTGCATACAAGTCCTTGATATATTCAAAGCCAAGCAATCTAGTATTAAGAGAAGAAAGAAAAGTATACCTTCTGGACAATGCATCAGCAACCACATTCTCATTACCTTTCTTGTATTTGATGACATATGGAAATGTCTCAATAAATTCCAGCCACCTTGCATGTCTCTTGTTCAACTTACCTTGACGTTTAATATGCTTTAAGGATTGATGATAAGTGTGAATCACAAATTGTCTTGGCCAAAGGTAGTGTTGCCAATTCTCCAATGCTCTTTTAAGTGCATAAAGCTCTTTGTCATAAGTTGGATACTTCAAGGATGCTCCATTTAGCTTTTCACTAAAATAGGCAATTGGCTTTCCTTCCTACATTAAAACAGCTCCTGTCCCAACTCCAGATGCATCACATTCAATCTCAAAAGTTTTGCTAAAGTCAGGCAATGCTAACACAGGTGCAGAACATAATTTTTCCTTAAGTTTAATGAATGCATCATCTTGTGCTTTATCCCTGTTACGGGTGTAGGATGGTGTATTTAGAAGTGCAAGTGTACACTGTCGTAATCAAGTAATATAGAAGTGAGTAGAGTATCGTTCCCACGAGGATTGATCACTAAGTACCAAAATTGGTAATTTTAATTCTATTTAGTCGGTTGATTAGTTGTGATTGAGATTGCAAGATAGAAATGATGAAATATGAATACAAGTGATATAAAGACAAATATGAGAAAAAGCCCTAGGGATTAGATTTCACTTAATAAATTCCGGATTGAATCACTTATCTATTCTAGTCCAATTTATTCCACATGATTGATAGTCGAGTTTCCCTATTTTAATTACTAGCCTCTTCCAAGGTCAAGTAATTCTATAATTAATTGCTAACCCAATATATTCCTATATGAATTTAAGCAGTCAATCATGCATTAAGATTTATGGAACTCAATTAAGACTACATAAGCCATATGAATATATTCCTATTTCATATGCAAATTATGGTTTTAATTATAGGATCCACACACATGTATCTCCTTCCGGTCTCAACATGCATATTAAAATCATCCAAAAGGTGGCCAATCAATTGTAAGCATTAAGAGCAATAATTAAAACTCAATCATGAAGGAAAAATTAAAACTAGATTTAATAAGTTAAGATTCAATCCGTCATTAGTAAGCTACGTCATCACCCTAGGAAAAGGAAAATTTAGCTCATGATAAAATTAAAAACAAAACCAAAATATATTCTAAACATCATAAATATTGCATAAAAATTAATTACAAAAACATAAAAATACTACTACAAGATGCATGAAAATGGAAAATCTAGCCTACCATATAGGAGGTAAAACCATCCATGTAGGTGGCAACCTATACCATCCATAAAGGAGGACTACCTAGGCCTTCCATATAGGAGGTAAAACCATCCATGTATGAGGCATGCAAGAAGTAAAAAAAATGCAAGAAATAAATTCTAAAAATAACAACTCTCTCTCTAAAATAGAAACTCTCTCTCTCTCTCTTCCTTCCTCCTTCTTCTCTCCTCATTTTAGGGTGCCAAGAAGCTCTATTTATAGGCTTCATTTTCGGACTGCTACAGTGAACCGACCACACTGTCCGCTACAGTGAAACTGCTACAGTGCACAGTGAACAGTACAGCATGAACAGTGTATAGTGAATAGTACCACGTGAATAGTAACTTTTCCTTAAATGCCTTCTTTAATTCTTTTTAATCCGGTACTATCCATGGCTGCAAGAAAATCATTATTTATTTATTAATTACACCCAAATTGATTACATTCAGCTCAAATATAGTCCACAAAATCATCATATAAGGGAAAATGAATATGCAAATATTTTACTTATCAATCCCATTTAAAACCAACAGATTTTTTAATGATCTCAGTGAGTGGTGCATCAAGGGTGCTAAAATCCTTCACAAATCATCTATAAAAACTAGCCAAACCATGAAAACTTCTCACCTCAGTTATGCTTTTAGGTGTTGGTCATTCTTTTATAGCTCTTATCTTTTCCTCATCAACTTCTATTCCTTTAGCACTCACCACAAAACCAAGAAAAATAATTTTATCCATGCAAAAATCACACTTTTTCAGATATGCAAACAGTTTTTCCTTCCTCAAAACATCAAGCACACAATGCAAATGATTCAAATGCTCATCCAGATTCTTGCTATAAATCAGAATGTCATCAAAATAAACCACAACAAATTTCCTAATGAAAGCACGCAAAACATGGTTCATTAGTCTAATGAAAGTACTAGGCGCATTAGTTAAACCAAATGGCATAACTAACCATTCATACAATGCATGTTTGGTCTTGAAAGCAGTTTTCCACTCATCCCCTTCTCTCATTCTAATTTGATGGTATCCAGATTTCAAATCAATCTTAGAAAAGACAATAGAACCATGCAATTCATCAAGCATATCGTCTAATCTAGGAATGGGATGGCGATACCTTACAGTGATATTGTTAACAGCTCTACAATCAATGCACATCCTCCAAGTTCCATCTTTCTTTGGCACTAAAAGTACTGGAATTACACAAGGGCTCAAACTTTCTCTAACATATCCTTTTGCCAAGAGCTCTCCCACTTGCTTTTGAAGCTCTTTTGTTTCTTCAAGATTGCTTCTATATGCTGGCCTATTAGGAATTATTTCTCCAGGAATGAAATCAATTTGGTGTTCAATTCCTCTAATAGGTGGTAAACCTGATGGAATTTCTTCAGGGAACACATTATCAAATTCCTGCAATAAAGAACCAACAACACTAGGAAAAGAAGAGTTAATGTCATTAGTGTTCAAAAAGGATTCCTTGTAAACAAGGAGAAGCAAGTGTTTTTCAGATAGAAAAGCACTCCTTACTTCACTTTCTTTTGCATAAAAACTCATTTTCTTCTTTTTTTTTCTCTCTTCACTCATTTCTTTTCCCTGAATTCATTTTTTTTTAACTTCCAGATTTTCTCTCTTTTTCTCTCTCTTTTCTTTTTGATGTTTCTTCCTCATTTTTCTCATTTCCCATATCACTCTTTTTCTCATCTCTCTCTCTTTTCATCTTGAGTTGATCCTCATACACTTGCTTTGGAGTCAAGGGTATAAGAGTCACAGGTCTGCTATTCATTACAAAAGAATATCTATTTGTAAACCCATCTCTCTTTACTTTCCTATCAAACTCCCATGGTCTCCCCAAAAGTATATGTGCAGCATGCATTGGAACAACATCACACAGTATTGAATCACAATATTTTTCAATTGAAAAAGAAACAAGAACTTGCTTATCAACTTTAATTTCCCCATATTCATTCAACCATTGCAGCTTGTATGGTCTAGGGTGTCTAATGGTAGGCAAATTCAACTTCTCAACCAATGTAGTGCTTGCAACATTTGTTACACTCCCACCATCAATGATCAAACTACAAACCTTGTTATTAATGAGGCAACGAGTATGGAAAATGTTTTCCCTTTGCTCATTCATCTCATTCTCCTTCACTTGACAATTCAAAACTCTTCTAACCACAAGGCATTCTCCTTCCATGGCATATTCAACCCCATCATCACTATCATCTTCAAGTGAGGGCGTGGAATTATTATCACTCTCACTTTCAGTCATGACTTCATTATTTTTAAGAATCATAACTCTCTTATTGGGACATTGAGAAGCTATATGACCTGTACCCAAACACTTGAAATACTTTATGTCTCTATTTCTAGAAGTCTGGGAATCAGATTTACCTTTTCTCTTTGATGTAGCTTCTTCTTTGCCTCGAGTTGTCTCCTTTTGGATAGTTCTTTCTCCTTTCTTCCAAATCTGCTTTTGTGAAGAACTTGATCCAGAATGGAATTTCGAAGCACCTTTACGCTTGAGTTGCCTTTCCACCTTGATTGCCATATGCACCATGTCCTCCAGCTCCACATAATGTTGCAATTCCACTATGTCAGCAATTTCTTTGTGAAGCCAATTTAGGAAATGAGCCATTGTAGCCTCCCTTTCTTTTTGCACATTGGCTCTTATCATAGCTAACTCCATCTCTTTATAATATTCCTCCACACTCCTAGAGCCTTGTGTAAGGGTCTGCAACTTTTGATAAAGCTCCCTATAGTAATGGTTAGGAATAAATCTCCTTCTCATTAGAGTTTTCATTTCCCCCCAAGTTGCTACGGGCCTCTAACAATTATTTCTCCTATTAATGTCTAATTTATCCCACCAAACAATGGCATAATCAGTGAATTATGTTGCTACTAACTTCACCTTTTTTGCCTCAGAATAATTATGGCCCTCAAAAATCATTTCTATCTTCTTCTCCCACTCCAAATATTCTTCAGGATCACTCCGTCCTTGGAAAGGTGGTATTTTCATTTTGATGCTCCCAAGGTTCCCATCCACTCTATTTCTTTCCCTAGCAATATTTCTGCCATGTCTCCTCTCATACCTCCTATCTCCTCTATGCCTATTTATTCCTACTTCATATTCAGATTCAAAATCTTCCTCACTAGCACCGCTAACCTCATCATTCTCATATTCAAACTCATCCATAGAAGCATCCCTTCGCCTATTGTGCCTTCTAGGATTTGGTTGAACTCTTTGCAGGTTTGCAATCCTTTCATCTTGCCTATCCATCCTATCCCTTATTTCTCCAAACATAACATTCATACGTGCAAAATGTTGCTGCATTGCTCGAAGGTGATCATCCATATTCATTGGATTACCACCAGATGTTTCTTCTACATTAGACATTATATTTGCAAGAAAGACGTTAGAAAAATAATTTTCCTCATGAATTCCTCACGTGTTTCCCTCGAGGATGTCACTCTACACTCATGTTTCACTCAAATTTGGCTTTTAAATTGATGTATATCACTCTTGCCTTTTTCCACTCTTAGATTCCTCTTGAGGCTCTTTAAAGAACTAAGCAATTCATAATCAAAGCAATCTCAATTTGCAAAATCAACACAACACTTAGAAAGGTTTAATTGACACATATTGAAAAGGTTCAGTCAAATTCTGGATATCAAGATAGATGCTTGCATAGAACACATTCAACGCATCAATTGGAACTTTCTCTTCTTCTTTTTTGTATATGTTTTTTTTTGTCTCTATTTTTTTACTGAAACTTAAAGAGAATATACATAATCTATCACAAACTACAACACAAGCAATCTGAACCCAAAAATTCCAGAAAAGCGTCTGAATTGTAAAGACTACAAATCACTGTGGAAATTTCAAATTTGGATGCAATCTAAACGAGCAGAAAGAAGAGATTCTGAACAATAGAAATGACCTATTTAATGATGGAAATCATGAAGAGAACATGGTCGAACAAGGACAGAATATTTAGGGACGTTCTGGAAAAACGAAGATGAACAGTCACAGAAAATTTCCAGAAACACAACGGATTAAAATGAATAGAACTCACAGATGACAAATCAAATTGGAATGACTCCAAACCGAGATGAAAGTAGAGATATTGAACAATGAAGATGACTCACTAAATGTTGAAAAACATAAACAAATGTTTGACAAACAGAAGCTATAATTTCAGACATGAACACACATGAGCAGACGAAAAGACACAAGAACAGCACAAAACTTATGAACGAAAATGGAAACAAAGAATAGAAAGATATGACTTGAGTTTAGATCCGAAGCTCTGATACTAAGATGGTGCGAACCCACAAGGGAAGATCCCACCAACCCACAACCAATTCTGATATATGCTCACCCCAAGAAAGCTAAACAAAGATCTACGATCCACTTGAACCCTTGAACAAGAAAGAACAAGGACCCGAAGTGTTGGAAGACGCCACAAGGTTGATCAAGCCTTGATAAGTCTGTTAGTTCTAAGAAGAACCCTAGAGAGAATCCACTCTCAAGAAACAAAGTGCAGAAATGCAACTTTCATTCATATATCAAATCTCAAGTGTCTTACAAATGAAGAAGCACAAGGTATTTATAGATAAAAACTACCTAATTGTAATAATTGCAACTTAGAAAATTACAACTACAAAGTCTAATACCATGTGCTAGGAAATCCAAAACCATGTGCTAGGAAACTCAAATTTCTAATACAATGTTCTAGAAAACACAAAAGTCTAATATAGTATGCTAGAGAACCCAAAAGTCAAATATGGCAACTTATTTAATAATTTTGCACAAATTCAATCCATAAAATATATTGAGCATGTAAAGCCCAAAATGTGCTTATTTATGCCCAAATGAGTCTTCCCATGTGTAGTACTAGATCCAAGCTCTTCAATTACAAGACTTCAAGCCCTAAACTTGATCAATATCTCCATTTGCAGCCCAAATGAAGTTAGTGACATTTTCAGCATTTTCGTCCAGCTTTGATCTGATTGCTAATTGCTTCATCCAAGTCTTTTGCACAAGCCCATTTAATGCTTCCTTAATTTGTTTGGCTCTTCCTCTTGTGATTGGTCCACTTGGAATTTACAAAGGATCACTTGAATTTGAATGCACAACTTGCTGATTCGCATCACCTTAGGTCCTATTTAGTACTCTTCGGTCTTTTTTATAAGTAACTTTTATCTTTATTGCATAAAATAAACTGATAGTTAATATTAGTTAAAAATAATAAATATGTTAAAAATGTCAATTTTCTTCTAAATATGCCCCTATTTATTAAAAGAGCATATGAGAGATAATGAGTAATAAGTATGAGAGAGTATGAGTATAAAATATGAAAGAGAATATGTAATAAATGAGTAGATGAAGAGAATTAATGGTGAGTGGAGGATAATAAATATAAAGATGTGTATTTAATAAGGGTAAAAAAGAAAAAAGTAGTTTGACTTTTATGACAATTGGAAAAAATTGATTATAAAAAGGACCGAAGGTAATATATGTGTAGCACTGAATTTTGATCAATTGTTATTGAAATTGAGATTGGAGCATGGAGTGTGATTAAAACTTTTAAATTATATTTGGAATGGAGTAATATTTGGAAGGAACTCTTAAATTAATTTTATTTCATAATTAGTCATCATTTGTAAAAGACTATGATACCCCTAATATTAAATTTTTAAAAAACATTGTAACAAAACTTTTTACCCCTTCTACCACCATGACAAGCCTTCCTAATTTCTTCCCCAATCATCCTCGTTGTCATTGCTTCCTGCACGTATAAACTTAAACACTAGCACATAAAATAGAACAACCGAAGTCTAACTCAACTTACTACCCTTACTCTGGGAGTGCGCCCAAATTAAAATAAACTCAAATTAGTCAGAATATAATTTAATTGGTGATAATTTAGTTAAAAAAAATATATCTCTTTGAGCAACTATAGGAGTTGGTAGAAGAAAAGCAATAACCTTCCAAAGTTTTTGTTAAAGTTCTACGTCCCTAACTCAAACAAATAAGTCTGTGATGGATCATTTTTTTCATTCGCAGTATTATGGAAGCAAGATGCTGGTTAAAGTGAATTTTATCAGGATGTTCTTCTGCTCATTTCCCAGTCAAGTATATAACCAAAGGGATGGGTGATTTATGGCTGATCGTGAAATCAAAAACTCAATACATATTATTTAAACTAGTATTATTATATTTGTAAGCTCAAAAATTAAAAATTACAATGGATAGGAAGTTTAAGTAAACTGAGTTAAAACTTTAAATAAATACCTGAAAAGCAAAAATTATGAACAAATATATAAGAGTCATGACATATTTTAACTAAAAAAGAAAAAAGAAAAGAAAATGTGGATCAAATGTTAAAACAAACACTTACAATCGAGAGAGTTTCTGTAGGAGGCCGAGATAAGAAAAAAAAACACGTGGGAAAGGAAGCTTTGTACTGTAATGGAAGTTGCAACCAAATGTTAAAAAAAATTTGTACGAGAAGGAGATAAGAAAAAATAGAAAATGCGGGACTAAAGAAGATTCTACTTTCCATGGTCAAAGAGAGAAAGGAGTGAAGACAATAAATAAAGAAAGGTGGTGGACCAATTAAGTGGAGTAGCAATGGATCAGAGTTATTAGAAATGAGAATTAAGAGGGCGATAATGATGGGGTTATTAAATTTTATAACACCTTGTATAATGCTTATATAAGAAGCGCCATAAAAAACATCCAAGAAAGCGTCATTACTTCCCATTTTTAAAAAATTAGGACGCTTTGGCTATTCCTAAACAAGCGCCATTGTTTCCCATTATTTTTTTTTAAAAAATACACAATACCAAAACACACTGGCCTTGGCACGCAAGAGAACTACACTCTACTATTTGCCGATGGTAAACACTGCACGCACATGATTAAGAACCAAAAATGATCTTACACAAAACCTTACTCATCCACAGGTATATCATTGTCTATGCACTGTGTGCATATTATTATTGAATGCAACCGGTTTTCAGAATCAATAGCCCAGCTTGCAGTCCAGTGTTAAAAGTTCAACCATTATATTCTGTGTGGTTCCTTTTTCATAATAAAAGGTAATGGCAAATATATATATATATATACACACACACTAGGTGCTTTTTTTTTGGGTTCTGATGATTAATCTTCATTTTGTAGATTTCTCTTGACAGTTTTACATAACCAGGTTTGACCATTAACTTAATCATAACAATAATTAAAGAGTGGATTTTAGAGAACTGTGTGTTTTTATTTCAGGAGTGGCCTTGACACTGTGTTTTTTGTTTAATAATGGGAAGCAATGGCGCTTCTTTAGAAAGGGCCCAAGCTTCCCAATTTTTTTTTGTTTTTTTTAAATGGCAAGCAATAACATTTTTTAGGAAGCGCCAAAGCTTCCTTTATGTAATTTTTTTTTCAAGTTTGGGACTTTTTTTTTTTGAAATGTAAAGGAAGTAAAGACGCTTACAAGCGTGAAACTTTCCCTTACTCTTTTAAAAAAAATGAAAGAGAAGCAATGGTTTTTTTTCTTTAATAGGGAAGTAATACCTGCCAAAGCCTTATTTATTTATTTTTTAAATGAAAGGGAAGCAATGACTTATATTTTTCTTAAAATACGAACAAGACCAAGCAAGCGCCACACAAGTTACTTATTTTTTTTAAAAAAAAAATAATGCCAGCTATGGCACTTACCTAAGCAAACGCCATAGCTGGCACTTTGTTTTTTTTTTCTTCAAAAAAAAATGAAGGCCTCGTTTGACACTTGTTTAAGCAAACGTGATAAATGCTTAACACCAACTATGGCGTTTACAATTATAAGCACCATAGCATCTAAACATTTTTTTTAAAAAAAATTATCTTTAATATTTCTTTAAAGAAATGTCATAAGATGAGTGCCACTTAATCTTTTTTTTGTAGTAGTGTCGGTATCCTTCTTACCCATTTTAGTTATGTTTATGGTTTTATTGGTTATAGTTTTTTTTTTTAACCACTTTAATGTCTCGATCGGCTTCTGCTTTTTCTTTTTATCTGTAAGGGCTTATTGATATGAATATTTGCTCTTATATAATATATATAAAGATGGAGACTGACAGCAACAATGGAGAAAGAGAGCAACAACGGCAACAAAGAGTGATGAGTCTTAATCTAGGTTATAACTGAGAGGGGTACACTATTCGCATCGCTAGTGTACGAATTATGTTAAATAATAAAGTGATAAGTAGAAATCGCTCTCACAGAAATTTAAATAACAAATTAGTCAAGTAATAGAGTTAGTGAAATCAATAAAGTTAAGTTAAAATAAGTTTTTGATGTGGAAAGAGAATTTTAAAAATTATTTTTAAGACTAAAAATTGATATGAAGACAAATGAATTTTTTTTTATTTTAAGGATTAAATAGAGCCTAGAATTATTTCTCCCCTTTACACTTCATAAAACTAGATTAATTTCCTTTCAAATAGTATTTTCAATGAATATATGTGTTAGTCTAAGTTTCTAAAGCGCTTGATAAAACTCTCTCAAATCAAAATTAAGTTTCTTTTTTCATTAAAATGTATAATCTCTTGCTACAACTAATGAAAATCAACTTTAAGCAACAATCTCGACGTGACAATGCAATATTAGTAAATAAATCTCTATTTTACCAGCAAACTATCCATTTATCAAGTAAACTTCAAGTTACTTATGATTTTAACAAAGTTCTATATCTAGATTAGCATTCTCAAGTCATATCAAAGTGAACAAATCAGTCTAAATGGTAGCCAAATAACTAGAATCATTAAACAAAAAATAAAATCAACACATATATATCAATAGCTACCAAAAGAGTGGAGTATTCAAGTCTTAATTTATATAAAGGTTCAAAATAATTCTAGAATTAAAAGTTCAGCTATTCATGTTTAGCAAATAACCACAAATACACAAAATAGCTACAGCCATATTAAAAAAATGAAGAAAGGAAAAGGAATCAACAAAACTAAGGAAAATAAGCTTGAATCTCTTTAAATCTTCAATTTCCATTTGAATCCCCTTCAAGAAAACAAAACCCTAGTGCAGAGAGACTCCCAAGTCGCCCCCAAATCGTCGTAGAAGTAAAGAATGACGCTGCTCTTCATGAATTTTAGTTTTTAAAGCCCTAGAATCAGTTTTGACCTCAAAATGCATAACTTCATCTATTGTTGTTGGCTGCAGCCAAGAGAGGCCTTGGTTGTGACAAAATAGTTTCTGAATTGCTTCTAGTTGAGGCCATAAAGTTTATGTCTTACTTTTAGCTGAGGCCAATGAATGCTTTAGCAGAGTCTAAAAACTCCTTTTTATCTTTTCTTGTTTTTTCATGATGTATTGACTTTCTAAGCTACTTTTCAATTTTTTAGAGTCTGTTTGGGAACATGGTAAGGAGGAAAAAAAGCCCAGTTAGTCCATGAAAACGCTGAAATGCCCAGTTGAGTGTGTAAGTCACCGTAAGCCATTGTTTGGGAACACAACATTTTCCATTGAACTTTAGAAGAAGAAAAAAGCAGCTTCTATGACAAGCTGATTGCAGGTGCTTTTTTCCTCCGCGACTAGGTGGCTAAAAAGAAGACTGTAAATCTTGGGGTATTATTCTTCTCTTGCCCCATTTGTGGGCTTACCTTTTATGCATGTCGGCTACGTGTTTTGTCCTCTTTTGTTCTCCTCTCTTATTTATTATACAAAGAAAACCCTTCATTTAATTTGTTTTTTATGAATTTTATAGGGATAGGAAATAATTTTTTCTTCATCAAATAAAAAAAATGAACTAAATTTTTACTATTTTATGTTATTTTATCTTTATAACTCATCAAAATATATTTTCCCTTATAACTAAGTATTTATTAGTTTTGAAGTATGTCTTGAACAATTCAGTAAGTCCCATGATTTGATCAACTTACAATATATACAACTAATATTTCAGTGTATTTTCCTTTTTTTTTAATAATAATTGAATTTTTTTTATTTTATCAAATTTTGTTTACATTTTTTCACTTCAATTATCACAATATGTATGTATGTATGTATGTATGTATGTATGTAGTATTCAATAAGATTTATGTCATTTTAAATCATTTTTTCATCTAAACGGGCTTTTCAAATGCTAATTCAAACAAATTCAAGGTTAGAAAAAAAAAGTCACTTCTGCTACTGTCAATCCAAACACAAATCACATTTACAATATGACTTTTCCAAAAGTGAGGTTGAAAAAAAAGCTACTTCTCTACCGTTAATCCAAATAAGCATTTAATGATTTATGCTTTAAATGGCTCTACAATTGGTTCAAATGATAACCTATCAGCATAAGAAAGTCTGTAAAAACTAATGTTGATGAAATATGACAAAATATTTACACTCAACCAAAGAATTTTATCTCTTTATCTCAAATATCAACTAGGCATATTTATTTTACATATGTATCTCCAAATATGTATAAATTCATGGAAAAAAATGTGAGAAATTAAAAGCAAATGTACCAAAATAATATAAACTTCATGACGTTAACATACACCTGTCTAGAATTTAGTATAGACAGTGATGTTTTCGTCTTCACAATTTTTATCTCAAGATCGAGAAAGTAATACTAGGAAGTGCTGGTTTAGATTATTAATGGTAATTGTTTTTTTTCTTTTAAATGGGCTTTTGCAGAAGTTATATTAAAAGAAAGTTATATTGTAAATGTGATTTGTATTTGGATTAGTGGTGGCAGAAGTGACTTTTTTTTAACCAACATGTTTGGATTATTGTTTAAAAAGCCTGTTTAGATGAAAAATGACTGAAAAAAGGTATAAACCTTATTGAATACTACAATACACACATACATATATATAGTTTGTATATATTGTATATATTTTTTTAAGATAAAAAAAGTTCAATTATTATTAAAAAATAAGAAAAATACACTAAATTTTTAAATTTAACGTTCATATTTCAATATTGGAAGAAAAATTCGTTGAAAATGGACCTTCATCTAACCTATTTTTATCACCACATCCAAACAATAAAGATACAATAATCAGTTAACAAAGGGAAATATGAATCAAACATTAAAAATGTATTGGACAGAGAGTGAAGAGTGAAAACATTTTTTTTTTAATCATTCACTGACGTGAGGCAAGGCAACACGCCGGAAAAAAAAAAAGCTGGGTCTCAAGGCTTTTTACAAATGTGGTTAATGTGGGAAAAGCCTAATAAGCTTTACCAAAGATCCAAACGCTCCTAGTAGGTTTCACTGGACTTTTTTCTACTGGCCATACATTTAGATTGGATAATCATGATCCCAAACATAACCAAAAAGGAAGTCGTTTTCTGGCAATCCTACTTATTGGTATTCCCAACCTCAGATTCTCTCTCGTCCATCATATCAAACATTGGATCATACCAGTATCAAATCTAAGTACCAATCTCTCTCGTATCATTTACTAAAACGGGGCATTAAGCTATTGCCTCAGCTTATTTAGGGGCTGTTTGGTAAAGTTTTTTTAGATCGGGCTAATTATATAAGCCTGATTCACGTAAATCGAGATAAATCTCTTCTACATATTTATCTCGTAGATTGTAAAAGTACCTCGTAGACCGTAAAAGCACCTCATAGACCGTAAAAACTACCTTGTAGACCGTAAAAGTTACTTCGTATTTCGTGAATCACAATTCATAAACACTTATAAAACTTCCATAAGCTAATCCAAACAGTCATTGCTCTACTTTACCTAAACTAAGTTAAAGATTGATCTCATTTTCAGTAATTTCCATACGTCGGAGTTTGGGGATGCAGCGCGAAGGGTGATGAAGCATCAGAGTCTACGAAGGTGGTACTTTTACTCTTTTCAGTAAATACCTCAATCTTTTTTATAAAAAACAATCTTTCTCATAAGATATTTACTCTTTAATATAAATAATTTTTTTAATCTGAAAATTAACATTGCTCTTTTTATTTTTATTTTAATTAAATACATACATTTACATTAATTATACTTCTAACTAATTTTATCTTTCATTTTAATTTTCATGTTTTAAAATAGACCATATAGAGTATATGTTTAAACCTAAAAGTTCTCACTATTCTTTTACTTTTTATTTAAAAATGATATGTCTTTTAAGAAAAAAATTAGTACATTATAATCTCTATTTTTCCCTTCGAACTTCATATCTAAATGTAGAAGTTTATTATTCATAAAAACATTAAATGTTAATACTTAAATACTTGTCCTTATAAATTTTTCTATTCAAATAATAAAAAATGATAAATATTGTCTGAATGATAAATTTTCTTTATTTTAACATAAATACTATGTAAATAGAGAACTGAGAATTATTGAAAATAAATCATCTTTGAATTTGATCTAGAGACTAATATTCTTTTTTCCCATTATATTTTGTATTGAATTATTTCTTAATTTTACCAACAAGTTGTTGGATGATGTGGTAAGAGACCTCACCCTCCTAAATAAGAGAATATAAGTTCGAATCTTGAGAAACGTATTTATTGGGAGATATGTGAACCTTTACCCTCTAAATTTTAAGGGAAAAACCCTTTATCAAATCAAAAAAAATATTTATTAATTTCAATTAATGATTAAAATGAATATAATAAACACACCAATGAATATACAGTTTAACATTTAAAAATTATATAATAACAATAGGCTAAATTGAGAGGCAATACTATTGACATTTTATAATTTTGATTTTCACTATGGTAATTACTAATTTACAATATGTTGTATTTTTTAAATTATGTTGAGTTAGAATATGTAGTAGAATATCTAATTTTTTTATATTTAAGATTCTTTCGATGTTGGCCCTAAAAAAAATAATGTGATAGCAGGATTGGGTTTTTTCATTTTTCTCATCTTCTCAAAATCTTATATCCACTATTAGATTAAAAAAGTGGATGATTCAGATTCAGTATTTTATAAAATTCTTATTTTAAATATAAATAAATTAATTTAAACTGTTAAAATATAATATACACAATTTATAATTGAAACACAGAAAAATTAAAAAATAATTTATAAAATAATATGATAATAGTTTTATGAAATATAAAATTTGATCCATCCATGTTTTAATTTAATTATTGAGATGAGATTTAAAAAAATTAAAAAAAGAAGATTATACGGGTATCATTTTCCATGCGATATGTAATATACTAAAAAAATAAATAAATAAATAAATAAATAAAAAATTATTATTATTATAATATATTATATATATATTATTATATTAAAAGGTGGGCAGCACGTGGGCTGCCCACCTATTAATAATTGTGAGGATGGAGGGAGTGGTTATCCACTCCCACCTTCCCCCTCATTTCCTCTATAAAACCGCACAAGATGTGCGGTTTTATGAGAAAGAAGAACGAGAGAAAGAGAGGGAACGAGAAGGGAATAGAGATCCCACTTGAGTTTTCTGAGGTAAGTTATTTATCTTATAAGATTATTTAGATAACTAAAATAACTTTTTTCAGCAAATTTCTTTTATGAAAATTATTCCATGTATTTTTCTCGTTCTAATAAGGATAATATTGTATAGATTAGAGAATATTTTAAGATTAGCATTTTGGAAAAGTTTGATTTTTGTTAGTATAAGGCTATAAAAATGTAGAGAATAATTAATAGCTAATTTTAATCAGTTTATTTTTCTTATTTAGTTGGTATAAGATTTTATAACGAATTTTTTTATATAATTAGTCTATGAATAATTCTATATAGGACTTTTTAACCGATTAAATTTGGGTTAAAAGCTTTATTTGAATTAATGAAGGTATTACTGAAATTTTAATTGGTTTAGTTTTGAAATTTGGAGGATTAAACTGTCATTTATGAATTTCGGAGGACTAAAATGTCATTTATGAAATTCGAAGGACTAAACTGTCATTTATGAAATTCGGAGGACTAAACTGTCATTTTCGATATTTGAAGGACTAAACGGTCATTTCTAAAATTTAAACCCCAAACTGTTATTTTTCAGTTTTTAGAATATATTGTATAATATTATTGAAAATTTGTATATAAGTTATAATTTTGATTATGTGGAATTTTGGAGAGTTATTAATGGATAGTAAATTGATTATGGTAGATTGATTTTGGCATTTACTTGAGCTCTTGGATTAGGAGCAGTGTGGTAATAAATAGCTTTGGCGAGAGGTAACCACTTTCCTCTTGTTGTGCATGCTTGTATGATGTTTGTGAGTGATTTTAATTATGCAGATTTATAAATTTGGCTATTGATATGTGATGTGATTTTGGAAAATATGTGGTTAATGAAATTGTCTTGTGGGACTTATTTTCATGGAGAAAATGACTAGCAATATTACATTATATGAGTTGGTATTTATTTATGATATTGGAAAGATCCTTTTTGATAATTATGAAATGATAATGACATGTCATAATCACATAATATGGATAAGATAGGGGATGGTGGATGTGAAATTAATGGGAGGTTACTCAAAGAGGAAATAAGGGGGTGAATTCTTGTACAAAAGAGGAAATAAGGTGGTGGACATCCAGGTGTACACTGGCTAGTCCTTTGGCCCATTTGTATTCTATAGGGCTATGACACCCCACTAATGTATTTAGAGGGGGAACCCATGGTCCGGTCTTGTGCTCTGTGGATTTTGGCCGATCCATATCACTTGATCGGTGAGCTTGTTGAGTTAGCTACCAGTCATATGGGTGAGTACTAGCCCATGGGTTCAGTCAGAGGAAATAAGGTGGAGAGGAAATAAGGGAGGAAAGAAAATAAATTATTATGTATTGACTCTTATACACTTATATGGAAAATATGAGAATGACAATATGATATTGTGAATTATTATGAAATTATTCGTATGGACAAGTGATATTTTAATAATATTATACTTTTATAACTGTCCCACTTGGCACCTCACGGGCACATACTTGTATGCCCGATGAGATGGATTGTTGGTTACTGAGGCTTTTGTCTCACCCCGTTGATTTAACATTTTTCCAGGTAATAGTTATCGTGCGGGTCCATCAGGGAAGACTCCAGAAGCTTAAACTACTAATAAAAGTAGTGCTTCCATCTTTTTAATATATGTTGGATTATTGTATAATGCCACATTAGAGCTCATCTTGC
This sequence comes from Albizia julibrissin, assembly GCA_037074505.1. Lineage (NCBI taxonomy): Eukaryota > Viridiplantae > Streptophyta > Magnoliopsida > Fabales > Fabaceae > Albizia > Albizia julibrissin. The sequence continues at coordinate 13,577,316 of CM073481.1, read as the reverse complement.
ATACTCTGATCTATTTCTGAGAACTTGATATATTATCTATATATTTGTAATTGCTTTTGATAATGTTAGAAGGCATGTATGGCTTATGAGGTGTTCTAAACTTGTGGATCCACAATTTGATTTGATAAGGATATTTTAATATCTGATGAGATATTATTCAGCAAGGAAAAATGATTTTATTTTCCATGGTAAATTTTATAAACCATGGTAGAGTTTTTAAACGGTTAGCAGAACTCTTTTTCTACCATGGTAGACTTTTGGAGAATTGAGTTATAATAATAGAATTTTACAGTATTAAGGAAAGGATTTTACAAAATAGCATGGTGCATTAATAAAAGAGAATTACAATAAGATTTTAAAAAAGGATTGGAATCATTAAGAATTCATAATGACAAATAAGCCGTATGACTAGTACATGTCATCATTTCTTGCATTATAATTTTTTATTGCATGTTGTTCAATAGAACTTCTTGGGTTACTTTCTTTTTTTATATAATGTGTACTTTTACCTTTTTTAAATGATAAGAAATATGCTCTTGAGCTTTAAAGGTGAAGGAACTCGAGCTTTCTTCCCTTCTCATCTCCACTCCTCTTAAGCAATACTAGAGTTCTTGTTTTTAAAGATGATGCGGGGAGAATGATATCTTAATCGAATAGCACCTTGGTATATATTTAACGGTAGTTCACAGGGGTCTATTGCTATTAAATTTAAAGTAGTTATTTACACATAGTTCTAGGTTTGATTTAGGAAGTTTTTTTTTTTTTGTAACTTAGCCACCATAAAAGTTAAATATATATATGCTTTAAATCTGAGTCAGATAAGCACTCGCTTGATTTTTTTAATCCCACTAGTACGTTCCATTTATTATTATGGCATAAAGTTGTTAATTTTTTAAAATAAAAAACAGTTGTCAAATTTGTCTAACAACTTTTTCCTACGACGAAAAAAGGTATGGGATTTAAAGAGAGTATCAGCGTTAATCACGGGGCAATTAAAAAGATAATTCAATCAGTGTCCTCAGATTGAATTTTTCAAACGAGTCATCATTTAATTAAAATTAAAATAATTAGAGTTATTATATTTTTATTGAACAAAATTCAGATAATGTAGTATTTTTAAAATATATAAATATTTTTTTAAATTATATATATATTAATGAGCATGACGGTGTATTGGATGTCGCATGACAAGGATGGTAGATTGGGAGGCACAAGATGAGAGAGACATGCAATTAGTATTGCTTTAGTAAAAAAAAAAATATTACTTTTCAAAACATGTGAACTCGATTAGGACACAATCCTTAATTTTCCATGGTTAATTGACAGGAAGTAACTCATTTCTTATATTTTGATTTGATACAATTTAATTTTTGTAATTTTGATTCAATTCTAATTTAGTATCTGTTTAAATTAACAGTGAAAAAATAATTTTTTTTAATATGGTTTTTACAGAAATCAAATTGAAAAAAGTCATATTATAAATATAATTTGTGTTTGTATTGGTGGTGAGAAAAGTGACTTTTTTTTCTAAACTTAATAAAAAAAAGTCAAAAGCTACTTCAATAATTAAAAAAAAAAACAGTTTTTTTTTTAAAAGTCCAGTAAAACCTAATGTGTTCATAAATATGTTTGCCGATGCTAAATAAACTTTTACCTTCTAAATGAGCTTTTTCTCTCTCTCTCATGAGTTTCCAAATAGGCCCTCAGTCCCTGAGCTTTAACTTATTGTTGATCAATCCCTGTAGTTTTAACCATTTTATAATACAGTCTCCCACTTTTATTTTAGAATATAAGGATTAAATTATAAAGTAATTAAAACGATAGAGATTAATCTGTAGTGAGTTAAAATTTAAGGACTAAGTTACAATTGAGTGAAAATTATACAAACTGAGTTGTACCAAGTCAAAGTGTAAGAACTGTGTTATAATTTAGTCAAAACTATATAAACCAAAAGATTAAATTTTTCTTAATTTTAATTTTAGTATGCATCAAAGTTATGCATGGACATGAGATTTTTTCCCAAACTTGAGATTGTAAACTAGCGCTCTGTTGAATTTAGTTTTCTCAAGAAAGCAAGCTGTCATCCTTGGTTTCATTTTTCATGTACCAAACAAAGCATCACTATTACTAATTAATTGATTGATAAGATGCATAGAGCTGATATTTATTTTCCTAAAGTTATAATCTTTTGGTCAAATCCTAAATTTATAATTGATTATTGAAGGGTTTGAAACAAAAGCACGCTCATAAAATTAAATAAGAATTTTAAGCAAATTTAAAAAAAAAATTCATTTATTAGTGAAGCATGGTATTTTAATTTTTATTATTATTATTTATTTACGGGTCACTGATTCAGCCCGCCCATCTGTCCCGCAACGTCATCTTTTTCAAAAAGCCCCTCACCTTCCTGGCCGGGTAGCTCCTTTAACAAAGCCTTCATCACAGTTTCGTTAGTTTCTGGAGAAAAATTCTCTGAGGGGCTAAGATTTAGCAAAAGCTTCTTATATATCTCTTTCTTCTTCTGGTCTGTGCCTCAGCTTCGTTAATTATCTCTTTCTTCTTTTGATCTTTGCCTCAGCTTGACAGACACTCACAGTTAACTTCCTCGCCTCCAATCTCTTTGCTTTCATCTTTATGTTTGAGTTGCTTCTAATGCTCTCTTTGATTTCCACCATCACTGACTCGCGCCTTTCATTTGTGGGCATAAAACAGTCGAGGTGGCCCATGACAGAAAATGGATCGTACAGATCTGCCAGCATCCTTGCGGTCTGATATGTCGCAGATGATGAAAACGTAGTGCTTTTATGTGGGGGAAGAAAAGCTTTTTGTTGAGGAAAATTATTTCAAGATCCAAATTTCCAACTTTGTTCAGTTTAGTTTTTAAATTTATAAAGCATATTTTTAATGCTTTGATCTTGTCTGATAAAAAATGCTTATTCAACACTTAAATTTTAATCCTTTGATATAATATATTTTATATTTAAAATATAAAAATTATATTTGATTTAAAATATAAAATAGTAACTCCGTTTTGAATTACACGAGATTCATACATAAATGTTTGATTTACTTATATATTGATATATTTTTATTTAAATATTAATTGTTAAAACTATATGAATTTTTTTATATATTTTAATTATGATTATGTTAAGAGTTTTTTAAACTGCTTTGTCAGTTAATCTAACCAATAATCTCATTTTCAGTCGATTCCTAGTGGGTAAAGCTGCCTTGGACTTTGTATCCGGAGTTGCTTCGGCCGAGAACAATAGGGCTCGATATGATGTGTTTTTGAGTTTTAGAGGTGAAGATAGTAGAGCATCTTTCACTTCTCATCTCTACTCCTTCTTAATCAATCGTGGAATTGTTGTATTCAAAGATGATACCGACCTTCCTAGGGGAAAGCATATTGCAGGAGAATTGCTATTTGGAATTGAACACTCTACAATTTCAATTATTATCTTCTCTAAAGATTATGCTGGTTCTGGATGGTGCCTCAATGAGCTCTCAAAAATCATGGAGCTTCACAGAGCACAGGGTAAGGTGGTTCTGCCTGTGTTCTATGGCATTGATCCTTCCGACGTTCGTAATCAAAAATCTAGTTTCGGAGAAGTGTTTCGAGATCTTATACAAAAAACTTCACCCACAGAAGATCAAGTGTCGAGGTGGATGAAAGATCTCCATGAGGCTGGGGGCATTGCAGGGTTTGTTGTGCTCAATTCCAAGTAATTTTTAAATATTTCGTTTCTTTATTTCCTTTCAATATATTTTGCTAAGCCTAAATAGATACACACAATAGATTCTTGCTGATGGACTCAGATTCCTTGCGTGACAAGAGGTTAAGTGAAGAAAAATAGAGATGTGGAGCTCACATTTTAGTGTGGGTTCATCATCTCTCTTTCTCTGTTCCCACTTGCCCTACCAGTGATTTGTGGTGATCCTCTCACATTCTTGACTTGTCCAAAATGAAAATTTCTGCTTATTGTTGTTGCTGATAAGAGGATAGTGTAGCATACTGTTTCCAAAGCTCTGTTTTTTTTAATGACCCACGTTCAATTGAGTTCAGTCGTTTGTTTTAGTGTTTTCTCATGTGGACTTGATTGAATGTTCTGTTGTGTCTAAAATTTCATCTTAATTCTCTTAAAACTTATGGTCTACGAAATATATTTGCCTTCTTATTCATATCAAACCTGTCAAGTTTTTATATGATGAACTTTCATTTGATATTTTCTTTTTAGTTTGTTGCTTAAAGTTTGATGTAGACATTTCCTGTTCCAAGGGGATTGCAGTGTCATAGTTTCCAATATGGTTTCTATTTAGTTTGTTCATATTGTCTGCTCTGATTCTGATGCAAGTTCCTTTTAATAGCTTGACAAATTTTATTTCTCCTTGTGCTTATGTTAATGGTACTTATTTTCTATTATATTTATTTATAATTCAGGAATGAAAGTGAGGATATCAAGAAAATCGTTGAGCATGTTCATAAAATATTGGACAAGAAAGACTTATTTATTGCTAACCATCCTGTTGGAGTGGACTATCGTTTGCAAGATTTGATTAAACTATTAAAAAGCCATCCAATGAATGATGTTCTCCTGCTAGGGATATGGGGGATGGGGGGCCAGGGCAAAACAACCATAGCCAAAGCCATCTATAATAAAATTGGCCGAACATTTGAGAGCAGAAGTTTTCTTTCAAATATTACGGAAGTTTGGGGGCAAGATAATGGGCCAGTTAAGTTGCAACAACAGCTTCTTTCAGAAATATGTAAAACAACAATGGTTATATGTAGCATTGATTCAGGGAAAAACATATTAAAGGAATCTCTTAGCCACATGAGATCGCTTGTTTTACTTGATGATGTAAGTGAGGATGAGCAACTAAATGCTTTATGTGGAAGTCGTGAATGGTTTGGTCAAAGAAGTAGAATAATCATCACTACTAGGAATAAGCGCATGCTTGAACTTCTTAGAGTGGATCATGTATACCAAATAAAGAGCATGGATGAAAGAGAATCTATTGAGCTTTTCAGTTGGCATGCATTTAAGCAACCAAGACTTAAAGAGGGATTCATTGACCATTCTAGAAATATAGTTGCTTATTGTGGAGGACTACCACTAGCCCTTAAAATCCTGGGCTCCTGTTTATTTGATAGGGAAGAGAAAGAGTGGAGAAGTGTACTGGACAAACTAAAAAGAATCCCTAATGATGATATACAAAAGAAGTTACAACTAAGCTTTGATGGTTTAGGTGATGATATGGTGAAAGAAATCTTCCTTGACATATCTTGCTTCTTTATTGGAATGGATAGGAGTGATGTGACTCAAATATTGGATGCCAGTGGACTTTTTCCAGACATTGGAATAAGCATCCTTGTTGAGCGGAGCCTTGTGACGGTTGATGAGAAGAACAAGCTTGGCATGCATGATTTGCTACGGGATATGGGGAGGGAGATAATCCGAAAACGATCACCAAAAGAAGTTGGAAAGCGCAGTAGGTTATGGTTTCACAAAGATGTCCTTGATGTATTATCAAAACATACTGTAAGGATTTTCCTATCCTATATTTATCACTCTAGCTAAGAAGTAAAAATGGCGTAGGCGGCCAATTAAATATTATAATGTGAATGGATTGGGCAAGTGGGTATATTTGTAGTTAGTTTTACTCATGGGCAAAAGTTATGTATTTTTAAAACTCGTTCTTTTAGTAACTTGCCCGAGAAACTAGTTTTTCTTCCAGAAAATGAATAACAGAACTTCAAACTTTAAATTTTATATGCTATTTAATTGCAGGGTACAGAATTAGTCGAGGGCCTAGCTTTGAATTTGTCACAAACAGATAAAGATTGTTTTCCTACCAAAGCATTTAAGAAGATGAAGGCGCTCAGATTGCTCTGCCTGGGTAATGTGGAACTTGAAGGAGACTATAAATACATTAGTAGAGATCTGATATGGCTTTATTGGCTTGGCTTTCCTTTGAAATACATCCCTGCCAACTTCTATCAAAAAAATTTAGTTGCTATCGTGTTGAAGTATAGTAGTCTCAGGCTGGTTTGGAGGGAGCCCCAGGTATGTTTCTTATCGTAAAAATAAGGTTATTTATTATTAGATTCTATTTTCCTTCATAACTTATAGATTATAGATTGGTATTTATTTCAGACTTTTCTAATAACAGCTTCTAGATGAAGCTTCCCTTGTCACTATTCTTAAATATAGCTCTTTTTTATATTCTATGCTGGCACTACAAAAAAAGATTTTTTTTTTGCCTGCTACAAAAAAAGAAGTTTATTACCCACTGACTGAATTTTTCATTGCTAACTAGAGGTGAGAATCAGGGCTGTTAAGAGTCTAAAAGGGCCGGTCTACAAGGATCAGAGAAAGAAAAATTGCTATTTTTCAAAGCCTAGCCTAAGAGCATCAAGGCCAGGGCCAGAAGCGATTTTTATAGATTTAACTATATGTCTACACGTCTCATGCAATAAAATAAATACAGTTACTAATTCATAATCAAAGGTAAAAAAATACTATCTACAAGTAACTCATAGTCTCATACAAAGTATAAGAAGGCAAAAAGCTAAACACTCTAAGTAATATGATTATGACAACTATAGTTTTCATATTCTTTGCTACTATAATCAATTTCAAGGAATTTTGATTTTATTTTACTTTAAGTAGTAGACTCTTTAAGGGGTAAAAATATCAAGAATTAGTAAATTACCATTATATGTAAATTTAGCAATTTTAAGGTTTTTAAGGAGGAGTTAGCAAGAGCATGAGTAGGAGGGCAGTGAAATTAAAGCAAAAAATAAAGCTGAAAGACCTAATGGGCCGGCACTACAGGGTGGGCCCTTTTAGGCCTGACTTTCTTTTGAGACTTCATTTTTCAAGCCCGGCCCGTAATTTAAAAGGGGCGGGCCCAATTTCCTAGCTCTATTGCTAACTCCAAATGGAATTTCTGACATTCTGTCGCAAATTTATTGATTTTTTAATATAATAATTAAAGAATGCCACGCGAGACCCCTTCAAATCAAAGCCACTTCGATGAACCCCCAGGCTGGGGTAAAGCCTTGCCCGTTGAGATGTGAAGAACTTCAATATATATATGTGTGTGTGATATTTCAATTTAAAAAATACATAAATATATTATTTTTTTATTATAAAAACACATTTTAATCTAATGCTAACCTTTAGAATTAGCCTTTGATATATTATTTTTTTAAAAATACTGTAATGCTATTTTTATGAGACTTGCTAAGCATTGAATTTGTGTTCAAGCATTTGAATGCCTTAGCGCATATTTTTACTCTAATGCTAGGCTTTAGAATTAGCCTTTAATAGTAATACCCAAATTCATGATAGATACTCTCAAACTTTCATTGTTGTTGATTCACATTATTTTATGAGTTTCTTCACAAATTTTCCCTGAAATGTTCTTTTCTTGTAGTTATTGGAAAGGCTAAAAATCCTCAATTGTAGTCACTCCTCCTCCTTGATACAGACTCCTGACTTCTCAAAACTACCAAATCTTGAAAAGTTGATTCTCAAAAATTGCTCAAATTTGTTGATGGTACATCCAACCATCGGAAATGCCAATAAACTCCTTTTAATAAACTTGAAGGATTGTACTAGCCTTGGCACTCTCCCCAGAAGTATATATAGTCTAAAATCACTAAAAACTCTTATTCTGTCTGGTTGTGTAAAGATCGAAAAGTTAGAAGAAGATATAGAGCAAATGGATTCCTTGACAACCCTGATTGCTGATGACACTGCTATAACACAAGTGCCCTTATCTTTAGTGAAGCTAAAAAGTGTTGGGTATATATCTCTTTGTGGCTATAGGGGATTATCACGTGATGTGTTTCCTTCTCTCATTTGGTCAAGAATGTCCCCAACAAATAATCCTTTATCTCTCATTCCAACATATGTGCGCATGCCAGATTCCTTGGATATATCGAATAGCAATATCCCCAGGCCTTCATCTATTTATAATAACAGGGCAAAGTTACAAAGCCTTTTGTTGGAAATCATATCAGAGAATGATCCTGAAGAAATACAAGGTGCTGCACAAATTTTGGGGTCCTTTCATGCCAGAATTTGCATGGACATGGCGGCAATACCAATTACTTCAAAAATCTTACAGATTGAATCTTCTGCGTCATCTAGTCATCATAATCAAGTTCACTTTTCAAGATTAGAAACTCGTTTGAGACATCTTCTAATTCAAATTGGAAAGCATGACCAAGTCACTGCTACTCTTCTAGAGAATATCTCACAGGTTCTCTTTTTATTTCTTTGTTTTTTTTTTTCTTGAAAAGAAGATAGTCATTGCTACTATATACAGATTGCTAATAAAATTGGAAATGACATCTCTGCTTGCCCAATTATATAGTTGAATTACACTGCTACTTGTGTTGTCATTATTATGCAGGGATTGACTTATAGGAATTGCAGTGATGATTGTGTTCTTCCTGGTGACAAGTATCCCTATTGGCAAAGTTTCAAGGGTGAAAGAGCTTTTGTGAAGTTTAAAGTGCCTCAAGTTAAGGGTTGTGATTTAAAAGGGATGATTATTTGTTCTGTATATTCCCCTTCAGGCAATTCGGGTAACAAGGCATGTGAATCTTGTATTAGTGTAATGATCATAAATTATACAAAGGCAACCACTATATACTACATGCAAGATTCACTGACTTCATTGGAAGAAGCAGAGTGGAAGAAAATAATATCAAATCTAGACTCATATGATCAAGTGGAGGTGATTGTGGTTTTGGGTAATGGATTTACTGTGAAAAGGACAACAGTCTACTTGAAATATTACGAGTCATTTGATGAGCATGTGGAGAATCTATCATCACCAAGTATTGTTAGCTTCTCGGAACTATTTTATTTTGCACCAGCTTTAAGATTTAAATTTGATTGAAGTTTTGGTTTCAATGGGGAAAAGTTATTAGATTATTATTAATTTTAGTTAGCTTGTTCTTTGGGAAGATTTTAAGGTCAACAGTTTTGCTTCTCTGTTTTTGTAGGTAGAGAAATGCAGAGAGAAGACAAAAATCTTAATTCTGAGCTCTCGGAACCTGAGCTTCAGGAAGTACAAGTGGTGCAACCCCAAAATCTAGGAAAATGGTGCCGCTGGACAGGACAAGAAATGATTAAATGCTTATCTGTTCTTATTTTTGTATCAGTATTTTTATCATTTTTGGTTTACAATGCCTCTTGGATTATCTGGTCTTGAAAAAATCCATACTGTATATGTCGTTGATTTTGATGTGTAACTTATAATGAAACTGTAAAATTCAAGCCGTCCATTTTATGTGCAATCTCTGTTTAATCTTAATTCAGTTTTCCCCCCTTATCTATTTTAATCGTGAGCTAATTCCAAATATTGACCAGACTTGGATTAAAAATCTAATTGAATTTATTTCTTGCAATATAAATGGGGGCTTATACTATTTTAGAGATAAGTTGAATTCTAAACTTCTAATATTCTTATCCAAATCATCATGTGAATCTTATGACTAAAGGTAGTCTTTTTCACCCTTTATTGTATTGAAATTTAAGGAATTTGATTTCATTAAAATTTAGTTATGACTTGTCAAAAAATGAAAAATAAAAATATGCTATTCCGATTTCTACAACACCCAGATAAGAAGGGATGGGTTTTTAAGATGAAATTACTATAAAGTCTTAAATAAAGGATTTAATCAATAAATAACAAGTCTATGCTGCTAATTTCTAATTAGTACTTTTTTTGTAACAAATTTTTTTTCTTGAGACGCCATAATAATTCTCCTATTTATTTAATGTCAAGGTTCAACTATGATCAAGCTTGAAAAACCCTTATAAACAAAAGGATTTTAGTTTTTTACATCTCCTACTAACATATCTTTTTTTTTTTTTAGGGTATAAACCATAATTAGGTCGGCCTTCCAACCCTATACCAGTAAAATTTTTGTTAGTCATCTTACGAAAATGAATTTTAGTTGTTGTACTTTGACAATTCAATTTCCAGCTAAAAAATCAGTGACATGAATATTTTTGGATTAAGATATAAAAATACATATAAAAATTTTTTTGAAAGGGTTGTCAATACCAAATACTTTTTTAAGAGACTACTGTAAACTTTAAAAATAAATATAAAAATATACATTAACTGATAGTTTGACTTTACTCTTTTACTGAAAGTGGGTAACATAGAAAACGGGATCGATGATTAAAGCAACAACTTGGAAGAATAAATTGCCGAAAGATATTGCAATTTAAATGAGAAAGTGGTAAAAACTAGATTCAAACAAGCAAATCACTGCTATGTTGTTAAAGAGGAAAAAAATCATCAACAAATGAAGAAATTGAGAAAAAAATAATCAATGGGGTGATGGCATAAAATCTAAAATTGAAGATGCCCAATCACCGTCCTTCTTCTCATTGTGAAGAGAAGAGCGCTACTGTTCCTATCGTTTGAAATGATGTGATTTCCATATGCGAAGAACTAGAAATCATCACTGTCGCCGATGTGGGTTGCTAAAGATAGCCGATAGGGGTCATTGCCCTTGCTGCCCCTCCTACGGTCTTCACTCTTCATCGTTGTTGAAGATCTAAACAACCACCTAATAAATCAACCAAAGAAAAGAATCAAGTCATCAATCACCCGCAGATCTAAAATTGAAACCACAAAAGTTGCAAATCGATGGGAAGAGGGAGGAGAAGAGCTCACATTGCAAATTGAAGCGAAGAGGTAGCAGAAAGAGTAGATTGAAGAAGGAGAAGGAGGAGAAGACGACATACTTGCAGATCGAAGGGGTGAAGACACTGTTGGTTGTCCACATCACCGATGACAAAATCTCTCTGGTGAATCCTGATCGTGCTCCCAATGGTCAGCCTTAAATTTTTTTATCGGCAGCTTCTTCCTTCTTTCCTTATTCTTTTCTCCGGCCAATTTCTTTTTTTCCTTGTTTGGTCACCAATGGAGTGTTCCAACTAGGACTTAAATAAGCCACATTAGCATCCACGTCACAATTTTTTGCCAAACATTGTCTCGTTAACAATTAACTAATAGTTGGTATGTATTTTTGCACATATTTTAAAGTTTATAGTCAATTTTACCCCTAAAAAATGTATTAGTACTGGATGCACTTTTGAAAAAAATCTCATGCGTATTTTTACCAAGGAGTGAAAAACAAGACCAGACCTGTTGGTTGGATCGGAAAATCGGTGAACTGGTCTCATGTCGTTTAGTTTATGTATCAAACCGTGAACCAATTCAAACCGGTTTGAACCAATAAAAACCGGTGGTTGGACCGGTGGAACATTTTACTCTTATTTTTTGTGAAATACATTTTTTTATTCCTTTAACTATTATCTCGCGTTATTTTTAAGGGGAAAAAATGAAAGTTTGAACACTAAGATGAAGAGAAAAGTAAGTAAAGAAAGAACAAATCTAAAAAAAAAAGATTATGAGGGGATAGAATAATTAATTAATTATAAAAAATGAGATATAATTGTATAAGTATAGACACAATAACTAATATTAATAAATTTTAAACATTTTTTCCTAAAGATCTTCATTTTTATCTATAGAAGTTTATTGTCACTAATAAATTATAATATTTTAATATAACCAGTCTGACCACCGGTTATACCCCGGTTGACCCATTGACCCTTGAACTTGTGTCGTGACCAGTTCATTATTCAATCCGGTTTTTTGTTCCTTAATTTTTACACTTTAACTTATATTTTTGTCTTAGAACATCATTTTCCTTCTTTTTATTTAAATAGATGCTCAATTTCCTTGTAAAGTATGGCAGTTGAAACTAAGTTAAAATGTATAATAACAACAAAATAAATACAAAAGAAGTAATAATAATGGAATAGATAAGTAAAAAAAAATAAAGTGAAAGTTATAAAAATTTGAAATAAAAATAAAAAGAAAAAAATGATAACAATAACACTATATATAAACACTTTATACTATTAGAGATTGAGTTTAACTTATTAGAATTAAGGTTAAATAAAATATTTTATTTGAACTGAGGGGCAATATATATTACATACTCCGTAAGTCATAAAAAAAAATACAACTAGAATAGAAGTATAGAACGGTAGCATTGTAATTAAAAGATCCAAGCAAAAAAACCTAAAATTAATTTCTTAATCTTTTTTTCCTTAAAAAGGTGGAATATTTTAATTATAGCAAAAACAAGTGAAAAACATGACAAAAATAGAGGACCGCGTGGAGCAAGGGAAGCTTCACACAAAGATATAGTGTGAGAAGTAAGAACTAAGAAGAATGGCGCGAAACTAATTCATTTTCACATCAAAGAATTTAAAACCCCACTGGTTTTATTTTATTTTTTCTTTTTGAATGAAGCGGAGGGTATCAGGTAATTTAGTTATTTATGTTGGTGCTACATTGGCTTAGTGATTCTTTTTTAATGATTTCTTAGTTTCATAACCTTTTTAATTTCTTTCATTAGTTTTTTCTTTAAACTAAAACTTTTCTGGATTACATGATCATTGCTCAAACTTTTCAACATTGTAACTTGGCAATTTGCTAATCAGAATTCGAAAATGTTACATGTGCAAACATTATTTGACACTCTGCAATGAGATGGTTTATAAAGTTAATGTTTCTAGTTGCCACCTCTTTTTGTACATATTGTTTGTATCATTTCTTGAAATATACCAACTCCTTTTCTTTTTTCCTTTTGTTTTCAGGGATGGAATGTATGTGCGTTTACATGGACACTTGAAAGGTTTTCAGGAAAAAAGGACCTTAAATGTATTCTCGTTTAGGTGTGATGACATTAATATCATATCTAAGTTTAGCAGTTCAGTATTTTAATTTTCTTCTATATGTAATGCTGCCAGAGTGCCAGCCTATAGGGATAACTCACAAAAAGATGGTTGGGTTTTGAGAAATGCTTATGATAGGGACCTTGCTAAATCCTGCTAGAATAACATGAACACCGCAAGACACTTTAATTGACATTGAGACAAAAGAACTTCTAGGAAAGGTTACAACAACCAATTCACAATGTCTCCCACAAACACATGCTATTGCCAACAAGATTCAGTCGAATGTGACTAAGCGCACACCTCAGTACACACCTCTAGACCGATCACAAATGCAAACCAGATAAGATCTGGCTAAGATTCCTTCACTCTGCACGAGAAATTAGAAACATAGAACAATCTGGGCACTACGCAGAGCAGAACAGAAAAGAAAGAAGAAAGAAATAAGATGTTAATGACATAAGACCAAGGGCCAGCTTTCAAGACTCTATCTCTCTACGTAAGTTTTATCTAAGGTTCTCTTCCCTGTTTTCCCATGGTAGGTTTCCTTTTTATATAGTGTCTTCCAACTACTTCCTCAACTACTCTTGGACCCTTCATCCATCAAACCCTTGTACAATTGTCCTGTCTATTAGTTTCAGCTCTAGTTCCCTGTTCCTACCTTTTCGCTTTTTGATATAAATCTTTGTGACGGTAATCAATTGAGTAGGACGAATAGTCCAATCAATACCCTTGTCATATGCTACAAGTCTACAAAAATAATATGACTTGAATGGCTAATTTTGTTGCTATAAGTGTAAATGGGCTGGCTATCATGTCATAGAGTGAATGATGAGACAGAGCTGGTGTTTTGTTAATAGTTTAATTATCATGTGAATCACTTCCCAGAATTTCTCTATGCATTCTTTAGTGTTTTTTTTTAGGGTTTATTTGACGTTCAAGTTATAAGCATTATTTGATGTGGAAAGGTTTATTTAAATGACTTTCTTGGGTCATCATTAATTCTCCATGGACACTTTTAAGATGGCTTGATAGCTATGTTATTTTGACATTAGCAAAGTTCTATAAGTCTCTATATGCAGGCTTTATAAGTCTCTATATGGCTTGAAACAATCACCTCGAGCATGGTTTGAACGGTTTACTAGCTCAGTAAAGAAACTTGGACTTATTCAGTGTCAAACTAATCATCCTTATTTGTAAAACATGTTAACAATAAGATGATTGTGCTGATTCTATATATAGATGATATAATTATAACAGGTAATGACAAAGAAGGCATAATAGGTCCAAAGAGGTCTCTTGAACAAGAATTTGAAGTTAAAGACTTGGGAAACCAAAGATACCTTCTTGGAATAGAGGTGGCTAGATCTAAGGAAGGAATATCAGGATCATATAGAAGATACACATTAGATCTTCTAAAGAAAATAGGTATGCTTGGGGCAAGCCTATCAAGCACCCTTATGGATACTGATACTAATTTAGAATTCAAAGAAGATGGTGTACCTGTAAACAAGAAAGGGTACCAATGATTAGTGGGGAAGTTAATCTACCTCACTAACACAAGACCAGACATTACATATCCTATGAGTGTAATGAGTCAATTCTCAAGTAATCCTCAAGAAGAACATATGAAAGCTATGTATGAGATACTGAGGTACCTGAAGATGAACCTCGGCAAAGGGAGCCTCTTCAAGAAGCATAACCCACGTGGAGTTTATCTTTATACATTTGCTGATTGGGCACAATCAATGCATGATAAAAGGTCTCAAACTGGTTACTTCACCTTTGCATGGGGTAACTTAGTGACATGTAAAAGCAAAAAGTAGCCGGTTCATCCTAAAGTAGTTTTGAAGCATACTGTTGAGCATTAGCTCTTGGCATTTGTGAAGGAATATGGTTTATCCTCCTCTTCAAGGAACTAAAGTTGAAGCTACAGGCCCAATACAAGCTTGGTGTAATGGCAAAGCAGCAATGGAGTTGGTATCTGATCCAGTTCAATAGGACAAGGAAAAGCATATCGAAATCGATAAGTATTTCATAAGGGAAAAGATTGAAGCAAGAATTGTATGGTTAACTCATATAAGATCAAGTGAACAAACAACTGATCTTCTTACTAAGCCTTTGGATAAGAAGCCATTTGATGAGTTAGTAAGCAAATTGGGAATTATAGATATTTACTCACTAGATTGAGCTTGAGGGGGAGTGTTGGTTAGTGACTTAGGCCTTAGCCCATTAGGTTAATTATTGTCATCTAACTAGGTCTAGGATAATATCTCAGATCTGGCTAGATCAGTATCTTTGATTAGATTCTTAGGTTTAAAAGGTTGTTATCTTTTTTATTTTATTTCCCTTGATATTCGGCTAGATACTAGGGTTTATTTAGGGTGCATGTACTTGTATATCTCCCTATTATACTCGGCTTCCACTCAGTGTATAAGATATTTTGAGTTAATTACAATAACATTTAATGTTGTTTAGTCGATGAAAAAATCTCTCAATTGATCATTGTATTTTATATGCTACTGTTAAATTTAATTTGCTTAGTCAAACAAAATTTTCGGAACTTTATGTATGCAACTGCTTTTATATTTAGTTCGTATATTATTAGTTTAATTTGTCGTTATGAACTTAACTATATCACCGTTGAATCTGACACTCTTTCATAGCGTTTTTTGCTACACAAAAAGGGCTTCTTAAACTTAAAAAGAAGTACAAGCCCATGCAAAAAATAAAAGGCCACTGAGATTCAAAAAGAAGTATAAGCCCATGCAAAAAATAAAGGGTTTATGAGACTAAAAAAGAAGTATATATCCAAACAAAAATAAAATGAAGGACATTGAAATAAATAATATAAGATCAAAGCCATCCCAAAAGTTAGAGTGATGAGGTATATCAAAGTGAGCAATATCAATTTGCACACAGCCTCCCTGTATGTAATGAGGAGTGAGGAACATCAATTTGCACAACAGCGAGTGACAACATCACACTTGGGTTTAACCCAGACTTGGTAACAAATGATTGTTTACAAGATATGAATCAATTCACTTAGGTTTAAATATGATCATCCCTCATTTGAAGGTGATTAATAGCTAACCATAACTCTAGGGATTTTAAAGGAGACTCAAATTATCCTCTTTCTAGAGAGAAACTTTTCTCTCAACTTAGTGAGGATTCCACACACTATACCCTTAACATATTAACTATGATATCTATTTATAGGATCCAATAACTAATAATCATCTTAACTAACAAGGTATATAAGATCTCAACCATGATTCAATATTCCAATAACTTGCACTTGGTTTGTTTTTCAATCCCCAGTAATAGCCAAGGTACTGAAAACCGGACCGGTCGAGGTACTAGGTTAAGAGTCAGTGGGTCAGATCGGAGTTAAACCGAAGCTAAACCGAGGCTAAACCGGTGAGAAATTGAATATTTTAGACTTATTAACATGAAATTCTAAAGAAAAATTTAAAAAAATGATTTTTAAAAAAAATTGAACCGAACCGGACCGGTTTGGTGGCCGGTTGGACTGTTCCCAGGCAGGACCAGCCGGTCTGGTCCAGTTTTCCATACGTGGGTAATAGCACGCATCCCATTTATTATCGCATAAACATGTTGATTTGTTTTATTACACAAAAAATAATGTTAAAGGGTCTATCAGCATTAATAACAAGCAATTAGGAAGTTAATTGAATCATAGTCTTCAAGATAATATTTCTTTAATAAGCACGATTGTATGTCTACATGAGTACATGGCATGACAAGAAAAAGCTTATAGAAAGAAAATGATTACTTTCACTTAGGGGAGTAAACAGGCCAAGCCAGGCTTGTTTTATAACTGAATGGCCTGAGCCTGGTTTGTGGCCTGTAAGAGGCCTTTTTTTCAACTTAAGCCTAGCATGTATACAGGCCTGACCTGACCTGTATATTGGCCTGGCCTAACCTGTGACTTGTTAAGGAGGCCTAAGATTTTAAAAAATATTAAGCAGGCTAACAGGCCAAAGGCACTACTAGAAAAAACACTTTCAACGTCCCTTTTATGGGACTTTTAACGTCCTTTTATGGGGGAACACGTATGTCAGCGATGTAGTAAATTTAGACTTTAGACGTCCTTTGTAAAGGGACGTGTAAAAGTAAGGGTTTAGGCGTCCCTTTTGTGAAAAGGGACGCCTAAAGTCCTGTACAGAGGCGTTTAGATTTTTTTTTAAATTACGGACTTTAGGAGTCCCTTTGCCTTAAAAAGGACGCCTAAAGTTTACATTACGAATCCCTTCTAGCATAAGGGACGCCTAAATATTTTTTTTAAAATACGGTGCTACATTAGGCGTCCCTTTTAGCGTAAGGGACGCCTAAAGGTTTTTTTTAAAAAAATACGGTGCTATTTGCATTGTTTCTGGCCATTCTGAAAGCAAACAACAACATAGTCTCCTTACATAATAAGGAAACATACAGCACATAGTATATAATTAACAAAACACAACATCCACCTCTAATGAAACATTCATGCACTACAGTGTTGACAGAAATGTTGTCCACTAATAAACAACTACTAAGTAAATGTATAGGAAACCATAAAATTCTACAAATCAACCTGTTGAAGAATCCTCCCAACCAACAAGTCTCTGATCAAATTAATGTCTTCATATAAGTAAGCAGCATCATTATCAAAGATCTGCAAATTAGAAAATATGATTATACGAAATCAATGAAATTAAAGGATTGTTTAGCAATTCAATTAAAATACACCCAAAATATTATCATTTGATTACCTGTTGAAAATCACTTGTAACGCCACTTTGAATGATATTATACATGTAAAGTAGAACATAATAACCACATTCAGTACCACCTGGCTGTTGAGGGCACTATAAATCAAAAGCAATTGGTTAAAATCAATAACATACATCATTTCTAAAACAACCCTAAATAAAAGAACTTAAATTATATTGGAACCACATACTTTGGGATAGAACCACTTTGGCTTGTGAACAACTCTACCCTCACGTGACCCGCAAAGCATTCTATATGTTTGGGTCGCGCTACCATTAAAATGTAAAACATTTTAAGTTAGAACAATTTATTTAAATCAAGCATTTCTTTAATTAATAAAAAATAAATAACTAACGTGTTGAAGACGGATTTTGTGTCCTTGTCGGGCTTTTTTGTCAAGGAATCAAACCAATAGATTTCGTTAAGGCATGGGCAAACAACACACAGGCTCTAATGGTAACTACAACAATACACAGATTAAAATAAAGTTTAGATTAGAAGAAAATTATTTCTCAAACATCCCAAAAAATAAAAATACAACTACATACCCTTGAACAATTGGCGCTAGATAACATCGCAATTTGGTCGCTGCCATTGTGAAGCCCACATAATGCGTCCTTTTTGCCACATCATTTTTATCCGATGTCGTATTTGTCGGACACAAGAATCTGTATAAATTTTGTCTTTCCATATCGATGCATATGTGGTAGAAGGACCTAAAATAGAAATAAAATGACCAATTAATTATTGAACTTATGAAATCTTGAACTTAGAAAAGAAAAACTAACCAAATGCAAGTTTGACCCATCCTGCATCTATCTCCTCCAAATGCAAAAACTCCTTAAGATATTTATTTTTGGTCGTGTAGGGATACGTCAATTCTGTACCTACAATCCCTGGAGGCATATTGAAGTCGATTTGGCGAATACCTTTGTAAATCTGTTACAGCCATGCTAGAAAGGGCCATTTCACCTCATCTTGCTCCTCCTATAACCATAGAAAACAAAACTAATTATATTACAATGATGCCAATAAATGTTAAGTGATATGAATATAATTTCTACCATTGGTGGGGTTGCTAACGTGCCAATAAGATATTGAGGCCAAAGGATGAAAGCTCCAATTGCTTGACCCAGTGTGGCAATCTCAACGTCAGGGATAGGGATGGTTGCACCTTCTTCCCCCTCATGAACACGTGTCACTGTCACCCTACATAAATACTGTGTAATTTGATTATGATTGTGGGTGGTAGCTTGTGTGTAAACGAGAGTATCGGCTACAACACGAATCATGGGGGCATCCAAATAGAGGATACACGATTCACCCGACTCCAGAGTGGTAAAAGGCTGGCCCAGTGGTTCTGTTATGTGAGAAGGCTGGCCACAAGGTTCTGTACTATGGGAAGGCTGGACAAGACTATGGAAAGGAGCGGCAACAAGTTCTGGAGTGTGGGAAGGCTGGATAAGGGGTTCTGGATTGTAGAAAGCCTCAGCAACGAGTTGCGGAGTGTAGGAAGGCTGTACAAGGGATTCGTCCGGCGGGTTGTGACTTCCTTTAGTGCTGGGGAAGGCCGGGGATTCTTGGTTTCTAACCCTAGTACCCTCCATTTGATGAAAATCAAACCACGATTTCATTTCACCATGTAGTTCTATCATTAGCTCATCTCGGAGCACTTCTCGGATTTAATCGCGAAGCTTAGCTACAAACTATTGACTGGGTTCAGCTTGTGAAGAATATATCGAGGCTTTACCAAAATACTTCGTAATACCAACTCCCTTCAGCTCCCCTCTAACACGGTCGGGGTATTCAGCCTTCCCAATCGTCGTTGCCAATATGTCCATCAGTCCACTAGGAGTGAACAAACCTTGACTACTCTGCTCTTTGAGTTCGTCCTGTAGCATACAATTCGTTATGAATGAAAATTAAATGCTAGAAATGTGAAAGAATTTCACAATTAATTACTTATGCTATTACTACTTACAATCCTAGAGGAAACCTTAGCAATAGTCGGATTTATATATTTGCCACCCTTAATCCTCCCTGCTTTCCATTTTTTGTGACGCGGAGGAGGAGCTGGCGCTTGTGCAACAACGGAAGGATCTGATTTCGCAGCTTCCTTCATTTTTTCCAGCTCTTCTTCCATCATCGTCCGCTCCAGCTTCTTGTAGCCACCCCGAGACATGCAATGGTGGTACTGATTTGCTTCTTGCCTCTGTGTGTTCGCCGCACTTAATTCCTGTTTAAGGGAAAAAGGAAAAAACAAGTCATTGGTGCATTAACTATATTGAAATTAAAAATTTTCATACTGAAGACAGAAAATTTACCAAAAATTCAGGAGTTTGTCATTTTGCTACAAACAACCTCCAGTCTTCTGGAGATAGATATGAATATTCCTTACAAGGATCCAGATGTCTCTTGTCACCTCTAATGTACTTCTTGGAGAGCTTATTTTTAAAATCCTTCCAGCGCCAATGAACCTCTCCCATCCAGTAGTTGTACATGTATGTGGTGTCAGGAACATCGAACGTTTGCTGTAAAATAGAGACAATTAAACTTGAATAGGAAGAAAGATCTAAATACATAAAATGTATCGAAAGTTATGTACCAAAATCTGTTGCCATATCATGGCTTTCATTTTTTTTGGAACCTGACTCCAACTATCATAGATGATTCAGACTTTGCTTCGACCCAAAAAACCAAGATAACTAATGAAGTAGTCTTCCTCAGGACCCTCTGGATTCATGTTGGCATCAAAGTCTATGTGAACCCTCTCCCGTTCATTGTAGTGGCGCTTCGCCAATATAGTCATCTTCGTGGCACCCCTTGTTCTTCTCAGAGCGGGTGGCTCTTCTTGCCTTCCATCATGCTGCTCGTTGTCGCTCCCTGAGTCACTAGAACTTGACATATTCCTGGACACAAAAAAATCATTGTCAAAGAGGTAAGTAGATTGCAGGTATCTGTATAAACTACATTAAGTGAAAAAAGCACATAGGACAGAATACAATTTTATATAGTTAAAGGTCTTACTTTATACTGTTTTCCATATTCCTTCACAATGATCATTTCTTGCAGAATAATCTTCATCATCTACCAACTCGACCTCACTTCTTATAGGTGGATTTGTTGTCAAAGGTGGTGTGTCGTCAAGGTTGAAGGTTGGATCACCATACTTTTGTTTTTTGCTTTGAAGTACAATGGATATATTTTTATTTGCAGGATGTGTGACATAAAACACTTGCTTCACCTGGCTTGCTAGAATGAAGGGCTCATCTCTATAACCAACTCTTCGAAGATCGACTGAGACAAATCCAAATTGTGGATCTATTACCACAGCAGCATTGCTAACCCACTTACATCTGAACAAAGCAACTTTGAAATTGTTGTAGGTCATCTCCCATATTTCTTCTATAACTCCATAATAAACCATTGATGCACATATCTTTTGAACTGGAAAAGTGCATAGCTTCAGCTTCAACCATCACCCCACTATTTTGCATGGTACTTCTGTCATCTTGCTCTTTTGTGTAGAAAGAATACCCATTTATGTCATAACCAGTCTAAGTAACAACCTGAAATGAAGGCCCCTAAGCTAGCCAGTTGATTGTCTCGGACACACAGGTCTCATGCGAAACCTTCTCCTCAAACCACTTAACGAATGTCTTGTTTTGCTCAATAGCTATTTGCATGTCACTCTTCTTTGGATTCAAGTTCTTCAAAGTCTTTTTGTGCTCATCTATGTATGGCTGAACTTCTTCCATATTATTCAAGATATACAAGTGTGCTTGCAACACCTCTTCATGATCCGCAGTCTTCACTTTAAGTCCTCGTGTTCCCTTGCTTCTCCTGTTTTCATGCCGAGACTGTTCCTTTTTACCAGATAAATAATCTTTACAAAAGTCCATTGCCTCTTCAACTACATATCGCTCAATAATTGAGGCTTCAGGTCGATAAGGATTTTTAGAATACCCTTTTAAGATCTTCATGTATCGCTCAAAAGGGTACATCCACCTCAAGTAAACTGGACCGCAAAGCCTTACCTCCCTTACTAAATGAACTACCAAATGCACCATTATATCAAAAAATGATGGAGGAAAATGCATCTCTAGTTGGGACAGAATTATTTAACCCTCATTTTCTAGTTCATCCAACTTCTCAGTGTCGATGACTTTATTACAGATAGCATTAAAGAAAACACACAATCTGGTTATAGTAGTTCGCACTTCATCTTTCATAATGCCTCTAATGGCTACTGGTAACAATTGTTGCATTAACACGTGATAGTCATGGGACTTCATTCCCACTAACTTCAAATCGTCCATTGACACACACCTGCTAACATTAGAAGAGTAGCCCTGTGGGACCTTAATTTCATGCAGACACCCACACAAACTTCTTTTTGTTAGAGCAAGCTTTTCACCCAAGAGGGGGGGGGGTGAATTGGGTGATTACAAAATAATTGGCAAATCTAAAATCAATATACAAAACTTAAAGCACAGTTAATGAAAGAAGAGATATCACCAAAGTTGACACAGGGATTTATACTGGTTCGGTCTCAAACACTTGACCTACGTCCAGTCCTCAGAAGTCCTTCTGAGCCTTTCACTATATCCTCCAAGATTCAGTGGGTTCTTGGCACCTCAGTACAAACAACAAGTTCCTTCAGACACTTGCTCCCCCTTACACAAGGTAATTTCAAATCCCTACTTAAGGTTCCTCAACCTTAAGCTAATACAATTGAGAATGATTTAGTATGACTGACAATCTCTCTTTCAGATTATGTAGATAAAAACTGAAGTACAGATGAAGTGTTAAAGCCTTTTTGAGAAGATATCACTTGTGGAAAGTTCAGGCGTATTTCTTCGTTGTTGTGTTTTTCAAAATGGCTGGACATATATAATAGAACCACTTTGAAGATGTTGTAAATTTGCCCGTTAATTCAAAGATGCTTCTGACAAATGTAACAGCATTTGTCTTCCGTTACTTTTGAATTTCTGCTGCTACCATGAATAGTTGTCGTTTGAGTGGAGTGATCAGTTACATGTTAAGTGCAATAGTGGAGTACAGCTGTAACACACTCATGAATATGACCGTTAAGCAATATTTGTATCTCAACAGATTAATATGGATCACTGGAGGTGTTCTTTTTAAAAAGAGACAGTGAAACCATAGAGAGTGATCCTATTTTCGCAACTGAGTATTATATCATGATTTTGAAAGCTACAGTAATAATAAAATTTCACTTAGCAAAATCATTTGTCGTTGATGAAGTTAAAAACAATTGGATCAAGGTTAATGTAGAAAGATGTATACTTGATCAATAAATCCTCATATGAGAAGATGCAATATCATTGGTAGTGAATATAATGTGTTTGGAAATGATTTTGAAACCTTTGAATATTTCTGACAGTGATTGCTGGTTCACTGGAAGTGATTTTGGAATTTAGCAAATATCACTCGAGTGATTTATGATCACTGGAAGTGATTTGGTGAACAGTGAAATCTTCTTGCAGTGATTTCCAATTCACTGGAAGTGATTCAGCGAAAATCCAACATCACTCGAGTGATTGAAGATCACTGGAAGTGATTTGAGAATTTTGGCTGATCACTCGAGTGATCTCAGTTTCACTGGAAGTGATTTGTAAAACAGTAGATTTTTCTTGAAGTGAAATCCTAATCACTGGAAGTGATTTGCTTCATCACTCGAGTGATTCACAATCACTGGAAGTGATTTGGCGCATCACTCGAGTGAATGAGAATCACTGGAAGTGAATAGCAAATCCGTGAGAATTTCTGGAAGTGAAAACAAAATCACTGGAAGTGTTAGTCAGATCACTAGAGTGATTCACAATCACTGGAAGTGATTTGGCGGATCACTCGAGTGATTCAGAATCACTGGAAGTGATTTTCAAAACAGTGAATTTTTCTTGCAGTGATTTCGCGATCACTGGAAGTGAAATTGCGGATCACTCGAGTGATTTCCCATATCACTCGAGTGATCTGTAATTTTCAGCAATCACTCGAGTGATTTCAGCGATCACTCGAGTGATCTTGAATATCACTCGAGTGGTTAACAAAATCACTCGAGTGATCCACAATCACTCGAGTGATTCATTTAACCACTCGAGTGATCTTTCACAGATCACCAGAATGGATTGCTTTGCTGCTAATTATTCCATGAGCTTCCAAAACATGATTTGTTATCATCAAAACATGGAATCTAACATTCTCCCCCTTTTTGATGATGACAAAATATATCATATGATCAAGTTTAAAATTTTGATTTTCTAATACACTTTGCTTGATCTTTTTGAAATCTTTTGCACTAATTTTGATTTACAATTGCTAAGATGAGTTTGTTTAAGAGATTATGAGTTTTTGACCTTTTGGAAGATAAAAGATGTAAATTTCAAGTTCAAAACAGAAAATGCACAGAGAATTTTTTTTGAAATCATTTTGGCGGCTGTAATACACTAGGATTTCCATGAGATCATGTTGGCTACTGCAATCATAAACACAGATACATTAAAAATTTCATAGGATCATATCATAAACTCATATTTCCATTAGATTAAAGTCAAGTCAGATTACACAAGATACACAGTGACAAAGTCCAGGAAAGGTAAAATACATAACTTGTAATTACAAACTAAAACTCATATGCATCAAAAGAAAAGATATCATATACATAACTTGTAATTACAAACTAAAACTCATATGCATCAAAAGAAAAGATATCATATCTATCATATCAGCTCTTCTCCCCCTTTTTGGCATCATCTAAAGGAAAGGTAGACGGTGTTGAGGCTTGAGTGGATGCAGATGCAAAGAAAGAGGTAGGTGGAACTTATGGAATAATGGAAAGTTGTGGAGGAGATTGGAAGGAAAATGTGGTAGAAGATGGCTCAATAGGAGTGGTGGAAGTGGAGTTGTTTGGTCCTATGACCTCTGTGGTGGCTTCCTCAGCTATGATTTCCTCAGTGTGAGAACTGGAAGCAGTGTGATGTGAGGAAGATGATGGAGTCTGGAGAATGGGGTCAGGGTGTGGAATATCACCAGCAGAAATAGGATCAGAAATAAAGATTGTGGGAGGTGCTGGAGGAGTGTCTGAAGGAATGATGGGAGGATCAGAAAGTGAAATCTCTGGAACTGAAGAATCTGATGGAGGAGGTTGAGAGGAGGCAGGTGGTATATCAGGGAAGGGGATATGAAGGTGAGTCCTGAGAGCATCCTCAATCCTCTGAATTCTCTGTGACTGCTCAGTCAGGCGCTCAAAAAGGAGATTGGAATTGTGATCCACTGCTGCCACTAAGATTGTCACTTGATTATTCACTTGATCAATCAGTTGAGCATTAGAGTTCTTCAACTGAGTGACTGCAGACTGAATGGCCTCCTGGATATATGTCTGAATAGCAGCCTGAGTAAAAGAAGGACCATGGGAGACTGCTCTAGAGGACTGTGCCTCATCCATCTTGGAGGGTGAAGGGTCCATCCTCTGGGGTTCTCTCTGGCTGGCCTCAGGAGGAGGTGAATGGCGTCTCTGAGGCTGTGATGATGCTCCATCAGGAATGGTAATTCCCATCCTAGTGAGGTGAATTTTCCCAAACTTGGGAATCCTCACAATATCTCTGTCAGGTGTCAAATGCCAAATATTGTGCAGGGAAAGGATGTAAGACACAAGCTGAGGATAGGGAATGGTAGTAGACCTGGATGAGTTGAACCTGAACCTCTTCATTTCTTGAAAGATGAGTTCCCCCACATTTCTTCTTTCCCTTGTCATGAGGGATGCCATCATCTGAAGATCTTTTCCCGTGATATGAGTGAAGTTCTTTGCCTTGTTAACCATACTTCGGGAGTAAATATAGAACAAGGCTCTCTGATCATTGGAAAGAGAGGCTGGGGAAGTGGGTAGAGGTACTCCAGGTTGTCCTGGTCTGAAGATATCAACTAATTCATGAATATTAAACACACGTGGAGGCCTCATAGGAACATCCTCTATCTCTAGATAGGTGTTGATAAGATCTCCAGACAGAAGAATTTTCTGATCTCTAATACTTGTTTCAATTCTCTCAGCAATGATGTTTCCTTGGTCATCCTTTACATCAGCAGTCTTCATGTTACAATAAAAATATTTGACAACCAAAGGATTGTATGACATTCTCAATCTCAGCCAAGGTTCATATTGTTTCAAATATGGGGTTAGATCAATATGAAATTTCTGTTTTAGTTCCTCCAAGTCAACCCACACAACAGGAAGAAGGTTCTTTTAGCAAAGTGTGAGGCAAACACAATGGAGTTCAAGAGACTGAGGTTACCAGTGTTAAATCCAGAAGGGGGTTCAAGGAGCTCAGTAGGTTCTTCAGCCAGGGAGCCAGACTGTCGACTACCAGTGGCTTGACTTGCATACCGTGACTTCTGAGGCACAGAGGCTGCCAAGATATTCGTTGCCCGTGTGATTTTTCTTTGCAAAGTTGATTCTTGGACATCTGCTTCTCGCTGGGCATCAGATTTTTCTTTCCCTTTCCCTTTCACGCTGGTATGTGAACGGGTAGCCATTCCCGTGGGTTCCTCAATCCGAATCCCCTTGGATTTTGGTCTGGGTGGATTGGGTTCTGGTTCAGCGGGGGCTTTCGCCCTCTTAGACGGAGGTGGAGGTGGTGGAGATTGCCCGGGCCTTTTTGTTCTTGCCATGGGTACCGACACTTGGTGGAGGCGAAGGTTTTGACGGCGGCTAGACAGAAATTGGACGCTGGGTAGGCTGTCGGAAGCAAAAGGCGAGAGAAAAGTGAAATGGGGATAGTCGGGAGTGAACAGCGAAATGATGAGACTGTCGGAAATGAGAGACGAAACTGTCGGAGGAAGGATTTAAACTAAAATGAGCTGGTTTTTGAGGGGATTTGTCGGTTAAGAGTAGTAAAGAGGGTTGCGGTTACTGGGTTCAAGCGTTTTCAGCGAATGGAGGTGACGATAGAAGGTGAGCAGTCGCGAGAGAGAGAGAGGAACTGATATATTAGAGTTTTTTGACATTCACTCGAGTGATTTTTAACATTCACTCGAGTGATTTTGGTTTTCACTCGAGTGAAATATAAAAATCACTCGAGTGAAGTACAAAAATACTTCACAAAATCAGATATCATGCTGTAACTCCTAAATTAATAATGGAAATGCTCATGTAACTTACTAGTGACAAATTTATCAATTTAATTATCTAATTTTACCTGTGATTGCAGTGTTTCACTTTTCACTTACTCCATTGTCTTCCTTCTCTGTTTGTCCCTGTTACTTGAGGATATTACAGAGCATCCTGCAAAACAACTTTGTAGAAACTCCGATGCTTAAATTAGTAATGGGATCATCAAAACAATTATGAAATCAACATTTATAAAGATTGAACAACTTACAATTCATTGGGATTTACCATTCCCAATTCCCTTCGTATGTGCATGAATTGTTCTCGGGCAAGAGGTTTGGTGAAAATATCAGCTAATTGCAAATGAGTAGGAATGAATAACACCTTGACATCTCTTTTCTGAATATGATCTCTAATGAAGTGATGTCTCACATCAATATGCTTGGTCCTTGAATGCTGTACAGGATTTTTTGCCAAGCTTATTGTACTGGTGTTGTCACAGTAAATAGGAATTTCTTTAAGGTATATGCCAAGATCCTGAAGTTGTTGTTTTAGCCATAGTACTTGTGCACAACAACTTGAGGCTGCTATGTATTCTGCTTCTGTTGAAGACAAGGATACTGTAGTTTGTTTCTTGCTGAACCAAGAAACGACTGCGCCTCCAAGAAATTGACATTGTCCACTTGTGCTCTTCCTATCTGTTTTATAGCCACCATGATCAGAGTCAGAATAGGCAACTAAATATTCATTACCTCTCTTGGGATACCATATACCCAACTCTTTTGTGCCTGCCAGATATCTGAAAATTCGTTTCACTAATTCAGCATGTGACACTTTGGGACATGACTGAAATCTTGCGCATAGACCAACACTGAACTGAATATCAGGTCTGCTGGCTGTGAGATAGAGTAATGATCCTATCATTCCTCGATATTGAGTTATGTTGAAATCGACTCCTTTTTCATCAGCATCCATTAGTACGGTTGAGCTCATAGGTGTATCTGTTCCATTAGCTTCATCCAATCCAAACCTCTTAAGCAATTCTTGAAGATATTTGGTTTGTGATATGAATATTTCATTCTTTCTTTGTTTAATTTGTAAACCCAGAAAGAAGGTCAATTCCCCCATCAGTGACATTTCAAATTCTCCCTGCATTATCTTAGAGAACTCTTTACACAAGGAATCATTAGTAGCTCCGAATATAATATCATCAACATAAATTTGAACTACCAAAATATCACTTAGTTTTCGTTTTATAAATAATGTTGTATCGACTTTTCCTCGAGTAAAACCAAATTCGATGAGAAATTTGCTTAATCTTTCGTACCAGGCTCTAGGTGCTTGTTTCAAACCATATAATGCCTTTTTGAGTCTGAAAACATGATTTGGTTTGGATACATCTTCAAAGCCTGGAGGTTGTTCCACATAAACTTCCTCCTTGATGTATCCATTTAAGAAAGCACTTTTCACATCTATTTGAAATAGTTTAAATCCTTTGATGCAAGCAAAAGCTAAGAGTACTCGTATGGCTTCCAATCTTGCTACTGGAGCATATGTTTCCTCATAATCAATTCCTTCTTCCTGATTATAGCCTTTGGCAACCAATCTTGCCTTGTTTCTGATAATGGCTGCGGATTCATCAAGTTTGTTCTTGAATACCCATTTAGTGCCAATAACCGAGTGGTCTTTAGGCCGGGGCACCAAATCCCAAACTTGATTTCTGTCAAATTGATTTAACTCTTCTTGCATTGCTAACACCCAATCATTATCTGATAGGGCTTCTTCAATGTTAGAAGGTTCTAATTGAGAAATGAATGCAGAAAAACTTACTTCGTTTAAAACCTTGTTTCTAGTTTTGACACCTTCATTAACTCCACCTATTACTTGATCTAGAGGATGACTCTTGACATATTTCCAGGCACGAGGTTGATCTGAATTACTCAGTTCAACTTCTTTTTCACAATCGTCATCTTCAAGATGTGAAGAGTTAATGGGAGGTTGGTTTTTAGATATCTCATCATCAAAGTCTTTACTAGAGGATACATATTCATCGAATACAACATGAATTGATTCTTCTACAACACATGTTCGTTTATTAAAAACTCTAAATGCTTTACTATGATTTGAATATCCTAAGAAAAGTCCCTCATCAGCCTTAGAATCAAATTTTCCAAGATTATCCTTACCGTTGTTATGAATAAAGCACTTACAGCCAAATATGTGTAGATGAGCAAGGTTTGGTTTCCGTCCCTTGTAAAGTTCATATGGTGTTTTTCCAAGCTTGGTTCTGACATATGCTATATTTGAGATGTAGCATGCAGTGCTCATTGCATCTGCCCAGAAGACTTGAGACACGTTCTTTTCGTTGAGCATTGCTCTAGTCATGTCTGTAAGAACTCTATTCTTTCTTTCTACTACACCATTTTGTTGAGGAGTTCTTGGTGCTGAAAAATTGTGATCAATGCCATTTGTATCACAGTATTCTGCAAATGCTTGATTATCAAATTCTCCACCATGATTTGTGATCAATGCCATTTGTATCACAGTATTCTGCAAATGCTTGATTATCAAATTCTCCACCATGATCTGTCCTGATTCCTGCAATTGACATACCTTTCTCATTTTGCACTTTCTTGGCAAAGGTAATAAATTTGTAAAAGGTTTCATCTTTGGATGATAGAAATATATTCCAGGTAAATCTAGAGAAATCATCAACAATAACAAACGTATACAAGTTTCCACCGAGACTCTTAACTCTTGCTGGACCAATCAGATCCATATGCAATAGTTGAAGTGGTCTATTAGTGGTAATTTCAGTTTTTGATTTAAAAGAAGTTTTAGTTTGCTTACCTCTTTGACAAGCATCACAGACTAAATCATTTTTGAAATTGACATTAGGTAGCCCAATTACCAAACCATTTTTGAGTAACTTTTGCAATTGATGCATATTAACATGGGCAAGTCGCTTATGCCAAAGCCAACTCTCATCAGTAGTACTCAGAAGACAACTTTCAGAAATATTTTCATTCATATCAAGAGTATAGCAATTACCTTCACTTTTTGCTTTAAGTTTGGTTTTCAACTTTTTCTTTTCAATTTGTAGATCCTCCTTGCTGACTATCAGGCATTCTTCTGAATCAAATATCACCCAGTTGTCTTTATCCGTGCTTTGACTTACACTTAGTAGATTGTGACATAAGCCTTCAACGTAGTATACGTCTTTGATTTTGTCTTTGACTTCTCCAAGTCCTGCTATCCTTCCAGTTTGATTTCCTCCAAATTTCACCTTGCCACCTTCCTTAGGTACTAACGTGGTGAAGTTCTCAGGATCCCCAGTCATATGTCTTGAACATCCGCTATCTATATACCATTTGTTTGATTTGGATGTTCTGAGACAAACCTGCAATTAAGGATAATTAAGTTCTAGGTACCCATATCCTTTTGGGTCCTTTTGGGTTAGTACAGATAACTTCTAGTTCATGTTTCTTCTTAGGTATCCATTTATAGGTTCCTATGATTCCTTTCTTTTTATGAAAACATGAAGAAGTGTAATGTCCTTTTCTATTGCAGTAATTACAGTAAGCAAAAGGATTAGATGTATGCACAGAACGTGTGAAATAACTTAGATAGGATTTGCTTCCTGTTTTCTTCTTACCCTTTCTTTTGTCGAGGTTCGGATCATATCCTATACCAGATTTATCATTCACATGACGTTGTGCTTTTAAAATGACATTTAGCATTTCACTGCCTTTTGTAAACTTCTCAAGAGTTTTGGTAAGATCAATATTTTTCTTTTCAAGGGACAAACACTTTTCGCAATCTCTATCCAAAGGGTTTTTAATTTCTTCTTCAAGAATTTTGTTTCTCTTTTTGCAAGTAATCAAGGTATTAACTATTTTGATGAATTCAGAATGTAAAGCATCATATTCATTTTGTAATTCATCATACGTAGGATCAGAATTCATTACCTCCTCGTCTGTTTCTTTTTGAGCAACCAGACATATATTGGCTGTCTCCTCATCATCGCTTTCTTCTTCTGAGGAGCTATCTCCCCATATTGCAGAAACGAATGCCTTCTTCCGGTTGAAGGATTTGAAGTTTCTCTTTTCTTTATTTTTCTGTACTAGCTCAGGACATTCTGATTTGATATGTCCCGGTTTACCACATTCATAGCAGATGATTTCCTTGGAGTCTCTTCTGCCACTTGTTCCACCTCTTTGAAAGTTTCTGAATCCTTGGCCTTTATAAAATTTCTTGAATCTTCTGATCATCAGGCCCATTTCATCATCATCGATCTCCTCTTCTTCTTCTTGGTTTTCTGTCTTCGCTTTTGTTGCACTTAATGCAAGACCTTTCCTCCTTCTGTCGCCAACTTCTTCCAATTCTCATTTGAATTTTAGTTTACTTTCATATTCTGAAAGACTTCCAAACAGAGAAGCTACAGATTGCATTGATTCTCCTTTGGCCTCCTATATTGCTGTGACTTTCGCTTCCCATTCTTTGGAGAGTATATTTAGTATTTTTCTTACTTGGACATTCTGATCATAGAATTTTCCAAGTGCTGCAAGTTGATTAACAATGTGAGTATATCTAAGTTCAAATTCAGCTATTGACTCACCTTCTTTCATACGAAGCAAATCAAACTCTGTAGTTAGAGTATTGATGCGATTTTCTTTAATTCCAGATGTTCCTTCATGAGCTACTTCAAGCGCTTGCCACATTTCTTTAGCAGTCTGAAGCGTACAGATTCTGAAGTATTCTTTTTGACTTAGTGCACTCTGAATCATTAGAATTGCTTTGCTGTTGAGAGTCACTAGTCTTTTGTCATTGTCATCAAATTCTGCTGGTGATTTAAGAACTTTTTGAGATTCTTCAGTCTTTGTAGGTACGTAGTTCCCAGTCTCAATCACATCCCATAGTCCGTATTCTGTAGCCATTACGAACACACGGAACTTAGCTTTCCAGAAGGAAAAGTGTTCACCATTGAAACCAGGTGGTCTAGTGATAGAAGCTCCGTCAGGAAGGATTGCTTCACCCATGCTTGCCATCGGATCCTTCTAAGGTTGTTAAGCCTGAAATAGAAGACCTGTGCTCTGATACCAAATGTTAGAGCAAGCTTTTCACCCAAGAGGGGGGGTGAATTGGGTGATTACAAAATAATTGGCAAATCTAAAATCAATATACAAAACTTAAAGCACAGTTAATGAAAGAAGAGATATCACCAAAGTTGACACAGGGATTTATACTGGTTCGGTCTCAAACACTTGACCTACGTCCAGTCCTCAGAAGTCCTTCTGAGCCTTTCACTATATCCTCCAAGATTCAGTGGGTTCTTGGCACCTCAGTACAAACAGCAAGTTCCTTCAGACACTTGCTCCCCCTTACACAAGGTAATTTCAAATCCCTACTTAAGGTTCCTCAACCTTAAGCTAATACAATTGAGAATGATTTAGTATGACTGACAATCTCTCTTTCAGAGTATGTAGATAAAAACTGAAGTACAGATGAAGTGTTAAAGCCTTTTTGAGAAGATATCACTTGTGGAAAGTTCAGGCGTATTTCTTCGTTGTTGTGTTTTTCAAAATGGCTGGACATATATAATAGAACCACTTTGAAGACGTTGTAAATTTGCCTGTTAATTCAAAGATGCTTCTGACAAATGTAACAGCATTTGTCTTCCGTTACTTTTGAATTTCTGCTGCTACCATGAATAGTTGTCGTTTGAGTGGAGTGATCAGTTACATGTTAAGTGCAATAGTGGAGTACAGCTGTAACACACTCATGAATATGACCGTTAAGCAATATTTGTATCTCAACAGATTAATATGGATCACTGGAGGTGTTCTTTTTAAAAAGAGACAGTGAAACCATAGAGAGTGATCCTATTTTCGCAACTGAGTATTATATCATGATTTTGAAAGCTACAGTAATAATAAAATTTCACTTAGCAAAATCATTTGTCGTTGATGAAGTTAAAAACAATTGGATCAAGGTTAATGTAGAAAGATGTATACTTGATCAATAAATCCTCATATGAGAAGATGCAATATCATTGGTAGTGAATATAATGTGTTTGGAAATGATTTTGAAACCTTTGAATATTTCTGACAGTGATTGCTGGTTCACTGGAAGTGATTTTGGAATTTGGCAAATATCACTCGAGTGATTTATGATCACTGGAAGTGATTTGGTGAACAGTGAAATCTTCTTGCAGTGATTTCCAATTCACTGGAAGTGATTCAGCGAAAATCCAACATCACTCGAGTGATTGAGGATCACTGGAAGTGATTTGAGAATTTTGGCTGATCACTCGAGTGATCTCAGTTTCACTGGAAGTGATTTGTAAAACAGTAGATTTTTCTTGAAGTGAAATCCTAATCACTGGAAGTGATTTGCTTCATCACTCGAGTGATTCACAATCACTGGAAGTGATTTGGCGCATCACTCGAGTGAATGAGAATCACTGGAAGTGAATAGCAAATCCGTGAGAATTTCTGGAAGTGAAAACAAAATCACTGGAAGTGTTAGTCAGATCACTCGAGTGATTCACAATCACTGGAAGTGATTTGGCGGATCACTCGAGTGATTCAGAATCACTGGAAGTAATTTTCAAAACAGTGAATTTTTCTTGCAGTGATTTCGCGATCACTGGAAGTGAAATTGCGGATCACTCGAGTGATTTCCCATATCACTCGAGTGATCTGTAATTTTCAGCAATCACTCGAGTGATTTCAGCGATCACTCGAGTGATCTTGAATATCACTCGAGTGGTTAACAAAATCACTCGAGTGATTCATTTAACCACTCGAGTGATCTTTCACAGATCACCAGAATGGATTGCTTTGCTGCTAATTATTCCATGAGCTTCCAAAACATGATTTGTTATCATCAAAACATGGAATCTAACACTTTTCTCCGCTTTTGATAGCGTATGCGCAGCTGGCTCCATATATGCCCTCCTACCATCATCTCTTAGTTGTGGATGCAACCAATCTCTTATTCCCATATCAACAAGGTCAAGTCTCGTGCTCATTCCATCCTTGGTCTTTCATGGGATGTGTAAAAGCGTACTTACAAGGCTGTCACACACGTTTTTCTCGATATGCATCACATCAATACTGTGTCTTACATCAAGACAATGCCAATACGAAAGATCAAATAAAATTGACCTCTTCTTCCATATGTTCTTCTCACCCGCAGTCTTTTGATTTTTACCAAAGGTCACATTGACACGTTCTACCCGACTATAAACTTCTTCCCCGGTTAATGCCCTTGGTGCAACTCCATGCTCTGGTAAGCCATCAAAACGCTTTCTCAGCCTACGATATGGGTGAAATCGATGAAGAAACCTCCTGTGGCCAAGGTACACTGTTTTTTTGTAATGCTTAAGTTGTCGGAAGTGTGTGTCTCCTTCAAAGATTGGGCATGCTTTATGACCCTTCACACTATACCCTGAAAAATTTCCGTATGCGGGGAAGTCGTTTATCGTGGTAAAAATCATTGCACGCAACTTGTTATAACTATCGAACACATCCACGCCTTCCTCCCACAACTTCTTTAAGTCCTCAATCAAAGGAGCCAAATACACATCGATGTCATTCCCTGAATGTTTTGGTCCAGAGATCATCATAGAAAGCATAACGTACTTGCTCTTCATACATAGCCAGGGAGGTATGTTGTATATTACAAGGAGAACTGGCCACGAACTATGTGTACTAATAAGAGTTCCATACGGATTTATTCCATCTGTACAAAGTCTAAGCCGAAGGTTTCTAGGCTCGCTGCCAAATTGAGGGAACATTTCATCTATCTTCTTCCACTGTCGAGAGTCAGCCGGGTGCCGAAGATATTTTCCGTCACAAATTCTCTCATCAGAATGCCATCTCAACTTCTTCGCTTTTGTTGCGGTCGCAAACAAACGCTTAAACCGTGGTATTATTGGAAGATATCATAACACCTTCGAAGGTTGTCTTTTACTTGTTGTCCCTTCTCTACAACCACCGTCTTTCTTCACTTAAGCCCGCAGGTTGGCGGGTTGGCCCGCAAAAAAAAAATCTCATAAAACCTATAAATTGTTTACTCCGATTTTAGTACCTCTCAATCCAAATAGAAAAAATCTTAGCATTTTTCCTTCTTCTTTAAACAAAATTATTATATCTTGGTTATTTGAGGATAATTTGATGTTTTTTTGTATAAACTTTAACAGATTTGATAACTTTATTCTTTGAATTATAGATTATATTTTTAAAATTTTATAAGAAAAATGATTGATGGTAAGAAAGTAAATTTAATAACTCATATATATGTATCTCATATTTTCGGTCTTCTAAAAATAATTTAAAAAAAAATTGAAAAAAATTACGGGCCCGCGGGCTGGCCCGCTGTTAGAGCAAGCTTTTCACCCAAGAGGGGGGGGGGGGTGAATTGGGTGATTACAAAATAATCGAAAGCTTAAATTCAATTTATAAAACTTAAAGCACAGTTAATGAAAGGTAGAGATATCACCGAGATTCACACAGAGATTTATACTGGTTCGGTCTCAACCACTTGACCTACGTCCAGTCCTCAGAAATCCTTCTGAGCTTTTCACTATATCTTCCAAGATTCAGTGGGTTCTTTGCACCACAGTACAACCAGCAAGTTCCTCTAGACACTCGCTCCCCCTTACACAAGGTAATCACAAATCCCTACTTAAGGTTCCTCAACCTTAAGTTAACTCTATCGAAAATAATTAAGTATGAATGAAAAATCTCTCTCACAGAGTATGTAGATAAGAACTGAAGCACAAATGATGAACTGAAGCTTTTGTGAGGATATTGCTTGTGGAGTATTCAGGCGTTTTTCTTCGTTGTTGTATTTTTCAAATGGCTGGACATATATAATAGAACCACTTGAAGACCGTTGTAAATTTGTCCGTTGATTCAAAGATGCTTCTGACAAATGTAACAGCATTTGTCTTCCGTTACTTTTGAATTTCTGCTGCTACCATGAATAGTTGTCGTTTGAGTGGAGTGTTCAGTTACAAGTCAAGTGCATGATGGTGGAGTACAGCTGTAACACACTTATGAATATAACCGTTAAGCAATATTTGTATCTCAACAAATTAATATGGATCACTGGAGGTGTTTTATAAAAAGTGACAGTAATAACACCATAGAGAGTGATCCTATTTTCGCAACTAAGTATTAAAATGATATACCATATGATTTTGATAGCTATTTGGAGGAATGAGTAATAATAGAATTTCACTAGCAAAATCAGTTGAAGTAAAAGCACATGGAAACAATAGATCATTATATGAGCAAGTGTAATATCACTGGAAGTGAATATAATGTCATTGGGAGTGATTTTGAAAACTTTGAAAACTTCTGTCAGTGATTGCTGGTTCACTGGAAGTGATATTGGAAATTGCATATTTCACTCGAGTGAATTTGAAATCACTGGAAGTGATTTTGTAAATAGTGATTTCTTCTTGGAGTGATTTCCAATTCACTGGAAGTGATTTGCAACTTTTCAAATATCACTCGAGTGATTCAAGATCACTGGAAGTGATTTGGTGAACAGTAAAATATTCTTGCAGTGATTTCCAATTCACTGGAAGTGATTCAGCGAAAATCCAACATCACTCGAGTGATTGAGAATCACTGGAAGTGATTTGAGAATTTTGGCGGATTACTCGAGTTATCTCAGCTTCACTGGAAGTGATTTGCAAAACAATGAAATTTTCTTGCAGTGATTTCTCGATCACTGGAAGTGATATGCGGATCACTCGAGTGATTTCCCATATCACTCGAGTGATCTGTCATTTTTGTGGATCACTCGAGTGATCTTGAATATCACTCGAGTGATGAACAAAATCACTCGAGTGATCTTGCACAGATCACCAGAATTGCTTGCTTTGCTGATAATTAATCCATGGGCTTCCAAAACATGATTTGTTATCATCAAAACATGAAATCTAACATTCTCCCCCTTTTTGATGATGACAAAACATATCATATGATCAAGTTTAAGATTTTGATTTTCTAATACACTTTACTTGACCTTTTTCAAAAATGTTGCAATAATTTTGATTAGCAATTGCCAAGATGAGTTTGTTTAAGAGATTAAGAGTTTTTGACCTTTTGGAAAGTAAAAGATGTTAGTTCAAAGTTCAAAAACCATTGTAAACAGAAAATGCACATATGAAGTGACTTTTTCTTGAAATCATTTTGGCGGCTGCAATACATTAAGATTTCCATGAGATCATGTTGGCTACTGCAATCATAAACACAGATGCATTAAAAATTTCATGAGATCATATCATAAACGCATATTCCCATTAGATTAGAGTCAGTTCAGATTACACAAGCTACACAATGACAAGTTCTTGGAATTACAAAGTAAAATACATAACTTTGGAACCACAAAATAGAACACATGCATCAAAAGAAAATATATCATATCAGCTCTTCTCCCCCTTTTTGGCATCATCTAAAGGAGAGGTAGACGGAGTAGAGGCTGGAGTGGATGCAGAAGCAAAGAAGGAGGTAGGTGGAACATATGGAATGATGGAAAGCTGTGCAGGGGACTGGAAGGAGAAAGTGGTAGAAGATGGTTCAAGAGGAGTGGTGGAAGTGGAGTGAGTAGGTCCTATGACCTCTGTGGTGGCTTCCTCAGCTATAATTTCCTCAGTATGAGAACTAGAAGCAGTATGATGTGAGGAAGATGATGGAGTCTGGAGAATGGGGTCAGTGTGTGGAATATCACCAGCAGAAATAGGATCAGAGATAAAGGTTGTGGGAGGTGCTGGAGGAGTGTCTGAAGGAATAATGGGAGGAATGATGGGAGGATCAGAAAGTGAAATCTCTGGAACTGAAGAATCTGATGGAGGAGGTTGTGAGGAGGTAGGTGGTAAGTCAGGGAAGGGGATATGAAGGTGAGTCCTGAGAGCATCCTCAATCCTCTGAATTCTCTGTGTCTGCTCAGTCAGGCGCTCAAAGAGGAGATTGAAGTTATGATTTACTGCTGCCACTAAGACTGTCACTTGATTATTGACTTGATCAATCAGTTGAGCGTTAGAGTTCTTCAACTGAGTGACTGCAGACTGAATGGCCTCCTGGATATACGTCTGAATAGCAGCCTGAGTAAAAGAGGGACCATGAGAGACTGCTCTAGAGGACTGTGTCTCATCCATCTTGGAGGGTGAAGGGTCCATCCTCTGAGGTTCTCTCTGGCTGGCCTCAGGAGGAGGCGAATAGTGTCTCTGTTGTGAAGATGCTCCAGCAGGAATGGTAATTCCCATCCGAGTGAGGTGGATTTTCCCAAACTTAGGAATCCTCACAATATCTCCCTCAGGTGTCAAATGCCAAATGTTGTGCATGGAAAGAATGTAAGACACAAGCTGAGGATAGGGAATAGTAGTAGATCTGGAGGAGTGAAATCTGAACCTCTTCATCTCTTGAAAAATGAGTTCCCCCACGTTTCTTCTTTCCCTTGTCATAAGAGAAGCCATCATCTGAAGATCCTTCCCCGTGATATGAGTGAAATTTTTTACTTTGTTAACCATGCTACGGGAGTAAATGTAGAATAAGGCTCTCTGGTCGTTGGTAAGAGAGGATGGGGAATTGGGTAAAGGCACACCAGGCTGTCCTGGTCTAAAGATATCAACCAATTCATGAATATTAAAGACACGTGGAGGCCTCATGGGAACATCCTCTATGCCTAGATAGGTGTTGATAAGATCCCCAGACAAAAGAATTTTCTGATCTCTAATACTAGTTTCAATTCTCTCGGCAATGATGTTTCCTTGGTTATCCTTTACATCAGCAATCTTCATGTTACAGTAAAAATATTTGACAATCAAAGGATTGTAGGACATTCTCAGTCTCAGCCAAGGATCATATTGTTTCAAATATGGGGTCAAATCAATATGGAATTTCTGTTTAAGTTCTTCCAAATCAACCCACACAACCGGACAGAAGGTTCGTTTGGCAAAGTGTGAGGCAAATATAATGGAGTTCAAAATACTGAGATTACCAGTATTATACCCAGGAGGAGGTTCAAGAAGTTCAGTAGTTTCTTCAGCCAGGGACTCAGATTGTCGACTACCAGTGGCTTGACTTGCATATCGTGACTTCTGAGGAACTGAGGCTGCCAAGATATTCACTGCCCGTGTGATTTTTCTTTGCAAAGTAGATTCTTGGACATCTGCTTCTCGCTATTTTTCTTTCCCTTTCCCTTTCATGCTGGTATGCGAACGGGTAGCCATTCCCGTTGGTTCCTCAATCCGAATCCCTTTGGGTCTTTGTCTGGGTGGATTGGGTTCTGGTTCAGAGGGGGCTTTCGCCCTCTTAGACGGTGGTGAAGGTGGAGGTGATTGCCTGGGCCTCTTTATTCTTGCCATGGGTACCGATACTTTGGTGGAGACGAGAGTTTTGACGCTGGGTAGACTGAGATTTGACGCTGGGTAGACTGTCGGAAACAAAAGGTGAGTGAAATGCGAAATGGAGGCTGTCGGGAATGAAAGGCGAGACTGTCAGAATTGGGAGGAAGAATTTAAACCAAAATGGGCTGGCTTTTGAGGGGATTTGTCGGTTAAGAGTAGTAAAGAAGATTTCCGTTACTGGGTTCAAGAGGTTTCAAGGGATTTGAGAGGATTTCAGCGAGTGGAGGCGACGGTTGAAGGGAGTGAACAGTCGCGAGAGAGAAAAACTGATATATGAGAGTTTTTATCATTCACTCGAGTGATTTTTATATTCACTCGAGTGATATTGGGTTTCACTCGAGTGAAATTTGCAAATCACTCGAGTGAAGTCCAAAAAACACTTCACAGAAACATAAATCACGCTGTAATTGTAAAATTTTAATTAAAATACTTATGTGACTTACCCATGACAAAATTATCAATTTAATTACTTAATTTACCTGTGATTACAGTATTTCACTTTTCACTCACTCGAGTTGTTCTTTTATCAACACCCGAGTGTTTTCCTCTCTGTTTGTCCCTGTTATTTGAGGATATTACAGAGCATCCTGCAAAACAACTTTGTAGATACTCCGATGCTTAAGTTAGTGATGGGATCATCAAAACAATATGAAATCAACATTTATAAAGATTAAACAACTTACAATTCATTGGGATTTACCATTCCCAATTCCCTTCGTATGTGCGTGAATTGTTTTCGGGCAAGAGGTTTGGTGAAGATATCAGTTAATTGCAAGTGTGTGGGTATGAATAACACCTTGACATCTCTTTTCTGAATATGATCTCTAATGAAGTGATGTCTCACATCAATATGCTTAGTCCTTGAATGCTGTACAGGATTTTTCGCCAAACTTATTGTACTGGTGTTATCACAGTAAATAGGAATTTCTTTAAGATATATGCCAAGATCCTGAAGTTGCTGTTTTAGCCACAGTACTTGTGCACAACAGCTTGAGGCTGCTATGTATTCTACTTCCGTTGAAGATAATGATACTGTAGTTTGTTCTTACTGAACCAAGAAACAACTGCGCCTCCAAGGAATTGACATTGCCCACTTGTGCTCTTCCTATCTGTTTTATAGCCACCATGATCAGAGTCAGAATAGGCAACTAAATATTCATTACCCTTTTTGGGATACCATATACCCAACTCTTTTGTGCCTACGAGATATCTGAAAATTCGTTTCACTAATTCAGCATGTGACACTTTAGGACATGACTGAAATCTTGCACATAGACCAACACTGAACTGGATATCAGGTCTGCTGGCTGTGAGATAGAGCAATGATCCAATCATTCCTCGATATTGAGTTATGTTGAAGTCAACTCCTTTTTCATCAGCATCCATCAGTACGGTTGAGCTCATAGGTGTATCTGTACCATTAGCGTCATCCAATCCAAACTTTTTGAGCAATTCTTGAAGATATTTGGTCTGTGATATGAATATTCCATTCTTCCTTTGTTTAATTTGTAAACCAAGAAAGAAGGTCAATTCTCCCATTAATGACATTTCAAATTCTCCCTGCATTATCTCAGAAAATTCTTTACACAAGGAGTCATTAGTAGCTCCGAATATAATATCATCAACATAAATATGAACTACCAAAATATCACTTAGTTTTCGTTTTATAAATAAAGTTGTATCGACTTTTCCTCGAGTAAAACCAAATTCGATGAGAAATTTGCTCAACCTTTCGTACCAGGCTCTAGGAGCTTGTTTCAAACCATATAAGGCTTTCTTGAGTTTGAAAACATGATCTGGTTTAGATACGTCTTCAAAGCCAGGAGGTTGTTCTACATAAACTTCCTCCTTGATGTACCCATTTAAGAAAGCACTTTTCACATCCATTTGATATAATTTGAATCCTTTGATGCATGCAAAGGCTAAGAGTACTCGTATAGCTTCCAATCTTGCTACTGGAGCATATGTTTCCTCATAATCAATTCCTTCTTCCTGATTATAGCCTTTGGCAACCAACCTTGCCTTGTTTCTGACAATAGCTGCGGATTCATCAAGTTTGTTCTTGAATACCCATTTAGTGCCAATAACCGAGTGGTCTTTAGGCCGGGGCACCAAGTCCCAAACTTGATTTCTGTCAAATTGATTTAACTCTTCTTGCATTGCTAACACCCAATCATTATCTGATAGGGCTTCTTCAATGTTAGAAGGTTCTAATTGAGAAATGAATGCAGAAAAACTCACTTCGTTTAAAACTTTGTTTCTAGTTTTGACACCTTCATTAACTCCACCTATCACTTGATCTAGAGGATGACTCTTGATGTATTTCCAGGCTCGAGGTTGATCTGGATTACTTAGTTCAACTTCTTTTTCAAAATTGTTATTTTCAAGATTTGGAGAATTAATATATGGTTGGTTTCTAGTTATCTCATCATCAACGTTTTTACTAGAGGATACATATTCATCGAATACAACATGAATTGATTCTTCTACAACGCATGTTCGTTTATTAAAAACTCTAAATGCTTTACTTTGATTTGAATATCCTAGGAAAAGTCCCTCATCAGCCTTAGAATCAAACTTTCCAAGATTATCTTTACCGTTGTTATGAATAAAGCACTTACAGCCAAAAATGTGTAGATGAGCGAGGTTTAGTTTCCGTCCTTTGTAAAGTTCATAGGGTGTCTTTCCAAGTTTGGTTCTGACATATGCTCTATTTGAAATGTAGCATGCAGTGCTCATTGCGTCTGCCCAGAAGACTTGAGATACATTCTTTTCGTTGAGCATTGCTCTAGTCATATCTGTAAGAACTCTATTCTTCCTTTCCACGACACCATTCTGTTGTGGAGTTCTTGGTGATGAAAAATTGTGATTGATGCCATTTGTATCACAATATTCTGCAAATGCTTGATTATCAAATTCTCCACCATGATCTGTCTTGATTCCTGTAATTGACATACCTTTCTCATTTTGCACTTTCTTGGCAAAGGCAATAAATTTATAAAAGATTTCATCTTTGGATGACAGAAATATATTCCAGGTAAATCTAGAAAAATCATCAACAATAACAAATGTGTACAAGTTTCCACCGAGACTCTTAACTCTTGCTGGACCAATCAGATCCATATGCAATAGTTAAAGTAGTCTATTAGTGGTAATTTCAGTTTTTGTTTTAAAGGAAGATTTAGTTTGTTTACCTCTTTGACAAGCATCACAGACTAAATCATTCTTGAAATTAACATTAGGTAGTCCAATTACCAAATCCTTTTTGAGTAACTTTTGTAATTGATGCATATTAACATGAGCAAGTCGCTTATGCCAAAGCCAACTCTCGTCAGTGTTACTCAGAAGGCAATTTTCAGAAATATTTTCATTCATATCAAGAGTATAGCAGTTACCTTCCCTTTTTGCCTTGAGTTTGGTCTTCAACTTTTTCTTTTCAATTTGCAGATCCTTCTTGCTGACTATCAGACATTCTTCTGAATCAAATATTACCCAGTTGTCTTTATCCATGCTTTGACTTACACTTATTAGATTGTGACATAAACCTTCAACGTAATATACGTCTTTGATTTTATCTTTGACTTCCCCAAGTCCAGCTATCCTTCCAGTTTGATTTCCTCCAAATTTCACCTTGCCACCTTCCTTAGGTACTAATGTGGTGAAGTTCTCAGGATCACTAGTCATATGTCTTGAACATCCACTATCTATATACCATTTGGTTGATTTGGATGTTCTGAGACAAATCTGCAGTTAAGGATAATTAAGTTTTAGGTACCCATATCTTTTTGGGTCCTTTTGGGTTAGTACAAATAACTTTTTATTCATGAATCTTCTTAGGTATCCATTTATAGGTTCCTATAATTCCTTTCTTTTTATGAAAACACGAAGAAGTATAATGTCCTTTTCTATTGCAGTAATTACAATAGGCAAAAGGATTAGATGTGTGCACAGAACGTGTGAAATAACTTAGATAGGATTTACTTCCTGTTTTCTTCTTACCTTTTCTTTTGTCTAGGTTCGGATCATATCCTATACCAGACTTATCATTCACATGACGTTGTGCTTTTAAAATAACATTTAACATTTCACTTCCTTTTGTAAACTTTTCAAGAGTTTTAGTAAGATCAATATTTTTCTTTTCAAAAGACAAACACCTTTCGCAATCTCTATCCAAAGGGTTTTTAATTCTTTCTTCAAGAAATTTGTTTCTCTTTTTACAGGCAATTAAAGTATTAACAATTTTGATAAATTCAGAATGTAAAGCATCATATTCATTTTGTAACTCATCATATGTAGGGTCAGAATTCATTACCTCCTCGTCTGTTTCTTTTTGAGCAACCAGGCATATATTGGCTGTCTCCTCATTATCGCTTTCTTCTTCTTCTGAGGAGCTATCTCCCCATATTGCAGAAACAAATGTCTTCTTTCTGTTGAAGGATTTGAAGTTTCTCTTTTCTTTATTTTTCTGCAATAGCTCCGGACATTCTGATTTGATATGTCCCGGTTTACCACATTCATAGCAGATGATTTCCTTGGCGTCTCTTTTGCCACTTGTTCCACCTCTTTGAAAATTTCTGAATCCTTGGCCTCTGTAGAATTTTTTGAATCTTCTGATCATCAGGCTCATTTCATCATCATCGATCTCCTCT
This sequence comes from Albizia julibrissin, assembly GCA_037074505.1. NCBI lineage: Eukaryota > Viridiplantae > Streptophyta > Magnoliopsida > Fabales > Fabaceae > Albizia > Albizia julibrissin. The sequence continues at coordinate 13,533,549 of CM073481.1, read as the reverse complement.
TCTTCTTCTTGGTTTTCTGCCTTTGTTTTTGTTACACTCAGTGCAAGACTTTTCTTCCTCCTGTCGCCAACTTCTTCTAATTCTCGTTTGAATTTTAGTTTGCTTTCATATTCTGAAAGGCTTCCAAACAGAGAAGCTACATACTGCATTGATTCTCCTTTGGCTTCCTCTATTGCTGTGACTTTCGCTTCCCATTCTTTGGAGAGAATATTTAGTATTTTTCTTACTTGGACATTCTGATCATAGAATTTTCCAAGTGCTGCAAGTTGATTAACAATGTGAGTATATCTAAGTTCAAATTCAGCTATTAACTCACCTTCCTTCATACGAAGCAGATCAAACTCTGTAGTTAGAGTATTGACTCGATTTTCTTTTATTCCAGATGTTCCTTCATGAGCTACTTCAAGCGCTTGCCACATTTCTTTAGCAGTCTGAAGAGTACAGATTCTGAAGTATTCTTTTTGACTTAGTGCACTCTGAATCATTAGAATTGCTTTGCTGTTGAGAGTCACTAGCCTTTTGTAGGCACATAGTTTCCAGTTTCAATCACATCCCATAGTCCGTATTCTGTAGCCATTACGAATACACGGAACTTAGCTTTCCAGAAGGAAAAATATTCACCACTGAAACCAGGTGGTCTAGTGATAGAAGCTCCGTCAGGAAGGATTGCTTCACCCATGCTTGCCATCGGATCCTTCTAAGGTTGTTAAGCCTGAATTAGAAGACCTGTGCTCTGATACCAAATGTTAGAGCAAGCTTTTCACCCAAGAGGGGGGGTGAATTGGGTGATTACAAAATAATCAAAAGCTTAAATTCAATTTATAAAACTTAAAGCACAGTTAATGAAAGGTAGAGATATCACCGAGATTCACACAGAGATTTATACTGGTTCGGTCTCAACCACTTGACCTACGTCCAGTCCTCAGAAATCCTTCTGAGCTTTTCACTATATCTTCCAAGATTCAGTGGGTTCTTTGCACCACAGTACAACCAGCAAGTTCCTCTAGACACTCGCTCCCCCTTACACAAGGTAATCACAAATCCCTACTTAAGGTTCCTCAACCTTAAGTTAACTCTATCGAAAATAATTAAGTATGAATGAAAAATCTCTCTCACAGAGTATGTAGATAAGAACTGAAGCACAAATGATGAACTGAAGCTTTTGTGAGGATATTGCTTGTGGAGTATTCAGGCGTTTTTCTTCGTTGTTGTATTTTTCAAATGGCTGGACATATATAATAGAACTACTTGAAGACCGTTGTAAATTTGTCCGTTGATTCAAAGATGCTTCTGACAAATGTAACAGCATTTGTCTTCCGTTACTTTTAAATTTCTGCTGCTACCATGAATAGTTGTCGTTTGAATGGAGTGTTCAGTTACAAGTCAAGTGCGTGATGGTGGAGTACAGCTGTAACACACTTATGAATATAACCGTTAAGCAATATTTGTATCTCAACAAATTAATATGGATCACTGGAGGTGTTTTATAAAAAGTGACAGTAATAACACCATAGAGAGTGATCCTATTTTCACAACTAAGTATTAAAATGATATACCATATGATTTTGATAGCTATTTGGAGGAATCAGTAATAATAGAATTTCACTAGCAAAATCAGTTGAAGTAAAAGCACATGGAAACAATAGATCATTATATGAGTAAGTGCAATATCACTGGAAGTGAATATAATGTCATTGGGAGTGATTTTGAAAACTTTGAAAACTTCTGTCAGTGATTGCTGGTTCACTGGAAGTGATATTGGAAATTGCATATTTCACTCGAGTGAATTTGGAATCACTGGAAGTGATTTTGTAAATAGTGATTTCTTCTTGGAGTGATTTCCAATTTACTGGAAGTGATTTGCAACTTTTCAAATATCACTCGAGTGATTCAAGATCACTGGAAGTGATTTGGTGAACAGTGAAATATTCTTGCAGTGATTTCCAATTCACTGGAAGTGATTCAGCGAAAATCCAACATCACTCGAGTGATTGAGAATCACTGGAAGTGATTTGAGAATTTTGGCGGATCACTCGAGTGATCTCAGCTTCACTGGAAGTGATTTGCAAAAAAGTGAATTTTTCTTGAAGTGAAATCTCAATCACTGGAAGTGATTTTCCGCATCACTCGAGTGATTTACAATCACTGGAAGTGATTTGGCGCATCACTCGAGTGATTAAGAATCACTGGAAGTGATTTTCAAAACAGTGAAATTTTCTTGCAGTGATTTCTCGATCACTGGAAGTGATATGCGGATCACTCGAGTGATTTCCCATATCACTCGAGTGATCTGTCATTTTTGCGGATCACTCGAGTGATTTCAGCGACCACTCGAGTGATCTTGAATATCACTCGAGTGATTAACAAAATCACTCGAGTTATCTTGCACAGATCACCAGAATTGCTTGCTTTACTGATAATTAATCCATGGGCTTCCAAAACATGATTTGTTATCATCAAAACATGAAATCTAACACCTGCACCCTGCGGGTTAGGGTTGGCACTTTGCCAGCCCACACCGTGCAGCCCGCGGGTTGGTGCGGGCCAACCTGCAACCCGCGGGTTGGCCCGTTTTACCAGCTCTAAACTAAGATAATTAAACTCGGACTGGTCACTGAACTGGTCGGAGTACTAGGTCAAATGTTAGTAGGTCAAACCAGAGCCAAACCATTAATTTTAGGTCCAGATCTTTATTAAATTACATGGACTAATTTTGTAGATAAAGTAAAAGTTGATAAATCAAAACTTATGATTTAAAACTATAAGAACCAGACAACAAACTATAGGAACCAAACATTATATTAACTTTTTTAAAAAATTATTCAACATGCCATATCACTATTACACACGACATTACATGACATTCTGTGTTGACATAAAATTTAAGTATTTATTAATTTTGCGACGATATCAATATATAGAATTCATGTGGATTGATATTGGCTGATTCCATGTGATTATGACATTGAATTATTGATACCTTTGATTCTTTCGTTGTTTTCTGTATATATCTCGATGCTGTAGCCCGTATTACATGAACCACATGGTAACAGAGTCCGCCAGAAACAACATATAGAAATGGAGCTCCGTCGGCATATTTTACATAATTATATTTTTATATTTTAGTCGCCAAGTAAACTAATAAATAAGCTTCCTAGCTAGTCTACTTAAGAATTTCAAGTCGGATTGGATTTTGTATTTTTCTCCGATTATTAATTTTGAATGATATCATTTTAAGTTTTAAGAAAATAGCGGTAAGTCAAATTTATGCTTTAATAATTATGTTGTGTTGGCTTATGTGTACTTTATATATAATCTTGTTTACTTATGAATTATTATCAATTTTATTTAAACATGATTTTTTAAGGTTATATATGAATTTTTTTTATATATTTTAACTATATTATATTATTTTGATAACCATTGGGTTAACTCTGATTCAATCACAGTTAAACCACTAGTCCTTAAAATATTGTTTCTACTATGATGGCAAAATAATACTTTTTTATTGATATCACCAAACAGTATACAAGGCTATCAATATTTATAATAGACCACACATTATACTAGACTTATACTATACTGGGCCCAAGACATATATAAGGCCCAAGTGTTTGGACTCTAATCACACGACCTATTTCCACACCCCCTTTAAGTTGGGGGCTAAATAAATCCACAGCTCCTAACTTGCCAAGCATTATATCTAATACTTCTTTACCCATAACTTTAGTCAAGATATCTGCTTCTTGACTGTGAGAACGCACATGCTGCAATGCAATCACCTTTTCCAAGACCTTCTCCCTAACAAAATGAAGATCTATCTCAATATGTTTAGTTCTTTCATGGAACACCAGATTGGCAGCAATATGTAAAGTTGCCTTGCTATCACAAAATACATTTACCGGAGTTAAATGCTCATAACCAATTTCTTTAAGTACACCAATAGTCCACACCACTTCAGATACCGCAGAACCAAGTGCCCGGTACTCCACTTCAGCTTATAACTTTGAAACAGTAAGCTGCTTCTTAGTCTTCCACACCACAAGAGAACCACCAACCTTTAAAAGGTATCATGTGACCGATCTTCTTGTCATCTCACAAGCTCCCCAATCAGCATCACAGAAACAATCCATGGTAGTAGTGCCTTCTCTACTGATCAGCACTCCTACACCAAGGCTCTGCTTCAAGTAGCGCAACACGTTCAGAGTTGATGTCATATGACACTTCATGGGCTGATACATGAATTGACTCAAGACCTGCAAAGAAAAACAGAGATCAGACTTGGTATTTGTCAAATAAATCAATTTACCTATTAACCTTCGGTATCTTTCAGGATCTCCAAACAGATCCTCTTTCTTGTGTTTCCCTTCTTCATAAGCTACCAACTTCAAATTGGTGGCCATTGGTATAGTAAGTAGCTTACATCCACTCATCCCTGTTTCTGCAAGCAAATACAGAACATACTTTCTTTGGGAAAGCATTATACCTTTTGTTGACCTAGCAATTTCAATACCAAGGAAATATTTCAGTTGAAGTAAATGATTTGTTGCATAGCAATTTCAAAATCAAGGATTTAGGTATATCATCAATATAAACCAAAACTAGTACAATATCACTACCAATTCTTTTAAAAAATAGGGAATAATCATGTTTACTACATTTAAAACCACCACATATTAATGTAGCACATAATTTTTAATTCCACTGTCTAGAAGCATGTTTAAGGTAATAAAGGGACTTATTAAGCCTACACACCATCGCCCCTTGGCTTCCAAAGCCTTGGGGAATAGTCATGTATACCTCTTCATTGAGATCACCCAGCAGAAAAGCATTGTCAACATCCATTTGAGATAAACTCTAATTATTCATAACAACCAGTTTAAGAATGATCCTAATTGTGACCATCTTAACCACAGGTGAGAATGTCTCATGATAATTAATCCCTTCTCTTTTTATTTATGGTTCCATCATATTTATACTTAACTGTATACACCCACTTACAACTAATGGGCTTTCTACCTTGTGGTAAGGGAACAACATCCCATGTTTTATTCCGTTCCAAGGCTGCTATTTCTAAATTCATTGCCTGGACCCATTTATCATCTTGTATAGCTTCATAGTATGAAGTAGGCTCAACAACTAAATCTATGTTACACAAGAAACAAAGATGTGAGTCAGAAATATGTTTATAAGTCAAATAGTCATGAATAGGATACCAACAGTGATTCTATTCTAAATATGTGCCATTTTCTAAAGCAAGGAGTCCACAAACATAATCTGTAGCCCATATAGGAGGTCATCGTTTTCTTGTTGTCCTATTAGCCTGACTAGGCAACAATTGTGAACTAGAAGAATCAAAAATCGGATGAGGGTCATTAACCTGTTCAACCTTGTCTCTAGCTGTATCAGACACTACCGGCTGCATATTCCCTTTATCTAAAACTAAATCATCATCAAATAGGAACATTTTTCTGATTTATGCATGCTGACTTACCTGATCAGCAAACATTATATTACGAAAAGGAAAAGCATCCTCAATAAACACAACATGCCTATTAAACATAAGATCCTGAGTACGCAAGTTAAGAAGAATATAGCCTTTTTGATGACTTGGGAAACCCATAAAAACACAAGGAATAGCTCTTGATTGAAATTTATCAAAATTAGTCAAATCAGTGGCATATGCTAAGAAACCAAAGGTTTTCAAACAATTATAATCAGCCTGTTTATACTCTTTCATAAGGAGTTTGAAACTTTAGAATCCTAGAGGGTACTCGATTAATGATATATGAGGCCATTTTGACACATTCTCCCCAAAACCGAATAGGTATGTTGGACTGAAGCATAAGACTTCTAGAAACTTGCATGAGTGTCCTATGCTTCCTCTCCACAATACCATTCTGTTCTGGAGTATATGGGCAAGAAGTTTCATGTATGATACATTTCTCAAGCAAATAGGATTGCAAATTATTATTGACAAATTCAGTCCCATTATCACTCCGTATACGTTTAACATGAAAAGCAAACTGATTAAGAACATACGCAATAAAGTTCTTTATGTAACCAGCAATTTCTAATTTATATTTCATCAAGAATACCCAAGTTACTCTAGAGTAGTCATCAACAATTGTGAGGAAAAATTGATGGCCTTAATAAGTAGGTGTCCTATATGGACCCCACACATCCATATGAAGTAACTTAAAACAACAAAGGGATTTAATGCAACTAGAGGGAAAGGGAAGTTTGGTCTGTTTAGACTGAATGCAAATTTCACAACCTTTATTCATATCAAAATGTTTATCTCTTACAAAATTCAAATGCTTTAAAACTGAAGGGGGTGTATGACCCAACCTGTTATGCAGAATTGAAGTGTCTATAGGGTCATTATGATTTACATTTTCTTTATCAATCAAACTCATAGCATGTACATCACTATTCAATTCATTATGCAGAATATAAAGTCCATCAACTAATCTACCAGTCGCCTTCATTTTCCCACCTTGAAGGCCCTGCAAGATACATTGATTAGGCAGAAAAGTGATCATGCAATTTGCCTCACTTGTAAGCTTTAAAACAGAAATTAGATTAAACTGTAATTTTGGTGCATACAGAACATTTTTTAAGTCTAGGTTATTAGAAAGCTTAACATGTCCTATATGGGTAATCTCCACCCTATCACCATTAGGAATTTTAATGGTTTTAATGAGCCCTACATATTTGTCATAAGAATTTAACAAGGACAAGTCTCCAACCAAATGAGTAGTTGCACCAGAATCTATTACCCAATTAGTAAAGGAAAAATGACGACAAGAGGAATTGATTAAACCTATACCAGTTAATACATGTACATTTGTGGTTGGTGCTGCATCCCTTTTAAGGAACTCCATGAGTTTATCATATTGTTCACGGGTGAATGTTGGTGCTACAATCTCATCACTCTTAGCAGATCCCTCTTTATCCAACTGGCTTAGATTTGTAGTCTGTTGAGTCACTCGTGACTTGCTGCCTTTAAAGTTAGAGGGAAACCCTACTAAGTGCCAGCAATTTTCCTTAATGTGACCTTTTTTATTCCAATAAGAACACTCAAGTAGAGGACTAGTTCTTCCCCTGCCTCTACCATGTCCCCTTCCTCGAGCAGCCATCGCCATTCCTTCAAGAGGGATTGATGTCACAGTATTACTGAGATTTCGTTCGGCTTCATCTTCTATGATCATGCCAAATACTTGGCTCACAGTGGGTAAAGGACTCATGAGCAAAATTTGGCTTTTGGCAGTGTTGTAAGAGTCATTGAGCCCCAACAGAAACTGCAACAACTTTTGTTGTTGTAGGCGTTGTGAATATACCTGTGAAGTGGAACAATTGCAGGATGGAATTGGTAGAATGACTGATTCTTCTTCCCAAAATTCCTTCATCTTAGAATATTGAGAAACAGTAAGACTCCCTTGGCGCATAGAATTCAATTCCCGATGAAGACTAAAAATTCGTGAGCCTGTCACTTTATCAAATTGCTCTTGTAAATCAACCCAGACGAGGTGAGCATCTTGATGAAAAATCACACTATTGGCAAGCTCTTTAGAGATTGAATGCAGGAGCCAAGAGAGTACAATTGTGTTGCATCTCTCTCACTGATCATGAAGTTTACTGTCGTGATGCTCCTTAATACATAACCCATCAATGAATCCTAATTTTTGTTTCCCCTTAAGGGCGATGCGCATAGACCGGCTCCATACAGTGTAATTTTCGCAGCCAGTAAGCACTTGGGAGATAAGAGAGGTTGCTTGAGTCTCAGAAGGATAAAGATATAGAGGGTGAGTGAACGGGATAGAGTCACCAATGAGGTCGTCTTTCTTCTCATCCATGACAGATTAGAAGAACCAAACCAAAAACAAATCCAGAAATATAAAGACTCAAGGCAGGGGTTGAAAATCGAGGAAGAGCGTTCTGATGGCTGATGGGAATGATGACAGAAATTTGAAATCTCAACGGTGAGGCCTTCCAAAAGATCCTGAAATGGCGGCTGAAAGAGATGAGGACAATAGCTTGAAACCGCAACGGTGAAGGGAAACCACAACGGTCTTGAAATGACGAGGGAGAATCTTGTACTATTCAAAATCAGAGGTTCGGTGTGGAGCTCATATTCAAGATTCTCGTGGCAGTGGATTTCACGATAGAGGGTGAAGCTTCTGGAGCTATCACGTGGAGATGAAGGCATGTCTTTTGTCTGTCAAGCCCAATCTGGGACCGTTTGGCTTGATTGAATTGTTCTCTTAGAAAGTAGACTTGGCCCAAAGAATTCTTGATAATCCACACTGTTAAGCTTCGGATATTGAAAGACCATCTTTCTTGAGTTGTCTTCTTTAATATTGGGCTGCTACAATCAATTATTGAGGCATTCTTTCAGATCTTGAACCTAGATCTCTTGATACCATGATGGCAAAATAATACTTTTTTATTGATATCACCAACAGTATACAAGGCTATCAGTATTTATAATAGACCACATGTTATAATAGACTCATATTACACTGGGCCCAAGACATATATAAGGCCCAAGTGTCTGGACTCTAATCACACGACCTGTTTCAACAGCATCAATCACAGATCGTTTGATCCAATTTTTAGAGAACATCAGCGGCTATCGCCGCCGCCGCGAGGGTTGCTGGAGAAAAGGTGGTGCTTTTATTTTTCCCCAAAATAAATAATTAAATATCTAAACATTAAAATTAATGTTGTCACTATTCTTTTAATTTTTATTTGAAAAAATATTTTTAAGAAAAAAAAAATTCCGAAATCCAAATTTAGAAGTTTAGTATTCCTATCCATACGTACACTTATAAATTTGTGCTGTTTAAGTATAGGAAAGTAATTGGCGAATGTTTTTTCCTATTTCTAGTCCCCCCCCCCCTCTTTTTCATCAATTATATCGTTGGACTTGTAAATTTACGTTATTTTAATATAAACATTCATAGTTTGACCAATAGAATTATTCTACAAATAATGAATTTGTGGTTGTTGAAAACAAATAACTTTTGAATTTGATTTAGGTGACGATTTTCCTTTTCTAAAATTATATTTTTTATTAAAGTACTTATAATATCAATTAAATAATTAGAATGAATGTATTTAACATATTAAATAATTTATAGTTCTAAATTTTAAACTTATTTAATAAATAGGTTAAATTTAAAAAATATACTATTTACATTGACAAAACTATAACTTTAATCATTTAACTATACACAAGAATTAATTTCGGTTTCTTAATTTTAAAGAGTGATTTTTTTATTCATCTAACTTAAGTATAGTTTCTTTCATTAATAAAAAATTTTCGTCATTAAAATTTTAAATATTAAAAGTATATTTTTAAGAATTGACATGTCATATTTAATTTTTAAAATAGTAGTGTTGAAAAAAATATTGAAATGATACTTTATAAACATTTTATAATTTTAATTTTCATGTTACTAATTAATTACTATTTACAATATTTTATTTTTCTGTATTTTTCTTGAAATTAAATTGCCATTATACTTTCTATTTTTTTATGCTCAATATCCATTCATTAAAACAAAATCATTTGATAGGGCCCAATATGATATGTTCTTAAACTTCATAAGCGAAGACACTTGAACATCTTTCACTTCTCATCTCTACTCCTCTTTAACCAATGCTGGAATTATTGTTTTCAAACATGATGCCAACCTTCCTAGGGGAGTAGTATCACAAAGGAATTGCTCCTTGGAATTATATACTCTATAATTTCAATCATTATCTTTTTCAAAGATTATGCTGGTTCTACATGGAGCCTCAACAAGCTCTCAAAAATTATGGAGTGTCACAGATCACGGGGTCAAATAGTTTTGCCTGTGTTCTATGGCATGGATCCATCCGAAGTTCCTAATCAAAACTCTAGTTTTGGAGAAGCATTTCGATATCTTTTAAAAAGAAGTTCACCCACAAAAGATCAAGTGTCGAAGTCGAGGACAATTCTCATTGAAGCTGGGGGCATTGCAGGCTTTATTGTGCTCAATTCCAAGTAATTTTTAAACATTTTGTTTTATTTATTTCCTTTCAATTTTTCTAAGCCTAAACAGACACATACATTATATTCCTGCTGCAACGTGCACTATTAGTAACGTAATTTTTTTGAGCAAATCACTTGCAATATTGTATATGAGAAGATTTTATGTCTAACAAATAACAGCAATACGTTATCAAAGAATGTGTTATATTGATGGTTATATATAATCAATGGGCTAGGGTGGAGTTCTGATAAGTAACTGAAAGTTTTCAAATCAAATATTAAGTTTATATTAGTTAGCCAAAAATTTGTTTTACTTTTTAAGTACAATAATTTCACGAGCACAAACAATGTTATGTTTTATTTTAAATTAATAGCTTGAATATGTACTCATGCTTGTGTTATTGGTGCTCATTTTCTTTTATATTATTTGCTTATAATTCAGGAATGAAAGTGAGGGGATCAAGAATATCGTTGAGCATGTTTGTAAAATATTGGACAAGAAAGACTTGTTTATTGCTAACCATCCTGTTGGATTGGACTCTCGTTTGCAAGATTTGATTAAAATATCAGAAAATCATTTAATGAATGATGTTCTCCTACTAGGGATATGGGGGATGGGAGGTACTGGTAAAACAACCATTGCCAAAACTATTTATAATGAAATCAGTCCAAAATTTGAGAGCAGAAGTTTTCTCTCAAACATTAGAGAAGTTTGGGGGGGCAAGATAATGGTCCAGTTAAGTTACAACAACAACTTCATTCTGAATTCTATAAAACAAAAATGATGGAAATACATAGTATTGATTCAAGAAAAAACATATTAAAGGATTCTCTTTGCTATAAGAGAGCACTTATTGTATTTGATGATGTGAATGAGAATGGGCAACTAAATGCTTTATGTGGAAGTCGTGAATGGTTTGGCCCAGGAAGCAGAATAATCATCACTACTAGAGATAAACATATGCTTAGACTCCTTAAAGTTGATCGTGTATATAGTATAAAGAACTTGGATGAAAGTGAATCTATTGAGCTTTTTAGTTGGCATGCATTTAAGCAACCAAGACCTAAAGAGGGATTAATTGAGCTTTCTAGAAGTATATAGTTGCTTATTCTGGGGGATTACCTCTGGCCATTGAAGTCCTAGGCTCCTACTTATTTGATAGGGAAGAGAGAGAGTGGACAAGTGTACTAGACAAACTAAAACAAATCCCCAATGAGGAGATACAAAAGAAGCTAAGAATAAGCTTTGATGGTTTAAGTGACGATGCACTGAAAGACATTTTCCTTGATATATCTTGTTTCTTCATTGGGATGGATAGGAGTGATGTCACACAGATATTGGATGGTAGTGGACTTTTTCCTGACATTGGAATAAGTGTCCTTGTAGAGCGCTTCCTTGTCACTGTTGATGAGAAGAACAAGCTTGGTAAGCATGATTTGCTGCGTGATATGGAGAGGGAGATAATCCGAGAATGGTCACCGAAAGAGCTTGCAAAGCGTAGTAGGTTATGGTTTCATGAAGATGCACATGATGTATTATCAGCACATATTGTAAGGACTTTCCTACCTTATATTTATCATTCCTTCTAAAAAATTAAATGGCATGGGAAGCCAACTGAACGTGAATGAATTGGGCAAATAGGTATATTTGTAGTTAATTTTACTCCTGAGTAGAAATCAAGTATTTTTAAAACTCAATTGTTTTAGTTTGCTCTAGAAATTTTCTTGTGACATAGTTTACATTTTTCCATTTAGTAATTGAATAACAAAGGTACAAACTTTTTGTTTTAGATGCTATTTGTTTGCAGGGTACAGAATTGCTCTAGAAATTTTCTTGTGACATAGTTTGTTTGCAGGGTAAAAACTTTAGTAATAATTTTTATTTTTGAAGTCTACTCCAGAAAAACGTTAAATTCGCTGGGCAAAAACTTTTTTCTGGAGCAGAATTCAAAAATAAAAATTTCGGGAATTTTGAGATTTCTATTGACTAAATTTTATATTTTTCCATAAAACTAGACTTAATAAAGGTCACATAGGCTTTGGAACCACCCCAATTGAATATTTATACAATTATATATGAATTTTTAAAGTTCAGTGACAAATCTACCAATTTTTCAAGTATTGTAAAAATTGTAAGGGAAAAATGGTCATTTTGACCAAATAATATTCCATATAACCTATCAAACTAAAGCTTATCATGTCTACTTTTATTCTGAAAAATTTCAGAATTTTTGGAGGTCATTTACTAATTTAAAAGTGTCACACAATTGTTAAGAGCAAAATTGTAAAATTTCACAAAATTGTAAGGGCAAAATGGTTATTTTCCTCAAACAAAATGATGATGTGGAAAACAGAGTTTCACTTCCGTTAGTTGAGGTCCACAATTGCTCCAATTTTATTACTTTAGGATCAAAATTACACCAAAAAATAATGCATGGTCAAAATTGCACCTCTAAAAATAATTAAAGGCCATAACTGCATATTTACCCTAAGTTATTTGATGAGCATGTGGAGAATTCATCATCATCAAGTATTGTAGGTAGAGAAATGCAGAGAGAAGACAAAAGTCTTAATTCTAAGCTCTCGGAGCCTGAGCTTCAGGAAGTAGAAGTGGTGCAATCCCAAAATCAAGGAAAATGGTGTTGCTAGACATGACAAGAAATGATTAAATGCTTACCTGTTCTTATTTTTGTATCAGTGTTTTTATCATTTTTGGTTTATAATATCTCTTAGATTATCTAGTCTTGAAAAAATCCATGTTGTATTTGTAGTTGATTTTGATGTGTAACTAGTAATGAAACTGCAAAATGCAAGCCGTCCATTTTATGTGCAATCTTTGTTTAATCTCAGTTCTGTTTTTTTTCCCTAATTTATTTTAATAGTGAGCTAAGCTAATTTCAAACATTGACCAGACTTGGATTGAGAATCTAATTGAATTTATTTCTTGCAAAATAAATGGGGGACTTGTACTATTTTAGAGATAAGTTGAATTCTAAACTTCTAATATGCTCTACATCCAAATCATCATGTGATTCCTATGACTAAAGGCAGTCTTTTTCACCCTTTATTATATTTAAATTTAAGGAATTTGATTTCATTAAAATTTAGTTATTACTTGCCAAAAAATGAAAAAAAAATACTACAAATATGGACATGACACTTATTTGTGAGATAATGAGATTTAAATAGTTCTTAACTGGCGACTAGCCAATTTCTATAACACTGAGATCCTTTTTATATAACAAGGGATGGGTTTTTAAGCAAAAATTACTACAAAGTCTTAAATAAGCGATTTAATTCTATGCTACTAACTTGTAATTAGTACTTTTTTAATAACAAAATTTTTTCCTTGAGACCTCATAATAATTCTCCTATTTATTTAATGTCAATGTCCTATTATGATGAACTTGAAAAACCCTTATAAACAAAAGGATTTTAGTTTTTTACATCTCTTACTAGCATTTTTTTTTTGTGAGGGCATTATACAAAAGGATTTTAGTTTTTCACATCTCCTACTAACATATCTTTTTTTGTTTAGGGCATAAACCATAATTAAGCCGGCCTTCCAACCCTATAGCAGTAGAATTTTTGTTAATCATCTTATGAAAATGAATTTTAATCACACTAAGGTCAAAAGGAACAGCACAAAGTTGAATACAGAGGGTAGTTGTGCTCATACTTCAAACCAAGGCTACTTTCAATCAGCAATTTAACACTTTAATTTCCTCATATAACTTGACTATGTATAATTCTTTAGAGCGCATTTTTGGTGCTGCTTCCTATCCCAACCCAAACATGCTTTTCAAGGCTCACAAACACACAAGGAAAAATGAAAAAAGTTGCATTTGCATTTGTCTTGGAAACTATGTAAAATTGATATCTCAAGATTTAGAAAATTAAGTAATGATAAATTTGTTTAAACTAAAGTCACCCAATACCATCAATATCAATATAAAATATAAATTTATATGAAATCATAATATTTACAAATTGTAAATTGTACACCTCTCACATATTTATTTTTAGGATCTATTTTTTATACATACATGTATATATTTCTTCAATCTTTCTCTACATTTTTTCTAGGGAAAATTGCAAAAAAAAAACACATTTAGGGCAAATTAATTGTCAAATTCTACCACACGTGTAAACAATCTTCTGTCGTGTGCAAACAATCTTCCATGTGTTCAAAAATATTCCCTACAAACATGCAAACATCTTCCGTTGTGTGCAAAATATTTTTCGTTGTGTGTAACAAATCTTCCATGGTAACATTTGACAATTAATTTACCTCGAAGATATTTTTTAGCAATTCTCTCTTTTTTTCTACACAATTTAAACGTTTGAAAAAACAGAATGATTTTCATAAATTTAAATTTAATATTGTGCCACTACATTTGTTTAATTTAAGCAACCTCACCCTGTAAAATGGAAAACACAAATTTAAGTTCCGGAAAGCACATTTATTTTAAAATGCGAAAGCCCCATATGTCTAAGCCTCGAAAATGATTAGTTTTAAGTTCACAGTAGTTTAAGGATACCCATGATAAATAAATAAATAACATAAACATAGCAATCGAAACTAGTTTGGTTTATATATAGGTCCATTTAATTAAGCACATAATTAGCTAATTAATTCTCTTGACCTTAGCCTTTTTTGTGGTGAGTTGTGTGTCTCACTAGTACAAAATCTAGGATTTATGCTTATTTTTTACACCTGACGAAACAGGTAACGTGTAGAAAGTGTGACCGGTGGCATTTTTGTAAATATATTAAGATTTACGGACTTTCTACATGTGTTGAAATGATAACACGTGTAGAAAGTAAATTTAAAAATTTTTTCCATTAAAAAAAATGAAATTAATTTAATTCAAAAATTATTTAATTTATTTAAACAAAAAATATATAATGGGCAAGAAATTTTTTTTTTTAATAAATCCAAGCTTTCTACACCGGTTGAATTTGAACCGGTATAGAAAGTCATAGATTCTACATCGGTTAAATTAGAACCGGTGTAGAATATGAATTTAATTTTTTTAAAAAAAATAAATCCATATATTCTACACCGGTTGTGAAAGAATTGGTGTAGAATCTATGACTTTCTACACCGGTTCAAATCCAACCGGTGTAGAAAACATTTTCTACACCGGTTGGATTTGAACCGGTGTAGAAAGTCATAGATTCTACACCGGTTCTTTCCCAACCGGTGTAGAATTCCTCCCCTAACATTACCCGCGCGCGTCTTTCCTCTTTCATTTGCTTTTGCCTCCAGTTAGCTCTCATTCCTCCCTCCCTCTCACGCTCATCTGCCGAACCCATGCCCTACTTGCTGCCGCGAGAGTTCAGGCTCATCTCTCCGTCGTCGCTGTAAGCGTCTGTGTTTGTACGATGTTGCAGTCTCGCCGCTGTAAGCGTCTGTGTTTGGACGCTATTGCAGATCTCTCGCCGCCGTAAGGTATGTTTCCAAAACTCCTTTTTCCCCTTTTTGTAATGGCTTTGTAAATTCTGGTAGCTTTGGGCACTCGGCACTCCGGAGGTTGATGGTGACGCTGTCGTAAGCCATGGCGGCTTCACCTTCGGATTTGATGGTTCCAAGCCATATTCTTTGGTTATTTGTATATATTTTAGCGATTAATTTGCTTCTCATATTGTGCATACTTGTATTTTTATGTATAGGATTAATTGAGAACTAATAATGTTGCCATGGAAGTGAAAAGAAGGCCTGAAAAGTGGAAGAGGTTATATATATATATATATATATATATGAATGAACGGATGTATAGAGAAATAAGATTAACTCAAAATGGCACCTTTACCAAATCATAAAGCTAAAAGTTTTTACAATTTATAGTGTTTTGGCAAAGGGAATACAACAACTTGTGTGCAGAGAAGGTAGGTCCACCAAAAATCAGTTTAAAAATCAGACACACTCGACAAAGAGGCATGGTCACGTTTCTGAGCTTACTAAAAGATATGATTATTATAGTACCCTCTCTCTATGTGTGTTTATATGCAGTAACAGAGAAGCTTACCATATGTTATTAGCCTAACTTTTACAGGTTTTTAATTTTAATTTTATTTTCTTTTTTTGGGGGGCAGGAATAGTGGGAAGTTTGATAACCGGTGAAGCAGTATTAGGTTGGGTGCCGACTAAAAAGACGATCAGATTATTAAATCTAGACGGGATCAACTGGTTCGGTTTGAAAACCGGTGCAATGGCTATTAAATATGTATGATACTATCTCAATTTGACCCCGAATTAGTTTAGGTTCGACTCCGATATAATCCATTCATCCTTGACTTACCTCTGTTGGATTTTGGTTAAGTTTGATGATTTGCTTGCTGGTCGGACATAAACACACAAGAGGTTTAACTGTGCATGTACTTTACTTCCTTTTTTACTAGATTATGTTTCTTACTCCGACGCCTCCTATTAATCAAATTACTTGTATCCTCCCTCCTTTGCTTTTCCATTGCCACACATGTTGTAGCTAATAGACACCAACCTCTGGAGTTTGGTTAAGTTTGATGACTTGCTTGCTGGTTGGACACAAACACACAAGTGATTTCACTTTGCATGTGCTTTGCTTCCTTTTTGACTAGATTATGTTTCTTACTCCAACGCCACCTATTAATCGAATTACTTGTAGCCTCCCTCCTTTGCTTTTCTATTGCCACACGTGTTGTAGCTAATAGACACCAACCTCTGGATTTTGGTTAAGTTTGATGACTTGCTTGTTGGTTGGACACAAACACACAAGTGGTTTCACTTTGCATGTGCTTTGCTTCCTCTTTTGTTTCTTCGAACTAGAGAGACCCTTTTGTTCTTATCTCTGTAATTTTATTCCTCCTTCATTCCATGTCCTTCAATAGTCCTCCTATAATTTGAACACAAAATTTTAAACAATTTCATTTTCTGTTAAACTTTATTTGCACATATGGATCGTAGCTGGATCTATGCTAGACGCTGGATCTATGCTAGACGAACTAGTGATGAGTACGATAATGGGGTAAAGAATTTTTTGGAATTTTCTATAAGAAATGCTGGTGGTGATAAATCTAGGAAGTTTTATTGTCCTTGTGTAAATTGCTTAAATTTGAGGCGACTATGTGTCGGAGAAATAAGAGAGCATTTGATTTGTGATGGGTTCTTGAAGAGTTATACACGATGGGTATGGCATGGTGAATTAGTAGAAGATCTGAGTGCATCTAAAGAGGTGGAAGTTGATGTGGACATGGATGATCGACTAGAGGACATGATTCGTGATATTGGCGAAGAGGCCTTTAAGCAATCACATGCGTATGATAACTTGTCTAGTCATACAGAAAAGCCTTTATACCCAGGATGTACAAAATTCAAGTTGTCAGCTGTGGTGAGATTGGTCCACTTGAAAGCAAGGAATGGGTGGAGTGACAAGAGTTTTACATAATTGCTTGAGTTGTTGACAGACATGCTTCCAGAAGGTAATAAATTACCCAACCGTTACTATGAGGCAAAGAAAATGTTGTGTCCCTTGGGTCTGCAGTACAAAAAGATACATGCATGTCCTAATGATTATATATTATATAGAGAAGAGTTCGAAGGGGAGCATAAGTGTCCAAAATGTGGTGCTTCACAGTACAAATTAAAAGGGAATTGTGATACAGACTTTGTCGAGACTACTAAGGGCCCTCCTGGGAAGGTGTTATGGTATCTTCCAATGAAACCAAGGTTCAAGCAATTATTTGCTAATATGAATGATGCAAAGAACTTAAGGTAGCATGCAGATGAGAGAATATCGGACAGGAAGCTTCGCCATCCAGCCGATTCTCCTCAATGGAAGAAAATTGATGAGATGTTTCCTGAGTTTGGAAATGAGCCAAGAAACCTCAGGCTTGGGATATCTTCTAATGGCATAAATCCTTATGGCAGTCTTAGCAGTACTCATAGTTCATGGCCTGTTCTCTTAGTGATTTACAACTTGTCTCCTCATCTGTGCATGAAACGTAAGTATATTATGTTGTCTATGGTGATTTCGGGTCCAAAGCAGCCATGAAATGACATTGATATTTACCTAGCCCCTTTGATCGAAGACTTGAAAGAGTTGTGGGAGATAGGTATGGACTTTCCAGACTTGAAAGAGTTGATAGAAGGTCTGGAAAGGAGGACTTTCTACACTTGACGTAAGAGGTCACGTGTAGAAAGTCCACACTTTCTACACTTGATGCGGTAGGTCAGGTGTAGAAAGTGTGACTTTCTACACGTGATTTATGACACATGTAGAAAGTCTGGATTTTCTACACCTACTGTTTCTATACGTGTTTTATGTCATGTGTAAAAATTCGTTTCCGTCACATGTAAAAAGTCTTTTCTGCACTAGTGTCTGTGTAAGGATATTATGTTCCAGAACATCTTATCCTCACACACACTACTGATGACAACATAATCGTCATTGAAAATTATTTAGGCAAAGGCAGGCTTAATGCTCTAATCTCTACTTGTTCTAATCACTAGGCCTACCAAGATTAATTAATGATTATCTCATTCTCTAATAGATATATCGCATATCCATCATCTTAATTCGACTTCTGATCTAGCTTTATTTCTCACGCTTAACAAGACCCCACTCTATATATATCTATATATATATATATATATATATATATATATTCAGCCCTAAAAGTTTAATAATGTTCATGATTACTAAAAAATATCAATCATTAGCTTATAAAGAAACTATGGGGTCTTGTCAAGCAGATATTAGCATGAGTTCCTTCCACTATTTGTGAACCACTTTGTATGATCAAATGTATGTATATAAAGTTTCGCCTTGGTCAAGGCTCTTTCATATTTGATGTTTTTGAGAGCTTTGTTATCATTGCATAAAGGAATTTCGGCGAAGGGAATAGTGATCTCTCGTGATTTGTGAAAAGCAAATATAAATGGAATAATTTATATGGTTATTTGGAATAGTTGTTAGAACTTTTAAAAACAGATTTTTAATCGTGATTTACGATATATGAGATAAATATGTAAGAGAAGTGTTGTCTCAACTTACATATATAAGCACTTATAAACTATTCAAAGCTTTCCCAAACACACAGTGATTTGTCTTTTTAGATTAAGATTTGATGTTAATTAGGTCCTGAGTATTTTCCAACAGTATTTTGACAATCTTGCTAAGTTCACAAATTTTATGATTATTATTTACTTTTTAAAAAGGAAAAATGACATTTAAATACCACTTCAATTTCTAAAACTCAAAAAAGCCCATTAAAACTTGTAAAAGACAGATAAGGGATGGGGTAAAAATATGGATCTTAAATGTTTTAGATAAATGACAAAATTGCCCCTTTTCTTTTATCATCTTCCTCCTTTGACTTTCTCTCTCTCTTTCATCTCATCTCTTTCTTCTCTCTTTCCCCACTAACAACCCATAACTCCTCTCCAACCATCCTCCCTTCGCACTCGTCCTGTTCTTGACTCATCGGCAGCAACTCTAATTCCAACAAAACTTGCCTTTCTATATGGGCCACAAGACCACTCACTATTTGAGCACGAAGTTCAAAGGTCAAAAACTTGATTTCCTTGGGCATCGATCATAATTTAGAATATAATAAGCAAAAGAGCTTTGGGGTTTATGACCTTGATGTGAAGCTGGATTTCAGGATTTTGTTTAAGTTGGGCATGTTTAAGACTAGAAAGTTCAAGCCCAAGATTCATTGTGACCTTAAGGTTCTAAATAATTGCATCTTCGTGTTTTCAAAAGTTCCAAATGTTCACTTTATGTGTATTGTAGTTACTGTCATACAAGGTCTGGTTTTTGTAAATGCCAATAATATATTTGTCATTACTATTATTACTTTTGTTAATGATGATAATTTATTGTAAATAATGTATATGAGAATGACATATTCTCTAAGGTAGATAATTTGTATGCATTAGATATACGTGGAATGAATGATGTTCATAAGCCATTTGACTATTTGTATGGTAAGTTGTAACATCCCAAAAATTTAATGTAAGGATTAATTTGTAGAAACTAGATAATAAGTCAAATTATGGAATCTATAAAATTTAAGGAATCTTAAATTAGACAAAGGAAAAAATTAGGACCTAATATGTGTAATTAATAAGATAAAAATACACACACACACACACACACACACATATATATATATATGTATGTATATATATATATATATATAAACACACACACCCAAGCCTACTGACACTAAGAGACACACACACCCATACTTGTTCATTTATGAGAGCACACGTACAACCCACATTGCATATAATTTCATTCCATCAATACAACACACATGGTCCATACACATACTCACACATGCACCCTCCTTTACACAAACCAATATCCTATGTACACACACTTGCCATTTATTTTAAAACGTTCATTCACCTCTCCATTCATTTCACTTCGGGCAGCAACTGGAGAAAAGATAGAGGTAAAACATAAAAGAAAAACAAAGAAACAGGGGAAAAAAACAGATAGAGAGAGATGTGAGTGAGAGAGTTGATTGGAGGAAGGAAGAAGAAGCTTCAAATCCTACATGCAACCCTATAATCTGATATAGGTGAGTTATCTTCACATATTTCTAACAATTTCCATTAGATTAGAGACTGTTTTCTGTTGGTTTGGGCGGCTGGAAGTAAGAAAATTCGCTAGAAAAATTGTTGTTACCGATCAGTTTCAAAACCAGCAATCATGTAACCATTTTACATGGGATTTTCGATCTCTTTTCTTCTGTAATCATGTCCCCAAACCCAAGGAACATGTTTAGGAGTATGTAGAGTCAAAATATTTGAGATTGGAGTCCAAAATCATGGTTGTACATTAGTTTTATCAACTTTGTTTTGGTCGCCGGAAAATAGAGTTTCTACCAGAAAGTTGCAGAAGCTCAAACGGAAGCTATAGATAAAGTTTTGGTCTGATTCTTTTTGCTATGGAAATTTTAGGATGTTTAGTATGAAATAGAATCAAGAAGAGCACAATTTGGAGTCAAAATAAATGATTTATTGAATTTTGAATACAGACTGTTAAAACTGACATTTTTAGAAGTCAGTCCCATTCGTGTTGTATTTTGACCACGTGAATCTTATCCAATAATTACTAAATTTTACATGGACATATTACACATAACAAGATTTAACATGAGTGGTCGAATGCATCATTTGGATTTTTGTAGAGGAAGTTATGATTTTTGAAATCTGGGTTTAGAAACAGGTACACTCCTAGAAGTTCATATTCTAGTAGTTGGCTTCGTGGTATTTTTGAATAATGTAATCTTTCCCAATGACCATAAAAATTTCCAGAACTAAATTAAATATTCTAATATTTAATTTTATATATATTTTGTATTATTTGGATTTGTATGTTGAGAGATATGAATTTTTGAAGTTGGTTGCTCTCAAACTGTGTTTCTGGAAAACAGATTGGTTGTGTCAAAATTTTGGAAAATCAAACCTTGACCAAAAATTATGAAACTTTCCAAATTTAAATTAGACATTCAGAGATTTAATTTTATGGGTAGAAAATAATTTTTGAACAAGTACATTAGGAGATATGAATTTTCAAAGTTATGCTCTGTTTCTGGAGAGTAATCTGGAATAGAGGTATTTCAGGAAATTCTGGGAGTAATATGGTCGAATTAAGAAGATTTTGATATTTTTCCATGAAAATATATTTGAATAGATTCATTTAGGATTTAGACTCAGTCAATTTCTATTTTTCTAGAATTAGTTATGATTTTTCAAATTTGATTGAAAAATCTGTCAATTTTCTGAAAAATAGTAAGATTTCACTAAGAAGAATTAAATAGTGGAGAAGCCACTGAAACTGAGATAACCAGTAGAATATGATTAATGATAGTAGTAATACAAGTAATAACTAATTACTAGTTAATTTTAATTGATAGGATTTGTAATAACCCGAGCCGGAGAAAAAATATTGGATAAACAGTTGGACCGAAAAAGGACCCAAGTAGTAACTATTTCTTACATGTACTATGTGATTATCTATATGTTGAATATGTCATTTTCTGTAACATGACAGTGCCTGGGGCACAACACGTGAATAAGTCAGGGTCTAAACATGTCATTTGACTATGGACACGAGTTAAGCCGGGGATTCAAACATGTCGTTTGGCTTTAGACAGTATACATACAACACGAGTTAGCATTTTACATATCATGGCGCATTGCATATTTATTTATCGCATTTTATATGACTGATTGTATGTTACTACTGAGATTCATTCGAATCTCACCATTTTTCAACATCTAAAAATATTTCAGCAGAGGTCAGCGGCTCTAAGGGCAAAATCGTAATTACTGGCGATTGAAGGTCCAATCCTAGTCGGGAGTTACAGATGGTTATCTTTAGTTGTAGAATTTATTTATTTTGGATTTGCTTATATTTTTCAAACCATATGAGGATTTTCTGTAATATAAGTAAGTACTTATTATCAGTATATTTTCACTATTCTTGTATGCCATCCGAACTACGCATTTATTATTCAGCGAATATCAAGATATTATGGGGTTTGACATAAGTGTTGTCATGAATATTTCTGGTTTTTTGTCAATACAATCACTGCACTTGTCATTACCATTACTAAACATGTCAATACCATTAACAAAATTAGTCAACACATTTACTCATTTTGTCAGTATATAACGATTTTGTCAAAACCATTACAATTTTTGTCAAAATCATTAATGTTTTAGTCAATCCCATTATTCAATTGGTCATAGCTCAAAACTTTTGGCAAATCATTTCACACATTTTATCAGTACTTGTTGATTTTTTCAAAGCCATTACAATTTTTATCAAAATCATCAAAGTTTTAGAGCCCATTTGGTTCAACCATATTACATGCATGCAATGGTAATCATGATTGCATTACCATGAGAAGAGTGTTTGATTGCTCTTTAACATGGTAATAGGGTTTACCGTGGTAATGATGATTACAAAAAAATTGATAATCCTCATTTATACCTCCCCCTATGAATCATCATTACCATTCTATTGCATAGTTAGAAAAGTCTAATTTACCCTTTAGTTTTACTTATATATTTTCACTACTTCTCTTTATTTTACTTAGCCACATCACCACAACCGCCGCCGTTGCCACCACCTCCTCCTCCACCACCGCAGCAACCTGCCACCGCCGCCGCCACCTCCTCCTCCTCCTCTGCCATTGCCGCCACCACCTCCTCCTCATCTACCGCTGTTGCCACCCAGCACCGCCGCTACTACCTGCTCCTCCTCCGCCGCCGCCACTACCTCCTCCTCCTCCCTCGCCGATACCGGCCGCCGCCACTACCTCCTCCTTCTCCGTTTCAGCCACCACTACCTCCTCCGTCACCGCCACTACCTCCACCACCACCACCTCCTCCTCCTCCACCGCAACCACCGCCACCACCTCCTCCTCCTCTACCGTTGTTGCCACCCGGCACCTCTGCTACTACCTCCTCCTCCTCAGCCCCTACCCGGCCCCACCGCCACTATGTCCTCCTCCTCCCTCACCGACACCCGCCGCCGCCACTACCTCCTCCTTCTCCGCCGCCACCCACCACTGTCGCCACTACCTCTTCCTTCTCCGTTCCAGCCACCTCTACCTCCTCCTCCTCCACCGCTGCCACTACCTCCTCCTCCTCCTCTTCTGCCGCCGCCACCTGCCACCACCGCCACTACCTCCTCTTCTTCCTCCTCTGCCGCCGCCGCCACTACCTCCTCCTCCTTCTCTGCCACCGCCGCCGCCACTACCTCCTCCTTTTCTGTTGCTGCAGCCACCCAAGACCTGGCACCGCCGCTACTACCTCCTTCTCGACCTGACTCTTAACTTTCTTTTTACAAAGATTATAGTAAGGGTAAAATAGACTTTGTGTAATATTTTAATTTTAAATAATTGTTAAAATAATAACTCATTGCATCTTACTTAAAAATCAAACCAAACACTAGCCCTGTAATTAATATTGCATTGCATTACCATTGCATCGCACTGCACTGCACTGCTGGGTGTAATGGGATTGAACCAAACGGGCCCTTAGTCAATTTCATTACTCAATTGGTTATAACCCAAAACTTTTGGCCAATCCTTTTACATATTTTGTTAGTACTTATTGATTTTGTCAAAACCATTACAAATTTTGTCAAAATCATTAATGTTCTAGTTAAATGTAGTAATATTGGTTCGGACCATGGGCCAAACCCGCCTAACCTGACAAAATAGGTGGGTTGAGTTTTGTAAACTTAAGACCATCTAGGAGTAGGTCTTTTTGGCCTAAACCCATAGGTCTCAACCCGTGACAGGTTGGACCACCGGGTTTGTAGGTTGGCTCATATTTTTTTTATGTCATCCAAACTCAACCCCTATCCTGCCGCCTGCGTCACTCAAGCCAAATTTCCTACCTAACCTGTGTCACTCACTTACTCTATCGGTTGCTCCCCTCCCCACAGGCCCATACTCTCATCTCACTCTTATACCCAATCTGTTGTCTGACCTAGCATCCAAATCTCATCTCACTCTCATGCCTAGTGTCCCATTGTCCCCAACTAGAAGAACGACATTATTGAGCATCCACAAGAAGAAGAAGGTGAAGAGAAATCCCACCTTTGAATACAACATAGCAACGGTGAAGTTGAGGCATCTTACTCCTTCCAACTCTGCGAGGGCTCGTATGAAGTCGAAGGTGATTTCCGGCAATGGTGAATGGGTGAAGATGAAGATTTGGTCTCCCACTCCCAGCTCTCCTCTAGCTATGGTGATTTCCGGCAACAGTGAACTGGTGAAGACGATGGTAATTAATCGGGTATATATTTTATACTTTCTAGAATTAGCATAGAATGTGGAATCAACTGAATTTTAAGGCTTTATACTTTCTGATTATGCTATGTAGAGATTTTCTTTATTGACTTGCCAAACTTGTAAAGTGATTTTCTTTGTTGAATCAGGTAAAGATTTTCTTTGTTTAATTGTAAGGCTTATACCTCATGAATGTTGGCTTATAACTTCAAAGAATTTCACTAGTCAAATTTCTGTAGAGGTTTTCTCTGGTGAATTGTGTAAGAAAAAAATAAAAATATATATATATAGGCTGGGCGGGCCAACCCACCAGTTATGGGTATACCAACCCATATTGATGCAGTTTTTTTAAGACTAAACCCATATAGTCTCAACCCGTGACATGTTAGCCCGAACCCACCAAGCCAGACCATATTACCACTTCTAGTTTTAGTCAATCTCATTACTCAATTGTTGGTCTCAGCCGACAGCTCTTGGTTAATCATTTAACATATTTTGTCAGTATTTATTGATTTTGTTAAAACCATTGCAAATTGTCAAAATCATGACTGTTTTAGTCAATTCCATTACTCAATTGGTCACAGCTGATAACTCTTGACCAATCATTTCACATATTTTGTCAGTATTTATTGATTTTGTCAATACTATCACAATTTTGGTCAAAAAAATTATTGTTTTAATCAATCTCATTACTCAATTAGTCTTTAAGTGAGTCTTAAGGGCATTTTTGCCTTTAAGCCAATACATGAAAAACTCAAATTCACACCCGATCCCTTCTCTGTCCTTTGTAAGTTTTAACGGGCTTGTCTGAGTTTTGGAAATTTAAGTGGTATTTAAATGTTATTTTCCCTTAACTGTTAGCTTGACTTTATTTTTAGGGACAATTGCTAAAAACTACCTTGCAAGCAAATTAATTGCTAATTGCTACCATTGCACATGGTGGGTGATAAGTTGCACACAGGTGGGTGATATTTTGCACACGAGGGACGGTGTTTGCACATTCGCAGGGATAAATTTTGCACATGTGGATTATGCTTGCACATAAGAGGTGCTTGTTTGCACCCGTGGTACCAATCAGCAAATAATTTCCTTACAATGTATTTTTGAGTCATTTTCCCTTATTTTTACACTGAAAGTGGGTGGCATAGATAATGGTGTGGATGCTTAAGAGACAACTTGGAAGAATAAACTGCTGGCTAGGCAAGAAAATTGCAATCTAAATAAGAAAGTAGTAATATAATATATAGATAGCATTGTCCTCCCCCTTCCTAGAAACTCTACATCTTCTTCATCACTCACCCTTCCCAACTGCGAACATCAAGTCATCAACCATGAACAAATAATAAATCAAGAAAAAGGAAATGAAAACTAGTTGAGCAATATCATCCCATATCAACAAATATGCCTACATCAAGTGGCAATCAAATTGAAACAAAAATAAATAAATAAATAAAACCTTGATTATGAAGAAAAAACCATGGAACCAAATCTTGATCATCGAAGGCTAGACCAAAAACTATATCAATAGTAGATTCAAACAAGCAAATCACTACTCTGTTGTTAAAGAGGAAAAAAAGCATTGACAAATGAAAAAATTAAGAAAAAAATCATCAGTGGCAGAAACAAGTGAAGAGGGGGTTATGATGTCAGATCAAAAATTGAAGATGCCCAATTGTTGTCATTCGTTCTCATCGTGAAGAGAAGAGCGCCACTATTCCTATCGTTTGAAAAAATTTGAGGTAGCTTTTACAGTCTACGAGGTACTTTTACGATCTACGAAATAAATATGTGGAGAAGATTTGTTTCGATTTACGTGAATCGGGCTTATATAATAAGCCCGATTCATAGAAGCAATTCCAAACAAACTATATATATATATATATATATATATATATATATATATATATATATATAAAGTTTATAGTTATTTTTACCTCTAAAACGGTATTCTCTAAAACAATATTAAGTATTGGATGTACTTTTATGAGAAATCTCATATGTATTTTTATATTTTAACTTATATTTTTATTTTAGAACATTTTCATTTCTCTCTCTCTCTCTCTTTTTTTTTTTAAGTTTCAACTAAGTTAAAATTTACGATAACAATGAAATAAATACAAAAGAAATAATATTCACGGGATAGGTAAGTTAAAACAAATAAAGTGAAAGTTATAAAAATTTGAAATAAAAATAAAAATAAAAAGTAAAAAATGATAACAATAACACTATATATATTTTTTGAGAGAGACACACACTTCATACTGTTAGAGATTGAGTTTAACTTATTCAAATTAAGATTAACTAAAATATTTTCTTTGAATTGAGGGGCGATATATATTACATACTCCGTAAGTCATTAAAAAATACAACTAGAATAGAAGTATAGAACAGTAGCATTGTAATAAAAAGATAGAAAGCAAAAATCTAATATTGATTTATTAGTCTTTTTTTCTTAAAAAAGGAGGAATATTTTAATTAGAGAAAACTATATTTAGGTCCCGAGTAAAAGAAAATATGAAAAAATGGTCACTTGAAATCTTAAAATTACATTTAAATTCTGTAAATTTTTTTTATAATAAATTTCAATTGTAAAAAATGCTCACGGACTTGTCAATGGACATTCATGAACTTGTCAATACATGCCCATTGACTTGTCAGTATAACGTTCATGGACTTATCAGTTAACGCACAAATAAATTAAATAAATTAGTTATTTATAAAAAATATGTGTTATTTCTTTCAAAACACCTCTTAATTCTTTTGCATTAAATTGTCTCTCGATACAAACTCTCTTAACATGTAATCATTAGGAAAAGTTTAGAAAAAACGATAAACTTAGTAGACGAAGTGAATTCAGGTTTTATATGTAGAACCATCTTTCAACCCTAACTAGCTCTTATATTATAGATTAAAGGTAATAATTAGTAATATCTTCAATTCTTAATAAAAGAGTTAGTTAATTAATTTGGGTATATTAAGAAAATTATTTATATTAGATATCTGAAACAAATATAAGTTAATTTTTCTAAAATACCATATTTTTTCATGATTACCATTAATAAAAATTCTTTAATGTATGCAATCAAATGAATATTTAAAATATATATATATAAATTTAATAAAAATATATGGATATCATATATTTAGAACCAAATACGATTTGTGACTAACTTTTATATTAGAAATTACAGGCAGTACACATAATAATGTATTCAAGTCAATGTGGGTTGGTGAGGAGTTAATCTCAGAGAAGTGTGCTGAGCCAGGAAAATTGACAAATACCATTTTCTACATGATAATATTACATTATTAATTTCCTTAATTTTGTGAATTATTTAACTACTTCTAATATGTAGAATTAACAAGAATATTATATATTAAATGATATTTTAAAAATAATCGTCCTTTTATCATAAAAAAAACTTAAAGATTAAGGTTTGTCATTCAAACCATTGAGAAAAATTACTTTAATTTTTGAATTGAAAACCTTCATCTTGTCCTCTAAAATTATAACTTTAAAATGTTAACAACTACTGTTATCAGATTATATATTTTCTTTCTAGTTGATTTTTCCTCCTTCCATTTTAATATATATATATATATATATATATATATATATAGAGAGAGAGAGAGAGAGAGAGAGGTCTCTCTAGAGATTGATTTTTATTTCAGTTTATAATTGATATCTTTAAGAATTCAAAGCAAACATTTAATACCTTTATTTCCGCCAACAATTTTAATTTATTTAACCCAATGGTGCTTTTAATGAGTGGCAAATTTGGTAATGTATAAGTCTATAATTGTATGTATATATTGCATTAATACTTGGATTAAAAAATGTATGCTCTTCAGGCAAAGCAAATGCATTGAAGTCAGCAATGACTTGAATATATATCAAGCAGTCTAAGTCACTTCACACTTCACCCATTACTTTGGATAATTGTAAACTATAAATGATTTAGGGTGCATTCAGATTGGGGGAGAATGATTTTAGAGAAAATATTTTCTCAAAAACCCTTGGCTTCTCCTCAAACCATGGTTTTACCTCTCCAAACAATGACTTATAAATCATAAGTCGTTTTTTTTTATTTTCATAATATTTGGATGAAATTACACAAAGCCTTGATTTTTTTTTTAAAAGTGCTTTTATGCTGGTTAACCAATTAACATGCTTGCCACAAAATATATATATATATATGTGTGTGTGTGTGTGTGTTATCAAAGCTATGTTTTTTATATAAGCTACCCAAAAACCTCTATTTTTTTAACAATATATTTTTCTAAGAAAATCATGGTTCTGGTGAGCTATGGAGAATCTTCAAATAATCACTTTTCTTACAAAATCTATTCTACTCAAAAATCCTTTTTTTCACAAAAATATGGTTTATTCATAACTATAATTTTGGGGGGCATCCCTAACAACTCTAAGAATTTCATATTATTTATCACATTTTTCCTTCAATTAACAGCTTTATTGTAACTATTTTGTTGAATATTATAAGAAAATGTGCTTTAATATCTTTATATAAGTAATTGAGAAAAATTGTTGTCCTTTTGAAATGATTTATCGTAAAATGAAGCTTATTTGGGCATGTACTAAGTATGGAAGAAGAGTTGATGGAAAAATTGGTTTGGAAAAATCTCAAGTTGGAGGAAATTGCAAGCTGAGACGAAATCATGATAAGGCAGTTCATGGAATCTTGATTTGGAGGCATAATTGTGAAACTGATGGGGAAACAGATTTACGAATCGGGTTTATTATATAAGCCCGATTCACATAAATCGAGATAAATCTCCTCCACATATTTATCTCGTAGACTGTGAAAGCACCTCGTAGACCGTAAAAGTTACTTCGTATTCCGTGAATTACAATTCATAAGCACTTATAAAATTTTCAACTGCTATTTCAAACAAGTTCCATATCGTTTTCACTCATTCTACAATTTGGAGGTGCTAGGGTTTTTTTATTAAAGATTTGAAGATATTCAAACTATGTTTACTTGGTCTTTTTTCCTTCCTCTTTTCCTATTATATTTTGCTATAGCTCGTATTTCCTTATATATTTGTAGCTAGTGGCATCTTATAATAATTTTGTTAAATCCTGCTTTTGTCCCATACTAAAATTTTTTAGGATGAGCCCATCCCATTCTACTGAGATCTTATAATAATTTTGTTAAATCCTGCTTTTGTCCCATACTAAAATTTGTTAGGATGGGGGGGGGGAGAGAGAGGATAATTTATAAGAGGGTTAATGTATAAATTTATTTAAAAAGGTTTTTACTGAGGAATACTGGATATCTAGAAATTTTTTGTGGCTCAATTTTATCATATAAGTTCTCAAAATATAATAATGTTGTCTTATCATTAGTTAAAATTAAATGTGACCATTTGTTATGGTTAAATTTTTCTGGTTAAGTTTTCAGAAGTTTTCGTTTTTTTGATGGGCGGAGTTGGTGTTGCGAGGAAGAGAGATAAAATACTTATTTGTAATAACGATTGAAATTTTTAAAAACAGTTTTTCAATCATAATTTATGATATACAAGGTAAATATGTGAGAAGAATGTTGTCTCAACTTACGTTTATAAGTATTTCTAGAATCCCCAATCGTGATCCCAAATATATTAAAAGAGATATAGTTGATGAGGAGATAGTGTTGAAGTAGTTAAATAAATGGGTAAATTTAACTTTAGCTAATCATGTGACCGTATTGTTACATTTTAAGAATTTTTAAGATAAAATTGAGCCATGAAAAATTTCTAAATATCCAATACAACTTTGGCTAATCATGGGATAGCATTGTTACATTTTAAGAATTTTTAAGATAAAATTGCATCATAAAAAACTTTTAAATATCTAATACTATTGGGTAACAATTTCTAAAACAAATTTATACCCCAACCGTTCCTAAAATTAAAAAGAAAGAGAAAGAATTGTTGGCCACGTCACTGGGCGCGAGACAGTGAAATGAAAGTTAGCGCGCGTGTAGGAATAAAGTCGAAAGTGAAAGGTAAAAACCTGACACAGGTATGGGTCCCACTATATGATTTGGAGGCTTTTTAATTAGAGAGTTGATTTGAGTTGGTGCATTTCTCTTTTGCTATTATCTCAAACTTAGATCACAGCCTCTCTCTTTTTCTGTATGCAGGGTGTCCATTACAGTGAATTTGATCACTAATTTTTTAAATATTTTCGGATTTAAGACGAAGATAATCTTCACAAATATATTTTCTCTATATATACTACTTTAAAGATTAAATCTGAAATTAAAACATTTTAAAAAATAATTTGTTTGGTTGAGTTTATGTTTATTAATAAGCCCGATTCATGTAAATCGAAATAAAACTCATCCACATATTTACTTTCTAGACTATAAAAACTACTTTATAGACCATAAAAATTACCTCATATTCTATAAAACACGATTAAAAAACATTTATAGAGATTATCCAGTTAAGTAAATAAATCCCTTACTACTCACACTTGCCCCACCGTTGAAGAGGAGTTGATTTTGGGCTGGCGCATTTAGCTTTTGATTGGATAAAAAAGCCTACCAACACGCCATGTGTATGTCGGAAAGCTTTCTTTTTAGAAAAATTATACTCAAGTCTCAAATTAAAAATACTACTATTTAATTTATTTGGATGAGTTTATAGAAGTTCCATAAATACTTATAAATTATGATTTATGAAATATGAAGTAGCTTTTACGATCTACAAGGTAGTTTTTACAGTTTACGAAATAAATATGTGGAAAAGATTTATCCCGATTTACATAAATCAGGTTTTATAAAATAAACCCGATTATAAATTGAGTTTCCAAACATGCTAATTAAAAGATCTCTTAAAATATTTAATTTGTAGGTAAGTCTAATATGACTTTTAGATAATATGATAAAAATGTCAATAGACTTAAGTATCCTAGTGTCAGCGAACTCAACTATCAATGGCTATCCATAGACTAGTCAATAATTTTTTGTATTGACAAGTCATGTGCGGTTATTAAAAAAGTATTTAAGGACTTGATTCAAAACTTAAGAAAACCATAACCTAAGAAATTTATAAAATAGTAAATGAAAAGTAAAATTATATATTTATATAAAAAAATTAATATTACAACTTATATATAGAAAAAAAATTATCTTCCTGCCTTGTAAACATGACTAAATCTAACTTACCTTTATAATATTAATCATTTTATCTTTTCGACAAAAAATGCTAAGAAAAGGGAAGAGTTACATTCATATATTATAAATGTTTATTGTTGTGGTAAGATTTGCATTGTCTAAATATAGTTTTAACTATCTAGATTTAAAATATTTAACAGATAATTTTAAATAAAAATTTATTTTTGAAAAATGACATATTATTTATATCTTATATATTTTGTAAATTAAAATAAAATTTAAAAAATAAAAAAATTATTTTTGAATAGGTTGTATTACATCTGAATAGTGCAGATTTTGGTGTTTATCGCCGTTTCAAAAGGCTCCTGCTATGCTATCTACGCAATTTCCTTGAAGTTCCAACTAGCCTAACTTTGTCTATTTTAATTAGTTTTTAAAAAATAATTTTTATGATTTATAAAGTAAATATATAAAAAAAATTTTACCTTAATTTATAAAAAAAAAGACTTTTAAAACTATAAAGATAGGAAAACACTCACTCAGAGGCTAAAATGAAGCGTAAAATTCTCAAATTTCTTTCCCCCTAATGCTCATGTGTTTTTGCACAATGACAAGAAAAAGAAGAGACACATTTTGGTGACAAGGCCTAGGTTTCCCAGTATTGTTTGAATGAGTCATGTGACGAGGAAACTCACCAGACCACCATGACATTCGAAAGGTGACAACGCCCACCAAACTTCAAAATATTTAATGGATCGTACCATAGTTCATTTTAGGCCACAAGCTTTTGAACCAGTGACTGAGCAGTTTAGTGAGAAAGCAAAGAACACTCCACGGCAAACAAAAAATAAAAAATAATAGAAAAGAAAAATAAAAATAAAAATAAAAATAAAAGAAAGAAAAAGCAAAGAACACAAAAATCATAAGTCTGTTATGAAAATATGGATAATCTGAGATAAAAGAGAGAAATTTTAGAGAGATAAATCAGAGGAAAATTCTCATTCAGTTGTGTTTATAAATGTATAATATAAGCCAGAAGAAAAAGCATGACACTTTTCTAATATGGATTTTCTACCAGAAACTATTTTTGTAACAACAAGATATTCTTTATTATTTTTAGTTGTTGTTTTTATATGATATCAATTTTTGCGAATATCTTTGAAACTTAACAAGTTTCTTCCAGACTTTGTAGAATAAATTGCATTATCAATACATAACTTTGTTCCTTCAGGTAACAAAATATTAGCTCTTCCGGAGCCTTCGATCAAATTTATATTACCAGATATAGTTTGAATATTAGCTTTTTGTATCACCAAGGAAGAAAAATATTTATCATTTCTAAGTATGGTGTTGGTTGTTGCGCTATCAACGAGACATAAATCTTCAGGATTGATGCCAGTAAGATTCATTCTTCATTAAAAGAAATATAAAAACATAATTAAGATAAATATATTTGATAAAAGTTCAAATAGATAAAGATAAATTATTCAAAGAAATCAGCAACATCCAAATAGTTAATATGCATATTTTCATACTCAGAATTCTTAGCCTGATCCACATAATTTACTTCAGTTGTTGATCATTTACCATTATTTTTATTGATTCTTGGTAAAGATCAACTAGGTGTCTTGGTGTACGATAGGTACAAGACCAATGACCATTGCCACCACAACAATAACATGGATTTTCAACATTTTTATTTTGCCCACTATTTTCGTTTTTATGATTCTTATCAATCTTTTCCCTACTTCTGGTAGGAATTTGAATCACCACGATTTCGATCATGGCCATACTTATGGCTATAGCCATTACCACGGCCACAATTAGATTCATTTATTACTACATTCGCTTCTGGGAATAGAGTTAAGCCTATTGGACGGGATTCATTGTTTTTCAATAAAAGCTTATTATTTTGTTCAGCCACAATGAGGCAAGAAATTAATTTAACATATTTCTTAAACCTTTTTTCACAATATTGCTACTGCAGGAGCAAATTGAATGTATCCATTTATACAAGCTTTTAGAAGGATGACCATCTTCTGGTGATCATACATTTATTTTAAATTGTTCCAAAGAACAAGTGGGTCTTTCATGACCAAATATTGAATTTTGATGCCTTTATGCAAATGGTGGTGTAGAAAAATTATAGATCAGACATTTAAGATAAATAGTTCTTTTTGGTAATAACAAGAGCCATAAATTTATATATTACAAAATTTAACTTAGTTGAGAATAATGTAATAAAAGGGGGGCATTCATAAAATATAAAATATAAAAATGAAATATAATAACAAGAAATTCATAAAGACAATAAATAATTCATAAAGTAAGATATTGCAACAAAAATTAAAACTTTATGGCTTCGGGCCATTTAGTTCTTATGGCTTCAGGCCAAATAATCTCATGGCTTTAGACTAATTTGTATCATGATTTCAGGCCAATTAATCTCATGATGAAAAATTTAATATGTATAGCATCTGGCCTTTTATCTTCAAGATAAAAGTTGAATATGACTTTCGGCCATACAATAAGATAGAAGATGAAAGTTATATGACTTCTGGTCACATAATCTCAAAATAGGAATAAAAGAAATATGGCTTCTGGCCATACAAGAAGATGAAAAAGGATATAGCTTCTGGCCATATAATAAAGAGTCATATGAACATAGCTTCTAGCCATATCATATCAAAATAAGAAATTAAAACAATATGACTTCTGGTCATATAATTTTAAGGATCAGATGTGTATGGCTTCTGGCCATAATAATAATAATATAAATGAACTTGTAAAACATATATATGAGATATAAGAACAATAGTGATCTTCAATCTTAGCCATGGAACCCGATGTTCATAATAATCGGTAAAGATATATTTCTTAATTCCATATAGTGGCTCAGATTATCCCAGATCTATGAAATAAAGATATTATAAAATAAATTATAAATTATCAAAGAAACTATAAGAATATCATACATTTGGCAGAGTTTCGTGCTGATAACGTGTTATGAAAATATGGATAATCTGAGAGAGAAGACAGAAATTCTAGAGAGAGAAATCAGAGGGAAATTCTCATTCAGTTGTGTTTATAAATGTATAATATAAGCCAGAAGAAAAAGCAGGACACTTTTCAAATATGCATTTTCTACCAGAAACTATTTTTATAACAACAAGATATTCTTTATTATTTTTAGTTGTTGTTTTTATATGATATCCATTTTTGCGGATATCTTTGAAACTTAACAAGTTTCTTCTAGACTTTGTAGAATAAATTGCATTATCAATACATAATTTTGTTCAAGTCAATGATTCTTTCATTCAATCTCATACGTATTATTATTACTATTATTACCTCCTTTCTTCGATATAAAAATTAGATAATTATTTTTAACATATTAATAAAATTATTTAAATTAATTATTTATAAGAAATACATATTTTGTTAAAATACCTTTTTTAATTAATTGGCTTGGGAATTCCTTTTATATAAGCAATTAATAGTGATACTTTAAAAGCAAAATTATAAATTTGATAGTAAAATGAATTATAGTCTTATATTTTAGATAAAAGTAAACCTCTTATTTAAATCTCATATTTAAGACTAAAGTTACAATTATTTTCAGTCATTAATATAATATCTACTTAACTAATTTAGATAGATTAAAAAAATTAGATAAAATCATTATTTATAAGAAATTTGTGCTAGTTTTTTCAAAATATCTCCTAAATCATTTGCATTAAACTACTTCTTGATGCAAACTCCTTTAACATGTGTAATAATTAGGAATAGTTTAAGAAAAAAATGATAAATATAGAGGACAAAGTGGAGTGAGGTTATATATATAGCTCTTATATTAGGGACTATAGATGTTAGATCTGATTAGTTTTGATGATGTCAAATATAGATATTAAATATTGAGAGCAAAAAATTTACATAACATATTTATCTCCTACCTTGATTAACTGCTATATTTAATGTAAATTAGAAGATATCAAGTTGAATTATGAATATTGATCAAGAAGAAAATTAAGAAAGAAGTTATTAAGTTGGATCATTCAAGAGGAAGAAGAAGAAGATTGAAGATAATCGACAAAATAAAGAAGTTGTCTGGAATGATCATCAAGAAAAAAATCAAGAAGAAAGAAGAATTTGAAAAATATAATGGAAACATCAATATTCAAGTTCTTAGATTTAATAGTGGAAGTCTTTATGATCAAATGAAAGTTGAAATGGCTTAATTTTGAGTTAAAATAAGTGATTTCAAGTTTTATGATGAATAGTACTTACTTACACTACATGAGGTCACTCTTAGGCTTCAAGAACATCACTTGAGTAAGATTTGTGAGTGACAACATTGTTCACTCGAGTGGAACATGAATTTCCAGCTACTCTAATCAGCTCTGTTCTTCGTTCAGTATAGATGAGGTTCGGTAATTCGGTCCTATCTTCTAAACTACAACTTTGATTGAGATGAAACTAGTGGCATATGAAATTAGACTTCCAATGCATCATTTGACACCAAGATCAAGCTTAAAAGAGCTCAGATAAATGAGATGAATTTTTGAATTTAACCTTCAAATCATCGTCATTTTATAGAACTGGTTTGGTATTTTGGACATAACTTCCAAACTACAAATTCAATTGAGCTCAAACCAGTGCCATATGAAAATAGACTTAAAAATATTTCCATAGATATGTAATATATAAAATTTGAAGTTATATTCAAAGCAGTATGACTTCTGGAATTTGATACTAAAAAATGCATACACAATCTACACTCTTTGATCATAACTTGCAACATACAATTGAATTGGAGCTGATTCTTTGTGGATTGGAATATAAATTACAAGATCTTTTCGATGATGGGTTATTTGCCATATTTGGAGCCAAATTGTATAACTCACTTGAAGTGAACACTTGAGTGATACTTATGAGTGGTGATCCTAACCTTCAGTTTTTTAAGTCATTCATTTGAGGATGTACAAGTTCACTCGAGTTGATAAATGAATACTCGAGTGATGGCGTTAACTCACAGGAATTTGTAGGTGACTTGTAAGGTAATTTGAGAGTTGGAAGCATATCACTCGAGTGAGGTTTTATGCCACTCAAGTGATTCAGAGTTATTCAACATCACTCGCAAGGTTTCTGCAAGTCACTTGCATGTGTCATGAAAGTTATGATTAAAGTTCACTCTAGTGAAAAGAGATAATTGGAGTGAAAAGAGCTCACTCGCCAGTTTTTAAAAGTCACCTGCTGATCTTACTGAGAGTTATGTGAAAAGTTCACTCGAGTGAATAAGTGTCCACTCGAGTGGAAAGACATTACTTGTAGATTTCAGAAAAGTCACTCACAGGATCTCTGAAGGTTATGAAGAGGAGCCACTCAAGTGAGTAAGTGATCATTCAAGTGAAGTGTGTCACTTGCAGATATTGTCCAAGTCACTCGCGACAGATGAGCAAGTTACTCAAGGAATTCACTTGAGTGATAGGCATTCACTCAAGTGACAAACATTCACTCTCCATCTCTATGCAAGTGACTCATGACAGCTCATGAAGTTAAAGGTAAAAATCACTTGAGTGAACAGATGCCACTCGAGTGATATCTTGCAAACTCGCAGGACTTCAGCAAGTCACTCTGTGACAAGCCAAGATTGTAGTATATTCGACAGAAGATCACTCAAGTTATGCTTTATGCACTTAAGTGATACTGATCACAGATTTTCTTAATCACCATCTCAGATTTTTTCCTAATCTTGTAAATTCATTTAGACTTTAATTATGTTGCTTCTAAACATTCCTAATCGTTTCTAATCAGGTTTACATAAGGATTATAGGTGATTAAATATGGATTAGAGCTCAATGGAAAGAAAAAAATTTGTGTTAGAATC
Source organism: Albizia julibrissin (assembly GCA_037074505.1). NCBI lineage: Eukaryota > Viridiplantae > Streptophyta > Magnoliopsida > Fabales > Fabaceae > Albizia > Albizia julibrissin. The sequence goes on along the minus strand of CM073481.1, from coordinate 13,495,706 downwards.
TCCAACGATCATATTTCTATACAAAGAAAAAATCACAACGGAAATACAAACGTGCCTAACAAATAATTCAACATCTCCAACGGTCATCAAAGCTACATCAACTATAAATTGAAGAGCATTCAAAGTCGAAGATAAGAGCTTGCATCTACGCTGTCAAAATGCCATTACTCTGACGTTAATCTCATTTGCTCTCTGTTTTCCAACATTCATATAATTTACTATTGAGAGTGAGATTATTTGTAATGCACTTCAGTGTTCATTTTATTCACTTCTGAGATAAAAGATTGATTATAATCATTCATTATAAAAGTTGTATCCTTACCGTGAGTAAGGGGGAGTATCTTGGTGAAAGATTTGTAAACGAATTTACAAGCACCCGGTTGAACTTGTGAGATTGTAGAAGCTTCTCTTGTGCACAGTTTAAACAAGAAGATAGTGGATTAAAAATCTCAAGTGGAGTTTGGAGATTGGACGTAGGTCATCAAGGATTGGACTGAATCAGGATAAATCATAGTTTAAATCCTTTCTTCCTTAAACTATTATATTTCTAGCCACGTGGCTGGCATGCAGCCTACATTAGGCGTCTCTTCTTTCAGAAGGGACGCCTATTAGAAGGGACACCTAAAGGTTTTCCCTCCAATTTTGTTCATTTCCCTCTATTCCAGCATTTTCGTTCACTCTTCCTCCCTCTCTCAAAAAACTGAGCTGCAGAAACTTACAACATTTTTGTTCAATCCCCTTCCTCCCAAGATTGTTAAGGTGCCATCCCCCTCCTCGATCTTCTCTCTGGCGTCGTACCCTGCATCTGTCCACCACAAGGCCAGCAGCGTCAATCCAGCCGTCCATCAGCTCCAAGGTACAGCGGTGCCCCTCCCTTTATCACCACAAGTCCAGCAGCGTCGACTACCCATCCGTGTGACCACCAAAGGTTTTTTTTTTGTTTTTTTGTATAGTTGGATTGTTTTTTATGCGGTTATTTTAGTATCTGAAATGTCACTTATGTGTTCGTGCCTTATAGATTTTTGCTTCTCCTATTACATTTAGAAAAGACATATAATATTTATAATATATGATATTTATTGCTGAACTTGGGTTAGCTAGTTACATCTAAACAAAGGAAGACACTTGTGTATTTTTATGGCTTTTGCACATGACATATATTATTTATAATATATATATATATATATATTGATGTAGATAATTATAAAATATTTTGTAAGTGAAAAATATGTTGGAATTTGTTGAAAAGTGACTATTAAAAAATTATAAAACTCGTTACTTGTTTAGCTCCAAAGTATATATGTAATAGAATGAAAAATGAATGAGATTAAAAGGTAATAATTAATTATTTAAAATGTGAAATGCCATATATGTCTGGAAATAAAAATATTTTTGAGAAATAATGGTTGTGTCATAATAATAGTAATATATAAGTATAAATTTTTTAACATGTCATTTTGAATTTTTTAGTTTAATGATGAAAAATTAGTGGATTGTATTTTTTATGTTTAAAATAGTTATAACAGGAAATCCCATTGTTGTCAATTATTCTAAACTTTAGCGTTATTGAGAATGACTTAGGTTAAAAATGGATCATAGTTGGATGAATGCTTTGAGAACTAGTGAAGAATATGAGAATAGGGTGGAAGAGTTTATTGAATTTGCTAGAAGGAATACTCCAACGAAAAATGGGAAGTATTTTTGTCCTTGTGTGAATTGTTTAAACGAGAGTCGATGGGATGTTGATGATATAAGGGATCACCTACTTTGTGATTGAATAAATTTTCGATACACAAGGTGGATATGGCATGGTGAGGAAGTAACTGATTGTCTGTCGCACAAGAAGGAAAGAGTGGATGTTATAGAGCAAGATAGAATGGAGAAAATGATTCACGATGTCGAGGTTGAATCCTTCGCCCAGGCACATGAATTTGACAGCCTGCGGAGTGATGCGGAGACACCATTATACCCTGGGAGTAAGTACACACGACTGACGGGAACATTGCATTTGGTGAACTTAAAGGCAACTTGTGGATTGACCGATAGTAGTTTTACATTACTACTGGAATTATTGTGTGATATGTTTCCAGAAGATAATGTACTTCCAAACCGTATGTATGAGGCAAAGAAAATCTTGTCTACGATGGGCATGGAGTACAAAAAGATACATGCTTGCCCTAATGACTGTGTATTGTACAGAAAGGAGTATGCAGGTCTTAGTGAGTGTCCTAACTGTGAAACGTCACGATATAAAGTGAAGAAAGACGGTGGTTGTAGAGAAGGGACAACAAGTAAAAGGCAACCTTCGAAGGTGTTATGGTATCTTCCAATAATACCACGGTTTAAGCGTTTGTTTGAGATGGCATTCTGATGAGAGAATTTGTGACAGAAAATATCTTCGGCACCCGGCCGACTCTCCACAGTGGAAGAAGATAGATGAAATGTTCCCTCAATTTGGCAGCGAGCCGAGAAACCTTCGGCATGGACTTTGTACAGATGGAATAAATCCGTATGGAACTCTTACTAGTACACATAGTTCATGGCCAGTTATCCTTGTAATATACAACTTACCTCCCTGGTTATGTATGAAGCGTAAGTACGTTATGCTTTCTATGATGATCTCTGGACCAAAACAGCCAGGGAATGACATCGATGTGTATTTGGCTCCTTTGATTGAGGACTTGAAGAAGTTGTGGGAGGAAGGTGTGGATGTGTTCGATGCTTATAAGAAAGAGTCTTTCAAGTTGCGTGCAATGATTTTTACCACGATAAACGACTTCCCCGCATACGAAAATTTGTCAGGGTATAGTGTGAGGGGTCATAAAGCATGCCCAATCTGTGAAGGAGAAACACACTTTCGACAACTTAAGCATTGCAAAAAAAACAGTGTACCTTGGCCACAGGAGGTTTCTTCATCGATTCCACCCATATCGTAGGCTGAGAAAGCATTTTGATGGCTTACCAAAACATGGAGTTGCACCAAGGGCATTAACCGGGAAGGAAGTTTATAGTCGGGTAGAACGTGTCAATGTGACCTTTGGTAAAAATCAAAGGACTATGGGTGAGAAGAACATATGGAAGAAGAGGTCAATTTTATTTGATCTTCCGTATTGGCATTGTCTTGATGTAAGACACAGTATTGATGTGATGCATGTGGAGAAAAGCGTGTGTGACAGCCTTGTAAGTACGCTTTTGCACATCCCATGGAAGACCAAGGATGGAATGAGAACGAGACTTGACCTTGTTGATATGGGAATAAGAGATTGGTTGCATCCACAACTAAGAGATGATGGTAGGAGAGCATATATGGAGCCAGCTGCGCATACGCTATCAAAAGCGGAGAAAATAAGTTTGTGTGGGTGTCTGCATGAAATTAAGGTCCCACAGGGCTACTCTTCTAATGTTAGCAGGTGTGTGTCAATGGACGATTTGAAGTTAGTGGGAATGAAGTCCCATGACTATCACGTATTAATGCAACAATTGTTACCAGTAGCCATTAGAGGCATTATGAAAGATGAAGTGCGAACTACTATAACCAGATTGTGTGTTTTCTTTAATGCTATCTGTAACAAAGTCATTGACACTGAGAAGTTGGATGAACTAGAAAATGAGGGTTATATAATTCTGTCCCAACTAGAGATGCATTTTCCTCCATCATTTTTTGATATAATGGTGCATTTGGTAGTTCATTTAGTAAGGGAGGTAAGGCTTTGCGGTCCAGTTTACTTGAGGTGGATGTACCCTTTCGAGTGATACATGAAGATCTTAAAAGGGTATTCTAAAAATTCTTATCGACCTGAAGCCTCAATAGTTGAGTGATATGTAGTTGAAGAGGCTATGGACTTTTGTAAAGATTATCTATCTGGTAAAAAGGAACAGTCTCGGCATGAAGAGGGGAGAAGCAAGGGAACACGAGGACTTAAAGTGAAGACTGCGGATCGTGAAGAGGTGTTGCAAGCACACTTGTATATCTTGAATAATATGAAAGAAGTTCAGCCATACATAGATGAGCACAAAAATACTTTGAAGAACTTGAATCCAAAGAAGAGTGACATGCAAATAGCTATTGAGCAAAACAAGACATTTGTTAAGTGGTTTGAGGAGAAGGTTTCGCATGAGATCGGTGTGTCCGAGACAATCAACTGGCTAGCTTGGGGGCCTTCATTTCAGGTTGTTACTTGGACTGGTTATGACATAAATGGGTATTCTTTCTACACAAAAGAGCAAGATGACAAAAGTACCATGCAAAATAGTGAGGTGATGGTTGAAGCTGAAGCTATGCACTTTTCCAGTTCGAAAGACAAAAACCCCATATGTGCATCAATGGCTTATTATGGAGTTATAGAAGAAATATGGGAGATGACCTACAACAAGTTCAAAGTTGCTTTGTTCAAATATAAGTGGGTTAGCAATGCTGCTGTGGTAATAGATCCACAATTTGGATTTGTCTCAGTCGATCTTCGAAGAGTTGGTTATAGAGATGAGCCCTTCATTCTAGCAAGTCAGGCGAAGCAAGTGTTTTATGTCACAGATCCTGCAAATAAAAATATGTCCATTGTACTTCAAAGCAAAAAACAAAAGTATGGTGATCCAACCTTCAACCTTGACGACATACCACATTTGACAACAAATCCACCTATAGGAAGTGAGGTCGAGTTGGTAGATGATGAAGATTATTCTGCAAGAAATGATCATTGTGAAGGAATATGGGAAACAATATAAAGTAAGACCTTTAACTATATAAAAATGTATTATGTCCTATGTGCTTTTTTCCCTTAATGTAGTTTATACATATACTTGCAATCTACTTACCTCTCTGACAATGAATTTTTTGTGTCCAGGAATATGTCAAGTTCTAGTGACTCAGGGAGCGACAACGAACAGCATGATGGAAGGCAAGAAGAGCCACCCGCTCCGAGAAGAACAAGGGGTGCCACGAAGATGACTGTATTGGCGAAGCGCCACTACAATGAACAGGAGAGAGTTCACATAGAGTTTGATGCCAACATGAATCCAGAGGGTCATGAGGAAGACCACTTCATTAGTTATCTTGGTTTTTTGGGTCGAAGCAAAGTCTGAATCATCTATGATAGTTGGAGGCAGGTTCCCAAAAAGATGAAAGCCATGATATGGGAATAGATTTTGGTACATAACTTTCGATACATTTTATATATTTAGATCTTTCTTCCTATTCAAGTTTAATTGTCTCCGTTTTTGCAGCAAACGTTCGATGTTCCTGACACCACAGACATGTACAACCATTGGATGGGAGAGGTTCATTTGCGCTGGAAGGATTTTAAAAATAAGCTCTCCAAGAAGTACCTTAGAGGTGACAAGAGACATCTGGATCCTTGTCAAGAATATTCATATCTATCTCCAGAGGACTAGAGGTTGTTTGTAGCAAAACGACAAGCTCCTGAATTTTTGGTAAATTTTCTGTCTTCAGTATGAAAATTTTTAATTTCAATATAGTTAATGCACGAATGACTTGTTTTTCCCTTTTTCCCTTAAATAGGAATTAAGTGCGGCGAACACACAGAGGCAAGAAGCAAATTAGTACCAGCATTGCATGTCTCGGGGTGGCTACAGGAAGCTGGAGCGGACGATGATGGCAAAAGAGCTGGAAAAAATGAAGGAAGCTGCGAAATCGGATCCTTCCGTTGTTGTACAAGCGCCAGCTCCTCCTCCGCGTCACAAAAAATGGAAAGCAGGGAGGATTAAGGGTGACACATATATAAATCCGACTATTGCTGAGGTTGCCTCGAGGATTGTAAGTAGTAATAACATAAGTAATTAATTGTGAAATTATTTCACATTTCTAGCATTTAACTTTCGTTCATAACGAATTATATGCTACAGGACGAACTCAAAGAGCAGAGTAGCCAAGGTTTGTTCACTCTAAGTGGACGGATGGACATATTGGCAACGGCGATTGGGAAGGCTGAATACCCTGGCTGTGTTAGAGGGGAGCCGAGGGGAGTTGATATTATGAAGTATTTTGGTAAAGCCTCGATATAGTCTTCACAAGCTGAACCCAGTCAACAGTTTGTGACTAAGCTTCGTGATCAAATCCGAGAAGAGCTCCGAGATGAGCTAATGACACAACTACGTGATGAAATGAAATCGTGGTTTGATTTTCATCACATGGAGGCTACTAGGGTTAGAAACCAGGAATCCCCGGCCTTCCCCAGTACTAAAGGAAGTCACAACCCGCCAGACGAATCCTTTGTACAGCCTTCCCACACTCCGCAACTCGTTGCCGAGGCTTTCCACAATCCAGAACCCCTTGTCCAGCCTTCCCACACTCCAGAACTTGTTGCCGCTCCTTTCCATAGTCTTGTCCAGCCTTCCTATAGTACAGAACCCTGTGGCCAGCCTTCTCACATAACAGAACCACTGGGCCAGCCTTCTGCCACTCCGGAGTCGGGAGAATCATGTATCCTCTATTTGGATGCCCCCATGATTCGTGTTGTAGCCGATGCTATCGTTTACACACAAGCTACCACCCACCATCATAATCAAATTCCACAGTATTTATGTAGGGTGACAGTGACACGTGTTCATGAGGGGGAAGAAGGTGCAACCATCCCTATCCCTGACGTTGAGATTGCCACGCTGGGTCAGGAAATTGGAGCTTTCATCCTTTGGCCTTAATATCTTATTGGCACGTTGGCAACCCCACCAATGGTAGGAATTATATTCATATCACTTGACATTTATTGGCATCATTGTAATATAATTGATTTTGTTTTCTATGGTTATAGGAGGAGCAACATGCGCTGAAATGACCATTTCTAGCACGGCTGCAACATGTTTACAAAGGTATTCCCCAAGTCAACTTCAATATGCCTCCAGGGATTGTGGGTACATAATTGACGTATCCCTACACGATCGACAATAAAGATCTTAAGGAGTTTTTGCATTTGGAGGAGATAGATGCAGGATGGGTCACACTTGCCATTTGGTTAGTTTTTCTTTTCTAAGTTCAAGATTTCATAAGTTCAATAATTCATTGGTCATTTTATTTCTATTTTAGGTCCTTCTACCACATGTGCATTGATATGGAAATACCAAATTTATACGGATTCTTGTGTTCTGAAAATACGACATTGGATAAAAATGATTTTGCAAAAAGGACGCATTATGTGGGCTTCATAATGGCAGCGGCCAAATTGTGATGTTATCTAGCGCCAATTGTTCAAGGGTATGTAGTAAGAAAAAAAATTTTGGGATGCTTCAGTGCTAATAATTTTCTTCTAATCTAAACTTCATTTTAATTTGTGTATTGTTGTAGTTACCATTGGAGCATGTGTGTTGTTTGCCCACGCCTCAATGAAATCTATTGGTTTGATTCCTTGACAAAAAAGCCCGACAAGGACACAAAATCCGTCTTCAACACGTTAGTTATTTCTTTTTTATTAATTAAAGAAATGCTTGATTTAAATAAATTGTTCTAACTTAAAATGTTTTACATTTTAATGGTAGCGCGACCCAAACATATAGAATGCTTGGCGGGTCACGTGAGGGTAGAGTTGTTCGCAAGCCAAAGTGGTTATATCCCAAAGTATGTGGTTCCAATATAATTTAAGTTCTTTTATTTAGGGTTGTTTTAGAAATGATGTATGTTATTGATTTTAACCAATTGTTTTTGATTTATAGTGCCCTCAACAGCCAGGTGATACTGAATGTGGCTATTATGTTCTTCTTTACATGTATAATATCATTCAAAGTGGCGTTACAAGTGATTTTCAACAGGTAATCAAATGATAATATTTTGGGTGTATTTTAATTGAATTGCTAAACAATCCTTTAATTTCATTGATTTCGTATAATCATATTTTCTAATTTGCAGATCTTTGATAATGATGCTGCTTACTTATATGAAGACATTAATTTGATCAGAGACTTGTTGGCTGGGAGGATTCTTCAACACGTTATTTATAGAATTTTATCGTTTCCTGTACATTTACTTAGTAGTTGTTTATTAGTGGGCAACATTTCTGTCAACACTGTAGTGCATGAATGTTTCATTAGAGCTGGATGTTGTGTTTTGTTAATTATATACTGCGTGCTGTATGTTTCCTTTTTGTGTAATAAGGAGACTATGTTGCTGTTTGCTTTCAGAATGGCCAGAAACAATACAAATAATACCGTATGGTTAAAAAAAATCTTTAGGCGTCCCTTACGCTAAAAGGGACGCCTAAAGTCCCTAATTTGAAAAACAAAATCTAAATGGGGACTTTAGGCGTCCCTTTTAGCAAAAGGGACGCCTAAACCCTGCACTTTACTCGTCTCTTTACAAAGGACGTCTAAAGTCCAAATTTACTTCGTCGCTGACATACGCGTAAAGTTAAAAGTCTCAAATAAAGGACGTTAAAAGTGTTTTTTCTAGTAGTGAATATTAAAAAGCCATTCAATGAATGATGTTCTCCTGATAGGGATATGGGGGATGAGGGGCATGGGCAAAACAACCATAGCCAAAGCCATCTATAATGAAATTGGCTGAACTTTTGAAAGCAGAAGTTTTCTTTCAAATATTAAGGAAGTTTGGGGGCCAGATGATGGTCCAGTTAATTTGCAACAACAGCTTCTTTCAGAAATCTGTAAAACAACAATGAAGGTAATAGATAGCATTGATTCAGGAAAAATCAAATTAAAGGACTCTCTTTGCCATAAGAGAGCACTTGTTGTACTTGATGATGTAAATGAGGATAAGCAACTAAATGCTTTATTTGGAAGTCGTGAATGGTTTGGTCCAGGAAGTAGAATAATCATCACTACTACGGATAAGCATATGCTCAAACTTCTTAAAGTGGATCATGTATACCAAATAAAGAGCATGGATGAAAGGGAATCTACTGAGCTTTTCAGTTGGCATGCATTTAAGCTACCAAGAATTAAAGAGGGATTCATTGACCTTTCTAGAAATATAGTTGCTTATTGTGAAGGACTACCGCTGGCCCTTGAAATCCTGGGCTCCTATTTATTTGATAGGGAAGAGAAAGAGTGGAGAAATGTACTGGACAAACTAAAAATAATCCCCAATGATGATATACAAAATAAATTAAAAATAAGTTTTGATGGTTTAGGTGATGATATGGTGAAAGAAATCTTCCTTGACATATCTTGCTTCTTTATTGGAATGGATAGGAGTGATGTGACTCAAATATTGGATGCCAGTGGACTTTTTCCAGACATTGGAATAAGCATCCTTATTGAGCGGAGCCTTGTGACGGTTGATGAGAAGAACAAGCTTGGCGTGCATGATTTGCTACGAGATATGGGGAGGGAGATAATCCAAAAACAATCACCAAAAGAAGTTGGAAAGCGTAGTAGGTTATGGTTTCACAAAGATGTGATTGATGTATTATCAAAACATACTGTAAGGATTTTCCTATCCTATATTTATCACTCTTTCTAAGAAGTAAAAATGGCATAGGCGGCCAATTAAATATAATGTGAATGAATTGGGCAAGTGGGTATATTTGTAGTTACTTTTACTCATGGACAAAAATTATGCATTTTTAAAACTCGTTCTTTTAGTAACTTGCTTGTGACATAGGTTTTTCTTCCAGAAAATGAATAACAGAACTGCAAACTTTAAATTTTATATGCTATTTAATTGCAGGGTACAAAATTAGTCGAGGGCCTTGCTTTGAATTTGTCAGAAATAGATAAAGATTGTTTTCCTACCAAAGCATTTAAGAAGATGAAGGCGCTCAGATTGCTCTGCCTCGGTAATGTGGAGCTTGAAGGAGACTATAAATACATTAGTAGAGATCTGATATGGCTTTATTGGCTTGGCTTTCCTTTGAAATACATCCCTGCCAACTTCTATCAAAAAAATTTAGTTGCTATCGTGTTGAAGTATAGTAGTCTCAGGCTGGTTTGGAGGGAGCCCCAGGTATGTGGCTTCCAGAATAAAGTTTATTTATTATTAGATTATGTTTCTTGGTGTCAAAAATAAAGTTTATTTATTATTAGATTTTGTTTTCCTTCATAACTTATAGATTATAGATTGGTATTTATTTCAGACTTTTCTAATAACAGCTCCTAGATGAAGCTTCCCTCGTCACTATTCTTAAATATAGCTCTTTTTAATATTATGTGCTATAGAGCTACAAAAAATGAAATTTTTTTTTGCCTGCTACAAAAAAAGAAGTTTATTACCCAGTGACAGAATTTTCCATTGCTAACTCCAAATGGACTTTCTGACATTCTATTGCAAATTTATTTTTTTTTAATTTAATAATTATAGAATGCCACGCCCCAGGCAGGGTAAAGCCTTGCCTGTTGAGATGTGAAAAGGGGTGGTGCATGTGTGTATGATATTTCAATTTAAAAAATACATAAATATATCATTTTTTATTATAAAAACACATTTTACTCTAATGCTAACTTTATGAGACTTGCCAAGCATTGAAATTGTGTTCAAGCTTTTGAATGCCTTAACCCATATTTTTACTCTAATTTGCTAGGCTTTAGAATTAGCCTTTAACAGTAATACCCAAATTCATGATAGATACTTTCAAACTTTCGTTGTTGTTGATTCACTTTATTTTATGAGTTTCTTCCCTAATTTTCCTTGGAATGTTGTTTTCTTATAGGTACTGGAGAGGCTAAAAATCCTCAATTGTAGTCACTCCTCCTTGATACAGACTTCTGACTTTTCAAAACTACCAAATCTTGAAAAGTTGATTCTAAAAAATTGTCCAAATTTGTCCATGGTACATTCAACCATCGGGAATGCCAATAAACTCCTTCTAATAAACTTGAAGGATTGTATTAGCCTTCGTACTCTCCCATGAAATATTTATACTTTTAAATCACTAAAAACTCTTATTCTATCTGGTTGTGTAAGGATTGAGGAATTAGAAGAAGATATAGAGCAAATGGATTCCTTAACAACTTTGATTGCTGATGACACTGCAATAACATGAGTGCCCTTATCTTTAGTGAAGCTAAGAAGTGTTGGATATGTATCGCTTTGTGGCTACAGAGGATTATCACGTGATGTGTTTCCTTCTCTCATTTGGTCAAGAATGTCCCCAACAAATAATCCTTTATCTCTCATTCCAACACATGTGGGCATGCCAATTTCCTCGAATATATTAAATAGCAATATCCCAAGTTCTTCATCTATTTGTAATAACCTGGGAAAGCCACAAAGCCTTTTGTTGGAAATCATATCAGAGAATGACCCTGAAGTAATTCGAGGTGCTGCAAAACTTTGTGAGTCCTTTCATGCTAGAGTCTGTACGGAGATGGCAACAATGCCAAATACTTCAAGAACCTAGCTTGGATATTGAATCTATGTTATCTGGTCATCATAGTCAAGTTCACATCTCAAGCTCAGAAAATTATTTGAGGCATCTTCTAATTCAAATTGGAAAGAATGACCAAGTCACTACCACTCTTCTTGAGAATATCTCACAGGTTCTCTTTTTAATTCATTTTTTTATTAAAAAAAAAAGAGAAAGTCATTACTAATATATGCAATTTTTTAATAAAGTTGCAAATGACTTTTCTGCTAGCTCAATTATGTAGTTGAATATGTTGCTGCTTGTGTTATTAAGCAGGGGTTGACTCACAGGAATTGTGGTGATGATTGTGCTCTTCCTGGTGACAACTATCCATATTGGCAAAGTTTCAAGGGTGAAAGAGCTTCTGTGAAATTTGAAGTACCTCAAATTAGTGGTTGTAATTTGAAAGGGATGATTATTTGTTGTGTTTATTTCCCTTTAAATGATTTGGGTAACGAGGCATGTGCCTCTGGTGTTAGCGTAATGTTCATAAATTATACAAAGACAACCACTTTTTACTACAAGCAAGATTCACTGAGTTCATTTGGAGAAGCAGAGTGAAAGGAAATAATATCAAATCTAGATACTGATGACCAAGTGGAGGTGATTGCAATTTTTGGTAATGAATTCACTGTGAAAAGGACAACAGTCTATTTGAAATATTACGAGTCATTTGATGAATAGATGGAGCATCTTCTATCACCAAGTATTGTTAGCTTCTAAAAACTATCTTATTTTGCACCAATTTTATAAGTTCAATTTGATTATTAAGTTTTAGCTTCAAGGGGGAAAGAGTTAGTACATTATCATTAAATTTAGTTATCTTATTCCTTAGAAAGATTTTAAGGTTGACAGTTTTGACTTCTCTGTTCTTGTAGGTAGAGGAATTGACAAGAAACCCATGCAGACTTATGTTAGAAGGAGGAAACGACAGATTACTTAATATTTCTTTAATAGTTTTACTTAATTTCCCATTTTTCTGTTGCTTAATTTGAATTATTATTTGAGATTTTAGGTTGCTGTTAGGGTATCCAAATGTCCAGTTTGTTACTCTCTCCTATCATATATATATATATATATATATATATATATATAAGCTACAAACAGTTGAATTGTGCAAATAAAAAGTTGGTTAAAATTAGTAATGGAAAATATGTAAGAAATATATATATTTTTTCCAATATAGCTTTGTTTATTAGAGGATGATAGGATAATAGCATAGAGGCTGACTGTGAGGCCACAAGAGCAACACGTGAGGATGAAGAGGGCGAGAACTAAAAAGTGTGAGAGTAATGCCTTTTATAACTGAAGTTAAACCTTGAGGGTGTAAAAGTCTTTTGCAAGTTATATATTAGATTATATCATATTATAATACATTTAAGAAATATTATCAGACCATGAGGTAAATAAAAAAGTTTAGCACGTTTGTCTAGAAAATGCCGAAGGCTTGGTTTGTTTGCCAAATAGGCAGTATAATCTAAACCAACTTTCACCTGTAAATAGCTCCTTAGATACAAAATTATGCTTCCTGAAAGTTCAAAAAAATAAAAAATAAATAAAAAAACTATAAACAACTTCAGCAATTGCTTGCTTAAGTACATTTCAACTAAAAAATTTGAAAGATTCATTACCACCCAATTATTTCCCACTATATACATAAATCACTTTAAAAATCCAAAGAAAATGTTCATTTATAGAAGGGATAACTATTCTCTCGCCCGGACAGTCACAATGCTTGAAATTGGGCTTCATTGTCCTTATCGAACTAGAAGTACATTTTTTATTTTCTCTCTTCTTCCTCTTCTTTTTTTAATTTTATTTTAAAATTTTTTACAGCATTCCCCGTTCTTTATCACGACACCAATGAGACTTGCAGAAGAAATGCTATCTTGAAATGATGAATAGATAGTGTAGAAGACCATCGCTCTTGAGCTTCAAGCAAAACTTGAATCACATTAATGCTAGAGAAGATTCTTCATTTTCAAAAGCTAGCAAATTATGATAATCGTCTCCACGAAGACATTAAAATAGGCCCCCACCATCCCTCCATTACTGTTTTTTGTTTTCTGCTATTAAATGCATACATGCATATAAACATGTCAATGTCACACTCCAGCTTGAAACTTCATCCAAGTATGACAGGTGGTGCTGCCCCTAGGACAATTCGCTGTTGACATCACTCTATCCCTTTTCCATCAGCACAAGAAATGATAAGCAATACTTTCTAATTACTCTTTTGAAGCATTTAGTATATAAACCTCTTAAGAAAACGCGCGCACATACAATATTTGTATGTGTATGAGAAGCATAAACATACAAAATATAGTGTCTATTATTTCACACATAAAATTCCAAAGCATCTACTAAGTAACCTGACAGCTAGCGATATATGGTGAATCATCATATGCACGTTAAGGAAAGTAGTGGTACTAGAAAGTGAGAAAATTGCATTATAGCAGTTATTTCCTTAAGATGCATGTCAGAATATAATTCTACTTGAAACGTGTTTGTGTGTGTGTGTGTGTGTGTGTGAACTGTTCATGAAATATAAGTATGAAATATGCAACGGTAGTAGAAAAGTTCACGACTGAGTAGAGATTTCTCTGAATCCTCCAACTTAGATACTAAGGGAACTAAAGAAATTTTCAGTCAAAGCAGTGGAAATGCTTGAAGAAGAAAGACCTCTTGGGTTATTTGTTGCTCGCTGATGCAAAAACACATGCCAAACATGTATATATGGTTACAATTACGCTTAACAGAATAATCACAGCAAGTATAATATTACTATAACTCATCTACAATCACAAATTCTTGATCTTCATCACCATAAGTGGTCCAACACCATAATAAATAAAGAATCTCGATTAAACAAGAATTGATTATACCGTCAACTGATGATGTAAGAATTCTTTAAGACTAGGAAAATAGCAAGAATAGAGGCTTACTGGAGTCTTGTTTGTTCCTCCTTCTTCCATAATCACTCCTATTTCAAACCATGCGGGCACTTTTCTAGCAGAATTCCCCTATATGTTGGGTCAAAAACCAAAATGCTCATTAAATTCAGTCATAAAAAGAAGAAAAACCAATATGAAAAATAGTATATTTACCTCGCTATTGTCTACACCCACTCCAACACTAAAGATTCTTTAACCCTAAAATTGTCAAACATCACCACTCCATTTTTTGTTTTTTGTTTTTTTCTTTTTTTGGGGTTCAAATGAAAGTTTACAAGTATAGCAACTTCTTTTTCACTTACCTTAACCAAAAGAGCAGAAGTCCTATTCAAAGTGTAGGTTCAAGTTCAATAATGTCCCTCCTCTCTTCCACTTGGCATTCTGAAAAGTGAGCTACATGGGAAGTGAATTATTCGAGTGTCATGCTGGTTGTGAAGAATAGAGTCCCCCCACATGGTCCTGTGTTCAAATGACATTGTAAGAATGAGTGAAAAATGAAACGAGCTAGTTTAGGCGACTGAGTTGATGGGTCATGGATTTGGATCAATGGGTCACTTAAACAAGGTCCTATGACTTCAACAACTATTTCTAGACAAGTAGGCACCAGTATAATTATCATGAACTGCATGACACAGATTAATTACTTCACTTGCAAGGAAAATGAGTGAGAAGGAGAGTTATGAAACCAGGGATGGAAGTGGATTAGAGTACATTGACAGAAATCAAGGATGTGCAATTTTTTACTTTCAACCTGTCATCACTTATAAAGTGAAGCCTTATAACATATATCCTTCAAAGAAAGAAACAACACAAAATACCTTAAGTAGAAGTGAATTCTATATTATGATAATCCTATTTGATAAAAATTACAAACCTTGTTGTACATTATTCAGTGATGCTCGGTCCAGATACTTTATTAGTTTCTCTACCATATACCAGATAGATTGCAGTCTTCTTTACAACATATTTGTGTAAAAAATCCACTATAAAATCCACCTCATTTCCAGGCTCCATATTAGATATTATATTCTGCCACTTTTCATCAGCAGCAGTTGTTGTAGCGTCTCGTTTGTAGAACTCCATGGTAGCCTTTGTAAAATTCTTTATCATGATGCCAATAGGATTTAAACATGTTGTGCAATCTTTGGGAGATGAATAGATAATATAGATGACCATTCCATCCAGGCAATGACCAACAACGTGAGGAACTTTAAGTGACACTGAGGATCCTTCATTTTCAAAAACCAGCCAATCAGGATAATTGTCTCTAGGAAGAGAATAGTCAAGGCCTCCATTAGTCGATCCCTATTCCATGATCACAAGAAATTAAAAAAGAAACACCTTGTTTACTTGAGAACAAAAGAAATTTAATAGTCAAATCTGCTGTCATCTCTGAACCTTTATATCATCATGCTCATGCTAATTAGGAATATATATAGACACGCACGCACGCACGCGCCTGCACCCAAGCCCGCGCCCCCCCCAAAAAAAAAAAAAACACACACACAAGGCTCCCATCAAGTGGTGTTTGGGGAGGGTCACATAGTAACAATCTAACCACTACACCGAAGCTCACCCTCTTATTTAAAAGTATCAAAGTTTAAGTAAATTCTTCTAGCACTTGCTAAGCATGCAGCGAAAGCACCATGCACCCACAACTTGTAGTGATGTGATCATATGAATGAGAGAAACTAGATGGGATGTATAGTAGTTAGAAAATGAGAAGAATATTTGTATCATTAAAAATATAATGCTTTTTGTTTCACGTCTAAAATTTTGAAAACATTTGTTATTTTCACTTTATAAATATAGAAATCAGTGTATCTGACAGTATAATTAATTTATTATTGTAATGGTAAGCATATACTGCTCGTAACAATCTGTAAGTACTAGTACTCTGAATAACCATTATTGTTAATCAGCTATTAAAGAACTATAAGATGACAATGGGTAATGTTAGTACTAAAGAAAATTACGAAATTGTGCATTACAATACTTAAATTTCTCAATATGCACTACAGAATTTTCTTGAAATATATATGAAAAATGTGTTCTCTTAATTCTGAATATTAGGCATGCAATGGCAACAACAACTACAATAATGCATAGTACAACTTGAGATAAGTAGAAAACCTCTGATATAGTCTTCAAAAGTGTATCAATAACTTTGTTGAATCCTCCCACATGGATGGTAAGGGAACTCGTGAAACTTTCAGCCCTTCCACTGTGAACTCGGTCATAGAAACCAATTAATGCTGGACATTTTGCCCGTGAGATTTTGATTGTACTTTGTCCTGTCTCCAAATTTCCACTGTTTTGTTTAGGCAAGCTATGAAAAAGATTCTGCAATAAAAATGGCATGCTTGCAAATGATTGATTAAGAAACCTTCGACTATTTGTTGGAGATGTCCACGACCAAATGAGAGGTGAAAATAAACCATCAGGTATTCCTTCATAGCCACATAATGATACATATTTGATGCTTCTTGATCTCACTAATGAACGAGGCACTTCTGTTATAGCAGTTTCATTTGCCAATAGAGTTGTCAAGGATTCCATTTGCTCAAAACCTCCTTCTAATTTGTCAATCTTTGAACAACCAGAAAGATTGAGAGTTTTCAATGATTTCACATTACATAAACTTCTTGGCAAATCAGTGAGATCTTTACAATTCTTCAAATTCAACAAAATAAGGTATTTTAGATCACCAATGGATTGATGAATGGAAGACAAACGTGGACAATCTTTAAGTATTAGCCTTTCAAGATTTGGAAACTTCGACAAGTAAGGTGTTCGCCTCAGGTAATGGGAATGACTTAAATTGAGAATTTTCAACCCCACCAAAAACTAGAAGGAAGAAAAGTTATTAGATAAAGTTTAAAAGTAACTGGAAAAATAGTACTGGTTGCAACAAAAACAATTATTATCAATAGCTTTGAATTCTAGAAGATCACTTAAAAATACCTGGCCCTTCTCCAACACGTTGGTGAGATGACTGTATTTTAAGTCCACAGCAATTACGTTTTCCAGATGAAAATTCTCGGGCATGCAACTTAAAGGATACCCATGCCAGCAAAGCCACCGCAACTCTTTTGATAGATATTCATAGTTCCCATCAAGTTTTACGTGGCCAAGTTGAAGCAATCTAAGTCTCGTCATCATCTTAAAAGCAATTGCATCAAAGGACAGCATTTTGGTTTTCAACAAATTCAAAGCCAGACCCTTAACAGACCTTGTTCCCTATGAAACATGAGCAGGAAAAAATGAAAAGAAAACATTGCTCATTAGATTATTGCCTTTGAGCAATATAATAATGGATTGAAATCAATATTTGACAGCCATAATGAATGCATAATGCATATTAACCAAACGCACTTTAATGCTTTAATAGGAAACAATAAATTATTGAGAAGGTTCTTACCATATGATGTGTTAACACTTCAACCACATCTTTATGAGACCACAATCTGGTACGATTTTCAGGCTCATCTGGTGACATTTCACGAACGATTTCTCTTCCCATGTCACGCAGCAAACCATGCATATCGAGCTTGTTATTTTTGTCAACTTTTACGAGGCTTAACTCTATGAGTCGAGTTATTCCAATTTCTGCATGTAGTCCACAGCCATCTAATATCTGCGTAGCATAATTTCTATCCCTTCCAATAAAAAAACAACATATATCCAAGAATATTTCTTTCTCCTCATCATTACTCAAACCATCATAGCTTATTTTTAGCTTTTTATGTATCTGGTCATCTGGAAGTGCTTTAAGCCTATCTAAAACACTTTCCCAAGCTTTTACTGGCCTGTCAAACAAATAAGAGCCAAGGATTTCAAGAGCTAGTGGTAGACCTTCAGAGTAAGCAATGACCCTCCTTGAGAGTTCATTGAAATCTTCTACTGGGCTTGATTGCTTAAATGCGTGCCAGCTAAAGAGCTCAAGAGATTCATTATCATCCATTTCTTTCATACTATATACATTATCAGCTTGAAGAATCTTAAGTACATGCTCATCTCTAGTAGTAATGATTATTTTACTGCCTGGACCAAACCATTCACGACTTCCACACAAAACATTGAGTTGGACAACATTGTTTACATCATCTAGTACAATAAGTGCCTTTTTATGACAAAGCCTTTCCTTTATTATAGCTTTTCCCAATTCAACACTATGTAGTGCGATCTTTTTTGTTTGTAAAATGTCAGAGAGAAGTTGTTCTAGCAAAAGAACCTGGCCATTTTCTTCATCCCAAGCTTTTCTAATGTTTGTAAGGAAACTTTTCGCCTCAAAGCCTTGGCCAATTTCATTAAAAATAGCTTTGGCAATGGTGGACTTACCAATTCCCCCCATGCCAAAAATCCCGACTATCATAATCTCATTTGATTTATCACTTAACAACTGGATGATTTCTTGCATGCGACAGTTTACTCCCACAGGATGATGAGCAACGAAAAAATATGTGTTATCATATAACTTCATGGTGACAGTTTCAATAACATGATCAATCAACTCAGCATCAGTTCTAGCCACAAGAATACAAAAAATAAGTAAATATAAGATAGACTTAGAATGGAGCAATATATATAAAAACGTGTGTGTGTGTGTGTGTGTGTGTGAATACTTGATTTATAACCTCAGTGTGAGTCACTATTTAATTTTAAATGTCCTCCAAATCTCCAACCATGTAGATATATAAATTATCCAATGTAAGAAAGTTAAATATAATGTTGATCTTGCAATAATTGTCTCAGTTCATTTCACTTTATATGTTACTCTCGGAAAAGAAATTAGCTTGCAACAGACTCTACTACATTTAAAAAATTAGATCAGGAATTGAACTATTAAAACAAATAGTTTACAGTCAACATAATGCATGTCCATGGTTATCAAGATGACACACACTTGAGCAAGAAAAATGTAATTACAGACGGACAAAGGTTTCTTGAAGAGAGCCAAATTGTATAGAAATTTTAACTTTTCATCAAGAAATACAGGCTTGAATTTTGAGTACCCACTGAGTAAATTAGCCTGATTTCTAATACTATGTTCTCTTTATCAGCAAAACAATATAAGTTTTTTGATTATCTAAGTAAGTATAAATTAAAAGAAAGAAAAAAAAGGCTTTCATGGAGTGAAAGAGTACAAGAATATTGTATTTACCTATGATGACCTGAGTACCAACCAGATATATTGGCAGCTTCATTAAGTGCTCTCGTCCAATTGAGTTCCTTGTCTTTGCTGGCTGAAGTTTTCCTCACAAGTCCTTCTAATGCCTTTCCAAAAGAGCCTATTTGCTTTCGTACATCTGATGGTTGGACACCATAGAATATAGGCAAGACCTCTTGACCAGTAGTTCTATGGCACTCCATGATTTTCTCTAATTCTTGCAAGCACCATCTAGAGCCAGCATAATTGATTGAAAAAACAACGATTGACATTCTGGAATTTTCAATTGCTTGTCTTAGTGTGGATGAGATATTTTCTCCCCTTCTAATCCCATTATCCATGAAAGTTTCAATGCCTGCCTTTTTCAATGCATTGTGAAGATGAGTTGTAAAAGATTTTCGTGTATCTTCACCCCTAAAACTCAAGAACACATCGTAGACATATTTGGATTTTGGCTTCTTAGGATTGATCTCTTTTCCAATCTCTTGCAGCAACTCATGCATATACAATTTATTTTTCAAATCAATTTTAACAAGGCTCTGCTCAATGAGCATGCTTATTCCAGTTTCTATAGGAATTTTGAAGCCATTTAATTTTTGCATGACATCCTGTTTTTCCTCACCCACATAAAAACAAGCAATGTTAAAGAATAAATCTTTCACCGAAGCATCCAAATACTCGCAGCTTATTTTGAGTTTCTCTTGTATTTGACCAGTGGGAATGCCTTTCAATTTCATCAATACACTTTTCCACACTGGTTTTGTCTTATTGAACAAAAGAGAGCCGAGCACTTCAAGAACAAGTGGCAGTCCTTCACAATAAGTAACAATACTTTTTGCAAGATTAACAAAACCATCTCTAGGACTTGAATGCTTAAATGCATTCCAGCTGAAAAGCTCAAGAGATTCACTGTTGTCGACTCTTTTCATTTCAAAGACATATTTGTCATTAAGTTCATCAAGTATATGCTCATTTCTTGTCGTAATGAGTATCATACTCCCATCACCAAACCATTCACCATTTCCACATAATGCTGCAAGTTGATCTGTTTGGCTTACATCATCAAGTACTACTAGTGCCCTTTTATCGTGTAGTACCATCTTCATTTGACTAACTCCCTTTTTAATGTCAACTATCTTCTCATATTTTGTAAGAGAAACATCTGAAAGAAGCTGTTCTTGGAGACTAACAAGACCATTAGCTTTCCCTGATACATTCTGTATATGCTCAAGGAAACTCCTACTCTCAAAACTGCCCCCTATTGTATCATAAATAGCTCTAGCAAGAGTTGTTTTACCAATTCCTCCAATTCCCCATATGCATACTATGATCGCCTTGTAGTCTATAGGAACAATATCTTTTGAATAATAGTATCTGGTATAGTAGCGAGTGAAATGAAGCACTTCATTCACACGAAATTGTATCCCCGGTAGACCTTGCGAGATATCTAAGTAGGTCTTGTCTAATTCCTTCTTAACGTATTGGGTGATTTTTCTTATCATGTTGATGTCACTGCTCAACAAAATAATTTTATAATTAGGGAGAAAAAGCAGCTTAAATTTCAATTATTAGAAAAAGAAGGGAGATTAGAAAATTGCCACTTCAATCAAAATTCTTCAATTATTTGATCCAATATCATAAAATTAAAAAATAACTTATTGATTTAATGCTTAGAAGGCAATTTCTATTTGATCCTTTAACATTTAATCTATTTTAAATTAAAAATACTTAATGCAGGGCATTAGGTGCTTACCCGGAAGTTGAGACCTTCCAGCCGAACAATGGTGCTCCCCAAAGAAAACCACCCGTGCTCGCCAATGCTTTGTGAGTTGGCAAACCGTCTGCAAAGCTGCCACTCTGGGCTCTTGCTTCCATCGGACTCAAACCACAGTATACACCCAACACTGTTTTGCTCTTATTCTTATGACACTCCTTTATTTTTTGCAGCTTGCACACAAAATCTCGGAAAAGGAAGCACTGATCAGTGAAAACAACTATAACAATCTTTGACCGATCAATGGCCTCCAAAAGGGTAGGGGTGATCTCTTCATTCTCGTCGATGAATGTTTTGATTCCTGCAACCCTTAAAGAGAATTGAAGAGAGGTTATTGATGGATATCTGGTTCGGAGAATCAAGAATACGTCGTAAGTCATTTGTTCTCTTTGGGATGAAGACCTGGGATTGACTGCAGACGAAGGGGGAGACTGAAGAATTTAGTTGTGTTGCTACTCTGGCAAAAAAATGAAATGATCCACTCCTTTTAGATATTAATTTGAGCAGTCCCACAGTTTTCATCAAAGCCCACAGAATCATTTGTTTATTTGCAATTATTGAAAGCACTGACTCGAGCAAACCGAAGACTACACCTAATTAACAATTAAGTCAAGACAAAAAAGTCACGATCTCAACCTTGACACAAGCCGCCTAACGTTCGAATTTGCTGTATTCATCTCGGCCGTCCGTGAGAATGTAATATGACCCGTTCAATCCATCCCCCCCCCCCCCAAAAAAAAAAACCGCAAGGCGTCGTCTTCCCCCACCCTTGGCAAGAACTATTCATTTCCAGACATTATTAATTTCTGATAAATTCTCCATTAGGCATTGCTAAATAATACTCCTATAAGTGCGGCGACACCAAATATTATAAACATCATTTTAGTAAATATTAAGGGCCCAAACTAGCAGTAGAAGAAGTTTTTTTAAAAAAATCTGATATTTATATAAATCAGATTAAAATATGATTTATATTTAAATTGACGGTGACATAAATTTTTTTTTTAAAAACTAAACTTTTAAATTTCTTCTTGAAAGTTGTGTTTTTTTTTTAAAAAACAAATAGTTTCCCTAACACACTAATTAAACACCATCAAACTTTTTTTTTCATAAAAAAAAAAGGCTCTAAATCTGTATCCATAGGTGGAGATGAGCCAAGAAGTAAAAGAGAAAAGGATTCCAAGAGAGAAAATGAGAGGGAAAACAAAACTTTTATAAATTGAATTTAAAAATTTTATCCTCAATTCTCTAGTCTTTTTAAATTAAACTTCTCAAAAGGAATGCTGTCACATAACTTCATTTTAGATCGTCTTACAGTTGTACAGGGGAGATAAGGAATGCTATCATATTTTTTGATCTTGCTTTCTCTCACTAGTTGGATTGCTCTTCTTTAAAATCCAATGGTCCTACTCTAAAAACCATATTTCGCTTTCAACATTTCTAGCTGGGTTTAAAATTATCCAAATTCAACACTCTTATTTATCCTTTTAATATTTTCTAGGCTTTTTTTTTAATTTTTTCTTTTAATATTGTTTAAGAAACAAGACAGCACCTACTCTTTAAGCTAGTTGACTTTGCTGATTACAAACCTTGATTAGTGCACATGGGAGGAGTGTTTTAAAAATACTTGTATCATTATAAGTGTCATTGATTCAGCTTGCTCTTCTGTTTCAAACTTGCCAGTCATTAAAAAATAAAAACTCTTTATGTTCAGTCATTAAATCTCTGGAGAAAATTCTTGGGGGTGAGATTTCGAAACGGCAGAAGCCTCGTACGATCTCTGAATTCATTTATGTTTGATTTGCTCCCAATCTACTCTTTGATGCATTTTTTTTTTTTGGTATGGTTGGATACAGCTTTTAAAAATAACTTCTAGAGAAAAAGTGAAGAAAGTAATTTTTGATAATAGATTCTGGCAGAATAGATTATAGGAAAAAAATGATTTTGATAAAATGAGAGTATTTGAATATTATGATTAGAATAACTTTTTATATGGTCAAATTACTGAAAAAGACATTAACTTTTGTGATAATTATATATAATTGCTAAGATTATATTTTATATATTATTTAATAATAAACTTCGTAATAAATACAAAAATGACATAAAATTATATGAAAAATTAAAAATTATAACATTAATCAATTTTCTAATATAAAAATATTATATATATATATATATATTTTGCTATAATGACAGAAAATAATTTTTTTAAAACAATAAAATATCATATTTATTTGTAACAAAAAATTGTTAGTTTAATAGGAGCAGGCAACTCTAAAAAAATTCATATGTCAAATAAAGTTATTATATAAAAGGAAAATTATATATATTAGCAAAGTCAAGAAAACGACTTGGCAGAGGAGAGAGGGAGAGTGAATGATGAACGTGCTCAACAGTAAATATGATTCACTGAATACGAAGTAACTTTTATGATTTACGAGGTTACTTTTACGGTCTACGAGGTAAATATGTGGTGGAGATTTAAGTAAATCGGGCTTATAAAATAAGCCCGATTGAAAACAGAGTTTCCAAACAAGCTAAATATTTGGTGGAGGAAAGAGGGAGAGCGAGGTGCTCAATACTAATTTTTTTTGCTAGAGGAGAGAGAAGAGAGGGAGAGTGAAGGAATCAAATGCCAAAAGGTGAAACAGATTGCTTACGTTGAAATCAAATTTTAGATTGAATTAAAAACAGAGTGTTTAGTCTTTAATTTGATAAAATTGGGGAAAATATATATTTTAACTCTAAAAAGGGCAATAGGATTTTTTTTAAGGGTTGGCCACATGAATTATTATTAGTATTATTATTGAAAAAAAAATGTGTTAAATAATCATAGAATAAATGTAGAGTATGATGTTATATTTTATTAACAATAAAGAAAAAAACTCATAATAGTGTTAGGTTAAATTTAACGCTTTTATTAAATTTGCAAACTTTTTAATTATTCATCATTATTTTTGTCCCTTCCAAAATTTATTTGTATCAGACGCCGCTTAGGAAAAATTTGGTTCTTAAATTTACACTTTAACCAAATATTTAACATTACATTTTTAATTAAATTTCTAAATTCTTAAAATTAAATTTGTCAAAAAGAAAAACATATGCTATATGAGAGAGAATTTTTAAAAAAAAAAATAAGAGGGGAGAGAGAGTGATGTGGGGTTCACTAACAAGGAAAGGAAAAAAAGATAGGTTTTTCCCAAAACCATGATTTTGGTGTTCAAAACCATAGTTTCATGATAAAAAGGGATTATGCAAAAAATTTTAGTGTTTGGGAATTTTTCCTCAAAATCATAGTTTTGAGGAAAAATCACTTTTTGATTTCTATCCAAATACACTCTTAGTGTGTATTTGGATTAGCTTTTGAATAATAATTTTTACAATTTACAAAATAAATATATTAAAAGAGTTTTATCTCGATTTACATGGTCTGAGACCATAATTTTAAGGATATACAAACACACACTTAATCTTATTACGTTGTTTAAATATAAAGGCATGGATTCTTTTCCTTAATACTTCCCAAAATTCATGATTAAGAGTATCTTGTTTTAACAAGGGAATCTCTGTCACACAAAAAAGAAAAATACTGAAATATCTATTCTGAAAATAATTGAACGATTAATTGATGATGGCATAAACCCGTGCCTTTCATTGGCGGGCATAGAGATTCAAACAGTCGGAAGTAGAAAATGGACCGTACGGATCGGCCAGCATCTTCGCCTCATTGGCTGATGACGGAAGACAGCATGCCGTCTCATTCGCGGATTCAACCGTGCGCCCGCCAAGATAAAAAATAATTTTTTTAAAGAAAATATTATTCCTATATTCAATTATAAATTTGTGCAGTTTAAATAATTAATACTAATAAATATTATTTGATTTGCAGTCCCCCAGATAAATTTCCTCTGCATGTAAATAGCGAATTGAGGTTATACGAAATAAATAATTTTAAAATTTTATTAAGGATATATTTTTCCTTTTTTTCCCATTGTATATATGTTCTATTAAAGTAGTATTTATTAATATCAATTAATGTTTTAAAATGAATGTAATAAACATACCAATGGATGTACTAGTCCTTATGAACTTTCTTATGGGAAAAAAGGGGAACTTTTCATTTAGCTCACAAGGATGTTACTTAATTTTAATCAAATCCCAAAAGATTGTAAAACTACTTTCTTGAGTCAAAATAAAATTAAATTTTGTAGGTAAACATATAACTATGCCCTCCTTTTATCTTTTTCAAAGGAGCGTTTACAATATAAATATAAACATTCACATTATAAATATAGGTATTTATAAGATAAATAAAGACATTTACAAAGAAAAAGATTCAAAAAGTTTAGGGAATTAAAAATATTTTGGTCATTTATAAAATAAATATAAAAATTCACAAGATAAATATCAACATTTATAAAATAAATAAACATATTTACAAGGCTAGTAAATAGATTAAAAAACCTAGGAAATAAAAAATATTTTGGTCATTTACAAAATAAATATAAAAATTCATCAGATAAATAAAGTAAGAGTATTATTGTTTTTTCACTTACAAAATTTAATTTAATTTTGATTGAAAGGTACAGTAAAATTTCAAAACACCTGTGGACTAACTGAAATTTTGGTAAAAAACAAAAGAAAAGATCCGGAAGGGGAAAAAACAAAACAGAGAGAATCAATTCCGGTTTATTTCAAAAAAAAAAAACATATCCATGAACGTAATAACAACAATAGTATGTACTTTTTTATTATATTTAATATTTATTCTTTTTTTTTTTTTTTGCCCAAAAAAAATCATTTGACAGCATGGTATTAAAACTTGATTTGGTGGTAGTTAGACTAGTGAACTGATTGGAACCCGATCTCCCGTTATCATGAGTTTTGGATGAGTTGATGGAATTGGATTTTTCTTTTCTATACTCTTAAACTACATTTTGAGTTAAAAACAATTATATGTCAAATTTGTGCTCTAATAGTAATCACCTTTTGTATTTAAATAGAAATTTTTTAAGTTGTATATAAATATTATTTTATATTTTAATTACATTATATTATTTTATTATGATTGAGTTGATCATATTCATGATTAAACCATTAATATTTAAATCATTATCATAACTGATTTAAGCCTTGTTTGGTTAAACTTGGTTTATTTTATTAGCTCGATTCACATAAATCGAGATAAAACTTATTCATATATTTACTTCATAGACTATAAAAACTATATCGTAAACTGTCCTCATATTCTATAAATTATGATTGAAAAGTATTTATAGAAGCTATCCAAATATACCATAATAGCTTATTCTCTTTTCAGTCCTTTCCCCAGGGCAGCAAATATGCCTGTTATGTAGAAATGTAAGGAGATGAAATGATAGAAATTTAAATTTTGCACGGAACAAGTAAACACATTTCTTGTTTTAGCTTATGTCGTTGGAATCTATGATATGTGGTGAGGAAAATTTCGGAAAAAAAAAGTGGAGAGGAAAATATTCTTCTCAACCATCACCCCTGAACATTAACGGATAAATACATTTCTAAAACTATTGAAAATCCTTTAGAAGTGCTTAAAAAATATTTTTATATAAATCAAGATAAAATTTTTCTTACATTTTTATCTCATACATTATAAATCACTTCAAGAAAAAAAAAATCCAAACATTCTCGTTGTCACTTATTGTTTTGAATTTTATTTTGATAAAAAAACTTTTTTAAGAAAAAGTTATTTCAAGACCCAATGTTAGAAGTTTATTATTTCTGAGATCCTTCGATGACAAATACATTCATATATAAATGTGTGCTATCTAAATAATAAACATCATATAACTTATAAATTTTTGTTATTTTAGCATAAATATTTGGACAAGTAGGTTTATTTTTTGAATGGTAAATTTGGAGTCATTGAAAATAAATAATTTTTTAATTATCTAAAGTATACGTTTTGTTTCATAAGTTTAATATAATTTTATATTAAGTTTTAGTTTAGTCCCTCAAATTAATAAAATGTTTTTGCAATTCCTTAATCATAATACATACATATTACTCTTTAAATTAAAATTTGCAAACTAAAAAATATTTAGATATTTCAGTTCACAAATTTTAGATTAAAAAATATGCCATCTTTTACTTGCAAAGTCCTCATTTAAATTCGCTAAGTTAGCATTTTTGTTTATAAATAGAAATAACAGCGCCAAAATAAAAAAAAACACTTTATATTGGAAAACAAACAAATAAGTACTACTTCAACTTTCAAAACGCACAAAAGTTCCTTGACACATGTAAAGAACAGAGTAGGGATGAGGTGAGAATATAGGCTTTTATGTTTGGATGAAAAAACCAAAAAGCCCCAATTACTCAATTCTTTTATATATATTGTCAGTATTTATTAAGTTTTTCAAAACTGTTATGAATTTTGTCAAACTCATTATTCTTTTAGTTAATTTCATTATTCAATTGGTCACAATCTAAAACTCTTTATTAATCCTTTTATATATTTTGTTAGTACATATTGATTTTATCAAAACAATTATAGATTTCATTAAAACCACTGTTCATTTCATCAATCCCATGCTTATTGATTTTATCAAAGCTACTACGCATTTTGTCAAAATCATTACTCTTTTAGTTAATCTCATTACTCAATTAGTCATAACTAAAAACTCTTTGGGAATCTTTTTTCACATTTTGGCAGTAATGATTAATTTTGTCAAAACCATTATGAATTTTGTCAGCATTACAATTCATTTCGTCAATCACACTACTTTATTGGTCACAACCTAAAGCTCTTTGTCAATCCTTTTATACATATTGTCAATACTTATTGATTTTTTCAAAACCATTATAGATTTTTTCAAAAACACAACTCTTTTAGTTAATCATGTAAAAAGCAATTCAATTTCAAAACTAAATACCAAAAAGATATTTTTTTACTTTCAGATA
This sequence comes from Albizia julibrissin, assembly GCA_037074505.1. Lineage (NCBI taxonomy): Eukaryota > Viridiplantae > Streptophyta > Magnoliopsida > Fabales > Fabaceae > Albizia > Albizia julibrissin. The sequence continues at coordinate 13,467,560 of CM073481.1, read as the reverse complement.
ACCAAATACCAAAACTACTAACAAAAATTCCAGGGAACCAAATACCAAAACCAATAGAGAAGGGAAGAACAATGAATCCTTTTGCTTCTTGTATTTAAAAGCCTAGAAATTTGCCAGTGAAGATAACAAAGAAGTAGACCCAAAAGACAAGGTATGAGATTTCGAGCAACAATTTCTACCATGGATCCCAACCTAAATCTAGTTCGCTAGCAAGAGAGGAGAAAGAAGTTGTCACTAGTGAGAGTGGAGAAGAGTGTTGTATCACCGGTGGTGGTGCTTCATCTAAAGGAGCCGCTAAGCCGGTGTTCAGTTTGAAGATGTTGTCGCTGTTAATTCTCCCATAAACCTATATTTTTACATAAGAAAGAGAAAGGAGATGACATCAATGAGGAAGAATCAGGAGGCATCTGACAAAGAGGAGATGAGGAAGGAAGAATGATTAATAACAGGAAGAGGTGTGCCAGTAGTGGTAATGGTGGAGAGTGGAAGATGACAATGATAAAGGAGGAAGAAATGAGAGAAAGAGGAAGAGGAAGAGGAGAGAGAATAAAATGAGAAATAGGAAAAAGAAAGAGGAAAAACATTTTAATCTTCTCACTCAAAATTTTATATTCCAGATTCTTACCAGAGGACCTCCATGTCATTTGCAAGTGTTAATAGACGTTCCTAAGTTTTAGAAATTTAGATGGTATTTATATGTCTTTTTCCCTTTTATATATTTAAAAGGATAAAGTAGAATTTAGTGTAAACTCAAAGAACCAAACATATACCATATATCATTATTTTTCTCACCAACATACCAAACATATATGTTAGCCTTTTGAATTTGATTTAGAGAATAATTTTACTTCTTTCCACTATATTTTGTATTAAAGTTTTTTGGGAAAATTCCTTTAAAAGAACTACCTAAATTTTAAATTAGATCATTAAATTTAACAAATCCTAAATTAAGTAATCCGTCTTAAAATGGTATTTAAGAATTAATAATTTTACTTCACTACCCCTAATTACTACCTCTCACCTAGGGATGAGCATAGACCAGACTAGACCAGACCAGACCAGGTTTGAGGCTAGCCTGAGGTCTGGTCTGGGTAGTTAAAGATATCTTATTTTTTAAGTTCACACTGGCTAAAGAATAAGAAGAAGAAGAAGAATTCTATGAAAAAGAAGAAGAAAAAGATGATGATGAGATAGACTATTGATTAAACCAAAAACAACTGAAGAAAATAAGAAATTATTCCTCATCAGCCTCTCCTTCTAGATTAAGAAAACAAAATAAAACATTTCACTTTGACTAAAAAAACTAGAGGAATGAAAAACAGAGGGAGGAATGCCAATTGATAAGAGAATAAGAGGGAAGGTCTAAAGCGACTCCAAGAGGAGGACCGTATGGACAGTAAGGAGAGCCAGATGTGAGAACAGCAGCGCCGCAATATTGAGGATGAGGAAAGCAAGGATGAAGAGAGATTTAGGGCGAGTAGGCGAGAATGGAGCGAGACTTTTAATGGTGAGGGAGGTGAGATCTAAGTGAGATGAAGTGGTTGGGGTAGGTGAAAAAATGAGTGGGGCCCAGCTCCCTTTACACTGCCCTACATCACATGTATATGTTGCCTATATGAAAATTTGGCGCTTCTTTTTGTCTTATGACTTCTCCCTAGTTGGAGGAAGCACACGTGATGAGCCATAGCCCTTAAGTCTATGGTCTTTACTTGTTTTGTCCAGGCTCACTCAAATTTTTGTTATTTATAAAAAATAAATGATTCAAGCCAAACCAGACTAGACCATATAGACTGAAACCTGGTCTTAAACCCGGTCTAACCCGAGTAGTTGGTCTAATCCGGTCTTGTTCTTTTGTGTTATGAGGCTATTTTTCACTAGACCGGACTGGACGGGGTCACCTTGGGTCAAACCAGGTTACCTGGATAACTGGGTGTTTTACTCATCCCTACTTTTACCTACCTCCTCCATAGAAGAAAGCAACAACAATAACTTACAGCAATTCTATATGATTCACAATAAAGCAACCGACAAGTAATATAATTATAGGTAATATATATGCATAACAATATTCGATTGCAATTCCATTAATTCAAAAATTGATTGATGTTTGTAAGCAAGATTAGATTGGATTTACTGATATATTCATTTATTATTTTTAATAATCTTTCGTGAACTGTGTCTGGGTACAATTAGATTTCAACCACTGGTTCTATTTAAATGGGGGGAATCTATACCTTTTTGCTAGGGACAGTGAAGATTTCCTTTCTAAGGAAACACTAAGGCACGATTATGATGGGATTATATCTAAATATTGTGCTAAATTGTTAGGGGAGGGATGGTTGACTAGGGTTTTACTATTGCTGCTTTCTTCCACGAATGAGAGCAAAGACTATGGGTAAGAGTTAAGGTAGAAAGTGAACTGAATCACAACAAGGTAGGTTTAGGGGTTCTTTAGTAGGAGGGATCTGGAGAAGAGAGAAAATTTTAATGATTTAGATTAAAGAAATTAGAGAATTAGGGTTTTAATTTTTTTTCATGGCAGGGGTTATAGAATTTTAATAAAGAAAAGATGTATGCTAAAAACGTAAGAAAATTTAAAGACTTTTAACCCTAGTTGTTTTTTTAATTCAATCATAAAATTTTTTTACTTTCTCTCCCCTCATCATAACAAATAGCCCCTTAGAGAGGGGAGAAATGAGAGGATCTAAAAAAGGAGCGATGACTCTTGCAAAAAAGAGGGGCAATGTGGTGAAATATATCTTATTTATAGATTTTAATTGTTATCCATGACCCAACTAAAGATTTGTTGAATTTAATTATCAACCAAATTTATGATTTTCATATTTTGTATGGTTTTTAAATGGGTTTTCCCAATATTTTATTAGCATCAATTAATAGTTTAACAATGAATCTATAGATTTTAAATTTAAACTTATTGGAAAAAAATAGGCTACATTGACTTATGAAAAATTATGATTTTGATGCTAATGACTATGGTATTTCATTTTTTTTATTTTTCTTAAAATTAAAGTTGCAATTATAATATTTTTATTTAATATTTATTTGATTTAAAAAAAAGAATCATTTAGTAGGCCCGTTATGATGTATTCTTGAGCTTTAGAGATGAAGACATTTGGGAAGCTTTCACTTCTCATCTCTACTCTTTAAGCAATGCTGAAATTTTTGTTTTCAAAGATGATGCTGACCTTTCTAAGGGGAATGATATCTCAATCGAATTGGTATTTAGAGTTCAATGTTCCACAATTTCAATCATTAGATCACTGTTTAGATTGGCAAACACATCAAAAATTTAAAATTGCAAAAGTTTACCAATCTCAATTATGGATTTGTCAATGACGTTTAAATCGAGTAGTAAAAAAACATACCTTTATTAAGCTTCTTAGTTTGGTCATGTAAACATTACTCTGGAGGCCTTAAATCATGAGCTTAATCCTCAACTTAAACATGCTTAAACAATTCGGCTTGACATGCCTAATCTTATGCTTCTCAATGAGCTAACAATTTGGATCAACTTCTTCTACCGGTACCTACACAAATAGGATCCAACAAGAACAGCGTGCTAGTGCTACCAACGTCCCTGCAGAGTTTTTCTTTTTCTCACGACTTTCTATCTATTTTTTCATCATCCGTAGAAAACCCTAGCTCTCACCTTTATAACTAGTTAGGGTTTTCAATTATATGATGGATATTGGATTTTTTAAAATTAATCTTAATTAATTTCAAAATCCATATCATATCAATTAATACTTAATTGTTTTTTATAAGTAAATTAAATAAATATGGGTTAATTAAATATGTCTAACAATTTTAATTTAACCTATTTATTTAATCTGAATAAAGACTAGTAATTGATTTCACATGATATTTTGGCCAAGGATGAGGCATGGATATTGTCATCCTCCTGTTCCTAACCATTACTTTCTCGATTCTTGAGTAGTCTGACTATAGAAATAGAAACTCCTTTCTATCGTAGTATGACCATAAATTTCTTAGACTTACTCATCAAGGGGCCTAGTAATATCTCTCTACTTATGTGAGAGACAAAGTCTATCTTGATCATTCACATTCATTTGCATGAGAACCATCAAGCCCGATTGTAGTATTTATCATCACCCGATTAAAGGTGATTTTTAACTAAGTCAAAACTTAACGACTCTCATGTAGAAATCTATGATGATCTTAGGTCAAAGGGCATTGTGACATGGTTATATATGAGATAAGCTTATGACTTGATCCGTACAACTTTCTCATAGTGGGTTGGTCGAGCACCTTATACTCTTATAAGTGTCTAGGACTTTAATTCGTATCTCTATACCTCTTCAAAGTCGTACTGGTCTTATTCATCTTTCTCCTGCATCGATGATCAATCATGAATATTTAGGACAATCATTATGATTTATCCAAGGATAGTTATCACAGTAAACATACAAATAATATGATAACAAAATGGAGAAGTTCATTGAAGAACAATGTTTAAAGTATAATGATTGGCCCCTAAGGTATAATTTCCAACATCTTTCGACTTATATTGGGTACAATTATTAATTTTCCTAATTCCCGTTGTCCTAACATGACGTTCATACTTTGTCTATGCAAGCGACTTGGAAAGAGGATCAACAATATTGTCTTGTCCTGCTACTTTGCATATTTTTAAATTACATTTATCATTGATTTTTCTAATAAAATGAAATTGTCTAAGTATATGCTTGGTCCTTGGATGTGATCTAGGCTCCTTGATCTATGCAATAACTCTACTATTATCACAAAACAAATCTATTAGATTTGAGATGGTAGGCAACATCCCTAGTTTAGTAATGAACTTTCTAATTCAAATGGATTCTTTAGCTGTATCCAATGCTACAATATACTCAGTTTTTGTCATAGAATCTGCTACAGTGCTCTACTTGGATCTCTTCTATCTTACTACACCAATATTCAAAAGGAATATATATCCAGATTGCGATCTAAGATCATCTTGTTCAGTTTGGAAACTTGCATCTGTGTAACCAATTACACAGAGTTCATCATCCAATCCACTTTATACAAAGAATAAGTCTTTAGTCATTCTCAGGTACTTTAGGATATTATTGACAATAATTCAATGACCTTCACCAGGATCTTATTGATATTTGCGAGTCTTACTTAAGGTAAATGACATATCCGGTCAAGTATATAACATTGCATATATGATGGTTCTAATAGCTGAGACATATGAAACTTTCTCATGCGAGATAGATGCCATGAGACATAGGCATGTAATCCCTTTTTAAATCCAGCATACTAAACCTATGTAGTATTTTGTCTATGTATGTGCTATTACTTAGGCCTATTAGCTTCTTGGATCTACCTTTATAAATCATAATCCCTATTATGTAAATGACTTCGCTTAAGTCTTTCATTGAGAAAGACTCCCTAACCAAGACTTGACACTCTGTACGGTAAGAATGTCATTCCCAATGAGTAGGATGTCATCTACATAAAGTACTAGAAATATAACTATGCTTCTACTAACATTCTTATAAATACAAGGTTCATCAATGCTTTGAATGAATCCAAATTCTTTGATTACTTCATCAAAATGATGATTCCAGCTCTGAGATGCTTGATTCAATTCATAAGTGGATCTTTGAAGCTTGCATACCTAACCAGAATCCTTTGGACACACAAAACCTTCAGGTTGTGTCATATACACATTCTCAAGGAGATTTCCATTAAAAAATGTTGTTTTGACGTCCATATGCCATATTTCATAGTCATAATATACTGCAATGATAAGAAAGATTTTGATTGATTTAACCATTGTAACTAGAAAAAAGGTTTCATCCACTACTACATATTGGAGATTTAACGTCACTAAAAGACGTCCCTTTCTATAAAAGGGAAGTAAAAAATTAAGTAAATAAAGAAAAATTTTAAAGAGCATATTAGGCGTCCCTTCTTATAGAAGACGTCACTACAGATTGGTGGCATTTAAGTAAATAAAGAAACTTTTTTGTCCCTTTAGGCTTCCTAGGAACGAAAAAGGACGTGTAAAAAGCATATTAGGCGTCCCTTCTTATAGAAGGGACGCCTAATGGGGTCCCTTTAGGCGTCCCTTATTGGAAAAGGGACGCCTAAAGGGAGACAAAGGCTGTATGTCAGCCACGTGGCTGACATACGGCCTTTAGGCGTCCCTTCTTGCAGAAGGGACGCCTAAAGGTGTCTTCCCTCTCTTTTCGTTTTCCAGAAGGGACGCCTAAAGGTGTCTTCCCTCTCTTTTCGTTTTCCCTCTTGAGATTTGCTTCATTTCCCTCCAGCTTTCAATAATTTTCATTCTCTCCTCTCACGGTCACGAGTAAGTCCATCGTCCTTCCTCTCTCAAAAAACTCAGTTGCTATAGCGACGGCCTCCTCCTCCCTCCTCTCTCAAGAAGCTCATCCTCCTTGATCGATCTCATCACGCTAGTTGTTCATCCATCCCTCTCTCACCGTCTCTACATATGTCAAGCTAGGCTTCAGTGAACCTCCTCCAAGGTACAGCTATCGCGCCTCCCTCTCATTTTATCTTTGACGTTGTAGCCATTATTATCTTCTATATTTGTCATTGGCATGGATTTTGCATTGGTTTTTTTTGTGTAGACTGGGATTTTTTATGGTTATTTAAGGGTGTGTTTGGAATATGAACAAATATCAGCAATTATGTCTTGATGCCGTACGGATTTTGTAATACTGAAGCCTATGGATTTTGTAATATCATCAATTATGAAAAAAAAATCGCGTATGGATTTTTGCTTCTCCTATTTCAGTTTTGTAATACTGAACATGTACACTTATAGTTATCATAATTATGTCTTCATGGAATTTGTTGCAAGTGAGATTAATTATTTTATATGAAAAAAATGAAAAATACTCTCAAAGTTATATATATATGCACACACAAAAATTCATCTTTAGTAGAATGATAATTTTGATTCTATTATATGTCTCTTGATATAGTTCACTACAAAGTTAAAATAATTGTTGTATCATAATAATAATAATAGTATGAGTCTAAATTTTTTAACACTTCCTTTTGAATTTTTTAGTTTAATGATGAAAAATTAGTAGATAGTATTGTTGATAATGTTCTAAATTGTCTCAGATAGCTTATTCTGTTTTGCATTTAGTTGAACTAGTTTGTTATTCAAATTTTGGGATGTCTTAAATTCAAGAGGAAATGCTACCAATTTTTTTTGAAAAAAGTTATAAAAGGAAATCTCATTGTTGTCAATTATATTATTCTAAACTTTAGCGTTATTGAGAATGGCTTAGGTAAAAAAATGGATCATAGTTGGAAGAGTTTATTGAATTTGCTAGAAGGAATGTTCCAACAAAAAATAGGAAGTATTTTTGTCCTTGTGTCAATTGTTTAAATGAGAGTCGACAGGATATTGATGATATAAGGGATCACCTACTTTGTGATGGAATAAATCTTCGATACACAAGGTGGATATGGCATGGTGAGGAAGTAACTAATTCTTCATCGCATAAGAAGGAAGGCGTGGATGTCATAGATCAAGATAGAATGAAAAAAATGATTCACGATGCCGAGGTTGAATCCTTCGCCCAGGCACATGAATATGACAGCCTGGGGAGTGATGCGGATACACCATTATACCCTGGGAGTAAGTACACACGACTGACAGGAATATTGCATTTGGTGAACTTAAAGGGAACTTGTGGATAGACCGATACTAGTTTTACATTACTGCTGGAATTATTGTGTGATATGTTTTCATGAGATAATATACTTTCAAACCGTATGTATGAGGCTAAGAAAATCTTGTCTACGATGGGCATGGAGTACAAAAAGATACATACTTGCCCTAATGACTGCATATTGTACAGAAAAGAGTATGCAGGTCTTAGTGAGTGTCCTAAGTGTAAAATGTCACAATACAAAGTGAAGAAAGAGGGTGGTTGTAGAGAAGGGACAATAACTAAAAGGCAACCTTCGAAGGTGTTATGTAATCTTTCGATAATACCACGGTTTAAGCATTTGTTTGTGGTTGTAACAAAAGCGAAGAAGTTGAGATGACATTCTGATGAGAGAATTTATGATGGAAAATATCTTCGGCACATGGCATTCTTCTAGAAAGGACGCCTAAAGTAAATAATTATAAAAAAAATTAAACTCTGGCTTTAGACGTCCCTTTTCACAAAAGAGACGTCTAGAGTTCTGCGTTTAGGCGTCCCTTCTCAAAGAAGGGACGCCTAAAGCCTCACTTTAGGTGTCCCTTTCAGCAGGACATCTAAAGTGAAAATTTACTACGTCGTTGACATACGCGTCGCCCCATAAAAGGACGTTAAAAGTGTTTTTTCTAGTAGTGATCATAGTCTATACCATAAGTTCCAGTGAATCCTTTTGCAACTAGTCGTGCATTGAAGACATTTATATTGCCATCCATGTTAGTTTTCTCCTTGAAAACCCGCTTGCACCCGATGATATTTAAACCTTCAGGTGGATCGACTAAGGTTCATACTTGATTGTCGTACATCAATTGCATTTCAGACTTCATGGCATTTAGTCATTTCTCAGAGTTTGGTCCCACTATGGCTTCTTGATATTTGTAGGCTCATTCTGCTAAATGACCAACACATCACGACTTCCAGTAATTAGAAATCTATATCTCTGAGGCTGATGCCTTGTCGACCTTTATGGGCCTTGTGTTACTTGAGGAGGCTCAGCAACTTGTTGTGAGTCTCCTCCATTTTTCATTTGTGGTTCTATGCTATCTTGTGACTCTCAAACATCTTCGAGATGTACTTTGCTCCTGCTGGTTCTTTTAGAGATAAAATCTCTTTCTAGAAAGATATCGTTCTGGATAACAAACACTTGTGTTTGTTATTGATAGGATTATAGATATAGTGACCCTTTATTTTCTTAGGATACTCCATAAAAGGGCACTTTGAGGATTTGGACGCTAATTTATTATAGGCTTGTTACTTAACATAAACCTCACATTGTCAAATTTTGAGAAAAGATAAATTAGGTTTATTCCCAGTCCATATCTCATATGGTGTCTTTTCAACTACCTTAGACAAAACACGATTTAGTATGAACACAGCTGTCTCTAAGGCATGCCCCTAAAAGGACGGTATAAGATTTGTTTGACTCATCATAGATCAAACCATATCTAATAGTGTTTGATTCCTCCACTCAGAAACATCATTCCATTGTGGTATTCCTAAAGGAGTCAATTATGAGATTATCACATACCTCCTAAGATGGTCAAGAAACTCTTGGCTTAAATATTCACCACTTCGATCAGATCAAAGTGTTTTAATTGTTTTGCCAAGTTGATTTTGTACTTTATTTTGGAATATTTTGAAAATTTCAAAAGATTCAAATTTATGTTTCATTAGATAGCTATACACATATCTACTAAAGTCATCTATAAATGTAATGAAGTACATATAACCTCTTCTGGCAGCTATAGTCAATGATCTACATACATCTGTATGTATGAGGCCTAATAATAAACAATGGCCCTCTCACTATGTTCAATAAAAGGTGCATTTGTCATATTTCATAATAAGCAAGATTCACATGTATCATATGATTCAAAATCAAATGAGTTAAGAAATCCATCTTGATGGAATTTAGAAATGTGTTTCTCATTTATATGGCTTTTAGAAAATAATGACATAGGTGTGTCAGATTCAAATCATTTGACTTAATCCTTTTTGGTCTTTTTTAGATCTTCGAGGTAGAGTTTGCAATTTATCTTCCAATGAACAGTTTCATTGCAGCAAAAGCATACTCCTTCCTTTCGAGGCTTTGCATTCTTGGCTGCAGGCTTAGTTTCGGGCTTGTATAACTCTTTGGCCTTACCACCTGAGTGTTTACCCTTCCCCTTACTCTTGCATTTCCTTTTCATACCCTTTCTTTTCTAAACCATTAAAACAGTGCTGTATTTTTTCTTAATATTCTGCTCAGTAGTTTTAAGCATCCTATACAATTTAGAAATTAATTTCTCCATGTTGTTCATGTTGTAACTCATAACAAACTGGTTATAACTTTCTGGGAATGAGTTCAAGATTAAATCTGTAGCTAACTCCTGGCTTATGGGAAATACAAATCTCTCAAAGTTATTAATATAACCTTTCATCTTTAACATGTGAGCACTAATTGATGCACTTTCAGCAATCTTGTAGGAATTTAAGGCCTTTATGGTCTCATACCTTTCTTACCTTACCTATTGTTGGAACATTTCCTTGAGATGCACAATCATCTCATAAGCCTTCATAAATTCTAGATCTCTTTAGAGCTCTTGAACTATAGTAGGAAGCATCAAGCAATCTACATCTATAGAGTTTTTCTTATACTTTGTGTAAGCATCTTTCTGAGCTCTTAGAGCATTAGTTGTAGGCTTCTCAGGAATGGGTTGATTTAAGACATGTTTTTCTTTCCTACTTGAGAATAATTTTCAAGTTCCTAAACTAGTCAAGAAAATTTGTCCTATTGAGTTTGTCATTTTCAAGATTGATCACAACGATAATGTAGCAATATTACTAGTCGACATGATTGTACAATTAAAATATGTAAAGTTTGTTAGTAATCTCCCACTAAGTTAACAACCCTCAATGTAATAATTAGTCAGTTAAGATCCATATTTTGCTTAAATTTAAGTCCCCTTTGGCAGAACGCTTAAATTCAAGTTATTAGGTAGGTAACCTGTTTATCAATTATAACACATGTAACTCTTAGATCTTTATGGAATTTGATCATCATATTATCCATCATGTTTAATCTCATTTAATGTCTTGAGATCCAAAACCATTTTATTAATCTCAATTAAGTCAAAAAAATAATAAATTTTGTGAGTTGCACCATTACTCATATTTATCTCACCAAAATAACTCAAATGTACCCACTTTAGTAGATCTTACAATTGAGCGATCTAGATTTTGACAAGTATTCATTAATGGATAGTATTATGACTTAATATTTTATTTGGAGGGGTTAATTAATTAGTTTTGTTTATATGAATGTTATCGTGGTTGTATCTTATACAAGTAAATACATATAAATATAAAATTATGCATGCAATAATCTAATCAAAAGATATAATTTAAACATGACACAACATGCTCACTTAACCTAAAATTCTCCTAAGCTAATGAGAGGACTTCTTTAAATAAGAAAAAAAATACATTGAAAGAAATCTCTTTTAAACATACGAGGAGAATGAGATGAGATGAGAATGTACATTCAGACTATGTAAGGAAGGCATGGCTCGCAGGCCATATTTAATTTTTTTTACAATCCTTGTAAAATTAAAGCCATATTGTTCACCATACCTAAACAATTTTAGAAATTAAAATCACACGAAATAATAATTCATACAATATGAAAAACAGTAAATGTTATGAAAAGAGGATAGTTCACGTACACAACCTATGCTCCTCAATCCTCCTTTAAGAAAAGAGGAAGAAAAAGAAGAAGATGGGGAGTAGTTTAGAGGATAGTTCAAGTGATCCTAATTCTAAAGGAAGGCTATCTCTAAGCTTTTTCCTCATATTAGCAACTGACCATATTATTAGAAGAGAAAATTGATAAGTTCTTCAATTTCCCTTATATTTTTTCAACTTTCTTTTCTCTAACTCTTATCTAAATTTTAATTAAAAAAATAACTTCTTTTCATTTATTGTCTCTATCGATCACCAAATGTAGAATTTCTCAGACCCTTTTTGTTGTGGCAATTAATCACCATCAATCTCAATAGGCTTTCTCTGACCCCATCAATCGAATCCAAAGCACTATATCACATGTAACATATATATCTCATATACAACCATAAGCACTAAGACCCAACTTAAAGGCACAATTGACTTAGCTCTGATACCACTATTGGAATTGGCAGGTACAACGAGAATTTAAAATTATAAAAGTTTACTGTTAGATATGATTAATTTTGATGACGTCAAATATTGATATTAAATATGAAAGTAAAAAGTTTGCATAATGTATTTATCTCTTACATTGACTAATTACTTTGTTTAATGTGACATATTTATGGATTAGTCAAGAAAAGAAAGAGGAAGATTGAAGATCATCAAGAAAATAAAGAAGCTATTTAATTGGTATATGGAGAATGATCATGAAGAGAACAATCAAGGAGAAAGAGATCGAAGAAAGCAAAGTTGTAAGATCTAATGGAAATATCAAAATTTAATCTCTTAAAAGTGATACTGGAGCTCTCAAATGGAAGAAAAGTGATATTGGAAGGTTCAAATGGGAGTTGGAATGATCAGTCGGAAGTTATGGATGTTTCAAGCAAAAAGCATCACACTATTCGAATAATGGAAGGAGTATTTGACTAGCTATATACTCAAAATTATTCGAATAACTTTGAGGATATTTGAAGCATCACACTATTCGAATAATGGAAGGAGTATTCGATTAGCTGTATACTCAAAATTATTCAAATAACTTTGAGGATATTTGAAACATCACATTATGCGAATAAAGGAAGGATTATTCGAATAGAATAGCTGTGTATACTGAAAAATGGTAAAATTATTCGAATAGATTTGAGTATACTCGAATAGTACTTGCAGTTCTGTTTTTGTTCAGTATGGGCGAGGTTCAGGGTTTCAGCCATATCTCCCAAACCACAACTCCAATTGATACGAAACTAGTTCCATATAAAACTAAACTCCCAATGCGTCATCTTGACACCAAGAAAGGCTGAAAGGAGTTTACATAAAGGAGATATGAATTTTGGAAGTTAAGCATCAAATCACCGTCACTTTCCATAATAGATTTGGTATTTTAATCATAACTTCCAATCTACATGTCCAAATGCGTTCAAAATAGTACCATATGAAAGTAGACTCAAAGCGCTTTATAATATGTCAAATTTTAAGCTATATTCAAATATTTATGAATTCTGGAAGTTGACACTCAATTCAGATACTGTCAATAGAGAAGAGGCATTATTCGAATAAAGTAACCTGTATTTTGTGAGAAAAGGTATTCGAATAAGAGATTGTCTATTTGAATTATTTTGAAGGATAAGGAATGAAGCATTCAAATACAAGATGCATTATTCGAATAGTAAGAAGATAACTTCATCAGTTATAACGGATGACTATTCAAATAGTAGGAAGACTATTTGAATAATTCTAAGGTTTGAAATATATCTTCAAGAGTATTCGAATACTATGTTTTCCTCTGATGAAGAGTTATATCTAACTCATTCAAATCATGTTTATTCATTATAAGCTTCATATGATTTCATACTTTAACTTTGTTATCATCTTTAAACATTGTTTAATATTTGTTCCAAGTGTGAGACAGGACGTCAACATTCAGAATGCTAGGTCTACTAAAAAGTTAGAAATGGTGGACACAATGATATGTGCTAGCTGTCACTGCACATGGGTTAACAAACACCATGAGTAACTGATGCTCATCATGACAGCCTTTCTGAAGATTCAAACATCCCGCTCCACAACGAACACTTTACAATGACTACCTTCAGTATGGTTATATTCTCAAAAGAAAAGTTGGATAGAGACGAGAAGAAGAAAGCATCCATTGGACCAATGGAAAAATATTCAAACACGCTCAACGGTCAAATGAAGCAACGGATACTAATGGGTAAATGTTCACAACGGTCTTCTTCTATAACATAGCTATAAATAGAAGAGTATTCAAGCTTAGACGACAGTGTATAGAAGAACAAAAAACAAAACATGCTAATATCCTAAGCCTTCTGCCTCTGACCACTCTTTGCTCTTCTCTGTTTTCTATATCATGTATCTGTGAGAGTGAGATTATTTGTATTGTACTTCAGTGAGTATCATATTTACTCTGTGAGAGAGTCTGTAAACACTTAATCTATACATTTGTATTGATCTCAAGGTAGTGGAACCTTGAGAGGGTTGAATTCCTTACGAGGGAAGCTGTAGGGAGAATTGCCGGTTAGACTTTCTGCTCGTAAGACTTGCACGGGTAAGCAGGAGAGAAAGGTCTTCGGGATTGCTTTGCTTGTAAGACTTGTCATAAGGGGGAGTAAACCTTGCAGTGTGTGAGGGAGAGTAACTCCGTAGTAGGCTATACAAGTGCCCGGTTAAACTTGTGGGTTGTAGTAGCAGTTCTTGTGCCCGAATAAACAAGAAGATTCTCAGGAGGAGCCTGGGGACTAGACGTAAGTCATTGTGTATTGGACCAAATCAGGATAAATCACAGTTTGCATATTCTCTTCCTTATGCTTTTACATTTCCAGCATATATAATTTACATAAATGCTTATGGTTTTATAGTTCAATATGTATTGATTTGATAAGTTACGAAAAGATTTTAAAAGATCATACTTTCTTATCGTACACCCAATTCACACCCTCTTGAGTGTTAGCTAGTTCTAACATTTACCAATTCCAATTATGGATTTGTCAATGTTGCTTAAATTGAGTAGTAGAAAAATGTATCTTTATTATGCTTCTCGGTTCAGCCATGTAAACATTGCTCTGGTGGCCTTAAATCATGAGCTTGATCTTTAACTTAAACAAGTTTAAACAATTTGTTTGACATGCCTAATCTTTCTTATACTTCTTAAGGTGGTAATAACTTAGATCAACTCCCTCTACCAGTATTCACAAGAATAGAAATCCAACATAAACAGCGTGCTAACGCCACCAACGTCCCTCTAGAGTTTTTCTTTTTCTTACGGCTCTTTATCTATTTTTTCAACATCTATAGAAAACCTTAGCTCTCACCTTTAATAACTAGTCAGGGTTTTCAATTATATGATAGATATTAGATTTTTAAAAAAATTAATCTTAATTAATTGTGAAATCTATATCATATCAATTAACACTTAATTACTTTTTATAAGTAAATTAAATAAATATGATTTAATTAAATCTATCCAACAGTTTTAATTTAACATATTTATTTAATTTGAATAAAGAGCCAATGGAAATATATTTAATTTATCTTTATAAATTAAATCTGAGTTACTATATCTCTATGTTATTTATTAAATTTAATTTTATTAAATAAATTTAAATCCAAAATCAACACTATATATATATATATATATATTATTTTTATTTTTTGAATTTTATATCATATATATAAACTTTGTCCACCCTAGATTAAATATTGTATTCATTGAATCTTCTACGTATATTAAATTGAGTGAATCTGAACATTATAGCTCTATGTCTCTACTTTAATCTTGTCAAGTTTAAGAATTTTTGGACAAAGTTTGACCCATGAAATACATTACATAACATCACTGACTCACAAGAGGCAGATCAAACAACATGCACATTAAACTTCAAAAATTTCTAAATTTGTAAGCCAACATCCAAAAATCATGAACACATATGTGCCTCCACAATTTTTTCTTCTAAAGCCATTGGAAACATTAAAAACACCAAAATCCATTCCAAACCTAGTGAAAATAGGTCTGGATTAAAATCACCATAACTTGAAAAAATTGAAGTTTTTTGATTCCATTCCATTAATCATCTTCTTTGCACCTTTAATCACTTGCTTAACCCATTAAACACCTCTTAAACATGATTAGTGTGAGTTTCGGCAGCACCTCCCCTTAGAGTTTGAGCTTCCCAAAGTCACAAACTCATGAAAACCAAGCCAAACTACCAACAACAAACATAAATCAACATGTTGGGTAGGGTTTCATGATTTACCTTTGATTCTTTGGCTTCCTTTCTCTTAGGCGCCATCTTTCTCTCTCTCTTCCTACTTGATTTTGCTAGCCAAACATATATTTCAAGATGGTATAGAAAATAGGGAGAATGATCATGAAGAAGAAGGCAAGAATAAAGAAGATTTGCTTGCAAACTCATTTGGCTTGGCTTTTTTTTTATCATTGCTCTTTCTCCTTGTTATTATGTGTTTCTCTAACTCCCCCTTTCTCTTGGCTGCCATGTTTGGACAGAAACGATGAAGAATGAAAGGATATTAGCTATATCAAAATATCCTACCTTACTTTATATTTATATTATTTAATGCCAAAAGTCCATGTGCTGTAAATAATTGGCCAAGAATTTTTCTCCTCTTCTTGAATTAATTTATGGCCAAGCAATTTATTTCCTTTTCTCTTTCCATTTAGATGTTTATGTGGCCCCTTTGAAAGAGTAAAATTGTCTTTTTGAATAAGTCATTTCCACTTCAAACATTAGCCTATAATTTTTGAATTTTCAAACTTCACCTTTTTGCTTTATTTAAATGCTTCAACTTAGCACTTGGAGTTCATTTATTAATTCCTTTTACTTTTTGACTGAATTATTCAAAAATTAAAGGGAAAACCAGATGGCTTCTTACTTTATTAGTCAAATGATAATTTTTCCTATACATGTTTTCCATTTTAGCATTTGCTGAAAAACTGAGTAGAATTTTTATCAAATTTTGAAAATTCATATCTAATTGTATAGATATTCAATTGGGGTGATTCTATAGACTATGTGACCCTTATTAAGTCTAGTTTTAAGAAAAAATATAACATTTGGCCAAATGGAAACTCACAATTGCCATAATTATTGTGTTGGAGAGCTTCTACTGAAAACCTCCAGTTTTACTGGGTTAATTTCAAAATTCATAACTTTTTGTGTATAGCTCCAAATGAATTATATAACCTATCAAATTAAAGCTTGATGAAATAATTTCATTCTAGAAAGTGTCATAGGCATTGGACATCATTTGCCTATTTACAAAGGCCACACAATTCGACAGCCATGTGGAAAAATACAATGACAGCAAATCTCATATTGTTACAATTTGTGTTACAACATGATTATATTGTGTGTGACATCTAATTTTCTTGTATTGTCACTTAATGTTCTCCTTAATGCACCCTTTTATTCTCCTTAATGCCACCAAAGGTGTAGAGAATTGTAGGGAATAAATTATATTTTTTTAGAACGCTTGCTAAATCAGGGTTTAGCCTTCCACTAGATTCAGGTTTATTCTCAAACCTCTAGTCTCAAAATTTAGGATATGACATAAACACAATGATTCGCATAAAACAATTAAAAAGAGAAGAGTTTGATCTTTTTACTACTAACTATTTGTTTGTAATTGAAAATTAAATTGTTCTAAACTAATTCTTTTTGGGATTTGTTTATTGAAATATGAAACCAAATGATGATAGAATTAATGAAATGAGAGAAGCAAGAATAATAATGGGATGAACAATTCTTCAAAGCAATGGCACAAGCAATCTCCATTTTAGATAATTATGGGAGGTTAATCATGCTAGTTTTAAAAGACTCTGAAGGCCACCCTTTTACACTAGACTTAATTTAGATTGATTCATATCAAGTCATCTTGATATTAATCTCTTTAAATTAAATTAATTAAGCACTTTAACAGTTAATGAACTTAAAATTGTATTTAATTTTTAATTCAATAACTAAGCCGCTTGATATTATTATTTGATTTTGTCATTAATCTTAATTTAATTTAGTTGCTGCCGCTCTAAGAAAATAACTGTAGCTACATCTTCTTCAAAGCGTCAAACAACCGTAGAAAACGCATGAAGGTGTCATATTTGATGAGAAGACAAATGAATGCCGTGGGTTCTTAAAGGAATGGACTAAGATGGTGGAAGTGAGAAAGGGATGTCGGCAATGGTGAAATCGACGGTGGATGCCCTCCCTCTGTTCGCCGCGCTCTACTCTGGTCTTTGAAGCTGCTTTCTAAAGCTCTGAAAGGAAAGCTCATAGTTGCTCTGTTATGAATACTTCTTACTAGAACTTGGTCTGAAACAGATGGTGGAAAGTGGAAGAAGGATGTATGTCATCGCTTGAAGTTGAACGTTTCTGGAGGTGAATTGAAGGAAGGTAGAGGTGTGCGAGATGGAAGCGTAATAAGATGTGAGAGGCGAAGTCCGACCCTTTACTCTGCAACTCTGGTTCGCTTTCGGCCATGTCTTTGTTTTTTGTGTTGGAGGAAGAAGGTCACCGACGACTATGGTGGTGAAGGCGAGAGTCACCGATGACGATGGAGGTGAAGCTTGAAGATGGAGGTCCCGAGCTCTCCCTCTCTGGTCTGTGTCTCTCACGGCGCTCTTTATATATCGAGCTTGAAGGAAGGCCGTCGAGCTTCAAAATTCTAACCCAAGTCTCTTGTCAAAACGCAAGTTTTGACCAGGGACTAAACTAAAAACTATGAAAGTTTGTGGAGGGATTAAGCTACAAGTTTTAAAATGTTTATGGGGCCAAAATATAATCTTTGCAATTTGAGCCCTAACTTCCATTTTCAAATTTGGTCTAGTTTCTTCAAATACCTACAACAAAAATTTATTAATCCAATATCAAATATTCTCAGAAAAATTAATGATTAAGAGTAATTATAATTTTTTTTGTAAATTTTGTCTTTTTAGTTTTAATTTATTGTATTTACTCTTAATTCTAATTAATCACAAAGAACACATTTTAAGCTCAATAATTATTACAAAAATCTCAAATAAAATATGAAAATATATAATAAATTAAATATTTGTTAATGAGCTCAACCATACATGTGCTTTGAAATAAGTCATGTAAGCACTTGCTTTATGCTTTTTAATCCCCACTAACGCATCCCCTTTTATAATTGCATAAAGATGTTACTCCCTCCTTTCATTTTTCAATTTTTTCACTCATTTTCTCTCCCACTCACTTTCTTTGTAAAAAATGGTGTTTTTAAACATGAATTGTATTTTTTACATATTTATTATGATTAACCAATTTTAACTAACTCTTTTATTTATATAATTAGTTATGGGTATTCTATAAAATAGAATGGAGGGGTAATGTTTTACACAAGAAAAGTTGTTTATCAACTTCTTTCAAACGGTGGAGGAAATTATAAGACTTGTGTGTTTGGTTTCCAGGAAACTATGGTTTCAAACCATGATTTGTATAAATGGAGATAAAACTCATCTCACATACTTACTTCGTAAGTCGTAAAAGATATTCTCTAAATGCTAATCCAAACACATAATTAAAAGAGGTCATCAGCGTCAATCACGGGGAACTAAGGAAGGGAGGGAAAAAAATCTCAAGGGATTAAGATAATTGAACAAAAGTCTTCACCATAATATTTTTCAAATGAGCACGATCGTATTGGGTGCGGATAAACTAGGGAAGAAATAGTTCATTCCCCTTTTCCTATGAGTCATTTTTTACATGTTTTAAAATTTAATTACTTTTTCTTATGAATATAATATTTGTGGATATCCATATCTCCTATTATTTCTTATTCTCCATAGTTTCCTATTATCACCCATTAATTCCTATGCTTATATAGTCATGTTAATTGTAAAATAGAAAATTGTACCTATTCTTAAATTATATGATGAGAGGTCATATCACTTTAATTTTCTATTCTTAAATTATATGACCATAAGTCATATTGTTTTAATTTTCTATTCTAAAATTATATGATCATAAGTCATATCGCTTTAATTTTTTATTTTCAAATTATATGACCAGAAGTCATATCGTTTTAATTTTTATTATGAAATTATATGATCATTAGGCATATTGCCCTAATTTCCTATTATGAAATTATATGACTAAAAGTTATATTGCTTTGATTTCCTATTATATGGTCAGAATCCATATTCCCTTTATTTCTATTTTGAGATTATGTGACCAAAATTCATATAACTTTAATTTCTTATTATATGGCTAGAAGCCATATTACTTTAATTCCTATTTTGATATTATGTAGCCAGAAGCCATATACCTTTTTCTATAAAGTTTTAGGTAACACTGAAACCACGGTTTCAAAAGTCTTTTTTCGCAAGTTGAGACAAAGCTCTTTTCACATATTTACCTCATAAATCATAAAAGCTAATCCAAACACATACTTATGTTAGCTCTCATAACGTTTTGATGATAACAAACCTTAATTTATTAGATGTAACTAATGATTAAATCTTTTGAAAAGCATAGAGTGAATTCTATGGTGAAATGCTTAAGTTTAAATTTCAATTCAATCAGCAGTAGATGATCACTTGTGTGACCAATTTGAGAACTTAAGTGATGATGATTCTGTAACACCCGCCTTACATACCCCTTAATTACCTACACGGAAGCATTCATTATTACTTTGTTAGGGGTAATTACTTATTCATGACTTATTCTTACTGAATATCAGAGTTAATTCTTCTTCTCAGTGATCCCGATTACGGCTTAATTCAAATTCGCCTGTATTCTTACAACCAGATATTCTTTATACGTAAATAATGATACACACAGTAATCTAAACACAATTCGGTCTTCAGTTCTTCATCTTCTTTCCTTCTGAATCATCTTCAAGCATTCTCTTCTTTCCTGTTCATATACCTATATGGTTGGTGGGGGAGAGTGAGATTCGAGAGAATCTCAGTAGCAAACATACAAACAATGCATGTAAGATGAATGCTAGTGCATGATATGCTTGCCTTACATAGACTTATGTTCACATAATGATATTCTGCATGCTCAATGTTTCGTACAACATACTTATGGCCATAGTAAAAATAGAAACAGAGCTTCATTCATTCATACACATTTCACATAATCAAGCAAGGCTATACAGCAAATCAATACACAGCATAAACATCACATACATACAAGTAAGTTTGTTTACTACCTTTTGGACTTTGCCTCCTCCTCTTATACTTTGATATTCCAACCATAGCTTCTTCTTTGTCACTTTGTGGCCCTAGATAAGTAATGACATTATTAGAGCCATGAAAAGTGAATGCCCAAAGGGTTATACTAGCCCTAAAGGCTTACTTTCACCCTTGGAGTTCATACTAATTACATTTGGTCACTTTCTTTCTCAAATTCACATGGTAGACAAAGCTGCCAGCATTTTGACCAAACTTTAAAAAATCATAATTAATTCTATAGAACTCTAATTGGGATGGTTCAAAGTCATATTTGAAGATATTTCAGTATAATTTCACATAAAAATCCTCAATTCGGGCCATCACAGCCACAACATTCCCAGAATTTATCCAAATATAACCTATTCCATATTTCATTCCAGAAACAGGACACAACTTCAAAAATTCATATCTCCCAATGTACTTGTCCAAAAATTACAAAATACCTATCAAATTAAATCTTAGGATGTCTAATTTAATTCTGGAAAGTTTCAGAATTTTTGGACAAGGTTTACCGTATGAAAAATCTCACACAATTTCACTGTTCCAGACAGGGCATATCAACAACATGTACATTCAACTTCATAAATTTCCAAATTCATATACAAGCATCCAAAAATCATGAACACTTGTATACCTATACAATTTTTCGTGTAGAATCCAATGGAATTATCAAAATTATAAAATTCCTACTTCTTCATGACGTTCTGTTCAGACCAGAAAAACAGGGTTTTCTACAACAATTCACCAATTCAGAATTTTGTCCAACAACTTGGTCCAATATCACCATAAATCATCATCTAACCATAAATACATGATTAAACCTCAAAAATACCCCTTGGACCGAAAATGAACAGTACCCCACCCTTACAAATACTCATCCAAACAACAAACCAATCGGTTCAAAAGGAAGCTTACGCTTACCTTTACGCATATTCGCAGTCGGTTCGGAAATCCAGCAGTACTCCGGGGAGGGAGACAGCACCAAACACCTCCAATCAAAAATCTGAAACCATAGAAATGAAGCTTAGGATGAGTAGAAGAAGGTTTGTGAAGGGTATTTTGAGAGAAAGCGCCGATTCGGTAGTGATTCGGCCGATTGAAGTTCTGAAAATTCACTATTCACCTCACCTCTCTCCTCCAACATTTTTTCTTTATTTTCTATGATTTTTCTTGCCTTTTTGGGCTGCTGGACGAAAATATATGGCCTAGGAGGAGTTTCAAAAAGTTATGCCAAGTGTCGCAATCCTGTGGTGCCATTTGTTCGGAGTTCCACTGATCGGGTGACACGTGTCACCTTACTTTAATAAAGTTACTTTATCGGTGTCTACTCGGGACTTACTCGGGATTGCATCACACATATCGAAGCCCATCAAATGACACCAGGTCAAGATATGTATATGGGCCCCATATGGCACCACATACCGATGTCCAATTCAAAAACGCAGGGTACACATATATGCCCTGAAAATGGCATATACACACCTACATCGGCATATTCCGCCCGACTAATCGGTCCCTTACGTCATGACATAGTTGGGTGGCGTCTTTCTACCAACCCAATGGCATTATATATGTGTTCTGTGCACATCTGCACCGATATTCTAATCATACCCTCTACAGATACCGAGCCCTTTGCCCAGTAAGGCCCAAATCTCATAGCCCCTGAGAGTCTTTCTATATGTCACAATTTCTGGGACTCCCACTAAAATGGGCTTGGTAGTCTACTTTATTCAGGCTTATTCTCTAGCCTTTAGTCCTAAAATTTGGGATATTACAGATTCACTCTTAGAAAACTCCAAGTCACTCTGTAGTGATCAAACTTTGTGAAAGTTTTTTAATAGAAGATCACTTAAGTGAATGGGTAATTACTTGAGTGATGATGATATTTACAAGTGAATCCTAGAAGAATTGAAATTGAACACACAGAGGTAAAAGAATCACTTAAGTGATTGGTAAACACTCAAGTGATGTTATAGGTAATGGTGATCTAATAACACAGATTACTCGAGTGACTAGGAGAATCACTCGAGTGACATGTGACTATGAGCCGATCACTCAAGTGATCAGTAAGATCACTCGTGTGAAATGTGTTGAGAGGCAAGTCACTTGAGTGATATGGTAAGATCACTTAAGTGAAATAACAAATCACTCGAGTGATGCAGACTTCCTGAAAGAACTTTTAAGTAAACTAGTAGAATACTTGAGTGATGGCACTTGCTTTTAAAGTCACTCTCAAATCACTTGGTGTGATGTGATCTTCAATGAAGATCACTCTAATGAATTGGATAAAATCACTCGAGTGATCCTTTATCACTTGTAAAATTATGCAAGTGACCTAAAAGTGACTTGGAAGTGATAGGCACTTGGTAGTGAACTTTTAAATTGTTCAAACAAAATAATATCACTTGAGTGATAGTTTTAGGCACTCGAGTGATGTCCATTTTTCAAAATCAACACTATCAGTTCCTTGATAAGCTTAAGAGTTCAAGTTCACTAAAATACTCAAGTGACAAAAATGAGCACTCGTGTGATTGAGAATCACCTCAAGTAATTATTAGACATACTTGAGAAACCAACATCCATCGTCTCATAAATTTTAAATCACTCATTTCACATCTTGATTTATTTCCTGAACTTCTATATTATCCTTAATCACAACTAATATAATTATTGAGCAAATTTTATGTAGTTAAACAACATATTAACTTCAAAATCTCAAAAAGCACTAATCTCACAAAATCATTAAATATGTAGAAGAAAGAAGCGGCGAAAACATTTTCTTTCATAAACGGCTACAATTACTCTCTAACGGAAAAAATTTGAATGTTCAAAACTGTCTTCAAACGCCTTCTACCTATAAGTATAGAATTATTCATGATGGAGCAACTAACCAATAGAAAAATTAACTCTGTTCGTTAAGTGCATGTTTCTATTTTGTTTGTCATTCTCTGATATACTCTTTATTCCTCAGTTTTCATTTATCTATTCTTTGAGAGAGTTTAAATACCTTTATTGATTATTTTTAAAGTGATTCTTAAGGTAGCGGGACCTTGAAAGGGATCAACTTTCAAAGTGTAAGGGGGAATGAGTGTCCTATTGAGGAGCTTGCTTGTACTGTGGGGCTAAGAATCCATCAAATCTTGGAAATATAGTAAAAATCTCAAAGATGCTTTGAGAACTAGATGCAGGTCAAGTTATTGAGACCGAACTAGTATAAACCTCAGTATACACTTCGATGATATTTCTTTAACTTTTATTTGTTTAATTAAGTGTCTTAATTATGACATTTATATTTTTTCTATTATCCAATTCACCCCCTTCTTTGGTGAAACCTTGGCACTAACACTTACAATATGGCTAGAAGCCATATTCGTTTGATTTTTATTATATGGTTAAAAGTCATATACCTTTTCATTTGTTATCTTATTGTATCGTGAGAAGCCACATAATTTTATTCATCATAAAGATAAAAGGTCAAAAGTCATATAATTTTATTTATTCTGAAGATAAAAGGCTACAAGCCATATAATTTTACCCTGAAGATAAAAAGACTGGAAGCCATATGACTCTATTTTCTCATCTTATAATTAATTGCCCTAAAGTCATGAAAAGCAAATGGCCTGAAACCATAATGTTTTTAATTTAGTGGTAATATTTTACTTTATGAATGATTTCTTGTCTTTACGAATTTCCTGTTATTATTATTTGTGTTATTATATTGTATTTTTATATTTCATATTTTATGAATACCCTTTTATTGCATTATCCTGAACTATATTAAATCTTTTAAAATTTAAATTTGTGACTCTTGTCATCAGTGAAAAGAACTATTTATATTGAATGTCTGATCCATGAATTTTCTACGCCACTGATTGCACTGTATTTTGATAAGCTATTTTATGGTGTATTTAGGGATTTTATCACTATTTTTGGATCAAAATTTTATTAATTATGATTAATTGTGATTAAAGTTGTTTGTATGAAATTATGGCTAAAAATGCGTTAAAATGTCATATATTTCATGATTTACCTTGATTGATTGATTTTTGGAATGTAAGATATTACATTTTGGATTTCTTTAAAGATTAGTTTAGGAAAAATTACAAAAAAGCACCTATAATTTCTAGAAACTACGAATCAAAAGAAAAGGTCTAACAGAAAAAGGCCCAGAGTTTTTGAAAATTATAGTTTGGCCCCATAAACATTTTAAAATTTTCAATTTAGTCCCTTCACAAACTTTTGAATTTTGGCAGTCTAGTCTCTATTTAAAACTAGCATTTTGACAAATACTAGGTAAGAAAATGAGAGAGAGCTTGACACTCATGTAGAGAGAGGGTGCCATGAGAGAGATGGGGAAGCTTGGAGACTTGCTGAACTGAGCTTTACATGGAGACATAGCGAAGGATTAAGAGAGCTTTAGGAAACTAGAGCTTGGAGAGATAGAGAGGAAATCGAAAAGGAGAGGACTTTTCCAAAATTATCGCTCCTTTTTTCATCCTCCACACCATTATTATTGGCCAACCTCAGGCCACGTCTTTAAGAGTTCCGATATGGGAGTCAACTTGGGAAAAGGAAGGAGGAGACATACTTTAGCCACTATTAAACACCACTAACTTCACCTCAATCACTACCTACTTTCTTTTACAAATTGCTTCAGCTCTCACAACTGAAGACCACAACCACCTCAGTCGAGAACCATTACTACCCACCTCTTATGTTCTTCACTGTCATTGGAATCTTCATCCATAATTAAACGCCACACCATTATTGCATTAACATTTAACCTCCTATCCTCACTTTATCATCTTCATTGATTTTTCCTCTCTTCCTTACATCTCTTAACTTCTCATCCTTCATCACTATCACCTTTTAATTTCCCATCTCCTTCCATTGTCTCATTCTAGTTCCTTGATTCCTCTGAAAACCAAACAGATCTACTCCTACTTTCTAGATCTACTCCTACTTTCTCTACTAATTTTTTCCTTTTACTAAGATCTCCATGGATTTTTTATGCTTTAAACAAGCTTTGGTAGTACTTAACAGTATGAATGGCTAGCTTCTCTTGAGTCTTGGTAGTAGAGAAAGTGGCTAGAGCTTCAATGTATTACAAAGGAGAGTTTATTAATTTTACATTAGTTCATTATATGTATTATGTTCTATTTGGATTGAATTTTGTTTTGGTGCTCTTAGATTAATTATTGAACTTATTTTCTTATATCTTAATGATATTATGATTGTATGCGGTTACTATGGTGTGTAATTGAGTTAATTTATATTGAGTGTCATAATTGTATTCTCATTTAAGAGCAAGTAAGTGCATTAAAATAATTTTCAAACTCACATCAAGTGGTTTTTAACAATTTATCTATGAGATAATTATGAATGTGATTGTAGGATTAGTCATTAATTAAGTAGATTGGACCTAATACGATTGCTTAGGGGTTTTTTATTTGACTTGATGTAAAATTAACTCCCAAATTATTTCAAAATTCTAGGAAAACCACCAATTTTGTCACCCAGGCATATTTCATTTTGTAACCCTTTATAATCCTAAGCATTTGTTCATTGTTTTTCAAAAATACCAAAAAGATTAGAAATAACTTTAATTTCTTGCATTTTAATTTAGAGAAAACTAATTTCAAAACCTCTTTTCTAACCATGTTTTAGCACTTAGTTTAATCTAAGGACTTCAAAATTAAAGTCTCCTTAATAAAAGGACAATCTTGAGTTGTTTGCACTATATTGCATTCTTAATTGCAAAATTTGTGCTTTAACCCTGAGGCAGTTAAGGTTGTGTCAAATCAGCCACCATTTGGATGAAAGTCTAAAAATTAAACATTTGATCGTAAAAGACCCACCTTTTCTGTAACAATTTGAAAGAAATGTATGATTACCAGAAGATGATTATCCTTTCAAATGATTATTATAAATGAATGTTTCTAATTTGCTCATGCAGTAGCAATACCATAAACGAAGTTTAAGAAATATACTAAATTAATTTCTTGGCCCATGTGGCCAAACAAAACAATAAGCCTTTATTGAAAAATCATGAATTCCGTTCAACATGCCTGATTACATTCCCAGAAGTGAATATAGTGATGAATGAATCTGATTGTGATAGTGGATGTAGAAGTGGCTACAACAGTAAGTGTAGTCATGGTCGTAATCATGGTGGTTCAAATTCCCACCTAAAGTAGGGGAAGACTGAAGCAAATTATGTTGATAAAGCTTATAATTATGAGTATAGTGATATGGATATTACCCATTTGGATGTTGTTGATTTCTAAGCATAAATTATCTATGTCTATTTTAACTTCTATGATTTACTGTGTTTAAAGTTGCTACTATCATGTTTATTTTATTTTGAATTATGCTTTTCTTTATTTCCATATTTCTTTTAACTAAAAATGAGTCTTATTGACATAAGTCCTAAAGATTTATGTCTCACTGATAATGCAACATCCCACACCATACTTAAAAATAATAATTTTTTTTCTTGATAATGCTAGAAGCCAATGTTCAGAATATATCTGGTAGTTTAAATCTGATTGAAGGCTCCGGAAGAGCTAATATGCTGTTAATTGAAGAAACAAAATTATATATTGATAATGCATTTTATTCTACCAAGTCTAAAAAAACTTATTGGGTTGTAAGGATATATGTAGAAATGGATATCATATAGAAAAAAACAACTAAAATAATCAAGAATGTCTTGATATGACAAATTTAGTTTCTAGTAGAAAAAGCATATGATAAAGTTTTCTTGCCTTTTCTTTCAGATTGTACTATACATTCATAAGCATAATTGAAACGCATGCTATTGTAAACTAGAAGTTTGCCGATATAAATAAGAAGTTTACACATGATAATGCAAACCAGAGGTTTGTTAATGCAAAATAGAAGTTTACAAATAATAATGCAAACTAGAAGTTTGCTAATATAAACTAGGTACTTATAAATTTAATGTTTTGTATGCCTGGTTTAGCCATCTCCATTCAACATGATGTAAAAAATAATTGAGACTTCATATGGTCATACTCTAAAGTGCAAACAAATACCACAATCCCATGATTTCTTATGTGTTGCATGTTCCAAGGAAAAGTTAATTTTTTGACCCTCATCTAGCAAAATAGAAAGTGAGCCTCTGATTTTTGTAGAATGTGTACATGAAAATATGTGTTGGTCAATACACCCACCATGCAGATCATTTAGTTACTATATGGTTTTAATTGATGCATCAATTAAGTGGTTACATATTTTCTCCTAACTTGGAAGTTTGAGAGATTGTTTGCTTATTTGATTATATTAATAACATATTACCTTGATTATGTTATCGAGAAAATACATTTTGATAATGCTGATAAATTTACTTCACAAGCTTTTAATAAATATTGTTCGTCCTTTAGAATTAATATTGAACATCTTGTAGCTTATGTTCATATGCAAAATGAACTTGTAAAACCATTGGTTAAACGATTGCAATTAATTGCAAAACCTCTACTTATAAGATTTAATCTCCCAATTTCTGCTTCGGGCCATGCCATTGTACACGCAATAATATTAATTCACATTAGGCTAAAAAGTTATCTGAAAATTTCTTCCGTATAAATAGTTCTTTGTTAGGAGCCTAATACTTCTCATTTAAGAATTTTTGAGTGTGCAGTATATGTGTTAGTAGCACCATCACAACACTCCAAAATGGGTCCTCAAAGAAGGATCAGAATATATATTAGGGATGAATCTCCTTCCATTATAAAATATTTAGAACTATTACAGGAGATTTATTTACAGCACAATTTATGTAACATCCTAAATTTTAATCATCAAAATTCCTTTACACCTTTGTGGTATAAAGGAAATAAAATGGTGAATATTGGCACATTTAGAGTGGCCAAACAATGCAATTAGTAAACACATGAATTTTAGGCCAACGTAAGACATAAATAATTTAATTTTTATCTTCATAAAAATTCATTTTGTTAAACCTAAATTGGGTAATGGAAGAACACAATATTTGACCCAATAAATATATATGTTACGTTTTGGTCAAACACAAGGGAAAAGGAGGAAGGCCCAATAAAATATAAAAAAATATGGGCAAAATAGTCATTTGGCTTCATAAAAATTAAAAGCCAATATTTTTTTCTTTTTCATGAGGTTAGACGTCCAAACATTGAGAAGCAAGAAGAAATAAAATACTTGGTCTCAATTAAGCAAAAGATGAAGCAATTTGAGCCAAGTAAAATAAGTTAAAAAAAAAAGTAAGTACATGTTAATTAGCCATTGAATATTAATATGTAAGGAGGTGGAATTGGGATATTTTCAAAATCATTATCCCTTCCCAAAGACTCTTAATTTCGTCCAACATGAGGAAGGAAAGAGAAAGTAAATGTTTGAATATAAATGATGCATTTTTAGCTCAGCAAATTGTGGTTGAAAAGTCAATAAAGTAATGAAGTGTTAAATGACCCTTACACATTGATTTCAAGAAGCTCCTTTAGTGCTTCCAAGGGCCATTATTTCGGTTAAGTAGAGAGAGAAAAAGATGAAGCAAAAGTAAAATGGCATGTGTTCAAATACAATAAAATAATATATTTGAGGAGGTGGATAGAGGATATTTTTAAGCTCACTTGTCCTTCCAAAATCCCTCATATTTTCGACCAAGCATATGAAGCAAGAGAGAGAAGGAGCTTGGATGAAAACATAAAGAAGAGAAGAGAGAGCAAGGTTCAAGAGGCAATCAAGGTAGGTTCTAAGTGATTTTATCTTGTTCTTGTCTTGAAATTCATGACAACTCTCTCTAATCTTTATTTCTTCTTGAACCACACATGAAGCAAGAACAAAATCAAGAGGAAAAAGGAGGAGGTGCCCACGGTTTTCATGAGGAAGAGAGAAAATCAAGAGGTAATCCAATAAACCTTGCTCCTCTTATTGATTCTTGATTGTTGTTGGTGGTTATTGATTTATGGTTGTTTTGCTTAGTTTTGTGATTTTGGAATGTGCAAATCCTGAGGCGAGGTGACACTCAATTTTCCATTAAACATGTGGGATGTGTGTTTAAATGATTAAACATGAGATTGGAAGTGAAAAGAAGGTGATTGTGGATTGAAATTATGAAAACTACATTTTCGCTAATTCTTCTAAACTTTTGGCTAGACCTAAAGCTGGGTGTTTGGGCTAGAATTTGGTGTTTTTAATAATTCCATTGGATTCTATACAAAAAATTATATGAGAAAACATGTGGTTGTGATTTTTGGATAATTGTGTATAAATATGAAATTTTTGGAATTAAAGACAAAAGTGTTGTTTGATTCGCTTTTTGGAGGTAGATTGGTTGCAAAGTGTTTTTTTATTATCAAACCTGGGCTAAACCTTATGAAATTTTACATGCTCAAAGTAGATATTCAGAGCTTTAATTTAATGGGTAGAACATAATTTTTGAACCAGTGGATTAAAAGATATGATTTTAGTTAAGCCCTAATTTTAGAGTGAAATCTGAAATAGATGGGTTTGACACGTTTCTAGGAATTTTGTGGCTGTAATGGCCAGATTTTGATATTTTTCTATGAAAGTACACTTAAGGAGCTTTGTATAGAACTTGGAATTAGTCAATTTGAGATTTCCTAGAATTAATTATGAATTTTTAAAGTTGATTGAAAAGCTGGTAGTTTCTAGAAAGCTTGCAAAAATACACTGCGTAGAATTGCACTGTGTAGAAACTATTGTAACTATGTTAGATAGCCAACAGAATGTGATTAAAAGGTAGTAGTGAAACAAGTAATAACTAGTTACTTGAGAACTCTGATTTATAGGGATTGACAATTACCCGAGCCAGATTAATGATAGTGGATAGATAGTATTGGCAGGGAAATGGATTTCAGGTAGTAATTGTATCTGTCATACACTATGTGATGACTTATATATTGTATGTTGCAATATTCTATAATATAAACATAGTGCCTGAAGCATATTACCTAGCTGTGGTCTGAGACCCAGTTGAGGTACATGAACAAGTAGAGGATCCAAACAGTCATTTTACCCTGAATAGTTTGCACACACACAATACAGTATGCATTTTCATTTTACACTATATAGTGCATTACATATTTATTTATCTTATTTTATATGATTGATAGCTATTACTATTAAGATTCTTTCAAATTTTACCTCTTCCTACAATATATAGTTTATTCAGTTGAAGGAAGCGGCTCAAAGGGTAAATTCGTAATTATTGGAATCTAAAGGTTCTAGTCCAATTCAAATGAAGCAGTTGGTTATCTACAGGATTTTTATTATTTTTAACATCTGTAAACATTACACACAAGACCCTATGGGGATTCCTATGATATAATCATATACTTATTATCAGTATATTTATACTATTCTTATGTGCCTATTAAACTGTTGCATTACTACTATGGTGAATATTGGAATAATGAGGGGTATGTAAGGAAGGTCCTACAATTGATTGTCATTTTGACGAATCACTTTTCCTAACATTAGGGAGAGAAAATAAGCAGTTAGGTAAAGATATTAGTTGGAATAAATTATCATTGGTTCATTTTGATCATTGTACAAAATACTGTGAACTGGAAGTTCAAAAGATAATTCATTTACAGAATTTAGCTAATGAAATGCCAGAAGTATTTACTAACCCAAAGAACGTGGCAAAGTCACATGTTCCAACCGCTAATGCTCATATTAAAATTGATGTCCCTGAACGACAACTTATTATGAATGAATCTAAAGCATGCCTGAAGCGTGGAAGGTTTATCGGTTCCAAAGATAAAAATCTGTGAAGAGAAAATGAGCAAAGAATATAGATAGTCAAGTAGAGGATAATCAAAAAATATTAATAGCTCCAAAAGTGACATTTCCTGAAGAGTTATTAGCTTCAAAAGAGTTATCTCCTAAAGAGTTATTAGTTCCAAAAGAGTCATCTCCTAAAGAGTTATCTCTAGAAGAGATATCTCCATAGGAGAATGTTGTAGTCCCATAATAGACTCAGGTACATGAAACATGTGAAACTAATGAGATCTCAATAAATTATGTTAAGAATAGAATGCGATAGGACCAAAATGAAGTCAACATTGATAACATCTTTGCTTATAATATATCATATGATGTAATGAATGTTAATAAGGGTTATAAACCAAAATACATAAGCAAGTGTCAAAAGCACAAGTCCCTTAAGGACTCAAGATGTCAGAAACATAAGTCCCTAAAGGATTTAAAGTGCCGGAAGCATAAGGCCCTTAAGGACTCCAAGTGACAGTAGCACAAGTCCCTAAAGGACAAGATGCTAGAAACATTAAATGAAAATTCTCAAGAACAATACTCAATTAAATTAAATAAATCTTTGTATAGCCTGAAGTAATCGAGGCATAAGTGGTCTAATTGACTCAGTAAATACTTGTTGAAAGAAGGATACAAAAATGATCCACTAAGTACATGCATCTTTATCCAAAGATCTAGAAGTGAGTTTGTTATAATTATTGTTTATGTTGATGATAGCAATATTATTAGAACTCTTAAAGAGCTTCAAAATGTAATTAATTACTTAAAGAAAGAATTTGAAATGAAGGACTTGAGAAGAATAACATTCTATCTTAGATTAAAGATTGAGTACATAAAAAATAGGATTTTTGTATATCAAGAAACTTATATTAAACCTCGAGTAATGAAGCAAAGAAGGTGATGAAAAACTATTTAGTCCAGAAGTGTCATAACTTAATACCATTAAAGTGCTAATGTATCTTGCTAATCATACACATCTTGATATATCATTTTCTATGAACTTATTATTAAGATATAGTTCTTTATCAATATGAAGACATTAGACTGGAGTAAAGCATATTCTTTGTTACTTTAGAGGCATTATGGATATGGGGTTATTCTATTAGATATGATTAGTTTTGATGATGCCAAATATAGATATAAGATATTAAGAGCAAAAAGTTTGCTTAATATATTTATCTCTTTATATTGACTAACTACTATATGTAATGATGTATATCTTATAGATTAGTCAAAGAGATTGGAGAAAGAAAAGCTTCAAAGAACTAATGGGAATATCAAGAAATACTGATCAGAAGGGAATTCAGAAGTCACTGTAGCGATTGGTACTGTTTGGCACTATTTGGAACTGTTTGGCACTGTAGCATATTGTAGCAACCAAGTGATTTCAATAATCACTCGAGTGACTCGAGTGATTCTGAAAACAGTGAAAATCATTTGCAGTGATTCACTGTTCACTCGAGTGATTTGCAGTTTTTTCATACTCTGTTCTTCGTTCAGCTGAGTATGGCCTGGTTATTTGATCATATCTCTCAAAATAAAACTCCGATTAAGACGAAACTAGTTGCATATGAAAATATACTCCTAATGCGTCATTTTGACACTAGAATCAACATCAAAGGAGCTCAAACGAAGGAGATACAAGTGTTCGAATCTTGACTTCATATCAGCGTCACTTTCTGGAACAGATTCAGTATTTTGACTATAACTCTCAAACCACAGATTCAATTGAGCTGAACCCAGTGCCATATGAAACTAGACTCCAAGATCTTTCCAGTGATATATAATACACCAATTGTGGAGCTATATTTGAAGAGTTATACTATCTATAATATGACCTCTATTTGCTGTCGAATTGGAAGTGGAGTTTCGAGTCAAGTAATCTGAATAGAGAGCACCCGAGTGATTTTTACAATCACTCGAGTGATCAGGAAGATCACTCGAGTAAAATGCGTCAGAATGCATATCACTTCCAGTGGCGCATAAATCACTGGAGGAATTTTTCACTATTTACAATTTCACTTCCAGTGATGCCAAAATCACTCGAGTGATATGAGATTTTTCAGAATCACTTCCAGTGCGAGCCAAATCAATGCAAGAAAAAATCACTGTTTTGAATTTCACTTCCAGTGATCTCCAAATCACTCGAGTGATATCTCAGTTTTTCCAAATCACTTCCAGTGCGTCTGAAATCACCGGAAGAAAAATACACTATTTTGGAAATCACTTCTAGTGATGTCAGATCACTCGAGTGATATTGTGAATTTCCAAATTCACTTCCAGTGGAATAAAAATCACTGCAAGAATATTTTACTATTTTCCAAATCACTTCCAGTGATCTTGAATCACTCGAGTGATATAGTATTTTTGCTAAATCACTTCCAGTGGATTGAGAATCACTACAAGAAGAAAACACTATTTACAAAATCACTTCCAGTGATGCCAAATTCACTCGAGTGGCATATGAAATCGCATGTTCACTTCTAGTGAGTCTGTAATCACTTGTAGAAGATTTTAATGTTTTCCAAATCAATTCCAGTGACATCAAATTCACTCCAGTAATGTTTCATTTTGCCAATAACACTCTCAGACAATCTCTATGATCCACTTGCAACTACTCCCATGTAAATCAACAGATTTGTCAAGTTTAATTTTGATATTGATAATCATTACTAATTATCCCATATTACTGTCAAAATCATATGGCATATTATTTCACTACTCAGTTGCGAAAGCAAGATCACTCCCGATAGTTTCCTTGATTTTCAGAAATCACTTCCAATGAATCATATTACTCTGATGATATTCAAATATTTTCTAACAGTAATATTCTCAAGTGTATTACAGTTGTACTCCACCATCACACACATGACAAGTAACTGAACTCTCCATTCAAACGACAACTATTCGTGGGCGGCAACAAAATTCATAAGTAACGGAAGACAAATACTATTGTATCTGTCAGACCAATGGGCAAACTGTAAGAAACACTGAAGCATATGTCAGAGCACGATCAACGGAAAAAAATTTAAATACACTCAACGACCATACAAAGCAATGGGACTCCAATCGAAAATGAAGTAGTGTCTATCTAAGCATCAGATGGGATTACAACAGGAAAATATCCAAATGGGCTCAACGGTCAAATGAATCAACAAACTCTAACAGATGGATGTTTACAACGGTCATCTTCCACAACTCAGCTATAAATAGGAGAGGATTCAAACACAGAACGACGAACAATAAGATGAGAACATGAACATGCTGGTATCCTAAGTCTTCTGCCTCCGACCACTCTTTACTCTACTTCGTCTTCTATATTATGTATATTTGAGAGAGTGAGAATATTTGTATTGTACTTCAGTGAGTATCTTATCTACTCTGAGAGAGAGTCTGTAAATCCTTACAATTATATTTCTGTATTAAACTCAAGGTAAAGGGACCTTGAGAGGGTTGAATACCTTACGGGAAAGTTGTAGAGAGAATTGCTAGTAGTACTTTCTGCTCGTAAGACTTACAAGGTGCAAGCAGTAGAGAACGTTGCTGCTCGTAAGACTTACAGTGGTGTAAGCAGGAGAGAACGTTGCTCGTAAGACTTGCACGGGTAAGCAAGAGAGAAAGGACTTTGGGATTACTTTGCTCAACTTACCGTAAGAGGGTGTAAACCTTACAGTGTGTAAGGGGGAGTAACTTCGTAAGAGATTTGTAGAAGCTTTTCTTGTGCCCGGTTAAACAAGAAGATAGTGGATTGGAAATCTCAGGAGGAGTCTGGGGACTGGACATAGGTTATCGTGGATTGGACCGAACCAGGGATAAATCACAGTTTGCATATTCTCTTCCCTAAGCTTTTACATTTCCAGCATATATGATTTACATATCAGCTTATGTTTCTATACTTCCGCATGTATTGATTTGATAAGTTGCAAAAAGATTTTAAAAGATCATACTTATTTATCACACACCCAATTCACCCCCCTCTTGGGTGTCAGCCAGTTCTAACATATTCTACTCAAATGTATCAAAGCATGAACTGATTGGTTATGCAAATGTTGTATTTTTGTTTGATTCACATTATGGTAAATCACAAATATGGTATTTATTCATAAATGGTGGCACATATAATTTATGGAGATCTATAAAATAAACTATATCAAACACATCATCTAATCATGCAGAAATTCTAACAATGCATAAGTAAGTCTAGAATGTATATGGTTAAGATCAATAATATATCACATAAGAACTACTTTTGGTTTATCTCATAGTAAAATGCCTTTAAGAATCCTATATGAGGATAATACTGTTTATATTGTCCAACTAAAGGAAGGGACATCAAGGGCGATAGAAAGAAGTATATTTCACCAAACTTTATCTTCATTCGTGACCTTTAAAAGGATAGTACAATTAATATCTAACAATTTTTTTCCGATGAAAATCTTGTAGATTTAGTTACCAAGTCACTTTTTGGTACAATCTTTAAAAAGCCCATTCATAGCATCGGACTTTGTAGGTTTAGAAATATCACTTGATGTTGTCAAAAGAAGAAATTGATATGCACTGTACTTTTTTTTCTCTTGTTTATAGTTTTCTTCCATTGGGTTTTCCTAAAAATATTTTTAATGAGGCAGCTCTATCAAGTGTATTAATAAATAGTGTACTTTTTTTTCTTCTACTAAGTTTTTGTCCTACTGGGTTTTTCTTAGTTGAAGTTTTTTTAATAAGGCACATGTTTGGTCAAAAGCAAGGAACAAAAAACCGGACCGGTCAATGAACCAGTCACAACACTGGTTCAAAGATCAGTGGTTCAATCAGGGTTGGACCGGTGGTCGAATCAGTCATATTAAAATATTATAATTTAATTGACAATAACAAAATAACCATAATTCATAATTCAAAAGTCATTACTAACAACAATTTTGTTCTTCAAAGTTCAATCAAAATCCATAACTAATATCAAAATATAGTTAAAACATGACAATGTCAATTATCATTCATCAAACAACCAAGAGGTAACAATATCATCAAGCTCTACAACTCATTAAGGGGATTTATTGGAGATGAGTCATTAGGAGGTGGATTGGGTAAAGGGTAAGAGGTAATAATATCATCAGGCAAAGCTGGGGGATCAGGAACGTCCATATCTTCGTCACCTACGCATATACACGATAATAATATCAATAATTATATGTAACATATAATTATATGGATGAATAATAAATTAGTAAGAGAATATTAACAGCACGTATAAACCTTCATTAACCCTATCCAGAGTAGATGAATGTACAATGCCTTCACTACCAAGAAGTCCTTCAAGATTTTCTACATCTTCATTAATAAATTCTAGAATGGGATCTTCTTCAGTCACCCAAAAATCCACCTCATCAATAGACTCATAGTAAATAGGATCATAGCTTGTCTGCTTTTTCTTCAATTTAGTCCTTAAAATGTCAATAACATATAATTTCAATTAAATCTTTTAAATACACCCATTTTATAGTGAAGAACAACATTTTTCATAATATCTAAAGTTACATATGCTTTAATCGCAAGTTATAATTAGTGTAAACTAAATCATTCAGCCTTTGATGCTTCAATCTATTTCTTCTTTTTGTATGGATGCGCTCAAATAAACTCCAATTTCTCTCGCAACCAAAAGAAGCAAATGTTTGGCTAAGAATACGAATTGCAACATGTTGCAATTCTGGTACTGAATAGTCATAA
The DNA here is from genome assembly GCA_037074505.1 of Albizia julibrissin. Taxonomy (NCBI): domain Eukaryota; kingdom Viridiplantae; phylum Streptophyta; class Magnoliopsida; order Fabales; family Fabaceae; genus Albizia; species Albizia julibrissin. The sequence goes on along the minus strand of CM073481.1, from coordinate 13,430,378 downwards.
TACATCCACCATTCATCTACAAAATAAAACATGTACAAAATATTAGTTGCAATCAATTAATATGTTAATTAAACCCTATTTAGTTACTTACAAGGATCTAGTTTTTGAGCTCCCTTTTTACATGTCTCTCGGCTGAAAGATTCTTTTCCTTCAAGATACAATCTGACTTGCTTCATTATCTTGAAGCAATCAACATTTTCATCTGGGTTAGCCTCTACCACATCAATCAAAGCTTACATTAGCCCTCCCTTATGAACAAAGTTTGGACTATATACGAATGCTGGGTTCAACAAATAGGAAGCTGCATGGAGATCAGTCTTCAAATATTTATCCCATCTCGTTTTAATGATACTTGTGTAAGGTATGTAGAGATCTTTATTCCTCTTGAACATCTCCTTAATTCTACTCTTATCCCTTTGCATGCCTTCATAAACATATGGCAGTGAAGGCTTCTTATCTAAGTGAACAATTCTCAACAATTTTATTAGAGGAGTTACAATCTTCACAATTTGGTAGTATTCATTCCAAAACCGACTATCTAATATGATTGCACTAAAAAATTTTCCAGGAGTAGTCATTGATAGTTTATGATCCACAAAGTGTTTATCAACAACAAGGGCTTGCAAGTCATGCTTGTGCATATATATGCTATGCAATGTAATAAAAGTAGTGGCAAATCTTATAGCACCAGGACGCACAATTTCTTTCCAACTGGGCCTTTTCCTTAGCCAAGACAAGAATATCATGTGATTGTAAGCAAATACTGTTATCTTTGATTCCTTTGCTGCAGTGTCTGACACATGAGGCATGCTTGAAATGTCTCTCAATACAAGATTTAAACAATGAGCAGCACAAGGAGACCAATAAATATTTTTATATTTCTCCTTGATCAACCTTCCACATGCCACGTAATTGGCAGCATTGTCAGTCACCACATGAACAATATTGTTGGAATCGACCCACTCAATCACTTCAGAAAACAAAGTGAATAAAGTCTTTGCATTTTTGACTAAATCTGATGCATCAACAGACTTAACAAACACCATTCCATGGGTAAAGTAAACTAAAAAGTTTATCAAAGTCCATTGCCTCAAATCAGTCCATCCATCCGCCATAAGTGTGCAACCTTTTTCTGTCATATCTCTCTATGCCCGTCAACGAGTAACTGACATTCCTTTTTCTGTTCTCTCAACAAGTTGGTTTTAAAATCATAAGCACTAGGGTTTTTAAACACAGGCCCTATAGAACACATTCCATCCATATCTTTTTGAAATAAAGGGCACTCTAATGCTTTAAATGGAATGCAGTTCACTATGGCCCATTCAGTAATAAGCATCTTCACATTGTGTTGTACTTTTTTCGATGCTAAGACACTCTTTATGGTTGGTTGAGCTCCAGAAGTTATCCTAGGAGGAAAATATTTATCTACTATACTAGGATGTTTCCTTTTCTTAGTTTCACTATTAACCTCCTCTTCTTTAACTCCCTTTTCTCTTATATCCTTAAATTCCTTTTTCTTTGCATGTTCTTTCAAAGACTCTGCCATTCGATGACGCACATCAGCTGAAACTTTTTTACAAGAAGCAATTTGACCTACAACACCAACCAGATGTTTTTTTAGCCTGTTTATGCCACCTCCTCTATAGCTATTACCACAGTGAAGACATGTGTATACATTTTGTGTCCCTTCTTTCTTGTAGGCAACATGTGCCCATGCTGGGTCAGTTTTGCCACGTAATAAGGTAGTGGAAGTAGGATTATCAATAGGATTAGAATTGACATTGGAAGAGGGAGTAGGAGGGGTGACATTCTCATTTCTAGAACTCGACAGATCCATCCTTGGAGAAAGTAAATAGCAACAAAGAAATCAATTCAAATAAATAAGCAAAAATAAAGTGTGAAGAAGGACTCTGGTTTGAATTATTAAGGGAAGAAGATGCTTCACACTGAAGTTGAATTCATGGAGTTTTGCCTTATAAGGAGATAAATTCATGGAGCTTAAACAACATGAACCAGATATGAATACTAAAATACTTTCATATTTCAAATACTCTTCCATTACACAAAAAAATCCTTCCAATTACACATATATTAAAAACAAGAGAAAAACTAGTCACATTGTTGAATTGTCAACACATATATATATACATGCATGGAGGGTTTGTTAACTTTGGGATTTGAAGCTTCATCTTTTATACTCTAAAATATTACATTCTATATTTTAAAAGACCAGATCCAAGTGATAGCAATTGCAAACTATTGGGGATTAGAAAAACATAAACGAATTTAATTTGCGTTATGAGCCAAAGGAACCCACATTGTAATGAATCATTAGTGGACTGATTAGACTCCTTTGCATGCCAACGAGAAAGAAAACAAAATTGAAGGAGTCCATTTGAAATAAAAGCGTCCAATAAGTCAGAATGTAAATATAGGTTCAAGCAAAAACATAACAGCCAAAGCGAACCAGTTAAACAACAATGAAATAAGGGGATATGAGCAATACGGCAATACGAGCAGTTAAACAACAATGAAATCATATATCATACCGGAAGAAGAAGGAAGATGATGATACACACGATGAAACACGTTGAAAGCCTGGTTCTTGTTCGACTTCACCGACTTTGCAGTTGGTTCTTGTTCTGGAGCTCCGGGATCAGAATCGCGAGCTGAAATCAGGGATCGGAACAGCGAGCCTACCGGTTTCTGATTCGCTAGCTTAGATTCGGTGAGCTGTTTGATCTTTAATGTCGGACGAATGGGGGAGAGGGAGATAGATGACGCTGAGTGCTAACTCGCTGAGACGCTGAGACCTGATACTGAGATGCTGAGTTCGCGAGATGAGGTGAAATGCTGGTGTGTTCGGGTCGGGTCGGACATGGATCACCCAACCCAAAAGCCCTAAAACGATGTCATTTTAGGGCGAACGAAAAAAAATATGAGACCCGGCCAACCCGCGCGACTTGCCGGGTTGATCAAGTCGCGATCGGTTTGAGCGAGTCAACCCGGTTTTGACCGGGTTGACTCGCTAACCGGTTTTTTGGCAAACCGGATCGGGCTGATGGCCGGTCGACCGATTTTTTGGTCCGACCGGCCAGTCCAGTCCGATTTTTTTATTATTGATCAAAAGATATCCAAAGGGGAATGTTATGAATATAATATTTATGGATATTCACTTCCCCTATTATTTCCTGTTCTCCATAGTTTCCTATTCTGACCCATTAATTCTTATGATTATGGAATCATGTTAATTATATATTAGAAAGTTATGCCTATAAATATAAGGTATATATTTTTTATTTCAGATAACACTAAATAGTGAAGGAGAATTACTCTTTTTTACTTTCTACTCATTCTTCTTTTCTATGCTCATCTTTCCCTTTATTTTATAACACTTGTTTAATTTTATCCATTTTAAACAATCACTATATGAGTGTGGGGTGGGTGAGTATAAACTATAAATGCTATCGAATAATAAATTAAAAGTAAAATTGTAAGCTCATATAAAAATTTTAATAATGTGCCTTATAAGTAAGATAACAAATCTTCTCTTTATGCCTTGTAAATAGGTTAATAGGGGTATTATTTTACAGAAAGAAAATATCAAAGCATTATTACTATCATTTTAAAGTTAGAAATCACAACACCTTACTCATCATTAATATTTCCTAGTGATAAAGTATATATCTTCTGCAGGACCTCATAGTAATTCCTTTTTTAATTTATTACTCCCTTTGTCCCTAATCTGAGGATTCTATTTTTTGAATTAATTAATATCCTTCTATAAGGTCCTCTTGAAGGTTCTTACCCCTAATTCATTTCCCCATACACTTTCTTTCATAATTCTCCTCACTATCACACTCTCATTTACCCACTTATAAATAGGCCTGACTTTTCTCATTTTTCTTTTTCTATTAGATGTCTTCCTTTTTCCTGGTCATAACTATTGGATCAAAATCTAATCATATTAAACATGATTATGAAGAAGGAAAAGGATCATAGCAGATGAAAAAAGAAAAAAGGAAAAGCTAGATCCCTTATAAACAAGGGTATTTTTGAAGGAAAAAAAAAGTATATTTCCTATATATTTATTATTTTTGACTAATTTTAATTGTTTTCTTGAATAACACTATTTTGATTAATAGGACCTTTTAAATATGAATAGAGGAAGTAACTTATTAATATTAATTATGGTTCATGAAGCAACCTAAGGAAATCAGTTCCTTATAATAGTAATGGTATATATATGGAGAGAGTAGATGATTTTTCATGTTTAAAAAGTTATTTTTTTTTAATTCTTAATCTCATTCCCCTTTCCATCGCATTATTTCACAAATCAAATAAAGGCTTAAAATGACATAATATTTTAAAATAATGCTGACCATTTGAACTTTGATGCATTTAAAATGTTTAGTGACACTAAAAAAACTCTCTTGCCCTGTACTTACCGTTGTATTTTGTGTGGTTCTGTAAAATTTAATTTTACGTGCTTTAAATCTGAGTCGGCTGATAAGCACTTGCTTTGTTTTTTTAATCCCCAAGAAGCACGTCCCATTTAAAGTTTATTCTATCTGCCATCCTGCTTCCTTCTCCGTCTATAAAACTCATCCCTTTTTATATAATTATACAATCATAAGTATTTTTAATAAATGAAATCCAAGCACAATAAAATTTCTCAAAATCACTTATAAAAAATGTATTTGAACAGAAAACACTTAAAAAAAAGCATTTGAAAATTTCAATTAACTAACCTCACTTCTTATCAAAATCACGTGTAAAAAATCAAGATGATTTGAAACTATATTTATTCATTGCTAATTCAAACAGATATTGCATCACGTGACAAGGATAGTAAGCTAAAAAATGAGACAAACAACTAGTACTAATTATAAAAGAAAGGTAAAAGTACTCATTTTAGTTAAAGTGATCGATCCCACAAGCTAGATGTAATATCCCGAATTTTGGGAGTAAAGGCATAAGATTAAGCTTGGATAAAGTGGACTGCTAGACCCCGGTTTAGCAAATGTCCCTATGAGGTATGTTTAAATTCCCCAAAAATTCTTTATATCATTGGATATTAAAAGGAATTATATTGGTGAGCTAAAGAGCTCGGGGAATAACAAAACGAAGTGATTGTAAGTCACACATAATATAGTAAAGTGGAACACAAAGTAATTTTGCCACCGGTGAAATTCCCGGTGTGGCAGTGGTGATTGTGTGATATCTTTCGATGGGTAAATGATGGTGAAAAGTTATGAAACTTTCTAGAATTAAAGTAGACTTATCATGCTTCAATTTGATAGGTCATATAAGTCATTTGGAGTTGTACAAAAAGAGAAATGAATTTTTGAAGTTAGCCCAGCGAAATTAATGATTTTCTGGGACAGCATTCAAAGATTAAAATTCTGGGAAGTTTAAGCTTCCAATTGGCCAAAGGTTATATTTTTACTTAAAACTAGACTCAATAAGGGTCGTATAGCCTTTGAAATCACTCCAATTGGACATTTGTACAATTAGATATGAATTTTCGAAGTTAATGAAAATTCTGCAGAATTTGGTATTTTATGCGAAAATTCATTATTTGGACCAATGAACTTGTGACACGTGGCAAGTTGCTTTTCCCTTCATTTAACCATTAAATCTTCTTCTTCTTCGTCATTTTTCCGTGAAAGAAACTGAAAAGAGAGAGAGAGAGAAGCAGAATGAAAATGGTGGAAGAGGAGAGAGGAAGTTCTTTCCTCCGAAACACTGCCGAAACGGCATCCTCTCTCAAAGTACCCTTCAGGAAACTTCCTCTACTCATCGAGATCTTCATTTCTACGGTTTCGGATTTTCATTTGGAGGTGTTTGGTGTCGTCTCCCTTGCCGGAGTATTGCCAGAATTCCGAACCGTTTGTGGAAACGAGTAGAGGTAAACGTAAGCTTCCTTTTTAACCGATTGGTTTGTCGTTTGGATGAGTATAGAGGAAGTTGGATATTGTTCATGTTGATTTAAATTGGTATTTTGAATGGCTAAACGATGTCCAATTGAAGTATAAATAGCTAATCACTTGATTATGAGTAGTAAGGAAGTGATTAGGTAAGAGAAAACGAAGAAACAACGAACTTTTTTGGATAATCTCATTTCTGCCATGTATTGTGACGTGATGAAGATGTAAGAATTTGGTAATTTTGATGATTCCATTGGCTTTAGGAGGCAAAATTGGGTAGGTATGCAAGTGTTCATGATTTTTGGATGCTTGTATATGAATTGGGAATTTTTGGAAATTGATTAATAAATGCTGTGTAATTCGTTGTCTAAAAGCAGTATTGTTGTGCGCGTGTTTTCAATGGGCAAAACTTGTCTGAAAATTCCGAAACTCTCCAGTTTGAAAGTAGAGACAAAGACCTTTAATTTGAATGGTCATAATGGTTAATTGGATAAGTATACTATGAGATATGAATTGTTGACTTTTGGCCCTATTTTCTGGAAAGAATCTGAAACAGTTGGTGTTTGGAATTTTTCTGGGAATGGTGTAGTGGTGGTGTTTAAACTCGAGTATTTTTATATAAAACTACACTTAAATGGCTTCAAATAGAGCTTTGAACCACCTCAATTGGAGTTCTATAGAATTAATTATGATTTTTCAAAGTTTGGTAAAAAAATGCTGGTAGATTGAGTACCATGCGAATTTGAGTAAGAAATTGGCCAAATATAATTGGAATGAACTCCAAGGGTGAAAGTAAGCCTATAGGGCTAATGTGATCCATTGGGTATTCACTTTTCATGGCTCTAATGATGTTATCACTTGCCTAGGTCCATGAAGTGATAAAGAAGGAGCAATGGTTGGCGGATCAAGGGACAAGAAGAGAAGGACATAAAGTCCGACAGGTAGTGAACTTACCTTTTCTGCATGTATGTGATATGTATGTCTTGCATTGATTATGTGACTGCTTTGCCTATTTGTGTGAAACATGTATGATTGGTTGAAGCTCTGTTATATTTGTGCAATGGCTATATGTATGTCATAACATCGAGCATGCAGCATGTCATTATGTTGGCATGAAATAGTGTAGGCAAGCATGTCATGCATTCATATATATCTGGCATGCATAGTGGTAATGTTTGCTACTGAGATTCTCTCGAATCTCACTCCTCCCAACCAACCATTCAGACAGGTGAGCATTGGAAACGTGCACGGATCAGAAAAGAGGTATGCACGAAGAGGAATGTTGCTGGTTATTTAAAGGCCTTTTAGTTGTTAAGGTCTGTAAATATTGTGTAACCCCTAGTGGGGAAACTTTTAAACTATAATCAAGCAATATTTTATTAATATTATCAGTATATTCATGCTATTCCTGTGTGCCCACTGAATTACGCATTACTACTCTGAGTAAGGTCAGTAATAAGGGATATATGAGGCGGGTCGTTACACTAGACACATGTTAAGGGGGGAAGAAAATCCATTTTTGCGAATTCCATGGGGATAATGGAATTGGATTCAAGGCAATTTGACGTAATTAGATTTCACAAGAAATTAGTTTCATGGACACCAAACATTTCAAAACGTGAATTATTCAAAATCAATTCTTATTTTCCTAATTTCAATTCTCATGTAATTCATTGATCAAGTTTTGCACATATGTATTTTCCTAAACTTATAACTTCTTGGCCAAATTGATCCTAAATTTATAATAGATTATAAAAGTGTCTGAAACTAAGCTCCTAAAATTTAAACAAGAGTATTGAGTAATTTTTTTAAAAAAAAAATTCAGGAAAAAGACTCAAGAAAAAGGTATTTTTGGATTTTTCTTTTTCTTTTTCTTTTTTCATTACTTGTCATTGATTCCCCTCGCCCTTCTGTCCCAAAAATGTCATTTCCCCTTCTTCTTCTCCATTGACTCCTGTTTCAAACTAGAAAGTAGAGCTGGGAATCAGGGTTAGCCCGACCCTACAGAGCCGGCCCTTGAAGGGCTAGCGCCTAAAAGGGCTGGCCCTACAGGGCTCGAGGTAAGAAAAATTTCTCTTTTTCAAAGCCTGGCCTAAGAGTATGAGGGCTAGGGCTGGAAGCTATTTTCACAAGATTTAACTACACGTCTACACGCCTTATACAATAAAACAAATATAGTTATTAATTCATAATCAAAGGTAAAAAAAATAATGTCCACAAATAACTCACAGTTTCGTACAAAGTATAAGATGACAAATAATAAACTAAAATATCAATTATACTTCACTTTGAGTAGTAGTGTAAAGACCCGCCTCATATATCCCTTATTACTGACCTTACTCAGAGTAGCAATGCGTAGTTCAATGGGCACACAGGAATAGCACGAATATACTGATAATATTAATACAATATTACTTGATTATAATACAAAAGTTTCCCCACTAGGGGTTTACACAATATTTACAGACCTTAATAACTAAAAGGCCTTCAAACAACCAGCAACATTCCTCTTCGTGCATACCTCTTTTTTTATCTCAGCACGTTTCCAATGCTCACCTGTCTGAATGGTTGGTTGGGAGGAGTGAGATTCGAGAGAATCTCAGTAGCAAACATTACCACTATGCATGCCAGATATATATGAATGCATGACATGCTTGCCTACACTATTTCATGCCAATATAATGACATGCTGCATGCTCAATGTTATGACATACATATGACCATTGCACAAATATAACATAGTTTCAACCAACCATACATGTTTCACACAAATAGGAAAAGCAGTCACATAATTAATGCAAAACATACATATCACATACATGCAGAAAATGTAAGTTCACTACCTCTCGGACTTTATTTCCTTCTCTTCTTGTCGTTTGATCCGCCAACCATCGCTACTTCTTTGTCACTTTATGGCCCTAGGTTAGTAATAACATCATTAGAGACATGAAAAGTGAATGCCCAATGGCTCACATTAACCCTAAAGGCTTACTTTCACCCTTAGAGTTCATACCAATTACATTTGTATCATTAATTCTTAAATTTCGCATAAGACTTAAAGCTGACAGATTTTTCACCAAACTTTGAAAAATCACAATTAATTCTATAGAACTCCAATTGAGGTGGTTCAAAACTTCATTGGATCCTATTTAAGTCTAATTTCAAGTAAAAATATAATTTTCAGAAAAATACCAACACAAAATCCCCAGAAATTTTCAAAACATCAACTATTCCAGAAATTTCCAGAAAACAGAGCCAAACTTCAAAAATTCATATCTCCCAACATACTTGTCCAAAAATTACAAACTATCTATAAAATTAAATCTATATGTCTCTACTTTAATTATGGAAATTTTGAAAATTTTTGGATAAGGTTTAGTGCCTAAAACATCACGCACAAATATACTATTCCAGAAAATTCCAGTTTTGCATGACCTAACTTAAAAAACGTAGAACTTCTATCACACAAATCCAATTGAGCATTATGACCTATCAAATCAAAGGTATTTATGTCTAATTTTCATATGGAAAGTTTCAGAATTTTAAGACAAGGTTTGTTCCTTGAATTATCACGCACAGTAACAGTGCTTCAGACAAGGCAAATCAACACTATGAACACATATGCTTTATAAATTCCCAAATTTATATACAAGCATCCAAAAATCATGAACACTTGTATACCTACACAATTTTTCCTTCTAAAGCCAATAGAAGTATCAAAATTAACAAATTTCTACTCTTTATCCATGAAAAATCCAGAACATAAACAGGAATTTATAGTTCTCAGAAAAAGTTTGTCGGTTTCTCGTTTTCTTTGGTTTAATCACTTCCTTGCTACTCCTAATCAAATGATTATCTATTTAAACACTCATTAGACATGATTTAGCCATTGAAAATACCATTTTAAACCAGCCATGAATAGTACCCAACTTCCTTTATACTCATCCAAACGACAAATCAATTTGTTAAGAAGGAAGCTTACACTTACCTCTACCCATTTCTACAAACGGTTTGGAATTCTGACAATACTCCGGCAAGGGAGATGACACCAAACACCTCCAAATGAGAATCTGAAACCGTAGAAATGAAGCTCTCGATGAGTAGAAGAAGTTTCATGAAGAGTACTTTGAGAGATGACGCCGTTTCAGTAGTGTTTCGGAGGAAATAATTTTCTCTCTCCTCTCCCTCCATTTTTGCTCTGCTTCACTCTCTCTCTCTCTCTCTTGTGGCTGTTTCATGCAGGAAAATGGACGATGATGAAGATGATTTAATGGATAAATGAAGGGTTAACGCAACTTGCCATGTGTCAGCCTATAATTGGTCCAAAAATCCAATTTTCGCTCAAAATGCTTAATCTGGTAGAATTTTCATTAAACTTTGAAAAATCATTTCTAATTGTAGAAATGTCCAATTGGGGTGGTTCCAAAGGCTATGCGACCCTCATTGAGTCTAGTTTTAAGAAAAAATATAAATTTTGGCCAATTGGAAGTTCACTTTTCCCAAAATTAAAATCTTTGAATGCTGCCCAAGAAAATAGTCAATTTCGCTGGGCTAACTTCAAAAATTCATTTCTTTTTGTGTACAACTTCAAATGACTCATATGACCTATCAAATTGAAGCTTGATAAGTCTAATTTTATTCTGAAAAGTTTCACAATTTTTCATCATCATTTACCTATCGAAACACATCACACAATCTTCACTGCCATACCGAAAATTTCACCGATAGCAAAATTACTTTGTGTTCCACTTCACTATATTGTGTGTGACTTTCAATCACTTTGTTTTGTTATTCCCCGAGCTCTTTAGCTCATCAATATAATTTCTTTTAATATCCAATGATATAAAGGAATTTTGGGGAATTTAAACATGCCTCATAGGGACATTTGCTAAACCAGGGTCTAGCAGTCCACTTAATCCAGGCTTAATCTTATGCTTCTAGTCCCAAAATTCGGGATATTACAAGTAGGGTATGCTTGAGGGGGTAAAAATATCAAGAATTTCTTCTCCCACATCATAAATACATCCATAATCTTTATTTGTAACAAATAATAAACTAAAATGATAAATAACTCAATAACAAATATAAAATACAAATAAATTAGTAAATTACCATCATATGTGAAATTTTGGAGTAAATAAAAAATATCTAATGTATTTTTCTTATAAAATAAGAAATATCTTTTATAAATTTTTTTTAGGATTCTTAATACAAGATATTCTTATGAATTTTAATTCTAAAAAAGATGGTAACAACTAAATATTTGCACCATCATCAAAAAAATATAAAAAATCAATAATATTATTATCATATAAATAATTTTTAAAAATAAAAAATATATATATAGCTACGGACCGGCCCTTTTAGGCCCTCGGCCCTATAGGGCTGACCCTTTTAGGTCCGCTTCTAGTTTTGAAGTTAAAATCTTAAACCCGGCCCTTATAAATTCAATGCTTAAAAGGGCCGGCCCAACGGGCTCGGCCCGTTTTCCAGTCTCTACTAGAAAGACAGAGTGCTTTACTCATTATTCCCTTTACCTTGTTGGCCAGGTAGCTCTTTTCGTAAAAGCCTTCATCATAGAGCATAGTATTGAAAACCGGACCGGACCGGCCGGTTCAGACCAGAAACCGGTGAACCGGCCGGTGGTCCGGTCCAGAAAGATAAAAAAACTGGAACCGGGTTGAACCGGTATGACCCGGTCGAACCGGTGTGAATCGTGGAAAACCGGTGTCGATCGGGGTGACCCAGTCTATCTTTTTTTTTTTTTTACTTTTCTATACTCCAAACGACGTCATTTTAGCTTTTTTTTTTAAGAAAAATAAATTTTTTTGATTTGTAAGGAGTTTTAAAAGGATTGTGAAACATTGGTTGAAGAAAAATCTTTATGTACTTAATGATATTTTTATAGATATTATTAGATTTAAGAGGTTATATTGGACTATTTGTTGGAAAAAAAAACTTTTATATGATTTTTTAAATAGTATGCATGATGAGTATTTAAATTATATATATATTTTTTTAATTGACCCCAGTGTAACCCCGGGTTGACCCCGGTCGGACCCATTGACCCTTAACCCAGTACCTCAACCGGTTCAGTCTCCGGTCCAGGTTTTCAGTACCTTGTCACAGAGTCATTAATTTCTAGTGAAAATTCTGAAGGGACTGGGGTGAGATTTAGAAACAGCAAAAGCCTCTTATAGATCTCTTTGTTCTTATTCTAATCACTCTGTTATATAAGATTAATCTCTCCTTCGCTCCAGCTTCACACACAGGTAACTAACTGCAGATCTAATCACTTCCTTTCATCCTTATGTTCTGTTTGAGTCTCAGAGATGACGCTGTTTTAATTTCAATGGATCCATTTTTTTCGGAAAATGATACAGATATATATATATATATATCACTTCAGATCTAACCAATTCTTCTCTGAAATTTTTTTTGACAATCAATTGATGATTGTACAACGCTTGCCTTTCGTTTGCTGTTGACAGAAAGTGGACTTTGTTCATTGAGCCGCATCTTAGCATCGGAAAAAGGGGTTTGGGTCAGACAGGTTAGTGACTTCTTATTTAAGCTTTTTTTTTTAAGTCGTTTTTTATTTTAGTTAGGTATGTGACAGCAATTTTATCTTGCATGACAAGTGTATGTGAGAGTAGTTTGTTTTTCCAAAAAAAAAATTTTAGAAGCTAAAACAAACAGGCAATTAGACAAATATTCAGTAAGATACAAGGGCAAGAAAGTGAGCATGATAAAATTCAACTCCGTCGGTTGTCAATATTTTCATTTATGTCCAATAGGTTTAATTTTACTCTTTTTCTTCTTTTGCCAAGTTTGAATGTGTACATTAGGGATGTCCAAAAAATCCGGTGGTCTGGTTGGTCCGGTCCAACCCGGTCCGACCCGACCCGGTCCAGAAGACCAAAAATCAGTCCAAGACACTTTAAACAGACCGGACCGGACCAGACTGATCGGGTCGGACCGGACATCGGGTCAAGGGTCCAGACCCTTCGGTCTAGTCCGGTCCGACCCGATTTTTTTTTAAAAAAATATCTTGTATAATTTTTTTTAATCCTCAAAACTCAAATAATTTTTTTATACTTATTAGATTTAACGTGTTTAATTGATTGTTATGGATTGTATTAAAGTAACTTAAATGTTGTTATTTTTTATTCATGTTCAATGTTGTTGGAGATTATTATGGATTTATGAATGAGTTTTAATATTTTGTGATATATTTTTCTCAATTATAAGTATTATTATGCATTTTTCCACTGTCCCTAGCTCTTTGCATCAATCCAAACAAGAGGGAGAACAAAATTAAAATAGGTCCTGGACTGCCTGGACTGGTCCAGGCAGTCCACTGGACCGGTCTGGTCCAGCCCGAGCTCGGGCTGGTGCTGGACCAGACCGGACCTCGGGCTGACTTGTCCAGCCCGAGGTCCTATAAGGACCAGACCTCGGGTTGAGGCCCAACCCGGTCTGGTCCGGTCCATGGACAACCCTAGTGTACATTGTTCTTGTTCTAGTAATTCTATTGTGTTGGATTATATGTGATTTATATATAAATTTTTCATTTACTTTATTATTGTTTAATTAATACTTTTGTTAAGGTTATATTTTAAATACAGTTGTGTATTTTAATTTCATGATACTATTGGAATCATGATTGTGTTAATTTTAATTTAATCACGGTTAAACCATTACTTCATAAACCAATATTTCAAATAACTGAATGATGTATCTCTTTTTTTGTGCCTTAAAATTGCAGAAGCCCTTTATAACTTGCTAATATATTACCAAGTGTATGTGAGATGGAAAGGAATATAGAGGAGAAGGCAAGGCCACAAGAACTACTGAATTGTCCAAGGTGCAATTCTACAAACACCAAGTTCTGCTACTTCAACAACTATAGCCTCTCGCAACCCAGATACTTCTGCAAGGATTGCAGAAGGTACTGGACTAGAGGTGGGTCATTCAGTAACTTTTATTTTTTTTAAAATGCTTTTTTTAAAAAAATTATTCCAAAATCTAATTTAGAAGTTCATTATTTTAAGAATCGGAAAATACTTATATTTATAAATGAATTAATTATTACGCTTTATAATTTGATTGAATTTTGATTTTAGTTTATATAGTTTCAAATAGTTGGTTTTAGTACCCATAGTTTCATGAGAATGTGACTTAAGTTTAATGACTGATACTTGTACTTTTAATGCGTTTTTGTTTTGGTCTCTATATTTAAACTCACACCAGGTCCTTATGAAACTGTAGGGAACAAAATCATTAATTTAAAACTATAGAAATCAAAATCAAAATTGGATCAAACTTTAAAACTAATAATAATATTGATTATGCTTTATATATTTATGCTATATAAATGATAAATATTTATAAATATGGTTTTACTTACAAATTTACATTATTTTGATATACATTTGGGAAATAAATTTCCTTTTTCCATTAAATTATTTATTAATTATAATATCAATTAATGATTTAAAATGTGAATGTAATAACAAATGAATGACTAATTGGCTGGGGGTTATTTCAACTTAACTAATAGTCTTGTGTTTCGAGACATAGGTATGTAGCTATAATAATTGCTTAGAACTAGTGAGGTTTCTCCCGTTATGAGCCAACATTCTTACAAATTGGACTAGTCGATTGTTAGTAGCGTTAGATCTTGTGAAAAAAATAAAAAGATGAATGTAATACTAAATGAATATGATAAACATATAAATGCATTTATAGTTTTAAAGTATAACTTATTTAATAACAATAGGATAAAGTGTAAAACAATATATTGACATTTTAATAATTTTGATTTTCACCATACTAGTTACTCTTTACAATATATTTTTTTTTTGCCGTATTTTTCTTGAAATTAAATTGTAATTATAATTGTTCTTTTTTTTTGAGTAAATTAAAGATAATATCTATCATATATTCTTAAGCTTTAGAGAGGAAGATACTAGAGCATCTTTTACTTCTCATCTCTCCTCCTCCTTAGACAATGATGGAATTGTTGTTTTCAAAGATGATACTGACCTCCCTCGGGGGAATAATATCTCATTCGAACTGAAACGTGGAATTGAAAATTCTACAATTTCAATCATTATTTTCTCCAAAGATTATTCTGGTTCAAGATGGTGCCTCAACGAGCTCTCAAAGATCATGGAGGTTCACAAAGTTGTAGGTCGGGTAGTCTTGCCTGTGTTCTATGGCGTGGATCCGTCTGAAGTTCGTAATCAAATCTCTAGTTTTGGAGAAGCGTTTCAAGATCTTATACAAAGAAGTTCACCCACACATGATCAAGTATTGAGGTGGAGGACAGATCTGCGTGAAGCTGGGGGCATTGCAGGTTTTGTTATGCTCAATTCCAGGTGATATTTTAATTGCCAATGTTTCATTTTTTTTAATTTCTTTTCTATTTTGAAATGCTTAAACAAACTTACGCTATATCTTCTTGCTTCCGTGTGCACCTTTTGGCAGAAATGTCTGTCAAATAACATCAATACCTAACGAAAGAATAAGTTTGACGATCTGGGTACATCATTCTTACAATCAGTGTACAGTACAGTATTAGTTTCCGAAACTTGTTTTATTGTTTTCTTTCTTTCTTTTTTCAGTTCAGTGATTTTACAAGCACAAATGATGCTGTGTTTTGTTTCTTTACTCTTATAATGCTGTAAGTTATTCAAACTAATTATGAAAGTTTTGCAGCCACAATAATTCCCTGTTTTTTTTTCTTTGCCTTGTGTGTGTGTTTTTTTTTTTTTTGGGGGGGGGGGGGTTGGGTTAAAGTTCATGTCAATTGTTAGGAGATTCGGACACCTTTCGGTGAAAGTGACAGAAAATAGACATGTTAGTATGGGGTTCGTCATCTCTCTCTCCCTCTCCTCACCTTTGCCTCCCGTAATTGAAGGGGATCCTTTCATATTGTTGAATTGTGTAAAGTGAAAATTTTCTGCTAGTTACGATTGTCGCTAAATAGAGTGAATTGCACTATCTAGTTCCTTAAGTTCAATCATCTGTTTAATTGTTCACAAGTGCTTCTGTGGACATGATTGAATGTTCTGTTGTGGTTCAATTTGTCATCTCTGTTCTCCTAAACGCACTATCTTTGAAATATAAGGCATTATTCACCTGAAAGCTATCAAGGATTTATATGAACCATCGGTGCTCATTTCTTGTTCTATTTGTTTGTACTGCAGGAATGAAAGTGAGGATATCAAGAATATTGTTGAGAAGGTTTGTGAAATATTGGACAAGAAAGACTTGTTTATAGCTGACCATCCTGTAGGAGTGAAATCTTGTGTGCAAGATTTGATTAAAATGTCACGAAACCATCCACTAAATAGAGTTCTGTTGCTAGGCATATGGGGGATGGGTGGTATAGGTAAAACAGTGATTGTCAAAGCCATTTACAATGAAATTGGTCAAAATTTTGAGAGTAGAAGTTTTCTTTTAAATATTAGGGAAGTTTGGGAGCAAGAATGTGGCCCAATTTACCTACAACAACAACTTCTTTCTCAAATTTGTAAAACTACAAAGATGAAAATACATTGCATTGAGTCAGGAAAAAGCATATTAAGAGAAAGACTTGGCCAAAAGCGAGCACTTGTTGTTCTTGATGATGTGGATAAGGTGGAGCAACTAAATGCTTTATCTGGAGGTGGTAAATGGTTTCATCCAGAAAGCAGAATAATCATCACAACTAGAGATGAACATCTACTAAGATTCCTTAATGTGGATGTGAACCATGTATATAGAATGAAGAACATGGATAAAAGTGAATCTATTGAGCTTTTTAGTTGGCATGTGTTTAGGCAACCAAGTCCTAGAGAAGGTTTTGTTGAACTTTCTAGAAATATAGTTGCTTATTCTGGAGGAATACCACTAGCTCTTGAAATTCTTGGCTGCTATTTGCTTGACAGGGGAGTGGCAGAGTGGGAGAGTGTATTGGATAGACTAAAAAAAATCCCAATAATCAGATACAAAAGAAGCTAAAAATAAGCTTTGATGGTTTAAATAATGATACGGAGAGAGAAATCTTCCTTGATATATCTTGCTTCTTTATTGGAATGGACAGGAATGATGTCACACAGATATTGACTGCCAGTGGATTTTTTGCACACATTGGTATTACTGTCCTTGTGGAGAGAAGCCTCGTAACCATTGATGAGAAGAACAGGCTTGGTATGCATGATTTGTTGCGAGATATGGGAAGAGAAATAATCCGTGAAAAGTCACCAAAAGATGTTGGAAAGCATAGTAGGTTATGGATTCAAGAAGACGTGATTGATGTCTTATCAAAACATACAGTAAGAACTTTTTGATGATCTATGTATCATTCTAGAAGAAAAAGTAGAATGAAACAGGTAGTCAAATGAAGATAATGAATCAGGCATATAAACCTCCGTTTCAAAACTGATCAACAGAAATCTATTATAGTAGGCGTATTTGTATTCTGTTCTTCTCTCAGGAACTAATTATTCATTTTTAAACCCAATTGTTTTAGTTGCTTGTTCTAGAAACTTGCTTGTGACTTAGGCTTACATTTTGCTTTTCAACAAACAAAGGAGAAGTGCACACTCAAATATTTATATGCTCTTCATTCGCAGGGTACAGAATCTGAGGAGGGGCTAGCTTTGAATCTATCGCAAGATAATAAAGTTTCGTTTTTAACTAAAGCATTTAAGAAGATGAAGAATCTCAGACTGCTTCGTCTTGTTAATGTGGAACTTGATGGAGACAATAAATACATTAGTAGCAATCTCAAATGGCTCTGTTGGCACAAGTTTCCTTTGAAATACATCCCTGTCAACTTCTTTCCAAATAATTTAGTCTCTATTGAATTAAAATCCAGCATCCTGAGACTCTGGAGGGAATACCATGTATGTATGAAGTTTATTATGTTGGAAATTTGGGGTCTAAATTCCATGGGTTATGAATAAGAAGTAGGTAGGAAGAGAAGAGATAAAAAGGAAGGAGAAAATGGTGTGTGGATAGAAGTCCCACATTGGACAAATCAAGAGAAGGAAGAGTGTATATAAGACTCAACTTCACACCTCTAAAATGGGCCCTTGGCCCAATCTACTTTTGTGGAGGAGTGAGGACGTAGGTGGGCCTTAGTCCACCACACGCGTGCACCACCGTCCGGTAGGGGTGGAAACAGGCCAGGCCAGGCCAGGCCTGTGCCTTAACAGGCCTGGCCTGTTAAGGCACTATCTGGCCTGAGCCTGGCCTGTGGCCTGTAACAGGCTTATTTTCAGGCCTGAGCCTGGCCTGTATACAGGCCTGGCCTGGCCTGTGGCCTGTTAAGAAATTTTTTTTATTTTTTTTTTATTTTTTTTTATTTTTTTTATTTTTTTATTTTTTTTAAAGGCTAACAAGTAACAAGCCATAGGCCAAAAAATAGTCTATTTCAAATAAGAAAAAAAGGCCCAATTACATAAATTAATTATCCCAATACAAAAATTAATTATCCAAAATACATCATAAAATGTGAAATCAAATACAATATAATAATTTTCAATACATTATTTTAACAACGGAAAATTTATACCTTTTGTTTCTTCTTTAAACCATACTTGTTGCGAAGCCTTTCATTCGACTTTAATTCATTTACAACCAAAAAAAAATTATTACACTAATATTTATTTATTTTTTATAAAAAAAAAAAAAAAACTTAACAGGCCAAGGCCAGCCTGACAGGCCTAACAGGCCTGTCAGTAGGCCTTGGCCTGGCCTTTTAAGGCTAACAGGCCTTGGCCTTGGCCTTGGCCTGGCCTATTAGCCTGACAGGCCAGGCCTGGCCAGGCCGGAAACAGGCCAGGCCGCAGGCCCCTGACAGGCCGCCTGGCCTGTTTCCACCCCTACCGTCCGGCCCAATCTGCGCGTGTGTGAGATTAAAAAAAATTAATTTTTTATTACATTATTTTTTTAGTTTGTCTGAATAATCCATAAACTTTAATGCTGTGACTGAACCAGTGCATCCGTTCTACTTGTTCTGGTGTATCTGTTTGTATGACGCACTAGTTGGTGGGCCTTAGTCCACCACACGCGCGTACCACCGTCCGGCTCGATCCGCGCGTGTGAGACATTACAAAAAATTAATTTTTTATTACATTATTTTTTTAGTTTGTCCGAATAATCCATAAAATTTTGTTTAAATCCTTTTTTACCCCTTCGTGATTCTTCCAACAGCAACTGTAGCAAAATGCTGTGACCGAACCAGTGCATCCGTTCTGCTTGTTCTAGTGTGTCTGTTCGTATGACGCACCAGTTTGCCAATAAGAGTCGAGTCCATCTGATCAATTTCCGTCATCTATAAATAGGACGTGCTAGTGACAGAAAAATATCAATCTAAAATCTCTTCTTTCTCATATACTGCATAGTGCATTCTACAATCATCTCATTTCCTGTACGATTCTAAAGGTAATCTCGTTGTATTCATTTGGGTTTCTGATTGATAGTGCTATCATTCTAAAGATGTAATCCGTTCTATCATGGGAGACAATTGTTCGATAACCTTGGACATCCATACAGAGAGAACAAATTGTCTTAAGGAGACAACGTACGTTAGGCTTGGATTTTATCAAAGTTCATTATCATTTTCTGTAGTCTTGTGAGTTTTTTTGTATAATATACATAACTATTGTGTGTTTACAGATTATACCATCTTAGTTTTACAAATTCTTATTCTTATTGAAATTTCTACATTGAAAGTACTTTAAACAACATATTATTATATTTTGTTTTACGTCATAACTTCTAGATAGTTCATCATTTCTGATTTTTTTCTAGTAGCTTTTAGATGAGTCTTGGTTCGACGCTATTTTTATATTAGAGCTGCTGAGTTTTCTTCAAAATTTAATTTCTTCTATACCCCTTGCCATAGACCTAGACAATCCACCATCTTGGTAACTTATGTGTAAGCATAAATTTCATTTGAAGTATTTAGAAGATATATATTGTTCTAGATGAATGATTTTACATATTGTTTTGATCTATTGTAGTTTTCCTTTTTTTCAAGATGATTCTCTAATACCCCTTTGAATGTTGTTTTCCTATATTTATTGGAGAACCTGAAAATCCTCAATCTCAGCCACTCTCCTTACTTGGTGTCTACTCCAGATTTTTCAAAACTACTAAATCTTGAAAAGTTGATCCTCAAAGATTGTCTAAATTTGTCCAGGATGCATCATACAATAGGGCATCTTGATAAACTCCATATGCTAAATTTGAAGGATTGTACTGGCCTTCATAGTCTCCCAAGAAGTATTTATACATTGAAGTGTTTAAAAACTCTAATTCTTTCTGGTTGTATGATGATTGAAAAGTTGGAGGACGTAGAGCAGATGGAGTCATTATCAACTCTAATTGCAGACAACACATCAATAACTCAAGTGCCCATTTCTTTAGTGAGATCAAAAAAACATTGGATATATATCAATTTGTCGTTACCAAGGATTAGCACGTGATGTGTTTCCTTCTCTCATTTGGTAAAGGATGTCTCCAACAAATAATCCTCTCTCTTCACTTTCCTCAGATATATTGAATTGCCCTATCCCTGGTCCTTCATCGATTTATTATAACCTACCAAACCCACCCAGCCTTTTATTGGAATGCGCATATGAGAATGGTGTCGTAGAAAATCGAGGTGCTGAAAAGACCTTGGGTACTTTGTATGCCACAAGATGTAGAGACATGGCAAGAACACCAAAAGCTTCAAAAATATTGGATACTGAATCTTCTATGTTGGCTGATCATCATATTCAAGTTGGCATCTCAAGGCCAGTTGAATGTTTGAGACATCTACTAATTCACATTGTAAACAATGACCAAAGTCACTAGTGCTCTTTCAGAGTGTATTTTACAGGTTCTCTCCCTCCCTCCCTCTCTCTCTATATATATAAATCATTTTTCATTTCATACAAAAGTCACTGTTCGAATTAGAGCTGTTGCTTATGTTATTAAGCAGGGATTGACTCTCAGATTATGGTGATGATTGTGTTTTCCCAGTTGACAAATATCCCTATTGGCAATGTTTCAAGAATGAAGGAGCTTCTGTAAAATTTAAAGTGCCTCTAGTTAGTAGTTCTAAGTTAAAAGGGATGACTCTTTGCTGTGAATATTACTCCTTACGTGATTTGAGCAATAATGTGGAGTTTGACTCTTTCATTAGCATGTTGATCATAAACCACACAAAGATGACCACACTGCACTATAGACAAGACACAGCGGCTTCCCTTGAAGAAGCAAAGTGTCAAACCCCTAAACAATTCGATATTCACAGAGTATTAAATGCATAATTCGGACGGCAAACAAAAATAGTGAAAATATACTAATAGTAAGTACTTCTTTATATTACAGAAAATCTCCATATGATTTGATAAACATAAACAAATCCAAAAGAAATAAATTCTACAACTAAAGATAACCAGTTGTAACTCCCGACTATGACCGTACCTTCATCCGCCAGTAATTACGGTTTTGCCCTTAAAGCCGCTGCCCTCTGCTGGAATATTTTTATATATTGAAAAAGGGTAAGATTCGAATGAATCTCAGTAGTAACATACAATCAGTCATATAAAATGCGATAAATAAATATGCAGTGCGCCATAATATGTAAAATGTTAACTCGTGTTGTATGCATACTGTCCAAGGCCAAACGATTGTTTGCAACCCCGGCTAAACTCATGTCCATGATAAAACGATATGTTTAGACCTTGGCTTATTTACATGTTGTGCCCTAGGCACTGTCATGTTACAGAAAATGGCATACACAACATATAAATAATCACATAGTATATGAGAGAAAAAGTTACTACCTGGGTCCTCTTTCGGTCCAACTGTTTATCCAAAACTTTTTCTCCGGCTCGGGCTATTACAAATCCTATATATTAAAATTAACAAGTAATAGTTATTACTTGTAGTACTACTGCCTTTAATCATATTCTGCTGGTTATCTTAGTTTCAGTGGCTTCTACACAATACAATTTTGCATAGTGCAATTTTACTATTCTTCAGCAAATTGGCAGATTTTTCAGTTAACTATGAAAAATCATAACTAATTCTAGAAAAATCAAAATTGACTGGGTCCAAAGCCTACATGAATTTCTTGAAATATATTTTCATGGAAAAATATCAAAATCTACCAAGTTTCACCATATTACTCTCCAGAAACAGAGTACAACTTTGAAAATCCATATCTCCTAATATACTCGTCCAAAAATTGTGATCCACATATAAAATTAAAGCTCTAAATTTATAATTTATATCTAGAAAGTTTCATAATTTTTGTTTAAGGTTTGATTTTCCAAACGTTCGACACAACCAATCTGTTTTCCAAAAACATAGTTTGAGAGCAACCAAATTCAAAAATTCATATCTCTCAACATACTAATCCAAATAACACAAAATATATATCTAATTAAAGATTAGAAAATTAAATTTCATTTTGGAAAGTTTCATGTCCATTGGAAAATATTAAATTTCTCAAAAACATGATGAAACCGACGGCCAAAATATGGACTTCCAGGATTGCACCTGTTTCTAAACTCAGTTTCTGAAAATCATAACTCCCTCTACAGATATCTAAATGATGCATTCAAATACTCATTTTAAATATTGGGATGTCTAATACCTCTCTGTAAAGTTTCATAAATATTGGATATGATTTGGTTGGTCATAATTCTACACGAAACTGACTGACTCTGAAAAACGTCAGTTTTGATAGTCTAACTTCAAAAATCCATAACTCATTCATTTTGACTCCAAATTGTGCTCTTTTTTATTCTATTTCATACTACACACCCTAAAGTTTCTATAACAAAAAGAATCAGGTGAAAAATCCATCTCTACCCTCCATTTGAGCTTCTGCAAGTTTCTGACAGAAACTCTGTTTTCCGGCGAGTAAAACAGAGTTGAGAAAACTCACATGTAGCCACGGTTTTTTACTCCAATCTCAAAGATTTTGACTCTACATACTCCTAAACTTGTTTCTTGTATTTGAGGACGTGATTACAGAAGCAATGAGACAAAAAATCCAATGTAAAATTGATGAAAAATTACTGGTTTTGGTATTTTACGGTGACAGAAACTTTCCGGCGAATTTTCTTAATTTCAGCAGCCATAAATCCTCATGAACAGCCCCAAAAATGAAGCAATAATGGGAAGAGGTAGAGAAGACTCACTTGTACCAGAATATGGAGTTACATGTGAGGTTTGGAGCTCCCTTATTCCTTTTTTCCAGCGTCTACTTCCTCCGATTCAACTCTCCCACTCACTCATGTCTCTCTTCTCTTGTTTTCTGTTTCTCTATTTCTCTGTTTCTGTTTCTTCAGCTGCTGGATGAAAAAAATGAAGAGCTGAAGGAATGGGATTTGATTAAATAAAGAGTGCATGTGATGGTGGGATTGGCTTTTGTCTTAATCCTGTAGTTCCAACCAAATGAAGAAAATGAAAAGTGATTAAATGTGAGTGCTGAATATGTGTGTAGCTGATTGGTTTTTCAATGTGTGTTGTCCAAATGATGATAGAGAAACAAGAAGTAGTTAGGTGTTGTCTTATTGAAGGTGTATGTGAGGGTGTATATGGTACATGTGTTAACTAATAATGGAAGGCAATTATATCAAAGATGGAGATATACGTGTGTTGCCAAGTGTGGGTATGTGTGTTTTTATACACATATAGGTATATTTTTATCTTATTAATTACACACACTATGCCTTAATTTTTTCCCTTTGTCAAATTTAATATTCCTTAAATTTTGTAAGTTCTATAATTTAGCTTACTATCTAATTTCCATAATTTAATCCTTGCATTAAATTTTTGGGATGTTACACAAAGTGGAAGGAAATAATATCAAATTTAGACTCTGATGATCAAATGGAGATTATAGTTTTTGGTAATGGATTCATTGTGAAATAAACAGCGGTCTACTTGAAATATTACGAGTCATTTGATGAACAAAAGAAAGATCCACCATCATCAAGTATTGTTTTTGCCTCTACAATTGTTATTTTGCACCAACTTTATATGTTTGATTGTAGTTTTAATTTATGAAAAAAATGAATATAGTAGCTTATAGATAATTTTAAATATTTCCTTAATTTTTAGGCGGTTTGAGGTTAACATTTTCACTTATTTCATGATTCATTATGTTTAATTGTTTTTACTCAATTTTCCTTTTTTTTTTTTGTAGGTAGAAGGCATACAGACGACAAAAGCCATGATTTCAAGCTCCCAGAGCCTAAGCGTCAGAAAATAGATTAAGTGGTGCAGCTCTAAAGTCCATTAAAGTGGTCTGTGACAAGGCATGCAATGATTAAATTTAAATATTTTTTTTCCTAATTTTGTATTAATATTTTTAACTTTTTTAATTTTAGTAACTATTATATTATCTGGTCATAAAAACTCGGACTATTCTGGTCATAAAAACTTGGACTGGTCATAAAAACTCCGACTATTTTGGTAGTCAATTTGATAAATTGCCTTCAATACTTTTTATCATATGATTTGTGTGTTTTTATATATTTCTAGATCTTAATCAGTTCCCTTCGTTTTTAAGTGTTTATGTGATTATCCATCCATGAGTCGTGCTCAAGGTGGAAAATGTACCCAACTTGGAAAACAATAGGCATATGGTTAAGCACTGAGAGTGGTTCCAAATGAAATTCCTATAGTTTTAAGTGGTCAAATTGATCAAACCTAGTTAAGTTAAGCACGATTCTTTGTTGCTTTATGATGATGGAAAGAACAGAAATAGAGGTGCTGTTATAGATGGCAGGTGCAGAGAGAGGGAGAGAATTTGACCAAATTAGTTTACTTTGTTTTTTTTTTCTTGGTTAAATAATAATATACCTCTTGAATTTTCATGATTTCTTTAAGGAGAAATGCAAAAACTAAACCAATAGATAATGGCTTTAATAAGAAAAAGAGTTGTTAAAGAAATTAAAGAAGTCTTTGACAAAGGTATCTTGGTTCAAGGGAGAGATTGAAGCCAGGGACACTCCACAGTATACAGCCAACAAGTTGTTATTCCAGAAACTCAGGTGGGAACTAAACCATAACAATCCTTGACCTTTCTGCGGCCTCATGTACAGAAAAAACTTCGTCGTCGTGGTCGTCAACGAAAACTGTGATTCCAGCATCTCTCAATTTGTTTCCAATATAGACATCATATTCGAATTTGGAGGAAGCAGAAGCCAAATTAGACGATATGACTAATTGATTCAAGTGATCCATTCACCATCCAATTAAAATGATGGATTCCGCAAGGCAGCCCCATTTTAATTAAATTGGAACCTTGCTTTTCAATTTCTTTTTTTTTTTGGTTAAAAAAATTCAGGGTTTAAGAGAAAAAATGTCATGAACTTTTACTAAAAGTGAGTCCAGTATCATATACATTTCGTTGGTGCAAAAATACCTATAAAAATTTAAAATGAGAGTAAAAATGTCCATTGAATTTAACATAACATTATTATATATGCATGTACAAAAAGAGAGTGAGTTCCCTTCAAAAAGTAATATCGTAAGATCAAGTTTAACAGTGTTGGCAATTTTGCTCTCATTTTGAATGTTCATGAGTATTTTTTCAGTTTCAAAATGTATATGGTGTTAGACGCACTTTTGATAAAAGTTTATAAGTATTTTTACACCTTCACCCTAAATTTTACCATACAACACATGTAAATTTAAAGAGTAGTCAAGTGAATGTTATCTGGAAAAATCAATATTCTTTTTAATGAGCAGCATGGCATACTGGATGTCTGCATCGCATGAGATCGAGGGGAGACAAGCAAGTAGTGTAAGACAAATTATTAAAGCATTATTATTTATTTATTTATTTATTTATTTGGACTTCAACTGTGAACTTGATTAGTAGATGATACTTAATTTTCGATGATTAATATATTTTAATATGCATTGAAACGTCATTTCCCCTTGTTCTTCCCAATGATCTCCCGTTCTTTTTCGGCTGGCACCAACGTCATTTCCCCTTGTAGAAAGAAGGGGGGAAATTAATTTTTTTTAATCATTCAATTTTTAACTCAATAATAAATCAACACTCCAACTATGATTTATGATTTAGTGCAAATGATTAATCCTTAAACTTCTGACTCGCCTATAAATTTTCTTTTGTTTGAAGACTCGATTATAAATTAGTTCTTTATATTGAGGTAGTAGAAGGCAAAGACCATGAGTAATTTGTTGGAAAGAAAAAAAAATTTATGAGTTGAATTTGAAAATATTGGAGAAGTGAAGTTATAAAATTTTGATAAAGAAAACATGTAAAATAAACGAGTAACCAAAATTAATTAAGAAATTTTAACCTTATGCCATTTTTTTTTTCAAATCTAACTCATAAAGTGAGTAATTCTTACTATAGAGAAATTCATGAATACCACAAATAGAGGATTTCTATTGTTTTTAATAAATAACTTTAAGCATTTTTAAAATGTTTGTATGCATTTACGCATTCAGAGTGATTGGGTTTTCCCAACTTAAAAACAGTCCAGTAAAGAAAAAAAAAAGAAATTCTGCATCTTAAAAGTTCATTTTAAATCTATAAACTAACATTAAGCATTTTGCAACCATACAAATTTCATTTTAAAAAATCTTATAAACTAACTTAAGTCAATTTATTATAATTTACTAAATTTCCTATCTTTTTTAATCTAATCAAATTAGTTAAATAGTTTTTATATTAAAAACCAAAGGAATATATTATATATGAGTTTATAAAGAGGATAGTACGAGTTTACACAGGGAAACACACTTGAGAGAGGAAAAAATCATTTATGTTATAAATCTTGAAAGGGATTATTACCCTCAATCAAATAAAAAAATAAAATAAAGACAAAATGATTAAACATGGATTTGAGTCAGATAAGCATTTGCTTTGTTTTTTTAATCCCCAACGGCAGTATCACGCCTTGTTCATAATTGCATAAAGACGTTGATTTTTTTTACCCATTAAACATGAATCTGAATCTGCTAAGCACTTGCTTTGTTTTTTTTAAACCCCAGTAACCGTACCACGCCCCATTTATGATTGCATAAAATGTTGATTTTTTTTTTACCAGAAAAAAGTTGTTAGATTTGTTTATCTCCCCCGCCCCCCAAAAACCCAGCCAGCCAAAAGACGACGAAGAAACTTATGAGATCTAGTATTTATTTGGATTGGAGGTAAAAGTTGTTTTTTTAACATAATTTACTGTATATGGTTTATAAGATAAATATGTGAGAAGAATTTTATCTCGAATTACGTAAATCAACCTTTTAAATATAAATAGGCAGTTAAAGAGATTATCAACGGCAATCTTGCTACAGTTAGTAGTTCTAAGTTAAAAGCTTCTCGAAACCTGGGCATGGTACACTACCTTCTGTTGACACTAAGAACCAGAGTCTTCCAAGCCAGGGTATCAACCCTTCGAACCCCGGTCCTATTATCTGCTTCTATTGTAAGGAACCAGGGCATACTAAACGTTACTGTCGCAAGTTGCAAAATAAGCTGCAACACAGTGGTGTTGCTCATATGGCTCAAGCCTCTGATTCCTCTCATATGGCCCAATCCTTTGATGCTTCCTCAACACCTACTACACTTGCTACAGGTAATTGTGATTCATGCCTTGCCACCGCTTCTTCTAAATGGATTATCAATTTCGGTGCAACTAATCACATGACAGGTAACCATCATTTGTTTTCTACATATGCACCATACGCCAACCCCACCTCGATAACAATCGCCAATGGTTCCTCCTCCTGTGTCCTGGGATCTGGCACTGTTACCCTTACACCTTCTGTTTCCTTGTCATCTGTCCTTAATGTGCCTGATCTTGCATTTAATCTTTTGTCTCCTAACAAACTTACTCGCTAATTAAACTGTTTCATCTCACTTTTCCCTAACCACTGTTTAATTCAGGATCTTACATCGAAGCGGATTATTGGTAGGGGCTATGAAGCAGGCGGTCATTACTTTCTTGATAATCGGGTACCGCGTTCTATTGCTAGTTCTGGTGGTTCCTCTCCATTTGATGTTCATTGTCTTCTTGGTCATATGTCATTGTCCTCTTTGAATAAATTGTATCCTCAATTTCATCATGTGTCATCCTTAGAGTGTGAGTCGTGTCAGTTTACCAAACATCACCGTGTTCATCTGACACCTTGCGTCAATAAACGGGCTGCGTCCCCTTTTGATTTAGTTCATTCTGATGTTTAGGGTCTTTGCCCTGTCGTGTCCATGTCTGGTTTTAAGTACTTTGTTACGTTTGTTAATGATTTTTCTCGAACTACCCGGCTATACTTAATGAAAAGTTGTTCTGAGTTATTTTCTTACTTTTGCAACTTTTGTGCTGAGATCAAAAATCAGTTTGGTGTCTTCATGAAAGCCTTGCGAAGTGATAATGCTAAAGAGTATTTTCCGCCTAGTTTCATGACTATATGCTTACCCATGGCATGATTCATCAGTCCTCCTGTGCTGATAACCCCGCCCAAAATGGTGTTGCCGAAAGAAAGAACCGACACTTACTAGAAGTTGCCTGGGCCTTAATATTTTAAATGAACATTCCAAAATCCTTTTGGGCTGATGCTGTGTCCACTGCAGGCTTTCTTATCAATCGTATGCCTACTCCTATCCTTCATGGTGATACTCCATATACCACTTTATTTCCTTCTAAACCCTTGTTCCCTATTGATGCCAAAATATTTGGTTGTGTCTATTTTGTTCGTGATACTCGTCATACAGTCACCAAACTTGATCCAAAATCTCTCAAGTGTGTCTTCCTTGGTTACTCTAGAGTTCAAAAGGGTTATCGATGCTATTCTCCCAGTCTTCAACGTTATCTTGTCTTTACAGATGTTACCTTCCATGAGTCCACTCCGTTCTTCCTTATGACTAGTCCACCCCCTTCCTTGGTTAACCCTACCGGCCTTGATGACGTATTGGTCTATGAGGTCTGTTTACCACTTGTGCAAGAAACTGGACCTACTCTGGGAAAACCTCATATCCATCATGTTTACTGGAAGCATCCCAGGGAAAGTAATGCCGCCACTCCAGTTCATGACCCACCAGTAGTACCTGTTTCGGCGTCTGATCCCGATTCAGTTCCTTCCACTCCTACCTCTGAGCCAGATTTTCCCCCAGTCCCTAAAACTTCTGAGAATGATTTGCCCATTGCTATCCGTAAAGGTAAACGTACCTGTGCCTATCCTATTTCCTCTTTTGTTTCCTATAATCATCTTTGTCCTCCATCCTGCTCGTTCATAGCTTCTGTTGACTCCATCACTATCCCTACTACTCTCCACCAAGCCTTAGCCCATCTGGGTTGGCGTGCTGCTATGGAAGAAGAAATTATGGCCCTTGATAAAGCACCTGGAATCTTGTTGATCTACCTCTGGGTAAGAAGGCTATTGGTTGCAAGTGGGTCTTTGCTATCAAATCCAAGGCCGATAGCTCCTTGGAACGCTTGAAAGCATGGCTTGTTGCCAAGGGCTATACTCAGACTTATGGTGTTGACTATTCTGAAACCTTCTCCCCTGTGGCAAAATTTTCCTCTGTTCGTCTATTTATTTCTCTGGCAGCAACTTTTGGTTGGGCACTTTATTAGTTGGATGTCAAAAATGCCTTCTTGAATGGTGATCTACTTGAAGAGGTTTACATGGAGCAACCACCTGGCTTTGTTGCACAGGGGGAGTGTGGGAAGGTATGTCACCTTAACAAATCGCTATATGGCCTGAAGCAAAGTCCTCGTGCATGGTTTGACAGATTTAGCACAGTGGTTAAGGACTTTAGTCTAAATCAGAGTAAGTGTAACCATTCTATGTTTTATCAGCGTACGGAAGCTAGCTTAATCCTCTTAGTAGTATATGTTGACGATATTGTTATTACGGGGAGCAACACATCTGAAATCTCATCACTAAAAGTCTTCCTAGATTCTTATTTCCAAAGAAAGATTTGGGTCAGTTAAAATACTTTCTTGGGATTGAAGTTATGAGAAGCAAGAAAGGTATTCTTCTGACTTAGCGGAAATATGTTCTGGATCTGCTAAAGGAGACCGAAAAACTTGGGGCAGCCCCGAGTAGTCTTCCCATGATTCCCAATCCTTTTTTGGAAATTGATGATAGCATACCATTTGATGAATTGCCAGAAAATGTAAGAAACAAAGTTGACCCTGAGAAAATTAAGCCATTTGCCTACCCTGAGAGATACCAGAGATTAATTGGGAAGTTGAACTATCTCACGGTGACCTATCCTGATGTTACATTCCTAGTGAGTATGCTTAGTCGATTCATGATAACACCAACTGTGGCTCAATGGGAAGCTCTGGAGCATGTCTTATATTACTTGAAGGGCTTACCTGGTCGTGGTATACTCTATACAGATCATGGTCACACTAAGATTGAATGTTTTTGTGATGCTAATCATGCTAGGTCGAAGTCTACCAGGAGATCTACTACAGGATACTGTGTGCTTGTGGGTGGAAATCTAGTGTCCTGGAGAAGCAAGAAGCAGAATGTGGTTTCGAACTCTAGTGCAGAAGCTGAGTATAGAACTATGGCTCAGTCGGTACAGGAGATTGTGTGGATCCACTAGTTAATGAAGGAGGTTGGCCTTACCACATTATTACCTGCGAAATTGTGGTGTGATAACAAAGCTGCTTTGCATATCGCTTCCAATTTTGTGTTTCACGAACAAACGAAATACATTAAGATCGACTGTCATTTCATACGTGATAAAATCAAGGAGAACTTCATTTCTACGGGACATGTGAGGTCTAGCGACCAATTGAATGATTTTTTAACTAAG
The DNA here is from genome assembly GCA_037074505.1 of Albizia julibrissin. Classification (NCBI taxonomy): domain Eukaryota; kingdom Viridiplantae; phylum Streptophyta; class Magnoliopsida; order Fabales; family Fabaceae; genus Albizia; species Albizia julibrissin. Next base: position 13,399,631 of record CM073481.1, on the reverse strand, counting down.
GCTCTAAATGGGACTTGGGTTGACTACCTTTGTAACAAGTTGGACTTGATTGACATCTACGCTCCAACTTGAGGGGAGTGTTAGGAAATATTATGTATTTATTAGAATCACAAGAAATCAGGGATTAGATGATTAGGATCAATTATCATAATTAGCCCATTTAATTCTAAGGGCTCTCACTCATGTATAAATACCCTCTTGTGTATATGAATCAAACACACAATATAGAATACTTACTCTCTCTATTTCTCTTCCCTATTTCTCTACATTCCTAAAGGTGATTTTGAGGAGATCCAAATATTTTTTTGGACCCCTTAAATTTATTTAGCATAACTCTTGAGATATTTTGTATGTGTATTTTGGTCGAAGTTGATACTATATAAAAAAATAATCATTTAGCTGCTCCTTTGTTGTGTCTAAAGTGTTCCTATTCACCTATCCTGCTTTAATAAAAGTTATTGGATCTCAATTATTTTCTCATGATCTCTAGTTGGTTGAGTAGTTCCTAGCAGGAAGTTCCTCCTGTGGTTAGTTACCCGTATACTTGCAATATTCTGGTCATATGCATTTTTTTAACAAACTTCTATTGAATTAATGGCTGCTTGAAAGAGTCAAAAATGGTTCAATCTAATTATGATGCAAGAGGATATGTTCTCAAATGGTTCTATCTAATTACCCTTTATTGTGAATTTGCTATAACTATCTTTTATGCAATTTCATGTTTCCATGTGCTATATATCTTAACATTGGTAAACATAGGTTAGGGTCCATGGCATAAAGCGTAAAAATATTTCTAACAACAATGAATGGTGTCAATCCTAAAAGTATTGTGGATATTATTTCTATATAATCAAAACTAATGTTATAGTCTGCCACATTTTTATCATGATGAAAACTTTAGTTATAGGGATGCATTTTCCACAATTGAATTTTAAGAATAAAGATAGGGTGGTTTGGATCTTTCCTCTTTGAAGCATACATATTGTTAGAAGGACATATTGCTCTTCTTTATTGTAATTCTTTTCTGTTTAGTTACTTTCCTATTTGTTGTCTATTTTTTCATATATTCTTATTAAAATAAGTATTTATCTTCAAATTTTTATGGCATAGAAATGGATAAAAGTTGGTTAGACATCAAAGATAGAGCCAACCTAACATACATCAGAGGAGTATATGGTTTTCTAGAATGGGCATTTACTCAGCATGGAGTGACAAATAGAATACATTGTCCTTGTAAAAAATGTATGAACGTTATATTCAAAAGGAGAACAGATGTTAGAGTAGACTTATTGAGTAAAGGTTTTTAGGATAACTACAAGGTGTGGGACTTGCATGGAGAAATTGTAACACCCATCTTACATACCCCTTAATTACCTACACAGAAGCATTCATTGTTACTTTGTTAGGGGTAATTACTTATTCACGACTTATCCTTACTGAATATCAGAGTTGATTCTTCTTCTCAGTGATCCCGATTATGGCTTAATTCAAATTCGCCTGTATTCTTAACACCAAATATTCTCTGTGCGCAAATAATAATAAACAAAGTAATCTAAACACAATTCGGTCTTCAGTTCTTCATCTTCTTTCCTTCTGAATCAACTTCAAGCATTCTCTTCTTTCTTGTTCATATACCTATATGGTTGGTGGGGGAGAGTGAGATTCAAGAGAATCTCAGTAGCAAACATACAAACAATGCATGTAAGATGAATGCTAGTGCATGATGTGCTTGCCTTACATAGGCTCATGTTCACATAATGATATTCTGCATGCTCAATGTTTCGTACAACATACTTATGGCCATAGTAAAAATAGAAACAGAGCTTCATTCATTAATACATGCTTCACATAATCAAGCAAGGCAATACAACAAATCAATACACAGCATAAACATCACATACATACAAGTAAGTAAGTTTACGACCTTTTGGACTTTGCCTCCTCCTCTTATACTTCGATCTTCCAACCATAGTTTCTTATTTGTCACTTTATGGCCCTAGATAAGTAATGACATTATTAAAGCCATGAAAAGTGAATGCCCAATGGGCCACATTAGCCTTAAAGGCATACTTTCACCCTTGGAGTTCATACTAACTACATTTGATCATTTTCTTTCTCAAATTCGCATGGCCAGCATTTTGACCAAACTTTGAAAAATCATAATTAATTCTATAGAACTCAAATTGGGGTGGTTTAAAGTCTTATATGAAGATATTTCAGTATAATTTCACATAAAAATCCTCAATTTAGGCCATCACAGCCACAACATTCCCAGAATTTCTCTAAATATAACCTGTTCCAGATTTCATTCCAGAAACAGGACACAACTTCAAAAATTCATATCTCCCAATGTACTTGTCCAAAAGTTACAAAATACCTATCAAATTAAATATTAGGATGTATAATTTAATTTTGAAAAGTTTCAGAATTTTTAGACAAGGTTTACCCTATGAAAAAGCTTGCACAATTTCACTGTTCCAGATAGGGCATATCAACAACATGTACATTCAACTTCATAAATTTCCAAATTCATATACAAGCATCCAAAAATCATGAACACTTGCACACCTACACAATTTTTCGTGTAGAATCCAATGGAATTATCAAAATTATAAAATTCCTACTTCTTCATGATGTTCTGTTCAGACCAGAAAAACAGGGTTTTCTACAACAATTCACCAATTCAGAATTTTGTCCAACAACTTGGTCCAATATCATCATAAATCATCCTCTAACCATAAATACATGATTAAACCTCAAAAATACCCCTTGGATGAAAAATGAACAGTACCCAACCCTTACAAAAACTCATCCAAACAACAAACCAATCGGTTCAAAAGGAATCTTACGCATACCTTTACGCATATCCGCAGTCGGTTTGGAAATCCGGCAGTACTCCGGAAAGGGAGACGACACCAAACACCTCCAATCAAAAATCTGAAACCATAGAAATGAAGCTTAGGATGAGTAGAAGAAGGTTTGTGAAGGGTACTTTGAGAGAAAACACCGATTCGGTAGAGTTTCGGCGGATTGAAGTTCTTGGAAAATACTATTCACTCTTCATCTCTCCTCCACCATTTCTCAACGTTTTTCCATCACTTTTATGAATATTTGGGGCATCTTAGACTAAAATATAAGGCCAAGAAAGGGTCTTGAAAAATTATGCCACGTGTCGTGATGTTACGGTGCCATGTGTTCGGTATTCTACTGATTCGATGACACATGTCACTTCTTTTTTCTAAAGTGGGTCTCACATATTTTCTTGGGCCTTTAGCCATCCAAAATGTCAGAGGAAGTAAGGGTCTAATGATTTTTCCCGGCTCCCCGGCTCAGTGTTCGAGAAGTCAAGTACATGACCGAGTTGTAGACCAGAGGATTTCCCTGACTATTGCACTAGGTGTCACACTCTGGTGGTGAGAACTCAAAAGACAAGGTTACTTTTTCATCATGAGAGGACAAGTGTCATGTTCTCATTTAGCCAACACAAAAGTTGTGTCATGATTACTTACTTTATTAAAATTACTTTAATAAAGTTACTTTATCGGTGTCTACTTGGGACTTACTCGGGATTGCATCACGCATATCAAAGCCTGTTAAATGTCATCAGGTCAAGATATGTATGTGGGCCCCATATGGCACCACATACCGATGTCCAATTCAAAAACGCAGGGTACACATATATGCCCTGGATATGGCATGTGCACACCTACATCGGCATATTCCGCCCGACTAATCGGTCCCTGGCCTCATGACATAGTTGGGTGGCGTCTTTCTACCAACCCAATGGCATTATATATGTGTTCTGTACACATCTATACCGTCATTCTAATTATACTGTCTACAGATACCAAGCCCTTTGCCCAGTAAGGCCCAAATCTCATAGCCCCTGAGACTCTTTCTATATGTCATAATTTCTGGGACTCTTACTAATGTGGGCTTGGTAGTCTACTTTATTCATGCTTATTCTCAGGCCTTTAGTCCCAAAATTTGAGATATTACAGAAATTACTAGATTTCAAAGTGATTGTGAGACTTACAGTCAAGTGGTAGAAAATAATACCAACAAGGATGAAAACCTTATAAGGATGGTATGTGATGCATATGGAGTTCCTTCTATGGATGATGCTTATGGAGTTCTTTCTGTGGATGAAGCAAACATTAGATTAAATGAGAGTAATGAGCCTAATATTTCTGCGAAAAGGTTTTTTGACTTGTTAAAAGATGCAGAAATAGAACTTTATCCTGGTTGTGCCATAACAAAATTAGCTTTCATTGTAAAGTTGCTTCAATTGAAGTGCCTTAACCATTAGAGCAATAAATCCATAGATTCATTGTTGGCCCTATTGCAAAATATTCTCCCAGATAGGGCTTTAGTCCCAAACTCATTTACGGAGCTAAGAAGCTAATTCATGATTTAGTTTTAGATTATAAAAAAAATTGATGCTTGTGGGAATGATTGCATATTGTATTGGGGAAAGCATGTAAATGCAAAATCATGTCCTAAGTGCAAGATACCTAGATGGAAGTTGAACAAGCAAAAAGGAAAAAAGGTTCCTCACAAGGTCTTGAGACATTTTCCAATAAAACCTAGACTACAAAGGCTATATACGGCAAGAGAGACAGCTAAAGATATGAGATGGCACAAGGAGAAATGCATTGATGATGATGTAATGAGACATCCAACTAATTCTCTTGCTTGGAAACACTTTGACCAACAACACACTACCTTCTCTGTTGATCCAAGAAGTGTTAGATTGGGTTTGGCAAGTAATGGACTTCAACCTTTTGGGAATATGAGTACTAATCATAGCATTTGGCCTGTTGTCTTGGTACCATATAACTTGCCAACATAGCTTTGCATGAAGAGTCTGTACTTTATGATAACACTTCTTATTCTTGGTCCAAAGTGTCCAGGTGATGACATAGATGTCTACTTGCAACCAATGATTGAGGAGCTTAAACAATTATGGGAAGTAAGAGTGTAGACATATGATGCACACTCTCAATCAAATTTTAACATGTATGCTGCATTGTTATGGACAATAAATGACTTTCCTAATTATGGAAACCTTTTAGGGTGGTCAACTAAAGGTAAGCTTGCATGCCCATATTGCCACAAAGACACATTGCATTTCATTAAGGGATAAGTTATCTTATATGGGTCATAGGCGTTTTCTTTCACAAAATCACCCATGGCGTAAAGATGTAAGATCGTTTGATGGGAAAGAAGAACACAGGGCTCCACCAATCCCACTAACCGGAGATGATGCACTTTTACAACTAGAACAATTGGGTGATGTGTCATTCGGAAAAAGTCAAAAACAAAAGCGTCATACGGACACTAAGGCTTACAATTGGAGAAAAATAAGCATTTTTTTAATTGCTTTATTGGAAAAATTTGCTAATACGATATAATCTTGATGTCATGCATATAGAAAGAAATGTTTCTGATAATATTTTGTCAACAGTGATGGATTTGGTTGGAAAGACAAAGGACACAATGAAAAGTAGGTATGATCAGATGAACTTAGGCATTAGGAGTAATATATACCCAGTTGAAGTTGGTGATAATGTTACTAAACCTCATGCTCCTTACACATTGTCCCAAAAAAAAACAATCCCTTTTGCAAATTCTTAGCTAACTTAAAGGTATGCATTTGCTTCTAATATTTCAAGGTGTGTCAATATTCAAGAGCAAAAAATATTTGGTTTGAAGTGCCATGATCACCATGTGCTATTGGAAGAAATATTTCCAATTGCAATACATGGCCTACTACCCCCTAAAGTGTCTAAACTAATAATAGAACTGGGAAGATTTTTTAAGAATATTTTGTTTAAAGAGCTTAAAATGTGAAGAACTTGACAAACTTCAAAGTCAAATAGCATTAACCTTGTGCAAGTTAGAAACTATCTTCTCACCTACCTTCTTTGATGTCATGGTTCACTTACTAATACACTTGGCGAGAGAGGCAAAAGTTGATGATCCAGTTCAATATCGTTGGATGTACCCCATAGAAATGTAACATGCCATGCAATTTTAATTATATTTTAAGTTTAGCATTCAAAACCATTTACAGCTAATTTGTTTTTTCTAATATCTATGTGGGTACATGCGCGCGCGCGCGCTCGCAACAAGGCTCGACCTAAAGGATCAATTGCAGAAGGATATTTGGCAAATGAAAGTCTAACTTTTTGCTCACGATATCTGAAAGACTTTCTTACAAAGTTCAATACCACATAGGAATGATGACACCAATACTGATATCAACTATGAGTTTTCAATATTCAAGAAATGTGTGTGTATGTGTGTGTGTTCGCAACAAGGCTCGACCTGAAGGATCAATTGCAGAAGGATATTTGGCAGATGAAAGTCTAACCTTTTGCTCACGATATCTGAAAGACTTTCCTACAAAGTTCAATACCACATAGGAACGATGACACCAATATTGATATCAACTATGAGTTTTCAATATTCAAGAAAAGTGGTGAACCTAGAGGCCATTTTGAGATAATCTCCCTTTCCCTTGAAGAATATTTTCAAGTGAGGATGTATGTGCTCTAAAATTGTGAAGAAGTTTGGCTGTTTATAGAGTATGTTCACCTTACTGGAATGTATACTTGTAATAATTTATATGTCTCTCACTTGTATGAAAAAACTTGTAGAGAATATAAGAATGAGTTTGAAGCCCAAGGATTGCGTGAGGAAAGCTATTATAAGGAATTCCTTGATTGGCTTCGTTCACAGATAAGTTATAAAATTACAAACCTTGTTGTTTATGTTAATTATATTAGTATTTCATATATAAGAAGTGGTTCTTATCTAAATAGGTGATGGCATTATCCATACAAGGTCATGTGAGTCCTGAACTCGAGAGTTTATCAATTGGTCTATTGAAGATAGTCAATTGTTATTCCATGTTCATAGGTAATGAATTTCGCTTCCATACGAAAGATCGGGCTTCAGGAAAAAAAACTCAAAACAATGGAGTCATGGTTAAGGGTGATGACACCAATGTTGATAAAGAATATTATAGTGTGTTAGAGCATGTTTATAAGTTGTCTTACATTAGGAATAGAAAAGTATACGTGTTTAAGTGTCATTGGTGGGACGTGGGTCACCATGGTAATGGATATAAGGTTAACAAGTATGGGTTCACAAGTATAAACACTCAATATTTATTACAAACCAATGAAACATTCATTTTAGCATCTCAAGCAGAGCAAGTTTTCTATGTTGATGACTTTGTTCAGCCTGGTTGGCTTGTTGTTGTCAAAACAAACCCACGTGACATGTTCAATATGCCAATTGCTAATGATGATGATGTTAGTGAGATCAATGTTGCTATGGTTGATGGAGATGTTTATCAACAATTGGTAGTTGACTTGAATATTTATAATCCAAGTCTTGAACAGTCTAATATTGTCATTGACTTAGGTGGGGATGATCTACAGCCAAAGACTTCTATTCAAGCAGGAAAACCGTCACAAAGAAGTAATCACAATACCATGAAAATTGGATTTATTGATGATAGTGAAACTTATTCACTATCTCATAAAGATAGTGGTGAACATGATTTGCTTGATGACGACAATGATAGTGATACTGAAATAGAAAGTGGCACAAAGGATAAAGTAGAAGGGAGTGAATCGAAACATATTGATACTAGTGATAGTGTCATAGAAGATTCAATTGAATGAAATTAGTGTCTTCCTACATGGTATATTTTATTAATTTGTAGATTAACTCTTAATTACTTAAATGTGTTTAGAATTTAGTGGTTGCTGGAAAACAAGCTAAATATTGTATTTTTTTTTCAGGATATGTCAGGATTTAAGGGGTGACAAGGTGGGAGACTTCCTTTACTTTGTAGACAAAATGGCGACACAAGTAGTAGAGGTGCTTCCTCTACACCTCAGACAGAGTAGACACAACATACTAATTCACCTCGACCACTACAATTACAGCTTGAGGAACAACCTATCAATTCTCCTCCTACTCAAAATAGTAGTGCAGGTAAATGTCCTTTGAATTTATATTATGCAAATAACTTTTTTGCTAATGATATAATTGTAACATTAATTGTGACATCAATTCTCCTCTATTTTACATGTAAAATTAATTGTCAACATTCTTTTATATTTATGAATGATAGGATCTTCTCATATAATCAAGAAGGGAAGAAGAGTTTACAAGTCGCATAAAGTGATATTGAGAACCAAATTTTCAAAGATTAAAGTTCAACTTTCAAATGACATGACAAGAGCAGTGAGATCATAAGAGCTAACTACTGTGATTTGATTGTTAAGAAAACAATATCTTTATGGAATTTTGTTGATTGGAAGGCCGCGTTAGAAAAGTATGGTACTAAGATGAAAATGCAAACCAAGGTATCATTCATGTCAAATAATAATATATTTCTTACTTCACGTGTGTTTTCACACAAGTACTTATGTTTTTGTTTGTTTTAGGATAAATTTGAACTTGATGGTGTAGTAGATGAAGAAAAGTTTGATCAAGTTTTAACACTTGCTTTCTAAAATGCCTTAAGAAATTGGAAGACCAACTTGCATAACCATTACCAGAAATATGACACTTATGAAGAAAGGTTAGTTGATCCACCTTCAAATGTAAGTTCTGAATATTGGGAGTAGTTATTGACATACTTTAAGTCTGAAAATTTCCAGGTACCTTAATAACATTTCAAGTGAGTGTTATTATTTCATTCTATAAATACTTTAGTGACCCAATTGTTTTGTAGAAAAAGAGTACAAGAAACAAACAAAACCAAGGGAAAAAGGTGACAAAACATACTTGTGGTCCTGTATCATTTGCTGAAATGGACCACTCTGCAGTAAGTGCAATCTCTCCCTTTCACATTAATTTATGTTTTGCTTTAGTACTTATCTTTGGATATGCTATTGTATATATTTGTACCTGCTACTTTGTAGAAAGACCTCACAACTGGACAGCCTGCACCACTTGATCTGGTGTGGCAGATAACACATACTAGAAAAAGGAATGCAGATGGACAGTCAGTGTGGGCTGATGCACATTCACAGCAGATTTACGTATGCTTTATATTTTTATCTTTCTTGTTCAATTAATTCATTTTATTCTTATTATATTACTTTTCATGCTTTAATTATAGGTGCATCTCAAGGAACTCCTTGAACAACAAGAATTAAAGAGTGATACTCGTATGACCTCTAATGAGATATTAACGACTATTCTTAGTGAGAGGTCAGGATATGTCAGAGGGAAAGGGTACGGAGTACAGCCCCCAAGGAAGAGAGTTTACACTCAATCTAGTCAAAGTTCACTTGATCATGTACGCACTGAATTGCAACAAGAGTTTGATAGAAGAATTCAGGAAGAGCAAGAAAAGATGGAAGCAAATCTTGCATTAGAGCGTGCAAAGATGGAAGAAGAGCGTTCACAATTTGAACACAGAATGCAAGCTTAACTCAATGCCTTTATGCAAATGTTCCAATCGAATGCTCCAATATCTACATCTACTCCTACTTTTAGTGTCCCACATACTGGTCCTTCAATATAATTTGCTTGTCCTATTGTAAAAGTTTATGATGTTAAATAGTTTGAGAGATTGAACTTAAGATTTAAAAATGTTATGGATTTTATTACTTAATTAATGTATTATGCTTCCAGTTCAATTTTGGTTTTCAGTATTTTATTATTATGTGCTTCAGGAATAAAAGCTTTAATTTAATAAAAATAATAATAAAGTTTCTTAAGATTCTAGTGCACTTCCTTATGAAACGCCACACAAGGCCTTTTTTTTAATTTTTTTTATACAAAGTATATCAACTATGGCCTTTTATAGCAAAGCGCCCTAACTGTTGTAATGATTTAAAATTATTCTGAACATTTAGATACTACTCAAATTATATACATGTAGTCAACAAATAAACTTCCCCCAACTTATTTATTTCTAATGCTTTAACTATGAATCAAAATAAATGAAGTAAATATTTAAAAAATAAATTAACAAAAGCTATACGAACACTTTATCTAAAAAAAAGGTTAAATGAAATTTGTACCTTAGTAATAGGAATAATCTGCAAAAAAAAAGTTATTAGGAAAAAATATGCACTTTAGTCGATGCTTTCTTAAAAAAATCCTGAAAAGATCCTTAAAATCTAAAAAAAATCAGAATTGCCTCAAAAAAAATTTAGTACCTTAACCGGTGTTTTTAGAAAAGAATCGGTTAAGGGAATAAAACTTTATTACCTTAACTGGCACTTATCAAATATAATATAAATATATATTATAAATGAAATTATATAATCGGAATTGCCTAAAGCTAAGGCACGAATATATAGTTGCCTTGGCCATACAGCTAAGGCAATTATAATATATATATATATATATATATATATATATATATATATATATTATAAATAAATATAAAATTTTTTATCCATAATATTTAAAATTGACTTTTAATTATGATGTAAAATTAAACAAAGTAAAAACTAAAAAAGTATATTAAGTATATATAAAGTATGAGAAATAAAGGCCAGATTTAGAAAGATGGCAAAAAAGTATGTTAAGTTACTTTTAAAAAAAACACATAAAAAAATTAAATAATTGACCTTGGACGGCGCTTTAACGTAAAGTGTTGACTGAGGTTAACCTTAGACAGCGCTTTATGTTAAAGCATCGTCCAAGGTCTATTTTTTAAAAAAAAACAATTGAATATACTTTTTTTTAATGCTTCATCTCTCTAAAATCCAAAATGCCTTTTCATTTTTTAAAAAGTGGTATTTTCCCCTAATTACAATCATACACTGTCTTTTTATTTTTTTTAAAGCATGGTCACAAGGCATTATAAATGAAATTTGAAAGACACAGGAGAACCATTTTTTTTATCTTCTCCCACACCTTCCATCTCTTTATTTCAAAAGGCATTATAAATTCATTTGAAAGATACAGGAGAGCCATTCTTTCATGTTCTCCCGTGCCTTCCATCTTATTTCACAGAGCTCTCTTTTGGTCCCTTCAGTTGATCAACCACCTTTTCTTATCGATTTTTTCCATTATATTTGACGGTGGCAAGCTGAAGCTTCATTGATCCCTTGTCTTCTCCTCTACAATTTTCTTCAACATTTGGTCACCACTTCGGTTGCAGTACAAAAAGCTTCCTACCCCAAGTATTGTTTTCTGCTTGTGTCTCCTCCTACAGAAGCATCCTTTCCTGTAAATGATTTTTTTCCCTAACATTTGGTCTTAATTCTTTTTTTATTTAAAATTTATCCTGAATCTGAATCTTATATGTGTAAAATGTGTATGGCTCAAGTTTGAGTAACTTAAATTTCGGAGTTCTTGCGAATGATATTTAATAACATTTGGTCCACATTTTTTTTGGTTTTTTATGAACTAATTATGTGTGTATTTAATTATGATTTAGTTTTTTTTCATTATTAATTGATATTGTAAATTGCTGTGGATTTGAATTGCTGTGGTTCAGAAAAATGATACAATTATGTTAAATAAATAAATAAAAATTATTACCTCTTATAGGAGGTCAATACCTCCTATGACGCTTCCCCAAGTAAGCGTCGTAGGAGGTATATTGAAAATAAAATATAAAATAAAAAGAACCAGTGCTTTTAAAAATTCAAGAAACGCCATAGGTTGTTTTTATGGCGATGGATGCTGCGCCGCTTCTCAAACGCCATAATATTTATAAAAATAAGTGTCATTTATGACCTTTTTAGTAGTAGTGATTTTACATGAATTTCCTCATTTTTTCAGTGGCGAAAAATTGTCGCTGTTAAAAGTCAACATTTAGCGGCGACTGAAAAAAGTTACCGCCTATACTTTCAGCCACAGTCGCAACGCCAACGACCTGGTGGTGACAAAAAGTCGCTGCTAAAAACTTTCAGCTGGGACTTGTGAACTTTCAATGTCGCCGCTGAAAGTCTTTTTTTTTTTTTGGTAGTGTTTGATCTACTAATCTCTGAACGGTGATAGTTGGTCCAATCTATTCTTCACTTTTATTTATTTCAAGTTCCTCTGAGCAATTAGGAATCAAATAGTTTTGCTGCGTTTTAGCTTGATTATTGATAAATCCCAAATTTAATATATTATATCCCACCTTATTCATTTATTTTAGGGATTATTTTAAGTTAATTTGAATTTATTAAATAATATTTAGATTATTAGCCAATCTTAGGAAATAATATAAATTTAAATTGATTATGACATTATTAGGCTTAAATTGTAAATATATATATTGTTATCTTGTGATAGAATAATATTTCAAAATATATAAAAAAAATACCTACCCGCTGTAAGATAGCTCATGCTCTCATAGAGAGCTAACGCTCACGTCCATTTTCCACTCGGTTTACTCTTCCTTTCACATTATTGGTTCATCTCACGGTAGTTGCTGGGATTTACGCGCCATTCATCATCATTCCCTTACTCCATTCACGCATATGGACCAAATATTGTATGTACGTATTATGAACTGAAGGGTTGGTGAATAATGAATTATTGTGTTGCGTGTAACCTACGATGCGTTGGATGGATGCATTGTCACTCTCATCTGTCGTCCCTTGTTGTAAAAATTAATTGAAAAGAAACAAGCTTACAAGAGTCTATTCTGGAAATGTAGCATGGCAATACTAATTATTATCTGCCACACGCATGCATGTTATAGAAGTCTCATGTAAAGATCAAATCTGTTATATTTTTATTATTATTATTGTTTGCTATTAGGCGTTAGGAGATGGAATGTTGGATCTTTCCGTTTATCTATTCCAAGCGTTAGTTGAACCAACTACTAAACGACAAACATTAACACAGTTATTAGGCGCCGGGGTTAAGGACTTGGGTTATGGTCGTGAAGACTACGTCTGTTCCTGAAAGGATTACTTTCTTCGTCCCTAAAAAGCAGCAAACAATAATGCATATTATGTTATTCAAATATAATACAGTTTTAAAAAGTCTTCTAATTTAATTCAAAAATTGCCTTATATTTAAGAGAAGTGAGGAGCAAATTATGTTATTCACGACCCAACCGAACTTATTTTAAATTGAAAACTTGTTAGGAAAAAAATCTCAGTGAATTAATACTTAATATTTTAATACTATACTAAGATAAAAAAATATGAAGCACTCGCCCTTGACTTCACTCATGCATGTGGAGCTGAGGTCAGAGAACCTGGTAGCTAAACCTAAGGTAATCTATTTTTCACTCAATCATTAATTCATTGATCTATTCTCCTTTTTGCCACGTACAGATCCATGCATCCATTCATAAGCCATCACATACCAACGCCTTCCCCATTTCATCCTTCATTCACATCTCCAATGTCCGTGACTTGTTCGAAGAAGTTTGGAGAGGAGAATCATATGGCAGCGTGAGTTATTTGGTAGGCAACTTGTGAGAAGTATGGAGAAAGCTAGAGCCTAGAGTTTGCACTTGAAAACTATAAGGGAGTGTCTTTCTTTTTATTAATTTGTTTCAAGACTTAAGATTATTTAGTTTTAGATAATTTTGAGTTGTTTTATTAGAAACAATCTAGTTTTAGATTGTAGATATATTATTTAATTTGGATTAAATTGATATTTTAGAATGATTTGTGCTTAAATGATTGTTGGAATTTTTGTTAGCAAATCCTTTGGTTTTCAATTTAATTATTAATTAAGTTCTCATTATTAATTTAATTGTCAATTTGGGTTTAATCTCTTGATTGTTTAATTATGTTGGTTAATTTTCGAATTTTTTAATTAGGAAATTGTGAACATGATTCCCAAAACTATCTTGAACTATTTTGATTGGTTTTAATGAATTTAATTAGCTAGTGCTTTTATCCATTATAAGTTTTCTAGTGGATTAAGTGTTATTGAACTTGAATGTCTCCCATGTTTCAATTAAACAATTAAATTTATTAATTCCTCTATTTTCTAAATCTCCCTTTGATTTAATTAATTAATTTAGACTAAAAAACTAACTCTATATAAATCCTAAGTTGTTCCTTTCATTGTATCTGAAGTAAACATTCGTTATCTTTTCCTATTTTATTTTCTTATATATTAGTTTATTTCTTTTTTTTAATTCCCCTTTTCATAAGAAAACCCCTCCAAAAAATCACATTTGCATTCATTTAGGTTAGTTTTATTATCATATAGGTTTTAGAGGCATTTGCATTTTTCATTTAGGTAGCAGAGTCTTGCATTTTAGTTTAGATCCATTTCATTGTATTTTTCATCACCTAAATTCAATTCTAAAGAAAACCCATATATTACTCTTTGGGAGAATGACCTAGGTTGCCACTATATTGCATTATTAATTGGTCATAATTTAATTGATTGCTTTAACCAAAAAAAACACACATCAATTATATTTTGGAATGTTGGTGAAAATTATTGGTTTAGCTTTCTTTGTTATTGTTGGAAGTTAACTTCTGAACCAGCTTAAGCTTTTGCAGAATTGTAATGCTCAGTCATTGCTTCATCTGACGGTCAAGCAAATAAATGATGCATTTCTGTCAAGTGATGATAAGTCTAACATGATTATCGATGGCGTGGATGTTAATAATGTCTGTTTCTTGAATTGCAAATTGACAGTTGGTTGTGGCTTGCTTTTCTTTTGTTCTGATATTTTGAGTCAAAATCGTGTTCAGGTCACTCTTGTAGGAAGGGTTTGCAACAAAGTTGGAAGGATTACTGATGCTACTTTTGTACTAGATGATGGGACTGGAAGGATTAAGTGTAGTAAATGGTGAATTTCATTATTTTTCAATGCTTTGCTTCGTTTTTTTCATTTCAGTTTACTTTTTCCGATCTTTTAAATTTTCAAAATGAGGTAATTTTGCATGTGAAGGCTCCAAGAAGGTGTAGACACAAATGAAGCGGAGGGTATCAGGTAATTTTGCTATCTATGTTGTGGCTATATTGGCTTAGTGATTATTTTTTAATCATTTCTTAGTGTCATAACCTTTTTAATTTCTTTCATTAGTCTCATCTTTGAACTAAAATTTTTCTGGGTTACATGATCATTGCTCAAACTTTTCAACATGTAACTTGACAATTTGCAAATAAGAATTCGAAAACGTCACATGTGCAAACATTATTTGACACTCCGCAGTGAGATGGTTTATAAAGTTAATGTTTGTTGTTACCACCTCTTTTTGAACATATTGTTTATATCATATCTTGAAATACACCAACTCCTTTTCTTTTTTTTCCTTTTGTTTTCAGGGATGGAATGTATGTGCGTTTACATGGACACTTGAAAGGTTTTCAAGGAAAAAGGACCTTAAATGTATTATCTTTTAAGTGTGACATTAATATCATGTCTAACCTTAGCAGTTCAGTATTTCAATTTTCTTCTATATGTAATACTGCCAGAGTGCTAGCATATAGTGATAACTCACAAAAGTTGGTTGGGTTTTGAGAAATGCTTATGATAGGGACCTTGCTAAATCCTGCTAGAATAACATGAAAACCATAAGACACTTTAACTGACATTGAAGCAGAAGAACTTCTAGGACAGGCTACAGAAACTAATTCACAGTGTCTCACACAGACACATGCTAGTGCCAACAAGATTCAGTCGAATGTGACTAAGCGCACACATCAGTACACACCTCTAGATCAATCACAAATTCAAACCAAACATTCTGAGATAAGAGCGGGCTAAGATTCCTTCACTCTGCTCGAGAAATTAGAAACATAGCAGAACTGGTTCAGGAAAGCACTCAAAGGACTCACACTGAATACACACTGTATTTCAAGTTCTTCACTGATCCTTACAAACACACAATGGCTCCTATTTATACTAATGGAGGAGCTCTTGCACAGACAGGAAAAACGAGTAGAAGCAATCAATAGACAGCTAATGGTACAACTGGAAAACAACAAATAAAGCATAAAGCAAAAACATAAAGCATAAGAAAATGAGGTGATGGTTGGTTGTTTGTCATGAGGTAGTGGTTGGTTGTCTGCCATATTGTTTCTAATTCATTCTCCCCGGGTTGGACAAAACTCGTCCTCGAGTTTCAATTAATATCATCATCCATATAGGGAGATAATTCAGCTATGTTGAAAGTAGCTGAGAATCCCTGTTCCCTGATTTCTGGATCTGCGTCTTCATTGTAATATTGCTTGTCAGGTGGCCATCCGGGTGGTATCTCTTACACTGTAAATTTGGACCTAAAGGGCATAACTTTCAATGGTGTGGTGAACTTGCCATTTTTCTCAAGCATCAAACTCATCATTTGGGTTTCAAATTTCTTTACCTTTGGTCTTGACTTTTTAACTAGAGACACTAGTGGCTTGGATTTATCAGGGGGTAAGGGTGTGAGCTGAATTTTCTCACCATTCTTTTGGAAGTAATATGTATTTGTGCGACCATCATATAGAGCACACCGATCATATTGCCAAGGTCTTCCCAAAAGTAGGTGACATGCATCCATGGGAATAACATCACATAGGGCTTCATCTTGATACTTGTTCCCAATAGAGAAATTTACAAGGCATTTCTTAGAGACATTTACCCCGCTTTCAATGTTAAGCCAATGAAGCTTGTAAGGATGCGGATGGTCCTGTGTTGGCAACTTCAATTTCTGCACCATGTAGTCAGACACAATATTTTCACAACTTCCATTATCGATAATGACATTGCAAACTTTTCCCTGAGATGTGCAACGAGTGTGAAAGATATTACGCCGTAGCCAAGGTTCTTCCTTATCCATAGATGTGTGCAGACTTTGTCTAATCATTAACAGTTCTCCTTGATCCGGAGGGGTAACTTCCTCATCGTAGATTAGGTCACCCTCAATTAAAACAGTCTCCTCATTGGGTGATTCATGTGGTGTCTCTTCCCTAATGGTAAAAACCCTTCGACTGGGACAGTTTGAAGCAATGTGACCGAATCCCTGACATTTAAAGCATTTATGTGCTTTAGGGCCAGATTCCTTGTTAACTCTGAGTGGTAGTTTGCTTGTGGTATTAGCCTGCTGCAACTGCATCTCACGGTTGTCAGAAAAATTCATGGAAGAGGAGGGCATTTTGGGTGTCTGCTTTTCAACACGAATAGCTAGACGAATCACATCATCCAGGGTCCAGTATTGTTGAAGCTGGACTATACGGCTAATGTCAGGGTTCAAACCTGTAAGGTACCGGGCAATGGTTAGCTCTTCCTTCTCCTGGATGTCACATTTCATCATTAGTTGATCAAACTCTCTGGAGTACTCTTCTACCGACAAGGAATTCTGTCGAATGTTTTGTAGCCGTATAAAATTCTCTTGTTGATAATGTTCTGGTAGGAATTTATTGGTGAGCTGTCGCTTCATTTTCTCCCAGCTCGTAATTTTATGCTTGCCTTCTCGTGCTCATTTTCGTTTGAGATTTTCCCACCAAATAGAAGCATGTTTCTTCAGTTTCAAGGCTACAATTTTGACCTTCTGTTCGTCTGTGATCTCCTTGTATTCGAAAACCCGTTCTACTGTTTGAAGCCAATCAATGAACTCATCGGGCTGTAGTCTCCCCTCAAATTCAGGAATGTCTACCTTGATATCATTAGCACGGAAGGACTGTTGTCGAGGAGGTCGATGGTAGCTAGAGGAAGATGAGCTGTCACTAGAATCGGCTTCTGGTTGTTCATTACGGTTTTCTAGCAAGGCTCGCTGAACTTCTACTGTAGCTTCCAGCTCTCGTAAACGACGCCTCATTTCTTCCATCTCAACTTCGAGTATGTTCCTGCGTCTTGGAGGCATTTTTGGGTATTGGGTAGGTAGGGTATTTCAAGGAAGAAAAGGATAAAAATATAATTTTTGGAAAAATTTGGGGTCAAACTGTAATTACAGAAAGTTTTGGGGCCAAAATATAATTTCTGCAAAATTATGGGGCCAAAACGTAATTACAGAGAGTTTTGGGGCAAAAATGTAAAATATGCAAAAATTTGGGCCAAAAATATGATTTCTGAAAGATCTGGGGTCAAAATGTAATTTTAACCAACTTTCTGGGCCAAATTTGCAATTACCGCAAGTACTGGTGACTGGGGCAGTGATGACGTGGCAACTCTGACACGTGTCAACCTATGATTCGTTGAAACAGCGTTGACCGATGACGTGTCTGATGATGTGGACGATGACGTGGTCGTCTTCAACCTCCAGCAGCGCGTGAGGCGCGTGGAGTTACAGTCGCCGGCGCGTGGTTAACCGGTGACGGCACGTGAGAGCGCGTGGAGCACTTTCACGGTGGAGGCAGACCCTTGTTCAAGGTTTTCTGGCCTCCTGAGAACGTTGGTGATGGTTTTATCACCTGAAAATGACCGGAGTGTATACTTTCGAAGGTGTCCGAAATTTTCCGACGAAATTTTCCGATCGCCGGAAAATTTCCAATGCCTTCCTCCGTTGATTTTCGGCGTTCTCCTCCCTCTGGAACTGCTACTCTGATACCAAATGGTTCAGGAAAGCACTCAAAGGACTCACACTGAATACACACTGTATTTCAAGTTCTTCACTGATCCTTACAAACACACAATGGCTCCTATTTATACTAATGGAGGAGCTCTTGCACAGACAGGAAAAACGAGTAGAAGCAATCAATGGACAGCTAATGGTACAACTGGAAAATAACAAATAAAGCATAAAGCAAAAACATAAAGCATAAGAAAATGAGGGGGTGGTTGGTTGTCTGTCATGAGGTGGTGGTTGGTTGTCTGCCATATTGTTTCTGATTCAAGAACAATCTAGGCACTATACAGAGCATAACAGAAAAGAAAGAAGAAATGAATAAGATGGTAATGACACAAGACCAGCGCTAGCTTTCAAGACTCTAGCTCTCTACCTAACATTTATCTAAGGGCTGTTTGGTATGAGGAAAATTTGAGGAGGGAAAGGAAGTTAGAAAATAGAAAGGAAGGGAAGGGAAAGGAAGATTGCAACGGTGTGATGGAAGATGGGTTGAAGGAAGATGAGTTATTTGGTATGAAGAAAATTAAGAGTGGAACTTGGGGGAAGAAAAAAGAGAAATACCCATTTTACCCTCACAATAAATTAATAATTATATATTAATCAAATTTATGTTTCAATTCATATATTAATAATTAGTAGTACACTAATTTAAAATTAAATAAAATGAATAACATATAAGTTATAATTTAAATAAATAAAAATTTTATTTTATTTATTAATGAAATTGAAATTTTTTTTAGAGAATGAAATTCAAATTTACTAAAAAAAATTCAAATTTATTGATGAAATTCAAATTTGCAAAGCAGGAATTTTGAAAATTTTAAATTAAAAGGTGAGAATCCTATATTTAAATTCGTATACTATTAGTTTAATTTGTTATTATAAACTTAACTATATGAACCTTGAATTTGAGACTCTTTTAAAGTGTTTTCCCCTACACAAAAAAGAAATACAAGTCCATGTACAAAATAAAGGGCCAATGAGATTTAAAAAGAAGTATAAGCCCATATAAAAAATCAAGGGCTTCTAAGACTCAAAAAGAAATATAAACCCAAACAAAAATAAAATGAAGGAAATTGGAATAAGTAATATAAGATCAGATCCATCCCAAAAGTGAGAGGAGTGATGAGTGATATCAGAGTGAGTAATATCAATTTGTACACAGCATCCCTGTGAGCAAAGAGAAGTGAGGAATATCAATTTGCACAACAGTAAGTAACAACATCGCACTTGGGTTTAACCCACACTTGGTAATAAATGATTGTTTATAATTTGAGTTTAATCATGATCATCTTTTATTTGAGAGTGATTAACAATTAACTATAATTTTAGAGATTTTGAAGGAGATTCAAATCATTCTCCTTCTAAAGAGAAACTTTTCTCTCAACTTGGTGAGGATTCCACATCCTACACCCTTAACATATTAACTATGATCTCTATTTTCAGATCCAATCACTAATAATCATCTTAACTAACAAGATATATAAGATCTCAATCATGCTTCAATATTCCAATAACTTGCACTTGGTTTGTTTTTCGGTCCCCAATAATAGCACGCGTCCCATTTATTATCGCATAAAGATGTTGATTTGTTTTATTACACAAAAAAATAATGCTAAAGGGACCATCAGCGTTAATCACAGGCAATTAGGAAGTTAATTTAATCATAGTCTTCAAGATAATATTTCTTTAATGAGCACGATTGTATGTCTACCTGAGTACTAATTGTTTAGTGGAAAAAAAACATTAATTGTTCTATTTTGTATAATGCTGTTAAATTTAATAATTAGCTAAATTATATAAGATTAAAGTATACTTTTGATCCTTTTATTTAAACAAATTTTTATCTTAATCCTTTAACTTTGAAAATTGTATTTTAATTCTTTTAAATTACCACCGTTAAGTTTACTATTGGAAAGTTTTAAAAGATTGATTTTAAAATTAAAATATAAAAATAAATATATTAAAGAGTTAAAATTTGATCATGTCAGTATTTTAAATTTGATTGTATTTTATATCAGTGAAGTTAACGGTGTTAAACTATTAATTTAGAAGGACTAAAAACACACTTTTTAACATTAAAAAAAACTCTAATGGAAAATCGTCCCAATTTGAAGGGGATTAGAAGTATACTTTAACAATTATACAAAATCCCCTTGTATTTTATTTCTTATGAAAATAATGTAATATCCTGAATTTTGGGACTAGAGGCATAAGATTAAGCCTGAATTAAGTAGACTGCTAGACCCTGGTTTAGCAAATGTCCCTATGAGGCATGTTTAAATTCCCCAAAATTTCTTTATATCATTGGATATTAAAATGAATTATATTGGTGAGCTAAAGAGTTTGGGGAATAACAAAACGAAGTGATTGGAACTCACACACAATATAGTAAAGTGGAACACAAAGTAATTTTGCTACCGGTGAAATTCTCTGTATGACAGTGATGATTGTGTGACATATTTTGATTGGTAAATGATGGTAAAAAATTATGAAACTTTTCAGAATTAAATTAGACTTATCAATCTTTAATTTGATAGTTCATATGACTCATTTGGAGTTGTACACAAAGAGAAATGAATTTTTGAAGTTAGCCCAGTGAAATTAATTATTTTCTGGGACAGCATTCAAAGATTAAAATTCTGAAAAGAGTAAGCTTCTAATTGACTAAATTTTATATTTTTCCTTAAAACTAAACTCAATAAGGGTCTCAAATCCTTTGGAATCACTCCAATTGGACATTTGTACTATTAGATATGAATTTTTAAAGTTAATGAAAAATCTGCAGAATTTGGTATTTTGTGCGAAAATTCATTATTTGGGTCAATAAGCTTGTGACACGTGGCAAAGCTAATTAACACCCCATTTAATCATTAAGTCATCATCTTCCTCAGCATTTTCATGGGGAAAAATCTGAAAGAAGAGAGTGAAAGAGTGCAGGGAAATGGAGGGAGAGGAGAGAGAAAATTATTTTCTCCGAAACACTGCCAAAACGGCATCCTCTCTCAAAGTACCTTTCAGGAAACTTCTTCTACTTATCTAGAGCTACATTTCTACAATTTCAGATTTTCATTTGGAGTTGTTTGGCACCGTCTCACCGGCCGGGGTGTTGCTAGAACTCCAAACCGTTTGTGGAAACAGGTAGAGGTAAGCGTAAGCGTCCTTTTTAACCGATTGATTTGTTGTTTGGATGAGTAAATTGGAAGTGGGGTACTGTTTATGGTGGGTTTAAAGGATATTTTAATGGTTAAATGATGTCCAATGAGTGTTTAAATAGCTAATCACTTGATTAGGAGTGGCAAGGAAGTGATTAGGTAAGAGAAAACGAAGAAACAACAAACTTTTTCGGAGAATATGATTTTCTACCCTGTACTGTGACACGGAGAAAGAGTGGAAATTTGATAATTTTGATGCTTCCAATGGCTTTAGGAGGCAAAATTTTGTAGGCATACAAGTGTTCATGATTTTTGGATGCTTGTATATAAATTTGGAAATTTAGGAAGTTTGTATATGCATCATGTTGATTCTGCCTTGTCTGTACAGTGGAATTGTGCGAGCTTTTTCATATGATAAACCTTGTCCAAAAATTCTAAAATTTTTCAGAATTAAATTAGAGATATAGATATTTAATTTTATGGGTATTTTGTAATTTTTGGACAAGTATATTGGGAGATATGAATTTTTGAATGTCTGCCTTGTTTTCTGGAAAAACATCCGCAACAGTTGGTGTTTAGAAACATTCTGGGAATGGTGTGGTACTGGCTTTTAAAATCGAGTATTTTTATATAAATCTAAATTTAAAGGGCTTCAAATAGAACTTTGAAGCACCTCAATTGGAGTTCTATAGAATTAATTGTGATTTTTCAAAGTTTGGTGAAAAATCTATCAGCTTTATGTCTTATGTGAATTTAAGACTTAATGGTACAAATATAATTGGAATGAACTCCAAGGGTTAAAGTAAGCCTATAGGGCTAATATGGGCCATTGGGTATTCACTTTTCATGGCTATAATGATGTTATCACTTGCCTAGAGCCATGTAGTGATAAAGAATGAGCAATGGTTGGCGGATCAAGGGACAAAAAGAGAAGAACATAAAGTCCAAGAGGTAGTGAACTTACATTTTCTGCATGTATGTGATATGTATGTTTTGCATTGATTATGTGACTGCTTTGCCTATTTGTGTGAAACATGTATGGTTGGTTGAAGCTCTATTATATTTGTGTAATGGCCATATGTATGTCATAACATCAAGCATGTAGCATGTCATTATGTTGGCATGAAATAGTGTAGGCAAACATGTCATGCATTCATATACATCTGACATGCATAGTGATAATGTTTGCTACTGAGATTCTCTCGAATCTCACTCCTCCCAACCAACCATTCAAACAGGTGAGCATTGGAAACGTGCTGAGATCAGAAAAGAGGTATGCACGAAGAGGAATGTTGCTGGTTGTTTGAAGGCCTTTTAGTTATTAAGGTCTGTAAATATTATGTAAACTCCTGGTGGGGAAACTTTTATATTATAATCAAGCAATATTGTATTAATATTATCAGAATATTTATGTTATTCCTGTGTGTCCACTGAACTACGCATTGCTACTCTAAGTAAGGTCAGTAATAAGGGATATATGAGGCGGGTCGTTACAAATAATCTATTTATTCTTTGAAACTTTACAATAAATATCGTTGGACTTTTACATTTATACCCATAACTCTCATATTCTTAATTTTATTCATTATTTTTCTACAACTAATTGAAGTATAAGAGGTTTATCTACATGTAACTCAAAATTTGAGGAAATTATAAAATACAAAAATAAAGGTTAAGGCCTAAGGGAGCATAAAATTGATAGCCTGAGGAATTTATTATTAGGTTTCAAAGGTTAAGAATTTATTTATACATAAAGTTTAGAAAAATTTTATTTTTCCTCCTATCATTAATATACAATCCAATCTGTAGTTCAAAACTTTAAATTATTAAGAACCGAAGGTAGCATGATTTAGCCAATTCAATTAAGTTTGCTTAATCATACATATGCTTTGAATCTGAGTCATATAAGCACAATGCTTTATGCTTTTTAATCCCCACCAGCACGCCCCCTTTTATAATTCCATAAAGATGTTAATTTTTTATACAAGAAAAGTTGTTAAATTTGTTTATCAACATTTTCTAGACTATGGAGGAAATTATGAGACTTAAAAAGATCATCAGCGTCAATGACGGGAAATTAAGAAGATAATTGATTCAAAGTCTTCAACATAATGTTTTTAAATGAGGACGATGGGGTATTGGGGCGAGGATAAACGAGGCAAGCAAAAAGCAACACTTACTTCTCTAGGCCTCCCTATGTATCAATTTTTAATATATTTAATTATAAATATTATAAAAAAATCTTAAATTTTATTAACTCTTTTTTAAAATTTAAGAGCTTTTAAATTTCACCAATATTTAAATAGTATTTTTAAGTAATTTTCGGAAAAAAATCAGTGAAAAAAATATTTGAGCAAATCAACTTTATTGATTAAAAACCTTTTATTAGTGTAAATGGTATGTTTTTAAGAAAATATAAGAAAATACCATTTGAATTTTAAAATTTTAAATTAATCTTATTATTTATAAGAGTATAAATATTAACTATAAGAGTGTAATAATTGATAATTTATTTTAGTAGAAAATTATTTATTTAATATTTTAAAGTTGAAGTAGTAATTTTTTAATTATTTTTTTCCTATATTTTTAATATTTTTATCATTGTGGGTCCTCCTCAGCTCGCTCACCTAATATATTATTAGTGCCAGCACCATTGACTGATTTCTGTTCCCAACTTGCAAAACTTGTAAAACTAGAGCATCTCGGTTGCGACAGTATCTATTGAGTCTATATACCCAAATCTAGCGCTGAAGACCGGGCTGGCAAGGCTGGCTAAGAAGTCTCGAATTCCCCCTATCGACTTAAGGGCGAAACTAAAACCTAATATATGTTTATTGAATTAATCTTGATTTTAAATAAAAAATATTATTTTTATATTTATCATTTTTTTAAATTTATCTATATTGATATTTCTCAACAATAATCAATATGAAGATAGATTGAGGGACTTAAGAAAGATAATTATGGTATTTTAGAAAATACATATCATGCTGACTAACTTCATTAACTTCTTTAATCTCATTAAATTAGATAAATATGTCTTATATTAAGGAACCGCGGAGTAACTACTTTAAGCCTTCGTCACAACTTCATTTTCGGAGAACATTCCTGCCGGGTGAGATTTAGAAGAAGCAAGAGCTTCTTATAATTCTTTCTTCTTCTTCTGATCGATGTGAAGCCCCAACTTCACACACACGTAACCAACTTCAGATCTAATCTCTTCCTTTCATCCTTATGTTCTGTTTGAGTCTCAGAGATGACGCTGTTTTAATTTTAATGGATCGATTTCCTTAGGAAAAAAAGGATAAAGAATATATATATATATATATATATATATATATATATATATATATATATATATAACCAATTCTTCTCTGAAAATTGACAAAGGAATGGCTAATTTCTGGATGACGAGCATTTTTTTTTTTTGAAAAGTACCAACTTTGGAAATAATTGAAGAATCAATTGATGATTGCCGCCTCTTGTTTGCTGGTGATAGAATATGGGGGGAGGGTCAGACAGGTTAGGGCCTCCTTATTTAAGCTTTTGAAAAGTGATTTTAATTTTTAAGTTTATAAGAAAAGTTTAATCTAGACAAGTAGTATACTCAGTAATTTTATTCTCGGATTAGGGAAAAGTGTTTTTTGGAAACTAAATCAAAGAGAGTGAAGATGAGGGATGGGATGGGATGCAAGACCAGTGACTTCAACCACGAATGAACGTTGTAAGCATACGACACCAACTATCCCTGCAAATAAAATAAAAAGCTATGAGATTCCAAACGAAACGAGGGACCTGAGAGGGAATAGCGAATGATTTGATGAAGAAGCTCGACCTTCTTTCCAAAGAAACAGTGTTTCTTTCTTTTTCTCTATACTTTATATTTATAAATTAATTAATATTATATAATTCTTATATTTTATACAATATTTAATAATTTATATATTAATCTTTCTTTCTCTGACAGTTTTATCCTCCACCATTTTAGTTTGATGTAAATCACACCAACGAAGAAGTCGAAGGTCGTCCCAGCATTTTTAATATAACCTTTTTATATATTAATCTTATCAAATTAATGGTGACTTATTAATTAATGAAACTATTTAATACTTACATTTATTTATTTAATAATTTACTGTAATTTATTAATAAATACTCATTAAGGAATAATATGGTCATTTGCATATTTTCCTACGAACCTATTGTAACATTATTTTCAACATATTGAATATAATGTCTTTCCTTCCATCAAACGATTTTTTTTCCCCATACAAAACAAATAAGTCAAAAGATTTTTACTATAATTTATCAACCAACCCAAGCCCACTTAGGGTGAGTTGGCAGACTAAACTGTCAACCTCTCCCTGTTTTAATTTTTAAACATTTTTTTAATTTTTAAAATTAAAATATAATTTTTTATAGACTAAATTCACGTTTCTATATTTTCATGAAGCTATATAATTAAACTAACCCTAAAACTTTCCAATATATGCATATATTCTATTTTACATAATTATGTTCTTGCCATCACTATTTTACGTTATTATTATATTAACATAAACATGATAAAACATTAAAAGGAGATGAGAAATCAAATATATAATCATGTTGTTTAAATCAAATTCAAAACAATAAAGTGTCTTTATTATAGTTTAAAATAAATAATTTTAAAAATAAAGAAAGAGAGCCTACCCAATAAAGTGTCTTGGTTAGAGTTTAAAATAAATAATTTTAAAAATAAAGAAAGAGAGACTACCCGCGGTTGGTGGGTTAATTTGCGAGTTTGGATGTCATTGTTGAGACAACCCACATTTTGACTAGCTGTCATTTTTCCAACCTAAATCCACATTAATAACTTGCAGGTCGGGTTCATGGCTAATCATACATATTACGGATACCAAAGGTAAATCATGCATATCCTTTTATAAACTAAGTTGTTAGTTAAAATAGTAATGGGTTTTAACTTCATATTTAAATCTTAGAAAGTGAATGGAGAAAGATGAGAGCAATTTACCTTCTAATAGAGGAAACCCTTGATCCATAAGGGGCAGTTTAGTGAGGGATTTAGAGGGGAAAGAAAAGGGGGGAATTAGCAGTCCAAACAGCTAGGCCTTGCCCTTTATAGGGTGATTTAGAAGTAGCAAAAGCGTCTTATAGATCTCTTCATTCGGTAAATAAGTTTGATCTCTCTCTCATCGACCCCCGCTTGACACACAGGTAACTTCTGGTCTCATCATCTCTCCTGCTCTCATCTTTAATTATGTGTGATTTGATGCATCATTTCTTGAGTCGTAGATATATCCAGCTGCAGTTTTAATTTCAACGAATGGATTTTTTCCCCGTCTTAGTTTATTCCTTCTGAAAAAGGAGAATATATACAACCAATTATTATGAAAAATTGATTCAGGAATCGGTGATTTCTATATGTCAAGAGTATTCTTTTTTAACTCACGCCTCTCATCTGCGAGCATAAATTAAATTCAACAGTCGCTGTTGCTGGTGACAGATAATCGACCGTTCGGATTGGCCAGCTTCTTTCCCTCAGTGGCTGGCTGGCGGCAGAATTCTCTCCGATGAGGACAAGAAAAGCCATAGGGAGGACAAGGAAAGCCGATCAAGATGAAATTGAAACAGAAATAGCCGAGTAAGGCTAATACATACATATATATATATGACATAACCTCTATGAATTTTGGATGTGGTAGCAAATAACCTCCCTCCATTTAAATTCTAGGGTTTATAACTAAGATACTAAAGGTTTATATTTTGACTATTAACTCTCCTACTGCTAAAATTGTCATTAAATTTAACCATTGATGCTATCTGGTCTTTTTTTTTTTAATGAGGTAATATAATATTTGATTTCTATAATTTATTTTTATTTTAGTTTCGTCTTATATTATTTTAAATAATAATTTTTTATCCCTCAATTTTTATTTCATTTACAAACTTTTGCTTTATTAACAATGTGAGCCCCTAAATTTAGCCGTGTTAAGTTTCCCGAGCTATCAGTAACCTGTTTATTTTGTTGATTTGGCATATGACGGGACATGTGATTTTATTTTTTTGAAAAAACAAAAAAACGATCATCTTCTTCGCATAGACCTTCTGATTTCCAACCCACACTTTCTTCTTCCTCCTCCTTCAACTTTCCCAAGAAAAATCTTCCTCCTTTGAAAGCGACGGAAATAGCGGAAATTCCAAAGTTGGTGAGCTTTCATTTTCTGCGTCACCTTCATCGGAAGATCACTAGCAACGGCGTTGATCTGATATCCTATTCAGCCGATTGCAATCCCGGAAGATGGGTTGAGACCAAAGAGCCATGGGGGATCGTCTTCTTCATCGAGAAGAGGTAGAGAATGCCGGGAAGTGTTAGACCCGTTGATTGGACCAAATCTCAGAGTGTCTGTGCCAAGAAGATGATGGACTTATTATTTTTAAATAAAGGAATAAAATCATATGTCCAGTTAGATGTCAAATTAGTAAAATAAACTGTGTTAGTGACAATTCAGCAAACTTAGCACCATTAATTTCAGGTCCAAGTTCTTATTAAATTAAAAGGATTAATTTTGCAGACAGTTGATATACCAAAAGCTATGATTTAAAATTATAAGAATTAAAATTAAAATGAGGGTAAGTTAGAAGAAGTAATTGTTATATTAACTTTTTCTTTTTTTTTTTACTTGTTAAACGTGCCGTATCACTATTACACATGACATTTTGTGTTGATATAGAATTTAAGTATTTATTAATTTTGCGACGATCTCAATATATAGAATTCATGTGGATTGATATTGGCCGATTCCATGTGATTATGATATTTTATTTTTTTTTTGACCTGGCATGTGATTATGATATTGAATTCTTGATACCTTTGATTCTTTCGTTGTTTTCTGTATATATCTCGATGCTGTAGCCCGTATTACATGGTCCACATGATAACTGAGTCCGTCGGAAACAACGGACAGAAATGGAGCTCCGTCGGCATATTTTTTGTTTTTTAGTCGCCAAGTAGACTAATAATTAAGCTTCCTAGCTAGTCTAGCTAAGAATTTCAAGTCGGATTGGATTTTGGATTTTTCTCCTATTATTAATTTTGAATGATATCATTTTAAGTTTTAAAAAAATAGCTGTCAGTCAAATTTATACTTTAATTATGTTGTGTTGGCTTATGTGTCATTTATATATAATCTTTTTTACTTCTGAACTATCATCAATTTTATTTAAATATGATTTTTTAAGATTATATATGATTTTTTAATATATATTTTAACTATATTATATTATTTGATTACATTGGGTTAACTCTGATTCAATCTCAGTTAAACCACTAGCCCTTAAAATATTGTTTCTACTGCATCAATCACTAATCGTCTGATCCAATTTCCAGATTACTTTATGGGATGGTGCGGCAGTCGCAGGAGCAAAGGTGGTGCTTTTATTTTTCCCCAGAATAAATAATTAAATATCTAAACCTAAAAATTAATGTTGTCACTATTCTTTTGATTTTTATTTGAAAAAATATTTATAAGAAAAAAATTTCCGAGATCCAAATTTAGAAGTGTAGTATTCCTATACATACATACACTTATAAATTTGTGCTGTTTAAGTATAGGAAAGTAATTGGTAGATGTTTTTCCTATTTCCAGGTTCTTTTTTGTCCCCCTCCTTTCCCTCAAGGCCTCAAGTGTATCGTTGGACTTGTAAATTTACGTTATTTTAATATAAACACTCATAGTTTGACCAATAGAATTACTCTACAAATAATGAATTCGTGGTTATTGAAAATAAATAACTTTTGAATTTGATTTAGGTGATGATTTTCCTTTTTTAAAAATTATATTTTGTAGTAAAGTACTTATAATATCAATTAATTAATTAGAATGAATGTATTTAACATATTAAAGAATTTATAGTTCTAAATTTTAAACTTATTTAATAAATAGATTAAATTTTTTTAACAAAATACTATTTACATTGAAAAAACTATAACTTTTTTTTTATATGAAACAAAACTATAACTTTAATCATTTAACTTTACACAAGAACTAATTTCGGTTTCTTAATTTTAAAGAGTGATTTTTTTATTCATCTAACTTAAGTATAGTTTGTTTCATTAATAAAAAATTTTCTTCATTAAAATTTTAAATATTAAAAGTATATTTTTAAGAATTGACATGTCATATTTAATTTTAAAAATAGTAGTGTTGAAACAAATATTGAAATGATACTTTATAAACATTTTATAATTTTAATTTTCATGTTACTAATTAATTACTATTTACAATATTTTATTTTTCTGTATTTTTCTTGAAATTAAATTGCAATTATACTTTCTATTTTTTTATGCTCAATATCCATTCATTAAAAAAAAATCATTTGATAGGGCCCGGTATGATGTGTTCTTGAGCTTCAGAGGTGAAGACACTCGAGCATCTTTCACTTCTCATCTCTACTCCTCTTTAACCAATGTTGGAATTGTTGTTTTCAAAGATGATACGGACCTTCCTAGGGGGAATAGTATCTCAAAGGAATTGCTCCTTGGAATTAAAAGCTCTACAATTTCAATCATTATCTTCTCCAAAGATTATGCTAGTTCAAGATGGTGCCTCAATGAGCTCTCAAAAATCATGGAGCTTCACAGAGCACAGGGTCAAGTAGTTTTGCCTGTGTTCTATGGCGTGGATCCATCCGAAGTTCGTAATCAAAACTCTAGTTTTGGAGAAGCATTTCAATATCTTTTAAAAAGAAGTTCACCCACAAAAGATCAAGTGTCGAAGTGGAGAACAGATCTCATTGAAGCCGGGGGCATTGCAGGGTTTGTTGTGCTCAATTCCAAGTAATTTTTAAACATTGTTTTTTTTATTTCCTTTCAATTTTTCTAAGCCTAAACAGACACATACATTATATTCTTGCTGCAATATGCACTATTAGTAACGTAATTTTTTTGGAGCAAATCACTTGCAATACAGTAAATGAGAAGATTTTATGTCTAACAAATAACAGCAATACGTTATCAAAGAATGTGTTATATTTGATCGTTATATATAATCAATGGGCTAGGGTGGAGTTCTGATAAGTAACTGAAAGTGTTGAAGTCAAATATTAAGTTTATATTAGTTAGCCAAATTTTTTTTTACTTTTTAAGTACAATAATTTCATGAGCACAAACAATGTTATGTTTTATTTTAAATTAATAGCTTGAATATGTACTCATGCTTGTGTTATTGGTGCTCATTTTCTTTCATATTATTTGCTTATAATTCAGGAATGAAAGTGAGGAGATCAAGAATATCGTTGAGCATGTTTGTAAAATATTGGACAAGAAAGACTTGTTTATTGCTAACCATCCTGTCGGATTGGACTCTCGTTTGCAAGATTTGATTAAAATATCAGAAAATCATTTAATGAATGATGTTCTCCTACTAGGGATATGGGGGATGGGAGGTACTGGTAAAACAACCATTGCCAAAGCTATTTATAATGAAATCGGTCAAACATTTGAGAGCAGAAGTTTTCTCTCAAACATTAGAGAAGTTTGGGGGCAAGATAATGGTCCAGTTAACTTACAGCAACAACTTCATTCTGAAATCTGTAAAACAAAAATGATGGTAATACGTAGTATTGATTCAGGAAAGAACATATTAAAGGATTCTCTTCACTGTAAGAGAGCACTTGTTGTACTTGATGATGTGAATGGGAATGGGCAACTAAATGCTTTATGTGGAAGTCGTGAATGGTTTGGTCCAGGAAGCAGAATAATCATCACTACTAGAGATAAACATGTGCTCAGACTCCTTAAAGTGGATCATGTATATAATATAAAGAACATGGATGAAAGTGAATCTATTGAGCTTTTTAGTTGGCATGCATTTAAGCAACCAAGACCTAAAAAGGGATTCATTGACCTTTCTAGAAATATTGTTGCTTATTGTGGAGGATTACCACTAGCCCTTGAAATCCTAGGCTCCTATTTACTTGATAGGGAAGAAAAAGAGTGGAAAAGTGCACTGGACAAACTAAAAAGAATCCCCAATTATGAGATACAAAAGAAGCTAAAAATAAGCTTTGATGGTTTAGGTGATGATATGGTGAAAGAAATCTTCCTTGATATATCTTGCTTCTTTATTGGGATGGATAGGAGTGATGTCACACATGTATTGGATGGTAGTACACTTTTTCCCGACATTGGAATAAGTGTCCTTGTAGAGCGCTGCCTTGTCACTATTGATGAAAAGAACAAGCTTGGTATGCATGATTTGCTGCGTGATATGGGGAGGGAGATAATCCGAGAACGGTCACCAAAAGAGCTTGCAAAGCGTAGTAGGTTATGGTTTCATGAAGATGCACATGATGTATTATCAACACATATTGTAAGGACTTTCCTACCCTATATTTATCATTCGTTCTAAAAAATTAAATGGCATGGGAAGCCAACTGAACGTGAATGAATTGGGCAAATAGGTATATTTGTAGTTAATTTTAATTTACTCCAGAGTAGAAATAAGTATTTTTAAAACTCAATTGTTTTAGTTTGCTCTAGAAAATTTCTTGTGACATAGTTTACATTTTTCCATTTAGTAATTGAATAACAAAGGTACAAACTTTTAGTTTTAGATGCTATTTGTTTGCAGGGTACAGAATTGGTCGAGGGGCTAGCTTTAAAGTTGTCACAGACGGATAAAGTTTGTTTCTCTACCAAAGCATTTAAGCAGATGAAGGCACTCAGATTGCTCTGCCTTTGTAATGTGAAACTTGATGGAGACTATAAATACATTAGCAGAGGTCTTAGATGGCTTTGCTGGCATGGCTTTCCTTTGAAATACATCCCTGCCAACTTTTATCAGAAAAGTTTAGTCGCTGTTGAGTTAAAGTATAGTAGCCTCGTACAAGTTTGGAGGGATCCCCAGGTACTTTGTCTGTTGGCATCAGGATTAAAGTTTATTAAATTAGATTTTGTTTTACTTCATAACTTGTAGATGGGTCTTTATTTCAGAATTTTCTGATAATAGCGTCTAGATGAAGCTTCCTTCATCACTATTCTTGAATATAACTGCTGAATTTTTCTTCAATTTACTTTTTTTTTTTTTAATATTCGTTGCTATAATAACTTAATGTATTTCACTTTCAACAGTTCATATATAGCTAATTTAAGCAATCAATTCAAGTGAAGTGGTTTGGAAATCATATTACTTTTTCTGACGTGGAAGATTTTACAAAAGAGGTTAATCAATGTTTATAGAAGTTTATTAAACCTGTTACTGGAATGTCAAAATCATTTACATACTTTCTACCAAACTGTATTATAACCCATAAAACAAAGCATTCAAAGTTATGCTTATCATTATCTGTTTGGTTTATTCCTTTATAAGATGTACAACGCTATTTTTGTGAGGCTTGCCAAAGATTAAAGTGGTTTTCAAGATTTTAAATGCCTAAAAGCTTATGTTTGCTCCATGCTAGGCTTTAGAATTATCTTTTAATAGTAACACCAAAATCATGACTCATGGTTGTTGATTTACTTTATTTTATAAGTTTCTTCTCTATTTTTCACTTGAATGCTCTTTTCTTGCAGTTATTAGAGAGGCTAAAAATTCTCAATTGTAGTCACTCTCCTTTCTTGATGCAGACTCCTAACTTCTTAAAACTGCCAAATCTTGAAAAGTTGATTCTTAAGAATTGTCCAAATTTGTCCATGGTTCATCCTACCATTGGGCATGCCAATAAACTCCTTCTAATAAACTTGAAGGGTTGTAGCAGCCTTCGCATTCTTCCAAGAAGTATCTATAGTTTAAAATCACTGAAAACTCTTATTCTATCCGGTTGTGTAAGGATTGAAAAGTTAGAAGAAGATATAGAACAAATGGATTCCTTAACAACTTTGATTGCTAATGACACTGCAATAAAACAAGTGCCCTTATCTTTAGTGAGACTAAAAAGTGTTGGATATATATCTCTTTGTGGCTATAGGGGATTATCACGTGATGTGTTTCCTTCTCTCATTTGGTCAAGAATGTCCCCAACAAATAATCCTTTGTCTTTTATTCCAACATATGTGGGAATGCCATTTTCGTCGGATATATTCAATAGCAATATCCCTGGTCCTTCAGCTATTTCTGATAACCTGGAAAAGCTACAAAGCCTTTTGCTGGAAATCATATCAGAGAATGATCCTGAAGTGATTCGAGGTGCTGCACAAATTTTGGGGTCCTTATATGCCAGAATTTGCATGGACATGGCAACAATACCAAATACTTCAAAAATCTTAGAGACTGAATCTTCTGTGTTTTCTGGTCATCATGATCAAGTTCACTTTTCAAGATTAGAAAATTGTTTGAGTCATCTTCTAATTCAAATTGGAAAGAATGACCAAGTCACTGCTACTCTTCTAAAGAATATCTCACAGGTTCTCCTTTTAATTCCTTTTTTTTTTTTTTTTTTTTGGTTTGAAAAGAAGAGAAAGTCATTACTTCTATGTGTTTTTTAATAAAATTGGAAATGACCTTTCTGCTTTTAATTTTGCTGCTGCTTGTGTTATTGAGCAGGGATTCATTCTCAGGGCTCACAATGATGATTATGTCCTTCCTGGTGACAATTATCCCTATTGGCAGAGTTTCAAGGGTGAAAGAGCGTCTGTGAAATTTAAAGTGCCTCGAGTGAGAGGTGTTGATTTAAAAGGGATGATTATTTGTTCTGTATATTTCCCTTCTGTCGATTTAGGTAACAAGGCTTGTGAATCTTGCATTAGTGTAATAATCATAAATTATACAAAGGCAATCACTTTGCATTACAATCAAGATTCACTGACTTCATTTAGAGAAGTTGAGTGGAAGGAGATAATATCAATTCTAGACTCAGATGACCAAATGGAGGTGATTGTAGTTTTTGGTAATGGATTCACTGTGAAAACGACTACAGTCTACTTGAAATATTATGAGTCATTTGATGAACAGATAAAGCATCCACCATCACCAAGTATTGTTTGCTCTTCTTGAAAACTATCTTATTTAGCACCAGTTTTAAGAGTTAATTTACTTACCTTGTTTGTTATTAGGGAGATTTTAAGATTAACATTTTTACTTATCTGTTTTTGCAGGTAGAGAAATTGATAAAAAACCCATGCAGACTTATATTAGAAGGACCAAGCGGCAGAAGATTAATTAGTGTTTATTTAGCTTTTTTAATTCTTAATTTTGATGTTGTTTAATTGGAATTATTATTTGAGAGACTTTAGGAGTCAAGTAAGCATCCTTGCAGTTGTTAAGGGGACCCAACATCCAGTTTGTTACTCTTTCCAACCTCATATATAAGACACAAATGATCAAATTATGCAAATGCAAAGTTGGTTAAAGGCAAGAGTGGAATTTCATGACAATGTTGATTCATGAATAGTAAAATGTGCAATTATTCCAATGATGAGTTGTGTAAATTCATTATGAGACATTGACATGTAAATTTCATATGTGAGGATGAGTTACAAATGGTTATATACCCTAAGATGGAATTAAAGCTATAGTTCTATGATTCATGTTCACAACTGCTAGTTGTGGCTACTTTCAGGATATGGTTAATGTTTGGTTTAATAAAGAATAGTAAAGCATCTCTCCAATGCTTGTGAGAATTTTCATGCATGAGGCGGATGCATGGGACTTTCCAAAAAGTCCTTAATCAGGTCAATTGGATGTATATATCATGAGTTATGAATTTTTGAATTTGAGATACAGTATATGTCCCAAAAATAGAGTAAGATTAGGAAACAAAATAACTGTATAGACATGGACTTGATCAAGCTAGGATGATATTTTCCTCAAGTAAAGGACTTCAAGCGCTTTCAATAGAATTTTAGAATATCCTCAAACAAAGCTATTAGAATCAGTTATGAATTTTTAAAATTGAATCACAAATTTAAAAATACCAAATGAATAGTAATCTAAAAATAAATATGCATATTTTAATTTACGGGCTTCTATTTGCAATTTGCCTGAACCACATCGCTTCTAAATGCTAGAAATATTGAAATGAATAGATGTGACAGTGGACATTGTGTCGACAATGGTTGCGGGAGTTAGTGATGGTGTCTGAGAGGTTAAGGGGATGCGATTGAGGAGTGTGGATGTTGATTGGCAAAATAGTCAGTCATTTTCTGGGAGGAACTTCCACCATTTTTTTATGCAATGGGTTTCTTCAGTCTCAATTTCAACTCTACTTCCATTTTCACTTATCCGATCTCAATTCCATACTATCAAACCGGGCAAAGAGATGATCAGAAAATAATTATCAAGGAAAAATTTGGCATTCATCTTTATCAATAATACTATACTTCAAGTTAAAAGTGAGAGAATCATTATCTTTTCACTTACAATTTAATTTTATTTTGATCTAAGGGTTGCAGTGAAGTTAAGAATCTTTTGAGGTTGACTAAAAATTATCTTTTATAGGGGTGAATGAAATCTTCCCTTTAATCTTTTTTAAATTTATTATTAAAACTTTTAATTATAAAAATAAAAATAATTAATTAAATACAAGTTGCTAAATTTTGATATGAATAGTTCAATACTACAGTAAAGAAAATAAAAATAATATTTTGTATGAAACTAAATTTGAATAATTCAAATATTGATTTTATACATGATTAGAAAATGAAGAGGAGGGAAGAGAATAGGAAGGGAAAAGTCTTCAACCCTTTTTTCTAACTCAAATATTTCATGTAAACATGAAAAATACTCCCCTTATCCTTAGTATAGGATCTAATTAGAGAATTGATGTTGGTCTAAGACCTATTTTACATGCTTATTTTTATTTCCTCAAATTAACTATATTTATATTCCCTTAACAATAATCTACTAAGAGAGGGGGTGAGAGAATTAAAGATGACTAGGGTGTTTGATGACTTCCCATATTTAACAGATTTGAGATATATTTTTATATATTTAGGAAGTGATTAATGCTAAATTAAAGAAATCTTTTTGAGATTTTAAGATATATCAATTTGGGGAGAAATACTTACATACTTCAGAACTACCACATCATATAAATTTTGTCTAATGAAAATATAACAACTAAAAAATCTTAGTTGGTTGATAACCTATCTGAAAAAATTTAAATTTTATCTCGTCTTTAAGGGGGGAAACATCTTAATTTGAAAAAAAAAACTAAAACAGAATGGTCAATCAATATTTTTCTTAAAAATAAGATACGGTTTGAATTTTTTTAGATGAGTTATCAGTCAATTAGATCTGAATTGTTATGTTTTCATTGGAGATTGGATAGAGTTGAGATGATATGGTACTCATAGGATATATAAGTATTTCTCGATTTAAGTGCATCATTTAGGGGGTTTCAACTTAAAATATAAGTTTTTAAATTTAGAAAAAAAGCAACAATAATATATAATAAGAATAATAATGGAAAATTTTCTCAAACGAAAAAAGAAAAGGAAAAAAAGATTTGGTTTTGTTTTATTAATATTATTATAATATTTCCTTTTATTGTCATTGCTAAAGGCAGCAATGTTTTGAATCAAGATGGAATAGGGGAAAGACGGGGGAAAAAGAAAGAAAGAAAGAAAGAAAAAAAGCCGCAATTGATTAGAGAGAATAAAAGAAGGCCACACCGTTTTGGAAATAAAAGGAGAATGACAAGATTTCTTTAGCCACCAAATTAGAAACAAAGTGATGCCTAGTGTCTAAAAAGAAGCAGCCACGAATTATATAAAGAGAAGCAGAGGGCGGCAATTGGAGGCACTGCACCTATGTCATCTTCATTCGGATCTTGAACCAAGGAAAGGAGTTATTGGAATTGGCTTCGTCTTGCTGTTTGGACGAGAGAATCACGATAGCTTGAGGAATCAGAATAATCTCAGCTTCTGCTGTTTTCTTCGATTGGAGCAGCCAAGGAGAGCGTTCGTTAGTGGTTAGGGAGGAAGATTACTAAGTAAACATATTATATTAATTGAGTTAACTAACCTCCTTAATTTATTTAAATTAGTTAATTAAGTCTTATATTATCATATGAGTAAAGTACTAATTCATGAAATATCATGTGCTATATGGGATTTAAAAATTCACTTTAAAGTTCATTTAATCAACCCCATTAATTCAATTTAATCAAAATAAGGTGTTAAAAACCCAAGATATATATAACACAGAAAACCACGGATGGATTCATGATAAAAGTTATTTGTTAGAGAAGTTTGGTTGATTAGTTAGAAATTCTTACAACTAATAAGGAACATCTGATCACAAAAATCAAATATCCCCAATAAAGTAAAGCTTCAATGCATTTCACAAATCAAATAAAGGTTATGCAGCATACTGATGCTGTTAAATCTAATTTGCCTCTATGAACATAGATATATGTGCTTTGAATATGATTCAGTTAAGAACTTGCTTTGTTTTTTTAATAATTAATATCCCCAATAGCATCGTAGCACGTCCCATTTATATTAGCATAAAGACCAGACAATCAAAGCAAGTAGTATTACATTAGTAAGAGAAATGATTATAGTATTGCTATTATTTATTTGGGCTTTAAATGGGTGTGTGCGTGTGTGTGAACTTGGTTAATACTTAATACACAGTATTCTTTTAAGAAAACAAGCCGTCGGTAAACTATTCTTTAAGCTGATTATTAACTTTAGAGATAAAAAACCTTGATTAGTGCAAATGGTATTTTAGGAGTAAAATCTTCATATATAAGATCTTCTTCTTCTTCTTCTTCTTGCTAATTCTGATCAGTGTGATAAATAAGATTAGTCTCTCAGCCACCCCAGCTTGACAGAAACAGGTAACTTCCTCCGCTCTAATCTCCTGCTTTCATCATTATGTTTCATTTGTTCCTAATCCTAATCCTCACTTTGATGGATATCTTTATTAAGTCTAAGAAATGATGCTGATTTAATTTCAATGCATTCATATCCTTTTATGCAAGATATATATGCAACCTTTAAAGTTTTTGGAAGCAAAATGAAGAATTTTCAGCTCTGTTAAAGGAAATAATTTTTGCCATCAATCAACAGAGCTTTTTGGAAGTAAAATATAATCAATGAGCTGGGGTGGAGCTTTTTGGAGGTAAAATATAGGATTATATATAAGTATTTTTTTTATATTTTAATTGCATTATATTATTTTAATTATTATTATTAACCTCAATTTAACTATAGTTAGTTACCCTTAAACTACATTCTCAAACGGTTTAATGGCGGATCCTATCCACGATGATGATTTCGATTTGGACCTCGAAGATATCATGGTGATGGAGCGGTTGTGGCTGGAGCTGCAAGGGAAAAGGTAGTGCTTTTACTTTTTCCCCCAAGTAAATAAATAAATATCTAAACCTAAAAAGTTGTCACTATTCTTTTCATTTTTATTTGGAAAAAATACAAGATCCAAATGTAGAAGTTTATTATTCCTAAACAGTAAACACCTTTAATAATAAATATTTTCACTTATAAACTTATGAATTGGTGTATTTAACAGGTCAAAAAAATTTAACATGCAAACTTATGTTATTTTTGTATAAATAATCATTGTTCGTACTTCATAAACAATAAATTTGGGGTCATTGAAAATAAATAATTTTTGAAATTGATTCAGGGGATAATTTTCATTTTTCCCATTATATTTTGTATTAAAATACTTATCACTGTCAATTGATAATTTAAATGAATATATGTAATAAATACTCATAGTTCGTACTTCATAAACAATAAATTAATGTGGGGTCATTGAAAATAAATAATTTTTGAAATTGATTCAGGGAATAATTTTCATTTTCCCCATTATATTTTGTATTAAAGTACTTATTAATATCAATTAAAAATTTAAATGAATATATGTAATAAACATATCAACGAATATATAGCTTAAAAAATTTAAACTCATTCAATAACAATAGGCTAAATTGAAAATGACATCTGATAATTTCGATTGCCACCATGGTAGCTACTAATTTACTATATATAATATTTTATTTTGTTGTATTTTTTCTTGAAATTAAATTGCAATTGTTATCTGTACTATTTGATATTTGATTTTGGCTGCAAAAAATTTATTTGATAGGGCCCGATACGATATGTTCTTAAGCTTCAAAGACGAAGATACATGAGCATCTTTCATTTCTCGTCTCTACTCCTCTTTAAGCAATGCCAGAATTGTTGTGGTCAAAGATGATATAGACCTTCCTAGGGGAAATGATATCTCAATCAAATTGCTACTTGGAATTCAAAGTTCTACAATTTCAATCATTATCTTCTCCAAAGATTATGCTGGTTCTAGATGGTGCCTCACTGAGCTCTCAAAAATCATGGAGCTTCACAGAGCACAAGGTCAGGTAGTTCTACCTGTTTTCTATAACATGGATCCATCTGAAGTTCGTAATCAAATCTCTAATTTTGGAGAAGCTTTCCAAGATCTTATACAAAGAAGTTCACCCACAAAAGATCAAGTATTGAGGTGGAGGATAGATCTTCGTGAAGCTGGGGTATTGCAGGGTTTGTTGTGCTCAATTCCAAGTAATTTTTAAATATTTCGAGTTTTTATTTCTTTTCAATGTTTCCAAGCCCAAACATATATAATCAATCTTTACAAACCTGTGTATGTTATTATACTTTTGTTTCATGAATACAGAATTAATATTTTATAGAAAAAAAATATAATCAATGTGCTGGGGTGGAGTTCTGCCAAGTAACTGAAAGTTTTGAATTCAAACATTGAGTGTATTATTAGGTAGGCAAAAATTTGTTTTTTTTTATTTTTTATTTTTTTTAAGTATAGCGATTTCACTAGCACAGATGATGTTATGTTTTGCTTTAAATTATTGCTTTGAATTTGGTCTAATTGTCATGTCTTTTGTTGTTATGATGCTAAAGTTGTTCAAATTATGATACTTTTATCGCTGAAATTTTTTTCTGGGTTTAAAAGTTTGCACCTTGAAGTCTGGTCTGATATTTTAGCAGCGATCAATTGTTAAGGTATTGCAAATGCCGTCATCTTCAAGAGATAACATATATTTAGAAAGGAAAGATCACTCCCTTCAATTTTTTCCCTACAAAATTCACGATGCATTTGGTAATTGGTACATGGAAATGTTATTTGAAAGAAGGGAGGAGGTGAGAGAAAGCATTTTTAACATATTTTGTAAATGGCAAATGGCTTTGTTTGAGATAAAGCTTTACATGCTTAAGGGAGAGAGTTTGCACTTTTGATTTCCCATTTTGTACCAAAGGAACCCTTTGTTTCAGTTACACCCCTTAAGGAATCTAATTTTAGTGAGTTCATCATGTCTCTTTCTCTATTCACACTTTCCGTACCAGCTATTTGTGGTGATCCTCTCACATTGTTTACTTGTGCAAAATGAAAATTTTTTGCTTATTGTTGCTGATTAGAGGAAATTGCAGCATACTGTTCCCAAGTTTTTCTTATTGGCCCATATCTCTTAATAGCTTGAAAAAATTTAATTCTACTCATGCTTTTTATTGGTTCTCATTTTCAGTTATATTTGTTCATAATTCAGGAATGAAAGTGAGGATATCAAGAATATCGTTAAGCATGTTTGTAAAATATTGGACAAGAAAGACTTGTTTGTGGACTCTCGTTGGCAAGATTTGATTAAAATATCAAAAAGCCATTCAATGAATGATGTTCTCTTGCTAGGGTTATGGGGGATGGGTGGCATCAGTAAAACAAGCATTGCCAAAGTAATCTATAATAAAATTGGTCAAACATTTGAGAGCAGAAGTTTTCTTTCAAACATTAGGGAAGTTTGGGGGCAAGATAATGGTCAAGTTAACTTACAGCAACAACTTCTTTCAGAAATATGTAAAACAACAATGATGGCAATACGTAGCATTGATTCAGGAAAAATCAAATTAAAGGAATCTCTTTTCCATAAGAGAGCACTTGTTGTACTTGATGGTGTGAATGAGGATAAGCAACTAAATGCTTTAGTTGGAAGTCGTGAATGGTTTGGTCCAGGAAGCAGAATAATTATCACTACTAGAGATAAGCATTTGCTCAAACTCCTTAAAGTGGATCATGTATATGAAATAAAGAACATGGACGAGAGTGAATCTATTGAGCTTTTTAGTTGGTATGCATTTAAGCAACCAAGTCCTAAAAGGGGTTCATTGACCTTTCTAGAAATATAGTTGCTTATTCTGGGAGACTACCTCTGGCCCTTGAAGTCCTGGGCTCCTACTTATTTGAAAGGGAAGAGAGAGAGTGGAGACAAACTAAAAAAATCCCCAATGAGGAGATACAAAAGAAGTTAAGAATAAGCTTTGATGGTTTAAGTGATGATGCAGAGAAAGACATCTTCCTTGATATATCTTGCTTCTTCATTGGGATGGATAGGAGTGATGTGACACAGATATTGGATGGAAGTGGACTTTTTCCAAACATTGGAATAAGTGTCCTTGTAGAGCGGAGCCTTGTAACTGTTGATGAGA
The DNA here is from genome assembly GCA_037074505.1 of Albizia julibrissin. Classification (NCBI taxonomy): domain Eukaryota; kingdom Viridiplantae; phylum Streptophyta; class Magnoliopsida; order Fabales; family Fabaceae; genus Albizia; species Albizia julibrissin. Next base: position 13,357,578 of record CM073481.1, on the reverse strand, counting down.
AAAACAAGCTTAGCATGCATGATTTGCTACGAGATATGGGGAGGGGGATAATCTGAGAACAATCACCAAAAGAGCTTGGAAAGCGTAGTAGGTTATGGCTTCATGAAGAAGTGCTTGATGTATTATCAAAACATACAGTAAGACTTTCCTATCCTATATTTATCATTCTTTCTGAAATGTAAAATGGCATGGGAAGCCATTTGAACGTTAATGAATTGAGAAAGCTAAGTTGGTGTATTTGTTGTAAATTTTACTCTTGGGCAGAAATTTTGCTTTTTTGAAACTTATTGTTTTAGTTATACTTGCTCTAGAGACTTGCTTCTGACATAGGTTTACATTTTTCCTTTTAGTAAATAAATAATAGAGGTACAAAATTTAAATTTTTATTTGCTATTTATTTGTAGGGTACATAATTTGTTGAGGGGCTAGCTTTGAATTTGTCACAAACTGATAAAGATTGTTTTTCTACCAAAGCATTTAAGAAGATGAAGACACTCAGATTGCTCCATCTTGGTAATGTGGAACTTGATGGAGACTATAAATACATTACTAGAGATCTCAGATGGCTTCATTGGCGTGACTTTCCTTTGAAATACATCCCTGCCGGTCTTTATCAGAAAAATTTAGTTGTTGTTGAGTTAAAGTACAGCAGCCTTAGACAAGTTTGGAGGGAGCCCCAAGTATGTATACTTTTTTCTGTTGGAATCAAGAATAAAGTTTATTAATTATTAGATTTTATTTTACCGCATAACTTCTACATGGGTCTATATTTCAGATTTTTCTAATAACAGCTTCTGGATGAAGCTTTTGTCATCACTTTTCTTGAATATAGCTACTGATTTTTTTCCCAGTTTACTTTCTTTTTAATATTCGTTGCTATAGATATTGGCCATTCCACCATCATAATAACTTATTTGTATTTCTCTTTCAGGAGGTCATATCTAACTAATTTAAGCAGTCATTTCAACTGAAGTGTTCTGGAAAACAGCTTTTTTCTGAGATGGAGGATTTTACAAAGAGGTTAATGTTTATAGAAGTTATCAAACAACTTGTCAGTGGAACGTCAAAACCACGTTACTTTCTACCAGACTGTGCTATAAACCCATAAAATAAAGCTCTCAACGTTGTACATATCATAATCTGATTGGTTTGTTCTTGATGTAAAACACTATTGTTTATAGAAGTTGTTTTCATACTTTTGAATGCCATAACGGTTATTTTTACTCTAATATTGGTCTTTAGAATTAACCTTTAATAGTAATATCAATTAACCTTCAAGGTTATTGATTTACTTTATTTTATGAGTCTAAAAATCCTCAATTGTAGTCACTCCCCTTTTTTTGATGCATACTTCTGACTTCTCAAAACTATCAAATCTTGAAAAGTTGATTTTTAAAAGTTGTCCAAATTTGTCAATAATTCACCCAACCATCGAGAATTCCAATAAACTCCTTCTAATAAACTTGAAGGATTGTACTAGCCTTGGCACTCTCCCCAGAAGTATATATAGTCTAAAATCACTAAAAACTCTTATTCTGTTTGGTTGTGCAAAGATGGAAAAGTTAGAAGAAGATATAGAGCAAATGGATTCCTTGACAACTTTGATTGCTGATGACACTGTAATAACACAAGTGCCCTTAGTAAGGCTAAAAAGTGTTGGGTATATATGTAATATCCCGAATTTTGGGACTAAAGACTAAAAAATAAGCCTGAATAAAGTAGACTACCAAGCCCATTTTAGTAAGAGTCCCAGGAATAAATAAGAAATAGAATGAATTATTAGAAACTGCAGCCGGAATAAAATATGAATTTCGGTGTGAATTAGTCAAAAGAAAATACCTGATTCCTTTAGGATATGTCTTAATGACATGAAATCTAACTGAGATCCAAAGGAAAAGGGAAAAAGTATCTAGAAAGAATTAAGAAATAGAATTGAAAGAACTAATGGCATAAGAAATAATATTGTCATAATCAAGAGCAAAAGAGACAATTGCCACTTGATCTTGAGGTTAAAATTGGAACATAAGAACTAATGGCTAGGATTTGCTCTTCAAAAGTAAGAAGTAATTATTAGAATGAAAAGAAAATCTTATCTCTTCCATTAGGCCTCAAAAACGTCCAAGACAAGAGGAAGAAGGAAAGAGAATTTTATTAATACACTTCTTCACTTTTCAAATTTAAAAGTCAACAATTGTGGCTAGACATAAAGGAAGCAAGAAGAGGGAATTGGTCAACATTCTTCCATCCCTTTTTTGATGTATTTTCAGCAAGACTAAGGGAAAAGAAAGAGAATTTAATTAAAGGCATTGCATACTCCTTGACCAAGCCAAAAAGCAAAGAAAGAAGAAGAGTAGAAAAGTCAACAAAACTTTCTATTGGTTACAACTTAGAAAGTGACCAAAAAGCAAGACTTCAAAAAGGAAGTTAGTCAATAAATCCTTCTCCTCTTTACAAGATAATTTCGATCAAGTTAAGGAAAGGCAAGGAAAGAGAAAGTGTGACCAATAACCAACCACCTTAGGTTAATTAACCATATACTTTTTCAAGAAACCATAGTTAAGTGACATGTGGCTTTTCTCTTTTTCCTTGGGTGATTCTCAGCCAAGTAAATTGAGAGCTGAAGATTAATGAATAAAACACATCAAACACTCTCTCTCCAAGCTCTCAAGGTCGGCCAAGTGAAGAAAGGAAGAAAGAGAAAGAGCCAAGGTGAAGAACAAGAGTTTAGGTAAAAGTTCTAGCTCAATTTTCACCTTGTAAATCACCTCTTAAGCTCAAATTTTCTTCATAAACATTGTTTCCTTGATGAGAGCTTCATTTCTATGGTTTTAGAATTTCAAGGGGAGGTGTTTTGAGTCTTCTAGCAAGATCCAAAGATGGAGAATCATTTTGACATATGTGGTGTCTTGTTTGGTTGAGTTTTGTGGAATCCCCCTTTCTGCCCTAATTTTAGTCCAAATAGTGTATTTAGGGTTTCATCATGCTTTGCTCTTATACATGTGGTTATATGAGGTTTGAGAAGCATATGAACCTAGTATAGTGAATAAATTGTGAATTAGTGAATTGTTGTAAAAACCCTGATTTCTAGTCTGAATAGAACGTGATAAAGAAGTATGAATTTTGTAATTTTGATGATTCCATTGGATTCTACACGAAAAATTGTGTAGGTATGCAAGTGTTCATGATTTTTGGATGCTTGTATATGAATTTGGAAATTTATGAAGTTGAATGAACATGTTGTTGATCTGCCCTGTCTGGAACAGTGACATTGTGTGAGATTTTTTATGGGGTAAACCTTATCCAAAAATTCTGAAAATTTCCATAATTAAATTATATATCCTAAGCTTTAATTTGATAGGTATTTTGTAATTTTTGGACAAGTACATTGAGATATATGAATTTTTGAAGTTGTGTCCTGTTTCTGGAATGAAACCATGAACAGGTTATATTTGGAGAAATTATGGGAATTTTTTGGTTGTGATGACCAAAATTGAGTATTTTTATGTGAACATATACTGAAATATATTCACATAGGACTTTGAACCACCCCAATTGGAGTTTTATAGAATTAATTATGATTTTTCAAAGTTTGGTCAAAATGCTGGTAGCTTTGTCTACCATGCGAATTTGAGAAAGAAAGTGACCAAATGTAATTAGTATGAACTCCAAGAGTGAAAGTAAACCTTTAAGGCTAATGTGGCTCATTGGGCATTCACTTTTCATGGCTCTAATAATGTCATTTCTTATCTAGGGCCACAGAGTGACAAAGAAGAAGTTATGATTGGAAGATCAAGGTACAAGAGGAGGAGGCAAAGTCCAAAAGATAGTAAACTTACTTACTTTAATGTATGTGATGTTTATGGTGCATATTGATTTACTGTATTGCTTTGCTTGATTATGTGAAGCATGTATAAATGAATAAAGCTATGTTTCTGTTTTTACTATGGCCATAAGTATGTTGCACGAAACATTGAGCATGCATAATATCATTATGTGAATATGAGCCTATGTAAGGCAAGCATTGTTGGAATTTTGGGTTTAAATTTCATGGGTTATGAATAAGAAGTAGGTTGGAAGAGAAGAGGGAAAAGGAAGGAGAAAATTGTGTGTGGATAGAAGTCTCACATTATACAAATCAAGAGAAGAGTGTATATAAGACTCAACTTCAAACCTCTAAAATGGGCCCTTGGGCCAATCCACTTTTGTGGGGGAGTGATGATGTACATAGGCCTTGGTCCTCCACCCACACGTGTGCGTCGCCACCGCCGTCTGGCCAGCTCTGTCGGTCGCCACCGTCGGGCCAGTCCGGTCCGGTCCACGCGTGTGTGAGAATAAAAAATAATTTTTTATTAAATTATTTTTTAGTTTGTCCGAATAATCCCTGAAATTTTGTTTAATTCCTTTTTTATCCCTCCGTGATTCTCCCAACAGCGGCTGTAGCGAAACGCTGTGACTGAACCAGTGCATCCATTCTGATGCATTCATTTGCTCCGTTCTAATATGTCTGTTCGTACGACGCACCAGTTCGCCAGCAAGAGTCACTGTTTGCTTCTGTTCGCTCCGTTCTGGTATGTCTGTTCGCAAGATGCACCAGTTCTCCTGCAAGAGTCGAGTCCATCTGATCAATTTCCGTCATCTATAAATAGGACGTGCTAGTGACAAAAAAAATATCAAAAAGAAGAAGAACACTCAAGCCAATATGGTTGAAATTGCTACTGACATGATTGAAACCATGAATCTTTCGGCAGTTGTGATGGAATGTAACTTGGTTGGAAATACCAAGGAGTGGTGGGTGGACACTGGTGCTACTAGGCATGTGTGTGCCAACAAATGGATATTCTCTTCTTACACCTCTGCGAAGAAAGATGAACAACTTTACATGGGTAATTCTTCTACTTCAAAGGTGGAAGGTTTGGGAAGGTGGCTTTAAAGATGACTTCTAGAAAAGTCGTGACACTTAATGATGTGCTTCATGTGCCTAATATTCGCAAGAATTTAGTGTCTGGATCCCTCTTATACAAGAATGGTTTTAAGCTTGTATTTTTTTCTGATAAGTTTGTACTTTCTAAGAATGATATGTATGTAGGAAAAGATTACCTTAGTGAGGGCCTTTTCAAACTTAATGTAATAATTGTAACCAATGATGGTGTTATCAATAATAATATTGCTTCTGTTTATGTGCTTGAGTCTTCTGATTTATGGCATCAAAGATTAGGACATGTTAATTTTAGATCAATTAAAAATTTAATTCATTTAGATTTATTGCCTAAATTTGATTGTTCAAATAATGATAAATGTCAAGTATGCATTGAATCAAAATTTTCTAAGTTACTATTTCCTCCTGTTGAAAGATCAACTGAGTTATTAGATTTAATGCATACTGATATATGTGATATGAAATCTATACCATCTAGGGGTAATAAGAAATATTTTATTACATTTATTAATGATTGCAGTAGATATTATTATGTGTATTTGCTTAATAGTAAAGACGATGCTATTATTGCTTTTAGACAATATAAAAATGAAGTTGAAAATCAACTTAATAAGAAAATTAAAGTAGTAAGGAGCGATCATGGGGGAGAATATGATGGCCCTTTCAAGGAATTCTGTATAGAATCTGGTATTATACACCAGATGACTACTCCTTATGCTCCGCAATCAAATAGGATTGCAGAAAGGAAAAATCGGACATTGAAAGAAATGATGAATGCAATGTTGATTACGTCTGGTTTACCACAGAATATGTGGGGGGAAGCCATTTTAACGGCTAATTTTCTTATTAACAAAGTGCCCCACAAAAGGATACAAAACATGCCTTATGAAATATGGAAAGGAAAGAAACCTTCCTTGAAATATTTGAAAGTGTGGGGGTGCTTGGCTAAGGTCGCAATTCCTAAACCCAAAACGTTGAGAATTGAACCTAAGACAGTGGACTGTGTGTTTATTGGCTATGCACTTAATAGTAGTACATATCGGTTTTTGGTTTATAAGTTCGATGTATCAGATGTCCATGTTAATACAGTTATTGAGTCAAGGGATGCTACGTTCTTTGAGAATGTATTTCCGTATAACAAGGGAAATGAAGCAAGTGGTAGTAATAATGATAATACTGTGATACCATGGGATGCTACGACTAATTATGGTTCTGTGGAGAAGGAACCTAGACATAGTATAAGGCAAAGGATTGCCACATCCTTTGGGCCTGATTTTCTGAATTTTTTGTTAGAAAATAAGTCTCGAACATATGGAGAGGCTATGGGCTCGACTGAAGCACCATTTTGGGAAGAGGCTATCAATAGTGAAGTTGAATCCATTCTATCAAACCATACCTGGGAATTGGTTAACCTTCCTCCTGGCAATAAGCCTCTAGGAACTAAGTGGGTCTTCAAAAAGAAGATGAAAGCAGATGACACTATTGATAAGTATAAAGCTAGGCTGGTAGTAAAATGCTATAAACAATGCGAAGGCCTAGACTATTTTGATACCTATTCACCTGTTACAAGGATTACATCCATTAGGATGTTAATCGCATTAGCAGCATTGAATGGGTTGGAAATATATCAAATAGATGTTAAGACGGCTTTCTTGAATGGTGACTTAGAGGAAGAAATCTCTTTATGGACTTAAGCAAGCCCCGAAACAATGGCATGCGAAATTTGATGAAGTTATGTTATCAAATGACTTTAGCATTAATGAATATGACAAGTGTGTATATATTCGGAATACTAAAAACGGATTTGCCATAGTCTGTCTTTATGTAGATGACATGTTGATAATAGGTAGTAATAATCAAATGATTAAATCTACTAAGCGATTGCTTACCAGTAAGTTCGACATGAAAGATATGGATCTAGCGGATGTTATTTTGGGGATTAAAATCCATAGAACATCTGATGGGTTGGCTTTGTCACAAGCACATTATATTGCTAAAATTCTAGAGAAATTCAAGAGTTTGAACATAGTTCCTGTGAAGAACCCTATAGACCCTAGTTTTCGGTTGTTGAAAAATACTGGTAAAGCTGTAAAACAAAAGGAGTATGTTCAAGTTCTAGGCAGTCTTATATATATTATGAATTACACTAGACCTAATATTGCCTACACTGTAAGCATGTTGAGTCGTTTTACTAGTAATCCAAACGAGTATCATTGGAAAGCTATAGTAAGAATTTTAGGTTACTTGAAGCACACTCAAAACTTTACTTTGCATTACGAGAAGTATCCTACAATGCTAGAAGGGTATTGTGATGTAAATTGGATCACCAGCTCTAACGACACAAGATCCACAAGTGGATATGTAATACCCTATTTTCAATAGCCATGTATACATCAAATGTATAATTACATATAACCACCACACTCTTACATCAAATACAAATAGTAGTGTCTTACACTACGATCTTCACTTCACCTTCATATCTCCTCCGATGCATATCTTCCTGCACTCTTCACCTGTCTAAATGGTTGGTTGGGAGGAGTGAGATTCGAGAGAATCTCAGTAGCAAATATTACCACTATACATGCCAGATATATATGAATGCATGACATGCTTGCCTACACTATTTCATGCCAACATAATGACATGCTGCATGCTCGATGTTATGACATACATATTGCCATTGCACAAATATAACAGAGCTTCAACCAACCATACATGTTTCACACAAATAGGCAAAGCAGTCACATAATCAATGCAAAACATATATATCACATACATGCAGAAAATGTAAGTTCACTACCTCTCGGACTTTATATCATTCTCTTCTTGTCCCTTGATCCGCCAACCATTGCTCCTTCTTTGTCACTTCATGGCCTTGGGTTAGTGATAACATCGTTAGAGCCATGAAAAGTAAATATTCAATGGTCCACATTAGCCCTAAAGGCTTACTTTCACCCTTGGAGTTCATACCAATTACATTGGTGCCCTTAAGTCTTAATTTTTCATAAGACATAAAGCTAACAGATTTTTCACCAAACTTTGAAAAATCACAATTAATTCTATAGAACTCCAATTGAGGTGGTTTAAAACTACATTGGATTTTATTTAAGTTTACTTTCAAGAAAAAATATCCTTTTCAGTAAAATACTAACACAAAATCCTAAGAAATTTTCCAAACTCAACCTGTCCAAATCACATTTCAGAAACAGGGCACAACTTCAAAAATTCATATCTCATAGCATACTTGTCCAATTAACCATTATGACCTATAAAATTAAAGGTCTATGTCTCTAATTTTAGACTGAAAATTTTTATGGTCATCAGATAACATTTGATTACTAAACAACTCGTTAAAATGACACTGCCTCCAGAAAACAAATTTCACAGCATCTACTCCACAACTTTCAAAAATTTCAAATTCATATACAAGCATCCAAAAATCATAAACACTTGTATACCTATACAATTTCTCCTTATAAATCTAATGGAAGCATCAAAATTATCAAATTCTCAGCCCATCACCACATCTTACACAGATCAGAAAACTGAAAAATCAGAGTTTTCGGAAAGAGTTTTTCGGTTTCTTGTTTTCTTTGGCTTAATCACTTCCTTTCTACTTCTAATCAAATGATTAACTATTTAAACACTCATTAGATATGATTTAGCCATTGAAAACACCATTTTCTTATGAGAATGAATAGTACCCAACTTCCAATATACTCATCCAAACAACAAATCAATCGGTTAAAAAAGAAGCTTACGCTTACTTCTACCCGTTTCCGCAAATAGTTCGAAATTCTGGTAACACCCCGGGCGGTGAGATGGTTCCAAACACCTCCAAATGAATATCCAAAATCGTAGAAATGTAGCTTGCGATGAGTAGAAGAAGTTTCTTGAATGGTACTTTGAGAGAAGATGCCGATTCGGAAGCATTTCAGCGGCTCAAAGTTTCTCTCTCCTCTCTTCTCCATTTTCGCCATCTCTCCAGCTCTCTTTTCTCTCTCTTCAGTTCTGATTCTCAGTGTGAAAATGAAGAAGAAGATGAAGAATGGCTGATTAAATGAATCAGCAAATGGCTTGACACGTGGCACTTCTTCCTTATTGGTCCAAAATTCTAATTTTCGTACAAAATGCTTAATCTAGCAGAATTTTCATTAACTTTGAAAATTCATATCTAATTGTAAAAATATTCAATCAGAGTGATTCTAAAGGTTATACGACTCTTATTGAGTGTAGTTTTAAAGAAAAATATAACCTTTGGCCAATTAGAAGTTCACTCTTCCCAGAATTTTAATCCTTGAATGTTGTCCCAGAAAATAATTAATTTCGCTGGGCTAACTTCAAAAATTCATTTCTCTTTGTGTACTACTCCAAATGACTCATATGACCTATAAAATTGAAGCTTGATAAGTCTAATTTCATTCTGGAAAGTTTCACAATTTTTCATCATCATTTACCCATTGAAACATGTCACACAATCATCACTACCATACCGGGAATTTCACCGATAGCAAAATTACTTTGTGTTCCATTTTACTATATTGTGTCTGACTTCCAATCACTTCATTTTGTTATTCCCCGAGCTCTTTAGCTCACCAATATAATTTCTTTTAATATCCAATGATATAAAGGAATCTTGGGGAATTTAAACATGCCTCATAGGGATATTTGCTAAATCAAGGTCTAGCAGACCACTTAATCTTATGCATCTATTCCCAAAATTTAAGATATGTGTTCACCCTTAGTGGGGGCGCTGTGTCTTGGAAGTCATCCAAGCAGACTTGCATTGCAAAATCAACTATGAAAGCAGAATTTATTGCTTTAGGTAAAGCTGGTGAGGAAGTCGAGTGGATTCGTAATTTTCTTGAGGACATTCCTAATTGGCCAAAGCCGGTACCGGCAGTGTGTATACACAGTGATAGTCAAGTAGCTATTGGTAGGGCCAAGAATGTTATGTATAACTGTAAGTCTAGACATATACGTTGTAGACATGTTACCGTTAGACAATTACTCTCTAATGGGATCATCTCGATTGATTATGTGAAATCAAAAGAGAATATAGCAGATCCATTGACTAAAGGGATTCTTAGAGAGTTAATTAGAAATTTGTTGAAAGGAATGGGTTTAATGCCGATAAATTGTTGATTATTGCGGTAACTCTACTTAGATAAGTGAAGATCTCACAAACTAGGTTCAAAGAGACAACTAAGTAATGATCGACTGTAAACAAGGTAGAGTTTTAAACTCATACTCATTCCTATGACAAGACAGTGCATATTTATAAGGGTAAGCATTTAGGCTTTTAATGGTTTCTTAATCTAATGTGTTCAGATGATGTATATTGACTTACATCATAAGGAATCACCTATGTGAGTGTGAAGTGAGGGCCGCTTCTATGAGAATTTAAAACGGTCAATTCTCTAGAACACTCGCAGAACCGGGCAGGTGTCCAGGGCCAAAATGGGCACAACATGAGAACCAACGATGCTAGAGGAGCAATTGTGTGACTCCTATTGTCTTGGTATACACTAAAGGTCGACGGTTCAAGACAACGCGTCTATCGATTGACCGAGTATATCCAATAGGTTTTTACTAGAGAAGGTTCAAAGGTGACCCCTACCTATCTCGATGCAGTTGCTTCTCGTAGAGGAATCACACTTTGCATACATGTTTATTTGCATTTGGTCATTATGGACTAACTTCTTATCCATGTGGGGGATTGTTGGAATTTTGGGTTTAAATTCCATGGGTTTTGAATAAGAAGTAGGTTCAAAGAGAAGAGGGAAAAGGAAGGAGAAAATGGTGTGTGGATAGAAGTCCTATATTGGACAAATCAAGAGAAGTAAGAGTGTATATAAGACTTAACTTTAAACCTTTAAAATGGGCCCTTGGGCTAATCCACTTTTCTGGAGGAGTGAGGACGTACATGAGCCTTGGTCCACCACACGCCCACATGAGCCGCCGCCGCCGTCCATCCGGTTGGCTCGGCTCGGTCGGTCGGTCGCCATCGCCGGTCCGGTCCGGTCCGCGCTCGTGTGAGAATAAAAAATAATTTTTTATTAAATATTTTTGTTTAATTCCTTTTTATCCCTCTGTAATTCTCCCAATAGCGGCTGTAGCGAAACGTTATGACTTAACCAGTGCATCCATTCTAATGCATCCATTTACTCTGTTCTGATGTATCTGTTCGTACGACGCACCAGTTCGCCAACAAGAGTCACCGTTCGCTTTTGTTTGCTTCGTTGTGGTATGCCTGTTCACACGACGCACCAGTTCACCCCAAGAGTCGAGTCCATCTGATCAATTTTCGTCATCTATAAATAGGATGTGCTAGTGACAGAAAAAAATATCAACCTATAAACTCTCCTCTCTCATATACTGCATAGTACTTCTTGCAATAATCTCATATCCTGTGCGATTCTGAAAGCAGTCTCGTTGTATTCGTTCAGGCTTCTGATTGATAGTGCCATCATTCTGAAGACGTAATCCATTATATCTTGAGAGACAATTGTTCGAGTACCTTGGGCATCCATATAGAGGGAACAAATTGTCTTAAGGAGACAACGTACGTTAGGTTCAGATTTTATCAAAATTCATTATCATTTTCGGCAGTCTTGTGAGTTTTTGTACAATATACATAACTGTTGTGTATTTACAGATTATGCAATCTTAGTTATACATATTCTTATTGAAATTTTTACATTTAAAGTATTTTTCGACAACAATCCATGCACTAGCATTCATCTTACATGCATTGTTTGTATGTTTACTACTGAGATTCTCTCGAATCTCACTCTCCCCCACCAACCATATAGGTCCGTGAGCAGGATAGAAAAGAATGCATAAAGATGATTTAGAAGGAAAGAAGACAAAGAACGGAAGACCAAATTATGTTTAGATTACTGTATGTATCATTATTTGCGCACAGAGAATATTTGGTTGTAAGAATACAAGCGAATTTGAATCAAGCCGTAATTGGAATCATTGAGAATAAGAATTAACTCTGATAGTCAGTAAGAATAACGGCTAAATAAGTTGTGAATAAGTAATTACCCCTAACAAATTAATAATGAACGCTTCCGTGTACGTAATAAAGGGGCAGAAATGTAAGGTGTTACAATATATCTCTTTGTGGCTACAGGGGATTATCACAGGATGTGTTTCCTTCTCTCATTTGGTCAAGAATGTCCGCAACAAATAATCCTTTATCTCTCATTCCAACATATGTACGCATGCCAGTTTCCTTGGATATATCGAATAGCAATATCCCTGGTCCTTCATCTATTTGCAATAACCAGGCTAAGTTACAAAGCCTTTTGTTGGAAATCATATCACTATCAGGGAATGATCCTGAAGTAATACAAGGTGCTGCACAAATTTTTGAGTCCTTTCATGCCAGAATTTGCATAGACATGGCAGCAATACCAATTACTTCAAAAATCTTACAAATTGAATCTTCTGCGTCATCTAGTCATTATAATCAAGTTCACTTTTCAAGATTAGAAACTTGTTTGAGACATCTTCTAATTCAAATTGGAAAGCATGACCAAGTCACTGCTACTCTTCTAGAGAATATCTCACAGGTTCTCTTTTTTAATTCTTTGTTTTTTTCCTGAAAAGAAGAGAAAGTCATTGCTACTACATGTAGATTGCTAATAAATTGGAAATGAAGTCTCTGCTTGCCCAATTATATACTTGAATTACACTGCTACTTGTGTTGTTATATATTATTATGCAGGGATTGACTTATAGGAATTGCAGTGATGATTGTGTTCTTCCTGGTGACAACTATCCCTATTGGTAAAGTTTCAAGGGTGAAAGAGCTTCTGTGAAGTTTAAAGTGCCTCAAGTTAAGGGTTGTGATTTAAAAGGGATGATTATTTGTTCTGTATATTTCCCTTCAAGCAATTCGGGGTAACAAGGCATGTGAATCTTGTATTAGTGTAATGATCATAAATTATACAAAAGAAACCACTCTATGCTACAGGCAAGATTCACTGACTTCATTTGAAGAAGCAGGGTGGAAGGAAATAATATCAAATCTAGACTCAGATGATCAAGTGGAGGTGATTGTGGTCTTTGGTAATGGATTCACTATGGAAAGGACAGCAGTTTACTTGAAATATTACGAGTCATTTGATGAGCATGTGGAGAATCCATCATCACCAAGTATGTTAGCTTCTCGAAACTATTTTATTTTGCACTAGCTTTAAGATTTAAATTTGATTGAAGTTTTGGTTTCAATGGGGAAAAGTTATTAGATTATTATTGATTTTAGTTAGCTTGTTCTTTAGGAAGATTTTAAGGTTAACAGTTTTGCTTCTCTGTTTTTGTAGGTAGAGAAATGCAGAGAGAAGACAAAAATCTTAATTCTAAGCTCTCGGAGCCTAAGCTTCAGGAAGTAGAAGTGGTGCAACCCTAAAATCCAGGAAAATGGTGCAACTGGACAGGACAACAAATGATTAAATGCTCATCTGTTCTTATTTTTGTATCAGTATTTTTATCATTTTTGGTTTATAATGTCTCTTAGATTATCTGGTCTTGAAAAAATCCATACTGTATTTATAGTTGATTTTGATGTGTAACTTGTAATGAAACTGTAAAATGCAAGCCGTCCATTTTATGTGCAATCAAAATCTCAGTTCTGTTTTTTTTTCCTAATTTATTTTAATCGTGAGCTAAGCTAATTCCAAACATTAATCAGACTTGGATTGAGAATCTAATTGAATTTATTTCTTGCAATATAAATCATCATGTGAATCCTATGACTAAAGGTAGTCTTTTTCACCCTTTATTATATTGAAATTTAAGGAATTTGATTTCATTAAATTTAGTTATTACTTGCCAAAAAATGAAAAATAAAAAGATACTAAAAATATGGGCATGAAACTTATTTGTGAGATACTCATATTTAGATAGTTCTTAACTGGCGACTGACCAATTTCTATAACAACACCAAAGATGCTTTTTATATAACAAGGGGTGGGTTTTTAAGGGGAAATTACTATAAAGTCTTAAACAAAGGATTTAATATTGTGCTACTCACTTGTAATTAGCACTTTTTTGGTAACAAAATTTTTTTCCTTAGACCTCATAATAATTCTCCTATTTATTTAATGTAAATGTCCTATTATGATCAAGCTTGAAAAACCCTTATAAACAAAAGGATTTTAGTTTCTTACATCTCCTACTAGCATATCTCTCTTTTTTCTTTTTTTCTTTTTGTGAGGCCATTATACAAAAGGATTTTAGTTTTTCACATCTCCTACTAGCATATCCTTTTTTTTTTTTTGAGGGCATAAACCATAATTAAGCCAGCCTTCCAACCCTATAGCAGTAGAATTTTTGTTAATCATCTTATGAAAATGAATTTTAATCACACTCATGTGAAAAGGAACAGTTGAAAGTTGAGTACGAAGTTGAATACAGAGAGTAATTGTTCTCACACTTCAAACCAAGCCTATTTTCAATAGCAATTTAACACTTTAATTTCCTCATATAACTTGATTATGTATAATTCTTTAGAACGTATTTTTGGTGCCGCTTCCTATCCCAACCCAAACATGTTTTTCAAGGCTCATAGACACACAAGGAAAAATGAAAAAAAGTTGCATTTGCATTTGTCTTAGAAACTATGTAAAATTGATATCTCAAGATTTAGAAAATTAAGTAATGATAAATTAGTTTAAACTAAAGTCACCCAATACCATCAACATCAATATAAAATATAAATTTATATGAAATCATAATATTTACAAATTGTAAATTTTACACCTCTAACATATTTATTTTTAGGATGTATGCTTTATACATACATGTATATATTTCTTCAATCTTTCTCTACATTTTTTCTACACAATTTAAACGCTTGAAAAAACAGAATGATTTTTGTAGATTTAAATTTAATATTGTGCCACTGCATTTCTTTAATTTAAGCAACCTCACTCCTTAAAATAGAAAACACAAGTAAGTAGTTGTGAAAAGCACACTTGTTTTAAAAGACAAAAACCTCATATGTCTGGGTTTCGAAGAAAATGATTAGTTTCAAGTTCATGATAGTTTAATGATACTTTTGATAAATAAAAAACACATAAACATAATAATGGAAACTAGTTTGGTTTATATATAGGTCCATTTAATTAAGCACATAATTAGCTAATTAATTCTCTTGACCTTAGCCTTTTTTGTGATGAGTTGTGTGTCTGTGTGAGGATATTATGTTCCAGAACATCTTATCCTCACACACACTAACCTGAAGATAAAATGCTGATGACAACATAATCATCATTGAAAATTTAGGCAAAGGCATGCTTAATGCTCTAATATCTGCTTGTTCCAATCACTAGGCCCACCAATATCAATTAATGATGATCACATTCTCTAATAGATATATATATCGCATATCCATTATCTTAATGCGACCTTTAGCTTTATTTCTCACGCTTGACTAACAAGACCCCACTATATATATATATTCAACCCTAAAAGTTTAATAATGATCATGATTAACAAAAAATCTCAATCATTAACTTATTGGTTTGGTATTATAAATGGTCTCTGAGAATAAAAGAAACTATGGGGTCTTGTCATCAAGCAGATATTAGCATGAGTTTCTTCCACTATGTGTGAACCACTTTGTATGCTCAAATGTATGTATATAAAGTTGCGTCTTGGTCCAGGCTCTTTCGTATTTGATGTTTTTGAGAGCTTTATTATCATTTCATAAAGGAATTCTTGTGAAGGGAATACTGATCTCTCGTGATTTGTGAAAAGCAAATATAAATGGAATCATTATATCGACTTAGTGATTTGTCTTTTTAGATTAGGATTTGGTGTTAATGAGGTCCAGAGTATTTTCCGACAGTATTTTGGCGACCTTGCCGAGTTCACAAATTTTATGATTATTTTTTGTTTTTTAAAAATTTTGAATATATGGTTTGAATAAACTCAATTTTATTTGTTGTACTTCGACAATTCAATTTCCACCTAATAAATCAGTGATATGAATATGTTTGGGTGAAAATGTAAATATATATGAGATTTTTCTGGAAGTACTCCCAATATAAAATACTTTTTTGAGAGATAAAAAAGATTATGAACTTTAAAATTAGGGAGAATGTCAAAAAAATATTATTTAAACTTCAAAATCCCGTTAACAAGTTCGGTAATGGGATTAACAAGAATGATAATGCAATTAACAAATCATTTTATTGTTAAATCACCTATTTGAGATTTTAAAATTTAAATGGTATTTTTTTGAAATTCTCCCTTAAAATTATGTGCAAGAACACACATTAACTGTTAGCTTGACTTTGTTATGCACTTTGCTTTTACATTGGGTGATATAAATAATGACGGGGATGCTTAAGAAACAATTTATTGAAGAATAAATTGCTGGCTAGGCAAGAAAATTGCAATCTAAATAAGAAATAATATATAGATCGCATTATCCTCCCCCGTCCCATAAACTCTCCATCTTCTTCATCACTCACCCTAAAATCAGTGATATGAACATTTTTTGGTTAAAATGTAAAAATACGTCTAAGATTTTTCTGAAAATGCTCCCAACACAAAATACTTTTTAAGCGGTAAAAGATATCATGGACTTCAAAACTATGTGCAAGAACACACATTAACTGTTAGCTTGACTTTGTTAGCTGGACTTTGTTTTTACATTGGGTGACTTAGAGAATGACATGGACGCTTAAGAAACAACTAAGAAGAATAAATTGCTGGCTAGACAAGAAAATTGCAATCTAAATAATAAATAATATATAGATAGCATTGTCCTCCCCCGTTCCATAAACTCTCCATCTTCTTCATCACTCACCCTCCCCAACTGCCAACATCAAGTCATCAACCATGAACAAATAATAACTCAAGAAAAAGGAAATAAAAAACTAGTTGAGCAATATCATCCCATAATCAACAAATATGCCTACATCAAGTGGCGATCAAATTGAAACAAAAATAAATAAATAAAACTTCGATTATGAAGAAAAAACCATGGAACCAAATCTTCATCATCAAAGGCTAGACCAAAAACTAGATCAATATTAGATTCAAACAAGCAAATCACTACTCTGTTGTTAAAGAGCAAAAAAAATCATCGACAAATGAAGAAATTGAGAAAAAAAATCATCAATGGCAAAAACAAGTGAAGAGGGGGTGATGACGTCAGATCAAAAATTGAAGATGCCCAATTGCTATCATTCATTCTCATCGTGAAGAGAAGAGCGCCACTGTTCCTATCGTTTTGAAAAGATGTGATTTCCATATGCGAAGAACTAGAAATCATCACGGCCGTCGATGTGGGTTGCTATAGATGGCCAACATGGGTCGATGCCCTTGCTGCCCCTCCTAAGGTCTTCACTCTTCATTGTTGTTGAAGATCTAAACAACTACCTAAGAAATCAACCAAAGAAAAGAATTAAGTCATCAATCACCCAGCATATCTAAAATTCAAACCACAAAAGTTGCAAATCGAAGGGAAGAGGGAGGAGAAGAGCTCACATTGCAGATTCAAGGGAAGAGGTAGCAGAAAGCGTAGATCAAAGGGGAGAAGACACTGTTGGTCGTCCACATCACCTGTGACAGAATCTCTCTGGTGAATCCTGATTGTGCTCTCAATGGTCGGCCCTAAATTTTTTTATCGGCGGCTTTTTCCTTCTTTCCGTATTCTTTTCTCCGGCCACTTTCCTTTTTTCCCTGTTTGGTCAACAATGGAGTCTGCCAACTTGGACTTGAATAACCCACATCACCATCCACTTCACAATTTTTTTGCAAACATTGTCCCATTATCAATTAACAGTCATTATGTATGTATATATTTTGAAAGTTTATACTTATTTTTACTCCTAAATCAGTATTAAGTATTGGATGCACTTTCAGGAGAAATCTCATGTGTATTTTTATATTTTAACTTATATTTTTATTTTAGAACATCTTCATTTCTCTCTCTCTGTTTTTTTTTTAGTTTCAACTAAGTTCAAATTTACGATAACAATGAAATGAATACAAAAGAAATAATATTCACGGGATAGGTAAGTTAAAACAAATAAAGTGAAAGTTATAAAAATTTGAAATAAAAATAAAAAGTAAAAAATGATAACAATAACACTATATATATATTGAGAGAGACACAAACTTTATACTGTTAGAGATTGAATTTAACTTATTCAAATTAAGGTTAACTAAAATATTTTCTTTGAACTGAGGGGCGATATATATTACATACTCCGTTAGTCATGAAAAAATATAACTAGAATAGAAGTATAGAACAGTAGCATTGTAATAAAAAGATCCAAAGCAAAAATCTAATATTGATTTATTAGTCCTTTTTTCTTAAAAAAGGAGGAATATTTTAATTAGAGAAAACTATATTTAGGTCCCAACTAAAAGAAAATATAAAAAAAATGGTCATTTAAAATCTTAAAATTTCATTTAAATCCTATAAGATTTTTTATAATAAATTTCAATTATAAAAAATGTTCACTGACTTGTTAATGGACATCCATAGACTTATCAACACACGTCTATTGACTTGTCAGTATAATGTTTATGGACTTGTCAGTTAACGTATATGGAATTGTCAGCGGAATTAAAATTTATCATAAAAAAAATCTTTCAAAACTTAAATGTAATATTGAGATTTTAAGAGACTATTTTTTTAATATTTTTTTATTTATGACTTTAATGTAATTTTTTTTTAATTATACCAAGAAAATAATGAAAAACAAGACAAAAATAGAGGACCGCGCGGAGCAAGTGAACCTTCACACAAAGATGGAGGCATTGTAAGAACTAAGAAGAATGGCGCGAAACAAATTCATTTTCATATCAAAGAATTTAAACCCCCAGTCCCCCCCCCCCCCCCGGTTTCAAATTTCTGGAATAGAACATTCTGTTTCGCGGCTCCCTGCTATTAGGGTTTCTATTCCCGAACTGCACACAAAGCGAGAAAAAGCATGCATTCGAGCCAGTTCGACGGCGCCACAGCCTTCTCCGGCGGTGGTTTCATGCCGTCTCAGGCAACTCAAGGCCCTGAATCTTCCTTCTCCTACTCTAAGGTCCACATCTCTCGCATACTTATTTTTTTCCTCTCATTTTGCCCTTTTTTAGTTTTTCGTCCTTTCATAATCGCGTAATTTGACGTAGCAGCGAAACTAAGTTCTTTGTCTACTGTCTTTATGTTCTGGCAAGTGCGATTAGTGCTTTGGTCTGCTAATCTCTGAACTGTGACGTTGGTCCAATCTATTCTTCACTTTTATTTATTTCAAGTTCCTCTGAGCAATTAGCAATCACATGGTTTTGCTGCGTTTTAGCTTGATTATATTTTGGAATGTTGTTGAAAATTATTGGTCGAGTTTTCTTTGTTGTTGTTGAAAGTTAACTTCTGAACCGGCATAAGCTTTTGCAGAATCGTGATGCTCAATCATTGCTTCCTCTGACGGTCAAGCAGATAAATGACGCATTTCTGTCAAGTGATGATAAGTCTAACATGGTTATTGATGGCGTGGATGTTAATAATGTCAGTTTCTTGAATTGCAAATTGACAATTGGTTGTGGCTTGCTTTTCTTTTGTTCTGATAGTTTGAGTTAAAATCGTGTTTAGGTCACTCTTGTTGGAAGGGTGTGCAACAAAGCTGGAAGGATTACTGATGTTACTTTTGTACTAGATGATGGGACTGGAAGGATTGAGTGTAGTAAATGGTGAATTTCGTTATTTGTCAATGCTTTGCTTTGTTGTTTTGGTTTCAGTTTACTTTTTCTGGGCCTCTGAATTTTCAAAGTGACAGGTAATTTTGCATGTGCAGGCTCCAAGAAGATGTAGACACCAATGAAGCGGATGTTATCAGGTAATTTTGCTATCTATGTTGGTGCTATATTGGCTTAGTGATTGTATTTTAATCATTTCTTAGTTTCATAACCTTTTTAATTTCTTTCATTAGCCTCTTCTTTAAACTAAAGCTTTTCTGGGTTAGATGATCATTGGTCAAACTTTTCATCATTGTAACTTGACAATTTGCTAATCAGAATTCGAAAACGACACATGTGCAAACATTATTTGACACTCTGCAGTGAGATGGTTTATAAAGTTAATGTTTCTAGTTTCCACCTCTTTTTGAACATATTGTTTGTGTCATTTCTTGAAATATACCAACTCCTTTTCTTTTTTACTTTTGTTTTCAGGGATGGAATGTATGTGCGCTTACATGGACACTTGAAAGGTTTTCAGGGAAAAAGGACCTTAAATGTATTCTCGTTTAGGTGTGACATTAATATCATGTCTAAGTTTAGCAGTTCAGTATTTTAATTTTCTTCCATTTGTAATACTGCCGGAGTGCCAGCCTATAGTGATGACTCAAAAGATGGTTGGGTTCTGAGAAATGCTTATGATAGGGACCTTGGTAAATCCTGCTAGAATAACATGAACACCACAAGACACTTTAATTGACATTGAGAAACTCCTAGGACAGGTTACAGCAACCAATTCACAGTGTCTCACACACACACACACATGCTAGTGCCAACAAGATTCAGTCGAATGTGACTAAGCGCACACCTCAGTACACACCTCTAGACCAATCACAAATGCAAACCAAACACTCTGAGATAAGAGCTGGCTAAGATTCCTTCACTCTGCACGAGAAATTAGAAACATAGCAGAACAATCTGGGCAGTATTCAGAGCAGAACAGAAAAGAAAGAATAAATGAATAAGATGGTAATGACACAAGACCAGCGCTAGCTTTCAAGACTCTAGCTGTCTACCTAACTTTTGTCTAAGGTTCTCTTCCCTGTTTTCCCATGGCAGGTTTCCTTCTTAAATAGCGTCTTCCAACCACCCTCGGACCCTTCATGCATCAAACCCTTGTACAATTGTCCTGTCTATTCGTTTCGGCTCTAATTCCCTGTTTCTACCTCTTTGCTTCTTGATATAAATCTTTGCGACAGTAATCAATTGAGTAGGACGAATAGTCCAATCAATGCCCTTGTCATCTGCTATAAGTCTATAAAAATAATATGACTTGGGATGACTAATTCTACTGTTATTGGTGTAAATGGGCTGGCGATCATGTCATAGAGTGAATGATGAGACAGAGCTGGTATTTTGTTACTAGTTTAATTGTCATTTGAATCACTTCCCAGAATTTCTCTATGCATTCTTTATTTTTTTTCCCCGTTCATTTGACATTCAAGTTATTAGCATTATTTGATGTGGAAAGGTTTATTTAAATGACTTTCTTGGGTTATCATTAATTCTCCATTAACACTTTTAAGATGGTTTGATAGCCATATTATTTTGACATAAGCAAAGTTCTATGATAGTTGTTTGTATTTGTTTGCTCCTTGTTCCCTACTTTTGACATCTACACTGGTGTTATTTCCAGGCCTTTGAACGACTTCAACGAGATTGCAAGTCACTTCATTGATTGTATATACGTCCATCTCTATAATACCAGGATACGGGTATTAGTTAGAATTAGAATATTGCAAATTATGTCTGGGTTGACATGACATTAATGTGTATATATGACTCTTGCTTGATTGTGCTGTCCATTGTTTTTATTTTTATTTTTAAATTTTCTTCTGCATAAAATTTACAGACTAGAGTGCCGAATCAGCAATCTATGAACAATTCCTTACCTATTAATCCCACAAGAGGTCATCAAGCTGTCCCTCCAAGTCAAGTGAGAGGACAATTTATGAATGTTAATGTTTACTTTTGACCATTTGTTTAATTATTTGATGTAATATTTTTTCTTTTTTTTGGGTTCTTCCTAGTTCTCTGGTCAGCACAACAATGGTCAGAAGAGTGTTGAAGATATGGTCTTAGATATCTTGCATCTTCCCTCGAACAGGTAATTCTAAAATGTGATTTGTACATGTTTATGTTGTATCTTTGTAAGTCTGACAGGAGAGAGAAAGAGAGCAGAGGAGAGAGAAAGGGGAAACAGAGAGAAAGAGAGGCTAGAGGTCTGGGAAAAGAACAGAGGAGAAACGAGTCAGGGAGGAAGAGAGGAAACGAGAGGCTAGTAGTTGATTGAACATATGGCCAACTCTGTTGCCCTCCTTTTGGATGGGTAGATGTATCCCTGAATTTTTTATTTTTTTTGGGAATTATCGCAAAAAAAGAAAAGAAAAATATAAGAAAGTTGTGGGAAGAAAAGAAAGTAAGAAATCAAAAGACTAATCTCTAGATTGCAAACTCTTCTACGTGAATGCTTAAAAGTAATTTAAATCTTCCTTTCGAAACAAACAAAAGAAAATTGACAATGGTATATGATATCAAGTCATACAATTACATCAGGGTAGGCAAGAACTAGAATTAAGCTGTGAGGCAAAAGTATTGGAACAATACATTTGATTACATATTGCAAGGTCGGTATACATAAGCTTTGCTTAAAATTGAAGTGTATTCTACGCTTTTTAAGGGTGTGTTTGGTTCAATGGAGGTTAGGTTAGGTGAGGTTTATTAAAGTTAGGTTATGGGAGGTTATGAGTTTTGTTTGGTTCAAGAAGTGGGGAGGGGAAGTTTGATTCCTTGTTTGGTTTAGAAGAATAGGTGAGGGGAGTTAATTATAAATTGACAAATATACCCTTTTTTCTTTATCTATATATTTTTCCTTCTTTTATTTTTTAATTTATAAATCTCAAAAAACCTATTACCTCAAGTATATATGATAAAAAAAAAGTGTATACATTTTAAAGGATATTTTATTGATTTATACATATTATCTCATTAATTTTATTATGATAAAATATTTTAATATGCTTTTGATAACTTCTCATTTTCAGTAAATTTGAGATATGTTTTGACATAGTCAAGTTGTCATTAATGCTAAAATAAAAAAATTTATAGGAGATTTTGATAAGATATAAATTTGGTCTATGACTTGGGAGTTTTTGTTGCAAATTTCTTAACTTTAAATTAAATTAGGTATAGTTAAATCTATGTGAACAATAAAATAATAAATTTAGTCCATGATTTAGGAGGTTTCATTGCAAAAATAGGCATGGGCATTTTGACCAAAGTGGGACACAATGTTTTTAAACAGGAGGGGAAAACTTGGAATATTAAAAAATAGGTAAAGGTATTTTGGTCAAAGTGGGACCAATGTTTCTCTCCTCTCCAAAAACCTCTAATTTTGGAGGGTAGGGAGGGGAGTAAAAAGAGAATTTTTTTGACCTCACCCCCCCTCCTTCTAACCAAACACATTTTTCTCACGTCTAACCCTCCCCTCACGTAACATCCCCTCCAAAAACCCCCAACCAAACAAAGCCTAAGGTGCATACAGCTGTAACTTTTTATATTCTTCAAACTTTTCTTATCTTTATATTCTGTGTCAGTAATCCTATTATACACAGTTTTTTGTTAGAACTTTTACTTGCACAACTGGGTCCATTAACTTTATCTTATTACTCAACTTTCTTATATTTTAGAGCAAAAGAGGAGGGTGTCTCTCGGGATCTTATTGCACAGCATCTTGGAATTCCTTTGGATAAGCTCATGTTTGTCTACCTATCCTCTCTCCTTCTCCTTCTCATTTTGCCTAGTAGGACTCTGTTGATGCAGGTTCTGGTTTTGCAGGTTATCCATAAAAAACCTTATTGAGGAAGGCGCCATTTATGAAGCTATATCTGATCATTACAAGTCAATCATCAATGGTTGACATCTCTTCAACGACTTTGATCCTAATATGAGCCTGTCTGGTAATGATTATCCATTGCATAGTTGATTCTGCTTAACCCTGTATGCATCACATCAGTTATGTTAAATACGGACATAACTAAAACCTTAATGTTACTGTTTCTAGTGTGAGTTAAGTACAGATTAACTGATATGTAATTAACCTATCTTGTAAAAGGGTTTATCATGAATGATTGAACCTTGATTGGTGGTTTTTTGTTGGGGGACCAGTAGTTATCTTGCAAGTATATATTGTATAGTGAGAAGCCAAAGTACTTTTTGGAGTCTATAGAAGTTGAAGGACTTGATTTGGCTGCTAGAGGAATTCCTAAAGGACGTTCTTGTTGTAAACCATTCATAGTGGCATAGATTTGGCGTATGTTGAAATTGAGTCCCACGCATTTAGATGATATGCATAGCTATGAGATGCCTTGCTATTTCTTACGACTAACCAACCAATAGGTTTATAATATTAGTTTTCACTTGTTCCTATATATGTGACGAGACTTTTAGTAAAAATATGACAATGCGCGACTCTTTAATAATATTGACACAATTTAATTGGAAGTCAATCTTTTCAAGAACTGGGCTTATTAATTTATTGAAAAGTTAGTTACTTCAATGTTATGATCAACCACGATGGCTAGCGCATGTATTTGCCCCAAAAAGAAAAATTCAAGGTTGGTGACAAGTTTGTTTTGCATGGATTGAGATGGGAAGAAGTTAGTGCCACCATAAAAAAAAAAAAAAGGGAAGTCAAGAGTACTAAATATAGATTTGTGATATGGCGATAAATTAATATTTCCGACCTTTTTAGACCTCTCAATATCGCTGCACATCAATTCAATTATCCTTCAAAAAAAAAAACTGACGTGTTTGTTGAATTCAGCTATTACTTGACCACGGCCGACGGATCCTAATCCACTATAAGCGTCCATCATGAAAACAAAATATCAGAATTGTGGGCTTGGAATGTTATATTGGATTCATTTTATGTGAAATTGGACTTGGGCCTAATAGGTTTTCCAACCCATATTACATTTTTCTACCAATAAATCAGATAACAATGACCACTTCTGTCGAAACAATTGAAGGCAAAACACTTGCTAATGAATAAGAAATGATTAATTATGAGACCTAGCACAGTTGTCACTTAGTTGGACGTTTTAAGCATCTTTTTGGGGATTCAATCTTTAACAGTGTATATGGGAGAGTCTCATGGCAGCTGCTGTGTGTATAAAGAGTTTTGCGGCCAGCATTAAAACCCTTTCGAGAAGTTTATGATATAAAGGGATTAGTCATTTTTACCTGCTGTGGATACTTGAGCCTAGAAAATAAAAAAAGAAATGATTTTCCTCCATCGTACTTTTTTATGGCAAGAGATAGCTATAATAAATACTATTTGAAAATTTGTGTATTGGGAAGGTATCTTTCTTGATGGCGTTTGGAACTGGAGAAAATTTAGAATTACGAGCAATACAATTGGATCATTTTTGTAGAATAATATAATTGAAACTTAAAAGAAATAAGCAGCAAGAATTCCCTTTAATTATTGTTTTTCTCTGTTGCTAGTGGGTGATCTCCACTTGTATATTACTTGAGTACAAAACACAGACATCTTGTCAAATAGTTTGCCAAATCTCCGAGACTACCTTTTGGGGGTCGAGTCACGTTATTTTCCTTCTCTTGATTTATGAATCGATGATCTTAGTCTACCGCAATATTGAGTATGGTGCAGGAAAAAAAAAATATTCTTGACAGGATTGTAAAATAAGACAACGAAATATGAAAATGACAAGAATTTGTACTGAAAAGCCATCTACCATGCTTTTATTATCAATGTAACTTGAGGAATTCTCCAACCCAATAGTCTATAGATAAGAATACCTGTTTATCTCAAAAAGGGCTGCCCACAAAAGGTTTAATCGGCATGAGACAAAATGAAATATCGTAAGGGAGCTTACTCTTAGGGTCTGTTTGGTAGGAGGGGAAGGGAGGGGAGGGGAGGGAAAATTTTTATGAGTTAGATTTTAAAAAATTGGAGAAGTTGGGCTATAAAATTTTAATAAAGATAAGATGTAAAATAAAAAAATAAGAAAACTTAATTAAAAACTTTCAACCCCACTTATTTAATTTTTTAAAATTTAAATTATAAAAATTTTCCCTCCCCTCCCCTCCCTTTCAAATCCCTCATACCAAACAGCCCAGAAACTTGATAATATTCAAATATAAACTGATATAGTGATAAAATTGATCTAGTTTATAATAACAAAAATGCATGCAAACATGAGGAATTTCACAAGGCAAAGGCAAAGTTGTAAGATGGTTCCCATCAACAAAGAATATTGAGGCTGACCAGAATGTCTTATTCTTCTTCTTCTTGTTTTTTTTGTTTTTTGTTTTTTGAGTATATTCCATTAATAAAATCTACAGTGACAGTATAAAATCTGCATACAAAAATCTCTAAAGCACATTTTCTTGTGGTGATATTCATTCCACATAGAACCTGGTCCTTATATCAATTCCATATTAGTGGAGAATCAAAAAAGAATCTATGTGTGTGTCACATTTTGTGGGCCAGCAAGGTGATATTTTGATGTGGACTATACTAAATTATAAAAATATCAATTGCCTATTGTAAATTTTGGTGGTTGGCAAATTGAAGCAACATGTGGCTTTTGGATGTCATCAAACTTCATGAGATATAGGAATTAGGAATTTGAATATATAAATTATTGGGGGTCAAGTTGTAAGCCATTTTCTTTTTAAATTTTAAACTTGGTGGCAGTTGGATGCTACCTAAAATTAATACACATCACTCTGTAATATAATTAGAAAACCCTTGATGGTGATGTTGTACGGAAAATAGTTAAATTAATTAATGTTTATATTGCTGAAGGTATCTCATTAGTTAATCAAATTAGTCATAGAAGGTTATTGAGCGTAGTTGATGAATCCATAGCTATATTAATCACCTCTAACTACAATTAACTAATCCATGGTTAAAAAAAGTATAATTAAGCAATTATATTAATTCTTTCAAAGCCTCTTGATTTAATCAGCCTAGTGATAGGAAAATAACTTACTATTAAAGGGTTCTAGGTTGAGCATCTATCTAATAGGCTCATTAGTGTGATTCACCTATCATAGTCCTCGCAAGATCATAGAGACCAATATGCTGGACTCAATAATTAACTAAACTAATTTGATTAAACTTATAATTAATTAATTAATGCAAATACGCAATTAATAAAATATTCTAACAAATGGATTGCATTAGTTTAGCAAATAATTGTAGCTTCACAATAAAAACATAGGATCCAAGGGAGAAGCAAGTGATGTTAGACAGTAGACACAAATAAAATGTTTCAGAATAGAATATAGAAGGGAGAACAGAAGGGAGAATTATTATAAAATTTTAAGGAAAAGATTTAATGATAAAAAATTCCCAATGACAAATAGCACTATAAATCTATTGTCATTTTTTACGTTGAAACTTATCATCATATGTTTATTAATTGTTATCATATTTTTGAGTGAATAAATACCTTCCGTACAATCTTTTAGTAATTCTCTCAATATAAAATATGTAATTTTAATATTTTATCCCAAACTCAATTCAATGAGAAAATATAGGATCACTGATTCCTATGGGGAAACGAGTTATATAAGGCGTACCATAACAAAATAATTGAATCCCATGAGGATACAAATGATATAAATAAACGCGTCAAATTGAACTAATCATAGCTTATTTGGATTAAGTTCTCAAAAGTATTTTTTATACAAATTAAAATAAAATTTTTCTCACATATACGATTTCAAAAACCTTAGACATGCTACTTGATTTCAAAAAACAAGTACGGCAGGCCCTTGGTCAGCGGATCTGCAAGGATTTGCATACTAGGAGTGTGAATTAAACGAATCTGAGATTCTTCTGCAACTCTCTCTAATAAACCTGAGTTTGATGTCAAAAATACTTTGTACGGTTCAAATTCCTCTAGTTATTATTCTTCTTAATCTCAATGGAATACCTAATTAATAAATTTGAGTTTATTAATTATGCTAGTTAAGATAGTTAATATGATATTTTTTTTAAATAAAAAACTTTAATTATTTTCCTTAATTCTTTTTCCCCCTCTCCTATTTAATCATTGTTAATGGAATATTAATACGGTTAATTTGAAAAAAAAAATTCATAAACATGTGAAATAAATATTACATTTAGGATTAATATTAACTTCTTAATTAGGTTCTATTTTAAGAACTATAGGAGTATCAAAGTACATTCTAGACTTGTCTTCATAATATATGACAACATGATATTTGTGTTTTTGGGAATACGTACACTAATAACATAAGGTTATAAGCATGATTAAACTTTTGACTTTTCATTTATAAAAAAACTTTCTTATTACCATACTATAAGACCATCGGTAGAGATAGATCCGATATTAAATCATGAGCCAAGTGCATGCCAGATATCAACTTTATCAGCCATATAGCTTGACGTGTGGTCTCAAAAATAGAGATATATACGCTTATATTCTTAAATGCTGCTACTTCCGATCTTAAATTAAATATAAGACTCAATTAATTTTTTTAAAAAAATTAAGAAAGCTAATTAAATTATTTTAAAATATTTATATTTATCGTTTTTTTTAAATTAATTTATTTGACTTATAAACTGATATATAATTTAATCATACATAATATATGATATGATTAAGTAATATATTTAACTTCTTTAATCTCTAAAAAAAGGTCAACTGAATTTTATATTTAAGATTGGAGGTAGTAGTATATTCTAAACTTCATCATGAAGATGTAGCCAGTCGTGGATTTTTGATCATCCAGATAAGAACTGTAATCTGAAAACGAGTAGCCAACAATCTCAAGAGATTCTTACTTTCTTCTAAAATCAGAATCTGATAATAACCAACAATCTCTAAGAGAGGCATGAGATCTGCATATAACTTTAATATAAGCTACCGCCACTTAACATATTTAAATTTTGACACATCCCTCCTCCCTCTCTCATCCAAAATATAGGATGCCTTCTAGAAGAAATCTTTGGTTCATAATATAATTCACATACAAAGTTATTAATTACCATTATCCTTATTTATTGGTGGTATGCATTAATTGGATATCAAGAAAAAGAAGAGATATATAAGGGACAAATTTGAGGGGCTAAGTTTTTTTTTTTCCTTCAATTTAATACAGATTCAATGAATTAACTACTCTTATTCCTTGGTTATGGTGAGCTATGGTTGAAAAAAAAACTTATATATTTTAGACTAGAGGGAACATTATCAAAATAACAAAAAAAAAAAAAACATGCATGTCAAGTGGGTATCAAAATTAAGGCAAGCCTTAGGACTTGAAAAGTGGTAGAAATGCTGTCCTTAATTCCTTCAATATGTTTTACCAAAATCAAAGAAAATCTTAAATTTTATTAACTTCGTTTTTAAATTTAACAACTTTTCAACTTTGTCCTTACTTGATATACATTATACTCAAAAAATATAAAGTCTTTATAATAATAAATAAAAGATAAAATTGTATATTCATTTAAAAAATAAAATAAGATGAGATGTGTATTTACGTATTGGCTCAACTTTTGAATTTAGTTGTTGGTTCATCCACAGTTGGCATCATGTTGCTGGCCATGCGGAGTCATTGGCTGCCTTTGTTTATGTTATGCCTCCATTATTGTTGCCATGTCTGTCCGTCTAATGTCTATTAAGTTTACAATTAATATTAATTAATTATATTCCATGATTAATTTGGTTGGCAATACTTGCAAGCAAACGACACTAATTGAACACACGTCAGCCTGTAATATGTCACGAGTTTACCCCTTGACGGTGATCTCCCACGAAAAGTAGTTAACCTAATCAGAATCATATATTATATAGAGAGAGAGACCGGAATAATTCTCATATTATTAATAATAGATTTATCTGCACATAAAAGTTTAAGATTTATCTATGGGAAAATTGGGGATAAATCCCTATTTGACAATTTAATTCGGGAATGGGATATGAAACATTTAAGTTCTTGAGTGTCACTAAATGTGAGAGAGAAAATACTAAATTACCCTTTTTAAAAATGGCAAATAGAGCCTTGTTAAAAAAAAAAAAACATTCTTCTCCAATCTCCAGTCTTAGCATCATAAAATTGAACCAATAGAGATGAACCCACAAATTAGAGGCAAAAAAGATCGATCCCCCTCCACATAAAGGTAAAGTAATCGAATCCCCTCTACACTATTGAATCCACAAAGGTGCAAATGAAACAAAAATACAACTTTGAAAAAATCAAGATCCAAAAATCACAGAACAACAATGGGTCTTCATTGAACAGCTATGGGTTTCCCCTTTTTCATTATCAAGCTTCTTCTCCTTCACAGACAATGACGAACAGGGACAAAAACAATAACAATTGGTCTTCAATGAACGGCAACAAGTCTTTTCGATGAGCGGTGATGGGTCTTACTCTCTTCATCTTCTCCAAATTAACCAAATCCAATGATTTCGATCTTGATGGCGCTTCGCCCTCAATGACTCAGTGGGTGATAGATCTAGAAGAAGAAGTTAGTTTGTCCCAGCGATAGAATATCAATGAAGAAAATGACGATAAGATCCTAGTTATGGCATGACGTAAAGTTTGAAGGTTGGCAGATATATGATGAGATAGGGTGGAGGGAGGGCGTGAGAAGGTGGGGGAAGAAGGCTATTGGCCATGAGTGTGGAGATCTCTTAGTAGAAAACTATGAAACTTGGCAAATGAGCATCTACGATTCGCAAATAAGCATCTACGACTTGTAAATGAGCGATGTACAAATAAGGATCCACGATTTGCAAATGAGTATCCACGATTTGCACATGAGCATCCTCTAATTGCAAATGAGGATCTATGATTTGCAAATGAGCATCCACTAACACTACAAAAAAAATTAAATTAGTGGCAAAATTTAGCGACGGAAACTCCATCACTAATCAACTTAGCGATGGAAATTAACAACTAGCGACAGAATTTTTTATGTCGATAAAAAGACCATTACTAATTGATTAGTGACAGAATTTTAAATTCCGTCGCTAATTAGAGACGGAATTTAGCGACTGAATTTTTCCATCGCTAATTCCATCCCTAAATTCTGTCTCTAATTAGTGACGGAAAATTCCATCTCTAATTAGCGACGGATTCCGTCTCTAATTAGCAACGAAATTCACTAATTAGCAACGAAAAATTCCATAATATTTTTTATATATAATTTAAATTGCCACATGTCTACACCACGAGCCTCCACATGTCCCTTACTGTCGGTCGCCACATGTACCAGTCAACCACCGCTACCTCGCCTTTGGCCACCACGTGTCCCAGTCAACTGCCACGTGTCACCCTTTACCGAGCGCCACGTGTCCAAGTCACAAATTGGTTGCATTTTGTGATCAAGTTAGAATTCAAAGCCATAATCTTTCACGCGTATGTCAATGCCTTTGCCAGTTGAGTTAAGAAGAACCTGTGAAATTTAAATGTAAAATCACACACACACACATATTTCGCTTGCAAACAAAAATAGAAAAACAAAATTTAATATATTATTGAATATTTCAATTTAGTTTTCTTATTTTATTTTATATAAATATTCTACCTAAATTTTTATTATTAATATTTTTATTTATTTATTTTATTTTATACTTTATCTTTTTTTTGTATTCATAAAATTTTCATTTTATTTGTATATAATATATTATTAAAAATTAAAATATATTATATTATAATTTTAATTTAAAAATAAATATAAATTAATAATTTTTATTTATTTATTTTAATATTATATTATAAATTTAAAATAATTGAAAATTTAAATTATTTAACAAATTTATAATTTTGAAAAAAAAATAATTATTGTAAAAGTTAGCTATTAGTGACAGAATTTAGAGATGGAATTTAGCGACGGAATGTAATTCCTTCTCTAATCCGTCACTAATTTAAGGATGGAAAAATTCCGTCTCCAAATTCCGTCGTTAATTTTTAATGACGAAATTAGGGACGGAATGTAATTCCGTCGCTAAATCCGTCACTAATTTAGTGACGGAAAAATTATGTCTCTAAATTCCGTCGCTAATTTTTAATTACGGAATTAGAGACGGAATTTAGCGACGGAAATACATTTCGTTGCAAATTTAGTGACGAAAAAATTCAGTTGCTAATTTTAGTGACAAAATTTGTGAGGGATTATGGATGGATTAGCGACGGAATGAAATTTCTTCGCTAATCCGCCGTTTTTTTGTAGTATAATGAGCATCTATAATTTGCAAATGAGCTTTCATTAAGGATGATTTGGTCTTTTACCCCTCATACTTATTGACCCTCAAAACCTAAATGCTTATGGTCCTATTTTCCAATTAATTTATCAAATATAGATTTATCCCCAATTTTCCCTTTATCTATTAACATTTTTTATGTTCATTTCTCTTTCCATCAACTTCCTATCCAATTCTCCTATTTCATATAAAACAAAAATTGGACGGTTTCAATTTTCTAAAAATTCAATTTTTATTATACTTCATTTTTTTTATTTTGATAAATGCAAAATTTATTCCAAAATAAAGATAACTTTTTCTTGCCACATTTACCCAAAAAAAAAATTAAATTTTTCAAAATAAACAATTCAAATCAGATTTAGATTATTTATACTTCATGATCATAATAATTAAGGCCACAATATTCATCCTTGTGAACTGTGATACATTCATTATTATAGATTTGTCTATATTTGACGCTCCATAATTAACGGTTTTAATGAAACCATTAAATTTGCAAAGGCGGAGTTTTGGGAATGACATATATAACAATTTTTTAAAACAACCGTTAAGTATATTAGAAAATATTTTATAGTTTTATAGTCCAACAATTATATATTAGTTTAGTTTTTTTGGAAAAAAAGTGGTAGATTTTATTTGATGGTTTTTTATGAAAACTTGCAAATATAGGCGATATATATTTGACAATTGTCCAAAAACAACCGTCAAATATAATATACTTAATGGTTATTATTTTAATAACCGTTAAGTATACTCTTTTAAAATCCCCTCACATACCCATTTTCGTTCGACATTTGAAACTTATAAAGTTGCAGAGAGCTCACTTCTACATCCTTGATGACTCCATTCCAACTCCTCTACCATTATTTCGCTCTCCTTTGTCACTCCCTTTATGGTTTTTCTCCCTTCTTCTTTGCCGTAGCTCTCCTTCGTTGTTCACTATTCATGGTTTCGTGGGTTTCATGAGTTCTGGAGTTTTTATGGGTTAATGGGTGCTCCTACAAGTGGTGTATGGGTTGGTTTCTTTTTCTAGGGTTTGTGGATTCAGTGTTTGAGATCTTCTTTTCTTGCTAAAGATGAGCGTAGTTGAGTTTCTCCTACTAGTGGTTTTTCAGCTAGTTTTTTCGATATTGATTTGTGTAAAGAGCATGTAAAGATTTTTTTTAGAGTGATTTTGTATGTGTATAGGGTTTTGTCACTAATTTTAAGTGTTTCTTATTACTAGAGTTTATTTGTTAGTATTAATTTGTGTAAAGAGTATGTAAAAATTTTTTTTTTTTGGTGATTTTGTATGTACATAGGGTTTTGCCATTGATTTTAAGTGTTTGGTGTTATTAAAGTTGTTATTTGTTAATATTGATTTGGGTAAAGAGTATATAAAAATATTGTTTTTTGTATATACTCTAGATGGAGATTGCAAATAAAAAATAGATGTCTGTCAATCATCTATCAAATGAGTATTGGAATGGAGTGAGGTATTTCATAAGGTTTGCAATTTGTAATAATGTTAAGGATTGCAGTTTCATTACTTGTCCTTGTATCAAGTGTGACATTGTGAAGTGTGTTGATTCAGACACTTGTGAGTCGCACTTAGTGATGTATAGAATTGATCAGACTTATACCTGTTGGACAAAATATAGGGAGAAGGATGTGGGCAATAGTGCTAGTCAGCCGAATTTAGAAAGGTGTGAATCACCTAATTTCAACACAAGTACATTTGATGCCAATCGTCTTTAAGATATGGCCAATGCAATTGAAGCGGAATTCAGTGAATGCCCAAAAAAGTTTGAGAGGATGAAGAGAAATGCAAAGAAGCCTTTGTATGAGAATTGTATTGAGTTCACATTATTATCTGTAGTGTTGAACTTGTACAATTAGAAAGCAAAATATGGGTTGAGTGAGTCAGGCTTCACAAAATTGCTTGCACTTTTAAGAAGAATGTTACCACCAGGGACAATATACCAACCAAGACTTATGATGCAAAACAAGTGATGCGCACCAATGGCTTGAGTTATGAAAATATACATGCTTGTCCCAACTATTGTATTCTGTTCAAAAAAGAATATGAATTATTAACTGAGTATCCTTTGTGTTATGCCTCACGCTACCAAGCGAATGGGAAGAGTCCAAAGAAGGCGTTATGATATTTTTCAATTATTCCTAGAATTAGACACTTGTATAGCAATGCAGTTGATGCAAAAAAAATTTAAGATGGCAACTATTCATTTAGTTAGAAAGGTACAATTTTGTGGCCCAGTTTATATGAGATGTATTGTTGAAGGTACATTTATGAAGAAGCAGCTAAATTCTGTATCGATTACTTGAAAGATGCATGAGCTATTGGCCTTCCAATGTCTTAGCATAAAGGAAGGACAACTGGGCAAAGGTTGATGGGAAAGAAAGTTATCGCAATGTCAAACCAACAATGGGAGCAAGCACACCTATATGTACTTCATAACTTTAAAGAGATTAACGGGTATGTAGGTATTCATATGGATGAACTTAGGAGGCAAAACCCCAACAGAGTACAAAGTTGGTATGCCAAAGAACATAATAAACAATTTACAGCATAGTTGAAGCAGCACATGGATGACAAGTACAATGTTAATCATAATTCAGTTTTGGAGAAAGTAATGTTCTTGGCATGTAGTCCGAACAGACATGTGCTTTCTTTCTCAAGCTACATCATCAATGGATAACACCATGCATGTATGTATCAAGTGCTAATTGCTATTTCTAACACCATACATGTATCAAGTGCAAAAGGTAAGAATTCTATCTATGTCAATATGTCATACTTTGGCATGGTTTAGCATATTTGGGAGTTGGATTATGTAGGATTTCATGTACATATTTTCGGGTGCAAGTGGGTTGATAATAATAATGCTTTGAAAGGGGATGAGTTAGGATTGATACAATTGAATTTAAACAAATAAGGATATAAATAAGAGCCTTTCATGTTGGCTTCTCAAGCTAAACAAATATTTTATGTTCCTGATCCTGCTAATAAAGAATGGTCTATTGTTTTGTTATCAAGCAAAATAAATGAGGATGCAGAAAGTGAATTCAGTAAGGATGATAATTTCCAAGGGTCATCACTTGAAACACAATTCAACGAGGACAATGCTTTATACATTAGGCATAACCACAATGAAGGAATTTGGATATCACAGGGGGTAGTTGCTTCGCAAATTAAAGAAAACAATTATAATTAAAAAGAGCATTAAAATTACTAAGGCTAGGGAAAAAAAATGGACACTTGATTATATGTATATTCCTTTACCTTTAATATATTCATACTTATTGTATAGATAGAATTCGATGATTTATTTTAATTTGTTGGTACTTGTTGGTCGGAATGGTTATTTTAAGTGAGTGTGTGTGGATACATCAAGTTAAAACTGGATCTATTTGGGTGTTTGGTATATATATGTTGTTTTTGTAGGTTATTTTGCAATAGGCTAACTGAAAGTGAACCACCCAATTAATTAAAAAAACTTGCCACACATACTTAACGGTTATTCCCTAATAACCGTTCAATATTATACATTTATAACAATTTTTCTATATAACCGTCAAATAAACTCATTCCTCTGGTGACAAATGCTTTACTGTTCATCATTTTAACCATTAAGTATTGTACAAAATATATTACGGTTGTTATTAAAAAACTGTAATATATATATATATATATATATATATATATATATATATATAATTTGAAAAAATTGTAAACTATAGTGCCATATATTTAATAGTTAAAAGCCATTATATATAAATATTTAACCCTAGGATATTTAATGGTTAAAAACTGTTAAATATTGATAAAAAAAACTATTAATAAACAAATTTGTAGTAGTGATTACATAGCCTCATAATAATAAAAATAAAAAATAAAACTGCCTAAATGAAATTTTGACCTTGTAAAAGTCAATACAGTGTGAATGCATGCATGCCTGACTTATTTTATAGACTATTTTGTGGTATTCTTTACTATTAAATATTTATTAATCAAATCAACTTTTGAAGAGTCAAAAGTACCAATTTTTTCCCACATGGGATTCTTTGGGCTGCTCTCCTTTTCTTCAAAAGTTTAATTATAGATCAACAGTGAAAGTTCTCAATACTAAATACATTTTGAATTTCAATTATCTTCTAATAATTTTTGAATTATTAAAATAAGAGAACAAAAAGGTCAAAAAAATAAGAGAACAAGAGCTTCAAACTTATAATCATTATCATCAGTATAAAATATTAAATATAGAAAGAGTCATCCACAAGCTGTGTGAATACGATCTCATCTTGGATATTTGGTCATAAGTAGAATCAAATATATTGTTCACTTTAATTTATAAAACGGTCTTTAATTTTCTGTTTTCTATATTTATATAATTGGTCATTAGATTTATAAAGAGTGGAATATACCTACCATCCAATTCAAGGCAAAGAAAATATTTCATTTGTAAGTTCTAGAAGCTCACTTTTCTTTTATTTTTAGAAAACGTTTATTTGTATTTTTGAAAAAAAAGAGGATTATTTATTTCATTTATGTAATTCATATAAAAAAAATAGAGATTTGTATAGTTACTCTTCATTAGGAAAACTTGTGTATTTTTTCAAAGTATATAGTAGATATTTTCAAATTTTAATAAAATAAAAGAATTTTTTACTTCATTAATCTCTATCTTACATTTGCCACCAAATAATTAGCCTCAAAAGGAGAAATTTACAGAAATTTTTATTTATATAGAATATTGAAAATTATTAAGTTACATTATCAATATATATCATAAATAATGAAACTCATTATTCATTTTTCATAGCATATATAAGGTCTATATATATTATTTCAAGAAAATTTAAGAAAAATATATGTAATTTACTAAAAAAAACAATTACAAGTTACTTCAAAATATGACAGATACATAGATATCAATTACTAATTGAAGATATCAAAAATATGACAGATACATGATGAACGTTTTGGTGCATTCCAGCTAATGGTTTTGGTTTTGCATGATGCATGCGATGCTTTTCAATATTTGTTGTTTTCAATAAATATGAAATTTGTTAGAAACATATATATATGATTTTGACCACTAAAAGGAGTAACAAGGACCCTCAAAATTGAAAGTGTGAACTTCCGATAATTTTTCATTAAAAAAATTAAAGATATAGTATATAAAAAGTTTGAATAGGAAATAAATTAAATAAGCCCCAAATGTAAATTTGAACTCACAGGCACCTTTGTTGCTTTTACCCGCAAAGATAGAAATCAAGTCTTAGCTGTTATGTTGAATTCGCAGCCTTTTATGCTATGTTTATTTTATTGTTTAATAATAAAACTGACCTTTAATAATAATAAAAAATGTGGGAATTATATTTAGGTTCTGTTTCAGAGAAAAAATAAAAAAATAGTTTCATTGGCAATTCTAAAAGCATGGATTAATAAGTTCAGGATATGATTGATAACTTCATGAAACCATTTTTTTTATTTTTTCTTTTGGGCGTGACCTAAATGTAATTGTTCCAAAAAGAATTAAGTCTTAATGTGTGTTTGGATTAACTTTTAAAAAATAGTTTTTATAATTTATAAGGTAAATATATGAGAAGAGTTTTATCTCAATTTATAATAAAAAACTTCTAAAATTACGGTTTTAATGTTTGACAAACCCTCACTTAGATATCAAAGTAATTAATTATGCACATAATTCCATGCATGATTAGAAATTATTACTTTCTTTCTTTTCCTTTGGCGGAAAGTTTGACTTTAGATTGTACCGTACTAATTTTCTGACCTATGGGAAATGTGTTGTGCCAAACAAGGTTCTGGATATTTACCAGAAATAAATAAACATAAATTTTGTCAAGCTTCGTGTTTGGAAAACCAAAACACCATCCAACTAAACAAGAGGATCTTGTGGGAGAAAAGGTGAGTACCAACTACATTTTTTTTTTGGTCAAAAAGTTCCAACAATATTGAGTTTTGAATTTTAGATGTTGCTGTAATTTATGGTACATCTTTTAATTATCAATGGGTTTACCTTTTTCCCCCCTTAACTTATTGTAAAATGTTGCTTGTGAAAAAATGTCAGAAAGGATACATGAAATGTTGTAGAGAAAAATATATAGGTACCAAATTAAAAACTGAGATAAAATATAGGTAACTGCAAAATGATTTTTCAAAATGAAATATTAACCAGGCAATGGCAAAAAAAAAAAAAAAAGAAATGCTAACCATCCATCCAGAAAGATAGAGTTGTTTTTGTTGTAATTTTTTTAATTTACACAACTTCAAATAAAAAAATTAAAATGCAATCATGCTTTATCAGTGTTTAATTTGATGAATCCGCTTTTTTTCCCATAAAACTAATGCTGTTAAGATTAAAAGATTAAAAATATATTTTATAAATTTAAGTAATTAAAATAAAATTTATATACAAACATAGAGCACTAAATAAACGTATATTTTAACCTATTTGGAAATGCAAACTCCACATTATTTTAATTAATCACACCTTACTTACTCAGAATTCACTTTTCCCTCAAGAGTGCACGCTGTCATAACTCTAATTGGCCTCTCACTTTTGTCCCAAAAAAAAAAAAGGCCTCTCACTTTCATGCTTCTACTTTTTCATTCTACTTCTTCTACTTTTTGTTTTTAAATTAATAATTCAGCACTTAAACCAACTTAAGAAAAAAATAATTTTTTTATTGGTCATGGTAATAATCGTACAGAAGTAAAGAACTAGAACATATCATAAATCTAGTTATCTTTACACTCAACTGAAGGGGTGTGAAAATTATAAAATTAGATTTCATGCTAGCTATGAGCCTAATAAGCAAGATAATTCACACATGATTCGCTTTTCTAAAAATATTATTGAAAGTAATGACCATCCAATAAGCATGATCAAATCTCTAATCGTCTTAATTGTATTAATTAAGAATGACTTAGAAAATAATCCTTATGAAAATCTTTATTTAAAGTAGTTTTTTTACCATTTGGAAAAAAAAAAGTTAATATATATGTTCTCCCACCTTCGTGTTTTCTATACTTATCCTTTTTCTCAACCTTTCTATACTTATCTTAAATAGAAAATAAAATTTGGATTCAATTTCAATCACACTCCTTATTCTTAATACAAGTCACTTCTAATTTATTCAAACAGACCAATAAAACTAATTAAAGGTATTAATTTTATCATGAAATATAAGTAATTTTTAATATTACTCTTATTAACTGTATTAAATTGTAATGTCATATTAATTTTTATTCCTTCAACCCCTAATAAAAATGGATATATATATAAAAAAAAAATTTTGATACTCCTTGAAGTTAGCAAATGCTTGATTAAAAAAAACAAAAAAAAACACACATTTTAAAAGTTGTTGCCAGTAACAGGGACAAGAGGGAGTATTATTAATAAAATTTAACGTATTATAGGAAAAATTTTCTAAGACCAATTATAATTGAATCATTTTGAGTTAAGATTCCTCCATGAAAAGATGAGCATAGGATTCACTTGCATTAATGACCTTCATGCATGGAAGCATGGGTCACTGTCACCACATTTAGTTAGAAGTCTCTAATATTATTGAGAGGATGGGAGCTCCATTATAACACACACACACACATATATAAAGGAGAGTATAAATTAAAAGATTTATAAAGCTTTGGCTCCTTGAACTATCACTTTAGATCATATACTTTTAGAGACACCACTCGCAAAGCTCATTGTAATGATAAAATCTGAATAAACTAACTTTAAACTGTTGAGATTTAAAATTTTTAATCTACAATTTTTTAATAATAAATTTATTTTTTTAAAAAAAACTGTCAGTTATAAAATTCCTATTTTCATTTTAAATTATGTATCCATTAAAATAAAAAATATATATTTAAAACATAAAAAAAATTTGAATTAGATCTAGACCACATGGAACGTCCAAAATCAATATGGATGGTCAGTCAATGCTCATCTTTTTTTTATGAGTATAGAATGTACTCCCTCCAATAGAAATAAGGGACGATATTTTGATTTCTGACTTATTTCTTTTTAATTTGTATGGTTTTATCTATGGCCTTATAACTTAAAAAAATTGACTTTATGGGGGAAAAATAATAATTGCAAATTCTTAACTTACCATTCACGTACAATAGGTTTATAAAAATTTTATTAGTCATTAAATTATTTTTGGATTCACTTTAACAGATTTTGTTTGAGTTGTTTTACATATAATAATTAGATCAACGCTGTTAAATCCCAGAGCTGTAAATCCTGTATTTGAAATATTAATTCTATAATTTATGTAAAACACAAATTTATAGCAATACTATTGATAAAGCATCAGTTGTATGTTCCATTTTCATATTATATTTGATATATAGAATATATTTTGTTTTATATGTGTGTGTACCTGAATCATCATTAGTATATTCTAAAAAAAGTATAATAAGCTATACTATTTATATATGTATATTCTTAATCATCTTTTTATAAATAGCATTGCTTATTCTCAGATTCCGCGATATACATACATATTCATTAGTAATGAAAAATGTAACCCATTATTATAGGCTCCGAGGAAACACAACACATTCCATTATATAATATAATTAACCAATATCAATATATTATATATATGATATACTCTCTTTGAATATAGGTCATTTGGAAAGTTTCATGATCCTAAAACGAATATCTGCCTACTTGGAGCTTAAATATTGTTTCCTATTTTATCCTTCATTTATTAATTTGGGATTCACAATAAAATGTGAAGAAAATAAGAGAAGAGAGTAGTATTAACTAAGGCTTCGCTTGGTTTAATTATGCAATTTCTCATGAAGCTATATTTTTCAATATAATGATATTAGGCCTCACTTGGTTTCAATTACGTAATTTCTTGAAAAGTCTGGTTCAAAAGTAAAAGATTCTTGACAAGTTAATTATAACTTCATGAGAAATTGCATAATTAAACCAAGCCTTCTCTTATTTTCTTCACATTTTATTGTGAATCCCAAATTAATAAATGAAGGATGAACTAAGAAAAATTATTTAAGAAATTACGTAATTGAAACCAAGTGAGGCCTAATGATCATTATATTGGAAATATATTTGAAAAATATATAAATTCAATTTGTGATAAATTTTCTAACTGCTTTTAACCTTTTTTTAATACCTTAAGGTAAGTATATAGTAATGGCTTATATTTAAGATTATATATATAATTAATAATATTTTACATTATTATACCCCAAAAACAATATTCTCTTATTTATTTACCAGAATCTGGGCAATATCAAATGAGTTGTATTCCATTTATAAGAAGAGTCATTTTCTCTCCGTTTTTTTTTCAAAAAACTAAAAGGTGTAGAGGATAGACACTTAGGATTAGTTATTACTACCACCAGAGGATATCATAAACCTAAAAAAAAAGAGTGTAGACACTTATAGTGAAGGTTATAAATAATTACTCCCTTATTTTTATTTATAAAGTACTTCTAACATGTTTTGATTAAACTTTAATTTCATTAACTCGGTTTTAAAATTTAATAACTTTTTAATTTTATCCTTAATTAACATATACACTTTCAAAGAAAATAATAATTTATATAATAATAAATGAATAATAAAATCGTGTATTCATATACAAAATTTAATAATATGACTTCTAAATAAAAATAAATAAAACACACTATCTCGACCTTATATACAAGATAAGTGTAAATGGAACCAAACCAAAAGCCTCCTATTTACATAAGATCTTACATATTTTTAGGCCACAAGGATATTGGCGTCATTGTCACTATTTAATCAAGCTTCTCAGAAAAGCAACTTGATAGTAAAAGGGAAGATACTTAAGAGAGGGCAGAAGCGGTGCAATGATTTTTAATGTCATGATTGAGAGAGGAAGAAGAAGGACCACCTGAAAACCACACAATAAATAAAATAAAAATTGAAACAAAGAGACAAAGGACCACCACTCATTCATGATAATATATTATTGTGTGTGGCCAATCACAGAATCTTTTTGGAACAACCATACAAATAGTTAATTATGCTCTTAATTAATTAATTAATTACATTATCCCCTTCAATCAATCAATAATGGCCATCTGTGTATAGTGTTACATATGTCTCCATCTACAGATATATGTCTCCATCTACAGATATATTGCCATAATAAATATTCTTTCCAATCTCATGGAGGTCAGTTTTGTAATTGTCACCAATGATTTGAATGATGTACTGTTAAATGTTATTATGAGTTTTATTAATTTTTTTTCATTCGGCTCCTTATTATAAAGAACTTTATTTTTAAGCATTATCACTCAAATAAAAAAAATTAAATTAAATCTCATTAATTATATATAAAAATAAAAATAAAATTAATATTGCCCTTATTTAAACTCATGCTGTAATTTTGAAACTAATGAAGCGATATGAAATAATGGGTAGTATGGAAAAAATCATTCCCTCTGATTTTATTTATTAGTCACTTCTAATATTTTTAACTAAAACAAAAAAAAAATTAAAACTCATCAACTATGTCAAAAAATTAAAGAAATTAAATTTTGTACTTTGCCCATATTAAATATATCCTTGAAAACTTGTCATTTTCTTACATCAACAAGTTCCTCAAGTCTAAGGTTCCAACTTTCCCAAGATATGATCTTCACTCCCAAATGCCTTTCTCAATATATTTGCAAGTTGTTGAGATGATCTAAATATTGCTCCAATTCAATCAGCCCCTGTTGAAGTTTCTCTCTAACAAAGCAATAATCAATTTTCTTTCATGAAACACAGAATTTGTTGTTAATGTCTTCCATATGATACAAGTGAATCTCCAAGCTTTCCTATATATCCAGTTACTGACCTTCATTTAACTGGCTACAAATAAAAATATTTAATTTCAATCTTTAGAACTGATTCTATGGTATTTAACAAGTCTAACATATGCAGTCATGTAGGATTCTTTGGGGGAGTTGGTAAACTGACTTAGGCTCTGTTTGTATGAGTAAAATAGAGGGGAGGGGAGGGAAGAAAAATTTTAATGAGTTAGATTTTTAAAAAAAATTTAAGAAGTGAGATTAAAAGCTTCTAATTAATTGTTTTATCCTTTAATTTTACATCTTTTTTTTATTAAAATTTTATAA
The DNA here is from genome assembly GCA_037074505.1 of Albizia julibrissin. Classification (NCBI taxonomy): domain Eukaryota; kingdom Viridiplantae; phylum Streptophyta; class Magnoliopsida; order Fabales; family Fabaceae; genus Albizia; species Albizia julibrissin. The sequence continues at coordinate 13,314,449 of CM073481.1, read as the reverse complement.
CTATATTTCTCTATTTCTTTTAAATTTCACTTATTAAATTTTTCTCCCCTCTTCTCATACCAAATATACCCTTAAGAATGTGTTTGGTTTAACTCATTTTAAGTGATTTTATACTATGTAAAAGTAAATAAGTGAAATAAGTTTTGTCTCATAGAGAGCAATAATAATTATAAACTAACTTCCCAAACTGGGACTTTAATGGCTCTAGAGGAAAACAAATGTGCTATATTTTTCTTTATAATCCTTTGGGTTATCCGGTGTCTGGCACTTTTTTTAGATCATATTATTAAGTATCCGGACAATCGAATAATCCGGATTAAGACTTTGTCATCAATATACCTTTCCCTAAAGAATTTTTTGAATAAGGTAGTATTTAAACTCAATTAACTCATTTTATAGTCAAATTGATATAATACTAGACGAAACACTCTTGAGTATATTGATATGTAAGTTTTCACCCAATATTATATCATTTTGTGAGTGTCAATTAGTGCGGCTACCTTATCTCTAACAGTCTCATACATATCTATTCATTGTTAATTTGTTATTAAATATTCCTTAAAATCATGCCTTTGTTATATAGCATATACAATGTCATTTTCATCAACACTAAAACATTAATTAAATTAATCAAAAGGGCACTAAATTAATCAAAATAATATAGTTAATTAAAATATCTAAGACTATTCACACACACATATATAAAGTTGGAAAGAGTAGTAATTAAATAAAAAGACATTAATCCATAAATAAATGATACATCCAAATATAAATTACACATAATCTAACAAAATATAATTACTAAAATAACAAGATGCTGTTTTTTTTTTTTTTTTGCCCCTCACAATGATGTTAATAGGCCACTTGCTCACTGGTATAACTGGTCGACTTGGATTGAGTTTTAACGCTAGGATTATCCTCAATATTCTAAATTCTTCATTGAAAGAAATTTCTCCTTTATAACAATAACATTCAATAATTACGAATTTTTTTTCTAAACCCTTAAGGTATGTGTTAGATGTATTAGCGTAAGGTATAAAATTTATAATAGGGTACTGACTTTTTGTGAGCTGCTTGGTATGATGAATTTGGAAGGAGAGGGAAAATTTTTATGAGTTGAATTTAAAATAATTGAAAAAATAGTGTTATAAAATTTTAATAAAAAGAAGATATAAAATAAAATCATATAAAAAATTAATTAAGATCTTTTAACTTCACTGCTCTATTTTTTTAAAAAAAATATAATTTAAAAAAAATTCCATTCCCTCACTCTCAATCCCCTACCCTCTTAATAAGCATCCACCAATGTTTAAGTATGCATGAATATCGATTGCATTAGATATCAACTATAAAAATTTATAATAAATTCAATTCCTATAAAAGGAAAAAGGTATATAAATATCATTTCAATTAATAAAATTATAAAAAGTATGTTAACATTTGTAAATGATAGAGATGTGCTAGGGGATCAAATTGTGATTTTAAAGTATTGGTGATTTTACCATAACGTCCCCTCAATTTTTTAAATAAAAAAAAAAGAAAAGGAGACCTCACCGGTCGGCTGGAACCCTTCGGCAGCCAGAGCTCTGGCATCAATGGCTATATTTTTCTTTGTGGTTGGGGGTTTATTTATTTATTTTTAAATGTGGAGCCAAGGTGATGGGGGTGGGATTTGAACCCACCCTACTTTAGTTCCAAAGAGGCACAGTGGCCATTAGATAATAGAAATAACTAAATTTGTAATGATATTGACTAAATAAGAAATGATATTGATTAAAGACGTAATAGTATTAACTAAGTGAGTAATAATATTCACTAAAGGCGTAAATAAAATGACTAATGATGCAATGATATTAACTAAAGAAGTAATAATATTGACTAAAGACATAATGATATTAACTAAATGAATAATGATATTTACTAAAGGCGTAAACAAAATTATTAAAGACGTGATGTTATTGACTAAATGAGCGATAATATTGACTAAAAATGTAATGGTATTGACTAGATGAGTAATGGCATTGACTAAAGGCATAGTTATATACTAAATAAGTAATGATATTCATTAAATGTATAATAATGTTGAGTAAATGAGTAATGATATTAACTTAGGGCCTTATGATATCAACTAAATGAGTAATGATATTCATTAAAGGCGTAAACAAATTGATTAAAGACATAATGATATTAACTAAATGAGTAATGCTATTGACAAATGGTTTAATAATATTGAATAAATGAGTAATGGTATTGACTAAAGATATTTACTCATTAAATGAGTAAGTTTACACCTTTAGTCAATACCTTCCTTCATTTAGTTAATATCACTATGCTTTTAGTCATTTTTATTACTCATTTAGTTAATATTATTATGTTTTTAGTTAATATTATTATTTATTTAGTCAATAACATTACGCTTTTAATCAATTTGTTTACATTTTTAATAAATATCATTACTTGTTTAGTTAATATCATTACACTTTTAGTTAATGTCATTACTCATTTAGGGTGTGTTTGGACTCAGCTTTTGAGAATAGCTTATGGAAAAAAAGTGATTTTTGAGAATAGATTCTGGCAGAATAGATTATGTGAAAAAAGTGATTTTGATAAATGAGAGTGTTTGGATATTTTGATCAGAATAGCTTTTTTCATTGTCAAATTACTGAAAAGGACATTAGCTTTTGTGATAATTACATATAAAGGATAATATTATATTTTATGTATTATTTAATAGAAAAATTCATAATAAATACAAAAAATGACATAAATTTATTTGAAAAATTAAAAATTATAACATTAATCAATTATCTAACATAAAAAAAATCAAACACACACACACACACATATATATTATAGGAAAAAAAATGATATTGGGTTAAGAATCACTTTTTTAATGATCAAATTACCTAAAAGAACATTAGCTTTTGTGATAATTACATATAAAAAGATAATATTTTATTTTAAATATTTTCAACATTAAATTTCATAACAATACCTAAAATTAAATAAATTTTTCTAAAAAATTAAAATTATAACATTGGGCAATTATATAACATCATAAAAAATAGCTCAAACATATATGCATTAATAAATTATATAAAAAAATTATATATATAGTAATTATTCAAAATAATACTATATTTTAGATTGAAATAAATAACCTCCAAAAGAAGAAAATGGAGAAAGAGAGAGAGAAAGAAAAGAGAAAAAGCTACAAATTCTAGCTTTTTCTCAAACCATGGTTTTGGATCCAAAACCATGGTTTGAAAAAAAAAGTGATTTTCTCATAAAATGGGGTGTTTGGCATTTTTTCCTTGAAACCATGGTTTTAAGCAAAATCATGGTTTCAAATTGCTTTCCAAACACATTATTAGTCAATATTATTACACCTTTAGTCAATTTGTGTACACTTTTAATAAATATCATTACTTATTTAGTTAATATCATGACGCTTTTAGTTAATGTCATTATTCATTTAGTTAATATCATTACACCTTTAGTCAATTTGTTTACATTTTTAATAAATATCATTACTTATTTAGTTAATACCATTACGCTTTTAGTTAATGTTATTACTCATTTATTCAATATCATTACGTCTTTAGTCAATATCATTACTCATTTAGTCAATGACATTATGCCTTTAGTCATTTTGCTTACGCATATCACTACTCATTTAGTTAATACCATTAGACTTTTAGTCAACGTCATTACTCATTTATTCAATACCATTACACCTTTAGTAATTTTGTTTATGCATTTAATGAATATCATTAGTCATTTTGTTAATATTATTACGCTTTTAGTCAATGTCATTATTCATATAGTCAATACCATTACGTTTTTAGTTAACGACATTACTCATTTAGTCAATATCATTATACCTTTAGTTATTTTGTTTATACCTTTTGTGAATATCATTACTCATTTAATTAATATCATTACGCCTTTAGTCAATGACATTACTCATTTAGTTAATACCATTACGCCTTTAGTCAATATCATTATTTATATAGTAAATATCATTACGCCTTTAGTCAATGTCATTGCTCATTTAGTTAATACCCTCACACCTTTAGTCAATATTATTACTCATTTAGTTAATACCATAAGCCTTTAATCAATGTCATCATTCATATAGCTATACCATTACGTCTTTATTATTTTGTTTACGTCTTTAGTGAATATCATTGCTCATTTAGTTAATATCATTATGCCATTAGTCAATGTCATTACTCATTTCATCAATATCTATCATTATGGCTTTAGCTAATACTATTACTCATTTAGTCAATACCATTACAAATTTAGTCATTTTTAACACACACACACACACACATATAGGAAGAATTATATTCAGGTTCCATTCAAAAGAAAAAATGAAAAATTAATCTCATGGAGTTGTCAATCGCGCTTCTGGACTTGTCAATTCACGCCACTGAAGTTGTTAATGAGACCATTTTTTTCATTTTTTCCTTTTGGGCGAGGCCTGTATGTAATTCTCACTCTCTCTCTCTCATGCACGCACGCATATAGATAGCAAAGAGGCTTTGGAACTAAGGTGGGGTGTGCTTTGAATAAAGTCGGGAAATCGAGCCGAGTACGTCAAGCTGACCCGTTTAAGTTTAAGGCTGAGCTTATGATTTAAAGTTTTCAAATAGAGTCGGCCATAAAAAGACTAGCTCTGTAGGCCCACAGGCTTAAACGGGCCGACCCGTTTAAACTAGCAAATTTTCTTAAAATTTTTTATTAAATGACTACAAGTTGATTTTGCTTTGAAAAAATGATTTTTTAAAAAAATTAGAAATGTTTTTTAAATCATATGGTTTTGCTATTTGAACTTTTTTAAAGAAGAAAAATTGACTATATTCTTATTAAAAATTTAAAAGAAGCTTTTTCATTATATATAGTTAGTTAGGCTATGTTTGGCTCGATGGAGGGGAGGGATTTAAATGGAGGGGAGGGGAGGGGAGGGAGGAGAGTGATTTTCTTTTACTTTGTTTGGGTTGACAAAAAGAGAGGGGAGGGGAGGGTTTGAGAGAGATTTTCTTTTACCTTGTTTGGGTTGACAAAAAGAGAGGGGAGGGATTTTAATAGTGTTATGTTTGATATAGGAGGAGAGGGGAGGAGAAATATTTTTATATGGACAATTTTGCTCTTATTTCATTTAATTTGTAATTAATAACTTTCTAACATATTTAATAAAATATAATTATATAAGGAATTTAATACCAAAAATTATAATTTTATAATTATAAAAATTAAATAAATATAATTATAAATGACATTTACTATATAAAATTATAATTTTGTAATTAAATAATGAGAAGGGTATTGTGAGAATATTTTAAAATGGTATGGACATATTAGTCAATTTAAGCTCAAACATTAACCTTTCCCTCCAAATCCCCCCAATTTTGGAGGGGAGGGTTAGGAGGGGAGGGGAGGGAGAATTTTAGAAAATTGTCCCTCCCCTCCTAAAATTTTTAGTTATCCAAACAAGGGGAGGGGAGCAAAATCCCCCAATTTCCCTCCCCTCCCCTCCCCTCCCCTACCCTCATATCAAACAAACCCTAAGGCTATGTTTGGCTCGATGGAGGGGAGGGGAGGGGAGGGTTTGAGAGGGATTTTCTTTTACCTTGTTTGGGTTGACAAAAAGATAAGGGAGGGGAGGGATTTTAATAGTATTATATTTGGTATAAGAGGGGAGGGGAGGAGAAATATTTTTATATGGACAATTTTGCTCTTATTTAATTTAATTTGTAATTAATAACTTTCTAATATATTTAATAAAATATAATTATATAAGGAATTTTATACATAAAATTATAATTTTATAATTATAAAAATTAAATAAATATAATTATAAATTGCATTTACTATATAAAATTATAATTTTGTAATTAAATAATGAGAAGGGTATTGTGAGAATATTTTAAAATGGTATGAACATATTAGTCAATTTAAGCTCAAACATTAATCTTTCCCTCCAAATCCCCCCAATTTTGGAGGGGAGGGGGGAGAATTTTAGAAAATTTTCCCTCCCCTCCTAAAATTTTTAGTTATCCAAACAAGGGGAGGGGAGCAAAATCCCTCTATTTCCCTCCCCTCCCCTCATACCAAACACACCCTTAAAGTCTTCTAATTGATTTTTTAAAAAATAAATTACTCAATTTTTAATAATCTTTCATTTGGTTCTCAATATTTCCCCAACTAATTTTTCCTTATGAAATATGGAAAGAATTATTTTTTATTGATGTAAGGTAAGCAAAAAGAACAAATTTTCAAATTTTATTTGAATATGTCTAAATATTATATAAACTAGCTATATCAAAAAAAAGAAAGAAAGAAAGAAAGAAAATAATAACACACATTGAAAAATGAGAAATTAGAGTCTTTATCTCATAAATAATTTTATTTTAAGGCAAATGGTCACTTATTCTGTCTATAAACAAAGATAAAAATTTAATACTTTAAAAATATTTGTCTCAAATTAAAAATTTTAGTGTTTTAATTTAATTTCCTTAAAAAATAATTTTTTGTTAAACAAGCTTGAAGTCCGTTGACCGACCTGAGCTCATGAGTATTAAATGTTTACAGACTTGAACCCACCTCTTTGTCACCTGTCACATGGCACCTCTTTGTTATTTATAAGTGTTAAAAGACTTTTTGGAGTTTCATAAATTTAAATGATATTTATTTAATTTTTTTCTATCATAAATTATAAATAGCATAATTTATTTTTGAAAAAATTTCAAAAAAATACACTAGAATATATAAAAGGACAAATCAGAGCTGCGAAATTACAAAATCCCATTTCAATATAGTGTCAGTACAGTGGATGAATATGATATTATGAAATCTCGACGAAATGACGCCCCTGCCCTTGAGCCCTTTATCTTCTTCTCCCTTTCTCTCAACTCAGAATAACAACATCTGTCTCTTTATTAATAACATATTTTACATTAACAACTCCACTTTCTTTTTTCACAACTTTGTATCTTAAAAACCAACACATTTTCAGGGATAAGTTTGAAATTGATATACAAAGTTGTGAAGCAAGATAATGAAGTTGTTAATGTAAAATATGATGTTATTAATATAGAGACAAGTGTTGTTATTAGCCTCTGAAACTTGTGAATTTCAAACTTATCCTTGTGATGTGTTGGTTTTTGAGATACGTTGTTGTGAAATAAGAAAGTGAAGTTGTGAATATAAAATATGGTGTTGTTAATATAGAGACATGTTTTGTTATTAGCCCGTGAAACTTATTAATTTCAAATTTATCCCTGGCATGTGATGGTTTTTGAGATATGAAATTGTGAAAGAAGAAAGTAGAGTTGTTAATGTTAAATATGATTTTGTTAATATAGAAACATGTGTTGTTATTAACCCAGAAACTTATGAATTTCAAATTTATCCATGAGCATATGTTAGTTTTTGAGATACGAAGTTGTGAAAGAATAAAGTAGAATTGTTAATGTAAAATATGATATTGTTAATAAAGAGATATGTGTTGTTATTGATATCAGAAACTTGCGAATTTTAAACTTATCCCTGGGCATGTGTTAGTTTTTGAAATACGAAATTATGAAAGAAGAAAGTAGAATTGTTAATGTAAAATATGATATTGTTAATAAAGAGACACATGTTGTTATTTCGAGCTGAGAGAGAGGGAGAACAAGATGAAGAGTTCAAGGGCAATGATGTTTTTTCGCCGAGATTTCATAATCTCATATTCCTCCACTATACTAACACCATACTAACATGAGATTTTAATTTCGGAACCCTCATCTATCTTTTTCTATATTTCAGCATATTTTTATAGAATTTTCCCTTTATTTTTTGTATACCCTGCTGAAACACGAGTGGTGAATAACTGCATCAGAAATTTCATGCAAGTATGTATAGGAGCAACTTAGACCGTTTTATTTATCGGACAGTAGTTTGTGGGGGCCCGTTGTGAATTGACCGTTTTGTCCTTTCTGTAAATTTTGATTTCTTGCCTAAAAAATGGAAGCGGCCCATGTTCATATATCCCTAGACCATAGTGGTGACCAATGTTTATTATCCCATCCATTATATCTCTGAGCATTAACTATTATGCCCCTAGTTTACACTGCACAATAACTTCTAGAGGAATTATATTTATAATTGATTGATTCATTTGTTGAGAAATTTCAGGCTTATTAAACTTTTATTATTACTATTTTTGTTAATTATGGGGTATTTCATGAAATATGGGATACATATAATATAACCTTAATAGGCATACACGTAAAAAAGGGAAAGAAGATATATATTTTTTGCCAATTTTTCACTTAACTAATATATATTGACATAAGTTACTTATTGATGTTGCTTTATATAAATATAATAACTAGTCTTCAAAATTGAAATTAGGCGTCCCTTTAAGATTAATATCATGAGTTACGTTGGATCATAGAAGTAAAACACTTTTACAATGACAATTGTTTTATTTATAGGACTTCGATAAGATTTTATTTAAAAAAAACGAAAGCACTTAAACTAATTATATATTTAATGTTAAATTTGGGTTAATAATACTTGAAACCAATTTTTTTTATAGATGTTAGATATCATTTATTCATTCTTGTATTTAGGAAAACTGTTTTTTTTTTTCAATTAAAATGTTTGGCTTGTTATTTTTTTAAAAAAAATAATGATTGAAAATGAATGTTTTGGAATTGGGAAGGCAAGTGCAAATGCCGAAATAATTATAAGTTGGGGATGTGGATAAGATATGGCATGTGGGTGGCTCCAAACCTCCTCCCAAATTTATCACTGTCTTCACCTATAATATATGGATTATATTACATGCATGACTCGCTAAATATTTTTGTTTATATAAATATATTATTTATTCTTTAATTTTTTTTATAGGCACAGGAGTCCTACAATTAGAGGCGATTCTCAGTCGGACGATCTATGTGGACGCCTTTAAATAAGATAAACTACACATACATATTTAAAGGCTAATATATATATATATATATATATATATATATATATATATATATATATATATATATATATATATAAGAATTGAGTTTAATAGAAGGAGATGTGGCTCTCAATGTGTCAAATTAAAATTCATATTCCTATTAGAAGAGGTATGCAAATTTAGTATTTTGAATATAATTATTTATAGTTAAAAATAATATTTTCCTAGTAAATAAGAAAACTACATGAACTATAATGGTCTTATTGGTCTTTTTTTTAATAATCTATTATTTCCTTAACTTAATTTTTAATTGAGAATATATAGTAGGAATGTTTTAATAATTTGTTAAGTTTTAAAAATAAAAATTATTTCACCACCTGTTGGTTAAAATAAGCACCTCATCGGAGAGCTTTTTTGTTTTTTTGGGAGGGGGGGGGGACTCTAGATCTAATAGAAATATAAAAATTACTTCTAAATTTTTTAGAATAAATAAGATAGCACATTGTATATTAATTTTCTAACGTTGGCGCATATGCAGAATGTAACCTAACATATGCTGGCCAAAAAAAAAAAAAAAACACACCTGACCTAACATATATTTTTATATTTATATAAATAATTACTCATATATGTTGAAGAGAGAAATACTTACAAATTTTAAGAATAACACGTTATCTAAACTCTATCTAATAAAAATATAATAATTTAGATTATATTAACTTAATTAGCTAATTATTTATATAAAAAAATTAAATTTTATCTTATTTTTAAGAAAAATATTGATTGATAATTTTATTTTAATTTTTTATGATACTTTTTTCTAAAAAAATATAAAATTTAAATTTTTTTAAGAAAATATTAAAATTATATTTAAAATATATGAGTTATGATATTTTTATCGTTAGATTTAATAGTATTTTTAAGGGTATGCAAGTATTTTTTAGCAGAAGAAGGGTTATTTTGGTAATTTGGGCCTCTGGGCCCATCCTAGCTAACAGAAAGGTGAAAGCAAGCAATGTTGAGTGAGCATGCAGCCGCTTTTGTCCCCGGCGATTAGCATCATCATCAGAAGCCTTATTTATTTCATACACCAACGCTTTTCTTCCTCTTTCTCTTCACAACTTGCAAGCTTTCTCTCTCTTCTCCTACCAAATCTCTCTCTCTCTCTCACGGGAGGAGTATACCCAACGCACAGAGAGAGACGGTGGTGTGTGACTGTGAATTCATGGATTCGCTTCTTGCCGTAGAATCTCAAGTGTCCTTTCTTGCTCTTTGTTATTCCGCATTTTCACTCCCTTTCAATCTCCCTCACCCCCCTTTTTTTCTATTTCTGTTTTGGGTCATTTTCTTTGTTCCATAAATTTAACCCCTTTTCTTGTTTCTATTTTTGTTTGACAAGTATAGCATCTTCTGACACAGGTATCACTTTGAGCAGATTTGTAAAGGTCTCGAGATTTAGGTTCTGATATGGTGGTGTGGATGGTTTCTTGTTGCTGAACAGCTATGGCAACGGATTCGTCGCTCGAAGGTAACGCCTGACTTCTTTTTCTCTGATTTCATTTGAATTTTCTCCGATTCCATGTTGGTCTTTTGAAATTAGTCACTGAATTGGATTTTGTTATTCCCTTGAGAGTCAAGTTGCAAGGATATAACGTGTTCCCTAATTTAACTGTCCAGCTAGTGTTTTTGAGTCGACTGCTGGGGGCATTGTGACATGAATGGTTTTCTGGGTGTTTTTTTTTTTTAATGTTTCCCGTCTTCCTTTGATTGCTTTCTGAATCTTGGGTATTATCTAATTTAATTATTTTTTTTTAATGTTTCCCGTCTTCCTTTGATTGCTTTCTGAATCTTGGGTATTATCTAATTAAATTTTTTTTTTTCAATTTTTGCCACATAAAGGTTTACCAACTCTGTTTCTTTTGTTGAAATTGGCATTGCAGCTTTCCTTTAAACTATACTATAGTGTTGATTCGCATGTTCTCGCCTGCTTTTGGCCAGTTAATTCATAACTGGCAGTGCCTGTACTCTACAAAATAAAATATTGGTGCATTATAGGGGGCATTAAATAAGGAAGCTTTTTACTTTGTGATAATAGGCTGTGGATCTGCCGGAAAGGTCTAAATTAATGGTCTTTGGGATGTTTCTTGAGAGACTACAGAGTTGTATATAAAATTCGAAGGAAGTTAGTGCCAGTTGTTTATTTGTTTGACTTTGTTGATCTCTTACAAGAGCTCCTGTGTTCCCAGTCCTACTCAGATCAATGTGGTTAGGACGTCCTTGTCACGGGAGTCAGCAAGTTGGTTGTGTTCAATAGTGGAGTTTGTTCTTAATTTCACTGTAATCAATTTATGCTGCATATTTTTAAACATAGTTTAAAACTTCTCATATGCTTACTTGAATGACAGATTCTTAGTGAAGATAAGATGATGTAGTTGCATGTAACGTAATTGATCAGAGATTCCTGATTAATTTTCAGTTTATTTATTTATTTTATCAAGACCTGTCTAGCACACAACATTCTTTATAAAAATTTCATGTTTGGTCTGATTTTCATGTTGTTTCCCCATAGATGTTCCCTGGTCATACTACTAGAAAGGCAGGGAAACAGGACAACGTGGAGAAGTAATCTTAGTTGACATCACCTCATGGAAAGTTAGATATCTAATGCACTAATTTATGTTTTTCCTATTACTGTGTCTAGGTTTCACACTTGATCCTGCTAAATGCAGTAAGTTGAGTATGGAGGAAAAAAGAGAACTTGTATATGAAATATCTAAGTGGCCGAATGATGCATTGGAAATGCTACAGTCATGGAGCCGTCAAGAGATTTTACAAATCCTTTGTGCTGAGATGGGGAAAGAGAGGAAGTATACTGGATTAACAAAGGTGAAAATTATAGAAAACCTTCTGAAAATTGTTTCTGAAAAGAAATCTGGAGCTCAGGAAACTGCAACAGACCCTGAACCACATTCTTCCACTTCACATGGCCAGAAACCTGCTAAAAGGCAGAGGAAAAATGAGAATCCGTCTCGATTACCTGTTCCAATAAATGATGTTTCTGTCAACAATGGAGTTGGAGATGTAAGTAGTATTTCGTACTGCAAAAACACGGCTTGCAAAGCCACCCTAAGTGAAGCAGATGCATTTTGTAAAAGATGCTCTTGCTGCATTTGCCATAAATATGATGACAACAAAGATCCTAGCCTTTGGTTAATATGTGGCTCTGAGCCTCCATTTTTTGGTGTTTCTTGTGGCTTGTCATGTCATCTTGAGTGTGCTTTAAAGCATGATAATTCTGGCATTGCCAAAGATGGAAAACGTCCCAAGCTTGATGGAAGCTTCTACTGCATCTCATGTGGGAAAATGAATGATTTGCTCGGGTAATAGTGTATGTTTAGCATATATGTTTTTCAGCTTCTTAGATTACATCTGGTCTCCATTTGAAAAATTTGCTGCTTCTCTTCCGCCTCTGTTTCTCTCTGTTGTTAGTGAGTTCTTCACTACATGTTCTTAAGCAAGTCAATTGATATGTATGATGTTTTTTTTTTAAAACTTTTTTGGCAATCTGTTTTCAGGATCTTCCCTGAGACTTTTTGGATTTAATGGAATTGATAGATTATGTGTGCATACATCACACAATATGTACATAAACATGTGTGCGTGCACATATATCAAAACCATGTCTTGAAGGCCTTCTCCTAACTACCTAGGCTTTTGAGTTGAAATGGCTGTTTAAATGCCATCGTCTTCTCCTAACTACAATGTGCATGCACATATATTATTTGGTTCACAATAAGTTTCCTATTATCCATTCTGTGTGTGAAAGGCTGTTACAGGAAATTCCTAGTCATGCTTAATGTTTGAGGTAGAGGGATAGTTTATATGTATTCAGGATTGGGGGCATGTATCCAGGATTGTTTGCTATATTGAACACCATTCAGTCCCAAATTAAATATTTTGTGATTTTTCAGAGGATGATAAGACTGTTTTTAAAATATATGGAATATCTGTTAAATTTTTTTGGATGAAATACTTTTAAATGTCTAATGTAAGATCAATCTCACCTGTGTTTTGTTTCAAAAATGCATTTAGATGCTGGAGAAAGCAACTGATGGTGGCAAAGGATACTAGACGTGTTGACATACTATGCTACCGTGTTTCCTTGAGCCAAAGAATTTTTCAAGGGACTGAAAAGTATAAAAAACTTCACGAAATTGTTAATGAGGCGGTTAGGAAACTTGAACCTGAATTAGGCCCACTAACTGGTTCACCAGTGAAGATTGGTAGGGGCATTGTGAACAGACTTTCATCAGGGCCAGAGGTTCAGAAACTCTGTGGTTTGGCTTTGGAATCATTAGATTCTTTTCTTTCTAAAAGGGTTACGCTGCTGTCACCTGATCCAACAATTCAAGGTTATCACTCATCCTTTTATTTTGTATGCCCAAGTGAGAGTATGTTTGGCCTTTTTAATAAACATTGTTGGGAGGGGTCTGCCCTTTTCGTTAGTATCTTGGGGGAGATTAACCTTTGTGGCCAGAGGAGTTTACTCCTTATACATGCCAAAATATGTGTGAAAAATTCATCCACTGATTAGATGGTGATGTGCTTACTAACTTACTAAATGTGGTTTGGAAGTACTTCTTTTGGTTCTAAATATAGGAGTTACTTACGGGGTTTATTTTGGTGCTAAGTATAAGATCTCAATCCTTTGTCTCCCAAATTTATAATTTTCCCCTTAAACTATCCCTATTGGCTACACATATTAAAGGGGTTTTATCTAGTGATAGTTCCAATGCAAATTATTAAAGAGGGTATTATAGGGAAAGTAACACGCATTTTTTACAAGAAACTAATTTAACTTATTTCTATAATCTCTACGAATTAGTTATTTAGCTCTTGTATTAAGGACCGGTAGTAATTAGTTTAATTTATTTTCTACAATGATTTATATCAGACTGTACTCTATTTAAAACTCTTCCACTTATTGACATACAGCACAGAATTGTAAAGCACGTTACAATTATAAGGTAATTATTTTCCCTGGAACTGAGATTCTTGAAATTAAATTTGTAATTATTGGGTTTTGTGTTTGCACATGACTTTTTTCCAGATGCAAATATGGTTGCTACAAATATCGTGAGATTTGAAGATGTCAGGGATATATCTGTGACTGTGATTTTGGGTTCTGAAGATGCTTCTGAAGAAAATATCAGTGGCTATTCCCTTTGGCATCGCAAGGCTATTGATGAGGAATATTCTGTTGAACCAACTTGTACTTTGGTTCTACCTGACAGAAGTTTCAATGTAAGGGGTCTAATTCCAGCTACAAAATATAGTCTCAAAGTTGTTTCCTATAATGGCACTAGGGAGATGGGTATGTGTGAAGTTCAAATATCAACAGAGCCTGGCGAGTATGAAGTTCCGAACTGTTCAGCAACCGAAAGAAGTCAGAGCCCAGTAACCAACTGTAGCAGCCATTCCAATCCTTCGTCAGTGGAAGATGAAACCAATAACAGTAATCCATTTAGTGATCAGACTGATGATCGGGCGGATAATTATCTTACTTATCACAAGGATGCTGACAAGCTTGCTTCTGATAATTTATCCAATGATGTTATTAAATGTTCCAACACGGTTGGAGGTGGACCACCTGCCGATGCAGATTCTTTGTCAGAAAAGCAACGGCCTAGAGGCTTGGCTGTAAACATACCTGGTTCTGAAATTCTAAAGCTTGAAAACAACCATTCACCAGAGGGACAAATCACTGAGGACTTGAGCACTGACGATGGGTTGAATTCCCCTGTTCAGACTGGAAGGGAATGTCTCCCACTCATACGTAGCTCGGAAGCAAGCTTGCCTATTACTCCTTGCAAGTTGGATATACTCAAGGACGGGCCAGGAAGAAGCGGGAGATCCAAGTCCATGGGTAAGGATCAAGAAAATGGTTCTGGGAAAAGAGAGGGCCCTCAAGATGGAAGCACATCTAAGAAGAGAGCTGAACAAAGGCAAGACGAGGGCTGCGTTGCAAACGGGTATTCGGATCGGGATTTTGAGTATTACGTGAAGGTGATCAGATGGCTTGAGTGTGAAGGGCACATAGAAAAGAACTTCAGACAGAAATTTTTGACTTGGTACAGCTTGAGAGCAACACCACAGGAAGTGAAGATTGTGAAAGTATATATTGATACATTTCTCGAAGATCCAGCTTCTCTTGCAGAGCAGCTTGTGGACACATTCTCAGAATGCTTATCAAACAAAAGACCATCTGTTGTGCCAGCTGGGTTCTGCATGAAGCTCTGGCATTGACCATATTTTGTAGGTCCTGCTACTTGCTTTGATGATGATGATTATTAAAGCTCCAACTTGCTTATGCTGCTGTAATTCTTTAGATGATGAATATTTTTTTTCTTTTGAACAGTGTTACCTATATTTTAGCATTGTCATTCATATGATGATGTAAAGATTGGTAGATGCACACTTTTGAGAACAGTTACAGTTTCAATTTGTGAATTCACTAGCATTTATATATGAATGTTGAAATGTTGTTAGATTACTTGAATGATTTGTCTCAAACAACTTCGTCTCTAGATTACACTCAGTGTATGCCTGTTTGGGCATTTGCTTTGCCCTCTGCCCAGCCTGAAACTCCATTTGGGTTAGCATTTTTGACCCACAGACTAGTTCAGCCCATGCTGACACCTCATGATCCGACGGGCCGTACGGGTCAGTACTGAGCAAGGGTTGGCTCAATCAAGGCTAACAAAATGGGGATGTGTTTGTGGTCATCTTTAATAACAATCAACCCTCCAAGGTTGGAGAATCAAAACAATTAAACCTTTTATTGGAGGGAAATTACTTGAGGTGACAACGTAGTTAACCTTTGTCTCACTATTTCTCACGTAAGGATCCAACATCCTTATCTAACACTAATATTCTTGATGTATACTTATAACCAACTTATCTAGACAAAGTAATTCCAATATTCCAACACTAGGTTCATCAGTTGACTACCGAGGATTGAACTATAATTGACTGTTACTGGTAGGAGCAACTATTTGGCAGCTTTTAAATGGATATTTTCATAAAAGTCGGCCTTCTTTTTGTGTCCAATAATACAAGTCTATAAATATAATCCCATAATAAGTTTGGAGCATCATTATGTTTGATCAGAAAAGAAGTATGAAGCATCAACCGAACTCATTTTTAGTGTGTGATAAGCTCAAATTCTCTTATTCCTTTTGTCTTCGAACTTATTTGATTTGTAAATATATTATTTTGAAAGAGTTTATTGGATCTTCTTTCTTGTGTAAGAATATTGCTGTAAGGAAGGATACATTTTCACTTTCAGGACTTATGCCCCAGTTGGTATCGGCAAGTGCTTTTAAAGGAAATGGAAGTGAAAATAAAAGTAAAAGCATTATTGCCTCATCGGAAATGGAGGGGATTATGGGGAAAGAAGTAAATGAGTTTGTATTTTTTGACCGAAGATGAGATGGGTAGAATAGTGTAAAAAAAAACTTAAAAGTGAGACCTTCATTATCATTTCAGGCCCACTTCCATGGAACCTATCTTAGCTCCATGGTCTATCTAATTGAAATTGAGCCCAAGTGAATTTCACGTGGTGGTGAGTTCCAACTTCTAACGATCAAACAAGTCAAAATTCTACCTCCATCTTCTCAATTCAACCATGTCAAACCAAGCATGAGAGGCAAAAATAACACAGCATTTTTCGGGGACCCAGGAAATTGTTTTTTTTTTTTTCCCTATAGGTACTCAATATCCCAAACTAGCCCCTTCTCATGAGAGACTCCACTGACCTAGACTAACCGGATTCAAGATATAAGGGATGTTTGGATGAGTTTAAAATTATTTTATAAGTGTTTTTTTACGTAAATCGAAGTAAAACTTATCTCATATATATCTCTCATATATCGTAAAGTATGATTGAAATGAACTTTTGAAAGTTCCAATCATTATTTCAAACACCCATATAATCAATAGATTGAGTCATTCTTTTCAAGGGTTTTGGAACCCGGAGCGGACTGGTCGGTCCCGCCCGGGAACCGGTGGCCAAATCAGGCTTGACATTTTTATTTTTATTTTTGAAAAATAAATTTTTTTAAATTTTTCTTTAAAATTTTATATAAATAAGCCTAAAATATTAAAATTCTCACTGGTTTGACTCCAGTTTAGCTCCGGTTTGACTTTGATCTGACCTACTAACCCTTGACTCAATAATATGACTGGTTCAATGACCGATCCGGATTTGAGATCTTTATTTTTTTAAAGCCGCGCCCCTACTACCAAGACTGCCTTGTTATCGGGTCTTGAGCTCAAAATCCTTGACTACGATGACATTTTCCTTTCAGTTGATCCAAGCGTTCAGTACGGTTCTTTCAATCAAACATGTAACTGTTTTCTTTTACTCCTGTCTATAGCCCTCTCGTTCTAGAGGGAATCTTCAAGGTCAAAAAAAAAAAAAAAGTGAGCACTCTTCTCAACGCACCGTTTTAGATGGTGATTTTAATGAACTGAAGCTTTTCTAAACATGATATCAAGTTCTCTCTGGTGGTACTACAGGACGGCGCCGATTCCCCATTCTTGAAGGATTTCAAAGTTTTCCTAGAACTCAAAAAGCGTAGACCGGACATTCTCAAACTTTAAATTGTGAATACAGTAGTATTGTTCCTGCAGCGATAATCCTCAAGACAACAAGAAGTTTTGGTTTGGTTTGCATTTACACCCGTTGGTCTTGTGTGGGTTTTGGTTCTTACCTATTGGGATCTGAATGAAGGAGAACCAAGCTCAATCTTGCCGCCGTTGAACCATCTCCGTCGAGACGACGACACCAGCACACCACTGCCTCGTCCCATTAAACATTAAAAATTTATTATTGAATATTCAAAATATATTCTGAACGAATACTCCTAGTTGTGTCTGATTCGTAGGCTTCTTGAATCCCAAAACGCGGGAGCTTCAAACTTGTCTCATGAACAAAAAATTGGTCAGTACAATCCCACCAAGTCTATTTCTCCATCTGCTAGAAGAATGCTTGGGTATGAGAGAGCTGAAGCAAATCCATGCTTCTGCTATTACCCGCGGCCTTGCTCGATTCGCCTACATCGCTAGCAAAATATTGGCCTTTTGTGCTAAATCAGAACACAAGGATTTGCGCTATGCGGAGACGCTTTTCAATCACATGTTGACGCCCAATGTCTTTGATTGTAATTCCATGATAATGGGTTTCTCAAGTAATTCAGAGTTCGACAAGGTTTTCTCCATTTTCAACCGAATGCCCAAACTTGGCATACGTCCTAATGCTCGAACATTCACATTTGTGGTCAAATCATGCGTTTCTTTGTCTTTGCTTGAACAGGTTCATACTCAGATAGTAAAGTTGGGGAATTTCTCTGATGTTTTTGTTGTTAGCTCTGCGTTAAATATGTACTCTAAACATGGGGCAATTCAAGGTGCACGCAACTTGTTTGATGAAAGTTCTCATAAGAATGTGGTTTGCTGGACTAGCCTTATTAGTGGTTATTGTGACAATGGGTTGGTCAATGAAGCTCGGAATTTATTTGATGCAATTCCTCAAAGAAATGGTGTTTCCTATAGTGCAATGGTATCTGGGTACGTCAAGAATGGTTTCTTCAATGAGGGAATTGAGCTCTTTCACGAGATGAAGAGTTCTGGAAATCTGAAGCCGAACAAGTCTCTTTTAGTGACTGTTCTTACCGCATGTGCAGCTGTAGGCGCCCTTGAAGATGGTAAATGGGTTCACTCTTACATTGTTGAAAATGGTTTTACATATGAACTTGAAATTGGTACTGCATTGATTGATTTCTATGCTAAATGTGGGTTTGTTGAAGAAGCAGACCGTATATTTAGTAATCTGTCAGAGAAAGATGTTACTACTTGGAGTGTTATGATCCTGGGTTTGGGGATTAATGGAAGGAACAAGCAAGCTCTTGATCTCTTTGCGCAGATGGAAAAGATTGGACCCAAACCAAATGCCGTGACTTTCGTTGGTGTTCTTAATGCTTGCAATCACAAATTTCTATTGGATGAGGCATGGAGATTATTTGGACGTATGTATAAAGTTTATGGCATATTACCATCCATTGAGCACTACGGATGTATGGTTGATATGTTGGCTCGAGCTGGACGAACTAAAGAAGCTGAAGTACTGATAAAAAGCATGCCAATAAAACCTGATGGGGCTATATGGGGATCAATTCTCAATGGGTGTCTGCTAAATGGTGATACTGAGTTGGGGCTGAGAGTTGGGAAGCTCTTGATTAAATTGGAACCTTTACATAGTGGAAGATACATCCTTCTGGCAAACATGTATGCCAGTATGGGTAAATGGGAGAGTGTTTCTGAGATGAGGAAAATGATGAAAGACCGAGGTGTACTACCGATTTCTGCTTGGAGTTTCATAGAGATTGATCAGATTGTCCACAGATTTGTTGTTGATGATAAGTCTCATTCTTGTTTAGGGGACATCTATAGAGTTTTGAGTCTATTGGGAAAGGAACTTGAGGATTTTGCTGTGGCAGAGGATGCAAGTTTTATTTAAAAGTTTCAGACTGGAAATTCACATGCCTGTAAGACATGTCCAGGGTAAACTTCAAAATTTCCTCCTTGGATAACAAAGATTCAATCCTTCAAAGAGTTAACATCCCCTTCTTCTTGCCAGTGACCTTTCTTTTTTTTTTTTTCATTATTATTGGTGAATTCAGCAATGACCTTGACTTCTGAACAGGGTAAAAAGCCATATTTTTTTTTCTCTCCACTAGTATCAGTGCTACTAGCAATTGGTTAGTTTGGTTCAAGGGGAAACTTAGCTAGCGCCGAGTAATTATCGGTTGTATACCCAATATTCAGACACAAGACTATTGGTTAAGTTAGAATGACCCACAAACAGACAAGCGATCCAAATGCTCGGTGGTTAAAAAAGCCAATATTTATTTGGACTGTAAAGAAGATTTTTAAGAGAAGCATATCCACATTCAGCTAAAATGCATCAGAAAAGTCAAAAGAAAAGGTGGATTCCTTTGTCTATTTTATTCAAATGGTTAGGTTGTCTTTCAATTTGCTGGCTGAAAGGCGAAACTAGGGATTGGCGGCCCCCTCCATTCATTGTAAATGTTAGTTCTGTTCGCAGAATTTTTAAAAAGGCATTTGTTTAGATTCCTCTAAACTGAAACCCAACATTTGGATTAATAATTTATTTAAGGGAGAATAGCTAAAAAAAACCTTACAAGTAAATTAATTGCTTATTGCTACCATTGCACACGGTGGGTGTTATGTTGCACACGGGTGGGTGATATGTTGCACACAAGGGATGGTGTTTGCACTTTCGCAGGGATGCTTTTTGCACATATGGATGCTGATTGCACATGATGGATGCTTGCTTGCACATTGGTACCATTTAGCAATTAATTTACTTAAATGGTATTTTTTAACTATTTTTCCTTTATTTAAAGGTCGATTTTTATACAATACAATGACACTGTATGATTTGTATAACTGACTCTATATAGTGGCTTTGTTATTGTTGTTGCCGTATATCCCTAGCTTCCAATTATTTTAATGCATATAATATTATCAAAAAAAGATTAAAATAATGAAATTATTGTACTATAATATCATTACAAAAGATCTATAGAATCTTTTAAAATTATTATAGGTAAATTGAAGAAAGAAAAAAGGAGGGCACAGTGAACCCAACATCTCTATTTCTCTCTCATTTTATTTGAAATGCACTAATGTGTCCTCTCAACGCCACCTAGCACCCATTGTTTTCTTATACTGTGTTCTCTCCAAATAGTTCATTTATCATTCAATATTAATCACCCAAGTCGAATCCTTTTGTTGATTTGTCCAACTGATTCCACGTCATTCAAGATTAAATATTCAAGTTATACTACTATAGATTCCATCCTCTCCTTCAGCAAATCCAAATCACTTTTATTTCAATTGAATCTACCCTCTCTCTTCAGATCAACTTTCCTGTCAAGACCCACTTGGGGAAAATGTCTTCTGCAACTTTTACAGCTTCAATTTTTGGGACTGGCTTTGTTGGTCTAAAACCTAATTCCTCAAATCTCTGTCTACGTACAGGTTCCATTGGTTGGGAAAAGAAAACTGTCTCCAATGGCTCCAAAGTTTACTGCATGAAGGTGAAGTAATATAGTGAACGATCTTATAATTGATAGGAGACTGAAATGAATTAGTAATTTTCCGCCTCTTTTCTTACATGATTTTTTTGTATGATGTGGTCAAACAGACATGGAATCCCATCAACAACAAGAAGTTCGAAACCCTCTCCTACCTGCCTCCACTTTCTGATGAATCTGTCGCGAAGGAGATCGACTACATGATTAAGAAAGGATGGATACCTTGCCTTGAATTTGATGAGGTATGCCTGAAGTTTTATTTGGATGATAAATCAGATTTCTGTTCATCTTCTTTTAGTTTAAAAGTAATCCTTGTATCCTGATCGCTCATGCAACCATTAATTTTTCCTTGTGTAATATACTCTTTGTTTAAGAGGAGATCTGTATAATAATATGTCCATCATTCAAGGGAGGATTATATTATTCTTAAAATGGAAGGAAAACTACTTCTTTTGATCTCTGCTTCTAAGGTTTAACTAATTTAGCATAATTCCCCATGAATGGACTGGAGAACAAGAATTTATTCATTCTGTTCTGTTTATTTATATTTATGCTTCTGTTTTCAGAGTAAGAACTTGTAGTATATACATATGTGAGTAACATGAAAGGCTGTGTTGTGTTGTTGGAACATGGAAGGTGGGGTGTGTAAGGAGAGAGAACAGCCAGATGCCAGGATACTATGATGGAAGGTATTGGACACTGTGGAAACTACCAATGTTTGGGTGTACTGATTCATCTCAAGTTCTGAATGAGATCCATGAATGTAAGAAGGCATACCCAAATGCATATATTCGCTGTTTGGCATTTGACAACAAGCGTCACATGCAGGCCATGGCCTTCACCATCCACAGACCCAACACCGCCACCGCCACCGCCACCGCCACTTGAACTTTAGCTTCCATATTATGATCATCTTTCCCTTCATTTGATTTTCCTGTTTTCTTGTTCAATTTTCATGTTTGTTGAGCCTCGGAGCAACGGTTATCCTATTATCGTGTGAGTTGGACATCACTAGTTTAAATCTTGAAAACAACTTTTTCATTTGTGAGATATGGCTGCGTAAATCTATTTCTTTCTAGATCTCACGTGCTAAGAAACTTACACACTCGACTGGCTTTGTTTTTATTTTTTATTTTTTTCCCTTCTTGTTGAAGTGAAATAATTGGTGTTTACTGGGGTTGTTGGAAGAAGAATCCGGAAATGTCATGTCATATCTCCACTTGTTTGTTTGTGGCGAATACAAATCTGATCTGACTAGCTTTTCAGTGTGATTAATGATGTTGATGTGGGAAACTGCCCATAGTTTTGTGTTGTTTTAAATGTAGTATAATCATCAACTTGAACTCATTTTTCACATAAAAGCAGGTTAGTGGGTTAAGAATTTGTACTCCATTTTTATAATTTCTAGACACTCGAGAATTGTCTTTGGCTTAAGCTTGTGTTTAAATTAATTTTTGATGAATAGTTTTTATAATTTATGAGATAAATATATAAAAAAAATTTTATCTCGATTTATAAAATACTTCTAAAATCATGATTTAGTGGCAAATGAAATATTTTGAGTGTGATCTTCCACGCAGGATGATATATTTACATTTATATTCAATAAACTTATATACATATATTTATTTATTTGGGGTGTTCTTTAAAATTTTGCACTTTAAGGCATGCCTTACACAAAATATCTAATACTTCCTCTTCTGTTTTTCATAAGAATCATAAAAAGTTAGTTAAAGATAATAAATAGGTAAAAATTATAATTTTTTTTCAAAGATACTTTTTATAAGGAGAGAGGGAATAAAAAAGAGAATGAGAAAAGTAGATAAAAGGGATGTGGAAAAAAGAGAATGCGGTGGGAATGAGTAAATGTCAATAAATGCATTGATATTAATGATTAATTAAATAAGAGTAAAATGAGAAATTAATAAAAAAATATATATTCTGTAAATATTTTTTATAAATAGGAATAAGTCATATGTGGTAATTGTTTATTATAAAAATGAGGGAAGGGAGTAATTTATATCTCTTTTGTCCTATTTATCAATCTCTTTCTTCCTAAACCAATATAGTTTGTATATTTCAGAGTTCCTGAATTTAGTGTAATTGACAAAGCCAATAATTGATTATGTGAGCGTTTGGGATCACTTTTGAGATCCCTAAAAGTGTTTATTTACGTAAGTGAAGACAAAACTCATCTCACATACTTAACGTAAATTATGATTGAAAAACTGTTTTTGAAAGCTTCAATCACTATTCTAAATAAAAACTACTCATTTGTCAATGGGGCTATGCTTGTTAATTTATACTATTGATTAATTAGTGCCCAAACCCCTGGGGATTAGTGTCGGATACATTGACAATTGTTAAAAATAACATACTTCATATCCTAAATGCAATACCTAGTTTACATTATAATTTATATTAAAACCTATGTCGTATAATAGTTACATTTTTTTTCCTTTTGCCCTTTTGTTGTACAAAGGATTTCATAGGTTTATATGAGAATTGTTCTATGCGGATATGGTCATATAAACCAACAAAATTCATGATATGAAATTTTATATCCAAGGGAAAAATTACCGTAATTTGCTAATAATATTTTTTTAG
This sequence comes from Albizia julibrissin, assembly GCA_037074505.1. Lineage (NCBI taxonomy): Eukaryota > Viridiplantae > Streptophyta > Magnoliopsida > Fabales > Fabaceae > Albizia > Albizia julibrissin. Next base: position 13,290,695 of record CM073481.1, on the reverse strand, counting down.
GCCAATAATAAGGCATATTCTCCCTCCTGTTTATAATCACTTAGAAAGTAATTAATATTTTTTTGTCATTTTTGTCTATATAATTAATATTTAAATATGACTCTTTGTATTTCTCTCTCTTATCCAAAATCTCATTTAATACGAGTAAAGTTGAAAATTACTTTCAATTTAAGACATTTAACGAGTTAATTACCATTTTTTATTTTTAATTAATAAGTTAAAGTGACTTATGTGGATTGAAGGGAGTACTTACATTCCTGAATCAAGAAGACCACTCTTAGATACAGCAAAGCCCTAACAACCAATAAAAAACCATAAACAAATAGAAGATTAAGGGTCTCGTTTGGGTTCGTGGTGGAAAAACTCATTTACGTAAGTCGAAATAAAACTCATTTCACAAATTTATATTGTATACTGTAAATCGCATTAAAAAAATAACTTCTACCACTGATTCAAATAGACACTAAATTATATAGTAATTATTATCGACATAATCAGCCACCACACCCTTAAATTAACGTTTTTTTTCACCGATTCACCATTCCGATAATGAGTATCGCCACCACTCTTTTTACCACCAATTCCATACAGTCAATGTTGATATAATTACCATTATCACCATCACTTTGTCGCCACCACCATGACTTTCTCCATCACCACTATCTCCGTCATAACTATCACCATAATTACTACCACTCTATTATTTATTTATTCATTTTTTTTATACAAGAGAAGGCTTAAAGCCTGATAATAACTAAAATAAGCTAACTATTGTCTTCAGATGATCTGGACAATTCTCATAGATAAAAGAACCACTCGAGCCTTCCTTTGCTAACGCGTCAGCAAGCCGATTCTGTGTTCAAGAGATATAGTGCACCTCCAAATCCCATGCAAAAGCTTAGGAATTTCAGAATCTGGACATGTAATAAACTACACGCAATATTGTTATTGGGTTTTTTTCAACTGTTTTGAAAATCGGATCAGACTGGCTGATTTGGGCTGGAAACCGGCCAACTGGTAGTCGGACTATTCCTGTAGTTGACTCCGGTTGACCGGTTTAAAATTAAATTAATTTAATTTTTTAATATTTTATTTAGAATTTCATATAAATAAATTTAAAATTTTCACTTCTTCACTGGTCTAGTTCTAGATTACCCTCGGTTTGACTCCAATTTGATCTATTAACCTTTGACTCGACACCTCGATCGATTTAATAACCGATCCGGGCTTCAGAACCTTGTATTTCAACATATTTACAAGATTTTTCGCATCTGTCTTGAGGATTATAGACCTGAATCCTAGTTGCCTGGCCATTTTGAGCCCTCTATAAGCAGCCTATTGTTATGCCTTAATTACACTGCAATGACCAATAGAATAAGAGAAACCCACAATCCAAGTCCCAGATGCATCCCGGGTTACTCTACCACCTGATCTGTTTACGAGATTTCCAAAAAAATGTAGCGGTACCACATTTTTTTTAATAATACTACCACCTCTATTTTTTTTTAGGGTATAATCTTTTTTAAGTCTAGAGCACACAATTTTTAGACAGGTATGATTCCTGAGGCTACCCCTCTATTCTTATTTATACGACTTTTTAATCAAACCATAAAGATTGTTAGAAGTGGTTAAAATTGGATATGATTGTCATATTATTTCAAAACTGCCCTCCATTCAAATATTTGGCTTCCAAAAGTCAAATATGCTTCTTCCGAGCAAGAAAATGGGGATATAATAGCGAAAGGCTTTTTTTTTTTTGGGGGGGGGGATATTTTGTAAAAAGTTTAGTATTTAAAGAAATGAAAAGTTTCTAAAATCGCCTTATAAATAAGAAAAGGGATTACTATTTGAGAAAATCCCAGAAAAATACTCTCAAAATATGAAAAAGAAAAATCAGTTATTTGAATTTACATAATTCCAGATTTCTCTGCAGGTAGCAAAAAGGAATTTGCAAATGTCGGAAAAAGACTTGTCCTACCCCTCATCACTCTCATCTGTGACAACTTTCTTCCTCCCCATTCTTTTCACTCTTTCTCTCTCCTCTCCACCTCACCAGCTCAAGTGCTTGCCTAAGGCGGCAAAGGCTAGACTGCCAGAGAAGAAGACAACAACGATCCTTTGAATACTAAATTGATTGGGATGCCTCCTTGCAATTCTCTTCTTCTGTTGCTTGAGCTCTGCACTGCCAACTATGAAAATGAGGGTTTGAACTTGGAATCTCACCTCCATGACTGGCTTTCTTTAATTATGAAAAATCATGTGAAGGAGATATATCTTATGGTTTATGAATATCCATACATTAATAATTACAACATTGTCTACACCTTGCCTCAATCAGTTTTCACTTCAAAATCTTTGGTCAAAATTCAGCTCAGAGGCTGCAGATTCCCCACTCACATTTCATTCCCTGAATCCAGGCTTCATGAATTTGTCTTGAAGAGATAACTCTTGAGGATGTTGCCCGTTATAGATGATCAAATCCAGGATCTTGTAAATCATTCTAGGAACTCTCTTGAGAAGTTGACCATTAAAAGCTTTGATCCAGTTGAACACCCAAGTCTCGTGTTCTTCTCAAAGCTTGATTTTGTTGAAGTAAATGTTATGACAATGCATATAGATCAAGCTTTGAATCTGGATACATCAATTCTATGTGCACCGACTTGACTTGTTTTTAAGTCGGGTTGTGTAGAGCATCAGAATACAAAGAGAACGAAGGAAGCAAGCAACACGGCAATCAAATCTCTAGCGGAAGCTCCGGCAGATCAAAAGTAGCCAACCTCATCGGCAGCCTCTACCGACATGGCCTAGTTGGAGTGAAAGGAATGATAAGCAGCTTGGACGAACTCACAGTACCTCACCACCTCCTCCCACGACCACGAACAATGGAAACAACTGATCTTGTCAGGTGGAGAGGAGAGAGAAAGAGTGAAGAATGGGGAGGAAGAAAGATGTCAGAGATGTGAGTGATGAGAGGTAGAACGAGTCTCTTTCCAACATTTGCAAATCCCTTTTTGCTACCTGCTGAGGAATCTAGAACTATGTAAATTCAAATCATTGATTTGTCTTTTTCATATTTTAAAAGTATTTTTCTGAGATTTTCCTTACCATTTTTACCTGTGCCACAACAATTCCTTTCAACCCCACAACCACAACCAGTCCACCATGCCATCATCATCACTCCATATCATGGTGAAATCTATAGTGTGCGGTAATAGTAATAAATCTTGGACATAAGATTAAAAAAAAAAAAAAAAAAAGCTAACTCCATTAGTAAAACCACCGATACTCGAGAAAACAGAAATGATCAATAACTTGCTCAAGTAACCAAAGCAGACATGGAAGAAGCCATTACTACTAATGATTTACACACAAGACTTTGCTCCTTCTCAGGTAGGAACAATTCATGATGTCTTTCCATGTAAAAAATAAAAATTCAAACAGTACCAGTTAGCTCCATTTAAAATCTTAATTCCATGATTTCTAAGGACTGTACCTAGAAATCTAAGGAAATGGTTTATATGTAAATAGCACTAATGAACTTTCAGAACCTGCCAATCATGCATCTCTCTGCATAATTCATGATGAGGCAATTGATTCCCGCCGCTGAAAACTTCAATAATTTTGAGTGCCACCCGCAAGCATTTAAATATATGGTAAAAACAAAAAAATCAGAAGCCATACAACAATTACACAGGTCATTGAGCTCAAGGTAGCACAGGAAGTTAGATGCACAACAGGACCTCGATTCTTAGTTTCTTACAAGTACCAACAAGGGTTTCAGGCATAAAAGGTTCTCCATAACTGAGCCATCCCAAAAGGATATCTGCCATCTGCAAATTGAAAGATAACGATGCTTTAGTAAAGACAGCAGGTGACAAGACAATAATATATCACAGACGATCATTAGTCATACAATATGAAAACTGTACATGCAACTTAAAAAAAAATTAAAAAAAAGCACATCCATTATCATTGGATTTTTTAGCGATCAAATGTGAATAACAACCTTAAGCCTCATTATTATTCATGATTTTAAAAGAAGAACCCAAATTATAGAAAAAAGTACAAGGTCAGGCAGCTAGATGATTGCAAAAAATGAATAGAAGATGGTCCGTGATGATAAAGGATGCAAACTTCACATTTATGGATTATGATTATGACCGTGTAATGTGAATAATAAACTCTAATTTGACAAGGCATTCATTTAAACAGTCACTGACTAGAGATTTAAGAATTCAAATCTGAAAGTATAAACAATCAAGAGCATAAATAGGACCAAAGTTATTTTCCAGTTTCACAATAAAAAATGAATCAATCTACGGAAAACTAACTCCCCATGTCCGTGGAACCTGGAAACTGCTAGTGAGATCATAACAGAATGCTGCGCCGCTGCGAGAACCTGCACTAGAATAGGTAAAGCGAGACGTTCCTTCTTTTTAAGAATTCCAGTCCTGCGGGTCTGGTCACTGATTCCCTCGCCTCACTGGTTGCATTTCCAACACCTTACTTATTAAGGGGGCACTCGAGCTTTCACTGACCCTTCAGGAAAATCCTCTTGAATCTTGAAGGAATATATTTTCCACAATTAAGCTGAGCTAATTTTCATGATATATTTCAATGCTGTACTTGCTAAAACTCTACATTAGTATCTTCAAGCTTGTGATGGAATTTCCCCAAACATTGGAAAAGGGGAAGAGATATTATTTTGTTTTTTATTTATTGGTACATCATTTTCATTGTTAAAAATTGAAACTTGAAAAATTAGCTACCCTAGGCAGCTTTACAATTAATGGGAGTATCGACTACATCAGAAAGAAACGAGTCAACTGACCAGCATAACTAGTCACTTAGATAGTATTGATTTATAGATCCTTGAATGAGGGAGAGTTCAACATTAAAAATAACCAGCTAAGTATTACTTCAGTCGAAGCAATTTAAAGTTTAGCTATACATGAAGAAAGAAGCAATAAGAAAAGGCTTCAATCACACTATATTCTAAGCCTAACAACAATTAACCAACCTTCAAAACCGAGGTAACCCTAATCCACATCATTATTTAATAGAAAGTAGTAGGCAGGAGAGAAACATAACACACCTCAAAAACAGAGTTAATCTACCGATTCCTCTCCGCAGGCAATGGGCGATTAAAACCTCCTCGCCTGTTCATGTACTGCCTAGGCTGCCGCTTGGTCACTGGTCTAACACCACTCACATCTGCACCAGGCACGGGCTTTCCTTTGGTCGAGTCAAATCCGATCGGAATCCCTAATTTCTTCATCATCTCAATCTCATCCTCGTCCATCCCATTTTCTCCCTCCGATCCGCCATTACCACATCCACCGCCATTATCCTTGTGCTTCTGCTGCTGCTGCTCCTTCGCAATCCCATCCACAAAATCAGAGACCACTTTCTTCGTATCCCGATTATCCTCCGCAGTAGATTCTCTGCGTTGACGCTTCCTTTGATGTTCAGGCGAAGGGGTTCGCTGGTGATGGTGCCGCCGGCGGTGGGACCTTTCGCCGGGAGAACGTGAACGGGAGGGAGAACGGTAACGGTCAGGAGAACGCGTGTGGGAGCGCGTGTGGCGGGACCTGCCCCTGTCAGGTGTGCGAGAACGGGATCTCTTGCTGCGTGCTCGATCTCTATCTCTATCTCTATCTCGATCTCGGTCTCGGTCTCGGTCGCGTTCGCGTTCACGGTCACGATCTTCCTTGTCTCGTCTCCTTTCTCGGTCTCGGTCTCGGTCGCGAGCTCTGTCGCGGTCGGTCATGGTGCGATGAAGCGCCTGATTTCATGGATAGGTTTCGGTCCTATATGGCCTTCCCATTTCCAATCCCCGAAGTCCCGAAATGGAGTATCTCATTATCTCAATAAAAACCTCCAAATTATTGACTCTAAAACCCTAATCCAAACACTCATTAAGATTTTTTTTTTACTCCTAATAAGGCCGCGATTTTTAAGTTTTTAATTCAAAATAAAATGGATTAAAAGGATAATCTTATCTTTAAACTTTTCTTAGGATGCAAAATACTCACACAATCTCCAATATAAACACCTCTACAAAAAATATAGTTTATAATATAAGTCACTTGAAGAGCAATTCATGTCTATTTGTCAATGTTACACATATAATTAATACTTTTTTTTGTAAACGCCTACGCCCATTTAAGTATTAATTACATAGGCTTAAATGTGCAAGTAATTAATACTTAAATGTAACATTTTATACTTTTTTTCCTTTTTCATTAGAGTGAAGTTGGAAAAAAATTTCATGTTAGGGCAGATTTAATGACTCAACTACTATTTTTTAATTATGATGAATTAGTTGCAATGTCTTATTATTATCATTATTTATACATTGGAATTGAGAACAAGGAACAGAGACTATAAGGACCTAGTTGTAATATCCCAAAATTTGGACAAAAAGTTTGAGATTAATCCTGGATTAAGTGGACTACTAAGCCCCGGTTTAGCAAATGTCCCTAAGAGGCATGTTTAAATTCCTCAAAATTCCTTTATATCCTTGGATATTAAAATGAATTATATTGGTGAGCTAAAGAGCTTGGGGAATAACAAAATAAAGTGATTGGAAGTCACACACAATATAGTAAAGTGGAACACAAAGTAATTTTGCTACCAGTGAAATTCTTGGTATGACGGTGATAATTGTGTAACATGTTTCGATGGGTAAATGATGATGAAAAATTATGAAACTTTTCAGAATAAAAGTAAATTTATCAAAATTTAATTTGATAGGTCATATGAGTCATTTGGAGTTGTACACAAAGAGAAATGAATTTTTGAAGTTAGCCCAGTAAAATTGACTATTTTCTGGGGCAACATTCAAATATTGAAATTCTGGAAAGAGTGAGATTCCAATTACCAAATGTTATATTTTTTCTTAAAACTAGACTCAATGAGGGTCTCATAGCCTTTAGAATCACCCAAATAGGACTTTTTTACAATTAGATATGAATTTTCAAAATTTAATAAAAATTCTGTCAGATTAAGCATTATATGCGAAAATTGGATTTTTGGACCAATCATAGGTTGACACATGGAAAACTAATTTGACCACCCATTTAATAAATAATTCATCATCATTTTCATCCATTTTTCTGTGTAAAGAACCAGAAATGAGTGAGAGAAATGGCTGAACGAAAATGGATAAAGGAGGAGAGAGAAATTTCAGTCCGCTGAAACACTGCCGAATCGGCGTCTTCTCTCAAAGTGGCCTCCAAGAAACTTCTTCTACTCATCACAATCTTCATTTCTATGGTTTCAGATTCTCATTTGGAGATGGTTGGCACCGTCTCACCGGCCGGAGTGTTGCCGGAATTCCAAACCGTTTGCGGAAACGCGTAGAGGTAAGCGTAATTCCTTTTTAACTGATTGGTTTATTGTTTGGATGAGTTTTGGGAAGGTTGGGTACTATTCATGTCTAATTTAAAATGGTATTTTTAATGGCTAAATCATGTCTAATGAGTGTCTAAATAGTTAATCATTTGATTAGAAGTAGAAAGTGTTAGAACTGGCTGACACCCAAGAGGGGGTGAATTGGGTGTACGATAAGAAAGTCTGATTGTTTAAAATCTTTTCGCAGCTTATCAAATCAACACATATGAAATTATAAATTCATAAGCAGATATATAGATTATATATGCTGGAAATGTAAAAGCTTAGGGAATAGAGGATGCAAACTGTAATTTATCCTGGTTCGGTCCAATCCACAATGACCTACATCCAGTCCCCAGGCTCCTCCTGAGATTTCCAATCTACTATCTTCTTGTTTAACTGGGCACAAGATAAGCCTCTACAAATCTCTTACAAAGTACTCCCCCTTACACACTGTAAGGTTACTCTCTCTTATGGCAAGTCAAGCAAAGCAATCCCGAAGACATTTCTCTCCTGCTTAGCTGTGCAAGTCTTATGAGCAGCAACGTTCTCTCCTGCTTACACCACTGTAAGTCTTACGAGCAGCAACGTTCTCTACTGCTTGCACCTTGTTAGTCTGAGAAGAAAGTCTTGCTGGCAATTCACTCTACAGCTTCCTCGTAAGGTAATCAATCCACTCAAGGTCCCTCTACCTTGAGTACACTTCTGAAATACAGATGAAGTGTTTACAAGCTCTCTCACAGAGTGTATAAATGCTCACTGAAGTACAATACAAAACATTCTCACTCTCTCAAATATACATAATATAGAAGACGAAGTAGAGAAAAGAGTGGTCAGAGGCTGAAGACTTAGGATATCAGCATGTTCATGTTCTCATCGTATTATCCGTTGTTCGTGTTTGAATCCTCTCCTATTTATAGCTGAGTTGTGGAAGATGACCATTGTAAACATCCATCAGTTAGAGTCTGTTGATTCATTTGACCGTTGAGCCCATTCGAATATTTTCTTATTGTAATCCCATCTGATGCTTAGACAGATACTACTTCATTTTCAGTTGGAGTCCATTACTTTGTATGGTCGTTGAGTGTATTTAAATATTTTCCCGTTGATCGTGCTCTAACATATGCTTCAACGTTGCTTTCTTTCTGTTGTGCACGTTCGTTGAAACGTTTATTGAATATTCATGTTGCCCATGATTTTTTGTCACTGAATGTTGATCCGTTGTATGGCATGTGATCGGTAGTGCATAACACTTGTAAAAGCACTTAGAGAAATGTCCGTTTAGAAAACATCACTCGGGTGATTACATACTTCACTGGTAGTGATTTTATAAAGATAGTATTCTACTGGAAGTGACTGGTAATGATGATCCCTTGAGTAATTTCCATGATTCTGTGAAGTTTCTGAAGGTGATTCTTATAAGCTGCCACTGGAACTGATTTAGTCACAGTGGAGAGTACATTGAGTAATCACTGGAAGGTATTTGATTCACTGAAGGTGATTTTGATAAAATAATAAATCACTCGACTGCATAAGCATTTCGCTGGTAGTGACTCTATAAGGGTAGGCATATTAATTGAGTGTACTGTAATCCACTGGCGGTGATGAACCATAACATGAATGAAGCTGATATGATTTGAAGTGATTAAAAGACGCTGGAGGTGTTCTGAGTTAATATGGTTCATGTTTATATTCTCTGGCAGTGATTTGAAGTTTATCGTAAGTGATACTGAGAAATTGGCATATTACTCGACATAAGGTGATTTTAAGAAACAAGCAAATCATTTGACCTGATTGAGATTCACCGGAAGTAATACTGATTCAGTTGGAATTCACTGGCAATGCGTTCAGGCTTCTTCTGTCAAAAAAGCATCATATCACTTGATCATATAATATTTGACTGGTAGTGATCTGAGGTATACTGATATTATCACTGGGAGTGATCAAGAACGGTGCTGGAGGTGATCAACTGACATGGACGATCACTCGAGTGAAATTCATGTCACCGGAAGTGATTTTCAAAACAGTAAAATATTCCTGAAGTGATTTCGCCTTGCACTGGAAGTGATCTGCATAAATGACTAATCACTCGAGTGAATTCAACTGCACTGGGAGTGAAAATGAGAATAGTGAATTTTTCTTGCAGTGATTTTTGATTCACTGGAAGTGATTCAGCATCCACTGGAAGTGATCTTCGAAAACAACATAATCACTTGAGTGATTTTGGCATCACTGGAAGTGATTTTGCAAACAGTGAAAAATTCCTCCGGTGATTTCTGCGCCACTGAAAGTGATATGCATTCTGACGCATTTCACTCGAGTGATTATTAATGATCACTCGAGTGATCTTCCTGATCACTCGAGTGATTACAAAAATCACTCGGGTGCTCTCTGTTCAGATCACTTGAACTCAAAACTCCACTTCCAATTCGACATCAAACAGGGGTCAAATTACAGATGGCATAACTCTTCGAATATAGCTCCAATATTTCTGTATTATATATCAATGGAAATATCCTGAAGTCTAATTTCATATGGCACCAATTTCAGCTCAATAGGATCAGTGGTTTGAGAGTTATAGTCAAAATACCAAACCTGTTCCAAAAAGTAACGTTGATATGAAGGCCAGATTAGAACACTTATATGTCCTTCATCTAAGCTCCTTTGATTTTTTTCTGGTGTCAAAATGACGCATTGAAAGTCTATTTTCATATGCAACTGGTTTGATCTTAATCGAAGTTGTATTGTGAGAGATATGATCAAATAACCAGACCTCGCTCAGCTGAACGAACAACAGAGCATGAAAAAGCTGCAAATCACTCGAGTGAACAGCGAATCACTGCAAGTGATTTTCACTGTTTTCAGAATCACTCGAGTGATTCTGAAATCACTCGAGTGATTATTTAAATCACTCGGTTGCTACAGTGCTACAGTATGCTACAGTGCCAAACAGTTCCAAATAGTGCCAAACAGTACCAATTGCTAGAGTGACTTCTGAATTCCCTTTTGATCTGTATTTCTTCTAGGAACTTGAATCTTGATATTCCCATTAGTTCCTTGAAGCTTTTCTTTCTCCAATCTCTTTGACTAATCTATAAGATATACATCATTAAATATAGTAGTTAGTCAATTTAAAGAGATAAATATATCAAGCAAACTTTTTGCTCTTAATATCTTATATCTATATTTGGCATCATCAAAACTAATCATATCTAACAGAAAGGAAGTGATTAAGCCAAAGAAAACAAGAAATTGACATAGTTTTTTTTAGAACCTTGAAATTTGCCCTGTACTGTTTCGTATAGGAGGAGTTGTAATTTGATGATTTTGATGCTTCCATTGGCTTTAGGAGGAAAAATTGTGTAGTTATACAAGTGTTCATGATTTTTGGATGCTTGTGTATGAATTTGGGAATTTAAGAAATAGGGTTGTTCATATTGTTGATTCTGCCCTGTTTGAATAGTGTCATTTTTCGAGCTGTTTCATATGGTAAATCTTTTCTAAAAATTCTAAAATTTTTCAGGCTTAAATTAGACATATAGAGATTTAATTTGGTAGGTATTTTGTAATTTTTGAACAAGTATTCTAGAAGATATGAATTTTTGAAGTTGTGCCCTGTTTCTGGAATGAAATCTGGAACAATGCATGTTTGCCGAATTTCTAGGAAAAGTATGACAATAATATTCATACCAAAATATTTTTATATAAATCTAAAATTAAAGGGATTAAAATAGAGCTTTGAATCACCTCAATTGGAGTTCTATAGAATTAATTGTGATTTTTCAAAAGTTGGTGAAAAATCTATCAGCTTTATGTCTTATGTGAATTTAAGACTTAATGGCACAAATATAATTGGAATGAACTCCAAGGGTGAAAATAAGCCTATAGAGCTAATATGAGCCATTGGGTATTCACTTTTCATGGCTCTAATGATGTTATCACTTACATAGGGCTATGAAATGACAAAGAAGAAGCAATGGTTGGCGGATCAAAGGACAAGAAGAGAAGGACATAAAGTCCGAGAGGTAGTGAACTTACATTTTCTGCATGTATGTGATATGTATGTCTTACATTGATTATGTGACTGCTTTGCCTATTTGTATGGAACATGTATGATTGGTTGAAGCTCTGTTATATTTGTATAATGACCATATATATGTATGTCATAACAATGAGCATGCAACATGTCATTATGTTGGCATGAAATAGTGTAGGCAAGCATGTCATGCATTCATATATATCTTGTATGCATAGTGGTAATGTTTGCTACTAAGATTCTCTCAAATCTCACTCTTCCCAACCAACTATTTAGACAAGTAGAAGGGTGCAGGGAGATATGCATGAAGAAAGATTGCAGAGGTGAGGTGAAGAGCGTAGTGCGAGACACTACTATTTGTATTTGGTGTAAAAGGTTGTATTAGCTTTGTGGTTATACATTTGATGTATACGTATATGAATGTATAAATGAATGAGCTTAGTAGAGAATGACTTTAATAAAATAGCTCTTAGTTTATTTAAAGTAAAACGCTCGCATACTCTGATTGTAATTAAACTAAGAGCTAGTGATGTATTAGTGACATAGTGAATATTGTGGAAATGTGTTTAAAGTATTCTACCCTTCAGAAAACCCTCTCAACCTTAGGTTCAAATCCTGAGTTGAAAGTGAGGATTTATGAACGTTATTGAATGTTAGGTAGTTTCTAGTTCCACAATCGATTTCACTACTCATTTATGCTCAGTTGCAGCATTGGAAAGTAGGGTGTCACACTAGTAAGAGATGGAGTTAAGGGAAATATTTCTTACATAGCCTTAGGACCTAAAATTTGCATTCTTGAGTTACTGTCCTGTTGGCTGAGGCACATAGAAATAATTGAGAGAAAAATATACTTTATTTTGTAATGAATAATATTTTGTGTTCTGATCATAGAGTGATCCACCTATTTATATTCCTAAACTCTTATTCTAAACCTATCAGTCTTAATAACTCCAGACAATAGGTTGCACACATGCCACTACACAAATTAGTATACAACACAATATGTTTTGGGCCTAATTCTAATACTCCCTATCAACTTGGGAAGTGAAAATATCAACAGTTAGCAACTTTCTTAACAATCTAATTAAAATATCTTTGCTTACAGCTTTTGTTTTCAAATCAACTTGCTGATTGCAGGATTTTACATGACACAAATCAATAAGCTTCTCTTATAGCTTCTCATGTACAAATGACAATCGATCTCGATATGTTTTGTACACTCGTGAAAGATCTTATTGTTTGCTATTTGTATGGCAACTTTGCTGTCACAATATACTGCCACCGGTCCAATAGGAGGATGCCCTTATTCTTTCATCAATCTTGCCTTTATTCTATATTTTGCTTCGGTAGATGAGCGTGGCATGATGCTTTTCTTCTTGGTTTTCTAATAGATGAGGGAATCCCCCAACTTTAACAAATAGCCTGTAATTGAACGTCTCGTTGTACCACACGAACCCCAATCAGAGTCACAATAGCAACTAAGTGTTAAGTCCTTGTTGGAGCTAATCAAGATTCCTCTCCCTAGAGTTGGTTTGAGATACCCAACCACATTCAACGATGCTACCCAATGTGCCTTTATAGGACATTGCATAAATTGGCTTAAAGTTTGCACAAAAAAGGAAATGTCAGGATATGTAGTAGTCAGATATATTAAGCGACCTATCAACCTTCAGTATTTTTCAGGGTCTCTTGGCAAATCAGTTTCTTTATTGTTGCCCTTTTCATAGGCCAAAAGCTTCAAATTTTATGCTATTGGCATGTTAAGTTGCTTACATCCACTCATGCTCAAATCAACCAGCAAATCCAATACATTCTTACGTTGAGATAATATGATTCCCTTCTTTGTTCTAGCCATCTCAATACCAAGAAAGTATTTCATAATGCATAAATCCTTGATCTTAAAATGGCTATGAATGTAATCCTTTACCTCTTGAATCCTATCATTTGAACTTCCTGTAACCAATAAATCATCAACATAAACTAGTACAATTACCACACCGTCATCAAATTGTTTATAGAAAAGAGAGTAATCATATTTGCTTTGAATGAAACCTCCTTGCACTAAGGTAGCTGTGAGCTTACAATTCCATTGCCTTGATGCTTGTTTGAGGCTATACAAAGATTTGTTTAGCTTGCAAAGCAAACTCTTTCCCGGCATGAAAACCCTTGAGAGATGGTCATATAGACCTCCTCATGCAAATCACCCTACAAAAAGGTATTATGGACATCCATATAGAACAAAGTCCAATCACAAGCAGCTACTATTTTAAGAACAATTCTAACAATGATCATTTTAACTACCGGAGGAAAGTTTCTTGGTAATCAAGGACTTCCCTTTGGGTGTAGCATTTGGCCATTAATCTAGCCTTATATCTCTCTATTTCACCATTTGATTTATACTTGATCTTATATATCCACTTACACCTTATAGGTTTCTTATTCTTTGTGAGAGGTACGATTTCCCAAGTCTTATTGCCCTCTAGCTCATCACGTATAGCCTAAACCCAACATCATGTTTAGTTACCTCAGTATAAGTTTAAGGTTCAGTGTTAGAGTCTAAATAACACAAGAAATATGTGTGAGCAGTAGAAATATCTTCATAAGAAAGATAATCGTGCATTAGATACAAGCAAGCGGATTTATGATCATGTATACTATGATTGTTATTAATGGGAAATTATATTGCACACAAAACTTAGGCCTAAATAGGGGGTCTACAGTTTCTTTGGGATATGGCTGGAGGTTGCTCATTAGTGCTGGCAGATTTGTTGTAAAGAACTTAACTTGACTTACCACATTGTCATTGCTAGATTGTGTCATGGTTGACAGCCTTTCACCTAAATACATGTTAGGAGAGACATCATCAAATAAAAACATTTCCCTTATGACTTGATTAACTCCCCCTTGATTAATACCCCTTGTATTTTTCAAAGGAAATTGAAGTTCTTGAAAAGTGACATGTCTACTAATTATGATTGTGTTAGTTCTTAGGTCTAATAGTACATATCCTTTTTTTATGGTTAGGAAAACCTAAGAAAACATAAGGAATTGTCCTAGGCTGCAACTTACCCGTTTGAAAACCAAATTAGTTGCATAGGCAAGGGAGCCAAAGGTTCTTAAAGTAGTGTAATATGTCTGTGTCTCATAAACTCTCTCATAGGGTGTTTAGTAATCTAAGATCTTGGAAGGGATTCAATTGATTAAATGGGCTACCATTTTCACACATTCACCCTAGTATCTAATATGTATCCCATATTATAGCATAAGGCTTCTAGATACCTGCATTAAGGTTCTATGTTTGCACTCCACTATCCCATTTTGTTTCAGTGTAGAGAGACTTGTAGTTTCATGGATAATGCCCTTTTCTCCTAGAAAAAGTTTGAGTTTGTGATTAACAAACTTAGTACCATTATCACTACTTAAACGCTTCACATGAATGAAAAATTGATTAAGCACATAAGCAATAAATTTTTTGATACAAGTAGTAGTTTTTGATTTATATTTGAGTAAAAATATCCAAGTAGCACAAGAATAATCATCAACTATTGTCAAAAAATATTGGTGTCCTTGATGAGTGAGAATCCTATAAGGACCCCAAACATCCATGTAAAGTAATTCAAAGCATGATTGAGATTTGATACAACTAGGTGAAAATGGCAGTTTTGTTTGTTTGGATTGGATACAAATATCACAAGTATGATCTAGCAATACATTCGAAGAATCAACAAAACTTAAACGTCTCAAAACTGAAATGGGAACATGCCCTAATCTCATGTACAACAACTATAAATCCACATATTTCAAAGAGTTATCATTGACAACATTTAAAGTAGAAGTGTGTCTAAAGGTATTTAGCATATATAAGCCATATTCTAATCTACCAATCACCTTCCTCCTTCCATCCCGAAGGTCCTGCACTAAATATTGATAGGGATAGAAATTAGATTGCATTTCAACTTGAACGTATATAACATATAATTCAAAGTGAAATCATTAGTGAGTTTAACAGTCCCTAGTTGTGTTACTGTTACTCTTTGACTATTAGGAATTTTAGTTGTCATAATCAAGCCATCATTTGCCCTATAACTATATAAAAGGGTCAAGTTTTCTACCATATGTGTTGTTGTACCATAGTCTAGTATATATTTACTACATGTATGTGAGTGATTAGAGTGAGGCAAACTTGAACCAATACCGGTGAGTGCATGCAAAGTGGCTTCAGAATCTTTCTTAAGTAGTTCAAGGAGTCTTTCATATTGCTCCATGGTGAAGGTTGGGGAAGTATTAGTGGTTCCTTGCACTACTCTTTCATGCACTGCTTCTACGCCTAGTTGATTGGCAGTGGCTTCGTGGGGTTGTTTCACCTTCTTTCCTCTAAAGTCAACGAGATAACCTACTAATTCTTAACATGTTTTTAGAGTATACCTCCTTTTTGAGCAGTGAGAGTATTTTGGTAGAGGACCTCCACATCCTTTGCCTCTTTCCCTGCCTTTTCCACACGCAGTCATAGCAATTCCCTCTCTATTTTTGGGCCTTGTCTTTTATAATCATTTTGAAGGCTTGACTTATAGTAGGTAGAGGATTCATCAACAAAATTTGGCTTGCAGCGGTAGCAAAACACTCATTTAAACCTATTAAAAACTGAAGAAGTTTTTGTCGTTGAGACATGTCAACATAGGCCATTGATGTAGCTCATGTACATAATTGTATGGGAAAGAGGGATGATTCTTCTTCCCACAATTCTTTCAATTTCAAATAATATGCAGATACAAAGGATGAATCTTGATGAAGGGAATGTGATTCATGGTGTAAAGAAAAAAATCTTGGACCCAATAATCTTATCAAATTGTTCTTGAAGCTCAAGCTATACTTGATGTGCATCTTGATAAAAGATGATACTGCTAGCAAGCTCTTTGGAGATAGAGTTTAAAATCTAAGACAATACAACCACTTGCACTTTTCCCTTTATTCCATCAATTATGGTGCTTGAGATTGGCGTTTACACAAGCTGTCCATAAAGCTGAGCTTCCTTTTCCCACGCAAAAAATCCTTATTGCTCTGTTCCATATGGTATAATTTTAGGAACCTATCAAGATATGCTGAATAATGGTCGTTCATTGAGTTTTTGATGGGTAAAGGTAAAGAGGATGGTTGAAACTCAGGCTATCAATGATGGAAACATCGTATGAGGAAGACTTGACAATGGCCATTACTAAAATCGTCAATGGAGAATCGTAGTTTACTTTTTGAAAAATTCTAAGTGGGTCGCATCTGGTGTCACCAGTAAAAAGCATGATGTTTGTGTTTCCAATTAGGTCTACGACGATGATGCAGTGTGTATTGAGTGAATCAATTGGTGTTGTTTTTTCTATAGTCAATTTAGGGTAATTCAAGAAGACGGATTCTTCGACGCATGAAATTGGCGTAATTCTTCAGAGTGGTAGGCGGGTTGTATCGCTGTCTTGAATCTAATGGTTATGTGACCTGGATCTTGATGGTTTGATGGGTCTTCAATCTATGCTTTCTTGATTCTGGGCCCTTATGTGAAGTGGGTAAAGTAATGGCTCTGGTACCATGTTGGTTAGAGGCATACCGAATTAATTGAGAGAAAAATATACTTTATTTTGTAATGAATAATACTGTGTGTTCGGATCATAGAGTGATCCACCTATTTATATTCCTAAACTCCTATTTTAAGCCTATTAATCCTAATAACTCTAGATAATGAGCTATACATGGCCCACTACACAAATCAGTATACAATATAATATGTTTTGGGTCTAATTCCAACATGTCCAAAGCTCATTTTTCCATAGAATTTGCTACGCCAAGAAAAATATACTTTATTTTGTAATGAATAATACTGTGTGTTCGGATCATAGAGTGATCCACCTATTTATATTCCTAAACTCCTATTTTAAACCTACCAATCCTAATAACTCCAGATAATAGGCTACACACGGCCCACTACACAAATCAGTATACAACATAATATGTTTTAGGTTTAATTCCAACATGTCAAAATATCATCATTTTGCTATGGAATTTGCTACGCCATTCTCATTTCTGTCAATATATTGAAAAGCTACTCTCCAATTACATTGGAGCATTTGTTTAATCTCCATGATAATACTTCAGTCTTCATGCAAGTCTGACATGTCATTTTGTATTAAGTGGAAAGCCTTCATCAAAGCACTAGCACAATAATATCCTAAAAACCACCATCCCAAGCTCTTTTGAGAGCTATAAGACAACCCTAAACTTTAGCAGTTAGGAAGCCTTCTAAATCCAAATTTAGAAGGAACCCTTATACCACACATCCTTGTGAATTTTTTAGGACACCCCACAAGCCACTCTACTGCTAGTTTGAGAAAAAGCACAGTCTACCTCCACAATTAAGAAACCCTCATTCGTGTTGGTATCACGCTGCCCTGATGGAACTATGTGAGCTGACAAGCTAGTTCCTTAAATTCTCTAATAAGTAACTGTCATACTCCTTAGAATTGGTTTTACTCTTGGCACAATATTATTAATGCATGCATTCGAGTTTAAGTGTATACATTCATTCCGGTCACGGCATATCAGACGACAAATTATGACGAATAGTCCTTTCCAATAGGCCTTCTTATGACCAAGATCCTACTTCATGTTTAACTTAATTTGATCCCGAGTATTGGCAATAAAGAAACTATTCAAAAATGAGCGTTTAACTAACGACTCCCATAGTCGTCTGATATCACCGTAGTCTCTAAGAGCATGCATGATATCCTCTGTTTGATTTTTGAATCAGTCACAAAACCTATTTGGATGGAGATTTCGTCTGTGCTTGATGAGATTAGAGGTAAGTCTCTTATGCATCATCAGCCATGCAAAAGATATGCATCTGTGTGGGATTTTGAGTTTCCAGATATCAGTCCATCTGCTTATCGGTACTTCATTATTAGTGCTCAATACTCATAGCCTGTGTGAATGGTGAATCCTCTGCATTTATCCCATTTCTAACATGCTTTTAGAGTTCTGAAGTAGTTGGATGCCTTCATTTGTTTTATTTTAGTTCTGTTTAATTCCTTGCTACGTATATGAACTTGGTTGAAGTACCTTGTATTGTTAGCATGGACAAAAAGTGAGTATTTGTTAAATTATCTAGTGGTACAAGATAAACTGTTGTTTAGTATATAATTCTCTTAAATTTAATATATTCCCTCACTCTTACTTTCACTTACATTCATCATATATATATATATATATATTATGTTTCACTATTTCACATTAAGCATAATGAATTATAAATATAGCCATCTGTAAATCAAATTGAAACTTTAAGAATGAATGAGAAGTATTTTCTCATATTTTCCCACTTTTCAATTCTCTTCTCTTTTAATTTTTTTTTTCACTCTTGTTGAGCATCACATAAAATTGATGAAAATGTAAATCATAGAATTCAGGCTAGGTTGTATGAATGGAAAAAAGGTAACGGGATTATTTGTGATTGGAAAATTCCTAATGAGGTAAAAGAGAAGTTTTATCATATTGACATAAGACTAGTAATGTTTTTATGATAGTAAATGTTGGACTTTATAAAGGAACAACATGAACATAAAGTGGGAGTAGTCGAGATGAGGATGCTGAGATATGTAACAACCTCCTATAATTACCTTAATAATTAATCATAATCACCTCAACCATTTAAAACATAGATATATCTACATATGAATGTTTAAATTTATTTCATAAAAAAAAAACGTTTAGACCCAGCATCTAATAAAGTAGCCTATATAATAAACAACATATCAGGGCTCCGCCCACAGTACAAATCCTAGTATAGAGCGGAGTATTCAAAATATGCAACGTATACCAAGAAGTCTTTTAAGTTCGACAATATACATTAAACTATGCTCATGTAACTAATCAAGGCATACAAGATTGATATCAATTAAAGTCTCATATGCCTTCCCCTTGGTAGCACCACCTGAACTCTTACTTGAAAAATAATAAATAACGATGTGGTGAGTCACATGGACCCCATAACCATCATTTCATTTTAAGAAGTATGCATGAAATGATTATAAGATAGTTAATCTGGCAAAATATATGTTCATGTAACATAAAATTAAATAGTCTTCCAAATACATTAGTAGTTCAAGAGAACAATTCAATATGCATAGAACTCCCTCAACCATCTTTATAATCCCCTTATAACCGCTAACAGAACCCATGTGCTACAATACATAATAGGATTAGTCTTTTTGACAAGATTGCACCAAGCTCTCCAATAATAAGGTGTAGCCCAGCCAAAGGCTACAAAACTTATATCAAACCATGGGTTCCCTTTCCGTCGAATATGGAAAGGTGTCACGTCCCTTTAATTGACCCTTAACCTGAATAAAGGAAGGGTGATACCAAGGGCCCTGAGAATGTAAGAGTCATCCACTGTGTGCAAAGTGAAGGCTATACCACGTGGTATAAAAGAATCAACCTCCCACAATCACATCTCATCACAATCCCGTACAATATGTATCCCAACATCCCAAACTTCCACATCACTGATTTATCCTCATATTCAATATTCAATGCTATGCATAATTAACATCACAATCACAAGATAAACAATTTAAGCTCACTTAACTAAAAAATTTACTCACAAACATACATTTCACATATACATTTTTCATATGTAAAATACTAGTTCATATATATATATATACAATTTAAAAATACGAATATAAACTTATAATCACCCCAACAAGCATACAAGGTAAATTGGAAAGTGATTACCTCAAGTTTGACACAAGAACTAAACTTGAGAGAATTCAAGTTCACTCTACAATAATTATATAATTACATATTAATAAATTTAATAAGAATTGTTAACTAATACAATAGTATATAACAGTAATTAAACCCCCATGATTGGCTCACTTTAATTACTCAATTTCACAAGTTAAAATTTCACCTCCAACTCACCCGTAGTCAAAATAATCAATATTAACATTGTAGATTAATTAAATCTCCTTTCTAGCTTATATGAGTATAACCTAATTATTAAACAACATTTGAAACCTCCATATAATTAAAATCATATCAAACTCTAACTCAAATATCAAATCATAACTTATAATTTCATGTAGCTAAAAATATAACAAAATAAACCCATTAAAATTTCAATAATACCTCCAATAACTTAAATAAATTATTTAAACCAAATTTAATTGGTTAAAAAAATCCTAAAAGCATAATTTATGATCTGTTTTAAAATAAATTAATTATAAAATCATAAAACAACCAAATGATAAATCTAAAATGATTAAAATTAGCTATTAGCCTTCATCTACATATCTATAGTCATCTTTTGTCAAAATTTAAAACTTTTCCCAAATCCTAACCTCAAAATTTTCACTAATCAATACAATATTACCACTAATAGAAAAATAAAAATATGTAGAACAATTTTTATGAGGTAATTTTGACAAGAAAAAGTGATTTTAAGTTGCAAAATGATTTAAAAAGTTTAAAACCTTACCTAAAATCAATGTTTTAAAAGCCGGACCGGACGTCGAGCCGGAAAGGTCAACGGGTCATGGTTCGACCGGTTCAAACGGTCGAACCGTTCGGTCGGACCGGTGATGTAATAATTAAATTTAATATATATATATATATATATATATATATATATATATATTATTATTATATTATACAGTTAATCTTTAGTCTAATTTCATAGGAAGTTAATAAAGTCACAAAATACCATTTAAAAAAGAACATTAAGTCAATCATCAACCTAACAAAATATACTAACAATTTTCTGACTTGTCAGATATTGATGGCTCTTAATTGATTTAAGCATAAGTCTCTTGAAATTCATTTAGATCATACCACTCTGATCCTATTTATAAGTCATTTTTTACCAAAAATTTGGTTCTATTTATAAGTTTAGTTTCAGTGTAATAATTGAGATTATGACAATTTTACCCCTATTTATTATACAAATGAATAAATAATTTAAAGATAGATAGAGAAAAAAAAGTTAAAAAGTACCCATTCATAAATGAGGGCATAGTTGTAAATTTACCCCATAATCATTGAGTTAACTATATCTCCTTAGTATGTGAGATTTAGTTAAAAGAGACTTATAAATAGGGCTAGAGTGGTAAATGTCATCATCTTCTTGAGGAAATGATCCAAAATTAAGACATTTAATTCTAATTTCAGTGCTTTCAATTTCATCCTTAGCTTGAGAATGAATCTCATTGGCTTTTTCTTCAAAAGCATCTTTATAAAATTGTTTGTAATAAACCAAATTATTAAAATTAGTAACATATAATATAAATAAAATAAAGTAATATGTCTAAAATTTATATGCCATTTTTAAATTTTTTTTGCAGCATCAAATTTTTTTAAAAAAAATGGAAACAAAAAATTTTTTTTTTTCGTATTTTTTATTGTACCGGACGGTTTTTGAAAAACCGGTCCGGTTTCCGGCTCAAAAACGGTTAAATGACGGTCCAAAATGGCTTCCTCAGAAAAACGATCAAATGTATAAATCCGGCCCGTCTCAGTGACCGGCCGATGGTCCAACCGGTCCGACCGTCCGGTCCGATCCGATTCTCTAAACAGTGCCTAAAGTAGCACCAGAGGCAAAATCGCACCTCTGGAAATTGTTCAACTCACTAGATGAATAAAAGTGGTGGGGGTAGGGGTATTTAATAACCCCCACCGCCTTTAAACTAAAGGAGGGCCACGTGCCCTTTAGTTTATTTTAATATTATTTTATTTTATATCTATATATATCCTTTTTTATTTAACCAATTTTTTTTCTAATTACTTGTTAAATCCATTTCTCATAAATAACTATTTCCTAATTATAATTGCATTCTAAAAAAAAAATAAAGATATTACAATATAGATATTTCGTCATATAAAAAAAGATAAGATTCGTAATAATCATAAAAGTAAATGATTTGGAATGGCACCTATTAAAGAGAAAATGGTATAAAATCATCTGAGGATAGTTCGAACACGTCCAAAGATAACTATTGGGTGCGTCGGTGAGAATGGTCAATCAAATAGTATGGGGCCCTCCAAAAAGAGGCAGAGGAAGATTGAAGCGAACTCTTAATGAGATTATAGTGTGGGATCTACTGGTTAATAGTTTGTCTAAAGATTTAATTTTTTATAGAGCACAATGATGTCGTACGATCCATATAGCTGACCTCACTTAGTGAGATAAGGTTCTGTTGTTGTTGAGCATCACATATTTCTCTTACTTTCAGTATATTTTTTCCTTTAAAAAAATTAGGAGATTTGTTACGTTTTAATTTGACCGCTCATAGTTACTTGAAGAATCTACACTTGTATATTAAACGAGACAAGGAAACAATATGTCAATCAAATTCTCTGATATCAAATTATTATGTTATAGTAGTACTCTTAATTTTTTTTTTGTCTTCAACAAACAAAAGGAAGTCACACATCCTCGTTATACTCATAGATTGTTGAACTCAACCTCATTATAAAAAAAAAGGTAATTGATGTATATTTGTATGAGAACCAAATAATGCGTGTCCTTGAATTTGGATTTAATAAAAAGTAAATTAAATTATTGACCATAAGAGTTTATTTTAAGTGTCCACTTGTAACTCAGGAATAAAATAATACGTTTTAGGTTTTGCAACTTGGATATTGGATGTTTAATTAAGCATGATCAATGATTTACCAATTTTTCAGTTATAAATAATACAGCCGACCAATTTTAAAGTCTAAAAGATTTTATGAAAGTAACTCAAAAGAAAAAAAATATTATTCCCTCCCTCCAATAATTTGTAGTGTAAGTGCTATATATCTAATTTAGGGAGATTAAGGAAACTAGATAAATTACTTGATTATAACTTATATGACTTGATCACCTTAAATTACTCACATGTGTAACAATAGACTATATATTTGTTTATAAGTTAGGTACATTATTTTTAAAAAATAATAAATATAAAAGATAAATTAAATTAAGTTCTTACATTTATAATCAAAATCTAACCTTTAACTAAGTCTTATATTGAGAACTGAAAATCCAATGACGCTTCAAAACCTTCAGCCAGCATGATGCAATGTTTGCTTGCGAATAGACATATGCTTTAGTTTAGTCTGTTTGTGCCGGTTTTGTTGCCTTTACATTCTTTTAAGAAAGTAACAATGAGTATATTCCATTACAGTTGCCACATGTGAGTTTTCTTGTCTATAGGATTATGGCTTTCTGAACTCCTTTTTATTATTTTTATTTTTCTGGGTGGATAGAGGTGTAAACATATGAACAAATACTAATACAGTGTCATTAATCATCAACAAAAGTACAATAATCCTCTTAGAGCTAATCACAATAACCGTCTTAGGGTTAACCAAATCCTTCCTTAAAGGAAAATCAACAACCCAAAACTAATGGGATCATGGAGGGTGATCCAAGTTACCTCCATCTCTTTGGTAAGGATTCTACATCCTGCACACACAACATATCACCTTAGGCCTCTTTATATAAAACATATTTCAACTAGTTAATGATACTTTTATCCTTTCTAACAAGAGGTTGTTGTTTGTGATTAAAAATATGGCTTAGCTTAATATGTTTCTTATAATTATGAATTTTTTTTTCTTGAAGTTAAATTAACAAATGGATATGTCCTTTGGGGTATTTTATAAGCAAACCTTAATAATAAGAATCCTTGTCCTTTTGGATGATTTGACCAAGCTAGAACTAAAGGCCAGAAGTTGTTCAGGCCAACCAAAACATGATTAGAAGTTGTTTTATAACTAAAATCATTACAATTTGTGTCATGGTAAATGATCCAAGATTCTCTTTTTAAGGGGAAAAATTACAAAAATTGTTTTTTCTAAATTCTCTTAATTAAATCATTAATTATCTTCATTTTGTAAACATTTTTTCATCCATCTTCTTAGAGACATGCAGAGTTAACTTTAGCTTCTCTCCATTTAGGTTTAATTTCCCTCCAGTCACTTTCTCTCTACTACATATATCTCAGCCATTAGATCAAATTTTAAACAATTCAAAATTTATATTTACAAATTTTTTGATTTTTTCACTACCATTCTAAATTTTTTAAATTAAAAAGTATCAGTTTAGATTTATTCATTTATTTTATGTATACTTTTTTATTTTAATAATAAATTCTTAAAATTTAAAATTTGGACGGCTCAAAATTTGATCCATTAGAGTTTAGGTGTAATACTACTGTGTAGTGGTGGAAAGCTTTCTTAGTTTCTGTTGTGTTTCAGTAATTTAAGACCAACATAAATATTCTTTTCAAAATTGATCAATCACACACACACATATATAAGAATGTTATATCAAACAGCAAAGTGTCTTTTTGCTTGCAGCAAATTTCATCTGTAAAAGAGTTATTACAATATATTTTGATCAAAATGGACAGTCGCATGTATACTATTTACTCTCTTCATTTCATATATGTGTGTGTGTGTGTAACTGCATTCTTCAACGTCTCTTCAATTCTTTTAGAAGTCAAAATTTTCCTCTTCTCTGGTTTATATTCGTTGGTATATATATTCCACACACAATCACGAATCCTTCCAAACTCAGTACTGCTATATATATATGCTTAATTAATTACCACAAGCTTTGATCTAACTTCTTCAATGGCAGGAACAATGTCTCCGTGTTGGTTCATTCTTATTATCACCCTCATAGCCATGCATCTCAAAATTTATGCAGATTCTCAGGAAAACACAAAGGCAAATATCTCTCTTTAATCACTTTTAACATTTTACTTTCTTATTTTCCATATCTATTTATGTGTAGTTATACAGTTACAGATTATTCATGGAGAGAAACAAAAATTAACAAGTGGTGGATATAACATATATATATATCAGTTTCACTTTTTCCCCTTATATCTATCAGTTTCTTATTTTCCCATCTCTTTCTGATGTACTCGTACTATATATAAAGAATCTGAATTTTATAGATGAGCCTAAGAATCAAATTTATACTAAACGCTTTTGGTTCGTTTCTGTCTCTTTTAGCAGTATATATATCTGAATACTTTTCTTGTCTGCTTATCGATGATGCAGAGTTATATAGTGTATATGAGAAACACTCCAAGTGGTGATGCCCCTAAGTCAATGCTTCACATGAGCATGCTCCAGCAAGCCCTTGGCAGGTACATAAATATATTTGTGTGTATATACATAGTTATGGGCTAATTAATACTCTATCATGTCTTTAATATAAAAGCTAGTTGACTTATTCGAGTATATTAAGGAAATTAGCTATGTTGGTTACTTGTAACCAACATCCTAAAATACCATCTTCTATCATGATTATCCTTGGATGAAATCGATTAATTAATGTATGCAATCAATAAAGACATTTTAGAAAAAAAAAATTAAATTTAAGAGACAAAATAGATAGATTCTTATATTAAGGATCGAAGGTAGTATATGCACTACAAAATAATTGATTTCATTGCTGATAAAAGTCAAAAACTCATCACTAAAGGTTTTCAGGGGTGACAACAAATCATTGCCAAGTCGCTGCCGTAGTAGGCCGTAGCAGCCGTGGTTGATACTAACTTTTAGAGGCAAAAGTTAGACTTTTGTCCCAGCTGAAAGTGATTTTTGTTGTTGTTGTGATGTATTTGTGAATGTGTGTCTGTTTTATAAAAGAGAAGTTTCAAATGTTATTTTGTACATTACATTTCAAATTGTTGTATGTGTGGTCAGTGAAGGAGCAGCAAATGCTCATGTACACAGCTACAAGAGGTGTATCAATGGGTTCGTTGCGACGCTCAAGGAAGAAGATGTTCAAAAAGTTGCTGGTAATAAATCAAATAACCACATAATAAAACTAGATTTAGGTATTTGTGTCAAAAACTTTCATTATTTGAAACATAATCTGTTGGATTGATTCAAGAGCTAATCAAAAGAGAGACTTGATTAACATTGCAAGTGTTCAATCAAGCCAACCAAGGGACCAAATTTTGCATTATAAAACTAAGTCATCTTCAAAATGTATTTTAGTGTTTATTATCTGATAATCAATTTTTTGGGGTTGTCATGATCAGCAATGGAAGGAGTGGTTGCTGTGTTCCCAAATGGGAAGAAATATCTGCACACTACAAGATCATGGGATTTCATAGGATTCCCAGAAAACGTGGAAAGAGCAAGCACAGAGAGTGATATAATAATTGGAGTAATTGATTCTGGGATCTGGCCTGATTCCCCCAGCTTCAATGATTCTGGATTTGGTCCCCCACCCTCCAAATGGAAGGGATCCTGCTATAATATCACTTGCAACAAGTACCTACTTTCCTATATCTATTTATTCACTACATTTGCAAACCCTTATATTTCACACATGCTCTCATATTATATTCATGTTGGCTCACTAAGAAATTTTCATTAACTCCTTGTATGATATACGTTATATATGCCCAATAATTTATGTGTTGTTCTAACATAGTGCTCTAAGAAGAGAGATAGATAGTCAATATTCGAGTGTGAAGTCAGTTATGAGGAAGGTCCTTCAACATGTCACGTGTTTGGAAAGAAGAGATATAGATATAATGAGTGGGTGGACTCCGGCCACCTATTAGGTGGATTTCACTCACCCCCAATTCTTTGTTACTACATAAGATGGTGGGCTTTGCATATTATGTGAGTCTTGCCCACCACATATGTCTCTTCAGTGTTTGTTTGGGATCCCCAAACTGACTTTTAGACCCTTAAAGCTAGCTGGAGCCAAAAAGTCATGCTTGGTTTAGTTTTAGTATTGGGAGCAAATGAGCTTTTCTTTTAAAAAGCCAATTAGGTTGGAAGCCAAATTTGGATCTTCTGGTTTTCTTCACATTTTTTAAACTTCTGAAACTGGTTCCAATCAAACTGACTGTTTTATAAAAAGATATTCAAACATAAATTACATTATACTATTTAGCTTTTATTTTCAAGTTCAGCTTGCAAAATACAAAACTGAAATAAAAATAATCACTTTTGCAAATGTTGATCTAATCAAGCCCTTAATTATGATGGTAGCTAGAATGAGAATTTCTCCTAATATTTTAATAATGGCTTCATTATATATTCTAGTTTTATATATCTATATATTAACCATTTATCTTCAAAATTAAATTGTGTGCAGCAAAATTATTGGAGCAAAATATTTCCGCCTTGACAGAAAATTTGGTGAGGAAGATATAATGTCTCCAATAGATTCTAGAGGCCATGGAACACACACAGCATCAACAGCTGCTGGTGGGGCAGTGAGATCAGCAAGCTTCTATGGTCTGGGCTTAGGAACAGCAAGAGGAGGTGTGCCATCAGCAAGAATAGCAGCGTACAAGGTTTGCTGGGCTGATGGATGTCAAGACGCCGACGTTCTTGCGGCTTTCGACGAAGCGATCTCCGATGGGGTCGACATAATCTCCGTCTCTCTTGGAGGCAAATCACCTGAACACTATTTCAATGATTCTACATCCATTGGAGCTTTTCATGCCATGAGACATGGCATCTTGACCTCCACTTCTGCCGGCAATGACGGTCCCAAACTTTTGACCATCACTAATGTGGCTCCCTGGGCTCTTTCTGTGGCTGCCACTACCACTGATAGGAAGTTTGTCACCAAGATTCAGATTGGGGATACTGTTCTTGAGGTAAATTCATCAAAAACCTTTTGTTTTCCATTCTATAATTAAAATACCACATGCCTGATATAAGAGCTACTTGGAGTTGAGATTAATTTGGTCCTAAATATAAGACATCAATCCACTCTGTCCCCCTCCCCTTTTACATATTAAGGGAGTTTGCACAAGGGATAGTTTTTAACACAAATGATTTAAAAGGGTATTTGGAGAAAACCAATACATTTTTTTATAAATAACTAATTTTCTTAATCTATCTAAATTAGGTAAATAAATTTTATATTAAAACCCAAAGGTAATATTTGATTATCACATATATGAAGATACTCAAGTCATATAACCTTTCAATTTGTGGCTAATGGCCTTATAATTGGTATTATAATATAGTCTCGCATAGACTAATTAAAAGATGAATTAAAGGTATATAGCCCTAATTATTTTGATAGGAAGATAATAAGTGGGAAGTTGTTAGTTCAATCTCATAATAACTCAACTCTCTAGTGTCTGCTCTATTGAATTAAAAATGAAATATCCATTGAGGAGTTTTTAATTTCATTTTTGCTTGATAATGTGTGTGACTATTGTTGCTATTTTTTTTTCAGGGAGTATCACTAAATACATTTGACTTGAATAGCACTCAGTATCCTATAGTCAATGGTGAGAACGTTCCAAACACCCTTAAAGGTTATGATAGCTCTACATCCAGGTACGTATATACTTCATCAATTAATAGCAAGTAAATATATACCTGAGTTATATAATTATAATTTCTCTAAAACAAATAAAATTAATAAAAGAGATAGATAAAAAAGGAGGTGAATTGAACTCATTGCTGTGAGTCTCACGGGGGTATAGCAATTAATAATAAGTCCTGCCTCCTACGTATCTCTTCTCTTTTCTCTATAATTACTAATAAATTTGGTGCAGGTTTTGCTTAGAAGACTCAATGGACCAGAATTTAGTGAAGGGGAAAATAGTTCTTTGTGATGCCCTTTATGGACCTGTAAAAATTGGATTTGCATCTGGTGCTGCTGGAATTATAATAAAGCTTAATACGATAGAACTTCCTGATGCTGGTTTCGCTTTTGCCTTGCCAGCATCTGTCATCAGTATAAAAGATGGTACTTCCTTAAACAACATGATGGAGACTAGGTAATAAATAATAATATAATACAATTTCTATCATCTCAGAATTAAACCTATATTACTTTTGTTCTTTATTAATTTCAATTAATTAGCAAACCCTAATAATATGCATATATAAATTCTTGAAACAAATCGTAGCAGCAGCAGCAACGAAGACAACAGCTACATAACTGCAACCATATTGAAAAGCAGCCATGGCAACAATACTTTGGCTCCTTATATAGCCTCCTTTTCCTCAAGGGGTCCCAACCTAGTCACTCTTGACATTCTAAAAGTAAGTAAATTGACTTTTTCCTCACTTCAGCTACTTTCTAAGTGATATATGCTACCTTCGATTTTAAATAAAAAGGATAGACAAGTGATCTATTAATTTTAGTTTTAAATATAAAATCACGATCCAGCCAATATATCTTTCAAATTTATAATTTTTTCTTAAAGTATTTTTATTGATTGTACAGAGTAACGGTTTCTAGCTATGGTAGTTACAGTGCAAAAAGCACATTCTAGGAAAACCAATACATTTGTTATAAATAAGTAATTTAACTGATTTTCTTAATATCTGTAAATTATAATTATCTTACTTTTATGTTAAAGCCAGACGGGAGAATATAGTTTCGTGCAATAACTACATGTTTCATATGTGGACTAACACTGTCTTTTAATTTGATAAAATGGTTTTGGATTATATCATGAAAAATATATATGTAGCCGGATATAGCAGCCCCAGGAGTTGAAATTTTGGCAGGGTGGCCTCCAAAGTCGGCTCCTTCATTAGTGAAAGGAGACAACAGACAAACACATTATAATATCATCTCAGGGACATCAATGGCATGCCCTCATGCCTCTGCCTTAGCTGCTTACGTCAAATCCTTCCACCCTTCTTGGTCTCCTGCAGCAATCAAGTCTGCAATTATGACCACAGGTATACATATCTATATATAATTATTGATTTCAATATAAATATAGATGCATGTAGTGACTACATATGGGGTGTAGTAGAAATAGCAAGAGCAGGGAATAGCAATTACAGCGTATGTTAATTAGGTGAGTTTATGTATAAGGTAAATAGGTGGGAGGAGTTTGGTTTGGTAAAACTCAGAAGTGCACTTTTTAAGATGTTCCAAATAACTTGGTAGTCAAGAAAATGTTATTTGTTTGTTTTAATTATACCTTATTAGCTAAATAGGCCTAGTAGACGTATGTTGAGCACATGAAGTGGCCAGATGATAGTCATTAGATCAAAACTGATAAACAAGATATTTTTGACAATGGACTATCAAAACACGCACCACAACACACTTGGCGACTCTAAAATTGTGTATTTATTTATTTATTTTTTGGAAAAAAAATTCAAATTGTATCATTTCATCACCATACATATCAAAATATCACTCACTTTATGTAGAATATAATAATAAAAAATAACAATAAAAAAATATTTGAGAAGTTAGGATATTACAAAGAACAGGGAGACGTACAGTAATTAGAAGTCCGAAACCTCATTTTACGATAGATATATTTGTGCTCATAATCAATTTCTCTTTGTTTTTCCAAACACAGCGACACATATGGAATCTCAAAAGAATGAGGCTGAGTTTGCGTATGGGGCAGGCCATATAAATCCAACCAAGGCACTAAATCCTGGTTTAGTATACGATGCTAATGAAACCGACTACATCAACTTCCTATGTGGACAAGGTTACAATGACTCATTACTTCAAGTCATAACAGGAGAAAACACAACTTGTGCTAGTGTCACCCATGGTAGTGTGTGGGATTTAAACTACCCTTCTTTTGCTGTGTCCACAACTTCTACTCAATTCGATGCTCGAATCTTCACTAGGACTGTTACAAACGTTGGGTCACCAACTTCCATATATGAGGCCATTGTGACTTCTCCAGAAGGAGTGGACATACAA
This sequence comes from Albizia julibrissin, assembly GCA_037074505.1. NCBI lineage: Eukaryota > Viridiplantae > Streptophyta > Magnoliopsida > Fabales > Fabaceae > Albizia > Albizia julibrissin. Next base: position 13,259,541 of record CM073481.1, on the reverse strand, counting down.
GTGAGTCCTCCAAGGTTGTCGTTTAGTTCCTTGGGACAGAAGCTGTCGTTTAATGTTAGTGTCAGTGGATTTGTATCTTCCATAGCTTCTGCTTCTTTGGTCTGGGATGATGGCAAGTACCAAGTGAGAAGCCCTATTACGGTATTTTTATATTATTAGAAAGTCTCAGGATACATATATAATGATGCTTCGACGTGTACTTTTTTGGTAATTTACTTTATGGTTTAAAGTGTGTTTTGGTCTGATGATTTAATTATTTAATTTGCACGAACGTTTATGTGATTTTATTTGTAGTATGTGACTTAGCAAGCTGTTACTCTACAACTTTAATCTGTGATGATGCGATCATTTCTGATCTTCTGAGTTCTTCATAGTGAAAATTGTTATACTTTATGTAACAACCCTCATTTAACCAGCTTTACTACGCATATGAAAGCGCAATGGTTTATGACAATTAATAATTGAAGCCCATAAACTAAAACTTGCATTCTTATATTTGGGTTACTATTCATTAATAATTTCAGATTTAAGTTTGAAAAATTATAATTAATTATACAAAACTTGTATGAGGGTGATCTAATATGATATTGAAATCTCTTGAATTCCTATACTTGAGAAAAATATCATTCTGGCTTGATGCTGTCCGAAATAATACAGTTTATTACATTTCCGAACTTTACTCCGCTTCTCGGATAGATTATATATCTTATTTTTAAAAATTCATAACTCATGTTTCATACCTCCAATTAACCTGATTTAAGACATGTTGGAAAGTCACACTACTATAGATTGGGGATTTAACATCACTAAAAGACATCCCTTTCTAAAAAAAGGAAGTAAAAACTGGATGCGGTGACATTTAAGTAAATAAAGAAAAAATTTTGTCCCTTTAGGCATCCTAAGAACGAAAAAGGACGTGTAAAGAGAATGAAGGGACGCCTAAGGATGTCCCTTTAGGCGTCCCTTCTCTAAGAAGGGACGCCTAAAGGCCGCATGTCAGCCACATGGCTGACATGCGGCCTTTGTCTCCCTTTAGGCGTCCCTTCTCTAAAAAGGGACGCCTAAAGGGACATCCTTAGGCGTCCCTTCTACAAGAAGAGACGTCTAAAGGTGTCTCCTTTACCTTTTCGTTTTCCCTCCAGAGATTTACTTCATTTCCCTCTAGTGTTCAATAATTTTCGTTCTCTTCTCTCACGGTCACGAGTAAGTCCGTCGTCCTCCCTCTCTCAAAAAACTCAGCTGCTATAGCGACGGCTTCCTCCTCCCTCCTCTCTCAAGAAGCTCATCCACCTCGATCTCACGACGGTATATAGCTGCGCACGCTAGCTGTTCGTATCCATCCCTCTCTCACCGTCTCCACTACAAGGCTTTTAGTGAACGTCCTCTAAGGTACAGCTCACGCCTCCCTCTCCCTTTATCTTTGACGCTGCAGCCATTATCTTCTATGTTTGTCATTGACATGGATTTTGCATTGGTTTTTTTGTGTGTAGATTGAGATTTTTTAATGGTTATTTAAGGGTTTGTTTGGAATATGAACAAATATCAGCAATTATGTCTTGATGCCTAATGGATTTTTGCTTCTCCTATTTCAGTTTTGTAATACTGAACATGTACAAGTGCTTATAATTATCAATATGCATAATTATGTCTTCATGGATTTTATTGAGATTAATTATTTTATATGAAAAAAATGAAAAATACTCTCAAAGCTATATATATATGCACACACAAAAACTCATCTTTAGTAGAATGATAATTTTGATTCCATTATATGTCTCTTGATATAGTTCACTATAAAGTTAAAATAATTGTTGTGTCATAAAAATAACAATAATATAAGTCTAAATTTTTTAACACTTTCTTTTGAATATTTTAGTTTAATGATGAAAAATTAGTGGATAATATTGTTGATAGTGTTCTAAATTGTCTCAGATAGCTTGTTCTGTTTTGCATTTAGTTGAACTGGTTTGTTATTCAAATTTTGAGATGTCTTAAATTTAAGAGGAAATGCTGCCGATTTTTTTTGAAAAAAGTTATAAAAGGAAATCCCATTGTTGTCAATTATTCTAAACTTTAGCATTATTGAGAATGACTTAGGTAAAAAATGGATCATAGTTGGATGAATGCTTTGAAAACATATGAGAATGGGATGGAAGAGTTTATTGAATTTGCTAGAAGGAATGCTCCAACAAAAAATGGGAAGTATTTTTGTCCTTGTGTCAATTGTTTAAATGAGAGTCGATGGGATGTTGATGATATAAGGGATCACTTACTTTGTGATGGAATAAATCTTCGATACACAAGGTGGATATGGCATGATGAGGAAGTAACTGATTGTTCGTCGCACAAGAAGGAAGGAGTGGATATCATAGATCAAGATAGAATGGAGAAAATGATTCATGATGCCAAGGTTGAATCCTTTGCCCAGGCACATGAATATGACAGCCTGCGGAGTGATGCGGATACACCACCTTGGGAGTAAGTACACACGATTGATAGGAACATTGCATTTGGTGAACGACGGGCCGATAGTAGTTTTACTTTACTGCTGGAATTATTGTGTGATATGTTTCCAGAAGATAATGTACTTCCAAACCGTATGTATGAGGCTAAGAAAATATTGTCTACGATATGCATGGAGTATAAAAAGATACATGCTTGCCCTAATGACTGCGTATTGTACAGAAAAGAGTACGCATGCCTTAGTTATTGTCCTAAGTGTAAAACGTCATGATACAAAGTGAAGAAAGACGGTGGTTGTAGAGAAGGGACAACAACTAAAAGGAAACCTTCGAAGGTGTTATGGTATCTTCCGATAATACCACGGTTTAAGCGTTTGTTTGCGATTGCAACAAAAGTGAAGAAGTTGAGATGGCATTCTGATGAGAGAATTTGTGACGGAAAATATCTTCGACACCCGGCCGAATCTCCACAGTGGAAGAAGATAGATGAAATATTCCCTCAATTTGGCAGCGAGCCGAGAAACCTTCGGCTTGGACTTTATACAGATGGAATCAATCCGTATGAAACTCTTACTAGTACACATAGTTCGTGGCCAGTTCTCCTTGTAATATACAACTTACCTCCCTAGCTATTTATGAAGCGCAAGTACGTTATGCTTTCTATAATGATCTTTGGACCAAAACAGCCAGGGAATGACATCAATGTGTACTTGGCGCCTTTGATTGAGGACTTGAAGAAGTTGTGGGAGGAAGGTGTGGATGTGTTCGATGATTATAAGAAGGAGTCTTTCAAGTTGCGTGCAATGATTTTTACCACGATAAACAACTTCCCCACATACAGAAATTTGTCAGGGTATAGTGTGAAGGGTCATAAAGCATGCCCAATCTGTGAAGCAGACACACACTTCCGACAACTTAAGCATTGGAAAAAAACAGTGTACCTTGGCCATATGAGGTTTCTTCATCGATTCCACCCATATCGTAGGCTAAGAAAGCGTTTTGATGGCTTATCAGAGCATAGCATTGCTCCAAGGGCATTAATCGGGGAGGAAGTTTATAGTGGAATAGAACGTATCAATGTGACCTTTGGTAAAAATCAGAGGACTGCGGGTGAGAAGAACATATGGAAGAAGAGATCAATTTTATTTGATCTTCCGTATTGGCATTGTCTTGATGTAAGACATAGTATTGATGTGATGCATGTAGAGAAAAACGTGTGTGATAGCCTTGTCAGTACGCTTTTGCACATCCCAGGGAAGACAAAGGATGGAATGAGCGCGAGACTTGACCTTGTAGATATAGGAATAAGAGAACGGTTGTATCCACAACTAAGAGATGATTGCAGGAGGGTTGGAGCCAACGGCGCATACGCTATCAAAAGAGGAGAAAAGAAGTTTGTGTGAGTGTCTGCATGAAATTAAGGTCCCACAAGGGTATTCTTATAATATGAGCAAGTGTGTATCAATGGACGATTTGAAGTTAGTGGGAATGAAGTCCCATGACTATCACGTGTTGATGCAACAATTGTTACCAGTAGCCATTAGAGGCATTATGAAAGATGAAGTGCGAACTACTATAACCAGATTGTGTGTTTTCTTTAATGCTATCTGTAATAAAGTCATTGACACTGAGAAGTTGGATGAACTAGAAAATGAGGGTTATATAATTTTGTCCCAACTAGAGATGCATTTTCTGCCATCATTTTTTGATATAATGGTGCATTTGGTAGTTCATTTAGTAAGGGAGGTAAGGCTTTGCAGTCCAGTTTACTTGAGGTGGATGTACCCTTTCGAGCGGTACATGAAGATCTTAAAAGGGTATTCTAAAAATCCTTATCGACCTAAAGCCTCAATAGTTGAGCGATATGTAGTTGAAGAGGCTATGAACTTTTGTAAAGATTATCTATCTGGTAAAAAGGAACAATCTCGACATGAAGAGGGGAGAAGCAAGGGAACACGAGGACTTAAAGTGAAGACTGTAGGTCGTGAAGTGGTGTTGCAAGCACACTTGTATATCTTGAATAATATGGAAGAAGTTAAGCCATACATAGATGAACACAAAAAGACTTTGAAGAACATGAATCCAAAGAAGAGTGACATGCAAATAGCTATTGAGCAAAACAAGACATTCGTACAGTGGTTTGAGGATAAGGTTTCGCATGAGACCGGTGTGTCCGATACGATCGACTGGCTAGCTTGGGGGCCTTCATTTCAGGTTGTTACTTGAATTGGTTATGATATAAACATGTATTCTTTCTACAAAAAAGAGCAAGATGATAGAAGTACCATAAAAAATAGTGGGGTGAAGGTTGAAGCTGAAGCTATGCACTTTTCCAGTTCCAAAGACAAAAACCCTATATTTGCATCAATGGCTTATTGTGGAGTTATAGAAGAAATATGGGAGATGACCTACAACAAGTTTAATGTTGCTTTGTTCAAATGAAAGTGGGTTAGCAATGCTGCTGTGGTAATAGATCCACAATTTGGATTTGTCTCAGTCGATCTTTGAAGAGTTGGTTATAGAGATGAGCCCTTATTCTAGCAAGCCAGGCAAAGCAAGTGTTTTATGTCACAGATCTTGCAAATAAAAATATGTCCATTGTACTTCAAAGCAAGAAACAGAAGTATGGTGATCCAACCTTCAACCTTGACGACACACCACCTTTCACAACAAATCCACCTATAAGAAGTGAGGCCGAGTTGGTAGATGATGAAGAGTATTCTGCAAGAAATGATAATTGTGAAGGAATATGTGAAACAATATAAAGTAAGACCTTTAACTATATAAAACTGTATTATGTCCTATGTGCCTTTTTCCCTTAATGAAGTTTATATAGATACTTGCAATCTATTTACCTCTCTGATAATGACTTTTTTGTGTGCAGGAATATGTCAAGTTCTAGTCAATCAGGGAGCGATAGCGAGCAGTATGATGGAAGGCAAGTAGTTCCACCTACTCTGAGAAGAATAAGGGGTGTCACGAAGATAAGTGTATTGGCGAAGTGCCACCACCATGAACAGGAGAGGGTTCACGTAGACTTTGATGCCAACATGAATCCAGAGGGTCCTAAGGAAGACCACTTCATTAGCTATCTTGGTTTTTTTGGGTCGAAGCAAAGTCTGAATCATTTATGATAGTTGGAGGCAGGTTCCAAAAAAAATGAAAGACATGATTTGACAACAGACTTTGGTACATAACTTTCAATACATGATCTGTATTTAGATCTTTATTCCTATTCAAATTTAATTGTCTCGGTTTTTGCAGCAAATGTTCGATGTTCCTGACACCAAAGACATGTACAACCACTGGATGAGGGAGGTTCATTTGTGATAGAAGGATTTTAAAAATAAGCTCACGCAGAGGTATATTAGAGGAGAGGAGAGACATCTGGATCCATGTAAGGAATATTCATATCTATCTCCAGAGGATTGGAGGTTGTTTGTGGCATCACGACAAGCTCCTAAATTTTTGGTAAATTTTTTGTCTTTAGTATGAAAATTTTTAATTTCAATATAGTTGATGCATCAATGACTTGTTTTTCCTTTTTTCCCTTACACAGGAATTAAGTGCATCAAACATACAAAGGCAAGCAGCAAATCAGTACCAACATTGCATGTCTCGTGGTGGTTACAGGAAGCTGGAGCGAACGATGATGGTAGAAGAGCTGGAGAAAATAAAGGAAGCTGCGAAATCGGATCCTTCTGTTGTTGTACAAGTGTCATTTCCTCCTCCGCATCATAAAAAATGGAAAGCATGGAGGATTAAGGGTGGAAAATATATAAATCTGGCTATTGCTGAGGTTGCCTCGAGGATTGTAAGTAGTAAGAGCATAATGAATTGTATGCTACAGGACGAACTCGAAGAGCAGAGTAGCCAAGGTTCGTTCACTCCTAGTGGACGGATGGACATATTGGCAATGGCGATTGGGAAGGCTAAATACCCTGGTTGTGTTAGAGGGGAGCCCAGGGGAGTTGGTATCACAAAGTATTTTGGCAAAGCCTCATAAACAACATCACTAGCTGAATCCAGTAAAAAGTTTGTGGCTAAGCTTCACAATCAGATCTGAGAAGAGCTCCGAGATGAGCTAATGGCACAACTACATGGTGAAATGAAATCATTGTTTGATTATAAAATGGACAGTACTAGGGTTAGAACCCAGGAAACCTCGCCCTTCCCCAGCACTAAAGGAAGTCACAACCAGCAAGAGGAATCCCTTGGACAGCCTTCCCACACTCCGTAACTCATTGGCGAGGCTTTCCACAATTCAGAACCCCTTGTCCAGCCTTCCCACATTTCGAAACTCGTTGCCGCTCCTTTCCACAGTCTTGTCCAGCCTTCCCATACTATGGAACCCTGTGGCCAGCCTTCTCAGACCATAGAACCCCTAGGCCAGCCTTCTCACACAACAGAACCACTGGGCCAGCCTTATACCACTCCAAAGTCGGGCGAATCGTGTATCCTCTATTTGAATTCCCCCATGATTCGTGTTGTTGCCGATGCTCTCGTTCACACACAAGCTACCACCCACCATCATAATCAAATTCCACAGTATTTACGTAGGGTGACAATGACATGTGTTCATGAGGAGGAAGAAGGTGCAGCCATCCCTATCCCTGACGTTGAGGTTGCCACGCTGGGTCAGACAATTGGTGCTTTCATCATTTGGCCTCAATATCTTATTGGCACGTTGGCAACTCCACCAATGGTAGGAACTATATTCATATCACTTGACATTTATTGGCATCATTATAATATAATTGGTTTTGTATGTTATGGTAATAGGATGAGCAAGATGCGATGAAATGACCATTTTTAGCACGGCTGCAACAGATTTACAAAGGTATTCGCCAAATCGACTTGAATATGCCTCCAGGGATTGTGGGCAAAGAATTGACGTATCCCTACACGATCGACAATAAAGATCTTAGGGAGTTTCTGTATTTGGAGGAGATAGATGCAGGATGGGTCAAACTTGCCATTTGGTTAGTTTTTCTTTCCTAAGTTCAATAATTCATTGGTCATTTTATTTATATTTTAAGTCTTTCTACCACTTATGCATTGATATGGAAAGACACACTTTATACAGATTCTTGTGTCTGACAAATACGACATCGAATAAAAATGATGTGCAACAAAGGACGCATTATGTGGGCTTCACAATGGCAGCGACCAAATTGTGATGTTATCTAGCGCCAATTGTTCAAGGGTATGTAGTTGTATTTTTATTTTTTGGGATGTTCAAGAAATAATTTTCTTCTAATCTAAACTTCATTTTAATATGTGTATTGTTGTAGTTACCATTGGAGCCTGTGTGTTGTTTTCCCGCGCATCAACGAAATCTATTGGTTTTATAGTGCCCTCAACAGCCATAGGGTACTGAATATGGCTACTATGTTATCATTTACATGTATAATATCATTCAAAGTGGCGTTACAAGTGATTTTCAATAGGTAATCAAATGATAATATTTTGAATGTATTTTAATTGAATTTCTAAACAATTCTTTAACTTTAATGATTTTATCTAATCGTATTTTCTAATTTGCAGATCTTTGATAATGATGTTGCCTACTTATATGAAGACATTAATTTGGTCAGAGACTTGTTGGCTGGGTAGCTTCTTCAACACCTAGATCTGTAAAATTTTATGGTTTCCTATACGTTTACTTAGTAGTTGTTTAGTGGACAATATTTCTGACAACACTATGCATGAATGTTTCCTTACTACTGAATGTTGTAGGAGTTAATTATATACTGCTTGCTGTATGTTTCCTTATTGTGTAAGGAGACTATGTTGTTCGCTTTCAGTATGGGTAGAAACAATACAAATAGCATCCTTTTTTTTAAAAAAATTTTTAGGCGTCCCTTCTAGGATAAGAGACGCCTAATGTCCACTTTAGGCGTCCCTTTTAATACAAAGAGACGCCTAAAGTCAATAATTTTTTTAAAAAAATTTTAAACGTCTAAAGTAAGGGCTTTAGACGTCCCTTTTCACAAAAGGGACACCTAAAGCCTCACTTTAGACGTCCCTTTCTACAGGACGTCTAAAGTCCAAATTTACTACGTCGCTGACATACGCGTCCCCCCATAAAAGGACGTTAAAAGTCCCAAAAAAGGGATGTTAAAAGTATTTTTTCTAGTAGTGTCGCATGTGTCTACTTCATATATAAAAATTATTATGACCATTAGAGATCATTTACTATACGTTTTTCAATTAAACATTGATCATGCTCTAAAAGTAACCTAATCTTGATAGCCATGATCACATATCTTAAATTCATGCTTCCAAGGCCATTATTCATGCCATAATGAATGAAATATGGCTATTTCTTCATGGGTATTGCATTATATTTTGTCCTTAGGGCCATGAGATATTAAGGGAGAGGAATTGGAGGTTTGGTCATGGCAGTACAAGAGAAGGAAGAAAGGAAAGCAAAGAAAGAATAATGAAGTTTAAAGGTAGTAGCAACTTTACATTCTTGGATTTAAGTTATGTGTGTGTTTTGTTATGCTTCTTAGCTTGCCATGAGTTGAATAACTATTTTATGTTGAACATGTTAATGTTTTCTTTAATTGAGTCATGGCCATGATTGACAATTCTATGTTTTATGTACATGTTCTTAATTACATGTAAGTTTTGGAAATGCTATTTGTTGATAAGTTCAATAGTAAAGCATAACTTGATTGCTTGAATGGTAATTATTTGCTATTGGGATTTTTTGAATCTCATCCCCTAAGTAACTAACCATGCTAGGTTACAAACTTCCAAAGGAAGAGCAGTAAAGTGTAAGGGTAAGTAGAAGGAGAATATGAATTCCATGACAATGAGTTATGAATAGTAAAATGTGTAATAATTTATTATTTCACTTTTTCATTAGCATTCTCTCACTAACCATCAAATTTCAGCTATCACCAACTCCCAAAACACTCAACAAATGAAGGAAACTAAGATGGGTTGGTGTTCTAGACACATACCCTAGCCTAGGATGCTACCTGTATGAAGGATTCACTATTACTACAAGATATAGATTCTACTACCCCAAAGGACGTTGGTTTTGAAAAAAAGGGATGTAAAAAACAAAGGCGATGGCTTTTTTGTAATTCTGAGAGGGAACTGGGGTAACTTTCAGCATCCCAAATTTGAATTTGGGATGCCTAAAGTAGGATTCAAGCATCCCAAATTCTTTTGGGACTCCTAAAGCCTTGCTCTTAGCGCTAAGAGTAGGGCTCACAACTATAGAAGGGACTTTTAACGTCCGTTTTTATGCCCTTCAAACGACCGTTTTTAGGGAGATGTGTATGTGAGTGTCATTGAAAGTTTTAAAATAGACGACCGTTTTAAAACAGTCGTTGTAAGAGACTTACAACGACCATTTCTACAAAAACAGTCGTTGCATGTCACAATATTTGAAAAAACAGTCATTATAAGTTAACATATAACGACTATTTTTACAAAACAGTCGTTGTAACCCTTTTTTTTAAAAAAAATCTTGCTCAGAACTAAAGTTTTGGGATAGAACTTGAGTTTTGGGATATAACTCAAGTTTTGGCCCAAAATGAACTCAAGTTGGCATTTGCACTTCCACAAGTTTTATCCAGAGACTTGTTCAGAGTCTTACAATACTTGGAGAACTCGAGTCTGGTAAGAAAGGAACTTGAGTTAGCATTTTAACTTCCACAAGTTTTATCCAGAAGAGTTAATCAAAAACAAAAACTTGAGTTCTCGTGAAAAAGAAACTCGAGTCGGCCAATTGAACTCCCACAAGTTTTAGTTAGAAACTTGAAGTACTGAGAGAACTCGAGTTTGGTAGCAGAACTCGAGTTTGGTAGCAGAACTCGAGTTCTGGTCAGGAGGGAACTCAAGTTTGCGAAATGAACTCTCGTAAGTTCTTGGCAAAGACAAACTGACAACACTGAAACTCTAGTTTATGTGAAGAACTCGAGTTGGGACTTTGAAAAACCGACAAGGAACTTGAGTTTAGAGAAAAATTCTTCACACAATCTCCAGAAACCACTTGAAGTTTAACACTGCTCGGACATGCATAATTGGTGGAAAATCGAGTGCACAATGAGAACTCAAGTTTGCACTCGAGTTTATAGTAAGAACTCGAGTTCATAAGTCACTGAAGCGGAACAAGTTACAGAGTTACAGAGAACAATCCAAATATATAGTTAAATGTTATTTATCCATTATGTTTTCACTTGATACTATGCTTAAACATCAACTAACATATATTTCAAACAAAATCTCAACGAGCAACATTCAAACAAAATTTCCAACAAGAAACATTTAAACAAAATTTCAAACTTTTCGTTTAAGGCAGTAAACCCTAAATATAATTACCATTCAACTTCCAAAAATGATAACAAAAAAAAATTAAATATAAAAAGGCAAGGAGAAAAACCTCAAGTACTTTGTAAACACTCTTAAGCTTAGGGAAATACTTAATCTTCTAGGCTGTCATTACAACCTCAATAACACCTAAGCAAATGTTGCTACTTTGCCTAAAGACTAGAAGTGCTAAAGATCCACACACATCATACTCTTGAATATGGACTGAGCATGTTCCTGATTATCTGAGTAAGTAAGTCAGAGGAGGAGAGGGGTCACGATAACGCTGGCAGAGAGGAGGGTGAAGTTCGCGATTAGGGTCAAAGAATAGGCCGGAGGTCGTGTCTGGGGTTGGAGAGGGGGCCAGATAATGTAATTGGAGGTTGGACTAGGGCTCAGAGGTGGATCTGAGAGGGAGAGGTGACTTGTAGCACATGCATGATGTTGTCCTCATTGGATGCTCAAGATGTTATACTCTATAGGAAAAACAATGAAATATAATGGAATGTAAGGTTCATAATTTAAAACAAGTTTCCCAAAAACTTTCAAAATGTGTGTGTGTGAAGAGAGTTAGATAACAATTCTCTTGCGGATATCAAGATCAAATGCAACACTTCAATATGTATAAATTAGACTCAATATCATATCTTTAAATATTCACATCATCCTATCTCTCCCCTAATAGATCATTTCACACAATTTCAAAATCAATAGGACTTTATAAACTTGTAATGTGGCCAGTGGTTAAGCATCTTAAAAGAATGAGAAAATAGAGGATTCAAATCTCTTGAGATAATATGACATTACATAATTCCTCTCTTTGTATTACACAAAATTTTCTTTCCAGAAGCCTAAACACTCCCCTAAACTTATCTCGAATTGATTTCATTGCACACCAAGTCTTATTGAATTTAACATTCTTTCTTTTCTCTCTCTCTCTCTTTCTCTCTTTATCATAAAGAAGTGAAAAAAAATTAACAACCATGCACTTCATTCCTTATATCCAGTTTTTCAATACATATATCTTCTAACTACCATACCAATCCTCACTTCCCATAATCCTCACCAAATCATCATTCATCTCAAGATTAGGGTGATTCATGGTTTTTCAGGCTGCAAAGGTTAAGGTTTAGTGTGGGTTTTCAAAAAGAAAATTTATATGGTTTTTTTATAAGGCTCAAATGGGGTGCAAATAGAATAATTGTCATAGGTAAGCTTGAAATGCACAATCACATTTGAAAGAACATGCCCAAATCATTTTTCAAAAATGTGTGAAATTTTCAGTTCATTTCAAGATATTCCAATGTAAGTTCTAAAATTCTTCAATGAAGAAAGAATATACATACCAATTTGCTACAAAATCTCCTAACAAAAACATTCAAATCATTCACAACTCTTGTGCATAGTATATATTCTGAAAATTAATAGGAAACAAGCTTTAAAATCTAAATCATGCAAACAAAAATATTTGGCATCATTTCCCATAAAACATAAAATCTAAGCATCCTTTCTATCATTAGATCACACATTCATTATCAAAGATAATTAATCAATCTAACTCAACTTTCAAGACAGAGGACAAGAAATAGTCAACATTTTTAAACTTGAAATCCTTGTCAAATGAGGCAAACACACCCACACCCCAAACTTAAAATTGATAGTGTCCTCACTGTCATAACGGAAAACTGAAGGTTTTCTCTCATGTAAGAATATATTCAATAATAACAACAACAATGCATAAGAGAGGTGAATGAAAGGAGTTGTGAAACAAAGTGAGAGAATAGTAGGGCAAGAAATATATATATATATATATAGTTTGACCGCGACAAAATCTCTCTGAGTTCACTTGGCCGTGACCAAGATCTTTTTGATCTCCCTTGGCCGCGGCCAAGAACCTCCACACCCCTTTTTCTCTGCAGTTTCAGATATCAATACTCTATTTCACACATGGAGCATATTTTTAACATGATCAAAGGTAAAACAATGCAAAAGTTAATTTCCAAATCAATTCACAACAAATAGCATACTTTGATCAAATGTTAAAGAAGTGGTGATTCAATGACAAGCATTATCACATATGCAGGGCATGCCTATATAATATTAAAATCAATAAAAACATGGTAAACGATAGACTTCCTTGAAAATGCTCATTAAGCACCCAATTGCTTCTTCCTTCCTTAGTTCTAGGCTTGTTGCACCTATCTTCCTATGGGTTTTATTCTCACTTTGGGTTGCCTCCCAATAAGCACTAAATTTATAGTCTTTAGCCAGACTTTACTATAAAAAATACTAATCATAAGTATCAAAAATCATGATCACCTCATCTTCATTCCTCTTCAGGCAGCAGGGTTTGAAGATGAATGGGTGTTCATGAATCACCTGTACTTCATCAATCATCAATAATTTCAAAGTACAAGTGTTTAAAAAATTAAAAGAAGGAAAAACAAACTTATTCACAAAAACAAAACTATAAACTTCTAAAAAATTAGAACACCCAATAAAATCTACATGGCTCTTACCAGTAACAGCCAAAACAAAATCAATTTGACTCTCATCAGTAAGAGTCATAACAGCAGTAGGAAAATCAAGATCATAGATTGCAGGGATTTCCTCTTTAATTTCCTATTCAAAACAACAAGGTGTAGGTTCCAGAATTGAAACCTCAACTAAACATTTAGTATTCTCCTCCTCCACATTAGCTTTCAATATAGAATCCTCCTCAGAAGTGTTACAAACTGTTGACAACACTTCCTTACTCCCCATAGTTACTTATTCACTTGAGTTTTCATGAAAATTTTCATTTTGTTGCAAAGACTTGAGAGTAAAAGCTATTTCACTCACATGTATTGTTAAATTTTTAAGAGAAACTGTATGCTTGTGAAATGTCTTCTTTGTTTAATCCCTTATTTCAGTTACATTATCAAGAATACATTGAAGCTTTTCCTCTATTGAAGGCTTCTTCTCATGAATGGGGATGAATTCATTTTCATAGGAATGGAGTGACACATGAGGATGTAATGTATGTGAAGAAGAAGAATAATTAGGATCCCAAGACAACAAATGATTTTGATTTCCATGAAGGCTAAAATTATTATCATACAAATTAGTTGGAGCCTCCATGTAATCCCAGGTTGAAAAATAGGGGCATTGCTCACTATAATGATTATTTCCACAATGAATACAACAAATGTACTCATATTGAGTATTAGAAATGTAAGGGTCATAATAAGAATTGAGATAATCATTATTATGAGAAAATCCACCACTTGATTCATTTAACCACCAAGGATTATCCATATATAAAGAATGAAATCAAAATAACTAATAAAATAAAGAAAAATAGAACTACACAGCAAAAATAGAGAAAAACCAGTAAAAATAGAAAATACAGCAACAAGTATATACAAAATTCAAGCTTAACCTAGTAGTGCTCTAATCAAGATTAACCAAAGACAGTTTTGGCACACAAATCCCTAGTAACGGTGCCAAAAGCTTATTCACAACGGTCCACAAGTGCACGGGTTGCGTCAAGTAATAAAGTAATGAATAAGATATCGTTCCCATGAGGATTTGGTTCCACAACCCGGTTAAGTAGTGATTATCGCACTTTCACCTAATTCGAGTTGGACAATTATCACAGTTGGAGGAAAAACAAAATTATAAACTAAAAAGAAAATATAAACAAATGATTCATGGACTAGAAAGGTTAATGCAATGGAAATTAGGATTATTTATCCCCCTTGCATTTCATAGGTACTAATTAAAATCCCCATAATATAAGCTCTCAATGATGGATTATGCTAACCAAGGTCACTAATTTACCCATAAGTACTCTCTCAAGTCTCCAAACAGGTGTTTAGCTTAATTAGTTTATTAATCTCTTAACTGAAGAATTAAGCCCAGCCTACATTGCAGAACCTATGTGGCTTTGTGGGGTCAATGAGTGTATCTCTACCTCATCAACAAAATCATCCATCCAATCCCTGGATTTTAAGTTTTCACACTATTAAACTTAAGTTCTACACTCAATCTAGACTTCTCAGGTGTCAACCAAGTGAACTCAACAGCCTCATTATTAGCCAACTAACAAGGAGCATTAAGAACAGAGTGAAATCAACATAATCTAACCATTCATCACAAATATAAAGAGGAAATGAGTACTTAATCCATACAATGGTTCAAAACAATCCAAACAATAAAACTCTAACTACACATGTTCATAAAACCCTTAAAAAATAGGGCATAAATCAGTTACAAAGAAGAATAAGAGGGAAAGACAACAGAAGGAGAAGAAAAACCAAGAGGAGAAGCTTAGATCTCTTCAAATCTTCAACATCTAGCTCAATCTCCACCTTCAAGCTCCAAACCCTAGCAGAGCATTGTCTCCAAGGCGCCTCCCAGGTCCAGAATGAGTCTTTGCTTCAAGGTTTTGATATTTATATGCCCTAAAATTCCGTTCTGAATCAAAACGCATAGCTGCAAAATTCAGGCGTTGGTTGCGGCCAAGATGTTTCTAGAGGGGTTTGGCCGCGGCCTTTCTGACCTCCGTTGGCCATGGCCAAGCTTTTTAGGAGGTCTTGGCCACGGCCAAAGAATTTTCTTAGCCACGGCCAAGCTTCTACATGCAATTTTTTGGCCTTCTTCACCCTTTTCTTGCTCTTCCATGGTGTTTTGACTTTCTAAGCTCATTTCCCACTTCTTGATCTTCTTCTTGTACCTCCAATAACTTCTTTGTGGCTCAATTGTTAACCTATCAACACCATAAAATCCATAAAATTAGTGTTGATGTAATTTTAATACATTTTAAGGACTTAAACAGAGAATTTATATCATTTTATCACAAATGTCCCTTGATCTATTACCTTTACACATTTATCCTCATTTAACAATGAATTCACCCAAAATAAATGAATAACTGAAGGTAAATGTGCCAGTTTGACAAGAATTTTATAAGGTTAATAAGAGGCACGACTAGGAGAGGATATAAGATTAAGATTAAAATAGATCCGGGCTGGGTATATTAATATATAATTTTCAATGACTCATCTATTCATTAAGGCAATGACATTCATTTATCACCTATCTAAAAATATCAACTAAGTCTTATATATTAATAACATGAGGAAGTACCTAGTTATAACTCACCTTCACATTAAAAAAAAAGAAGTATCGATGAGTATATTCCATTATAGTTGCCATATGCAAGTTTCCTTGTCTAAAGGCTTTACGACATTCTGAACTACTTTTTATTGTTTTTTTTAGGTGGGGAGAGGTTGTTATTTGTGATTAAAAATATTGTTGAATATGTTTGTTATAATTATTCATTTTTCTTTCTTGAAGTTAAATTGACATGGATATGTCCTTTGGTGTATTTCAAAAAACCTTATAATAACAATCCCTTGTCTTGTCCTTTTGGATAATTTGATATTGTTGTTTTTAATTAAAATTATTACAATTTTTGTCATGGTAAATGATTAGGGCTTCTTGTAACACCTTAATTTTTCAAGCCTTTAAATGAGTTTGAATGTATAATGATTTCAAACGTGAGACCATAACACATTTAAAGTCCTAACTTTAAGATAGGGTTCAATCTTGTATTTGAGTAAGGTTTTCGAAAACTTTTTAGAATAAATATGTATGGTCTCATTCTAGTTTGTAAATTCATTATCCTTATCAGTTTCAAAATCACTTATTTGAAATACAGAGCATTTTCTATCAATAGCCTATGTAGTGGTAATTAACTTATGAGCTTTTGGTCGTTGGTTACCCGATTCTAGTTTAATTATTGCTTTTAGATATTAGTGCGTTTATGAAAGTCTAGCGTACCAACTACAACTTATACGGTATGTGTCGTGGGTACTAGTATTACTACCGCTACTTCTACTAATTATAAATATTTTAAAGTCATCTAAAATAAAATGATAACCATACAATCCATAATTAATCTACCTTTTCATCATCCATTCGTATTATCTTCTTGCCCTTAGAGCTGGACACCTTTGCTGTATATCTTTTGTTGAAAAGGGGAAAGATTTAAAAGAATCTCATTAGTATATAGATTACTCATATAATATGCAAAATACTAAGTATGTAAAACAAATCATCAAACAGTACAACTTACAGGAATGCAACAAATAAAAAGGGCCTAACCAGTCCCTCATCACAGACTCACAGCGCTTGATATTCACAGTCTAGTTGCCCAGGGCCTCTGTGTAATATCCCAAATTTTAGGACTAAAGACTTGAGAATAAGCCTATATCAGGCAAACGCCTAAGCCTAGTTTAAGAAAGGTCCCAGGAATGATGAGATATAGAAAGACTTTCAGGGACTATGTGATTTGACCCTACTAGGCAGAGGGCTTGGTATTTTGAGGTAGTATGATTAGAATGTTGGTGCAGATGTGCACAAAACACATATAAGGTGTCATTGGATTGGTAGAAAGATGCTACCCAACTATTTCATGAGGTAAGGGATCGATTAGTCAGGTGAAATAGGCCGGAGTAGGTGTGCATATGCCATTTTCAAGGCATACATGTGTACCCTGCGTTTTTAAAGTGGATGCTGGTATGTGAGGCCGGTATACAAACTTTGACATGGTGTCATATGACAGGCTTCAATATGCGTGATGCAATCTCGAGTAAGTCCCGAGTAGAATCCTGAGTAAACATCGATAAAGAAACTTTATTAAAGTAATTTTAATAAAGTAAGCAATAATGACATAACTTTTATGTTGGATAAATGAGAAGGTGACACATGTCCTATTAATGATGAAATGTCCTTTTTCCTTTTATGTTGGCATTCTAAGATGGTGACATATGGCACAGAAGTCAGGGGAATTCACCGGTTTCCGGTCGGGTCACCGACTACTTTCTCGAACATCGAGCCAGGGAGCCAGGAAAAATCACTACACCCTTACTTTCCCTAACAAAAGGGATGGCTAAAAGCCCAGGAAAAGATACAGGACCCACTTTATAAAAGGGAAGTGATACGTGTCATCAAATCAGTGGAATACTAAACAAATGGCACCGTAGGAATGCGACACGTGGCATAATTTTTCAAGACCCTTTCATGGCCTTAAAATTTTGTCCAGCTGCTCCAAAAAGGCAGAAAAATCATGAAAAATAGAGAGAAAATGGAAAAGGAAAGAGAAAACATGAATAGTTTTTTTCAAGAATTTCAATCTGCTGAAACACTACCAAATCGGCGTTTTCTCTCAAAGTACCCTTCACAAACCTTCATCTACTCATTCTAAGCTTCATTTCTAAGGTTTTGTATTTTCATTTAAAGGTTTTTGGTTCCGTATCACTGGCCAGAATACTGTCAGATTTCCAAACTGATTGCGGAAACACGTAGAGGTAAGAGTAAGCTTCCTTTTGAATCGATTGGTTTGTTGTTTGGATGAGCTTTTGTAAGGGTTGGGTAATTTTTATTTTTCATCCAAGGGGTATTTTTGAGGTTTAATCATGATTTAATCATGTATTTATGGTTAGATGATGATTTATGATGATATTGGACCAAGTTGTTGGACAAAATTCTGAATTGTTGTAGAAAACCCTGATTTTCTGGTTTGAATAGAACATAATGAAGAAGTAGGAATTTTTTAATATTGATGATTTTATTGGATTCTAAATGAAAAATTATATAGGTATGCAAGTGTTCATGATTTGTGGATGCTTGTATATGAATTTGAAAATTTATGAAGTTGAATGTACATGTTGTTGATCTGTCCTGTCTGGAATAGTGATATTGTGCAAGATTTTTCATGGGGTAAACCTTGTCCAAGAATTCTGAAACTTTTTATAATTAAATTAGACATTCTAATATTTAAATTTATAGGTATTTTGTAATTTTTGGACAAGTGCATTGGGAGATATGAATTTTTGAAGTTGTGTCCTGTTTCTTGAATGAAATCTAGAATAGGTTATATTTGGAGAAATTATGGGAATTTTTTGGCTATTATGGCCAAAATTGAGGATTTTTATGTGAAAATATACTAAAATAGATTCACATAGGACTTGGAATCACCCCAATTGAAGTTCTATAGAATTAATTGTGATTTTTCAAAGTTTGGTCAAAATACTGGCAACTTTTGGCTACCATGCGAATTTGAGAAAGAAAGTGACCAAATGTAATTAGTATGAACTCCAAGGGTGAAAGTAAGCCTTTAGGGCTAATATAGCCCATTATGCATTCACTTTTCATGGCTCTAATAATGTTATTACTTATCTAGGGCCACAAAGTGACAAATAAGAAGCTATAGTTGGAAGATCAAGGTACAAGAGGAGAAGGCAAAGTCCAAAAGGTAATAAACTTACTTGTATGTATGTGATGTTTATGCTGTGTACTGATTTGTTGTATTGCTTTTCTTGATTATGTGAAGCATATATGAATGAATGAATGAAGCTCTGTTTCTATTTTTATTGTGGCCATAAGTATGTTGCATGAAACATTGAGTATGCAGAATATCATTATAAGAACATAAGCCTATGTAAGGCAAGCATATCATGCACTAGCATTCATCTTACATGCATTGTTTGTATGTTTGCTACTGAGATTCTCTCGAATCTCACCCTCTCCCACCAACCATATAGGTACAAGAATAGGAAAGAGAAGAATGCTTGATGAAGAACAAGAAGGAAAGAAGACGCATAATTGAAGAAGAAAGATGTATGTAGATTAATTGCACGACCCAAATATTTATATAAATAGACGTGTATTAAATTTGAACTATAATTAGGATCACTAAGAAAAAGAATTAACTCTGATATTCGGTAAGAATCATGGCTCAACAGCCTGAAATGAGGAATAATCTTCTAAGAGAATATGAGTAAACGTTTCCGTGTATGTAATAAAGGGGTAGAAATTTACAATGTTACACTCTGCCCCATACAAGGTGCAGTCACGGGCTTTCTGTCTCAAGCCTTCTTGGCTCAGACTTTTACTAATTCAAAACACTTTGATAGGTTATCATTATAATTAATACATTAGGTCCAATGGGTACTTAATGGGCCTACACCAACTCTAAGTATTTAACTTGACTTTAATAGTCTCAATTATTAAAAAAATACCCTTACTTCTTATTTTTGCACTATTATCCAAATCTGGCAGAATTTTCAATAATATTTAAAAATTCATATCTTGACCTAGGAATATCCAATTAAGGTGGTTTAAAATTTTATGTGTCACTTATTAAGTATATTTTAAGATAAAAATACGTTCCACTGTTAGTTATCTACAAATCATTCCCAATTTTAAGGTTTTCCCATACTTCCAGAAAATCATTCCAGCTTTAATATTCTGATTTCTAAAATTCATAACTAAATCTATATAACTCCAAATGGGATAGTTCAAAATCCTATGTGACTCTATTTAATTTTAATTTTAGGAAAAAATATTATCATCTAGAAATTACAGGCAAAAAATTCCCAGAATTTTGTCAAACAAAATATGTACCAAAAAATGTTCTAGATTCAACATCTAAGTTCAAAAATTCATAATTTATATACTCAAATGACACATATTATATATCAATTTAAAGCTTATCATGTCTATTTTAATTCTGGAAAGTTTCATAAATTTTGTACCATTTTTGTCTAACAAAATTCATTTTACAACCAAACTGATTCCAGAGAAACTAACAGAATAATATCTCCTCTTGATTTTCTAAAAATTCCAAACTTATACACAATCATCTAAAAATTACAACATGTATTCCCACACAACTTTTTGTGTAGAATGCATGTTTAACCTCAAATTTGACAATAACCAATTTCTTCTCTATGAACCATCCAATGTTGAAATATATCATAGGGAAAAATAGTGATTTTGTAAATTCCTTTAATAAAATTTGCTAGATTTCTTTCCTACTATACTTAAACCTCTTTTATCATCATTTTTCATGTGCTTACATTATTAAACTCTTAAGGTTATCTTTTTACAAAAATAGGGTAGCATAGCATCTCCATAAAAACTTAGCCAAAATCCAAAATACTTATTTCAAATCAAAGCTCATGCTTACCTCTTAATTTTGCTATCACCCTAACTTGACTTCTCCAACTTTTACACAACTTAAGCAGCTCCAAACACCACCTCTCAAGAAACTTAAACCATAGAAATGTAGCTCTCATTAAGAGGAACAATTTTTATGAACACTCCAAGAGCTAGAAAGGTGAGTAAGATGTTGAAAATCAAGAGAGAAGTTCTTACCTCTTCTTGAAAAAAAATTCAAAGTTCACTTTCTCTCTCTTGTTTCTTGAGTTGGACGGCCAAATAGACACAAATAAGAGCTATAAGGTGTTTTGATGAGACTTATTTCCTTCTTCTGTCTTTAAGTGTGCAAGATAGTGGCGTCTTACCTTGTGTCCACTTGTTATTATTCTTTCTCTTCATCCTCCTTTGTGTTGGCCTCCACTTGTTATTATTCTTTCTCTTCATCCTCCTTTGTGTTGGCCGAAAGTTTGAGGGAGTGATTGATTAATAGATGATTGTAGTGTTAGGTTAGCCATGTGACCACATAATGGTGAGTTGTTGAGTGTGTTTTGGAATTATAGGGACATTTGAATGGTGAGTTGTTGAGTGTACTTTGGAATTATAGGGACATTTCAATGGTGAGTTGTTGAGTGTGTTTTTAATATATATATTGGTATATTTTTATCCTATTAATTACACACACTAGGTCCTAAATTTTCCCTTTGTCTAACTTAAGATTTCTTAATTTTTGTAAGTTCCATAATTTGACTTCATAAATCAATCCTTAAAAATATATAAGGATTTTCTTCCTTACTTAACTTCATAAAGCTTTAAAATAATTTCTTAGAAATTCCCAAGACAAATTATGGCCATTAACTATTGTTCCTATAATTTTTGGGAAAATAGGCTTTTAATTCCCAAGATCAACCTTTAACACCATTTAAATTTCCTTTTTGGAACATTTAACCCTTGAGTGAAGTTTTTGATATTACACTTCTCTTTTTAAGAAAAAAAAATTATAAAAATTGTTTTTTTCCCTAAACAACATTCTCTCAATTAAAACCATCAATTACATTTTCATCCATCTTTGTATACCGTTAGCTTCTCTCTATTCAAATTTTATATTTACAATTTTTTTAATTTTTTCACTATAATTCTAAATTTTTTAAATTAAATTTTATCAGTTTAGATTTATTTATTTACAATTTTATATTTTAATCACGAATTTTGAAAATATAAATTTGGACTGCTCAGAGTGCTGACTTCTTGGCTACATATGCACTGAATTTAGCTTTGGTATGTTACCTACTGGAAGAACCACTAGATGACATGGGATGGATTCTCCATATGACACTATGGACGTTGGATCCGCTAGACTTTTTTTTCTTGGATGTGGGATCTATGGTCCACAAGCACACCAAGTCCTAGTATCTGACTATATTTAGGCCCCAGATCCGTTTGCCCTCAAACCAACTACCAAACGCCCCATTTTCAAGGGCCCGAGCGATTTTAAGACCTCTTTGAGGGCCATGGGGAAAAGCTCCCAGTAGAAATTCTTTCCACCTTTTATTCTCTAGGATTGAACTCAGGAATGGATTGGTAAGACGTAGATGCCTTTCCCATTTGCGCCAACCTCCACTTGTGGATCCACTAGACTTTGTTGTTATATTGGTTGATCACTTTTGATCACCTTCCGGGGGGAAAAATTGAGGATTTTGTTTCAAAACAAAATCTCAAATATATTTTCAAATTCAAACTTGTTCCAAATTAAATCTAAGGAGTCTAAATTATGAGATTGCTCATCCTCAAGGGGATTTATCAAAATTCATAAGTTTTAGGGCTTTTTGTATTATGGTTGTCTTGCCTGTTAGATAATAGATGCTAGTTATCTATATATAACAAAATAATATAGAAATAAGAAGTTGAAGAACAATATAATGGAAACATTATTTACGGTGTATTTCTCTATGTTCTTTCACTCATTACATTGTCAGCTCCAACAAAATAAATAAAGAGACTATGCGAACAACGAACGTATCATTACATATCCAGACTTGATTCCGTACAACATTGACAGACAACAATAATGGATTTCTTCAATTGGTTTAATGAGCATTCATAGTTCATGGATATTCATCCAATATATTTACAGGATTTCATGAAATTTGTTATGTTTATGGTATTTTTTAAATTAATTTATCAGACTTATAAACTGATATATAATCCAATTATATACAACATATGTTATAACTAATTTAAATAATTTATTTAGCTTTTTTAATTTCTCCAAAAAAGCAAAAAAGCCAATTGTATCTTATATATTAAGCAAAGGAGGGGTAACAAGTTATAACTTTACTTCACATTAAAAAAAACAAAAATAAGTAACGTTGAGTATACTCCATTACAGTTGCCATACGCAGGTTTTCTTGTCTAAAAAAGGCTAATGGTTTTCTGAACAATTTTTTTAATTTTTTTTTGGTGGAGAGAGGTTGTTGTTTGTGATTAAAAATATTGCTGATTTGTTTCTTGTAATTATGAATTTTTATTTCTTGAAATTAATTAAATAAACATTGATGTATGTCCTTTGGTGTATTTCAAAAAACCTTAATAGTAAAAATCCCTTAATGAAAGGCAAGAAGTTGTTCAGGCCAACAAAAACAAAAGGTCAGAGGTCGCTCTTTCTTTCTTTTTTTTAATTAAAATCGTTACAATTTGTGTGATGATAAATGCATCAGTCTTCTCTTTTTAAGACCAAAAAAAAATAATTTTTTTTAAAAAACATTCAATTAAGATCATTAATTAATGACCTTCATTTTGTAAACAAGTTTTTATCCATCTTCTTAGAGACCGAGTTAGCATCTCTCCATTATTCTTCTCAACCATTAGATCAAATTTTATATTTACACTTTTTTTTTAATTTTTTTACTACAACTCTAAATTGTTTAAATTAAATTTTATCAGCTTATATTTATTTATAATTTTGTATTTTAATAACGAGTTCTTCAAATATAAATTTGGACGGCTCAAAATTTGAATCATTAGAGAGTTGAGGGACGTGGAGGGAAGCTTTCCGTTGTGTTTCAGTAATTTAAAATCAAAATAAGTATTCTTTTCAAAATTGATCAAGCGTATATATATAAGAATGTTATATTCAAACACGAAAGTCTATTTTTGCTTGCAGCAAATTTCATCTGTAAAAGAGTTACTCCTCCATTCTATTCTTTTTAATAAGAAACAATTGACCAAATCACGTTGATAAAAAAATGATTAAAATTAGTTATTTTATAAGAAACAATTGACCGGATCACGTTGATAAAAAAAATTGATTAAAATTAGTTATTTTATAAGAAACAATTGACCAAATCACGTTGATGAAAAAAATTAATTAAAATTAGTTAAAAACAATAAATATGAAGAAATAATTTATTACAATGTTTTGATTAAAATAGATAGTTGCATGCGTATGCTATATACTCTCTTCATTATATATATATGCGCATTCTTCAACGATACTTCAATTCTGTTTGGGGTGACAAAATCGTCTCTTCAGTTCCTGTAGTAGTCAAAATTGCCTCCTCTTGTTTATATTCGTTGGTATATATATTCCACACCCACATGAATCCTTCCAAACTCTGTACTACCATACACACACACACACATATATGTGTATGCTTAGTTACCGCAAGCTTTGATCCAATCTCTTCAATTGCAGCAACAACAAAATTAAATCAATGAATAACATTTCTCAGAATTTTCGCAATAACTGTTTCATCAATAATTTTCTCTCCATAGGACCTCATTTTATTAACCACAAAACTAGCTCTAGACAAATAATCTTGTACCAACTCACTCTTTTGTATATGAAGATTCTCAAATTCATGATATAATGATTGGAGTTTTATAGAGATTACCTTATCTGAGCTTAGAAACTCAATCTTCAAAATTTACCATACCTCTTTAAAAGTCACTGCAGATGCGACTCTAGAGAAAATATTGTTATACACAGCTTGTTGGAGGAAAAATAAAACCTTTGTATATTGTAACACCCGTCTTACATACCCCTTAATTACTTACACGGAAGCATTCATTATTACTCTGTTAGGGGTAATTACTTATTCACGACTTATTCTTACTGAATATCAGAGTTAATTCTTCTTCTCAATGATCCCGATTCCTGCTTAATTCAAATTCTCCAGTATTCTTACAAACAAATATTCTCTGTGCGTAAATAATGATACACACAGTATTCTAAACATAATTCGGTCTTCAATTCTTCTTCTTCTTTTCTTCCGAATCATCTTCAAGCATTCTCTTCTTTCCTGTTCATATACCTATATGGTTGGTGGGGGAGAGTGAGATTCGAGAGAATCTCAGTAACAAACATACAAACAATGCATGTAAGATGAATGCTAGTGCATGATATGCTTGCCTTACATAGGCTTATGTTCACATAATGATATTCTGCATGCTCAATGTTTCGTACAACATACTTATGGTCATAGTAAAAATAGAAACAGAGCTTCATTCATTCATACATGCTTCACATAATCAAGCAAGGCAATACAACAAATCAATACACAGCATAAACATCACATACATACAAGTAAGTAAGTTTACTACCTTTTGGACTTTGCCTCTTCCTCTTGTACTTCGATCTTCCAACCATAGTTTCTTCTTTGTCACTTTATGGCCCTAGATAAGTAATGAAATTATTAGAGCCATGAAAATTGAATGTCCAATGGGCCACATTAGCCCTAAAGGCTTACTTTCCCCCTTGGAGTTCATACTAATTACATTTGGTCACTTTCTTTCTCAAATTCGCATGGTAGCCAAAAGCTGCCAGCATTTTGACCAAACTTTGAAAAATCATAATTAATTCTATAGAACTCCAATTGGGGTGGTTCAAAGTCCTATATGAATATATTTCAGTATAATTTTGCATAAAAATCCTAAATTCGGGTTATCACAGCAACAACATTCCCAGAATTCCTCCAAATATAACCTGTTCCAGATTTCATTCCAGAAACAAGACACAACTTCAAAAATTCATATCTCCCAATGTACTTGTCCAAAAATTACAAACTACCTACCAAATTAAAGCTTAGGATGTTTAATTTAATTCTGGAAAGTTTCAGAATTTTTGGATAAGGTTTACCTTATGAAAAGTCTCGCACAATTTCACTGTTCCAGACAAGGCATATCAACATGTACATTCAACTTCATAAATTTCCAAATTCATATACAAGCATCCAAAAATCATGAACACTTGCATACTTACACAATTTTTCGTGTAGAATCCAATGGAATCTTCAAAATTATAAAATTCCTACTTCTTCATCACGTTCTGTTCAGACCAGAAAAACAGGGTTTTCTACAACAATTCAGAATTTTGTCCAACAACTTGGTCCAATATCATCATAAATTATCCTCTAACCATAAATACATGATTAAACCTCAAAAATACCCCTTGGACCAAAAATAAACAGTACCCAACCCTTACAAATACTCATCCAAACAACAAACCAATCGGTTCAAAAGGAAGCTTACGCTTACCTCTACGCTTATTCGCAGTCGGTTCTGAAATCCGGCAGTACTCCGGGGAGGGAGACGGAACCAAACACCTCCAATAAAAAATCCGAAACCGTAGAAATGAAGCTTAGGATGAGTAGAAGAAGGTTTTTAAAGGGTACTTTGAGAGAAAACGCCGATTCGGTAGAGATTCGGCCGATTGAAATTCTGAAAATTCACTATTCACCTCTCCTCTCTCCTCCAACGTTTTTTCTTTATTTTCTATGATTTTTCTTGCATTTTTGGGCTGCTGGACGAAAATATATGGCCTAGGAGGAGTTTCAAAAAGTTATGCCACGTGTCGCGATGTTACGGTGCCATTTGTTCGGTATTCCACTTATTCGAGGACACGTGTCACTTCTTTTTTTCTAAAGTGTGTCCCACATCTTTTCTTGGGCCTTTAGCAGTCCAAAATGTCAGAGGAAGTAAGGGTCTACTGATTTTCCCCAACTCCCCCGCTCAGTGTTCGATAAAGTTGTCGGTGACTTGACCGGAGACCGGTAAATTCCCCTGATTTCTGTGCCACATGTCACCATCTTAAAATGCCAACACAAAAGGCAAAATGTCATTTCATTATTAATGGGACACGTGTCACCTTTCCATTTAGCCAACATAAAAGTTATGTCATGATTACTTACTTTATTAAAGTTACTTTAATAAAATTACTTTATCGGTGTCTACTCAGGATTCTACTCGGGACTTACTCGGGATTGCATCACGCATATCGAAGCCCGTCAAATGACACCAGGTCAAAGTATGTATGTGGGCTCCACATGGCACCACATACCGATGTCCCCTTTACAAAACGTAGGTGACACATATACACCTTGAAAATGGTATGTGCACACCTACACCGGCCTATTTCACCCGACTAATCGGTCCCTTATGTCATGACATAGTTGGGTGGCATCTTTCTACAAACCCAATGGTATTATATATGTGTTCTGTGCACATCTGCACCGACATTCTAATCATATTGTCTACAGATACCGAGCCCTTTGCCCAGTAAGACCCAAATCTCATAGCCCCTGAGAGTCTTTCTATATGTCATAATTTCTGGGACTCTTACTAATGTGGGCTTGGTAGTCTACTTTATTCAGACTTATTCTTAGGCCTTTAGTCCCAAAATTTAGGATATTACATATATCACTTCCTATTTTCCTTCAAGCGGCTCTGATCCTTGTCTGGGTCCGCAAAACCATCCTCAATTAAATCCCAGAGGTCTTGAGATTGAAAGAGGGTCTTCATTTTAATCGACCAAAACTCATATTTATCTTCATTAAAAATAGGAATTTACAGTTGAGGGGTTGTAGTAACTCCACATGTCGCTGAAGAGAGCCCATTGCTTGCCATATATTGTCGTCACAATAAACGCGGAAACCACCCAGTTTAGTAAGAGAAAAAGCTGCGATGCTCTACGTTGCAGTGCGTTCGCTCTCTCACTCTCATATTGTTAATGGCTGTGATACCACTATTGTTGGATACTTGGATATTATGAGAACAACTAAATAAGGTAGAAACTAGAATATTATTGATGAATGGTTTGAGCCTAATAAATAGGCATACAAATAGAATAATAATCCATCTAATATAGAAATTTTATCAAATGGAGAAACCTATCTTATAGAAAGATTACAATAATGAACTAATAAAATAATAATTAAATGACAGCTAAAAAACTAAATAAAATAGTCCAGCAGCGGATGAAGCATAAATTGTGTGTGTGAGTGTAGTATTCAACAATTATATTTATCATTATTTTTCCAAAACTAATTTAATTTGTATGACTTATCTAATAATACAAATAAGTATTTCAGAGAGATCATTTAACATATGTTAAATTAAATAATTTATTTAGCTTCTTTAATGTTCCCAAATTAGTCAAATGAACTTTATGTTAAGAACTGAAGGTGGTATATTTAATGACAAATTAGTGTGTGTGTAAGAGAGATATAAAATGTTTTTTTTTGGCACATAACATTTCAAATTGTTATGTTATCTGTGGTCAGTGAAGGGGGCAGCAAATGCTCATGTACACAGCTACAAGAGGTGTATCAATGGGTTCGTTGCGACCCTCAAGAAAGAGGATGTTCAAAAAGTTGCTGGTAATAAATTAAATAACCACATAACAAAACTAGATTTACGTATTTGTGTCAAAAACTTTTATTATTTGAAATCTGTTGGCTTGATTCAAGAGCTAATTAAAAGAGAGACTTAATCAACATTGCAAGTGTGTTCAATCAAACCAGCCAAGAGACCAAATTTTAAATTATTAAACTAAGTCATCTTCAATATTAGGATATGTAATATCCCGAATTTTGGGACTAGAGGCATAAAATTAAGCCTGGATTAAATGGACTGCTAGACCCTGGTTTAGCAAATGTCCCTATGAGGTATGTTTAAATTCTCCAAAATTCCTTTATATCATTGGATATTAAAAGAAATTATATTAGTGAGCTAAAGAGATCGAGGAATAACAAAACGAAGTGATTGGAAGTCACACATAATATAGTAAAGTGAAACACAAAGTAATTTTGCCACCAGTAAAATTCCCGGTGTGGCAGTGGTGATTGTGTGACATCTTTCGATGGGTAAATGATGGTGAAAAATTATAAAACTTTCCAGAATTAAAGTAGACTTATCAAGCTTTAATTTGATAGGTTATATAAGTGATTTGAAGTTGTACACAAAGAGAAATGAATTTTTGAAGTTAGCCCAGCGAAATTAATTATTTTCTGGGGCAGCATCCAAAGATTAAAATTCTGGAAAGAATGAGCTTCCAATTGGCTAAAGGTTATATTTTTCCTTAAGACTACACTCAATAAGGGTCGCATATCCTTTAGAATCACTCCAATTGGACATTTTTATAATTAGATATGAATTTTCAAAGTTAATGAAAAATCTGCAGAATTTGGTATTTTGTGCGAAAATTCAATTTCTGGGCCAATAAGATTGTGACACGTGGAAGATGAGTTGGCTGATGCATTTATCCATTAATTCATCATCATCTTCAGCCATTTTCTGCGTGAAACATCCGAGAGAAAGAGAGAGAAAAGAGAGAGATGGAAATGGAGAAAGAAGAGAGAAGAAGTTTTTTCTTCCGAAACACTGCCGAAACGGCATCTTCTCTCAAAGAACCCTTCAGGAAACTTCTTCTACTCATCGAGATCTTCATTCCTACGATTTCAAATTTTTATTTGGAGGTGTTTGGTGCCGTCTCCCTTACTAGAGTATTGCCAGAATTCCGAACCGTTTATGGAAACGGGTAGAGGTAAGCGTAAGCTTCCTTTTTAACCGATTGATTTATTGTTTGGATGAGTATATTGGAAGTTGGTTACTATTCATTCTCATAAGAAAATGATATTTTCAATGGCTAAATCATGTCTAATGAGTGTTTAAATAGCTAATCATTTGATTAGAAGTAGAAAGGAAGTGATTAAGTCAAAGAAAACAAGAAACCGACAAACTCTTTCCCGAAACTCTGATTTTTTAGTTTTCTGATCTGTGTAAGACATGGTGATGGGCTGAGAATTTGATAATTTTGATGCTTCCATTGGCTTTAGGAGGCAAAATTGTGTGGGTATGCAAGTGTTCATGAATTTTGGATAATTGTACATGAATTTAGAAGTTTTAGAAGTTAAAGGGTAAATGCTGTGTATTCCGTTTTCTGGAGGCAGTGTTATGGTGACGAGTTTTTGAGTAATCAAATGTTATCCAATGACCATGAATCTTTCCAGTCTAAAATTAGAGACATAGAACTTTAATTTGATAGGTCATAATGGTTAATTGTACAAGTATGCTATGAGATATGAATTGTTAAAGATATGTCATGTTTACTGGAATGAATCTGAAACAGTTGGTGTTTGGAAAATTTCTGGGAATGGTGTAGTAGTGGCGTTTAAAATCGAGTATTTTTTTTATATAAAACTACACTTAAAGGGCTTCAAATAGAGCTCTGAACCACCTCAATTGGAGTTCTAGAGAATTAATTATGATTTTCCGAAGTTTGGTAAAAAAATGCTAGTAGATTGAGTACCATGCGAATTTAAGTAAGAAATTGGCCAAATATAATTGGAATGAACTCCAAGGGTGAAAGGAAGCCTATAGGGCTAATGTGGGCCATTGGGTATTCACTTTTCATGGCTCTAATGATGTTATCACTTTCCTAGGGCCATGAAGTGACAAATAAGAAACAATGGTTGGCGGATCAAGGGACATGAGAAGGACACAAAGTCCACCAGGTAGTGAACTTACCTTTTCTGCATGTATGTGATATGTATGTCTTGCATTGATTATGTGACTGCTTTGCCTATTTGTGTAGAACATGTATGATTGGTTGAAGCTCTGTTATATTTGTACTATGGCCATATGTATGTCATAACATCGAGCATGCAGTATGTCATTATGTTGGCATGAAATAGTGTAGGCAAGCATGTCATGCATTCATATATATCTGGCATGCATAGTGGTAATGTTTGCTACTGAGATTCTCTCGAATCTCACTTCTCCCAAACAACCATTCAGACAGGTGAGCATTGGAAATGTGCTGAGATCAGAAAAGAGGTATGCATGAAGAGGACTATTACTGGTTGTTTGAAGGTCTGTAAATATTGTGTAAACCCCTGGTGGGAAAACTTTTGTATTATAATCAAGCAATATTGTATTAATATTATCAGTATATTCATGTTATTCCTGTGTGCCCACTGAACTACGCATTGCTACTATGAGTAAGGTCAGTAATAACTGATATATGAGGTGGGTCGTTACAGGATATGTATTTTAATATTTATTATATGATCAACTTTTTTGGTGTTGTCATGATCAGCAATGGAAGGAGTGGTTGTTGTGTTCCCAAATGGGAAGAAATATCTACACATGACAATATCATGGGACTTCATAGGATTCCCTTAAAACGTGAAAAGGACAAGCACAGAGAGTGATATAATAATTGGAGTAATTGATTCTGGAATCTAGCCTGATTCCCCCAGCTTCAATGATTCTGGGTTTAGTCCTCCACCCTCCAAATGGAAGGGATCCTGCCATAATATCACTTGTAACAAGGACGTATTTTCATATATCTCTAACGAGAGATTATTAGAGATATAATAATTTGTGCATTGTTCCAACATAGGGCTTTAAGAAGAGAGAGATATATGGATGGTCAATATTGGAGTGTGATGTTGATTTTGAGGAAGGTCCTCTCACATGTCATGTATTTGAAAAGAAGAGAGATGGATATAATGAGTGGGTGGACTCCACCTGTTATGTGGATTTTACCCATTCCCAATTCTTTGGTGATGCAAGTAGAGAGACTAGTTACATAAGATGGGTGGGCTATGCATATTTGGTTAGTCTGCCCACCACATATGACTATAGCATTAGAATTTGTTTGGAACCGATCAGTTGGGACCAAAAATCATAATTTGGTTTAGCAATGAGAGCAAATGGTCTTTTGTTTTTTTTTTTTTTTTGTCAAAAAGGCAGTTAGATTAGATCATTTGAAGCCAGATTTGAATCTTCTAATTTTTTTCATGTTTAAAACTTCTGAAATTTACTTTTTAATATATTATCCAATTAAATTTTAGTCAAACAGACATTTTTTATAAAAGCGTATCCAAACATAAATCACATTATGTTAATTTGTTTTTATTCTAACTTCAAAGGAGGGGTGCCTGCTGCCCCTAAAAAATGAAGGGTTTCCCAAGTGTTTTTTCTGGGTTCCTTTTTGTTAATAGATTTTACATAAAATGAGCGACATTTTGATATCTTATGGGCAAAAAATGAAGCTGTATGTTTTCACTTTTTTATGATTTTTTAAAGATTCAGTGCTCAAAGTGGCAAAAAAAAACTGCACCATTTTTTTTATGAATCTTTAAAAAATCATAAAAAATTGAAAATAACTCCATTTTTTACTTATAAGATATCAAAATGTCGCTCATTTTATATAGAATCTAATGGTAAAAAGAAACCTAAAAAAAAACACTTGTGAAGCCCTTTATTTTTTAGAGGCAGCAGGCACCCTCCTCCCCAACGTCAATTTGCAAAATACACAAATTGAGATAAAAGCCATCACTTTTGCATGCACACGTTAATCCAAACAACCATTAAAAACATCTTGATGCTAGCTAGAATGAGATTTCTCCTTATCTTTTAACAAGGAAGCTTCATTATATTTTGGTCATATATATATAAACTAATTATCTTCAAAATTAAAATGTGTGCAGTAAAATCATTGGAGCAAAATATTTCCTCCTTGACAAAAAATTGGTTGAGGAAGATATAATGTCTCCAATAGATTCAGAAGGCCATGAAACACACACAGCATCAACAGCTGCTGGTTGGGCAGTGAGATCAGCAAGCTTCTATGGTCTGGGCTTAGGAACAGCAAGAGGAGGCGTGCCATCAGCAAGAATAGCAGTTCGCAAGGTTTGCTGGGCTGACGGATGTCAGGACGTCGACATTCTCGCGGCTTTCGACGAAGCTATCTCAGATGGGGTCGACATAATCTCTGTCTCGATTGGAGGTCACTCTTCTCAACAATATTTCTCTAGTCATCATATATATGGAAAATATTTAAGTCATCATATAATCTTTCATTATGTTTTTCATGGCCTTGTTGCCGAGTAACATAGAAGCTCCCCTATAAGTGGTACTCCTCATGTATCACTTAATAGAGAAATTGATATTAGTCGCAAATGCAAAACATATTTCGCATATTTATCAGTTTTTTTCAAATTAGCCATTTTCATATTCCTTTAACAATAATAAGTTGGAAAGGGAGAGAGGGAATTAAGGAAGATGATTAGGATGTTTTAGAAAAAATATGTCATATTAACAGACTTCTTTAATCTAATCAAATTAGTCAATTAGGCCTTAAATTACAGATAAGAAGAGTATTAGAATATAGTTTTACATAGACTAATTGGAAGATGAATTAAAGGTATATAATCTTCGGACAAATTTTATCAAATTGGCTTAAACTATATTTTGACAAGAAAATCACAAGTATCTAGTTTGCCCCCGCTTGTAACTCACCCCACTAGAGCCTGCTCTATAGAATTAAGGAAAAACACCTTTCATTCTATGAATGAATAGCCATTCTTTGAAATGGTGAGGAGTTTTTCATGTTTACTTGACAATATGTGTGACCATTGTTACCATTTTCTCAGGGAGTATCAATAAATAGCACTCAGTAACTTATAGTTCGTGGTGAGAATGTTTCAAACACCCTTAAAGGCTATGATATCTCTACATCTAGGTACGTACGTCATCAATTAATAAGCAAATATCTCTCGAGTCATAATTATAATTTTACTCAAACTAAAAAAATTAGTAAAAGAGATAGATAAAAAAAGGGAGGTGATGAAACTCATTGCTATGAGTCTCACAAGGGTATTTATAGTAACAAGTTCTACGTCCTACGTCCTACGTGTACACTTCTTCTCTTTTCTCTATAATTACTAATAAATTTGGTGCAGGTATTGCTTAGAAGACTCAACGAACCAGAATTTAGTGAAGGGGAAAATAGTTCTTTGTGATATCTATTATGTACCTGTAAAAATTGGATTTACGTCTGGTGCTGCTGGAATTATAATAAAGCTTAATACAAAAGAACTTCCTGATATTGATCTCCCTTTTGCCTTGCCAGCATCTGTCATCAGTTTAAAAGATGGTACTACCATAAACAACATGATCAAGACTAGGTAATAAATAATATAATTTCTGTCATCTATGAATTAAACCTATATTACTTTTGTTCTTTATTAATTTCAATTAATTCGCAAACCCTTATAGTATGTATATTAAATTCTTGAAACGAATGATAGCAGCAGCAGCAACATAACTGCTACCATATTGAAGAGCTGCCATGGCAACAATACTTTGGCCCCTTACTCGTTTGGATGAAAGAAAAGGTTAGAAATGAATGGAATAAAAAAGAAAAAAAAAATTGGAAAAGAAGGGAAAATATTTTACCTCCGACATGTTTAGTTTGTACTATAAAAGAAAATGGGTTGATAGGAAAATTTTTCTCTATTTTGAAGAAAATGATGTAGGAACATTGTAACACCCGTCTTATATACCCCTTAATTACATACACGGAAGCATTCACTATTACTTTGTTAGGGGTAATTACTTATTCACGACTTATTTAGCCGTTATTCTTACTGAATATTAGAGTTAATTCTTCTTCTCAATGATCCCGATTCCTGCTTAATTCAAATTCTCCAGTATTCTTAACACCAAATATTCTCTATGTGCAAATAATGATACACACAGTAATCTAAACACAATTCGGTCTTCAGTTCTTCGTCTTCTTTCCTTCTTGTTCTTCTTCAAGCATTATTCTCTTTCTTGTTCATATACCTATATGGTTGGTGGGGGAGGGTGAGATTCGAGAGAATCTCAGTAGCAAACATACAGACAATGCATGTAAGATGAATGCTAGTGCATGATATGCTTGCCTTACATAGGCTCATGTTCACATAATGATATTCTGCATGCTCAATGTTTCGTACAACATACTTATGGCCATAGTAAAAATAGAAACAAAGCTTCATTCATTCATACATGCCTCACATAATCAAGCAAGGCAATACAACAAATCAATACACAGCATAAACATCACATACATACAAGTAAGTAAGTTTACTACATTTTGGACTTTGCCTCCTCCTCTTGTACTTCGATCTTCCAACCATAGTTTCTTCTTTATCACTTTATGGCCCTAGATAAGCAATGACATTATTATAGCCATGAAAAGTGAATGTCCAATGGGCCACATTAGCCTTAAAGGCATACTTTCACCCTTTGAGTTCATACTAATTACATTTGGTCACTTTCTTTCTCAAATTCGCATGGTAGCCAAAAGCTGCCAGCATTTTGACCAAACTTTGAAAAATCATAATTAATTCTATAGAACTCCAATTAGGGTGGTT
This sequence comes from Albizia julibrissin, assembly GCA_037074505.1. Classification (NCBI taxonomy): domain Eukaryota; kingdom Viridiplantae; phylum Streptophyta; class Magnoliopsida; order Fabales; family Fabaceae; genus Albizia; species Albizia julibrissin. The sequence goes on along the minus strand of CM073481.1, from coordinate 13,224,275 downwards.
CAAAGTCTTATTTGAAGATATTTCAGTATAATTTTGCATAAAAATCCTCAATTCGGGACATCACATCCACAACATTCCCAGAATTTCTTCAAATATAACCTGTTCCAGATTTCATTCCAGAAACATGACACAACTTCAAAAATTCATATCTCCCAATGTATTTGTCCAAAAATTACAAACTACCTATCAAATTAAATATTATGATGTGTAATTTAATTTTGGAAAGTTTCCGAATTTTTGGACAAGGTTTACCTTATGAAAAATCTCGCACAATGTCACTGTTCCAGACAGGGCATATCAACAACATGTACATTTAACTTCATAAATTTCCAAATTCATATACAAGCATCCAAAAATCATGAACACTTGCATACCTACACCATTTTTCGTGTAGAATCCAATAGAATCATCAAAATTATAAAATTCCTACTTCTTTATCACGTTTTATTCAGACCAGAAAAACAGGGTTTTCTACAACAATTCACCAATTCAGAATTTTGTCCAACAACTTGGTCCAATATCATCATAAATCATCCTCTAACTATAAATACATGATTAAACCTCAAAAATACCCCTTGGACCAAAAATAAACAGTACCCAACCCTTACAAATACTCATCCAAACAACAAACCAATCGGTTCAAAAGGAAGCTTACGCTTACCTCTACGCTTATTCGCAGTCGGTTCTGAAATCCGGCAGTACTCCGGGGAGGGAGACGGCACCAAACACCTCCAATAAAAAATCCGAAACCGTAGAAATGAAGCTTAGGATGAGTAGAAGAAGGTTTTTGAAGGGTACTTTGAGAGAAAACGCCGATTCGGTAGAGATTCGGCCGATTGAAATTCTGAAAATTCACTATTCACCTCTCCTCTCTCCTCCAACGTTTTTTCTTTATTTTCTATGATTTTTTTTGCCTTTTTGGGCTGCTGGACGAAAATATATGGCCTAGGAGGAGTTTCAAAAAGTTATCCAAGTGTCACGATCCCGTGGTGCCATTTGTTCGGAGTTCCACTGATCAGGTGACACGTGTCACCTTACTTTAATAAAGTGGGTCCTAGCTCTTTTCTCTCTTAGGTGGCACCATATTGTCAGGGAAAGGGAGAGCCCTGACAATTTCCCCAGACTCCTGGGTTCAATGTTCGAGAAAGTTGTCGGTGACCTGACCGGATATCGGTAAATTCCTCTGACTTCTGTGCCACATGTCACCATCTTAACATGCCAACACAAAAGGCAAAATGACATTTCATCATTAATAGGACATGTGTCACCTTTCCATCTAGCCAACATAAAAGTTATGTCATGATTACTTACTTTATTAAAATTACTTTAATAAAGTTACTTTATCGGTGTCTACTCGGGATTCTACTTGGGACTTACTTGGGATTGCGTCACGCATATCGAAGCCCGTCAAATGACACCTGGTCAGAGTATGTATGTGGGCCCCACATAGCGCCACATACCGATGTCTAATTCAAAAACGCAGGGTACACATATATGCCCTGAATATGGCATATGCACACCTACATCGGCATATTTCGCCTGACTAATCGTTCCCTTACGTCATGACATAGTTGGGTGGCATCTTTCTACCAACCCAATGGCATTATATATATATTCTGTGCACATCTGCACCGACATTTTAATCATACTGTCTACAGATACCAAACCCTTTACCCAGTAAGGCTCAAATCTGATAGCCCCTGAGAGTCTTTCTGTATGTCATAATTTCTGGGACTCTTACTAAAATAGGCTTGGTAGTCTACTTTATTCAGGCTTATTCTCTAGCCTTTAGTCCCAAAATTTGGGATATTACAATTCTCCCCCCGTTTAATAAATTTCGTCCTCGAAATTTGCTACCGGTCCGATTCTTAATAATACTTCAAAAGGACCACTATAGCGAGGGTGTCATTTCTTTCTTTCTACCTTCTATTGACACCTTAAATTTTAGAGGGCACCCCAAATTCTAGAGGTATTCTCAAATTCTCCCCACCTCAAATTCTAGAGGTTTTCTCATTTAGTGTTATTCCTATAGACCATATTCGTCTATCCTACGTATGTGCTTGTTCAATTGAAGCTTACAGACTACTTCCCTCTTGACTAGCACTATAGCTAGCAAGTACTATCTGACCTAACAAGTTCATATTTCTAACCCTTCTATCAATTTTTGTTCCTGTTTCTCCATGACCAGTAACTGCACCACTTTTTAATTCAAAGCATCAACGACGATAGTCGCATCACTGCTTTTCCATTCATCTATGTTGTCTCATATTCTACTTTTCTGATTTTCAAATATTCAAAATTCTTGTGGTCGCAATACATTTTCATAATTGCACTATACAAAATAGTGCGGTTACATTTTCAGAGAAAACATTATCTTTGCCAACTCAATTCACAAGTGGGGTAATTCATCTAGTAAGGTTCAGAGAAAACATAATTTGGGACTCTTACTAAAATGGGCTTGGTAGTCTACTTTATTTAGGCTTATTCTCTAGCCTTTAGTCCCAAAATTTGGGATATTACAATTCTCCCCCCGTTTAATTTTGAAATATATATAATATCAATTAACACTTAATTGTTTTTTATAAGTAAATTAAATAAATATGGTTTAATTAAATATGTCCAACAATTTTAATTTAACCTATTTATTTAATCTGAATAAAGAGTTAATGGAATTAGATTTAATTTATCTTTTTAAATTAAATCCTAAACTCACATTATATATATATATATATATATATATATATATATATATATAATTTTCATTTTTTGAATTTTATATCATATACATAAAATTTGTTCATCATAGATTAAACATTGTATTCATTGAATTTTAGACGCATCTTAGATTCAATGAATCTGGACACTATAGTTCGTGTTAATTAGGCTATTCTTGTGTGTGACCCTTAGGCGCATACAACATTTACAGTAGACCAATAACTGCATTAGCCACAAGTGGCAAGCAGCTTCTAGCAAGACATTACAACAATCCAATTCATATGTTAAGACGATGCAACCTGTCATACAACCATGTCATGTCCCTTTTATCACACGATATTTTGGCCAAGGATGAGGCATGGATAATGTCATCCTCCTGTTCTTGACCATTACTTTCCCAATTTCTAAGTAGTCTAACTATAGAAATGAAAACTCTTTTCCATCATAATATGGCCATACATTTCTCTGACTCACTCATCAATGGGCCCGGTAATATCTCTCTACTAATGTGAGGGAAAAATTCCATTTTGATCATTCACATTCCTCTACATGAAAACCACCAAGCCCAATTGTAGCATTTATCATCACCCTGTCAAGGTAACTTTTGACTAGGTCTGTGACATCTTATTTCTAATACTCATAAATAAGGATTAATGGCTAGTGAAATCCGTTGTATAACCAGGATTTAACCCATATTACCTATCGTTATAAAACGTTCATAAATCTCCACTCTCAATTCAGGATTTGATCCTAAGGTTGAGAGGGTTTTTCAAAACATTCCCACAAAATTCACTACGTCGCCATTACCTCATCTGCTCTTAGTTACCACATATCAGAGTGTGCAACGATTACATAAAATAAACTAAGAGCTATCCATTAGAGCCATTCTCTATTAAACACATTCATACATGTATACTTACACATATACATCAAATGTATAATCATAAATACTAGTACAACCTTTACACTAATACAAAAGATAGCGCCTTGTGCTTCAATCTTCACTAATCTTCATATCTCCTCCTTGCATATTTCCATGCATTCTTCATCTGTCTAAATGGTTAGTTGGGATGAGTGAGATTTGAGAGAATCTCAGTAGCAAACATTACCACTATGCATGCAAGATATATATGAATGCATGACATGCTTGCCTACACTATTTCATGCCAACATAATGATATGATGCATGCTCGATGTTATGACATACATATGGCCATTGTACAAATATAATAAAGCTTCAAAAAATCATACATGTTCCACACAAATAGGCAAAGCAGTCACATAATCAATGCAAGACATACATATCACATACATGCAAAAAAGGTAAGTTCGCTACCTTTTACTTGATGTCCTCCACATGCACCTTGATCTTCTAACCATTACTTCTTCTTTAACACTTCATCTAGATAAGAATGACATCATTAGAGCCATGAATGGTGAATACCCAATGGCCCACATTAGCCTATAGGCTTACTTTCACCCTTGGAGTTCATTCCAATTATATTTGTGCCATTAAGTCTTAAATTCACATCAGACATAAAGCTGATAGATTTTTCACCAAACTTTGAAAAATCACAATAAATTCTATAGCACTCCAATTGAGGTGATTCAAAGCTCTATTTAAATCCCTTTAAGTTTACTTTTATATAAAAATACTTTAGTATGACTATTATTGTCATAATGTTCCCAGAAATTCAGAAAACAGGCACTATTCCAGATTTCATTCCAGAAACAAGGCACAAATTCAAAAATTCATATCTCCTAGCATACTTGTTCAAAAATTAAAAAATACCCACAAAATGAAATCTCTACATGTATAATGTAAGCCTGAAAATTTTCAGAATTTTTGAAAAATATTTACCATATGAAATAGCTCGAACAACATCATTGTTCAAACAGGGCAGAATCAACAACATGAACAACCCTATTTCATAAATTCCCAAATTCATACACAAGCATCCAAAAATCATGAACACTTGTATACCTATACAATTTTTCCTCCTAAAGCCAATGGAAGTATCAAAATCATCAAATTCTAACTCCTCCTATGCAAAACAATACATGGCAGATTTCAAGGTTCTCAGAAAAACTATGTCAGTTTCTTATTTTCTTTGGCTTAATCACTTCCTTTCTACTTCTAATCAAATGATTAGCTATTTAGACACTCATTAGATATGATTTAGCTATTGAAAACACCATTTTAAATCAACCATGAATAGTACCCAACCTTCCCAAAAATTATCCAAACAACAAACCAATCGGTTAAAAAGGAAGCTTACGCTTACCTCTACCCGTTTCCGCAAACGCTTTGGAATTCTGGCAACACTTTGGCTGGTGAGATGGTGCCAACCATCTCTAAATGAGAATTCAAAACCGTAGAAATAAAGCTCTTGATGAGTAGAAGAAGTTTCCTGAAGGGTGCTTTGAGATATGACGTCGATTCGGCAGTGTTTCAACGGACTTAAATTTCTCTCTCCTCTCCCTCCATTTTTAGCTGCAGCTCTCTCTCTCTCTCTTTGCTGTGTTTTCTGCATGAAAATGATGAGGAAGATGATAAATTAATGGTTAAAAGAATTAACCATCACATCTTGCCACATGTCAAGCCATGATTGGTCCAAAATTACAATTTCCGCACAAAATGTTTAACTGGCAGAATTTTTATTAAACTTTGAAAATTTATATCTAATTGTACAAATTTCCAATTGGGGTGGTTCTAAAGGCTATACGACCCTCATTGAGTCTAGTTTTAAGGAAAAAGATAACATTTGGCCAATTGAAATATCACTCTTCCAGAATTTTAATCTTTGAATACTGTCCCAAAAAATAATCAATTTTGCTAGGCTAACTTCAAAAATTCGTTTCTCTTTGTGTACAACTTCAAATGACTGATATGACCTATCAAATTAAAGCTTGATAAGTCTACTTTCATTCTGGAAAGTTTCATAATTTTTTCACCATCATTTACCTATCGAAACATGTCACACAATCATCAATTTACTATATTGTGTGTGACTTCCAATCACTTCATTTTGTTATTCCCCAAGCTCTTTAGGTCACCAATATAATTCATTTTAATATCCAAGGATATAAAAAAATTTTGGGGAATTTAAACATGCCTCATAGGGACATTTTCTAAACCGGGGCTTAGCAGTCCACTTGATCCAGACTTAATCTCAAGCCTTTAGTCCCAAAATTTGGGATATTACAAGGTCAAAGCTTAGCGACTTTCATGTAGGAATCCATGATAATCTCAAGTCAAAGGGCACAATGACATGGTTATATATGAGATAAACTTATGACTTAGTTCATACAGCTTTCTCATAGCGGGTCGCTCCAACACCTTGCACTACAATAAAAATGACGATTAATAGTGGTTAATTTAAAGCGGTTGGAAAAAACCGTTACCAATAGTGGAATTTGTAGCGGTTAAAGTTAACACCGCTACTGATTTACAACAGAAACTAATGAATCCTGTTTTATGTAAACTTTGTAGCAGTTATATTATACCCAACCGCTACCAATTTAACTCCAGCTTAGTGCCATATGGCGCGCAGTTACTTTATAGCGGTGATTTGACATAAAACTGCTACCAAATGGCGTAAAAGTGGCACGTCGTTTTTGGCGGTTAATTTGTAGCGGTTATTCGGATTAAACCGTTACCAATATTAATCGCCACGGTGTGAAGCTAAAGCGCCTATTGTGTTTGTCATTTAGTTACGGTTTAACATACCCTAACCACTACATAATACAAATAGACATGTATTTGTTGCGGTTTAGCACAATAACCATGACAAAGTTTGAACCTTTACCGCGGTTATATACTAAACCACTATAAATGTAGTCACTATAAATGATCGTACGACTGCAAAGTCAATAAAAAAATTTGCAGCACGAAGTTAATAATAGCCTTCAAAGGTGTTGATACCCTGAAAAAAGGGAAAAGGCTTATGATTAGTATCATGTTACGTAACATGATAGCAAGCATAGGCCATTTCCCTTTTTTCAGGTGGGCGGCAGCTGCTTTGAAGGCTATTGTTTGCTTTGGCTACAAATTTTTTTACTCTTCCTAGCACTTCATAATGGTTATTATTGTAAACCACTACAAAATGGATAAATTAATGACGGTTGGCTTAGTGATATTTTGTAGCGGTTATACTCTTTCTAACTGCTACAACGGTTATCTGGCCATATGAACAGTCAGCATATTGGTAGCGTTTTTTCTCCATAACCTCTACAGAATGTCAAAAGATAGATATTTGTAGCAGTTACTGTTTAACCGCTATAAATATTTGGCTGCATTTATAAACCACAATTCATAAGGTGATTATTGTAGCAGTTTTGTTTTATAACCGCTACAAATACCAACTTTATATAACAGCGCTCCCTTATTCTCATTTTACTTACCATTTTGATTTCTAATGACTTTTCCTTAAAATTTTACCTTTCTACATATGACTTCAGGAGATAGAGGAAAGGGGAAGGAGGTTATTCCACCCCGCAGATCTCTACGTGGTAGCAATAGTAGGGGAAGTGGGGGTCGTGGCAGAAGTCAGCGCAGGGGAGTGGGGCCGCACGACTACAGTTGAGCCCAGAGCAACGATAGGAGGGGGCCCCAGTTCAACCACATCATCTGGCCCCACAGGAGGGGGCCCCACTACAGCCCCAGCAGATGACCTTACAAGAGGGGACCGCACCACAGGGCTATCATGAGAGAGAGAGAAAGGTAAGATCAGCATCAGCAATTATGAGGACGAGAATTAGGAGATGTTCAACTTTAAAAGCTTTCCTCTCAGCGATTTGGAACAGTTTTTGGATGAGGAGGCCGCGTCGGCCCCGGACCACACACGATGGTCATCTTCCCAGTCTACTGGGTTTGAGGTGCAAGTAAGAGGTAAATGTAATTTTATTTTTTTAACTTTTCTTTAAATAAAATTCAGTCAAATGTGAATTTAAATTTAACTAACGTATATGATAATTATGTAGATAAGTAGGGGAACATTTCCTTTAGGAGGCTGGACGTGACCGGTCTAAAGGATAGACCGAAGATTACAAGTTGTGGTTTCGTGGAACGAGCCCACGGACCAGCCTGACGAGAATAGGTGTCACCTATTCAACCGCTTCATGAGCGACCTGGGCTTGGATTGGATGTGGTTCCCTATTCACTTCAGGATGTGGAAGAAAGTTCCGAAGAGGCTGAAGGATAAAGTGTTGGATGAGGAAGTTAAGGTAATTTAATAATTGCATTTACTTATATTAAATGATTTGTAATTAAATTTTTTTAATTATTATTTTTGAATTTTATATTTTTAAAATAATCGTATTTAAATTTTTTTATTTAATTGTATTTCAAGGTAGGTTTGCTGTGAAGGAAAGCTATAAAAGGTATACATGGATGAAGTTGGGAGACGGCTAGAAGAACAGTAGGAATCGTCTCTATCACATCAATGACAGGGATGGGACAATCCTTTAGAGTAGCTGATCAAGGATAAGTCAGACAGCGTCCTACAAAATGACTGGATGGGTTTTGTCCATTACAAGAGGAATCCGGAGGGGCGGGTAATTTTTTTAAATAACTATTATTTGACCATTTTTTGTTCTTTTAATGTTTTTTAATAATTATTATTTGAGCAACATCTGTAGGCTCTATCTTAGAGAAACACGGTGAGCCACGCCCAGCAGTCGATCTACCACACGGCTGGATTGAAGACATTTGTTGTGACCTACAGCAAATTGGTATGTTTTTACCATTTCAGAATTTTACATTAATATTAATAATTTAATTTTTATTAAATATTTTTAATAATAATTTTATGTTTCGATTTTTTAAGGAGTAGAAAGCTCAAGAGGAGAACCACCAGATCGATTACAGAGAGTTATTCATGGTGACATACAGGCATCGGGACGAGACTCTGACGTTTTTACAGGCAGAGGAGGCCATTGTAAGTACCATAATTAGAATTATTGTTAATTGATTGTTTAAAACAACTAATTTATTGTTGATAATAATAATTATTATAATAACTTGTTGCATAAAATTGCAGGCGAGGATTCAACAGTCTCAGGCTGAACTGAGAAAGATACAGACCCAGAGTCTCATTGGTCTGTGGACCCCACTACGCCACTAAAGGCTGGTTTGGGACCGATAAAGCACCCAAGCTATATGAGGGAGATGGGGTTAGGTGTTAAACCCATAATGGTGTATGGGAGGATCGTCAACTCTGAGGCGAGACCTTCTCAAACACGAACCTCAGGGAGCAGACATCTGAGGGAGGAGACCGTTGAGGAGATTTAGACACAGGTTGCGAGGGCATCTACCATGATGGCGCAACAGATATAGGAGCTAGCCTATTACTTTTTCGAGTAGCATATGCAGTAGCGGGAGATCAGAACTGCGTGCTCGACAAGGCGTGGAGTCGCCTGTTCCCCGATGAGGCGTACCTTGAGGTCCCCCCCGTCTCAATGTTCATTGTACAACTCGCTCATCCTCCATTTGATGATGGTGCTATTGACTCTTCCCAGCCCTGTCCTCCACCCATCCCTGAGACAGGACATGATAGCCATACTGTTGACAGTGCCCCTCCTGAGACAGGACCTGCTGATGACGCTCTAGATTGTTAGTTTTGTATATTTATAATTTTTTATTTTTTTAAAAAATAGAACAAAAATGTTTGAACTAATTTAATTTTGTTGTTACAATTTTTTTATGTTTTGTTAATTATTTTATTTACTTTCATTTGAAAAATCAATTTTTGAAGAAATAAATAAATAAATAATCATCAGTAGCAGTTACAGTTAAGAAAGCCGCTACAAGTATTTAAATTAGTAGCGGTTAACTATTCTTAACAGCTATAAAGTGATAAAAAATTGACATTCCCGCCAACGGTCACATATATTTGTGACTGTTATTTGTAGCGGTTAACGATTTTTAAACGCTACAAGTTGTGAAAATATTTGAATTTTGAATCTAGAAATCCCGCCAACGGTCATATGACATGAATTTGTAGTAGTTCAATATTATTAACCATTACAACGGTTTACAGATTCAAAATTTGAACGTTGTGAATCTGACATACCCGCCAACGGTCACATATATTTGTGATGGTTATTTGTAGCGGTTAAAGATTCTTAACCGCTAGAAGTTGTGAAAATATTTGAATTTTGAATCTGGAAAAATCCCACCAACAGTCACATGACATGAATTTGTAGCGGTTTATAGGTAATCGTTACAAGGTCTACACCACTTAGTAGTGGTTTTAAAGGTAAAACCGCTACAAAGTTTGCATGAGTAGCAGTTCAATAAACCGCTACTAATTTTTGAACGTTGTGAAACTTTAATTTAAGCATCTTGTGATGTCTCATTTGTAATTTCACTCATTTTGTTACCTAAATTCTTTCCTCTAGCTATGGATAAATCATAGATCAAGTTGCCACGCAATTCTCCAGCTTATTTAGACGGATTAAACAACTTCTTGGATTTCGCTTACTCTCATGCCAGCTGTAATGGAAAGATCGTATGTCTATGTCAAAGATTCAAGTTCAAGAAGTGGCATACATGAGAAGTTGTTAAGGAACATTTGCTTGTGAAGCCTTTCCCGGAAGAGTATAGGTTCTAGAGAGTTCATAGTGAGAATGTTGATATGAGATACGATGATGCTCTTCCTCAAAGTTCACAAGTAGGAGTTCAAGTAAATGAACATGATCCTGTTAATGATACTGTCCATGATGCGTTTGGTTTTCAGGATGACAACTTCATCGAAAAAGTACAGGGTTCAGAGCCTGTGTTTTTTAGAAATGAAGCAGCGCGTGATTTTTTCACATGTTCTTATGCAACAGTTACTTCTGTTGGCTATAAAGGATACTGTTACGAGTGTAGGATGGTGTATTTAGAAGTGCAAGTGTACACTGTCGTAATCAAGTAATATAGAAGTGAGTAGAGTATCGTTCCCACGAGGATTGATCACTATGTACCAAAATTGGTAATTTTAATTCTATTTAGTCGGTTGATTAGTTGTGATTGAGATTACAAGATAGAAATGATGAAATATGAATACAAGTGATATAAAGACAAATATGAGAAAAAGCCCTAGGGATTAGATTTCACTTAATAAATTCCGGATTGAATCACTTATCTACTCTAGTCCTATTTATTCCACATGATTGATAGTCGAGTTTCCCTATTTTAATTACTAGCCTCTTCCAAGGTCAAGTAATTCTATAATTAATTGCTAACCCAATATATTCCTATATGAATTTAAGCAATCAATCATGCATTAAGATTTATGGAACTCAATTAAGACTACACAACCCATATGAATATATTCCTATTTCATATGCAAATTATGATTTTAATTATAGGATCCACACACATGTATCTCCTTCCGGTCTCAACATGCATATTAAAATCATCCAAAAGGTGGCCAATCAATTGTAAGCATTAAGAGCAATAATTAAAACTCAATCATGAAGGAAAAATTAAAACTAGATTTAATAAGTTAAGATTCAATCTGTCATTAGTAAGCTACGTCATCACCCTAGAAAAGGAAAATTTAGTTCATGATAAAATTAAAAATAAAACCAACATATATTACAAACATCATAAATATTGCATAAAAATTAATTACAAAAACATAAAAGTATAACTACAAGATGCATGAAAATGGAAAATCTAGCCTACCATATAGGAGGTAAAACCATCCATGTAGGTGGCAACCTATACCATCCATAAAGGAGGACTACCTAAGCCTTCCATATAGGAGGTAAAACCATCCATGTAGGAGGCATGTAAGAAGTAAAAAAATGTAAGAAATAAATTCTAAAAGTAACAACTCTCTCTCTAAAATAGAAACTCTCTCTCTCTCTCTTCCTTCCTCCTCCTTCCTCTTCCTTCCTCTTCCTTCTTCCTCCTTATTTTAGGGTGCCAAGAAGCTCTAATTACAGGCTTCATTTTCGGACTGCTACAGTATTTTGCTACAATGATTTGCTACAGTGAACCGACCACCCACTTGCTACAGTGCACCGACTGCTACAGGAACCGCACTGCTACAGTGAACCGACCACACCGTCCGCTACAGTGAAACTGCTACAGTGCACAATGCACGCATGAACAGTGCACAATGAATAGTACTTCCCCTTAAATGCCTTCTTTAATTCTTTTTAATCCGGTACTATCCATGGCTGCAAGAAAATCATTATTTATTTATTAATTACACCCAAATTAATTACATTCAGCTCAAATATAGTCCACAAAATCATCATATAAGGGAAAATGAATATGCAAATATTTTACTTATCAGATACCTTCCTACGTGTCCATCTTTTTGGTGGAGATGTGCTCTTTCTTTCGAAAGTTGTGTTCTAAGGTTTTGATCGTTGAAGAGCTCAATCAGATGCAGTCCAAAATCATTGTTACGCTTTGTCATTTAGAGATGCTCTTTCCTCCCCTTTTTTACTGTGATGGTCCACCTGACAATCTACCTTGTTCATGAAATAAAGCTCGCTGGCCCAATACAATATCGATAGATGTATCCTATTGAGAGGTATTGTATTTACATATGTGCATCATCATTACTTTCTAAATTTGCTACTCGCCCATTTCACCATTTAGTATCATATTTCCCTCTTTACTTTACAGGTTTCTTGGCAAATTGAAATCTTACGTAAGGAATAAAGTGTGGCCAGAAGGTTCTATAGCTGAAGGTTATATAGGGGATGAAGTAATGTATTTCTACTCAAGGTACTTTGATGACATTAAGGCGGCTTTCAACCGACCGTCTCGTGTCGACAATTATCCTGAACCTGAGCCAACAACATCAACAGAGTTGTTAATCCCTTGTGTTAGTAAAACAATTAGAGGAAGTGAGAACTTCAAACTAACATCAACTGAGAAGTTGCAGGAACATAGACATGTGTTGATTAATTGCACTCAAGTTGAATCCTTCCTTCAATAAGAATAGTACACTCATATATTATTATACAACTATCCTTATATTTTTAATTTGCATTTCATGATCGTCTTCCCATGATTAATTATAGGGAATCCAGAAGTCATGTGAAGCGTCAACTGAGAATTCAAACACAAACATCCTCCGAAGTTGACAAAAATGTCCACAGAGAATTTACGCCTGGTTTGCGAGCAAAATATTAAATGACCACAACTTGCACTCGCTAGAGTTTAGAACCCTCACAATCGACCCGCTTGACCATGTAAAGAGATTTACAGCATACAATGTCAATGGTTTCAAGTTTTGCACAGTATCACGAGATCAAGGATTGCAAACTCAAAATTTAGGTATTTTTGGCACCTTTGGGACAAAGAGTTACACAAGCAACAGTGATGGTAACATGCAGTTCGAATGTGTCTCTTACTATGGAAAGCTTGTAGATGTCGTCAAACTAAATTACCAAGGCCATTTCACTGTTACACTTTTCAAGTGTTTGTGGGCAAATACAACCACTTCCCGGGGACTCAGAATAGACAATTTAGGCATCACATCAGTAAATTTCTCTCGTTGAATTCACACCAGTCAATCTATAGATGATGAGCCATATATTCTTACCTCAAAGGCACACCAAGTTTATTATGTCTAGGATGAGAGGTACAGGGATTAGAACATAGTGATTCACTTAAAGCCTCAAGACCTTTACGACATGGGTGATGGTGACAACATCACCTACAAGAGTGAGCCATTCCATCCCGCCAATTTTGAAAACTTTTTCCCTGAAGGCGATGATGATTTTCCTATAGTTAGGTGAGTTTTTATAAGTTTATTACATCATTTAAATTTAATATTTTCTACACAATAATATCATACTAATATTTCTTTGACAAAATTTTTGTAAGGATAGCGAAGAAAAATGATTAAGTCAAAGTATAATTTTTTTTTCTAAATTTGATATGTATTACATTTAAAAAAATTGAATCACATTTGTAGCGGTTATATAACCGCTACAAATTGACAAATTAACCGCTATAGATAACAATAAATCGCTACAAAAAGTAAACTGCTACAACACATGGCATATTAACTGCTACCAAACATAAACGCTATAGATACAACGATATTAACCGCTACCAACGTCACACATATCCCTATAAATATATCCCCATCAACTCTTTTCATACACTTCTCCATTTCTTTCCTCTCTTCTTTTCTCTCATTTTTTCGCATCCAGAATATTTTTTCCCAACAGCTTTAGATCTAAGTAAATTGATCATCATACATGGAAATTTTTTTTATCAATTCTTTCATCTCTTCTTCTTTTTTTTTCTTCTTATAATATTTATATTAATTTTTTTCCAGATATTAACGAACTATTCCTCAAAAAATTTACTTCCAAAATGATCCGCATCTAAGGGGCAATAAAGTAAGTACATATTACCTACAAATTCATAAAATTACTTACACTTTCTCATTATTATGCATATAATTTTGATATTTATGTATCTCAATTTAATCTTTTTCTATACCCAATTTAATTTTCTTAAATAATAACTATTTTTAATTCAGTTATATAACCAATTAACATGTTAAAATAGATTATAAAATTTAATTATGTTACTGGATAATTTTTTAATTTTTCATGACAATTAGTAGCGGTTATTTTAACCGCCACAAAATTAACAGTAAAATTTCAAATCTGTTTAAATTGTTTGAGCATTTTTTAGAACATTCTTTAGTAGCGGTTCAAGTAGTAGCGGTTATGTAACTGCTACGGAACAAATTCAAAAAATTTCACTTCCCGCTTAACCAAATATTTGTAGCGGTTTAAATAAACGCTACATAATTTTGGTAGTATTCTTAATTATTTACTTTTTGAAATTAGTAGCGGTTATATAACCGCAACCAATTGGAAGGTTCACTACTACAGAAAACACTTTTAACGTCCTTTTTTTAGCCGTTTTAACGTCTAAAATTAGAGGGATGCCTATACCAGGGACGTAAAAAAGTCAGGATACGACATCCTTTAAAAAAGGGACGTCTAAAGTTGTTTTTTTAAAAAAAAATCGCTTATATTTTGCACTGCCTAACAATTATAACCTACAGAAATAAGATCGAACAGTTTTTCATAAACCAAAATGTCCTTACAGATTAATATTGGTGAAGGATGATAAATCAAAATGAATCTACAATGAAGACAAATCTAAATCTTAACACAACAAAATACATATACAATAATCCCAATTCAAAACTTAGCTTATAAAAAGAAAAAGTAATTATCCATACCTTTTGGCCACAGTAGGAGAGAGAGGATGGAGGCCAATGGCAGGAGAGGAAGGGAGGAGGAACCAACAGCATCAAAGATCAAGGAAGAACAATGGCGACGAGCTTCAACAATAGAGAGGAAGAGAGGAAGACGATAGATGATGGTGGTGGAGATAGAGGAGGAGGACTTTCAAAAAAAGAACAACGATAATGAAAGGGAGTAAGAGAGAGAGTTATGGTGGAAAATGAGTTTCAAGAGAGTGGTGGAAGATTCAGCTTCAAGAAAAAATGAGAGTTTTGAAATTTGAATCGAGGAAGCTAACTTGCGGAGGTAGACGTAACCTTAAAAAGAGTGATGTCAGTATCAATTTGACTGATTTACGTTACCTTTAGACGTCCCTTTTTTAAAATGGGACGTCTAAAGGGGGAAAAATTGACTTTAGACTCCCTTTTTCAAAAAGGGACGTCTAAAGTCTTAAAAAAATTAATTTTTTTTTACTTTAGGCTTCTCTTTTCAAAAAGTGACGCCTAAAGTCTAAAAAAAATTTTAAAAAAATAATTTTTTTTACTTTAGGTGTCCCTTTTTAAAAAAGGGACGTCTAAAGTTACTTAATTCTTACCCATAATTACAAAAATGACACCGTCTTTATTTTTTACTTCTCTTTTTTTAAAAAAGGACGTCTTTTAAGGACGTAAAATCTACATTTTGTAGTAGTGGTTACATTTGTAGCGGTTACTTAACTGCTACTAAATATTCAGAAAATGTGATACTCATCATCCAACTATTGTAGCACTGACTTGTAACCGCTGCGGATTTAGTAGCGGGTTCTCTCTCTTGAGTAACGATTATTTTTAACCGCTACAAAGTTGCTTGCAACAGTGGATTTGGTAGCGGTTTGGCTAACCGCTACTAATGTTGTTTGCAGTGGTTATAACCGCTACAAATACACATTTTTAACCGCTATTAAAATACATTTTTTTTGTAGTGTTGTACTCTTACAAGTACCTAGGACTTTGATTTGTATCTCCATACCTCTTTAAAGTCATACTGGTCTTATTTCATCTTTGTTCCTGAATAGAAGACCGACCAGGGACATTTAGGACAATCAATATAATTTATCCAAGGATATAGTTATCATAGTGAACATACAAATAAGATGATAATAAGATGAAGAAATTCATTGAATAATAATATTCAAAGTATAATTATTGGCCTAGGACACAATTTCCAACATTATCATCATAGGGACATCAATGGCATGCCCTCTTGTCTCTGCCTTAGCTGCTTACGTCAAAACCTTCAATCCTTCTTGGTCTCCTGCAGCAATCAAGTCGGCAATTATGACCAGGGGGTGTGTGTGATTATTCATTTCAAGATAAATATAAATGCATTTTCGCTGCTGCATGTGGGGTGTAGTAGAAATAGCAAGAGCAGAAAATAGCAATAACAATGCATGTTATTAAGGGAATTTGTGTTGTACAAGGTAAATATAAATATGTGAGTTTGCATATGGAGCTGGCCATATAGATCCAACCAAGGCACTGTATGGTTTAGTACACGACGCAAACGAAACTGACTACATCAACTTCCTATGCGGACAAGATCACAGTGACACATTACTTCAAGTTGTAACAAGAGAAAACACAACTTGTGCTAGCGTTACCCATGGTAGCGTGTGAGATTTAAACTACTCTTCTTTTGCTGTGTCCACTTCTTCTCCTCAATTCGATGCTCGAGTTTTCACTAGAACTACTGTCACAAACGTTGGGTCACCAACTTCCATATATAAGGCCACTGTGACTTCTCCAGAAGTAGTGGACATACAAGTGAATCGTCCAAGGTTGTCGTTTAGTTCCTTGGGACAGAAGCTGTCGTTTAATGTTAGTGTCATTGGAATTGTATCTTCCACAGCTTCTGCTTCTTTGGTCAGGGATAATGGCAAGTACCAAGTGACAAGCCCTATTGCGGTATTTTTACATTATTAGAAGGTTTCAGGATATATATGTAATGATGCTTCCACATGTAGTTTTAGTAATTTACTTCATGGTTTAAAGTGTTTTGTTATGATGATTTAATTATTTCCACGGAAGTTTATGAGATTTTATTTGTAGTATGTGACTTTGCAAGCTAATTAATACTACCTGATACATTCATGAGCCTTGAACATTGCGACTCCTTTCTCACACTTCATGCAATGCGTGAGACTCACACTAGTTTTATTATTAAAACAAAAAATAAAACCTTCATTCATGTAAATTCTGCCTCTGGTAGTTTTTATAAGTAATGACTATCCGAATCAAACAAAGTTTATAAGCAATAACTTTAATCTATGATGATGCGATCATTTCTGATCTTCTGAGTTCTTCATAGTGAAAATTTTTATGCTCTCTCTTGAAAGTGAAACTCATTTCTTTTATAGTAAGGTTAACAACATAAATCATTTGACGTAGGTAATTAACAGAAATTTTTAAATTAATGCTTCAAAAAAAACACATATTAAATATGTTATGATTAAATAATTTATTTAATTTTCTTAATCCCTATAAAAAAAAATCAGCTAGGACTTATATATTATGTATAGGATGGAGTAACATGCAAGTTATAACTTGCCTTCACATTAGCAAAAAAAGAAAGAAAGAAAAGAAAGAAGTAACAATGAGCATATTTCATATGCAAGTTTTCTTGTCTGAGGGATAATGGCTTTCACTCATTACTTTGTTTTCTCCAACCAAATAAATAAAGAGAAATGAAAACAATGTATTCTATATCCAAACTTGATTCCCTACAACAATGACAGACGACAACAACAATGGATTTCATGAATAATTGGTTGAAGGAGCATTTCTAGTTCATGGATATTCATCCTATATATGTAAAGGATTTTGTGAATTTTTTCATATTTATGGTTTTTCCTAAAATAATTTATCTGAATTATAAACTGATATATAATCTAATGATATCCAACATATGTTATGATTAAGTAATTTATTTAACTTTCTTAATTTTTCTAAAAAAATCAATTAAGTTTTATATATTAAGGAGATGAGGGAGTACAAAGTTACCAGTTGCCTTCACATTAAACAAAAAAAGAAGTAACCATGAGTATATTCCATTGCAGTTGCCATATGCAAGTATTCTTGTCGGAAGGCTTATGGCTTTCTTAACTACGTTTTATTGTTTTTTATGATTTTGGGTTGAAGAGAGGTTGTTGTTTGTGATTAAAAATATTTCTGAATATGTTTCTTATAATTATGAATTTTTCTTTCTTCAACCTAAATTAGCATGGATATGTCCTTTGGTGTATTTCAAAAAACCTTAATAATAACAATCCCTTGGTTTGTCCTTTTGGATAATTTGACCAAAACAAAAGGCTAGAAGTTGTTGTCTTAAATAATTAAAATCATTTCAATTTGTGTCATGGTAAATGATTCGGGGTTATCTTTTTAATAACAAATAAAAATTATAAGAATTTTTTTTTTAAACAACATTCTCACAATTAAATCATTAATTACATTTTCATCCATATTTTTAGAGTTAGCTTCCCTTTGTCTAGGTTGTTGTCTAGCTACTTCCTCTCTACTACTTACATCTCCCTTTGTCTAGGTTTTTGTCTAGCTACTTCGAACCATTAGATTAAATTTTAAACGATTTAATTTTTATATTTACAAAAAAATTTTATTTTTTCCCCATAATTTTAAATTATTTAAATTAAATTTTATCAGTTTAGATTTATATATTTATTTATAATTTTATATTTTAATCACAAATTTTAAATATAAATTTGGACTGCTCAAAATTTGATCCATTACAGTTGAGATGATATGTGGTGCAGGGAAGCTTTCTGTTGTGTTTCAGTAATTTAAAGCCAAAAGAAATATTCTTTTCGAAATTGATCAAGTATATTTGTATAAGAATGTTATATCAAACCGGAAAGTGTCTTCTTGCTTGCAGCAAATTTCATCTGTGAAAGAGTTATTACAATTGTCACACACAAAAAAAAAAAGAATTGTTACAATATATTTTGATCAATATATATGTTGTCTTCATGTCTCATACACGTTTTTTTTCTTTCGCCGAAATCATTTCTCTCACACACATTTATCTCCGGTGCTAAATATATATAAGAGCCGGTTTAAAAGTGAATATCGATACTAAATATAAGATCTTTTTTTTTTATTGTATCTCTTATATTTATCATTTTTTTAAATTAATTTAGTTATTAGCTGATTACTTCCTCCATCTTAATATAAGATATGTTTGAAAATTCGATTTTATTTCTAAATATAAGACATAGTTTCATATTTATCAATTTTTTTTCTAATTTACCCATTTTAATACTGTCTCAACAATATCCAAAGAAAATAGAGAAAGAGGGGATTAAGGGAGATGATTACGATGTTTTAGAAAATACATGTCATATTAACTAACTTAACTAACATCCTTAATTTAATAAATTAGGTAAACATATCTTATATTAAGAACCAAAGAGAGTATAATACAATTATATATATAAGTCTTTTAGAGAGATCATAGATCATGTAACATATGCTATAATTAATTTATTTAGCTTCTTTAATTTATCTAAATTAGTCAATCAAGTCCTATATTAAAGATAAAAAGTATAGTATGCGTGTCTGTGTGCGGGCATTCTTCAACGACTCTTCAATTCTTTTAGCAGTCAAAATTGCCTCTTCTAGTTTATATTCTTTGGGTATATTATTCCACGCACACCTGAATCCATCCAATCTCAACACTACTATATATGCTCAATTAACACAATTCTTGATCTAATTTCTTCAATGGCAGGCACAATATTAATGTCTCCATGTTCGTTGATTATCATTATTACCCTCATAGCCATGCTTCTCACAATTCATGCAGATTCTCAGCAAAACATAAAGGCAAATATCTCTCACCATTGTTAATATTTTCATTACTCATTTGCTACAAGTATACCCCCCCTTATATCTATCAGTTTCTTTTCTCATCTCTTTCTGAATGTACTAATACTATAAATGTCCATTTGATTTTTGAGTATATATAACGAATCTGAATTTTATTCATACATACATACATATGTGTACACAGACATATGTATATATATATGACGCGCGCGTGCACATATCTATATATGTATATATATCTACACACACGTGTGTGTGTTTATATACATGTATCTATATATACGTATATATGTGTCTATATAGATATATAGATATGTATATACACATACATATATACATATATATGTATGTATGTATGTATGTTTGTATATCTACACACACATGTATATATACATATATGTATATCTACACACACATACATACACAGATATTATATGTAGGTATATACACACATATTGTGTGTGTGTACACACATATATATGTATGTATGTACATACATTTATTCATATATGTGTGTGTGTCCACACACACACACATACATGCATGCATATGTATATATGCGCGCGCATACATGCGTGTGTGAAAGCCTAAGACTCAATTGTATACTAAAAGCATTTGGTTTGTTTCTGTTTCTTTTAGTAATACTACTCTTTGACTAAATGTAAGTCATTTATACCCCCATTCTTACATATCAAGGAATACATTAAATCAATAACATTTTCCCTTATGTAATTTTGTTGTCTCTCTCTATTTTACAAATAATTTTCACACATCTCTTTCATCTTTCTCTCATTCCCATAAAAATTAAATAAGGGTAAAATTGAGAAAAAATCATTAATTACCCTATAAGAGATTTATATTTTGAACCAAATTTTTTCCCTACAAGTGACTTATTTAGGCATAGAGTGGTATACTCATCTAATCCTATTTACCACTCTTGTCCTTTTTATAAGTCTAGTTTACTTAATTCTCACATATTAAGAAAAGTTAGTTAATTCACTAAATATATTCTAAATTGATGCATTTTCCAAATTTTACTCTTATTTATTAATGGTTCACCCTTATCTCTTTCCAACATGAATCAATTCCTTTTTTTAATTACATTTAATAGATGCAAACTTGTAATACTATTATTACTCTCTAGGTCGACTTATAATAAAGACCAAATTTTTTTTCCAAAATAGACTTATAAAAAAGTCTCTGATGGGGTCGAAGTTTGATAAATGAAGGCTAAAATTGTATATTCATATGAAAATTTATCTCTCTTCCCTATAAATATGACCAAACATTTTCTTCTCTCTATACCCTATAAATTGGACTGGAGGAGTATCTAAATACTTTTCTTGTATGCTTGTTGATGATGCAGAGTTATATAGTGTATATGAGAAACACTCCAAGTGGTGATGCCCCCAAGTCAAAGCTTCACATGAGCATTCTCCAACAAGCCCTTGGCAGGTGTATATATGTATATCCTGCATTTGGTTTTTAATGTAAAATCCTATTAGCTAATTTGGGGAGATTAATAAAGTTAAATAAATTACTTTAAAGTATTTATATTTATCATTTTTCTTTAAAATAAGTTGTCTAACTTATAAACTAATATATAATCTAATAATACACATAAGTATTTCAGAGAGATAACATAATATATATTATAATTAAGTAATTTATTTAGCTTATTTAATCTCCTTGAATTAGTCAATCAGGTCTTATATTAAGAAGCCAAGTAGTATATTTAATGGTGGTATATTTAATGATTAATTTGTATGTGTGTGTGTGTGTGAGAGAGAGAGAGAGAGAGAAAGACAGAGACAGAGACAGAGACAGAAGTTTCAAATGTTTTATTTGTACATAACATTTCAAATTGTAATGTGCGGTCAGCGAGGGAGCTGCAAATGCTCTTGTACACAGCTACAAGAGGTGTATCAATGGGTTCGTTGCCATGCTCAAGGAAGAAGATGTTCAAAAAGTTGCTGGTAATAAATAATAACCACATAATAAAACTAGATTTAGATCTTTGATCTGTGTCAAATACTTTCATTATTTGAAACATTATCTATTGTTGGCTTGATTCAATATCTAATTAAAAGAGAGACTTAATATTGCAAGTGTTAAGTCAAACCAACCAAGGGACCAAATTTTAAATTATAAAACAAAGTCATCTTCAAAATCAGGATATGTATTTTTTAATGTCTTTTCTCTGATAATCAATGTCTTGGGGTTGTCATGATCAGAAATGGAAGGAGTGGTTGCAGTGTTCCCAAATGGAAAGAAATATCTACACACGACAAGATCATGGGACTTCATAGGATTCCCAGAAACAGTGAAAAGAGCAAGCACAGAGAGTGATATAATAATTGGAGTAATTGATTCTGGAATCTGGCCTGATTCCCCCAGCTTCAATGATTCTGGATTTGGTCCTCCACCCTCTAAATGGAAGGGATCCTGCTATAACATCACTTGCAACAAGTACCTACTTTCCTAGCTATATCTATTTCTTCACTACATTTGCAAACTCTTATATTTCACACATCCTCTCATATTATATTTTTGTTGGCTCACTAAGAAAGTTTCAATAACTCATTGTTCGATATACGTTATATATGCCCAATAATTCAGTATTGTTACAACATATTTAGTGATGTACGAAAGAGAAATATTGATAGTCAATATTCGAGTGTGACATTAGTTTTAAGGAAGGCCGTCCCACATATCATATGTTTGAAAAGAAGAGAGAGAGATAGAATGGGAGGATTCCACCCACCCCTAATTCTCTCTATTGAAGCTAGAAAAATATTGTTTTGGTCCTATTTATAAAATACTTCTAGCATGTTTCACACAGATTAAGAAAAATCTTAAACATCATTAACTTTATCATAAAATTCAACAACATTTCAATTTGATCCCTATTGAATATATATTATACACTATGAGAACAAAGTCAACACAATAATAAAATTAATAAGGATAAAATTGTATATTCATATATGAAAAAATTAATGAGCTACCTTATAAATGTGACAAAAGATTTTTTTATTCTCTGTCTTATAAGTAGAACCAAAAGACTAGATACATAATATGGGCTGCCCTATATATTAGATGAGTCTTGCCCACCACATATAGGCCTATTTGAAAACTCATTAGGAGGGGGAAAAGCGCATTTGGAGGACAAAAACTCATTTTTCATCTGCAGACATATTTGTGAACACGTTAGCTTTCACTAGGCTTTTAAAAAAAAGTTGTTTTTCCTAGAAACTCATTAAAATAGCTTCTGGCTTTTTTTCACTGGGTTTAGAAAAAAAAAAGCCATTTCTCCCACTGTCAATCCAAACACAAATCACATTTACAATATGACTTTTTTTTTTAATTTGACTTCTGCAAAAACCACATTAAAAAAAACACTTCTTCACCATTAATCCAAACAGGCGCTATGTCTATCTCTTATATGCTTATTTGGGATATGCTTATTTGGGATCCCAAATCTAACTTTTAGACCCTTAAATCCAATTGGAGCCAAAAATCATGTATGGTTTAGTATTGGAAGCAAATGGGCATTGGAAGCCAGATTTGGATCTTCATTTTTCTTTACATTTTTTGAATTTTTGAAATTGACTTTTCAATATATCATTCAAACAAGTTTTAGTTAAGCAGACTCCTTTTTTTCAATAACAAGTTGTTAATTAAGGTGGTAAGGAGCCTCACTTTCATAATGAGAAGAACACAAATTCAAATTTCAGGAATCACACTTATTGAGATGGTGAGAACCCTTCACCCTCGAAGGGGACCTTGATGAAATCAAAATAATAATAATAATAAACAGATTTTTTTATATATATAAAAGTGTATCCAGACATAAATCAAATTACATACACTAGCTAATTGGTTCTAATCCAGATTCAATTTGCAAAATATAAAAGTCATCACTTTTACAAACCTTAATGCCCTTAAAACATCTCGATGGTAGAATGAGATTTCTCATTATGTTTTAGCAAGGCAGCTTCATTATATTTTGGACATATATATCTGTTAACCATTTATCTTCCAAATTAAATTGTGTGCAGCAAAATCATTGGGGCAAAATATTTCCGCTTGGACAAACAATTTGGTAAGAAAGATATAATGTCTCCAATAGATTCAGAGGGCCATGGAACACACACAGCATCAACAGCTGCTGGAGGGGCAGTGAGATCAGCAAGCTTCTATGGTCTGGGCTTAGGAACAGCAAGAGGAGGCGTGCCATCAGCAAGAATAGCAATGTACAAGGTTTGCTGGGCCGAAGCATGTCAAGACGCCGACATTCTCGCGGCTTTTGACGAAGCGATCTCCGACGGGGTCGACATAATCTCTGTCTCACTTGGAGGCATATTTCCTGCACCATATTTCATTGATCCTATTGCCATTGGAGCTTTTCATGCCATGAGACATGGCATCTTGACCTCCACTTCTGCCGGCAATGATGGCCCCGACCACTGGACCACCACTAATGTGGCTCCTTGGCTTCTTACTGTGGCTGCCACTACCACTGATAGAAAATTCCTTACTAAGATTCAGATTAGGGATACGGTTCTTGAGGTAAAATTCAAAAGCCCTTGGTTTTCCATTCAATAATTAAAATATTTGATTCCCACTTATATGGAAGATATTTAAGTCATTTATAACCTTTCTTTCATTATGTGTTCAATGGCCTTGCAACCTAGTTGTACCGTAGCTCCCCTATATGTGGTACACCATCGTTTTTTAACGTGACACCTAACTGGAAAGTTGATATTGATTATAAACGAAAGATTTATTTCATATATTTATTAATATTTTTTAAATTAGTCATATTGATATTCCCTCAACAATGATTGAGTAGGAGAATGAGAAGATTAAAGAAGATGATTAGGGTGTTTTGGATTAAACTTATCATATTAACTAACTTAACTTCCTTATATTGATCTAATCAAATTAGTTATTTAGATCTTATATTAGGGGTTAGAAGAGTATTACAATAGTCTTATATAGACTGATTGGAAGATGAATTAAATATATATAACTTGAGGAAAATCTCATCAGATTGCTTTAAACTCTTTTAATTTGATAAAAAAAAATATAATAAGTGGGAAATTGTCAGTTCAATTCCGCTTGTAACTCAGCCCACTCTATTGAATTAAAAAGAAAAACCTTTCATTCTATGAACTCTTCCCATTCTTTGAAATGTTGAGGAGTTTTTCTTATTTATTTGAGAATGTGTGAGACCACTGTTGTTATTTTTACAGGGAGTATCAATAAATACCTTTGACTTGAATAGCACTCAGTATCCTATAGTCCATGGTGGGGATGTTCCAAACACTCTTAAAGGCTATGATAGCTCTATATCCAGGCACGTACTAATTCATCAATTAATAGCAAGTAAATATGTCTGAGTTAATTATAATTTTTTCTCAAACTAAGAAAATTAGTAAAAGAGATGGATAAAACGGAAGGTGAACCTACTCATTGCTGAGAGATAAACCTTTTCTCGTTCTCTCTCAATAATTACTCGTCAATATAATAATAAATTTGGTGCAGGTTTTGCTTAGAAGACTCATTGGACCAGAATTTAGTGAACAAGAAAATAGTTCTCTGTGATGCCCTTTATGGACCTCTAAAAGTTGGATTTGCATCTGGCGCTGCTGGAATTATATTAAAGACAAATACAGTAACACTTCCTGATGCTGTTCTCCCTTTTGCCTTGCCAGCATCTTTCATCACCTTAAAAGATGGTACTACCTTAGACAACATGATCAAGATTAGGTAATAAATATTTTTTCTGTTTTTAATATAAGACCGATTGATTTTTTTAAAAAGATTAAATAAATTAAATAGATTACTTTAAAGTATTTATATTTATCTTTTTTCTCTAAATTAATTTGTTTAACTTATAAACTTATATATATTTTAATGACAAACAACTATAATTAAGTAATGTATTTAACTTCCTTAATCTTTTCAAAAAAATCAATTAGTGATTATATTAAAAATCGAAAGGAGTAATATAATTTCTATCGTCTCATAATTAAACCTATGGTACTTTTGGGCCTGTTTGGTATGACGGAATTAATTTTGATAGAAATGGAAATGAAATCGATATGGAGATGAAAATGAATTTTAAAACTATGTTTGGTATGTCATAAAAATGAAATTTAATTTTTACATCAAAAAGCCAAAATGCCCTCCTAAATAAATAAATAAATAAACTTCCCAAAACAGTACATCCCATCTTCATCTTCAAAAATTAAACAATAAGAATCATTCTCTCTCCTCCCTCTCCTCCTCCATCTTCGACTAGACAGCTCAAGCCACTCCTTCTCTTCTTCCTCCCTTTTAAATAGATCTCTCCTTCTTCCTTGCTATTGGACATCAAGGCTTAAGCTTGAAGGGGCACCACCATAGAAAATGAAGGAAGATATCGAGAAGGTGAGTGAACAATACCGGTGAAGGTTGCAACTAGGTCTGGTGCTCCCACAACCCAGATTTACAGATCTGAAGCTCGAAATTCCATATCAAAAATCACAAGCTTTATAGTGGGTGTTTTTTGTTCTCGAAGAAGCGCTACCACTCATCCTTGCCGTCGTCTGTAACTTACCAGCAGTGGAGATCTTTGAAGGAGGATTTGTACCATGCTCGCCGATGGCGGTTTGGGCGTAGGGTGAGTTGTGCTCAAGCATAGATGATGTGAAAGGCAGAGGGAACACAAGCAACTTCAAGGGTGATCGAGCATGATGTTGATGATAGAAAATACAAAGAGGGTAAGGTCAGAAATGGGTACATGGAATTACCCATATGAGTTTTTTGGATGAAAGCATGGAATTGGAGAGATTTGGCTTCTACATAGATTTGAAAAAATTTCTATTTCCATCATACCAAATAAACCTAAGTATGGAATTAAGACCCAATTCCAATTCCACAACCCTTCCCCCAATTCCATCATACCAAACTTATCCTTTGTTCTTTTATTTTCAATTAATTAACAAACCCTAATACTAATATGTATATATATGAATTCTTGAAATGAATCACCACAGCAGCAACGACAACAACATAGCTGCAACCATATTGAAGAGCAGCCATGACAACAATACTTTGGCTCCTTATATAGCCTCCTTTTCCTCAAGGGGTCCCAACCTAATCACACCTGACATTCTCAAAGTAAGTAAATTGACTTCTTCCTTATTTTAGCTACTTTTTGAGTAATATATATTACTTCTCATTCTAAATATAAAATCTATACAATATATTTATTTATTTCTATCTTAAGTATATGAGCTCAATCAATTTTATTTCCCAAATTTATAATTTATCTTTAAATTATCCCTATTGATTACATATATATAGTAAGGATTTCTATCAATAGCAATTACAATACACAAGGTATTTCAGATAAACCAACATGTATTTATTACCAATTAAATAACTAAATTAGATTTTTTCCTATCCACAAACTATAGTTATCTAACTCAAGAGTGGAGGGAGTATAAAGTTTTATGCAAAAACTACATGTTTCATATGAGGACTAACACACTTTATTCGTTTGAAATGATTTTGGATTATACCATGAAATATATATATATATATATATATATATATATATATATATATATATATATAGCCGGATATAGCAGCACCAGGAGTTGAAATTTTGGCAGGGTGGCCTCCAAAGTCGGCTCCTTCATTAGTGAAAGGAGACAAAAGACAAACACATTATAATATCATCTCAGGGACATCAATGGCATGCCCTCATGCCTCTGCCTTAGCTGCTTACATCAAATCCTTCCAACCTTCTTGGTCTCCTGCAGCAATCAAGTCTGCAATTATGACCACAGGTATATATATCTATTTATAATTATTCATTTCAAGATAAATGCCAATGCATTTTCATGACTGGGTATGGGGTGTAGTAGAAATAGCAGAGCAGAAAATAGCAATTAGACGGTCTACTATTAAGTGGGTGTTTGGTTAAGTTTATAGGAAGTCTATAAGTGTTTATACATATAAATCGAGATAACACTCATCTCATATACTTATTTCATATATTATAAATAATTATTAAAAAACTATTTTTAAGATTCCAATCTCTAATCTAACAAGCTTTGAGTTTGGGTTCAACCACGGAAAAGTGTTATTTTTAAGATGTTCCAAACAATTTGGTGATCACGAACATGTTGTTTGTTTGTTTTAATTAATTAGATGGTTCTCGTGTCACATCAATCATCTATTGTAATTGGATAGATGGCTGGGTGGAAATGTACATCAAATCTGGTAGCAGACCTTAGCTTAGATAAATAGGCCGAGTAGACCTAGATTGTTTGGCCTAGGGACCAATGAAGTGGTGTAATGATAGCCGTCAAATCAAAACTAAGAAACCAGCCCATTTTGATGTTGGGGGAAAAAACAAGATCTTGTTGACAATAATGGACTATCAAACACATAGGGCGTGAGGCCTCTTGAATTATGTGGTTTAAAATTTTTTTAAATCATAAAAATTTAAATTTTATTATCTTAAAATCAAATATCAAAATTTCAATTATTTTATATAGAAAATAATGATTAAAAAATAAAAAAAAATAAACATTTAAGAAGTTAGCACATTACAAAAAATAATTAGAGGAAAGCACATTCTTTAGAAGCCCCAAAACTGTGTTTTACAATGGACTCATTCGTGCTGATAATTAACTTTTCTTTATTTTCTCAATCAAAGCTACACCTTTGAAATCTCACAAGAAGGATGCTGAGTTGGCATATGGGGCTGGCCATATAAATCCAACCAAGGCACTAAATCCTGGTTTAGTATACGATGCAAGCGAAATTGACTACGTCAACTTCCTATGTGGACAAGGTTACAATGACACACTACTTCAGGTAGTAACAGGAGAAAGCACAACTTGTGCTAGTGTCCCCCATGGTAGTGTGAGGGATTTGAACTACCCTTCTTTTGCTGTGTCCACTTTTTCTCCTCAATTTGATGCTCGGATCTTCACTAGGACTCTCACAAACGTTGGGTCACCAACTTCCATATATGAGGCCACTGTGACTTCTCCAGAAGGACTGGACATACAAGTGAATCCTCCGACGTTATCGTTTAGTTCCTTGGGACAGAAACTATCGTTTAATGTTAGTGTCAGTGGATTTGTATCTTCCACAGCTTCTGCTTCTTTGGTCTGGGATGATGGCAAGTACCAAGTGAGAAGCCCTATCACCGCTTTTTTATCTCATTAGAAGGTTCCCAGATAAATAAAACCTATATTTAGATGGAGAGAAAAGTAAGAAGAAAATTGAGAGAGTGAATGTTAGGAAGAAAAACTTCCTAAAATGGTAAGAAAAAAATAACAATTTTTTAGAGTTTTCCTCCTACTATTCTTTTTCCACTAATTTTCTCTCTATTCAAACATAGGATAACGTTGCTTGGATAAGTCCTTTTTGGTAATTTACTTATGGTTTAAAGTGAGTATTGGTCTGATAGATTTAATTATTTGGTGTGATTTTATTTGACTGCAATCTTGTTATATATTCTGAAGATGTGATCATTTCTGATCTTCTGAGTTCTTCATAGGGAAAATTTTATGCTTTCTAGCTCTCTTGAAAGCATGCAAATCATTTTTGTTATAGCAAAGGTTACGCTAACAACATAAATCATTTGAGGTAGGTAATTAACAGAGTTTCAAATTAATCCTTCACAAAAAGAGCCCACTAATTTTTAACTGTACGGATATAGTGAAAAAAGTTTATTATCTTATTAATGTCACCATTATTCGGTTTTAATACGATCATGCCATGACATGCTTTACAGATGTGCGTGTGTGTAACCTTTTTTTTTTTTTGGGCGCGCGCGTGTAACTTTTGTTCATTGAATATGTATACATTGAAATAAAGATGTTCTATTGACATTAGTGTCCTTACACATTTTCTCAAATTTGCTTGTACATTTTCAAGTTAATCAAATTGAGGCTTTTATTTTTAAAAAAAAATCTCAAATTTATTTTCATATTCAAAGATGATACAAATTAAATCTTTAGGAGTATAAGTAATGAATTTGCTCATTCTCTGCGCATTTATTTAAATTCATAACTTTTAGGGCTTTGTTATGTTATGGTTGTATAACCAGTTAGATCATGGATGCTAGTTATAACAAAATAGTACATTTGGTCATTAATATAAGACCTAATTTACTAATTTTGGGAGATTAAATAAACTAAATAAATAATTTAAAGTATATATATTTATTATTTTTCTCCAAAATATTTTACCTTTTTTCTCTAAACTATATATACACATAAGCATTTTAGAGAGTGATCATATAACACGTGCTATAATTAAGTAATTTATTTATATTTTTTAATTTTTTTAAATTAGTCAATTGAATCTTATATTAAACACTGAAGGTAGTAATATACAAATAAGAAGCTGAAGAACAATGGAAACATTTACGGTGTATTTCTCCATGAACTTTCACTCATTTTTTTGGATATGAATTCTTTCACTCATTACATTGTTTTCGCCAACAAAATAAATAAAGAGACTATGCGAACAGCGTATCAAACCCAGACTTGATTCGGACCCGGTTTCCTTGCTCATCAAAATGATGAGCAGGGAGAGCTATTTAGATCTGGACGATCTAGATTTAATTTTTTTAAATTAATGATTTTTAAATGAAAAAATCATTTTTTGAAAAAATGTTAGTTAAGAGATTATTTTTATTTTAGATTCTCTATCTATTAAAATAATTTTTTTAAGAAAAATAAAAAGTAAAAAAAAATTAAATATGGACCGTCCAGATCAGATAGCTCTCCCTCCTCATCATTTTGATGAGCAGGGGAACCGGATCCGACTTGATTCGGTACAAACAATGAGATACACACAACAATGCATTTATCGAATAATTTGATTGAAGGAGCATTCCTATTTCATGGATACTCATCCTATGTAAATGATTTCGCTAATTTTGTCTAGTAGAACCATGGATTTCTACTTATATATACTCCCTCTAGTCCTAAATATAAAATAAAGTTAATTTTTTTTCAGATATCAAGAAAGCTAATTAAATTACTTTAAAATATTTATATTTATCATTTTTTTCTGAATTATTTTGTCTAACTTATAAACTGATGATACACAATATCTGATATGATTAAGTAATTTATTTAATTTCCTTAATCTCTTCAAAAAAAATCAACTTTATTTTATATTTAGAACTGGATGGAGGTAGCATATATGTGTGGGGCATTTGAGAAGTAACGTAGTTCAAGATTGTGAACTCATTCACCATGTATCTCAATGGTCTTCCCAAACCCCAATAGCTTTCAAAGTTGTTTCTTTCCCTTTGGTGTATAATTTGATTTTTGAAGTGGGGTTGCTCAGTCAAAATATTGAGTAATGCTTCCTCCTATCTTAAATATAAGATAACATTAACTTTTTTAAAGATATTAAGGAAGATAATTAAATTACTTTAACATATTTATATTTATCATTTTTTTCAAACTGTTTTTCCTAACTTATATACTGATATATAATCTAATGATACACTACATATGGTATGATTAAGTAACTTATTTAGCTTCTTTAATCTCTTCATAAAAAAATTCACTTTGTCTTATATTTAAGACTGGAGGGAATAAAATATTTTCATGTTTGAGCATGAATCAATAAATTAAAGCAAAACCAACAAAATCATGGGATAATAGGTGTGGGACAAAATTCATAAGAAAAAAGTTTTGGAAGAATTCATAATGAAAAAAGTCACTGTCCAACTTCCAAATGCTTCAAAAGTGTGCGCGCGTGTGTATAACTTAACATGAATATCCGAAAGTAAATTTATCTAAAATTAAGATAAATATATAGATATATAGAATAGGGAGACCTACTTTTGTGAGACCCACATGTTAATAGTGAGAGTGTGAGATTCATTATTTTATATTCTCATCATTTCTTTTTTTTTTATTAAAGATTAAATTTCACTATTACAAAAGAAAGATTTAGTGGTGCCACTCTTATGACATTAAAGAAGTGCCATAGATAAATTTTTTTAAAAAAAATATTTAGAAGCTATGACGCTTCTTATTATAAGTGTCATAATTAGTGTTAGACTTATGTAGTACTTACCTAAAAAAGTGCCATAAAATGTCTTTATTGTTTTAAAAAAAATTACCAGCTATAGCCATAACTAACCTTATTTTCTTTAAAAAAAATATTAAGGACTTATAGGACGCTTGCTTGATCCAGCAGCATATAAGATGCCACCGTACCTTAAATATTCAAAGTCACATGGGACTTTAGAAGGTGTTTGGCTTTTAAGCGCCCTCTAAATTGTCATAATTCAAAGCCACACATGGCTTAATTATGACACCTTAGAAGGCGCTTGGAAGCCAAGCGCCTTTTAAGAGTGTTTGAATTTTTTTTTTGGCCAAGCTTGAATTAAATTAGCCTTAGAAGACGCTTGGAAGCCAAACGCTTTCTAAAGGTGCTTGAATTTTTTTTTTACCAAGCTTGAATTAATTCAAGATAGTTCAAAATGACCTTGAATTAATTCAAGGACCCGCCTTAGAAGGCGCTTGGCCATGGCCTTGGATGGTGCTTGTAAAACAAATGCCTTCTAAGACCCTTTTTTTAATTCTTTTTTTTTTTTTTTATGGAGGGAAGCTATGAGCAAGCACCAAGGCTTCCATGAAGCTTTGTAAAACACTTGTTTGAGAAAGCGCAATACAAGGCTTACTTTTTTTAACAAGTTTGCCCAGCCCACCATATATGTTCTTCTTCGCACACCTTCAATTCCCCATTTTCCAGAATCTTATCCCAAATCTTTACTCCATTAGTTCCCACTCCTTATCACTTCGTCCCCACTCACCACTTTTCCTTATTATTCTTCCCAGTCCCTTCTTCATATATAATATGGTTCATACTCTTTCTCTCTATTTTGAAGTTGCGGCGCCATTTACTAGTATAAAATATGTATTTTAGACCGGCACATTTAGACCGGTTATAGACGGATAAGGTCTAAAATGTATATGCGATGGTATTTTTGTAATTATAAAGAACTTCTAAGATCGGTTCCCTGAACATAAGGTCTAAAAGAAATTTTTTAGACCACATTTATATGAAGCCGGTCTAAAAAGGATAAAAATAATTATAAATGTATATGTAAAATATAATTTTTAGACCAATTATCTCTATAACCGATCTAAATAAATTACCTTCATTAAAAAAATTAATTTTTTTTAATTTTTTAGACTGGTTATATCTTATAACCGGTCTAAAGAGGATAAAAAAAATTAAAAATGTATATGTAAAATACAATTTTTAGACCGGTTATCTCCATAACCAGTCTAAATAAATTACCTACATTAAAAAATTATGTTTTTATTTTTTAGACCGGTTAATTTTAGAATCGGTCTAAAAAAATATATCTAAAACCGGTTTTTTGAACAACCGATCTTAAATGTGCACGCCCTGATTGAAATTTGTCCCTTCTCTTCATCCCGCCAATTATTGCTCTCTGCCTCTTCTTTGAAATTTCTCCCCACGGTGTTCTTCAAAACTCCGCCATCCTCTTTCTCTCTGACTCTGGAGCAAGAGCGAGAATGGCCTTCATCATTGCAATCTTACTGATAAGGATTTATGTGAGCTCAGCGGTGGCATTGAGCTGGGTTTGGATTCACCGAGGAAGTGTGAGAATAGTTACTGACTGACAAGGATTTAGGCGAGCTCAGCGGCAGCACTCAACTTTTATTTCGCCGTCAAATCGACATTTTTCCAGCTCCGACTCCTCTACCCCTAAAAGCCTCAATGATCGTTCTTTTTCATAACGGGAGCACAAAGAGTAACTCTGAATTGAGAAGCAACTTTTCTGATTTGTTTTAATTGATATTAATAATTTAAACTTCATCCTTTTGATATTGTTTCAGGTTGGTTTAACCATGTTTGGCATCAGATCCTGATATGCCTCTTATCTCTTTGTCTGCACAAACAAGACTTTCATGTTAACTTAGCCAACTATTGTCACTATATCATATATGGTAAGAATCTAAATTCATTGATGGTATATCAATCAAGAATATCACCTTTTTTATATATGGGCCTTAGTGAATTCCTTTATATGTGTGAAACAAGAAGAACAGGGTACCCCTAAATAATTGCCCTGCATGATTGGCTGCAGAATATTGATTTTGGTTCAATTAATCAAAGTGATTCATGTATGTATGTATATATGTATGTATGTATGTATGTATGTAATATCACCTTTTTTTTATATGGGCCTTAGTGAATTCCTTTATATGTGTAAAACAAGAATAATAGGGTACCCCTAAATAATTTCCCTGCATGATTGGCTGCAGAATATTGATTTTGGTTCTATTAATCAAAATGATTCATACATGCATGCATGCGTGCTGCGTGCATGCATGCATGCATGCATGCATGCATGTGTGTGTGTGTGTGTGTGTGTGTGTGTGCATGTGAAGTGAGGTTTTTGATAATAAAAAGTCATAAACTAGATGGCCTAGATGGAAAGAAAACTGGTCACTTTAGAAGGTTGAGGATATAATTGTCATCCTATGCTTGTTTTAGTTTTTTTTTATGGGTGCCACAAAATGCGATCGATCTCACTTCTTTCCTATTACACTTTCACTTTGCCTTTCTTCTTTACTTTTTTGTGTTCCAAATGGACTTGTTTGTCTTGCTTGTGTAAAGTTAGTGGGATAGGAGAACATCAACATCTTCCTCTCGTAAAGACAAAATTACCCTTTTTTATTGATCATTCTTTTTTAAAACCCAAAAAATTAAAAAGGATGTTATTATCTAAGATTCTTATAATCTGAAGACCAAGAGGAATGAAACAAGTGTGAGTGGTCCCCTTGAAATGCAATTAATTAATATGATAAGCAAGTTGTGAGGATTAGACCTGTGAAGCCCCATCCTCCCCACTACCCCATCGTTGGCTATATATTTGTTATTGTATTTGCTTTCTCTCTCTCTCTCTCTCTCTCTCTCTCTCTCATTGAAATTTTATCTTTTAAAGTTTGTCCACTGACTCAATCGAATTGAATTCAAATTTCCATATAAGTAATCATTCCTTGGTATCACTTTCTTGTGTTAGAAGTCATGGACCATCTAGTTGTATCCATCTAACAAGAAAATGAAATATTCTTCTTTTATAGGGACTTTTATAGGTGAAGGATCATGACCAGTAAGAAAGATAGTTTCCCTCCTCCTGACTCTATCCCTTACCCTTTTATCCATGAACCACTTCACCTTAAACCACCAAAACTAGAAAAAAACCAAAACCGGAACTTTGAAATTGTAAAATTTTAAATTATGGATTTTTTAAAAAAATGAGTTGTGAATTGTTTATCAAGTTTTATCATTCCCTTATCAACTCTTGATAATAAACCTGATTTGGGATTTTACAATTTTAAAGTTCTTTTTCTTCCTTTTTCTAAAAAAACTATAATATATGTCGCTATAAAATATTTTTTTAATAAATATATTAAGTATAAATTTTACTATATTTGTTTCATATCTACAATTTTTTCGGAAAGTTCTATATTTCAATATGTAAAGCATTTTATGAAATTTTAAGTGTATTTAATATCTTTTGTCTAAAATATCCTTAAAAGTATATCAAATTTACACATCAGGAAAATTAAAAATCATTTAATTGATATCAATGGTACAATACGGTATGTGTTACATTTTTTATTTTTTGCTTAAAATTATTCTTGATGATCATTTTAGAGCACAAAAAATTCTTTTGATTTAGCAAATCATATTTTATTTAGTTATATATCAATATTTTTATATAGAAAAAATAAATTCATAAAGCAATAAAACTCTTTTAAAAAGTGAGAGAAGAGAGGGGATGGTATTAAAGTCATTTTACCTAAATTTTAAAATTCAAAATTGGGTAAATGACCTAATTAAGGATTTGTCAAATTTACTAACTTTATTTAGAATTTTCCTATTTTAGGTAGCTTTATATGGAATTTTCCCTGTATCAAAATCCTAAATCAATTACTTTGCTTACTTGACCCTTATAGACTTATTAGCATATAACCTAAGATAACGAAACATACAATGTATATAGAAAGTGTAAACAATTGAGTTACAAAAGCATTGAATAAAGTGAAAAATATGGGACAATGAAGGAACAAAAGAGTAATAACTTATGCACATGGATCACAAAACGGGGCCAACAATTGTTCATGTTAACAAAATGAACTCCTTGTTTTAAAACATAGTACGTTTTTACTTAGGATGATAATTAATATATTTACAATATAGATGAATCATATTTTATTTTATTAAATATTAATATTGATATACACAAACACATAAGTTAAAGAGTAAAGAAGAGAGGGTATTAAAGCCATTTTACCTACATTTTAAAATCCTAAATTAGGTTAGTGACTTACTTAAGGATTTGCTGAATTTACCCACCTATTTTAGAATTTTCTTATTTTAAATAGCTTTATATAGGATTTTCCCTTTGATATATTGTCACATTTTTTTTATGAGCTAGAAATGTTGCTTGGTTCTTATCATGCCATAATTTATTGGTATATTGCTACAAGTGTAGTTCTTGGTTCATACCAAGAAATAACTTGTTGCTTAGAAAACTTGGAAATTTTGGGGTAGTTCCTTTTAGAGCTCTATCCTAAGATATTATTTCTTTGTGATGACTGTCTCTTTCATTTGTTGCTTGGTGGTTCTGTTTGAATTAATTATATTGTTTGACATTTTGGCTTAATAGTGAGAGCAATCTAGTCTCACAATCAAGTCACGTGTTCGAAACTGGAATTCTTCTCAGTTGAACCCAAAAAAATTTGCTATGTACTTGTTCATTATGTAGTATTTAAACTAGGTAGCTTGATGAGTGTAATGATTCTGTCTCTCATCATACTCCTGTCTTTTCCAGGGGAAAAATAGAAAAGAGAACAAAGAAGGTGTTGAAATATATGGATCGTAGTTTGATAAATGCTAAACGAACGAGTGTTGGATATAATAATAGGGTGAGGGATTTTTTAGACTTTGCTAGAAGAAACGCTGATGATGACAGTGGGATGTTCTATTGCCCTTATGTAGAATGTTTGAATGAGAAGCGACTAAGTGCTTCAGATATATATACATATTTAATTTGTAAAGGATTTTGTAAGAGTTATATAGTATGGGTATGGCGTGGTGAAGAATTAGAAATGCCAAGTGCATCTCAATAGGGGGAGTGGCCTTTGATGATAATGACACGGATCTGGATGATCAGATAGAGGATATTATTTGTAATATAGGAGAAGGGGCTTTTGAGCAATCACATGCATATGGTAATATGTGCAGTGATGCTGAGAATCTGCTATACCCAGGATGTACAAAATACCAATTGTTGAAAGCAGTATTGAAATTGATAAGCTTAAAAGCATGGTATGGATTAAGTGACAAGAGTTTTTCAGAAATTCTTGAGGCCTTTAAAGACATGCTTCCAGATGATAATATGTTGTCTTGTCGATACTATGATGCAAATAAAATATTGTGTCCACTAGGGATGAAGTATAAAAAGATTCATGCATGCCCTAATGATTGCATATTGTATAGAAAAGAGCATGAAGAGAAGCAGCAGTGTTTGATATATGAAACCCTAAGGTACAAATCAAATAAGGCCCCTGCTAAAGTGTTGTGGTATCTTCCAATCATACCGAGGTTCAATCGCTTGTTTGCTAATGAAATTGATGCCAAAAATTTAAGATGGCATGCAGATGAGAGGATTTCTTATAGAAAACTTCGACATCCTGCTGATTCTTCTCAATGGAAGAAAATTGATCAATTATTTCCTAGCTTCGGTGAAGAACCTAGGAACCTAGGCTTAGGCTTAGCACGGATGTCATGAATCCTTATGGTAGCCTAAGCAGTATACATAGTTCATGGCATGTTCTGTTAGTAGTTTACAACTTATCTCCTTTGTTATGCATGAAATGAAAGTACATCATGTTGGAACACTACTCAACATACAAGGTAGTTCTAAGGATGGCGTGAAGGCAATATTAGATTTGCAAGAAATGAGAATACGAGAAGATTTGCATCTGAGGCCATATAGTAAGAGAACTTTTTGTCCTCCAGCTTCTCATACTTTGTCTAAGGACGACAAAAGAATTTTTTGTGAGTATTTATATAGCATCAAAGTTCCCTCAAGAAGCTTGTATCGATGAAAGACTTTAAATTAGTAGGGCTAAAGTCTCATGATTGTCATGTCTTAATGCAACAACTACTCCTAGTAGCTATTCGAGGCATTGTTGAATATGATCTTCAACATATATTGATTAGACTTTGTTTCTTTTTCAATGTTGTTTGTAGTAAAGTCATTGAGATGGAAAGATTGGATGAATTGAAAAATGAAGGATATCTGATCTTGTGCCAGCTTGAGAAGCTTTTTCTTCTTTCTTTTTTTGACATCATGGTACATTTAATTGTTCATCTAGTAAGGGATATAAAGTTGTGTGGCCTTATCTATTTATGATGGATGTACCCAATTGAAAGAACTATGAAAATCTTAAAATGGTATGTAAAGAACCCTAACCGGCATGAAGCATCTATTGTTCAGAAATATGTTTCCAAAGAAGCCATGGAATTTTGTCAACATTATTTGTCAAATGTAGGACATATCGGAATTCCTAAACGCCATGATGAAGAAGGGGGTAGACACAGGGCTACAGTAAAAAATGTAGATCCTAATGAATTGTAGTAAGTCCACTTGTACATCTTGAATAATATTGATGAAGTTCAAGATTATATGAATACTCATAAAGAAATTATACAGAAAGTAAATAGTCGAATGACTGCATAAAAGTTAATTAGAGAGCATATCAGAACTTTTGCACATTGGTTCAAACATAAGATTGACGGAAAAGAATCTATTTCTGATACAATTAAATTGCTAGCACGTGGTCTTGAGGTTGATGTCATAAGTTGTACTTCATTTTTTATCAATGGTTATACCTTTTACACAAAATCCCTAGATGATAGGAGCATCGTCCAGAACAGTGGTGTTATATTAGTGGTTGAATCTATGCACTTCTCTAGTTCAAAATATAAGAACCCTAAATTGGCAAACATACCTTATTATGGGGTTATTGAGGAGATTTGGATGGTTGACTATGTTAAAATTAAATTTCTCATTTTCAAATACAAGTGGGTTGATGTCAATAATGGTGTACAGATCGATCAGTTAGGATTTACATTAGTAGATCTGGACAGTAGAAATTTTAGAGATAAACCTTTCGTTATGGAAAATCAGGCGAAAAAAGTGTTATATATTACCGATTAGGAAAATAAAATATGGTATGTAGCTCTTCAAGGAAAAAGGGTCATTGATATTGATGAGGAAAGTCATTCAAATTACGATCTTCTTGAGACTCTTTTTTCCAAGGGTCTTCCAGAATTAAATGAAGAAGATGAAGCAGATAATGAACACGGCATAAGAAATTATCATCATGAAGGGATATGGGAGGATATCCCTTTATAAAACTACTTTGAAAGTTAGCTAGCTAAAGTGATTATCATTATGAGTTATATATGAATTATGTATATAGTTATTTTATAGATATAGTCTTTTTAGCTTACTAACTTAACGATTTTCTTAACAGGACAATGAAGGATCTGAGGCATCCTAGTGCAGAGGCTCCAGAGCCACCAAGTGCTCATCAAAGCAAACCAGCTATTGTAATCAGAGTGAGCCTAGCAATGCTCCAAGCCAGAATCAAAGTGAGCCAAGTAACCAGTCTATAGAGAGGGGTAGACATAGCACACGGTTGAGAGACATTGCCCTCAGTCGGAGTACCGAGCAGAAAACTTTGATTAAGTTTGATAGATATTGGAAACCAATCGGGCCTAATGCAAGCTAACACAAGAGTTTTGTTGGCCTCCTTACACGTAACAAGCCTAGCATCTTGATAGAGGAGTGAAGAAATGTCAATGAAAATGTGAAGCAGCATATTTGGGATACTATTCAGGTATAAAGTTCTCTTCTGCATGTAATGATTATCAAATTTGGCATAAATTTATTACCAAGTCCTTCAATGCATGCATAACAGCTCAGTTATGACGTTCTTCAAAGTGAAATCTTATACAAGAAGACTATGACGTATTGTTGTGAGTGCTGGAGGAAGTTTAAAACAAATCTAGCCAATAATTACATGCATATCGAGGTACAAGATGGTAAGCCTCGTCTTACTCCGTGCAGCAAGTATTCATACATTGATAAAGAGACCCGGCAAGAGCTTTTGAGGCTTCGGACTACTCCAAAAGCTTTGGTGAGTTAAGTTATTTTACATTTTATTTACTTATCAATTTTCTTTATTGATTGTAACCTTTTTTTTCAATTTCTTATTCGCAGGAAAAATGCAAAAAGTACAAGAGAGTAGTAGAAAGAATGATTGCCCCATACAATGTCTCGTGTAGGTTATGCAAAGGTTGAAAAAGACTTATTGGTGGCCAAACAGAAGAGATTAGAAGAAGCATCTCAATCCGATCCTTCTATTCTTCTTTCTCCACCATCTCTAATACGTCAGGAAGAAATATGGTTGTTTGCTTACCAAAAGAGGAGTGGGTCTTATACGAGTGAACAATCTCGTATAGTAGGTGAAAAAATTATAAGTATTGTTTTTGTTATTAACTATTTAGTAAACATGTTTCATTACTTATGTGTGTTATCTGTATCTTACAGGAGGAACTTCAAAAAAAACAAGCCGAGGGATCCTTTAGGTCAGAGGGGAGGAAAGACATCCTGACAGTTGCTACTAGAAAACATGAGCATCTATGCCATGTCAAGGGAGTTGGAGGAGGGGTAGGCATAAGGGATTACTTTGGAGCCTCCTCACGCCATTCCTCAAGCATAGTGACTAGGGAGGAACTTGAGCGTATGTTAGCCACTATAAGGGTGAAAGTAAGGGCCAAGGTAGAAGCATCATTTGATGCACTATTAGATGCCAGGTTGAGCAAGATGAGAGAGGAAATGATTGCCATTGTGAGCACAATACAAGATATCAGTGCTCTCCAGGCACAATCTCTTGCACCTAATAAGTAGAGCACTAAAGGGAGTTGTTGCAATATCGGAAAGTCTTCAGAAGGTATTGGAAAA
Source organism: Albizia julibrissin (assembly GCA_037074505.1). Taxonomy (NCBI): domain Eukaryota; kingdom Viridiplantae; phylum Streptophyta; class Magnoliopsida; order Fabales; family Fabaceae; genus Albizia; species Albizia julibrissin. Next base: position 13,183,322 of record CM073481.1, on the reverse strand, counting down.
GAAATTGCTAAGCCTTGTGAAATTTTTATTGAGGATCCTCTGAGACGGTTAGTTGCATGGGGGAGTGTGCACAACCTGGGATCAACTGTCCACTACCAATAAATGAAAGATGATCAAGTCAGAGTGTCAGTTGAAGAGGTTATCATTGTAGATGCACCTGTCCCTATCCCTTCTGATGATTTGAAGATTGTGAGCGATGTCCTGGGTACTTTCATCTTGTGGCAGAAGAACCTTGTTTCTTTTTGAGTTGAGGAAACCCTGATTTGAGCACCAAGTCCAGCTCCCTTCACTCATTAAGTTTCACAGCCTCCATTGAATATCATGCAACAAATGATTCTGATGGCATATAATACATCCTTTCGAACAAGAGATTGGCCTACAGATTCAGCTGTTGGCAAGTCAAGGGTGACATACTTTCTTGAGAAGGATGATTTAATGTCCTTGGTAGATCCTAGACAACATTTTACGATTGTGATTGTCCAACTATTTTTAATGTAAGTATATTCTTCAATTAGAAGTAAATATTTTAAAAATTACGCCATTTAACTTTAATTTGTGTGCTTGCATTATTGTGGGTATATGAATCATAGGTTGGTCTCCTCTGACAAAAGCGATAAATTTGGATTCATATGCCCAGTTCAAGTCTAAGAGAAAGGGATCACTATTTCTATTAGACATAGATACTTATCAGAGAGGCTTAGTGAAACCGCAACTGAGTGTTTCTTAGCTCCGTATGTGCATGGATAAGAAACAAATTCAGATTTCAAAACACATGTTACGAGTATAGGATGGTGTATTTAGAAAGTGAAAGTGTACACTGTCGTAAACAAGTAATATAGAAATGAGTAGAGTATCATTCCCACGAGGATTGATCACTAAGTACCAAAATTGATAATTTTAATTCTATTTGGTCGATCGATTAGTTGTGATTGAGATTGCAAGATAAAAATGATGAAATATGAATACAAGAGATATGTAGCCAAATATGAGAAAAAGCCCTAGGGATTAGATTTCACTTAACAAATTTCGGATTGAATCACTTATCTATTCCAGTACAATTTATTCCACATGATTGATAGTCGAGTTTCCCTAATTTAATTACTAGCATTTTCCAAGGTCAAGTAATTCTATAATTAATTGCTAACCCAATATATTTCTATATGAATTTAAGCAATTAATCATGCATTAAGATTTATGGAACTCATTAAGACTACACAACCCATATGAATGTATTCCTATTTCATATGCAAATTATGGTTTTAATTATAGGATCCACACATATGCATCTCCTTCCAGTCTCAACATGTATATTAAAATCATCCAAAAGGTGGCCAGTCAATTGAAAGCATTAAGAAAAATAATTAAAACTCAATTATGAAGGAAAAATTAAAACTAAAGTTAATAAGTTAAGATTCAATCCGTCATTAGTAAGCTACGTCATCACCCTAGGAAAAGGAAAATTAGCTCATGTTAAAATTAAAAACAAAACAAACAAAAAATAAAAACATCATAAATATTGCATAAAAATTAATTACAAAAAAGATAAAAATACAACTAATAGATGCATGAAAATGGAAAATCTAGCCTACCATATAAGACGTAAAACCTTCCATGTAGGTGACAATCTATACCATCCATCAAGGAGAACTACCTAGGCCTTCCATATAAGAGGTAAAATCATCCATGTAGGAAGCATGCAATAAGTAAAAAATGTAAGAAATAAATTCTAAAATAACAACTCTCTCTCTAAAATAAAAACTCTCTCTCTCTCTCTCTTCTCCTTCCTCCTCATTTTAAGATGCCAAGAACCTCTATTTATAGGCTTCAATTTTCAGGGTTGCTACAGTAACTTGCTACAGTAAAAACACACTAGAACAGTGAAAAACACTTCTGCACCGACCCACTTCTACACCGACGCTACAGTGACTCCAAACAGTACCGCTATAGTCGTATTCGCTATAGCACCGCTACAGTCGTATTTCGCTACAATACCGTATGAACAAATTTTGCTACAGTAAAAAATCTTCTCATTATTTTCTTAATACGTTGTTGTATGGCTTGTCAGAAGAAAATCATTATTTATTTATCTATTACATCCAAATTCATTATATTAAACTTCAATATCGTCCCCAAAATCATCATATAAGGGAAAATAAATATGCAAATATTTTACTTATCAACACATATAATGCTTTATATTTGTTTAACATTCATCTCTTTTTTTCAAGGATCAGTGGCAATTGGTTCTTCTATGCACTATAAAAAAAAGGTAATTTTCGAAAAAATTTACGACGAAACAGAGGCTTTTTATGTAAATATTATATCTAAATTTTTATTATTAATACTTTTTTTATTCATTTTATTATATATTTTATTTTTATTTGTATATAATATATTATCGAATATATAACATTATTAATACCAGTTATTTTTTATTTGTATCGAATATATTATATCATATATATATATATATATATATATATATATATATATATATATATATATATTCAATAATAAATATGAATTAATAATGTTTTTTTTATTTATATTATCATTTAATACTTTTTATTTTCAAAAATTATATTATAATTTAATAATAATTTAAATTATAATTATAATATATAATTACTATATAATAATTAGAATAATCATTAATTAAATAAATCAGAATAAAAAAATTAAATAACACATATTTCCGACGGAATTTTCTACGAATCAATTTTGTTAAATTTTCTGACAGAATTTCCGTCTGTAATTCCGTAAAAAAACATTACATTAGGATTTGTGATAGAATTTCATACAGACGTTTTCCATCAGAAACTTTCTGACGGAATTTCCAATGATCTTTAGACGATTTTAAGTAAATAAATTAATTATACATTTTACTATATTTCACACACCCACACACACAGAGGTTTTTTAGAAAAGTTTGTATTGATGTAAACCGTTTTATAAAATTTTAAGTGCATTTTGCATCTTTTTTCTAAAATATCCATAGAAGTATATGAAATTTACATGCTGCTTGTCACAAAATAGTAATTCATATTACTAATTCTTATTAAATAATAAAAAAATTAAAAATTGAAATATTAACTAAATTATTTTCTAAAAAATCACATTTATATGTTAAGAAAAATCATTCTAGTTTAAGCTAATATTGGTAAAAATGAGTAATATTTGAATGATACTATCAGGGCATGGCATGTTTGAATTATTTTTTTGATTATTCTCTTAGAAAACAAAAAAAATTCATTTGATTTAGCATATATTAATGTTGATATATAGAGGTATAAAATCATAAAGCAATAATATTTGGCCAAAAACGTTACGTTAGGATTTGTGACGGAATTCCCCTTTGGAGCTTATAGTGTTCTCTCAAACTCAATTCATACCACACAACTAATTAATATTTGGTCATTCTATAAGTAATGGTTATATGTTAGTCTTATTTTTAAAAAAGAAAGTCTACTTAATCTTTCTAATTTTACGTAAGTTTTTATTTTGATCTTTTAATTATTAATGAAGTCAATACGCTTACAAATTTCAATAGGATCTATTTTAAATTGTAGAATAATAATTATATTTTTTCTAAGATGCTAAAAATAAAAAATTACGTATTGATATAATTTTTTTAAAACTCAATCTTTTGAATATTTTGGTACAAAATACACTGTATATGATACGAATTCAATTTTTCATATGATTTTCATAATAATTAAAATTTAAACTCTTAATAAATGTGAATTCACTCTCTCTCTTTTTCAGATGCGCTGATTATATCATTTTATGTTCTCAATCAAGAAGATTAAGAAAAATTAGGTATAAGGATTAAAATGGTAAAACTCACTTGTAAATCTACAATCCAGATTTAAGAATTATCAATTCAGATTTTTGAAACTCTCTTAAAAGCCCATTGATAGATTTTAAAATCTGCAACGCAACTTTAAGGACTGATCATTTCTCAAAAACGTTGGTTAGCATAAATATTTTTTTCCGCTTTTCCTACCAACCAAACAAAGATTTCTCAAGAAAGTCATAAACTTGAAAATTAGTTAGAAGAAGAAATGCAGGGAAGATAATAGAATAATTAATACATAATAAATAGATTAATCATTAATTAAATAAATCATAATAAAGAAATTTAAAAAATTAATTAATACCTATTTCCGACGGAATTTTCCACGAACCAATTTTGTTAACTTTTCCGACGAAATTTCCATCAGTAATTCCATAAAAAACATTACGTTAGGATTTACCACAGAATTTTCGACCAAAATTTCCTACGGAAAATTTTTCGTGGCAAATTCCATCCGAAGTTTCGATTTGCGACAAAATTTCCAACGGACTTTTTCTGTGGGAAATTTCCATAGAAAATTCTCATTTTTCTTTTTTTTGAAAATTGTTGTCGGAAATTCCCATTTGCGACAGAATTTCCGATGGACTTTTTCTGAGGGAAATTTCCTTCGCAAATTCTGATTTTTTTTGTGGAAAATTTTCTTCGTAAATTCTGTCAAAAATTCTGATTTGCGACAGAATTTCGCACGAACTTTGTCAGTGGAAAATTTTGTCAGAAAATTTTTGACATAATTTTCCACAACTTTTGAGACAGAAGTTTTTTCCGTCTTAAATTCCATTGGAAATGGACGATTTTTTTGTAGTGATGCAAGAACAGTTACACCATCATCCTCTTATACTCCCTCCACTTAAAACCAAGGAATGACTTGAAGAAGACCATGAACTTGTAAGTTTTCTTGCATTATTACCTTTTATGTGAAAATTTTATGGAATTTGTGCAAAATAAGTAATCTTTGTGATTTTGATGATAGGGCTATGCAAACATTTCTACACGCTGCTTGTGGTAAGCATGTTCGTGACTTAAAAGACCCTACATGGATCATCCCAAAGGTTAGTACATATTTGTATTCTTTAAGATATGTTCTATAAGCTATACTTTTATACTTACTTTAATGATGTCATGTTCTTTTTCAGAGCCATAGGCAACCACCGGGGTCTAATTTATATGGTTGCTATATTTTGAGGCACATTTATAATATTATCACCCTAGGCATGACTGATTTTACTGAAGAGGTAAATGTATATTTCAAAAAATTTGTATTACGTTATTGTTCTTAATTTAGCAAGTTAATGTTTTGTCTAACTTTAGTGTTACATACAGATGTTTGATCTTGCTTATCCCTTTCCTGAAGAAGATATTGTTTTCATCCGCAACTGTTGTGCTGAATTCATTTATGAGCTTTTACAATAATAGTAAGTTTTTTAATCCAATGTTGTTCTAATAATACTTGTGGTTTTCATATCTAACTTAGTTTATATCTCTACGTAGGACAATTTATAGGATATGGGGTGATACAAGTTGGTTACCGATACAGGCATTGGAGCTATTACTTCTTATCACTGGTTGAGCTATTGCATTCCATGTATTTTCTAAGAAATTGTTATTAAAGAGTTGAAACATTGTTCATTGATTTGTTGATTTTATTGTCAAATATCATTTCTACCATTAATAAATGATTGAGGAGAAAATTTATGCTTCCGTGTTGAGTTTCTAATTGATACAATTGCTAAATTCATTAAGGCTACTCTTGGCTAGCACATACTCCTCTCATTGCTATCATTTGTTGAGAGTTGGACCGCCAGTTGTGATTTGGGGTTTATGGAAATGTGGTAAAAGATTCTTTCTACTGTAGTTGTATGACTGTTAGTAGGTTTGGTTTGCCGTGGATTTACTACCATTGTCTAGGGCTTGATTAAAAAAACAAAGAAAGAAAGATTGTTGTGGGGATGAGTTAAGGTTTCCATTGTCATTGTTACAAAATTATGTAGCTTCACTGAGTGTTGAAATTTCTGAAGCTTTTTCTTAGTTACTAATAGTTGTTGCACTATTAAGAATTTTGACTAAAGTTAGAGAGAGTTCTGACGTGTACTAGAATGTTTGAAAACTGATATCACATTATGTGATTGACTGATCAAGTCATGTATGCATAATGAACCTCATTTGTTGTCATTTAAGCTGGTACTAATTTGCTCAGAATCTGTCTCAAATTCTTATGATTTACACTTAATTCCTGTCCTATTGAGTGAATATTAATCTCAGATCATGTTTGGGAACTTTCAAGCTTTTGCAAGAGCTATCCTGGCTGAATTTAATGATCACTTATGATTTAATCTGACATAGTTGTTGTCATAAGCTGGAATTTACTATAATAAGAATGTGGGTTGTTGCCTTGTTGGAAGAATGATGTCGTTAAAATGGCTTGCTAGCCTGGGTAAATTTAATTTTTCAGGGAATATTTTTTTAAAAAAGGATATTTTTTAGACCGGTTGTTTCACAATCAAGTCTAAGAATAAACTTTTAAGACCCGTTGTATTACAACTGGTCTTAAAAGCCTCCCATTTAAGGCCTGTTATCGAAACAACAGGTCTTAAATGTGAGAATTTAAAGACCGTATACAACCAATCTAAAAAGTCCTACATTTTAGACTTCTTGTCTCTCAACAGGTCTAAAATATGAGACTTTTTAAACTGGTTGTCTTACCGGTTGCTAGACCGGTCTAAAAAGTAATAAACTTTTAGACCAGCAGCATCAAGACCTCATCCAGAATCAGTCTAAAAAGTCATTTTTAACCGGTCTAAAAAGTGATTTTTGTAATAGTGATTGTCCCTCCTCTCTTTTACTACAGCAAGTAGAAGTTTCCTTAGTCCCTCCACTTCCATAGCAGTACAAAGCTTGATCTCCAACTATGTTTTTTTCCTTCTTGTCTCGACCTCATATAGAAGATCTATAGCTTGTAAGTCTTTTTTTATAAAGAAGTTTAAGTCCGTACGTTTTCTTCTTCTTCTTTTTTAAGTTAACTTCTGTCATGAATTTTATATGTATGTTTATTCACTTAAAATTAGTTATACATTACACTTGTTGTAATTAAATACATTTAGTAGTGATTTTATGAATTATTTATTTATTTTGAGTTATTTCATTCTGATTTGGTTTTGTTCATTTAGTTGTGGATTTTGACTGTAAATACAGAGGGTTTCACTAGAAAAAGGAAACAATTGAGTAAATTTATTTATTTTTAAAAAAAAATACTTCCTATGGTGGTTCCCTGGGGAAGCGCCATATGAAGATTTTTTTTAAAAAAAATAGAGAGAGAAACAAGCTATGACACTTCCATAGATTCAAGAAGCGTCATAACTTTCTTTTATGGCGCTGGAGTATTCTTAAAAATAAGCGCGACTTATTGTGTTTTTTGTAGTAGTGTTTCATTAAAATATCAAATGATGTTACATATTAATACCCTGTACTAAAAAAGGACATGACTACAGAGAAACAATAACAACATGGCTAAATCTAGCACTATAACTAACTTTTAAAAATTAAAAAAATAAAAATCTAAGAAATTTTCTATATCCTGAAGAATTATATATGAATGCTGCTTCCAATTCTTCATCTTATGAAACCATTTCTTCCTACAACAAATCAAAGTTAATGACTCATTTACTTCCAAGTTAAAAAGGAAATATTTAACAATTTAGATCAACAATGCTCGTGGTCTTGGTATTGTCAATTGAGTTGTCGAAATAGCTTTCTTCCACTACATGCATTACACTAATTGCCCTTGGTAACTAATGAAAAATCTCAGAATTTGATAATAAGCACCAGATCTTGCAAAATCAATAATAACGCTCCAACCAGTTGTAGAAATGTTGTTCAAAAGAGCATAAACATTAGGAGTCTGAGGATAGTTGAGCCTGACATTGTCCTTTGATGAAAAAGTGGCAATACTAAGGGAAGATGCAACTTTGATCTCCTTCATAACTGTAGCTGGATCAACCTCCTTCCCTTTATGAAGCAGGTGGTTTCTATTTGTCCACAACACATAAATGAGTTTGATAATCTAAGTTACTTCCTCCAAGAATCCATCTTTGTGAAGCTTGACAAGGACCCTTTTTAGTCAAAATTTAAAAGACAGCAATGCACTAAAAGGTAAAATAATTGAAAGTCCTCCAAACCATATAGTCTTTGAGAATAGACAAGTTACAAATAGATGCTTTATGGGTTTCTCTTGGTTGCAACCAAATAAACCTTTACCTTGACCATCAGGTAGATGATTATTATTAAGGATATCCACCAAAAGAATTGCATCATTCAAAATCTTCCAAATTAGAAGAAGATCATTTAAAGGCAAAGAGATGGTCCATAAGAATTTCCAAAAATCATCATTTTGCATCTGTTGCATTGAGGGAGATATTTTTGAAACCAAGGGAGGCCTTATATTCTCCCGAAGGACTGGATAACTAAATTAACTTATCTTGACCATTTATGAAATAAATAGGAATCCAGGGAATAGATCTAGAAATGTGAGGAGAATAAACTTCCCCTACCAAGTTATGATTCTATCTATCCGAATAATAGATGGATGGAAGATGCGCTAATAAATCCGAGACACTTCTTAGTAATGAAGAACTAGCTAGAGGATTCAGACTGCATCGGCCACCACAAAGGTAGTTGATAGAAATGGAATTTATAGATCCCACTTTCCATCCTAAATGATCTGTGATTATAGAAGCACATTGGAAAATTCCTTTCTATAACCAAGAAGAATTATAAGGTTTCTTCACTAATAATTCCCCTTCAAGATCTATATATTTTGGCTTTAAAGTCTCAGAAAGAAGAGAGTCATCCTGAGCATTGACAATTCTCCAAATATGTTTTGCAAGAAGAGAATCATTCACTATAGAGATGGGTCGAATCCCCAATCCTCCTTTCAAGAGAGCCTGAAAATAAAATCTTTACTTGCCAAATAAATTATGTTCCTATCACCAATACATCCCCAGAAGAAATTTGCACATCTTGCATTAATTTTATTTATTGTAGATATATTGGGAGAGTTTAAGGCAAGAGATAGCATGAAGATTGACTCCAAAAAGAACAAATCTAATTAAAGTCAATCTGGATGCTTAAGAGAGAAGCCTAGCCTTCTAATACTTGCAAATATTCTATGTGACTCTAAAAGAAAGGAAGGTGAAAGATATATTACTGACTAAATTAAAAGACTCTACAAAACTATCCCACAACAGAAATGCAACTATATCCTGTCAGAAAACTAATATTCCAATTACTCCTTCCTTTCTTAAAAAATGAAACATACTAAAATGTTTCATTCTGGTTAGAATAATGTAAACTCAACTCTCTCCCCCTACAGAGACCCACAAAATCTTCACTCTCCCCTCTTCTCTCCTTCTTCTCAAACCCTAACCTCACACTTCCTTCTCTTACCAACCCCCTTTTTGTCCCCACTCTTCCCCATTACTTTTTCATGCACCCCCAAATCCCATCCTCTCTTGTCCCTACAACCCCAGGCTTCATCCCCACCCTCAAACATCGCCATCCCCATCCCCACTCCTTCCTATTTCTTTTTTCATTAACCCATTTCTCATTTCTTCTCCTATTGGTGTGTCCCCACCTATTTCCCCAACCCCAAACCCATACATGTTGCACCCTCCTCCATCCCAATTTTCTTATTTGACTTTTTTTTCCAAGTGAAATGGTTGAATTTAAGCTCTCTAATTAATCTTCTTATACATTGTAAGTTTTTTTAATTTTTAGAGCTTACAAGTTTAATTTTATTAATAGTAAATATTTTAAATTTCTTAGTATCTCTTAGATTAATTTTATTTTGAAATCTGATAATAATAATGTCATTTATATATGCTTAAAAATAAATGAGATGGATTTAATTGTTATTATAGGTTTTATGTGCAGATGTGTAGTAGTTATAATCATAGTTATAAGTTTTAGCACTTGTAGTAATTGTTATCGAGTTGCATGAGAAAAATAATTTTATACTTTTAACACTTGTATTTTATTTGTTGGCTCGTGATGCTTTCTATGATTTCTTTTGTTATGGGTTGTGAAAAATCATTGAAATGTGTTAGATTAATTAATTGATTAGTTACTATCAATCAATTAAAAGAGAGGGTTTAAGACATAAAAAAAACTTTCCTTTTGAGTTTTTTTGCTACTAATTTTATTTTAAAATAAATAAAAAATACAAATGTAATTAGTAAGCACAATAGTCATGCACCTAGTGACTATTTTTTTCAAGTAAAGTGGTTGAAGTTTAAGCTTTCTAATTAATCTTTCAATACATTGTAAGTTTTTTAATTCTTAGAGCTTACAAGTTTAATTTTATTAGTAGTAAACATTTTAATTTGTTTAATATCTTTTATATTAATTTTATTTTGAAATTTGAAATAAAATTGTCATTTATATATGCTGAAAAATAAATGCGTAAATGAATAGTAGTTATAATTATAGTTATAATTTTTAGCACTTGTATTAGCCCGTTTGATTCGATTACATGGGAGAGGATTACATATAATCCTGTTGCAACAGACGGATTACAGCGTTTGATTGGACTTATATAATATAAAAAGGATTACATTTTGTAATCATGATTGCAACATTTATTGTAATCAGGATTACACTACTAAGACTGATGAATGTGGTTGCATGCATTATGTAATCAAGTGAAAAAGACACTATTGCCGTTATAATTTTTTTAACTGACCAAAGTATGCACCTATAAAAGCTGTTAAATATTAAATAATTACCTCCATTAAATATTAAAAATTTATTTAATAATATAGAAATATAAAAAATTCCCCGTTAAAAAAATTAAAAATTATATTCCACCGTTAAAAATACTAAAATATCCCATTAAATAATATTCTTACCATTAAATATTAAAAAACTTCCATGAACTCAACCTATACACTGCATAATATTTTCACTATTAAATATTAAAAAATTACTATGAACCCAACGTGTACATCGCACAAAATGAAAAAATTACCATAAACCCACATGTACATTATATATATGTATGTATGTATGTATATGCAGAGACAAGAGTAATTTTGTCTTTTGTTATATTATTCATATATATTCTCATGTTCGATACAATTCAATTAAACATTTTTATGCATATACATCACATTTTCTTAATAATGAACCAAACAAATTCATGTAATCATCATTACATTACATTGCATTATATTTCATTACATTATCTCCGATCCCATTAACCAAATAGGCCAGGTAGTAATTGTTAATTAGTTATCTTTTTTGTATTTTTCTTATGAATTTTACTGTGGATGGAGAAATTTATATATAAATTGATGGGCTGTAAATGTACACTAGTGTAAAACACTAATTTAACTACATGATTTTGCATCAGTTACTTGAAGAACAGACGCCGTAATGGATATGACATATTTTTCTTCTTCTATTTTAAGTTTATCTGATGTCGTAATTTATATTATGGCATCAATTGTATAAGCACCCGATGCCATAATTAGATTTATGATATTTTTGCATCAGGTGCACTTCAAACCAATGTTTTAAAAGCCGGACTGGACGTCGAGCTAGAAAGGTAAGCGGGTCATGGTTTAACCGGTTGAAACGATCGAACCGTTCGGTCGGACCGGTGATGTAATAATTAAATTTTATATGTATATATATATATATATATATATATATATATATATATATATATATATATATATATTATAATTAATCTTTAGTCTAATTTCATAGGAAGTTAATAAAGTCACAAAATACCATTTAAAGAAGAACATTAAGTCAATTATCAACCTAACAAAATATACTAACAATAATGATTTTATGACTTATTAAATATTGACGGCTCTTGATTGATTTAAGCATAAGTCTCTTGAAATGCATTTAGATCATACCACTCTGATCCTATTTATAAGTCCTTACCAAAAAAATTTGGTTCTATTTATAAGTTCAGTTTTAGTGTAATCAATGAGATTATGACAATTTTACCCCTATTTATTATACAAATGAATAAATAATTTAAAGATAGATAGAGAAAAAAGAGTTAAAAAGTATTCATTTATAAATAAGGGCATAGTTGTAAATTTACCCCATAATCATTGAGTTAACTATATCTCCTTTGTATGTGAGATTTAGTTAAAAGTGACTTATAAATATGACTAGAGTGGTAAATGTTATCATCTTCTTGAGGAAATGATCCAAAATTAAGACATTTAACTCTAATTTCAGTGCTTTCAATTTCATCATTAGCTTAAGGATGAACCTCATTGGCTTTTCTTCAAAAGCATCTTTATAAAATTATTTGTAATAAGCCAAATTATTAAAATTAGTAATATATAATATAAATAAAATAAAGTAATATGTCTAAAATTTATATGCCATGTTTTTTTTGCAGCATCAAATTTTAAAAAAAATTGCAGTAAAAAAAAATTTCATATTTTTTATTGGACCGGACTGTTTTTAAAAAACCGGTCCGGTTTCTGGCTCAAAAACGGTTAAATTAGGGTCCAAAACGGCTCCCTCAGAAAAGCGGTCCAACGTATAAATCCGGCCCGCCTCAATGACCGGCCAACGGTCCGACAGTCCGGTCCGGTCCGGCTCTGTAAACAGTGCTTCAAACAAATGTCATATTAGCATTTATAGCATCAGTTTAATAAGCACCAAACACCGTAATTAATTAAAATGATTTAAATTAAGTTTTGAAATTTTTTTGTAATATATATATTGAAAAATAAATAAATATTTTAAATATAAGATTTTAAAATTTTAATAAATAATGAAAAAAAATTTTTAAAAATAAAAATATTATAGTTACATTAAAATGACCTTTTTTAAGCCAAAAATATGTATAGTTGTACATTAATTGGTTGCATATGAAGTAGGTTCTGAAATGATAGACGATATAAATTTAATATGTTAAAAAAATTATATTCTCAATACAATTATGAATACAACGTCAATTATTATCATAAATGTCACCGTAATATGAAAATATGGCATCAGTTTAGACAAGAACGGATATCATAATCAATTAAATAATTACCTTATATTATGACATCAGTTGTATTTGGGTATGATGTTATAATACATTTATTCATTTACTTGATAGATCCTTATTAACTAACGCCATAAATGAAGTTAGGGACATAATTTTTTTGTTGATAATTTCCAGCAGATTATATTATAAAAATTATAACATAAATATAATAATAATAAATATATAAAACTTATTGTTGCTTATTTTTTTATTAAAATATATGAGTTTTTCAATAATATTATATATAAATAAAAAAATATAAATATTAAATAAGAATAAAAATTAAAATATCTAATATCTAATATAAATATTATTTTATAAAATACTATTTTTTTAATAAATAATATATTAATTATTAATAAATAATTACATGAACAAAGAAAATTTAAAATAAATATTTAATGTGTGTGTAAAATATATGTTTCTAGAATATAGATATTATATTTATGTTGGTAAATTGAAATTATATATATATAATCCTCCCTTTGTCACAAAATACATCTAATTTGTTACCTGAACAAGGCACTGACATGGACACGAGGCGCCTCAAAGGTGAGTTAGCAGGGAGACAAATGGCGATGATGTGGTCGGCCACTAATGTTGGGGTAAACCAATGTTTTCTTTGTATTTCTTTACAGCGTCATGTCATTTATAATTGACACCGTAATATATTCCTTGATGGCCTCAGGTCCTTTGTAACTGACGTCGTAATATCTATTTTCCGCTACTCCAATTTCTACTATACCCTATATGTTATAGCGATAATACATTTTTAACCGATGTCAAATATAACATTTTGCACTAGTAGTTGTTCTAAAAAAATATGAAAAAAGATTTTTTTTAAAAAAAAATACTTTTTGTAGCACTTTCTCATAACAAGTAATAATTTTTTTTTCAAAAAAAAAATTTAAAGCACTTTCCTCACTTGCTGCAGTTCTTTCAGAAGTCATATTTGTTCCAAAAAAATAAAATACATAGTGTAGCGCTTTTAAAAGGGCTATTGTTTCTTTTTGTAGCAGTGGCTTCTGTAGCACTTAAGTGCTATAAATATTAAAAAAAAGCGCTACAGCTTTACCAACACAAAGTTATTCTAGTGGTGTAAGGCCCGCTAGATCTTTTTAGGTCTCAGAGAAGATACCATATTGAGAAGGACAGTTACGAATCCAAAATCAGTTACCGGATAATAATATGGAAAAAAAGGTGCTACAACTTTATTTTTTCTAGTAGTGTATTTTATATAATGAAGAAGCAAGTGCAATAATATTTACCTTTGGTATTTCATTGATATGATCTATCCTCTTTCCTTGTTTGGTTTGAATCAGGCTTGTGCATAAACCCCATTCACATAAATCAAGATAAACCTCCTCCAAATATTTACTTCATAGATCGTAAAGTTACCTCGTAGACCGTAAAAGCTACCTCATAGTCCATAAAAGCTACATCACATTCCGTAAATAACGATTGAAAAGCATTTATGGAGGCTATCCAAACATACTAGTTCATCAACAGATCATCGAATTTCTCGACGACCTCCAACATAAGTGATCAAGTTGTTCATGTACAAGACTGGATGCTACTGATCGATGTGGTTGTGGAAGGGGTTTAGTACTTCTTTGTGTTGTTTAATTTCACTGTGTCTTTATCACAAACCTTTGAAGCACCTTTTATATGGATTGACGTTTATTTGTTTATTTTTCAATTTATTGATCATAAAGTGTAATAAATGCGAGTAACTCCCATTATGGTCATAATAAATGTCAAGGTTCTGAAATCTGGATCGGTTAATGAACTGGTCGGGGTATTGGGTCAAGGGTCAGTGGGTCAGATCGGAGTCAAACCAGAGCTAAACCGGGGTCAAACTGGTAAGAAACTAAATATTTTAGGCTTATTAATATGAAATTCTAAAAAAATTTTAAAAAAATTGATTTTTTTAAAAAAAGTACCAAACTATGTCAGTCACCGGACCCGCCCAGTTTAGTGGCTGGGTGGCCGGTTCTCGGGCTGGACCGGCTGGTCCGGTCCGCATTCTAAAACACTGATAGATGCAAGTAATTACTCCCTTCGGACCTATTTATAAGCAACTTTCTCCTTGATTACGTAAAACGAACTGGTAGTTAAAAGTAATAAGTGTGTCAAAAATGCCATGTTTTTTCATATATACCCCTATTTATGAAAATAGAAAGAGAATATATAAAAAATATGAGAGATAATAAAATACATTTCCCAATGCTTTGTTGACTTTATTCACCTAATGAGTTCTCTCTCTTCTAAATATAACTCTTGGTGTGTGTGATAATTAATTATAAATAATATGTATTTAATAAGGGTAAAATAGAAAAAAAAAAAAGAGCTTATATTTTTAGACACAAAGTGAAAGTTGTTTATAAAAGGGACTAGCCCCATGAGAAAGAAAGTTTTTTATAAATAGGACCGGAGGGAGTAACTCTCATGTATGACCCCCAATTGTTTAATTTATTGCATGAAATTTTGGATATTAAATGCATTTCTTCTATAAATGCCCAATTTCAATTTACTCACTCTAATTGTCCTTATTATATGACTCTTCTAACCACTGTTGACAAACTCACGAGTTGACTCTCTGAATTTATCGTTTTTACATTTCTATCTTATAAAATTAAGTCAAGTTATTGGTAAACATGTAACTGTTGTAAACTTGATTAAACTCGTGAGTTTATATACCGAATTTACTATTTTTACGTTTATAGCTGACAAAACCATGTTAACTCACCCTTAAACTTTATTTAACTTCTTTGATTTCATCATGCTCAACAGTTTTATATATAAATTTTATAGAGATTTCTTTATTAAATAAGAAAAATTATGAATGTTCACTGCTACAAAAATAGGAAAGAGTGTCACACTTTTGTGGCACTTCTTTGCTTCTTCCATAATTTTTTTTCAATTTTTTTTTAAAAAATTGGCATATTGTGACACTTTTTAAAGGAAGTAGCACAACAGCTTGAGAGCCTTATGTTGCACTTGCTTGACTAAACGTCACCAAAAGTGTTTTTTTAAACTGAAGTAGCGGCTATAGCGCTTGCTCAAGGAAGGATCACACTGCTATGCACTTTTTGTGGCATTTTCCTTAGGAAACGTCACACAAAGTTTTTTTTTAAATTTTTTTCAAACCTTTCTCTCTCCCGTGATTTACTTCCATTACCTTTATCCTCTTGGTCCCCACTCCTCATCTAACACATGACATCACTTCTTATCCTCTTAGTCTTCACATTTCCTCCTTTTCCTCTTTTTGTCACTCAAATCATCACCGTCTCTACTTCAATCGGTACTTTTTCTTCATTCCTTTGTTCCATCACTTCTCGCATTTCTTCCTCCTCATCTTTTCATTTTCGGCACTTCCTCCTCATTTCTTTGGTCCTATTTTATGCACCAAACCAACCCCACTCCTCCTCCCTTTTGTTCCAATTTTATCCTTCTTATAGTTTCATTTCGTCCAATAAGTACGTACCCACTCACTTTTCCTTTTTTTAAAATATATTTTAAAGCTATATACAATACATTATCTTTTTAACCACCCTTTTTCTTTCTTTCTTTTTATTTTTAAACATGCATGCAACTTTGTCTTTGTCTTTTTCTTTATTAATTTTTTTTTCAGGTGTTGTGCTTGAGGTTTCAGTTCATTCTATTCAAGCTTCCTATACATTGTAAGTTTTTTTTTTAATTTTTGGGCTTACAAATCTAGTTTTATTAGTAGTTAATTGTTTAATTTGTTCTATATCTTTTATATTTAATTTATTATGAAATATGAAAAATTTATTCTCATTTTTATATGCTAAAAAATTAATGAGATAAAATTAAATGTAATTATATATAGGTTGTGCATAAATATATGTAACAGTTATAACTTTTAATTGTAGTAGTAATTATTAACGTTGATGAGTTTGCATAAGTAAAATAATTTTTTATTTTTAACACTTATATTTTACTTAGCAGTGAATTTGGTAATTAGTTACTTCCTTCGGTCCTATTTATAAGCAACTTTCTCCTTAATTGCGTAAAACGAACTGGTAGTTAAAAGTAATAAGTGTGTCAAAAATGCCATGTTTTTCCATATATACCCATATTTATGAAAATAGAGAGAGAATGTATAAAAAATATGAGAGATAATAAAATAAATCTCCCAATGCTTTGTTGACTTCATTCACCTAATGAGTTCTCTCTCTCTCCTAAATATAACTCTTGGTGTGTGTAATAATTAATTATAAATAATATATATTTAATAAGGGTAAAATAGAAAAAATGAGTTTATATTTTCAAATTCAAAGTGAAAGTTGTTTATAAAAGGGACTAGCCTCATGAGAGAGAAAGTTACTTATAAATAAAACCGCAGGGAGAATTTGTTAATTTATATCACTTTGGAGTTATTTGATTGTGATTTTTTTTTTCTTCATTTTGTTGTAAATTTGAAAATGTGTTTAAAGTGTGTTATCAACTATAATTATAAGGTTTTAAAAGAAAAATGTGAAAAAAATTATTTTTTAAAAAAATAATACTTCTTGTGGCACTTCTTTACAAAAGTGCTCCAGGAAGCCAAAAAAAATATAGATTTATTGTAGCGTTTCTTTAAGGAAGCGCCACAGGAAGTGTTGTGTGTGTGTGTGTGTGGCGCTTCCTTTTAATGGCGATGGGATATATGGCTCTTCCTAAGCCCCACAATTAGTTCAAAAATAAGAGCCATAACTGCCTTTTTTTGTAGTAGCGGTTGATGGATTTAATTTTAATTATTTGAATTTAAAATATATTGAAATTAAATTGTTGTCATTTTTTATATTTTAATTACTTAATTATACACTATTAATACCTAATTATTAGTAAAAGTAAACTTTAAAGAATTTACAATTTGAGTTCATAATACGAGTTTACGTCACTATATCATGAGTTTGTTAATCTTGCTCCTAACCAACTCGCACTACTAATTAACAAAAATAGTTATAAGGAAATTTCATATAAACCTACTCGCTCCCGTCTATAATATATGGTTTCTTAACTAATTCACAGAAAATAAAAAGTAATATCAACTCATTAGATATGTTTTAAATTGAAATTTTTTTCACTCTTACCCTTATTGAAAAATGTGTTCGAAAATTTAATGAGTGGATAAAATTGGAAATGGACATTAACAACAAGGAAAAACCTGAAAAATGATCATTAATTATCTTATAAGTGAATTATACTTTGGATCAAATTATTCTTCTAGAAGCATCTTGTATTGTGGATTGAAGGGAGTACTTAAAATATAAAAATTCTAAATCAGGTTGTTAAATTTAACAAATTCTTAATTATGTCATTAATCTAATTTAGGATTTTAAAATGTAGATAAAATAACGTTAATGTCCTCTCATCTCTCTTCTTTAAAGAATTTTATTATTCTATTTTTTTAAAAAAACACACACATTATAATGACCCAGAAATTTTAAATAAAAAGATTTTGTTACATAAAAAAAAATCAAAATTGATATTAACATGAACTACAAAGTTCTTGTTAAATATAAATTTTGTTGGTAATGTAACAAAGGGAAGTTGAGGACAAATTGGAATTACATGGAAGAGTCCTTGTATTCGAATCCTATTAACTTCATGGGCGTTTTATTTTGTTTTAGATTAATGGAAATTGTCAAAATGCCCTTGGTATTTAAAAAAATTAAAAAACAAAAAAGAAGCATCAGATATTTTTCCCAAGACCCACCAATTTCAATGAAAATAATAAAAGCGGGAAGTTTCAAGAATTGGGGCATATGAAAATCCCATTCCTACTTTCTCCCTTTTTGTCGTTCTACTCTGTGCTGTTCGGTTTGTTGCCAGTGTGCTAGTGAACGTGTAATATCCTAAATTTTAGGAAAGAGGCATAAGATTAAGTTTGGAATAAGTGAACTGTTAAGCTCCGGTTCAGCAAATGTCCCTATGAGGTATGTTTAAATTCCCTAAAAATTTCTTTATATCATTGAATATTAAAAAAAATTATATTGGTGAGCTAAAGAGCTCGGGGAATAACAAAATAAAGCGATTAGAAATCACACATAATATAGTAAAGTGGAACACAGTAATTTTGCCACCGGTGAAATTCCCGGTGTGGCAGTGGTGATTGTGTGACATCTTTCGATGGGTAAATGATGGCAAAAAATTATGAAACTTTCCAGAATGAAAGTAGACTTATCAAGCTTTAACTTGATAGGTCATATAAGTCATTTGGAGTTGTACACAAAGAGAAATGAATTTTTGAAGTTAGCCCAGCGAAATTAATTATTTTCTGGGATAGCATTCAAAGATTAAAATTATGGGAAGAATGAGCTTCTAATTGGCCAAAGGTTATATTTTCCCTTAAAACTAGACTTAATGAGGGTCTCATAGCCTTGAAAACCACTCCAATTGGACTTTTTTACAATTAGATATGAATTTTAAAAATTTAATGAAAATTCTGTCAGATTAAACATTATATGCGAAAATTGGATTTTTGAGCCAACTAGGTGATGACACGTGGCAATCCATTTTATCCCTTCCTTTAATCATCAATTATCATCTTCTTCATCCATTCAGCCGTGAAAAACAGAGAAGAAGAGAGAGAAAAGAGAGAGATGAAAATGGAGAAAGAAGAGAGAGGAAATTCTTTTCTTCGAAACACTGCCGAAACGGCATCCTTTCTCAAAGTACCCTTCAAGAAACTTCCTCTACTCATCGAGATCTTCATTCCTACTGTTTCAGATTTTCATTTGAAGGTATTTGGTGCCGTCTCCCTTGCCGGAGTATTGCCGAAATTCTGAACCGTTTGTGGAAACGGGTAGAGGTAAGCGTAAGCTTCCTTTTTAACCGATTGATTTGTTGTTTGGATGAGTTTTGGGAAGGTTGGGTACTGTTCATGCTGGTTTAAAGGATGTTTTAATGGCTAAATTATGTCTAATGAGTATTTAAATAGCTAATCACTTGATTAGGAGTATCAAGGAAGTGATTAAGTCAAAGAAAACGAGAAACCAACAAAATCTTTCTGAGAACTATAAATTCATGTTTCTGTTCTGGATTTTTCGTGGAGAAGGAGTAAGAATTTGATGATTTTGATACTTCCATTGGCTTTAGGAGGTAAAGTTGTGTAGGTATGCAAGTGTTCATGATTTTTGGATGCTTGTATATAAATTTGGGAATTTATAAAGCATATGTGTTCATAGTGTTGATTTGCCTTGTCTAAAGAACTGTTACTGTGCGTGATAATTCAAGGAACAAACCTTGTTTGAAAATTCCGAAACTTTTCAGATGAAAATTAGACACAAAGACCTTTAATTTGATAGGTCATAATGCTCAATTGGATTTATGTGCTAGAAGTTCTATGTTTTTGAAGTTAGGTCATGCAAAACTAGAATTTTCTAGAATATGTTTGTGCGTGATGTTTCAGGGACCAAAACTTATCCAACAATTCTCAAAATTTTCAGAACTAAAGTAGAGACATAGAGCTTTAATGTGATGGGTATTTTGTAATTTTTGGACAAGTATGTTGGGAGATATGAATTGTTGAATTTTGGCCCTGTTTTCTGGAAATTTCTGGAATAGTTGATGTTTGGAAAATTTATGGGGATTTTTTGTTGGTATTTTCCTGAAAATGATATTTTTCCTTGAAATTATATTTAAATAGGATCCAATGTAGCTTTGAACCAACTCAGTTGGAGTTCTATAGAATTAATTATGATTTTTCAAAGTTTGGTCAAAAATGCTGGTAGATTGAGTACCATGCGAATTTGAGTAAGAAATTGGTCAAATATAATTGGAATGAACTCTAAGGGTGAAAGTAAACCTATAGGGCTAATGTGGGCCATTTTGTATTCACTTTTCATGGCTCTAATAATGTTATCACTTGCCTAGGGCCATAAAGTGATAAAGAAAGAGTAATGGTTGGCGGATCAATGGACAAGAAGAGAAGGACATAAAGTCCAAGAGGTAGTGAACTTACATTTTCTGCATGTATGTGATATGTATGTCTTGCATTGATTATGTGACTGATTTGCCTATTTGTGTGGAACATGTATGATTGGTTGAAGCTCTGTTATATTTGTGCAATGGCCATATGTATGTCATAACATCGAGCATGCAGCATGTCATTATGTTGGCATGAAATAGTGTAGGCAAGCATGTCATGTATTCATATATATCTGGCATGCATAGTGGTAATGTTTGCTACTGAGATTCTCTCGAATATCACTCCTCCCAAACAACCATTCAGACAGGTGAGCATTGGAAACGTGCTGAGATCAGAAAAGAGGTATGCACGAAGAGGACTGTTGCTGGTTGTTTGAAGGTCTGTAAATATTGTGTAAGCCCCTGGTGGGAAAACTTTTGTATTATAATCAAGCAATATTGTATTAATATTATCAGTATATTCATGTTATTCCTGTGTGCCCACTGAACTACGCATTGCTACTCTGAGTAAGGTCAGTAATAAGGGATATATGAGACGGGTCGTTACAGTAGTGAACGTGTGACGTTGCTGTGAGTCTTTTCCTTTGCCTTTGCAATTGTCACTGTGTGAAGATGCGCCTTCATCTTTTCCCTTTCTCTGTTTTGCTGTAATATGCTATGCGTGTGGGTATGTTTGAAAACATCTTCTCTTCTCCCTGTCTTATGCCGTCTTGTGTGATGTGTATGGTATTATTGTTCTTCTTTCTCACTATTGAGGCGTTGGAAATAGGGGAGTGTTAGAGTGGAGGTCAACCGAAATATTGCAGAAAATGGAGTTAGTGTAGATAGATGTTTTATGGGTTGTGTAATGATCAAAAAATTAGAACCATAATATGATTTTTCTCTTCCTTTTCTTTCAATGCTTAATCATACACTTAAATTGGGAATTTCTAGTTAGCCAATCATGGGACAGAGATATACTTGAATATGTATTTAAAGTGTATTTTGTTAATTCTATAAGGGGGGGGGGAATGGATTTGAGCGTTGTTTTATTATGACTAGATTATTTGGATACTTGAGGATGTATGATTGGTAATTTATAAAATTTAGTACTATTTTATAACTTCTGTGCTTTCAAAGTGTTCGATAAAATGTTTGATATGAATTGGGCCTAGATGGATTTGTGTTTCCATGGTATTCTTATGGTGAAGAAGAATTTAGATTCTATTTTAGATTGATTATGATTTAAATATAGCCTAAAGATCAAATTTGCATAATGTTATTTTGAAATGATTTTGAAAAGAGGATTCTTGGGAAACTATGGTGTTCTCTCTATTGGGTGTTTTGGGTAATTGACTCAAATTTGGTGGTTATATGGAAATTGTTTTATAGTTGTAATGTGTAAAGATTTAGTGACTGTAATAGTAAAATGAATATTCTTGAAACATGGTAGAGTTAGTGCATACAAAGTATTTGATAAATACTTGCAAGAAAGAAAATGTATAAATGGTTTGTAATAAGATGGCTACAATGACTATGGTGTTTGGTAGACTCGGAAGCTTGTGATGTTATACTTAATAAGTCGTTGGGATGAGTTCTTATTTGTTAAGTTTATTAATGAATCATCAAGTTTTAAGTTGGTATGTAAGAATTAGGGGTCAGACTTGGGTGTGTTTGGAATCAGCTTTTGAGAATAACTTATAGAAAAAAAGTGAAAAAAGTGATTTTTGAGAATAGATTCTGGCAGAATAGATTATGTGAAAAAAATGATTTTGATAAATAAGAGTGTTTGGATATTTTGATCAGAATAGCTTTTTTTTTATGGTCAAATTACTGAAAAATACATTAGCTTTTGTGATAATTACATATAAAGGATAAGATTATATTTTATGTATTATTTAATAGAAAAATTTATAATAAATACAAAAAATGACATAAATTTATCTGAAAAATTAAAAATTATAACATTAATCAATTATCTAACATAAAAAAAAATCAAACACACACACATATTAATTATAAGAAAAAAATGATTTTGATAAAATGAGAGTGTTTGGGTATTGGGTTAAGAATCAATTTTTTAATGGCCAAATTACCAAAAAAGAACATTAGCTTTTGTGATAATTACATATAAAAAGATAAGATTTTATTTTAAATATTTTCAACATTAAATTTCATAATAATACCTAAAATTAAATAAATTTGTCTAAAAAATTAAAATTATAACATTGGGCAATTATATAACATCATAAAAAATAGCTCAAACATATATGTATTAATAAATTATATAAAAAATTTATATACAGTAATTATTCAAAATAATATTATATTTTAGATTGAAATAAATAATCCCTCCGGTCTTAAATATAAGATATAATTGATTTTTTTAAAAGATTAAGGAAGCTAGATAAATTACTTAATCGTATCATATATTTTGTATCATAAAATTACATATAAGTTTATTATTCAAATTAATTAGTTTGGGGGGAAAATTAAAATATAAATACTCTAAAATAATTTAATTAGTTTTTTAATCTCTTGAAGAAAGTTAAATTTATATTATATTTAAGACTAAAGAGAATAATAAATTTTGACATGAATAATGATTTTTTTAAAAAACCACATAATAATTTTTTTGTAATAGGTATTTGGAAAAAAAAAATGTGAACATGAGGATGAAAATAGTAGTGTGTTTGGATGTTAAACCCAAACCATGGTTTCAACTTCAAACCATGGTTTTGGTAAAAAACATCCAAACACCACAAAAAAAGTAAAAAGCAATTTTTTGTCAAAACCATGGTTTTGGAGAAGCTAATATTTTGTACTTTTTTGTATGTGGGTCCCACTTTATTTTCTCTCTCTTCATCTTCTCTCTTTCATTTCTTTTATTTTCATCCCATGTTTTCATTTTTTTCCAAATACCTATTATAAAAAAATTATTGTGTGGTTTTTTTTAAAGAATCATTATTCATGTCAAAATTTATTATTCTCTTTAATTTTAAATATAAGATAAATTTAACTTTCTTTAAGAGATTAAAAAACTAATTAAATTATTTTAGAGTATTTATATTTTAATTTTCCCCCCAAACTAATTAATTTGAATAATAAACTTATATGTAATTTTATGATACAAAATATATGATACGATTAAGTAATTTATCTAGCTTCCTTAATCTTTTAAAAAAATCAATTATATCTTATATTTAAGACCGGAGGGATTATTTATTTCAATCTAAAATATAGTATTATTTTGAATAATTACTGTATATAAATGTTTTATATAATTTATTAATGCATATATGTTTGAGCTATTTTTTATGATGTTATATAATTGCCCAATGTTATAATTTTAATTTTTTAGACAAATTTATTTAATTTTAGGTATTATTATGAAATTTAATGTTGAAAATATTTAAAATAAAATCTTATCTTTTTATATGTAATTATCACAAAAGCTAATGTTCTTTTTTTTTGGTAATTTGATCATTAAAAAAGTTATTCTTAACCCAATACCCAAACACTCTCATTTTATCAAAATTATTTTTTCCCTATAATATATATATATATATATATATATATATATATATATGTTTGATTTTTTTTATGTTAGATAATTGATTAATGTTATATTTTTTAATTTTTCAGATAAATTTATGTCATTTTTTGTATTTATTATGAATTTTCCTATTAAATAAGACATAAAATATAATCTTATCATTTATATGTAATTATCACAAAAGTTAATGTCCTTTTCAATAATTTGACCATGAAAAAAGCTATTCTGATCAAAATATCCAAACACTCTCATTTATCAAAATCAATTTTTTCACATAATCTATTCTGTCAGAATCTATTCTCAAAAATCATTTTTTTTCCATAAGTTATTCTCAAAAGCTGATTCTTAGAAGAAATGAAAGAGGGAAAATGAAGAAAGAGAAAATGAAGTGGGACCCATATACAAAAAAGTTGAAAATATTAGCTTCTTCAAAACCATGGTTTTGATAAAAAAAAAGTGTTTTTTATCTTTTTCTTGGTATTTGGAAATTTTTTACCCAAACCATGGTTTGAGTTTAACACCCAAACACACTATTTGTTGGGTATCCTAGCTATGGATATAATTAAGTTGCATTGAACTGAAAAAAGTGTGAATGTAGTGGATTAACATAAATTTGGGCAACCAAAGTTTAAATAGAACAGACATTTAGACTATATTAAAGTCTTTTAGATTGTTGGAATTTGTAGTTAAGAAAATTGAAAAATGAGTGAATAGCGTCTCATTATAATTTTTATAAATGGTGTTTTACTACTTATCATACTATCATGTTAATTACCACATTTATAAGTATGATTTTTCCAATAAAAGTTTATTAGATTTGTTTCATGCTCTTATTGATATTGAAATGAGTATAGATTGATGATTTTATTTATTGTTATTTATTCTTCTTCTGTTACTTCATAGTATAATTCATGATTTATGTAAGAAAATGCTGAGGAAACTTTCAATTTTCTCATAGAAATGTTCATGTTAAGATAGCCTTATATTTTGAAATGTTTTTTATATACGCAAGTTTTATTATTTTGGAAAGGTTTTTGACAACAGATTGAATTTGAAGGAAATTTTTTAAATATTGTTTGTGAATTTTTATGCTAGGGTATTCTATTATGTTGTATTTGATACGAGTTATCATGGTATTGAAAGAAGAACTTCTCATTGCTTAATAAATTGGCCCTAGACATGCTTGAAAAACATTTTTTAGAGGACTAAATACAGAACGCTGGTTACTAACAGCAGTATTGTTAGTCCTTGGCGCGCCGTGGTTAACTCGAGCTCGCTTGACATTCGTGGGCATAGTACTCACGCTTGTTATTTGTAGGTTTTGTATCTGCACTTGTTTCATGGCTTCGAGCCGCGTTTGATTACTTACCCTCATGGACTATATGTCTACACTTATCTTCGTGGATTGTGTGTCTATGCTTGTTTTCGTGGCCACTAGCTACACTTGGTTAGTTTCCCTCGTGGAGTGTGTGTCCACGTTTGTCATCTATTTTGTCGAAGTCCTCTAGAAAGATGAGATTTGAGATTTGTTGTCTTAATATGATTCTTTTAAGCAAATTGTTTTATGATGGACTTGGTTTATTGTAATCAATGGTTATATTAATTTTAATTGTTTTCCAACATTGTAGTGTTGAACCTAAATTTACTTATCTCATCGTTGTCTAGTATCTTATACAAATGTTACCATAGAATTATTTGGATTGTGAAGTATATGATTGTGATACTTTACTTTAGTAAATTTTGTAACTGTATTCATATTGTATACCCCTTTTAATTATTTAATTTCATTAAATTTGGAATGGGACGTTATTTACTAAAAAGTATATTTTTGATCCTCAGATAATGTAGCTGACCTTGTATCTCCTCATTCTACTAGCCATTGAGGGATTCTATTGTTGATTTGAGATTGAAGAAGAATTCCTATTTAATGTGATGCAAACTTTCAGATTTATGTATGTAATTTAGGGGCTCCACTAAGACTATAGTTAAGATCCCCGCCTTCTTGTTTCGTATATCAGTTGACTTGGAGCGGAGCTCTTTATGACTGAGATGTGTTGATTTTGCTGTAGCATAGTTTTAGAGAGGCTACATTTACTAGGAAGACTTTGCCAAAATTTCTCAGGAAATTTATAATTCATAATTATATGAATTATATTTATTCCGGGCCAGTCACATCTTGATTTTTGGGGCATGACACACATATTAATATTAATATTTAATTAAATAAAATATGATTTATATATATTTTAAATATATTAACTTTCTTCATATCACAAAAACGTACAATATTTTTAAATAAAGAGTTCATTTTATTTACATGAACAACATTTTTTCAAAAATAAAAACTATAATATATGTCAATATATCATTTTTTAATAAATATATTAAGCATAAATTTTACTATGTTTATGTCATATACAACGTTTTTTATGGAAAGTTCTATATTTAACATTTTATGAAATTTTATGTGCATTTAATATCTGTTTATTTAAAATATCTTTAGAAATCTATCAAATTCATATTTTTATATGCCGCTAATATTAATAATTTATATTAAAGAATGAAAAATTTAAAAAATGGAAATCTTAACTAAATTATTTTTTCTAAAAACTCACATTTATGTGCTAGGAAAAATTATTTAGAGTTTTGTTAGAGTAACGCTGGCATGGATCTTTTTCCCTCATGTACTATAGTGGTTTTTTAGAGCCATTAATTTGTTTTGATTTTTAAATTTATTTATATTTAGAATAAAGGTGTAAAATTAGTCATAAATTTTTATTGATACCAAAGACCAAACACTTTTTAAAAATATAAAAATACGCGTGAACTTATAAAATCGGAGCAAAAGCAGCATTACTTTTAAGAGAGACTAATTAACTCCGTTAGTGGAACTCACGCTCTTTAAAAAGTAAATTCCTTTGTTGCCATTCCTTGTCACCTGACTTTAGACCCTTATGTTTTGTTTAGTTGGAAGTTTTTTGAGGGGAGATTAGGTAAGGGGCAGATTGAAGATTAAAAATTTGTGTTTAGTTGGAAGTAAGGGAGGTGAGGGGAGAGAAAGTTTTTTATTTTTTAGTGGCTACCTCCTCTCCCTTACAAAACCTCTAAATTTATGATTTTTTTTAAGGGAGAGAATAATTATGTTAAAGTGTGACTAAATTGCCCATGGTAAATTTTTCAAAATTTTAAAACTGCCCTCACTTATTAAAATCTTCCATCCCATTACCTGCTACATGAATTTCATGAGCGTCCCTATAACATTATCCAATTTTCTTCCCTCACAAAACGCACATGATTTAACTATGTTGTGATAAGTTAGGAGTTTTTAATAATACATTGTAAATAATAATTATTAATACTAGATTGTAAAAGAAAAAGGAAAATATGTAAAAGGGTATTTTTATCTACTTATAATTAACTCCCTTCACCTCCCCTACTAAATCAAATAAAAAATCAAATATCTTCTCCTCTCCCCTTCTCTTGAACCAAACAAAATTATAATGATGTCTAACCTAACTTAAATAAATATCACCTAAGTTAAACTCCATTGAAACAAACACACCCTTGATCCCGTCATCTCTCCATTCCCTTCTTAGACGCCGGTGACGGCGGCGGCATGTCGATGGCAGTAGCAAGAACCATCCTTCACTAGCGATCATATTGATTATCGTCTCTCCGAACGTCATTTAGATCCGAGGCTTCAAAGGATGAAAACCTGTTCAGTGGTTCAAATAAGGTCAAATTCGACCCTCCACAACTACTACCACAAGAGGGTGCGCACCATGGTGGCGAGGAGGCCGGAGGGAGATAGAGAAGGCGAAGGATAGAGGAATCGGTTTTTTTTTTTTTCCTTTTTAGTGATAAGAGGGATCGATTTTGGAAGAGAGGGAAAGTGGTGGGTTTCTTTGCGACCCAAATGGTTCGATTTTGGAAGAAAGATTTCCACGCCTTGATTTTTTTTTATTTCAATTTCTTGTGAAATGGGTACGGTGGACGATATTTGAGGGCCTAACATCTCCACCGTTTCATCATATATTCTGAAGAGGTACAGGACCGTTACGAGCATACCCGGAGAATGAAAACCCCAGCCACGAAGGCTGTTCAACTGGTCATTCATGGTCTTGCTTATGCTGTTTACGGTAAACGTGATGGAAGACGCCTAATGTTTGAAGTTTTTGACTCTGAGCAGATTCAGCCTAAAGCTGTATGATTGTAGGGAAAAGAATAACGTAAAGATATCATCATTGTTCAATCCCCTTCTCTTCTATATATTTTGATTTTCATTCAGTTATTACTAGTTGAACAATGCGTGGCTTGTAAATATGTGAGTATCTTCAACCATCGATTTTGGATTCCATTTCCTGAAATGGGTATACTTCAAAATCGGAGCTTGTGGCTTTTTCATCTGAGTGGAAGAGAAGAAGATGAAATAGGGGTTTGAAAGGATTGTGAAGGAAAAGAGAAAGTATTTGATGGTTGTGTTTTCCCGGAGGATTGAATCAACAAAGGATTAATCCAGGCTGGTAGGGGGAGGATGTTTTTCTTGGGTGAAGGACATTCTGGTATTTTCATATTGTATTTAAGGGGCGTTAAGGCAGCATAATGGTATTAGTATTTTTCTCCAATTTTA
The DNA here is from genome assembly GCA_037074505.1 of Albizia julibrissin. Classification (NCBI taxonomy): domain Eukaryota; kingdom Viridiplantae; phylum Streptophyta; class Magnoliopsida; order Fabales; family Fabaceae; genus Albizia; species Albizia julibrissin. The sequence goes on along the minus strand of CM073481.1, from coordinate 13,154,302 downwards.
AAAGTTAATTGAGACTTTTGTAATTTTGAAAAGCATATGATGGTAGGTGCATTTATAGCAAAAGTTTTATGAATATTTTTATATATTAATTTTTATATTTAAATGCTTACAAAATCACACTATAAACTATATTCTACATTTAGTGTTTGCTAGCTATCAAGTTGGTCTACCACCAAGGATTAAATGTACCCCTCCATAATATCTATACAAATAGAATAATCCATTTATATAAAATGGTAAAGGAATATCCCTCTAAAATCTAGAAGAATAGAGAATCTTTAGGAAAAGCATTTTGTTTTCATCAAGGTGAAAAAATAAAAATAGAAGGGAGGCAGTATTAGAGAAGCATTTCATATTCACAATTATTTTATACATGGACCTAGCCGGAAAAGGTAAAAAGAAAGCCTAAGAACCAACCTGTGTGGGCCAAACAACATGGGCCCAATTAAATATGTTAGGCCCAAGTGACTAAGCCCACTCTTTGTTGAGGCTAAAGTGGTGGATCTTACCAATCCCATCCAGAGGCATGCCGTAGCCCTCAGCTTATCAAACTTTTCTATACCAAAAAAACAAAAATTATGCACCATAGCTTAGCCACCTATGAATCATGTCCAAGAAATCATCTCGATACATCATAACATATCATTCCAACCTCCCTCGTTCGAATGTGGACAGTGGAGAGCGGGTGTGGGCCCTACTTCTTATTTCCGAATTTTCAAGCCTCTCCTTTTTCTCTATTTTCTTTTTAATTTGTTGGATTTAAATTCCAACGCTTCCAAATTATGATTTTATCATGTGATTTTTGTATTTCCTTTTTTAATATAATTATGAATAGTTTTAATTAATTTTATTTATTTATCTATTAATATTTGACATTGATAGCAACTGATTAATAATAATGAACCTCTAAATGATTATCATGATTGCATACTCAGAATTCAAACACGAGACCACTGTAGAATAAAACCAAAACATTTGATTTGATTTTTATAATTTAATATAATAATAATATTTTTATAAAATTTTAAATATAAATTATTCTTATTTAATGTTAAAATGACTATGGAAAATGAATCTTAATTAAGAAAAAATATTTATTTAGCACTCATTATTACCTATTTAGTTTTAAAAATTATTTTTATTTTATTTAAAAAGGATAATTTATTTTTAGTTTTTTAAAAAATAATTAAAAAAATGACATTAAGGTCTCAATTTAAAAAAATAATATCAAAAAATTTTGATAACTTATAATTCACTAAAAAATGAAGAAATTATTATTAATAATAAGCTATAAAATTTTTCTAATATTATTTCTATTTTAACAATTTCCCAAAATATTTTGATTTTTATGGGTGCCGCCGATTTCTAAGAATTTCAGACACTAAATAAATTATTAAATCCTGACATTTACATCTTGACCTCCCAAAGGAAAATTAGATATAGCATATCCCCCGGGCTAATAGAGAATTGACGCATTGTGAATCTTGACTTGCCATCTCCATTCTGATCTCCGTTATGCGACATGGGAATCCATGACAGTGGCGGAGTCATTTCTTCTTCCTCTTCTTCTTCGTTTTGTACTCGTTTCTGGTCGTCGGCACTTAGAGCCAAGCGCTTGGCCACGCCAGCCGAGAAAGCTGCCCGAGATAATTCCAGCCATGGCCTTTCCCGCCGGCTTGGCGTTTTTGACCTCATCCTTATCGGAATTGGCGCCTCCATCGGCGCTGGCATCTTCGTGATCACCGGCACTGTCGCTCGCGATACTGGACCAGGTTTGTGCCCCAATTCTCTTCTCATTTTCAGCTGAATTGGCGGTCACTATTTCTTTTCCTTTTTAGAATTACGCGATTTTTCGCTAGTTTTTTTCCTTTTTCTGATTGGAGTTGTTGATAGAGAATTTCAAGGGTGCAAAAGAAAATTTAGTTCAGGTTTAGGTGTTAGCTAAAATTAAGAAGTGAAAATTATTGTCTTGGTATGCTCACTTAGCTAAAGAATTGAATGAAGATGGAGCGGCTAAGTTCTGCATATGCATTTTTATTGTGATATCTAGAGTTCACAGGGAATTTTTTTTTTGGGTTGTGTTTCATTTTTACTCTACCTTTATTTATTTACTTATTTTCATTTCAACCCGCAGAACATGGTGTTCTCTTGGAAACTGATACGTAAAATTAGGAGATAAAATCTAATTTACATTATGAATCTACTGTGGATCATTTGGACTATTTACCCAACAACTAGGAAGATGTACTCCTTCGGGATATGCCTTAAAAGATATTCATTTGATTTTGTTGGCTATAACCAATTGTTATGTTTCTTAATTTTTATGGTATTCCTACTATTGTCTTGTGGATCTACAATGCATATGGATTTAGGGCCAGCTTCATCTGGGGATTCTAGATTTATTCTAACAAGCGTATTTAGCAATATTATTGTGTTTAATAAATATTTTTTAATAAATACTGCTTTTTATGGTCAAATTTCTAAAAATAGAATGTACAGATCTGAGTTTGCAATTAATATCATTTATATGAATTAGTTATTTTAAATATTCATTGTGTTTTATATCTCTGTGTGTATGTGTGTGACGTTTAATCTAAAGATACACTTGTAACGTATAAAATTTTTAAGATATAAACGTTGAAATTCATCAAATCCAGCATATAAGAGTAAGAAAAGAAATGAGCATGGAAAAAGGTGAGATAAGAAATTTGAGTAATATTATTTTTTTCTTACAAAGTTTCTGGTCTGCTGCTACCTCACTTGAAAGAAAAACCTCCAAATTTTCCTCTTCCATCCTACAGCAGAAAAACTATTTCTACCTCTACTTTTATCAGGTTTTTCTTACTATAATATGACCAAGCACCTAAAAAAATTAGAAATGGGTATTTGTGTAATACTCCTTCTGGTCCTATTTATAGTAGCTCGATAACGGAATTACGCAGTTTAAGAAAGCGGTTAAAATTAGTTAAGAATAATAATTATGTCTTGAAATAAACTTTTTTTTACAAGTATGCCCTTATTTATAAGTGGCAAGTAAGAGAGAGAAATAAAATAAACATAAGTATCACCAACCCTTTAATTAATGCAATATGTATAATTAATGAAAGGCACAAATGGAAAAAAACTCGTTAATTGTTAAGACAACTCTTGTCGGGCTCTTATATAAAAGACCAAGACAATTCAAATTTTGGACCTTCTAAAAAGGACCGGAGGGAGTAATAGGCAACTTGTTTTCACAAAAAACCTTGACCAAACAGGATCTTATGTGAGATTTAAGGATGGCAAGTTATGTTTGTTTTGAAAAAGGTCTTAAAAAGACAAAGTCTTTTGATTTTTGCTCCCAGTTGTCAATTTATATGCTTTTCCCATTTTAGAATTCCAATTATATGGAGTTTTATGGCTACAGCGATGTTAAATTTGTGTTTCTTTTCTCCTTTGACAAATGTTTCGTCTTTCTTCAATAAGAAGTATGGCTAGATAGAAGACACGTGGAAATATTGGAAAGCAACAAACTTGCAATGTTACTATAGAAAGAGAGAATACTTGGTTAAGCTTAAATAGATAAGCTGAGGTTTTATTATATCTATAATAAAGGAAAGACTGTACAATAGGAAAAATAAGCAATGTGGTACTAAGGATTATGCCACTTAGCCTACTATTTACGCTCAATTCTAGCAGTTTGGTCAGGTTTCATTCACTTTCTTGTCATTCCTCTCTATTTTGATTTCGATTGAGCTGAAGCTTAATTGTTGAATGTTTCAATAAGATGTATAATACTTCCATTACTTGTTATTTTGAAAAACTTCTGTTTGCAACTGTAAAACTGTTTTTAAGTAATGGTCAGAATGCGTAATGCTTATTGTGCATTTAACTTACCATTCTGAACTTGGTGGCTTATTTGTGTTTTGTTGCTTTAATGCAGGAGTAACAATTAGTTTTATACTTGCTGGAGCATCATGTGTTATAAATGCACTCTGTTATGCTGAACTAGCTTCTCGTTTTCCAGCTGTTGTTGGAGGAGCATACCTTTATACATATTCAGCTTTCAATGAACTCACTGCTTTTCTTGTTTTTGCACAATTAATGCTTGACTATCATATTGGGGCAGCTAGCATAGCAAGAAGTTTAGCAAATTATGTAATAGCAATTCTTGAGCTCTTTCCTGTTTTCAAAGAAAACATTCCTTTTTGGTTTGGACATGGTCAAGACATTGGAGGAGTTCTATCAATCAACCTCTTAGCTCCAATTCTCCTCGTACTTCTGACTATAATTCTCTGTTGGGGTGTTGGAGAATCTTCAGCCGTCAATTCTTTTATGACTGTGACAAAGGTTCCTTTCATTTCTACAAGTTACCACCAATCTATCTAATATTAACAATCTCTTTACAAAGACAGAAATATAGCTATTCTACTATTTGTTGCAGGTGGTCATTGTTATCTTTGTCATATGTGTTGGAGCTTTTGAGGTTGATGTTTCCAATTGGTCTCCCTTTGCTCCATATGGCATCAAAAGCATATTTACAGGAGCTACAGTAGTCTTCTTTGCATATGTTGGATTTGATGCAGTTGCCAATTCTGCTGAGGAATCTAAGAGACCACAGGTATGATATGTTGACATCACTTCGTTGCTTTAAGAAAAAACTGGATAATGTATTTCCTATCGGACATAATATACCGTAGGTACTTTCCCTTCAGTTCATTCGCTTTTTTCTAACTATTATTTCTCTTATTTCTAATATTTCAGCGAGATTTACCAATTGGCATCATCACAAGCCTGTTAGTTTGTATCTTATTGTACGTTGGAGTTTGTTTGGTGATTACTGGAATGGTTCCATACAAGTTTATTGGGGAGGATGCTCCTTTGGCTGAAGCTTTTACATCCAAGGGTTTAAAATATGTTACTGTTCTGATTAGCATAGGTGCTGTGGCTGGACTTACAACAACACTCCTAGTTGGTCTTTATGTCCAGGTGAAACACTTGATAACTTATGATACTTGATGTGCCTGGTTCATGTACCATGGACTAATGGGATGTTTCTCATGAGCAGTCTCGGTTGTATCTTGGGCTGGGAAGGGATGGCCTACTGCCTTCAATATTTGCTAAAGTAAACTCCACGCACCACACTCCTGTTCATTCTCAGGTCTGGGTCGGTGTCATTGCTTGTGTTTTGGCTGGACTGTTCAACGTGCATGTGCTCTCACACATTCTTTCTGTTGGTACATTGGTAATAGTCTTTACCAGTTCATGGCATTAAAGCTGTTAACTAATCTCTCATTGCAATGTATTTCATTGCATTTTCTGATTAAGGTTCTCAGAACTTTTTAATGCAACCCAGTTTTGTTTTATACAAATATATAATGTATAACTGAACTTTGTTTGTAAATAGTCCTGTTTACATGTTATTTTAACTTATTTCAGACTGGCTATTCAGTTGTTTCAGCATGTGTAATAGCTCTTCGCTGGAGGGGTAAGACGTGTAGTCAAGTCTCATCATCATCTTGGAGGGAAGGGGTCATTTGCCTAATTGCTGTTGCTATTTGTGGATTCGGGGCTGGGTTCTTGTACCGCTATGATGTGTCACTTATTTTACTGATTATTCTTTTAGTCATTGCAATCATTGCTTCTGCTGCTCTCTGGTTCCGGCAGGTAACTATTTAAGGAACACTACAATTTATTATTGCCTCTTGCTTGGGATGCATCAAAGCTATTGCATCAAAGACAAGGTTGAATATAAGATCTACAGTCGAAATATGAATGAGAATTTATCTGATTATCAGTTTCTTGGGATGGTGTTGATTTATGGGAATAGACTGGCTTAAAACTTATTTTTGTCTGGTTTTAGCTACATTGTCGATTGGTATATTATATCATTATAAAAACTACTTTATTTGTTAATATAATTTTTCATAAATTAGAGCTAAAGACCAACATCCCTTAAAACTACTTTATATAGACAAATATCTTTCTTACCTGGATCTTGCTTTCATGCTCCTAATTATTAGTTTTGAATAATAGGTGATAGAAAGATGTAGCTAAATTCTTTGATATTATAATTGGATCTTGTCCTTTAGAATGAAAACATCTTGAATAGATCTATTTATTTCCTTCCCTGTTGTGTTCAACAAACACTATCCAATCTGAACATGTCAGTTGTTCAAAGGGTTGACGCTGTCTCATGAGTCCAGGAAAATCTTTTGCTGGATTTCATGATTGTTGCATTTTGATGTATAAATTCTGCTTGTCCATTACAGGTTTATGAAGATTCTCCAGGGTTTTCTTGCCCTTGGGTTCCCTTTCTGCCAGCTATTTGTATCTTCTTCAACATGTTCTTATTTGCCCAGGTATGTATGCTCCCTCTCTTTGGAATATGGATAGACCCAAAAAAGCACTTTTGGTGAAGCAAACCATGGTTTTGCCAAAAGACAGCCAAATACCCTATTTCCAAAAGCACTTTTATGATTGAAACCATGGATTTCTATAGGCCAAATTTTTCTACTTTTTTAAAAGCTATTCTCCAAAATCTATTATCTAAAATCACTTTTATTACTTTTCTTCAGAAACTATTCCTTAAAAGCTAATCCAAAATGAAAAATTTCATGTTGATGGATTTATATGTCAAAAGCGATGACAAACACTTCCTTTTTGCAGTTACATTATGAAGCATGGGTCAGATTTGTCGTTCTTAGTGTTGTTATGGTTGGCATTTATGCAATTTATGGCCAGTATCATGCTGATCCTAACAAGGAAGAGACCATCATTTATCATCGCGTATCAGAGGAAGAAGCTCGATGAGTTCAGTTCAACAGGTCAAGAAAAAAGCTAAGTTCAGTCCAATAGATTCCAAGCTTCGTGAGACCGTTTACTTGGTGAGTCGCTGATCTCATAGCCTGTGGCCGGTTCTTGTATAAAAAGCTTGTCTATTTCTGGTAAAAATATGTGCAATAAATCAATAATGATTCATTCTGGTAGGAATGTTAAGTCTACATAAATAAGATTTCTTGGTACGGTTACTGTTTAGATTGTACAGATCCTTCTGAATGAATGTAGCTTTTATAAAAAAGCTTATATGTGATTCATTTTTGTAATGTGGGGGTTCATTTTCTGTGGGTGGCTGGCTTTCAATACTGTCACACCCTTTTTGTTATCTCTATAAATGAAAATCAATTCAGGAAATGGAGGACCCTATATACCTAGATATTAGATGAATGACTATTTTCCTTAGTTTAAGAGTAGATCAAACTATATGAAGTCTTCTGAAAAGAAGTAGAGGAAGATCAATTGATTCAAACCTTTTGGTTAATAATTTATCTTAAATATTTGGTTGTTGATGGAACACACTGGTACTATACAATTTATCTAGCTGACCTTAAAGTATATCTCTTTTTTTTTAATAATTTGATAGTTGATTTTTAATAATTTGATATTTGAAATCCTGTCTTTAATTCTTTACCATGCACTTTATGTTTTCAAATTTAGAAATATATTAAAATTTATAGAAGACAAATATGTTATAATTTGTAGAAGAACCAATAGATATTGGGTATAACATAAGAGGTTTAATCTCTCATAAAGTGACAAACTAGGATTTGAATCTCGCGGAGAGGTGTGCCTACATTTAGGGCCTATTTGGTTCAAGGGGAGGGGATGGAGGAAAGGATAGGGGATTGTCTTGTTTGGTTTGGTTAGAAAGAAAGGAAGGGGAAGATTTTTTAATGATCCTTTGTTTGGTTTAAGAGAAAATGAGAGGAAAGATAATAACTAATTTATCATTTTACCCTTGTATGTTTAACGTGTGTGTGTTTGTGTAAGTTATTTAAATTATTTTTTTGGACTAAATTATTTAAATTAGTTTACACCTCAATATAAATTACATAATTTATGAAAATTCAAATTATGAAAACCTATATAATGATATTTTTATCTCTATGAAAAAAAAGTTGTCAATGTGGAAAAAAATTCTGGAGTTAGCTACTGTCACGCAATGGTTTTTCTCTGCATAATTCCTGTTTGCTTTCATTACAAACACTTATGTGTGTTTCTTATAATCTTTGTATGCTTTCTTCTGCAGCAAATTTGTTACAGAGATTTGGTAAACTAAATTAAATGGTGCTAAATAATAACACTTTGAACAAAGAACAACACCCACTTTTTTTGGACAAATGAAAGTACTATTCTTTCATTTAATATCAGTTAGCCAATACCTGCTTTACATCCTAAACTATCAGCAAAGATCAATTCAAAAAGAGAGGATAGGGGATTTAATGCACACCCATAAAAAGTCATCAATACATATCCAAATACCATATGTAAAGCATATGACGAAGTATGCAAAAAGATATCAAATATATTCAAAAGTTATATTTTCATTAGCATCTATCAAAATATTCAAAAGTAATTATAATAAATAGTCAAGAAACCATCTATTGAGAACCATAAAACATCTCCATTATCACTTGCTTTCTTATTGAGGCTGGAGATCGAACTGCAGTCTTAAACTTTTCATCATCATTCATAAGAAAGGAAAAAAAATTTGGTATTTTTTCAACATTACAACCACATTCTTAAGCATCTTATATTGTTCTTCACTAGACAATTGGGACACTTCCCTCTTTTTGTTGCAAGGTCTTGGCAGAATAGAATTTGCTTGCATAATTGCTCCATTCCCTCTAACAAGTGATGCAACCATTGCAGACATTATCTCAGTCATTTCCTTAAAATTATTTTCATGATCTTTAGGTGACATCTTTGACTTTTTACTACAAGCACTATTAACATGAGGTGAATGATCTTCGTCAGTGATACTCCTTGTCCAAGTGAGTTGTCTTGACCATCAACCTCAACAAACATATCAACATTGTTTAATGAGAAGCCACCTTATGAAAATCAATATCATTAACAGTTTCAGTGACCTCTGATATAGATCGATGCCTCTTCCTCCACTCTCGCATTGTTTCCCCCTCATCTCCATTAGCTCTCTCTACTCTATGTAGTATCATCATCTTTTCAAAATTTGGAATAGGAATATTTCTCCATAGAGCTGCTTTAGGTTTAACCTAGTAAAATAATGCAATAGCAAATCAGTATAGAATTAATATAACAAAGAAGGCACATATCAGATCTGGAAAAGCAAAAGCTAAAGCTAAAAAAAAAAAAAAGAACGGCTAAAGGAGGGGCAGGATATACAGTAGTAGATCGCCCAACTTCCTCTTGGCACAAACAATTATGCAGTAGTAGATTGACAAAAAGAAAATTATTTCATAAACAATATAAATATAGTACTCATTATGAGTATAATTTCCATCACATGAAGTGCTTTAATAATATGATACATGGCAGTGTATCAACCTTGTCATTACTGCTAATATATGAGCGGGGAAAGAAGAAAAGTCTCATGCAACAATCAGTTCTACTGTTATGTATTATATTCTTATATTGATTTATTAGAGCTATTAAAGAAGACAAAATAACAAGAGTTGTTGGGTTCATAATTTACCTCAATCAGGGCATCCCAAACTGCAGGTTCAACATCCCACATTTGAGTTATTGGGTTCTAAACAAACCCACTCAAATGTTTAAAAATATCATGAAGATCTGAAAAAATTTTCTTCAAAGTTTTCCACCGATTATTCACCTTATCCTTATCAATGTGCTGACCTAATAAAGCACTCAGTTACTTGACTATGTTGTCATAAAATTGATTTGTAAATGTTTCATTAACTTTGCCGCCCTCATTATATTCAATCATATTCCTTACTATTGTTTAGCGTCATCCTATCACGTAATAGTATAAACACAAAGTATGAAATTTAAATAGAACAAGTAATACATGCTAGTGTATCAACCTTGTCATATACTAAATAGAACAAGTTACACAACAAAGATCATGTCTGGAAAAATTAAATTTGAAGACTAAATTGAACAAGCAGTACAACAAAACAATGTCTTAATTTCAAAGGCTATCTTCATATCTAATAATAATACATAACAAGTAACAATGTCCATATGTAACTTAAAAAAACAGACTTCAACCCTCAACATCATCATTAAAGTCATCCTCAAGAGCAGGCGCATTATTCTGATAATTTGTCCAACATTTGAGTTACTATATTTTCTCTAATAAGTTAACCTTAAGCAGCCTCATTATTGTCACTACTTGGAGTACGATTATCATCATTTGATCCATTTTGTTCATGGAGGTCCATGTCAAATGTCATATCTCAAATTTCAGGACTAGAGGCTTAAGAATAAGTTTGAAGCAAGTGGACTGCTAAGCCCTAGTTTAGTAAGTGTCTCAAGAAAAACATAATTTATTCCCTACAATTCTCTACACCTTTGGTGGCATTAAAGGGAAAATTATGGAAAATTAAAGAGCACATTAAGTGAAAAAATAAAGCAATTAGAGGTCACACACAACATAGTTAATTAGAACACAAATTAGTATTGCTGTCAATGTGTTCTTCTAGTGAGGCAGTCTGTTTGTGTGACATTTTTCAATGGGCAAATGATGTCCAAAAATTATTCAAATTTCCAAAATGAACGTAGACTTTTCAATCTTTAATTTGATAGGTCATATACGTCATTTGGAGCTGTACACAAATATATATATATTTTTGAAGTTAGCCCAGCAAAACTAGCAATTTTCAGTGTAAGCGTCCAAAAACAATAATTCTGGGAATGTTGAACTTCCAGTTGGCCAAAGGTTATATTTTTTTTCTTCTTAAAACTAGATTTAATAAAGGTCACATAGCCTTTGAAACCACCCCAATTGGATATCTATACAATTAGATATGAATTTTTAAAGTTTGATGAAAATTCTGCCTAGTTTTTCAGCTAGTGCGAAAATTACAAAAATGTATGGACAAAGTAGTCATTTGGTTAATGAAAATTGAAGCCAATATTTTTCCCTTTATCATATAGTATTAGACGGTAAAAAAGGGGAGCAAGAAAGGAATAAATATTTGAGTTTAATATGCTAAGAAATTGAAGCAATTTAAGCCAAGTGAAAGGGTGATTGAAAAATCAAAGATTATAGGCAAATACTTACAACTAAAAGTAATATTTGAGGAGGTAACTTATGATAATTCAAAAAGCCAATTGTTTTCACATTCCTCAAGCACTTTCGGTCAACTAAAGAGGAAAATGAAGAGACATATATTTATATGGCCTATATTAAAAGAAGAGCTCTTGACCAATTAAAGACAAGCACATGTATAAAGCAAATAGATATTTCAAGAAGTTATTAACTCCTTCTTTCCTCTCATATTTCGGTCATCAAAGAGAGGAGCAAGAAACATATATTCATTTGGTGAATATTAATGCAAGAAAAGGGGGAAAAAAACAAGAACCAATCATAGGCACTTGTAAAAGCAAAAGCAAGAAGGGATATTTGATCAAACAATTATCATTTCTTTCCCTTCATCTTCATTCAGCTAAAGAGAATAGAGAGAGAGAGTGAGTTTAAGGAAAAAACTTTAAGAAACACAAGAGAAGCTAAGGTTCCAAGTCAAGAATCAAAGGTAAGGGCATGAAACTTAGTGTTTATGCCTTCTAATCACCTTGGAACATCTTCTAACATCTTCTCCTCCTTGAAATCCATGGATAGAAAACCAAATCAAGAGAGATAAGAGAGTGAACAATGATGTTTTAGAGAGAGAAAATGGTGCAATTAAGAGGTAATCTCATAAACTTTATCCTCGTGTTATAAGATATTGTTGTTGGTTTTGGTTTGATTTTTACTTGCTTTGTAAATTTGGGAAGATGAAACCTTAAGGGAAATGCTTCCAAAATTTCCCCAAATCATATTCAATTAGTATTTAAGTAGTTAATCATGTGATTAAAAGTGATAAGGAAGTGATTAAGTAAGAGAAATCAAGAAAACACAACTTTCTTCCTAAGAACATCATTTTCCTCCAAGAGGCAGACCATAATAGTAGAGTTGAAATTTTGTAATTCTGATGCTTCCATTGGCTTTAGAAGGAAAAATTATGTAGGTATGTATGTATTCATGATTTTTGGATGATTGTATATTAATCTGAAAATTTTTGAAGATGAAATGAAATGCTGTTTGATTTTCCTCCTGTGCAATGTTGTTGTAACATGTTTTTCGTTAGTCAAACCTTGTCCAAATATTATGAAACTTTACATTCATAAATTAGACATGTAGAGCTTTAATTTGGTGGGTAGAACACAATTTTTGGACAATTATATTAAGAGATATGATTTTTCAAAGTTGAGCCATGTTTCTAGAAGGAAATCTGTGAATAGTGGAGTTTGACGAATTTATGGGAAAAGTATGATGTCAATGATCAGACCAAATAATTTTTACCTAAAATTAAATTTAAATATATTCATTTAGGCTTTGTAATCAATCAATTTGGAATTTCCTAGAATTAATTTTGATTTTTCAAAGTTAACTAAAAATCAACCAATTTCTAGAAAAATAATGAAATTGCACTGTGCAAAAACTGTTTAAACGGTGATAGATAACCAACACAATGAGTTTAGAATGAGTTATGAATAAATAATAACTCATTTATCCTAAACTTGAAATTTTAGGATATACTGATAGCTCGAGTCGAAGACAGAGCTAAACCGATTGTCAGGCAAGGAAAGGGCACATTTCACGTAGTAACTTCTTCTAGCATATATTATATGATTATTAAATGTTGAGTATGTCATTCTCTGTAACATGAGTCAAGTGTCTTCGACACACAAATTTGTCAAATTGTGATCAAGGACCTAATAGAGGTACCGAGTAGACCAAGTTACAAACATGTCGTTTGGCCTTAGGAAGTGTACACATAGTTTCGATCATCTTACATGACTTAGCATTGCATATTTATTTTCACATTCTATATGGTTGATTGTATGTTACTACCGAAATTCCCCCGAGTCTCACACTTTCTATAAACATGTAAAGTTTACAGCAGTATGCAGTGGCTTAAAGGGCATAATTGTAATTACTGGCGACTGAAGATTTCAAGCCAATACGAGAGGAGGTGTTGGTTATCTGAAGACCTTTTATTATTTTTAAGGTCTGTAATTATTCTGAGCACCCCTATGGGGAATTTCTGTATGTAATCAAGCAATATTGTATCAATAATATTAGTATATTTATATTATTATTATGTGACCACTGAACTACGCAAATGCTACTATGAGTAATATTTATAATGAGACGGGGTCTTACATCAACTTCTCTTAAAAGATCTTCAACATGGTTTGCACTCATGAGGAAGTTATGAAGAATGATACATGCATATATTATCGTTTTTTGAACATTTATTACATATGTATGTTCAGTTGCATTGGATAAAATTGCAAATCTTTTCTTCAAAACATCAAAAACCCGTTCAATTGCATTACACAACTTTGCATGTCGAAGGTCAAACAACTCCTTATAGTTTATGGGTGGATTTCTCTTTGAATACTTTTTCAAATGGTAGTGGACTCCCCCAATAAAGTGTTATAAGCCCTCTTGTTAACATGAATCTATCATCCACAAGGTAATATTTACCTATGATAGATGAAGATAATTACTATAATGGGTTTTGAGTACCTAATGAATATAGTGTATGTTTGGATTAGTGGTAGAAGCTGATTTTTCAACGTGATTTACAGTATATGAGGTAAGTTTTTGACAAGAGTTTTGTTTCGATTTGTGTGAATAGGCTTTTCTACCGCCAACCCAAACAAGAGACTTCATAAAAAATGGTTAAATATTTACCTTCAGGAGTTAAGCCTATCTTCTCTTGTTAATACATTTTTAATGATCCTTGAGTCCGATGCAGTGCCTTTCCAATCAGGGAGCACATAAGTGAACTTTAAGTTAAATGTATATATCGCTAACACATTCTGTGTAGGGAATTCCTTCCTACCACGATATCAAGGAGCATCTAAAGAAGACACCTTCACACGTATGTGTTCCATCTATAGCACCAATGCAATTTTTAATGGAAAGAATTTATTCTCATTTTGAATTTCAGGAGGAATCCTATACGCATCAAGTTGGGCAAAAAAATTTTCTTCTAACTCAATTATGGCAACCAAAATTGTATGAAAGTGATGACTAATTTTCTCACCAGAATGCCTAAACGAAAAATTGATTTCACAATTTTTCACACTATGTATTAATATATAAAGAGTTTTTTCAACTTGTTTTTCCACACTTGACCAACATGTGGGTTGCAAACCACTCTCTCTTTCTAGCATGCCACATAATTCTAAGAATGCTCTAGGATTCATTTTATGGACATCTACTTATTCTATTCATTATTTCATCACTATTTCATCATGCACCTTTTATCTTTTGCCACTCAAACTATAATTTATTTCTTTTAGGACACATTTCATTAGCACATACTTGCGCCAAAACACATACAAACAAATATATTACTCTTTGACACAATTCAAGCCACCAACACAACAGTAGAAAGTATTGAGTTTCTAAGTCCATCTAACAAAGTAAATGAAACATGCATATCAATAAGTAAATAAGTGAGCAAGAACACAAATGATAGATTTACGATATAGCTATTTGTACACTAATTTTGAGTTATAAGTTTGTGCAACCAACTGATATATCTAACAAAGTAAATGAGAACAGCCACCAATTGATGTATATTCAAAGTAATAGAGTCACAAGCAACAAAATAGTACATATAGTCAAGCTTCTTCTGTTTTTTCCTCCCTAAAGATTATATATTAAAGTAGCAATAAGTGAGACACCCAAGAATTAAGAACATAAATAGTTACCTCTATTTCAGTGGGAATCCTAAATATCTGCAAGCAAGCAACACAACAAATGACAATTAGATTAAAATAACCCAACAATAACAAAGCATAAGAAAGTTGATTCATTCAAAAAGGTTGGTATATTACTATTGATGTGTAAAAAAACACAACAGTAAGAAACCTAATACCACGAATAGTGTAAAATGCAAGTCTTAGTTCACGGCTGAACCAAATATTCTCCAAATCAAAGCAACAAGGAACAATTGGTATTTTATAACAAAAAATAGAAGTAGTGGTGATGAATCTAGTGCATTGCAAAAATTTGCAGGGAAAGTGCAGAGCTAATAACATTTGGTTTAAGGAGCTAATACATGTATAGAAGACCATCTGCTTGAACTTATACCATATTACTAGGGAACACGGAGAGCACGATAATGGACCGCTATAACAAAATCAGATTCAGAAACACGAACCTACAAAGAAAAAAAGCTTACTTTAGAAACTAAAACCATATTTAGAAGAAAAAAAGCTTACTATGGAACACAGAGAGCACGATAATGGACGGCCACAACAAAAACATATTCAAAGAACGCAGACACATGGAGAGAAAAAGCTTACTAGAAAGAAACTGGAACCAGATTAAATTCAAAGACATAATCAGATTCAAAAGGGAAAAAAAGCTTACTAGGGAACAAGGAGAGCACGATAATGGACGACCACAATGTCGATCTTCTCGTCGACGATAACAAAGAGAGCTGAGGAAGAGAGCGCTTGGTGAAAGTGGTAAGGTCGAGGTTTGCGTCTAGAGTGTTTTTTTTAACTTTTCCTCAAGGTATGAATGGGAATATTAAAAATTTAATGAGGGAAAATTAATCAAGATATTTTTCTCCTCTCCAAAAAAAATCTCAATTTGGGGGGAATCAAAATCAGGAAGGGAAGGGATTTTGAGCCTATATTTTGGCTCCCATCCCCTCCAAATTTTCAAACAAAATAAGGGGAGTGACTCATTTTTCATCCCCTCCCCTTCCCTCCTCTCCAACCAAACAGGCTTTTATGTCCCGTTTGGTACAATGGAATAGTTTTTAATGGAAGTGGAAGTGGAAATAAAAGTGAAAGTGGGGATAAAAGTGTGTTTGGTATGGTTATGGAAGTATAATATAATTTTTAATTAATACATTCATTTTAAATATGAAATGACCAATTTACACATGGAAAAATACCTAGCCTCCTCCCAAATCAGTTCCAACCACCATCAACCTCCACAGAAAAATCGGCGACCATCATAGAAATCACCGACAGCCATGGAGGAAGACGATTACAAGAAATAGAATCACCATAAGCAAGAAAATAACCAAAAATCGAAGGAGTCAGAAACTAAGACCCCAAAAAGAAAAAAAATGAACGAAATCAAAGGAACTATAAGGCATCTCCACCGAAGAAAGAGAAGACGAAGAAAGAAACTAGAAATAAGAAGGTTCATCGTCCTCTGTTGCAACTGAAGTGCCATCATGTGTTAGAGATTTGAAACCAGAGTGCCATCGATTGTCCTTCACCGTCACAGTATGAAGAGGGAGTAAAAGAAAAAGAAGGTTTTCTTTTGCCATCCACCAACGCCTTTGTCGTCTGCCATTGAAGAGCGATATTGTCATAGAGATCGCAGATCGAAAGGCTAACCATCACCATCTCGATCTTTGCCTTTTCCATCCAACGACGCCTGTGCCGATGCCTTCATCATCCTCCATTGCCTTTGAAGTTGGCTTCACCGTTCATCGTTGCCTTTGCCTTCGTTGTCCGCCGTCGCATTATTTATCATCCACGTCGTCATCCTTGCTCTCATAACCAGATCTTAAGGGAAAAAGGGTTATCATATTTGACTTCCATTGAACTGGTCTCAGTTCCATCAGGTGGCGGGTGGAACTTACTTCCATCATTTTTTATGGAAGTAACTTCCATAGGGAAGTGGGTTATATGGTACCAAACAGACAAAATGGTAGAATTCACTTCCACTTCCACTTCCACTTCCACTTCTCCTTCTCCACTTTGAGTTCCTTGCTACCAAACAAGGCATTAGTGCCAACATTTTGTGTTCCTTCGTCTCTTATAGCACGTTTGGATAACCTCCATAAGTGCTTATGAATCATGATTTACGGCTTACAAGGTAGCTTTTATGGTTTACGAGGTAGCTTTTACAGTCTACAAGGTAAATATATGGAGGAAGTTTATCTCGATTTACGTAAATCGGGCTTATGTAATCGTGAAAGCTAAAACAAATAAGCCATTAAATGGGATGGATTGTTTTTTATAGGAGAATACCTGGAAGCTATTAAAAAAAACCTAAACTTGGTAGGAGAAGGCGAAATGAGATGCATCAATGGGAGTGTCAGTAAGAAAGCTGTAAGATAAAAAAAAAGACAACCAAAGGGCCTCAAATTGCATGGATAAACTCCATTAATATGAGGGAGAAGGAACTTCCCCAACAGACTGTCTTTTGTTCCTAAAAGCATGTGTCCAATCAAAGGTTATCCCTTATCTCCATCAAGTTTGGTGTTCTTAGCCAAACCAAAGCGTGTTTGAAATGATGGGATGGCTAAGTCCCTATTTGGTTTCAGTTAGAATCCAATAATCCATCAATACCATGGTTTGAATACAAGTAGGTAGTCGTTACATGCTTCATTAAAACCATAGTTTTGATTAGTTTCCAACGTTGTGAAACCAGACTTGCTATAAAAAAAACCATCCCTGAACGTGGTTTTCTCCGAAGTAGAGGCTATCTTGTGGTGTAAAAACCATGGACTAACAAGCATGTGCCAAGGGGCATGATCATGGTCTTCCACTCTATGGCTGTATCGTTCGTACAAGTCATTGGTTGTTATTGGTTGAGTACGTGTAGCCTCTGTTCTTTAGGGCCAGCCCCACGTAGGCTGGACCCCAGGCCACTTTCAAACGACCCTTTTTCATCCAAAATGATGTTTTTAAAAAATAATAATAATATATGAAAAAATTTTAAAAAAATAACATTTAGACTTTAAAATCATAAATAGGTTATTTAATAATAAAATTTTTTGTTAATTGTATTATCATTCTTGTTAATCCCATTAACGACTTTGTTAACGGGATTTTGAAGTTTAAAAAGTATTTTTTTGAAATTTTTCCATAATATATTTTATTTTAAAAAAAATATGACTACTTAACATAATATATATATATATATATATATATATATATATATATATATAATATTAAGAAAAATAACTCTTAGATCCATCAATATTCTTAAAAATTTTAAAGTAAAAGTGCATATTTAGTCATCTAACTTCATATAAAATTTCAATTTGATCTTTTAATTTTATAAAATATTTATTCAGTCATCTTAACACTTGTTTGTCAAAATGAAAATTTATTATAACAATCATTGTTATTTTGAAAAAGTAAACTTGATATGTCAATATATTAAAATATTTTGTCAATATTTAAAACTTAAATATCAGCATTTTTTTTTAAACGGCATTAGTATTAAATTACTGAAAAGATACTTTATAAAACTAGGGATCAAAATAAAATCTTATATAAAGTTAAATGACTTTTTTATACACTACAAATGTTAAAGGACTAAATATACTATATATATTTTTGCCGACTTTTACTATGCGCCCATGTATGTATCCAGTCAAGTTGAGTCCACTGGCTTAGTTAACATCAAAGCAATATGGAATCAAGACCCAGGCATTGAATCTTATTATGGATGTGAAAATTTTGTTTGTAATTTCTAAGTATATCTATAGACAATTTTCTCCTCCTCCTTCTTGGAAAATCAAACTTGAATTCCTCATGTAAAAACCAATCATTAAAGTTCAATCATGAGCATCAAATTCATCATTGAGTAGGCACTTTTTAAATTCACTGAAATTTTTTCTCTGTTTTAAAAACTTAGGTAGCATTTTTTAACTTTAGAATGCAGACGCAAGCTTTGAAATCTGATGGATGAGATGAGATTAGATCATTAGTGGGTGATCCACTAACCCTTCTTTACCATTTATCTCGCTCACGTGCTGCTTAATTCGTAATCTATACAGTTTAAAGAGAATCATCACAAAAAAGTAGTCACAGTGTCTATCCGTGAATTTAAGCAATAAATAAATTTTTACCGATTAAACGAATTAAATAGCCGACACTCCTAGTCGAATTCAATGCTGAATTCAAAGCTTCTATATTTATTTAAATAAATATGAGATAATGGGCCAAAAACCAACAATAAAATAAAATAATTATAAACTCTTTGCAAAAGTATATTCTCCATTAATTTCTAATCAAATTAAACTAAATCCATACAATCGCTACTGCTTCTTCTTTTTTTTTCATAAAGGCGGCATCCCCTAACTCATAGTTAGAGACTAATTCTTTTGAAATGTAGAGATCACTAAAATGGGTTTTGCCTCTCTCAATAAAGCCTTTTCCATAAACACAGCATGGTTCGAACCCAAAACATCATATTTAAGAAACACAGTCATCTACCAATTGTGACATGCCTTTGTTAGTAATGTAAGTTCTTTTGAGCATACAAAAGGAAATATGATTCAAAAGATAGGCATGCTAATGGTCAGGAAATGGAAATGGGCTCAAGCGTTCAATCTCATATACTGAAATATGTGGAAGAACATATGTAGGGGTGTCATGGAAGGGGCCAGAGCCTAATCAAGAGAGATTGTACACACCATCATATACCAGCTGATGGAAGCAGCAGACTAGGGACGGCTTTGTCACTAGATCTTCAGCTTTAACGGGAACATTGATACAAGAAAGAAAGCTCCACCAAAAGGTTTTGTTAGACTAGATGTTGATGGTTATGTTGATAACCATCGTCATGCTTCTTGTAGTGGCTTGATCAGAGATTCCAATAGAAAATGGGGGGTGGGTTTTTAGAAGAAGCTGGGTTTTCTACCTTCAACATGAGCAGAGATTTTTGCTTTGTTAATAGGACTTTTCATGTACAAACAGTATGGTTTTCATAGAATCCTGGCCTACACGGATTCCATGGAAGCTTATCAACTGATTATATCAGATGGTGCGAATCATCCACTGTAAGAAGAGATTTATGAGATTAAAAGCATGATTTACGCTGATTGGGAAACTGAAATTAGATATGCTCCACATAATCTGTTATAGTGTGTAAACTTATTAGCTAAGGAGGCGCACAATATTCATGCATACATGATTTTGTTACAAGAACCTCATCCTGAATGCTGGCGTAGGCTAGAGCAGGATATGATCGATAGTTTGATGGCCTCCTCAAAGGATCCTCATGTGTAGTAATCTTAAGTGTTAGGCTTGCCTTATGAATTCAAAAAAGTCCAAAAACCAATCTGTTTAAAAAAATTTAATGATTGAATTATCAAAATATTAAATAATTATTTAATTGAAACAACTCAAAAAATATTAATTATTTATCAAACATGTGTATTGATTTTCTTAAAATAATTATTTAATTGAAATAACTCAAAAAATAAGTTCTCGTCATCAATATAATATTTTCTTATTTGATTTGGATAGACTAAAAAAATTAATTAAATTAATTATTTGTTAAACATGTGTATTAATTTTCTTAAGGGTTAAGGTGCAATTTTAACAATAAAGTTTTACCCTAGAGGCATATAGCACAAATAAATTTTAGAAGTAAAAATAACAATGAACAATTAAAAGGGGTGCAAAATTAATAAAAACTGGTAAATTTGACATAACGGAGTTAAATTATAAAAGAAGAAAATCTCTGACGGCTTTAGATAAACTTTAACGGTTTTGTTAAATTTGCACCCATTTTAATTGTTCATTATTATTTTTTACCCTTCTAAAATTTATTTATATCAGACACCCTTTAAACAAAATTGTGTTGCTAAATTGCACCTTAACCATTTTCTTAAAATACCATCTTAAGTTATTTACATTAAAACTACCGTTTGATGCAAGGTCCCTTAACATTTGCAACCAATAGGGATAGTTTAGAAAAATAATGGTAAATGTCCAACCTCCAATTAGTCCTTATATTAAAGGCGGGAAGTGTATAAGAGAATATTAGAAGAGTAAAGAAAAATAAAACAAAAATTGTAT
Source organism: Albizia julibrissin (assembly GCA_037074505.1). NCBI lineage: Eukaryota > Viridiplantae > Streptophyta > Magnoliopsida > Fabales > Fabaceae > Albizia > Albizia julibrissin. The sequence goes on along the minus strand of CM073481.1, from coordinate 13,133,467 downwards.
TAAATACTCCATCATGTCCTTAATATAAGATCCAATTGATTTTTTTTTAAGATTAAAGAAGTTAAATAAGTTACTTAATCGTAACATATATCGTGTATCATTTGATTACATATAAGTTTATAAGTCAGACAAATTAATTTGATATAAAAAATATAAATTAAATACTTTAAAGTACTCCCTCCACCCTAAATATAAGCTTCAAATTTGAAAATAGATCCGTCCCAAAATATAAATTTCATTTCAATTTTATCTCAACATTTAGAGCTCATTTGATTCAACTGCATTGCATGCCTGCAATAATAATCATTATTATATTACTAAGATAAGAGTGTTTGATTGGTCTTTAACATGATAATAGGGTTTACTATGATAATGATGATTACCAAAAAATTAGTAATCTTCATTCATAGTCCTCCCCCTATGAATATTCATTATCATCTCATTGCATGGTTAAAAAGTCTAATTTACCATTTAGTTTTATTTGTCTTTGTTTTATTGTCTCATTTCACTTGTCATACCAAGCCACAACCGCTGCCACCACTACCTCCTCCTCCTCCATTGTCGTCGCTAATACCTCTGCCGCTACCATTACCTCCACCATTTTGGCCACCGCCACTACCTCCTCCTCCTACACTGCAGTTGTCACCACCTCATGTCACTGTTGCCACCCTATGCCACTACCGTCACCTCCACCATTGTGGTTGCCGCCATTATCTCCTCCTCCACCACCACCACCGCTGTTGCCACCCCGCCACCACAACCGCAACCTCCACCTCTATCGCCGTTGACGCCACCCCCCATTGCCACCACCTTTACCATTGCTGCCACCATCACCACTATCTCCTCCTTCACCGTTGTAGATGTCACTACCTATCATTGCCACTGTAATATTATTGTTATTGTCGCTTCTACCACTACAACCATTGACATTGGACAATCCTTAACGAGATAGAGTGATGGTTATTATGAGGCAATGCAATGGCTTTTAACTATTTTTCTATAAAGATTATATTAAAGGTAAAATAGACTTTGAGAGATATATTAATTTTAAATAATTATTAAAAAATTAAATCATTGCACTTTACTTAAAAATCAAACCAAACACTAGCTTTGTAATTAATTTTGTATTACCATTACATTACATTATATTGCACCATACTGTATGGTGTAATGAGATCGAACTAAATAGGTCCTCATTAACTTTTTTCCAATTTTACTCTTGTTGACTGTATACATTTATTTAGAGCTGGGAATCAGGGGGGAAAGAAAAATTTTTGTTTTTCAAAGCCATGCCTGAAAGTAGCAGGGCCAGGGCCGGCCCCCAGGGCCAGAAGTCATTTTCACAAAATTTAACTATACATCTACATACCTCATGCAATAAAATAAATACAGTTATTAATTTATAATCAAAGGTAAAAAATATTGTGTACAAGTAATTTATAGTCTCAGACAAACTATAAGAAGGCAAAAAGCTAAACACTTTAAGCAACATGATTATGAAAACTATCATTTTCATCTTCTTTGCTACTATCATCAATTTCAAGAAATTTTGATTGTACTTCACTTTAAGTAGTAGACTCTGTTTAAGGGGTAAAAATATCATGAATTAATAAATTATCATCATATGTAAATTTAGTAATTTTTAAGGTTCTTAAGGAGGAGTCAGCAAGGATATGAGTAGAAAATGTAGTAAAATTAAAATAAAAAACAAAGGGCCTAACGGGCCGGCCCTACAGGGCCTTCGGCCCTCTAGGGCTAGCCCTTTTAAGCCCGACTTCCTTTTGAAGCTTCATTTTTCAAGTCCGGCCCATGATTTAAAAGGGCCGGCCCGATTTCCCAGCTCTACATTTATTGCATACTTTTTGACTTGAATGTGTGTGAATTGCATCAATTAAGAAGATAGGTGTGATTTATATTTATGAGGGAGGCATAATTGGCACAGTCCCATAATATAAGCTTCAAATATCCCAAAAAAAAAACTGTTAAAATTAGTTAAGAACATTAAATATATATTTTTTTCAACTATGTCTTTATTTATAAAAAAGAATAAGTAAAAGAGACAATAAATATAATAAATAAAGTCAAGAATTAAAGTTGAAAAAAGTGTAATAAATGCTTTTAAAAATATAAAATGAAATTTATATTTTGAGAGATATGTATTTTCAAGTTTGAAGCTTATATTTAAAGACAAAAGAGCACTTACATATAGATTTTAACTACTTTTAACTCTTTTTTTATAAAGAAAAAATGATTGTTTAAAACTTATATTTAAGAATAAAAAATAATTTATCTAATTTTTTAATTTCAGAAAAAAAATAATCATGTCTTATATTAGAACGCCACGCACACTATCACTTGTCACAATCATTTTCGAAAATCCAAATCCGGTGGCACAAGAAAAATAATAATTATTAAAGCAATGGGTCAATCAAGCCCCACTTTTTTCGCTATTTCACTTTTGTAAAATAGCATCACAATCTCATGTGAGAATTTGATCAGATTTGGATTCTGTTTGGCATCTTTTATCAAAGTCAAAACCACTAATTAAAGATAATATCTGAAACCATCATTTTCTTTTTTCTCCTTTCACTCTCACTCTAGTTGACTAGAACTTGTTCTTGATCCTGGCCCCTCATGAAGTAAGCCCCTCAATAAAAATAGCTTCACAAAAAAAAAAAAAAAGTCACATACCCTATATTAATAAACCCTTAGTAACCTTCTCCTACACTCAATTATCAAAAGTAAATAAAGTTACTACATTTAATATTATAAAAACCAAGAAAATGAAATTAATAAACTCCATACATATTTTCCTATGTCTCTCTCCCTCTCTCACACACTGTAACTACATTACTTCAAAGACTTCGTAGCACTCAAAATCATTCTAATTTGCCTTAAATAACCCTTTCCCCGACCTTTTTCTTTCAACACAATGATTCATGCCTTTCTAGTAACTAAAATGACCTTGTCTTCTTCATCAGTAGTTACCATAACAACCTTGAACATTATAATAGAGTTTTATGGCCGGTCTGCCGGGCGGTTTCGATTTGAATTAGCCGTCCAAGGGAGGAGGGGAACCGGCCTTTGAATGCTGGAGCTCAATGGGGCTGAGTTGGACGAAGCCATTGTGGCGGGAGTTCCTGCGGCGGTGGCTGTTGAGGAGGAGGAGGATGTGGATGAGACGGCGACACGCTCACATGAAGGGCACATTGTGAGAGTGGTGGGAGGGTTCATGTGCATGTAGAGTTGTGGGGATAGTTTTAGTGCCCTAAGTTCTTGCACTTCCTTTTGCAGTCTCCTGTTCTCTTCAGTCAAAGTCTCACAACATCTCCTTAAGTACTCACAATCCACTTCAGTTTGCTTCAACTTAGTCCTACAATTATTGAAAAACAAAAATAACCACAAACAAAACCATTGATTCCCAAACAACAACATAACAAAACCAATCGACTCGGCCGACCCGATAGCAAACCGACCCGACTGAGCTTTGGCATTTGATGAACAATAATTATGATCATCGGCCATATTTGTCACAATATTCTTGGTGAATTTATTTATCATAAACTCCACTTTCATGTGTGATAATTGTTATCATTGACCCCTATTTTGAAGTGTAAAAACTAAAAACCATAATTAATTCTACTAAAAATAATTAATTTTGGGGTTATGTTTTGGTTTCCTTCATTGCATTCAACAGTTTGAAGAATGGCATGACCAATATTCATGAATGACATTTAAAGCATTTAGTATAGAGGATATGTTACATAAAGCAGGACAATTCAAAACCCCGGAGTTATATAATTCAACAAGTTCATAGATGCAAAATATCAGTATTGCCCCTGAGAAGTAGCTGTTATGACCTCACCTTGCCCTCCTGTTCTGAAACCACACTTCCACTTGCCTCGCCCTCAGATTCAGCTGTTTCGCCAATTCCTGTTTTTGCTTCTGCAAAAAATAATAACCACCAACAAAAAAAAAAAGTTAAAATTACCGATTTACCACCGTGTCGAAATCCCAACTATACCCTTACTTGTTATTGAATTTACAGAAATGCCACTGATGCTCACCGGATTGAGGGTATTGTGTTCCTTGAATGTTTCTTCCAGCACAATCGATTGTTCCTTCGACAGCCGTAGCTTCTTCCTCGAAGTATCGCCGTCACCGTCGCCGTCGCCATCTCTTCCACCGCCGTCTCCGTCGCCGCCGTCATCATCATCACTCCCTCGAGAACAGGACGCACGCTCGGCTTCATGCTCGCCGCCAATAGACTCTCTCTCACTCCGCTTTCCGCTGATGCTCGACACAGTACTGTTCGGTGAGGAAACGCCATTCTCGTCGTCACAGTCCACCACCGTCAACGACGGCGGCGCTAAGTTAACATCCACTCCCCGGAGCAACGTCCTCGTCTCGCAGCTCCGATCTGCCACGTGTCACACATCTGATATAAGCACTCAACCCCACCACACAAGTCTCCCCAACCCAATGGCATTCAAGTAATTTGGAAAAAAAAAAGACACTGACGATCATATTTGTAAATCAAAATAAAGCTTTTGCCTTTGTGATTGTATTATTGTAAAGAACTTTTTACAAAGCCACAACAAAAGCTAGATCTGAAATCGAAAACTGCAGAAAATTCTGGGTTTTTGTATTGCATGTATATCAATTAATCCAGAAATTTCAAAGAAGAAGAAGGAGAAGAATCTGACCTGGTAACTGGAAAATATCATTCCATGAACCTCTCTGGTTCAAAACCGTTCGAGAAGAAATCTTCTTCTGCATGAGACTTTCCTGAGAAGAAGAAGACGGATTCATTCCCAGTCCCAAGCTCAGGCTCAAACCTAAGCCCAAACCATCATCTTTCTCCGCCATATTTTTCTCTGAGAAAAAAACCAGAGTCACTTTCCGGGAAACCAAACAAAGGGTGAGAGAGAGAGAGAGAGAAGAGTCCTGAAAATTTTTTCTGGGGTGAAAGCAAAACGGAGAAAAGGGAGAGAGAGAGGCACCGTGGGGAGGTGCCACAGCCTTTCTTTTGCTTTTTGCAGAACAGTAAAAGGATGGTAGACAGGCACAATGTGTAGATATATATATATATGTAAATATAGAGGCAGAGAGGGAGAGGATAGAGAGGGAGGAGGGAGAAAGAGAGAGTGTAATGATGACTTGTGTCAGAGTTGGGAAATTGGCTCCATGATGACATAAATGGCTATTCCTAGGCTTTAAGCCTACATAACTGTGCTTCTGGGTTTGTATTTTAACCATGGTTTGGTTCTTTATTTACCCCTCTGCCGGTCTACCAATTGTTATTTGCCTATTGGCTTGTTGGCTAGTGACCACTGAGCGAGTAACAAGACACCCAAATGTGAATTTAAGGAATTAATTAAATAAACGTAAAATAAATTAAACCAGAGAGATAAACAAGTCATAGGACTAAAAAAAAATGTGTGATCCTATCTAACTATGATAAAAAAGCATTTTTACAATTTTCATTCAAAAATATTTTTTTGTGAAATTTTAGTATAATATTTTAACTATTTGATTAAATTTTGTAAAACTTTTCAATGAAAAATTTAAATGGTCTACACTCTCCATAATTCTTAGTACGAAACTCATTTTACAAATTTAAAACACTTTTATAATTTTAAACCTGAAAAATATAAAATAAATACTTTTTCTTACATTTTTAAATTAGTTCTTTTTTAGGAGGAATAAGCATCAGAAATATAATATTATATTGAATTAAATTACGAAGTCTTATGTAATATTTTTCTATTGACGGTTTATAATGTTTGTTGTATTTTCAGAATTAAAATGGGGAACTTAATAATTACTTTAATTAATAAAATTAATGTTTAGGTGATCCGAAAAATATATCTTTTTTTTTATATAAATCATCCAGGGCACATGTTTCTCCAGTTAAATTGATGATTTTGTTCCTTGTTTAGACAACTTATATATATATTTATTTTTCTTTTTATCAAAAAAAATATTTATTTATATTTTCCTGACACGGTCAATTTTAAAAAGCACGGTTAAAAAGCAAGGAGGGAGCACGGTTAAAGGGAAGAAGGCTGATTGGTTTTTATGATTTCGGTTGAGAAAAATCGGCTTTTTAATCGTTGACTGTTGACTAATGAGTTCACGCGCCTAAGATGCGACGCGCCTGATCATCGCCTCATGATGAGGAGAGAGACTCACGTGCTATCATTCAAAGTGGGACCCCATACTTTTGATTCTCGTTTGAGAGACCTGGGGAGATGTCTCGTGAATCGTGATATCAAACTTTTATTAATACTCACAATATCACATTAATTTATTATTAACTTTTTTATGAGAAAACTCGTTTTAATGTTACTTATATACATATAATCACATTAATTATTAACCTACAGATCAACTTTTCCTTTTGTATGAATGTCATTGCTTCATTTGATAACATAGTCTAGTCAGTATTCATTAACACATTGTTAAAAAATTAAAATGTTATTTAATAATACCAAGAATCATATGGAATTAATTATATATTTAGAGCCTGTTTGGAAATTCATCAATGAGATAAAAAAGCCCTTTTACAGTCAAAAGTTCATTAAATAAGAGTGAGAAGTATTTAAAAATCCATTAAGAAACAATAGGCTTCTTAAAACTAATGAGCTTTTTAGATAAGCTCATTTTTAGAGCTTTTCACATTAGCTTCTTCATGTTGGATGTTAAAAAAAAGCAACTTCTTTTACCGTCAATCTAAACACAAATCATATTTACAATTTGACTTTTTTTCAATTTGGCTTCTGTAAAAATCACATTTAAAAAAAGCTACTTTTCCACCAGTTCCCCAAACAAACACTTATTGTATATTAATTGTGACTTATGGTAGTGATTTTTAAAGGCTATAAATAGAGGACATGTAGATAACATTGTAATAACAAGAAACACGAGTGAACGAGAATTGTTTCCCTTCCTTTCACTTACCATTTTCTCTATCGTATTGTTCTTCTTTATCTCTTATCATATATCTTTTTTTATTTTTACAACACGTTATCAGTACGAAAGCTCTAATAAAGTTATGTTTCTCTCATCGTTTTTTTAGTGATTTCATCTATCTGTTTTTACAGAATCTATATGGGATAATCTAATCCACTATATGAAATTAAAGAGACTCTTTTGTTGATTTTTATTATCATCATGTTCCATGGTTAAGATTGTATATTGTTATTGCTTTTATATCTTATTTTTAACTCATTTACGAGTTCTTCAATATTATTGATGTTGTTACTTTTTAGTATGGTCAGAAATCATACACCTTTGATTTCATATTCTGAAATTGTATGGCTAGAATTCATATGATTTTGATTTCCAATTCTGAATTATATGGCCAAAACCCATATTCTTTTGCTGCCTATTTCGAGATTATATGGCCAAAAGTTATATAATTTTTCACTTTCTATGATCGAAAGAATATACAACTTTTATTTATCCTGAAAATAAATGACCAAAAGCTGTATATATTTAATTTCTCATCTTAAGATTAATTAGACAGATGCCATGAGACTAATTGGCTTGAAGTCAAGAGAATTAGATGGCCTGAAACCATAAAATTTTAATTTTGTTATCTTACTCTATGAATTATTTTTTGACTATAGAATTCCCTTTATTATATGGTTCGATCATTTGAGTTTTATGTTATTTTACTGCAATTTTATATTTCACATTTTGAGAATTTCCTTTGTTTTTTTTATTTATAGTATATGTTAATGAATATTTATTTAGTATTGTTAATGTATTGGGTTTCTCTCTTCCTTTGTTACTTGATGTTATATTTATATTTTTGATTTTATCATTGGGTTATGGTGCAAAAATACTTATAAACTTTTCTCAAAAGTATACTCAATACCATAAACTTTTTTTAGGTGCAAAAATGCCCATGAACTTCTCAAAATGAGGTAAAAATTCCATACTGTTAATTGGTACAAATGTCTATTTTGTGAGACCCACATTATTATTTTTTGAGGTGCAAAAATACCCATGAACTTTTCTCAAAAGTGCACCCAACACCATAAACTTTTTTTGAGTGCAAAAGTGCCCATAAATTTCTCAAGATGGGCAAAAATCCACACACTATTAACTGGTACAAACTTCAGTTTTATAGGACCTACATTATTATTTTTTAATGATTATTTAATTTTTAAAAAAAAAACTATACACCCTCTCTCTCTCTTCCTTATCCTCTGCTTCTTATCTCCCGTAAGACCCTCCCCACTCCGACGATTCACTCTTCGTTGCTCTCAATCTCTCCATGGAGCGTCATTTCTCTTCACCTCACACTTCTTTGCCAACTTAGGCCTAGTCATCTAGAGAATAATAATACTACTTCATTTAGTCAAGCTAATAGAGCATCAAAAGATAGGAGCTCCAAAGTCACTAATCGCAAATCACCCATCAGTGTCCTATCACTTGTCGCCAATATCTTTAAGAGTTTAATTATTTGAATTCAAATGAAAAAAATCGTTGCATAGTATTATGAGTCACACATTAAGAAATCTCACAAGTAAAGTGGGGCTTATAAGTTCAAAGGGCTCTCCCTCCCAATAAGCTAGGATTTTGAGATGGGATTTTCCTTAGACTTGTGATCATCATATTGGTACTTTTATTAAATGAACACTAGAAGCACTCAGTGGAGAGTTTGAGAGCGACGAAGAGCGAATCGTCAGAGTGGTGAAGGTTTCACGGGAGATCAGAAGAAGAGTGGTGGGGAAGAGAGAGGGGTAGAGAGTTTTTTTAAAAAATTAAATAATCATTAAAAAATAATATGGATCCTACAAAATAGAAGTTTGTACTATGTGCATTTTTACCCCATTTTGAGAAGTTCATGAGCATTTTTGTACACAAAAAAAAGTTTCTATGTTGGGTGCACTTTTGAGAAAGGTTTATGGATATTTTTGCATCTCAAAAATAATAATATAGGTCTCATAAAACAAAATTTTGTATCAATTAATGGTGTGAGCATTTTTTTTGCACCTAAAAAATTTTATGGTATTGGGTGCACTTTTGAGGAAAGTTTATGAGTATTTTTACACCTTAATCCTTTATCATTTAAAGTTTAAGTTTTATTCTTATATGTGTTTATATTAATCAATTAGATATCTATTGATATTTTAATTTCATTGAATGACTAGTAGCCATAATACTCTTAATTTTTGTGATTTGATGAACAGAAGTCTCATCATTTTTGTAATGGTTCTTTTGTAAAAGAACATTATCCATTGAAGTCAATGGCATGACAAGAAAAATTTTGTGGCACTAGATTGTTATAAATATTAAAGCCATGAAGGTTTATGAGGTCCAAATATCAAATGATACAAAAAGGCTTGCAATTTTGAAAAAACATTTTTACTATATATATTGTTTTAAAGACAAATAACTTGTAGAGAATTATGCCACTCAAAAGTAATAGTTCTAAAGATTAATAGTCCTTATGACTAATTAGCATATTTTTCCCAAATTGAGAATTAGAGACAACAATGTTTGATGATATGAAAATAATGATATTTGGATGTAAAGTCATGAACAATTGTTATAATATGGCCAAAATTCATTGACAAATATGTATCAATGTATTGAAAATAAAGGCCAACTTATGAAAGGGAAGAAACATGAGATGTTCTGAAAAAATATCAAAAGAGGCAATGAGTTGTGGAGAAATATGTCCGGTGATGCCAAGAGAAATAATAATAAGCTCAAAAGGCTATGTGATGTTTAATTTTTGTTGTTTTTTAAATTTATTGTTATTTAAATTTATTGTGATTAACTTGTGTGAGAGAAATTATTATAAGTATTTAATATTGTGCTATTGATAACTATTCATGAGTGATATATGAAATAAAATAGATCAAGAACTAATTATTGGTTCAAAAATTATTTGTGTTAGCTTATATAGTCTAATAAATTTTTCACATGATTTAATTTCCCATGAGATGATTTTTATAAATAATATTTTCTCAGTATTTAATATTGGTAAGAAATACTTATAGTTATAATTCATTGAGAAAAAAGTGTTAGTTTATATAGTTCAATAAACAATTATCACATTTATTTTTGCAGAATTTCTGACAAGTGACAATGTGTTTTTCATAAAAACTTCTCATGGATTTATTACCTATGAGACTTTTTTGATAGATATTTTTCTTGTAATTTTAATTTATTTTGATCATGAATCCCTTTATATTGAAATATGTGGTGGAAAATATACTTTGCATATGTATCAAAATAAGCAAATTTGAAGTATATTATTACTGAGTAATGATATTATATCGTGATGTAATACTATATGGGAATTTCTAAAGAACTATATGAAACAAAATTGATATAGCTCTTGAAGAATAAATATATATTTTTTTTATGGGTAGGAGAATAATTGATCATAAAAATGTATGACCCATAGATTTATTAAAGGGTTTGAAAGTGATAGCCCATTTGGATTGAATTCATGATTATATATGAACTATGAAGCATTTGGACATCCAAGTGCAAGCTAAACTAAGTCATTGACACCTACTATTAGCTTGTTTGGAAACTCTGTTTCCAATCGGACTTATTTTATAAGCCCGATTTACTTAAATCTCCACCACATATTTACCTCGTAGACCGTAAAAGTAACCTCGTAAACTGTAAAAGTTACTTCGTATTCAGTGAATCACGATTTATATACTGATCATTATTTTTGAAATACAAAAATAAAGAAAGTATGTTTATATGACTCACTTGAGGGAAGATTGTTAGAATACAAGTGTGAGCTAATGTTTGAAAAGTTATACTCATATACTTCCTACACAAAGCCTAATATATCTCTCAAAATGGATGTCAGATTATGATTTAAATCAATGTTATGGAAATTGAAATGTTTATTGTGGTTGAGACATATGTTACAGTAAACCAGATGTTTACATATCCAAACAAATTTATTGTTGGCATAACTTATTTAATCATCCGAGTCAAATATATAATGCAACAAATTATAACAAATTACGTATTGACATATATTGAAGAATTAGAAGATTCTTCATGAATATGCAACATATTATTCAAGAATTATTATGTCCTGCTTGTTTTCAAATAAAATTGACTATGAGAATAACATTCATGATTAGCGATGGATCTCTGCATTTCTAGAAATATATCAAACAGAATTATATGGTTCATTGAAATAGCATGTAAACCATACAATTGTTCGATAAACTTGATAAACGCATCTATAAGATGGTTACATGTGATATTATTATTTGCTTGCAACCTGAAGGTTTGCAAGAATGATTGTATAAACCATTATGTTAAGCTTACAATTTTCATATTATACAATCCAAAAATCATATATTAAAGCTTCCATAAATAACTAAATCAATACTTATAAGAACAAATTTTTGTATTTTAATGTTGGTACATTTGATCTTATATATATTACAGTATTTGTACAAGCTAACAAAATTCTCTTGATAAAATTGGCTTTTGGTCAAGTGCCAGATATATTCTATCTTAAAGGGCTTGCATGTGTAATGCTTATTAATACACCACAGTACACATAGATGGATATAGAAAGAAAGTTGAGATAAATGTTGGGTAAATACCTCATTTTTTTTGTTTGTTTCTAAAGGAAACAAATGGATTTAGGAGGAGCCTTATACTACATGATTAGTCAATTATCATTTGACAATGTTTTCCTAATATGAGAGGGAGAAATTGAATATATAGCTGGAAAAGAGAACATTTAGAATGCAATATTAAGCATATATCCTCGAATATAGAAGTATGAATCAGATGTTCATCAAGCTTTGCATTCATAAAATATTATAAAATATCTTCCAAAATTATTGACCTAAATGAGAGTTACTAAATTTCATAGTTCAGCTAAAAATGATCCAATTAGTATAAATAAAAGTGAGACATGCCCCGAAGCATAAGATACTATTCAATTCCAAACATAAATATTATGGATAAATGGAGTATATAATTAAGATAATCATTTAAGGAGGCATGTACTCCAGAAGAGTGCCGAGAGATAACTAATTGCAAAAACCTCCAGAGAGGTTCAAGTGCCTGAAAAGTGATATATATCTTAATAAGTTATGTCTCAAATGGAAAAACGGAACCAAAACTATAAGGTTGTCGACACCAATTTTGGAAATGATATCACATGATCAAATGAGGATCTTATATAAAGATATATTATAAGAGATAGACATAAAGATGATTAGCTAAAAGGAAAAGTGAAAAATGTAAAAAGACACAATGAAAATATGATCATATTGTGACAGTTAAGGACCTACAATCCAAATACTGGAAATATGGTAGTATTTTAGTATATATGAATGTTTATGTGTTTAGGTGAAAATAATTTTTTTTATAAAGTCTAATATGATTACAATGAGACATATGATTTTGTGGTGGGTACAATAATTTTGTATATATTATTAGTCTGGTAGTTTATGAAAGAAAAATTGTATGTTTGTTAGATATTGTTATATATAGCCTATGTATATGGCTCACTAAATAGTGAAGTTTATATAAGAATCTTCAAATGATCTAAAATGCCAGAAGCATGCCCAAAGATGATTTTGCTTGCAAAATATATATTGAATTTGATATTCTAGAAGTACCTTATAATTATGAGAATATTTAAAGATCATGTTAATATTGTATTCATTATGATTTTACTGGTAAAATTTAGTTCTTATAGGTATACAGTGGATAATAAAAATAAGATTGAGTGATTTTCATGACAATTCTTCTATTGTTCCACAGTGAACAATATAATACTTGGCGGCTTAAAGGAAGATATACTTGAAAAGACATTAAAAGGGATGTTGTCATTAGGAGAAGTAAAACTGATGTTGTCAAGAGAGGGAGCCGATATAAGTCGTACTCTTTTTTCCTTATCTAGGTTTTGTTCCACTGGTTTTTCCTAGGAGGATTTTTAATGAGGCAGCATTGAACAGTATATCAATGAATGATGTACTCTTTTCTTTGGCTAGATTTTTATCCCACTGAGCTTTTCCTAGTTAAAGTTTTAATGAGGGATATTCATTATAGACATCCAAGGGGGAGTGTTATGAATATCAATTATGTGGATGTCTATTAACTCATATCCTAGTCAGCATTCATAAATATGTTATTCATAAACTAAAAGGCTATTTAATAATACGAAGGGTCATAGAGTTTAAATTATACATTTATTGTATATTAATTATGACCCTTGGTAGTGACTCTTGAAGGCTATAAATAGAGGCCTTGTACATAGCATTGTACTCATAAGAAACATGAGTGAATGAGAATTGGTTCCCTTCCTTTCTCTCACCATTTTCTTTTTCGTCTTACTCTTCTCTATCTCTTATCACAGATCTCTTTTATTTTTACATCACTATGTTTTTTATAAGCATTTTTTTCCTAATTATGCAAAACAAACTACTAATTAAGATTAGTTAAAAATAATAAATGTATAAAAAAAATGTCAAATTTCTTCTAAACATGCCCCTATTTATGAAAAAAATGCATAGGAGAGAGAATGGGTTAAAAATACTTTATGAAAGAGAATGAATATGAAATATGAGAGAGAATGAGTAATAAATGATTAAATGAAAAAGAATTAGTGCTAAATGGGGGACAATTATTATAAATATATGTATTTAATAGGGGTAAAAAAAATAAATTTAATTTTGAGACATAAAAAAAGTTACTTATATTAAAAACAAATTTAATAGAAAGAAAATTACTTACAAGAAAGATGGACAAGCATCAACAAGATTATAGCAGCGATGTTTCACAAGGTAGCAAGAAAAGTTTTTGGAGCATGAATGGGATTTGGTAGAGAGAGAGAAAGCATTTTAATAAAATTGATAGGAAAGAAAAAGGAGGAAATGGGAATAAAAATTTCCATGGATAATTATTTAATATGTTTAGCATCCAATAAATAGAAAATGATTTTATAAGTAAATTTATACATTTGGTAAGATGAAAATCTTGGGGAGATAAAAAAAGGTCCACGAATAAATGATTGTAATTCTTTTGATATTAAAAAATAAAAAAATGATTGCTTTTAATTTTTATAATTATTACTAATAATGAATGTGAAAATAATTTTAACTATAATTATTGGAAAAAATATAAAAATATATGGTAAGATAATTCCATTTTTGTTTCTTTGACAAAAAGGATAAAATATCACAAATATGGGTATTCAGAGCCCCCCCAAAAAAATCAATAGAAAGAGGCTTGTTGCTTCTTTTTTTTATAGCCAGTAAAATGTCTCTATTTTTTACATATATAGCTCAAATTCAAGTATTGTCAAGTTTAATTTGGATTACTTTTTTAATGATATTTTATACATTTTACATAAACTCAAATTCATGATCGGTCATGACCTTTTTCACTAAAACCAATACATAGTAGCTAAAAACAATTTCTTTCATCAACATATGGGCATGCGAGATGTGCGTTCATGTTCGTTGTTGTTGTTTTTCAATTTTAGGAGAGCAATAAAAAAAAGAGCAGAAGTAATCACTCTCATTGCCAATTGGACATGCGTGTTGAGCTATAAAATCAGGTAGCTGTGTTAGCAAGATAATTGGTGGAGGAGGCAAACAAGAATAGGAGAAGATTGAAACCATAGCAAATAAGTTTCACAATAAATAGATATTGGTATTTCAACCCTCATCATTTCCTTTCTTATGGTAGAGACATATTTTCTTTCATATATTTGAAGAAAGCGATTCTCTCTTAGATGCCAGCTTTTGAAGGCATTTCTTGCATTCACATAAATTCAAATAACTCATTCCACTTAAACCAATACATATTGGTCAAAAAATGATATTTTTATCAACATGTGAGCAACTGAGATATGTGTGCGTGTTTGGTTTTGTTGCTTTAATTTCCAAGTTGAGGAGAGCTATAAAAATAGAATAGAAATAATGGTTAAGGGGCAATTTTACTATGAAAGTAATTACAGAGGGGCAATTTTTCTTTTATAAGTTTTTTTTATGGGCAAAAATTGCCTTGAAAGTGTCATAAAAAGGGTAATTTTACCCCGGTCATTATCTCAGTTAATTTTAACCATTAGTTGATAAGATATGCTGAGATGACAGTCCACATGTCATTTAAGTTATTTTTATTAAAATGTAAATTTATCCCAAAATTTTATGTATTATCTACTTCATTTTTTTAAAATTTAGATTTAAAACTTTTAAAACAAATTTACACCTTAACAGAAATGATAAGAATGTCATGTGGACTATCAACTCAATATATTTGATTAACTAACAGTCAAAATTAATTAAGATAACCGTCAGGATAAAATTGATTCTCAATGACAACTTTCAGAACAAAATTATCCCTTAACCTTATAAATAAACACTCTTACTGCCAATTGGATATATACAATTGAAATGTAGAGTGAGGTGGCTATGTTAGCAAAGTAACGATGGGAGGCAAACTGAAGTAGGAGAGTACCTAAACCATTGCAAAGAAGTTTAATTTAACATTAGATGGATATAGGTATTTCCAACTTTATCATTTTCCTTTCCCATGGTAAAGCCAACTTTTCTTCAATATATTGAAGGAAGCGATTCTCCTTTGGAAGCAAAAAGCTCATTTTCTATGAGAAAGGGAGACTGCCTTCCTTTCCTTTCTTTTTTGAGCTCCTAAGAGAAGAAGCAATATAAACAATGTGAGAGAGACATACAAGGGAAACGTTGTCCAACCCTTAACACTACTAGAATAGTATTTTCGTAGATTTTATTGGATAATTAATCATTTTCTTCATATGGTTTT
Organism: Albizia julibrissin; assembly: GCA_037074505.1. Classification (NCBI taxonomy): domain Eukaryota; kingdom Viridiplantae; phylum Streptophyta; class Magnoliopsida; order Fabales; family Fabaceae; genus Albizia; species Albizia julibrissin. The sequence goes on along the minus strand of CM073481.1, from coordinate 13,117,660 downwards.
GATTTGATTATAACTTAAACCCTAAATTTTGACTTAGTACAATTTATGTCTTATAATTTTAACTATTTATAACACAATTTCTAAATTTTAACTTACTATTATTTAAACCTTATAGTTTTAATCATTTGAAACTTTAGTCTCTAAATTAAAAGAAATATATAATTTTATTTTTTAAAATGTAAGGACCAATAATTTTAATGATCAAAACTATAAGGATTTAATTGTATTGTGTTAAAGTTTAAAAATTAAGTTTTAATTGAGTCAGAATTATAAGGATTAAATAATTATATTTTTTCTTTTTTATGTGTCACATTGAATTTGTTTTATATTTAGTTTTCTATTTTTATATACTATAGAACTTATAGTAAGTTGAATTCTTCATAAATATAAATGTAGTCATATGGTGTACTATTTTGTTTTATTATACTTTGTGCCACAGACCCAAGCTTTTAGTTTGATTTTTTAAAAAATAAAAAATCTTTCTCTAAACACTTCTCTTATAGGACATTTTCCCTTCGCATTCCACCTTGCCAACGCATGAAATTGAAAGATTTAGTTTATTTTTTTATTTAAATTAATGATAGAAGTTATTTTTCTACCGTAATTTATGATATATGAGATAAATTTATAAAATAAGTTTTATTTTAATTTATATAAAGATTCTTTTCAATCACCAACTTACATACTCTTAATGTAGTGGTGATATTGTCCATGTGTCCTTGGCATGGCCGGAAAAAAAAAAAGATATTGTCCTTGGATCAGCTTTTCCTGTTACTTTTCTTTCTATAAGTATGTCAAAGAAATTAATAGATCTAAATGACAGAGTCGTTCTGGAATGAATCAGCGGATTTAAGTCCAATAATAACGCTACTTAGTGATGAAGTCAAAGAATTTTCTGGGAAACGGAAAGAAACCATAAATAAAAAGGAAAATAAATTACAGTTAGGTTCTAAATAAGAGGTAAAATAAAAAAAAATGGTCTTATTGACAATTTCAGGAGCGGGTTATTGAAAAGTTCAGGGACTCTATTGACAAATTTTTGGGACCATTTTTTCATATTGCCTCTTGTTTGGGACTTGACTTTTATTTTTCCAAATAAAAATTGCATAACACTACTATAAAAATAGGTATTAGTGGCGCACTTTTTGTGACGCTTCTTTAAAGAAGGGCCACATCTTCTTCCAGATTCTTAAAAAAAATTTAAAAAAAAAGACTTTAGATGGCGCTTCCTTGAAGAAGCGCCACAACTTCCTAGTGACTTTAGGTGGCGCTTCCTTGAAGTCTTTTTTTTTTAAAAAATAAAAATTGAAGCAACAACTGTGGCGCTTGTTCAAGGAAGTGTCATAGCTACTACGTACTTTGTGTGGCACTTAGCCTAGCAAGCGCCACACAAAGTATTATTTTCTTAAAAAAAAATTCAATCACTTCTCTCTCCTGCAATCTGCTTCCATCACCTTTATCCTCTTAGTCTCAAATCTTCATCCAACACGTGCCATTACCCTTATCCTTTCAGTTCACACATTTCCTCCTTCTCCTCTACTCATGACCGTTCAAAAGTTCAATTTACACTTATCTCATTTTTTTGTTTTATCACTTCTCACATTTTCTCTTCCTCCTCTTTTTACTTTTGCAACACTCCTTGCTCATTTCTTTTTGTCTCATTTCTTGCACCAAACTGACCCTACTCCTCCCTCTTGGTCTCATTTCATCCTCCTTATAGTTTCATTTCGTCTTGTAAGTTGTACCCACTCATTTTTTTCCTTTTTTTTAATATTTTGAAGCTACGTATAACATATTGTCTTGTTAACTATTTTTTTAATTTAAATATATATGCAACTTTTTCTTTGTATTTTTCCTTTATTAATTTTTTTCCAGGTGTTGTGTTTGAGATTTCACTCACTCCGTTCAAGCTTCCTCTATACTATAAGTTTTTTTTTTATTTTTGAGCTTACAAATATAATTTTATTATTAGTTAATAGTTTAATTTGTTCAATATCTTTTATATTTAATTTATTGTGAAATCTGAAAAAAATTATTCTTATTTTTGTATGCCAAAAAATAAATGAGATAAAATTAAATGCTATTATATATAGGTTATATGTGAAGATATGCAGGAGTTATAACTTTTTATTGTTGCAATAATTGTTAACATTATATTGATGAGTTGCATAAATAATATAATTATTTATTTTTAATACTTTTATTTTACTTAGTAGTGATTTTGTTAATTAGTTATTTTTTAATTTATATCATTTTGGAGTTATTTGATTTTGATTTCTTTTCATTCATTTTGTTGTAGAGATATAAAAACATGTTTAAAGTGTATTATTAATTATAATTATAGGTTTCTAAAAGAAAAATACCAAAAAAAATTATTTTTTTAAAAAAATTGTCTAAGGTGGTGTTTCCTCACCCTAGACCTTTTTTAATTTTTTTTAAAAATATTTTTTAAAAAAATTTAAAAAAAATAAATTTTTTTTCAAAAAATAATAAAAGAAATTTTAAAAAGGCATAGGGTGGCACTTCCTTAAGGAAGAAACTTCATGTAGCGCTTCCTCAAGAAAGCGCCACCCTAACTGCTATTTAAATAAAAATATATATACATGCTATGGCACTTGTGGGTAGCGCCACAGCTTCTTTTAGTGGCGTTAGGATATGTGGCGCTTGTCAAGCGCCACAAATAATATTAAATAAGCGTCACATCTATATTTATTTGTAGTAGTGTAACAATATTAATTACTCTCTTCGGTCCTTAATATATGACATATTTTAAAAATTTATCTTAATCTTAAACTTAAGACATTTTTCAATATTTATCAATCTCTTCTTAATTTATCCCTATTAATACACCCTTAACAATAATAAACTAAAAGGGATATTGAAGGAATTGAGTAACATGAATATGGTTTTTTAGAAAAAAAAATATTTACTAACTTAACTAACTTCCTTAATTTAATCAAATAAGATAAATATATCTTATATTATGGATCGGAGGGAGTATTGCCTATGGTGTGTGTTCATCACTAGTTTTTTTGTTGTCAAAACTTACACTCCCTTCGGTCCTTTTTATAAGAACCTAAAATTTGAATTTGCTTGGTCTTTTATATAAGAGCCTGATAATTTGTATCTCAATACTTAATAATTTTTTTTATTTGTGCCCTCATTAATTATATATATTACATTAATTAAAGGGTTGGTGATACTTATATTGATTCTATTTCTCTCTTTTAATTGCCCCTTATAAATAAGGGTATAATTGGGGGGGAAATTTATTTCATAACATACTTATTATTTTTATCTAATTTTAATTGATTTCTTAAACTACATAATTAGGTAGTTGGACTCTTATAAAAAAGATCAGAAAGAGTAATAGAGTATTCATTTGGTTCTATTTATAAGACAATTCTAATATATTTTACACTGACAAAAAAACATTAAACTTCATCAACTCTTCCATAAAATTTAACAATTTTTCATTTTTACCAATATTTAATACTACTTCGGTCTTAAATATAAGACATAGTTAATTTTTTTAAAGAAATTAAAGAAGTTAAATAAGTTATTTAATCATATCATATGTTATATATGATTAAATTATATATCATTTTATTAGTCATACGAATTAGTTGGGAGCAAAAATGATAAACATAAATGCTTTAAAATAATTTAATTAGTTCTTAATCTTCTCAAAAAAGTCAACTGTGTCTTATATTTAGGAATCGAGGTAGTACACATTATATATCTATAAAAACAAAGTCAATATAATAATAAATGAATGATAAAATTATACATTTATATGAAAATTTTTCTTTGCCCTTCAAAAATTTTCTTCTCTCTGCCCTATAAATAGGACCAAATGAGTAACTCTTTCTCCTGGTCTTATTTATAAGTAGCTTTCAATATGTATCATTGTAGCCAAGAAAAACTTTAAACCTCATTAACTCTATCTTAAAATTCATCAACCTTACAACTTTACTTTTTACTACGTGTTATGCCTTTGACAACTAAAGTTTGCATAATAATAAATTAAAGATAAAATGCACATTTATGTAGAAAAATTTAATGATGTGACTTATAAATAGGACAATATTATAGGCATTTCTTCTTTGAGAAAATTTCGTTGCACCCCCTCAGAAGCCACTTAATGTCAAAGAGCACTAAAACTTTTTAAAACTTCACTACACACCCTTGGACTAAACTAAAATTAAGTTTTTTTAGCCGAAAAATGCATTTATTCCTTTTCTTGTATATGGCCTAGATGATTTTATAAATACACATATTTGACTTATAAATTTTTACATGTGTCTTGTAAATAACATGTATTCTTATGAATATGCTCATTGTCTTGTACATGGTCGATATAGTCTTGTAATTTCACTTACTTGTCTTGTAAATAAATATATTTGACTTATAAATTTTTAATATGTCTTATAAATAATAATATTTGATTTGTAAAGTAAGGACATAATTATCTTTTCACCCATAAATTTTAATTTCAGTCTAATCTTGGAGTATGGTGAAATTTCAGAAAGTTTTGGGAGTTGTTTGATATTAAATGGATACAAAGGGGTGCAATGAATTTTTCCCTTCTTCTTTTTATATTTATTAATTTATTTATTTATCCCCATTTAGAATTTATTTTATTTCTTAAGATCTTCTATACATCACGTTCTGAATTTTAAAATATAATTATTATTTATTTCTAATAATACTAATGTCAGTTGAAATGCATTATATGGAAGAGTTAAGATTTAAAATATGGTCGTGTGACGTTAATTGGAATGTAAAGTTAAAAAAATAATTCTTGTATAATATACATAAAATTTGACTTCTCTTTAATCCAGATGTTTTTTCTTCTAAAAATTAAGTAAATAAGGATGAATAAAGTACAGTAAGGAACATAAATATACAACTGCTGCTTCCCTATCACTTGCTATAAATGAGTCAAGCTAAGAATCCAAAAACAAACGCTGAGTGGCTTTGCCGTGCGTGGATGATGTTGCCAAAGAATGAGGCAGTAATTCCGTGATTAAATGGCATTAATTTTATGAGTTAGAAAATTAAATTGTAGTACTATTCCTTTTAAATGGTTTGTATATATATTTTGGGCAAGAGGTTTAGTTTTAAATTTTATGTTTATACGATTTTTTGTTATAAAAATGGGAGAATATAAGAGATGAAATAAAAGAGATGAAGAGAGATTAGAGAGAAAGATGGAGTAATATCTTCTTTATTTGGATACAACCAAAGTGTAGTATATATTATTCTAACTTCTTAAATGTTCTAGTCGGCAGTGTCTTGGTAAGCAAATTTGTTAGGTTGTCACATGAGCGAATTTGTTGAACATCTATGTTATCACTCTTCATAAGATCATGGGTGAAAAAGAATTTTGGAGAAATATGTTTTGTTCTATCTTCTTTGATGTGCCCTCCTTTCAATTGAGCTATACATGTTGTATTGTCTTCATATAGTATTGTTGGAATCTTTTGTTCAGGAAACAGACCATACACTGATTGGATATGTTGAGTCATTGACCTTAGCTAAACACCTTCTCGACTTGCCTCATGAATTGCAATTATCTCTGTATGATTTGATGAGATAGCTGCTAAAGTCTGTTTTGTTAAGCGCCAAGATACAGTTGTACCTCCACAAGTAAATAAGTATCCTATTTGAGATCTATCATTGTATGTATCTGATAAAAACCATGCATTTGCATAACCAATCAATTGTGTTCCAAATTCGTTAGAATAAAATAATCCTATATCAATTATTCTTCGAAGATATTGGAATATATGTTTAATTCCATTCCAATACCTTCTTGTTGGAGAAGAACTAAATCTTACCAATAAATTCACAACAAATGTAATATCGGGTCATGTTGTATTGGCAAAATACATTAGTGCACCTATAGTATTAAGATATGGTACTTCGTGACCAAAAAGTTCTTCCGTTTTCTCTTGATGATGAAAAGAATCCTTTTTCTTACAAGTGATTTTACAACCATTAGAATAGATAATGGATGTGCTTTATCTATATAGAATCACTTTAATAATTTTTTTCAATATAAGTTGATTGATGAAGAAGAATTCCATTTGTTAAGTACTCAACTTGCAGGCCGAGAAAAAACTTTGTTTTTTTCAAGATCCTTCATCTCAAATTCTTCCTTTAAATAATCAACAGCTTTTTGAAACTCTTCAGGAGTTCCAATTATATTCAAATCACCCACATATACAACAATTATCACAAACTCTGATCTATTTCCTTTTATGAAAACACATGGGCAAATAAGATCATTTTTATAACCATCTTTTAACAAATATTCATTGAGACAGTTATACCACATTCTTTTAGATTGTTTCAATCCATATAAGGGTTTATGTAAACAAATTGCACAATTTTCTCAAGAATTCTTACATCCTTCTGGCAATTTAAATCTTTTAGGGATTTTCATATAAATTTCAGTATATAAAGTATCATATAAGTAGGCTATAACAACATCCATTAGACACATATCCAGTTTTCTGCTTACTACCAAACTAATTAAATATCTTAAAGTGATTGCATCCACCACAGGAGAATATGTATCTTCATAATCAGTGGTAGGTCTTTGCGAAAATCCCTGTGCTACCAGTCATACTTTATAGCTAACAACCTCATTTTTCTCATTTCATTTTCACATAAATACCCTTCTATACTTAACAAGCTTTATACCATTTGGAATTTGGACTACTGGTCCAAAAACTTCACGTTTTAAGAGTGAATTTAACTCTACTTGAATTGCGTCTTTCTATTTTGGCTAATCATTTCTATTTTTACATTCTTCAACTAATCTAGATTCAAGATCCTCATTCTGATTAATTATTTCAACTGCAACAATATATAAAAATACGTTATCTACAACTATACTTTCTCGGTTCCATATTTTTCTCGTAGTGACATAACTCGTCGAGATCTCTTCATTATTTTCAGGTAACTGGACCTCTTATGGGGGTCTTTTAATTAGTTTTGTCTGTCTACTCAACTTGACCATTTTGGTTAATTACTCCCCCTTTTTTTTAGGATTTTTATTTTTAGAATCAATTGGTCTACCACGCTTCAAGCGTGGCTTAGTTTCATTTGTAATTGATAGTTGTCCTACTAGGACATCAATTCTAATTAGAGCATTTTCAACTAGAATGTAAGATTTGATAATTTTCTTAAGGTCAGTAAATACATCTGGCAGTTGATTTGCAATATTTTGTAAATGAATTATTTTTTAAACTTCAAGCTCACATTATTGTATACGAGGATCTAGATGTGATAGTGACGATGTTTTCCATGTAATTTCTTTATCCAGCCGCTTATTATCTCCCCCTAATGTTGGAAAAATCGTCTAATCAAAATGGCAATAATCAAAATGTGCCGTAAATAAATTTCTGATTGAAGACTCTAAATACTTGATTATAGAAGAAGATTTATAACCAATATATATTCTTGACCTCTTTTGAGGTCCCATCTTTATGCGTTGTGGCGGAACAATAGGAACAAATACCGCAAATCCAAAAATTCTAAGATGGGAAATATTTGGCTTTTGACCAAAAACCAATTATAATGGAGAGAATTCATGACAACTTATTAGCTTGATACATATAATTACTGCTGCATGTTAAATTGAATGCCCCCAAACTGATATGGTCGGGGAAGCTTTGTTTTCAAAAGCATTGGTCTATCTATTAATTGGAGACGTTTAATGAACAATTCTGCTATAGATTAATTTGAGTGTGGACATTAGCAACAGATTTTTCTACTGTTATTCCCCTATTTATTTATTCTCCATTTTTTAAAAAATAAAAAAAATCTTTTTAATCTTTTGTTTTTTGAAAAAATATCTAAACTAGCGAACGGGAGGGTGAAGGAATGATTTTTCATACTTACACCAATGCCGTTAACGAAAATACAATGTTAAATTGAATGCCCCCAAACTGATAGGGTCGGGGAAGCTTTGTTTTCAAAAGCATTAGTCTATCTATTAATTGGAGACGTTTAATGAACAATTCTGCTATAGATTAATTTGAGTATGGACATTAGCAACATATTTTTCTACTGTTATTCCCCTATTTATTTATTCTCCATTTTTTAAAAAATAAAAAAAATCTTTTTAATCTTTTGTTTTTTGAAAAAATATCTAAACTAGCGAACGGGAGGGTGAAGGAATGATTTTTCATACTTACACCAATACCGTTAACGAAAATACAATGTTTTCTTCATCTTCTTTAATTTTGTAGTACAAAAAGTAGATGTCCTGTTTTTTTTTTCTTTTTCAGAATAAAAATCTTTTATGAAAATTGAAAACTGAAAATCAAAGAGGCTCTTGGATTCCTTCTAAGTTCTATCTAAGCCAACAAGTGTTTGTATTTTTTTTAATCAATATTTAAGAGTCTTACGGAATTATATTGGGCCCACTTCTAATTTTATTCTTATGCCTCCAAGTCGGCCACCACGATGAATCACGTTCCTAAAATATTCTCAAGTTATTTGAGTTGATATTTATAAAAACTACTTCATCAAATCCTTTCCATAGGGAATATTATATGATCCTTAATATAAGAAATAAATACTATTTATATATAATTTTGAACTAATGATAAAGAAGCAATCAATCAACTTTATCTTTAAAAAATTATAAAATCCAGTAGATAAAAAAAATGGGTCAGTTTATATCTATTAATCAATAACTATAATTTATTTTTTATTATTTTATTTTTTATATTTCTTCATAATTCACTGATTAGGTAATCATATTTTGTTTAGTAGTATATTTTTAATTTTAGGTGATGTAATTTATTTATATATTTGATTATATTACTTTTTTTATATGATTTTTCTTTAAATTACAAAATATTTTTTCAATTTTATCATTGTCAAGTTACATTCATATGGCGCATATGAAGAGTAAACGGTTGCTGTAGAAAGAAAAGGAGGACGGTAGGAGATACTTGCGGGGACATGGGTGAGCGGGGGTCACGTGGAGAACATGCAAGAGTTCACGTGCAGCATCGTGTCAAGATACGCCACGTGGCAACACGTGGTCCCATGATTGCCCTCGTGCGTGTCACTTTGTCTCTCTCTCACCAGACACTCATCTCTTCACAATCATTTGGTTCTTTCAGGCATTCTCGTCTAAAATATTAGCATTAATACGTTTTTATAAACAGGGCGAAGGTGTAAATCTAAAGTAATGAATAATTTTGTGAGGAGTATTTATAAGATTTATTTATTTTTAGGGGTAAAAATAATCATAAATTATTTATTTAGAGGTAGATATAACCACGCCATTAAAATACTTAACTACTATTATTTTTTGTACCGTAGGTACTACCAGTCTTCTCTCTCCATTATTTTAATTATTTTAATGGAAAAATATGATTTAAAACCCATAGAAACAATTTCATTTCAGATAATTTCCAAAAGATTCTAAAATTTCACTGTTGCAAAAAATAACAGCGGTTAAGTGTTTTTTAATTGCATTACTATATCTGCTCCCAAATAAATAGTTTATGTCTACTTTTACACCGCATAAATAATTTATGACTATTTTTGTATCCGAAAATAGATAAGTTTTATAGATGCTCCTCGTAAAATTGTTCATTGCTAGATTTGCTCCTTCACCATCTATAAAATGGTATTACCCATTATTCTGATTCTTTAGTGATATGTTATAAATGAAAATGCTCTTGGGAACAACTCTGGCATATACACTGTCTAAGATGGTTATTAGATGCTTAAAACTGAACTTCATTTTTCTATAATGTTTATGGATTCTAAGGTATATACGTTATTTTGGAAACCCTGTTTGCCTCCAAGAATTAAACTTTTCTTATGAAAGATAATTAAAAACATTATGCCAACAACCTGTTTCTTACATAGTAGATACCTAACTGCTTATGAGGTATGTTATTTCTGTTATACTGCTGATGAATCTATTGAACACCTTTTCCTTTATTGTCCTTTTTCGTGTGTATGTTGGTTTGGTATCTTGCTTGGTTTTCGGGTTAATTGTCATTCAAATCTGACTTTGAAACAATGGATATATATTTGGTTGAAAAACCATAAAAATCCCGGTGATATTATAATTTTATTACCTTTTCAACTATTTGACTCTTTATGATTTGCACGTAATAGTCTTTCTCATGCAGACGTTAGCTAGACTCCTCAATAAGTAATTCGATTAGGGCAAGATAAGGCAACTGCTGCTACCTTTTCTCTAAACCATCCAAATAACCTTCACACTATCATGCGTGATCTGGCTATGCATGATACAGTCTAGTGGCTTTCTCATTGCCTATTTACACAGTGTTGGACTGTATCTTTCACTGTTTGTGAATCCAGACAGCGACCATGATCAATTCCCATTCGCATCTTCTTCCTTAACTAATTTTCATGAATGGAATGTTGTTTCTTCAGGCAAAATTGGAATCTTGCAATTGCAATTTAATGCTCTCAAAGAAGATATGGTTTTCATCCTCTGACAGGAACATGTTCCATATCCACGTCATTATTCATTCACATGTAAACTAATTAAGCGTTCTCATGTTAAAATCATTACCCAAACCAAGAATGTTCACTGGAGTTTATTGTATCTCTTAAATGATGTATGTATCTTACTAAAATACTTTGTACACTATAGTACTACTTTTTGAATGCATAGTTTTGTTTCATAAAAAAAAAACCCTCAAATTTCTAAATTTTAATTGAGATTTTCAAAATATTTAATCACAACAATTTTTTTAAAGGCTAATTCAAGATCAAATTTTAAAAATTACCAAATAAATTAATATAATAATCATTTCATTACTTTTCATTAAAATTACATTACATTCCCTTTAATTCTATGAACTAAATGGGCCACAAGTGTTTTCGTTCCTACACACACATTTACAAATATCAAGGTATTAATCCTTTTGCTACTTTTTTTAAGAATAACTGAACCATATAGATAAAATAATTGGTTAGTTAAAATCAATAAATATAAAAAAATGAATTTTTTTTAAAAAAATCCTTTATTTAATATTTATAGAGAGCATGAGAGAGAGAATGAGTGGAAAAGAGATTAGTGGGACAAAAAAAAAGATGAGACATATAAATAATTAATTAAGTTTACAAAAAATGAAAATAGTATATTTTTTCTAATCCACAATATAGGACGCTTCTAGAAGAATAAATTAGTTCAAAATATAAGTCATCTACAAGATAATTGATACTTATTTTCTAATTTTGTCCCTGTAAATTAATGCTCATTCCTCAATTTTGCCTACTCATTAAATTTTCAAATACATTTTTCAATAAAAGTAAAAGTAGAAAAAATTACCATTTCTAATATATTTAATAAATTACCTGTCACTTCTTATTTTTTATAAATTAGTTAAAGTGTCATATTCATAAAACCTTTAAAGTGTAGCTTACTGTGGAAAGATGAGCCCTATTTATAAAATTGCTATAACTATTAAAAAGGACTAGAGTCACTTAGCTCGTTTGAATTAGCTTATGGAAGCTCCATAAGTGCTTATAAATCGTGATTCACGGAATACGAAGTAGCTTTTACGATCTACGAAGTGCTTTTACGGTCTACGAGGTAAATATGTGGAGGGGATTTATCTCGATTACATAAATCAGGTTTATACAATAAACCCGATACAAATAAGCTCAACCAAACGAGCCAACTACTGTTAATATGCACACAGGCAGCTTCAAACTTGATTAACATAAAACCCATTCGAAGATATGATGCAATTTGGAAAGAAAAAGGTGAAGAAAAGAGAGAGAGCAGTTTCCAATGCATAAAAGGCCCAACTCAAAACAACATAGAAATGGTTAGAATGTGTTTTAAAAAAACAACTTGCTCAATGCACATCTGAAAAACAAATTTGAGCATGGGGCTTTTTACCCATAAACAGCGGTAGAAAAGTGCAGGGAAGACATTGAAAAACATTACTCCCTCGGTTTTTTTAATAAGAAGCACTTAATCGAAAAATACATATTAGAGTAATAATTAAAGACAATAAATATGTAAAAAATTATAATCATTTTGACAAAAATACCATTATTATTTATAAGGAGACATGAAATAACATAGATAATAAGGAAATTATTATTAGAAAAAAGGATTGTAGAAAAGAGATGTAGGAGTAATAATTATGATTGTAACAGAGAAAGAATTTGTGGTGGGGAGAGAGAGTATGAGAAATATGGCTAATTAAATATGGGTAAAATGTGATTGGTACCAAAAAAACAAACATTATCTAAATATTTCTTATAAATAACAACTAGCTATATGTGAGGGTTGTTCTTTAAAATAAAAGGGACCATAAAAGGGATAGAGGGAGTATCAAACAATATCCATTACTAAATGACTCACAAAAAATAATAAAGTTAAATAAATTCCTTCAGAATATTTATATTTATTGTTTTTCTTTAAACTAATTTGTGTGAATTATAAATTAATATATAATCCAATAATATATAATATATATTATAATTAATTCATTTATTTAAATTTTTTAATCTCTTTAAAAAAATCTAACTATATCTTATATTAAAGATAAATAAAACAAAATAATATTTTTATAATATAACCAACCTTAAACCTTAATAGAATATGGCAATGGCTTGTTCTTGTCGTTCCTGTTGGTCACGTGCTTTTGAACACTCCCACCGCCACCAAACTTAATACAAACGGGAAGTGTTATTGGAGAAGCACGTGACATGATCCATCTGGGAAGGTTTGAAGAACAAAATAAAAAATCTATTATAGGGGTCGCCCTCTTTATTTTAGTTTATTTAAAAAATAAAATAAGAAGAAGGGTCGCACGTGTTCGTTCCTGTTAGTGATTCTTCCTAATTTAAATATTTAATGTGAGTCCCACGTGATCCGTCCAAAATCCAAATGTTCATTAGTTCATTATTTTATGCCATGGTAGGCCAGGTAGAATGATAAAAAAATAATTTTAAAATTCTAATATTTCAAATTAGATATTTTTTATAAAATGAGTTGTAAATTGATTATTAATATCAAATTTTGTTATTATTTTTTTAATTTTTAGTAATACACTTGATTCGAGATTTTGTAATTTTAAAATTTGTTATTTTCCCTTCCTAATGTATTATTTTCATAGTTCTCAGACCTGGACCGGACTGGGAACCGGTTGGTAAATCGGTCCGGGTCACCTTTTTTAATTTTTTTTTAAAATTAATTTTTTTTCTTTAGAATTTCATATTAATAAGTCTAAAATATTCAACTTATCATCGATTTAGTCTCGGGTTAACTCCAGTTTGATTCTGGTCTGACCCTCTGACCCTTAACTCAGTACCCCGACCGGTTCAGTAACATATCCGGATTTAATAACCTTGATTATTTTACTTTACCTAATGTTTGTTCTGCTGTAGTTAATATCTGTGTTTTTTATTCAATTATTTTTTTGATAACATTTATTAAATCATCTTTTGTTTTAAGGAAAATAGAGGAAGGTACTATATTATCATGGATCATAAGTGAAAAGATTATATTTTAAACAAGATCTCAAATTTGAATATTTTAGAATGAAAAAATTATTCCTGGAGAACTATATTTATTCAAGGTAAAAGTGGGCATCTCTCCCCTTTAAGAAAAGTGACTACATTTTATATGTCCCACAATGTTTCGGATTGTCTTCAATATGATTATCTGTGCCTATAAAAAAAATTATCATAAAAAAGTTCATAGGTAAAAGACTTTGATATCAGAAACTATTTTCTTCCATGATATAGGCCAATAGGCTTAAATCCCGATCGAAATGGACCAGTTCGTCAATCCTGAACTGCATTGCTGGCCCATTAATGACCCAGCCCATTTTCAACCAAAAAAGATTGACTCAGCCCACCAGCCCATCCACTTCTCCACCATGGAGCCCAAAGAGCATCCAGTATTCAACATCTTTAGGTTTTCGTTTGGGGTTGTTTGGTTGGGATAATTGCATTTAATTTGAGGCTCTTTGGAGAAGGCAAATTTCGTAACTAATTTATTCTTGTAAATTTTCTTTATTCCAAAATTACCCCTACATCATAAATTTTCTTATTTAAAAATAATGATGAAAACGCTCTGCCATGTGCTTCTCCCTAATTGTGGCGCCTCCTCTCGGCTGGTCATCGGCTGAGCTCCAATTCGCCGCCGACGCCGTCACCGTCTTCATTCAGGTTTTGTCGCCGTCTGCTTTAATCTGTTTTGTTTCTTTTTTCAGATTTATACAGTTCGACCCCCTCTAACATGTTATGTAAGCTATTTTGTGGAGTTAAGCCGCTGGTGATTAACAATAAGCCCGGAAACAAGTAGAGGGAAACTATATTTGATTATGTTTATGGAAAAAATTGTTCTTGTGATTGTACTGTTACTCTAACCACTATATTATAGTATACCGTTGGAAATTTGTTGTTAGGATAGAGCCTTTAAGTCTAGAACCCAGCATGAAAGGCTTTAATAGTTTTAGTTATCGCTGTGTCCTTTTTGTGGACTTGTGAAAAAGAGGAATGGGCATTATTTAGTATTTGGTGTAATTTATGGTGTTCGGGACTTGTGTGTGTCTCTACAGCGGGGACATGGCTGAATTAGTTGTTTTTTCTTTCTTGTATATATTTGCTGATGTTGGATTTTTTCCATTTAGGTATAAGATGGGGTTATCTGGCAAGAGATCTAGAAAAACACAAAACAGTGATGTTGATTGGGATGACTACAGCGATATGGAGAATGAACAGGCTAGTATTGGCCGGAAGTTTCATCATCTTCTATGTAATCTTAGTGTTTTTTTTTGGGGTGATCGAGGATTATTTTCTGATGTAGGTGGAGTTTGATGCAGAGGATTATGATGACGACAAGGTGGAGGATGAAGATGATGAGGAGGGAACCTATGATGAAGAAGATGGTTCAGCAGGGGAAGATAAAGGGAATAATGACGAAATGGAACAGCTTGAGAAAGAGTATAGGGAACTCCATGAACAGGAGCAGTAAGATTTCCATACTTTGTACTTATATATTGCATCTGGTTCATTTGTTGCGAGTGCTAGGCTAGGTAAGGACCCAACACATCAAACTCTTGGAATGATTTAATAGATCATAAGGCCAATCACGTTCTGATTCACAGATTTGATTGTGTGAATTTACCTCATTAAACATTATTATGTTTTATAACGATGTATACCTGTACTTTGTTACTCCTTTTGTTTCTATATATGTATATAAGGCGCTTCTTGAAAGATTTTAAGCATTCAAAATATAAGTCATTTTAAAAATCTAGTCAGCATTAAATACTAAAAAAAATGCCCCTCTCTTTATGATACTCTACAATTAAGATGGCGGTGAGAGGGATTGAGAGGTATAATTAAGATGGGGTTTCAAATTAATGAGGGTAATTTTGATTTTTTTGGCTAACTTTTGAAAAAATTCAAGAACTCCAACTTTTATTGTTTCCTTTGGTGGTTTTATGATGTTCTTTGAAAATGTATCTTTTTGGCAAGTGTTTTTGGCTTTTATTTATGAGCTTGGATACGGCCAAAAAACAGAGTAAACCACACTTGTTGATGATTTTGCATGTGAGAAATTCTTGTTAGGGTACAACCTGATGATGCATTAGTCATCCTTCTAAGCAATAATGATCTCTATATTAGACTTCGTTCATGATGGAACCTTTTTGTTGTTCCAGTTTTTATCTCTAGGAATGTATAAATTCTGATTCATGAAAAATTCTTTTGTTACCTTCAGAGATACTTTAAAGAATTTGAAGCGTCATAAAGATGAAGATCTCCTTAAAGGTCAAGCTGTGAAAAATCAGAAGGTATGATGTCAACTAACTTGTATCCTCTCACACACACGCACATGTGGTTTTAAATTGATATAAATTATTTCATTGAGTAATGATTAATATTACTTAATCTTTTTCTGTATCCATTTTATTTTTATAGTTCAATGGACGTTTTCCCTCCTTTGCTTAGTTTGTAATCATAGTGTTTATTTTTCCTGAAGGCACTCTGGTACAAGATCCTTGAGCTGAGAGTCTTACTTCAGAAGCCATACTCAAGTTCAAATAGGTTACCCCAGGTATTTTCCTATTCCAGTTTCAAGATTACTATGACTTTTTATTTATCATGTAAGAATTTTGTGCCAAAGAGAAGAAATTCTTGCAGGAGCCAGTCAGGTCTTCATTGTATGGTTCTGATGAGGGTGTTAGTGCAGCATATTCAGATCTTATGACTTCCTCCAAGGAGACGATAAATTCCATATTGGAACTGCAAGAGGTATAGTTTAAAGATTGAAAAAATTGTATAACTGTTCCCTTGCATTTCATGCCAACAGAAACTATACTTATCTATAATATTATGTCTTTACTTCTCTAATTTTCTCCTTACCTTAGGCCCTCCTTGCCCAGAATCCATCTATTGCTCGAGGCTCAGATGGTAATTTAGTTCTTTTTGCTGTCCTTTGTTTTACCCTGTAATTTAACTATGACGTTAACATGTCATTCTCTGTTGATTGCTAAAAGGGCAATATGTTGCACTAATGGAAATAGACGCCTTGTCTCTTGTTGTCTGTGCCCGTTTAGGATTTCTATTTTTGTTTTGTCAGGATTAGATATAACTTTTATTCTGTTCCATATCTGCTTGAATTGTGTTTTGAACTAACATGAGTTTGTTTTCTCTTCTAAAAGTTTCAGAAAGGCCACCAAAACATTTAGACGCTTCTAAGAATTTGGATGACAATTTTGATGAAGAGTGGTCACAGATTTCTCAGATGCATAAGAGGTAAATTTCCTCTTGTTTTGCTAGACCTTCGTCTCCCCACAGCACTTCATCATTGAGGGTTCTAAGTTTTGTTGCTTGAACCCCATCTATGGTAGAAATATTTGAAAATCACCTTGTTATGTAATTGGTGTACATTTTCTTTATTTTTTATCTTGCTAAGTACACCTCCCCGCCCAAAAAAAAAAAAAAAAAGAACACTGCACACAAAGCTGACCCAACTTGTGAACACCCCTAGATCATGGGTCTTTACTACTATTTAAACTTTTTGGATTGAAGTGATCTACTTCAAATTATGTTTCAGAAGAAAATAATGTGATCTTTTACTTTTTTCAGTTTCCACACTTATAGCCCAAGGGCTTCTGTGCTGGGGATGTGTTAGAAGTATTAATAAAGCCAATTATTACTCTTCACCTAACTAATCTTGTGTGTTCCAGCAATTCTGTTAACATTTTAAATTTCTTATATTTATGCGCATGTGCATAAAATTGATCAAATAGACACTATGACCTAATTGATGCTGTTCATGATTGCATTTTGTAGAGTAGCACCTTTCAGAGACAGGTCAATCAACAAATGGCAGAGGATGACACAAGTGACAACTGGTGCTGCTGCCTTCAAAGGCAAATTACAGGCTTTTAATCAGGTCTGGCTTTGTAACTTCACTATGGATTCTGTTGTGTGATAGGCAAGCTGTTTAACTCCTAACATGTCCCATCACAGGATATAAGCGACCAAGTTGCTACTTATATGAGGGATCCCAGTAGAATGATCAAGCAAATGCGGCTGAGAAGATCTGCTGTTAATATATTTGGAAATGTAAGTCATTGTTATCATTTCATTTTTTAAATTTGGACGACAGACGTAGTGCTTGAGGAGCAGTGGGGATCGAACCCCGAAACTTGTGCCACTAAACCCTATGGTCTTTGGCTACTGTTGTCATTTTTCTTTTGGAAACATGATGCAGTTTACAGTTTTCTCCTACAGTCATTAAGGGAGACTTCGTTCTCATTTTTTTGGTTCTTGTCTTTAATTTTTGAGTGCCTTTCAGTTTGTATATACTGACATCAAGAATATGTTTAGTAACCGCTAACTTTTTTCTCATTTCTGCATGTACCATCACTTGCATTGTCTTCAGATTCTTGAGGCCAACGATAACTCTAATGAAGAGGTTAGTCTAATTCATTTTTATGCTTTTATCCAAGTTAAATTGTGCAGATAGAAATAAGTCATTTTGGTATTTACTAAGTAATATTTTTAAAGGAAGTCATTCAACTGTTTCAACCATAGATTTTAAGTCTTCAGTGCCCGGCATCTTTGTTACCAACTATTATTATGATCTCCTTTTTACATGTTCTGTTTGCTTGTGCTTTGCAACGTAGATAAATATTTCCATGTGCTCCTCACTGCCTTCTCTGAACTCATTTTGCCTGCTTTTATTTTCAACGTGACGAAGTTATGCATTTGAATTTGTTCAGAAAACTCATATTGATGGCGACCCTGAACTCCTGGATGACTCTGAATTTTATCAGCAATTACTACGAGAGTTTTTTGAGACAGTTGATCCGACATCATCCAGTAAGCAATAATCCCCCCCCCCCCCCCCCCCCGCGGGGGCGGGGGGTTGAACGAGCCTTCCTTATATATTATATTCATATTTTCACTCCTGATATCATTGGAATATTAGACTAGTCAGGACATCCTTCTTTTTGTTTAATTTATAATATATTTTTGGCAATTATGAGTAACTGATACTAGTTTATTTGGCGTGAATGTTTTCTTTAAGGGTGCTATCATTGAAGACTGCTATTTTCCTCCTTTTTTTTTTCAAAAAAAAAAAAAAAAAGACATTCGAAATATTGTAAACTGGGAAAGATTGTAGAATTAGTAATGGTTAATTATTTCTTTTATCTGAATAGTTTTGATAAATGCTTTTGCACCTTGCATTAGCATGAGCTGCTTCCCTAAAAATCATAGATTTAACCTTATGCCGTGCAAGCAGAAGCCACTTTCTCATTTTCTGCTGTTGTGAATCATTACAGAGAAAGCATTGCATGCTTTGAAGAAGATGCAACCAAAGAAAAGAAAAATTGTCGATCGTCGGGCCTCAAAAAGTCGTAAGATAAGGTCAGCTGAAGATGGATTTCATTGCCTTATACCATTACTTTTTGCCTGTGTGTATATATATTGCTCTCTTCTCCAGAATTGACCAGAGATTTTTGACTAATTTGCTGTTTCTATTGAAGGTATAATGTTCATGAAAATATTGTAAACTTCATGGCCCCCGAGTCCATGAATCTTCCACCTATGGTTCCTAAACTTTTCGGAGATTTGTTCGGATTAAAGTCACAGTGATCATCTGCTGTCACAGCATAATCATATATGCTTGGAGGACAGATAATGACATCTCATAGTGATCATCTACTGTCAATCATAATCATATGCTTGGAGAACAGATAATGACATCCAAGTTTTGTGCAATAACTTGTCATGATATATTTGTACTCATTTAACCAACATTATATTGTTTATTGAGGAATTTTGTTTTTCTCCTCAGAAGGCAACAGTTTAGTGTAGTGGTGAGGATTGGTAGTTTTACAGGGAGGTTTTAGTTTCAAATCTTCTCTGTTTATAATGTATTTATCTTCTATGGAGGTTCTATGTATGTCCTACTGAGGCATATTCATCCATTACTTATTATATAATTTCTTTTAAAAAGGCCATTTATAACTTACAAATGTTATAATTTATTGTTTACACACATACATAAAAATCTTCTGTGTTTAGTGTAGTGGTGAGGATTGGTAATTTTACAGGGAGGTTTTAGTTTCAAATCTTCTCTGTTCATAATGTATTTATCTTCTATGGAGGTTCTATGTATGTCCTACTGAGGCATATTCATCCATTACTTATTATATAATTTCTTTTAAAAAGGCCATTTATAACTTACAAATATAAATTTATTGTTTACACAAAAAAAATGTTAATTATTAATATTTGATACAAAAAAAGGTGAATCAGTTTTTTATCCCGTTCACAATTTAAGAAAAACTAAACAAATACGAAGATTACAATGAATCATATAAGCTCGTTTGGATTAGCTTATGGAAGTTCCATAAGTGCTTATAAATCGTGATTTACGGAATACGAAGTTGCTTTTACGGTCTACGAGGTAAATATGTGGAGGATATTTATCTCGATTTACGTAAATCGGGCTTATATAATAAGCCCGATGTAAATAAGCTCAGACAAACAAGCTAGAACGTTTCCATATTGTGAATCGCATGTATTTTTTTTTTAAGCCTTGGTGTATGTAATTCATCGAATTCATATTTACAGTTGAAACCTACTTTATATACAGTATATTATGTTGAAAAAGCAATTTCTGCTGCCCACAACCCAAATATATTTAATTCATTTGAGAAACGAGCCAGCCTACGCCGGTAGGCTATTTATCCATCTGACATTTTAGCCCCAGTTTTTTGGACCTTGGATAGTTTAGCCCCCTAGACCTATTAAAACATGTCACGCCTTATCCAAATAGTGTCCTCCATGATAATAATGATGAAGAACTAAATTTATTAAGGCTTAACTTGAATAATTAATTCAATGAAATGCCAATTTTAGCCACTTGAACCTATTAAAACATGCCACAACTCATCCAAGATGTGCCGCTTAGGAAGGAGAAGACAAGGCAAGGGAGGTGTGAAGTTGTCATGCAATTGATGTTGGCAAAATATGTAAAGAATCAAGAAAATATTTGGTTTAAGTCGCATCTGAGGACACTGTCTCTAAGACATATTTTGCAGCCTCCTCAATAAATAAGAAGCAACATTCCTCAGGATTAAACGAACCCTTCTTGTGAGGATACAAGGAGCAGAACTGACAGAAGATAAAGTAATTTGGTAAGAGATTACTGATGTTTCTATTTCTCTTCTTTAAATGGTGTCACAAATTAGGGTATTTATAGATAATTAATCAATACCTTGAAGTGATGCCTTTTGAAGACTACACCTCTTCAATTAGAAAGTCATAACATATGTTAAATTTATGAACCATGTTGATTCATAAACCAATACAAGTCCCTTAATTTATAAGAACATGACTTTTCAAACCACATCTCTTCATTTAAACATATTCCATAATATTGGAGAGACTTTCTTTGACACACCCATATGCAATATTTACAACAATCCCTATGTGAACCAGACCTAGACCAGTAACATTTGGTGCACAGAGATGTTAGTGAAGCCTGTTTCTATGAACCAACAACTTTTTGGTGTATACTAGGGGCATTAATGGTCACATTATACCCTCATATTGTAATATCCCAAATTTTATTCACAAAAATCCTTGTATATTTAATTATACTCAAAGGAATAAATTGTGAATTTTGATACACTTGAAGTAGTCAAAATGTTGAAAATAGTGTTACATGAAATTTTGGTCAAGTAAGACATAAATCATAATTTTTATTTTGATAAAGGCAATACATTGTAGCCTAAAATTAAGTATAGAAGAACACAATTTTTGGCACAATATATGATAAAAATTTCGGCCAAAAAGAAAAGGGAAGAAGGAAAATAATAATTGGTACAAAAATTCAAGAAATGTAAGAGTAAAATGATCATTTGGCCAATAAAATAAAAAAAACCAATATTTTGGCCCTTAACATGTGTTTTTGGACGGCCAAGAGAGAAAGAAACAAGGAAGGATGTGATTGGGATACATAAAGGGACATATGAAAGTCTTGTAAGCCAAGTGGAAAATAAAATTCCATTAAATAAATAATATTTTAAAGAGGTGGAGGGAGCTACTTGAAGAGCTATTTCACACCTTCAAGAGGCTATATTTTCATCCAAAGAGAGAAAGAAGAGAGAGGGAACAAGTTGGAAGAAGCCGAAGAGCAAAGGGAAAGACACAAGAATTGTATGATCTTCTACTTGGATTTTGACATTGTAAATCACATTTCTAGTTCAAACACTCTTCATAAACATTGTTCTCAATGATGAGAGCTTCATTTGTATGGTTTTAAAATTTCAAGGGGAGATGTTTTGAGACTTCTAGCAAGAGCTAAAGTTGGAGCATCAAGAAAAGAGCTCAACAAAGAAAAAGAGGTGAGAAAGAGCTTTACTTTGACATATATATTGTAATGGTTGGTAGAGTTTTTGGGATTTTCCTTTGCTGCCCTAATTTATGGTTATTTAGGGTTTTCTATGATTCATGAAGTTTTTATCATATACATGTGATTATATGTGGTTTTGGAAGCATATAAGCTAAGTTTGGTGGTTAAAATGTGAATTGGTGGATTGTTATGTTGAACCCTAATTTCTGGTCTAACAGGACATCAAGAAGAATTGAAAATTTAATCAATTTGATGTTACCATTGTGTTCTATATGAAAAAAATGTGTGACAATAGCCCTTGGTTACAAATTCTAGATCATTAAAACACAAATTGTAAAACTGGAATTTTGACTGCTAATTAGGGTTTTCTGCGTGGCAGTCTGTTTGCATTGTGTTTTTGAGCAATTGAATAGTGTCCAATGACTATGAGATTTTTCAAAATAAAATTAGACATATCAAAATTTAATTTAATAGGTCATTTAAGTCATTTGGATCTGTACACTAAAAGTTATGTATTTTTGAAGTTAGCCATGTAAACTGGCATGTTTTTGTGACAATATCTAATAAATGATAATTATGGAATGTTGTGCATCTATTTGTTTAAGGAAAATATTTTTTCTTAAAAATAGACTTAGTAAGGGTCACATAACCTTTGGAATTACTACAATTGGACATTTGTACAAAAAGATATGAATTTTCAATGTTTGATGAAAATTCTGCCAGCTTTTAGTAAATGTGCGAAATTAAAAAAAGGTAATGACACAATGTAATAACTAATGTAACTTCCTTATTTTTGGGGGAATTAGAACTAGTTGTAGTTTATATTTTATTTAGGCAAAGAATATAAAATTAATTAAATATTTAAAAGAAGCATCAAGTTCTAAATATTTATTTTAAAGAGAATGATGATGATAATGATAATACAAAATGAAATACCTAAAAATAATTATTCAAAAAAAAAAATTATGGGAATAAATAAAATAAAACAAAAAAAAAAGCTATCAAAATTCTACTATTGTTATTGTTTTCTTATTTTTCAGAATATATATATATATATATATATATATATATATATATATATATATATATATATAATTTATAATGGAATTAGCCCAATTATCCCAAAACCCTAAGTTCTCTCTCCTATAAATACCCTATTTTCCCTCGCTCAGTGCATAACCGTAGTCGCTGAATCTGCAGGTTCATTTTGTTCTCTCCTTCCCGTTATCAAATTTCTTACTTTCGTAGTTTTTAAGTTCTGAACCATATCTTTTAAACTGTCGATTTTGTTTTCTCTTTCCCTTTCTTCAATATTTCATCTTGTCTTGTCATGAATGTCTTTTTTGGAGAGAGAGTGTGGGTACGTTTTCTTTTGTTTATTATGTATTTGTAACTTCATGACCCCACATCTCTTACTTCCATTGATGAGTGTCTTCAATGTTTCACCACCCACAATGCTATTTTCCCTGTAATCTTTTCCTAA
This sequence comes from Albizia julibrissin, assembly GCA_037074505.1. Lineage (NCBI taxonomy): Eukaryota > Viridiplantae > Streptophyta > Magnoliopsida > Fabales > Fabaceae > Albizia > Albizia julibrissin. The sequence continues at coordinate 13,094,252 of CM073481.1, read as the reverse complement.
CAGTAGCATATTTTATTGGCTCTCATGGTCTTTTCATCCCTCTTGTAGGTGAATTATATTTGTAATTCTTGAACCAACTCTTTCTCCTATGTGTGTGTTGAGTGTGAGATTTATATTATTATTATTATTATTATTTTTTCTTCTTTCCCCTTCAACCCATATTTTTCCATTTCACTTCTTGTGGGTACACACTACACACAAGTATGTATTTTATCTCTCTGACATAAGGCCCCAACTCCTAAACAAATCATTGTATGCGTACAATATTATTATTATTATTTTTTGGTCCGAAATGTGTGTACTAATCTTACCTACATAAACATATATATATACTATTAACTTCTTCACATCTAGACCCACGTGATTTTCTTTTATTTTTTTAAAAATAAAATTATTTCTCCCTCATTAAATACTAGCCCTTCTTTTCTTTTATTCATTTCACTATCAAATTATTTAATGCCGACTCTGTTCCTTTTTTCCTATAAGTTTTGACTTGACATATGAGAGTATTTAAAATGTTCTCTAATCTTTTTCAGTCAAACAAATTTTGTGTTTGTTTTATGTGCGTATGACCTCTCTTATTTTCAATGATTTAAATTAATATACACATGTTATATTTGTTTTCACACCTTTAGATCTTATGCATTTATATAATGATTTATATATATAGTAAATCTGTGGTAACCTATGAGTATATATATTTATAGAATATAATTTTTTTAGGGTATATTCAGGCTTTAGAATAGTATTAGAGTAACTCTAGAGTGAGTTCGAGATATATAAATTAATAGATATTTATGTTTGTGATTTTGTAGACTCTCATTGAGATCTTTGGAGTAACTTCTTATGTTGTGATTACCTGTGAGTTAGGAAGTAGTAGGTAACTCTGAATATTCTCCCGTATACTTGTAAATCGTGTATGATTGTGAATAAATATCTTTTATTAAAAATGGACTGAATTATATGTATATGTGTATGTATTATAAATTCTCAAATAAATAATGTTACAATCAAATTTCTTAATAACTCATTTTTTTACATAGTTAATAATTTAATTATAATTAATGTATTGATTGGATTATTGCTTCCTTTTCGGCTTGTTTGAATCTTAATGATGTTTAATATGAATGGAAATATGATTTATTGTACCTTGTCTTTTATTTATATTTATTGATGATTAAATGTGACTGTCATGGTTGTTGCATTTATGATGGGTTGGAGTAAGGATGAATTTTGTATGTTGAGATCTTTTACCACGTGGTATGCCATCACTCGGTGCACAGTGGATGACACTTGTCAGGGCCCCTTCTTCCATGTTTTCCTTTGGCCGGGATTGCATTGGAGTTGTGGGATACGTGACACCTCCTTAGTTGTATTCTTTTAAGGAGGGGAGCCATAGTCCAGATTTAAGCTCTACACCTTTGGCCGGGTGCATCTTAAGAACTTGTGAGCTTGGGACAATCCAGTCAAATGGATGAGTTTCTGTTGGACTATGTGTTAGCTTATGGCTCCAGTCAGCGGAATAAGGATTGACGGTGATATAATGGAGGTTACATTTTGCATAATTATATATTACTTGTTGTGATGTAAATACAGATTGACAAGATGATAATTAAATTAGTAATAGTCTTGTTTGAGGTTTATGGTGCACATAAATATATACATAATCAGCTCCTTTTTTTTATCATATATGGTTTGTTTCTGTACGGTAGAAACTTTCAGTAGTTACTGAGACGTGGAATCTCATCCCTTACATTAACATTTTTTAGGTGATTGTTCTGGGAGCAAGGGAATGCACTTATGGAGTGAGCCTTGAAGGCTCTTTTGTGCTCCTAGAGCATATGTTATGTTATTGTTATTTTCCATGACCCTGAACTTCCACATTTTATTTTGTTTTGTTGAAATATTTTGAGAACTTGATTTAACACCGTTATGTGGGTTTTATTTGAACTAATTTTGTACTTTGATGATTTAGATGTTGAACATCCTTATTGATGATATATCAAATATTTTGGTTAAGTATTTGGTTGTTTAGTTTGAGTTGTTACAACTAACTACATGAATTTAGGAATAAGACATGAATGAGTAATAAATCATTTATCATAACTTTAGAATTTTAGTATTTGACAATTGCCCGAGCCAGATCAAGAATTAATGGACTGACTATCTAGGCACTGGAAAGGATTTTATGTAGTAACTCTATCCTCATATTCTATGTGATTGTTAATATGCATTGTTTTCCTTGTTCTGTGCAATAACATGTGAATGACGATAATTTCTAAAGTTGGGTGTGGGAAAAGCACTAGTACCTCTAAAGCCAGCAGGTACCCAGTCTAGATAGGCCAATGAAAAGCCTGTGTGGCATAATTCCTTACTGTGGTGTAGGAAAATCACAAGTACAACCCATGTGAAAAGCACAAGTACCATGAGGTTAATGGAACCTAGCTGAGGCGAGTACGGACAAAAAAACATTTGCTCTTAAATATTAAAGTAAGTAGGGGTCATACAGTCATATGATCCTGAACAGAGCATGCAATAAGGCCAGTAGGGGACAAACAATCATGTGTACATGAACGCTAAGCATAGGAGCATTGTGATCACTGATTGGCAAGTAGGGACAAACGACCATTTTGATCTGGAAAAAATCATCATTTGATCTGGAAAAAATCATCATTTGATCCTGAACATTGGTTGACAGATATGCACACAATATTACTATTTGCTGCATCATATGCTAAATTACATGTTTACCTTTCGCATTTTATATAATTGATAGTATGTTACTATTGAGATTTGTTTGAATATCACCCTTTCCATAAATAAAATTAATTCAGGTAGAGAAAACGGCTCAAAGGGCAAAGCGGCAGATACTGGCAATTGAAGGTCCAGTGCTGATCAAGAAATTTTCTATTGGTTATCAGTCAGCCTTTCTTGTATTTTTGGGATTTGTATTATATTATGTACAAGGCCTGTGAGGTTTTCCTGTAATGTAATCAATAATTTTATATCAGTATTATTTTGTTATTTCTATATGTCCATTGAACTGCACGTTAATACTATGATAAATGTTAAAATATTAAGGGGTTTGACACATAGTCCCGCTATTGACAGCTGTTTTGTGAGTTAAGACGGCCGTGTGTGGGCCTAATGCATCACAAATGCTCTAAAGATTTTGCTATGATCTCATAGGAGCTGCCTTACTCCACATTCGTAGAGGTGATTTCATGTAAGTGTACTTGCAATGAGTACACTGTTCCGTAGGATTATGAAATCATATAGAGCTTTGCTTAACCTACCAAAATACATTCTAGCACATTCCTATTACTATAGGAAGAGATCAATAGTTTATTTTGTGGTAGTAAGAACTGATGAACGACTTATCGCTACCCATTGAACCTTCTTCATGGGATCACTAATCATAAATGTTGAGTTGTCATCATTGTCAATTACGAGTTGGCTTTAGTCTCATCCCTTTGGCTAATTTATGTCATTCTTAGGGGTTTTGTTAATGGATCCAATAGGTCTATCATTAACTTCACCAAATCGATTGAAATAACTCCATTACAATTTTTAAGCTAGCTTATTCACATCATATCTCAAATGATTTTCACTTACATGATTGTTCTTTGCACAATGGTTATTGCTATTTAGCAATCACTTATCATTGAAAATATGTGTCGGTTTTACACCAAAAACTTGCTAAGAGATTTTCATCAACTTAGCCTCCAGTTCTAGTCAATTTCAAAATAATAAACCTTGACTCACATGGCATTTTATTTAATTTTTTCTGCCACCACTATAAAAGCAAACAATTATAGATATTTTCACATGATATCTACGTATTTTAATACAACGGGAATTCACGATAAATTATGCCAATATTTATGGCATTCCTTCAAATATTTTTCTTTCCTCATGAGAGTTATATTTGTTCAAGCTCCACACATCATCCACTATGTCACGAGATTAACATTTATCAGTGTTATACATTCTCAACAATTTTATACATACATTGATTAAGGTTTCAAGACATCTCAAGCAATATAATGACATCATAAGGAATATTCACATAACCGTTCTCAAAAACTAATCTTTAGAAACATTTCTCAATTACATATATCATCACTATTCCTTTTTTATTCTCTCATGATTTCAATTTTAAATCAAATATAAAGTCTCATAATACCATACATGACCATGTATGCTATCCACACTAGTGCAGAAAAGACTTTTTACATGTGACGGAAATGACTTTTTACACTTGCTATAAAATAGGTGTAGAAACAACATGTATAGAAAGTCTGGACTTTCTACACGTGTTATATAACACGTGTAAAAAGTGGGACTTTCTACACCTGACGTGAGGCATAACGTGTAGAAAGTGGGACTTTCTACACCTGACGTGGGGCGTCACGTGTAGAAAGTCCAACTTTCTACACCTAACTTTTCACGTTAGGTGTAGAAACTAATTTTTTGAAAAAAAAATTATTTTTTTACTTTGCTAAAAACCAGTTTACATGATAATAAATAACCAAACACTTGATAAAAAAAAAATTACAACAAAACTAATATGAAATATCAAATTCCAATCCAAAATATTAACAAAGCCATATATCTATACAGGTAAACAAACCTGACCTTACTTTTACAATAAAATTTTTACAATCAAAGTCAAATCAAAAACCAAACAGTCATAATGAAATTCAACATGTCCAATCTAAGAACATAAAAATATTTTAGTATCAAAACATACTAAAATCTGATGACACGTTCGTCTTCTAATGATGTTGACCCATCAAAATCACTTGTACTTCTAATGATCTTCATCGGAGATGACAGGTTCAAGATGCTCATTCAGTAAGGAAGTTTGCTTCTTAGAAGAAGCTATGGGATGTAAAGCCAAATATTCTTGTGAGGAAGGATTAATCTCATAATCCTGAAACATAATTACAATAAAGCATTTGTCAGAAGTAATAATGTCTTGTTGAAAACCAAGTGGATCATAGACAAAATTACACGATCAAGCCAACTTTCAACTATGGGCCTTCTTTAGATGTTTTATTCTGCAAGTGAAGATTCTATTATAAAACTTCTGGAATGATAAGATCCATAATTTTGAATGTGACTAATATATGTTCAACAGAAAAACCAAAATCCACTAGAAACACGATTTTTCAAATTTAACTGAAACATAAAGCTGTCAAAGTGAACCTTGTTCGTAAACATTGCAGCAAATCAATCATCTTTAAGATCTTGCATACTAATCCTCTTCTTTTTCTTAGAAGCCTTTTTAGCTTCATCATCACCATCATCATTTCTAACAATCACGACAAAATATGGCTAATGTGACACAATGATTGAGAAAATGATTCAGTTCAGGTGATAATAACAAAACGAGGAGGAACTGATACAATTTCTAATCAATGTTTAATAAATTTTGATAAACATTGATTTTTGTACTGAACTGAATTTCTTGTTGCAGGGTTTAAAGACCACAGGGCATGTTGGGAACTGATACAAATTCGTTTATTGTTTACCCAATAGTTGAATCCAAAGGTTGTATCAATATGGCAAACTCTAAAAGGGTTTTCCTAACAGTAAGCCTAGTAACTCCATAACCATTTCGAGCTTGCCATATTGTCACACAAATTCTAAGTTCAGCAAAACAATTCAATCAGTCCAGAAATCTTTTCAATTAAAACAGCAATCTATTTTCAATTAAATGTGATTCCCGCTCTGAAAAGCATCATGAACAAGTATATGACTAGACCATAGCGTAATGAGCATTCCTTGTTCTACCTAATGAACGAATTCTTGTCGATAGTAGTACTAGGCGGAATCAGCGAGAAAATCTCCAACAGATTAAAGAGTAAGTGTTTAATATAAAAGAACAAAAAATAAAAGTGCATAGAAGCGAAGATTAAGGAACAGAGAACAAGATCTAAACTAGTACAGTGCAAAATAAAGATTAAGGAACAGCGAAGATTAAGCCATGTTTACTAGAGTCGTACCTTTAAGGAAGGCCAGAGATTAAAGGATGAAGGCGATGGATTTCGGACACCGAATCTGATGAATTTTTTGGGAATGAGCTGGGAGAGGGAGAGAGATAGAGAGAGACAGAGAGATTGATAGCTGAGAATGAAGATTTTGAGTTTTGGCGGGTTAGAACCAACAGAAAAATTATATCAATTAGGCCAAGCACTTTATTTATAAGTCACTACACCAAAGTGGTCCTCACACTATTAGATTTCTAAAACCACAAAGCTATGGGTTTCCCTTTTTAAGTAATTACCGACTAAGAATCCGAAAAAGGCGTTGTAAGCGAGAACCTTGTTGGATTGTTTGGTTTTACTTTTCGTTCATTCTAGTACCGAAGTGAGAGCCCTAGATTTCTTTAAGAATGTGGAGGTAGAGCTAGTGAGCAGGAAGGAGGAGGGAGGAAGATGTACGGTGGTTCTTGGAATTAAATCGCAAATTTCAGGGAGTTACAAATCTTACACTCTCGGTGGGAGCAAGGGGCTGGCTGCTTTGGATGTGTTTGCAAAGGAGAGACAGCTGGCGAAGAAGACGATTGAGGAATTTGTGAGAAGAGGCAATGGGTCTCTAGCAAGTAAGTGGGAAAAATCTTTGGCAGGTTTATGGAAAAGTTTTGGCAATAAGGTCGCGAGTTTTTAATTTTTTTTATAAGAACTGAGCACTTTCTACACGGGTTGGCAAGCCAACCGGTGTAGAAAGTTTGTGTTTCTACACCGGTTGGCTAGCCAACCCGTGTAGAAAGTAGTTATTTATTTTCAGAAAAATTTTAAAATAAAATTAATTAAATTTATTGCATTTTATTGCAAAAATATATTTGAAAAATGTTAATTTATTAAAGATAAAATATTTTTAATTTATTTTCTACACGTGTTGTCTTTTCAACACGTGCAGAAAGTTGTTTTATCTTCATATATTTACAGAAATGCCACCAGTTACACTTTCTACACGTGTCCTGTTTTGACACATGTAAAAAGTAAACGTAAAATATATATTTTGTACTAGTGCCACATTAAAATTCAATATTCACAATAATTATGCACATTTATATCAACCCGTGTAGAAACTTTTTGCACCGGTTGGAAAGCCAACCGGTGTAGAAACTTTGTGTTTCTACACGGGTTCGTTAGTCAACCCGTGTAGAAAGTAGTTATTTATTTTCAGAAAAATTTTAAAATAAAATTAATTAAATTTATTGCATTTTATTGCAAAAATATATTTGAAAAATGTTAATTTATTAAAGATAAAATATTTTTAATTTATTTTCTACACGTGTTGTCTTTTCAACACGTGCAGAAAGTTGTTTTATCTTCATATATTTACAGAAATGCCACCAGTTACACTTTCTACACGTGTCCTGTTTTGACACATGTAAAAAGTAAACGTAAAATATATATTTTGTACTAGTGCCACATTAAAATTCAATATTCACAATAATTATGCACATTTATATCAACCCGTGTAGAAACTTTTTGCACCGGTTGGAAAGCCAACCGGTGTAGAAACTTTGTGTTTCTACACGGGTTCGTTAGTCAACCCGTGTAGAAAGTAGTTATTTATTTTCAGAAAAATTTTAAAATAAAATTAATTAAATTTATTGCATTTTATTGCAAAAATATATTTGAAAAATGTTAATTTATTAAAGATAAAATATTTTTAATTTATTTTCTACACGTGTTGTCTTTTCAACACGTGCAGAAAGTTGTTTTATCTTCATATATTTACAGAAATGCCACCAGTTACACTTTCTACACGTGTCCTGTTTTGACACATGTAAAAAGTAAACGTAAAATATATATTTTGTACTAGTGCCACATTAAAATTCAATATTCACAATAATTATGCACATTTATATCAAGATAAATATACATCCATAAGTCATGAAAAATTTAAAACACCTTTATTTATACATTAGATAAATGATATGACTAATTTTCATATCACTACCATAATGCTTGATAAAGCGATATGAAAATTTCATAATTCACATCACAAAATTTGCTCTTCACAGTAACTAACAAAGCCTTCATTAAATTAACTTTAATCAAAATACACGGCATATGGCAATTTTATAATCTTTCAATATATCAATATATATTCCAAGATGCCCGCACAAGATACTCTATATCTTATGCATCCCGTACTTTCAAATATTTTAAATATATCTCATATCCAAATTATGAAAATTACTCAAAACCCATAGACCTCTAAAATCAAACTAGGTCACACGTTTCCAACTATCAGATTATAAGTAACTCTTTTTGATGAAACAGATTATAAGTAACTAACTCTAAATATAAAATTTGCAGCATATTTCACCAATTACAAATAAATCTATGATTTTCAAGATTCAAACGAATTGATATGATATCTCAAAATAAATCACAGAACGTGCAATTAATTATTTCTAGTTATGGATCAATGTAAAAAAAAAAAAAAATCCTTCTGATAAATTAAATAGTGTCTAAGGTAGTCACAAATATCACCAGATTTATTAAAACAAAATTTTGTTTTAACTTCCAACTATTATCACCTTAAACACAACAAATCTCCAAATTTATTCAGCCATATTAATTTAAAATAATTCACGAGATTTTAGGAGAGATTATAGGAGATTAGCAATTGTCAAACAAATCAATATCTTCATTAATAATAAAGCCTTGAACGGAAATAAATTCCCCACCGGTAGGAAATAAAAAATTAACTTAATTATAACGCCATAATAAGTATTAAATATATGCTCACGTATTTTGTGAATATTCTCATTTATCATCAAACCAACGTACCTTCTTTGAGACATAGCCATATCTGCTTTGCCTATCATGAAGCACCCCCACAGTGTGGTAATATGGCATCATCTTTTCTCATAGATCTCAAAATTCTTCAAGAAAACAGGCCACAAGAACGAGAGCCGACAACATGTTCTCATACTCAATCCACTTCCTTATTGTTTCTTTGTTGGAAGAAACAAATTCAAACAGTAGAGAGAGCACCGAAACTCCTGAATGATATGTAGTTGCGAATCTGGTTCAAAACTTCTAAGTTCTAATCTTGGTTCCCCAGATTTCTGCAGCATGAAAACAGTTTTTATAGAATATGTTTCAGGAAAAATCCTATATAAAGTTGCTTGAAATTGAGAAATTCTAAATCAGGTTGGTAAACTCAATAAATCCCTAATTAAGTTATCAACCTAATTTAAGATTTTAAAATATGAGTTAAATAATTTTATTGTCCTCTCTGTGTCTCTTCTCTCATCTTAAAAGGGTTTTAGTGCTTTCTAATTTATTTTTTAATAAGTGTATATATATAAAAACATTAATGTATAATAAAACAAAATATAATTCGCTTAAATCAAATAATTTTTTTTTGGTAGTTTAGAAAGATCATCAAGAATAATTCAAATCAAAAGAAAGGAAAGTATAACCTAAAAATAATTAAATGATTTTTAGTTAAATATTTAGAATAGAAAATTTTATTTTTGACTTGAATTTTTTTGGATAAGAAGAAAATTAATAAGAAAATCTTACTTGTGTGATATTATATATCAAACATTTTAGGGAATTTAAAAAAAAAGGTTTCATTAATATAAAAAAACCAAACTAAATATCACACATGTTAGAATTCTATGATTAACGAAGTTTAGTTTTATTTTTATTAACAAAAAAAACTTAAGTGTAGTTCTCCCAAAATTTTTTTTATTGACAATATTTAAATAAAAATAATTTAATTGATATTGGGGTTATATTTTCCTTTTTATTCTTTGGCTTGGATTATTTGTGATGATTCTTTTAAAAAATTCCTTTGATTTAGATAAATCATATTTTATTTTACTATATATTAATGTTAATATATATAATCATGTATTTATTTAAAAATTAAGTTTTTTCCCTCTAATTTAAAAACTAAGTTACAATAAAAAATTCTTTTAACAGAGAAAAAACCATAAACAAGAGGAGAATACAATATAATCATTTTATTCATATTTTAAAATTCTAAATTGGGTCAATAACATAATTAAAGATTTGTTAAATTTAATAACCTGATTATAATTTTTCTATTTCAAGTAATTTTATATAGGATTTTCCTTTAAACATATTCTATAATATTGAAGAGACTATTTTTAATGCCCCATATGCAATATTTACAACAATTAGAAGGAAGGCAAGGAAGATATGAAGTTGCATAAAATATGTACAAGTAATTACTACCTCCGGTTTAAATATAAGTCATAAATATAAGACATGATTAGTTTTTACGGAGATTAATGAAGTTAAATAAATTATTTAATCATATCATATATTATATATGATTAAATTATATATCAATTTATAAGCTAGATAAATTATTTTAGAGAAAAAAATAATAAATATAAATATTTTAAATTAATTTAATTAACTTTTTTAATTAAAAAAATCAACTAAACTTAAATTAAAGATTGGCCGGTACAAAAAAGAGGCTCCTCGAAAAATCAAATAAAACGACAAAACGATATTTTTATACACGTCGAGACGCCCACCACATTCATATTATGTAAAATCGCCACTAAATTTAAAAATAATTATTGCCACAAATATACAACATTGTCTTTTGAGCCTCAATTTTTTTTAGTTGGAAAAAAAAACACACACACACAGTTTTTCTGTCCTATATAAATAATTTACGTGCTCACCCGATCCCCACGAAGCAGAGTCGTTCACTTACCACACTAATCATCCATGGCGGTTCAGGTGAGTCCTTCTTCTTCCATAGCGAACTAATTTTACTCTTTCATGAACTAATCTCTATTCGTTCGTATATTGAGAACGAAGATCGAAAACATTCTGGTTCCCCTTTTTTGGCCAAAAATAAAATTATGGTTCCAAATTTTAAATATGGATTAAATTGTGCAGGCGTGGTTCAAGGACGATATCAATGACGATCCAAGGCTTCCTCATCACCGAAACCCCAAGGAATTTTTATCTATGGACCAATTGGCAGGTCCTCTTTGTTTCCTTTTCTTTCTTTTTTTCCTGCCCTGAGGAGCGAACGAGAGAGAGTGGGAGTATAGTTCTTAATTTACTAAGTGATTTTTTATGAACATTTTTGAATTTTCAGAATTGGGAGTGTTGTACTGGAAGCTGAATCCGAATGACTACGAGAACGATGAAGAGTTGAAGAAGATTCGCGAGGAGAGGGGTTACAATTACATGGTGAAATTTTTGTATTCTTTGACTAATTTCTACAATTCTTTCTTATTCTGTTTCCAAAATTACAAGGCTGCAAGATTTCCCCCCCCCCCTTTTTACTTCAAACTTGCAAATGAATCATAATTAATTAATTATATCTCTTTTAATGCTGAACGCCTGAATCATTGAAAAAAATTTAGGGAAGAAGGTTGAAGTTATTACTACCAGTTTGCTTCTATTTGTTTCTTATTATGAATTAGTAGTATTAATTTTTAGTACAATTAACAGATATGTAGACGGAGTAATAAACAGACAGGAAAATGTAGCCAACGTTGGGTAGGTGGATTCAATTGAACAGAGTTAACTTCATAGTAACACTGTGGATGAAGGGAGGGAAAAACTTACACACAGGGAATTGGTTTCCATTTTAAATATGAGACACAGAGAAATTGCTTTATTTCTACCAGAAACAGAGCATAGGTTATTATAATACATAATACATGACAAAAGTCTGCCTACAAACAAGAAGAAGAAAAAAATTGTTCATTTGCTTTAGATTTGAATGCTATGGAATTTTATTTCATGTTGCATGCTCAATTGGTTTCCCAATAGTTGTTTGTCTGGATTTAATTTTAAAGTCATTTTCTATCATTTTTTAAATATATACCAGACATGTGAAAATTTCTTACAGTTTTTGACGTGATTCTGAGTAATAAAAGTATTTAGTTACCATATTTTGAATGGGACAATCCGACAACTATTACAAATTACAGTTTTTTCTATTGTTTTAAAGCCTGATAATTTCTATGTCTGCTTCAGATTCTTGTAAAAGAAAATAGTGTATGTTATGGCTTATGGATAACTGTGATAGTAGCTACTCAAACTTGAAATAGCATTGACTTAGTTGAATATGGTGTAGGATATGCTGGATTTATGCCCAGAAAAAGTGGAGAATTATGAAGAGAAGTTGAAGATGTTCTATACTGAGCACATTCATCAGGATGAAGAGATTCGTTATTGTTTAGAAGGAAGTGGGTATTTTGATGTGAGAGACAAAGAAGACCGTTGGATTCGCATTTTGGTTAACGCAGGCGATCTCATCATTTTGCCTGCTGGAATCTATCATCGCTTCACTCTTGACACAAGCAACTATGTGAAGGTATGCATTTTCTTTAGGCTTCCATATGGGAGAAAATGGAAATTGCAATTTAAAACGTTGTTCAACTAGATGAAATATCATGATTTAATCTGCTAATTATTTGATTTTATGTGTTTTATGTTAAGAAAACGTGTTAACTTATTATAATTAAAAACTGGTACTTGATAGTTATAATCAGGTAAAGTCATTTTTTATTTATCAACTTGCTATCCATGCTTACAAGCCTACATTTTCTTTAGTTTCTCATTCTCATATTTCATATCAAAATATTATTGATATGAAGAATCTAATTACAAAGTTATTGAAAAAAAGTCTAGAATATTTTCTTCACTTACTATACCACACCAACCATTGAAAGAGAAAGAATCCTATGCAAACACATTGATATCTCCTGCTGAAAGTTCTAAAAAAAACCCTTCTTCTAATCTCTCTGTTGTGATGATTGCACTATATATCTCTTCTTATCAGTGTTATGGAATCATGGTTCTGTTATACTTAAATTTATTTCTATATTCGTTGGATGTAATAATTATATGTCATATCATGGGTGTGCGTGTTTGTGCAGTTAATGAGGCTATTCAAGGGAGAGCCAGTGTGGACATGTTATAATCGGCCACAGGAAGATCACCCTGCAAGGAAGGAATATATTAAAAGCTTTGTGAAAGTGGGTGTGCCACTTGAAGCTCATTAGGAATCGTTGACATATACACATATAGACACACACATCTTATAAGTATAAAAATTTGTGTGTGGGGTGGGACCAGCATGAGATGTGTATAATTTCATCTATTGGAATAGTATTGTGTGTTGTTATTTTAGAGATATTCCATATTTGAACATTGTTAATAGCAGTAGTTGTTGAGATAAAACTTTGTCAAAAGAAATTGAAGAGATACACACACACGTTTTGACCCTGAGAACGGTCTTGAGATTTTTGTATTTGCTTGATGAGTTGAAGGGTGAGGTCACGTTTTGTTTTCATTTTCTTGTGATCAAGTTAGAGCCAAAATTTTTTTCAACATTTAAAAAAGGTTCTACATTTTTAAGGTTGTATGTCAGATTTTACACGATTTGAATCCCACTCCCGTCAAAATTTGTTTGAGGACGAACCTTGGGTAAGAGGTAGAGAATTATGTGTGCCGTGTTCAAGGGTGTGAATTTGTTTTAAGTTTTAAGCAATAATAGTTAGCCCCAAGGATATTATAAAATAAAAACCAAATTATGGCCTCAATAATCGGGCGAGGAACAATGACAGACAAACCCTTTGAGAAGTAATGAATGATGAGTCCAGAGTCGGGGTGTCAACACAGTTTAAGTTTTTGACACTATGGTTAGGTTTTGTTCCATATTTAGTATTAGAGTCTATAGAAGTTTGAGTCTCACTTTTGTTAAAATATGTCCGAAGATAAACATCCTATAAGATGGAGGGAATAATGAGTCTTGAGTCTAAGGGTATGGATTAGGTTCAAGCTTCTGGCAACGATGGATTTTCCAAACTAAAAGTACAAAGAAAAGAAAGAACTCCCAAACTCTTTAAATGTCCTCATTACACTCAGAATTGGGAGTAACTTCTTGTAGTTAGGGGTTTCGTTGACCCATCTATACATATGTGCATAGAACGTCAACCGACCTTTCCAACATTTCTTGAACGTAATGAAATCCCTCTCCTTGATATGATTGTACTATACAAAATTGCTCCACCCGTGGAAGTGGATTGTAACATTACTGTCGAAACTCTGCTCTCGGACATGAAGATTCACCTTCTTACACTGACTTCACCTACGGACATAGCTTCCCATCATGGGGGGGGAGGAATAATTCAACACAACATGTATTTCCTACATGTGGCGATCGAGAGAGAATGCAAACAAGAGAAAAAAAAAAACTGTTTTTAATTAAACATTGGATGAGAGCTAGATAGAAGAAAGATGAGAGAAGAATAGAGAAAATATGGGGAAAACTTACCAAATGTTCTCTTCCGATCATTTGGTCAGCTACCAATATTGGAAAAAAAGCTCAGAGACACCCCCTCCATTAGAACTATGATCATCCAAAGTGTCCTCTGAATCACTCCTCGTGTTCTTTCCCTTCCTCTTTCTTTTCAAAGAGGAGGATTTAAGGCCTGTGTTTTGTATTAGATTTGGTGGTACACTCAAATGCTATATATCTACCGCAATAGTAAAAGATATTGGGTTTGATATCAGAGCCAGCCAGCACAGGTTCTAGGAGGTTTGGTATCAAAGCTAGCACGAATTTGAATCTACTACAACTTTATGGTATGATACACACCTTTTCTTAGGTTTGAGACTTATCGCTCGAGACGTGTCACCCTCTCATTACATAAGGCTCATCCTCGGACCATTTTGTGGAAGAGAGATTCTAACCCATGTTGGCTAAAATCAAATCCAAAAGAAATTCAAATTAAGTTGCTGCACATTGTATGCCACAAATATAAAAAGCATGAATGAAAAGTGCAAAGAAAAGAAAGAACTCTGAAACTCTTCAAATTTCCTCATTACAATGAGAACATGGGAGTAGCTTCTCATAGTCAAGGGTCTGGTTGACCCATCTACGCACGTGTGCATAGAACGTCAACCGACCATTCCATCATTTCTTGAATGCAACGAAATCCTTCTCCTTGGTTTGATTGTCCTATACAAAGTTGCTCCACCCCGGGAAGTGGATTGTAACTTTACTATCAAAACTCTACTCTCGGACAGGAAGTTCCACCTTCTTAGGCAGGCTTCACCTACAAACACAACTTCCCATTGCGGTGGGGAAGGAATAATTCGACACCACATGTATTTGCTACATGTGGCAATTGGCAGAGAATGCAAAGAACATAAAAAAAGTTATTTTTAATTCAAAATTTGATGAAAGCTACATAGAAGAAAGATGAGAGAAGAATAGAGAAAATATAAGGAAAACTTACCGAATGTTTTCTTCCGATCATATGGTAAGTTACCAATACTGAAAAATCAAGCTCAGAAACACCCATTCCATTGGAATTAGGATCATTTAAAGAGTCCTCTGAATCACACCCTGTCTTCTTTCCCATCCTCTTTCTTTTCAAAGAGGAGGATTTGGGGCCTGGGTTTAGTATTGGGTTTGGTGGTACACTCAAATGCTATATTTCTACCATAGTAGTAAAAGATATCAGGTTTGGTATCAGAGCCAACATGGGTTCTACAAGGTTTGATATCAAAGCCAGCACAAGTTCGAATATATTACAACTTGTTGGCCTGATACACCTCTCTTCAAGCCTAAGACTTGTCACCCTCTTTCTTAAAGTAGATTTACCCTCAAACTTTTTTGTAGAAATGAGATTTGAACTCGTGTTGATTCTGATACCAAATCTTATACCACACACAAAACCATTCATTTATACACATGTTCATAGTCTAAGTAACATTAAATGTCTAGTCAACAAAGTCATTGAATTGGACATTTTGGTTAACAACCTATCTAAAATTTTGGTTATTGATAGAGTATAATAACGTTATGTGATCCATGTGACTGACTACACCTAGTGGCATAAGGCTTGTTGTTGTTGTTGTGTTTTTTTTAGATACTCCCTTTATCCCTAATTATAAATTATAAATAACTAATTTGCGATTATCAATAAAAAAGTTAAAATTAGTTAAAAGCATTAAATATTTACTTTTTATAATCATGCCCTTTTTTTTTAAAGAGGATAAGTGAGAGAGATAATAAATACAACAAATATTGTTAATAGGTAAGGTTAGAAAATGAAGCTTATATTTTGGGATGGATATATTCTTAAGTTTGAAGCTTACATTTAGACGGAGGAAGTATCACATAGCCTAGAGCTAGACTTTAGATATCCCCCCAAATGCGCCTATGCAGTTTCAAGATAATTATGTTCTTTTTATTTTTTTTATTTTTGGTGATAAAGTCAATGATGTTTTATCATAGAATTTAGGCTAGGTAGTATAAATTGAGAAAAACTACCGGGGTTATTTGTGATCGGAAAGTTTCTAATAAGGTAAAAGGAAAATTTTATCATACTGCTATAAGACTAGTAATGCTATATGATAGTGAATGTTAGGCTTTAAGGGGACAACATAAACATAAAGTGAGAGTAGCCGAGATGAGGATGTTAAGATGGATATATAGTCATATAAGAAAAGATAATATTTGTAATGATTATATACGTAAACGAGTTGGAGTGGCATCTATTAAAAATAAAATGGTAGAAAATCGTTTGATGTGATTCGGATACGTCTAAAGACGGCCATTGTGTTCGTCGGCGAGGAGAGTCGATCAAGCAGTTTGAAGCCCTCTAAAAAGAGGTAGAGAAAGATTAAAACGAACCCTCAATAAAGTTATAAAACGAGATCTATTGGTTAATGATATATTTAAAGATTTTGTTTTCGATAGAGTATAATGATGTTATGCTATCCATGTAACTGAGTTCAAGGCTTTATTATTGTTGTTGGTAAAGTTAATGATGTTCTTGAATTTGGCAATTGTCAAAAACACTTGTGCCATTTTCCGTTCATTCATTTTGCTTTATTTTTTTAAAATTTCCTCAGCCACATGGTGAGATCAGTGCATTGCCTCAAAGCCATACAGCAAGCAAGCTGTAATTAATCACAACTTCCAAATAGTACAACTTCATATTAATTTATAAAATATATAAATATAAATTTGAAGAATCTGTGTCAGGCATAATTTCACTAGCATGATTCCGTTAAGACTCAAAATTATCTCTAAGGAAGAAAAGCTGAAAAAGTATGACACACATCTCATCCAACCAGGAAAATGAGGGGGAAACCGCACTAGTTTATTTGGAAAATATGTTCACTCTTGTGTTCACTTCCTTCTATATTCTCTTTCACCTATATTAGAAGATAACGTTCATATTCTCTGATAGGACCATAGAAAGTAACAAATGATCTCAGCTAATTTCGCAACTATGAAAGATTAGCTCTGAAGGTTGCACGTTGAAAGTAAAGCTACTACATATTTAGCATCATGTCGACTATAAAATACTGTTAATTGACGCCGAAGGTATATTAAACTTGATTATTAGAACTAGCAGAAGTAGGAGCCTTACAGAATGAGAACAGTTCAAGAAAGTTTAAGCGTTCTAATTGTATAAAGCAACATATACTGTACATTGTTCCAACTATTGCAGCAATAAAAAGTGAAAGTAAAAGTGAAGCATCTCACCATTTTTTCATGTCAGCAACTTTTCACTTGATTTTCATACAGAATGCCGGAAACCTTTCTTCAACTTCCTACGGAACGGCCTGCATGCCTCAATACTCAGGTCAACGGCGGCTGCGAGGGCCATGAACATGGCGGCATCCTCCACACAAGTCACATGTCTCATGGCCAGTTGAACTAACGGCTTGCTGCGCTTACCTTCACCTTGGATTCGACAGCTCATCACAAAGCCTCCTATTATGGGGCTCAGAGCACCAAAGTCTCCACTGCTTTGTGGGCTAGGTATTGGACTTGCAGTTGAAACTACACTTTTCATCTGTTTTTCGGTGTCCATGTAGAATTCCCCACCCTTTTCAGCATTTATATGTATTTCAGACATGAGAAGTTCAGCTCCTTCTTGTGCTTCAGAAAAAAGACGGAATCGAAAGCAAATGGAATCTCTAAGGCCACGTTCACGCCATGCTTCGAGCTTTCCCCATGGTTGCCAGCTCTCGGGTCTACAAGCATCAGGACGAACAATCAACCAAGCTCCTGGGTTTGATTTGGCAACCCAATCACAACCTGTTGACGGCACAAAGGGAGTTGTTATGAAGGCTGCTGCAACAGCCGACCCAGAAAGATCATGTATCTTCACCTTCCATCCCTTTCGCTCTCTCCTCTCCGTCTCCAACTCTGAACTCTCACTGGAACCAGACCAGTAATTGCTTAACGGGTCAACCTGGGATACCCTGTCATTTCATAACTATCAAAAATTTCATTAACAACTAGTTTTTTACCTTTAAAAAATGGAAAAATAGACAAGTCCAATGACCAAAGGAAGTAAAGAAAAAGCATCAAAGGAACAGCCAATGTGATTAGGCTTCCCTTGGAGAAGGAGGATTAATGTAACTACCATTACATAGACATTTATGGTATCAATGTTATGATTGCCACTGTCTGTGTTTCAGAATGTTGATAAAAAAACAGACAATAGAAAAGAGGGGGGGGGGGGGGGGGACTCTAATTACAGCTAGAAGCAGTGCAGCCAGGGTTTTTCTAAAGTAATGATAACATTGGTAAGAGCACCAACAGACTGAAAATTCAGGATTTACATGAAGTTACATCAGCACAAAGAGGAAATGCAAGAAAAAGTAAGGCCGCCACGAATTTGTTCGGAACACGACTGGATACACCTCAAATAACATGTTGGAGTAGAAACAGGGAAAGGATTTGGAAAGATTGGGATCATATAAATCCATGAGTTTATACACAAACCTATCTTATACAGAAACAATGAGCTATGGCTTTAAGGAAGCTATCAAAGATTAAGACATTAATTGGATGCAATATTAGATCACAAATTTCATATCACCTGTCCTTGTCAAACTTGCAACTGAAGATTGGCTGCTTAATGGATCCTCGGAGCTGAACTATCTGAGGACTCAATGTGGTTACATCTTCAAACTGAAAAACGTATCTTGGATCAGGATCTAGCTTCACTCTTACATGTAGCTCTGCCCCGGGTTTTCCAACCTCCTGTTTGTTTTTGCCAATACCTATCCACCCATTAAAGAGAATCACAGGCTTTCCTTCGCCCCATTCAGGGCCAACCTGCATTCTAAATATCCCAATTTGCTGCCTCTTGATGCCAACGCCACAATGCGACTCCTTCCTGCCTGTAAAAACAGCAATCTCCAAACAAGCATGAGGATTATAGAAGCAACCAGGAGCCAACAGTGCTTTTAAATCAGATTCCTCAAGGTAGAAGCTTGAAGCATTGCTCTGAGTATCAGGTATGACTTCAGGAGAAGATATTAAGGGGACCAATGTTGTCTGAACAGGAAAACCTCGAAGTCGAATCTCACAAACACAGGGCAAAGTGAGTCTATGAATTCCATATTTCTCAGTGTTCAGACCTACCCCACTAAATCTCAGCCCCAGTGAGTCTATTGACAACCTGATGAAGGCCTGAGGGTCCATAATAATCACTATTCTGCCCCCATTGTGCTTCAATCCCTACTTTCAAAGGCCCTGTTATGCAAGAAATGACAATTTAGTCATGAACAAACAGAAATTTTAAATTGCAATTGGCGGAAGGTTTGAACTTGAAAGAAACAGCTAAGATATTAACCTAAGACATAAACCTTAATCTTTCAAACATTCTAAGCAAAATTGAGTAAGGAAAAAAAAATGAAAAATTTAAAGAAGCTAAGAAAAATTATCAAAAAAGAGAAAAGGGAAAAAAACAAAAGGCAGTTCCGCCTGCTAGATTATGCCTCTTGTGAAGCTAGCTCAAGTGAAGGCATACATTAGAAAGCAACCAAGAGGATTTTGACAGATTGCATCAAATGAGATGCATGTGAACAAGAAAATGAAAAGATACTATCCTACAAGTTGGGCTTGGCAAATAATGGGAACAAGCTGTGCAACCATGTTGCAAATACAAGCAGAAATAGAGTCAGGGTGAACAATTATGATAATCATATAATACATTTGTCAAAATACCAGATGCATGACTATAGAAACACTGTGCTTGGGAAAATTCAAAAAGCTGTACTTTATGTTCAATTATGAAAACTGCACGTAAACGTTAACTAGAAAGGTAACCACACAGCAACATAGTCAGCTACCATAGGAGAATAGAGGAGTTAAGACATATAACTGAAGAAATTGTCTCGGGTAAACTAAGAGCCACAGACACTAGGATACGACATACTACAGATATTGTGACATAACAACACACACACACACACACAGTGTTTTGATCACCCAGAAAAAACAAAATACAGAGTGTGTGAGTGAGGTAAGAGTGTTTTGCTTCATGGCAAGCGAGCCATCTACAATTACTTAAGGCACAAGAGAAGTCAGGAACGAAAGCAATTAGTCATGATCGTCCGAGAGCACAAATGAAAGGTTTAGATGATTCCATCTAACTTGTGTATAGCCACCGATAATTAGATTTAACAAAAGTAGTTGGCGAAACAAAGAAAGGAACAAAAGAAAAGTCAAAGTCAGTTCTGATAACATATAGCAACAACAAAATACAAAAAACAGAACTCACCGAATTTGAAATGCAATGTACGAAGCTTCTTCAAGCTGGTAACCAAAAGGCCCAATTCAGTGCTGAAAAAGCAGTGAGAATTTGTTCTGCTTTACAGACAAAAAACAACAAACACCTGAAAAAGAAAGTGGAAATAAAAGGAATCCCAGAAAGGAACCGAATTATCAGGTGAGAGAGACTATCCAAATCCAAACCTAAAACCCAATTCTCCAAAAATTTTCCACTACTCACTCCCCAAAACTATCAAACAGGACAATTTATTTTGTAATTCTAGCAGAATTAGTTGAACAACAAATCAAATTATATAAAGACAAGACCAAAAACCGAGAAAAAAAAACCCATAGCTAGAGTTATTGATGATAACTACGTAGATTGTGCACCGATCACGAGGAGATCCATTCCCAAATTCACTGAACGCTTGGCGCAATCTCTCTCTCTCTCTGTGGGAACACTTGTGTTTTTCTTGCGGTGTGGGAAAGAAAGAGGGAAGGAAGGAATTAATAATTATGGGGTATGCACTATTTTGTCACGAAACAGACGGCAAAAGGAAGGGAGGGGAAAATAAATAAATAAAAAAAGATTTCGGATAATTTTGATGGGACAATATGATATTCCAAAAATTAAAAAAAATGGAAAAGTATATGTTGAAGAACAGGGAGAAAGAGAGAGAAAGAGAGAGATTGAGGCGAAGCATGTGGTAGATGGAATCATAATTAATAAATAATTTATTTTTTTTATGCGAAAGTGGAAATTATGAGTTGGAAATGGAGAAGGAAAAGAAGAAGATGAGGAGGAGGAAGTGAGGAACTTGGTCAAGAGCGAGGAGGTCGTGAATACAGCTGTAACCAATATACGATGCGGGAAACAAAGCAAAGAATCGCTATCGCACACATATGCCTGACTTCATCCATTGTTCTTTTATTTTTTAAAACTATTTATTGAAGTAATATGACTCAAAGTATCAAAATCATTATAATGTTACCTTTGACTGATACACACTCTATATTGATGGTGAACATTAACTCCAGATTAATTTTTATTCAGAGAACATTTTGATCCTGAAAGCATGCATAAAAATAATTAACAGCCTAAAGGTTAATAAAGTGGAGTAATTAATACTTTATTCTATTTTGCCGGAAATACGTGGTATTGTGTTTAAAGGGTCACATATTTTTCTAACTAGATATTAGTCATTAAAAAAGTCTATCAATCCCAACGTATAATCAATTAGCATGTCACGAGTTATATACATTTATCTTGAGTTGTTAATAAATATTTTGACCAAAAAAAAAAAAAAGTTGTTAATAAATATGGGGCAAGTGGGCTGCTCAAATTTTTTCGGTCTTGGACCCAGGCATTCCAGGACAGGACAAATTTGGTGCTGAAAGGGGACGGGAGTGTCCTGATCACCTGTCGGGATTTTTTTTAAAAAAATTATTAATTTATTCTTAAATATTAAATATTCTATATTCCACGGTAAAAAAATTCCACATCCAAAAATCTTAATCCCATGGTGAAAAAATTATGGATGAAGTAATTTAGTATATTGTGTGACGCTCTCCTTAAGATGTTTAGTATTTTGTGTGATGCTCTCAAGACGCTGCAGTTGTTCTTTGTTTTAATTGTGTAGTTTTTTTCCTTTGTGTAAGCTTTTTTCTATCTTTTAGAAAGAAAAAAAAAATTGGAATTGGCTTTTTGATCTAATCACCGTTTCATTTCTCAAATGATTGGATTTGTCATTGATTAGTTGTATACCCAATTCAGGTTCTACTTGGGAAACTAGTAGGCCAAAAATGTGACAAGAACTTCAATTTATGACAGAAAAAATAACAACAACGAGACTAGATGTTATGATCTCGTCCCTGCCCGAGACTGGGACATCCCCAAGACGGGACGGGGCATGTGACGGATATATAAATATAATCTACAAATGTTCTTCAAGGCTGGATGGGGATTTTTTGGTTATGTCTCATGAATACCCCTACTAACTATTCTTAATTATTAAATACTTATTTAACGTATATATAATACAACCTACAACAGTAACATTAATTGATCATTAAAAAATAATTTTTTTTCTTTTTTTGTTTGCAGTCTGTATCGATCGTCACAGGTAGGAATTATAGGTGGCATCGAATTATTCCTCCCCAACCGCAATGGGAAGTCGTTGCCATAGATGATGAAGGAAGCAAAAGAAGGTGGATCTTCCAAGTAGCTGAGTTTTGATAATAAAGTTATAGTCTACTTCCATGGGTGGGGAGATTTTATAGAGGCCAATGCCATCAAGAAAAAGGATATCATTACTTTTAAGAAGTGTTGGAAGGGATCATTTACCTTCTCTTCACACTTTGGAGATGAGTCAATGAGATCAATGATTACAAGAATATAGTTCCCTATCCTTAGCGTAATTAGGAAATTAGTATAAATTTTCTATTGGCCGCCTAATATGAATTTCTTTTAGATTTGATTTTTGCCACATGTGTGGCTAGTTTTCTTTTTGACTTATATTAACTATGAATCTGTTAGTCAATAAGACATTAAATGAATGGTTTTTTTTAACTTAAGTATCAACATGTGCATAAATGAAAGGTTTTGTTAGGATTTGGTATCTAAGTTTGGAATCAAAGCTAAAGGTTTTATTTGGCTTTAGTATTAGAGCCAAGGGTTTTGTAAAGGTTTGATATCAAGTTTGATGTCAAAGCCAATAAGAGTTTGAATCTCACTCCTACAAAAAAGGTTCAAGGGTGAACCTCCTTTTAAGGGGGAGAGTGATAAGTCCTGGGTCTGAGAAGGGGTGTGTCTCGGGCCACAAAGTGGTAAAAGATTCAAACTCGTACTGACTCTTATACTTGATTTTGACACTATTATTCTTGTAGGGATCTGGTAAGGACCAGCAGGCAGAGATATCCAACGTAACTTTGTCACATTTTCTTTTTATAATAATCATTTGATGAATGCTTAGGTTTTGCTCTGCTGCGCGTGCCCCTGAGTCCTCCTCTAGGAAAAGAAAGAGGAAGGGAAAGAAGAAGATGAGGAGTGATTTACAAGACCATTCTGATGATCCTTATTCTAATATAGAGGTATCTTTGAGCTTTTTGTTCTTATATTGGTAACTATGCTTTGCAAAGAAGTTTTGGTAAGTTTTTAGTTTCCCTTACATTCTTTTGATTCTTCTCTCAACTTTATGTTCTCTAGCTCTCGTCTAATTTTCAATTTAAAAAATAACTATTTCTTTTTTGTTTGAAGACTATACCGATAAAAACATGTAGGAAATACAGGTGGTGCACTTATGACGAAAGAGGGTGGATCGTTTGAGTAATTGAGCTTTGATAATAAAGTTACAATCTAGTTACGTAGGTGGGGAGATTTTGTAGAGGCTAATGGCATCATCATAACTTTTAAGAAGTTTTGGAAGGGTTAGTTGACCTTTTATGCACACTTGCGAAGATGGGTCAATAAGACTAATGATTATGGAAAGGTAGTTCTATATCTCAGTGTAATTAGGACATTGAAGAGTAAGAAACTTTGGACAAACTCTCTCATAAATGAAAGGTTTTGTAAGGATTTGGTATTAAAGCCGAAGGTTTTCTAAGGGTTTGGTATGAGTTAGTTAATATAGGTGGCACATCTACAACAAAAGAGAGTGGATCTTTAGAGTAGTTGAACTTTGATAATAAAGTTACAGTCCAGTTACATGGGTATGGAGATTTTGTAGAGGCCAATGACATCAAGAAAA
Source organism: Albizia julibrissin (assembly GCA_037074505.1). Taxonomy (NCBI): domain Eukaryota; kingdom Viridiplantae; phylum Streptophyta; class Magnoliopsida; order Fabales; family Fabaceae; genus Albizia; species Albizia julibrissin. Next base: position 13,069,926 of record CM073481.1, on the reverse strand, counting down.
ATGATATCATCACTTTTAAAAAGTGCTGAAAGGGTCCATTTACTTTCTTTGCACACTTGGAGAGATAAGTTAATGAGACCAATGATCCTAGGAAGGTAGTTCCCTATCCTTAGCATAATTAGGACACTGAAAAAGTAAGGAAATTAGTACAAATTCTCTATTGGCCGCCTAATATGAATTTCTTTTGGATTTGATTTTTGCCACATGTGTGACTTGTTTTCTTTTTGACTGATATTAATTATGAATTTGTCAGTTGATAAGGCATTAAATGAATGGTTTCTGACTTAGAGTATTAACATGTGCATAAATGAAATGTTTTGTTAAGATTTGGTATCAGAGCCAAAGGTTTTGTAAGCGTTTGATATTAGGTTTGGTATCAGAGGCAATATGAGTTTAATCATATTCACTCATATTCCATATAATTCTCACCATTGGACCTAGCTAGCTTTAGGTGACAAATGTCGAGCTATTAACTAGTGAACTTATCTTGTTACATATATTAGCACTAAGAGTAATATTATTATACACAGAATCAATAATGTGCGAGTAACTAACACATTTTCCCAAGACCAAGAATGTTCAATGGTGCCTATCTTATCTATAATAGGATGTATGTATTATATGATAAAACTTTGTAAGCTTTACTTTTTCTTTATTTATGCAGAATTATATTTAATCAAAAAGAGTAAAATTACAAACAAACAAAAAAATATACATTGTGGAGTGTATTAGTCTAATAGATCTTTAGAGATTACAGTGTCATTTATTTCTTACCATGTTCACCTAAGGTGAATCAAAATGTTGGTATTTTTTCTGGCAAAAAAATGACAGTATTTAAAATACATAATTTTTAACCATTAGCATCCTAAAATTAAATTATTTTATTTACAACTTTAATAGATTTCTCATTTTTAAATTTAAATTCATTTCCAAATAATTTTCAAATAAATAGTCATAAAAATAATATGTTGTGTTTCTATAGATAAGATAGCAATGTGTTTAGTCTTCACTATCAATCACATAAGTAAATATCTTTCACTCTGTAGTGTTTATCCTCAAGGAAAAGATGCACAAGAACATGTCATGGATAATAGTAATGGTAGCTCTAGGATAAGTACTCGTGATATTCATGATCATGTTATGCTTAGACGACCTACTACTATTATTATCTTCATCTATTAAGTATAAAAGAACTCTAACATTTAAGTTGCTTAAACTTTTAGCCATACACGCTACTGGTCCATGTACTTCTGTATAAAAAAAGGACTTGCAAGCGTTGTACTACAATGGAAGTGGTGACCAAATGTTGAAGAAATGTGCACGAGGAAGAGACAAGAAAAAAAAACGTGGGGGACCAATGAAGCTTCTACTTACCGCCGTTAAATAGAATGGAGACAATAGATAAGAAAAGGTGATGGATCAATAAAATGGAGACTGAAGGGACCAATGGAGTTCTTTGTGAAATGAGGAGTTGGAAGGTGCGGGAGAAGATGAAAAAATGGCGTCCTCCCCGCACCCTCCAAATGGTTTTATAACACCTTATATGTCACTTACTACCCCTTGCTTTTTTTAAAAAAAAAATTAAAAAAAAATGACAGACACTAAAAAAAGTTTAAAAACAGTCTTGGAAGGTGCTTGCAAATCAAGCACCATCTAAGGGTATGGCCTTAAGCAAGCGCCTTCCAAGGCCCTATGCCTGCCACAGGCAAAGGCCTTAACAGGCTTGCTTGCCAAGGCCACATGCAGTGACCTTGGCGGGGCCAAGGCTATTGTGTTGCATTGGATTCCCTACTAAGGCAACACATTGGCCTTGGCGCTTGTGGCCTTGGATTCTTTATATATATATATATATATATATATATATATATATATATATAATTATCATTTTAATTATTTAATTAAATCATCGAGTTTCATTTATTAATTGTTTGTTTCATCTTGTTAATTTAAATCATCTTCCAAAATAATAAATAACTAAAATCTTTTAGTGAGAAATTAATTGTTTGTGGAAATCTTGACTTGAAATTAAGTCCTTAAAATTTAAGTCCTATTTTCAGTAAATTTCTTCTTATTCCAATAATCACATTATAAATCCTAATTTTCATAAATTTTTTTTATTCAACTCAAATCAATGTTAGTAATTATTTACTGCTTTTAAATTTTGTATATAATCCTTCATGAAAAATAATTTCATAACTTAAAAAAATACAATTCAACTCCATTTATCTTATTTTAGGATTTTCCTATAAATTTTCAATTATTTTTCTCTGTAAATTTTTAATTATATTTCATTCATTTTTTAAATATTATATTTCTAGAATTCAAGAAATGAATTTAATTTATTCCAAACCTCAGGTTCATTAATAAATCTCATACAATATTACTAAAATTAAAAAAAAAATGGGGGTTAGGGGGGTTAGGAAGTGCCTTCCAAAGTAATTGGCCTTGGGAGGCGCTTCCTAGATAGGCATGTTCCAAGGCTAAACACAGATGCCCTTGGAAGGTGTTTCCCTTCCAAGTTCACTTATTTTTTTACTAAAAAATTAATGCTAGCTATGACGTTTTCTAACAAAGCATCATAGCTGGCACTTTATTTTTTTAAAATAAAGGTCTTATACGCCATTTGTTTGGGAAAGTGCTACATAAGCCTAACATTAGCTATGATACTTATAATAAGAAGCGTCATAGCTTTTAAATATATTTTTAAAAAAAATTATCTATGGCACTTCTTTAAAGAAGTGTCATAAGAGAGGTGCCACTAGATCCCTCTTTTTTAGTAGTGAATTTTATTTTATAGTTTTGATAAATGTTTATTAATGGTGAAATCATTTCTCTATAACATTTTTATACATCCTTGAGATGCATATGTAGGACTATTTCCATGAGAAATGAGGCACTCAAGGGCCACTAATTGGTATTTGTATTTTGATTTTGAAATATATCATTATTTAGTCGAATTCTTTTTCCTATATGGATATTTAAGAGTTTGTGAGTTTGTTGTTTACCATATTCAAGATCAAATAAAGAGGTCCATGTTTTATGAAAGGTATGTTCATTCTCTATAAATTTTATTTACACAGTATAAGTGATATAAAATATTTTTAATTTGGCATAGCATGTATGAATTTTGTGTTTTATGTTTATATTAATGGATCATTGATTTGTCCTTTATTAATTTTAATATTAAAGTGTTGCTACTATGCCATTATTGTAGTATATATGTGTATGAGTAATATTCATTTTGTTTTTGTGTTATACTGGCAACTTATTTTCTACCTAATCGATTTATTTCGGCTCATGAATATATTTTAAATGTTACTCATTAATATAATTCCATGGAGATCATATCTCTTGAATTTATCACTGTACGAATATTGTATTGGTAAAGACAATTGTCAAGTTGTTTCCATTACTGGTTTAATTTGGGATAATATACCCTTGTGAGTGATAATTTGATGTGTAGGCTAAATTTATTATTTTCTATATACGTAAATATTTAATTGTGATTATTTGAGAAGGATAAATGTAATGTTTATCTAATTTGTTGGTAGAAATTGTATGATTATTGATTAATTTTGTTAATTAATTACTATAGTTGAGATGTGAGATGCAATTCTACTTACTATGATTTATTGAGTCATCATATAAGATTATGAGAAAATAAATATGTTGTAGATAATCTTAAATATTTCATTGTGTATTAAAAGAAGCAAACTTAAATATATTATTAATAAGTAATGAAATTATATTCTGATGTAATAATATGTAGTAATTCCTGAAGAAATTTATGTAACATAATTGATATAGTTCCTAAAGAATTAATAAAGGTGCTTTTTTTTTTCCGGAAGAATGATTGATCATAAAAATTTATGACTAACAGATTTATATCAAAGCTTCATAGCCCAATTGGATTGAAATTTATGATTGTATGTGAGATATGGAATACTTGAACTTCCAACTGAAAAATAGGTTATTGACCAACTATATATTGAAATATATTTATATAACTCACATTTGAAGGGGAGATCGTTAGAATACTAGTGTGTGTTAATATTGAAAAGCTCTATTCATATACTTCCTCGAAATCCTAATTGATCTCCCAGAATGGATGTTAGATTAAGGCTCTGTTTGGTCTGAGGGAAGGGGAGGGGAATGAAAGAAAGGGGAGGAATTTTTCTTCCCTCCCCTTGATTGGCAGGAAAAAAAATTAAGAGGGGAAGGGAAATTTTTTGAAAATTTTCCCTCTCTCCTCTCAAAACCATTCCCCCCCCCCCCCCCCAAAAAAAATTAGGGTAGATTTGGAGGGGAGGCTAAAAATATAAGTGTGTTTGAACTAAAATGCCTAATGTCATTGTTGTGATAACTCAAAATTGCCCTTATTCCTTATAATTTTTTCCTTTCTTCTCAATTGTCTCTGCACGTTCATCTCGCGTGCATAGCAGTCAGGCAAAGCGAGAAAGGCAACGAGAGAATCAAAGTGCACATTGAGACAGAGAGACAGTAGGGAAGAAAAAGCCCCCTTTTGATAATAGTGCCTTCATTCCACACACGTAGCCAACTCCTTAATTCCAGAGAGAAACCTTTTTTTTTTTTTCTTTTTTGCCTTTGTTCACCTGCGTGTTCACGATCTTCATCGCTTTGCTTTTGACTCATTATCCAGATCTTCTTCTATTGTGGAATCTGATTCCAATAACACCTGTGAGGATAATCGTCGTTGTTTGTTTGATAAAAGAGAGGGACTCAGATTTGCATAGTTAAAATAGAAAGGGGAAGCGTGTTGTTATATTTGGGTTTGGGTTTGTTTTTTTTATGGGATTCTGTTGAGGGAAATTGTTGCATTAATCAAGTAGTCTTTATTTATTACACCACTAGAGATGCAAAAAAATTTGATTATGAGATAATAAAAATTTTATTTACGTTTAAACTTTATTATACATTTAATAGAGTTTGAAAAAAATCACTTATAACATAAGGGTAAAATTGTCCACATGAAAATAATTTCACTCCCCTCTCCTCCTAAACCAAACAAAGTAACATTAAAATACTTCATCTCCCCTTTCTTCTGATCAATCTAAATAAGGTAATATTAAAATATCTCCCCTCCTCTCCGTCGAACCAAACAGACTCTAAGATTTTAAATCAATATAATATGAAAGTTTTAAACTTTAATGTTGTTAAAGAAACATGATACACTAAACCAAAAGTTTACTGGTCCAAATAAATTTATTATTGGTACTTGTTTGATCTTCTGAGTCATATATATGATGCAATAAATTATAAAATATTATGTATTGATATCCATTAAAGAACTAGAAGATTCTTCATGATTAGTAATACATAATATAATTCAAGAATTATTATGTGATGCATGCTCTCAAAGAAAATTGATTATGAGAGTATCATTGTTTTATGATTTGGAATGGATCTCCAAATTTCTTGAAATATATAAAACTAAAATATATGAGCCAATTTAGATAGCATGTAAACCATATAAGTGTTCAATAATTTTGATAGATGCATCTATAAGATGATTACATGATTACATGTGATATTACTATTAGTTTGCAACCTGAAATTTGCATGAATGTTTGAATAAATTATAATCTTAAGTGCAATTTCCAGAGTATATGATTCATTCATTGAAACCTCCATAAATAGCTAGATTGATTTGAAATATAAAGTTATTTGTGATATATAAATACTCATGTGAAAATAAATATTTTCACAAGTTATAATGATGATTATGATGAGGTACAACATTTGGTGGTGGATACAATAATTTTTGTATGTATTAGTCCGGTAGTATATGAAAAAATTATGCATTTGTTACATATTGTTATATATAGTCTATGTATATGACTCACTAAATAGTGAAATTTCCATAAAAATTCTTAAATGATCCAAAATGTCAGAAACATGTCCAAATATGATTTTTCTTGCAAAAATATATATTGAATTTGATATTATGGCAGTACCTTATATTTTATGAGAATACTTATATGTCATTTTAATATTGTATTGATTATGATTTTATTGGTAAAATTTAAGTCTTACAAGTACATAATGGATAATAAAACTGTGATATGGTGTTATAGTTCAATGAAAATAGCATATGATATAGTTTTGTTCAGAAAAAAGTTGAATATGTGGATGCCAAATATACCTTGATGATTTTTAGAATAATTTTTCTTTATTGTTTTCAGAATAAAAAAGGTAAAGAGAGAACATATTGATATTTTAACACATCTAAAAGATATGTTAGAGGAATACATTTTAGCATATCATTTGACGATAATGCATCATTCATAATTTGGTGGCTAAAAGGAAGATATGCTCATAAAGGCATTGAAAGTAACCTATTTGAGAAATTAGCATACTACATTGGGTGAAAATGACAAAGAGTAATGTTGTCATCAGTGAGAGTAAAAGTGATGTTGTCGTCATAAGAAGAAGTAAGAGTGATATCGTCTTCAAGAGGAGAAAAGATCATGCTATATTCTTTTTTCCTTAACTAGGGTTTTGTCTGACTGGGCCGATAAGGTTTTTAACGAGGCAGCTTCAACATGTATTGTATTATTGTATGTTCTTTTTCTTTCACTAGGTTTTTGTCTTATTGTTTTTTTTAGTAAGGTTTTAATGAGGCACAATAATTATTTATGAATACCTAAGAGGGAGTGTTATAAATATTATGAAGTGTCGATGTTCATTGTGAAGTCTCTTAGGATTCCATCTCATAAGGTTAATGTGTCATTATATCCTGTAACTCCCCAATTAAAGAGTTTCTTGTATTTATTCCCTATAACCTCCAATTGCACAATTATATTGCTTAATTTCACTTTTTATGTACTTATAATTCTTTAGGTTAGTCTTCAATATTGGGGTCCTACAAATAGATAATGATGTACACCATTTGTTGCAATGAAGTGTATGAGAACTCTTTATTTTCTCTCCAACTTTCTCTCATCTTCTTCATCTCTCACATCCCTCATCTCTTAGGCCTCGTTTGGTACGCTGGAATTGGAGAGATGGAAATGGAAATGGAATTAAAATCCATGATAAATGGTTGTTTGGTTTACATGAATTGATTTCCATGTTAAAATAAATTCCATCAAAATGGGCTGGATTAGGTTCCATGCAGAGACCCATGGAAATGAGATAATTCATGGAGGCCATCTTTTAGGACTAAAATGTTCTCAGTTATGAAATTTCTAGACACTTTTACCCAAATTAAAACCCTAAACCCTATCTGCCTATTTCTCTTCATCACCTTCTTCTGTGCCTTCAACCTCCTTGCTAACCGGCGGTGATGGCAATGGCAGCGGTGACCTATGCTCACTCATCAACAGCGATGACGATCTCTTTACTCCAGATTTGGGTTGCCATTGTCCTCCATTTTTCACGCCCCTTCCTCTTTATGGTTGGAAAGCTTCACCCCCACCACTAGTGATGACCTATGTGCGGCGAAAACTCCAGTGAGGGCACAACCGAGTCTCTTCTTCTCCATCTTTACTATTCTCTATGTAATGTCTTCTTAAAGAATATGGGAACATAGATCCATGATGGCCATGAGCTTAATTAATTGATCAAGGTCGTCACAAGCTTCAATTGGCCACGACAGTGGAGTAATGGTGTCAACGATGGTGGAAGCACGATGATTCTTGTGTTAAGCTTCAATCGGTCACGAGCTCTTAGAGCTTCATCAATGGCGGTGGCAGATAGGTCCTTTTGTTTTTTTTTTGAACATATAGGTCCTTGGTTCTTGTGGAGAGTATTATGGACTTTTAACACAAATAATGCATATTTTAATTAAAAAATTATATCTCATTTACTTGACATACTAAGCACATTTTTAAATCTTATTTCCATATTCATTTTCAAATACATCTCCATATCCATCTCTATATTCATTTCCATCAAAATCAATTTTAGTGTATCAAACGGACCCTTATATTTTCCTTATTTTCATAACATAAAAAGCAATATTGCTTAAATACTTTCGGGTAAATTTGTACCTTATTTTACAAAGTTTTTATAATTTACAACTAAACTGTAGGTTTTTTTTTTCATTTTGTGATTGTGCTATATGTGGATCATTTAAGAGGATTTTATTTCAAAATTAAAAACCTAAAAAATAATTTATTTGGTTAAATGGAAAATAAGAAAATAAATTACTATTAAAAATATATAGAGGCCCAAAATAAATATGAAAATATTTTGAGAAATAATGGAGTTTGTTAAGTTTACAAGCCTGATTTAAAATTTGAGTATTTTAAAATGCTTTTAATGAGATTCTCTCAAAATTTATTTTTCAAAATGAGTCATGGATATTTTTAAAGCTATTTTTTTTAAATTAAGGTTATATTTTTTTTGAAAGAATTGAAGAAAAATACTTAGAACTTATCAAAGAATTGTAGAAAAACTATTTTATAGAATAAAGAAGCTAAATGAGAAAGAAAATTCTTTGTAAAAAAAAAGAAAGAAAATCTTTCCCACTCTAGTCTTATTTATAAGTTCAGTTTGAGAAAAAATTTTGGTCTATTATAAATATTATAATAGGGTTAAGGTGCAAATCCGCCCTGAAAGTATTCACGAAGTAGCAATCCTGAAAGTTTTTTTGGTCTTAATGTTACCCCAGAAGTTTAAAAATGTAGCAATGTTGCCCATCCCATTAATAATGTTAAGTTTGACCGTTTTGTTTGATTGAATATCTCACGTGGCACTCCCAGTTGGAACATAATAATCTAACTCATTGCCACCTTATTTTTACACTATGTTAAAATCAAGGTTCTAAAACCCGGACCGGGTACTGAACCGGTCAAGGTACTGGGTTAAGGGTTAGTGGGTCAGTGGATCAGATTGGAGTCAAACCAGAGCTAAACCGAGGCCAAACCAGTAAGAAATTGAATATTTTAGGTGTATTAATATGAAATTCCAAAAGAAGAATAAAAAATTGATTGAGTATGAAAGTGGAACTGTGAAATATGAACGAAGTCATGAATACTTAGTGATTTGATTCACTGATCAGAGGCACAGAACTCGACAGGAACTGAAGTTTAAATGTAAAAAAAAATAAAATTGGTTAACCTAAGTCAACTCGGTCGAGTTAGGCTGGGTTTACTGGGTTGACCTAACCTTGGGTTAACTAATAAACCAGACCAGTTTTTCGGTTTCTGGTTTCCGGTTCAGGCCAGTCCAGTCCTGATTCCAAAATAATGGTTAAAATACTCAAATACACATTGACCATTCTTTTTTCACACTAGTCACCACCACCTTCATCCCACGCTGACAACCCATGACACCATATTTCGAGAAGCCACCGTGATGAAAAAGAGAGATCTTGAGAAGAAGAAAATATCAAAATCCAAAGGAAAGATAAACATCTAGCAGGTAGACCAGAAACATGAACAAATCAATGTATCCATAACCAAAATTTAAAGGTTATAAGTTTGAAATGAAATAACAATCACTGCCCCTTTGCAATCTCTGTGGAACACTTTGATATCCCCCTACAATCGATCTCGTTAAATGGGTTTATATGGGTTGATGGGTAACAATGGAGGTAAGGCAAAAGAAGTCAATCCAAAAATTTAATTGAGATCTCATATCCTCCCTCTTCCTTACACAATTTCTCAGATATACCTGTACATGGCGGAGGCATCGATGGGGTTGCGATTTGGGTAATCCGCACAACAAGATGCAATTTTTTTTGATACAATGGTGGAGATATCTATGGAAAGAGGGGGCAGTGGAGTTGTGGTAAGTGACGTGCCAACGATGTTCATAATGAGGGAGAAGGAGGCTCAAGCATGAAAGGGGAGGGAGTGGATGAAGGAGTAGACGGAAGGTTTAGAAGACGGTGGTTACTAGAGCTGAGATTCAACAAGCATAGGGAAGGAAGCGATGCTGACGTGGGATAATAGGTGGGATAATACGTTACATTATATCTTATATGTCAGAGCCACTTTAACCTTTGTTGAGTTAACTCACGGTTAAAATTAACATTTTAACGGAAGAGGGCAACATTGCTACATTTTTAATCTTTTGGGGCAACATTGAGGCAAAATTTTTTTTAGGGCAACATTACTCCTTTACGAATACTTCCGGGGCGGATTTACTCCTTAACCCTATTATAATATAAGTGTGGATATTCATTACCTTCGAAGGGATACCTTTTGGAACTATACTTAAAGCCATATAACCTATGACATGAATGGCTTAGTAGGAGTTTTCTATGATTAATGTAAATAACCTACAAAAAATTTATATTCTATAATTATGTAGATTTACTCTTTTGTTGTAATTCTTGTAATGGAAGTTAACGATTTTGACCTATAAATAGTAGGCATCTATCAAAGGTTATAAGTTTGAAATGAAATAAGAATCACTCCCCCTTCCTCTTTAATTTTCTCTTGTATTTCTTCATCTTCCTCATCTCAATCTCTCTTGTATTTTCTTTATTTTTAGAACACGTTATCATCATGAGTTTGCTATTAAGATTTAAGGTATGGGCTCTTTGTAGATTAACATGTTCTTGTGGTATATGGTGATGCTCACTATTAGATTCCCCTCTACTCAATTATCTTTTGCTCAATTATCATATATGTGCATTTTAATTGTCTATACATTCAACATATACTATGGTATCCTTTTATGTTATATATTATGTTGTTTGTTATTTTTCAATCTTTCTTATTATGTTGTTCACATTGTCTATATTTGTTGTGTTGTTTATCTATAATATTATGTTGTTTATCTTTCTTATCTTATTGTGATGTTGTTGTATGATGTTTATTCTCTAACATTATTTTACCTTTCTACTTTTATGTTATCCGTTGTTTCATATTAATTTTATTATTTTTCTATTAAGATATCTATTTTTATCTTTTATGTTGTTACCTTTTATTTTGTTGTATATTTTTATGTTATCTTTCAATTGTTTATTGGTGTTTATATATATATATATATATATATATATATATATATATATATATGTATATATATATATATGTTGGTATATCTATCGATCTATATTGTTGACATTATGTTCTTTTTTATCTATCATAGTACTATATATAATGTGATCTATATATGGGTTTATTTGTGGTTTACATTTGATTATGACTTTGAACGTATTTAATTCAATTTATTTTGTTACAATATTATTTTAACTTCATTGAATGGCTAGTAGCCATAATACTCTTAATTTTGTGATTGGATGACCAGAAGTCATATCGCTTTTACAATAGTTCTTTCCTAAAAGAACACCATAAATTCCAGTAATAAATGGAATAATAACGAGAAACATTTGTGACACTTTAATGATTTAATTTTTGTACATATCAAGTCCTAAAAGCTAGAAGTCCAAACATCAAATGACAATAAAAATGGCTTGTAGCTTACAAAGATTTTTCTTGTGGTCCAAAAGATCAAATTGATAATGTGCCATTGAAATGAAAGCACACAATATATCTATGAGAATAAAAATAACTATGACCATGTTACAATGTAAAAATTGATAATTGAAAGTTAATATTATTTTTTATTTCCTTGATCATTGAAAAATAATGTCTTTATGGTCATCAAAATAATATTATATATTAGCAAAGGTTACAAAATGGCAAGAAGCCACATAACCAAATATGTATCAATTTATTGAAAGTAAAGGTTAAAATGGTTGTGAAGACAAGAAGACCAAAAGATGTTATAAAGAATATCAAAATAGGCAATAAGTTGTAGAAAAAAGATGCCCAAATTTATTGTAGAGAAAAAAAAGGAAATAATCATAAGCCCAAAAGGCTATATAATGTTTATTTTGTTTTATTATTCTTAAATTTATTGTAATTAACTTGTGTGATAGAAATTATTATTAGTATTTGATATTGTGCTATTGATAGGTGTTCAAATGTGATATATGAAATCAAATAGACCAAAAGTAATTATAGATATTTTGATATATATATATATATATATATATAGTGCTAATTTATTTGCAAATTTAATTATTATGGTGTGTGGATATTTATAATTCAATGATCTTTTAGAAGTTCACCTCATGGTTAATGTCATTATGCCCTATAACCCCTAAATTGAAGGGTTTTTTGTGTTTATTCAAATAACTTTCAATTGTACAATTCAGTTATTTAATTCTCTTCTTTATATATAATTGTACAATTCATTTGTAAATTTAAGTATATGGTGTATCTAAATACTATTCATACATCATGAAGTTTGTCATATCCCAAATTTTGGAAACTAGAGGCTTGATAATAAGCCTACATCAAGTTGACTGCTAAGTTCCAGTTTAGCAAGCGTCCCAAGAAAACATAATTTATTCCCTACGATTCTCTACACCTTTGGTGGCATTAAGGAGAATAAATGGTGGATTAAAGAGCACATTAAGTGATAAAACAAGGTAATTAAAGGTCACACACAACATAATTATGTTGTAACACAAATTGTAACAATTTGAGATTTGCTGCTAGTGTATTTTTCCACATGATAGTCGAATTGTGTGGAATTTGTAAATAGGCAAGTTATGTATAATGTCTATGAAACTTTTCAGAATGAAAGTAGACTTATCAAGATTTAATTTGATATGTTATATAAATCATTTGTAGCTGTAACAATGAGTTATGTATTTTTAAAATTAGCCCAGTGAAACTAGTAATTTTTAGTGGCAGCGTTCAAAAATAATAATTTTGGGAATGTTGAACTCCAATTGGCCAAATTTTATATTTTTCTTTAAAACTAGACCTAATAAATGTCACATATCTTTTAACCTAATAAATGTCACATATCTTTTAGTTAGATATGAATTTTCAAAATTTGATGAAAATTTTGCCCAAGTTTTCAGCTAGTGCCAAAATGAAAATAAATGTATGGGCAAAATGGTCATTTGATCAATAAAGCAAGCATCCATTTATTTTTTTCCTTTAATTGGGATAAATATTGGCTGAAGTAGGGAGCAATAAAGGAATTAATACTTGGTCTATATTTAAAGAAGAAACAAAAATAATGAGAGCCAATTACAAGCAAGCGCATGTTAGCAAAAAGCAAGAAGGATATTTTGATTAAGTCTTGATCTCTTCTCTTCCTCCTCTCAATAGCCACTTGACGTCAAAATGAGAAAGAGGAAAGGGAAATTAATTTACTTGGTGGATATTAATGCAAGAAGGAGGAAAAAGGAGACCCAAGCAATTTTGACACATGTAATTTGGTAATAAGCTATAATATTCTAAAAGCAAATAGATATTACTAAAGCTTCTAATTCTCCATTCCTCTTCCATATTTCAGTCAACCACAATCATATAGAGAGAGAGAAGAGCTTGAGACACTTAAAGAACATCAAGTGGGCTAGGGTTTTCAAGAAGCAAAGATGTAAGGTAAGAGCTTGTAATCTTGGTGATTTTGCCTTACAATCACCTTGGAACTTCCTCTAACCTCTTCTTCTCCTTGAAATTCATGTTTAGAAAGCTAAATCAAGAGATAAGAGAGAGAGAGGAAAGAGGCATTCTAGAGAGATAAAGTGGTGCAATCAAGAGGTAATTTCATAAACTTGATCCTCTTGTGTTATAAGATTTTGTTTTGGATATTGTTGTTGGATTTGGCTTTGTTTCCTTGATTTTGTAAATTTGGGAAGCTCAAACCCTAAGGGGTTATACTGCCCAATTTTTTAATAATCATGTGGGAAAGGTGTTTAAGTGATTAAACATGTGATTAGAGGTGAAAGGGAGGTGATTAAGGGATTGAAATCAAGAAAATATATTTTCCCTTTTCTTTCCCTAAGTTTCGGCCATATGCAGAATAGGGGGAAGAAGCTAGAATTTCATTAATTTGATGGTTCCATTGAGTTTAGAAAGGAAAATTGTGTGGGTTTATATAGACTGCGAAGTGAGAAAAACCCTAAAATGTGAAGTGACTAAACTACCCTTAAAACCCTAAGTTAGAAGTTGTCAATGGTAGTTTCATAATTTAGGCTTGAATTTGACCAAATCTAAAGTCAAAAATGGATTCTACACATGAAATTGTGTAGGATTAGTTTGGGTCATAATTTTTTGTGAGGTATAGATTGACCGGGTACAAAGGGATTTAGACCGGGTCCCTAGGGGCATTTTACTAATTTTACAGTTTTGAGTCAAGATAACCAAGAAAATGAGTTTAGAATGAGTTATGAATAGATAATAACTCATTTATCCTAAATTTATAATTTTAGGATATACCGATAGCCCGAGCCGAAAATGGAGCTGGACTGATTGACATGCAAGGAAATGTCATGTTCTAGGTAGTAACTTCTTCTTACATATACTATGTGATTACTACATGTTTGAATATATCATTCTCTGTAACATGAGACAATGGTCTTGGACACATAAATTTGCTAAGTTGTGGTCAGGGACCTAACAAGGGCGCCTAGTAGACTAAGGTGCAAACATTTCATTTAACCTGGGCAAGTATACACATGGTTTCAATCATCTTACATGACATGACATGACATAACATATTTATTCTCTCATTCTATATGTTTGAAAGTATGTTACTACTGAGATTCTCCGAATCTCACCCTTTCCATAAATGTACAAAGTTTCCAGCATTAAGCAGCGGTTCGAAGGACAAAACGGTAATTTTCGGCAACGGAAGGTTCCGGACGAGTTCAGGAAAGGAAATTGGTTATCTGAAGACCTTTTATTTGTTTAAGATCTGTAATTATTCTGTAAATCCCTATGGGGAATTTCTGTATATAAACATGCATAATGTATCAATAATATCAATATTGTTATGCTATTCTTATGTACCCACTGAACTACGCAATTGCTACTCTGAGTAATATCAATAATAAGACGGGATCTTACAGGGTTTATCATGTCAAACTCCAAATATACCTCTATTTTCTTTTGAGATTTGTGCTTCTCTATTACTATACAAATTTAGCATCAAATGCTCAACTCATGTCTCAATATTAATGTACTTTCTTTCAACTTTTTTTAGCCATATTTTTCATTTTAGTTTTGTTTTTCATCTATTTTCTCCTCTTGAGCATTACTATGTTGCCTTAAATATATGTGTTGATCTTTCTTAGTTTCAAAACATTAATTACATTACTGGAAGGCATACAATTACTCAACAATTTTGATTTTATTTTGATAAGCCATTGTTTTTTGGGAAAATTCCAAAAAAATACCTTTTAAACTTCAAAATCCCATTGACAAAGTTGTTAATGGGATTAACAAGAATAGTAATGCAATTGAAAAAACATTTTATTATTAAATCACCTATTTGAGATTTTAAAGTTTAAATGATATTTTTTTTAGAATTTTCCCTTGTTTTCTCCCCAATTTTTTGTCTTGTTATTTCTTATATTCTCTTGTATTATCATATGATATGTGTAAGTTTCATACATAACCATGATATGATGTATATATTGGAATCAAATTAGGTTTATGTAACATTTGTTGAAAAAAAATATATTTATGTGACATAAAAAATCATATATTTATGTCACATTTGAATTGAGAGAATGAGAGTTTATTTTTATGAGAAAATTTATAATGAATAGGTGATGCTAATTTTGATTTGTTGGCGAAAATTATTTTTTTAAATGTGTGTATTTTATGGATGTTTAAATATTTGAAAGAAGATTATAAAAATTATAACTGTTCATTATTTTGTATTATAATGCATTTTTCTTTATATTCCCCTCAAATTAATTTTATTCATTTTGCTTTAACCCCCAAACATCACAAATCATTTCAATGTGGTCTTTATGTATTTTGATCATGAATCTCTTATTCTTTATGGAGTGGAAGATATACTTTGAATATGCATCAAAAGAATTAAATTAAAGTATATTATTATTAATAAGTAATGAAGTTACATAAAAATTTCATATCATGTGTTAGTTCTTTAAGAACTTATATTTAACAAAACTGATATGATTCCTGAAGAACTAAAATAGATTTTTTTTTGGAAGAAGAATTGATAATGAAAATTTATGATCCATAAATTTACATAAGAGCTTTGATCAGTTAAAAGGTATGAAAGTGATATCTTAGTTGGATTGGAATCCATGATAGTTTGTAAACTATGAATCATTCGAGTTTCCAAGTGCAAGATAAGTTATTGACTTACTATAACTTGATTACCATTTTTGAAATATAAGAATAAGGGAAGTATATTTATAAAACTCACACTTGAAGAGGAGATTATTAGAATATAAGTGTGAGTTAATATTGAAAAAGCTCTACTTATATACTTCTTCACAAAGTCTATTGGTCTCCCAAAAATGGATGTCATATTAAGATTTTAAATCAATATCTTATGAAAAGGTAAAAGTTTGTTGTGGGTTAAGAAACATGTTATAGTAAACCAAAAGTTTGTTGATCTAATACCAATTTATTGTTGGCATGACTTGTTTAATTATCCCAGTCATATATATGATACAAACTATCGAAAATTGTGTATTGACATCCATTGAAGAACCAGAAGATTTTTCATGGATAACCAACATATTATATAATTAAAGAATTATCATATGCTATTTGTTTTGAAAGAAAACTTATTATCACTAATTGTGATTTGAAATAGATCTCTACATTTCTAGAAACATATCGAAATGAAATATATAGGCCCATTAAAATAGCATTTAAACCATATATGTAATCAATAAATTTGATAGATACATCTATAAGATGGGTTACATTTGAGATTATTAGTTTGTAACTTGAAGTTTGTAAGAATGTTTGAATAAATTATTATATTAAACACGTAATTTTTAGATTATATGATTATGAGATCATTAATTAAAGCCTCTATAAATAGCTAGATCAATACTTATGTGAACACAATTTTTATTTTCAGTGTTGGTATATTTGATCTTATATATTGCAGCACTTAAACTAGTCAACAAAATTCTTCCGATAAAATTGGCTTATGGTCAGAAGCCATATATTTTCCATCTTAAGTGTTCAAATGTGCAATATTATTCCTTTTAATCCACCACAATCATAGATGGATTTTTAAAGAAAGTTGAAATAAAATTGTTGGATAGGAACCCCCTTCTTTTTGTTCATCTCTAAATGAAACAAAATGATGTTTATAAAAGAAACAAATGGATTTAGGAGACTTATACTACATGATTAGTTGATTATCATTTGACAAAATTTTCTTAACATGAGGGGGAGAAATTGAATAGCTGGAAAAGAGAATAAAAGAGAATGCATTATTATTATTATCAAGTATAGATCCTCAAATATAGCAGTATGAACTAAAAGTTCATCATATTTTGCATTCATGAATTATTACATACTATCTTCCATAAGCAATTATTGACCTAAATGAGAATTACTAAATTTCATACTTAAGCTAAAAATACTCTAATTAGCATAAATGAAGGTGAGACATGCCCGAAGTATGAGAGAATAATTGATTTCCAAAAGAAAAGAGAAATTAGAAAATAGTCATGATGATCATATTGAGGAGGTATGCACTCCAGAAGAGTGTCGAGACATAATTAATTGCAAAATCTCAAAAGAGGTTCATGTACATGAAAAGTAATAAAGATATCTCAATAAATTATGTCACAACAAAAAAATGAAATGAAAAGATAAAGTTGATGACAACAATTTTAAAAATGATATCACGTGATCAAATGAGGATCCTATATATAAATCTGTCATGCAAAGTAGGCAAAAAGATGATTAGCCAAAAGGAAAATAAAAGGAAAAAGACGCAATAAAAATAAGATCACATTCTTTTTCTTTCAAAAAGTATGGACCTATAGTCCAAATACTTGAAATATAAAGTTATCGTGATATATTAATATTTATGTAAAAATAAAGATTTTCACAAAGGTCAAATGATTATTATGATAAGATAATTAATTTTGTGGTGGATGCAATAATTTATGCATATATTATATATCTGGTAGTATATAAAAAATAAACATAATTCTATTAGATCTTATTATAGCCTATGTATATGGTTCACTGATAGTGAAGTTTACATGAAAATTCTTGAAGGATCCAAAATGGCGGAAGTGTATTACAAAACATTCAATATATAAAATATTACGTGATTAAAATGATTTATGTGTGTGTGTATTTATGTAATTGATTGAAAAAAATGTTGAATTTATTAGTTTAGATGAACCATATATTTTATGAATATTTATATTATACTAATATTGATTTATTACATTTTGCTAGTAAAATAAAGTTACGCTATGAATAATATAAAATTGAGGTTTGGTATGATAATTTTATGAAACTATAATATGATATCGTTTTGTTTGGAATAAATATGTGGATGTAAGATCTATCATGGTTATTTTCAGAATAACTTTTCGTTGTTATTTCCACTTTGCATAAGGCAAGTGAGTATATTGATAATTTAACATATTCAAAAGATATATTAGAGAGATATGTTATAAGAATACATTTTGATAGATCATTTGATGGTAATGAATCAAGCATATCTAGTTCGGATAAAAAAAAAGATGTGCTCAAAAGGCATTATAATAATCCATTTGAGAAATCAACATACTCTGTTGAGATTAAAAGGCGAAAAGCATGTTGTCGTCAGGGGGAATAAAAATCACGTTGTACTCTTTTTTCCTTAATCAATGTTTTGTTCTATGAGGTTTCCTTGGTAATATTTTTAATAAAGCAGCTTCAATATGTATTGTGCATTCTTTTTCCTTTACTAGGTTTTTGTCTCATTAAGTTTTTTCTAGTAAGGTTTTAATGAGGCACCATATTTGTTTATGGATATTTAAGGGGAAGTGTTATAAATATTACAATATAAGTGTGGATGTTTATAACCTTCTAAGAGATGCATTTTTGAAATTATACACTTAAAGCCATATAACCTATTACATAAATTTCTTAGTGGAAGTTTTCTATGATTAATGTAAATAACTTACAAAGACTTTATATTCTCAAATTATGTAGATTTCCTCTTTTATTGTAATTCTTGTAATGAAAGTTAAGGATTTATGGTCTATAAATAGTAGGCATGTATCAAAAGTTGTAAGCTTGAAAGAAAATAAGAATCACTCCCTCGCTCTTTAATTCTCTTTTGTATTTCTTCATCTCAATCTCTCTTGTGTTTTCCTTATTTTTACAACATGGTCTATATTATAAGTCTATTTTCATATTAATAAATAGAGTGTTACAATTTTGCCTTTATTAAATATAGAGAGTGACAAAAAGGTAAAAAATAACTACTCATAAATGAGGACACAATTAAAATTTTTTATCAATTTAATCCATATTTATTGAATTAACTAATTTTTTATATATGAAAATTATGTACTTTGGACTTACAAATACAGGTAAAGTGGGGGGAATACTTGTATATTCCAAGAGTATCACGTCATATGAATTTTATCCAATGAAAACATAACAACTCATATTATTTTATCTTAATTGGTTGATGACTCATCTAAAAAAATTCAAATTTTATCTTATTATTTTTTTAAAAAATTCAAACTTAAAAAAGACAAAATGATCAACCTATATTTTTCTTAAAAACAAGATACAATTTGCATTTTTTTAGATGAATCATCAGTCAACTAGGATTAAAGTGATTTGAGTTATTATGTTTTTATTAGATAGAATTTAGATAACATGGTATTTCTAGAGTATATAAGTATTTCTGATAAAGAAGAAGATGAATTTTGAGAGTTATTTCAAGAAGAAATCCCAAAGTTTAAAAAAAAAATAAAAAAAAACAGAGAGAGATCGACAATTACTAGCATTCTAGCCTTTTGGACCAAAGAAAGGGATTGGAAACAGAGAAGAGGTTAGGAGCAAGAGGGAGACTGTGAGAAGAGGAACCAGTGGACGTGACGCTGAGAAGAAAGAAGGAGAGGAAGAGAAGGTTGTTATTCACATGCAATTGACGATCTAGATCAAGGCAATTCATATAAACCTCTCCCGTCTTCGATTGGGTTTAGATTGGGAGTGTAGGAGCAACTGAATCTTGATTCTGAAGAGGAAGAACCACCGATTAAAGGTCGTAATAGTATTTAAGAGTAGATTAAAGATGATAATCATGATTACATGTGTTTGTTGGCTATTGGTTATGATGGCCGAAACAGTAGCTTACTGTTTCACTGTGGTTGTTTGGGAAAGCTTTAGCTTTTCTATAAGCCTGATTCACGTAAATTGAGATAAATTTTCTCCACATATTTAACTCGTATACCGTAAAATCTACTTCGTATTATGTGAATCACGATTGAAAAGAACTTATGGAGCTTCTAACAGCTATACCAAACGAGCACAGTACTGTGTGTTGCATCGGGTTTCAAATCTGAGTGTGGAAAATTGCTTTTGTCCTTTGATTGTTGAAACAAGGGTAGTTGTTCCAGGTTGTATGGAGTTGGGTTCTGGTAGAGAAGGAAGGGAAGAGTGCGATACATACATACCTATATATATGTTCTATTGCAAATGTGTGTATTGATAATTGTAACATTTTTGAGTTATTTGGAGTGCTATTCGAATCTGTAAATTGTTTTGGGTTGCTGTTCGACTTCGCTTTGATTATTTATCTTAAGAATGCTTTTACAAACCAAGTATATATTATATGCCTGCTATTGAGTTGTTTGAGGTTGAAAGTCTTGAGGTATGAAGAATTTGAAGCTAAAAATTGATTTGCATTTGTTGTTTGCTTCTTCTGAATGTGTCGTTTTTGAGTGCTGGAATGATGATTTTTGAGTTTTATCTTGCTGGTCTGGTTTGAAAGGCATCCATTATAGCCGAAGGAGGAATAGAATAATGACCCAAGTTGTAATATAATTATTGATTTAAGTTGCTGTTTGATGTCTCCCCATAATAATTGTCTAATTAACTATCTGCTATGAACTAATTGACAGAAGGTAAATAATGATAAAGATCCAGAATATATGTATTGATATAACAATAATAAATTCCAATGGTTCACTGGATTAGTATTAAAGATAAACGTAAGACCTTGCTTCATTATTGATATTACTCAGAGTAGCGTTAGCGTAGCTCAGTGGGCATATAAAAATAGTATAAATATACTGATATATTGAAACAATATTGCTTGATTACATACAGAATTCCCCATAGGGGTGTACAGAATAATACAGTCCTTAACAAATATAAAGGTCTTTAGATAACTAACGCCTCTTCTCGTATTGGCCCGAAACCTTCCATCACCAGTAATTACGATTATGCTCTTTGAGCCGTTGCCTGCTACTGGAAACTTTAAATGTTTATGGAAAGGGTGAGATTCGGGGGAATCTCAGTAGTAATATGATTTCAAACATATAGAATGCGTAAATAGATATACTATGACATGTCATGTAAGATGATCGAAACTATGCATAACTTGCCCAAGGCCAAACTATATGTCTGCACCTTGGTCTACTTGGCGCCCTTATTGGGTCCCTGACCACAACATGACAGATTGGTGTGTCAAAGACACTAGCTTTTGTTACAGTGAATGACATATACAACATTTAGTAATCACATAGCATATGTATAAAGAAGTTACTACCTGGAATATGCCCTTTCTTTGCCTGTCAATCGATCCAGCTCCTCTTTGGCTCGGGCTATTGGTATATTCCAAAATATTAAATTTAGGATAAATGAGTTATTATTTATTCATAACTCATGCTAAACTCATTGTGTTGGTTATCTTGACTCAAAATTGTAAAATTACAAAAATACCGCTGGGAACCCGGTTTAAGCCCCTTTGTACCCGGTCAAATTGTACTATTCCAAAAATCATGACCCGGGCTAATCCTACATAATTTCTCATGTAGAATCTATTTTTGATCTCAGATTAATCAAAATCATGCCCAAATTATGAAATTGCCCTTGGCAGCCTCTAACTTAGGGTTTTAAAGGTAGTTTGATCATTTCACATTTTAGGGCTTTTCTCACTTCGCAGTCTACATGACCCTACACAATTTTCCCTTCTAAACTCAATGGAACCATCAAATTGATGAAATTTCAATCCAAACAGGATGAAAATGCCCTTGGACCAAATCTGAAAAATTAAGGGAAAATGTTGTTTTTTTATTTTAAATCCATAAACCTCCTTCTTTTCACCTCTAATCACTTGTTTTATCACTTAAACACCTTTCCCCTATGATTATTAGAGAATTGGGTAGCATAACCCCTTAGGGTTTGAGCTTCCCAAAATCAAAAATCAAGCCAAAACAACCACAACAACAACAACCAAGAACCATCAATAATCAACAAAAGAAGCTAGGTTCTTGAGTTTACCTTGGGTTCCTTGTCTTTCTCTCTCTAGAAACTTCATTGTTCACTCTCTCATCTCTCTTGATTTGTCTTGTAAAGCATGTATTTCAAGGAAGAGAAGAGGTTAGGAGAGGTTTTCATGGAGTTAGAAGGTAAGAACAAGTGAAAAATCACTTAGAACTCACCTTAGATGCCTCTTGAACTTTTCTCTCTCTTCTCTTCTTGTGTTTTCTTATGAGCTTTCTCTCTCTCTCTTTTACTCTCTTTGTTCAGCCGAAAATGATGAAGAATGAATGGATAATTATCCCAACTCACCTCCTCAAGTATTATATTAAATTGCTAATTAACCATGTGACTTTACTTTATGTCATCATCTTTTCTCTTTCCTTCCTTATGCCATATGAATATGCTGCTTAAACTCAAGTCATCATCTCTTTATTTGGCCTACAATTGTTGACCGAATGAAAGCAAGAGCAAGAGATAAATGTGCTCTCACAATATCTCTCTTGCTTTATTAGAATAGTAGTTGTTTAATGCAAATGAACATGTGTCGATTATTCCTTGGCCATAATTTTACTTGGACAACATTTTCCTCCTCTTGAATTAATATATGCCAATTAGCATGACATATTTGAATTTTTGCTTCTTCCTTTTCTCTTGCTTTATTTGGACGTAATGAAGATGGAAGGAAGAGAAGGTAATGGCTTTTGTCAAAAATCCATCTTGCTTTAACACATACTTTCTTGTGATTGGTCAATAATTTTCTTCCTGAATTAATTATGTACACATAGATTATTTTCTTTTCTTGCTCCCTACTTCAGCCATAATTTATCCCAATTAAAGGGAAAAATAAATTGTTGCTACCTTTATTAGTCAAATGACCATTTTGCCCTTACATTTTCCCCATTTTTGCACTTCTTGGAAAACTGGGCATAATTTTCACTAAAATTTGAAAATTTATAAATAATTTTATAGATATATAATTGGGGTGGTTTTAAAGGCTATGTGACTCTTATTAAGTCTAGTTTTAAGAAAAAATATAGCATTTATCCAATTAGAAGCTCAACATTCCCAAAATTATTGTTTTTAGACGCTGCCACTGAAAATCGCCAGTTTCACTGGGCTAACTTCAAAAATACATATCTCCTTGTGTACATCTCCAAATGACTTATATGACCTATCAAATTAAAGCTTGAAACGTATAATTTTATTCTGGAAATTTCAGAATTTTTAGACATCATTTGCCCATTGAAAAATGTCACACAATCACAATTGCCACATCATGAATTTAGTCAGTAGCAATACTACTTTGTGTTCTAACATAATTATGTTGTGTGTGACCTCTAATTGCTTTATTTTGTCACTCCCTATGCTCTTTAATACCTCCAAGGGTATAAAGGAATTGTAGGGAATAAAATTGTGTCTTACTAGGACACTTGTAAATCAGGGCTTAGCAGTTCACTTGAGTTAGGCTTATTCTCAAGCATCTAGTCCCAAAATTTAGGATATTACAATAAATGAAGCTAAGAACAACACAACAATCAACAAGAAATCGGAATAATCCGCTAGAAAGATAAAGAAAATATTCACCAAATCATCCACACTCTCATGCATAACTGCTTTTATCTTTTGGATTAGCGATGGGGAAGTAGCTTTTTTTTTCAATCTGACTTTTATAGAAGTTAGATTGAAAAAAAGTTAGACTTTTACAGAAGTCAGATTGAAAAAAAAGTCATATTGTAAATGTGATTTGTGTTTGGATTGGCGGTGGCAGAAGTGACTTTTTTTAACCTTGAACTTGTTTAGATTAACGTTTGAAAAACCTGCTTAGATGGAAAATCACTTAAAAGGGTATAAACCTTATTGAATACTATATATATATATATATAGTTATAATTGATGTGAAAAAATATAAATACAATTTTATAAAATAAAAAAGTTCAATTATTATTGAAAAAGAAGAAAAATATACTAAACTAAATTAAAAAAGAATAAATATATATTTTAATCAGAATGTCATATATCAAGTGGACCATAATTGGATTATCTACCCCTAACAAGTTCATCTATAATCGTGTCATGAACATGATTCATGTGTGTTGAAGATAATCTATGGATAGTTGATGTAGATGTGGATACTACATCAACTGGATCATTATTACCTTCAGTATATACATTTCCTCTTTCAGCTTGTTGAAAATTCACATCTGTTTGGGAATTTCTGCGGATAAGATTATGTATAGCCATTGTTACACAAATAATGTGGACTTGTATTTCAAAGCTATATGATTTCATTTCCCCCCAAGAGTTGAAATCTATTCTTCCATACTCCAAACATCCTTTCAATAGTGGTCCTCAAGCTTGAATGATAATAATTGAACATCTCGTTCGGACTTGTAAATCCCTGTTGTCGCCTGAAGTTTGGAATGTGATAACACTCATACCTATATGGACTAAGATATATGATTGGTGTTGGGTAGCCAGCATCAACCAAATAATATTTTCCTGATAAATACATAATTTTGTTTAACACTGTAAAATTATAGCGAATGTCACCAAAAAAAAACAAAACAAACACAATGTAGATGTAGGTGTTGAAGAGATACCTCGAGGTGGATGGAGAAAATTCATAGATGTAGTATAGATAGCAGTTTGGAAGACACGAGTATCATGTACAGTTCCCTCCCACCTTGACAACACAAAAGTGAAGCATATGTCTCAATCACATACGACTATGATATTATGTGTTGGATATTGAAATATGGGTAATATTGCCGATCATTGAAGATGTTTGGGTGACAATGACAGAATTCGAGATCAAGCGGTTTGATAACTTATGTCGATAGGTTCACACAAGTATCTAAAACCATGTAGAAGATCTTGTTGATAGTTTCTCCATAATGTTGAAATTGTTCTTGTATAATTCTATTTCCTTGTGCATGTCCAACTATATATAGGAACATGGCAACCATTTGTTATATTCCAATGTACCTAGTCCTCCGTAACCAATGTTCTACCGATTTGGAGCATAAGAGATAGAAGATATGCTTTTCCACTTGGAAATTCTTAAGGAAAATTCTATCATGGCCTTCTAGTATCTCTTGCACCCACTTTGCACCTGTTTGCTTACTAGTTATGCATGGTTCTTTGCAAACATAAGGCACCACATATTGATTCATCAAGGCACCCACCTAGTCATACTCTATCATCTCTTGATCTATAAGGGATATGAGTTAGGACCTTCTATCTGCACGAGATGATCCTACTTCCTCTGTTCGCTTCAAAATACCCTCACCACTAGAATTTGCCATGGACGATGTAACTTGTGTGCTTGCCAGGATTGTATGAAATCAAATACAATTATAACACCATACAATCAAATTAACATCATATAGTAGAGGTTAGTAACATTCACAATTGGCATAAAATAAATTTTTGTCATCTGACATAAGTAAGTACTATCAATACAAGTATATGAATTAGCGGTATCTTTTTAATTATACATAACCAAGTTTTAAAAGTGACATAAATTAGAGTTCAACGAGTTGGGGGTTTCTGAAGATCAAGACTGTTGTAAGCATGTTCGCGCAACCAGTCTAGCAAGGTCTCTATCTTCTTTTAACCCAACATACATGTCGCAAGCAATCTAGTGTATCATCATATTACAACATTGGCGGCAAAAGTCCATGTCATTAGCAACTTCTGGAATGGTCAGTAATTCTTTTACAACTTCACTCACTTGTAGATCTTCGTTATGATCTTTTTTAGGGCATCTGCTCTATCTTTAGATGTGACAACTATCCTACTAACCACATCTGCTATTACTTTCGAAGTTGCAGTTTTTCTCTTTTCTGATTTTCCCGACCCTTCATCCCTCTTTCTCTTCCCACTGCTTTCCGAAGCACTAGGCGTACTAGGTGGAGTGTCTGTTGTCAAGGTAATTCCTTCCAAAATCAGTTGTCACTCCCATACTAACTCCAGTATTAGGAGGTAAAAGATCTTCCTTACTATCTCTTAAACCTTCTTCTAGGTCTATTGTGGGTTGATAGATGTCGTCGTCGTCATCACCTAATGTCATCTGTTGTGTAGAAGACAGTGTGAACATTTTTTCTTCCAATGCCATTACATCCTTAAATAAGATGCCTAATTATTTCGCAAACATGAGCCCTTTGTATCTATACTTCACATAGTCCGAATTCTCCTGAATGAATACAAGTTACAAAAATTAAAGACTTATCTAAAATAATAATAATAATAATAATAATAATAATAATAATAATAATAATAATATTGATGATATCACATATAATAATAATAATAAATACAATAACAATTTTTTACCTTTATTTTCCTCTCCACCACTCATCTTCTGCAATCACCATATTTCTTATAGAGGCATATGATATACCAATCTCTTTTGAGAACAACTTGTCACATGCCTTCCATTCTTTCTTCAAGCTATCTAACTGATTTTTCAATTGTTCTTGTCATATGACTTTCCTGTTTTTTCATTAAATGCGGATAAAACGTTCTTCCACCCATCTTTCGTGAATGCAGATCTTAGACTTTCTTTCTTCAATATTTGCTCAATGCACATGTCAATGAAAATTGCAGTAGAACTTACATCCCACGATGCTTTACCCTTTTCTTTGTTCATATTTCTATGTCAACAAATCACCAGTACACAAAAACAATTCAAACAATAGATTAAAAAAAGTAACGTAACAATCATGAATCCTCACTACATTCATAGAAATCTCAAAAGAAGCCAAGACTAACTCGCTGTGCAATAGCTAAAAACGGAACTCTGAGTTTTGAACCTTATCTATGTTTTCGGGAAAAAAAAACAATGCACAAGCTCCATAACCTTCTTTCATTTACATATTTTGACAATCAGTCAAACAAAGCTTGATTTTAACACTGCAACAGAATGCCACTCTCCCTACTGTCTAGTCTATAAGGCACTTTGAAGAAAGGTTTTATGGTCCATTTTAGAAATAACATTGCAACATGTAAATATACTATAGCTTCTAAAACCACTATTTTAAGAAGCAAAACAATTGGGAATGGGAACAGTTGGAAAAAAAAAGAAGAGAAAGGATAGTAACCCTATTGCAGTAAACAAAAAAAATCAGAGAGATCCACGTTTCTTTGCTATATATCTACACAAACCAGACTTTAAGATACGTATCCTTCCCATATGGATTTTATATTTTACATGCTAATGATTAACTTGACAACTACATTAACTTACAACCCAAATCAATACTAGTCAATAACTCATGAGTTTGCAGATTTGTTCAGATATATTCTATCACATATCATGTGTTATATTTTTCTCAAAAGCGTCCACAAGTAAAACCAACAAAAACTATACACTTTACATTTTCCATGATGGAATCTAATTTCTTACAACACCCTCGAAGGAATCAATCAATGACAAGAAATGTTTCCATCACGTAAGCCAATGAATGTTCCCTACTCAGTACACAAGAATATAAATACAAAAAATATAAAGATAATATTAAAATTATTCTCTACAGATTTATTATTAGGAACAGTAATCAACAATAATAAACAATACCAATGAATCTTCCTTGTGTAGTAATCAATGTATTCAACACCAATGCTAGTATCATCACCAAAGCAATCAAGGGGGGAAAATTACATTTGCTAGTATATTTTATGCATGAAACAAAATAGTAAGCCGAATTGCTTTTGAACAAAAGAAAGAGAATTAGAAACAGAGGAGAAAAAAAGGACACTAACCCTGTTTTGGCCTATGAAAAAATATAGTCCATAGATTTTATATCATTTATTGATGATTAGCTTTGCAACTACATTCCAACAAAATTAGCAGTAATAACATGAGTTTGCATATTTACTCAGATAAGTTCTATTACATATTTTAATATTTACATATCGTGGAATATTTTTCCCAAAAAGCTAATAGAAGTAAAACAAACAAAAACTATAAAACTTTGCATTTGATATGACAGACTTATATTCTTAAAGGAATCAATCAATCCACAGCATGTTTCCATCATATAAGAGACGAGATTGAAAAGCCAAATGCAAGTGCGATTCATAAGTCAGAGAGCAGAGAGATTCATCTTGACGGTTAGATTTAGGAAGGAATGAAGAAATGTGAGCATGTTGGTGTTGTGTTGTGTGTGACTTATGGAACTCAACAAGCAAATGCATATGTTTCTGAGATTCACTGTGTTGGTCTTGTGTTGGTGAAGAAAGTGTCTTGTGTGTCGTGTGTTTGATTTTTTATGTTGCCTTCTTTCATATATATTATGTGTTTTATCAGTCAAACACCAGCTTCGGCCACCACACCAGATCCACCGATGGTTGCTACCTACACGCCGACCAACAGATCCACCAAACCAACTACAAGGAAGAGACATTGGACCAACACTGAGCACTCTACTACTGCAGGGGATAGACAATGATGACCAAAAACAGGGGGACCCACCCACCATCGGCGACTTCTTGGTACCTCCGACGAAGCCGACACTCAATGGCGCTCATGCGGTGCTTGCATGCAGGGATGAAGAACAGACCACTCAAAGCAGCAGCACCTCTCAACTTTGGACCCACCCACGGCAACCTTCACTTGGCATCTCTGACACACCCAACGGCGGCAAACTCTTGAAGATCCAACGATGAAGAAAGAAGAAGAAGCAACTTTGGTAAGAGGTTAATGGTTTTGGGAGTAGTAGATGGGAGTATTATTTCAAGGTCTGTGTGATAGCTGAGGGGAGTTTGAAAGGTAATAAATGCCCCCAATGGTCGGAAGTCTCACAAAAGCAGCTCAGAAGCACCTGTTTTCAGCTTATCATAGAAGCATCTTTTTTCTTTGAAGTCTAGTGAAAAATAAAGCGTTCCCAAACGATACCGTAGCATCCAGCTAGGGTTTTCAACACCAACTGAGCTTTTTCTCCTCCCTACTGTGTTCCAAAACAGACCCTAAATCAGAATTCATCATCCAATTCTCATAATTTCCATGTAGGCTTTCTGGGCCTTTGGCTGGGCCTGACTTGTACACTTTTGGGCTTGGTTTCATTGTTTGGTCTCGCCATCTCTATTCCATTTGGATCCGTTACTCTATCTGATCTATGGTTTAAGTTGTTGAAACAATGGTTTAATATCTGGCTCAAGGGTTGAAAAGTTTCAGGAAAATTATTGTGGGTAGATCGAGTGGTTAAGGAATTATAAAGGAATGTTGATATGTTGATACTATATGATATACTGTTGTTGTTGACAGCTTTAGGATCTGAATTGTTGAGGCTTGAAATTAATTATACTGCGGTCTTCTCTTGACTTGTTTAACGTTGTAAACAAATTTCTTTTTCTTGACCAGAACCAAAAACGCTGTTAACAAATGAGAAGTTGTTTGCCACAAATTTTTTTTTTTTTGAGAAATTGTGGTGTGATCATTCCATTATAATTTAGGGTTATTAATTTAATTTAGGGCATGGATCCGATAAAACAAAAAAGTAAAACTGACCTAGATCTGGCAAGAAAGGGAGAGAAACAGAAATCTTAAAATACTTATTATTTAATCCCTAATTAAATAAAAATTTAAATATCTTTTTAAATGTTAGTTTCCAACACTCTTTAAAATTAGATATATTATTTTAAATATTTTAATAATATCTTTTCATATCCTTCATCACTTGAATTTAAAAAGGTGAAAAACACTTAAATTTAAAAGTATATCTTATTTCCCATATAAGATATACCTTTACAAAAAATAAAGGTTTAAATTTGGAAACGCACTTGTGGGGAGATGGTGGTATCCATCTTGGTACAAAGTACTATATGATGCACTCCACATTATCTAGACTCCGGATTAATTGGTTGTTTGGGTTTACCTGGCCCAGTTGAGAAGGCCAAGGCTAAAAAAAAAGTGCCAGATACCAGAGGACTAGTTGGGGGGTCCAAAGGCCGTAAATGCTCTTGTTTAGAAATAATAATAATAATAATAATAAATGTTTAAATTCAAATTATTTACTAATATTATCTTATTGATGATTTAGTTAATAGAGATATTATGATAAATCTTGGATGAATAAGTTGTGGATATTTTTTCTTCCCAAAATATCCCTCCCTTTTTTATAGGCCATACCGTTACCCCAAGTTGCAACTCATCAGTCTCATTCCCTGCCTTCGGAAGTACAAAATCACGTGAGATCGTTTTCTTAGGTGAAGTGGTAAGGCGCCGAGTCACTGAGGATAGAGTCCGTATTTGCAGGTCAAAGCAATATGTCTGATCATTTATCCGAGAAGTTGTGTTGGAAATTCTTCACAGACTACCTGTCAAGTCTCTTGTGAAATTCACTTCCGTTTGGAGAGCTTGGAATTCCCTCATCACAGATCCAACTTTCATATATGATCATCTCAACCATACAATTCAAGCTCCCAATGGCAACAACTCCCTCTTTTTTCAGTTCTGCTTTAGTATGTGTTTAGATTAGGTTTTGAAGAATAACTTTTATGATTTACAAGGTAAATATGTGTGAGTAGTTTTGTCTCGGCTTGCAGAAAAGAGTTTTTGAAACCACGATTTTCACCCATCCCAAACACTCACTTAAAGAATACCCACATTCTCTGCATGAAGAGCGCTTAAGCAGCAAAATGATCACTGCTCTGTTAAGAAATTCCCACTCTCTCATCTATTTGAGCCGGATCGTGATACACTGTTTGTTGGCACATGCAGTGGCCTCGTATGTTCTGTTGACTATTCACCATTAAATTCTGCAACTATCATTGTCTTGAATCTCTTGTTTGGAAAATATTTGGTGCTTCCCAAACTAATCACCACCTGTGAAAAACATGACCTTGAACATTATGACAAGTGTGATCTTTGTTTTGGGTTTGGTTTTGATTCCAAGAATAACGATTGCAAGGTAACGAGACTCATGACTTACCCATGGACATGAACATTACTCTGTTGCTTCTGATATTTGAAGAAGTATCACTGTTACAGTTCCTCAATTTCATGTTGGTGGTCGTGAGTGATTACCTCCAGTGTTTCTGAATAGTGCATTACATTGTATTGGAAGTGTAAGGTTAAGATTATATGTTTTGGTTTATATTTATTGTTCTCTTGAGGTTTTTTTTTTTAAAAAAATTTGTGATCTTTACAATCTTCTTATTAAGTCAGTTAATCTCCTAACAAGGTAATTTTTTTTTTTTGTGAAATAGTAAAATTATATTTACCTGACAATCACTCTAATGAAAGCCTTTATTAATATTACAACGTTTGTTAATTGTTAATGGGTCTATCAGCTTTTTTTTGCTAAGCATGTGTATCCTCTTAGAGGCAACGGTATTTTCTTTACTAAATGTAGGTATTTCTCATTTGTAAAGTTGTGAAAAATTAACCTTTTTCATTAGACCTAATTCTTATTGGTTAGGGGGTTTATCATTTGAATAATGTCAATTATTACCAGTTACCACTTTTAGCAAGTTTTAAACTTGAGAAAAGCTTATCTAATTAGATGAGTGTTCTTGGGGAATTTACCAAATTTATGAAACCCAGACCGATCATTGAATCGATCGGAGTATTGGGTTAAGGGTCAGTGGGTCAAATCGAAGTCAAACCGGAGCTAAACCGAGGCCAAACCGGTGAGAAATTGAATATTTTAGACTTATTAATATGAAATTCTAAAGAAATAATAATAATAATTTTTCAAAAAAAATTTAAAACATGGTGGACCGGACCGACCGGTCAAGTCCAGGTTCCTAAACTATGGAATTTACTACACTTGTGACAAAGAGAAATACCAACTTAATATTAAATAATAAATGAATAAATTATTAGACTTATAATATAAGATATTATAATGAATTAATTTTAATAATATTTTAAATTTTTTCTTAAAATATATTTAGCTAAGAATATATTTTTTATTCTATTATCTATGTTTTTTGTTTATACATATAATATTATATTGTATATGTTTTAATTAATTAGTTTATTTATAATTATAAAATTCAAATTACAATAATAAAAACTTCTATAAATAGAATAAAAAATAGAATATAATTAGAATTAATTATATTAATTATTTTTAAAATTTATAATTATAAATTTGGTCAAGCATGCTATAGTCCTATAAATTTTTCACACTCTCTCCTAATTTGATGAATTTTTCTGAGTTTTGAATTTATATCTTCAATAATACTTATAGTAACGCTATTAAAAAGGGTTTCGTGAGCAACCCTTTTTTGAAAAATATTTGTGTCTATATTAACGTTGTTAATTTATTTAGTTTATTTTAACACCAATAAATATCAATATTCATATTTATCATCTTCTTTTGGCTATTATAATTATTTATCACTCTCTTTTATAATTCAATATTAATATTTTATATTTTATATCCATCAATTATTAGTTGGCCCCCATAATTTAAGGAGTTATCATAATAGTAATTTAGCTCATGAATCAAGAAGTCATCATAATTATAATTCAAACTAAATCTTAATTTTTAAGAAATATGGTTTGCCCATGATTATAGTAATGTGCTTATATATATATATATATATATATATATATATATATATATATTAATGTATTCCGTTTTGTATTTTCTGTTTTTTATTATTGGTGATCTTAATTCTTTATCCCAATATTATGGCAGGTCAGCCTTATGAACTCGTTAGGGATATTTACGATTGTTGCTCAAGTTATCAAGAAGCGGACGATGATTAAAAAAAACGTTACTTTTTTATGAGAAGTTAGTAGCTTCACTCACATAATCCTTTCTTTCCCTCCTTTTATTTGATCTTTTGTGCCTTTTGGATCATATTCTGGGAATTCTTCTTCCATTAACTCAGTAGAGTCTTTGACTAACAAGAGGCTTAATGGAAAATGGAGGAAGCAAGGGAAAAGAAGAAAGTTTGTATCCAGGAACCTAGATGGTTCATATGGATGTCTAGGGAGAGTTGAGTCTGGAAGGAAACAGAGAGGGCATAGTTCCATTTCTCATCATCGCAGTCGTGACTATAATAGGGTGACTTCACCCTATGCTTCACCAGAACATGAAGATACAGAGTCTGAAGTTTATGATATGAGTTTGCAACGAGATAAGAGTTATGGATTTACACAGAGTACTGTATCTGACCCAAATTAGGGGGAACAAAGTTCATTCTCAATCCAGACATTCTAAGTTAGTATCCTTTGTTGATGAAAATATATTGCGGTTTGGTAAAAATAATTCTTTAGGTCAGTTACTTTGTTATAGTTTCAATTACAGACTCACCGCTAACACTATTATCTGGTATGTCTAATTGTAAGTTATATACAATCATTTTGCTGAAAATTCAAAATATTACGTTTGGCTGAACTTCTATTTTAATATTAACGTGTAAATATGCATATTTTTAAAGTTTGCTTTTTAATCAAGGCTTGCTTGCATAGTTATATAAGCATGTGATTAATTAAAGTCTTGACATATTTTGCTTCAATGTGAACTTGATTAGCATGTCATAAATATTGGATTCACTGCCTGGAGGGTTGCTATTTAAGTGTTATCTTTCAGCCATACTCAAAGGATGTAGTTTGTGTCTCGTTAAATTGTACTAAATAATTTTTTTTTGGAATAAAAACTGGAATACATTAATCCTTCAGAAGATTAATACAAAGCTTGGTCTATTAACCACTCAAACCTCCATCATCACCTATCTCCTCTTGAAGATAAGGTGGTGGATGATAAGGAGAACAAAACTCTCTGTAATAGTATGGGCTAATCTGGCTAGACTATCTGCTAAGCCATTATATTCTCTATGAACATGAGTTATAATTACCTGCCAACTTTTGGACATCCATAATCTGACGTCATCAATAACCTCTCTAAAAGGGTAATTATCAGTATAGCCTCTAGTTAACAGGAAACTGCTTCGAGACAATCCGTCCTAGATGGATGAAGAAGTCGGTGTGCTTTATGAATACTGCGATTATTATACCTGGTTTTGCTTGCCAGTGGGCTGGGATTTTGTTCGCTCTCAATAAATTCGGCAGAATCTGGTCTTCTTGACAGTATAAGTTAAATTTCTTAAATTAAATCTGTGGAATTTCATAGTTGACCAGCTGGGTAGTCATTAATATTTTAGAAATAAGTCTCATTAATTTTTCTTTCAAGAAATATGTAATTTGGTTTCTGCAACATTTACCTTTGTGAATAAGTTGTTAGATTTATTTTTCTGTACAAATTTGTCACTCAAAATTTGTAACTTGCTAGTTGCTCCATTCTCCCTATTTCTCTATTTCTCCAGATTCTCATTTCTTCTTTAATCACTTCCTCGCCCATCTCCATATGTCTCGTCTCTTCCCTGTGGAGGAGAACTTTGATCTGCCCAAATTCACCTTGTACACTGGGGAAAATAAAAAATTAAAAGATAAATTAACCAGCAATGCTAGCCATTAGCCAATCATGGGATTCTCCAGAAGGACTCGAAATACATAAAGAAGTCAGATCGAAACAGACAAGTTGCTTTGCAAATAAACTTCCAAAAATCAGCTACTGTTCATAAAAGAGTGAAATACAAAGCAAAAAAATAATCCTCCTTTTGAGAAGAATGTATCCCTCTTTTATAAACCACAAACAGAATCTCAGGCCAGCACTAACTACAAAAACACGACCCCTCACTGAAACAATTCCAACGAAACCCCATAGAAGTCAAGAAATTGAAGACAATCCAATAACCATGGAAACCGGAAACATCAAACGGTAGACGCCAGTCGAAATGAGTGGTTGCAACTTTACCCTTAAATCTAATCAGTTTTTAATCTCATTTCAGAAGCACCGAAATGGAATTCAAAATTATGCACAAAATCTAAAGGAGGCTTATGTGAATCCACAAAATCAAAACAAAAGAGGGCCTAACCCAACACTTTTGTTCGACAGAGGCATATCTGCATCAACCAGAATCCTTGGACTCTGTCCCTCTTCCCTGTTCCTTTTCAGGTGCACCGTACATCCCACTTTCTAACCCTAAATCCTGATGTGATCATTCAGATTCTATTATAATAAAATATAATTAACGGTTATTAATTTAATTTAGGACATGGATCCGATAAAAGTAAAACTGACATAGATCGATCTGAGAAGAAAGAGGGAGGAGAGAATTAGAAATCTTAAAATTATATAATATATATATATATTGAGAATTACTTGGACAAGAGTTTACTGTTAGGGCCATTTCCTTACAACACAACTACCACATCAGACAATTATAAAAACGACCCTATTCTAGCTAATATCACCTATTATTTGGATCAAATAAATATCAGGAGGATCCTATAATAAGACACTCTTGTAATTACCTTAAAAAGCCGTTTTAACTAAAAAAATCAGCACACTTTAGCACTTTCCTATAAGATTGACATATCTCTACATCTCAATCCTAATAAATCAAAAATCTAGGGGCTGTTTGATTCTATTTTCTGTTTTTTGTTCTCTAAAACTGTTTTATAAAACTGTTTTTTAAAACAAGTTTTAGAAACAAAAAATAAATAAAACTTGTTTGGATAATTATTTTTGAAAACAAGTTTTGGAAACAAAAAAACAAAAAAACTTGTTTGGATAATTGTTTTTGAAAACAAGTTTTAGAAAAAATTAAGAAAAAAAAACCTACTTAAATAATTATTTCTTAAAACAAGTTTGAAACAAAAAAAAATCTTGTTGGATTGTTGTTTCTTACAATAATTTATTTGAACTGATTCTTTTAACATCAATTTATTTAATTCATATAATTGATATTAACATTATTTATTCTAATTACATTTTTCTAACATGATTCATTTATTATAAATACCTAATATCTTATTAAATTAATAAACTAGTCTAATTAAAAATAAAATTAAATAATCAAAAAATGACATAAAAATGATTTACTATTAACAAAAATAATATAGATAAAATTTAAATGGATATTGTTTTAAACAGAGTCTCAAAAATAACATCTAATTACATCAAATAACATCTAATTGATAGAATTGCGATAATGTGACCACATCCTAGCAGAAATTTGATCACAAAGTGCTGACATCTCTGCTGCACTTTGATCAGATAGTCTAGACAAGTTATCTAAATTATAACTTGTACTTTCTGCATTCCTGTTTTCTGTCAAACTTTCTACTTCTAAATTTGTGTTTAAAGTTAAATCCTCCACTTGTGCCGGATCCATATTCTCCCATTCTGTAAACAACAAATCACGTCGACTCCACTTGCGTATGTAATTATGAATAGCACAACATGCCACTACTATAAGACGTTGTCTTGAAGGCTTGTATGATGGCATTAATTTCAGAATTGGAAACCGAGCTTTCAAAACTCCAAAACAACGTTCAATTGTCATTCTTAATGAAGAATGCCTGTAATTAAAAAGCTCTTTAGCATTTCTAGTTTGGCGACCTCTACCTTGATATTCTTGTACATGATATCTTTCTCCTCTATATGGTGGAAGAAAACCACCGGTGCAAGAATACCCAGAGTCTACAAGATAAAATGATCCTACAATAATTGCAAAACATTGATTTAGAAAAAGACAAATGGCATATAAGAAGAATTTTATTTTGAATTATACCTATGGGAGGCTATGGGAAATTCGCTTCAGGATTAGTAATTGCATCTAACAAAACTTTTGCATCATGGGCACTACCTTCCCATCCTGAATAAACATAAGTAAACATCATATTGAAGTCACATATGCACATAACATTTTGTGTGATGTTTGTCTTTCTTCCTCTACATGATGCTTGCTTTTCATAAGGTACATAAGCACTTATATGTGTACCATCAATTGCACCAACACAATCCTACATTAGAAACACACACAGTTATGAGAAAAAACTAATAATAATTAAGACATAAATATCAATAATTAAGATTGAGACTTACCTTAAACCAAGGAAAGTAATTTGGGTTATTTCTAACATGCACAGGTGCCAACTCTGTTGTATCTCGTTTTATAAGCTCTTTTCCCAATTGGCATACCGATCTTAATACTTCCTTAAAATAGCGTGAAACTGTTTCAGTAGAATGTTGAAAACAATCTGCAACTACCCTGTGCCTAATATTATGACCTATAATATATAGGAACATGGCAACTTTCTCTTCTAACTTCACTTCTCTTGAATCTTCTAAATAACCTCTAGTCCTTAACTCATTGCAAAAACTAATAAAACATGCCTTTTCCATTCGCAACAACTCATAACAAGTAGTTCCTGATCCTTGCATGAGCTCATTAACAAATTCTTGACCAGTAAGTGCAGATGTACGAACTAGAATCTTATTAAGAAACTTCTTTTCATATTCGCTTATCATATTAATCAACATTAATTTTAAGAGCTCAAAGTCATCTTCACTTGATCCTGATGAAGATATAGATCCCTCAAGGCTGCCCATTTCACTACTTGATGAGTTACCATCTACATCCATTGTGCATACACCTATTTGGTCATTAAAAGAATTTTATAGACATGACCAAACCAGAAACACAACCATGGCACTGCTCTTAACTATGTGACAACAAAACATTCAATAGTAACAAGCACATAAATGCAAATGGATAACTAAAAATGTCACTTTGTAGTAAGAATGATGCCTTAGTTATAGCAAATCACAGCATAGTCAATCTGTACATAATTATGCATGCATGAATATCCATTTGAATATATACGCGCATATATATATACAGTCCCAAGCATGGCAACAGCCATCACTGTCAACATTGATAACAAAGTCAAAGTGGGTATTTAGGGCAATAATGAAATCTCATCATACATCAACTCTAAAATATATATTGAGAACGTGAGTAATATTTAAAAGGAGTAAACATATGAATCCGGATCATTATACAGTAGGGAAAATGAATAAACAATATGGGACGTGTAAGTGAGGGAGCTAGCTAGGAAGCAAGAATATAATGGGTGAGCTAGGAATCTACCATCAAATCTGAAGTAAAAGAACTAGAAACTAGTGGCTATTATAAAATGAAAAGTTCATGTGAATCCCTCTCAATCACATAAAAGAAATAACAGCAACACTGTGGGTTCACATGTAACAGTTTTGATGACTCAAACAAGTCCTTTAGTTAACACAACATGGCAAGATAATATATTCAAATTATAAGTTCCACAAAACTAACTTTAAAACGTAGTGCTTCTACAAATGTCAACAATCCCTCTAAAAACAATGTGATAATCAGGACCTTGAATCAGTCAACGCAGTGAGTAATCCCTACTAGTTCCAGCTCGCTGACAAACAACCTCAACTCTTCAAATGATCTAACTTTTTACTTTCGTGAGAAATGGATCTAGTGATCGGTGCTACTCATCTCAAAGGCTCATATTATTATGTGATATCACTATTCTTTCCTTTTATTAGGTGCAGCCACTTCCCTTCAAACAAAAGATTTATTCAACTCTATGCTAATATTGTCAGGATGGGTAGTAACTTTTGTTGCCAACTATTTAAAATATTTCCTTACTTGAATAAAATTGTGCAAAGTCTTCTTCAACCTCCCATGGTAAACTTTTTGGTGCCTGCAACTGAAAATGACAGGTTTGACACATCTAATGCCACTCCTCTGACATATTATACTCTCTACACAAGTAGAGAGTATAATATGAAAATGAAAAGTGAACAAGACGCTAGAAAACAAAAGGAGAGCATAGTGATGGATGGTTGAAGAGTAGAGAGTGATTCTGTAGTAGGGAGATGTGTACCAATGCCACTCTCTGCATGCAGCCTTTTCATTCTTTTTCACCATTTCACTTCCTATTATTATTCACCCCTCTTACTTACTATCACCTTCAATATTCAATTCCGCTATTTGCCCCCTGTTGTTAAACTCTCGTGTGTGTGTGTGTCTATATATATATATATATATATATATATATATATATATAGTTGTGTATGTGTTTAATAGTACAAGCTCATTCATTATTACAATTAGAATTTGGATTGACAACCTTGACCAAAACATGCATCAAAATGATTGACAGCCAAATGGATTTTATATACATATGGAACAAAGTTTTGAGCTTATATCCATTTACAAAGGAGAATGAAAAGAATTCAGGTTCTGTCTTCCATAGGTAAACTAAACAGAAAGCAAGCAAAAACATAGAGTTTTTTATCAAACAGACTCTCCCAAGTTCATTCCATGAATAACATGTCGCTTTGTCATATCCAAACAACTATCAAGGAATATATCAGTAGCAGAAGAACAACTTTTATGACCCCAACAACTATTTCCTTAAAACATACAAACACTGGGGAAAAGCCTCTAAAATGTTTATACATGAGCAACATCAACATTTTTGGATGCTGATAACCACTAAAAAACATAAAAAAATCAGACAGAAACAATTTGAAAAGCAAAGCAACAGGTAAAAATTAGCCATGGCAGCAGCAAGTGCATCATTCACCACAAACGTAGATGAGTCAGACAGATCATCAAATAAAAGGACACAAAACTTTATCAGAGGAGGGGAAATCAATCACCAGGAAAACCACATAATTAAGTTGAGATTGAAGATGTCATCCCAATGGGAAAAGCAATAGATCGTCTAGTTACCAACAAGGAATTCAAAAAGCAGTGTCTAATTAAACCATCGAGAAAGGGATTATAAATGAATCAGGGTCTCATTCAGAAAGCCATAGATTGCATCATATGCCTATTAATGATAAACTGACTCAACTATATAGAATCGTACAAAAACAAAACAGACTCACCGATTGAGGACTGAGGAAAGAGGAAGGAGAGATTGGAGCCAGCGAACACTGAACGGAGGATGAGCGAGGGTAAGCTTCGGCAGCTACTGCTCAAGGTGCTCTCATGGTCATGGTGCTCTCATGGAGCCAACGAACACACAGAGTCGGGTGTCGAGAAAAAATGGAGCCAGCTAACACCAAGAGTCGATGGAGTCGGGTGTCGGGAGGCGTTGAGAAAAAATGGGATCGGGGGGCTTGGGAACTTTGGGAATAAGGAATAAGAAAACAAAAACAGAAAACATCTTAAATTTGTTTTCTATTTTCAGTTTTTAAAAACAAATTTCTGTTTTTTTTTAAGAACATAAAGGGAAAACAAATTATCAAACAGATTTTTTTGTTTTTTAATTTTTAAAAACAAAAAAACAGTTTTTAAAAACAAAAACAAACACCCCCCCTAATTTCCTCAGGTTTCATATTAAGTAGATGAAAATGTCCTATCTGCTGAAGCAAAAACTGAATAGCTTCCGTAGAGCCAAAATACAGCGTAACTTTCTTGAACTTTATGTAACGTCACACTTGTAGTCCGGTTTTTATCGCCTGGATTTCTGAAACCGTTGCCCCCAAGTTAAAACCTGTGAATTGTTGAAAACCATATATTCACACCCCCGAGTAGGGGTGAGCAAAGTGCCCGCAACCCGCTCGCCCGCACGCAACCCGTGAGAATTCGGCCCGTTTAATCCCACCCGTTTTTGGCCCGTAGCGAAAAACGGGTTCCCCATACCCGTTTAATATAAACGGGCGGTTCACGAGTTAACCCACGGGTTACCCCATACCCGCCCATTACCCGTTTAATTTTTTTTTAAACGGGCTTTTTTTTTTAAATGTCTAGATTTAAATGGGTCTGTGTGTTTTTGGGCTTGCTGTTTTCTTAAAAAATTTACAGATTTAAACGGGCCTATGCGTTTTGGGCTTGCTGTTTTTTTTAAATTTGCATATTATAAACGGGCCACCCGTACCCGTTTATAAATACCCGTTTAAACCATACCAGTTTTTGTGCGGGTTAAACGGGTTCAGCTATGGGTACGGGGTGGCCCGTACCCATTTAAAATAAACGGGCGGTTCGCGGGTTGGACCCCGGGTCAGCCCCGCCCGCCCGTTGCTCACCCCTACCCCCGAGCTGTCTCGAACTAAACCACCCAAGCTGATTGTCTATTGTCATCCATTGCAGTGTCCACATCTACCCAAATAAACCCATCTAGGGTTACTATCTTTAAATGTTGGGTGCCAACTATCTTTAAAATTAGATATATTATTTTCACTATTTTCATAATATCTGTTCATATCCTTCAACATTTAAATTTAAAAGGGTAAAAAAAAATTTAAATTTAAATATAAGGTATACTTTTTTTTTATAAGTAAATGTAAGATATACTTTTACGCCAAAGAAACGTGTTCGTTTAAATTCAAATGATATCCTAATATCTTACTGATGATTTAATTAATGGAGATATTATGAGAAATTTTAAATGAATGAGATGTGGATATTTTTTCCTCCCAAAATATCCTTGTCTCTCCTTTTTTTATAGGCCCTCCCTTTGAACTCACCACTAGAGCGGGGAAATCGGGTCGAGCCCGTTAGGCCGGCTCTTTTAAACCCTTTTAAATCACAGGTCGAGCTTGAAAAATGGAGCCTCAAAAGGAAGTCGGGTGTGAAAGGCTAGCTTTTTTGTTTGTTTTAATTTCACTGCCTCTCCTACTTATACCCTTGCTGACTCCTCCCTAAGAACCTTAAAAATTGCTAAATTACATATGATGATAATTTACTAATTCTTGATATTTTTACCCCTTAAACAGAGTCTACTACTTAAAGTGAAGTACAATCAAAATTCCTTAAAATTGATTATAGTAGCGAAGATGATGAAAATGATAGTTGTCATAATCATATTTCTTAAAATGTTTAGCTTTTTGTCTTCTTATGCTTTGTATGAGACTATGAGTTACTTGTAGATAATATTTTTTTATCTTTGATTATGAATTAGTAACTGTATTTATTTTATTGCATGAGACATGTAGAAATATAGTTAAATCTTGTGAAAATGGCTTCTGGCCCTGTGGGCCGGCTCCTGATACTCTCAGGCCGGGTTTTGAAAAATAGTAATTTTTCTTTCCTCAGGTCCTGTAAGGCCAACCCTGTAGAGCTGGGCCGGTCCTGATTGCCACCTCTAGTCACCACTCTTCCGTCTCTCTCCTTTTCTCTCTTTTCCGGTTCTCCCTCATTTCTTAGGTGAGGTGCGTGCAAAGGCGCAGAGTTGCTGAGGATACAGATAGAGAGTCCTGAGTTACCAGCCAAAGCAAAAACAAAATGTCTAATCATTTGCCCTTAGAAATTGTGGAGGAAATTCTTCACAGACTTCCCGTCAAGTCGATCTATTGTGAAATGCACCTCCGTTTGCAAAGCTTGGAATTCTCTCATCACTCATCAAACTTTCATTTATGATCATCTTAACCGCACAATTCAAGCTCCCAATCACAACAGCTCCTTTTTTTTCAATTCTGCTTTAAAAAACTCATATTGCCTGATGACCCACATTCTCTACTTCAGAAGGATACTTACTGATTATATTGTACTCCTTTGTTAATCAGCAGATTGATCACTTCTCTGTTGAGAGGTTCCCACTCTCTCATCTATTTGAGCCCGATCGTGATACGCTCTTTTTTGGCACATGCAATGGCCTCGTATGTTTTGCCGACTATTCACCATTAAAATACGCAACTATCATTATCTGGAATCCCTTGTTTGGAAAGTATGTTGTGCTTCACAAACCAATAACCACCCGCAAAAAACACAGCCATCAAAGACTCCTCACCTATG
Organism: Albizia julibrissin; assembly: GCA_037074505.1. NCBI lineage: Eukaryota > Viridiplantae > Streptophyta > Magnoliopsida > Fabales > Fabaceae > Albizia > Albizia julibrissin. Next base: position 13,027,087 of record CM073481.1, on the reverse strand, counting down.
TTGGCCCCAAGACAGATCCTCTTGAGTTTGGTTTTGATTCTAGGATTAACGAAGACTCATGAATGACAGATGGACAGAAGATACTCCTCACGTTGAGGTGTACTCTTTTGCTTCTCATATTTGGAGGAGTATCTTTGTTGCAATTCCTCAATTTTTCCTCATTGATTGCGAGCGGTTACCCTTAGTGTTTCTAAATGGCGTGTTAGATTGGGTTGTTTGCCGCCACGTAAGGTACGATGAGGAAGGCTATGGAATACACTACTGGTTGATTTTATCATTTGATGTGATTCAAGAAACATTTAGAGAATTAACTTTATCACAACAACAGCCAAATGAAAAACTATGTTATCAAGATTACTTCCCGTGGAAGGAGGCCATTCGCTTGCTGTGGTAAATAATGTTATAACAAGGAGGAGCCGACGTGTGTTTTGTATTTGGGTGATTAAAGATTATGGTATTACCAATTCATGGACTGAAATATTTCGCTTGGATAGAGAACTTTAAAGGGGCTTATTATTTAAGGTATTAGCTCTAACTATCAGTGGAAAAGTGATCCTAAGCCTTAAGGGTGGAGCTATAGTTTTAGTTAATCCAACCAATGAATCGATGGAGCCTATGGTACTTGCAAAAAGATCTGAAGCTTTTGTTTCATCTTTTGTTGAGAGTTTGTTTTTCCTTAACAAAGAACTGAAGTTTTGTCTTTCTAACAATGATTATTGTAAGATCATGGTATTGCAAGTGCAAGGTTAAGATTACATGTTTTCCATTTATTGTTATTTTCGTGTCTCTTTTTGTACTGAATTAGTTAGGGTGATTTTCTATGGTGCTCAATGTTCAATTGTTGCCCATCAATTTTATGCAACTCAAAAAATTGAATAGAGAATAAATAGTTAGTTGAAATTCACCTATTTAATTCAATATTTAAATAATATTACATCTATTACTTATATGTGGGATAACTAGAGCTGGTAATACAGGCCAGCCCGCAGGTTGCGGGCTGGCCCGCATCAGCCAGCGGGCTGAACGGTGCGGGCCTGTGCGGCCCACACTGAAATGGGTTGGTATTTTACCAACCCTAACCCGCACATGTGGGTTTGCGGGATAGCCCGCAGCCTGTTTTTTTTATATAATTTATTTAAGTTTATCATCTTTTCCTATTTTGCATGGCATTGAAAGCATATAACACAGAAGGTATAACTGTTTTTTTTTTGGGTAGCCCAACAAAACCTATTTATTTTTAGGCCCAACTATAATTAGAAATAGTCTATTTGGCATTATGTCTATATACAATTCATAGCAGCCCTAATACCCTAAATTCTAAAAGTTCATCTAAGGCAAACAGAGAGGCCATATAAGGCGCACAAGCACAACATAAGGCAAACAGAGAGGCCATATAAGGCACACAAGCACAGCATTATACAGTTTATACATGACATTACAACAACCACAATCTCCTCAAGTCCACAACGATTCAACCAAATCATCATAATGACAGAACCTTAAATCCTTAAAAAATGTTGAATACAAAAGGCATTAAAACAAATGTGAGCTCATATGATATGGTGAAGTAGCATCTAAAGTAGCCATAACATTAATATTTTCCTCCTCCTCAAGCTCAGATGCATCTGCCATATGCCATAAAATGGAAAAAAATGTTAGATTAAATAGTTCATACTTTGTAAATTCCTTAATCACAAACTTTGCAGCTGCAAGTATATGGTAAATACTATATGGGCACATATTACCACTACTAGGAAAACCAAGTATCCAATTACGAGTACAAATAAGAGCTTGAACATTCTCCGAAAGGAGGCTACTTCGATACTTAGTGAGAACTCGTGAATCGATACTGAAAGCTGATTCGCTAGCAATTGTAGTAATTGGAATGCTAAGAATATCACAAGCCATCCTTGCAAGACGTGGAAAACGAGGTGAGTTAGTTTTCCAATAATCCAAAACATTGAATTTTACATACAAGGTGGGATCAAGTGTTCGTTCTTCCAAATAATTGTCCAATTCAGATTTACACATCATTGTGGTGTGTTTGCTCATGCTCTCAAGATAATCCTACATCATATAATATTAAAAGTAAGGTATTACTATAATTCTAATCAAATGAATATAACATTAAAGAAAGAAATGAGATACTCAAGAATTGGAAGCTTACAGCAAAACATAACAAGTAGTTGTCTTCATCACTTTTGGAGGAAGAGGAAGAGGGATGAATGGTTGTTGAATATGCTTGGGATGAGGCATCGTGACTGTTACTTGAATATGACCCAACAAGTGAGATGGAAGATGATGATGAAGTTCCCACATCACTATACTCATTGAACACATAAGACAACTTCTTCTTAATATGTTCAACCTTGATATCACAATTTAAAGGATCAAGTTTTGCATAATAAAACTTAATGACATTCAACTTCATACGTGGGTCAAGAATAATAGCAAGAGAAAGAATGTCACTATAATCACTCCAATACTTGTCAAACTTTTCAAGCATTCTCACCGCCATATCTTGAATCACAAGATCATTATGTTCCATATAAGCTTTCAACATTAACTCAATTTTTGATATTTGCATGAAATACATGTTAGATGTAGGATATGAGGACCCCAAAAACAAGTTCGTTATAAGTGCAAATGGAGCCAAGAATGAGCGCATCGCCTCTACTCTAGACCACTCTTGGTTTGTTGGACAATGATGATAATTGGAATCAATTATAGATAAATAAGCAAAAGCCCGGCGATATTTAAGGGCACTTTCAAGCATTGTATGGGTGGAATTCCATCTAGTTGGAACATCTAACCTCAAACCAACTGATATATCAATCCCCCCAACATGATCAATACATCTCTTGAAATTTATTAAGTGCGCTTGAGATTGCTTCACATATCTAACACTCTCCCTAATCTTATAAATAGCTTCACTCGTTACTTTTAAGCCCTCTTGAACTATGAGGTTCAAGATATGGGCATAACACCTAACATGAAAAAAATCCCCATTGCATATCAAGCTATTACCCAAAAGCAACCTTTCTTTCAATGAATTTTGCATATTGTCATTTGCAGAAGCATTGTCAAGAGTAATAGAAAAAACTTTCTTATTAATACCCCACTCAATCAATATCTCATGTGCCCTTGTAGCTAATTCAACACCAGAATGAGGAGGATCCATCTTAGAGAAAGCAAGAATTTTGCTATTCAATTTCCATTTATCATCAACAAAATGAGCAGTCAAACAAAGATATCATTCACTTGTTATTGAAGTCCAACAATCAGAAGTTAAACACACTCTACCAGGGCTGTTCATTATTGTTTTCCTTAAGATCTCTTTCTGATTAAGAAAGAAATTCCATACATCCATAACAGCAGTTTTTCTAGAAATGCATTTGTAATCAGGATTTAGATAAGTGAGGAAATCCTTAATTGCATCATACTCAACAAAGGAATAGGGGAGATCATGTTTAATGATAGCAAAAGCAAGCTTTTCCCTAGCTATACTATGATCAATCTGTCTAGCTCTGAGTTTCCCTTCTTGGTCAATCATCATAAAACCAACGTCTTTATACTTTGGGAGTGAATTGCAAATACTTATATGGCGTCTAAGGGTTGAAGTCCCATAATCCCTACTTCCAACTAAATATTCTTTACCACACCCCTTACATTTTGCCTTTTCTTTACCTTCTACTTTAAGTTTAGTAAAATACTTCCAAACCTCATATGTGGCTCTCTTTTTCCCTTTTTTACTTGAATCATCTTCTAAATCTTGCGAAGAGACATTAGAGATAGGTGCTGCCCTTACCGATTATGCTTGTGATCGTGCATCTATGGCTTCTGCAGTAATTTCTTCACTATCTTGTTGATTATCACCACCTGGACCTTCCTTCATAGCATAAGAATCCATAATAGACATAATGCCATGAATTTGGACCAATTGTTTGCCTACCTGTTTTAAGCAAGGGAATCCATCAGAATAGGAAACAATTGCTACAAGCAAAATGAATAAATGTGAAAAGAATAACCATGGAGGCATGGACTAACACAAAACAGGACAAAAAAATTGCTCAGTGTCGAGTCCTGACCTAAATAAAATAGAAGACGAAGTATGGAACTGTCAGTTACTATTGAGTATTGAGTAACCGCACGCACATTCAAAAATGTCTAACAGCAATACAACATATATACAAATTGCCCGCATTCTAATTCTAACTTTTCATATCTTAGACCAGGAAATATGACTATATGAGGATTCAAATCACACATATATGTGGGTGGAATGATTTAGATTTAACAAGATAAGTTCTCAGAAATATAACAACATAGAAAAATTTTAATCTTACAACTTAATAAATTTTGCGCATGCCATTTCCAATCCCCGAGGCCCAAAGGGAGAAAAAAATCATCTATCGATCAACATTGACAGAAAATATAAAAAATTATATTCCACCCACAGATATGTGTGATTAAATTTTAATCTTACAACTTAATAAATTTTCATCCTACTAAAGATTTATATTATAACGTAATAAATTTTTCACACTACCTGTGACTATGTGAGACCGGCGATGGCGAGAAAGGGACAGTCGACACTCGACAGGCAGACACTGAGGCTGAGCAAGGTGACAGCCGGCGATGGCGAGAGGCGACCGGCAAACCGCAACTCGGCAACTCCGCTTGGCCGAACGCCGAATAGGGTTAGGGCATGAAATCGTCGACTGCGAGTATGAGACAGAGACCGAGAACGAGAGGCAAGAGTCGAGAGTCAGTTTCTTAGATCAGATAAGTGAAAGACTGAAACTCTGAAAGTGATCATTGGATTCATTGCTCACGGTCACGGACTAGGCTTGCAAACTAGGCTTGGGTGGGCGGAACTTTTTTTTTTGGGTTAAAGAAGATAGCAGCCCACAAAGCCTATGGAGTATGGCCTTACAAAAAAAAACGGCGGGCCAACCCGTATAACCCGCGGGCCAGCCTGCATCAACCCGCGGGTTGATCGGTACGGGCCTGTGCGGCCCGCAATTTTTTGGGCCGAAATAGCTCCAACCCTAACCCTGTAGGAACCTACGGGCTGCGGGTTGAACCCGTTTTACCGGCTCTAGGGATAACTGAGGAAATTGTTTGATCATTTTTTGTACTTGTAATGGCTATTATTGAAAGATCAAGGTATTGCAAGTGTAAGGTTAAGATTATATGTCTTATTTCTCTTTATACCAAATTATTTTCTGTTGTGCTCGATAATGTTAGTTAGGGAAATTAAATAAAGGTCCTACAGAAAATTTTATTTATTGTAAAGAACTATAAAAATTGTAATTATTTAGAATGACCATACATCGTAATATAAATTTAAAATTACTGAATTGTCCCCAACTAAACCTCCTACATTATCTCTTTTATTCATAATTAAAAAATAACTAAAATTAAAACTAAAACTATCAATCATCTTCAATATCTTATTTAATTAACAGTGGTTAAACTCATATGTCTTTAATTTTTATTTTTCACCAATATATATCATCAAGTTACCCGATTTATATTATCAAACTTCATATCAATTAAACTATTTTTATAAAAATAAAAACTAAAAGGGAGAATTGCTTAAAAATACCTTGGGGCAAATTAATTGCTGAATGTTACCATTACATACGATGGATGATATGTTGCACATGACCGAAAGATATTTGCACTTTCGTATAAAAGCTTTTTGTACACACGGAAGATAGTTGCACACAATGGAAGCTCTATTGCACATGACGAATGCTTGTTTGCACGCGTAGTACCATTTAACAATTAATTTGCTTCCAAGGTATTTTTAAGTCATTTTCCCAAACTAAAATCACTTCATTTTTTTTCAGGATATAGTAGATTTTTTTAATTTTATAACATTAAATGAATTTTCTAACCTAGATAAATTTCTTCTAAAACAAAAATAAGTCATATGAATTTTCTTAGTTTAACATATATAGTAAATTATAAAAGACCTTGAGTTTATTAAAATTATTTATTCTTAACTAAAATTCTTGTTTATTTTTAAAAAAATATAATTTTTAAAAAATTGAAGAATGTGCATTTTTTTTCTATAGATACTTGTGCAAGTAATGAACAAAGAAAATGGAGAAAACTTTTCCGAATATTAGAATTTTAAATCAGTTTTAAAATTAGAATATGGGAGAAAATATAGGAAGGAATGCAGAAGATTTTGTTAGGTATATGTTAGTATTATATATGAGCCCCTTAAATATATAATTTGTTGTTGGATCGTATGAAAAAAAAAAACTTTGCTCTATTTTCTTATTTTGCTTTATTCTCTGATAAAATGTGTTTAGCAAGCAATTTGAAACTATGGTTTCATGGAAAAAATGCCAAACACCCCATTTTATAAGAAAAACATTTTTTTTTCAAACAATGGTTTGGGAAAAAAACTACAATTTGTGACTTTTTCTCTTTCCTTTTTCTCTCTCATTCCCCATTTTCGTCTTTCCTCATTATCTTCTCTCTCCCTCCAAGGTACTTAAACTCGGACTGGTTATTAAACCAACTGGGATACTGGGTCAAGGGTTAGTGGGTCGGACCGGAGTCAAACCAGAGCTAACTTGGTACTAAATTAGTGAGAAAATGAAGATTTCAGGTATAGAATTATAAAGAAAAAATTAAAAAAATTGATTTTTTTAAAAGACCGAGTACCCCATACCAGACCGGTTTTTTGACTGACTCACTAGTTTCTAGGCCGATTTTTTTATATTAGATAATTGACGAATGTTATAATTTTAAATTTTTTAGATAAATTTATTTCATTTTTTATATTTTTTATAAAATTAAATGTCAAATAATACATAAAATATAAATCTTATCATTTATAGTTAACTATCACAAAAGTTAATGTCCTTTTTGATAATTTGACTACTAAAAAAGTGATTCTCAACTTTATATCTAAACACTTTTATCCTATCAAAATCACTTTCTTACCCATAATCTATTTAAAAAATCACTTTTTTCACTTTTTCTATGAAAGTTATTCTCAAAAGCTGTATCCAAACACACTCTAAGTCAATTCATCTCCTGACAAAGTAAAGTTCTATTTTTTTTTATGAAAAAAAATAAATTTTCATTTTCCAGCAAAAAAACTTAAATTTTCTTGCCTATCTCTCTGAGTAATTTTCTTCTTCTTGTTTTTTTTGTTTTTTAAATTTAGATAAGTTAAATTTTGAAAGCTCATCGGGATTATAACAATTCTCAAAGACTTAAATAGAGACTTGCTCTACGGATTTTTATTATAAGCTACTTTTAATTAATTCATACATATCAATAAAATAGTTGAAACTATTAATTATTGGGTGATAACCCTACAATTTTAGTACATTTAAAGTATAATTTCAATATATTTTAATAGTTATCTATGCAATTTTAAGAGGTTTCTATGAGATTATATTATTATAAGATCAAATCAAAGTGATGCATTATTTGTGAGATTTAGATTGCAAATATCTTAATATAAAAAAATAGAAATTGTTTTTTTTTGCCTACAAATAGAAATAGTTTAATCAAGGTAAACATGATTAAAAATAATCAATTTTAGCTTATTTATGATAGTAATTGGAGCCTTCAAAAGTAACTTTTCAATCATGATTTATGGTATACGAGGTAAGTATGTGAGAAGAGTTTTGTTTCGACTTACGTAAAAAGCACTTATAAGTTAATGAAAGGCTAGTCCAAACACACCATAAATTTTTAAAGAGAGAGAGAGTTTCAATTTATTTCTAATATTTTTTTATTGTCTTTCTTTTATTTTCTTTAATATCTTTTTGCTTCTTTTAACTGCCAAGAGGTGGCGTCATTTTGCAAAAGGAAGAATTAAGAGTCCGTTTAGTTCAACCCCATTGCATGCATGCAATGATAATCATGGTTGCATTACCATGAGAAGAGTGCTTGGTTGCTCTTTAGCATAGTAATAGGGTTTACCCTGGTAGAGCTGGGAATCAGGGCCGGCCCTTGAAGGGCCAGGGCCTAAAAGGGCCGGCCCTACAGGGCCTGAGGTAAGAAAAATTATTGATTTTTGAAGCCCGGCCCGAGAGCATCAGGGCCAGGGCCGGCCCGCAGGCCTGAAGCCGGAAAATCATTTTTTTAAAATTTAACTACACATCTACATACATTATGTAATAAGACAAATATAGTTACTAATTCATAATCAAAGGTAAAACATAATGTCCATAAGTAATTCATAATCTCAGACAAAACATCAGAAGACAAGAAGCTAACCACTTTAAGTATCAATTTAATCTTCACCACTATCATCAATTTCAAAAAAATTGGATTGTGCTTCACTTTGAGTGGTAAGATCCGATTGAGGGGTAAAAATATCAAGGATTTCTTCTCCCATATCATGAATACATTCATAATCTTTATCTGCAACAAATAAATGAATAATAAACCAAAATGATAAATAACTTTATAACAAATATAAAATACAAAAAAATTAGTAAATTACCATCATATGTGAATCCATGCATCCAATTGCGAGTACAAATAAGAGCTTGGACATTAGATGGAAGAATGGAACTTCTATATTTTGTTAGAACACGTGAACCAATACTGAAAGCTGATTCACTTGCTACTGTAGTGATTGGAATACTCAGAATATCAGCTGCCATCTTTGAAAGAATCGGAAATCTTTGTTGATTGTTTTTCCACCAGTTCAAGACATCCAATTCTTTCCAATTATCAGGCTTCAATATTGGTTCTTCCAAATAAGTTTCCAACTCAGACTTGTTTATGGAAGAATGATCCATACTTGCATAAATATCTTGATAGTCCTGCATCATTATAAAAAATTAAAGTAAATACTAGTTGAATACCCAACACTTGCAATTGACACTAAATTTAAAACATACTTCAAATGCATCATCAAATAAGGCTACTGAAGCACTTGGATTCTGAGAAGAATGATGAATCATCGATGTTGAAGATCTAGTGATTGATGGACCTTCAACTCCATGAATTAGAGAAGATGTCCCCACATTGGAATATTCATTGAAAATGAAATTCAGCTTTCCCCTTATATTGGCAACCTTCTCATTGCAAGTCATATGATCAATCTTTCCATAGAAATATTGTATAATATTGAACTTCCATCGAGGATCAAGAACTACTGCAATTGCAAGAATGACACTATAATTATGCCAATATTTGTCAAACTTCTCTTTCATTTTCATGGACATCTCTTGAATCACCGGGTCAGAACTTTCCATATTGGTAGTAAGCAACATCTCAATTTTCAATATTTGCATAAAATAAGAATTGGAAGTTGGATATGATGACCCAGAAATCAACCTTGTAATCTTCTCAAATGGTCTCAAGAAATTGCACATTGCCTCTGCTCTATTCCACTCATCTTGTGCTAGAACAAACTTGTAGTTTGTATCATCTAAAGCCATCTTTGTAAAAGCACGACGATATTTAAGACCACTTTCAAGCATTGTATAAGTGGAGTTCCATCTAGTGGCTACGTCTAATCGCAAGCCCATTAAAGTGTCAATACCACCAACTTGTTGAACACATTGCTTGAGAAGATTCATCCTTGCCTCAGATGCCTTCACATATTTAATACTTTCTCTAATCTTATGCAAAGCAGAACTTGTTACTTTTAAGCCCTCTTGAACTATCAAATTGAGAATATGGGCACAACACCTCACATGGAAAAATTCTCCATTACAAACCAAACTAAAGTTATTTTGTAGGAGTAACCTATCTTTCAATAACTCTTGCAAATTATCATTTGCAGATGCATTGTCTAGAGTAATTGAGAAGATTTTACCATCAATCCCCCATTGTTGCAAGCAATCATAAACTTTCTTAGACATCTGATATCCAGAATGTGGTGGCTCCATCCTGCAAAAAGCAAGTATCTTACTATTTAGTGTCCACGAATGATCCACAAAATGAGCCGTGACACATATATATCCTTCAGAAGTCACAGAAGTCCAACAATCAGATGTCAAACATATTCTACCAATACTGTTCTTCAATTTTTGTTTCAAAATATCCCTTTGTTGGTGGAAGAATTTCTGCACATGAGTCGTCATTGTTCTTCTACTCATGAGCCTCACATCAGGATTCAATGTCCTTAGCAGTTCTTTGACCCATTTATATTCAACGAATGAATAAGGAAGATCATGTTCAATTATGCATAAAGCCATAATGTCCTTAATACGTTGATGGTCAATTTTCCTACATCTCATTTTTCCTTCTCTATCCAACATCATCACCCCAATATCCCGTATTTTTTCTAAACCTATACAATTCTTAGCATGACGACTTAGATGTGAGGTGCCTTTATCCCCACCCCTTGCAAAAAAACCCTGACAACCATTACACTGTGCCTTAGGTAACCCATTAACCTCAACCCTACTAAAATACCTCCAAACATCAGAAGTCAAATTTCTAGGCTTCTTAGGCTTTGATTCATCTTCAAGGGAAGATGGCTAATGTTTATCCGTTGTAGCTAATGATTCGTTAATCCCTTCAGTTTGACGTTGCACTTGTTGTGATGAAGACATTAGGCTACATTACACATGTAATAATTTTTAGTGGAAAGGAATGCAATAAACTAATATGTACAAGAGGGAGAGAATTTCATTTTTGTCTCACATCTTAATAAAGGGAATCTGCTGTTGCTAATGGCAGTAGAGAAACTTAAGCCATATGAATTTAGATTATGAGGGATCAATTAATAAAGTGACAAATGGCAAGGAATTATTTACGGCCTTCTTATATTTAACAATTGGAAGAGCAGGGCAGCATCATTGGCATCTCAAAAATAAAACAATTGGAAATTCGATCAAACCTTATTCAAGATTGAAGATCAAAACAGAGTGAGAGCCGGCGTTGCTGGCTTGCTGCTACTGCGACGGATGGGGACAGGGACGAGAGTTGCGGTTGCCAGCTGAGAACGAGCACGGAGACTGCGACTCTGTGACCGTGAGACTGCGACGCAGCCACCAGCCAGAGGAGGGACCGAGGGAGGACCGGAGGAAACTGCGACCGTACTGCCGTGCTGGTTTCGTTTAATAGCTGAGAGGAATGGCCGATTAGGGTGGTTTCGTTTCAGCCGCTGAGTGAAAGGACTAAAGGAAAAAGAGGCACCGACGGCGACGCTGAGTGGTTTTTTATTACTATTAAGATTTAGTGTGGGGGGAGTCGGCAGTCGCCGAGTCGGGGAGAAATGGAGAATGGCCGCGCGAGCTAGAAGCTGAGAAAAGCCAGTAAACCGAAGGAAGGAAAGGAGGAAGGTGGGCTCAGGGGACAGGGATACAGTGGTGTTGTTGGTGCTGGACAGCTGGAGTGAAGCAGCCGTGTGGACTGTGGTCGTGTCACGTGCGGTGTGGAGCCTGGATGCATTGCTATTTGCTGGACCTGACTGGAGTAGTAGAGTATATTTAAAAAAAAAAGTTTGGCGGGCCTAACGGGCCGGCCCTTAACCCTGCAGGGCCGGCCCTAACGGGCCCTTGGCCCTGCAGGGCCGATTTCATTTAAAAGTCCTAATTTTTAGGCCCGGCCCGTGATTTTACAGGGCTTAAACGGGCCGGCCCGACGGGCTCGGCCCGATTTCCCGGCTCTATACCCTGGTAATGATGATTACCAAAAAATAGGTAATCCTCATTCATACCTCCCTCCCTATTAATCCTCATTATCATCCCATTGCATAGTTAGAAAAGTCTAACTTACCCTTTAGTTTTACTTCTCTTTATTTTACTTATATATTTTCACTTAGTCACATCGCCATAGCCGTTACCATCGCCGCCACCTCCTCCTCCACCACTGTAGCCACCTGTCGCCACCTCCTCCTCCTCTGTCGTTGCGGCCACTACCACTACCTCCTCCTCCTCTGCCGCCTCCTGGCCCCGCCACTACTACCTCCTCCTCCTCCCTCGCCAACACTTGTTGCCGCCACTACCTCCTCCTTTTCCGCCTCCCCCACCACCATAGCCACTACCTCCTCCTTCTCTGTTCTCGCCACCCACTACCATCGCTACTACCTCCTCCTCCTCCTCCTCCCTTCCCGCCACCACTACCTCCTCCTCTTCTGCCACCGCTACTACCTCCTCCTCCGCCGCTGCCCGGCCTTGCCGCTACTACCTCCTTCTCCTCCCTCGCCGACACCTACCGCTCCCACTACCTCTTTCTTCTTCGCCGCCACTCACCACCGTCGCCACTACCTCCTCCTTCTCCGTTCCCACCACCACTACCTCCTCCTTCTCCACTGCTGCCACTACCTCCTCCTCTTCCTCTTCCTCTTCCATCGCCGCCACTACCTCCTCCTCCTCCTATGCCGCCGCCGCCGCCACTACCTCCTCTGTCACTGCCGTCGCCACTAACTCCTCCTCCTCTGTCGCTGTAGCCACCCACCACCCAGTACCGCCGCCACTACCTCCTCTTCCTTCACCTAACTCTTAACTTTCTTTTTACAAAGATTATAGTAAGTGTAAAATAGACTTTGTGTAATATATTAATTTTAAATAATTGTTAAAATAATAATTCATTGCACCTTACTTAAAAATAAAACCAAACACTAGCCCTGTAATTGCATTACCATTGCATCGCATTGCACTGTACTGCAGGGTGTAATGGGATTGAACCAAACGGGCCCTAAGTTTTCCTTCTCTAAATGGACAAGTACTACGGCGTTTTGAGACTTCAAAAAAATTGGAAAAAGAAGTTCAAACCTAAGCTTAAGGGGGGACGAGAGAGTAGTGGACAACTATTGTTCACTTACAAATCATCACTGAACCAACGTTTATCTCACCTATTCCTTCATCTTCATCTTCATTTTCATCGAATCAGAAAGTAGAGGGAGAGTGACTGCCGGCAAGGTCGGTGAATTTTTCTTCCTTGGTTCACCGTCGACTAAACCAGAGGCGCCCTGGACCTTCTTCTTCCTCCGTTGTTGACTAGAGAGAGAGAGTTGTTGTTCATCATTTTACTTGGAGCTGAAGGTGAAGCCTGAGTTGCAATTTTCTCCTTTGACAGAAGCTGAGATTGAGTAGAATATAAGCTGAAGGGTGAAGCAGTTAGAGGGAGAAGGCAATAGCAGTGTTGCAGCATTTTGTTCTCTTCATTGTTTACTAGTCTGTGTTTCTTTCTATTTGTTCAATGAATTTAGAACTGAATTTCGGGTATCATTGCGGTGTTAGGAGTGATTTATTTTTAATATGACTTTTACAAACTTAAGATACAACAAAAGTCATATTATAAATATCATTTATGTTTGGATTGATGATGGTAGAAGAGACTTATTTTTTAATAAAAAATCAGACTTTTGAGCTTCTTTTCATAAGCTAATTTTAAAAAAAATTTATAATTAACAAATCACCAAGTTAAACACCACTGGTTTTTTTTTGACTTTTTTCACAAAAAAGCCACGTTTGCTAAATAGGCTCTTCATTGTTTTTGAGATGATGATTCTGTTTAAAGCCATGTGTGGCTGAATTTTCCTTACAACTTAAAGTAATATGAACTTGTTTGAAAATTAGAAATTATTCTCATTAATTAATTTTTCTTAATTTCAATTTAGTTTATTGGATCTTGTTTTTATTATTTATTGTTGAGTGATTAGCCATCATTGAGTATGTTTTGTGATTTAGGATTGAACTTGACAAAGAGAATCTTAAATTGACCATGAGATTAAATAATGTAGAATTAGATTTTAATCTAATATGCATATAAGATAGACATATACCTAAAAGCTCCGCATAATCAAATTAGCACTACTACAAAATAATATAGTTGTAGCGCTTATATTAAAAGTATCTGTGGCATTTGACAAGCGTTACATATCTCAACGCCACTAAAAGAAGCTATGGCACTACCCACAAGCGCCACATCATGTAGTTTTTTTAATTTAAATGAACCTAGGGTAGTGCTTCCTTAAGCAAGCACCATCTTAGGCCTCTATTTTTTTGAAAAATAATTTCACGTCATAGCATTTAATTTTTTTTGTTATTTAAATGAACTAGGAAGCGCCACCTTAGGCCTTTTTTTTTTATTATTTCACGGCACATCATTTAAATTTTTTTTATTTAAATGACCATAGGGTGGCACTTCCTTGAGAAAGCGACACTCTAAGTCATATGTTTTTTTAATATTTCATGCTACCGTATTTATTTATTTTTTATTTAAATGACCCAAGGGTGCCGCTTCCTTGAGCAAGTATCACAAAAAGTTCCAACTTCTTGTGACACTTCTTCAAAAAAGAATCACCCTAGGCCTCTAATTTTTTTTAAATAATTTTACGCCACAGTATTTAACTTTTTTTCATTATTTAAATGAACCTAGAGTGACGCTTTCTCAAGGAAGCGCCACTCTAGGTAATTTTTTTTAATATTTCACGGCATAACATTTATTTATTTATTTATTTTATTTAAATGACCATATGGTGATACTTCCTCAAAAAAGCGCCACCTTATCCTATTTTTTTATTTTTTATTTCACACCTAGGGTGGCCTTTCCTTAAGGAAACACCACCCTATGTATGCTTTTTTTTCTTAAATAAAAATTTCTTATTTTTCATCACACCCCGTATCATAACAGTGAAAATATAAATTTCTATACCCAAACAAACCACAATAAATAACTCAAAATTAATACAAACAGATAACTAGTTAACAAAATATATATTTACTCAATTGTGAATATAAGTCAATAATTAATTCATCTATTTAAATACACAATAACAACAATAGGCAAACAAACAACCTAGAACCTTGTATAGTATTTCTAGTTAGAACATTGCCTGAACACATATTCACACCATTTCTCAATGAGTTCATTGATTTGATTATTAGTCAAACTGCCACAACGCTGATCTTCCAAATACTACATAGATACAATGATGCAGACAATGAATTAAAATAACTAAACATTAATCATCAGACAACTAATTAAATTTAAAACACAATATGAATTGTACTAAAATGACTTACTTTTGGTGGAACAAGAAGCTAATTATGAGTAATTACATCCTTCATGAATTTCATTATATAATATCCGCAATCATCATTATTGGGTTGGAAAGGGCAATGCAACAATATAATAAAATAGTTAACTAAATTTTTGAATAAAATTTTGTTAAAATCAAAATGCAATTAAATTCCTATATCAATACATCTATCTTCTTCCAGGTATATCTATGGGCAGGATCTGCAGATCTAGAAAAGCTTAAATTGGCAGAGGCTCTATATGCAGTCAATGCACTAAGAAAACAAATAGATTTTGATTACTTTTTGTTATTTAGTGACTTACACAAATATATATTTATACACACATACACACGTATATATATTTACCTATTGGTCAGACACAACATATGAGGACGGTCTTCAGGAACAACTCCACTTAGAGGATCTATATAGTAAATGCGAAGGCCAAAAGATACCGCTGCATTGATCACAATCAAGATCCAATGTGCCCTAAAATATTTTAAAAAATTTTCTTCAACCACACATGATATGGTAAAATTAAGTGATGCAATAAAAAAATATAAAGTGAAATACTACCACTAACAATAACTTGATTACCCCGTATTGTATGACACCATAAATAACATATTTGTTTTTTTTCTGTCTAAAGTATTCTTTTATATCATTGGATTGAACATCGTGATCTACTATGCCCCTGTGATGTTCAATGAGATAAGGGTTAACAAATGAGAACTGGACCTTATGTGCGTCTACTAAGATGTCATGGTACAAGTGCCTTTACAAAGAACAAAAAATGTGATTATGACAAAAAGAAATTTAAAGATAAATAATAATAACAACGATAAATAATGATAATAAAGTACCTAATCCAGATGTTGATGACCGAAGCACCAAGCCATCCACGATTAAAAATTTCACCCAACATATCAGCAGTAATATGTTCAGCTATGCCATGAACACCATAGATGTGTCTATCAAATGGTAATGACAGACTTCGTTCGTGTATCAACCTAGGTGCAATGGATTTCAACTAATCGTGATATAATATCATTTGTCTTCTACTATATTGGCTAGCCGAGGCTTTGGAATTCAGCTGTGTTGTCGAACCTATTGAGACCTTGCCATGCAGTTGAAGTTGTTTTCCTTTAGAATGTTGAACCTATAAAAATCATGAAATTAAATGATGTAGTGCATAGGAAAAGTAAAAGGAATTGTAAATGAACTACCTTCTGACATGGTTTTGTTAAACCATTAGCCAAACAACATAGCTTCCTACAATATCTTTAACCATTGTCTCGTCATTCGGAGAAGGGATGGGTAATAACGCATCATCATCTGTGCAAACGTCGACCTAATAGTGAATTATAGAGGGTATCATTGTCTGTGTTATAGGCAACACCTATCGCCACTACATGCTTTCTAGAATGCTCAACATATAACTTGCACATTGACTTGCCCTATGAAAGATAGATCAGTTAAAGATGTTATGTTATACACTAATTGATAATGTAACAATTAATTATAGAAGAGATTAATTACCAAAGGGAGATGAACTTTAGGGATAGAAGTACAACTATTTCTCATACTTAAGTTGTCACAAGAAGGAACATTTGGTATTGCCTTAGACAGCACTAAGTGATTAATGTGCTCCCTAAGCTGCGCGTTTTGCTCTTGCAACAAACACATTTGTGAATCAATTGCTCTTATATTTGATGCTTAAAGAAGTTCATCTCCTTGTGCAGCTGCAAGAAGTCACTCTTGTTTGAGCACTTTTGGCGTCTAAAGTATGCTATTTATGTCACACCAAAACCGATACCTTGAACATGACTATCGTACTCAAGTACACCCAGCGCTCTGCTTAGCCTGCTTAGCATATCATCACGACCAACATAAGTTGTCAACTATGGCACCTCTTTTGTCATTGATCGCTATCACAAAAAGAATTATAACATTATTAGTTATTATAAACCATAATCATTTAAATAATGTTAATTCTGTATTGTTCATAATAATATGTTTCAATATACTTACACAATATTCTGCAACTCTTCTTACTTCTTCACTTCGAATTTCGCCCTTTTTTATTTATACGAACAACTACCACAAGTCATGTCGTGGAACCTGTATAATATCTGAATTTGATTCTTCTATTTGTATGTGAAAATTAATTGAAGTTAAAAATTAGTCATATGAATTACAGAAATAAGTATTAGTTCTTACAATTTTTTACTCTAACTTTCCATAAGATACAGGTCCTTGTGTGTAGCGGTATGATATATTGATTGCATTGGAGCGATTCTTCTCACTTAGCTCCTGTTTAGATCCAAATGATTCATATTAATAAATATTAATTACAAACATATTACAAGTAGTTTGTAAAGTATAATATCACATCACCTGAAATTATTGACTTGTATGTGTTCTCACAAACTCATCCCACCTTTCTTGACTGATGATCCCGTCGTATAATTCCGGCAGTGTTGGAATGATATTCTCATTATCATCCCTCAAGAAATATTTCACAAGATTGGAATAAAACTTTCTCATGAGTTTGCCTGCCTTTCTGAGAACGAAGTTCTTGTGATCATCACTGTCAATAACAAAACAAGATTGTGCCATAAAACCAAAAAAATTGTTAGATTGTATTTATATGAAACAAAACAACTCGAATAATAAAGTAATTAATGTCTTACTTGGACTTCACCCCATATTTCATTCCCATATTGTTTCTTCACTCGTCTCTAATCTTGAATTGTAATAGGAATTTTGTCTCGCACTAGAGTCCTAATGAAATTATTGAGGGAGCTACTGTTTGATCCAATTGGTTTTCCTTTTCATTCTAATCAAGTTCTAACTTAATGTCCTTACTTTTCATTTTAATCAACCTCGCCATTATAGTCCTACCACATGTGACATGCTTAACAAATATTTGTCTACCAATATTCGTGGGAACATTGTCATCTTCACGCGGAAAATCCATTTTCCTACAAGTTAAACAAGTAAAAAAAAATATAAGTGCACAATGACAATCATGTCAATGAAAGTAAATGAATTTAACATATATGAGTATAGGTAAAACATACAGGTAAACAGTTATCTTTTCCTCTTTATTGTTTGATTTAAAATTTTCTTCTTCATTATTCTTATTGAATTAACAGTTGTGTATCCCTTATGTCTCCTAGTAGATGGGATTGAAAGCTTGACCCAAGTCCCCTCTTCATGATCATGTCTCATATATAAGGGTTTGTCTTCATCTTCATCTTCATCTTCATCTCCATCTTCATCTATATCGATAAATTCTGACCCCAAAATCTCAAAAAAAAAAGGATCATCCTCAACAATATTCAAATAGTCATAACTTTCAATATTAACTTGTTCTTGACGATTCTTGTTTGATGGGAGTACAATAAACCAATTCTTCTTAGCAAAATCGGGAATGAAAAACACTCATTATGCTTGTGATGCTAAAATGAAACGATCATCTTTGTACCAAACTTTAGAAAGGTCCACTTGAACAAAGCTAAACTCATATGTCCGTAATCCACTGTTGTTGTTAACCCACTTACATCTGAAGACAGGAACCCTCAACATAGAATAATCTAACTCCCATATACGTTCAATGACACCAAAGTATGACATTGGTGCATAGATAAGATGTATGTCTTTAACACTGGATATATGCCAAGAATAAGCAATAAGTGTTACCTCACTATTCTGCATCGTATTCCGTGTATCCTGTTCTTGTATACATAAGGTGTAACCGTTGATTGCATAACCATTGTAAGATAATACATTTAAGTTTGATGCTTTCGATAGCCATATCAATTTCTCATAAACTAAATCAGGATTCTTCTCCATCTCATCATTAATGCGCTTTTTCAACCAACTTGAAAAATGTCGATTGTATTCTTTTGTTATTAAGTTTTCATTCCTATCACCATATAATTGTCGAAGAGCTTCTTTGTGTTTATCAACAAATAGTTCAACCTCATCAGTGTTATGAAGCACATAAAAATGAGCTTGCTCCCATTCAATCACTGCTATCCTGATTACATCCTGCCCACTTGTTCCTTTTTCTAATCTTCGGTCGTCATGACGAGACTTTGGGATCCCCACAAGGTCAACATTTGATAGAAAATCAGCACAAAAACCACTTGCTTCTTTAACCATGTACCATTCAGCATTACATCCCTCTGGTCGATATCTATTTTTTACAAATCCTTTTAAAATTTTCATAAATTGCACATTCGGGTACATCCATCTCTTTCACCTTTTCAAAAACTTGAGCCCCGGTCAACATCTTTGGTGGGCTACATTCTTCTAAGTCACCATTGAAAGCCTTTCTCCATTTCCTCCAACGATGTTTTGATGGTAAGAATCTTCGATGTCCCATATAGACATTTTTCTTACAATTATCTAATATCACTGAATGAGTATCATCTTCACATATAGGGCACGCACAATATCCTTTAACGATGTATCTAAACAAATTACCATAAACTGGGAAATCATTAATTATGCCATACAGCATGGCTTTCAAAGTGAAACTTTATTCCTTATACCCATCATAAACATTGACGCCATCTTCCCAAAGTAGCTTCAAGTCAACAATTAAAGGAGCCAAGTATACATCTTTATCATTCCTAGGCTGCTTTGCCCCAAAAATTAACATCGACAACATCATAAACTTACGTTTCATTATCAAGTATGGAGGAAGGTTATAAATCATCAATGTTACCGGCCATATGCTGTACGGATTGATTCCATCAATTGACAGTGCAAGGCTTAGGTTCCTTACCTCGTTTGTAAAATCAGGATACTCATGATCAATTTTTGTCTATTAAGGGGTATAAAGAGAGTGCCTAAGATGTGTGTCTTCAATCCTCTTATCTGCATGTCATGTCAATTGCTTTGAGATCTCGGCATTACTATACAAACGCTTGAATCTCGGGATAATAAGAAAATACTATAGGTTCTTGATGGGACTTTTTCCTTTCTTCTTCCCATATCGAGATGCATAGAATTTAGAGCACTTCTCTAAAGTTGCATCTTATTTTTGAAATAACATGCAATTGTTAGAGCATGCATGTATCTTCTCATATCTCATAACAGTTACTAAGCAAAGAATTTGCTTTGCCTCATATGTCTTCATAGAAAGTATATTTTTTTCTGGAAGCATATCTTACAAAAGTTCAAGCAGTGTGGTGAAATCTGAATCACTCAACCCATAGTGAGCTTTAAATTATACAATTTCAACATTGCTAGCAATCTTATGTATTTTGTACAACTGGCATATAAGGGTTTATCTGCATCACCTTTCAACTTCTCAAATTCTCTAGAACAGTTATGAAGTACCTCTTCGACTGCATTTAGCATTTCTTCAAGACCATCATCTTCATCACACATGCTTCGATCAAACTCATTTGAAGCACCACCCGTGGTTTGCACCCGATCACTACAGGGGTTGTTTGTCTCATAATGCCTTATCCATTATGTATATGTTTGATCAATCCCATGACACACTAAATGATCTAGAAAATCCAGTGGACTAATCCACTTTGCATAACAACAAGATAAGTAAGGACATAAGATTTTGTTAGGATCTTTTGTATGCTCAATTGTAAATCTAATAAACTCTTTCACTCCATCTATATATTCCATTCAACAGCAATCAGATGACATCCATTTCTGATCCATCTATAGCTTCAACCTAAATTTAAATTGTGGTTAGTTGCTATAATGAGAAAACCATCTATGCCTTCAACCTATATACACACTAAATGAGAAAACTATTCATTACAAAGGGTATGCGAGTCAATTTAGACCAATTGGTCACAGTAGGTCTTTGTGATAGGGTTTTAATTAATAGTTTAAGCTTCATTCTCCATGTTCCTATTAAAAGCCTAAATGGTGGAATAGTAGTTTTACACTTGGGACCCAGGTTTTAGTTTGTTAAAATAAGTCATAAATGTTGATTCTTGAAAATTTTTAGCAAACAGGTTGCTTATGTCACTATAAAATCCAAATAAATAAATAAATCCTAATTCACTTTGTCAGTTACACAATGGACAAAAAAAAGATTTTGCCTAAGACACAACAAAAATTTAAAAACAAAAAAAAGGGGGAAGCATATGTCAATTTGCTTATGTCACTGTAAAATCAAAATAAATAAATAAATCTCAATTCACTTTGTCAATTACACATATAGAATGAGACAAAAAAATAAAATTTATCCAAGACACAACAAAAATTAAAATAAAACAAAAAAAGGGGATTGCTTATGTCACTAAAAAATCCAAATAAATAAATAAATCTCAATTCACTTTGTCAATTACACAATCAACACACACAAAATAGACTTTGTCTAAGACACAACAAAAATTTAAAAAAAACAAAAAAGAGGACGCGTATGTCAGGTTGCTTATGTCACTGTAAAATCCAAATAAATAAATAAATCACAATTCACTTTATCAATTACATATATAGAACGTCACAAAAAAATAGACTTTGTCCAAGACATAACAAAAATTAAAAATAAAACAAAAAAAGGGATTGCTTATGTCACTATAAAATCCAAATAAATAAATAAATCCTAATTCATACAAGTAGAGAGACTTTGTCTAATACACAATCAAAAATTAAAAATGAAAAAGGGAAGGGGACGCATGTATGCATGATTCTCAATCATATTTTTTAAGAAATAATAATAAAAGACAAACTTACATATTTGTAATGAGGACCAAATACTTGGTGATTTGAATGGGGACCAAAAGTAGAGGGGGCCAAAATTGGAGCTTTGGGCTACTGAAATGCTGTGGGGATGCTTCACAGAGTGAAAATAGTGAGCTGAGAGGGGGGAGCTAAGACAACAGGAGCTAGCAGAGAAGGAGGGGGCTAAGAGACGGAGCTGAGGGCTGGCGGTGAAATGGATGGACGAGAGCTGAGAGACAAAGCTTAGGGAGGGAGCTGAGGGGACCAAGCTGAGGGGCTGTGGGTCAGGGAAAAGCTGGAGTTACTGATGAAAACACGACAGGTCAGGGAAAAGTGTTAAGGAAATGAAAATACGGTGGGATTAAATGTGCATTGGGTGGCGCTTCTTTGACCATGTGCCGCCCAATAGGAAAACTTTTGCATTTATTTTTCAATTACTACAATTAAATGCATATTGGGTGGTGCTTATTGCATAAAGCTCCACCCGATAGGAAATTTTTAATTAAATTATTTAATATTTAATATTAATATTATATATTTAATAATTAATATAGTTATATTAATTTATATCATTAAAGAATATATATTTCTAGTAATTATATATTTATGATTAATACATTAGTATTAGAATTTCATTAAATCTAAATATTTAATTAGAATATGAATTTCATATTATAAATTTCTTTTTTTATTTCAAACTAATCAAAATTAAATTTATATAATGTATAGGATGACGCTTATTTAAGAAAGCACCACCTTATATATATTTTTAAAAATTAATAATATTATATATTTAAATATTTAAAATATCATATTACTTTTATTTATTTATTTAATGGTAGATATAATTATATTTATAGATAATATTATATTCAAATAAATTATATATTTATATATTAATATTAGATTTTATAATATCTTATATTATTATAGAATTTAATTTATATAATGAGTTGAATATATATAATATATATAGAAATAAATCTAAATTTGTAATAATAAAACTACTTTAATATTTTTAATTTTTTTTATAATAAAGCACCACCTAAAATATTTTTATAAACACATTTAATTATTTAATATATAATAATATTATATTATTTAACATTTAATATAATTATATAATAAATTTTATAAAATGAGTTGAATTTGTGTAATATATAGAGCAATCTAAATATTTAATTATAATAGGATTTGATATATTCAATTCATGTCTTATTTAATTTAACTTAATAAATATATAATTATTATTTTATTTTCATATATTAAATTTATTTCTATTTTCATTCAATTTATTATATGATTTGAATATAATATTAGAATTTATAATTTCTTATTTTATTATAGATTTTAATATTTATAATGAATTAAATATGTATAATTTTGATTTCAATGAGAGAAACTATATAAAAAAATAGATAATTTCTATAATAGAAACTTTAAAAAATTATAAAAAAAACTATTGGGTGACGCATTTGAATAAGTGTCACAGCTTCTTCTAATTTTTTTATGTTTAATTTTATTTTTCTTAAAAATATCTTAGGTGGCCCTTTCTTAAGTATGTGCCACCTAAGATTGTTACACAGTTGTGGCACTGAAGGTATTTTTTGAACAAAAAATATAAAAAGCAACAAAATTAGAAGAAGCTGTAAAGAAGTGCCATAAAATATGCGCCACTAAATCTATATTTTGTAGTACTGTAGAGTGATTCCAATATAAATTTCACCTTACTTAATTATATGAGACATTACATAATATCTACAAAAAAAAATTATCCATTTCCGACGGAATTTAAGACAGAAAAAAATTTCGTCTCAAAAGTTGTCCAAAAACCATCTCAAATTTCGTTGCGAATATCTAACAGAATTTCCCATAGATAAAGTTCGTCAGAAATTCCATTGCAAACTGGAATTTGCGACAAAAATTTTCCACATAAAAAGTTCATCGGAAATTCCATAGCAAATCGGAATTTGCGAAAGAAATTTCCCATGGAAAAATTCTGTTGGAAATTCCGTCACAAATAACAATTCAGATGGAATTTCCGAGGGACATTTTCGTAGCAAATTTTCGTCACAAATCCTAACGTAACATTTTTTATGGAATTACCAATGGAAATTTCGTCTGAAAAGTTGACAAAATTGGTTCGTGGAAAATTCTGTATGAAATATGTATTAATTAATTTTTAAGATTTTTTATTATGATTTATTTAATTAATGATTAATCTATTTATTATGTATTAATTATTCTATTATCTTCCCTGTATTTCTTCTTCTCACTAATTTTCAAGTTTATGACTTTCCTGAGAAATTTTGTTTGGTTAGTAAGAAAAGCGGGAAAAAAAAGGTTTATGCTAATCAACATTTTTAGAAAATGATCAGTCCTTGAAGTTGCATTGTAAATTTTAAAATCTCTCAATCACCTTTTAAGAGAATTTCAGAAATCTGAATTGATAATTCTTGAAGCTGGATTGTAGATTTACAAGTGAGCTTTACAATTTTAATCCTTATACATAATGTTTTGTAATCTTCTTGATTGAGAGCATAAAATGATATAATCAGTGCATCTGAAAAAAAAAAGAGAGGGAACTCACATTTATTAAGAGTTTAAATTTTAATTATTATGAGAATTATATGAAAAATTAAATTCGTATCATATACAGTGCATTTTGTACCAAAATATTCAAAGGATTGAGTTTTAAAAAAATTCTATCAATACGTAATTTTTTATTTTTAGCATCTCAGGAAAAAAAATTAATTAGTATTCTACAATTTAAAATAGATCCCATTGAAATTATTGTAAGCGTATTAACTTCATTAATAATTAAGAGATCAAAATAAAAACTTACGTAAAATTAGAAAGATTAAGTAGATTTTCTTTTTTTAAAATAAGACCAACATATAATCATTACTAATAGAATGGTCAAATATTAATTAGTTGTGTGGTATAAATTGAGTTTGAGAGAACCATATCAAGCTCCAAATGGGAATTCAGTCACAAATCCTAACGTAACGTTTTTTGTCAATTATTATTGCTTTATGATTTTATGCCTCTATATATCAACATTAATATATGTTAAATCAAATGAATTTTTTTTGTTTTCTAAGAGAATAATCAAAAAATAATTCAAGCATGTCATGCCATGATAATATCATTGAAATAAAACTCATTTTTACCAATATTAGCTTAAACTAGAATGACTTTTCTTCACACATAAATGTGATTTTTTAGAAAATAATTTAGTTGATATTTCAATTTTTAATTTTTTTATTATTTAATATGAATTAGTAATATTAATTACTATTTTCTGATAATAAATATGTAAATTTCATATACTTTTATAGATATTTTAGAAAAAATATGTAAAAGGCACTTAAAATTTCATAAAATGGTTTACATCAAAACAAAACTTTTCAAAAAATCTCTATGTGCGTGGGTGTGTGACATATAGTAAAATATATACTTAATATATTTACTAAAATATATTCTTTTATAGTGGTATATATTATAAGTTTTCTAAAAAAATTATTCTTGTTAATAAAATGATCTATTTGTTCAAAATATTTCATGTCTTTGTATTGATGATGATAAATAATATATTTAAACTAATTTTGATATATACAGTTATACATATATTGGGAAACATAAGTTAGGGAAAACTCATTAACAAGGAGAAAAGAGAGAACATTAAAATTATTTTACCTATATTTTAAAATCAGAAATTGAGTTAATAACTCAATCAGAGATTTATTAAATTAGAGATTTATTAAACTATTAAAGTGTCTCAAAAGTTTTCGACTCAAAAATCGTCTAAAGATCATCAGAAATTTCGTCAGAAAGTTTCCGACAAAAAACGTCCATAGGAAATTCTGTCGCAAATCCTAATTGAACATTTTTTATGGAATTCCAGACGGAAATTCCGTAGGAAAATTTGACATAATTGATTTGTAGAAAATTTCATCGGAAAGATGTGTTAATTAATTTTTCTAAATTTTTTATTATGATTTATTTAATTAATGATTAATATAATTATTATATATCAATTATATTATAATTTAAAATTTAAATTATTATTAAATTTACAATATAATTTCTGGAGAAAAAAAGTATTAAGTTATAATATAAATAAAAAAATTATTAATTCATATTTATTATAAATTAACACACACACACACATATATGTTCAATAATATATTATATACAAATACAAATTTTATAAATATAATAAAAGTAAAATATATAATAAAATGAATAGAAAAAGATATTAATAATAAAAATTTAGATATAATATTTAAGTAAAAAATAAGGAAATTAAATTGTAATGTTTATTATATGTGTGTGTGTGTGTGATTTTGCATTTAAATCACGCAGGTTCTTCCTAACTTAAATGGCAAAGGCACTGACACACGCATGAGAAGTCATGGCTTCAAATCTCAACTTAGTTACAAAATGCAACCAATTTGTGCTATTGACACGTGGCGGGCGACAGAAGGCGAGAAGTGGCACATGATGGAGGGTGACGTGTGGCAGTTAAACGAGACACGCGACCATTGACCAAGACATAGGCGGTCAGAGGCGAGGTGGCGGTGGTCGATAGTGGGTACACGTGGTGGCTACCGACCAAAGGTTTCCATTGAAAAATGGCATAGGCAAATTTGCCACAGAATTTGCCACGAAAACTTTCCTTGCAATTTGCAACAGAACTTTCCATGGCAAATTCCCTCGCAAGTTGCCACAGAAAGTTTCGTCACAAATTCTCTCGTAAGTTGCCATGGAAAGTTTCATCGCAAATTCCATATCAAATTGCAAGAAAATTTCTGTCAGAAAATCCGTCGCGATTTGAGACAGAAAGTCATATTCCGTCATAAATCAATTTGTGACGGTACTATTTTGGACAAAAATTTTTCCATTAGAAATTCTTTCGTAAAATGATTTGTGACAGAATTCCGTACCAAAAAACCTCCGTTCCTTCGGAAATTAACTATTTTTTTGTAGTGAATTAAGTCAGGTAGGTTTATAAATAGAGTGACAGTCATTTATAGACATTAAGACTCTAGATTATCTGATTAAATTAATTTAGTGGGGATAAAATCTAAGAAGCAAATAAGGAATTAGTAACTCTATGTTGTCTTCTTTGATATTGAAAGTTGTTTTTTTGTGAAAAGTTTTTGTTATTACTTGATTTTAGTTTAATTTCTCTTGTATTGAAAACAATTTTGAAATGTTCAACTGAAATGAAACAATGAAATTTAATGTCTACTCACTAGTTGAATTAAATCTTTGTGAAACAACTTTGATTTGCTATTATACTATTTTCATGGCTCACAAACTTATGGTGCTTAATCAAGTTTTAGTAGCATCATTGGGAAAATCCCTCTTAAATATCATTTGAAATTTGAAATTTCAAAAATATGAGCCAATGTACAAAAGCCTACATCCATTCCTCATAACTAAATATGAGTTTTAAAATGTTGGTGTATTTCCAAAAGATCCTTAGTTATAAAAGGGAAAAAATTAAAAGAATAAGCCACTCTCACTAGAGAAACTATGGCTAGTCGGCCACTGGAGCTCCAATGCCCCTTGGTAGGCAACTAGAGCTCTAATGACTAGTCACCCGTGGCTATTTTTTAGGGCCAAGTTTTTTATCTTTTAGGGGTAAAGGTGGTAAACATAGGATTTGATCTCACCCCACCTTAGATCCCAAAAGTTAATGGGCCCATTAGGCTAATTAAAGTTTTTATCAATGTAAAATTATATATAATAAAATATTAGTATAAAATATAGATTTTATACTTATTTTTTACACCTGACAAAACAAGACACGTTTAGAAAGTGTGACCGGTGACATTTTCATAAATATATAAAGATGAATGAACTTTTTACACGTGTTGAATTCAACACATGTAGAAACTAAATTTAAAATTTTTTAATTTTTTCTAAATAAATGACCACTTTCTATACGGGTTGGGAGCCCAACCCATGTAAAAAACAGACTTTCTCCACCTGTTATAAGCCCAACCCGTATAGAAAAGAGACTTTCTACACCGGTTAGAGTCCCAACCGATGTAGAAAGTGATAAAACCTTTTTTAAAAAAATATTAAAGATCGCGCTTTTCTTTTGCCCCACAAACCTGCAAGAAAAAATGACATTCTCATCTATCAACCTATCTATCTATGTCTCTCCCGCAACTTATTCCTAGAAAATTCATATCATTCCATTCAATCGTCGATCTTTCAATCTTTGGCCTTCTCTCATTATAATGTTTCAGATTTGAAGGTACGACTTTAAAATTTAATCTTCGCACCAGTTTAAAACTTGTTCCTCTGTTCCGTAATCTTCACTTCCTTGCACTTTTATTTCCTTAATCTGCGTTTTCTTTAAATGCATAAATGTTATGGATAGATAGTGAAGCTGTTGCCCTTCTCGCTCGTAGAAAATAGGGGATTTCCCATGGGTGAGAATCATCGCAAAGCCACGCAGGTGAAACAACGCCGAACAAGTGCGAGTGTGAGGTTTAATTTGTTTCTGCCTGAGTAAGTGTTTACCTGTTTGCTTGCCAATTTGTTTCATATCCCCCGCAATTTCACGTGGGTTTTGTGTTTCTTTCTTTCTTCTTCATATAATTACCCCTAATTCCCTCTTACTAATGTAAACAAGAAATTCATACTGCCCTTTTCCCATTAACGTGGCCACCATCAACCTTAATAACTGCTTCCATTATTTGCCAAGCACTTGACACTGTATGTGGAAATCTTAAAATATGATCTTTGTTTTTTCCTTTTAATGCTACAACCAAAGCAACACACACATATTCCATTATGCTTTAATATTGATTAATCTAGGAATTCTTTATTGATGATTTGCTCAACCAGTTGGCTTTCTACTATTGCAAATTTATAGTGTTGATCGGTTTCTAAGGTTGAAATAGATCAGCAACTATCAACTTGTTCAATATCTATTTAGTCGCCAGGTCTTTGGTTTGAATGATTGTTGAAATAACTAAGTGATTTTAACATTTCCTGGTTAAGCAATGTTACTTCATTCAAAAGATGAATGGTGCTTGTCAACTATAAGTACCTTTCAGTTCTGAATGGTGCTGATTTGAACATATTGTGGCTAGTTAGACATGTTAGCTTTTGTTCCAGTTCCATTTGCATGCAGGATTCAGCTGTAGAGTAAGATAAATCACCTTGTATCAAACACTTATTCTTTACATCATGGATAGGAAGAATGCTTAAATCCTTAAAGTTGCTATTTGAAAATAAGAAATATTGAAAAATTTTGTTTGTTAAAAGTTTCCTCGCAATCCCTTCACGGAGTCTTATTCCCACTGTAACTGGACCTTGCTTTAAAGTGGTTCTTGTAAGCATTTATTGATTCATGAAGATATGGGGTCACCACAATAAAGAACTTGGAAGGAAATTTTTGGGAGCTTATCTGTTTTTCTGAAATTATTATTTTGAAAAAGAATAAGAAGGAAAATTTTTCTGCCATGGAAAAAATGGTACATCATCTTTTCTCTTTATTTGCTTCAACTTCATTGTGAGCTCGCAATGCAACTATAGTAAAAGTTCCATCATATAGGTTTATGATTTTGTGACACATGGCTCATGACAGCATTAACCTTGTATGCTCTTTGATCATGTGACTTAATAGGCAAAAAATTTGTTGCCATTCACTTATTGGTCTCTAAGGTTGTACTTTATGAAGACTAATTTTAAAGCATTTTTTTTATTTCAGCTGGTCAATATGTGATTGCTTGATTGCTTTCTATTCTTCTGGATATCCCCAAGAAAAGGCTAAAGCTTATGTTGCTTTAAGGAAGTAAGCTTGCAACCCTGTATTGTGTTGTTTACCGTTTATCTGTCACCATTGTTCTGTTCCTTCATAGTTTGTGCTTTTCTAAGTATAAGGCCATGCAAGTTTAGGTTTTTGGCCTTACTTTTTAGACCAAAGACAATTATTCGTATGGTCATAAAGTGCTAATATGATTTGACATGCTTATTTATATTCTATTTGCTTAACAAATAACTTTCCACAGGAAACTTTTCCAAAAATGTGGCATTAAGTTTAGCATGTGTAAAAGGAATTTGGGACAACAACCTTGAGCTATGAGCAGGTGCTTATTAGTTAGAACCTTCTTATTTTAAGAGGGAAAGGAATAAAGTGGACCTTAGCTTGTTTTTATTAGTCGAATTAGATGCCAGGATGGTTGCATCCTTTAAGTAGTTTGGTTGGTGAGGAAAATAATAGAACCATGTCAATGGCACAATTGATATACAAGTCACGTTCTTACTTTTTTTTAAAGCTTTATGTGATATTTAATACTAATAGAGTGCACAGCAGAGAGACAATTTTTCAACGGTGAATGGAATGTTAATGGGAAAGTTATATCACAAACTGATTTTAAAATACTCATACTTGGTGTTGTGTTTTATTCAATAGATATTCATACAGTATCATATTCATTTGTATGGCATAAAATAACCTATGGGTATAGGTACTATTCTTTAAAGAATTAATTATTTTGTTCTCTGTAATTTTGATATCCTCCATTTAGTCATGATCTTATCTCAATAGAGGAATATTTATAAGAATCTATGTGACACTTAGAATAATGACTTAGTGGTAACAAGGATAGCATCACTTGAAGAATGATGATGAAAGTTAGAGAAGCAATGGCGGCATACTTCACATGGCCATTGTTGCTACCACGATATTTCATATTAGCTTTGTTGTAATTGTTTTTTTAATCAGGTGTTTGGTTGTTTATTATCATGTAAACAGATTTAGATTAGTTTTGTTGTAATTGTTTTTTTTTATCAGGTGTTTGGTTGTTTATTATTATGTAAACGGGTTTGTAGCATAATAAAAAAATAATTTTTTTTCAAAAAATGAGTTTCTACACCTGACGTGAGAAGTTAGGTGTAGAAAGTGGGACTTTCTAAACTTGTTGTGAGACATCAGGTGTAGAAAGTCCCCCTTTCCACACTTTCTACACATGATGTGAGAAGTCAAGTGTAGAAAGTGTGACTTTCTACACGTGTTGCGAGACGTCAAGTGTAGAAAGTTTCCCTTTCCACACTTTGTACACCTGACGTGAGAAGGGACTTTCTACACTTGACTTCTCATGTCAGATGTAGAAAGTGAGACTTTCTACACGTGTTTTAGAAAAGATGTAGAAAGTATGGACTTTCTACACCTGTTGTTTCTACATCTGTTTTATGTCAAGTGTAAAAAGTCTTTTCTGTCACATATAAAAAGTCTTTTTTACACTAGTGAAAGTAAGTATAATTTTAAATCATTTAATCATTTACTGTAGTTACACCATGACAACCTTTGTAAAATGGTTGACTATTTGAAAAGGGGAAATGCCAAGTAAATCTGGCTGAAATACCCAAATTGAAATTTAGGCTTATACTTTTAATGAATTGTTTATAAGGCCAAGAGGCCTAATAAGAGATTTTAGAATTTGTTGATTTTACCAATATACATTTTTACTCATCCTCCCTGCCTCTTCTCCCTCATGTCTCATTCTCCTCCACTCTCCTCACTTCTCCTTTATGTTCTATCTTGGGATTTTTCTAGATCTCTAATTCACCATCTGCATACTAGGCTATGATGTGTGATGTTAACTCCTCTTTCTCTTGACATATCAAAATATGAAAAGAAGAACGCAAACACAAACTCTTGGTTGGCACATGCAATGACCTTATATGTTATACCCACTATTCACCATTAAAATCCACAACTATCATTATTTGGAATCCTTTGCTTGGAAAATATGTCATGCTTTCCAAACCAATCACCACCCGCAAAAAACGCCACCGTCAACATTGCCTCATGTTTGTTGAGCCCATGTATGATCTTTATTTTGGGTTTGGTTTTAATTCTAGGACTAACGATGTCAAGGTAGTAACACTCATGAATGACAAATAGACAGAAGATACTCCTCACGTTGAGGTGTACTCTCTTACTTCTCATATTTGGGGGAGTATCTCTATTAAAATTCCTCAATTTTTTCTTAATTATCGTGAGTGGGTACCCTCGGTATTTCTAAATGGTGCATTACATTAGGTTCTTTGCCGCCGCGCAGGCTACGACGATGAAGGCCATGAAATACACTATAAGTTCATTTTATCATTTGAAGCGATTCAAGAAACATTTAGAGAATTAACGTTACCACGACAGCAACTGAATGAAAAAGCTATTATATCAAGATCACTTCCTGTGGAAGGAGGACATTCACTTGTTGTGATGAATCATGTCATAAAAAGGAGCCGACGTGTGTTTTGTATTTGGGTGATGAAAGATTATGGTATTACCAATTCATGGACCAAAATATTTCGCTTGGGTAAAGGACTTTATGGAGGCATATTTAAAGTAATAGCTCCAACTAGCAATAGAAAAGTGATCCTAAGACTTGATAGTGGAGTTATATTTTTAGTTGATCCAACCAAGGAATTGGTGGAGCATGTGGGAGCGAAAAAGTCTGAAGTTTTTGTTTCATCTTTTGTTGAGATTTTACTTTTCTAAACAAAGATCTTGATGTTTTGTCTTTTTAACAATGATTATTGTAAGATCATAGTATTGCAAGTGTAAGGTTAAGATTATTTGTCTTGGATTTATTGTCCTCTTGAGATCATCTTTCTTTTTTGTATCGAATTAGTTAGGGTGATTTTCTATTATGCTCAATGTTCAATTGTTTCTCATCAATACGATGTGAGTCCCTTAAATATGTAATTTGTAGTTGCATCTTCAAGTATGTTTATGAAAAATACTTTGCTCAATGTTCTAATACTACAAAAAATAAAAGCTATGGCGCTTGTAACAATAATATTAGTAACACTTGACAAGTGCCACAGTAGCTAATATTTTTTTAATTAAAATAATCAAGGATGGTGTTTATTAAAGAAAGCGTCATAGTTTGTTTGGAACTTTCTGTGGCGCTTTCTTCAATAAACGCTACTATTGGTATGCATTTTTAATATAAATTTTTTTTAATTGAAATATTTTTTTATTTTAACCTAAGGTGACACTTTCTCAAATAAGCCCCACTATATATGTGTGTGTGTGTGTGTGTGTGTGTGTGTTATAATTTTATTTTACTATATGTCGTGTGTTTAATTTTTTTTAAATATTTAAATGGACCTAGGGTGACGCTTTTTAAAGAAAGCGCCACCTTAAGGTATTTTTTTTATTATATGTCGTTTGATGAATTTTTTTATTTATATTTTAATTGGTCTAGGGTGGCGTGTTTTTCAATAAGCGCTACCCTAAGCTATTTATCTTAAATATTTTTTTTTATTTTCTGTCTTTTGATGAATTTTTTTATATTTAAATTGGGCCTAGGGTGGCGCCTACTTAGAAAGTGCCACCCTAGGCTTTTTTTTAAATATATTTTTTTTATTTTTTGTCGTTTGTTTAACTTTATTTTATATTTATATTTGACCTAAGTGGCGCTTTCTTACACCCAAGGTTTTTTTTAATGAATTTTTCTATATTTTTGTCAAACCTTACTTATATCATGACAGTGAAAACAAAATTTTTTATACCTATGCAAACCACAATGGAATAACTAAATTGATACAAACAGATAGGTAATTAGTAAAATCATCTCTAAAAATATATTTACTCAATTGTGAATATAAGACAGTAATTAATTCAGCTATTTAAATCCACAATAACAACAATAGACAAATAAATAACCTAGTATGTTTATATAGTATTGCTAGCCAGAATAGTGCCTTAATAGATATTCACACCATTCCTTGATGAGTTCATTGATTTAATTGTTAGTCAAACTGTCAGAACGCTGATCTTCATAATACTACACCAATACAATGATGCAGATAATGAATTAATATAACTAAACATTAATTATCAGGCAATTAATTAATTTTAAAACACAATATGTATTGTACTAAAATGATTTACTTTTAGTGGAACCTAAAGCTGATCATGAGTAATGACATCCTTCATGAATTTCATTATATAATACCCGCAATCATCGTTATTGGGCTAGAAATGGCACTGTAACAATATAATAAAATAGTTAACTAAATTTGAAAATACAATTTTGTTAAAATCAAAATGCAATTAAATTCCTAAATTAGTACATGTATCTTCTTTTAGGTATAGCTATGGCAAGATCTACAGATCTAGAAACGCTCAAGCTAGCAGAGGCTCTATATGCAGTTAATGTACTAAGAAAACAAATAAATGTTGATTACGTTAGGGTATTTAATGGCTTACACAAATATATATTTACACACACATATACATGCATATATATGCTTACCTATTAATCAGCCGCAACAAAATGAGGATAGTCTAAAGGAATACCTCCACTCAGAGGATCTATATAGTAAATGTGAGGACCAGAAAGTGTCACTGCATTGATCACAATTAAGATCCAATGTGCCCTAAAATATTTTAAAAGTTTGTCTTCAACCATGCATGATATAATAAAAGTGATACAGTAAAGAAATGTAAAGTGAAATATGATCACTAATAATAAATTTATTACCTCGCATTGTATGGCAACAGAAATAACATATTTGGGTTTGTTCTTTGTCAAAAGTATTCTTTTAGATCATTGGATTGGGTATCGGGATCTACTCTACCCCCGTGATGTCCAATGAGATAAGGGTTGACAAAGGAGAACTGAACCTTATGTACGTCTACCAAGATGTCATGGTACAAGTGCCTTTACAAAGAACAAGAAATTTGGTGATGACAAAAAAATTGAAAGATAAATAATAATAACAACGATAAATGATGACAATAAAGTACCTAATACAGATGTTGATGATCAAAGCACCAATCCATCCACGATTGAAAATTTCACCTAACACATCAGCAGTAATATGTTCCTCTATACCCTGAACACCATAGATGTGTCTATCAAATGGCAATGATAGACTTCCTTCGTGTATCAACCTAGGTGCAATGCATGCCAACTGATCACAATATGAAATCGTTTGTCTTCTGCTCCGTTGGCTAGCTGAGGCTTTGGAATTTGACTGTGTGATCAAACACTTTGAGACTTTGCCATGCAGTTAAACTTGTTTTCCTTTAGAACGTTCAACCTGTAAAAACAAAGCGTGAAATTAAATGATGTAGTGTATAGGAAAAATAGAAGGAATTGCAAATTGACTACCTTCTGACATAGCTCTATAAAACCTATTGGCCAAGCAACATAACCGCCGACAACATCTTTAATCATTGTCTCGTCATCCAGAGAAGAGATGGGTAATAGCGTATCATCATTCGTGCATACGTCGACCCTTACTCAGATTGTGTTATCCGGCAATGGTGAATTATGGAGGGTATCATTGTTTGTATTGTAGGCAACACCCACCGCAACTGCGTGCTTTCCAGAATGTTCAACATATAACTTGCATGCTAACTCGCCCTGTAAAAGATAGATCAGTTTAGGATGTTATGTTTTATACTGATTGAAAATGTAACAATTAATTAGAGAAGAAATTAATTATCTAAGGGAGATGTACTTTAGGGATAGAAGTACAACTATCTCTCATACTTGATTATCTCAAGGAGGAACATTTGGCATTGCCTTAGACTGCACTAATTGATCAATGTTCACCATCAGCTGCGCATTTTGCTCTTGTAACAAACGCATTTGTGAATCAAATTGTTCTTGTATTTAATGCTTGAAGCAGTTCATCTCCTCGCGTAGCTGCAAAAAGTCACTCTTGTTCGAGCGCTTCTGGCATCCGAAGTATGATGTTTGTGTCACACCAAAACCAATACCTCAAACACGACCATCGTACTCAGGTACACCCAGCGCTTTACTTAATAGATCATCATGGCTAATATAAGCCGCCAACTGTGGCACCTCTTGTGTCATTGATCGCTATCACAAAATAAATTACAACATTATTATTATTAGTTAATATAAACCAAAATCATCTAAGCAGTGGTATTATTGTACGTTCTCATATGTTTCAATACTTACATAATATTCTACAACTCTTCTTGCTTCTTCACTTCAAATTTTCCCTTTTTTGTTTGTGCAACTGGCTACCCACAAGTCATATCGTGAAACATGTGTAATATCTGAAGTTGATTCTTCTATCTACATATCAAAGTTAGTTGAAGTTAAAAATGAGTCACACAAATTAAAGAAATAATCATTAGTCCTTACCATTTTTTGCTCTAGCTTTCCATAAAATATTGGTCCTTGTGTGTAGCGGTATGATATATTGATTGCATTGGAGCAATTTTTCTCACTTAACTCCTGTTTACATACAAATGATTCATATTAATAAATATTAATTACAAACATATTACAAGTAGTTTATAAAGTATAATGTCACATCACCTGAAATTCTTGACTTGTATGCGTTCTCACAAACTCATCCCATGTTTCTTGACTGATGATCCCGTCGTATAATTCTAGCAGTGTTGGAATGATATTCTCATTATCATCCCTTAAGAAATATTTCATAAGATTGGAACGAAACTTTCTCATGAGTTTGCCGGCTTTTCTAAGCACAAAGTTCTCGTGATCATCACCATTAATAACAAAACAAGACTGTGCCATAAAACTAAAGTTAATTTGTTAGATTGTAATCATATGAAACAAAACAACCCGAATAATAAATTAATTAGTGTCTTACCAGGACTTCACCCCAAATTTGATTCCCATATTGTTTCTTCACTCGTCTCCAATCTTGAATTGTAATAGGAACTCTGTCTCGGACTGTAGTCCTAATGAAATTATTAAGGGAGCTATTGTTCGATCCAATTGGATTCCCTTTTTCATTCCAATCAAGTTCTAACTTAATGCCCTTACTTCTTATTTTGATCAACCTTCCTATTACAGTCCTGCCACGGGCGACATGCTCACAAATCTTTCTCTACTAACATGCATGGAAACATTGTCATCTTCATGCGGAGAATCCATTTTCCTACAAGTTAACCAAATAAAAGAAAATATAAGTGCACAATGACAATCATGTCAATCAAAGTGAATGACTTTGACATATATGGTTACAGGTAAAACATACAAGTAAACAAATCAGGAACTTATTATCTTTTCATCTTTCTTGTTAAACTGACAGTTGTATATCCCTTTAGTCTCCTAGTAGATGGAATTGTCAGCCTGACCCAAGTCCCCTCTGCATGATCATGTCTGATATACAAGAGTTCGTCTTCATCTTCATATTCATCTTTATCTTTATCCATACCAATATCTTTTGACCCCAAAAGCTCAAAAGAAGGATCTTCCTGAACAATATTCAAATAGTTATGACTTTCAAGATCAACTTATTTTTGATGATTCTTGTTTGATGGGAGTATAATAGACCAATTCTTCTTAGTAGGATTGGGAATGAAGAACACTTGTTCTGCTTGTGATGCTAAAATGAAAGAATCATCTTTGTACCAAACTTTAGAAAGGCCCACTTAAACAAAGCCAAACTCATCTGTTTGCAATCCACTGTTATTATTCACCCACTTATATCTGAATACAGGGACCCTCAACATAGAGTAATCTAACTCCCATATACATTTAATGACACCAAAGTATGACATTGGTGCGTAGACAAGATGTATGTCTTTAGCACTGGATTTGTGCCAAGAATCAGCAACAAGTGTTACCCCAATATTATGCATCGTGCTCTGTGTATCTTGTTCTTGTATATAGAATGTGTAATCGTTGATTGCATAACCATTGTAAGATAATACGTTTAAGCTCGGTCCCTTTGACAATCATATCAATTTCTCAGAAACTGAATTAGGATTCTTCTCCATCTCATCATTAATGCGTTATTTCAACCAACTTGAAAAATTTCGATTGTGTTCTTTTGTTATTATGTTTTCATTCCTATCACCATATAATTGTCGAAGAGCTTCCTTGTGTTCATCAACAAATGGTTCGACCTCATCAGTGTTATGTAGCACATACAGGTGGGCTTGCTCCCAATCAATCATTGCTATCCTGATTACATCTTGCCCGCTTGTTCCTTTTCTTGATCTTCGGCCCTCAGGACAGAACTTTAGGATCCTAACAGGGTCAACATTTTATAGAAAATCAGCACAGAAGTCACTTACTTCTTCAACCATTTACTGTTTAGCAATAAATTCCTCTAGTCAATATCTATTTTTCACAAACCCTTTTAAAATTTTCATAAATCGCTCGTTCGGGTACATTCATCTCAAGTAGACTGGACCGTACAATTGAACTTCTTTTGCCAAGTGTACAATTAGGTGGACCATATTATCAAAAAAAAAGAAGGTGGAAACTACATTTCAAGTTCACACAGAGTACAAATAATTAGCCTTTGCAAATGTCACAACTTGGTTGAATCAACCACTTTACTATATATTAACTTGAAAAATATGCAGAGTTTAGTGATTTAAGGTTCTTTAACCTAGGGGAGGGGAATTGAAATTAATTAAGGCATGTGTTTTTTTTTAAGTTTTTTAGACATTGGGTGGCGCTTGGCTCAATAAGCGCCACCCAATCACCATTGTTATTACTTTTTTATATTAATTAATATATTATAATATATAAATTACTAAAATTATATTATTTATTAAATATATAATATTAATATTTATTTATTTAATCAGTTCAGTAGATATTGGGTTGTGCTTTTTTCAATAAGCGCCACCCAATAAATTTTTAATTAATATTTATTAATTAAAAATTAGACATTGGGTGACGTTTTGTTCAATAAGCACCAGCCAATCATATATTTAATTAAATAATTAATTATAAAAAATAATATTATTCATATATATTTATTAATTAATATAATTTTACTAAAAATAAAGTATTTTATTTTTTTAATAAAATATTTTTTATTAATTTATTAGAATGAATTAAAATGAGATGCCTTTAATTATATTAATATTAATAAATTATAATTTAATTAAGAAATTAAAAAATTAGATGCAAAGATGACTTTAATTTATAAAATTAAAATGAGAAATAAATGAAAAATATATACAGTAATCTATTACAATATATAAATTAATATAATTATATTGCATATATCAACATATGATATAAATATTTATTAAATTTATTATTAATAATTTAATTAGCATACATTAGGTGGAGCTTGGTTCAATAAGAACCACCCAATAATATTTTTTATTAATTATTTATATTTAGTAATAAATTATAAATTAATAAATATTAATATTATTTATTTAATATGTAATATAATGATATTAATTTATATATTGTAATAAATTAATGCATTTATCTTACATTAATTTCTCATTTTAATTTTATAAAATTAAAGTCATCTCCGCATCTAATATTTTACTTCTTTTATAATTAAATTATAAGATATTAATATTAATATTATATATTTAATAACTAACATAGTTATATGAATTTATATCATTAAAGAATATATACTTCTACTAAATTATGTATTGTAAAAAATTATTCATTAAATTATATAATAAATTTATTTATTGCTCATTCAATTTATTATAAAATTTGTATATAATATTATAATTTATCATTATTTATTATTTTATTATATATTTTAATATTTATAATCAACAACCGCATGTATAATTTTGATTTCATAAGAGAAACTATATAAAAAATGATAATATATTTAGTAGAAACTTTAAAATAATTGTAAAATAAAAAGAATATTGGGTGGCGCTTATTTGAATAAGTACCACAGCTTTTTTTAATTATATTTTTTTATTTTATTTTTTGAAAAAATACCTTAGGTGGCGCTTTCT
Organism: Albizia julibrissin; assembly: GCA_037074505.1. Classification (NCBI taxonomy): domain Eukaryota; kingdom Viridiplantae; phylum Streptophyta; class Magnoliopsida; order Fabales; family Fabaceae; genus Albizia; species Albizia julibrissin. Next base: position 12,987,661 of record CM073481.1, on the reverse strand, counting down.
TAACAAAGCGCCACCTAATATCAGTTGACAGCTGTGACACTTATTTAAATAAGCGTCATCTAATATATTTTTACAAAAAAAAATTAAAAACAATAAAGTTAATTAAAGTTGTGACCCTTATTTAAATAAACGCTACAAAAAGTGCGCCATTAAACTTATAATTTATAGTAGTGTGATTAGGTCAATTCATCTCTTAACAAAGTAAAATTATATTTTTTTTGTGAAAAAAAAATTACATTTAGCTGTCAATAGTTCTAAGCATGTATTTGGATAAAGAATAAATAGTTAGTTGAAACTCACGCATTTAATTCAATAATTAAATAGTATAACATCTATTATTTATATAATATTAGCGATGGCTCATGAATTCATTTAAAGATTTTCTCAACTTGTAATAGAAAATACACCATTTGTAAAGGGGTTTATCATTTGAATAAGATCATTTATTACCACTTTTATCAAGTTCCAGATCTTAATTTAATTGCATGAGTGTGTTGGAAATTTGCTACACATGTGATGAGGGAAATACCAAATTAATATTAAATAATAAATTAATAATATTCCAATAAATTATTAGAATTATAATGTATGATTTTATAATAAATTAATTTTAATAATATTTTTAATTTTTAATTAAATATATATAGTTAAGAATATATTTATTATTTCATTATCTATATTATATATTTTAATTTATTTATTTATAATTCTAAAATTTGAATTACAATAATATAAATTTCTAACAAACAAGCTATTATTGAGTTGGTAAGCGGCTTCGCCTCATAAGAGGTAGAATATAAATTCAAATATCAGGAAGCGCACTTGTTGGTCAAGGTGAATACCCTTTGCACTCTAAACCTTGAAAAAAAAACCCTTTATATTATAAAATTTTTATAAAATAGAATATAATTAGAATTAATTATATTAATTATTTTTTACATTTATAATCATAAATTTTGTCAACGACACTATAAGAGTTGTAAATTTTTCACTTTCTCCCCATCTGTTGAATTTTCTAAAGTTTGGAATTTGTTAAAATTAGTAGTAAATGGCATTATAAAAATGGTAAATATTTGTAAAAAATTTGTCAACCACGTTATAAGTGTAATAAATTTCTTACACTCCCACTCATTCAGCGGCCTAAGTCTGGAAGAATGTAAGTGTGGGCAAGTGTTGGTACAGCCTAGCAACCTCGGGCAATTGTTGACAAGGTCCGCGGAACCTTGAAAGTATTGGCAAGGCGGTGGCATGGCAACCTCGGGCAATTGTTGACAAGGTCCATACAATCTTGGACAAGTAAAAATATAAATTTGACAATAAAATTTTAGTAGAGGGGCATATATCATAATAATATTTATTTAAGTGCAAAAATATATATTAAATATTTAAAAGGGGAGAAAAATAACAATATTGGTTAACTCTTTTAAATGTGGTTACTTTTGTTTTCCTTTTGTGGGACGAATCTATTGTACACCTCATCGTATCTTTCACCACCTCACCCCTCTCTCCTCTCCCTCCTTCCTCACCGTGACTTAGTCGTCCATGGCAGCTCTTCTCTATCCCAATCAATTTATATTGGAATGTTCAATACAGTGAGAATAATCTTAATGCATATTCTTAACTCGCAACCCAACAAATGAATTTTTTGAAATAAAAAAACGAATTTGTGAGACATAGTTAGTTGTCAACTGGCCATGCATAACCGTTTCTCAAAACAAACAATTTCAGAAAACTAGTGAACTCTAATGGTGATCGGAGAAGAAGATAGATAAAAGCGAAGAGGTTCAACGAAATTCAAAAGAAAAAGAGTTGGGAGTGTCTTGCATGCTAAGCACCGAAGTTGGATTTGTGCTTGCCCTCATCCGTCGCTCCTTACATTTCAATCCCCCTACCTTCCCTCCCCTCCGATGACAATTACAAATCCACCACCGTCAATTATCCCTCTTCTTCAACCTTAGCTTCATCAGGAATGGCGCACCGTCGACCCCTCACTCTACATCGCCCTCTCCTCGGTCCTCAAGATCCTCAAACTCTCATTTTCGACGAATGCACCCCGGGATCAAAGACGCCCTCGATGCTGTTGCTAATGGAATCACCTGTTGTCAACTCAAGAAAACCGACCCTGTCTTCAGAGATGCCGTCATGAAGAGGATCCTTCAAGTCCTAAAAGCCATAATGAGCCACAGGGCCTCGTTCTTGTTCTCCGACTAAGCGGTTTGTACTATTGTCAACACATGCTTTCAGGTGGTTCAGCAATCTGCGAACAGAGGCGACTTACTTCAGGGAGTTGCCATGGATGACGCTGAGTCGCTGATGGCGAGGGAGGAGGGAGAAAAGAGAGAGAAGGTGGAACTAGGATGATCTAAGGTGGTGGTAGGTGGGTCCCGCAAAAGGAAAAAAAGTAACGTTGTTTGAGAGAGTTAGCGGGTGTTGCTAATTTTAGTCCCTCTAAAAAAATTTAATATTTATTTTTACACCTAAGTAAATATTATTGTGTTACGAGCCTTCTACTAAAACTTTGTGTATCTTAACTCTAAAAATAATAGTAAATTATATTATTGAAATGGTGAATGCCTTGGTAGATTTTGTCAACCATGCTACAAATGTAGTAATTTTTCCACTCACTCCCTCAATTAAGGCCTATTTCTTTTAGAATCAGAAAGTTTTAGGAAAATTGTTTAAGAGGCCAAAAAAGTAGAGCTATGAATAAGAGTCCTCTTTTCACAGGCTCGAGCCTAAACAAGCTCGTTTGTTAAGGCTCAATTTTCGTAAATCCCCCAATTATGAAGTTAGGCCTTTGTGTTATCGGGCTAGGTTTTAACTAAAAATACTATTTTTTCTATCCTTTTAAAAATAAATTTAAAATAATAAATTCTTAATTTAAGATATAAATATTATCAAATTAATTAATTTACAAATAAGTGAAGTTAAAATAACAAGGTACTATTGATGAAATTTCAACACTTTAAACATATATAATCATACTGTCACACATGAAAATTGTTACCAGCAGCCACATGACAATAGACTTATTCATTTTTTTTTACGGAAAAAACATTCTTTATATGTTTCTACATCTAAGAATTTATCTTAGGTAATGAGCGAAACTGCAATATAATAATTTAAGTAAAACTTAACTTTATTTTGTAGACTTGTATTTATACTACATGCTCGTATAAATTTTGTGAATTGCAATATCCATTTTAATTCAAATAAAATTTTCTTTCAAGTTTTACAATCTAATTATTATTTTACTTTAAATTGAGATACATTGTTATTAAAACTTATAAATTTCTAGTTAAAATCATTACCGAATGTCCAAATTAGTATATTTTTAAATTTTAAATGAATAAACCATTTTGGAAAATCAAATAAATAAATAAAAATTATAAAAAATTATTAAAAACTAAATATTTTCAATATCATTAATAATATAAAATTTCTAGTATTATATGAAAAATTAAGAAAAAAAAAGGGCCTAAAGGGTTGGCCATCAACCCTATAGGCTTGGCCCTTTTAGGCCAGTTTGAAATTTTAGGGGAAAATTTTTAAATCCGGCGCTTGTGACATAAGGGCCATCCTGTTCCCCGGCTTGATGAAAAAGATGAAAAAAGAGAGAAAATCATTATAATTTTTTGAAGATTAATTTTAGGAGTTATTAGTATTTTATAAAGAAATTCGAAAGTAAAAAAAGATAAAGAAATAATTGCATTGCCTTATTGAATAAGTTTTAAATCAAAAAAGATGGATAAAATATACAAATCCTCCCAAAAACTTTAGCCTAGTTGCGTATTGTAATATACTAAAAAATTGTAATCGGTACAGCTTAGTATGTAACTAGTCAGATAAAATATACTTGTGTTTGTGTACACTCGGTGCCACTTTGACACACACACACACACACACACACACAGAGTAGCTTTTGATTGATAGAAAAATGCCACCTAGCTTCTTTATGAAACATGTGACTAATTAGTCAGATAAAATATGCTGGTGTATGTGTATACATGGCGTTTTTAGGGTAGACACATATGCCTTGCATTTTTTAAAAAGACATAGGCATGTGGCACCATTTGAGAACACACGGACACACTTGACGCCATTCTAGGGTGACACATAAAGGCAACCTCAATTCTCTCTTAAGGTATACTGATATGAAGCCATCTGCATGACACATACAAGACAGACATGGCGCCATTTCCTGACACCTACATGGCCACTTGGCGCAACTTCAATACACATACACATGTATGGCTCAATTCTAGTGGACACTCATAAAGCAGCTTTAATAAAGTAACTTTTTGGATAGCCAATCATGTGGTGCCATTAGCTCTACAAGTAACACATGTCTAAATTACAAGGATAACTCACGGGTCTCCGGGACGGCCACGTGGCCGACTTTCTAGAGCACTGCACATGAAAGACAGATGAAATCATCGGACTCCTTTCCCATGACTAGTCAAAGTTAGCCAATCAAGAGAGAGAAGGAGAAGGAGAGGATGAATGTTTTGAGAAGGGGCACTAGGCACCTTGTGACTCAAACATTTGGAACATTCATCCAAACATCCCAACACCTCCCAAGATCCTTAAATTTCCTCCAAGGCAGCCAAAAATAAAAGAAAAATAGTGAGAAAAATAAAATGAAAGAGAAAAACAAAATCTTGAAAAACCAAGGAAAGAGAAAGCATTCTTGAGCGATTTCACCTTCGGATTCGCGTTTCTGGCCGATTGAGCCTTCACGAATCTTGTTCCCCTTAATGAGAGCAACGTTACTACGGTTTTAGAATCTTGAATATAGGAGTTTCATACTATCACTAAGGTGTAGGTGCTGGAGAAATCAAGAACAGACTATAGCATCGGATAGATGCAAGCGTAAACTTTGATTTGAGTATAGTATTATGAGTTTTGGTTGAGTTTTCATGGAATTGTTATGCTGCCCTAAATTTTGTCCAAACCTGAATAATAGAGAAATAATAATTTTTTTAACTTTTTTGAGATTTTCAATAGATTTAAAATGAAAAATTGTGTGGGATAAAGGTAAGAAATCGATTCCAGAAGCACTGGTTTAAAAGATAAAATTTTTTACCCTGGAAACCCTAAGTTTCGGCCAGGGGCAGAACCTTAGGAAGGATTATGATTTTATTGATTTTGAGTTTTCAATGGATTCTACACAAAAAAAAAATTTGGGAATAGCTTATGGATATGATTTTAGAAGGGTTGGATTAAAAGCCCTAAATTTGGAGTTGAAGGTTGATAGTTACTACTAGATTGTGCTTTATGGGAGTCAGATTGCTTGTGGCTTGATTTCAAGTGTCTAAACCTTATCCAATAATCATGATATTTTGTAGGTTGATAGTAGACAGGTTAAGCTTTAAATTGACATATAGAATGCATAATTTGGGTTAGTAGATTGTAAGTTATGATTTGTTAAATTTTAAGCACTGAATCTGGAAAAAAAATCCTGAGACAATTATGTTGCTCGAGGATTTTTGGACTTTTGCGCATATAATTGGCAATGGGAGATATTGTTTCTTTGCAATGGACTTAAAGAGCTTCACATAGGAATCAAAATCTCCTCATTTGGAGTTTTTTAGATTAAGTTATGAATTTTCAAAGTTAATTAATAAAATCTAGCATATTATGGTTGATATCCGAATCTCTGTTTTTAAGAGAAGTTGTAATTAGTGAGATCATAAGGATTATGGGTATGATTTAGTGACCAAAGTGTCCTAGATTAGATACCTAATTGACATAATATAAGAGTCCTAAAGATAACCAACAAAGTTAAGGACAATGATAGAAGTGGCTCAAGAATAACACAAAGTTCATTATGCTAATGGCATTGAATCAAGTAATGACCCATCTTTATGAATTTTAAATTATAGGATTTAATATTTGTCCGAGATTCGACGATTGCTCAAGCCTAAAGAAGAAAAGGTCTCCGGAAAGGCGTTCATGTAGTAAATCATTCTCTCATATTATGTATTATTCTGCATGTATGTTTTTACCATCAAGTATGTGATGCAGACCAGTGTGTCCAAAGGCCCTAAGTCCTATTGGACCAGTATGTCCTTAGGCTAGCAAATGCATTCAGATTGTGATGGACAAAGACCTAATGCAATAAGACCAGTTGGATCAATGTGTCCTTAGGCACTAAGACCTGTTGGCTGTAAGACCCAAGAGTGCAAGTTTGTATAAGACAATGATCCTGTGCGATAAAACCTGAGTTGGGCAATGACTCGAGGCTGCAAGAATCGATGTGCAACTTGTATGGGGAAGAGGTCCTGGGTTGTAAGGCTGGAATACCAAGCGCTGTGGTAATAGACTAGTAGATCCCGTGTTTGTGTGATGCTGCATATTGTGTACTAAGTGCTGAATGTTGTTGTGATTATTATTGTTCAGTGATGATTTGTTTAACATGCTTTATAAACTTGCATTTTATGTGATTGAAAATTGTTACTACTGAGACTCTTACAAATCTTACCATTTCCATAACTAACATATAGCTTAAGCAAGCAGCTCGAAGGGCGAATAGGTAATCTCATATAAGTAAAGGGCGAAGAAGAAGATTTTAAATGTTTTGTTGGTTACTTGTAACTAAGTTTCTTGACTTAAGATAGTTGGGTAGCCCAATGTAGTTACCTATCTTGTATGTTTGCGTGAGTGTTATGTATGAGGTCAAAACCGTGGTTTCAGAAGCAATTTTTCGTAAGTCGAGACAAAATTCCTCTCACATACTTACCTCGTAAATTGTAAAAGTTATTCTCCAAAAACTAATCTAAACACACAACAATTAACTTTAGTAGAACCAACACCAATAGTAATACAATAGAGACAATACGATACGCATAGTGAATATTTTAATTAACTCACTATATGCCACGAGCTGTTAACTGTCTAATGCGCAGAAAGGGGTTGGGATCGCTCAACTGGACTCATAAGTTGAAAGCAGAGAAGTAACTTACTCTGAAAATAGATTCCAATGTTTATTAAATTAGAAAGGGAGTTTACACGTATAATCCCTCATTTTTAAAAATTTAAATCTAGGACCCCTAATGTGTGATGTTTTGATTATCAAGTACCCTGCAGTTAAAATCACTGTTAAAATTAACAGTTTATGTCAAGTCACCATTTTTGGATTTTTTTAATCACATGACATGTCATTTATTACGAAAACTTGGCTCTTGTAATTTTCAAGGTATTTGATTTAAAAAAGGTTAGGCCATTTATCTTATATCTTAAAAATCCCTAATCTACGTAGTCATTAGCAATCACCTCCTCTCCGATTTGTTGCTTTGCCTTCACGCTCTCTCTTCCTCTCAACCCTAATTTTCTATACTCAGGATCACGCTCAATTCCTTCCGTCCTCCTTTTCCTCTGAGCTTATTTCCCATGGGATCCACATTCTTGGAATTATAATACGATTACACTTTTGTTTTTAATCTAGCAAATGGAAAATTACGATCTCATTGAATAAGCAAAACTGATTCTTTTTCTCTGAAATTTTAGCACTTGGAGATTCAACTTTTTAGTGTCTGTTTGGGAATACAGTGGAGAAGTGATTTTTTTTTTCATATGGCTTTTACAGAAATCAGATTGTAAATGTGATTTATGTTTGGATTGGTGGTGAGAGAAGTGGCTTTTTTTTTAATCTTGAACCTATTTGGATTAACGTTTGAAAAACCCGTTAGATGGAAAATGACTAAAAAGGACATGAACTTTATTAAATTATATATATATATATATATATATATATATATATATATTATTTGTATATTTTGTGATAAATAAAGAGAAAAATGCGAATAAAATAAAAAAAATCAATTATTATTGAAAAAAAGAAAAATGCACTAAATAGGTATGGTGGGAAGCTTCAAATATTTTATTTTTAATAAATGGGGACCTCTTATTTTAGAAATGTCAACAATAATCAGAGTGGGAAGGACATAAGCTCATTGGCAAAAGCTTAGGACCTGTTTGGATTCTCATTAAAGAGTTAAAAAAGCACATTAGACATACAAAAGTCCATTTATCTTAAATATTAGTGTCTGGGAACTCATTAAAAATCAATGGGCTTCTATATCAAAAGAGCTTTTTTTTCGCAAAGCTATCAGTTGGAGCTTTTTTCCAGCTTCTCATCAATGCACGCATTTTAATGACATTTTAATTGTCCAGCTACCGCACACAGACGCGTTCCTGTTTACTCGACACACACATATACGCTTCTCTCCCCAAACCATTTGGCAATTTTAAACTTTTTTCAATTATTAAACTTTTTTCAATTATTAAAATTTTTTCAATTTTAAAATTTTTTTCAATTATTCTCTCCTCAATAATTATTAAACTTTTTTCAATTTTAAAAATTTTATTTAAATTTTTTAACATTAATTATAACAATATGTACACAAACAATATATATATATATATAGTATTCAACAATGTTCATACCATTTTCAGTTATTTTTTATCCAAATGGGCTTTTTTAAAAGCTAATCCAACAGGTTCTATTTTAAAAAAAAGTCACTTCTCCACTGTCAATCCAAACACAAATCATATTTATAATATGACTTTTTTTCAAAAGGGTTTCTATAAAAACCCCATTAAAAAAAAGTTACTTTTTCACCGGGTTCCCAAACACGCATTTAGCATGTTTGTGATCCCATTAAAAGCCCAAAAAAGCTCATTTAATGAGTTTTCTGTACCAAAACTCTTTTTTTTTTTTTGAAAACACATTAACTTCTGATGGATTTTTTTCAAAAATGAGCTTTTTGGCATAAGCTCATAGCCTCAGCTTTTTTTAAAAAAGCCACTTCTGTCACCGCTAATTTAAACACAAATCACATTTACAATTTAACTTATTTTCAATCTGACTTCTATAAAAGCTCATTTAAAAAAAACTATTTTTCTAATGTATTTCTAAACGGGTACTTTTTAGAATCTCAAAAAAAGAGTTTTTCTCAAAAACTCATTTTTTTTTTTAAAAAAAAAAGCCCAACAGTACTTATAGTGATTCCAAACACCCCCTCAATATATCAAATAGATTTTTGGGTCTAAATAGACTTTTTTTTAAGCCTTCAGTACTTTTATACCTGGGGAAAGCACTGATTGCTGCAATTATAGGGCCCATTGCGATTGCGAACAGGAGGCGAGTATGAGGAAAGGGATTTTCCAAAGGGAGAAGATAAAAATGGCTTAAGCTTTTGTTAAATCAAATCAAAAAATATATTAAAAGTTAAATGTCAAAAGCCAAGTGTTATTTATAAATGACGTGTCATATGAAAGAAAATGCAAAAATTCTGATGTGGCATAAGCCGTTAATTTTAACGGTGATTTTAACTACAAAGTGCTTGATAATCAAAATATCAAACATTAGGCCCTTGGATTTAAACTTTTAAAGGTGTGGGAGTTATATATAATTGAACTAAAATTTAGGGTTTTTTTAGGAAAAAAATTAAATAAATACTATTTGAACTTGATAAACCCAAAAAGTTTGTTAACAAATATAAAAGACAAATATATCTTAAGGGACTAATATGAAATTTTGAAATGATGTGCTTTTATCAAAATGCCCCTCAATTTTTATTTTTTTAAATTACAACCTTCCAAGGCGCCGGAGCTTTGGCGGTGGCCCACACCACCCTGACGGCAGGACTTTGATGGACGGTGTCAAAGTTTCAATGATAAGTTGAATAATGAGATTAATTACTTGAGTTTCTTAAACTTTATCAAGTGTCGTTGACAAGTTGAATAAAGACAATGACAACTTTAATATAGCCATTAATAACCTTGGGAGCACAATTTGTCAATCATTTTACTCAAGTTATATTATTTTTATTCAACTTATTAACGACGTCAGATAAGATTTATGGAACTCAAGTAGTCATTTTTATTACTCAACTTATCACCGAAGCTTCATCCATTGGCGCTAGAGCTCCAACGTCCGGCCGCCGAAGTCCCACTGGCAGAGTGGTGTCCGCTATCAGCGAGGGTTCTTCCTTTCTTTTTTTTTAAAAAAAAACTTGATAGGTATTTTGATAAAAATATAACATTTCAAAATTTTAAAATAATTGTTTAAGACTTATTTATCATTTTCGTACGTTAATAAATTTTTTAAATTTAAATGATATTTACTTAAAATTTCCCCCTTTTTAAAGCATTTTAGAGGGGGGAAAAGGATTAAACCATAAACCCTCAATCGCTTGAAATTTCAGGTCAAAAATCGGTTGAAAGGGAATCACACCACGTGTCCTCTTATCCCAAAACTCTTCTGCTGCATATCGGACCAGAGAAAGGGGATCAGAATCAGAGAAGAGAGTGGAGGGCAAGAGACTGGGAGAAGAGAACCAGAAGACGTGACGCTGAGAAGAAAGGAGGAGAGGAAGAGAAGTCCGTAATTCACATGCAATTGACGATCTAGATCAAGGTAATTCATATAAACCTCTTACATCTTCAATTTCTTCGATTGTGTTTAGATTGGGAGTGAGAGGAGCAATCGAATCTTGATTCTGAATAGGAAGAACCACTGATTAAAGGTCGTAGACTCGTAGTAGCTTACCGTTTCAGTGTGTGTTGCCTCGGGATTCAAGTCTGAGTGTGGAAAATTGCTATTTTCCTCTGGTCGCTAAAACAAGGGTAATTGTTCCAGGTTGTATGGAGTTGGGTTCTGGTAGAGAAGGAAGGGAAGAGTGCGATACATAGATACCTATATATATTCTGTTGCAAATGTGTGTATTGATATATGTGAGAATCCGAAATCATTCGAATCTGGAAATTGTTTTTGGGTTGCTGTTCGACTTCCCTTTGGTTATTTTCTTAATAGTGCTTCAAAAACCAAGGGTATATGATATACTTTTTCTGCTATTGAGTTGTTTGAGGTTGAAAGTCTTGAGGTTTGGAGAATTTGAAGCTAAAAACTGTTTTGGACTTGCTGTTCACTACTTCAACTGTTTTAATGGTAAAAAATTTATTTTATAAGCGCTGTAATGATGATCTTTGAGTTTTATCTTGCTGGTCTGGTTTAAGGGCATTGATTACAGCTGAAGGAAGAAGAGAATAATGACCCAAGTTGTAATTATTGATTTAAGTCGCTGTTTGATGTCTCCTCAGAATAATTAATTGTCTAACTATCTGATCTATGCTTTAAATTGTTATAACAATGGTTTAATATCTGATATATGAATTGAAAAGCTTAAGGAAAATTATTCTGGGTGGACCGAGTAGTTAAGGGATTAAAAAGGAATCTTGATATGTTGACGCTATATGATATACTTATGTTGAAAGATTTAGGATCTGAATTGTTGAAGCTTGAAATTAATTATAAGTGCTGTTTTGATGTCCCTAAATGTTAAATAAGTGATTTAAGGCGCTAAAGAATGCTCTAGGATGCTTAAGTGGTGTTAGAAGGTGTTTAAATGCTACTTAAGTGTGTGATAAAAGTTCTGTACATGTGGAACGTTTGGAAACAGTGGGACACATTATTGGATCAAGTCAAGAGTTAAATCAGAGTGAGTGTGTGGGGTTTTGAGAAAGATTAAATATGCTATTAAAGTTTATTAAATATGTATATTGATCTGCTCTTAGACGTCAATAACTTATCGGTTTTGATCTGTACCTAAACTCCCCAGGAGATACCAAGAAGGAACAAGAGAAATGGAGCAAGATAACAATTTTTTTTTTAAAATTTTTTTTTTCCTCAATATAATTTAAATATTAAAAAAACAGATAAAAAAAATTATTTATTTCATGTTTGTATCAAATTTTAAACATTTTAATAAATTATTGGGAAAATTTTCCATAAATCCCCATTTGAAAATTTATTTGTGAAATGGGATCTAGAATCATGTAAAGGTGTGGGGTCCTTGAGTGTAAATAATTTTAATAGGAGAGACAAAATTACCCTTGATGAAAACATTGCCATGTGCAATCTATCTTTCTTTTATTCGCAATCTATCTTCCTTTATTCGCAATTCATCTTTCTTATTCGCAATTCATCTTGACTTGTTTAACATTGTAAACAAACTTCTTTTTTCCTGACCAGAAACAGAAACGTTGTCAACAAATGAGCAGCTGTTTACCGCAATTTTGTTTGGGGAGGAAAAGAGGGCCCAATCCCTCAACCAACAGCTCCAATACTCAGGTGCATCCTATTTCTTAACCTAAATTGTGATGTGATCATTATAATAGGGTTATTAATTTAGGGTGTATGTTCACTTATAGGTCCGATAAATTAAATTAAAAATATCCCTTATAATGATTTGATCCATTTGCTTGATTATTGTTCAGCTCGCGCATTAATCACTGCAAATTATACTGTCCTACCTTTTCTGCAAATATATCTCATCAATGATGGAATTGTATTTCAGATTGAAACAATACACTGTCTGTATTTCTGGCAGGTTTTCCACTAGACGAGCTAAAATCCTTCACGATAATTTATTCTTTTTGGATTTGATTTTGAGGTTACCAGAGTTTTGAATCAAAACCCTAGTGGAAGTGCACCATCAGTATCTTCATTTGGATCCCTATACATTTTCGGACATAAAAGGATACCTAATGAATCTTTTAATTCCTAATCTTCCTCAACAGCTTAATTTCTCTGGATCTTTGACTAGTCCAGGCTGCCTTTCCCTTCATGAAAAGCTTTCTCATCTTTCCCTTTCCCACTCTTCCATTGTTAAACCCAGAAGGACAGTCATTCGTATGGGTGGGGGCCCTAGGACTTACCCGGGAGGTGTATCAAAATGGCAGTGGAAGAGAATGCAGGCCAAGAAAGCGAAACAGCTGCTAAAGGCCCGGCTATACCGTGAGCGACAGATATATGAAATGCGCAAGAGGGCAGAGCTAAAGGCTGCGGTTTCTGAGCTTGAGAGACCATGGGAGGTTGTTGAGAGAGCCCCAACTTTATTTTCAGTTAAAGCAGATGAACAATTGAAGGTGTTGGCTGATAGGTTTCAGAAAGCCGGTGGGTTTGATATGTGGTCTGAGAGAGATGGACCGCAATTGTTTGAAACCCCGGATGAGTTGCCTTCTGCAAGATTTTTCCCCAAAGGGGTTGTCCACAGTATTAGACCTTATAGGAGAATTAGTGATTCTGACCAGTTAGATAGTTTGGAGGAGGTTTCAGAATCAGAAGCTGACAACAATGTTTCAGGTAATGAGTTGGGGAAGATAACTCACAAATCATCCATAAGCAAATTTAGGGGTAGGTCCTCTGGGGAAGGGGAGACTGAGATAACTCACAGATCATCCATAAGGAAATTTAGAGGTAGGTCCTCTGGCGAAGGGAAGACAGAGAGAAGGGACTCATCAGATCAGGAAAGAGGATCATATTCTGGGAATTCTTCTTCAATTAACTCAGTAGAGTCTTTGACTAATAAGGGGCTTAATGGAAAATTGAGGAAGCAGGGGAATAGAAGAAAGTTTGTATCCAGGAACCTAGATGGATCAAATGGATATCTAGGGAGAGTTGAGTCTGGAAGGAAACAGAGAGGGCATAGTTCCTTTTCACATCGTCGCAGGCGTGACTATAATAGGGTGACTTCACCTTTTGCTTCACGGGAACATGAAGATACAGAGTCTGAAGTTTATGATATGAGTTTGGAACGAGATGGGAGTTATGGATTTACGCGGAGTGGTGTATCTGACCCAAATTAGGGGGAACAAAGTTCATTTTCAATCCAGACATTCGAAGTTAGAGATGAATTTTGATCTGGCAAATGAGTTTAGAAGGTATATGTATCCTTTGTTAATGAAAATACATTACGGTTTTTTAAAAGTTTTTTTTTTAGTTCAGTTACTTCATTATATTTTCAATTATGGACTCACCGATAACAATACTATCTGCTCTGTCTAATTGCATGTAATATACAATCATTTTGCTAAAAAATCTAAATATTACGTTTGGCTGAACTTCAATTTTAACATTAATGTATATATGTACGTATTTTAAAATTTGCTTTTTAATCAAGGCTTACTTGCATAGTTATATAAGTATGTGATTAATTAAAGTCTTGGACATATTTTGCTTCAAAGGGAAATTCATTAACACATCATTAAATTGTACAAAATACTTTTTGCCCTAGATGAATGAAGAGGTTGGTGTGCTTTATGAATTATGCAACTATTGTACCTAGCTTTGCTTGCCAGTTGGCTGGGATTTGGTTCGCTCTCAATAAATTCTGCAGCATGGGATCTTGTTGACAGTACTTGTTAAATTTCTTAATTTGAATTTATGGAATTTTATAGTAGACCAGGTGGTTTAGTACTAATAATATTGTAGAAATAAGTAGCGTCTGAGCATGTCTGCTGTCATTAATTTTTCTTTGAAGAAATATGTAATTTGGTTTATGCAAAATTGTGAATAAGTTCTTAGATTTATTCTTCTGTACAAATTTGTCATTCAAAATTTGTAATTTGCTAGTTGCTCCACATGTATTGGCATTGTCTGTTAAGGTTTGTTCCCATTTTGTTTTTTTTTAACCGGAAAAGTTTGTTCACATTTTGGTTCCCTACAGAGAGAAGCATGCAATGAGATACAAAGGAAATCGGAGTACTGAAGTGTTGTAAGGCATGCCTTGCAGGCGCTCGTGTGTAGAAATATTGTTAGAAATAAGAAGCTCTCTTTGCCCGTGTTTTTGTGAACTTTGAATTGGACCATCCAAATTAAATTTAAACAGTTTATATATCTGTGTACAAGTGAATTCAAAACTATGCACAAAATCTAAAAGAGACTTGTGTGAATGTACAAGATCAAAACATGAGAAACATGCAAACAATTCTCTGCATCAATAAGAAGATAAATTGCATGCCACATATATTAGGTGATATCGCTTAAGTTGGAGAACCTGTTAAGCAATCAGTAAGGTTGAGTTGACATGCACAAAGAAGATGAACTGCTTATCATTACATGCATAAGATTATTTGTGGGGTGTTTTGTATTCACTTCCAATCCTTGAACTTGTCACCGTGATTTCTGAATTGGACATGCTTAAACTTGCCATGAAGTGCTTAAACTTGCCATGAAGTGCTTGATTGAAATAACGATTGGAGCTTTCAAAAATAAATTTTCAATCATAATTTACAATATACGAGGTAAATATGTGAGATAAGTTTTATCTTGATTTACATGAAAAACACTTAAAAGTTTTTCAAAAGCTTATCCAATCAAGCTTTAGCCACCATGAGTGTAGGAGCCACCAGTTCCATGCCCCCACTGTACCTCCACTAAAAATAATCAATTTTTATTTTATTTTACTCTATGGGAGGCTACCAGATTGGGTTAAATACTAGGTAAAAATGGCCATTTTTTCCATAGGCATGACACTTTTTTGTCCAGAAACAAATGGAGTTTAGTTTTCCCAATTTCACGAACACTGCAAACAAAAAACATTTTGTTAAAAAAAAAAACAAGATAAGTTTATTGCTTCAAGGCTAAATTCTGAGTTTGAGATTTTTTTTTTGTTAATATAATGTTTGTCCCTATACTTTCATTTTGATTTTAATTCTTAAAGTTTGAAATTTGTGATTTTGATTCCTAAAGCTTTTTGCGTCTAAAACAATTGTCCGTGTAGTTTGAAAAGGATTTGGAAATAGGATTAATGTTGTTAATTTTGTCCACATAGTATTAAAAAAGCCAATTGAAATGCTTATGTGAATACTGATTGAGTGACTAGGCTAGATGAGAGGAAAAAATATAACTAGATATGCGGGTGGTGAATCTTTTGATCTTTTAAATTTTAACAATTCAGTTCATAAATTATAACTCATTTGGTTAAATCTCGATCCCTAAACTTTTCATAAATTAATCCTTATGATACATAATTCACCCGAGTCATCACCCCAATCATCCTATGTGGCAAAAGAGGTTGCTGATGCGGCTTCCAAATAAGCTCCTTATCTCAACAGTTCATCAACCAACATCACTCCCCTTCCCCTTTTCATTCTCTTCATTTTTCCTCATTCTTCTTGGAATTATACGTAACATGAGGTTTTTATTAAAAAAAAAAAATAGCAAGCTGGTATAGGATATGGTTGTCACTTTAGCTATGACTTCTCAAATGATGAGAGTTCACTAGGCCAGGGAGCTATTGAAGAATGAGATATTGTTAAGCCTGCAGAAAATTGCCCACCTCATCCTTATCTTGATGGTCACCAAGGTGGCTTCAACCAACTCCCACGAAGACTATTTCAATGGCGTAGTGGGACGCGTGTGTCTTATTAAAGTATTGTTAGTACAAGAGTATTAAATCTTATCATTGTTCTGTTTCTGATACCGAACTTTAGAAACGAATCGTGCTTTTTTTAATACCAAATCTTATAAACGAAGCGTCAATCATATTTAGTAGTTTAATTGTATGTTAAATATAATTAATGTGCTGAAAATTCTAAATACTAAGTTTAGCTGAACTCTAATTTTTTGTTCTTTTATACTAGGGCAGAACTTTATCCATACATACATATTTTAACCAAAGGCATACTTGCATAGATGTATAAAGTAAGTGATCAATTAAGGCCTTGACATATTTTACTTTAAAGTGAAATTGGTTAGCATGTCTTAAATATAGGATTCACCACATGGAGGGTTGTTGTTTAAGTGTTATGTTTCAACCATATTGGAAGAATCTTGGGACCCCATTCCCTACTTATCAAAATGATGAGCAGGGAGAGCTAGCATGATCTGGATCGTCTATATCTAATCTGGACGGTTCAGATTTAATTTTTTAAAATTGGTGCTTTTTAAATAAAAAAAATCATTTTTTGAAAAAATGTTAGTTAAAAGATTGTCATTATTTTAGATTCTATACCCATTAGAATAATTTTTTTTAAAAAAAAAATTAAATCTGGACCGTCTAAATCATGCTAGCTTTCCCTACTCATCATTTTGATAAGCAGAGAAACCGGTTCCAAGAATCATAGGCTGCGCATAGGTAAATTTACAAAATAATTTTTGTCCTAGATGGATGAAAAGGTTGGTGTGCTTTATAAAACCTGTAATTGTTGTACCTATGTTTGCTTGCTAGTTGGCTGGGATTTGATTCCCTCTGAATAAATTCTGCAGAATGGGATCTTCTTGACCGTACAAGTTCAATTTCTTAAATTGAATCTTTGGAATTTCATATAGTAGACAAGCTTGGTACTTAATAACGTTGTTATCAATAAATAGCTTCTTAGCATGTCTGCTATCATTAATTTTTCTTTCTAGAGCAAAAATGCAATTTGGTTTCTGCAAACTTTACCTCCTAGTGAATATGTTCTTAGATTTATCCTTCTGTACAGATTTGTCATTAAAAACTTGTGACATGCTAGTTGCTACCCATATACTCCTCCTCGATCCTTAATATAAAATATATTTGGAGAGTTGATATTAGTTATAAATATAAGAAATATTTTTTATATTTGTCAATTTTTTCTTAATTTACCCCTATTATTGCTTCTTCAATAATAATCAAGGGGGAGAGGACATAAGGGAATTAAAGAAGATGGTTAGGGTATTTTAGAGAATACATGTAATATTAACTAACCTAATCAAACTTCTTAATCTAATCAATTTATGTAAATATATTTTATATTAAGAACCGGAGGGATATTGACCTTTTCTGGTAAAGCATGTTCATATTTTGGTCTCTAGAGAGAGAAGCATATAATGAGTTGCAAACTTTAAGGGAGGAAATCCAAGTACTCGAGTGTTTAAAAATATTGTGAGAAATAAGTAGCTCTTTAATTTTGAATTAAGGAAGGTGGCTATGATGTTTTACAGAAAATATGTCATATTAACTAATCTAATTTATTTTTTTAATCTAATCAAATTAGGTAAATATGTTTTATATTAAGAAGCGGATGAGTATTGATCTTTTCTGGTAAAGTCTATTCACATTTTATTCTCTAGAAAGAGAAACATGTAATGAGTTGCAAACTTTAAGGGAGGAAATCCAAATACCTCGATCCGGTGTTTGAAAATATTGTGAGAAATAAGTAGCTCTCTAACTTTAAATTAGACCATCTAAATTAAATTTAAACGGTTTATATCTCATTGCAAAAGCACCGAAACCGAATTTGAAATTATGCACAAAATCTAAAGGAGGCCAAAATCTAAAGGTGAGAAACATTTATTATTACAGCAAACAACTCTCTACATCAATAAGAAGATAAATAGCGTGCCATACATATAGGTGTTATGGCTTATTTTACACAACTTATTAAGCAATCAGTAGGGTAAAGTAGACATGCATAAAGAAGATGAACTGTTTATCATTACATGCATAAGATTATTTGTGGCGTGTTTTTGTATTCACTTCCAACCCTTGAACTTGCCACCATGCTTTCCAAATTTGCCATGCTTGAACTTGCCATGACCATGACCATGGCCATAGTAGCCACCACGAGTATAGTAGCCACCAGTTCCATGACCCATATGGTGGTGACCCCCACCAAAGTATCCTGTGCCTCCATGATGATACCCTGTTTGTAATTCCAACATATAATTAGTCATGATTATTAAGAGAAAATCGGTGAGAAGTCCTTGTATGAAAATTTATCGGTTAGAAGGACCTGATACGTACTCTTCAGTATTTCATACATAGAAAGTACCGGTATTCGAATTCAAGACTTTCAAGCCAATAATAGGGACTTTTCACTGATTTTCTTGATTATTAATTTGATGAGAAATATGAGAAAGAGATAGCATACCTTGATTATATGGATAAGAACCAGAATAAGCATAGTTGGGTGGAGGATATCCAGAGGAAGCATAAGGAGGAGGAGGAGGAGGATATGAGTATCCTTGAGGTGGATAGCCTCCTTGTGGAGGATACCCTCCTGGAGGTGGATATTGGTAACTCATCTTCTTACTTTAACTTCTATATATTGTTCTGCCCAAAAAAAAGAGTTATTATTAGTTTCAAATCTCTGCAACACAGAGAAAAAAAAATCCTTTACTCTTAAGAAATTAAAACTTTTCTATATAAACCAATAAGCTATTGGTTGAGATGGGTAAAAGGCTTCATCCCCGTAAGAAAAAGAATACAAATTTAAATACCGGGAAGCGTACATGTTGGGAGGGGTGAAAACCCTTTGCCCTCTAAACCTCAATAGGAAAACCTTTAATCAAATTAAGAAAAAAAAAACCTCTTCAATATATATTACCAATTATGAGTCTATCTATCCTTTTACAATTAAATGTATGTTTCATGCATATTGCATGCGATAGAAGTATTTTTTTTTTTGTTAATTTCTCTAATTGCTCATGAAAAAAAGAGACGATCTTTTATGATCAGAACAATCATCTCTAGAACTATAAGTAGATTAGCATGTACAAATTATATTTTTTTAAAGCATATTTTACGAAATTATAGATTTTTCACACCAAACAACTTGTATATATTTATTAAGAGGATTACACAAGAGTATGTAAAATTTCACAAAAAAAATAAATGTTTCACATCATAAGTTCATCAATCAAATCAAATATCAAACCAAGATGATGTAGCAAAACAAACAAAAGTAATTAAGGATCTAATATTTCTACAATGAAGGAAACGTAACTAATTAACCACATTAATAAATAACATCTCTAACAAACTAAAATTCAGTAAAACTATTTGCAAGAAGCTTACTCAATTCAGTTGGGTTCTTCAAAACCGAGGCGCTGTGTTATCTGATAGTCTTCCAAGTTTGGAATTTAGTGAACAAATTTATAAGCATTACCATATATTCTTATTCTTTATCATCTACTAACATATAAATATTCTTTATCTCTTGATAATGTGAAACGACATGCGTTACTTTAACGCGTTGGAATTAGTTTTTTCTAGAGCTTTAATGTGCACCATATAATTTGGAACGTAAGATACCATATTACTTTATTTTTTTAATATTAAAATATTATGTGTTATCAGGCATATATTCTTGAAAATATATTATACATTAAGGATACGTAATGTATGAAATTGACAATTTTTAAGTTTGGAAATTAATATTTTTTTAACATCAGCAAAAGATATCCCAATAAAAAAAAGTTAAAACTACGGGGAAACAAATTCATGAATATATAATCATGTGCACGAAGCTAATAACTCAGTGGGGTTTTCAACAGTTCAAAGTTTTGTTGGGCTCACCAACATAGAGTGGTTTAGTGTAAAATCCTTCAAAAAATTTTTAGGTCTCAAATTCGTGTTTTAAAGAAGACACATATACTAAGAGACAACTACTATCACTAAAATTTGAAGGAAAAAAAAGTTTTGTTGGGCTCAGCTTATTAGAAGATGTGATTGCCTTGGTCTTAGTAAGCCTCCGAAATCCTTGGGCTTAGCTTTTTCTCCTATAAGAGTTTCAGAAGCATGCTTTAGTCTTATCAAGTCTCCAAAATTCAACTCACCTAAACGTTTATTAGCAAAATAAAAAACTTGGAGCAGTTTAGCGGAACCATTTAGTCAAAGAATACTAATTGCCCTTAAGTAATATACTCTTTAATGAAATTAAAAATAATACGGTGGGAGAGGTGACATATTCAGTACTTAGTAGTTCTACGAACATAATTGCTTAAAAAAAAAAAAGTTGTATGCCCATAACATAGCAGGTAACACTGTCGTGTTTGAGATTCCTTGCTAAACAAGATGTCCACATCAATTTAAATAAGTAATCAGATGGAATTTTCAACTTGTGTCCTGTTTCATCTCAGTTGCTTTTTTTTTTTTAAAGTGAAAGATGGATATATTAATAAAAATTTATGTACATGGGATATTTATACAGAATAATTCAAAAGACAGGATAAAAGGGATCAACAGCTAGCCTAGATGTATCTGATCGTGAAACTCAGCAGATCGTCCCTTTCAGAGTTAGGAAGAGGCTGGGAAAATCCTGATAAAAGGATAGTGATAAAACATAAGGTTGATTAAAAAAAAAAAGGACTTTTACAGGTAAAAACAAATACAAAAACGAGTTTTTTTTTTTCAGTTCTGGACCATTCTTCTGTGGACAAGCTGCCCGTAGTTTCACACTTCTTTTTTTTTTTTTTTTTTTGGAAAAATGACTCTCAGGTCCCAAGGGATCCAATTAATAGCAAAAAAGTCCAAATGTAAATTGCCATGACAGAAAAGTCCCAGGGACTTTTCTGTTATGAATTCCCTATTTGAAGGGACTTTTCTGTTATGAATTCCCTGTTTGAAAAGACGAGTATGCCCCCAAAGAATAAAATAAGGAAAAGGTAGAAAACCCACAGAAAGGGTAAAGAGAAAACACACAGAGAGAGAAATGTAGGAAAATGCACAGAAAGAGAAAACGGAGCAACGCCATGGTAGTGAGAAATCTTAGTGAAATAGTGACCATATCAGAATCAAAGCTACCGGATCTCTCAAAGGATGCTCTCGTGGACAAGAGATCGGCGCTTGAGGCGCTGGGTGGGTCTGCCGAAAGAAATTATGAGAATAAAAGATCAAATAAGAAGGTTGAAGATGGCATGCTTAATCTTGTTGCAAGCCTTGTGAAAGTAAGCTATTTCTATTTTTAGTTGAGATTCTCATACTTGCAAGTTGCAATTGTTTGAATTGGTATTTGTAGCTTTTTTTTGAATAAATTTTTTTGAGACTTAACTGTCATGAACTTTTGGCGCCCAAGTGTTATTCTCCCTTGTTTCATGAACGATATTAAAATGACTGACGAACATCTTTTGATGAGATGAACCCTACTAAATAAAATCAAGGGATTATGTAATTAAGAGTTTGGAAACTTGAGAAAGGACTTGAATACACCAAACTATTGTCCAAGTAATTACTCTTAAAGCGTGCTAATTACTTAATAGCCTTTTAAAATGTATTGCTTATGTCTGCTTCCATCTTATCACTTTTAACCCTTCAATTTGTACAGATGTAAAAGAAAGCCTGTGTAATAACCTGGTTGGAAATAAGTCAAAGGATGCTTACGTTTGAAATCATACTTGGAAATAAATTGGAATGGAGGATATTTTTCAGTCTTTTTATAGTACCATAGATCTTTTAGGATCCCTTTATCTAGAAGTTGAATTTGTTAGGTGAAGGCAATAGGTGAATATTTATATTTATGATGCACCTCTTCATATCATAATCCTTTGGACTGGAGCCATTAAAAACTCTAGATTTTAGAAACTATGTTTAGCAAATAGTAATACTGGGAATCTTATTTTAGTTCACTTGTTCAAGGAGCCTCTAGTACTATTTTAAAGAATCACACATTCCAATAGTTTAATCCATTAGGTGAAGGCTAGACGTGGCATCATATATTTTCTTGATGTGCTGATAGTTGGAGAATCTTATATTTATATACTTGATATGTTGTTGTTCTCATATGATTCATTTAATTGGTTCAATATCTTCTGCTCTGTAGATAGGGGTGCATGGGAGAATTTTTTCTTCAATTGATGGAAGGCCATTACCTAGGTATATAACTATCAAGGGAATCAATTACACAGTATGTTTGAACTTTTGGTTAATTTTTTTCCCTAAAAAAACTCATGGATGCATGTTTTCCCTTTAAGTTATGACAATCACGTTGCTTAATTTGACATGTTTCAAGTCTGCTGATTAAACTGGCTAAAATCTGAACATGGAAGCTGTTATAGTCCTACTATTTTGATTGCCTTGAATGGCTTAAAATTTCCTTAAGAAATCAAGGATTTGTAACTTCTAACCTATGATTTCATGAGCGTATATTTATGTCTACATCTATGGTTTGGACATGTGGTGAAGAGTATCTGTTATGTTGCACTCGTGTGTCTGTGTAAGTGATGCATGGGACCCTATGAATCTCTATTACCAATTTTTTTTTTGGTAATCATGATTGCCATGTAATCAGGATTACCAAGATAAATGCCACCGATACACACTTTATGTGGTAATGCCATTGGGATTAACATTACTAGGACTCCAGTTATTGAAAAGATGCATTAGAAATTTGTAACTCATGCAATTTGTTGTTAGATAAGTTGTGAATGATGGCTCATACATTGTCATTAGTACTAGTGTAACTTGTTATTTCTTGCAGGATTGATCAATTATTTAGAGGTGCAGGTGTCATTTTTTGTCAAAATTGACACAATGAGTTGTTCAAAAAGTAGGGATAAGAAGGTGTTGAAATACTAATACGCTTTTATGGCAATTGACACTTGTGAAAATTAAGATCTCCATCGGGACTGACACTTGTAAACAAACATGCATAGAAGGTTCAGTCTATTGTACCTGGCAGCCAACAAGGCAAGATGATGAAAGAGACATAGGACTTGTTTTGTTATTTTGTACCGAAGCATTCTTGTTATGTAAACATGTATTTTGTCAGCTCTATGTTATTTTGAAGGAAAGACTTGTTATGACAATGACAACTGTTTGTGGCAAGTTATAACAAATTATGCAATATGTACTTTTAGTTCTGCAACCATGTGTCCTTACTGCTTATATGGTTTTAAACAACATATCTTGTCACGTTTTACAACTGAGTCAGTCATATTCTCAACAACATGAGTTATATTTACAACTGCATAGTAATTCCTTGAGGCATTTGAAATTCAATAACTTCCTATGAAATTTCAGAAAATGTGATTTAGTGTATCTACAACTTGTTTAGTAGGTTTTAACAACTTTATTATTCATATTTACAACATCATCAGTCTTCGTGGGCTAGTGGCTAAGCTGACATGAACCAAGTCAGAAAATGTAATTTGGTGTATTTACAACTTTTTCAGTATGCTTTAAGAACTTTATTAGCCATATTTACAACCTCAACCATGTCAATTTATGCCCTTTGGGTTTTTTTACAACTTAGTCAATAGGTTTAAACAACTTTTTTATCCATATTTACAACATGATCAGTCTTATTAGGCCTAAGGCTAAGCTGACATCAGTCATGTTAGTTTATGCTATTTGGATTTTTTTACAACTTGTCCAGCATGTTTTAACAACTTCTTCATCTATATTTACAACATGATTAGTCAGCTTAGGCCTAAGGCTAAGCTGACATCAACCATGTTAGTTTATGCCCTTTGGGTTCTTTACAACTTGTTCAATACATTTTAACAACTTCTTCAGCCATATTTACAATATGATCAGTCTTCTTAGGCCTAAGAAGGCTAAGCTGACATCAACCATGTTAGTTTATGCCCTTTGGGTTCTTTACAACTTGTTCAATAGGTTTTAACAACTTCTTCAGCCATGTTTACAACTTGATCAGTCTTTTTAGGCCTAAGGCTAAGCTGACATCAACCATGTTAGTTTATGCCCTTTGGGTTCTTTAAAACTTGTTCAATAGGTTTTAACAACTTCTTCAGCCATATTTACAACTTGATCAGTCTTCTTAGGCCTAAGGCTAAGCTGACATCAACCATGTCAGTTTATATCCTTTGGTTTATTTACAACTTATTCAGCAGGTTTTAACAACTTCGTCAACCACAAACATGATCAGTCTTCTTAGGCCTAAGTCCAAGCTGACATCAACCATGTGAGTTTATGCCATTTGGATTTTTTTACAACTTGTCTAGCAGGTTTTAACAACTTCTTCATCTATATTTACAACATGATCAGTCTTCTTAGGCCTAAGGCTAAGTTGACATCAACCATGTCAGTTTATATCCTTTGGCTTATTTACAACTTATTCAGCAGGTTTTAACAACTTCGTCAGCCATATTTACAACATGATTAGTCTTATTGGGCCTAAGGCTAAGCTGACATCAACCATTTCAGTTTATGTCCTTTGGTTTTTTTACAATTTCTTCAGTAGGTTTTAACAACTTCGTCAACCACATTTACAACATGATCAGTTTTCTTAGGCCTAAGGCTAAGCTGACATCAACCATGTTAGTTTATGCCCTTTGGGTTTTTTTACAACTTGTTCATGAGGTTTTAACAACTTCTTAAGCCATATTTACAACATGATCAGTCTTCTTAGGCCATCAACCATGTCAGTTTATGCCTTTGAGTTTTTTGACAACTTGTTCAGCAGGTTTTAACAACTTCGTCAACTATATTTACAATATGATCAGTCTTCTTAGGCCTAAGGCTAAGCTGACATCAACCATGTCAAATTATGCCCTTTGGGTTTTTTACTTGTTCAGCCGGTTTTAACAACTTCGTCAGCTATATTTACAACATGATCAGTCTTCTTAAGCCTAAGGCTAAGCTAATATCAACCATGTCAGTTTATGCCCTTTGGTTTTTTTACAACTTGTTCAGCAGGTTTTAACAACTTCGTCAGCCATATTTACGACATTATTAGTATTTACAACTTGTTCAATAGGTTTTGACAACTTGTTCACTACACATTAACAACATCATTAGGAATAATTACAACTTAACGAGTTTTCCTCAACTAGTGGCTATCCTGACATGAACCATATCAAAAAATATGATTTTGTTGTTTACAACAGGATGTGCATATTTTGCCAAGTACTTCAGCCACATTAACAACTTAAGTGTTAGTCCCGAGAGAGGTTCTAATTATCAGACATGCCAACTGTCACAAAAGGATATCAGCATTTTACCAACTTTTTCTCCCTACTTTTTGAACAACTCATTGTGCTAATTTCCACAGAAACTGACGCTACCTGCAACACAACCTGGTATTAACAATTGCATCACCAATATTAACAATTACTAAAGCTAATATTAACAATAGTAATTTTATATCAATTCACCATTTTGTTATCACACAAACCACAATCACATTCATTCATTTCCACTTAAAACTAATCAATCCCTCTATTACATTTCCATGAAACAGAGCACATTTTATGTATTAACAACTACAACAGTCATATTTACAACTATAAATGCATGTAATAACAACATTATTTTAATATCATATCAGTGTTATCTCACAAATCAACCCCACCACATTCAACTATTCCCACTACAACAAGCGCAGTCCCTCTGTAAGCCAACCCAAAAACAAAGCACATTAACATTATCACACCCCCAACCATGTTGAAACCCCAAGTTCAATGATCAAAATCATATTTTCACCAAAATATTAGCATTACTAATCTATCTCTTACCACATAGTCCACTATTGACTCTAAGCTCCAATATTTGATCAACCTATCAATCTCAATGCACCTACCATACAAAACAGATTTTTTTTGATTTTACTGTTCATTCATTGTAACAGTCCATAACGACGACATAATCTCTAATCGTTCGCGAGGATGTCATCACCAAACTTCAACTCTTCGACATTCCTGCTGAACCAACGTGGAGTTCCTAGAATGCATTTTTCTCTTTCTCGTTAATCACCGAAACGTGGAGTTACTACCTTCTGTGGGTTTTTCTTTCTTTTATTTTGTTGGGGGCATGATGGTATTTTCACTTTGTGAATTCATATCAAAAAAGTCCCTTGGGACTTTGCTGTCATGGCAATGTGTAATGGGACTTTGTTATTATTAATTGGGTCCCTTAGGACCTAGGAACCATTTTCCCTTTTTTTTAGTACACCCGTAGTGTGGCTTTTATTTTGGCTTGCTTGCTTCTTTGTTAAAGGGAACACATTACTGACTCCGGGTCCAGTATTCTGATCCTGAGACTTAATACAATTAACTTGCATTGAGTTTTTTTCTTACAAATAAACATTTTTTATTAGGGACAATTCTATTTAAAACATTGTTATATATTAAATATGGACAGCTCTCCTAATATGATTTTAAATATTAGTTCACTACATGATGAGAGATTAATTGCTTTAGCTAAACCCAACCCTTATTGGTAGCTTGCTTTGCATTTTTATTTGTTATAGGTTGTATACTTGATGCTAAAATTGATATAATAATTTATTTTAACTTGCATGGCATTTTTTATTTATTTTACAATACTTTTTTATGAGTAGGAAAGGCAAGCGCTAGCTTGAATGTTAAGGATCAACAGCCATAAAGCCGATTACAAAGCAGCATAAAATTAGAAAGGAGAAGTCCCCAGCAACAGGCTGGAGGATCCTGCAACGTATAGCTAAGTTACTGTTCCTACCATGAGCCCTTCTAGCCAGACAGTCTTGCACTCTTTCTTGACACAGTCTTCCGTGCTTTCAAACAAGTATGATTCGTCATCCTCAAAGCACTTATTCACACAATTCATTATTTACATATTTATTTTATAAATTATGATTACCAAAACTGTTTTTGAATTATCCAATTGTTATTTTAAATAAGCCCTAAACTAAGCTTGCTTCAGAATTTGTAGTGGTAGAAATGGGCTTCGAGCTCATACTACCATATACTCCCTTCGATCATCTTTGTAGAGTTGATCTTAATCATAAATATAAAACATAATTTTTATATTTGTCAATATTTTTCTAATTCACCCCTATTGATGTCATCTCAACAATAATCAAGAAGAAGGGGAAATTAGAGAATTAAAGAATATGACAAGAGTGTTTTAGAAAATACATATCATATTAACCAACTTAACTAACTTTCTTAATCTAATCAAATTAGGTAATTTCTTTAAATCATATTTATATTAAGTGTCTGAGGGAGTAGTACTGTATGTTTCCATTGGGCCCCATAAGTGGGTTTTGTTGGCATGGAAGCTGGACTGGGCCAAAGAAAACTTATCCGGCCTTTCAACTGATATAGGGGTGAATTGGTTTAGCTTATATTTATGCATAAGCCCGGTTTACATAAATCGAGATAAAACTCTTTCACATATTTACCTCGTAGACTGTAAAAACTATTTCGTAGACTGTAAAAGCTACCTCATATACCATAAATCATGATTGAAAAATAGTTTTAGAGGTTCCAATCGCTATTCCAAATATAATCATATACAAGTTTCCAAGATAGAATGAGAGTGGCATTCCAAGATTGACACCATTCATTATTGTATTCCTCAGGATCTATAGGAATCACACTGTACAAATGCATAATTTTCTGAACCTCCTCATAAGGTTGCGGAAGTTGCCATGAGCGATTAAGCTCATGCTACAACAAGTCATCTTCTTTCATGTCAAAAGCACCATTTGCTTACACCACTATAGCGCATTCCAAGGAGTGAATCACAATAAGACGTTGGCTTAGCTTTTAGGCTTTTGAGATTCCCCATCTCCTTTACACTTGTTACAATCATGCATCCATCATTGCTTCACTTTCTTGCTCAACTCTCGGCTCCTCATCTTGTTCCATAGTTCTTCACTCGCTTCATTACATTCTGAGTTATTCAATTTTACCATTCGCTCCTCGGAAACTCACTACATATCTGTTTGTTTTGGCCTTTCAGAACTGATTTTACAACTTTCGATATGAGTATTTGAGAGGAGTTTAAGTTCACTTATGGAAAAATGCTTAAAAAAGCTTCTTTTTTTCTTCATCTTCCCAGATGAGCTAAACTGAGGCATAAGCTGCTTCCAAACCTGTGTAGGTGGGGTCTCTTTCTTAGCAAGACAGAAAAAACGACATCGTTCAAATAAATGGAAAAAACTGGGTGACATGGCACGCCTGTAATCATTGGGTCAAACGAGAGGCTGTGAAGTGATTTCTTTGTCTGAACCGGACGCCCTGGAAGAACCAAACCGCGCCTCGCAACCTTCTACTTCTTCAACTTCTGGTTGGCAATTTTGGACCTCGCATTCAAAATTATCTTCTGAGCTTTAACGCCTTTGAGACACTACACTCTTCACTCCTCATGCTTTGCTCGCTTCAGAAAAATGGGTGGTCCCATCTTCGTCTCTCCTCAGAGAACGCATTGCACAACCCCATTATGCCAAGCGCCACCTTCTTCCTCTACCTATCGCCCCGCCGTTATTCTTCCTGTTAGTCCTCTCTCTGTCTCTATTTCTCACAAGCACCAAACACATGCATCATGAATTTTTGCTTTAATTTTTTTTTTGGGGTAATTGGGCTCTGATTAGAACCCCAAATCGATATTTCAAGACATTTCTGCTACTTTGAGCTTAAATGAATTTGTCAAAAGTTTCGCTATTTGGTGTGTCACTTTGTGTTGATTACATTTTCTCCATTGATTCTTAGGGTTTAGGGAACAATTCGGGTGACTACCAGAAGTTGGTTCAGACATTGAGTGACAAGTATGGTGTTCCCACGGTGGTGGCTAAGGTATCGAGAATTGATTGGCTAAGGAATGCCGCTGGTTTGGTTGATCCAAATTACTGGCGTGGCACTCTTAAACCTAGGCCTGTGCTGGATTGGTAAGGTTAATTTATTTCTCTCTCTCTCCCAATGCGAGCTACGAAAGAAGCTCACAACGTATATAATGAGTGTCAGACAGAGATTTTAGTTTTCAGTGATTCTTAAAGATAAAATGCAAGTCATGTGCTTAAGATTAGGAATTTGTTCTTGGGTCTTAGTTAATTACGTGGGTGCGAAACTGTTCTTTGGTCTATGTAGGTATTTGAAGAGGGTTCATGATGCTGTTCAGGAGGCAAAGGAGTTGGCAGAAGGTTGATGAACAGCCTGGCCTTTTACATTTGACCTTGAATTTTGTTTTCCCATACAGTTCTTTGTGTTGAATAAATGACGTATAGAATCATAGCATTAGTAACTTAATTTTGTGTTGGCTCGGACTGTTTTTTTATGATTGATTAATTTGTTTGGTTTCTCAAAACTCTGTTTGGTGCTTTGATCTGTTAGATGGTAAAGGTCTTATGCAGCATGTTAAACTACACTGCTCAAGTGATTGCAAAACATAAAAAAATGTCTAATTATAATTATAAAAAAATATAAACAGCATTCTGAAATGATTCATCTTTTGTGATCTTTCATATGACACAACTCTCAAATATGTTATAGAACTGGGGAGAAAACAAGAGGGAAGGTAGAGCTAGAAGGGAAAGATTAGCACATTAAGCAACCATTTAAATCTATCCTTAACAAAATGATTTTTCTGTCAGCATAAGTCCAGGTGACCATGAAATTTAGAACAATTATTCATTCTCTTCCTCCCCTGCCATTTGTTTTCGTTACATAACATTTGAATCCCCTTCATGTCTTCTTTTGGCATCATGTGTTTACAAATCCTAATTCTTGAAAATAATCTTGTTTTAGGTACGACTTTATCCTTGATTGGACACTCCGCAGGAGGATGGCTTGCACGTGTCTACATGGAAGAATTTGGGATGTCTCATATTTCCTTGTTATTGACTCTCGGAACACCTCACCTGTAATTTTCTTGCTTTTAGATATTAAATCCTCTAAAATGTTTTGAAGTTGGTCAATGGCTCATGCTTACAGCATAGTTGCTTTACTGCCTTTACAGAATGCATTACTAGTTTTAATTAAATTGAAGTGATCTCTTTGTTCTTAGAAGCATATAAAATGTTATCATTTTATTCTAGCTTTTGAAGCAAATTTTGCATTCAATACTGTTGTCAATTTAAGCCACTAATAGACAATTAACTGAGATGGTGATGCGACTTAAGGGAAAGCTGATGTGTTTTTAAGTGGTTACTTGGCATTGAATTACAAAATGCACCAAGCATCATTTCCAATTCCTTGGCTTATGCAGAGTGTCAAGTGAAAACTGAACTGCGACATCAACTTCACTTTAGGTCACATGAACCATCTTTGGATTAAAATTTACACTTCCTGCTTTAATTATTCATACATGATAGAAACAATTCTCAAAATTGCTCTGCTTCGTGATAATAAAATTCTGATCAAGTTTTCTTCTACATTTTTCTCAGCCCGCCTCCAAAGGGCACACCTGGGGTTATTGATCAAACACGGGGTCTCCTGAACTATGTTGAACAAAACTGCTCAAAAGCTGTTTACACCCCTCAAATGAAGTATGTTTGTATTGCTGGAAGGTAAACTCATTCTTCGTGCTTTGCTGAATGGGGTATTTGTTTGTTGGATTATTGTGAAATTATTTTTTCTGATTAGCTCCTCAAGTGCTAAATGCTTTAACAGCTGTTGATGATACAGACGTTTTCATTGAATTTCATGTTTGCCTAAAATTATGTTCAACTTTGTGATGTTGAAGTATGACTGTAGCAGTGAGCCAAAAGTTGTTGAAACCTAAAAGACCAACAATACCTTGATTTTGTGTTGTAGTTAGGAACCATACTTATGGCTTAACACCTCATGTCGATCTAAAAGCTTGAGGCATCTATTTTGCTTAATTTTGCTTTAGGAGTTTATGGGATGAAGGCACCACCAAAAATATTCATAAAGAGTTCAGTATCTTTGTTATCTTCGGTGTAACTTCAATAGTCCAAGCCAAAAGAGTGATTGATAATATGGATTTTAATTGAGTAGAGCTATATGCAGATATATTGAAGGGGCTCAGTTTTTTGGCCAGTCAAATGCAAAAATTGAGTCTGTGGTTCCCATAAATGGTTCTCAGCCAGTTCCTGAAGCTGCCGTTATGAGTGCTTCAAGCAATTCTCTGCCTATTACTACGACTTTCCGAACTCGCTTTGTTGGACAAGGGTACAGGCAGGTAATTAAATCACTTTAAAGTAAAATTTTGTCATGATTTTCCAATGATGATCCCAATATATAGTATCATGGATCCTTCACTGTCATGTTGTTCATGATCAATTATGGGTGACTGAAGCCATGTGATTTTGCCAGGTTTGTGGGCAGGCAGATGTATGGGGTGATGGTGTGGTGCCAGAAGTATCAGCACATCTGGAGGGTGCACTCAACATTAGCTTTGATGGAGTTTATCACTCACCTGTTGGCTCAGATGATGAGTTGAGACCTTGGTATGGTTCCCCTGCTATTCTAGACCAATGGGTAGAACACCTTCTCAATTAGATTGAAGGGTTCAAATATTTTGTTTGCCTTATTTTGTCTTTTGATATATATATATATATATATATTATATATATATATATGGGGAGTCTGATGTTGATAGAGCACTCGAAATAGCTTTTTTTTTTTGAAGCAAAAGTTTCAATTTGTAATATTTTATATTTGTACTTGTGTACCTTTTATTTTTATGCAAGATGAATGCTTGTTATGCCGTGCTCTTGCTTTTTATATATGTTTTTCAGAATGGAACTAGCGTTGAAGCTTCAGCCTCCATTTCACCATGTGCCAATCCCTTTGTCAAAATGCTAATGACTATTAAATAGTGACTGAGTGGAGTAGAACAAATTTGTTTCTCTTAAATAAAATTGAGAAACTATCCTTTTTTTTTTTTTGGGAATTACAAGAGCAGACAGTTTAGAGTTACAAGTATGATCAAATTTGTGATCTCTCTCGTATAAAAGCTTTCATGCTATTATGCCGTAAGAGCGTTTCTGTAATTGAACTTTGATAGCAGTAAAAATTCACATTTGGCAAGCCGCCTCTAGTTGAATCAAAACAATACTCAAATATGACTTCATAGTACTTGACAATATATATAGAGATTGAGAAAATTAATCAGTCAATTCTTTCTTTCATAAAATTTTCAATCAGGTTTTTCTAGTTTTGATTTTTTTTTTTTTATTGAATCTTCATAGTTTACTTAGTTACGAAAGTGTCAGTCCTTCTGACGATAAAGATTTGTGATTAAGGAGATGAAGAGACACTGTTTCATGTTTGTTTGGATTAGCCTGTTGAATTTTGAAATGACTTCACACAATATGAGGTAAATATATGACTGAAATTTTGTCTCAAAAGATATAAAAGTATTTTTTTTTTTAGATGTCCCAAATTATTTATGTATAACATTATGCGAACTATCAGAATCTTCCATAAGACTTCTGATGGCTTAGTTGGCATGCATGGGTTTCATTTAAGTTGCATCTTAGAGAACTTCTACCAGGACAATTTAATTGCTAGACTTAAAATATAGTAGTCTGATATGAAATATAGTAAACTCATAATACACAACAGTTTGGCTTAAAATGTTGTGTATTGACTTAAAAAGGCAGAGTTTACTGATATGAAATTGTTTAGTTTGGTTGTTACAAATTTTATACTATTTTATGTCATCAATACAAGAGCTAGTTGATATTTTTTAAAGAGATTAAGGAAGTAAAATAAATTATAGTGAAATATTTATATTTATCTTTTTTTCCAAATCAATTTATTTGATTTATAAACTAATATATAATTTAATGATAAACAATATATGATATGATTAAGTAACTTATTTAACTTATTTAATTATTTTAGAAAAAGTCAACCAACTCTTATATTAAGAACATATAGTACTCTATATCATTTTTTTTCCCTCTCATAAACCTCTTATTTATTAGAAAGAGACAAATTTTGGTTTCATATTCTGTTTTCATTTTCCTTAATAATATAAATAAAATGAACCCAAAACGACGAGCACTATCCTTCCACACAATGACAAATTTGAGAAGATTGGACGAAAGTGATTAAGATTAAAATAACAATAAGAAAACCTTAGTTAAATAACTGATCTCAACTTTCTCATTTTCAAAATTTAAGACTTTTAGAAATAATAGTATGTTTGGATAGTCTCCATAGATATTTTTAAATCGTGATTTATGAAATACGAGGTAGCTTTTATGATATACGAGGTAAATATATAGAAAAATTTTATTTTATTTTATATGAATCGATTTATACATAAACATAACCCTAACAAAAAAAAAACCCTATTAATGATGATTCGGCATTTGAAAAATTGCATTTGTTAAAGTGAAAGTGATCCCGGCAGCCTAAAAGCAAAAGCCACAAAGCCTCACCTTCTAATCAATTTCCCCACGCACTTTATATATAAAAGTGCAAAACGCATTGTGTGGTAAACTTGTAATAATTAACTACAAAATACCCCTTGTGCATCGCCGAATCAGTGACAACTTCTACTTTCTTTCATTATCCTAATTAAATATCAGCATATATTCTTTTTATTCTGTAACAATCAATAATATCAAAGTTATTATAAAAAATATGGATAACTAGAGAGAATAAGAGACTATGAAGAGAGAAATCAGAGGGAAATACTCATTCAGTAGTGTATACATAATTCTCAGCATAAGGCTCCTATTTATAGGCAAAAAACGTGTATGAATAGTGAAATACGCGTATGAACAGTAACTGCTACAGTAACCGCGTATACACAGTGCTGCTACAGTGATGAATAGTGACATCTGATCTTATACGTCTAGCTGACTGGGAGAGTAAATTGGCTTAGATGAGGGTTAATGGACATCCAAATAATCAATATTCATAACACTCCTCCTTGAATGTTCATTATGAATGTGCCTCATTAAAAACTTTAGTTAGGAAAAACCCAGTGGGATAAAAACCTAGCCAAAGAAAAGAGTATATCATTCATTGATATATTGTCCAGTGCTGCCTCATTAAAAACTTTTATAGGAAAACCCAGTGGGACAAAGCCTAGATAAGGGAAAAAGAGTACAGCGTGTATCGACTCCCCCTCTTAGCAACATCAATTGATATTTCTGAATCTCCGAAGGCCAATGTCATAGACAAGTTTTTCAAAGATTGTACCTTAGAGTGATTTTGTGAATAAATATGCTAAATTTTTATTCAAACAAATTTGTTGAACATCTATTTCACCATCTTTTTGAAGGTCACGAGTAAAGAAGAATTTTGGTGAAATATGCTTCGTTTTGTCTCCCTTGATATAGCCTTCTTTAAGTTGGGTAATGCATGCAGTATTATCCTTATATAGAACTGTTGGTATCATTTTGCCCAAAGATAAATGATAAGTTGTTCGTATATGATGTATTACTGACCTCAACCATACACATTCTTGACTTGCTTCATGCATTGCTAGAATCTCTGCATGGTTTGAAGATGTGGCTGATATAGTCTGTTTCATTGATCGCCATGAAATAGCTGTACCTCCACATATGAACAAATAGCCGGTTTGTGATTTACCTTCATGTGGATCAGATAAGAATCCAGCATCTGCATATCCTATTAGTTCATGCTTAGATATATTTGAGTAGTATAACCTCATGTCCATAGTGCCTCTGAGGTAACGAAAAATATGTTTTATTCAATTTCAATGCCTTCGTGTTAGTGAAGAACTATATATTGCTAATAAATTAACAGCAAATGATATATCAGGACGTATGTGATTAGCAAAATACATTAGTGCTCCAATAGCACTAAGATATGGTACTTCTGGACCAAGTAGTTCTTCATCACCTTCTTTGCTGATGACTCGCGGTCGGAATGGATCTTTATCTGGCTTCAGAGACCTTACAATCATTAGTGTGCACAACGGATGAGATTTATCCATATAAAATCTCTTTAGAACCTTTTTTGTATAAGTTTCTTGATATACAAAGATCCCATTTTTGAGGTACTCAATCTGTAATCCAAGACAGAATTTTGTTTTTCCCAAATCCTTCATTTCGAATTCTTTCTTTAAACAATTAATTTCCTTTTGAAGCTCTTCATGAGTTCCAATAATGTTGATATCATCAACATAAATAGCAATTATAGTAAATTCACTGTTAGATCTTTTTATAAAAATGCATGGGCATATTGGATCATTTTTATATCATTCTTTCAAAAGATATTCATTAAGACGATTATACCACATGCGCCCTGATTGCTTCAAGCCATATAGGGATTTATTTAATTTAATTGAGTATTGTTCTCGAGAATTTGAATTAGATGCTTTTGGCACCTTAAGTCCTTCAGGGACTTTCATATAAATATCATTGTCAAGTGACCCATATAAATAGGTAGTCACGACATCCATTAGATGCAAATCAAGCCCTTCTTTTAGTGCTAAGCTAATTAAATAACGAAAAGTAGTCGCATCTACTACAGG
Source organism: Albizia julibrissin (assembly GCA_037074505.1). Lineage (NCBI taxonomy): Eukaryota > Viridiplantae > Streptophyta > Magnoliopsida > Fabales > Fabaceae > Albizia > Albizia julibrissin. Next base: position 12,951,986 of record CM073481.1, on the reverse strand, counting down.
TGAATACGTTTCTTCAAAATCAATGCCGGGTCTTTGTGTAAAACCTTGGGCTACAAGATGTGCTTTATATCTTATTATTTCACCCTTTTCATTTCTCTTTCATACAAAAACCCATTTGCATCCAACTGGTTTTACATCTTCAGGTGTAAGGACTGCAAGTCCTAACACTTTTCGTTTTTCCAACGATTTCAATTCTGCATTAGTGGCATCTTTCCATAGGGACCAATCTTTTCTTTGTTGGCACTGGCTAATGGATTTTGGCTCATGATCCTCAATATTATTCATTACATCATTTGCTATATGATAGCAAAAATATCGTCAACGTTGACTTCATTTCGATCCCATTGGATTCCATTCATAACATAATTTATTGAGATCTCATTATTTTCACATATATCAGATACCTGGGTCTCTTTTGGGACTACAACATTCTCTTCTGGAGATATCTTTGTTGGAGATAATATCTCTTCAGGAGATGACTCTTCTGGAGCTATTAAATTTTCTTGATTATCCTCAATTTGACCATCTATATTCTTTGCTCCTTTTCTTTTTCGAGGATTTCTATCTTTAGAACTGATGGGTCTGTCACGCTTCAGATGTGCTTTAGATTCATTCATAGTAGATTATCCTTTAAGGACATCAATTTTAACATGAGCATTAGCAGCTGGGACATGTGACTTTGTCACTTTCTTAGGGTCAGTAAATGTTTCTGGCATTTGATTAGCTAAATTCTGTAAATGAATTATCTTTTGAACTTCCAGTTCACATTGATTTGTACAAGGATCAAAATGAGCCAATGATAATTTATTCCAGCTAATTTCCTTACCCAGCTGTTTATTCTCTCCCCCTAATGTTAGGAAAAGCGATTCATCAAAATGACAATCGGCAAATCGTGCTGTAAATAAATCTCCCATAGATGGTTCTAAATATTTTATGATTGAAGGAGATTCATACCCAACATATATTCCTATCCTTCTTTGAAGACCCATTTTAGTGCGTTGTGGTGGTTCTACTGGCACATATACTGCACACCCAAAAGTCCTTATATGGAAAATATTAGATTCCTGACCAAAAACCATTTGTAAGGGGGAAATCTTTAAGTAACTTGTTGGCCTGATGTGAATTAACATTGATGCATGCAAAATGGCATGGCCTCAAGTAGAAATTGAGAGATTAGTTTTCATAAGTAAAGGTCTTGCAATTAGTTGCAACATTTTAATCAATGATTCTGCAAGTCCATTTTACGTATGAACATGAGCTACAAGATGTTCAATATCAATTCTAAGGGACATACAATATTTATTAAAAGCTTTTGAATTAAATTCACCAGCATTATCAAGACGTATTTTCTTGATAGGATAATCAGGGTAATGTGCTCTTAATCTAATCAATTGAGCAAGTAATCTCGCAAACGCCAGGTTGCGAGAAGATAATAAACACACATGTGACCATTTAGTTGATGCATCAATTAAAACCATATAGTATCTAAATGGTCCACATGGTAGGTGTATTGGCCCACAAATATCTCCTTGTATCCGTTCTAGAAATGTGAGAGACTCACTTTCTACTTTGCTTGGTAAGGGGCGAATACTTAATTTCCCTTGGAACATACAGTACATGAGAAATCATGGAATTGTGTTATTTGTTTACACTTCAGGGCATGTCCATATGAATTCTCAATTATTTGTTGCATCATAATTGAACCGGGATGGCCTAACCGGTCATGCCAAATATTAAATTCACTTGTAAACTTCTAGTTTACATTAGTAGACTTCTGGTCTGTATTAATGAACTTCTGGTTCTCAATAACATGTGTTTCAATTGTGTTTATAAATGTATAATATAAGTCAGAAGAAAAAGCAGGACACTTTTCTAATATGCATTTTCTACCAGCAACTATTTTTGTAACAACAAGATGTTCTTTATTATTTTTAGTTGTTGTTTCTATATAATATCCATTTCTGCGGATATCTTTGAAACTTAACAAGTTTCTTTCAGACTTGGTAGAATAAATTGCATTATCAATACATAATTTTGTTCCTTCAGGTAACAAAATATTAGCTCTTCCGGAGCCTTTGATCAAATTTATACTACCAGATATAGTCTGAAAATTAGCTTTTTGCATCACCAAGAAAGAAAAATATTTATCATTTCTGAGTATGGTGTTGGTTGTTGCACTATCAACGAGACATAAATATTCAGGATTGATGCCAGTAAGATTCATTCTTCATTAAAAGAAATATAAAAACATAATTAAGATAAATATATTTGATAAAAGTTCAAATAGATAAAGATAAATTATACGAAGAAATCAGCAACATCCAAATAGTTAATATCCATATTTCCATACTCAGAATTCTTAGCCTGATCCACATGATTTACTTCAGTTGTTGATCATTTACCATTATTTTTATTGATTCTTGGTAAAGCTCAACTAGGTGTCTTGGTGTACGACAGGTACAAGACCAATGACCCTTGCCACCACGACAATAATATGGATTTTCAATATTTTTATTTTACCCACTATTTTCGCTTTTATGATTTTTATCAATCTTTTCCCTACTTTTGGTAGGAATTTGAACCACCACGATTTCGACCACGGCCATGCTTACAGCTACAGCCACATCCATAGCCACAATTAGATTCATTTATTACTACATTCGCTTATGGGAATGGAGTTAAGCCTATTGGACGGGATTCATGGTTTTTCAATAAAAGCTTATTATTTTGTTCAGCCACAATGAGGCAAGAAATTAATTTAACATATTTCTTAAACCTTTTTTCACAATATTGCTACTACAGGAGCAAATTGGATGTATCCATTTATACAAGTTTTTCGAAGGATGACCATCTTCTAGTGATCATACATTTATTTTAAATTGTTCCAAAGAACAAGTAGGTCTTTCATGGGCAAATATTGAATTTTGAGGCCTTTATGCAAATGATGGTGTAGAAAAATTATGGATCGGGCATTTAAGATAAATAGTTCTTTTTTGGTAATAACAAGAGCCATAAATTTATATATTACAAAATTTAACTTAATTCAGAATAATGTAATAAAAGGGGGGCATTCATAAAATATAAAATATAAAAATGCAATATAGTAACACAGGAAATTCATAAAGACAATAAATAATTCATAAAGTAAGATATTGCAACAAAAATTAAAATTTTATGGCTTGGGGCCATTTAGTTCTTATGGCTTCAGGCCAAATCGTCTCATGGCTTTAGACAAATTTGTATTATAGCTTCAAGCCAATTAATCTTATGATGAGAAATTAAATATATATGGCATCTAATCATTTATCTTTAGAATAAATAAAAGTTATACATAGCTTCTGGTTGTGATATATATGTCTTCTAGCCATATAATAAGGAATCATATAGATATGACTTCTGGCCATATAATAGGAGATCATAGGGATATAGTATATGGCTTCTGGCTATATAATAGGAGATCATAGGGATATAGCTTCTAGCCATATCATAAAAATTCAAATAATGACTTCTGGTCATATAATTTCAGGAATTGGATGTGGATGACTTCTGGCCATAATCATAATAATAATATAACTGAACTTGTAAATGATATATATAAGATATAATAACAATAGTGATCTCCAATCCTAACTATAGAACCCGATGTTCATAACAATCGGTAAAGATATATTTTTTAATTCCATATAGTGGCTCAGATTATCCAGATCTATGAAATAAAGATATTATAAAATAAAGTATAAATTATCAAAGAAACTATAAGAATATCATACCTTTGGCAGAGCTTCGTGCTGATAACGTGTTATAAAAATATGGATAACCAGAGAGAATAAGAGACTAAGAAGAGAGAAATCAGAGGGAAATTCTCATTCAGTTGTGTGTACATAATTCTCAGCCCAATGCTCCTATTTATAGGCAAAAAACGAGTATGAATAGTGAATTACGCGTATGAACAGCGTATGCACAGTGCTGCTATAGTAAAATGCTATAGTGATGAATAGTATTTTAATCATTGATAAATAGTGATATCTAATCTTATATGCCTAACTAATTGAAAAAATAAATTGGCTTAGATGAGGGTTAATGGACATCTAAATAATCAATATTCATAACCAAAATCTAAATGTTAAAGTAAACGATAAATATAGGCATATATAACAAATGTTTTAATACTTGTTGAAATTATTAAAATATTAAATAAAAAAATTAAAATAGGTTCTAGAAGACACCTAATAAAATGAACAAGAGGGAATAGTTGAATAATAATTATTGTTTGTACTATTTTAGCTTGTGGCAGTCCATCAGTATGAGGGACCGTTCTTCTGGATCCTTTTGTTTCATTTCACTATTTCTCCATCAACTCTCCTGCTGAAGTAGCAAAAGCCTCCGAGATCTCTCTCTCTGATTAATCCATCGTCTCTCTTTCCCCCAACCCAGCCATTCACAGGTATCTCTACGCTCCATCTACACATTTTTTCTTGGTTTGAGTGATGATGATGCTAGTTGCTCCATTTTTAACGGCCTCTTCTTCTTCTTCTTTTTCAGAAACAAACGATTCATCGTTCCAAAGACTTTAATATCTTTGAAGCGAATACCGACGGAAGATTCAATGGGTCAGGTGAATCGACCTATGAAGAAGCAGGGTACCATTAATCTTTTTACTTTCTCTTTTTCTCTTTTCAATCTTTTAGGTTTCCTTGTTAAGATATTTTATATGCCATAATAGAAAAATAAAAATATGCAAAATTAATTCCCACCAATAAATAACCTATGTCTTTATTTTAAATTTCCAGAATTTATGGCCTTCAAATATAATCCGTAGTCTTAAAAGTTCCTAAATTTAGTTTGTATGTTAAATAATCATAAATAATACTCCATATATTATCTGATGAATTTAGATTCCAAAACAACCACCAATAAATAAATATATATTACTAGTTTTTTTTTTTTAACAAAAACATCTGCCCCCTGCGGCCCAAAAAGTACATTATATTGTTGTTCGTTATAGGCCACAAAGACACATATGGGATTCTTGTTTTCAGGCAAAACACACGACGATTTGCCTAGGAAAGGAGAAAACACAGGATTGGGCTAAAAGGGGATCAAATTTTGATTTTGTACTTGGTGCCAAAATGCTGTGTATTTCAATGAACTACACAATTGCTTCTCCAATCGAGTGGAAGGAAGGGAGGAAGAAAATAAGAATTTTTTTTTTAAAAAATGACATGTATTAGCAAAAGACTTATCTTTTGGTTCTTGAATATATTTACAATTTTTATACTCGTTCACAATATTAACCTGTACAGATCATTTTTTGTTTGTGAAATTTAAAGTGCATGTAGGCAATAAATATGAAGTGTTCTTGAGTTATAGTAGCGACGATGACTCCCAAGAATCTTTTCCTTGCCGTCTCTATTCATCTCTAAGGAATGACAGCGTTTCCGTTTACAAAGATGTTACCTCATTTGAACTATTGCGAAGCATTATTGAAGGTTCTGAAATTATAATCATCATCTTTTCTAAACACTATGCTAGTTCCAAAAGGTGCCTTGTGGAACTCACAAAAATCATGGAGTTTCGTAGAGCATATGATCAGGTAGTTCTTCCCGTATTCTATGGTGTCCACAGATCTGAAGTTCGTAATCAAGAAGGTGGTTTTGGAAGGGCATTTCAAGGCCTTATGCAAAGAATTTCACCTACTGAGGATGAAGTGTCAAGCTGGAGGGCAGCTCTCACTGAAGCTGGAGGCAGCTATCGTGAGCTGCTTGAGTCTAATTTCCAATCAGAGTAATTTACTTTTCTTCTTGTTTGAGTTTTATTTATTCTCAACTTTGCTAATATTTTGTGTGTGTGTGTGTGTTGGGGGGGGGGGGGGAGTACAATTTCGTGTTGCAATCCATAACAATTAGTTATTAAAAGATAAGTGTGATATTGATTCATAAAATTGACGTGTTGGGTGGACTGTTCGCTCGCGTGGAACTGCATGTTCTGTAGTTGAATAATGATGATGATATAAAGTGTGTTTATTTTAGGCTATAACAATCTATACACCCAAGTCATGTAAAATTATTTTTGTCCACTACATGTTTTTAAGTCAAAACTTATAGCAACGAAATAAGCACATGGTCCAGTATAACATTGTGACTTATTTATCACGGGTCACGGGTCTGTCATCATTGAAACTCTTAACAGGTAACAACTCTAGGACATAAGACACGCATAATTCCCTTTTATTCATGCTATGTAATGGAAGCTTAATTTATGTAACACGATTAACATGGTAGAAAATCGTTTGAGGTGGGTTGGACATGTTCAGCGAAGGCCATTGAGTGCTCCAATGAGAAGGGTTGATCAAGCAGTATGGAGTCCTGTTAGACGAGGTCGAAGAAGGTCGAAACGAATGCTCAATGAGGTCATAGAGAGAGACCTTTTAATTAATAATATATTAAAATCTATGATTTTTGACAGAACACAATGATGCCGTGTGATCTATGTAGCCGACCCCATCTAGTGGGATAAAGGCTTTGTTGTTGTTGTTGTTGTTGATTAACATGGACCTATGATTTTGTGAATTGACTTGTATTATTTTAATTCTATGAAGGTTTCAAGATGCTAAATAATACTGTTGTGTTTAATTTCTTAACAAACATATATGTACTGTGTTGCTTTTGATTCCCTTATTCTGCTTTTATTTGTGGTCATGCTTGATTAATCAATGCTCCCTTTTCTGCTTTTCTTTCTTTGTAATTCACAGGAATGAATATGAGTATATTCAGAATATAGTCAAGTGTGTTCATCATATATTGGACAGGAAAGGCCTGATTGCCACATATGTTGGAGTTCGCTCTCAAGTGCAAGAAGTGATTACAATGCTTCAAAACCATCAATCAAAAGATGTTGTCTCCATAGGGATATGGGGAATGATGGGTATTGGCAAAACAACTCTTGCCAGACTCATTTTTGAGCACATTGGTTACGAATTTGTGAGTACATGTTTTCTTTCAGATGTTGGGGACAAATGGAAAAAAGACCTTAATGAAGTAACACATGAAGGAACAAACATAAGAATAATGAACCATAATAAGAAGTTACTTCTTGTGCTTGATGATGTGAATCACTTGAAGCAACTTCATGCTTTATATGGAAGTCATAAATGGTTTGGTCATGGGAGTAGAATAATCATTACAACTAGAAATTTATATCTACTTAATGCCTTTCAAGTGGACCTTATATATAGTGTGAAACTCCTGAGCAATCATGAGGCTCTTGAACTTTTCAGTAGAACAGCATTTCTTCAAGCAGATCCTGAAAGAGAATTCATCGAACTTAGCAGAAGAATAGTTGCTTATGCTGATGGGCTGCCACAAGCTCTTAAAGTCCTTGGCTCGTTTATGAATGGGCGGCCATTGAGACTATGGGAGTCGGAATTGATGAAACTAAGGACAGATCTCCCTCGTCAGATATATGACAAACTAAAGCTTAGCTTTGACTCTTTGGATGGTAATGAAAAAGAAATATTTCTAAACATAGTTTTGTTTTATATTGGTGAGGATATGAATGATGTCATACAAAAGTTGGGTGGCCATGGATGCTCTGCTAGCATTATAAGAGCCTTATTGGATCAGAGCTTTGTAACCATTGACAAAGACAACAAACTTAGAATGCATAACCTGTTGCAGCTCATGGGAAGACAAGTAATACATGAAATTTCACAAAACGAGCTTCAAAATCGAGGTAGGTTATGGTTTTGTGAGGATGAATGTGCTTCACAACGTATTATATTAATTTAAATATGAATTTAATTTATTGATATGTTGTATATTTGAAATATAACATTCAGGTCATAGGTATGAGGTGTTCTTAAGTTTTAGAGGTGATGACACTCGGATAACTTTTACTTCACATCTCTATTCGGCTCTATGTAATGCTGGCATTATTGTTTTCAAAGATGATGTTGAGCTTCGTAGAGGAAATCATATCAAAACCGAACTATGGCAAGCAATTGGAAGTTCAAAAATTGCAATAATCATCTTCTCTAGGGAGTATGCTGGATCTAAATGGTGTTTAGAGGAATTGTCATTAATCATGGAGTTTCATAAATCAAATGATCAAGTGGTTCTACCCGTGTTTTATGACGTGAATCCATCAGAAATTCGTAATCAATCTTCTCGTTTTGGAGAAGCATTTAAAGATCTTGTACGGAGAATTTCACCACCAGAAGTTCAAGTTTCCAACTGGAGGACAGCCCTTGTTAAGGCTGGGAACATTGCAGGGGTCGTTGTACTTGGTTCCAGGTTATTTTTTATTCTTTAGTTGCCTTTGATTGAGACACCTAATGTGTGCTTATATGCATGTATATTTGAAATACTTGGAAATTCACTCGCCACATTATTTGGGACACGACATACTTTTGCTTATTTGTATATAGATTAGGAATACTTGGCACAGTTTTGAAAGTTACATATTGTAAAATTCTCAAGTCTAATATAGCATATGTATTGTTTTGCTTGCAATTCCCTTGAATATTTTATTAAACCTAATATTAGGGCTAGCATACTCCTATAATCATGCATGGCTTATTATAAAAATCAACTAAGCATATGATATATGCGTCATCATTGATTGTGCTTCATTCTAAGTAATTTGTGTGTTTCTGACTTCTGAATTATTTATATTGCAACTAATTAACCATATGCGTGTGGGATCCAACTTATCGCAAAATGAAGCCTTCTTTTTAATAAAAATTATAAGTGGATCACTGTGTTGCATGCAGCCTAAAATAATCCAATCACCATTCCATTGACAAATGACTTCCATCCACATATATATTTATATATATCCTCTTGTTATCAGTTCCAGTTGCTGGGTCCTGTCGCTTTGAGCTACACACACACATATATAAACCGTATGTAACTGGAACTGATAACAAGATATATATTCTCTTGTTATCGGTTCCAGTTGCTAGGTCCTGTCGCTTTTAGCTATATATAGTTTATTTATAATATGTCCTCTTCTCCAAACACATGTAGCTTCCAAAATGCTAACTTCCTTTATTTGTAATCATACATGTGTATATATCCAATGCTCATTTCCTATTATGGTTATGTGATTCATAGGGATGAGAGTGAAAAAGTGACTACTATTGTTCAGAATGTTAGTGATATATTGGATAAAAAAGACTTGTTTGTCGCTAACCACCCAGTAGGAGTGGATAATCGAGTTCAAGAAGTGATTACAATGCTCCAAAACTATCAATATGAAGATGTTGCCATGGTAGGAATATGGGGAATGGGGGGCATAGGCAAAACAACTATTGCCAAAGCCATTTATAATGAAATTGGTTGCACATTTGAGAGTAGAAGTTACCTTTCAAAGATCCGAGAAGTTTGGGATCAAGAAAAGGACCAAGTGAGCTTACAGAACCAACTCCTTTCTGAAATATGCAAGACAAGTAAAATGAAGATAAATAACATCGAATCAGGAAAAATCACATTAAGTGACAGGCTTCGCCATAAAAAGGCATTGGTTGTGCTTGATGATGTGGATGAGTCGGCCCAACTGAATGCTTTAGTTGGAAGTCGTGACTGGTTTAAACCAGGAAGTGTAATAATCATCACGACTAGAAATCAACGTCTACTCCTTGAAAGGGACTGTGGTGTTTATCTAATGAATAATTTGGATGAAGGGGAATCTCTTGAGCTTTTTAGTTGGCATGCATTCAAACAAGAAAGTCCTATAGAAGATTTCACTGAACTTTCAAGAGATATAGTTGCATACTCTGGGGGACTTCCATTAGCTCTTGCAGTACTTGGCTCCTATTTATTTGGTAGAGATGTGGAAGAATGGAAGAGTGTGTTACAAAAACTTAAAAAAATTCCCAATGACAAGATACAAAAGAAGCTAAAGTTAAGCTTTGACGGTTTAGATGATTTGGAGAAAGAAATGTTCCTTGATATATCCTGTTTCTTGATTGGGATGGACAGAAATGAAGTGACACAGATATTAAATGGCTGTGAATTTTTTGCTGACATTGGAATCAAAACCCTTTTGGAACGAAGCCTTCTAACTATTGATGAGAAGAACAAGCTCGGCATGCATGATTTGCTGCGGGACATGGGAAGAGAAATAGTCCGTGAACAATCTGAAAAGGTGCTTGGGAAGAGAAGTAGGTTATGGTTTCATGAGGACGCACTTGCAGTATTATTAGAACACCTGGTAAGAACTTTTATGTCCAATATTTCTGGTTAACTCGTATTACAAGAAGTGCAAAGGAGCATTGATTAATTGGTCATACAAACCATTTGATTTTGGCTCTTATTGTTTGCATTTGAAAACTCATTTTCTAGTCATGTGCTCTATATAGCAAACAAATAACACAAGTGCACACTTTGACTTCAATATGCTTTTATTTTTGCAGGGAACAGAGGCTATTGAAGGACTGTATTTGAAGTTGTCACAAAGTGAAAAAATGCATTTTTGGACTGAAGCATTTAAGATGATGAAGAGACTCAGGTTACTTCGTCTTGAAGATGTACAACTTAGAGGAGACTACAAATACATCAGTAGAGATCTCAGATGGCTTTGCTGGCATGGCTTTCCTGTAAAATACATTCCTAGCAACTTTTTTCAAAAGAAATTAGTTGCTATTGACTTAAAATACAGCAGCCTTAGACAAGTTTGGAAGGAACCTCAGGTACGTAATTTTGATAGTTAGCTTTTTGAGCCATAACTACCCAAAAATTGGAAAATAAAAGAAATGCCAAACAGCTATATGACATAAAGCCTGGTTTTTGTGAAAAATTACCAAAATACTTTGAATTTGTAGTATTATGGTAAATAGTTTCTGTAATATATTATTATCGTAATTTTTCTTTTTTTACTGTTTTGCCAGTATATGACTTAGAAAGCTTAGTTAATTTGTTGGTCTTAGCTTCAAAGTTTATGGATGTGGAATAGAGAGGGATTTGGGACATGCCAATATATTACCCTATGTTTCCTTGGCTTTTATATTTTGCAGCCTTCTTGATAGATCTTTATTTTAGATTTTTTCAGAGCTTGTGAATGAATCTTCCATTGCTACTTTTGAAGAACAAAGCTGCTAGATTTTTTTAGTTCACATTCGCTTTATATGTCTTGCTACAAATCTAGACATTACCCCATCATATTAAATTATGTGTTACCTTTTCTAGATTAAGTATTTGATAATCTGTTTTTCTCTTTATGAGTTAATTTTCAATTGATTGATGAGAACAATGTTTTCACTTAAAGTTTTTGATTTAGATGAAGGATTTTGCATATAATTGTCTCCCCATACTTTATTATTTATTTTTTCAAGATGTTCATCTAATTCCCCTTTGAAATTAAATGTTTTTGTAGTTATTGGAGAAGCTGAAATTCCTCAATCTAAGCCACTCGCCTTACTTGTTGCAAACTCCTGATTTTTCAAAACTGCCAAATCTTGAAAAGTTGATCCTCAAATATTGTCCAAGTTTGTCCATGATTCATCATTCTATTGGGCTTCTTGGGAAACTTCTTCTACTAGATTTGGAGGGTTGTGTTGGCCTTCTTTGTCTCCCAAGAAGCGTTTATAGACTAAAATGCTTAAAAACTCTCATTCTTTCTGGTTGTATGATGATTGAAAAGCTAGAGGAAGACATAGAGCAAATGGAATCATTGACAACTCTAATTGCTCCTACAATAAAACAAGTGCCCTTTTCTCTAGTGAGATTAAAAAGCATTGTATATCTATCTGTTTGTGGTTTTGAAGGATCATCATATCATGTGATTCCTTCACTCTTTCGGTCTTGGATATCCCCAACAGATAATCCACTACCTCTTATCCCGATGCATGCAAGCATGCCATCATCAATATTGCGGAATATGCTAAACAGTATCCGTTCAACAATCCCTAGTAGTGAACCTAAGCAACAAAGTCTTTTGTTGGAAGATGGATTGGAGATTCATGATTACTTGTGTGCCACAAATTGTATGGACATCTCGAGGGTTGAAAATTCCATGGGACATCGCTTAATTCAAATTGGAGAGAATGCTCAAGTCTTTCGTACACTTTCTGAGAGGGTTTCAAAGGTTCTCCCTCCCTCCCTCCCTTTGTCCCCCCTCCCCCTCTAATGTATATTTTATTATTTTTTAAAAAAGATTTCTATGTAGATATTATATACTTAAATTAGAGGTTGTGTTTCTGTTATTGTTCAGGGATTGGATCTTACAAAGTATAGTGATGATTGTACTCTCCCGGGTGACAATTACCCCTATTGGCTTGCATTCAAGGGTGAAGGAGCTTCTGTAAAATTTGTAGTGCCTCCATTTTTGGGTCATGATCATCTAAAAGGGATGACTATTTGTTGTGTATATATCCCCTCAGGTGATTTGGGTAACAAGGCATGTGAATCTTGTATAATTAGTTTAATGATCATAAACTACACAAAGACAACCACTTTGCTCTACAAGAAAGACAAATTTATTTCCTTGGAAGAAGTAGAGAGGAAGGAAATAATATCAAATCTAGAATCTGACGACCAAGTGGAGGTGATAGCAGATTTTTTGAATGGATTCACTGTGAAGAAAATGGCTGTCTACTTGATATATAATGAGTCATTTGATGAACCGATGGAGCCTTCAACATCTAAAACTATAAATTTAAACGGCACCAAACAAAAATGTGAGGCGGAGAAGGAGGAGTAGCAGTAGGAGGTATATCAATCTTATAAACCTAGCAAGGAAAGAAACTTACTTCCATATTTTGCTGCAACACTTTCTATGAATTTAATATATTTCATTTCAGAATTAAAACTAATTTTTTTGCATGGTTGTATATAAATGATTATATTCTCCGATTTGTGGCTCTATTTCACAAATAATATAGTGTCATTTCCCCTCTACTTCTTCCTCCTCCTTCCATTGGGGAAGAAGTCTGGAGTCTGATGGAAATTGATACTGGAGGGTCATCTCAGGTGACAGTCTTGCTTGAGATGATACTCACCATGGTTATCATGGTTTTTACATTCTACTTTTGATTTTCCTTTCAAAAGTATTCTGGGAAAAGGTGTTTTTCTACAGTCAACAAGTTTGAGTAAGGTTATATTTTACTCTTAAGTTATCCTTGGAGCCCCTTATTTGCCTCTAGTTGGAAGGTTTTCGTCTCATCATAAGAATGCTGTACTCAGCTGGTGTATGTCTTTCTAAGGCTTTATGAACGAAATCAGCATCTCAACTAATTATGGAAAGGATCTACCGCATTTATTTCTGTTACTTCCTTCTGTATATAGTTCATTCTTTTTATATAATTCTTTCCATTTCTAGGTGCTGTCTACTCCTTTGCGTTTGTCCTTGTGGCTTTTCCCTTGTCTTTTCTTCCTGTCCAGGTTGTTTTCATTCTCAGAAAATGTTTCTGATCTTGTGATTTTTGTTACTCCTAAATTCCTGAGAGTTCCTAAGGTGTTGTAATCTTAAAAGAGATGGCTAGTGTTGCAATCTAGAAGTGTAAGTTGAAAGGTTGAGATTGAGCCTTGAGGTTGTAGTGGCTTGAACGCCCTGCTGTGAAAATCGCAAGATAGTGAAAATCTCAAGATGATCATGAGGACTGGATAAAGGTCTAGTGGTTGGGTTAAACCAGTATAAATATCTTGTGCTTTATTCTCTACTTGTCACATATTGAATTCCTTGACTTATGCAAGTTTCAAGTAGTGAAAACTTAACTGCAACTTCAACTTCACATTAGGTCACATGAACCATCTTTGTTTACTATCTGCTAATGAACTTATTGTAAGGATAAAAAAGAAGATACTGATTGGAGGACTGATATAAGATGCTAAAACTGTGAGAGATCAAATGAAACAAGCTGTTTTTTTTTGGAGCATTAAAATTTACGCCCACTCCTTTAATTATTCAAACATGAAAGAAACTGTTCTCTAACTCTGATTCATGATAATAAAATTCTGATAAAGTTTTCTTCAATGTTCTTCACAGCCAGCCTCCAAAGGGACACCTGGGGTTATTGATGAAACACAGGGTCTACTGAACTATGTTGAACAAAACTGCTCTAAAGCTGTTTACACCCCTCAAATGAAGTATGTTTCTATTGCTGGAAGGTAGACTCACTCTTCATGCTTTGCTGAATGGGTTATATAAGTGTGAGATTATTTTCTCTGTTTAGTGCCTCAAGTGCTAAATGCTTTTACAGCTTTTGATGATTCAGATGTTTTCATTGAATTTCATGTTTTCCTTAAAAGATGTTCAACTTTTTGATCCTTGAGACAGATGGGCCTTAATGGATTTTCAAATACATATGGATTAATGGATTTTCAAATACATATGGATTCTGAATTATTTAACTGTGGTGGAGGACCAGAAGTTGTTGAAGCCTGAAAACCAGCTAAACCTTGATTCATTGTGTTTTATTTAGGAACTAATGGCTTAAGACCTCATGTTAAAATTTCAGGCACCTATTTTGGTAATTACTTTCCTAAAGAGCTCAATATCTTTGTTACCTTTAGTGTAACTTCAATAGTCCTAGTGAAAAGAGTAATTGGTAATATGGATTTTAGTCAAGTAGAGCTATATGCAGATATATTGAAGGGGCTCAGTTTTTTGGCCAGTCAAATGCAAAAATTGAGTCTGTGGTTCCTATGAATGGTTCTCAGCCAGTCCCAGAAGCTGCTGTTATGAGTGCTTAAAGCAATTCTCCACCTATTACTACATCTTTTCAAACTCACTTTGTTGGACAAGGGTACATGCAGGTGATTGTATCATTTTAAAATAAAATTCCATCTTGATTCTCCAATGATGATGATAGTCTCATGGATCCTTCATTGTCATGTTATTCCTGATCGTTATCGGTGACTGAAGCCATGAGATTTTGTCAGGTTTGTGGGCACTCAACACTAGCTTGGATGGAGTTTATCACTCACCTGTTGGTTCTAAATTCTGATGATGAGTTCAGACCTTGGTATGGTTCCCCTGCTATTCTAGACCAATGGGTAGGGCACCTCAATTAAATTCAAGGGATCAGCATTTTGTTTATACACCTTATTTTTTCTTTTGATATATATATATATATATATATGAGAAGTCTGATTTTGATAGTGCACTTGGTAGGAAATAGCTTATTTTTTCGAAGCAAAATTTTCAACTTGTAATTTTTTATGTTTTTACTTTTGTGTACTTTGATTCATGTGCAAGATGAATGCTTGTTATGCATTGCTCTTGCTTTGTCAGCATGGAACTAGCCTTGAAGCTTCAACCTCAATTTCTCCATGTGCCAATCCCTTTGTCAAAATGCTAATGACTATTAAATAGTGACTGAGCAGAGCAGAACAAACTTGTTTCTCTTAAATAAAATTGAGAAATTATTATTATTTTTTGGAATTATTAGAGCAAACATATGATCAAATTTGTGACCTCTCTCGTATAAAAGCTTTCGTGCTTTTATGCCATAAGAGCGTTGCCGAAGTTGAACTTTAAAAGCAGGAAAAATTCTCATTTGGCAAGCTGCCTGTAATTGAATCAAAATAATATTCAAATGTGACTTAATATTACTTGATAATAAACATAGCGATTATTTTTCTTATACTTCCAGTAACCTAATCTTATTTATAATACATCTAACCTAATCTTATTTATAATACATCTAGCATCAAATCTGGGGTACTAGATGCACTTTAAGAAAATAACATTATGATGTCATATGGACCATTAGGGTTGGATGTTGTTGAGAAATAAATGCTACATTACCCATAATAAAAATATACTTTCTTTGTTTCTTTATATATAAAAATAAATTAGATATGTTATGTTAGTCTTATTTATTTAAAATGAATACCCTTTGTTCTATATATTTATTAAGCGGTTAAGTTTTTCTAGTAGCATTAGGTATTTCTTTTTCATATGTGTGAAGCACCATAAATTGCCCACGGAAAAATTGCACTACAAATTATTTTGGGAAACTAGAAGCACATAAAACAATACCTTAGAATGTTAAATGCATTTGAAATAAATATATATATATATATATATCTCTGAAGGTTTTGGATCAACCTTAGACCTATTAAATTTCTTCTTCTATACCCTGTACCCATTTTCAAAGGATTGAAAGCTTGTTCCCACAACTTGACTTACCAAACATTGAAGAAGAGTCTATTGCTTCAAACAAGTCTCTAAAAGAACAGACTGCCCATGTACCTAGCAATCACTTTTTGGTCGGTGAAAGTGACGCTGCTCATTATCATTATTATTATTATTATTTGGAATTGGTTATTTAACTTCGATTCTACCACTCTAATCTTATTATAAATCCATTTTAACTAATTACGATATCAAGAAGATACTGATTGGAGGATTGATATGCTAATAACTGAGAGAGATCAAATGAGACAAGGTGTGTATTTTTGGAGAACTAAAATTTACGCCCACTCTTTTATTTATTCCAACATGAAGGAAACAATACTTAGAACGTACTCTGGTTCATGATAATAAAATGCTGATCGAGTTTTCTTCAACATTCTTCTCAGTCCACCTTCAAAGGGCACACCTGGGGTTATATATTGATCAAATATGGGATCTCTTGAATTATGTTGAACAAATGAAGTATGTTTGTATTGCCGGAAGGTAAGTTTATTCTTCATGATTTGCTGGACGGATTATTTATTTGTTGGATAGCTGTGAAATTTGTTTCTCTGCTTAGTCCCTCAAGTGCTAAAATGCTTTAACAGCTGGTTATGATACAGATGTTTTCATTGAATTTCATGTTTGCCTAAAATGTTGTTCAACTTTGTGATCCTTGAGACAGATGTGCTTTACTTCGTCCACTTATGATCTAGCTGGTAAAAACAACCTATTTTAATACTACATGTGCAACTGAAGCTAAAGTCATAAAACGTGCTGACAACTAGCATCAACACACTTATCCTTTATTTTAATTTATTTTCGTTATAATTACCTTAATGCTTCTTAATAATTCTTTAAACAGAGTCAAGTCATTGGGTGGCGCTTAACGTAGCCTACACGTTTCTTCTTCCCATATAGTTAAGTCGCTTTCTGGATCCCGTTGTTTAATTTCACTCTTTCTCCGTTGACTCTCCTGCAGAAGCAGCAAAAAGCCTCATACATCTCTCTCTGATCTTTATCATCAACTAGCAATTCACAGGTAACTTTTCGCTCCTTCTAGTATCGTTCAAGCCGATTCTGAAGCAAGATTCCATGGATCTGGCGAACGAGCCTTTGAGCCAGCAGGGTAACTATTAATACTTTCTCTTTTCTCTTTACCTTTTCAATCCTTTATCTTTATGTGGGAAGTTATTTTATACGCCATACTCGAAAAATAAAAGAGGTGTGTCATGGACATGTTTTATTTGTTTGAGTGGGCCTAAACCAAGAGGTATTTTATGAAGAATGAGCTTGTGGTTTTGTTTATTGGGACGGGTATCTACCGTCCCTCGCAGGTTTGCTCCATGCTGCCTCTTATTTTTACTCACTTCTCAAATGTTTTTTTTTTTTTACCTTTTTTAATTATCAGATTTGATATAAAATGAGTAATATTTTGATATTTTATTGATAAAAAATGACATCATTTATTTTAATTTCATAAAAATCTATATAGTTTTTTTTATTTTAAGTATTAAATGTTTAAAATTGAAAATACACTATTTTTTACTCATAAAATATCAAATTGTTACTAGAATCTATTCGATCAAACTCCTAACAATAAAAAAAAAAACATTTAGGAAATGGGAGTAAAAATAAAGGCAGGTGGGAGTACATCAGGGAGGGGGTAGCAGTCACCCCTCCCCATCTAATTGGACATATGAAGAAGACTTTAGAAGGTATAAAGTGAACATTAGGGCTTCTACCAAAAGAATAGTGAAGATTAGGGCTGGGGAGGAGAGTGTGGAATTTTGTTGTCTTTTTCCTATGTCGCCTTCTTTCTTTCCCTCTTAATTTTCTTTTGCTACTGTTATTTTTCTGCACTGGATTCTTGTTAAATTTCCTATGTAGTTTTGGAATTTTACTTCATATATATTATATGAATTTCAATAAGAAATTTCAGTTTAGCTTCAACAATTAGCACCCACGCTAATAGCCAAAGCCAATTAAAGGGGAAAAAAAGAAGAAAAAACCTAGACAATATTGTATTCACAAACATAATATCCCTCCGTCTCTATATCTATATCTCTATATATATAAGGTCCTATTAATTAAATTGCGGGATTTTAAAAAACAGTCAAAGTTAGTTAAATGTAATAAATATGTAGGAAATATAATTTTTCCCAATAATGCCCTTATGAATGAAGAAGAGAAAGAACAATAATAAGAAAATGATGAAAGAAAATGTGTGAGAAATAAATGATATGAAAGTAATTGAGGGTAAAATAGGTGAAAATGCATTTATTATTGAGGCCATCTCAAAAGAGACCTTATAAAAAAGGACAAGCCCATTCAAAAATTGGGACTTATATATAAGGACAGAGGAAGTAAAAACATCAAAGTAAACAACAACAATACATGAGAAAAGAAAAGAAAAGAAACAACACAACCAATCATTCTTCAGTCTACTACTGCTCTCTCCCATCCTGCAGTGATATCTTGATGTGCTTGATCCAAATCTCTCTTCAAAATAGAGACCAGAGAAGGTGGAGGTTTAAAAACCCAATCCAGTGGACACACATTTGCACTATAAGCTACTAACCAATCTGATGCTTTGTTGCTTGCTATGGGGACCAAAGCAAACTTGACAGAACCTAGATTCTTCATTAGCTCAAGCACCACTTGGCATCTCTAATCTTCCAAACTCATACATCAAATCTGGAAACCAGACTCTTTTAGCCCACTCACATAACAACAGACAATGCTCAATTGTCTCTTTTGCTTTCCCACAAATCCTATATAAGGGGTTATTATGCAACTTTCATCTGAATAAAGAGGTTTAGTAATAGATATGGAACAACAGACTTAAAAGTCTTGAACGTTCTACGAGGACCGATCTATTTTCTGCTCCGTAGGTACATGTTAGGGCGCTTAAAAGTTGTTTCATTTCAAGAAATGGTGTTTATTAGCTTGCGCCAAATTTTCTCATTAGAAAATCTTCAGTACGTGGCTGAACTACCAGTCATTGCCCTCCACATAAAATGCTGAACCTTGGGTGGGACTCACTCCCTATACAACATCCCACAACCCTTCAGCATCTCTATAGGACGATTCAGGTTTTATAAGTAAATTATTTAGAGCTCTTTCTTTCAACATAGCTACCATTACAACTCTTGTTCCACTTTAGTACATCCCTTTTTCTAGTACTAGAAACCGGGGCCTGCCTTTTTTTCCAGAATCTCTTCTTCAGACAGCAAGCCTTTCATTTTATCCAGCTGCCATTTACCATCAATAATCAAATCCAAAACTTCCAGGTCATGGTTCACCTGGCTACTCTCAGCTATACTCTTCAAATCAACACGATTCCACAACGTTATATTCTGCCCATCACCAATCCTCCAAATCACTGTTATGCTTGACCAGGCCCATAATGCTCTTCCACCTCTTCTTGCATCATGAAAATCACTATTATGATAAGACAACCCTTTAAGAACCCTTACCCTTAAATCATCAGGATTCTGTAACACCCTCCATGTTGTCTTATCCAAAAAAGCCAACTTAAATTCTGAAAACTTCCTGAATTCCAAGCCACCCATCTTCTAATGCTTATGTACATCCTTCCATGTCTTCCAATGAATCTCATCACCCTTCTGCTTCCCTTCCCCACCAGAACTTCAAAATCGTGCTGTCAAGTTCCTTGCAAATTGCAATAGGCAACCTGCACACAGCCATAGGATAGAGAGGCTAAACATTTGCAACCGCCTTTATCAGAATTCCCTTTCTGCTGGAGAAAGACATCTTTGCTTCCATCCATCAACTTTCCTCATCATTTTCTCTCTTATGAAAGCAAGAGCTTCAGATCTTGCCCTTCCCCATATCACTAGCAAGCCTAGATATTTGCCAGGGTCTAAAGTTTCCTTTATATTAAGCCAATTGCACACTTCCCCTCTCTTATTACATTCAGTATTAGTAGAGAAAAAAATACCATACTTTTCAAAGTTTAACTGCTGGCCAGAAGCTCATCTATATATATCCAAAATTTTCTTCAACATCATGCAATTGGCTCTTGAAGCTTTCATAAAGAAGAGAACATCATTTGGGGAAAAAACAACGAGTCAAGATTGTGCAGCATCTTATTAACCTCAATCCCATCACATCACCTCTAGCAGAATGGCATCTGATCGTATTTGAAAGTACATAAGGAATAATGATAAACAAATAAGGAGATCATGGATCTCCTTTTTCACATCCCTACTAGGAATTACTTCAGCCAATCTTCCGCCAGAAATCATAATCAAATACCTCATTGACTTTTCACATCTATGATACAATCCACCCATCTCTGACCAAATCCCACTTTCAACAGGACTTTCTCAAGGAAATCCCATTTAACTGTGTCATAAGCCTTGCTCATGTCCATTTTTAGTGCAAAACAATTTCACCCCAGCCCTTTTCTTCTTTTGAGGGAATGAAAAGCCTCATGTGCCAAGATGATGTTATCATGGATCATTCTCCCCTCTACAAATGCACATTGGTTCTCTGAGATAATGCAAGGCATAAGGTGTCTCATTCTGTTCGTTATCACCTTTGTAATTACTTTGTAACAGAAGTTACATAGGCTGATTGGCTTAAATTGTGTCACCAATTTTGGTTTATCAATTTTTGGTAACATCACCAAATCAGTAAAATTGACAGGTTTAAGAATCACCCCATTCTAAATATACTCCTTTACCATAACAAAAATCTTCTGACTGACCTCCTGCCATGAATGATGAAAGAAAATACCAGAAAAGCCATATGGTCCTAGAGCTTTGTGACTCCTCATCTGGAAGCAGGCATTCTTAGCTTCCTCAATCGTGACACTTTTCAGCAACCTTGCATTTTCCTTATCAGAAATCATACACCCCACATAATTCGAAGCTACAGTTAAATCTCTAGTTTCTGAACCTTTAAACAGACCTTTATAGGGCTCTGCAAATTCATCAGCTTTCATATTCTCATCCTCAAGCAAAACCTCACTATTTCTGTTCTAATTTCAGAATTTTATTTCTAGCTTTGCGTTGTACAATGTAGTATCTTCCTTTATCTTGCACTTCCCCTCATTCATCGCACCCCCAATTGCATTCCTCCAGCATTCTTTGGAATTACTCAATGCGTTTTCTATTATTCGGGATTAATGCTGTCTTCCTCCACTTTTGCAGAATAGATTTACAATTCTTCAATTTGTTAGCAATTTCTTCCACCTCATTTTCTACACCCCTCACAGGTCTCCTCCATCCATGTATATTCACTATGCTCACACCAGATTGCTTCAAATTTGAATATTTTTATGCCTTTGAACTTGCTGATAGTTTAAATCAATAACAAGCAAATGATGGTTAGACCCAACTGGCTCCCAATGAAAAACAACTGCCCTTGGAAATCGTTCTCTCATATCACCATTCCCAAAGACTATTAATTCTCTCCTTTGCATGAGCCTCCCCCATTGTACCATTATTCCATGTGTACTGAGCACCTTTGAATTCCAAGTCAATGAATTCACACTCACTTGACATCTTTAGAAAGTTCAAAATCTTTCCAATAGCCCTCTGATTTCCTCCAACCCTCTCTTGATGAGTTAAATATCATTGAAGTCCCTAGCCCAAAGCCAGGAACCATTAACCGAAGGTGCAATCTCATCCTACTCATACTCTTCTCCTTCTTTCCTCCTTTGGATCGGAGGTCAATATACAATAGTGGTAAACTGGGGAACCTCATCAATGGCACGTGAAGCAGTCACATAAATCATATTCCTACTAATAGAAATAGGTTCAAAAATTAATTCCTCCACCACTTCTAACTCTCGGACCAACATACAATTCCATCTGAAAATTCAATTGCTTTCTTACGTTTTCTAACTTGCTTTGGTGCTGCTTGGTTCCCATAAAAAACACTATAAGGTAGGCTCATGCACTCTATGTGCCTGTCTTAAGTTTTTAAATGTCAGGGATGCACCAAATCCGTGACAGTTCCATACTATAAACTTCGTGGCTCTTTGGTGGCTTTTGAAGGCAAGCCATTTACAGCTAATCCTTTACTTCCTCTTCTTGCTTACCCACATTCTTGCCTCTCATCAATTCACTTAGAGAGGCATATTATCAATTATTTCATTTGCACATAGCTCTCTATCAACCACCTCTACCTTCCTACTTTCACGCCCGTCTTCCCCTCTTAGAACTAGGCTTGTATTTCTCTTTGGACTTGTAATACGAAACTTTTTCCTTGCTACTAATTTGCTCTGTTGCACCCCGCTTTAGCTTTAATCTTTTTATTTTGTTCATCATTTCATTCAACAGGACATCTGTAACGGGAACCAAAGCCTTATCCCCAACCTCTTCATCAGTCAGACATTCTACAAAATAAGAACAATTAGTAATATTATTATCAAATATGTCTTGGACTTTAACTTCACTTAAACTATTTTTTTCCTTGGCCTGCTATCTTAACTGGGAACCATCCCTCTGAGAAGTATCATTGGGCTTCTCTTCCCTTATTCGATTCTGTTCCATATCTTTCCCCATATCAAAAGGTTCTATGGGCTAACTAACAAAGGTTGGTACAATTGGTATAGAAATTGGCTCATAACTATAATGTTGTAGGTTTAAACTCCACCGATGTGAGGATGTTAATCTTAATAGGAATGTTTGGATGAGCGGTGAATTATCTTATAAATGCTTTTCATGTAAGTCGAGACAAAACTCCTCTCACATACTTACTTCGTATACCGTAAATCACGATTAAAAAGTAGTTTTGAAGATTCATAAAGTTGAAAAGCTTTTGATTTTTTTTAAAATGTTAAATGATTTTAAACAATTTTTTATGATCTTTTGTACTACAAAATTACTTTTCTTTTTTTAACTATGGTCACAAAATTACTTTTCAAAATTACAAAATATTAGAAAAAATAAGACCATCTATTCAAACAAAAAAACTATCAATAAAGAAATATATACTACTTCCTTGTTCTAGTTATGGGAGCTAGTTCTTTCAATCTACTTTATCCTAATATTTATCTTTTGTCCCAAATTAATTTACTTAACTTATAAATTAACATAAAATCAGAGGTTACACTGGGCATTTTAGGGAAATAGAGTCACATTTATTATAATTAAGTAATTTATTTATCTTACTTAATATAGTTAAATTAGTCCAGTAACTCTTACATTAATTAAAGATGACGTTTTTGTTTTTTTTAAAAAAATGCCTGTCCGCCCCAAAAAAACACAACGTTAGTCCATTACGTTATAGCCTTATTATAGGCCACGGAGAGTCGGAGCCATGTATATATGGGATCCTTCTTTACAGGCAAAATGCTCAGACGATTTGTCTAAAAAAAGAAGGCACAGTATTTGGCTGAAAGGGGGCTAAAAATTTGATTTTGCACTTAGAGACAAAGTTCTATGTGAATGTGTCTTTCGATGAACTGCACACTTGCTTCTCCAGTAGAGTTCGGTGGGAGAAGAAAGAAAAAAGTATGAAAAGGAAAAAGCTAAAAAAATGCCATGTACTATTTTTTAGGCTATGAGAGCCAATGAATTATCTTTTGGTCCTTGAAAATTTTTACAATTTTTATTGTGATTCTCAATAAATATTAAACTGAACAGATCTATTTATGTGTTTGTGTAATTTAAAGTGGATGTAGGCAATAAATATGAAGTGTTCTTGAGTTGTAGTAGGGGCGAAGACACCCAAGAATCTTTCCCTTCACGTCTTTATTCATCTCTACGGGAAGCTAGAATTCCAGTTCTCATAGACGATGTATCAATTGACCTATTGCGAACCATTATTGAAGGTTTTAAAATGTCAATCATCATCTTCTCCAAACATTATGCTAGTTTCAGAAGGTGTCTTGAGGAACTCACAAAAATCATGGAGTTTCCCATTGCATATGGTCAAACAATTTTTCCCATATTCTATGGTGTAGATCAGTCCGAAGTTCGCAATCAAGAATCCAGTTTTGGAAAAGCATTTCAAGGCCTTATACGAAAAATTTCACCCACTGAAGATGAAATGATAGGGTGGAGGACAGCTCTAAGTCAAGCTGGAGGCATTCCTGGGTTTGTTGTGCCTAATTTTGAGTCCAAGTAATTTATTTTTTCTTTTTGTTTTGCATTTTAATTTATTTATTTTAAATTTTGCTAATATGTTGTGTGTGTGTGTGTGAGAGAGAGAATGTACAATTTCTTGTTGCAATCTATAGTAATTAGTTATTAAAAGATAAGTGTGAGATTAATTCATAAAATTGATGTCTTGAGAGGAATGTTGTTAATAAGAATAATAATAATAAAGCCTTTTATTTAAGGCTATAACAATATATATACCCTAAGTCATATAAAGATGTTCCTTTTTCTATAAATGGTTTTAAGTCAAAACTTACAACAAACTTCAAAGCCCATAGTCTAGTATCACATTGTGACTTATTTATTAAGTGTTTGTCATCATTGAGACTTTGAACAGATAACACATTTAGGGTAAAGGACATGCATAATTCCCTTTTATTCATGCTATGTAATGGAAGCTTAATTTATGTCATACGATTAACATGGATCTATGATTTTGTGAATTGACTTGTATTATTTTCATTCTATGGAGGTGTGAAGATGATAAAATTAATAACGCTGTTGTGTTCATTTTTTTGATGGAAATATATGCATGTGTTGCTCTTGATACCATTATTCTGCTTTGATTTGTAGGCATGCTTGATTAATTAATGCATATTTTTCTGCTATTCTTTGTTTAAATATAATTCACAGCAATGAAAGTGAGGTTATTCAGAATATTGTCGAGCACGTTCGTCATCGATTGGACAGGGAAAGCCCGTTGTTTTCCACATATGGCCTAGTTGGAGTGAGTTCTCAAGTGATAGAAGTAATTAAAATGCTTCAAAAGCATAAATCAAAAGATGTTATCTCCATAGGAATATGGGGAATGGCGGGTATAGGCAAAACAATTATTGCCAGAGTCATTTTTGAGCACATAGGTTACGCGTTTGAGAATACATGTTTTCTTTCAAATATCAGGGAAGAATGGGAAAGGAATGGCCAAGCAGTTTTACAAAGAAAACTTCTTTCAGCGTTCACAACAAATATGAGAATTGATAGCACTGAATCAGGAAGCCTCAGCAAGTTGAAGGAAAGACCTTGCCATCAGAAGGTACTTGTTGTACTTGATGATGTGAATCTTTGGGAGCAACTACATGCTTTATGTGGAGATCGTGAATGGTTTGGCCAAGGGAGTATAATAATTATCACAACTAGAGATTTACATCTACTTAAGGCCTTTCAAGTGGATGGTGTGTATAACGTGAAACTTTTGAGCGATCATGAGTCTCTTGAACTTTTCAGTAGAGAAGCATTTGAACAAGCAAGTCCTGAAGGAGAATTCATCAAACTTAGCAGAAGAATGGTTGCTTATACTGAGGGACTGCCACTAGCTCTTAGAGTCCTTGGCTCTTTTCTGGCTGGGCGATCACCGATGGAATGGGAGTCGGCATTGATGAAACGCAGCAGAGTTCTTGATCATCGTATATACTACATACTAAAGCTTAGCTTTGATTCTTTAAATGATAACGAAAAGGAAATATTTCTAAACATAGTTTTATTTTATATTGGGGAGGACATGAATGATGTGATCCAAAAGTTGGACGGCCAGGGATGTGATGCTAACAATGGAATAAGAGCCCTTGTGGATCGAAGTCTTGTAACTATTGACAAGAACAACAAGCCTAGAACGCATAATATGTTGCAGCTCATGGGAAGACAAATAATACGTGAAAGTTCACAAAACGACCTTCAAAATCAAGGTAGTTTATGGTTTTGTGAGGAGATGCATGTGCTTTACTTATTATCAGACATATGCATGTGGCAATGATAATTAATATTATTATCCATCATATTTCTGACATTTTATAATCTTAAATTATATAAATGCTTATATCATTATAATATTTTAATTATACTAATTTAAATATGAATTTAATTTATTGGTATTATGTATTTTTAAAAACACTCAGGTCATTTGTACGAGGTATTCTTGAGTTTTAGAGGTGAAGATACTCGGACAAATTTTACTTCACATCTTTATTCAGCTTTATGTAATGCTGGCATTAATGTTTTTAAAGATGATGTTGAGCTTCCAAGAGGAAATGATATCAAAATGGAACTATTGAAAGCAATTGGAAGTTCAAAAATCGCAATTATTATCTTCTCTAGGGAATACGCTGGATCTAAATGGTGTTTAGAGGAAATGTCAATGATCATGGAGCTTCATAAATCAAATGATCAAGTGGTTCTACCAGTGTTTTACAACGTGGATCCATCAGAAATTCGTAATCTAACTTCTAGTTTTGGAGAATCATTTAAAGATCTTATACAAAGAACTTCACCAACAGAATATCAGGTTTCCTGGTGGAGGACAGCCCTTGTTGAGGCTGGGGGCATTGCTGGATTTGTTGTACTTGGTTCCAGGTAATTTTCTACTCTCTATTTTCCCTTTGATTGTGAAACCTCATATATGTTTATATATATCTGTGTATGTTATTTGGAATATCACTCTACACATTATTCGAAACACAACCCGTGCAGACACAAAATTGAAGCCAATCACTGCATTGGATGAAGCCTAAAATAAGTCAGTCACCATTACAATGGAAGATGGCATTCATTGGATTCTATTTAGTTATATAGATGTGATGATGGAATCAAGGCCTTACCCAAGAAGGAAAAGAAAAATAATATTTGAAGAGTATTTGATTATTAGTCAAATATTTCAATATTTGAAAAATAAGAAGTAATTTTGTTATCTTTGATTTATTTTAATAAACGTGGTCTTTCCATATTATTTTATATATAGAGGGCTCTATAAATACGCCCTACAACCTTCTTGTTTATTTCTCACTAATTTTCCATGATTTTCTGTCTCTGCCACTTTCTCTTCCATTTTTACCTTCCTCAGCCTAAATGATCATAAAAATAAGCGTGATCTTGATTCATAAAAATTAATGTGCCACTAGCTAAGTATGATAAGTGTCTTAATATATTTTTTCTTGTTATCGCTACCACTAACTATGTCCTGTAGCTTTGATTTATAACTTATTTTTAATATCTCCTCTTCCTCAAACACATGGCTTTCAAAATATTGACTTCATTTGTAACTAAACGTGTTTATGCATCCAATTCTCATTTCCTATTATGCTTATATGATTCACAGGGATGAGAGTGAACACGTGAAAGCTGTTGTTGAGAATGTTTGTGATATACTGGACAAGAAATACTTGTTTGTTACTGAGCACCCAGTAGGAGTGGATAATCGTGTGCAAGAAGTGATCACAATACTCCAAAACTATTGCCAAAGCCATGGTAGGAATATGGGGAATGGGGGGCATAGGCAAAACAACTATTGCCAAAGCCATTTATAATGAAATTGGTTGCACATTTGAGAGTAGAAGTTACCTTTCAAAGATCCGAGAAGTTTGGGATCAAGAAAAGGACCAAGTGAGCTTACAGAACCAACTCCTTTCTGAAATATGCAAGATAAGTAAAATGAAGATAAATAACATCGAATCAGGAAAAATCACATTAAGTGACAGGCTTCGCCATAAAAAGGCATTGGTTGTGCTTGATGATGTGGTTGAGTCGGCCCAACTGAATGCTTTAGTTGGAAGTCGTGACTGGTTTAAACTAGGAAGTGTAATAATCATCACGACTAGAAATCAACGTCTACTCCTTGAAAGGGACTGTGGTGTTTATCTAATGAATAATTTGGATGAAGGGGAATCTCTTGAGCTTTTTAGTTGGCATGCATTCAAACAAGAAAGTCCTATAGAAGATTTCACTGAACTTTCAAGAGATATAGTTGCATACTCTGGTGGACTTCCATTAGCTCTTGAAGTACTTGGCTCTTATTTATTTGGTAGAGATGTGGAAGAATGGAAGAGTGTGTTACAGAAACTTAAAAAAATTCCCAATGACAAGATACAAAAGAAGCTAAAATTAAGCTTTGACGGTTTAGATGATTTGGAGAAAGAAATATTCCTTGATATATCTTGCTTCTTTATTGGGATGGACATAAATGAAGTGACACATATATTAAATGGCTGTGGGCTTTTTGCTGACATTGGAATCAGAACCCTTGTGGAGCGTAGCCTTGTAACGATAGATGAGAAGAACATGCTTGGTATGCATGATTTGCTAAGGGACATGGGAAGAGAAATAATACGTAAAAAATCTCCAAATGAGCTAGGGAAGAGAAGTAGGTTATGGTTTCATGAGGATGCACGTGCTATATTATTAAAAGACATGGTAGGAAACTTTTTATCTAATATTTTCTAATTCCTGTTAACATATTGCAAGAAACGCAAATGAACATCAATTAATTGGTCATATAAACCATTTGGTTTTGCATCTTATTGTATACATATTAAAAATCATTTTGTAGTCACAATATCACAAGTTTGCTCGCAACGTATATATTTCTATTTTTCTTTTTCGGCAAACAAATAACACAAGTGCACACTTCGATTTCAATGTGCTTTTATTTTTGCAGGGAACAAAGGCTATTGAAGGACTATCTTTGAAGTTGCCACAAAGTGAAAAAATGCATTTTCAGACTGAAGCATTTAAGAAGATGAAGAGACTCAGATTACTTCGTCTTGACAATGTACAACTTAGAGGAGACTATGGATATATCAGTAGAGATGTAAGATGGCTTTGCTGGCATGGCTTTCCCATACAATATATTCCTTGCAACTTTTATCAACAAGAATTAGTTGCTATTGATTTAAAATACAGCAGCCTCAGGCAAGTGTGGAAGGAACCCCAGGTATGTAAATTAATAGTTAATTAGTTTGTTGGCTTTTCCAGATTAAGTAATTGATAGTTTGGTTTTCTCTTTAAGAGTTAATTTTCAATTTATTGAAAACAATGTTTTCACTTAGTTCTCATTTAGTTCACAGAATTGGAAATAATGTAATAGAATGATGATTATATAATTTGTTTGGTTCGTCATTAGAGAAAGATAATGCATATGCATAAAAACGTTTGATTGTATTATATCGAATATGATAATATATGGGAATAATATATAAAGGGACAAAATTACCCTTTCTACATATATAATAGTATACACGTCAGGTTCATGATAATTTTTTTTTATTCCGCGTAGTGATTCTTATTAATTTTTTAATATTTAATGGTGAAAATATTATGCAGTGTATAGGTTGGATTCATGTTAATTTTTTAATATTTAATGATGAGAATATTATTTAATGAGATATTTTAATATTTTTGTAACGGTGAAATGTAAATTTTTAAATTTTTTTATGGGGGAATGTTTCTTAAATTTCTATATTATTAATTATTTTTTTAATATTTAATGGTGGCAATTAAAATTATTTAAATGTAACCACATTTATGAGTAGGCACTTTGGTCAATTTAAAAAATTACAATGGCAAAAGTGTCATTTTCACTAGATTACAGGATGTCTGCATCCTCATTCATCAGTCCTAGTAGCATAATCTTGATTACATCATTTGATATAATCATAATTACAAAATGTAATCATTTTTACATTATATAAGGCTAACCAAACACTGTAATTGCGTTATTACATCAGGATTATATGTAATACTCTCTCATGTAATCGAACCAAATGAGCAATTAGAGTTTCTAGTTTAGATGAAGGATTTTAAATATAATTGTTTCCTTGTATTTTGTTATTTATTTATTTATTTTCTAGATGTTCATCTAATTCCACTTTGAAATTAAATGTTTTGATTGTAGCTTCTGGAGAGGCTAAAAATCCTAAATCTCGGTCACTCTGCTTACTTGGTGCAAACTCCTGATTTTTCAAAGCTTCCAAATCTCGAAAAGTTGATCCTTAATAATTGTCCAAGTTTGTCGGTGATACATCATTCTATCGGGCTTCTTGATAAACTTCTTCTACTAAATTTGGAGGAATGTATTGGTCTTTGTAGTCTCCCAAGAAGCATTTACAGGTTAAAATGCTTGAAAACTCTCATTCTTTATGGTTGTAAGAATATTGAAAAGCTTGATGAGGACATAGAGCAAATGGAATCTTTAACAACACTAATTGCTCCTACAATAAAACAAGTGCCCTTTTCTTTAGTGAGATTAAAAAGCATTTTGTATCTATCTATTTGTGGTTATGAAGGATTATCAAGTCAAGTGATTCCTTCTCTCTACCGGTCTTGGATGAGCCCAACAAACAATCCACTACGTATTATTCCAACACATGCGGGGATGCCATCACCAATTTTGTGGGATATGCTACACAGTATCTTTGGTCCTTCAACAATCACTAGTAGTGGACCAAAGGAACAAAGTCTTTTGTTGGAAGATGAATTGGGGATTCTCGATTCCTTATGTGCCACAAATTATAAGGACATGTCGAGGATTGAAAATTACTTGGAACATCTTTTACTTCAAATTGGAAAGAATTCTCAAGTCTCTCATGCACTTTCAGTGCGGGTTTCACAGGTTCTCTCTCTTTTTCTCTAATTGGGTTGTTTTTTCTTGTTGAAAAAGAATTCTACCTGCATATATTATATATTTAAATTAGAGGTTGTATTTATGTTATTGTGCAGGGATTGAATCTTATGAAGTATAGTGATGAGTGTGTTCTCCCTGGTGACAATTACCCCTATTGGCTAACATTTAAGGGTGAAGGAGCTTCTGTAAAATTTGAAGTGCCTCTAGTTAATGGTCATGTTCTTTTAAAAGGGATGACTATTTCTTATGTCTATTTCCCCTCAAGTGATTTAGGTAACAAGGCATGTGAATCTTGTATAAGTTGCTTAATGATCATAAATTATACAAAGAAAACCACTTTGGTTTACACGGGAGACAAACTAAATTCCTTGGCAGAAGAGGAGTGGAAGGAAATAATATCAAATTTAGAATGTGATGACCAAGTGGAGGTGAAAGCAATTTTTGGGAATATATTCACTGTGAAAAGAACAGCTGTCTACTTGATATATAAAGAGTCATTTGATGAACAAATGGAGCCTTCAACATCTAAAGCTACAAGTTTAATTGTCACCAAACGCAAATGTGAGGAGGAGGAGGAGGAACATCAATCTGTTAGACCTAAAAGGGCAATGAAGATTTGAAACCTAGAAACTTTCTTCCATTCATTGTTTTGCTTAGGTATCGTCATCTGGTTATTGTGCACGCAAGGTGACATTACTCATTTATTGGTTGCTAATATTCTTGGCATTGTCTCATTTTATCCTATCTCTTTTCATTACTCTGGTTCTTAATGTAAGAAATAATTATCTAATTTGAGTAAATTAAGAATGTTAGTTAAGTTAATTAATGTGAGATGTTTTTCATATAATACCCTAATCATCTTAGTTAATTCCTTCCCTCCCTCACGTACTTGATTATTATTAAGAAAATACTTGATTATTATTAAGAAAATACCAATAGGATTAATTTGGGAAAAAATGTTAAACATGTGAAAGAATTGATAGATATTGATAATAAACTCTACAATTAGGTCTTACATTACCATTTTTACTTGGATGCGAAATCTAACAAGTCATGATTGATGGCATTTAATTTTTGGATGAAAATGAGATGAAAGAGGTCAGCATTTTGGTACAAGAATGAAAATAGTCATGTGCACAAGACAAAGTTCATCAATCTGTCACTTTCACTGCCAAAGAAGAATTTTACTGATATCCTATTTTTCTTTTGGATCTCCTTTCAGTTTATAAAGCCTTTATTTAGAATTGAGCAATGAATTCTCCTTGTTGGCTGTGAATATGCACTTGAGACAAGATGTCTATGCATCCTGTTCTGAGTCCTATAATTTGGGAAGGCTAAAGAAACTTCCAAAAATAAAAGGACTTATAATCAAAGCACTACGCGATGATGACCATATTAGTTATTGAGGTTCTCCAACTTAAGATCTAACTGTACCTTGCCAATTATTTATGCCATGATTGAACTGTGGTCATATGACCTCCTTTCTTTTCTTTTCAGCACCTACTTCCGTTATATTATTAGCGGAGGCCATATTCGCCATTTGCCTATCTTTGTATTTCTTCTAGCTTGTTTGGACTGTTTTCTTCGGTGGATTGAAAGTGAGTGTCTTTTTGACACTCTTATTATAAACTGTTCATGCTCATAATTTTCTTTCTCTATTAATAATTCATCAGTTGTTATATGATTACGTCAGTGGAGGTACTGAATTACTAAAGTTAACTATCAAAACACAGAAAGTAAGTGATTTTGATCAGTAGTTATAGTGTATGCTCTGTGTTCAATTATATATTCAATTAATCTGTAGACTCTTTGATGGATGCTTTTTAAGTAATCATGATGCTACTTTATAAATATTATCTTTTTGTTTTTGTAAATCATGAAACGGCGGGAAAGAATTAATATACTACCTCCGGTCTATAAGACCCAGTTGACTTTTTTTATACAGGTTAAGGAAGCTAATTAAATTATTTTAAAATATTTATATTTATATTTATATTTTTTCTTCAAAACTAATTTTTCTGACTCATAAACTAATATAGAATCTAATGATACACAATATATAATATGATTAAATAATTTATTACCTCTCCAAAAAAAGTCAATTAGGTCTTATATTTGAACCGGAGGGAGGAACAAATTAGAGTATCTATTTAACCCCTATAAAACCTTTCTTCTTTAGGTATTTCTCTTCTCCATTGCTCGATCCTTATGTGCAAATTGGATTACTGCAGTTCTGCAACCAAAGATCACTGTCATGTTGGATATATTTTCTATTTAATTATTCAAAAATTACAGTAAAGGATCCATTACTTGTGTTAATGATAGTTACAGACTTTAAAACTTAATAGATAATTAACAGAGATGGTGATGCAACTTAATGTGAAGCTGATGTGATTTAAGTGCTTACTTGGCCTTGAATTGCAGAGTGCACCAAGCACCATTGCAAGTTCCTTGGCGTATACCAAGTGTCAAGTGAAAACTTAACTGCAACATCAACTTCACATTGGGCCACATGAACCATCTTTGTTTACTATCTGCTAATGAGCTTATTGTAAGAGATGACAAAGAAGATACTAATTGTAGGACTGATATAATATGTTAAAACTGTGAGATATCAAATGAGACAAGATGTTATTTTAGAGGACTAAAATTTTATGGGCACTCCTTTAATTATTCGAATATGAAGAAAACAATGCTCTAACTTACTCTAATGATAAGACCACTGGTGTTAAGTAAACATATGAGAGAAGAATGAGGGCAGAAAGAGCAGAATATGCTGGTCCAATAAATTATTCTGAGGCTCCAAAATATGATGAACCGAGGATGATGGATTAGTCTAGGGGCTTGGGGCTATGTGGGGAGTGTGAAAATTACTTTTTGGGAGTTGTTATCTTTGTGGTTTTTTTTTATAAGCTGTCTTGAGTCCCACGTTAGGAAATCTCATAAATGGAGTATGGTTTGTAAGTTCAAAAGGCTCTCCTTCCTAATAGAGGCTAATTTTTTGGGGATTAGGCTCTCCATTTAGGCTTATGATCATCACATAAGCTTTTAAGACTATTTTGGAGATTGAGTTCTCAAATGCCAGGGGAAGGTTCCTGTGTTGCGCTGTTTCCTTTTGTTAGTATTTATTTCTCTGTTTATTTACTTGTTGCTGTTGGGATATCTTTTAAGAGAAGAAGGGAATTAGAGCTTGGGCTGGAATCAGTGAAGCCATATGTATTCCTGATTCAGTTCCTTGAGTATTAATATCAAAGCCTAAGAATTTTCCCTCATTTATTTCTGCTACTGTTCTTTTTTCTACTAGTTCAGTGAATATTTAAGCAGGGTCTCAACACTCTGGTTCATGATAATAAAATTCTGATAAAGTTTTCTTCAACATTCTTCTCAGCCCTCCTCTGAAGGGCACACCTCAAATGAAGTGTGTTTATATTGCTGGAAGGTAAACTCATTTTTCATGCTTTGGTGAATGGGTTATTTATTTGATGGATAGTTGTGAAATTATTTTCTCTGCTTAGTTCCTCAAGTGCGAAATGCTTTACTGGTTGTTGATGATACATATGTTTTCAACAAATTTCATGTTTGCCTAAAAGATGTTCAACTTGTGATCCTTGAGACAGATGTGCCTTGATCGATTTTCAAATGCATATGGATTCTGAAGTATTTGGCTGTGGTAGTAAACCAAAAGTTGTTGAAACCTAAAAGACCAGCAACGACTTGATTCATTGTGTTTTATTTAGAAACTAGTTTTATGGCTTGACACCCCATTTTGATATAAAATCTATTTTGGTAACAACTTTAGGAGTTTATGGGATGAAGACACTACCAATAATATTCATAAAGAGTTCAATATCTTTGTAATCTTCAGTGTAACTTCAATAGTCCAAGCCAAAAGAGTGATTGATGATATGGATTTTAATTGAGTGCAGCTATATGCAGATACATTGAAAGGGCTCAGTTTTTTGGCCAGTCAAATGCTAAAATTGAGTCTGTGGTTCCCGTAAATGGTTTCTCAGCCAGTTCCTGAGGCTGCCATTATGAGTGCTTCAAGCAATTCTCCACCTATTACTACGACTTTTCGAACTCGCTTTGTTGGACAAGGGTACAAGCAGGTGACTGAATAATTTTAAAGCAAAATTTCTTCTTGATTCTCTCATGGTGATTGATCCCAATATAAATTGGCTTCCTCGAAGTTGCTTTTTTTCTCCCCTTAGTCACTTTAATACTAGAAAGTTTGATTAGTTTCAAGCCCATAGAACATTTTCTCCTCCAAATATTGTATAGTATCATTTACTATTACTACCATCAACGTAAGTTGTGTGTCCTTCACAGTCTTGTTCTTGCTGATAAATTATCCGTGACTGAAGCCATGAGATATTTTGTCAGGTTTGTGGGCAGTCGGATGTATTGTGTGAGGGCGTCATGCCAGAAGTATCAGCATTTGCCTGAATGGAGTTTATCACTCACCTATTGGTTCAGATGATGAGTTTAGACCTTGGTATGGTAGAACACCTCAATTAAATTGAAGGGATCATTTTGTTTATGCACTTTATTTAGTTTTAGATGTGTGTGTGAAGAGTCTATTGTTAATAGAGTATAATGACATGTGATCTATGTAGTTTTCCTCAGTAGAATAAAGTTTATTGTTGTCATATATAAAACATGTTGGGATTAGTGATTAGAACTTTCAAAAACAGCTTTTCACTCATAATTTACGGTATACGAGGTAAATATGTGAGATGGGTTTTATCTCGATTTATGTAAAAAACACTACTAACATGTGTGTAACCAAGGATAAAGTCATGAATCCAGAATCAAAGCCTTTCTCACAATGCTAGGAGAAAAGAAAGTTCCTTTACCTACTTTATGACGTCATTTTTTTCATTGATATCAAGGATATGATTTGATGATATTTATTTATTGGAATTCATTTATATTTTCTATTATATTGATTTATGATCAATTGATGGATAGACTATTATAAAGTCATGAATCCAGAATCAAAGCCTTTCTCACAATGCTAGGAGAAAAGAAAGTTCCTTTACCTACTTTATGACGTCATTTTTTTCATTGTTATCAAGGATCTGGTTTGATGATCTTTATTTATTGGAATTCATTTATATTTTCTATTATATTGATTTGTGATCAATTGATGGATAGACTATTCATTCAATAGACGCCCGCGAGATGTTTGATCAAATTCCCATGTTGAAAAAGGGATGAAATAGATCAGCAAAATATTAGGTTTGTGAGAGAACTCCAGACTGCAATATATAATACCCTTTGATGAATCTATAATTTTATTATATATTTTTATATTTTATTTAGGGATTTTTTTCATATTAATTTAACTTTAAATATCTTCTTTATGGTTAACTAAAATTAAGAATAAATATATTAAATTAGTATTAAAAGGGGTAAAATTGTCAAAATAATATTAATTACTCTTAATCATTGATTTTTCTGAGAATATTTGATATTGGTTTTATTGTTTTAATTATAGGTATTTGAAAAATTGGATTAAAAGTGAAAATGACAGTTTGGGACTTGAATTTCAGAAATGACAGTTTAGTCCTACGAATATATAAATTCCAGTTTAGTCCACGTTAAACACAGCATTTTGTTCTTTTCATCATGTCTGAAGCTGATCTCTTTTCCGGCTGAAGTGTGACCCTAGACTCAGTTTATTGTTTATAAGCCGATCCATCTATTTTCAAAATAGAGTATTCTGCATCGAGCTCATGCGGGCAAGCCGCTGGCATTAGACACCGTGAATTCAATTTCAAAATTTATTTTTTCTTTCTTCTCTCTCCTCATTAACATTTGTACAACTGTCTTTTGTCTTTGACCAAGAAAAATATCCGTCCGACTTTTAAAAATTTTGAAGCTAAATCTCTTTTGTCATCTCTATCCTCTCCCTCTCTCTTCAATCTTTATACCTTCACCCTCTCCTTCTTTTCATGCCGCAAGTTTACCCTAGACGGGGGATTGTAGGCAGATCTGGCCACGAATCCGGGGGGAAGCAACGATAAGGATGGCCAGATGCAGAGACGAGGATGCCTTAAACCAAGATGGGGAGTTTAAGTCGGATTCATGTCTGTTCTTCAAGGTAATCTTTCTCCCATGCCAATGCGCTCTTAAATTATATAAGGGTCTCATTCTCTTCATTTATTCATCCTATGTTTCCATCCATCAACTCAGCATACTTCATTTCCATCTCTCAAGGTTTTGGCTTTGATGTTTTCAGAGTTTATGAATTTGATGCAGCTAAGGACCAAAGAGATGCCATTAAAGTTATTCAAAGATCTTGCCTTTTTAATGCCGCGAAAGCCCGCCTCAAGGTCTGCATTCTTGCCTATCTTATCCTGTTATTTTCTTTCCTAGGCTGAAAATCAATGATTCATTGTTTGTTGGTTAGTTTTGGCATCAAAGCCATAGCAAGAATAGTCCTCGAACTAACAGAATGCACATACTCTCCTACTTTTTAATTCACGATGTTGCTGAGAAGCAGTTAAACAGAGTTTTTTCCAACAACTATGCCTATTTTTTACGAAAGGTATAGATCATTTATTAACTCCCTCGGTTTTTATTTTTTCTCTTTAATTACTCCTTATGTTCCTTTTTATAGCATACTGATAGATAGGGCAACGTTACGGTTGGAATATTGGTTTTGAAGAGATTATTTAGATTCTGCTAACCATTTGGTAACTATTAGTGTATGACCATGAATATTGCTTTTTATACTGATAGATAGTGATAAAGTCCCACCGATTAAGAATGAAGATGTTATAGCACTAATGTGCTCTGGATTGGATACTCTAAATTTTGACCAATATGCCCTGGATTGAATAGTCTTAATTTTGGGTTGTTTCTGAAAATTCAGTAGCTAGATGCCTTTGATTATAACTATATAATGGTTGGGCATTCCTCTTCATTTCTTTATGAATTTGTAGTTCTTCATGATTGATGAAGCTAACAACACATTGGAAGTAAATTTTGAGGATGAAATGGAGCAAGCTTTTTTTTTTTTTTTATAACAAAGTTAAAGGCCACATTTGAACCTTGAGCTGTCAACTTTAAAGAACAGACATGAGTCTTAAACAAAGGTGATGAGAGTTGCCCTTTTAGAATTCATTCCATAAGGTTACCCTATAACCTTTCTCATTAGGTTCAAATGAGAGTTGCGTGTTGCTGTTTTCTGATAAGGACATGTATAATAGATTCTTTAGTTTCTTTTTTGGTCTCAACAAATCATGCTTGGATGTTTACATTTCTGTCCCTAGATAACTTTAAATTGTAAGTTAACCTATATTCTGACATATTTATGGCCCAATTATGACACATATGTATATATTATGTACAGCCAACCTGTAAATTCTCTTAAGTTGGCATGGAAGAGAAAACATCTATTCAAATATTGATTGGTTTCTTGAAGTGTATACCAAAGTTGAGTTTTATGTTTCATTTCCCCCCTTTCATATATTTGAATTTGATGTTCCATTTGAGAGTCTGGGCGATAACCCAGGTATAAAATATTTTTCTTCCGTGGAGTTAGGCTCAAGCAAGCATATGCTTATAAACAAAATCGTAAGAGATTAGGAATACTTTTTTCCTCAAAAAAAAAAAATGTTGTGTGTAGGGAATCATAACACTTGCTTAAGTCATGATGTGACAACTGGTGTGAACTTACCTGATACATGTGCTATGTGCTGTATAAAATGCTCATTTTGGTTACCGCACAAAGTTGTAATCTTTATATGGAATAAACCTGAGTGCTGGGCTATATGTATGCCATTGTGATGACTAATGCTATATAGATGACTTATTTCTACTATCATAGTGTTTCCTTCGAAAAGTGGGCAAATAATATCTACAAGTTTGTATTTTGTAACTGAGTCCTCTTGGCAACTATTTTGTTGACAACTATCATTGCTCTGAAAATATTTTGCAACTATTTTGTTGACAACTGGAGTTATGTTTTCTATGATTTTTTTGTACCAAAAAATAAATATTTCTTACTTCATGATGTGACAACTGGTGTGAACTTACTCATGGTATAGCTAATTAATCAAATGCATACTCCATGAGTTAACCTGCAGGTGAGTAAAATCGACGGTTGTTTGCTCAACGGTGCATATGGTAAACAGAGCAGAATAGCAACCTGAGTACAAGTGGTTATAACTTGGATTAAGTTTGTAGAGTGGAAGAAGGTGTCGTCCTTATGTGTTGAGGCCATTTTGCAATGTGCGCATTCAAAAGAGATGGAAGGTGCAAATATGAGGCAAACCACAGCCTCAAGATATGATTTAAGTTAGGGAAGAGACTTCTCACAATTTTGGACGGAAGGTCTAAAGAATAGGGGAATGCGGCTAAAGTGAAATGTGCATAGTAATCTTTGTACACTCTGTTTATAACCTGACAAAGTTGATCTTGAAGTCTAATCAAAATTCTTTTTGTTCTTTGGAGAGGTGAAGTTGATGTGGGGGGAAATTGCCTTCGGACACGTGCTTGATGGCAGGATTAGTATGAAAGGATGAAATAAATTGGAGGAAAGGAAGGCAAGAACCACCTTCCCTTTGGGTTCGTAATGGAAGTCTTCCTACATTTTATTTCTCATCTTAATTGTTCTCCTTTCATTCTATTGTTATCATTTTTGTTGTTTTCTAGACTAGAAAGAGGAGCAAGAGACATCTTTTGACATATATATATGGAAGAGCACGAAATATGTAACCATTTCTTCAATTATTGAATTAATCTGAGATATATGGTTTACAAAATAGATAAGTATTTTAAGACAGCATTACTTAGCAGTGAAAGGTTTTCCATATGCAATGTGATATAGGCCTAGCCTTGCAGCACCTAAACATACGGGATGGTTTGAGAGATACCAAAGCATTACTTGGAAGCTCAAGGTCTTCCATTTCAGTTGGGTTGCATGCATTCTGCATGACATTTATTAAGTTACAATATGAGACAACAGACAGTGATGACATCTATGTATAAAGCTCAAAGAACAATTGCACGGTCATTTTTAAGCAACTGAAAGGGTAATAAGGTCTAGCTAAATGAGTCAATTTATTTTTTTGCTCCTTGCAATGATTATTTTCCCTTTTTGTTTGTGTTGCAGTTTCTCCAACCTAGGCCAATGAAGTTGATATCTACTTTATTGCATAACATTGCAATTTGAATTGTGGGCTCAATTTTCGCTGCTGCACCCATTAACTCTTTTAGTTTGAATATCAGTGAAAGTTAAAAAAAAATGTGCCCAATAAGAGGAATCTTTCTAAATCAGTGAAGATATTTTAAAGTGCTCAATGTAGCACATATTCATCCTCAAACTATCTATATTTTTTATATTATACTGTATGATATAATAATCAAGCTGTCTTAAAATACATTTAGAAAGGATTTGTCATTTTAATTTTTGAAAAACTTTTATTAGCAATAATAATCATTACATATATATTGTCAATAATAATTTATAAGTAATGCGAATATTTAACAAAGATACTCTACAACACAATTCTCAAATATTCTATTTTTGGCTATTAATCTTTGAATCATATTGGATTATATTTATCAAAGTCTGTGTTTACATTGGGTTAATTGTGTTACATCATCAAAAGTGAGGAGGACGGATAGATTGAAAATAGTTGTGCCTTATAGTGAAAATGATGTCTAAGAAGACTAAGCCGTGTCTTATAGTGAAAGTGAGTCTAAGAAAACTACAATCGATATTGAGAGATCAAAAGGTATTTAGGAATATATACGCATCATGAAAATTTAATGTATCACATATCGAATCAACACTAATAAAAAAGTACGATTATGTCACTACCTCCCTTGGTGTACACTTTCACGTAAAAGTAACATTCTTTTTAGGTAAAATTTCTCATCATATTGAACAACCAATGGGCTGGACCATGAAGAATGTCGGTTAGTTAGTCTGTTCGGAGTTGCTATTAAAAATACCAAATCTTAATAAAAATGTATGCATCAACAATTTTTTTATCCATATAAAAGAGTCACATTTAAATAATACCTTGTACACACTTATGTTTGCGTATTAAGTTCAATGGGATGTTGTTGATAGCAAGTAAAAGATTCCAGGTATTGTGACTTATGTTTGATTAATCTATCTATTCTTTTCATAAACATTTTAAAGCTAGCATTCATTAGATGATAAAGTGAGTTTTATATTAAGGACTTATTTCACCTAGTTGGGGATATATTTTTGTATATAGTCAATTCATAAATCATTATGAGTTTATTGTTTAAATGTCCTCTACGTACTTAAGTACATGGTCATGTATTTAAGGAAATCCCATATATAATTCAACTAATTAAAGCATCTCAAGTAATTGAATAATATAGCAAAAGGTCCAAGATGGTGTAATTACTCCGGATTTACAAGCTCCCCGTGCAACGCACGGGGGAGCACACGCTAGTTGAGAACAGAAGCATGATCAGATATATAGATTAGAAACAAAATAGCGCCTCGAAGAGAGACCTCTATCGTGCTTCCATCTTCATCTCTCTTCCTCGCCAGCCGTAATACTTTGTCACCACCGTCAGCCACTGCCTCCACCACCATCTCTGGCGTCCCTTCACCCCATCCACCGATCATTCTTCTTCTTTATCACTGTCAGCCACTCCTTCATCTTCATCCCCTTTCATTCCTTATTTCACCTTCATCCTTGATCATGCTCCCTATTCAATGGCCAAAGGAGATTATATGGCTCGGTGTAGCTATTCTCTAGTCATGAGCATGTGATTCTCTCATTTCTTGGTGATTGAAGAAGCTAGCTAGAGTTCCTTACACCCCATAGGGAGTTCTCCTACCTTATTTTCAGTTTCACTCATTTATGATTATGAATTGTGATACCTAAGTTTCTAGGATTGTAATTTGTGGGT
Organism: Albizia julibrissin; assembly: GCA_037074505.1. NCBI lineage: Eukaryota > Viridiplantae > Streptophyta > Magnoliopsida > Fabales > Fabaceae > Albizia > Albizia julibrissin. The sequence continues at coordinate 12,910,433 of CM073481.1, read as the reverse complement.
ATATTGAGATGTGTTTCGGTTGCTTCATATTAAGACTAATATTTGTATTGGATTTTGTATTTTAATGATTTGGTAGAATATTTGTTAGCCTCATTGTTAGCCTTGTTATACCAAAATATGATGATAGAATCTTGGCTTTAAGGGAAGTGCATGATTACTTAAGGGCACATCACCATAAATTAGTCACTCATTGGAATTACAATGAAATAGAAGAAGAGCTGAGTAAACTCACTTCCCTTGAAGAGAAACTTATAAATCATATAGAGTGGAAATAATCAGATGGTATAGATGGTGAACCATGGTATAAAGTTCAATATTTGGACAATGAGCAAGAAAGTCAAGCCACTATTGCAACTGAAAGTAAACTTGGAAGTGGCATACCTTGTGAAGAATCTAGTGAAGATAGAAAAGGCTTGTTTTCCCATGATTGTATTGATGATAGAAAATGTGTTGCATGTTTAGAAATTGATAATTGCTTGAATTCACCCACCTCCATTCGTGGGATTGATTTGACTATTGCATACATGATTGATGATGATTATATGAGTGTTGTTAGATGCATTGAATCTTCCTTGAACTCTAATGTTTATAAAGAGGTTGTGGTTGCTAGTGAATATGAAAATACTACACATGCTACATGTAGTAGTAGTAACTTAAATGAGCATGTGACATATAATACTTCTACTCTTTTATGTGCTGATTCAAGTACAGACATGCATGATAATTCTTGTTTTAGTGCTGAAGTTGCTGATAGTGCACATATGACTAACTTTAGTGATTCCCCAATTGTTTCTAGCTCCGCTTCTTCTACCCCCTCTTTTCATGGTGATGAATTGAAGTGTTCTAGTGATCTTTCACTATATTACACCATTTCCACACCTTGCTTTAATTTACTTGAGGATACTAAGCTTGATCAATCTATATTTGACCAAAATGAGCTTGAGAAGGGTACTTTGATGTGGTGACTCTGAAAGTTTTAAAATAAAGAAAAAGCCAAAAAAGCCTTTCAACATCTTCAAGGAGCTAAAAGCCTTGAATGCTACTAATGGTCCAGTGTTCATAGAATGTTGTGATCCACTCTACTCCCTCTCCTTAACTATACGAGGCTACTCATAAAGAGGGAGTGGTTGCTACTGTGGAATCTCAAAGAATTGATGACATGCTGAAAGTCATAAATCCATTAGAGCGTTACTATGGTGAAGGTAAAAAGGAAAAACACAAATGTGCCAAAGAAGATTCAGCTGTGACTTATCTCAAGCTTCCACATATGCTCGAAGCAAAAACTCTACACTTCAACATTCTTGAGGCGAAGAAGATAGATTATGAGCATGGTGATCATGTTATGGCTTACTTCACCAACAATGTAACACCAACTGAAGAGATCAAGGAAAGTTGGGTTGGTCCTTTTGAAGTGATTGCATTACACCACAATGGAAAAGTAAAAGTGAAGGATGGATATGGGAAATATTTTCACATCAAGTCCAACTGCCTCCATATGTACCACAGTAGCTACAAGCCTCCATGATAAGGTTGTTTCCTTCCTTTACCTTGTTCTTCTATTTTAGACTGTTAATTTCATGATTACATGATGTTGAACAACTGTGGGGGATGGACACTCTAGTAGAAAAAGGTAGCTTGTGTCTTGTGTGTTGTTTTTTTTCCTTATCTTTGTATGTTAATCTACTCTTTCTCACATTAATTCCTTACTGCATTATTGAGTATCATTGGTCTATGTTTGCATTGAGGACAATGCAAGGACTAAGTGTGGGGGAGGGATGAATAATGTTTTGTTTTGTGTCTGTAAGAACTCCATTATGCTGTCACAACTTGCTAGCTACTGTTTTGTCTAAGTTTGAGTTCAATTTTTCAAAATTGTGAGATGTTTAAGTATGAGCACGTATCTCAATTGCATATGTTTAGATATTGATGTTGAAGCTTGTTAAATGAAGTAGGTTGCCATATGTTTTAAGTCCAAAGAATGATGCATTGTTTAGTTTTGATGAATTTGGTAGGAAACAAAAGCTTAGTTGGAAGGTATTTTGGGCCTAATTGTTCATTTTAGTGTGTGATTCATCCACTTAAGCTATTGCTCTCTAGAACTTGTCTTATTTCTTGATTGAGGCTACATTTTGCGTACGCAAGAGTAGAAATGACATTAGCCCATATTCATTAGCTAGTTGACCAAATAGCCATTTTTTGATCATGCTATCCATTTTTTAACCCTTTGAGCCTAACATCATATTTCCATTTCTGTATCTCTATTTCATTATTCAGATCACCTATGTGCGTTGCGTACTATCATAAGAAAGGGCATTATGGTATCTTTGAGCATAAAACCATTTTTTTCATGGATGGAGAGGTTGTTAGTGTTGTTAAACCTTGCTGAAAATGTGGTCTAGAATAGAAACTGCCTCGTCTCTGTGATTCATTATGTTAATTGGCTAGAAGTGCAATATTTTGACAGAAAAAAAGAAGAGGAAGACAATAGAAAAAATGATACAAACAAAAAATAGAGAGAAAGAAGAAACAGATTGAAAAAAAATAGGAAAAAAAAGAGAGGAAGAGGAATAAAGAAGAATAAGAAGGGATGTATGAATATCGTCGTGTTGCATTTACTTGTTGAATTATACCATTGTGTTCCATGATATTCCATTATGCATGCACCTGATGGGTCTTTTCTTTTCTTTCATTCACTGATTATCATTTAACCCACACATCCTCCCTTATAATATCATGCTAATCATTCCGTTAACTCCAACAATACAAGTCCTTTGGATCTACTTTAGCCATTTGTTACAAGTGGTGGAGAGCTTACAAACATTACAAGCTTATGGTAGAGTGAGCCCAAGAGGATGTGAGAGAACATACCTTACATGAGAGTTGAGAGTAAACAATTATCCTTATGAGGTTTCCAAATTAAACTCATTTGAATTAAGCTTTGCATCTTTGTTAGTTCTTTTAGCATTGTCATGCTGATGGACTTGAGATAAGTTGGTACATCATTATTTAATAAATATGATTCTTAAAGCTTGATCATGCTTGTTCATCTCTATTCTTATTGCGCTTTGAATTGGACTTGCCTAGGAGTGCAAAAGTTTAACCTAGGAGTGTAAAAGTTTAAGTGCGGCGGAATTGACAAATCCCTAATTTTATTATATATTTTTACACTTTATTTAGGGATTTTGTTATATTAATTTACTTAAAATAACTTCTTTGTGCTTACCTAAGATTAAGAGTAAATATATTAAATTAGTATTAAAAGGGGCAAAATTTTCAAAATAATGTTAATTACTCTTAATCATTGATTTTTCTGAGAATATTTGATGTTGGTTTTATTGTTTTAATTATAGGTATTTGAAAAATTGGATTGAAACTGAGAATGACAGTTTAGTCCCACGAATTTGTAAATTCCAATTTGGTCCACGTTAAACACAACGTTTTGTGCTTTTCATTAGGTCTAATATTGAGATCAGAAGCATGAATCAGATATACAGATTAGAAACAAAAAAGCGCTGTGAAGAGAGACATCCATTGTGCTTCAATCTTCATCTCTCTTTCTCACCGGCCACAATACTTCGTCACCACCGTCAGCCATTGCCTCTACCACCATCTTTAGTGTCCCTTCACCCCATCCACCAATTATTCTTCTTCTTTATCACTGTCAGCCACTCCTTCATCTTCATCCCCTTTCATTCCTTATTTCACCTTCATCCTTGATCGTGCTTACTATTCGATAGCCAAAGGATAGTCTAAGGCTCAGTGTAGTTATTCTCCAGTCATGAGCATGTGATTCTCTCATTTCTTGGTGATTGAAGAAGCTAGCTGGAGTTCCTTGCACCCTATAGGGAGTTTTCTTACCTTATTTTCAGTTTCACTCATTTATGATTATGAATTGTGATACCTAAGTTTCTAGGATTGTAATTTGTGGGTGTATTGAGATGTGTTTCGGTTGCTTCATATTGAGACTGAAATTTGTATTGGATTTTGTATTTTAATGATTTGGTAGAATATTTGTTAGCCTTGTTCTATCTTTCATGTGTTTGATGCTCTTAATTGGCCAGCTAGGTTGCTAGCAATTGTCAATTTGAGTAGAGAATGCCTCCTGCAAGATTTAATACATGTTAGGTGTCTAGGTGAGTTTAGCTAATTAGAGGAGTTGCTTGGAGAAGGTCTCTTCTCACAAGCCTAAATACTTAACAAAGGAATTAAATTCAATTAAATTGGAACAAGGAAAGCTAGTGGATTCACTCATCAGACAATATCATACTCACATTTCACATCACTCCATTTCACCCATTAAACTTGGAAAAACCTATAACAAGTAGCTTAGCCTAATTTAGAATAGTTAATTAATTTCATTACACTCTTTGGTTAATTTGTTAATTGCACTTAGTTAATCAGGAACTTAATATAGGCTCCACGTAGAAAAACGATCTAGGTTAGCACCATTACATTGCATTATTAATCTAGTTTTATTTGATAGCCGCACGACATGGCTTGTCAAATTTTTTGCATGTGTAGTTTGATGTTTAAGGTTTGAACATATGGACCCAAATTTTTATTTATTTTAGTTGGAAGAATTTTTGTGAGGAAAACTTTCCAAGACTGGATGAGCAAACAGAGAGGAGAGGAGATGAGAAATACTTATATACCTCGGTATTATTATATTATCTGAATTCTATTTAATTAAAATAGAACAATTTCTCACATTTTAATCTTAATTGGCTTATAATTTATATAAAGTAATTCATATTTTATATTATTTTAAAGAAAAATAAACTCTTAATTTAGTCCATGTGAGTTTTTGTTTTTATTTTTCCAAATTTAGTGGTTTATTTTTCTTAAAAACAAAATAAAATGAATTTTTTTAGATGAAATATCAACCAATTAGAATTAAAGTATGTTGAATTGTTGTATTTTAATTAACCAACATGTTTAGATGATGTGACACTCATAAAATATGCAAATATTTTTCTAAATAAATAAATTATTTATATTTATCATTTTTTTAAAATTAATTTTTATGACTTATAAACTAATATATAATTTAATGATAAACATATGTACTTTAGAGATATAATGTAGCATACTGTCTCCAGTCTATAATATAAAACACTTCAACAAATTCACCTTAACCAATAAATGATAGTTAATTCATTAAATATGCCTTAAATTAAACTTTTTTCACCTTTACTTATATTAAATTAGGTTTAAATGAGAGAGAACATACAAAAATTCATATTTAAGCATTAATTACATGGACAAAATTGATAAATAAATATTAATTACTTTGCAAATGACTTATATTGTAGACCAATGTATTCTTTTAGAAGTAACTTATATTGTGAACCGGAAGGAGTATGTTATAATTAAATAATTTATTTAACTTTTTTAGTCTCCATAAATTAGTCAATTAATTAATGTTATATTAACTATTTAATCTTATATTAATGACCCGATATAGCAATAATAATTGTCATCCTCATCATCTAACTTTAATTTTGACTTGATTGAGATCTAAAACCTTATTCATAATTCTTTCAACCAAACACATTTCTTATTTTCAACTCTCCCCTAACTTAAAAAACCTCCAAACACAGCCTTAACAGAGTTAAATCAATGGCTCACTTAACAGTGAAGGCTCCCCGTCTCTTCGTATGGATCCCTTTTTAATTTGTTGCATTTCACTCTTTAATTTCTCCGTTGAATCTCCTGCAGAAGCAGCAAAAGCCTCCGAAATCTCCCCCCCCCCCCTCTTCGCTTCTCTTCTCTAACGATCTTTGTCATAAACAGATTTGTTGTCTCTGTTTCGCCAATCCAGCAATTCACAGGTAACCTTGCGGATATATACCTTTCATGTTGTTGGTTTGGTTGATGAAGTTGATGATGCTAGTTGATCAACTTTTAACGGATTCTTCTTCTTCTTTATCTTTTTCTTCAGAAAGAAACGATTGATCGTTCCAACTCTCCAATATCTTTGAATATTCCATGGATATGGGGAATGAGCCTTTGAGCCTGCGGGTAAGTATTAATCTTTTTCACTTTCTTTTTCTTTTTTTGTTTCTGCCGATGATCCTTTCATTTTCAGGAGGAACATATTGTAATTATATGCCATACTAAAAAAAAAAAAAGTGCATTAAGAAGAAATTTAACACTGCCGTGGAATAGCAACAAAATTAAATTTGCAGCATGGCTCAACTTAGGTAGAGTGACCGAGTTAATCAATTGACTTGAAAAAAATTAAATGAACAAAATTTATAAATTAAGCTGGGAGTTTTAAAGCTGCAAAAAAAAAATAATAAATTAAATTAACCAATAAACCTAAACTAACCGCTAATAATTTAAGAGACTAACGTGTATGTTAGATATCATTTACATTTATTTGTGAGCAATTGATGGATAGGCCAATCATGTACAATGGACTTTTTTTTTTGGGAATCTTGTGAGAGTGAAGAACTCCAATTTGCCGGACTGTAATTTATAATGACTCTTGCATGTGTGCGCGCACAGAAAATAATCGCTATGTGAAATTCCTTGTATCCATTTGTCAAGTTCTCAAATTACCCATAGTCATGTGTCCAGTTTCTCAAGAATGTATAAACTTATATGAAAAGAATAAGACATATAAACATATATGATTGAAGAACTTTGCATAATTGATATAAGAAACTTGATGTAAGTATGGTCTTTTATGTGTGTGTGTGAACCCTTATTTTTATTTATTTTATTTGAAGCAAAAATTTCAATTTTAAACGGTGGTTGAGTAGAGAAGAATAAAATTGTTTCCCTTTAAGTAAAGTTGAGAAATTGATTTTTTTTTTGTTTTTTTTTTGTTTTTACCTATAAGAGCAAACACTAATGATTTGAGGTTCAAAGTATGGTTATATGTGCTCTCTTACTACAAAACTATAAGTATTGCTATATTTTTTTGACTCTTAATATTAGGGAAGTATCGTATCATTGTGATATGAACATTAGTGAAGTTACCAATAAACTGTTGGTTAAGGTGGTAAACAACTCTGTAAGGAAGGTAACACAAATTTAAATTTTGTAAAACATATTTATTGAGAGTGTAAAAATCATTACACTCTAGTTTAAACCTCAAAATGGAAACCCATCATAAGAACGTTAGTGAAATTGAACTTTGCAAGGAGAAGAGAAATTCATATTTGGCAAGCTGCCTCTAATTGGACCAAATTAGCAAAAGTCACGGTATTTGAGAGATCACACACGTAAGGAACATACATAATTAAATAATGCTTATACTAGAGAAAATTGTATATTTTTTTTAGCCAAATTAAGAGATAATAAATTAATAATAAAAATTAAATATGTGTATATAATTTATGTAAAATATAGCAACCAGTACTAAATTGTAAGTAAATTGAGTGTAGGGAGCTATTTGAATTTAAAGAGAAACTATAAGGACAAAAAGTGCAATCAAACTAAAACGATTACATTATCATTAAACAACTGCGTGATCAATAAAACTATAAAGTTTTTTTTTTTGGCGTGCAATTAAAGATGAAAGCAAATATTTTGAAACGATATTTGTTATGGGGAATATCTTTTCGTTCTGTTTTCTAAAATCAAACATTAGTGTTTTTTTTTGGCAGTTATATACCCTGTTCAACATATTCAATTGACCAAAATTGATACTAGTATGTTGGAATAAAATTGATTAAAAATTTAAAAAAATAATTATTTTTAATTTAATTATCCTGCCATTAATTTTTCCCTTAATCAAACTAATTGAACCATTAAATCCATGACTTGGGGACTTTTTTGGTCCACCATCTGTAGGTTTGGATTTTAAAATATTGAGTTATAGTGTGGAAGTAACGATAACAATTATACACCTTTATCAAGAAGGGAACAAAACAATGTGCACATGGATCAAAAAAGTGATATGTCGACTTGTTCTGGATATCACTTTTTGATTCATTATTTTATTATTTTTTCTTGGGTAAATGACATTAGGGACCATTAAAAGAAGTAAATGCGACACTCAAGGACAACTAAATTCATAAAAATATGGTTAAGGTGTCTATAATGTTTCTTTAGGCTTCTTCTCTATAATGTTATCATGCATGGTGCTATTTTTTTTTAAGGAAACGTACAACTTTTGCTTTTAATTTTATGACTACTTTAACGTCAAAAAGCTAAAAGCATCCAAGAGACCTCAAGTCAAGTCGTAGCCAAAATTCATAAACAATGGTTTCTGTTAAACAAAGTGTTAAGCAGGAAAGCTAAGCAAATCTGCACCGTTTAGATTTAATATAGACAGTCTAGATCTATTTTTTTAAATGATGATTTTTTAAATAAAAAATATTTTTTATAAAAAATAATGGTTAAAAAATTATCTTTATTTTAGATTCTATACCAATAAAATATTTTTTTAAAAAAAATTATAAATTTATAAAAAAAATCAAATCTAGACCATTGATATAAAAAAGACTCATAATTTTAATTCACATCCATATATCAGTGAAGGCTCCACGTTTCTTCGTCCCATATAGACTTTTAAAAACTCATTATAAGATTCTATACCCATTATAATTGTTTAGCAGAAAACGGGTTCCTCCTAACTTTAATTTGCATCCTAGTTAGATAAGTTAAATGAAAATTTTCAATTAGCCCCTATGAAACAGATTTTATTTCAATCAAGCTCCAAGAAATTCTGAAATTTCATTGTACCTATGAAAATACATTTAGTTTGTAAGGGTATTTGTGTAATTTGTAAATACTGAATATTGTGTATTAAGTTTCATTAGTAAGGACAAGTCTCTTTGTCCAAATTCGGATATAGGCTATATGATATAAATACAGGGTCAGTATTGTGTATTGGTATGTAGTTGATTTTAAATAATATAGAAAACTCCTTAATTCTCACATATGTGATTACTCAGATTTGGAGAACTTGACATGGCATCAGAGCCAACGATGTGATCATGATCCACGTATCTTCAACCTAGTGAGTCATGATTCTTTCCTCTTTCTTTGCAAGTCCCTTCTCGGTTTTCCCTTTTAGAGTTTTTTGGTTCTCCCCTTCTTGCGGTTTCTTGATTTCTCATGGGCAACGAAGGTGATTCCGCTTCAAAGACCATCGGCGATTCTGGGGCCGATAATGCTTCTGATCCGGCGAATCTCTCTTTCACTCATCCTCTCTACCTTCACCCCTCTGAAACCCAAGGTTCGATGATTGTCTCCCATATTCTCAATGACACCAACAATTACGCCGTTTGGAGTCGCGCTATGCGCATCGCCCTCAAGGGCAAGCACAAACTTGGTTTCGTTGATGATTCTTACAAGAAGGATGATCAACCACCGAAGTTACAAGATTAGTGGGAACACTCCAATGCCGTTGTGCTTTCTTGGCTCATCAATTCGATTTTGAAGGATCTTGCCAATAGTGTGGTCTTTTATGAAGAGGTGCACAATGTTTGGTCTGATTTGAAGGAATTATTCGACAAGAAGACTGGTTCACAGATTTTTTCCATTCACCGTGAAATATCATCTTTTCACCAAGGTTTGTAATATCCCAAATTCTGGGACTAAAGGCATAAGATTGAGCCTGTATTAAGTGGACTGCTAGACCCTGGTTTAGCAAATGTCTCTATGAGGTATGTTTAAATTCTCCAAAATTCCTTTATATCCTTGGATATTAAAATAAATTATATTGGTGAGCTAAATAGCTCGGGGAATAACAAAACGAAGTGATTGGAAGTCACACATAATATAGTAAAGTGGAACACAAAGTAATTTTGCCACCGGTGAAATTCCCGGTGTGGCAGTAGTGATTGTGTAACCTTTTTCGATGGGTAAATGATGGTAAAAAGTTATGAAACTTTCCAGAATATAAGTAGACTTATCAAGCTTTAATTTGATAGGTCATATAAGTCATTTGGAGTTGTATACAAAGAGAAATGAATTTTTGAAGTTAGCCCAGCGAAATTAATTATTTTCTGGGATAGCATTTAAAGATTAAAATTCTGGGAAGAGTGGGATTCCAATTGGCCAAAGGTTATATTTTTCCTTAAAACTATACTTAATGAGGGTCTCATAGCCTTTGTAACCACTCCAATTGGGACATTTGTACAATTAGATATGAATTTTCAAAGTTTAATGAAAATTCTGTCAGATTAAGCATTATATGCGAAAATTGGATTTTTAAGCCAACCAGGTGATGGCACGTGGCAATCCATTTAGCACTTCCTTTAATCATCAATTATCATCTTCTTCATCCATTCAGCCGTGAAAAATAGAGCATTAGAGAGAGAAAAGAGAGAGATGAAAATGGAGAAAGAAGAGAGAGGAAATTCTTTCCTCCGAAACACTGCCGAAACGGCATCCTCTCTCAAAGTACCCTTTAGGAAACTTCCTCTACTCATCGAGATCTTCATTCCTACGGTTTCAGATTTTCATTTGGAGGTATTTGGTGCCTTCTCCCTTGCCGAAGTATTGCCAGAATTCTGAACCGTTTGTGGAAAAAGGTAGAGGTAAGCGTAAGCTTCCTTTTTAACCGATTGATTTGTCATTTGGATGAGTATAAAGGAAGTTGGGTACTGTTCATGGATGATTTTAAATGGTTTTTTTAATGACTAAAGCATGTCCAACGAGTATTTAAATAGCTAATCATTTGATTAGGAGTAGCAAGGAAGTGATTAGGCAAGATAAAACAAGAAAACAACATATTGCACCTAAGAATTTGATTTTCTGCCCTGTTTTGACGTGGAGAAGGAGTAAGAATTTGATGATTTTGATGCTTCCATTGGCTTTAGGAGGAAAAATTGTGTGGGTATGCAAGTGTTCATGAATTTTGAATACTTGTGCATGAATTTAGAAGTTTTAGAAGTTAAAGGGTAAATGCTGTGTATTCCGGTTTCTGGAGGCAGTGTTATGGTGACGTGTTTTTGAGTGGTCAAATGTTATCCAATGACCATGAAACTCTCCATTTTGAAAGTAGACACATAGACCTTTAATTTGATAGGTCATAGTGGTTAATTGGACAAGTATGCTATGAGATATTAATTTTTGAAGTTGTGTCCTGTTTCTAGAATGAAATATGGAACAGTTCCTGTTTGCCAAATTTTTGGGAAATTTATGACAATAATAGTCATACCAAAGTATTTTTATATAAAACTAAACTTAAAGGGCTTCAAAAAGAGCTTTGAATCACCTCAATCAGAGTTCTATAGAATTAATTATGATTTTCCAAAGTTTGGTCAAAAATGCTGGTAGATTGAGTACCATGCGAATTTAAGTAAGAAATTGGTCAAATATCATTGGAATGAACTCCAAGGGTGAAAGTAAGCCTATAGGGCTAATGTGAGCCATTAGGTATTCACTTTTCATGGCTCTAATGATGTTATTACTTGCCTAGGGCCATGAAGTGATAAAGAAGGAGCAATGGTTGGTGGATCAAGGAACAAGAAGAGAAGAATATAAAGTCCGAGAGGTAGTGAACTTACATTTTCTGCATGTATATGATATGTATGCCTTGCATTGATTATGTGACTGCTTTGCCTATTTGTGTGGAACATGTATGATTGGTTGAAGCTCTGTTATATTTGTGCAATGGTCATATGTATGTCATAACATCGAGCATGCAGTATGTCATTATGTTGGCATGAAATAGTGTAGGGAAGCATGTCATGCATTCGTATATATCTGGCATGCATAGTGGTAATGTTTGCTACTGAGATTCTCTCGAATCTCACTCCTCCCAACCAACCATTCAGACAGGTGAGCATTGGAAACGTGCTGAGAACAGAAAAGAGGTATGCACGAAGAGGAATGTTGCTGGTTGTTTGAAGGCCTTTTAGTTATTAAGGTCTGTAAATATTGTGTAAACCCCTAGTGGGGAAACTTTTCTATTATAATCAAGTAATATTGTATTAATATTATCAGTATATTCATGCTATTCCTATGTGCCCACTGAACTACATATTGCTACTCTGAGTAAGGTAAGTAATAAGGGATATATGAGGCGGGTCGTTACAAGGTTCATCTTCTGTCTCAGTTTATTTTACAAAATTAAAAGAGCTCTAGGGAGAGCAATCTATTTAGTTTATTTTTTCTAATTTACCCCTATTAATACTCCTTCAACAATAATTAAGAAGTAGAGGGAATGGGGGAATCAAGGAAAGTGACTAGGGTGTTTTAAATACTTTCCATATCAACTAACTTAACCAACTTTCTTAATTTAATCAAATTAGATAAATATGTTGTATATTAAAGACCAGAGGAGTAGAGTAAAAGAAATAGAGAAGTATGTACTCCCTCCTATTCAACCGGTCAATTTTTTAAGATGATATTAACTACTTCACACGAAAAGAAATGCTAGTTAAGTCATTAGATGCGTCTTAAATTAATAATATTTACCATTTTTTATAAATATAACACTCAACCATTTTAGCCTTATTAACTGTCACCCCCTCTTGTAAGTAATAAAAGTAGAAAATAATCATTAACTACCCTATCGACATCTTATATTTGGGACAAAAATTTCCTTGTATAAAACTTCTTATAATTTGGATTGAGGCAGTATATACTTTCTGTGGTTTATTTAGTTAAAGAAGCTTTTACAGTTTTAATTCTTGACAATTGAATGGAGAGACAAATCTTGGTTTCATTTTCCTTAATAATATAAATAGAATGAAGCCAATAATGTCTAAAAATTGTTTATAAAGCCGGACCGGACCGACAGCCGGATCGGCGGCTGCAGGAAGCTACTGCTCGAGTTGGTGGAGAAAGCCATCTTAATGGTCAAGCCGGATTGAGCTGGAAAAAAACTGCTATGAAGCCAGAACTCGCCTTTCAGCCAGGAGCCAGGACGGATTTTGGAAAACCAACTAGCAAGAAGGAAATCTGGGAAGCGAAGAAGATAAGATGAAAAAGATAAACAGACTAACAAGAAAATCATATAACTCACAGATTTGCTTAGTCGAGTGCTTTTTCATGTCATTTATAGTGAAAATGAGCTCCTGAAAAACTAAAATGTAGATCTTGTTTCTGTTGGTAAATGAGCTCGCGGGAATTAAAACAAAACTCATATCTAATTGGAGAAAGAGAGAGATATGAAGGTGTGCTGCCATTTTCCCATCTTGATTCAGTTCTTAGTTTTACTTCTTCTCGTGTAATGATAAAAAAAATTTGTCTTTTAGTGGGGTGGGGCAATTACCCATCAGTGAACTATTGAACACATTTTATTTTATGACGGATAAAAGAAGTGGGATTTTCCAAAAGAGGAATTTTCTACCTTAAGATAAAGGATATGTTTGAAGTACTTATTTATTTTCTTAAAAATTAGAGTTAAAATTTTAAATGATATTATGCAAGAAAATGTTCATGAATTTAAAATATATTTTTATGTTCTCCTAGTAACAATTTTATTTTATATTTTATAACTATATAATAGTATTTTGAATTTAATTATTATATCATTGATTCGACTAAATAGTCTGACCATTTTAATTTTTAACTCGACGTCATGATGTTTTTAAAACATTGCTAACAATATCCTCCCCACAAAATGACAAAACCGGGTAGGTGATTGGATGAAAGCGATCAGAGATTAAAATAACTCAAAAAATCCTTCAAATAAAATAAGTAACAACTTGACACGATTCTCTTCTCGTGATCTAAACTCTTAAGACTTTTAGAAACAAAATGCTGCAGCATTTCGAGAATTAAATTTGTTAAAAGTGAAAGTGATGACCCCAATACAACCAATTGAGTCTTTTAAGGAAGTCAAGTCAAGTCAAGTCAATGACTGACATATGTAACAAGTGAGGGCTCCATGCGTTTCTTCTTTCCCTAAGTCGCTTTCTCTTTTGGCATTCCTTTGTTTCAGTCCACATTCTTTCTCCGTCCGCTCTCCTGCAAAAGCTTCATCTCTCTCTCTCTGATTGATTCGTGGTCTCTCTTTCACCAACCCAGCAATTCACTTGTAATTCTCTGATTGTTTCAATTCACTTTTTTTCCGGCTTGAGTGATCATTATTATGTTAGTTGCTGTTCTTTTAATTAATGGGTTCTTCTTCTTCTTCAGAAAGAAAGAAAGAAACAATTCATCGTTTCCAAGTTCCGACACTCCAGTATCTCTGAAGCCGATACAGACGGAGTAGGATTCCATGGATCTGGTGAATCGCCCTTTGAGCCAGCAGGGTAATCATTGGTTAATCCTTTCAGTTTCAGTGGGAAGATATTTTGATCAGCACTAATCAAATTAATTCCCACCAAGAGTAAACCTTTTTCTTTATACGAGATTTCTTGAATTTATGGCCTTCAAATAAATATATATTATTTTTCTTAAAAAAATCTGCCCCTCGGCCACAATTTTTGGTCGGTTATAGGGCCACGGAGACCTAAGGAATCCTTCTGTTCAGGCAAAAAGCACAGAAGGTTGGCCTAGAAAAAGAAAATACACAATATTTGGCTATAGGGGAGCTAAAAATTTGTTTTTTGCACTTGGAGACAAAATGCTGTTTGAATGTGTGTTTCAATGAATTGCACAATTGCTTCTCCAGCAGAGTTTTTTTTTGGGGGGGGGGGGGGGGATGGGAAGAAAGAAATAAAGAGAAAATAAAAAAGTAAGAAAAGGGAAAAAAATAAAAACAGACGTATTGCTTTTCGTAAGAGGGCCAATGAATTATCTTTTGGTTCTTGAATATATTTACAATTTTTATGTTCATTCACAATAAAAATGAACCTGCAGAGATCCTTATACATGTTTGTGCGCGCGTGTTTGTGTGAATTGTAGGTAATAAAAATGAAGTGTTCTTGACTTTTAGTAGAGACGAAGAATCTTTAGCATATGATCTCTATTCATCTTTATGGAAAGCTAGAATTTCCGTTCTCAAGGATGATATTTCAATTGAACCATTGCAAAGCTCTCATAAAATTTCAATCATCATCTTCTCTGAATACTATGCTAGTTCCAGAAGGTGTCTCAAGGTACTTACAAAGATTATGGAGTTCCACGTCTCGTATCATCAGGTAGTTCTTCCCATATTCTATGGTCTGAATAGGTCTGAAGTTTGTAATCAAGAATCTAGTTTTGGAGAAGCATTTCAAGGTCTTATACAAAGAACTTCACCTACTGAAGATGAAGTGTCAAGGTGGAGGACAGCTCTCAGAGAAGCTGGAGGCAAGTATGGGTTGGTTGTGCCCACTTCCAAGTCCAAGTAATTTATTTCTCTTTTTCATTTTGCGTTTTGTTTATTCTCGATTTTCCTAATATTTTGTGTGTCAGTGTGTGAGTTCAATTTCTTGTCGCTGAGTTATTACTCCCTCTGCACCTATTTATAATTTTTTTTTTTGATTTGGCTTGCCTCTTTATATCAGGTCCCATTTATTTGTCTCACTAATAAATGCATTATTACCTATTTTACCCTCAAGTAATTTCATATTACCGCATTAATTAAATAGTTGAATCATACTTTATTCTCTCCCATAATCTTTCTCCCATACATTCTCTTTCATCATTTTTCTCATTATTACTCTCCCTTACTCATTCATAAATAATGGTAGTTTTGGGAAAAGAAGCATATTTCTCATGTATGTATTACTTTTAACTAATTTTAATTTTTTTCTTTGAATATTACTACAGTTCAATTAAAAATACCTCATATGTAGGGACGAGGGGGTAAAAGATTAGTGTAATGTTGATTCATAAAATTAATGTGCGGGGAGGACTGTTCCTACAGGGAACGGAATGTTTTGTAGTTGAATGATAAAAACTGCTACTTCTAGTTCAAAAAGTAAGAGCCAAATAATTAAATTATGCAATTTAAAAAGTTAGTTAAAATTGGTTAAAGACAATAAATATGTAAAAAAAAAACTTGCTTTCCTAAAAAATCCATAATAATGGAGAGAGTGAGTGGAAAAACAGATGAGGGAGAAGAAGTGGAAAAAATAGATGAGAAAGGCATGTAATTAATTAGGGGTAAAATTAGAAAAAAAAATATTAAATTATGAGACAAAAATAAAGTGGATCTTATATAAAATAAAAACTACAACCCTCACAATTTTGGCTTTTATATTTTGAACCAGAGGGAGTATAATAACAAATAATAAATAGCAATCAATAACAACTACTGTTATATAAAGCATGTTTATTTTGGGCTATATAACAATCTATATACATAAGTCATTTAAAATTGCTTTTTCGCTTCCTATAAATGTTTTCCATTCCAAACCTATAGCTATTGCTAAAAAAAAAAAAAAAACCTATCCACGAAGCGCAGTAGTCTAATATCACATTAAGACTTATTTATCATGTGTTTGTCATCAGTGAGGCTTTGACCTACAGATACAACTTTAGGATACAGGACACATAATTCCCTTTTACTCATGCTATATGTTAATGGAAGCTTAATTTATGTCACACAATTAACATGGATCTATGATTTTTTTGAATCGACTGATATTATATTATTTTAATTCAATATATGTAGGTGTGAAAATGATAAAATTAATAACGCTGTTGTGCTTAATTTCTTGATGGAAACATATGTACTGTCGATCTTGTTATCGTTCTTCTGCTTTATTTTTAGTCAAATTTAATTAATCAATGCTCCCTTTTTTTCTATTATTTCTTCATAATTCACAGCAGTGAAAGTGAGGTTATTCAAAATATTGTCAAGCATGTTCGTTATATATTGCATACTAGATCGGGTTCGCTACCCTCGGACCATATCAAAGTTGGAGTTAATTCTCAAGTGCTAGATTTCATTACAATGCTTCATAAGCATCAATCAAAAGATGTTGTTTCCATAGGGATATGGGGAATGGGCGGTATTGGCAAAACAACTCTCGCCAAACTAATTTTTGACTACATTCAGTGCCAATTCGATAGTGCACGTTTTGTTTCGAATGTCAGGGAAGAATGGGAGAGAAAAGTCGACCTTGTTTCACAAAGCCTCTGCGAGTTGAAAGGAAGACGTTGGCTTAATAACAAGAAGGTACTTGTTGTGCTTGATGATGTGAATCGCTGGGAGCAACTGAATGCTTTATGTGGCAGTCGTGAATGGTTTGGTCATGGGAGTAGAATAATCATTATAACTAGAGATTTACATATACTTAAGGCCTTTCAAGTGGATGATGTATATAGCATGAAACTTCTAAGTGATCATGAGTCTCTACAACTTTTCATTAGAGAATCGTTTCACCAACAAATTCCTGAAGGAGCATTCATCGAACTTGGGAGAAGGGTGGTTGCTTATGCTGAGGGACTCCCAATAGCTCTTCAAATCCCTGGCTTTGATTCAATGGGATATACGACATTCATGAAACAAAGTGCCACTGCTCTCCCTCATGTTATATATGAGACACTAAAGCTTAGCTTTGACTCTTTAGATGATAATAAAAAAGAAATATTTCTAAATATTGTTTTATTTTATATTGGGGAGGATATAAATGATGTGATTCAAAAGCTGGATGGCTGTGGATGTAATGCTCGCGTTGGCATAAGAACCCTAGAGGATCGAAGCCTTGTGACCGTTGACAAGAACAACAAACTTAGAATGCATAATCTATTGCAGATCATGGGAAGGCAAATAATACGGGAAAGTTCAAAAAATGTGCTTGGAAATCGAGGTAGGTTATGTTTTCTAGAGGATGTCCGTGCTTTAAATATTATTGAATATGCATGCCGCAATGATATTTAATACTACCTTCGTGCTTAATATAAGATATACTTTAATAAATAAATTGAACTATAAAGTGGATATTATATCAAAGACGGGTGAGAGTATTATTATCCATAATATTTCAGATCCTATATTATAAAATGTTCATATCATAGTAACGTTCTAATTATACTAATTTAAATACGAATTTAGTTTATTGATATTATGTACATTTGAAAAATGACATTCAGGTCATAGGTATGAGATATTCTTGAGTTTTAGAGGTGAAGACACTCGAGCAACTTTTACTTCACATCTCTATTCGGCATTATGTAATGCTGGCATTGTTGTTTTCAAAGATGATGTTGAGCTTCCTAGAGGAAATCATATCAAAATGGAACTCTTGCAAGCAATTGGAAGTTCAAAAATTGCAATCATCATCTTCTCCAGGGAATACGCTGGATCTAAATGGTGTTTGGAGGAATTGTCAATAATTATGGAGCTTCATAGATCAAATGACCAGGTCGTTCTTCCTGTGTTTTATGACGTGGATCCATCAGAAATTCGTAATCAAACTTCTAGTTTCGGAGAAGCCTTTAAAGATCTTATAAAAAGAATTTCACCACCAGAAGATCAAATCTCTGAATGGAGGTCAGTCCTCAGATATGTTGGGAGCATTGCAGGGACCGTTGTACTTGGTTCCAGGTAATTTTGCACTCTATTTGCTTTTGAATCATATAAATAATACGGTATTGATTACATAAATTAATGTGCTTACGGTGAACTGAATGTTTGTTTTGCAGTTAAATAATAATTGTATCAATATATTTTTTCTTGTAATCATATCCACTACCTAGGGCTGGTCGCTTTGATCTATTGATTGTGAAACCTGATGTGTTTATATATGTCTGAGTGTGTTATCTGGAATTTCACTCTTCAAATTATTCAGAACACAACTTCGACACAAAATTGAAGCCAATTACCATTCCAATGCAAGATGCATTCATTGAATTTTATTTATATATATAAATGTAATGATGGAATCAAGACCTTAGCCAAGGAAAATTAAAAATAATATTTGAAGAGTATTTGATTATTTGGAAAATATTTCAAGATTTAAAGAACAAGAATTAATTTCGTTGTCTTTGATTTATTTTAATAAACGTGGTCTTTTCATGTTATTTCATATATAGAGGGCTCTATAAACACGCCCTAAAATCTTCTCGCATATTTCTCACTACTTCTCCTTGTTTCTCTCTGTCTCTCCCACTTTCTCTTTTATCTTTCCCTTCCTCATTCTAAATCATATAAATAAAAAGTAAAGTGCCACTAGCTAGGTATGATAAGTGTTTTAATATGTTTCCTCTTGTTATCGCTGCCACTATCTATGTCCTGTCGCTTTGATTTATAGTTTATTTTTTATATCTATCTCCTCTTCACCAAACACATGGCTTTCAGAATATTGATTTCATTTGTAACCAAACATGTTTATTATACATCCAATTCTCATGTCCTATTATGCTTATATGATTCGCAGGGATGAGAGTGAACATGTGAAAGGTATTGTTGAGAATGTCTGTGATATACTGGACAAGAAATACTTGTTTGTCGCTGAGCACCCAGTAGGAGTCAATAATCGTGTGCAAGAAGTGATCACAATACTCCAAAACCATCAATGTGAAGATGTTATCATGGTAGGGATATGGGGAATGGGGGGTGTAGGGAAAACGACTATTGCTAAAGCAATTTATAATGAAATTGGTCACACTTTTGAGGGTAGATGTTACCTTTCAAAGATTAGAGAAGTCTGGGATCAAGAAAAGGACCAGGTGAACTTACAGAATCAACTTCTTTATGAAATATGCAAGACAACAAAAATGAAGATAAATAGCATTGAATCAGGAAAAGTCACATTAAGTGACAGACTTCGCCATAAAAAGGCACTGGTTGTGCTTGATGATGTGGATGAGCTGGCCCAATTGAAAGCTTTAGTTGGAAGTCGTGATTGGTTCAAAGCAGGAAGTATAATAATCATCACAACTAGAAATCAACGTTTACTCCTTGAAATGGACTGTGGTGTTTATTTAATGAAGAATTTGGATGAAAGCGAATCTATTGAGCTTTTTAGTTGGCATGCATTTAAAAAAGGAAGTCCTAAAGAAGATTTCATTGAACTTTCAAGGGATATAGTTGCATACTCTGGGGGACTTCCATTAGCTCTTGAAGTCCTTGGCTCCTTTTTACTTGGTAGAGAAGCGGAGGAATGGAAGAGTGTGATAGAGAAACTTAAAAAAATTCCCAATGACATGATACAAAAGAAGCTAAAAATAAGCTTTGACAGTTTAGATGATTTGGAGAAAGAAATATTCCTTGATATATCTTGCTTCTTTATTGGGATGGACAAAAATGAAGTGACACATATATTAAATGGCTGTGGGCTTTTTGCTGACATTGGAATCAGAACCCTTGTGGAGCGTAGCCTTGTAACGATAGATGAGAAGAACATGCTTGGTATGCATGATTTGCTAAGGGACATGGGAAGAGAAATAATACGTAAAAAATCTCCAAATGAGCTAGGGAAGAGAAGTAGGTTATGGTTTCATGAGGATGCACGTGCTATATTATTAAAAGACATGGTAGGAAATTTTTTATCTAATATTTTCTAATTCCTGTTAACCTATTGCAAGAAACGCAAATGAACATCAATTAATTGGTCATATAAACCATTTGGTTTTGCCTTTTATTGTATACATTTTAAAACTCATTTTGCAGTCACATTCTCCATAAGCTTGCTCACAACATATATGCTTCTATTTTCTTTTCGGCAAACCAATAACACTAGTGCACACTTTGGTTTTAATGTGCTTTTATTTTTGCAGGGAACAAAGGCTATTGAAGGACTGTCTTTGAAGTTGTCACAAAGTGAAAAAATACATTTTGAGACCAAAGCATTTGAGAAGATGAAGAGACTCAGATTACTTAGTCTTGACAATGTGCAACTTAGAGGAGACTATGGATATATCAGTAGAGATGTAAGATGGCTTTGCTGGCGTGGCTTTCCCGAACAATACATTCCTAGCAACTTTTATCAAGAAGAATTAGTTGCTATTGATTTAAAATACAGCAGCCTCAGGCAAGTGTGGAAGGAACCCCAGGTATGCAAGTAAATACCTAGTTTCTTGGCTTTTCCAGATTAAGTAATTAATAGTCTGTTTTTCTCTTCTCCAGGGTTAATTTTCAATTGATTGAAAACAATGTTTTCATTTAGAGTTTTTGGTTTAGATGAAGGATTTTACATATATTTTTTATTTTTTTTCTCTAAATGTTCATCTAATTCGACTTTGAAATTAAATGTTTCGATTGTAGTTATTGGAGAGGCTAAAAATTCTCAATCTCAGCGACTCTCCTTACTTGCTGCAAACTCCTGATTTTTCAAAGCTACCGAATCTCGAAAAATTGACCCTCAATAATTGTCCAAGTTTGTCCTTCATACATCATTCTATCGGGCTTCTTGATAAACTTCTTCTACTAAATTTGGAGGATTGTATTGGCCTTTGTAGTCTCCCAAGAAGCATTTACAGGTTAAAATGCTTGAAAACTCTCATTCTTTATGGTTGTAAGAATATTAAAAAGCTTGAGGAGGACATAGAGCAAATGGAATCCTTGACAACTCTAATTGCTCCTGCAATAAAAGAAGTGCCCTTTTCTTTAGTAAGATTAAAAAGCATTTTATATCTATCTGTTTGTGGTTATGAAGGATTATCATATCATGTGATTCCTTCTCTCTACCGGTCTTGGATGACCCCAACAAACAATCCACTGCCTCTTATTCCAACACATGCGGGGATGCCATCATCAATTTTGTGGGATATGCTACACAGAATCGGTGGTCCTTCAATAATCCCTAGTAGTGGACCAAAGGAACAAAGTCTTTTGTTGCAAGATGTATTGGAGATTCCTGGTTCGTTGCGTACCAGAAATTGTAAGGACATCTCGAGGATTGAAAATTGCTTGGAACATCTTTTAATTCAAATTGGAAAGAATTTTCAAGTCTTTCACACACTTTCAGAGCTGGTTTCACAGGTTCTCTTTCTCTTTCTCTCTAATTGGATTCTTTTTTCTTTTTGAAAAAGATTTCTACCTGCATATATTATATAGTTAAATTAGAGGTTGTATTTATGTTATTGTGCAGGGATTGAATCTTACAAAGTATAGTGATGATTGTGTTCTCCCTGGTGACAATTACCCCTATTGGCTAACATTTAAAGGTGAAGGAGATTCTGTAAAATTTGATGTGCCTCTGGTTAATGGTCATGTTCATTTAAAAGGGATGACTATTTGTTGTGTATATTTCCCCTCAAGTGATTTGGGTAGCAAGGCATCTGATTCTTGTATAAGTTGCTTAATGATCATAAATTATACAAAGAAAACCACTTTGGTTTACACAGGAGACAAACTAAATTCCTTGGCAGAAGCAGAGTGGAAGGAAATAATATCAAATTTAGAATGTGATGACCAAGTAGAGGTGAAAGCAATTTTTGGGAATATATTCACTGTGAAAAGAACAGCTGTCTACTTGATATATAAAGAGTCATTTGATGAACAAATGGAGCCTTCAACATCTAAAGCTACAAGTTTAATTGTCACCAAACGCAAATGTGGGGAGGAGGAGGAGGAACATCAATCTGTTAGACCTAAAAAGGCAATGAAGATTTGAAACCTAGAAACTTTCTTCCATTCATTGTTTTGCTTAGGTATCGTCATCTGGTTATTGTGCTCGCAAGGTGACATTGCTCATTCATTGGTTGCTAATATTCTTGGCATTGTCTCATTTTATCCTATCTATTTTCATTACTTTGGTTCTTAATGTAAGAAATAATTATCTAATTTGAGTGGATTAAAGATGTTAGTTAAGTTAGTTAATGTGATATGTTTTTCATATAATACCCTAATCATTTTAGTTAATTCCTTCCCTACCTCGCGTACATAATTATTATTAAGAGAATATCAATAGGATTAATTTAGGAAAAAATGTTAAACATGTGAAAGAATTGATAGATATTGTTGATAAACTCTACAATTAGGTCATTAATAGGGTTATTTTTACTTACTTGGACGCGGAATCTAACAAGTCATGATTGATGGCATTTAATTTTTGGATGAAAATCAGATGAAAGAGGTCAGCATTTTGGTACAAGAATGAAAGTTATCATGTGCACAAGAAAAAGTTCATCAATCTGTTACTTTCACTGCCAAAGAAGAATTTTATTGATATCCTATTTTTCTTTTGGATCTCCTTTCAGTTTATAAAGCCTTTATTTAGAATTGAGCAATGAATTCTCCTTGTTGGCTGTGAATATGCACTTGAGACATGATGTCTATGCGTCCTGTTCTGAGTCCTATAATTTGGGAAGGCTAAGGAAACTTCCAAAAATAAAAGGACTTATATTCAAAGCACTACGCTATGATTACCAAATTAGTTATTGACGTTCTCGAACTTAAGATCTAACCGTACCTTGCCAATTATTTATGCCATGATTGAACTGTGGTCATATGACCTCCTTTCTTTTCTTTTCATCACCAACTTCCATTATATTATCAGTGGAGGCTATATTCGTCACCTGCCTATCTTTGTATTTCTTCTGGCTTGTTTGGACTGTTTTCTTCGGAAGATTGAAAGTGAGTGTCATTTTGACACTTTTGTTATAAACTGTTCATGCTCATAATTTTCTTTCTCTATTAATAATTCATCAGTTGTTATATGATTACGTCAGTGGAGGTACTGGGAGGATTGAATTACTAAAGTCTAGTCAACTATCAAAACACAGAAAGGTAAGTGATTTTGATCAGTAGTTATATATTCAATTAATCTGTAGACTCTTTGATGGATGCTTTTGAAGTCATCATGATGCTACTTTATAAATATTATCTTTTTGTTTTTGTAAATCATGAAACCGTGGGAAAGAATTAATATGCTACCTCCAGCCTTAAATATAAGACTCAGTTGACTTTTTCTAGAAAGATTAAGGAAGCTAATTAAATTATTTTAAAGTATTTATATTTTTATCTTTTCCTCCAAACTAATTTGTCTGACTCATAAATCAATATATAATCTAATGATACATAATATATGACATGATTAAATAATTTATTATCTCTTCAGAAAAAGTCAACTAAGTCTTATATTTGGACTGAAGGGAGTAACAAATTAGAGTATCTAAGTAACGCCTATAAAATCTTTCTTCTTTAGGTATTTTTCTTTGCCATTGCTCTATCCTTATGTGCAAATTTGATTACTGCAGTTCTGGAGCCAAAGATCACTCTGTCATGTTGGATATATTTTCTATTTAATTATTCAAACATTACAATAAAGGATCTATTACTTGTGTTAATGATAGTTACAGACTTTAAAACTTGATAGATAATTAACAGAGATGGCGATGCAACTCAATGTGAAGCTGATGTGATTTAAGTGGTTACTTGGCATTGAATTGCAGAGTGCACCAAGCACCATTTCAAGTTCCTTGGAGTATCCTAAGTGTCA
This sequence comes from Albizia julibrissin, assembly GCA_037074505.1. Classification (NCBI taxonomy): domain Eukaryota; kingdom Viridiplantae; phylum Streptophyta; class Magnoliopsida; order Fabales; family Fabaceae; genus Albizia; species Albizia julibrissin. The sequence continues at coordinate 12,886,257 of CM073481.1, read as the reverse complement.
AGTGAAAACTTAACTGCAACTTCAACTTCACATTAGGCCACATGAACCATCTTTGTTTACTATCTGCTATTGAGCTTATTGTAAGGGATGAAAAAGAAGATACTAATTGTTGGACTGATGTAATATTTTAAAACTGTGAGATATCAAATGAGGCAAGGTGTTATTTTGGAGGACTAAAATTTTATGCGCACTCCTTTAATTATTCTAATATGAAGGAAACAATACTCTAACTTACTCTAATGATAAGACCACTGGTGTTAAGTAAACATATGAGAGAAGAATGAGGGATGAAAGAGCAGAATATGCTGGTCCAAAAAATTATTCTGAGGCTCCAGTATATGAGGAACCGAGAATGATGAATTAGGAGTGTGAAAATTACTTTTTGGGAGTTGTTATCTTTGTGGTTTTTCTGGTAAGCTGTCATGAGTCCTACATTGAGAAATCTCACAAGTGGAGTGTGGTTTGTAAGTTCAAAAGGCTCTCCTTCCTAATAGGCTAGTTTTTTGAGGATTGAGCTATCCATTTGGGCTTATAATCATCACAGAAGCTTTTAAGACTATTTTGGAGATTGAGTTTTCAAACGCTAGGGGAAGGTTCCTGTGTTGTGCTGCTTCCTTTTGTTAGTAATTATTTCTCTGTTCATGTACTTGTTGCTGTTGGGATATCTTTTAAGAGGAGAAGGGAATTAGAGCTTGGGCTGGAATCAGTGAAGCCATATGTATTTCTGATTCAGTTCCTTGAGCATTAATATCAAAGCCTAAGATTTTCCGTCATTTATTTCTGCTACTGTTTTTTTTCCTACTGGTTCAGTGAATATTTAAGCAGGGTCTCAACACTCTGATTCATGATAATAAAATTCTGATAAAGTTTTCTTCAACATTCTTCTCAGCCCGCCTCCGAAGGGCACACCTCAAATGAAGTGTGTTTATATTGCAGGAAGGTAAACTCATTCTTCACGCTTTGCTGAATGGGTTGTTTATTTGATGGGTACTTGTGAAATTATTTTCTCTGCTTAGTTCCTCAAGTGAGAAATGCTTTAACGGTTGTTGATGATACAGATGTTTTCAAGGAATTTCATGTTTGCCTAAAAGATGTTCAACTTGTGATCCTTGAGACAGATGTGCCTTGATGGATTTTCAAATGCATATGGATTCTGAAGTATTTGACTGTGGTAGTGAACCAAAAGTTGTTGAAACCTAAAAGACCAGCAACACCTTGATTCATTGTGTTTTATTTAGAAACTATTTTTATGGCTTGATACCCCATTTTGATCTAAAATCTATTTTGGTAACAACTTTAGGAGTTAATGGGATGAAGACACTACCAAAAATATTCATAAAGAGTTCAATATCTTTGTAATCTTCAGTGTAACTTCAATAGTCCAAGCCGAAAGAGTGATTGATGATATGGATTTTAATTGAGTGCAGCTATATGCAGATACATTGAAAGGGCTCAGTTTTTTGGCCAGTCAAATGCTAAAATTGAGTCTGTGGTTCCCGTAAATGGTTTCTCAGCCAATTCCTGAAGCTGCCATTATGAGTGCATCAAGCAATTCTCCACCTATTATTACGACTGTTCGAACTCGCTTTGTTGGACTATGGTACAAGCAGGTGACTGAATAATTTTAAAGCAAAATTTCATCTTGATTCTCCAATGGTGATTGATCCCAATATAAATTGGCTTCCTCGAAGTTGCTTTTTTTTTCCCTCCCCTTAGTCACTTTAATACTAGAAAGTTTGATTAGTTTCAAGCCCGTGGAACATTTTCTCCTCCAAATATTGTATAGTATCATTTACTATTACTACCATCAGCGTAATTTGTGTCCCCTTCACTGTCTTGTTCTTGCTGATAAATTATCCGTGACTGAACCGTGAGATATTTTGTCAGGTTTGTGGGCAGTCAGATGTATTGTGTGATGGCGTCATGCCAGAAGTATCAGCATTAGCCTGAATGGAGTTTATCACTTACCTGTTGGTTCAGATGATGAGTTCAGACCTTGGTATGGTAGAACACCTTCTCAATTAAATTGAAGGGATCATTTTGTTTATGCACTTCATTTAGTTTAGGATGTTTGTGTGAAGAGTTTGTTGTCAATAAAGTATAATGACGTTGTGTGATTTATGTAGTTTTCCTCAATAGAATAGAGTTTATTGTTGTTGTACATAGTACTCTGAAGTGTACTACAATTGAGTGTAATCAAGGGTAAAGTCATGAACCTAGAATCAAAGCCTTTCTCACAATGCTAGGAGAGAAGTTCCTTTACCTACTTTATGACGTCATTTTTTTCATTGCTATCAAGGATCTGGTTTGATGATATTTATTTATGAGAATTCATTTATATTTTCTATTATATTGATTTGTGATCAATTGATGGATAGACTATTCATTCAATAGATCATATATATATATATATTGCCGTGGTTGTCGTAAACAGCACATTTGATCTAATTCCCATGTTTTCCTGTGGAAAAAGGGATGAAATAGATCAGCAAAATATTAGAGGGAATTTTGTGAGAGAACTCCAATTAGCCTGACTGCAATATATAATACCCATGCATATGTATTTTGATGTTTGAGATTTGAATATATGGACCCAGATTTTTATTTATTTTAGTTGGAAGAATTTTTTTGAGGAAGACTTTCCAAGACCAGATAAGTAAACAGAGAGGAGAGGAGAAATACTTATATACCTTGGCAGCATGGATTATCTGAATTCTATTTAATTAAAATAGTGTTGCAAATATTATATGACGAGGATGTCCATAAAATATCCAACTCTTTGCCTTTCATATGTCTTTCACTCCAAAACCTCTCACTCATAGGATTCCTTTTGTATTCAATGCTATAAATCTATAACTTCCCCGATGAATGGTTTGTGGGAGTTTCTTATGATTAATACCATTATATTCATCTTTATTTCCTTATAACCATATGTATAAAATTCAATGGTTAGAGGCCTATAAATAAAGGTCATGTACAATGTATTGGTACCAGCAATGAAGTGAACGAGAGCTCCTCCATATTTCTCCTCCAACTCTCTCTCAATATTCTCTATCTCCCTCATGTCAATTTCTTATGTTTTTCTTATTTTCATAACACGTTATCAGCACGAATTTGCTCAGAAGGCCTATGGTCTAGTTTTCTATCTCTTCTACTCTCTGACTTTCTTATTTCCAAATTATATTTTATATTGTTTATTCTTTATGTTATTTTATCACTCTAGTTTATGTTATCGATTTGTGTTTCTATATTATTTTTGTCAAACCCCTTAACACTTTGATATTTGCATAGTAATAAATTCATAGTTCAGAGGGCACACAGAAATAGCGAAAATATACTGATAATAAGTGCTTGTTTATATTACAGAAAATTCCCATAGGGTTTTAAAAATATTAAAAAAATCCAAAGAAATAAATATTACAACTAAAGATAACTAATTGCACTCCGTTAGAACCAGACCTTCAATCACCGGAAATTATTGTTTTGCCTTTAGAGTTGCTACCTTCTACTGAAATATTTTTAAATGTTGAAAAAGGGTAAGATTCGAATGAATCTCAGTAGTAACATACAATCCGACATATAAAATGTGAAAATAAATATGCAGTGCACCATGTTATGTAAGATGAAAATGTTGTGTGTACACTGTCCGAGGCTAAACGAATGTTTGCAACCCCAGCTTAACTCTGCGCCTCTGTTGGGTCCCAGACCACAACTAAGCTAATATGCGTGTCCCAGACACTGTGCTCATATTACAGAAAATGGCATACATAATATATAAATAATCACATAGTGTATGAAAAAAAAAGTTACTACTTGGTCCTTTTTCAGTCCGACTTTTATCCAAAACTTTTAATCTGGATCGGGCAATTACCGATTCCTATACATTAAAGTTAACAAGTAATTGGTTACTACTTGTATTAGTACTTCATTTAACCATATTCTAGTGGTTATCTCAGTTTCAGTGATTTCTGCATAGTATAATTCTCTACAATACAACTTTTACTATTTTTCAGAAAACTGACAGATTTTTCAGTCAATTTTGAAAAATCATAATTAAATCTATAAAATTTTAAATTGATTGGTTCCAAAGCCTATGTGAATCTATTTAAATTTATTTTCATATAAAAATACTTATATCTAACCAATGGTAACACAATTTTCCCAAAAATTCGCCAAACCTCCCCTATTCCAGATTTCCTTTCAGAAATAAACTCAAATTTGAAAATTCATATCTCCTAATGTACAAGCTCAAAAACTGTGATCCACCTATCAAAATAAAGATATTAATGTATAATGTAAATCTAGAAATTTTCATAATTTTTGGTAATGTATTGGTTTTCCAAAATTTCGTCACATCCAATCTTCCTTCTAGAAATATAATCTGGTAGTACTTAAATTCAAAAATTCATAACTAAATCCAAACAATTCCAAATAGAGTAGTTCAAAATTCTATGCGACCCTATTTAAGTATAATTTAAGGGAAAAATACATACTATTAGAGATTACATGCCCAAAGTTCCTGAATTCACAATTAATACAACTATGCTAGAATTTGTTCCAGATTCAGGGCTTAAGATTCAAAAATTTATTTCTTACAATATACTAATCTGAATGGTACATATTATATATCATATTAAAGCTCCTTATGTCTACATTATTTTGTAAAGTTTCATAATTTTTGAACCAATTTTGACTAATAAAATGAATTTTATAACCAAACTGATTCCAGAAAACTAACCGAACAACATCTCCTCTTAATTTCTAAAAATTCTTGATTTATACATAATCATCCAAAAATTACAAGCACATGTATTCTCACATAATTTTTCATGTAGAATCTATTGGTGTCATCAAATATACCAAATTCTTACTCCTTATATATCTACACCTTATTCTGACCTTAAATAATAGCAACTTATTTTTAAAATAACTCAACTTCCAACAACTATAAATCCTCATAAACAACCTAAACCAACTGAATAACAATAGAAAAAGATATAGTAGACTTATCTAAATAATATTCAGGGCTTGCCTATGGTGACTGACTTCTCCTTCTTCTACTTCTCTGGCAACTATTCTCACTTTAGTCTTCCTTCTCTTTTACTCACGTCTCTCTCTCTCTATATATATATTGTATACTTCTCTCCTCTTCTATGTGACTTGACTGATTGGAATGAAAAATAAGAAGTGTGTGTGTGTTGCCTTGTATTTATAGTAGAAGGGTGTGTGTTTGTTTATTAAATAAATGTGTGTGTGGGCCATGTTGTGTTTATTTTAATGGTTGTGTGTGTAGTGTGGGATGTGTGTGCCATGAGTGATGTGTGAAGAGCATGCGAAGCAAGTGTGGCATGTGAAGCATGGGTGGCATGGAAAGTGTGGGTGTGCTTTTAATATTATATATATGTGTGTGTGTGTGTCTATACATATACATATATATATATATATGTATGTATGTATATTTTTATCCTATTAATTATACACACTATACCTTAATTTTGTCTAATTTAAGAGTTCCTTAGATTTTATAGACTCTATAATTTAGTTTATTATCTAACTCCCTTAAATTAATCCTTGGCCTTAAAATAATTTCTCAAAAATTCCTAGGTCAGTTTATGACTATTAATTGTTGTTCCTCGAATTTTTAGGAAAATAGGCATTTATTTCCTAAAATAAATTTTGGGATGTTACAATTTTGATTATTTTTCTTTTATCTGGGATAATCCAAGCCATTATATGGAACATAAAGATACTCTTTTACCGATTCGTTTATACATCGGGTTCTATGACTAAGATTAGAAATTATTGTTGCTTTATTTTCTTACTTTTATTTATCATTTTCCAAGAATCACTTATTATGCAACATTTATATTTCTTTATTTTATATTCTTGTATTCTTTACATTTTATATTGTTATACTATGTTATTTCATTTTATTTACATTTAATTTGTTTATTTACTTATTTAACATTTATATGTCTTTATTTTATTTACATTTCATTTATTTTTTTTTAATATACTATTGTTATATCATTATGTCAATCTTTTATATTCATTTTTTTATTTATTATTTATATTTGATTATGAATTTGAATTTACATAATTTATTTTACAGTATTTTAATTTTATTGAGAAGCCAGAAGCTATAATATTCTTGATTTCATATGATCAGAAGACCAGAAGTCACATTACTTTTGTAATAGTTTTTATAAGAAAGAACGCTATTGGTTTCATTAAATTGTAAGATTGACAAGAAAAATTTGGTACTTTGATGATTTAATTGTTACAAATATCAAAGTTCTGAAGGCTAAAGGTTTAAATATCAAATTAAACAAAAAAAAAATTTGCAAGATTTTCGCTATGGTCCTGAAGACCAATATTTGGAGAAATTGATGATGTGCTATTGAAAGCAAAGAACATGTGTAAGAGTGAAAATGAACATGATCACATTACACTGGTGGAATTGATAGTTGAAATCTAAAAGTATTTTGTCTTGGCTATTGAACCACAGTCGTGGAAATAATAATATTTTTAATGTGATTAAAATTATGAGCAAATGGTATGTATGACTAGAAGTCATATGGATGGAAAAAAGGGTATAATATGACAAGAAGTCATATAGTCTAATATGTAACAATTTATTGAAAATAAAGATCAAAATGGTTGTGAAGCCAAAAAGACCATGAGATATTGTGAAAAATACCAAAAAACCAAGAATTATGAAAAAGATGACCAATTTGTAAAGCCAAAAAGAAATAATTGTAAGCCTTGAAGGCTATATAATTTTGATTTTGATTAGTGTTTATATTTGAATTTAAATTTGTTGTGATTAATTTGTGAGAGAAATTATTATTTGATATTGTGATATCAATAAGTGTTCATGAGTAATATATAAAATCAAATAGACAAAAATGTAATTATTGGTTATTTTAAAATTTCAATATAGTGTCATTAGAATTTTACCTCATGGTTATTATCACTATGCCATATAACTCCCAATTAAAATGGTTTCTAGTATTATTCATATAACCTTCAATTATATAATTAAGTTGTTTAATTATTTTCTTTATCTTTAATTGTAAAATTTATTTGTAACTTTAAATATATAGTATATGTAAATATTATTTATACATCAATAGAGTTTACCACATCAAACCTACCTCTATTTTCTTCTTAGAACTTGTATTTCTCCGCTGCACCATAGATTTTCCAACAAACACTTAACTCATATATCTCAACATTGAGGTACTTTCTTTTATTATTAGTAATACTTTTCATTTTAGCTTTGTCTACTATCTTTTTTCCCTTCTTGAGCATGTGTAGTTTTTCTTAGTTCTCAAATGTTTTACTATTGAAAGGCATACAAATACTTTATAATTTGTATTTTATGTTGGTATTGATAAGTTATTGTCTTCTCTCCTAATTTATTGTATTGCCATTTCTTCTATTCCTTAGCATGCTCATATGATATGTGCAAGTTTCATACATTAATTATAATATAATATATAATATAATGATATATATTGGAATCAAATTAGTTTTATGTGACATTTGTAAAAACAAAAAAAAAGTCATATATCATATTTGAATTAAGAGAATGAGAATTTATTTAATTTCATGAGAAAATCATTATGAATAGTTTATGATTTGTTAGACAAAACCTTTTTTTTTTATTTTGCTAATATCCGTGAACTATATATATAGTGCAAGTCAAATTTATGGATTATCAAATAGTAGGGAATATATCATAATTATTCATTATTTTATAGTATAATGCATTTGTCTTTATATTTCTTTATGTAGTGAAAAATTATAAGCATTTTAACTTTGAGTATGCATCAAAAGAGGCAAATTGAAGCATATTATTATTAATAAGTAATGAAATTATATAAAAATGTGATAATATATGAAGAACATACATGTAACAAAATTGATAAAGTTCCTAGATAACTAACATAGGTTTCTCTTAATTATATGGAAAGAAGAAGAATTGATCATGAAAAGTTATAACACATATATTTACATCATAGTTTCACTTTGTTAAAGAGTCTAAGTGATAGCCCAATGGACTGAAATTCATGCTTGTATGTGAGGTATAAAGTACTTGAGCTTTCAAGTGAAAGATAGATTATTGACTTACTATATACTGATTTGTCCTTGAAATAGGGAAATTGTTAGAATACAAGTATGAGTTAATATTGAAAAATTTATACTCATATAATTCCTCACAAATCCTAATTAATTTCCTAAAAATGGATGTCAAATTAAGATTTTATATCAATATGATATGAAAGTTGTAAAGTTTAATGTTGGTAAATAAACATGATATAGTAAACCAAAAGGTTAATGATTGAAACAAATTTATTTTTAGCATGACCTGTTTGATCATCAGAGTTATATATATGATGCAACAAATCATAAAATATTAGGTATTGACATCCATTAAAGAATAAAAAGATTCTTCATGAATAGCCAACACATTATATAATTCAAGAATTATGATGTGCTGTATATTCTCAAAGAAAATTGATTATGAGAGTATCATTGTTTACGATTTGGAATGGATTTCCAAATTTCTGGAAATAAATCAAACTAAAATATATGGGTCCATTCAAATAGCATGTAAACCCTATAAATATTCAATAATTTTGATAGATGCATTTATAAGATGGTTAAATGTGATATTACTATTAGCTTGCAACCTGAAGTTTGCAAGAATGTTTTAATAAATTATCATGTTAAGCGCATTTTTCAGATTATACGATTCATTCATTGAAGCCTCCATAAATAGTTAAATTAATACTTATGATAACACAATTTCTACTTCAGTGTTGGCATATTTGATCTTACATATTGCAACACTTATACTAGCCAACCAAATTCAGGAGTCAAGTATATTTTATCTTAAAAAGTTTGAATATGCATTTCTATTGATCCATCACAATGCACATAGATTGATATTTAAAGGAAATTGAGATAAATGTTGGGTAAGAACTTCCTTCTTCTTGTTTGTCTCTAAATGAAACAAAAGAATACTTCTAATGGAAACAAATGGATTTAGGAGACTTATACTGCATGATTAGTCGATTGTCATTTGATAAAGTTTTCCTAACATGAGGGGGGAGAAACTGAATAGCTGGAAAAGAGAATAAAAAAGAATCCATTCTGCCATATGTAATTAATGACCTAAATGAGAATTACTAAATCTCATATTCCAGTTGAAAATGTTCTAATAAGCATAAATGAAAGTGAGACATACCTGAAGCATGAGAGAATAATCAGTTCCAAAAGAAAAGAGAAATGAGTAAATAATTAAGATGATCATATTAAGGAGGCAGATACTCCAGAAGAGGTCAAGGCATAGCTAATTGCAAAAAAACCTCAAAAGAGGTTTAGGTACCTGAAAGTAATAAAGAGACTTCAATGAATTATGTCACAACAGGAAAAATGGAACTAAAAAGATAAAGTTGTCTGGCTACAATTTTAGTAACAATATCATGTGATCAAGTGAGGATCTTATATATAAATATGTCTGTAGTAGAAAAAAGTGATTGGCCAACTGAAAAAGGGGGCAAGACACAATGGAAAATGTTATTTCAATACGTGAAATTTATGGTCATGTAGTTCAAAACATTTAAAATATAAAGTTATTTGTGATATATGAATATTCATGTGAAAATAAAGATTTTCACAAGGTTTATTGATGATTAGGATGAGATACAACATTTAGTGGTGGATACAATAATTATTGCATATATTATTATTCTGACAGTATATGCAAACAAATAATGCGTCTATTAGATATCATTATATATAGCATAGTGAATGTTACATGAGAATTCTTGAAAGGATCCAAACTATTGAAAGGATATCTAAGAAAAGTATTCAGTATATAAAATGTTACATGGATTAAAATGATTTGAGTATATACATAATTGATTGAAAGATATATTGAAAAATGAATAATTTTACATATCAAGTTATTGGAAACCTTAATGATTTCAAAATCATATATTTTTGTTATGATAATTTTGTTTGCAAAAAATTTATTGAATTCAATGGTCTATAAGTACTGCATATTTATGAATATTTACATCATGCTAATATTGTAGTTATTATGTTCTTTCTAGTAAAATCAAGATGTTGTAGGTACACTATAGATACTATATATGAAACTGAGATTTTGTGTGATAGTTTAATGAAACTATTCTACAAATACATTTTTGTTCATACCAAATTGAACATGTGGATAGAAGATATATCATGGTGATTTTTAGGATAATTTTCTTTTATTATTTCCAAAATGCATAGAGGCAAGTGGAGAATATATTGATATTTAACATACCCAGAAGATATGGTAGATAACTATGTTTCAGCATATGATTTGATGACAATGCATTATGTGTAGTTTAGATAAAAAGGACATCAATTGTTTGAAAAATCATTGATGATACTTGCAATTGAGAAATCAATATATTGTCTTGAGATATGACAATTTAATCATAATGAGTGATGTTGCTATCAGGGGAGTAAATTAAATATCATGTTGTACTATTTTTCTTAACTAAGGTTTTGTCCCACTGGGTTTTCCTAATAAGGTTTTAATGAGGCAACTTCAATATGTATTGTGTACTCTTTTTCTTTCACTAGGATTTTGTCCCATTGGGTTTTTCCTAGTAAGGTTTTAATGAGGCACAATATTTATTTATAGACATCCAAAGGGGAGTGTTGTAAATATTATATGATGTGGATGTCCATAAAATATCTAACTCTTGGCCTTTCATATGTGTTTCACTCTATAACCTCTCACTCATAGGATTCCTTTTGTGTTCAATGCTATAAATCTATAACTTCCCCAATGAATGGTTTGTGGGAGTTTCTTATCATTAATACCATTATTCTCATCTTTATTTCTTTGTAACCATATGTATAAAATTCAATGGTTAGAGGCCTATAAATAAAGGTCATGTACAATGTATTAGTACTATGTATAAAATTCAATGGTTAGAGGCCTATAAATAAAGGTCATGTGCAATGTATTGGTACTAACAATGAAGTAAATGATAGCTCCTCTATATTTCTCCTCCAACTTTCTCTCAATATTCTCTATCTCCCTCATGTCAATTTCTTATGCTTTTCTTATTTTAATAACAAATAGAACAATTTGACACATTTTAATCTTAATTGGCTGATAACTTATATAAAATAATTCATATTTTATATTATTTTAAAGAAAATTAAACTCTTAATTTAGTTCATGTGAGTTTTTGTTTTTATTTTTCCAAATTTAGAGGTTTATTTTTCTTGAAAAAAAAATAAAATGAAATTTTTTTCAGATGAAATATCAACCAATTAGAATTAAAGTAGGTTGAATTGATGTATTTTAATTAACCAACGTGTTCAGATGATGTGACGCTCCTAAAATATGTAAATATTTTTATAAATAAATAAATTATTTATATTTATCATTTTTAAACTAATTTTTATGACTTGTAAACTGATATATAATTTAATGATACACATATGTTTTTAGAGATATAATGTAACATACTCCCTCCAGTCTATAATATAAAAAACTTCAACTAATTCATCAGAACCAAAAAATGATAGTTAATTCATTAAATATGCCTTAAATTGAACTTTTTCCACCTTTACTCATATTAAATTAGATTTTAAATGAGAGAGAACATATAAAAAGTCACATTTAAGCATTAATTACATAGGAAAAATTGATAAGTAAATATTAATTACTCTGCAAATGACTTATATTGTAAACCAATGTATTCTTCTAGAAGTAACTTATATTATGAACCAGAGAGAGAATGCTATAATTAAGTAATTTATTTAACTTTTTTAGTCTCCATAAATTAGTCAATTAATTAATCTTATATTAACCTTATATTAATGACCGGATGTAGCAATAATAATTGTTGTCCTCGTCGTCTAACTTTAATTTTGATTTGATTGAGATCTAAATGCTTGTTAATAATTCTTTCAACTAAAAACACATTTTTTATCTTCAATCTTCCCCTACCCTCACCTAATTAGAAAAACCTCCAGCCAAACACAGCCTTAATGGAGTTAAATCAATAGCTCACCTAATAGTGAAGGCTCATTGTCTCTTCATCTGGATCCCCTTTTAATTTGTTGCATTTCACTCTTTAATTTCTCCGTCGACTCTCCTGCAGAAGCAGCAAAAGCCTCCGAAATCTCTCTATCTCTCCCTCTTAGCTTCTCTTCTCTAACGATCTTTGTCATAAACAGATTTGTTGCCTCTGTTTCGCCAATCCAGCAATTCACAGGTAACCTTCCAGATATACCTTTTATGTTGTTGGTTTGATGGATGAAGTTGATGATCCTACTTGTAATATCCCAATTTTTATTCACCTAAATTTCTTGTATATTTGATTATACTCAATGGAATAAAATGGTAAATTTTGAGTGCACTTGCAGTAGCCAAAATATTAGAAAGTGTGATTATGTGACATTTTGGCTAAATAAGACATAAATCACAATTTTTGTCTTGATAAAGGCCTAACATTGAAACTTAAAATTAAGTATGGAAGAGCACAATTTTTGACCCAATTTATGATGAAAATTTTGGCCAAAACAAAAAGGGAAGAAGGAAAGCAAAATTTGGTACAAAAAAATTCATGAAATGAAAGGATAAAATAGTCATTTGGCTAGTAAAATAAAAGCCAATATTTTTCTCAATAAAATGTAAATTTGGACAGCCAAAAGGGAAAAGAAACAAGGAAAAATGTGATTGGGACACATAAAGGGACATGTGGAAGCTTGGTTTTCCATACAAAAAAAGAAATTACAAGAAAATTTCCAATTGTCCATTTTTCCAATAAAATATTATAAAAATCAAGGAGGTGGAAGGTGATTTTTAAGAGCATATTTTAGCTCATTTTATAAAGACCCGCCTCATATATCCCTTATTACTGACCTTACTCAGAGTAGCAATGCGTAGTTCAGTGGGCACACAGGAATAACATGAATATACTGATAATATTAATACAATATTGCTTGATTATAATACAAAATTTTCCCCACCAGGGGTTTACACAATATTTACAGACCTTCAAACAACCAGCAACATTCCTCTTCGTACATACCTCTTTTCTGATCTCAGCACGTTTCCAATGCTCACCTGTCTAAATGGTTGGTTGGGAGGAGTGAGATTCGAGAGAATCTTAGTAGCAAACATTACCACTATGCATGCTAGATATATATGAATGCATGACATGCTTGCCTATACTATTTCATGCTAACATAATGACATACTGCATGCTCGATGTTATGACATACATATGGCCATTGCACAAATATAACAGAGCTTCAACCAATCATACATGTTCCACACAAATAGGCAAAGTAGTCACATAATCAATGCAAGACATATGTATCACATACATGCAGAAAAGGTAAGTTCACTACCTGGTGGACTTTATGTCTTTCTCTTCTTGTCCCTTGATCCGCCAACCATCGCTCCTTCTTTATCACTTCATGGCCCTAGGCAAGTGATAACATCATTAGAGCCATGAAAAGTGAATACCCAATGGCCTACATTAGCCCTATAGGCTTACTTTCACCCTTGGAGTTCATTCCAATTATATTTGGCCAATTTCTTACTTAAATTCGCATGGTAATCAAACTACCAGCATTTTTGACCAAACTTTGGAAAATCATAATTAATTCTATAGAACTCCAATTGAGGTACTTCAAAGTTCTATTTGAATCCCTTTAAGTTTTGATTTCTATAAAAATACTCAATTTTAAACGGTACCACTACACCATTCCCAGAAGTTTTCCAAACACCAACTGTTTCAGATGTTCTTCCAGAAAATAAGGCAGACATTCAAAAATTCATATCTTCAAATATACTTGCCCAAAAATTACAAAATATCCATAAAATTAAATATCTATATCTCTACTTTAATTCTGTAAATTTTGAGAATTTTTGGATAAGTTTTGCCCTATGAAAAATTTCACACAACATCACTGTTTCAGATTCTTTCCAGAAAACAGGGTATATCTTCAACAATTCATATCTCCTACTATACTTATCCAAAAATTACAAACTACCTACCAAATTAAAGCTCCACATGTTTACTTTAATTCTGAAAAATATCATAATTTTGGACAAGATTTATCATATGAAAAAGCTCATACAATTCCACTGTACAGAAAAGGCAGAATCAACATGATGTATATACAAACTTCCTAAATTTCCAAATTTATATACAAGCATCCAAAAATCATGAACACTTGTATACCTAGACAATTTTGCCTCTTAAAGCCATTTGAAGTATCAAAATTATCAAATTCCTACTCTTTCTCTACATCACAGTATAGGGCAGAAAATCAGATTCTCTGAAAAAATTTGTTGTTTCTTCGTTTTCTCTTACCTAATCACTTCCTTGCTACTCCTAATCAAGTGATTAGCAATTTAAACACTCGTTGAATATTATTTAGCCATTAAAATATCCTTTAAACCAGCCATGAACAGTACTCCACTTCCAATTTACTCATCCAAACAACAAATCAATCAGTTAAAAAGGAAGCTTACGCTTATCTCTACCCGTTTCCACAAACGGTTCGGAATTCCAGCAATACTTTGGCAAGGGAGACAGAACCAAACACCTCTAAATGAAAATCTGAAATCATAGGAATGAAGCTCGCGATGAGTGGAAGAAGTTTCCTGAAGGGTACTTTGAGAGAGGACGCCGTTTCGGCAGGGTTTCGGAGGAAAGAATTTTCTCTCTCATCCTCCGTCCATTTTCGTCTCTCTCTTTTCTCTCTCTTCTGGTCTATTTTTGCACGGCTGAATGGATGAAGAAGATGATAATTGATGATTAAAGGAAGTGATAAAATGGCTTGCCATGTGTCAGCACTTGATGAACCAAATAATTGATTTTCGCACAAAATACCAAATTCTGCAGATTTTTTGTTAAATTTGAAAATTCATATATAATTGTGTAGATATCCAATTGGGGTGGTTCTAAAGGCTATGCAACCCTTATTGAGTCTAGCTTTAAGAAAAATATAAGAGTTGACCAATTAGAAGCTCACTCTTCCCAGAATTTTAATCTTTGAATGCTGTCCTAGAAAATAATTAATTTCACTGGGCTAACTTTAAAAATTCATTTCTCTTTGTGTACAACTCCAAATGAATTATATGACCTATCAAATTAAATCTTGATAAGTCTACTTTTATTATGGAAAGTTTCATAATTTTTCACCATCATTTATCTATCGAAACATGTCACAAAATCATCACTGCCATACCGGGAATTTCACCGGCAGTAAAATTACTTTGTATTCCATTTTACTATATTATGTGTGACTTCCAATCACTTCATTTTATTATTCCCCAAGCTCTTTAGCTCACCAATATAATTAATTTTAATATCCAATGATATAAAGGAATTTTGGGGAATTTAAACATGCCTCATAGGGATATTTGCTAAACCGGGGTCTAGTAGTCCATTTAATCCAGGTTTAATCTTATGCTTCTAGTCCCAAAATTTGGTATATTACACATTTGAGGCCATATTTTCATTCAACAAGAAAGAGAAAAGAGAGAGAAAGTCTTAGCGAAGAACAAGGAACAAAGAAGAAGGAGGAAGAATCAAGAGGCAATAAATATTTGATAAATTGTAGTTGGAATTGTTTGTTTTTACTTTCAATCTCTTAGAAACCTTCTCTAATCCTCATATCCTTCTTGAAATCATGTAAAGTAAGAATAAAATCAAGGGAAACAAGATGGAGAAGGCCACAGTTAGTGAAATCAAGATAAACTTGAAAACTTGTCACCTCTTGTTAATTCATGATTGTTGTTGGTGGTTTGTGATGATTATTGGCATTGGTTTGAATTTGTGATTTAGGATGCATGAACCCTAAGGAGAGGTGCTGTCCAATTTCTCATTAATTATGTTCAAGTGGTGTTTAAGTGATTAAACAAGTGATTTAGGGTGAAAAGGATGTGTATTGTTGAAAAGAATCAAGAAATTTCCATTTTCTCAATTTTTTCTAGATTTTCGTCCAAACCTGTTTTGGGTGTGTTTGAGCTAGAATTTAGTGGATTTGATGATTCTATTGTGCTTACAATGGAAAATTGTGTAGGGTACATGTGAAAAATGGAGTTTGAAGACTTTAGGGCGTGAAATGACAATTTTGCCCCTAAAACCCTAATTGGTGGCTGTCAAGGGTAATTTTGGAAATGCAGTGTGATTTTATCAAGACTAAGGTTAAAAATGGATTCTACGCACGAAATTGTGTAGGAATAACTTGGGTCATAATTTTTGAAAAAGTACAATTATACTGGGTGTAAAGGGAATTGGACTGGATTTACGTGGGGTATTTTGGTAATTTTGTACTTTGGGTAGAGATAACCAACTAAATAAGCTTTGGAATAAAGCATGAATGAGTAATAACTCATTTATTATCAATTTGAAATTTTAGGCTTTGACATTTGCTCGAACCGGACAAATGGTTAAAAGACTGGAATTAGCTAGGCATGGAAAGAAGTTAAGGTAGTAACTATATCTCTCATATTCTATATGATTGTTAATATGCATGGTTTTCCATTTTCTATGCAATGACATGTAAATAGCGGTAATTCCTAAAGCTGGGTGCGAGAAAAGCACAAGTACCACCCTAAAGGAAAAGCATAAATATCTTTAGGGTCAATGGATATCCAGTCTAGGTAGGCCAGTGGCAAGTACAGAAAGACAACCATCTGCTCTGAAACATTATAGCAAGTAGGGGTCATACATTCATATGATCCTAAACAGAACTCAAAGTAAAGCTAGTATGGGACAAACAGTCATTTGTACCTGAATGCTAAGCAGAATAACATTTAATAACTGAATGGCATGTAGGGATAAATGACCACTTTGATCCAGACAAAATCATCATTTAATTTTAAACATTGTTTGACAGAAATGTGCATAATATTATTATTGGATGCATTATATAATGCATTGCATATTTATCTCTTACATTTTATATGATTGATTACATGTTACTATTGAGATTCGCTCGCATCTCACCATTTCCATAAATAAAATTAATTCAGTTAGAGAAAGCAGCTCGAAGGGAAAAGCGATAGATATCATCAACCAAGGGTTCTGGTGTTGATCAAGACTTTAGTGTTGGTTATTTGCATATCTTTTAAAGTATTGTGGGATTTGTAAATTATTATGTACAAACCCTGTAGAAATTTCCTGTAATGTAATCAAGAAGTTTATATTAGTATATTTACGCTATTTATATATGTCCACTGAACCATGAGTTAATACTCTGATAAATATCAAAATATTGAGAGGTTTGGCACTAGTTGATCTACTGTAACACCTTACATTTCTGCCCCTTTATTATGTATACAGAAGCGTTCATTATTACTTTGTTAGGGGTAATTACTTATTCATGACTTATTAAGCCGTTATTCTTACTAAATATCAGAGTTAATTCTTATTTTCAATGATCCCGATTATCGCTTGATTCAAATTCGTGTGTATTCTTACAACCAAATATTCTCTATGCGCAAAGAATGATAGACACAGTAATCTAAACACAATTTGGTCTTCAGTTCTTCGTCTTCTTTCCTTCTGAATCATCTTCATGCATTCTTTTTTGTCTTGCTTACAAACCTATATGGTTGGTGGGGAGAGTGAGATTCTAGAGAATCTCAGTAGCAAACATACAAACAATGCATGTAAGATGAATGCTAGTGCATGATATGCTTGCCTTAAATAGGCTTATGTTCTCATAATAATATCTGCATGCTCAATGTTTCGTGCAACATATTTATGGCCACAGCAAAAACAGAAACATAGCTTCATTCATTCATACATGCTTCACATAATTAAGCAAAGAAATGCAACAAATTAATACACAGCATAAACATCACATACGTATAAGTAAGTAGGTTTACTACCTTTTGGACTTTGGCTCCTCCTCTTGTATCTTGATCTTCCAACCATAGCTTCTTCTTTGTCACTTTATGGCCCTAGATAAGTAATGACATTATTAGAGATATGAAAAGTGAATGCCCAATGGGCTATATTAGGCCTAAAAGCTTACTTTCACTTTTGGAGTTCGTATTAATTACATTTGGTCACTTTCTTTCTCAAATTCGCATGGTAGCCAAAAGCTGCCAGCATTTTGACCAAACTTTGCAAAATTATAATTAATTCTATAGAACTCCAATTGGGGTAGTTCAAAGTCCTATATGAATCTATTTCAGTATATTTTCACATAAAAATCCTCAATTCTGGCTATCACAGGTACAACATTCCCAGAGTTTCTCCAAATATAACATGTTCCAGATTTCATTCTAGAAACATGACACAACTTCAAAAACTCATATCTCCCAATGTACTTGTCCAAAAATTACAAAATACCTATCAAATTAAATCTTAGGATATATAATTTAATTTTAGAAAGTTTCAGAATTTTTAGACAAGTTTTACCCTATAAAAAATCTCGCACATTGTCACTGTTCCAGACAAGGCAGATCAACAACATGTACATTCAACTTCATAAATATTCAAATTCATATATATACAAGCATCTAAAAATCATGAACATTTACATACCTACACAATTTTTGGTTTAGAATCTAATGGAATAATCAAAAATATAAAATTCCTACTTCTTCATCACGTTCTATTCAGACCAGAAATTAGGGTTTTTTTTAACAACAATTCACTAATTCACAATTTATTCACTATACTAGGTTCATATACTTCCCACACCTCATATAAACACATGTATATGAGAAAAGCATGATGAAACCCTAAATACACTATTTTGACAAAAATTTGGGCAGCAAGGGGGATTCCACAAAACTCAACCAAACAAGACACCACATATGTCAAAATGATGCTCTTGCTTACCTTTTGCTCTTTCTTTGATTCTCCATCTTTGGCTCTTACTAGAAGACTCAAAACACCTCCCCTTGAAATTCTAAAACCATAAAAATAAAGCTCTCATTAAGGGGAACAATGTTTATGAAGAAAGTTTGAGCTCCAGAGGTGATTTACAAGGTGAAAATTGAGCTAGAACTCTTATCTAAACTCTTGTTCTTCACCTTGGCTCTTTCTCTTTCTTCCTTTCTTCTCTTGGCTGACCTTGAGAGCTTGGAGAGAGAGTGTTTGATGTGTTTTGTTCATTTATCTTCAGCTCTCAATTCACTTGGCTGAGAATCACCCAAGGAAAAAGAGAAAAGCCAAATGTCACTTTACTATGGTTTCTTGAAAAAGTAGATGGTTAATTAACCTAAGGTGGTTGGTTATTGGTCACACTTTCTCTTTCCTTGCCTTTTCTTAACTTGACCAAAATTCTCTTGCAAAGAGGAGAAGGATTTATTGACTAATTTCCTTCTTGAAGTCTTGCTTTTTGGTCACTTCCCAAGTTGGAACCAATAGCAAGTTTTGTTGACTTTTCTACTCCTCTTCTTTCTTTGCTTTTTGGCTTGGTCAAGGAGTATGTAATGCCTTTAATTAAATTCTCTTTCTTTCCCCTTAGTCTTGCCGAAAATACATCACAAAAGGGAAGGAATAATGTTGACCAATTCCCTCTTCTTGCTTCCTTTATGTCTAGCCACAATTGTTGACTTTTCAACTTGAGAAGTGAAGAAGTGTATTAATAAAATTCTCTTTCCTTCTTCCTCTTGTCTTGGACGTTTTTGAGGCCTAATGGAAGAGATAAGATTTTCTTTTCATTCTAATAATTACTTCTTACTTTTGAAGAGCAAATCCTAGCCATTAGTTCTTATGTTCCAATTTTAACCTCAAGATCAAGTGGCAATTGTCTCTTTTACTTTTGATTATGGCAATATTATTTCTTATGCCATTAGTTCTTTCAATTCTATTTCTTAATTCTTTCTAGATACTTCTTCCCTTTTCCTTTGGATCGCATTTAGGTTTCATGTCATTAAGACACATCCTAAAGGAATTAGGTATTTTCTTTCGACTAATTCACACCGAAATTCATATTTTATTCCAGCTGCAGTTTCTAATAATTCATTCTATTTCTTATTTATTCCTGGGACTCTTACTAAAATAGGCTTGGTAGTCTACTTTATTCAGGTTTATTCTCTTGCATTTAGTCCTAAAATTCAGATATTACACCTACTTTTAACGGATTCTTCTTTATCTTTTTTCTCAGAAAGAAACGATTGATTGTTCCAACTCTCCAATATCTTTGAATATTCCATGGATCTGGGGAATGAGTCTTTGAGCCTGCAGGGTAAGTATTAATCTTTTTCACTTTTTTTTTTTTTTTCCGATGATCCTTTCATTTTCAGGAGGAAGATATTGTAATTATATGCCATACTCGAAAAAAAAAGTACATTAAAAAGAAATTTAACACTACCGTGGAATAGCAACAAAATTAAATTTGCAGCATGGCTCAATTAGGTAGAGTGACCGACTTAATCAATTGACTTGAAAAAAATTAAATGAACAAAATTTATAAATCAAGCTGGGAATTTTGATTTAAAGCTTCAAAAATAAATAAATAAATAAATAAATAAACCAATAAACCTAAACTAACCGCTAATAATTTAAGAGACTAACGTGCATGTTAGATATCGTGTACATTTATTTGTGAGCAATTGATGGATAGGCCAATCATGTACAATGGACCTTTTTTTTTTTTGGGAAAAATGTGTGGGAGTGTGAGAACTGCAATTTGCCGGACTGTACTGCAATTTATAATGACTCTTGCATGTATCCATTTGTTGAGTTCTTCAATCACCCATAGTCATGTGCTCAGTTTCTGAAGAACTAAGGTATAAACCCCCGTGAAAAGAATAAGACATATGAAACATGTGTTATTAAATAATTTTACATAATAGATATAAAAAACTTGATATAAGTATGATCTTTTGTGTGTATGTGTGAACTCTTATTTTTATTTATTTTATTTGAAGCAAAATTTTCAATTTTAAACGGTGCTTGAGTTGAGAAGAGTAAAATTGTTTCCTTTAAGTTGAGAGTTTTTTTTACCTATAAGAGCAAACACTAATGATTTGGGGTTCTAAGTATGGTTATATGTGCTCTCTTACAACAAATCTATAAGTATTGCTATATTTTCTTGACTCTTAATATTAGGGAAGTTTCATGTCATTGTGATAAGAACATTAGTGAAATTACCAACAACAAGCTGTTGGTTAAGGTAGTAAACAACTTTATAAAAAAGATAACACATTCAAATTTCAGAAAGTACATTTATTGAGAGAGGAAAAACCATTAGACTCTAAACTTCAAAATGAAAACCCATCAAAAGAACATTAGCGAAGTTGGACTTCGCAAGGAGAAAAGAAATTCATATTTGGCAAGATGCCTCTAATTGGACCAAATTAGCAAAAGTCATGGTATTTGAGAGATCACACACATAAGGAACATACATAATTAAATAATGCTTATACTAGAGAAAATTGTATATTTGTTTTAGCCAAATTAAGAGATAATAAATTAACAATAAAAAGTTAAATATGTGTATATAATTTATATAAAATATAGCAACCAGTACTAAATTGTACGTAAAATTGAGTGTAGGGAGCTATTTGAATTTAAAGAGAAACTATGAGGACAAAAAGTGCAATCAAACTAAAACAATTATCATTAAACTACTACATGATCAATCGAACTATAAAGTTTTTCTTTTTTCTTTTTTGGCTTAAAATTAAAGATGATATCAAATATTTTGAAAAGATATTTGCTATGGGGAATATCTTTTCGTTCTGTTTTCTAAAATCAAACATTAGTGTATTTTTTTGGCAGTTACATACCCTGTTCAACATATTCAACTTAGATACTAGTACGTTGGAATAAAATTGACTAAAAATTTATAAAAATAATTATTTTTAATTTAATTATTATGCCATCAATTTTACCGTAATCAAACTAGTTGAACCATTAAATCCATGACTTAGAGGACATTTTTGGTACAACATCTGCGGGTTTGGGTTTTAAAATATTGAGTTATAGAGTGGAAGTAACGATAACAATTATACACCTTTATCAAGAAGGGAACAAAACAATGTGCACATGGATAAAAAAAAGTGATATGTCGACTTGTGCTGGATATCACTCTTTCATTCATTATTTTTTTTTTCTTGGGTAAATGACATGGGACCATTAAAAGAAGTAAATGCAACACTGAAGGACAACTACATTCATAAAATATTGTTAAGGTGTCTATAATGCTTCTTTGGGCTTCTTCTCTATAATTTTATCATGCATGGTGCTATTTTACTCACTCTGATCCTATTTATCATTGAAAAAAAAACCGGACCGGACCGTCCGGTTCAATCGGTCCGGCCGGTGATCCGGTCCGGTTCATAGCATAAACCGGTGAACCGGTAAAACCGGTGGTTCGACCGGTTTGCCTTTTTTTTTATTTTTTTTATAAAATACATTTTTTTATTCCTCTATCTACTATTGGGCATTATTTTTTAGGGAAAAATAAAAGTTTGAAGACCAAGATGAAAAGAAAAGTAAGTAAAAAAAGAACAAATCTAAAAAAAATGATTTTGAGTGGATATAATAATTAATTAATTATAGGAAAGGAGATGTCATTATATAAATATAGGCACCATAACTAATAATAATATATTTTAAGCATTTTTTGCCTAAAGATCTTTATTTTAATCTATGGAAATTTAAAAATATATTAATATATATATTACCACTAATAAATTATAATATTTTAATATGACCGGTTCGACCACCGATTTGACCACCGGTCCGACCCCGGTTGAACCATTAACCCTTAAACCAGTGCTGTGACCGGTTCATTGCCCGGTCCAATTTTTTGTTCCTTGCTATTTATAAGTAACTTTATCTTTTATGGGGTTGGTCTCTTTTATAAACAAATTTTACTATGTGTCTGAAAAATATAAGCTCTTTTTTTTCTATTTTACCCATATTAAATATATATTATTTATAATTAATTATCACACACACCAAGAGTTATATTTAAGAGAGAGAGAACTTAATAGGTAAATAAAGTCAATAAAAAATTGAGAAAACGTATTTTACTATCTCTCATACTTTTTATATAGTTTCTCTCTATTTTCATAGATAGAGGCATATATGGAAAAAAACATGATATTTTTGACACACTTATTATTTTTAACTACCAGTTCATTTTACGTAATTAAAAAGAAAGTTGCTTATAAATAAAACCAAATAAAACCAGATGGAGTAATTTTTAAGGAAACTTGCAACTTTTGCTTTTAACTTTACGACTGCTTTAACGTCAAAAAGCCAAAAGCACCCAAGAGACCTTAAGTCCTAGCCAAAATTCATAAACAATGGTTTCTGCTAACCAAAGTCTTTAGCAAGAGAGCTAAACAAATCTGTGATGTTCAGATCTAATATGAACAGTCTACATATAATTTTTTTAGAATAATTATTTTTTAAATAAAAAAATAGTTAAAAAATTATAGATTCTATACCCATTAAAATAATTTTTTAAAAAATTATAAATTTATAAAAATTCATATAAAAAAGACTCATAATTTTAATTCACATCCATATATAAGTGAAGGCTCCACGTTTCTTCATCCCATATAGACTTTTAAAAACTCATTATAAGATTCTATAACCATTTTAATTGTTTAGTAGAAAACCTGGTTCCTTGTAACTTTAATTTGCATCCTAGTTAGATAAGTTAAAGGGAAATTTTCATTTAGCCCCTATGAAAGAGATTTTATTCAGTCAAGCTTCAAGAAATTCTGAAATTTCATTGCAACCCCTTAATCAAAATGAAATTAAATTTTGTAAGTGACAAAACAATGATATCCTTCCTTTATTGTTTTTTTTTCAGAACAGCATTTACAAAACAAATGAAGAGATTCAAAAAAATCTAGGAGTTAATAAGAATATTTTAACTATTTTACATGATAAATAAAAAAATTTACAAGACAAATAAAGATATTTATAAGATAAATAAAATGATTCAAAAGTTAAAAATATTTTAACTATTTACAAGACAAATAAAAATTAGCAATGGCATGATTGAAATTTTCCCTCGGTTAAATTAATCATCTTAATGAGAAAGACTCGTATATCAGTGAAGGCTCCACGTTTCTTCACATCATAAAGCGCTTTCTAGATTCCTTTGTTTTGTTTCACTCTTTCTCCATTCACTCTCCTGCACAAGCATCAAAATCCTCATAAATCTCTCTGTATCCCTTCCCTCCTCTTATTGATTCGTCGTCTCTCTTTCACCAATCCAGCAATTCAAAGGTAACTTTCGGCTCCATCAATACCTTATTTGCTTTTGGTATGATAGATCATGGTGATGCTAGCTAGTTGATACACTTTTAACGGATTCTTCTTCTTCTTCTTCAGAAAGAAACCATTGATCCTTCCAACAGCTTAATATCTTTGAAGATTCCATGGATCCGGCGAACGAGCCATTGAGCCAGCAGGGTAATCATTAATCCTTTGACTTTATTTTCCCCCCTTTTTTTTCCTTATACCTTTAGTGGAAAAATATATTTTGTATCCCATAATCAAAAAATAGAACATGTGTATTAAAAAAAAGAATCAAAGAGGGACATTTTTATCAACACAAGAGAAATTAATTCCTACCAAGAACCTTTGTCTTTGTTTGAAATTTCTAGAATTTATGGCTAACAAATATGATTCACGGTATTGGAAGTCTCTCAAGTCTTGTTTGCTCCTATTCTTATTCCCCCGCTGGGATTCAAAACCGATTTTGAAGCCAAACTCAGCTTCCTGCTGCCTCCAACTACAAAATTAGATTTTGTCATTAAATTGAAAATCTTTTAAATTTTTTAAATGGTAAAAAATATAAATAATTTATTATCTTATGATTTTCTTAGATTGCAAAATTACTTTTCAATCTTGCAAAATATTAAAAATTAAAACTACCGATATATATTTTTTAAAAAATCTGCTCCTTGGCTCTCACATTGGTTCTCCGTTATAGGTCTACGAGAGACTGTATGGGATTCTTTTCAGGCGCATAGACGATTTGCCCAGAAAAGGAAAAAAAGGATTTGGGTAAAGCGGCTAAAAATTTGATTTTGCACTCACAGACTAAATGTTAGGTGGGAGAAGAATGAGTGATAGAAAGATAAAAAAATAAAAGTAAAAAAAGGGGAATTTCCCCATTCAAAAATTTTATGGATCAGAATACAAGTAATTTCTTTGTATAAAAATTTATCATATTATTCTCACAAATTAAATTTGCGATGGGGGACTAAAAAAAAAAAAGGCGGACCCCAGTGCCAAGAGGCTCCCGCACAATGCGGGCTCAGGGGAAGGAGACCCTATATGTACGCAGCCTTACCCTGACATATTGCCAAGAGGCTGTTTCCAGGGCTCGAACCTTGGACCTGGGGGTGGAAAGCCAGCGCACCCGGGGACTATTCTCCAATTTTTTTTTAAAAAAAGCTGACGTGTATTATTTTTCAGGATATGAGGGCCAATGAATTATCTTCTGGTTGGTGAATATATTTAGAGTTATTATGGTCATTCATAATAAAACAGGATTGCTTTCTATAGGAAAATACGGATGCTTATTAAAAATAAAGTATTAACCTCTACTGAACTTTTTATGTGCTTGTGCAAAGTGTAGGCAACAAATATGAAGTGTTCTTGAGTTTAAGTAGAAGCGAAGACACTAGAAAATCGTTCCCTTCCCGTATCAATTCCTTTCTAAGGAAAGCAAGAGGTGAAGACACTCAAGAATCTTTCTCTCCCTGTCTCTATTCATACCTAAGGAAATCTAGAATTTCCGTTTTCAAAGGTGATGGCTCAATTGAAGGTTGTAAAATTTCAATCATAATCTTCTCTATACATTATGCTAGTTCGACAAGGTGCCTCAAGGAACTCACAAAAATCATGGAGCTTAACAAATCACATGATCAAGTAGTTCTACCCGTATTCTATGGTGTGGATCCATATGAAGTTCGTGATCAAACTTGCAGTTTTGGAGAAGCATTTATAGGTCTTATGCAAAGAATCTCACCCACTAAAGATGAAGTGTTAAGGTGGAAGAGAGCTCTCAATGAAGCTGGAGGCACTCATGGCTTTGTTGTGCGTAATTTCGAGCCCAAGTAATATATTTTTCTTTTCATCATGCATTTTATTTATTTTCAATTTCGCTAATATTTTGTGTGTGTGTAAGAGAGAGAGAGTATGATTTCTTGTTCGCACACGAGGAACTGAACATTTTGTAATTGAATAATAACAACACCTCCACCTCCGGTCTTTAATACAAGACTCAGTTGATTAATTTGGGAAGATTAAAAAAGGTAAATAAATTACTTTAAAGTATTTATATTTATAATTTTCTTCAAACTAATTTATTTGACTTATAATTGATATAATCTAATGAGACACACAATTTTTTTAAAGAGATAGCATGTAACATATCCTATAATTTAGTAATTTATTTAGCTTTTTTGATCTCCCCAAATTAGTCAACTAGATCTTTAAATTAAAGAACGAAGGTAGTAATAATAATTGTTATATAAAGCAAGTTTATTTTAGACTATAACAATCTATACAGCCAAGTCATACCAAAATGTAATTTTTCTGTAAATGTTCAAGTCAAAACTTAAAGCAATCAACTAAGCACATATTCTAGTATCACATACTGACTTATTTATCACGTGTTACTTTAGGGTACAGGGTACACATAATTATCTTTTATTCAATTTATGTAAGGGAAGTGTAATTTATGTAACAATATTAACATGGATCTATGATTTTAATGTATAATTTTAATTCTGCATATGAATGTGTGAAGAATGATTAAAAAAATTAATAACTCTATTGTGTTAAATTTGCTGATGGAAATGTATGTGTTGCTCTTGGTACCATTATTCAATTCTGCTTTTATTTGTAGTGATACTTAATTAATCAATGCTCCCTTTTCTGCTATTCTTTATTTATAATATACAGCAATGAAATTGTGGTTATTAAGAATATTGTGGAGCACGTTCGTCATATGTTGGACACGAATAATGTCCCGTTTGTGACATGGGGCAGCGTAGTTGGCATGAGTTCTCAAGTGCATGAAGTGACTGCAATGCTTCGTAGCCATCGATCAAAAGATGTTGTCTCCATAGGGATATGGGGAATGGGGGATAGTGGCAAATCAACTCTTGCCCGAGTCATTTTTGCGGAATTTCGTAAAGAATTCGAGAATATATGTTTCCTTTCAATTGTCAGGCGGAAATGGGAACACAAAGATTCAGTAATAAGTGCAGCAAAGAAGATGAGAATAGATAGTCATAATAAGAAGTTACTGCTTGTGGTTGATGATGTGGATCACGTGGAGCAACTACATGCTATATGTGGAAATCCTAAATGGTTTGGTCTAGGAAGTAGAATAATTATTACAACTAGGGATTTGCATCTACTTGAGGCCTTTCCAGTGGACCTTGTGTATAGCATGAAACTTTTGAGCGATCATGTGTCTCTTCAACTTTTCAGTAGAAAGGCATTTAAACAAGCAAGTCCTGAAGGAGACTTCATGGAACTTAGCAGAAGAGTGGTTGCTTATGCTGAGGGACTGCCACTAGCTCTTGAAGTCTTTGGCTCTTTTTTGTGTGAGCGTTCACCGAGGGAATGGAAGTTGGCAATGATGAAATTAACAAGCACAGATCTCCATCCTGATATATACAACATATTAGAGATTAGCTTTGACTCTTTAGATGCTAACGAAAAAGAAATATTTCTAAATATAGTTTCATTATATATTGGGATGCAAAAGTCGGATGCAGTACAAAAGTTGGATGCCCATGGATGTAATGCTATCATTGGGATAAGAAACTTAATGGATCGAAGCCTTGTGACCATTGACAATGATAACAAACTTAGAGTGCATAATCTGTTGCAGCTCATGGGAAGACAAATTATGCGTAAAACTTCACAAACAAAGACTCAATATGGAGGTAGGTTATGGTTTTATGAGGATGCATCATGTGCTTCACGTACATGCATATAGTAATGATAATTGTTATTATCCATAGTATTTGGGACATATTATAATCTTATATTATAATAATATTTATATCATAATATCTTAGTTATATTAACTTACATAGGAATTTGATTCCTTGATATTTGGTATTCTTGAAATATAACATTTAGGTGATAGATATGAGGTCTTCTTGAGTTTTAGAGGTGATACTCGGGCAACTTTTACATCACATCTCTATTCAGCTCTATGCAACGCTAGCATTACTGTTTTCAAAGATGACATTGAGCTTCTCAGAGGAAAACACATCAAAACGGAACTACTAGAAGCAATTGGAAGTTCAAAAATCGCAATAATCATCTTCTCTAGGGAATATGCTGGATCTAAATGGTGTTTAGAGGAATTGTCAATGTTCATGGAGCTTCATAAATATAATAATCAGATTGTTCTACCTGTGTTTTATGATGTGGATCCATCAGAAATTCGTCATCAAACTTTTCTAGTTTTGGAGAAGCATTTGAAGATCTTATACAAAGAACTTCACAACTAGAAGTTCAAGTTTCCAACTGGAGGAAAGCCCTTAATGAGGCTGGGGGCATTGCAGGGATCGTTGTGCTTGGTTCAAGGTAATTTTTTACTCTTTGCTCTTGATTGAAACACTTCGTGTGTTTATATGTAGGCTTGTGCATATTATTGAAATACTTAGAATTGGAATATCATCACTCAGTCACGTTATTTAGAATATGACTTGTCAACACCGTTTAATATTTTGATATTTACAGAGTAATAAGCACAACTTTCGTAAGGCATACAGAAACAGCGGAAACATACTGATATTATTGATATAATACTTGTTTATATACAGTGTATTTGTTTACATTACAGAAATTCCTCATATGGGTGTGCAGAATAAGAGCAGACCTTAAAATACTAGAAGGTCCTCAGATAACCAACCGTCTTTCCCAAACTCGTCTGGAACCCTCCGCCGCCGAAAATTACTGTTTTGCCCTTCAAGCCGCTGCTTACCGCTAGAAAGTTTGTACATTTATGGAAATGGTGAAATTTGGAGAATTTCAGTAGTAACATACAGTTAAACATATACGATGTGAAAATAAATATGTCATGCACTATGTCATGTAAGATGATCAAAACTATGTGTACATTTTCCCAAGGCCAAACAACATGTTTTCACTATGGTCTATTCGGAGCTCTTGTTGAGTCCTTGACCACAACTTGGCAATTTTGTGTGTCCAAGACACTTGGCTAATGTTACAGATGATGACATACTCAAACCATACATATAATCACATAGTGCATGAAAGAAAGTGTTACTACCCAAAACGTACCATTTCCTTACCTATCAATCGGTTCAATTCCGTCTTCGGCTTGGGCTTTTGGTATTTCCTAAAATTCCAAATTTACTATAAATAAGTTATTATTTATTCATAACTCATTCTAAACTCATTGTGTTGGTTATCTTTCGCAATTTCAACAGTTCCTACACAATGTACTTTCACTATTTTTCTAGAAATTGGCAGATTTTCAGTCAATTTTGGAAAATCATATTAAATTCTAAATCTAATTTAACTAATTTAAAGCCTAAATATATCTCTTTAATTGTATTTTCAAGGAAAAATAATTAGGTCTGACCATTGTCATCATACTTTTCCTAAAAATTCATCAAAACTCCCATGTTCCATATTGTCTTCCAGAAGCAGGGTACAAATTTAACAATTCATATCTCTCAATGAACTTTTCTAAAAGTTACAAATTACCCATCAAATTAAAGCTCTATGTCTCTAATTTAATCTTGCCAAGTTTTAGAATTTTTGGACAAAGTTTGACTCACGAAATATTTTGCACAACATCACTGACTCACAGGAGGCATATCAAACAACATTCACATTCAACTTCATAAATTTTCAAATTGGCAAACAATCATCCATAAATCATGAGCACATGCATGCCAATACAATTTTTCCTTATAAATCCAATGAGAGCATCATAATTACAAAATTCCAACTCTACCCTTATGTTATGCCTCTTGGATGAAAATAGTGTTCATAGGAGGAACATGTTGTTTTCTTGATTTCTCTTGTTTGATCACTTCCTTTCTACTTCTAATCACATGATTAACTACTTAAACACTAAATGAATGTGATTAGAGGAAATTTTGGCAGCATTTCCCCTAGAATTTGCTTCAGCCCAAATTTACAAATCAAGAGAAAACTAAGTCAAAATCCACAACAATAACCACAATAATATTGTATAAGACAAGGGGATCAAGTTTTAGTGATAACCTCTTGATTTCACCACTTTCTCTCTCTATGTTACCCCTGTTCACTCTCTCTTCTCTCTTGATTTGTCTTGACAAACATAGATTTCATGGAGGAGAAGAAATTAGAGGATGTTGTATAGAGATTAGGAGACAAAAATCACTAAGTTTGCAAGTTCTTACTTTTGATCTTGCACTTTGAAACCCTAAGACCTCCTTTCTTGTGTTCTTAGCTCCTAAAGCTTTTGAAACTCTGTCTCTCCTTTTTGCTTCAGTTTACAGACGGAGTAAGGAGAAGAGATGATGGTTAAATTAATTAACTCTTTTTGACTTTACAAATGCTTGTTTCTAATTGGCTCATCTTTTTTTTTTCTTCAATTAATTATGACCACATAAATCCATTTCCTATATTTCCCTCCTCATTTGACTGACTTGAGAAGCAAGAAAAGGGAAAATAATGACTTCTTGCTTTTATTGGTCAAATGACCAGTTTGCCCATACATTTTTTCTATTTTCACACTAGTTGAAAAACTGGGTATAATTTTTATTAAACTTTGAAAATTCATATATAATTGTATAGATACCCAATTGGGATGGTTCCAAAGGCTATGTGACTCTCATTGAGTTTAGTTTTAGGGAAAAATATAACCTTTAGCCAACTAGAAGCTCAACATTTTTAGAATTATTGTTTTTGGACACTGCCACTAAAAATCTTTAGTTTTATTGGGGTAATTTCAAAAATACATATTTGTATAGCTCCAAATGACTTATATGACCTATCAAATTAAAGTTTGATAAGTCTAATTTTATTCTGAAAAGTTTCACAATTTTTGGACATCATTTGCCCATTGAAAATGTTACACAACTCAACTGCCTGGAAACTCACTGGCAGCAACACTAACTTGTGTTCTAAATAATTATGTTTTATGTGACCTTTAATTACCTTTTTTTGTCACTTAATGTGCTCTTTGATTCACCATTTTATCCCCTTAAATGCCACCAAGAAATAAGGAATTGTAGGGAATAAAATTAGGCTTTACTGGGCACTTGCTAAACTGGGGTCTAGCGGTCTTCTTATTGCAGGCATGTTCTCAAACCTCAAGTTCCAAAATTTGGGATGTTACATGACTCACTTTTGCTTGTTCCTACCATAGGCATAGTTTTTAAATGTTACGTAATGTAAGATTCTCAAGTCTAACATAATATAGTATAATTATTTTTCTGCTCCCAATTTCTTCGAATATTTTATGAAACCTAATATTAAGGCTAGAAAATAATTTAGGCCAGAATACTCCTCTCATAATCATGCATGTCTTATTATAAAAATCAACTAAGCACATGCTGCGTTATCATTAATTGTACTTCATTTCAAGGAATTTGTTTTTCTGTTTTTGACTTCTAATGAATGTTTTATATTGCAATTAATCAACCATGCGCATGTAAACGAACTTTTAATTGCAAAATGAAGCCTTTTTTATTAATCAAAATTATAAGTGAGCCCATCATTAAATGAAGCCTAAAATAAGCCAATAATCACCAATGGAATGCAAAATGGCTTCCATCCAATATATAGGACAAAGTAGCACCTAGTACCCTAATGTTGTTACCTAGCTATTATCATCCAGCACCTTAGGGAGTGCTAAATGTAATTGGAAAATAAAATTAGGGGGTGTCTGATGCTATTGAAAAATAACATCAGGGTGTTGGATACTATTTTACCTTATGTATATATATTTGAAGAAAAAGTAAAATGTTTGAATAATATTTGATTATTTGACAAATATTTGAAGACTTGAAGAACAAAAAATGATTTTGTTATGTTTGGTTTATTTTAATGAATATGATGTTTTCAGATTATTTCTTCTCAAAATCAACTATATTGAGATTTGTTTTAATTATCAAGGATAGGTTAAGGGCACTATAATCGCACCCTAAAACTTGTTTTTGAATGCCTACTTGGCTACTTCTCCTTGATTCTCTGTCCATGTCCGTTCTCTTCTTACTTGTTCCCTTCCTCGTTCTAAATCATAAAAATCAATGTTCTATTGATTTAAATAAACTAATGTGCTCATAGTGAACTTAATGTGAGCTTTGCAGTAGAATACTGGGAGGTTCAACATATTTTCTTTTGATCTATAGTTTATTCATAATATCTCCTCTTCTCCAAACGTGCAGTTTTCTGGATTTTGTTTGTAACCCTGCATGTTCATATATCCAATGCTCATTTCCTATCATGCTTATGTGATTTCCAGGGATGAGGGTGAAAATGTGACAACTATTGTTCAGAATGTTTGTGATATACTAGACAAAAAGGAATTGTTTGTTGCTGACCACCCAGTAGGAGTAGATAATCGCGTGGAAGAAGTTATCACAATGCTTCAAAACCATCCATTTGAAGATGTTGTAATAGTAGGGATATGGGGAATGGGGGGCATAGGCAAAACAACTATTGCCAAAGCCATTTATAATGAAATTGGTCACACTTTTGAGAGTAAAAGCTATCTTTCAAAGATAAGAAAAGTTTGGGATCAAAAGCAGGGCCCGGTGAGCTTACAGAACCAACTTCTTTCTGATATATGCAAGACAACAAAAATAAAGATAAATTGCATTGAATCAGGAAAAATCACATTGAGGGATAGACTTCGTCATAAAAAGGCATTGGTTGTGCTTGATGATGTGGATAAGTTGACCCAACTAAATGCTTTAGTTGGAAGTCATGACTGGTTTCAACCTGGAAGTATAGTAATTATCACAACTAGAAATAAGGGTCTACTCTTTCAAAAGGAGTGTCTTGTTTATACAATGAAGAATTTGGATGAAAGGGAATCTATTGAGCTTTTTAGTTGGCATGCATTTAAACAAGAAATTCCTAAAGGAGATTTTAGTGAACTTTCAAGAAATATAGTTGCATACTCTGGAGGACTTCCATTAGCTCTTGAAGTCCTTGGCTCCTATTTATTTGATAGAGAAGTGGAGGAATGGAAGAGTGTATTAGAGAAACTTAAGAAAATTACTGATAACAAGATACATAAGAAGCTAAAAATAAGCTTTGAGGGTTTAAGTGATCCATTGGAGAAAGAAATATTTCTTGATATATCTTGTTTCTTTATTGGGATGGACAGAAATGATGTGACACAAATATTAAATGGCTGTGAATTTTTTGCTGATATTGGAATCAAAACCCTCGTCGAGAGAAGCCTTGTAACTATTGATGAGAAGAATAAGCTTGGTATGCATGATTTGTTGCGGGACATGGGAAGAGAAACCATTCGTGAACAATCTCAAAATGAGCTTGGGAAGAGAAGTAGGTTATGGTTTTATGAGGATGCACTTGCTGTATTATTAGAACACATGGTAGGAACTTTTTTCAACGCTTGCTGTTTTCTGTTAACATGTATTTCAGGAAGTGCAAATGAGCTTCAATTAATTGGTCATATAAAATATTTGGTTTAGTCTCTAATTTTATGCATTATAAAACTCATTTTGTAGTCTTCTATTTTGCTTTTCGGCAAACAATATAACATAATACACACACTTCGATTTCAATATGCTTTTATTTTTCAGGGGATAGAAGCTATTGAAGGACTGTCTTTGAAGTTGTCACAAGGGGTAAAAATGCATTTTCAGACAGCAGCATTTAAAATGATGAAGAGACTCAGATTACTTCATCTTGAAGATGTACAACGTACGGGAGACTACGAAGACATTAGTAGGGGTCTTAGATGGCTTTGCTGGCATGGCTTTCCTTTAGACTACCTTCCTAGCAAATTGTATCAACAAAAATTAGTTGCTGTCGACTTAAAATACAGCAGCCTTAGACAAGTGTGGAAGGAACCCCAGGTATGTAAATTAATACTTAGTTTGTTGGCTTTTTGAGCCATAACTACCAAAAAGCTTCTTTAATTTGTTAGTATTACCTTCAAAGTTTATGGATATGGAATGAAAGAGGGATTTGGATCGTGTAAATATATTATTACTCTATTTTTCATTGGAATTTATATTTTACAGCCTTCCTGATAGATCTTTTAGATTTTTTTTTTCATGGCTTTTAAATGAATCTTCCCTTGCCACTATTAAAGAATAAAGCTGCTCGATTTTCTTTAGTTCACATTCGCTTTATATGGCTTGCTATAGATGTAGACATTACACCATCTTATATTGAATTATATATGTGATACTGTTTGTACATGAAGTATTTGATGCCATGTTTTTCCCTTCATGGGTTAATTTTCAATTGATTGAAAGCAGTTTTCACTTAAATGTTTCAGTCTAGATGAAGGACTTTACATATAACCGTTTCCACATATTTTATTATTTATTTATTTTTTTTAAGATGTTCATCTAATTCCCTTTTGAAATTAAATGTTTTCATTGTAGCTACTATGGACGTTAAAAATCCTCAATCTTAGCCACTGTCCTTACTTGGTTCAAACTCCTGATTTTTCAAAACTGCCAAATCTTGAAAAGCTGATCCTCAAAGATTGTCCAAGTTTGTCTATGATACATGATTCTGTTGGGCTTCTTGATAAACTGCTTCTACTAAATTTGGAGGATTGCATTGGCCTTCAAAGTCTCCCAAGAAGCATTTATAGATTAAGACGCCTAAAAACTCTCATTCTTTCTGGTTGTGTGAGTATTGAAAAGCTTGAGGAGGACATAGAGCAAATGGAATCATTGACAACTCTAATTGCACCTACAATAAAAAGAGTGCCCTTGTCTTTAGTGAGATTAAAAAGCATTTTAAATCTATCTATTTGTGGTAATAAAGGATTATCACATCATGTGATTCCTTCTCTCTTTCGCCGCTCTTGGATGTCTTCAACAAAGAATCCACTACCTCGTATTTCGACACATATTGGCATGCCACAATCGATTTTGTGGAAGATGCTAAACAGTATTAGTGGTCTTCCTAGCAGTAAACCAAAGCAACAAAATCTTCTGTTAGATGATGGATTGGAGATTTTGGATTCCTTATGTGCCACAAATTGTATGGACATCTCAAGGCTTGAAGATTGCTTGGGGCATCGTTTAATTCAATTTGGAAAGAATACTCAAGCCTTTCATACACTTTCAGAAATGGTTTCACAAGTTCTCTTTCTAATTGGTTTCTTTTTAATTTTTGGAATTAGATTTCTACATGCATATTGTATTGTTAAATAAGAGGTTTTGTCTATGTTATTGTGCAGGGATTGAATCTCACAAGTTATAGTGATGATTGTATTCTCCCTGGTGACAATTTCCCCTATTGGCTAACATTCAAGGGTGAAAGGGCGTCTGTAAAATTTAAAGTGCCTCCATTTATAGGTTGTGATCATTTAAAAGGGATGGCTATTTCTTGTGTATATTTCCCCTCAAGTGATTTGGATAAACATGCATGCGAATCTTGTATAATTAGCTTAATGGTTATAAATTATACAAAGACAACCACTTTGCTCTACAAGGAAGAAGACAAATTAACTTCCTTAGAAGAAGCAAAGATGAAGGAAATAATATCAAATCTTGAATCCAATGATCAAGTGGAGGTGATAGCAGTTGTAACGAATGGATTTACCATGAAGAAAATGGCTGTCTACTTGATATATGATGAATCAATTGATGAACAGATGAAGCCTTCAACATCTGGCACCAAACACAATTGTGAGGAGGAGTAGGGGATGCACAAATCTATTAGACCTAGAAAGGCGGTGAAGATTTAAAATTTGGAAACTTTCTTCCATTTTTAGTTGTAGTATTTTTTATGAAGTCAATATATTTCATTTCATAATTAAAATTGATCTGTTTCCATGGGTTGTACATAAATGTTTGTGTTGTCCATTCTTGTTTCTCACTTATAGATAATGTGGTGTGATTTACTTCTCTCTTCCTCTTCCATTGGTCACTGTTTGGCACAAAATGAAAATAAAATTGTGGTAAAAATATAAAATAACTCAAATATAGTAATGAAAATTCAGACTAAATTAAGAAATTAAATCAAATGATATTTCTTTGACTTGTTATTAGTGGTCATATTTTTATTCATCAAATATGAATGAGGTAGCTATTGTGTCCTGAGATACAATGGAGAAAGCAGAGTGTTCTGAGATGGTCGAAGTAAAAAGCAAGACACATTTCTGGAATTGCTCGTTGTCTTCTTGCTGAGGGGTAGCTATTGTGTTTGTAAGGTAACATTACACCTTTCTTAGTTGTTAATATGCTTGGCATAGAATCATTTTATCCTATCTTTCATGATTTTACTTTTTCTTACTTAAACGTGAAATCTAACAAGTCATGATTGGTTGGTGCGAACTTATAAGCGTGTAGGACTTGATGGCATTTAATTTTAGGATGAAGATGAGATGAAAGTGGACAGCCTTTTGGTACAATAATGAAAGTAATAATGTGAACAGGACAAAGTTCATCAATCT
This sequence comes from Albizia julibrissin, assembly GCA_037074505.1. Lineage (NCBI taxonomy): Eukaryota > Viridiplantae > Streptophyta > Magnoliopsida > Fabales > Fabaceae > Albizia > Albizia julibrissin. The sequence continues at coordinate 12,849,597 of CM073481.1, read as the reverse complement.
GTCTCTGTCACTGCCAAAGAAGAATTTAACTGTTCTATTTTTCTATTCGGTCTCCTTTCAGTTAATTTATAAAACCTTTATTTAGAATTGAGTACTGAGATGTCTTTGTTGGCTGTGAATGTGCACTTCAAACAAGATGTGAATGCATTCTGTTCTGAGTCTTATAATTTGGTAAGGCTAAGGAAACTTCGAGAAATAAAAGGACTAGTGTGTGTGTATTCACAGCACTGCATATACACTATGATTGCCACATTAATTATTGAGGTTCCGTTATATTATTTATAGAAGCCATATTCACCACTGCTTATCCTTATGTGCAAATTGGATTACAGCAGTTCTGCAACCAAAGATTACTCTGTACTGTTGGATATATTTTCTATTTAATTATTCAAAAATTACAATATAGGATCCTTTACTTGAGTTGATGATAGTTAACGACTTTAAAGCTTAATAGATAATTAATTAACAGAGATAGTGATGCAACTTAATATGCAGCTGATATGATTTTAAGTGCTTACTTGGTGTTGAATTACAGAGTGCACCATTTCAAGTTCCTTGGCGTATGCCAAGTGTCAAGTGAAACTTAACTGCAATATCAACGCACATTAGGCCACAAGAATCATTTTTGTTTACTATCTACCAATAAGCTTATTGTAAGGATGAAGAAGAATATATTAATTGGAGGACTGACATAAGATGTTAAAACTGTGGGATCTCAAATGAGACAATGTGTATTTTGGAGGACTAAAATTTATGTGCACTCCTTTAATTATTTGAACATTAGCCAACACTAACTATGCTAGTGATAAGACCACTGGTGTTAAGAAAACATTTGAGAGAAGAATGAGGATAGTAAGAGAAGAATATGCTGGTCCAAGAAAATATTCTGAGGCTCTAGAATTTGAAGAACCGAGAATGATGAATTAGTCTGCTATTAGCTCAGTCTAGGGACTTGGGGCTATGAAGGGATTGTGAAAGTTACTTTTTGCTAGGTGTTATCTCTGTTTATGCACTTGTTTCTGTTGGGATCTTGAGATAAGAAGGGCAATAGAGCTTTGACTAGAATCAGTGAAGCCATATGTATTTCTGATTCAGTTCCTTGAGTATTTATATCAAAGCCTAAGAATTTTCCCTCATTTACTTCTGCTACTATTCTTTTTTCTGCTTGTTCAGTGAATATTTCATTAGGGTCTCAAGTTTTCTTCAACATTTTATTTTTTTCTGGGGTTATTGATCAAACACGGGGTCTCCTGAATTATGTTGAAAAAAACTGCTCGAAAACTATTTACACCCCTCAAATGAAGTACGTTTGTATTGCTGGAAGGTAAACTCATTCTTCATGCTTTGCTGAATGGGCTATTTATTTGTTGGATAAGTGTGAAATTATTTTCTCTGAATAGTCCTTCAATTACTAAATGCTTTAACAGCGGTTGATGATTCAGATTTCATCATTGAATTTCACGTTTGTCTAAAAAGGTGTTCAACTTTTTGATCCTTGAGACAGATTTGCCTTGAGGGATTTTCAAATACATATGGATTCTGAAGTATTGACTGTGGTAGTGAACTAAAAGTTGTTGAAACCTAAAAGACCAACAACACTTTGATTCACTGTGTTTTATTTAAGATATACTTATGGCTTAACAGCCCCATGTTGATCTAAAAACAGAGTTTAATAATTTTGTTATCGTCAGTGTAACTTCAATAGTCCAAGCCAAAAGAGTGATTGATGATAAGGATTTTAATTGAGCACAGCTATATGCAGATGTATTGAAAGGGCTCATTTTTTTGGCCAGTGAAATGCTAAACTTGAGTCTGTGGTACCCGTAAATGGTTCTCAGCCAGTTCCTTGAGCTGCCATTATGAGTGCTTCAAGCAATTCTCCACCTATTACTACGACTTCTTTCGTATGAATAAGCATTCCTTAGAGAGAGATCATGGATTCTATCAATGCACAGTAATCATACTTGGTTACTACTGAAGTTGGTTACCTAGATGATTTCTCAAACAGAAAGGCAATCACCTACTCGGGACTTAAATCACAGAAAGATGAAACTTCTAAGCATTATCAATCATTCTGGAATTATGAGAAATCTCATATACAATAGTTCAGCATTTACCAAAACTTAGTCAAACATATTCAGCAAACACAAATTCTATTAGTTCGACACACCAGACATGACAGACTTTCCTTTAGCTGCGTGTGCTCAAATTCCATGCTCCTCTCTAAGGAATTAAACACTTTAGCTGCTCATAGAGCTCGTCACAGTTACAGCTTCTTGATTGTTTGCAATCACCATCGTTAAACTCAACTTCACCGAGAACTATGAACTGTTCTTCACCTTCAAGCTCAGCACCACTTGTTTCCTTCCGATATCTCATCAATTTGCTCCAAAATCTTGTCTGAATGAATCTCCCAGCTTGCTCTGTGTAATACCTTAATTTTTAAAACCTTTATATGAGTTTGGATATATAATGATTTTAAACTTGAGACTATGATAATTAAAAGTTTTAAATTTTAAGGTAGAGTTCAACTTATATTTATCTAGGGTTTTCAAAAATGTTTTTTTTTAAAAAATAAATATGTGTGGTCTCATTTAAATTTATTATCCTCATCAGTTTCAAAATCATTTATTTAAAATGCAGATCATTTTCTATCCATAGTTAGCATAGTGGTAGTTAACTTATGGTCTTTTGGATATCAGTGCGTTATCGAAAGTCCAGGGTACTGATTATAACTTACACAGTCTACGTCGTGGGTACTAGTACTACTATCGCTATTACTACTACTTATAAATATTTTATAGTCATCCAAAATAAAATGATAACTAAATAATCCATAATTAATTCGCCTTTTCTTCGTCCGTCTATATTACCTTCTTGCCCTTGAAGCTGGACACCTTTGCTGTATATCATTTGTTGAAAAATGGATGATATTCAAAAGAATCTCAGTAGTACACAAATCACTCATATAACATGCAAATACTAAGTATGTAAAACAAATCATCAAACAATACAACTTACAGGAATGCAACACATAAAAGGGCATAATCGGTCCCTTATCACAAACTCAACGCTTGAGATTCACAATCTGGCTGCCCAGGGCCTCTGCCCCATACAAGGTACAGTCACATGCTTTCTGTCTTACGCCTACCTGGCTCAAAATGCCCCCGGGTAACTCCCGGTGCAACTTGTACTTATGGGTCTTACCGCCTATGGGCTATCTGCCCACACATATACAGATGATATGATACACATACATAGCATCACATATGATATAAGAGATAAGGTACTACCTGACAGTCTTTCCAAATTTGGTTCCTGTTCTCAGTCTCTTAGGCGTCCTGGGCAAATGTCAAATCCTATAATTTATTATTCACGGACGAGCGAATTATTACTTGCTCCAAATATTTAGTATTTCAAGACACTTTGGTAGGTTATCATTATAGTTAATACATTAGGACCATTGGGTATTTAATGGACTCATACCAACTCTAAGTATTTAACTTGACCCATAGAGTCCCAATTAATACAAAAAATACCCTTACTTATTATTTTTACACTATTACCCAAATATGGAAGAATTTTCAATAATATTTAAAAATTCATATCTCGACCTAGGAATATCCAATTAAGGTGGTTCCAAATTATATGTGTTAATCAATAAGTCTATTTTAAGATAAAAATATTTTCCACTAACATTTATCCATGAATCATTCCCAGTTTAACGTTTTTCCATACTGCCAGAAAATCTTTCCTATTTTAATAGCTTAACTTCTACAATTCATAACTAAATCTGTAGAACTCTAAATGGAATGGTTCAAAATCCTATATGATCATATTTAAGTATATTTTTAGGAAACAATATTACCATATAGAAATTACAGCCAAGAAATTTCCAGAATTTTGTCAAACCCCATCTATACCAGAAAATATTCCAGATTCATCATCTAAATTTAAAAATTCATATCTCATTATTCAAAAACCCAAATGATACATACTATATATCAATTTAAAGCTTATGATGTCTATTTTAATTCTGAAAAGTTTCATAATTTTTGGACTAGGTTTGCCTAACGAAATTTATTTTATAACCAAACTGATTTCAGAGAAACTAACCGAACAACAACTCCTCTTATTTTCTAAAAATTCTAGACTTATACACAAACATCCAAAAATCAAAACCACATGTATTCCCAGATAATATTTCATGTAGAATTGATTGGAAACCTCAAATTTTGAAAATTTTCATTCCTTCCTCATGCTCTATTTTGGCCAAAACAGAACCTCACAAGTCAACAACTCTCCATTTCACAATTTATTCACTATACTAAATTAATATGCTTCCCAAACCACCCAAAAAAACAGCCTCAAATGAACTAGAAACAGTTAAGAATATGGGAAGGAAACTCACCTATATCAAGTTACGGAATAGTGTGTGAGATTTGTAGAATCTTCTTCCTTCCTCTTGTAGCACCGATTACTCTTATGTTTCTCTTGCTCTCTCTATCACTCACTCTCTCTATTCCTATATTTTTTTATTTCTTTTGAATGTGTTGAATGAATGAAAATGAAAAATGAGGAGTGTGTGGGTGTGTTGCCGTGAGTGTGTATGAGAGAATGAGAGAGTATGAGAGTGATAAATATTTTAATTTATTAAAAGAGTGTGTGTGTGTGTGACACATGGGGTAGGTGTTTGCTTATTTAATTGAATAAATGTGTATGTGTGTATGAGTTTTGAAGTTGGCATGGAAAGTGTGTATTTTATTTTAATATTAAATATATAAGTATATTTTTATCCTATTAATTACACACACTAGGCCTTAATTTTTCCCTTTGTCTAATTTAAGATTCATAAATTTCATAGCTTCCATAATTTGGCTTACTATCTAACTCTATAAATTAATCCTTAACAATTTTTATGGATTCTCTTCTTTAATTAACTCTATGAAGTCATAAAATAATTTCTCAAAGAGTCCCAAGCCAAATTATGATCATTAACTGTTGTTCCTCGAATTTTCAAGGAAATATGCCTTTAATTCCCAAGATTAATCTCTAGCATCATTTAATTTTCTTTTTGAGAATTTAAGCTTTGAATAAATTTTGGGATGCTACAATTCTCTCCCTGTAAAATAAATTTCATCCTCAAATTTTTATACATTTCTTGAGGTATAAACTCCAGGTAACATTTCTTCAGATTCTCTTTTACTTCCTAAGTTGCTTCCCTTGGAGACAGTCCCTTCCAAACCACCTTCACGAACGGTATGCTTCGATATCTGAGCCATTTTTCTTGTCTGTCAATGATTCATTCTGGCTTAGCCTCATAAGTGAGATCATGTCGAATATCTACATTTTCATATTCCATAATGTGTTCGGGGTTTGACCGGTACTTCTTCAATTGTGAGACATGAAACATATTATGCATTCTACTCAAGTATTGGGGAAAGACTATTCGATATGCCACTGACCCAATTCTTGCCAATATTTCAAATGGACCAATGTAACGTGGGCTAAGCTTTTTCCTTTTGATTGCCTTACTGATTCCAGTAACAGGAGATACCTTTAAAAATACATGATCTTCCAATTCTTGCCAATATTTCTGTCTACTTTGTGCACCTAAGAGCCTCGTTTTGATTAGTCCTGATTTGCTCTATAGTTTGATCAACTAGGTCTGGCCCATATAACTTTCTCTCAGATAGTTCTGTCCAGCAAAGAGGTGACTGAAACTTCCTTCTATATAGTGCTTCATAAGGAGCCATTTGAATACTCGCATGATAGCTATTGTTGTAAGCAAATTCAGCGAGTGGAAGGAAATGATCCCAACTTCCCTTGAAATCTAATACACACGCCCTCAACATATCTTCTAGTGTTTGTATAGTCCTTTCTGACTGTCCATCTATATGTGGATGATAGGTCGTACTAAATTTCAACTTTGTACCTAGATCTTCATCTAGAGCTTTCCAGAATCTTGATGTGAATCTGGGATCTCGATCAGAGATAATGCTCTTCGGTGTACCATGGAGTCTGATTATCTCCCGTATATATATTTCTGCTAACTTCTCTGGGGAATATCTGGCATTAATAGGTATGAAATGTGTCGTCTTGGTGAAACGATCGAAAATTACCCAAATTGCGTCATAGTTTCTGATTATGGGTAAACCCACCACTAAATCCATGGTTACACTTGTAAAGACCCACCTCATATATCCCTTATTACTGACCTTACTCAGAGTAGCAATGCGTAGTTCAGTGAGCACACAGGAATGGCATGAATATACTGATAATATTAATACAATATTGCTTGATTATAATACAAAAGTTTCCCCACTAAGGGTTTACACAATATTTACAGACCTTAATAACTAAAAGGCCTTCAAACAACCAGCAACATTCCTCTTTGTGCATACCTCTTTTCTGATCTCAGCATGTTTCCAATGCTCACCTGTCTGAATGGTTGGTTGGGAGGAGTGAGATTCGAGAGAATCTCAATAGCAAACCTTATCACTATGCATGCCAGATATATATGAATGCATGACATGCTTGCCTACACTATTTCATGCCAACATAATGACATGATGCATGCTCAATGTTATGACATACATATGGTCATTGCACAAATATAACAGAGCTTCAATCAATCATACATGTTCCACACAAATAGGTAAAGCAATCACATAATCAATGCAAGACATACATATCACATACATGCAAAAAAGGTAAGTTCATTACCTCTTGGACTTTATGTCCTCCTCTTCTTGTCCCTTGATCCGCCAACCCTTACTTATTCTTTATCACTTCATGGCCCTAGGCAAGTGATAACATTATTATAGCTATGAAAAGTGAATACCCAATGACCCATATTAGCCCTATAGGCTTACTTTCACCCTTGGAGTTCATTCTTGTTATATTTGGCCAATTTCTTACTTAAATTCGCATGGTACTCAATTTACTAGCATTTTTTACCAAACGTTGAAAAATCATAATTAATTCTATAGAACTCCAATTGAGGTGAGTCAAAATTATATTTGAAGCCCTTTAAGTTGATATTTATATAGAAATACTCAATTTTAAACGCCACCACTACACCATTCCCAAAATTTTTCCAAACACCAACTATTTCAGATGTTCTTCCAGAAAACAGGGCAGACATTAAAAAAATCATATCTCCCAATATACTTGTCCAAAAATTACAAAATACCCATAAAATTAAAGATACATATCTCTAATTTAATTCTGGAAATTTTTAGAATTTTTGGATAAGTTTTGCCCTATGAAAAATTTCGCACAACATTACTGTTTCAGATTCTTTCCAGAAAACAGGGCATATCTTCAACAATTCATATCTCCTACTATACTTATCCAAAAATTACAAAATACCTACCAAATAAAAGCTCCACATATCTAATTTAATCCTGAAAAATATCATAATATGTGGACAAGATTTATCATATGAAAAAGCTCGTACAAGTTCACTATACAGAAAAGGCAGAATCAACATGATGCATATACAAACTTCCTAAATTTCCAAATTTATATACAAGCATCCAAAAATCATGAACACTTGTATACCTATACAATTTTTCCTTCTAAAGCCAATGGAAACATCAAAATTATCAAATTCTTACTCCTTCTCGACGTCAAAATGGGGCAGAAAATCAGATTCTTAGGTGCAATATGTTGTTTTCTTGTTTTCTTTGGCTTAATCTTTTCCTTTCTACTTCTAGTCAAGTTATTAGCTATTTAAAAACTCATTAGACATGATTGAGCCATTGAAAACACCAATTTAAACTAGTCATAAACAGTACCCAACTTCCTTTATACTCATCCAATCGACAAATCAATTGGTTAAAAAGGAAGCTTACGCTTACCTCTACCCGTTTCCACAAACGGTTCGGAATTCCGGCAATACTCCGGAAAGGGAGACGGCACCAAACACCTCCAAATGAAAATCTGAAACCGTAGAAATGAAGATCTCGATGAGTAGAAGAAGTTTCCTGAAGAGTACTTTGAGAGAGGACGCCGTTTCGGCAGAGTTTTGGCGAATATAATTTTCTCTATCTTCTCTCTCTATTTCTCATCTGAACCTTCACTCTCTCTCCCCTCTGGTTTTTCACGCAGAAAGTGGCTGAAGATGATGATGAACTAATGGATAAATGCATCAGCCAACTCATCTTCCACGTGTCACAATCTTATTGGCCCATAAATTGAATTTTCACACAAAATACCAAATTCTGCAGATTTTCATTAACTTTGAAAATTCATATCTAATTGTACAAATGTCCAATTGGAGTTATTCTAAAGGCTATGAGACCCTCATTAAGTCTAGTTTTAAAGAAAAATATAAAAGTCAGATAATTAGAAGCTCACTCTTCCCAGAATTTTAATCTTTGGATACTGCTCCAGAAAATAGTTAATTTCGTTGGGCTAACTTAAAAAATTCATTTCTCTTTGTGTACAACTCCAAATGACTTATATGACCTATCAAATTAAAGATTGATAAGTCTACTTTCATTACAGAAAGTTTCATACTTTTGCACCATCATTTACCCATCAAAACATGTCACAAAATCATCACTACCATACCGAGAATTTCATCGATAGTAAAATTACTTTGTGTTCCACTTTACTATATTGTGTGTGACTTCCAATCACTTCATTTTGTTATTCCCCAAACTCTTTAGCTCACCAATATAATTCCTTTTAATATCCAATGATATAAAGAAATTTTGGGGAATTTAAACATGCCTCATAGGGACATTTGCTAAACCAGGGTCTAGCAGTCCACTTAATCCAGGCTTAATCTTATGCCTCTAGTCCTAAAATTCGGGATATTACAACACTTTACCACTTCCATTCTGGAATTTATGGACTTTGTAGAAGTCCTGGTGGTCTCTAATGTTCAATCTTCACCTTCTGACAAGTGAGACATCAGGCCACATACTTGGTCACATCGCTTTTTAGCCTTGGTTACCAGTACATGGATTTCAAATTGTGATACATCTTAATCATTTCTAGGTGAAGGGTGTAACCACTCTTATGCGACTCATCCATGATTTTCCGCCTCAGATCAGCCTTTGGTGGTACATATATTCGCTGTTTATATCTAACTAATCCATTTGGTGAAAGATCATGATCTTGGGTTCCACCTTTTCTAATCATCTCTCGAATAGACCTTGCTCGTCCATCTTGCATATGAGCTTCTTCAATTTCTACTCTCAGATCGCTTTCCTCCTAGCTGACACTGAAATTAGCTAGAAGTACTTTATTCTGTTCATACATATTCATGAACACTTGATTTGACAAGTTCAAATCCTTGAACTCTTCTAACAATTTCTGTTCTCGGACCATCATGACCGCCACTTGTACCACCTTTCTACTTAACGCATCAGCAACGACATTCGCCTTCCCTGGATGATATTTAATCTCTAGATTATAATCTTTTAACAACTCTATCCAGCGACGCTGTCTTATATTCAATTCTTTTTTATCGTGTAGATACTTGAGGCTCTTGTGGTCGCAGTACAACTCTACAGTACTACCATACAAGTAGAGTAGCTGTATTTTCAATACAAACATGATTATCGCAAGCTCCAAATCATGAGTGAGATAGTTCTTCTCATGAGGCTTTAGCTGTCGAGAGGCATACGCCACCACTCTGCCATACTGCATAAGGATACATCCAAATCCCTGCTTACTAGTATCACTGTAAACCACATAGGGCTCACTGGGATATGTGATAATCAGTACTGGTGTGGATGTCAACCTCTCTTTCAGCTCTGTGAAGCTCCTCTCACATTTGGCATCCCATACATATGTTTGATTCTTTCTCCTGAGCTTCGTTAATGGCATGGCGAATCTAGAGAAATTTTGAATAAATCTCCGGTAATAACCAGTAAGACCCAGAAAACTGCGTATCTCTGTTACAGTTTCTGGCCTCTTCCAGTTTAGTACTGCCTCCACCTTACTAGGATCCACAGAGACTCCTTCTTGTAAAATTACATGGCCCAGAAATTTAACTTCTGAAAGCCAAAATTCACATTTACTCATCTTAGCAAAGAGTTGCTTTTCTCTTAGAATTCTCAGCACTATTCTCAAATGCTCTTCATGTTCCTCTATACTCTTAGAGTATATTAGAATATCTTCGATGAAAACTACGATGAACTGATCCTGATATTTACGGAAAATTCAGTTCATGTAGTCCATAAACACGATAGGTGTGTTGGTCAGTCCGAAGGGCATCACTAAAAACTCATAGTGTCCATATCTGGTTCTAAAAGCTGTCTTCGGCATATCCTCGGCTCTTACTCACAGCTGATAGTAGCACGATCTCATATCAATCTTTGAGAATACGCTAGAACCAGATAGTTGATCAAGAAGATCATCAATCCTGGGGAGTGAACATTTATTATTGATGGTCACCTTATTCAGCTCTCGATAATCAATACATAAACATAGGCTCCTGTCCTTCTTCTTAACAAACAATACTGGAGCTCCCTATAGTGAAACACTGGGGTCGTATAAGGAGCTTTGGAAATAGATCTGACACCTGGCATAATCTCAATGGCGAACTCAAATTCCCTTTCTGGAGGTAATCCACTAATGTCTTCTAGAAATACCTCAGGAAATTCATTCACTAAAAGTATACTCTCAATCATCACATCTGATTTTTCCTGAACCGAAAATAATATCAGATACCCCTGACACCCTTTTCTCAGACATTTTTCAGCTTCAGCTACGGAGAGAAAATTCAGGTTAATGCTAGCATCACTGCCTTTATTTGGTTCAAGATATTCAATTCTCTTCTTACCACAGTCCAACAAAACATTATTCACCGTTATCCAGTCAATACCTAGGATAACTTCTAGTTTGTGGATGGTAAACAGATCAAATCTATCACAAACTCCTCCCCCACTATATTTATAATACAATTCAAACAACCAGAAACTTGTGGGTTATGAGCCTACCACGCTTTCGCTGCATACTCTAATGCCTCACATTATCAAACATAGGCGGGGCTACACTTCTGCCCACACTTATCTTAGTACCTTAACATCACATAAATTGGAAATCACTTTTCTCAGTTATAAAAAAATTAAGATCAATAGCGCATATTCTAACCTTTACTATATCCGAGTAATATCCTCAAAACATTACTGAAGGTTCAACATTATTCATAAGATTCATAAGGTTCAACTTCCTTCATGAAACAAAACCATAGTGCAACCTTATTCACATTTTAACCTAAACACTATTTCAACTTAGATCTTTTTTAAACATATCCTGAACCTTCAGTATCATCAGATCTGATCCTTTAGGATCAATATACGGCATAATTACAGCTCCCTATATAGCACCATATATCATACCTACAAACCTTTAACACCACGATGTTACTAAGGATCACTATTTAGCATAGAGAAACCTCAAAACAATCACTATGCCTCAAGTTTCCATAAGCCCATCAAATGAACTTTTCTTGCAACAAAAATGGTTCGGATTAAAGATTAATACTTATTTCATCATTTCTATGCCTCTAATCATCCTCTAGGTCATCTAAGAACTTAGGGTTAGAATTCCAAACCTTTAAGCAAAAGGTTTTGGATTTCCAAGATACTTTCCAGGGGTTACCTATCCTAAGTTTACTCTCACATGCGCACACTTAACTATGAAATTTTGATGGTATATGAGTCACATGCCAGCTTAGCATTCGATTCTTTGGAGTTCATACCCTTTTTTACTAGGTATACATCACTATTGCTCCATTTCATTCTCTATATAATGCTCTACCCCATCCTCTAAACCAGTCTATCCAGTTAGTGTTCAGGGAAAATTCTATTTCTCTGGGGTCATCTCTAACCCACAAATCATTCTAGCTATGAGATCACTAATAAGGTATCTGTATACTTATTTATAGCAATAGAGCATACTAGCCTAATGCCAGAATCTTTGCTCTGATACCAAAAAAATATAATACCTTAATTTCCAAAGCCTTTAGATGAGTTTGAATATATAATGATTTCAAATCTGAGACCATTACAATTAAAAGTTTTAAATTTTAAGGCAGAGTTCAACTTATATTTGTGTAGGGTTTTCAAAAATGTTTTTTTAAAAATAAATATGTGTGGTCTCATTCTAGTTTGTAAATTCATTATCCTCATCAGTTTCAAAATCATTTATTTAAAATGCAGAGCATTTTCTATCCATAGCTCGCATAGTGGTAGTTAACTTATGGGCTTTTGGAATCAGTGCGTTATCGAAAGTCTAGCATACTGATTATAACTTATACAATCTATGTCGTGGGTACTAGTACTACTATCGCTACTACTACTACTTATAAATATGTAACATTCATCTAAAATAAAATGATAACCAAATAATTCATAATTAATTCTCCTTTTCTTCGTCTGTCTATATTACTTTCTTGCCCTTGGAGCTGGACGCCTTTGCTATATATCATTTGTTGAAAAAGGGGTGAGATTCAAAAGAATCTCAGTAGTATACAAATCACTCATATAATATGCAAATACTAAGCATGTAAAACAAATCATTAAACAATACAACTTATAGGAATGCAGCACATAAAAGGGCCTAACCGGTCCCTTATCACAAACTCACTGTGACAGCTTATTTTTATAGCCTCAGATGAGTGCAAATGAGTAGTTAAATCATTGGTGGGCCAGGATTCGAACCGTGATTACCCAATTCTTGAAAATATTCACAAATCCCCAATCTCAACTCAGGACTTGAACCTAGGGTTGAGAGGGTTTTTCAGCAGGTAAAAAAATATTTCAATTATTTTCACAAGTTTCACTATGTCATAATGTCTCATCGGCTCTTAATCTCATTACATTAGAGTATGCGAGCTATTCTCTTACCTTTTTAATGAAATTCGAACTATTCTCTGCTTATATTGCATTCATACACTCATATACATACATGAAATTCAAAGCCATACAAGGCTATTAATTGTAAATCAATTACATTAAATACAACTGCACTTTAACTTCATATCTCCTCCGTGTATCCTCCTACATCTTCACCTGTCTAAATGGTTGGTTGGAAGGAGTGAGATTCGAGAGAATCTCAGTAACAAACATTACCACTATGCATGACAGATATATATGAATACATGACATGCTTGCCTACACTATTTCATACCAACATAATGATATGTTGCATGCTCGATGTTATGACATACATATGGCCATTGTACAAATATAACAGAGCTTCAACCAATTATACATGTTCTACACAAATAGGAAAAGCAGTCACATAATCAATGCAAGACATACATATCACATACATGCATAAAAGGTAAGTTTACTACCTCTCGGACTTTATGTCCTTCTCTTCTTGTCCCTTGATCCGCCAATTATTACTTCTTCTTTGTCACTTCATGGCCCTAGGCAAGTGATAACATCATTAGAGCCATGAAAAGTGAATACCCAATGGCCCACATTAGCCCTATAGGCTTACTTTCCCCCTTGGAGTTCATTCCAATTATATTTGTTCCATTAAGTCTTAAATTCATATAAGACATAAAGCTGATAGATTTTTCACCAAACTTTGAAAAATCACAATTAATTCTATAGAACTCTAATTGAGGTGATTCAAAGCTTTATTTGAAACCCTTGAAGTGTGTCTTTATATAAAAATACTTTGGTATGACTATTATTGTCATACTGTTCCCAGAAATTCGGCAAACATGCACTATTCCAGATTTCATTCTAGAAATAGGGCACAACTTTAAAACTTCATATCTCCTAGTATACTTGTTCAAAAATTACAAACTACCCACAAAATTAAATCTCTACATTTATAATTTAAGCCTAAAAAATTTCATAATTTTTGGACAAGATTTACTATATGAAACAGCTCGAAAAACATCACTGTTCAAACACGGCAGAATCAACAACATGAACAACCCTATTTCATAAATTCCCAAATTCATACACAAGCATCCAAAAATCATTAACACTTGTATACCTATACAATTTTGCCTCCTAAAGCCAATAGAAGCATCAAAATAATCAAATTCTAACTCCTCCTATATGAAACAGTGCAGGGAAAATTTCAAGGTTCTCAAAAAACTATGTCAGTTTCTTATTTTCTTTGGCTTAATCACTTCCTTTCTACTTCTAATCAAATGATTAGCTATTTAGACACTCATTAGATATGATTTAGCCATTGAAAACACCATTTTATTATGAGAATGAATAATACCCAACTTCCAATATACTCATCCAGACAATAAATTAATCGGTTAAAAAGGAAGCTTACGCTTACTTCTATCAGTTTCCTCAAACGGTTTAGAATTCTGGCAACACTCCATCCTGTGAGACAGCACCAAACACCTCCAAATGAGAATCCAAAATCATAGAAATGAAGCTCACGATGAGTAGAAGAAGTTTCCTGAAGGGTACTTTGAGAGAGGACGCCATTATGATAGAGTTTCGGCGAATATAATTTTCTCTCCATTTCTCATATGATCACTCTCTCTCTCTTTCAGATTTTCTTTGCATGAAAATGAAGGAAGAAGATGATAATTGATGATTAAAGGAGGTGTTAAATTGCCTTGCCACGTGTCAGCTTCTGATTGGCTTAAATAATTGATTTTTGCACATAATATCCAATCTGGCAGAATTTTTATTAAATTTTGAAAATTCATATCTAATTGTACAAATGTTCAATTGGGGTGGTTCTAAAGGCTATACGACTCTCATCGAGTCTAGTTTTAGGAAACAATATAATCTTTAGCCAATTAGAAGTTCACTCTTCCCAGAATCTTAATCTTTGGATGTTGTCCTAGAAACTAGTTAATTTCACTGGGCTAATTTCAAAAATTTATTTCTCTTTGTGTACAAATCCAAATTACTTATATGACCTATCAAATTAAAGCTTGATAAGTATACTTTAATTCAGTAAAATTTCATAATTTATGGACATCATTTACCTATCAAAAAAAGTCAGAAAATCACCACTGCCACACTGAGAATTTCACCAGTGACAAAATTACATTGTGTTCCACTTTACTTTATTATGTGTGACTTCCAATCACTACATTTTGTTATTCCCCGAACTCTTTAGTTCACCAATATAATTTATTTTAATATCTAAGGATATAAAGAAATTTTGAAGAATTTAAACATGCCTCATAGGGACATTTGCTAAACTGGGGCTTAACAGTCTACTTGATCCAGGCTTAATTTCAAGGTTTTTGTCCCAAAATTTGAAATATTACACTCATAGTGCTTGAGATTCACAATTTGGCTGCCCAGGACCTCTGCTCTATACAAGGTACAATCACATGCTTTCTGTCTTAAGCCTACCTGGCTCAAAATGCCCCCAGGTAACTCCTGGTGCAACTTATACTTATGGGTCTTATCCCCTATGGGCTATCTACCCACACATATACAGATGATATGATACACATACATAGCATCACATATGATATAAGAGATAAGGTACTACCTGATAGTCTTTCCAAATTTGGTTCCTGTTCTCAGTCTCTTAGGCGTCGCGGCAAATGTCAAATCCTATAATTTATTATTCATGGACAGACGAATTATTACTTGCTCCAAATATTTAGTATTTCAAGACACTTTGGTAGGTTATCATAATACATTAGGACCATAGGGTATTTAATGGACTCATACCAACTTCAAGTGTTTAACTTGACCCATAGAGTCCCAATTAATACAAAAATACCCTTACTTATTATTTTTGCACTATTACCCAAATCTGGAAGAATTTTCAATAATATTTAAAAATTCATATCTCCACCTAGGAATATCTAATTAAGGTGATTCAAAATTATATGTGTCAATAAATAATTATATTTTAAGATAAAAATATTTTCCACTAACACTTATCCATGAATCATTTCTAGTTTTAACGTATTTCCATACTGCCAGAAAATCTTTCCTGTTTTAATAACTTAACTTCTACAATTCATAACTAAATATGTAGAACTTAAAATGGAATGGTTCAAAATCTTATATGATCCTCTTTAAGTATATTTTTAGGAAAAAATATTACCATATAGAAATTACAGCCAAATAATTTCCAGAATTTTGTCAAACCCCATCTATACCAGAAAACGTTCCGGATTCATCATCTAAATTTAAAACTTCATATATCATTATTTAAAAACCCAAATGATACATAATATATATCAATTTAAAGCTTATCATATATATTTTAATTATGAAAATGTTTATAATTTTTGGACTAGGTTTGGCTATCAAAATTTTTTTTACAACCAAACTAATTTCAAAGAAACTAACCGAATAACAACTTCTCTTATTTTCTAAAAATTCAAGACTTATACATAATCATCCAAAAATCAAAACTACATGTATTCCCACATAATTTTTCATGTAGAATTGATTGGAAATCTCAACATTTTGAAAATTCTCATTCCTTCCTCATACCCTATTTTAGCCAAACCAGAACCTCACAAGTCACCAACTCTCCATTTCACAATTTATTCACTATACTAAATTAATATGCTTCCCAAACCACCCAAAAAACAGCCTCAAATGAACTAGAAACATTTAAGAATATGGGAAGGAAACTCACCTATATCAAGTTATGGAATTGTGTGTGAGATTTGTAGAATCTTCTTCCTTCCTCTTGTAGCACCGATTACTCTTATGTTTCTCTTGCTCTCTCTATCACTCACTCTCTCTATTCCTATATTTTTCTATTTCTTTTGAATGTGTTGAATGAATGAAAATGGAAAATGAGGAGTGTGTGGGTGTGTTAATGTGAGTGTGTATGAGAGAATGAGAGAGTATGAGAGTGATAAATATTTTAATTTATTAAAAGAGTGTGTGTGTGTGACACATGGGGTATGTGATTCCTTATTTAATTGAATAAATGTGTATGTGTGCGTGAGTCTTGAAATTGGCATGGAGAGTATGTATTTTATTTTAATATTAAATATATAATTATATTTTTATCCTATTAATTGCACACTCTATGCTTTAATTTTTCCCTTTGTCTAATTTAAGATTCCTTAAATTTCATATCTTCCATAATTTGACTTACTATCTAACTCCATAAATTAATCCTTAACAATTTTTAAGGATTCTCTTCTTTAATTAACTCTATGAAGTCTTAAAATAATTTCTCAAAGAGTCCCAAGCCAAATTATGATCATTAACTGTTGTTTCTCGAATTTTCAAGGAAACATGCATTTAATTCTAAAGATTAATATCTAGCATCATTTAATTTTCTTTTTGAGAATTTAAGCTTTGAATAAATTTTGGGATGTTACACTCTACCCTTTAAATCCATGTTCAGATGATTCGGGTCGGGTCCACTTGCATTCGGATCGAGCCAAATTCAAACTGGCGCCAACAGCTTTCAACGTTCACCTCCTCTGCAACTTTTTCTCGCTTTTCACTTGGTTCCCTGGCCGATACTTTTAGCATTTTGCACTTTATTCCTTGCAGCAGCAACAAGTCATCAAAGTGAATTTCCTTCCAAATTCCACAAATTTAGCTATTCTATTCTATTCATTCAATCCACTTGATTTTTCACAAAATTATTCTACAGAACTAGTACAATTTCATGGTTCATCAGTAGAACACCTTCTCAAATAAATTCAATGGATCAGCATTTGTTTTCCTTATTTTGTATTTATATATATATATATATATATATATATATATATATATAAAGTTTGATAGAGCACTTAGTAGGAAATAGCTTAATTTTTTAGAAGCAAAATTTTCAATTTGTAATATTTTATATTTGTACTTGTATGTATCTTTTATTTGGATTTTCATTTATATGCAAGATGAATGCTTGTTATGCAGTGCTCGTGCTTTGTATACATGTTTGTTAGATGGAAGTAGCCTTGAAGCTTCAACCTCCATTTCTCCGTGTGCCAATGCAAATGACTAGTCAATTAAATAGTGACTGTGTGAAGTAGAACAAACTTGTTTCTCTTAAATAAATTTGAAGAGTTATCTTTTTTCTTTTAATTACAAGAGCAAACAGTTCAGGGTTATAAGTATGAACAAATTTGTGATCCCTCTCTCAGATAAAAGCTTTCATGCTATTATGCCATAAGAGCATTACTGAGATTGAACTGTAAAAGCATGAAAAATTCACGTTTGGCAAGCTGCCTCTACTTGAATCAAAACAATACTCAAATAAGACTTAGAAGTACATGATAATATATGCAGAGATAAAATTAATATGTTTAATCCTTATAGTTTGATCAAATCTTCATACAGGATTTTCTAGTTTTGATTTTTTTAATGGAATCCTCATAGTGTACCAAGTTATAAAATTGTTACTCCTTCTGACAATAAAAACATAAGGAGATAAAGAGACTCTGTTTATTTGGTGCTTGTTTGGGTGAGCTTATTGACGTAAATGTATGAGCAAAATTTATCTCATGTAACATAAAAATACTTTATGTCGAAGTTCCAAACATAGACAATCAACTTAATTATATAAAAGGTAAATAGGCAAAAATACCTATAATCTTTTCAAAAAGTGCTACTAACACCATAAACAATTTTTAGGTGAAAAAAATACATGCAAACTTTTTCGAAATGGTGTAAAAATGCTATCACAGTTAATTGTATCAAACTGTCGTTATTTTTTCTTTTGTGGCCCTACTAGAATCAACATATCAAGTGTTGCCCCTTGTTATTATCTCATTCTCAATCAACTCTTAACCCCCCCAACCCCGACGGTTTGGGGGTGTGGGTTTATGCATTGGCATTATTTTCACTGTTTTGCCTTTACTCTCAGCCTATGTTCTTTCTTTTTATTTTTTTCTAAATTCATGCCTTTTCCTTGCTTCTCCTTCTTTTATACCCCAGGTCGATAAGGATGAGGATGATTGCATTAGATAAAGAGGATTGTGAAGCTGGAACTTGGTATGGAAGCTTTGTTTGTATTAGATAGAAAGTTTGCTGATAGTTTGTGGTGTTGGTCTATAGTATAACTATGTCAATGAAAGAATCAAAAGAAAACGGATCATCAGAAAGCATTTCACCCATGCATATATATTGTTAGATTGATTTTGGAAGGTTGAGATTTGATTTAATTTAAATTTTATATTTTAAATAAATTTTATTTTAATATAAGTAAAATTAAAAATAAAGATAATCTCAAAGAAAAAGATACTTAAATATCAAATGAACTTCCAAAACCTACAGAAGACCATTAAGTGTGTGTTTGTAATTAGCTTTTGAGAATAGCTTTTACAATTTACGAGGTAAGTATGTGAGATGAGTTTTATCTCGATTTATGTAAACCATGGTTTTGTGTGTTTCCAAACACACACTAAAACTTGCAAAAGACAGATAAGGGATGAGTTAGAAATCTAGGTTTTTGATATTTTGGGTTAAAAACCAAAATGCCCTTCACACTTATTTAATCACTTAAACGTAAGATCGGTCAAAACGCATGAAGGCTTGAACTGGTTCTTTCCACCTTCAGTGGCGTCATCCCCAAATCGACAATCATGGGTGCAATTTGTCGCATAGTTGTTGGTGGGGAGAGTATTACGCATTAATCACTCTCAATGTCTTCTTCTCTCTTCCGCTTTTTACTTTTCAAAGCCTAGGTTACCTTTTTTGTGGGTTTTTCTTTTTGAAGTACCCATAGCCATAAAATTTCTAAGGAGTTGGATTCAAGTTTGATTAACGTCTATGATTATATTAAATCACGCATGAAATTTATATGTAAATTGTTTCCTTCGCTTTTTGGGAACCAAAACAAGGACTTTGAAGTGGTTGAAGGAAAGACGCATGGTTTGCATTTTTCAAATGATAGACTATTGGGGTTATAAATCTCTGTCTTTCCCCTATGATTATTAATAGGTTAAATATCTATTGGATATTATTACGGTTCTATTTAGCAATTATCAATTAGAAAACTCAAGCAGAAAATGTTGCATTACTCTTTTTGTTTTCAAGATTGCAAGATAGTTCTCTCTTTCAGGTCAAAAGAATTAAGCTTATGGATAGCAAAATGTTTAATTTGATAAAGATGCCTTGAACTATGATTGGAATGCATAGAAGTTTTGCATGTAAAATGTTAGTAGGGTTCCCTTAAAATCTGAATATTTTCCTCTGTTGTTTTCTTAATATAAATGTTAGAGTTCTAACTCAGTTATTTCTATGAAATTCATGTAACCAGTTGAGTTGGAGAAGCAAGCATTTAGTAATATTAAAGTAACCAACAAGACAAGAAATCTCGTTGCTTCTAAGGTGCTCCTAAACTGAATAAGCGTGAACAAACTTCTCTTCTCTCGATATATTCCTCTTTAGCTTATTCTCTGTGTATTCTGATCACAATCTAGGTGAAAACTGTAATATCCCGAATTTTGGGACTAGAGGCATAAGATTAAGCCTGGATAAAGTGGACTGCTAGACCCCAGTTTAGCAAATGTCCCTATGAGGATGTTTAAATTCCCCAAAATTTCTTTATATTATTGGACATTAAAAGAAATTATATTGGTGAGCTAAAGAGCTCGGGGAATAAAAAATGAAGTGATTGGAAGTCACACATAATATAGTAAAGTGGAACACAAAGTAATTTTGCCATCGGTAAAATTCCTGGTGTGGCAGTGGTGATTGTGTGACATCTTTTGAAGGGTAAATGCTGTGTATTCCGTTTTCTGGAGGCAGTGTTATGGTGACGAGTTTTTGAGTAATCAAATGTTATCCAATGACCATGAAAATTTCTAGTCTAAAATTAGAGACATATACCTTTAATTTGATAGGTCATAATGGTTAATTGGACAAGTATTCTATGAGATATGAATTGTTGAATTTTGGTCTTGTTTCCTGGAAATTTCTGGAACAGTTTATGTTTGGAAAATTTCTGGGAATGGTGTAGTGGTGGCGTTTACAATCGAGTATTTTTATATAAAACTAAACTTAAATGGATTTAAATAGAGCTTTGAACCACCTCAATTGGAGTTCTATAGAATTATTTATGATTTTCCAAAGTTTGGTCAAAAATGCTGGTAGTTTGATTACCATACGAATTTAAGTAAGAAATTGGCCAAATATAATTGGAATGAACTCCAAGGGTGAAAGTAAGCCTATAGGGCTAATGTGGGCCATTGGGTATTAACTTTTCATGGCTCTAATAATGTTATCATTTTCCTAGGGCCATGAAGTGATAAAGAATGAGCAATGGTTGGCGGATCAAGGGACAAGAAGAGAAGGACATAAAGTCCGAGAGGTAGTGGACTTACCTTTTCTGCATGTATGTGATATGTATGTCTTGCATTGATTATGTGACTGCTTTGCCTATTTGTGTGGAACATGTATGATTTGTTGAAGCTCTGTTATATTTATGCAATGGCCATATGTATGTCATAACATCGAGCATGCAGCATGTCATTATGTTGGCATGAAATAGTGTAGGCAAGCATGTCATGCATTCATATATATCTGGCATGCATAGTGGTAATGTTTGCTACTGAGATTCTCTTGAATCTCACTCCTCCCAACCAACCATTCAGACAGGTGAGCATTGGAAACGTGCTGAGATCAGAAAAGAGGTATGCACGAAGATGAATGTTGCTGGTTGTTTGAAGACCTTTTAGTTATTAAGGTCTGTAAATATTGTGTAAACCCCTGGTGGGGAAAATTTTGTATTATAATCAAGCAATATTGTATTAATATTATCAGTATATTCATGCTATTCCTGTGTGCCCACTGAACTACGCATTGCTACTCTGAGTAAGATCAGTAATAAGGGATATATGAGGCGGGGCATTACAAAAACCGCTTCGCCTATGAAGTGTTTCATATGACCAAACACTGGTATTGTAGAACCACAAGACTTATGTATTATCAGAGGTGAGTCCAGAGATATATCTAAACAAAGTGTCATTTAGTTATCTTGTAGCCATGCATTTAGACATCAAAACCACATGGGAAGTGAATGTTTATCTTCCACATTGCTGAGAGAAATCTGTAAATCAATGCATGTTTTGGAGAATGTAATACTCTATTTGTGGTTTTGATGGTCCCAAATGACCTATTATTTTGGTTAAATACTTGTAGGCTTCAAAGATCAAACCGTTGATATTTTTCCACTGAGTTGGTCTTTGGTGTATCATTTTCTTATAATTTTCTCTTATTTGTTTCAATTTGCCTTAAAACATATCATGTGTACAATTTAATTATGAATTCTTAATATCTGTGGCATAGGTGCATTGCAACCAATAGTAGAAGCTAAATGGTGCATGATATCAAAATATGCACCCTACTCATGTTAGAACACAAATAACATAAAAAGATATGTTGGCAAAGTTAGGTCCTGCATGATATGAACTACGGAGTCCATGCCTGTCAAACAAACCAAGATCAACTACCAACATATATCAAGTTACTGCTTTTTAAGAGCAACATGTGAATTTAAATCTTTAATGTGCAATAAGAATTGCAATTACTTATCAGGGAGCTTGAAGAATGTCAATGAGAACTGTTGGGACCATGAGGCCCCAAAAAAAGAGCATGTTACCAATTTTAGGAAATTGCATATGTATCATATAGATCTCACTATGGACTATTTTTTCTCATTCAGCATTTTGTTGGTTTCCCTATCATTTCTACCCTCCAAAGCCTTAACTTCTACATCAAGCTGTTTTATAAGCCTAAAAGTTTAGAGTGAAACATAAATATTCTTCCTCTATCAAATGTTATGGTGAGTATGCTGTAATTGTAAAGCAGAGTTGTTTTATTGACATTTATATATTTTCTTAACAAGTATATTACTGATCAGTCAATATTGACCCGTAAACCTATAGGATGGACAGTTGTTGAATGGAAAGACCAACTACTGCATGAAAAAATTGGCCACAACATTACAAACTATGATTTGATAATGGGACCCATGTTGGTTGCATAACACTGGTTCTGTGTCACCCTTGAACTAATAATATGAAATTTTTTATCCTTGATTCAATGAAGCCACTATCTAATATAAGCAAGAGTAAAAAGAGGAAGAAAGAAAGTGCACTTGAAAATCCCCAAGCAACCATTATTGATAAAATTGTAAGTTAAGTGTGACACCATTCTCTAAATGACTAGTGAAATCAATTGTTGAACAAGGATTTTACTCCAGACTACCCAACGTTACAAAACGTTCATAAATCCCCACTCTCAACTCAGGATTTGAACCTAAGGTTGAGAGGATTTTTCAAAAGGGTAGCAAACTTCACAATCATTCCCATAAGATTCACTACGTCACCATTACCTTATTGGCTTTTAGTTACCACATATCAGAGTATGCAACGATTACATAAAATAAACTAAGAGCTATCAATTAGAGTCATTCTCTGCTAAACACATTCGTTCATACATTCTCATACATATACATATATATTTGTCACTTCTTATAAATACAATCACCCAATAAATACAACCAAATACAAGCTAGCGCCTTGAGCTTCAAGCTTCACTTCAACTTCAACTTCAACTTCATATCTCCTCCATGCATCTTCATGCATCTCTACCTATTACTACTGTTGGTTGGGAGGAGTGAGATTCGAGAGAATCTCAGTAGCGAACATTACAACTATGCATGCCAGATATATATGAATGCATGACATGCTTGCCTACCCTATTTCATGCCAACATAATGACATGCTACATGCTCGATGTTATGACATACATATGACCATTACACAAATATAATAGAGCTTCAACCAATCCTGAATGTTCCACACAAATAGGCAAAGCAATCACATAATCAATGCAAGACATACATATCACATACATCCAGAAAAGGTAAGTTCACTACCTCTCAGACTTTATGTCCTCCTCTTGTATCTTGTCCCTTGATCCACCAACTATTGCTTCTTCTTTGTCACTTAATGGCCCTAGGTAAGTGATAATTTCATTAGAGCCATGAAAAGTAAATGACAATGGCTCACATTAGCCCTAAAGGCTTACTTCCACCCTTGGAGTTCATACCAATTTTATTTGTGCCATTAAGTCTTAAATTTGAATAAGACATAAGGCTGACAGATTTTTCATCAAATTTTAAAAATTCACCATTAATTCTAGGAAACTCCAAATTCAATGGTTCCAAATTATATGGAAATATATTTCATTCTAGTTTCACATAAAAATACTAAATTCGAGCTATCAAAGCCAAAATAGTTCCAGAATTTTTCCAAACTCAACTTGTCCAAATCACATTCCAAAAACAAGGCAGAAGTTCAAATATTCATATCTAAATCTAAAAAGATCCAATTGAGCTGGTTCTAAGTCCTCATTGACTCTTGTTAAGTCTAGTTTCAAGAAAAAAATATATTCATTAGCTATATATACACAAATTAATTCAGTATATTAACTTTCTACACATTATTCCAAAATATTCCAGTTTTGCATGACCTAACTTCAAAAACGCAGAACTTCTAGCACACAAATCCAATTGAGCGTTATGACATATCAAATTAAAGGTCTTTGTGTCTACTTTTCAATTGAAAATTTTTGGAATTTTCAAACAAGTTTTTTTCCTTGAATTGTCACACATAGTAATAGTGCTTCAGATAAGGAAAATCAACACTATGAACACACATGCTTTATAAATTCCCAAATTTATATACAAGCATCCAAAAATTATGAACACCTGTATACCTACACAATTTTGCCTTCTGAATCCAATGGAAGTATTAAAATCATAAAATTCTAACTTCTCCTATATGAAACAGTACAGGGCATATCTAAGGATTTCCGAAAATAGTTTGTTGTTTTCTCGTTTTCTCTTGCCTAATCACTTCCTTGGTACTTCTAATCAAGTGATTAGATATTTAAACACTCATTAAGCATGATTTATCCATTGAAAATATCATTTTAAACCATTCATGAATAGTACCCAACTTCCAATATACTCATCTAAACCACAAATCAATCGGTTAAAAAGGAAGCTTATGCTTACCTCTACCTGTTTCCGCAAACGGTTCGGAATTCTGGCAATACTCTAGCAAGGGAGACGGCACCAAACACCTCCAGTTGAAAATCCGAAACCGTAGAAATGAAGCTTGCGACGAGTAGAAGAAGTGTCCTGAAAGGTACTTTGAGAGAGGACGCCATTACGGTAGAGTTTCGGCGCACAGAATTTTCTCTCTCTTCTCTCTCCAATTTCTCTATAGCTTCTCTCTCTCTCTTCTATGCATTTTCATCGTGAAAATGAGCTGAGGAAGAGGATAATTGATGATTAAAGGAGGTGTTAAATTGCCTTGCCACGTGTCAGCTTCTGATTGGCCCAAATAATTGATTTTCGCACATAATATCCAATATGACAGAATTTTCATTAAATTTTAAAAATTCATATCTAATTGTAAAAATGTCCAATTGGGGTGTTTTCAAAGGCTATGCGACTCTCATCGAGTCTAGTTTTAAGGAAAAATATAAAATTTGTCCAATTAGAAGTTTAATCTTTGGATGCTGCCCTAGAACATAGTTAATTTCGCTAGGCTAACTTCAAAAATTCATTTCTCTTTGTGTACAACTCCAAATTACTTATATGACCTATCAAATTAAAGCTTCATAAGTCTACTTTAATTTTGAAAAGTTTCATAACTTTTTACCATCATTTATCCATCGAAAAAGGTCACATAATCACTACTGGCACACCGGGAATTTCACCGGTAGCAACACTACTTTGCGTTCCACTTTATTATATTGTGTTTGACTTCCAATCACTTCAGTTTGTTATTCCCCAAGATGTTTAGCTCACCAATATAATTCCTTTTAATATCAAAGGATATAAAGGAATTTCGGGGAAATTAAGCATGCCTCATAGGGACATTTGCTAAACCAGGGCTTAACAGTCTATTTGATCCAGGCTTAATCTCAAGCTTTTTGTCCCAAAATTTAGGATATTACATTAAGTATCCACCCTTTTGTTGGTCCTTAGTGAATCCTTCGGATATCATATGCATGTGTTATATGTATGTAAAGGGATTGATTTCATGACATAATTGTGCTTGTAAAACCAAAGCATGTTAGGAAGAAGCCAAAAAGTGATATTATTTAGGCCCCCATTCTACAATAGAACAATTTGTGAGTGCTTTTTTAATATGTAAACATGATTTTGGTTGGAATATGGTTTCTTGTTTCACTAGTTTATCACTGTGTCATGTAGACGAGAGTGTGGCATTCATGTGTGTTGATTTAGTTAAGCGATTAAAAGCCAGGTGTAATCCTCGAGTATGGTGAAGATGAGATTTAGAACTATAGGTGAAACCTAATATGATAGCTGGTTAACCATGAATTGAATAACAAGAGGGAGGATGCATTAAGACTCATCACTTCAGAAATTACCTAGACCAAGAGGAAATGAATGACATAATTTTGTTATCAATTTAAATTTTTAGTTTTGTAGTAACAAGTAATTTTTTGGAATTGACCAATCTTGTAAAGAGATTGACAACTGTTGTTTAACTTAATCAATCATAGCATTTTAAGGCAACATAGGCAGGGTAATTTTGGTCACTGATCTTGTATACTGATTCAAAGTTGTGGTCTTTTGTAATGTACTATTAGTGTATGGAGGTTGACTAAAACTTTAGTCCATTTATTCCAAAATTATGCTATTGTGAATCAGGAATGATTATGTAAAAATCAGTAATGGTATTAACTAAATGTATAATGGGTTTGACAAAATAGATAATTGGAATGACAAATAATGCATGACATACTGACCAAATGTGTAAAAGTCATTGTCAAAAGATGTGGATTATAACAAATTGAGTAATGGAAATGACAAAATTACTAATGGTTTTTACAAAATTTATAATGGGAATGAAAAATAATGATGACGTGCTGATCAAATGTGTGAAAGTTTTGGCCAAGGGGTGTGGGCTATGACAATTGAATAATGGGAATGACTACATCAATAATGGTTTTGACAAAATTCATAATGGGAATGACAAGTGCACGAGGCATTGACCAAATGTGTGAAAGAAAGGGCTAAGGGGTATGTGCTCTAACCAATTCAGTAATGGGAATGATTAAATCAGTAATGGTTTTGATAAATGCTACATGACATACTAACCAAATATGTGACAATCTTTGCCAAAAGGTGTAGATTGTGACAAAATGAGTAATGAAAATAACTATTTTACTAATCGTTTTCACAAAATTTATAATGGGAATGACAAATAATGCATAACGTACTAACCAAATGTGTGAAAGTCTTTGCCAAAAAGTGTGGGCTATGACAAATTGAGTAATGGGAATGACTAAATTACTAATGATTTTCACAAAATTTATAATGGAAATGACAAATAATGCATGATATACTGACCAAATATGTGAAAGTCTTTGCCAAAATGTGTAGGTTATGGAAAATTGAGTAATAAGAATGACTAAATCACTAATGGTTTTCAAAAAATTTATAATGGAAATGAGAAATAATAAATGACTTACTGACCAAATATGTGAAAGTCTTTGCCAAGAGGTGTGAACTATGACAAATTGAGTAATGAGAATGACTAAATTACTAATAGTTTTCATAAAATTTATAATAGGAATGACAAATAATGCATGTCGTACTAACCAAATGTGTGAAGTCTTGGCCAAAAGGTGTGGGCTATAATAAATTGAATAATAGGAATAACCAAATGTGTGAAGTCTTGGCCAAAAGGTGTGGGCTATAATAAATTGAGTAATAGGAATGACGACATCGGTAATGATTTTGACAAAATTTATTATGAGAATGACAAATATTGCATGACGTGTTGACCAAATATGTAAAAGTCTTGCCAAGAAGTGTGGGTTACGATAAATTGAGTAATGATATTGACTACATCAGTAATAGTTTTGAAAAAATTTATAATGGGAATGATAAATGCATGAGGCATTGACCAAATGTGTGAAAGCAAGGGCCAAGAGGTGTACGCTCTGACCAATTCAATAATGGGAATGACTAAATCAGTAATGGTTTTGACAAAATTCATAATGGTTTTCACAAATGCCTGACATATTGACCAAATCAATTAGTGCATTCACTAATTTTGTTAAAGGTAATGATAAGTTTATTTATGCCGACAACAAATAACCACAAATATTCATGACAACAACTATTGCGCAAATGATCAAATGGCTTGTGAACATTAATCATTCCACCCACACCTAATGCATACAAGTCATGAACCCCAAAGAACATGTTTCTTCACGTCTTCAATACTTGCAAGTTTTGGTCACCATTAACAAAAGTACTAATGGTAATGACAAGTACAGTATTGGAATTTACAAAAAAAAAACTGATTCTTCATGACAATAACTATCACATACATAGTTAAATGACAAGTTAACATTACTCATTTCACCTACACCAATGCATACAAGTCATGAACCCAAAAGAACATGTTCCTTCATGTATACATAACTTACAATAAAGTGTCACCATTAACAAAAGTAATAATGGTAAAGACAAGTACAGTATTGGAATTTAAAAAAAACCAGATTCTGCATAACAGCAACTACCATATACATAGTCAAATGACAAGTGACTATTATGATTCTATCTGCACCTAATTTTTTTGCCATTCCCACTATACAAGATATTCTTTTCCCTATATTGTACTTACGTAAAGGGCATCCTATATGCCATATCCCTTCTAACAAAAAAATATGTGAATGGATCCAAGTCATTGTATATAAACCAAAAGATGACTTGCAAAATATTTACTCTCAGGTTTGGACGACCAGGTTTAACTTGAGTTTGGATTTTTACACATTCTTCTTGAGTATCCTGCGTGATGGTATAAGCCGCAGTGGCATATTTTCTTCTACTAGATTTAGAGGATTGTACTGGCCTTTAGAGTCTTCCAAGAATCATTTATAGTTTAACACGATTTAAAACTCTCATTCTTTCTACTTGTACGAATATTGAAATGCTTGAGGAGGACATAGAGAAAATGGAATCTTTGACAACTCTAATTGCTCCTAAAATAAAACAAGTGGCCTTTTCTTTAGTGAGATTAAAAAGCATTTTATATCTATCTGTAGGTGGTTATGAAGGATTATCACATCATGTGATTCCTTCTCTCTACCGATCTTGGATGTGCCCAACAAATAGTCCACCACCTCTTATTCCAATACATGTGGGCATGCCATCATCAATTTTGTGGGATATGCAAAACAGTATTCAAGGTCCCTCAACAATCCAAAGTAGTGTACCGAAGTAACAAAGTCTTTTGTTGGAAGATGGATGGGAGATTCCTTATTCCTTACTCAAATTGTGTGGACATCTCAAGGCTTGAAATTGCTTTGAACATCTTTTAATTCAAATTGGAAAGAATTCTCAAGTGTTTCGTATGCTTTCAGAGAGGGTTTTACAGGTTTTTTATGTTTCTCACTGGATTCGTTATTTAAAACATTATTTCACATTGCATATTGTATAATTAAATTAGAGATTGTGTTTCTATTATTGTGCAAAGATTGTCTTACAAAGTATAGTGATGATGTTTGTATTCTCCCTGGTGACAATTACCCCTATTGGCTAACATTCATAGGTGAAGGAGCTTCTCTAAAATTTAAAATGCCTCCAATTAATGGTTGTGATCATTTAAAAGAGATGACTATTTGTTGTGTATATATCCCTTTAGGTGACTTAGATAACAATTCATTTGAATCTTGTATAATTTGCTTGATGATAATAAATTATACAAAGACAACTACTTTGTTCTACACGGAAGACAAGCTAATATCCTTGGAAGAAGCAGACAAGAGGGAAATAATATCGAATCTAGAATCTGATGACCAAGTAGAGGTGAAGGCATTTTTTGCGAGTGGATTCATTGTGAAAAAAACAACAGTATACTTGATATGTAATGATTCATTTGATGAACAGATAGAAATTTCAACATCTGATGCTATAAATCTAACTGGCACTAAACATAAAATTGAGAAGGAGGAAGAGGAACATCAATACATTAGACCGAGAAAGATAATGAAGATTTGAAATTTGGGAACTTTCTTCCATTTTTTTGGTGCAACACTTTCTTTGAAGTTTTTTTCCCTTGCCACAACCCTTTTGATGAAGTCAGTATATTTCGTTTCAGAATTAAAACTGATATATATGAAAGGTTGTGCATATATGATTATATTGTCCTACTTGTGGCTCTCTTTTACATATACTGTGGGGGTGATATCACTCTTTTTCCTTCCCTTTCTCTTTATGGTAAAAAATGAAAATAAACTTGCATCAAAAATATAAAAATAACCAAATACATTGAAGAGATGTTATGCAAGATTGACAGTAAAAGGCTTAGAATTATTATTCGTTCTTTTGGTATATATATACTTATAATGAAATGAAATCAACTAATCTTTTTTTAGTCAACTAATCTTTCGTTGACTTGGCATAATGACTTTACAATATAGAAAAACATAGTAAAATTGTGGCCAGAAGTAGTGTACCATATTGGTTATGATATTAGAAATGGAGAAAGCATTGTGTTTTGGAAGCAGGCAGCGCCACTGGACACTCCCTGCATGCAGATTGAGCACACTACCATTTTCAATCCCAATCTCATTCTCAATTCCTCAGGTTTAATTGTGTTCCAAATTGGTACAAGAGTTTGATGGTGTTTAATTTTAGGATGAAAATGAGATGAAAGATGACAGCATATTGTTACTAGAATGAAAGTAATCATGTGCACAAGAAAGTTCATCAATTTGTCACTGTCACTGCTAAAGAAGTATTTTACTATTCTTTTATTTATCTTTTGGATCTCCTTTCAATTCATAAAATCTTTATTTAGAATTGAGTACTGAGTTCTCCTTCTTGACTTTGGATATGCACTTCAGACAAGATGTGTATACATTTTGTTCTGAGATTCAGGATTTTCAGCTTTTTCAATAATTAGATGAGCATCTTTGAAACTAATACTAATAAACAAATTAACTAAACTTTTTGAGTCATATAATGTCAACAAAAATAAAGGTAAAAAATTATGATAATGCAATATCACAAAAACAATATACCATATTATTACAAATTGGAAGTATTTTGGTAATTTTTCCAAAGAAACTAGGCTTTCTGTCATAAAGCAGTTTAGTAATTTTTTTATTTTTCAATTTTTGTTGTTGTTATGGCTTAAAAAGCCAACAAAGTAGTACTAATTTACATACCTGGGTTTCTTGAGTATATATAGAAATATATAATGCTAAATAGTTCCTCATCATTAAATAGTTTTCCCTGACCTCATGGAAACCATGATGGATAGCAATGCAACTGTGGTGAATCCGGTGCGCTTGTAAAAAAATTCAATGAATTGATATAAATATTTGTGGAGATTATTATGGTAACTGGAATAACATGAAAAGGAAAGGATAGTTTATAAACTCAGAAGAGCTTAGTGAGGAATACACTTTGGTTAAAAAAATGGAATACACCTAGAGAATGATAAAACGAAGAGTCACCAATCAGGTAGAGTGATTAGCACATAGGAGGTATAAGACATAAAAAAAGTAGCAAGTGATATGCTTATTCGATCTCAATATATATCACCTTTATATAGAGCATTATATATTAATACATATATGCATGAAAAAAAATAAAAGTGTTAGCAGGGGCGTTGAAACAACTCTGATTTAGTAATAGGAAAACAGAGCACTTACTTAAAGAAGTCAAGCTCAGGGATTGGCATTCATGTTGGGGAAGGAGTAGAGAGCCATTTAGGGTAAAGAAAGAGAAGATGTTGGGGAATCAGTGCATGAGAAATGTGAGCTTGGTCTGAGATACGGAGTTACTGTGGTTGCACACAGAGAGAGAGAGAGAGAGAGAGAGAGAGAATGGCTCAACGCCTTTTAATGGAACTTTTAACAGTGTTTACTCTTAGTTGACAGTAAGGCCCAATATCCTTTGGGGCAACAAATTGAAGGACTCAATGAAAAGAACAAAAAACAGAAAGCTTAAGGAGTTTGATTCAAAACTAAAGGTACTTTCATTTTGTTTTGATATAAACCCGTAGCAAGAGTGTTGATTATGTAAAATTCACATATAGATACACATGAATTCTAGTTCGATTTAGTTATATCAAAATTGGAGAGGAATATTTCTATTTATTTTCATCTCTACTTACTATTTGAAATATTGGATCAACTTTTAATCCTTGCATTTAACATTTTATAATTAATATAAATACATACATACATACATAGACTGTTAAAATTATGGGAAAATGGCTCCCAGGTCCTAAGGGATCCAATTAATAGCAATAAAGTTCCAAAGTGAATTCCCAAGTTAGAAAAGTCCCTAGGGGCTTTTCTGTTATGAATTCTCAATGCAAAAAGATGACAGTGCTCCTAAAGAAAGGAAAGAGGAAACACATAGAAAGAGAAATAGAAGAAACGCACAGAAAGAAAAATGGAGGAAAACATAGAGAAAGAGAAAATGAAGGAACGCTACGGTGAAGAGGATCAAATCGCTACCCTTCTTGAGAATGGACTCTACGACTCTGCTCAAATGCTCGAAATTTCCAATTCTGCATCTGAAATTGTGTTTTAAACTAAAGAATCGTTGCTCTTTATTTCAGTGATAGACTAATACTCAAGTTGCATTTGGACAAGGTTGTTTTCTTGTTTCATCACCCACTGTTAATGTTGAAACCAACCTATACCTCAAAGCCGAGAGCCAGGTCTTTCGCAAATTTCTTCTTTTGTAGGCACTTCTTGGTGATTTGTTTTTCCGTGAAAGGGAGTATGACAGAGCCATTTGGATTGGTCTTTTATAGTAGCTATATTATTTAAATAGCATCAAGATTTTTGACTTGGTTCATATCAGCTTAGCCAATAGCTCACGAAGACTGATGAGGTTGTAAATATGACTAATAAAGTTGTTAAAACATACTGAACAAGTTGTATTCAAATGAGGGAGTTTTATTCGAATAATAGTTGTTCTATTCGAACAATAAGGAGTACTATTCAAATAGTAGCTATATTATTCGAATAGCATGAAGATTTTTGACTTGGTTCATATCAGCTTAGCCAATAGCTCACGAAGACTGATGAGGTTATAAATATGGCTAATAATGTTGTTAAAACATACTGAACAAGTTATATTTGAATGAGGAAATTTTTATTCAAATAATAGTTGTTCTATTCAAATAGTAAGGAGTACTATTCGAATAGTAGCTATATTATTCGAATAGCATCAAGATTCTTGACTTGGTTTATATCAGCTTAGCCAATAGCTCATGAAGATTGATAATGTTGTAAATATGGCTAATAAAGTTATTAAAACATACTAAACAAGTTGTATTCGAATGAGGGGATTTTTATCCAAATAATAGCTGTTCTATTCAAATAGTAAGGAGTACTATTTGAATAATAGCTATATTATTCGAATAGCATCAAGACTTTTGACTTGGTTCATATCAACTTAGCCAATAGCTCTCGAGACTGATGAGGTTGTAAATATGGCTAATAAAGTTTTTAAAACATACCGAACAAGTTGAATTCGAATGAGGGGAGTTTTATTCAAATAGTAAGGAGTACTATTCAAATAGTAGCTATATTATTCGAATAGCATCAAGATTCTTGACTTGGTTCATATCAGCTTAGCCAATAGCTCATGAAGATTGATAATGTTGTAAATATGGCTAATAAAGTTGTTGAAACATACTGAACAAGTTGTATTCGAATAAGGGGAGTTTTATTCGAATAATAGCTGTTATATTCGAATAGTAAGGAGTACTATTCAAATAGTAGCTATATTATTCAAATAGCATTAAGATTTTTTGAATAACAGCGGACTCTGTTTTCGTTCAGTATGAGCGAGGTTCAGTGTTTCAGCCATATTTCTCAAACCACAACTCGATTGAGATGAAACCAGTGGCATATAAAAATAGACTCCCAATGCGTCATTTTTACACCAAGATCAAGATGAAAAGAGTTCAGATGAAGAAGATATGAATTTTGGAATTTGAGCTTCAATTCACTGACTCATTATGTGCCTATTATGACAGAAACTGACGCATATTTTGACAAGTTCTAATGCATATTTTCACAATTATTTCAGTCTTGTTAACAACATAATTTAGGACATACTCAACCTAGTTTCACAACTGAATGTATCAATTATAACAGTAATTGCTTCGTAGGAGCGACTGCTTCAGAGGACTCATTGTGGGGCTTCAGACGATCGATGTCTTCGGGGACTTACTGTGGGGCTTCAGACGATCGACGGCTTCGGAGGAGCGACGTCTTTAAAGGACTCACTATAGGGCTTCAGAGGAGGGATGACTTTAGACGAGCGACTGAGCGAAGAAGAACAAATAAGAATAAAAAAAGAGGCAGAAATGGTTCAACAAGTTTTGAGGCAGAGGACTGAGTTCGTTCAATGTTCTTCTTTACTCAGTTAGTTTTTATTTGGGGTATAATGGTCTTTTTATTTTAGGAATTAATATCAGAAAAGTCCCTTGGGACTTTTCTGCAAGAGCAATTTGCTTTAGGACTTTTTTACTATTAATTGGAGGGACCTCAAAGTCATTTCCCCTAAAATTATATTTGAATACTTAACTTTATAGGTTTTTTATTAAAATATTTTTTTCTACTTTATATCCCTAGCATTTTTTAACTTTTTAGGTTAAACCTTAATAGTTTAAATTTATTTATAATTTTTATTATTTAGGACTAATATATTGTTATAAAATATTAAATCTTAACTATTAGAAGTTCATTTAATGGTATAAATAGTAAGTAAAGAAGAAGTGAAGAGAGATGCAACTCGACACTACTATACCTTACTTTAGGGTCATTTATTATAGCTATCTAATTGAGAATGAACTGTCATTATTCTTTAGAAATCCTAGAAATCACCAACAATTTAAAGCAGTTTAGTAAAAACTAATTTTTTGTTTTAAAAAAATTTGTTTATATTTTCTTGTGCCTAACAAATTGAAAACCACATAAACAATATTGAAGAATAAAATACAATATCCTTACAAATGGTAAGGAAACATCCATCAGTAGTTAATTAACTCCTACTGTCATCTATGTACAAGAACCACCACAAAATGTTGTAAAAAATGTTGTCTACTGCACAACTATACTACCTAACATAAACTTACACTTTTACTGATCTATATGTTGAAGAAGCTGCCCAATCAAAAAGTCTCTTATCAAATTAATGTCTTCATGTAAGTAGGAATCTTCATTATAAAAAATATGCAAATTAGAAAATAAGATTGGATAAAATTAGTGAAGTGAAAGAATTAATTATCAATTCAATTACAATACTTAAAATATTATCATTTGATTACCTACTGAAAATCATTTGTAACTCCATTCTAAATGATGTTATACATGTAAAAGATAAGGTAATAGCTGCATTTAGTAGGCCTTGGCTGTTGATGGCAATATAAATCAAAAGCAATTGGTTAAAATCAATAAAGTCATATCTAAAATGATCGTCAATGAAAGAACTTGAATTGAAACCACATACATTAGGATAAAACCACTTCGGGTTTCTAACAACTCTACCCTCGCGTGACCTGCCAAGGAGTCTATATGTCTGGGTTGCACTACCATTAAAATGTAAAACCACAAAATTTAGAATAATTCATTTAAGTCGAGAATCAATGAAATAAAAACAAAATAACTTGCGTGTTGAAGACGAATTTTGTTTACTTGTCTTGCTTTTTACGCAAGGAATCAAACCAATAGACGTGGTTGATATGAGGACAAGCAATACACGAACTCCAATGGTAACTACAACAACATATAGATTAAAATAAAGTTAGATGACAAGGAAATTATTTCTTAAACTTCCTAAAAAATCAAAATTTAAGTACGTACTCTTGAACAATTGGTGCTAGATGACAACAAAATTTGGTCTCTCCTATTGTGTAGCCCACATAATGTGTCCTTTTTTGCACAATATTACTATCCCTTGTCATATTTGTCGGATACAAGAATCCGTATAAATCATGTCTTCTCATATCGATGCATTTGTGGTGAAAGGACCTAAAATAGAAATAAAATGATACATCAATTGAAGGAAAAAGAAACTAACTGGACGGTAAGTTTCACCCATCCTATATCTATCTCCTCCAAATGGATAAACTCCCTGAGATCTTTTTTGTTAATTATGACGAGATACATCAATTCTAGGCCGACAATCCTTGGAGGCATCTGCAAGTTGATCTAACAAATACCTTTATAAATCTGTTGCAGTCGTGTCAAGAGGGGCCATTTCACCATATCTTGCTCATCCTATTATCATAACATAAAAAACCGATTATTAGTAGGATGCCAATATATGTCAAGTAATATGAAAGTAGTTCCTACCATTGAAGGGGTTGCTGACGTGCCAATAAGATTTTGAAGCCAAAGGATGAAAGCTCATATTTCCTTACCCAGCGTGGCAACCTCTACGTCAGGGACAGGGATGACTGCACCTTCTTCCCCCTCTCAAACACATGTCACTGTCACCCTACATAAATGCTGTGGAATTTAATTATGATGGTGGGTGGTAGTGTATGTGTGAATGAGAGCATCATCAACAGCACGCAGCAGTGGGGCATCCAAATAGAGGATGCAAGGTTCTCCTAACTTCAGAGTGGGAGAAGGCTGGCCAAAGGGTTCCGGAATGTGAGAAGGCTGACCAAAGGGTTCCTCCAGTGGGTTGTAACTTCCTTTGGTGCTGGGGAAGGCCAGGGATTCCTGGGTTCTATGCCCATCACTTTCCATCTTTGATTCAAACAAGGATTTTATTTCACAACGTAGCTCTACCAACAGCTCATCTCAGAGCTCCTTGCGAAGCTTATCTACAAGCTCTCTACTAGGTTCAACTTGTGACGAATTTAGTGAGGCTCGTCTAAAAAACTTTGTGACACCAACTCCCCTT
The DNA here is from genome assembly GCA_037074505.1 of Albizia julibrissin. Taxonomy (NCBI): domain Eukaryota; kingdom Viridiplantae; phylum Streptophyta; class Magnoliopsida; order Fabales; family Fabaceae; genus Albizia; species Albizia julibrissin. The sequence continues at coordinate 12,812,739 of CM073481.1, read as the reverse complement.
GGCTCCCCTCTAACACGACTGGGGTGATCAACCTTCCCAATCACTGTTGATAATATGTCCATTCATCCACTAGGAGTGAATGAACCTTGGCTGCTATTCGCTTTGAGTTTGTCCTATAGCATACAATTTATTATAAATGAAAATTAAACACAACCAATACGAAAAAATTTTGAAATTAAATACTTATGCTTTAACTACTTACAATTCTCGCAATAACCTTATCAACGGCTGGATTTATGAACTTCCCACCTTTAATCCTCACAGCTTTCCATTTTTGTGATGTGGAGGAGGAGTCAGGGCCTGCACAACAATGCTAGGATATGATTTGGCTACTTTCTTCATTTTCTCCAACTCTTCTACCATCATCCTCCGCTCAAGCTTTTGATAACTACCACGAGACATGCAATGTTGATACTGATTTACTGCTTACATCTCTGTATTTGCTGCACTTACTTCCTGTGAAAGGAAAACGATGAAAAACGAGTCAATTATGTCAAGTATATTGAAATAAAAAGTTATGTACCATGATGAAAGAAAGTTTACTAAAAATTCAAGATCTGCCCGTGATGCCACAAATAACCTCCAGTCCTGTGGAGGCAAATATGAATATTCTTGACATGGGTCTAAACCTCTCTTTTCCCCTCGAATATCTTTGTGTGAGCTTGTTTTTGAAATCTTTCCATCATAGAAGAACCTCCGCCATCTAGTGATTGTACATCTCCCTTGTGTCTGGGACATCAAACATTTGCTGCAAGAATAAAGAAAATTATATTTGAAGTAATAGAAATAAAGATCCAAATGCAGTTGTATCAAAACTTATATACCAAAATTTGTTGCCAAATCATGTCTTTCGTTTTTGGGGGAACTCGTTTCCAATGATCATAGATGATGTGAACTTTGCTTTGACCCAAATAACCTAAATAGCTAATGAAATGGTCTTCATCAGGACCAAGTGGATTCTTATTAGGCATCGAAGTCCACATGCAGCCTCTTCTGTTGATGTTGATGACGTGCAGCCAATGTAGGCATCTTTGTGACGCCTCTAGTTCTTCTTGGAGTAGGTTCAACTACTTGCATTTGATACTCTCTATCACTTTCTGAGTCACTAGAACTTGTCATATTCCTGTTAACACAAAAATCATTGTTAGAGAGGTAAATAAATTGCAAGTACATGTTAAACTAACCAGAATTAAGGGAAAAAAGAACATAATACTATTTTCTAAGTTAAGCACATAATACAATTTTCTAAGTAAGGGTCTTACTCTATATTTCTTCCCATATTCCTTCACAATGATCATTTCTTACAGTATATTCTTCATCGTCTATCAATTCTACTTTACTTGCTCTAGTTAGATTTGTTGTGAAAGATGGTGTATCGTCAAGGTTGAAAGTTGGATCACCATACTTTTGTTTTTTACTTTGAAGTACAATGAACATTATTTTATTTGAAGGATCTGTGACATAAAACACTTGTTTTCTCCTGGCTTGCTAGAATGAAGGGCTCATCTCTATAACCAACTCTTCGAAGATCGACTGAGACAATCCCAAATTATTGATCTATTATCACAGCAGTATTGCTAACCCACTTACATTTGAATAAAACAACTTTGACCTTGTTGTAGGTTATCTCCCTTATTTCGTCTATAACTCCATAATAAGCCTTGGATACTAATATGGGGTTTTGGTCTTTAGAACTGGAAAAGTACATGGCTTCAGCTTCTAACATCATCCTACTATTTTGCATGGTACTTTTGTTATCTTGATCTTTTGTGTAGAAAGAATACCCGTTTATAACATAACCAGTCCAAGTAATAACCTGAAACGAAGGCCTTCAAGCTAGCCACTTGATTGTCTCAGTCACACAAATCTCATGCAAAACCTTCTCCTCAAACCATTATATGAATGTCTTGTTTTGCTCAATTGCTTATGTATGTCACTCTTCTTTGGATTCATATTCTTCAAACTCTTTTTGTGTTCATCTATGTACGATTGAACTTCTTCCATATTATTCAAGATATACAAGTGTGCTTGCAATAACTCTTCATGATTAACATTCTTTACTTTCAGTCCTCGTGTTCTCTTGCTTCCCCCCTCTTCATTCTAAGACTGTTCCTTCTTCCCAGATAGATAATCTTTGCAAAAGTCCATAGCTTTTGAACTACATATCACTCGACTATTGAGGTTTTAGGTCGATAAGGATTTTTAGAATACCCTTTTAAAATTTTCATGTATGGCTAAAAAAGGTACATCCACCTCAGGTAAATTGGACCATATAGCCTTATCATCTGGACCAAATGAACTACCAAATGCACCATTATATCAAAAAAATATAGGAGGAAAATGCATCTCTAGTTGGGATAAGATAATATAACCCTCATTTTTTAGTTCATCCAACTTTTCAATGTCAATGACTTTTTTTATATATAGCATTAAAGAAAACACACAATTTTGTTACAATGTTCGCAATTCATCTTTCATAATGCCTATAATAGCTACTGGTAATAGTTGTTGCATCAACACATGTAGTCATAGGACTTTATTCCCACTAACTTCAAATCGTCCATTGAGACACACCTGCTCACATTAGAAGAATATACTTGTGGCACCTTAATTTGGTACAGACACCCACACAAACTTCTTTTCTCAGCTTTTGATAGTGCATACACTACTAGGTCCATGTATGCCCTCCTACCATCATCTCTTAGTTGTGGATGTAACCATTCTCTTATTCTCATATCAACAAGGTCTAGTCTCGCACTTATTCCATCCTTAGTCTTTACTAGGATGTGCAAAAGCATACTGACAAGGCCATCACAAACGTTTTTCTCCACATACATCACATAAATACTGTGTCTTACATCAAGAATATGCCAATTTAGAAGATAAAAGAAAATTGACCTCTTGTTCCATATGTTCTTCTTACCCGCAGTCCTCTGATTTTTACTGAAGGTGACATTGATGTGTTCCACCCGACTATAAACTTCCTCCCTGGTTAATGCCTTTGGAGCTATTCCAAGCTTTAGTAAGCCATTAAAATACTTTATTAACCTACGATATGGGTGGAACCGATGAAGAAACCTCTTAAGTTGATGGAAGTGTGTGTCTGCTTCACAGATCGGACATGCTTAATGCTCCTTCACACTATACCCTGACAAGTTTTCATATACAGTGAAGTCATTTATCGTGGTGAAAATCATTGCACGTAGCTTGAAAGACTCCTTCTTATATGTATCAAATACATCTATACCTTCCTCCCATAACTTTTTCAAGTCCTCAATCAAAGGCGCCAAGTAGACATTGATGTCGTTCCCTAGCTATTTTGGTCTAGAGATCATGATAGAAAGCATCACATACTTGCGTTTCATACATAGCTAGGGAGATAAGTTGTATATTACAAGGAGAACTAGCCATGAACTATGTGTGCTAGTAAGAGTTCCATACGGATTGATTCCATCTGTACAAAGCCCAAGCCGAAGGTTTCTCAGCCCGCTACCAAATTGAGGGAACATTTCATCTATCATCTTCCGCTGTGGAGAGTCGGTCGAGTATTGAAGATATTTTCCATCAAATATTCTCTTCTTAGAATGTCACCTCAACTTCTTTGCTTTTGTTACACTCACAAACAAACGCTTAAACCACGATATTATTGGAAGATACCATAAAACTTTTGAATGTTGCCTTTTAGTTGTCCTTTCGCTACAACCATTATCTTTCTTCACTTTGTATAGTGATGTTTTACACTTAGGACACTCACTAAGACCTTCATACTCATTTCTGTACAATACGCAGTTATTAGGGAAAGCTTGTATCTTTTTGTACTCCATACCCATTATAGACAAGATTTTCTTAGCCTCATACATACGGTTTGGAAGTACCTTATTTTCTGGAAACATATCACACAACAATTCAAGCAGTAATGTGAAACTACTATCGGTCCATCCATAAGTTGCCTTTAAGTTGACTAAATGCAATGTTCCTGTCAGTCGTGTGTGCTTACTCCTAAGGTACAAAGGTGTCTCCATATCACTCCGTAGGCTATCATATTCATGTGACTGCGTAAAGGATTCTACCTCAACATTATGAATCATTTTCTCCATTCTGTCTTTATCTATCACATCCACAACTTCCTTCTTGTGAGACAGACAATCAATTACTTCCTCACCATGCCATATCCACCCTGTGTATCGAAGATTTATTCCATCAAAAAGTAGGTGATCCCTTATAACATCAACATCACGTCGACTCTTACTTAAACAATTGACACAAGGACAAAAATACTTCCTATTTTTTGTTGGGGCATTTCTTCTAACAAATTCAATAAACTTTTCCACCCCATTATCATATTATTCACTAGTTCTCAAAGCATTCATCCAACTATGATCCATTTTATTACCACCTAAGTCATTCCTAATAACACTCAAGTTTAGAACAATTGTTAATAATGAGATTTCCTTTTATCACTTTTTCCTAAAAAAAAATGGCAACATTTCCCCTTAAATGTAAGACATCCCAAATTTTCAATAACAAACCATTTCACCTTAATTCAAACTAAACAAACTAACTGAGGCAATTCAGGATAATATCAACAATTTAAACTAACAATTTTTCTTTAGAGAACTAATATGTTTAAATTAGTACAAGTTAAAAGTTCTATACACCCATAAATATTAAAAGTTCTATACAATTATTTCGAATTTCAAACCAAAGAAATTAAAATCAAGTGGTTAATGTTGAAAATTACTTGTTGATAACAACCCTATAGCACATGTGTAGATTTTAGGCTTAAATTGCATATAGCACTCTAAAATGTTTCTTTTTAAATAGCACCCAGAATTTCCAATAAAATCATTGCAATTTCAAGAAATAAAAATTAGTAATAAAATCACAAACAAATATTATGCAGTGTAAAATCTCAAACTATGAACAAATAAGCATATTTAAAGAGAAAGTTGCTTCACATAAATATACATTTTAATTTATTCATAAGCAATTTCAGTCTTGTATATATGAAATCAAAATAATCAGTGTATAAAATAATCTTCATCATGAAATTATTGCAGAAATAAAATCAACACGATTCCATAATCTCTAACACATACATATATGTACTTATGGCATAATATGAACGAGGTATAGTTTCCAGCAAAAATACTTCCAGCACTTCAAATTAAACGGTCATGACATTAACTAAAGGGGAAAAAAATAAACCAAAAGCAAAAAAAAAGGTGCAGAAGCTTATAATGGAAAAATGGTGTCAGGAGACTAGGAGGGAGGAGGAGCGCCACTATGAGAGAGGGAGGGAGTCTGACGTTGCAAACCGTGAGACAGGGAGGGAGGCTAGGCCGACAGCTACACACTATGAGAGAGGGACCTTGATGGAGAGAAAACTATTGAGAGAGAAAATGAAAATAGAGAGGAGAGAAAATAAAGAAGGAGGGGGGATGGTGCAACGGAGAGGATGAGAGAAAATGAAGGAGGGGGACGGTAGGTGCGGACTTTAAGCTAAAGCTTGAAGGTAAGGGGTGAGGTGCTGTCAGACACTTGTCTGACATGCAAATGTGTAATACCTTATTTCTAATAGCCCTAGATGAGTTCAAATGAGTAGTGAAATTGTTCGTGAGACCAGGATTCGAACCCAAATTACTAAACTCTTGAAAATGTTCACAAATCCTCAATCTCAACTCAAGAGTTAAACCTAGGGTTGAGAGGGTTTTTTAGAGGTTAAAAAAATATTTCAATTATTCCCATGAGATTTCACTACATTACTAACCCTCAACAGCTCTTAATCTCATTACATCAGAGTATGCGAGCGATTCTCTTGCCTTTTTAATGAAATTCGAGCTATTCTCTGCTCATACTACATTCATTCGTTCATATACATGAAACATATAATTACACATAACCACCACACTCTTATATCAAATACAAATAGTAGTGCCTTGCACTACGATCTTTGCTTCACATTCTAATCTCCTCCAGTGGATATCTCCCTGCACTCTTTACCTGTCTAAATAGTTGGTTGGGAGGAATGTAAGGTATATATGAATGCATGGCATGTTTGCCATTCATAAAATCATGCCAATAATGACATCTACATGCTCAATGTTATACATACTCATGGCCATTGTATCAACATAACAAAGTTTCAAACAATCAAGCATGCTCAACACAATTAGACAAAATAGTCACATAAAACAATGCAAAACATACATATCATATACATGCAGGATTGGTAAGTTCACTACCTTTTACTTGATGTCCTCCTCATGCACCTTGATCTTCCAACCATTACCTCTTCTTTGTCACTTCATAGCCCTAAATAAGTAATGACATTATTAGAACCATGAAAAATGAATGTACAATGGGTTACATTAGCCCTAAAGGCTTACTTTCACTCTTGGATTTCATACCAATTACATTTTTTCGATGGAGTCTTAAATTCGCATGTGACATAAAGTTGATGGATTTTTCACCAACTTTGAAAAATCATAATTAATTCCAAACAATTCCAAATGAGGTGATTAAAAATTATATACAAAGCTAATTTAGTCTTATTTCACATAAAATACTCAATTTTGAATGCTATAACCACAGCATTCCTAGAATTTTTCCAAACACCAACTGTTTCAAATGTTCTTCCAGTAGCAAGGCATAACTTTGAAAAATCACATCTTTTAGTAAACTTGTCCAAATATTACAAAATACATATCAAATTAAAGATAAATGTCTTTAATTTAATTTTGAAAAGTTTCAGAAATTTTGGACAAGTTTTGCCTTATGAAAAATTTCTCACAACATCACAGTTTCATATTCTTTCCAGTAAATAGGGTATATCTTCAACAATTCACATATCCTACTATACTTATCCAAAAATTACAAATTACCTATCAAATTAAATATCCACATGTCTACTTTAATCATGAAAAATTTTATAATTTTTGGATAAGTTTTAGACCTTCAAACATTACGTAAAACATTGACTACAATACAAGGCAGATTTAAGCAACATGCACACCTATACTTCATAATTTCCCAAATTCAAATACAAGTATCCAAAATTCATGAAAACTTGCATACCTACAAAATTTTGCCTCTTAAAGCCAATGGAAGTATAAAAATTATCAAATTCCCTCTCCTTCCTCACGTTACAGTATAGGGCAGAAAATCAGATTCTCAGAAAAATTATGTCGGTTTCTTGTTTTCTCTTTCTTAATCACTTCCTTGTTACTTCTAATCAAATGATTAGCTATTTAGACATCATTTGGACATCATTTAGCCATTGAAAACACTTTTTTTATGAGAATAAATAGTACCCAACTCCCAATATACTCATCCAAATGACAAATCAATCGGCTCAAAAGGAAGTTTACGCTTACTTCTACCTGTTTCCGTAGACGGTTCAGAATTCCAACAACAATCCTGTAATATCCTAAATTTTGGGCCTAGAGATTTGAGGATAAGCATGTATCAAGCAGACAACTAAGCCCAATTTAGGAAGAGTCTCAAGAATGATGAGATATAGAAAGGCTTTCAGGGACTATGCGATTTAGCCTTACCGGGTAAAGGGCTCGATACTTACAGGCAGTATGATTTAAGTGTCAGTGCAGATATATACAAGATACATATATGGTGCCATTAGGTTGGTAGAAAGACTCCACCCAACTATGTCATGAGGTAGGGGACCGATTAGTTGGGTGAAATAGGCCGGTGTAAATGTGCACATGTCATTTTTAGGGTGTACATGTGTACCCTGCGTTTTTTAAAGTAGACACTGGTATGTGTGACATGCGGGACCTATGCACACACTCCGACTTTGTGTCATTTGGCGGATCTCGATATTCGTATCAAGTCTTGAGTAAAAATCCGAGTGGAATATCGGGAAAGCATCGATAAAGTAGCTTTATTAAAATAACTTTAATAAAGTAGCTTTTTGAAAAGTAGCTTTTAGGTTGGCACTATAATATCCTGAATTTTGGGACTAAAGGTTTAAGATTTAGCCTGGAATAAAGGAGACTACTAGACCCCTATTTGGTAAATGTCATAGTGAGACATAGTATTATTTCCTAAAATTCCTTTATATCCTTGGATATTAAAAGGAATTATATTGGTAAGCTAAAGAGCTTAGGGAATAACAAAATGAAGTGATTGGAAGTCACACATAATATAGTAAAGTGGAACACAGTAATTTTACCACCGGTGAAATTCCCGGTGTCGCAGTTATGATTGTGTGACATTTTTCGATGGGTAAATGATGTTGGAAAATTATGAAACTTTTTAGAGTGAAATTAGACTTATCAAGCTTTAATTTGATAGGTCATATAAGTCATTTGGAGCTGTACATAAAGTGAAATGAATTTCTGAAATTAGCCCAGTAAAATTAACTATTTTCTGGGGCAGCGTCCAAAGATTAAAATTATGGGATGAGTGAGCTTCTAATTTGCCAAAGTTTATATTTTCTTAAGACTAGACTCAAGAAGAGTCACATAGCCTTTAGAATCACTCCAATTAGACATTTTTACAATTAAATATGAATTTTCAAAGTTTAATGAAAATTCTGCCAGATTAAGCATTATGTGCGAAAATTTGATTTTTGGGCCAATGAGATTGTGACATGTGGCAAGAAAATTTAATACCCATTGAATGAATAAATCATCATCTTCATCATCCATTTCACGCAGAAAACACAGAAACAAGAGAGAGAAAGAGGCTGAAAAAAATGGAGAAAGGAGGAGAGAGAAATTTCAGTCCGCCGAAACACTGCTGAATCGACGTCTTCTCTTAAAGTGCCCTTCAAGAAACTTCTTCTACTCATCACAAGCTTTGTTTCTATGGTTTTAGATTCTCATTTGGAGGTGGTTGGCACAATCTCACCAGCCGGAGTGTTGCCAGAATTCTGAACCGTTTGCGGAAACGGGTAGAGGTAAGCGTAAGCTTCTTTTTAACCGATTAATTTGTTGTTTGGATGAGTATATTGAAAGTTGGATACTATTCATTCTCATAATAAAATGGTGTTTTCAATAGCTAAATCATGTCTAATGAGTGTTTAAATAGTTAATCATTTGATTAGGAGTAGCAAGGAAGTGATTAGGCAAGAGAAAACAAGAAAATAATAAAGTATTTTCGGGAATCCTTAGATCTGCCCTGTACTGTTTCATGTAGGAGGAGTGAGAATTTGATAATTTTGATACTTCCATTGGCTTTAGGAGGAAAAATTGTTAGAATTTAGTATTTTTATGTGAAACTAGAATGAAATAGATTTCCATAGAATTTGAAACCACTCAATTTGGAGTTTCCTAGAATTAATGGTGAATTTTTAAAGTTGGGTGAAAAATCTGTCAACCTTATGTTTTATTCAAATTTAAGACTTAATGGCACAAATGTAATTGGTATGAACTCTAAGGGTGAAAGTAAGCCTGTAGGACTAATGGGGGCCATTAGGCATTCACTTTTCATGGCTCTAATGATATTATCACTTACCTAGGGCCATGAAGTGACAAAGAAGAATCAATGGTTGGTGGATCAAGGGTTAAGAAGAGAAGGACATAAAGTCAGAGAGGTAGAAAACTTACCTTCTCTGCATGTGTGTGATATATATGTCTTGCATTGATTATGTGACTGCTTTGCTTATTTGTGTAGAACATGTATGATTGGTTGAAGTTCTGTTATATTTGTGCAATGGCCATATGTATGTCATAACATTGAGCATGCAGCATGTCATTATGTTGACATGAAATAGTCTAGGCAAGCATGTCATGCATTCATATATATCTGCCATACATAGTGGTAATATTTGCTACTGAGATTCTCTCGAATCTCACTCCTCCCAACCAACCATTTGACAGGTGAAGATGCAAGAGGATGCACGAAGGAGATATGGAGTTGAAGTGCAGTTGTATTTAATGTAATTGATTTACAATTGGTAGCCTTGTATGGCTTTGAACTTCATGTATGTATATGAGTAAATGAATGCAGTATAAGCAGAGAATAGCTCGAATTTTATTAAAAAGGCAAGAGAATCGTTCGCATACTTTGATGTAATGAGATTAAGAGCCGATGAGACATTATGACGTAGTGAAACTTGTGAAAATAATTGAAATGTTTTTTTACTTGCTGAAAAACCCTCTCAACCCTAGGTTCAAGTCCTAAGTTGGGATTGGGGATTTGTGAACATTTTCAAGAGTTGGGAAATCCCGGTTCAAATCATAGTCCCACCAGTGATTTTACTACTCATTTACACTCATCTGAGGCTATAAAAATAAGGTATTACAGGCACCACAAGAAGATGAAACTTTTTCCTTCATCATGAGATTCATAAAGTGACTTTTGTATTGGCACTTCAAGATAGTGACATGTGGCACAAAAGTCAGGGGAATCCACCAGTCTCTGGTCCGATCACTGAATTAACTTTTTCGAACATTGGGCTTGAAAGCTGGGGAAATCACCAGACCCTTCTTTTCCCTGACATTAGGGTCATCCAAGAGGCCAAAATGAAGAGGGGGACTCACTTTTAAAAAGGAAAGGACATATGTCACCGTTTGATCGGTTACCAAACATGTGGTACCCTAAGATTACGACACGTGGTGAACAAATTCTAAGACTCATTAAGAGCCTTATATGTTCATCCAACCACATAAAAATTCATGGAAAAATCATAAAAAAAAGTTGAGAAATTGAATAAGGAAAGAGAAAATGTGAATAGTAAAAGTTCTTGAGTTCTGGGGCCGATTTCATCTCTGATTCAATGTTTCTAGCTCCTGGAGTCTTCTCTAATGTTGTTCCTCTCAGTGAGAGCAATATCTCTATGGTTTCATATTTCTGATCAAAGGTGTTTGGTACCGTCTACTTAGGAGAGGTGTTGCCGGAATCAAGAACCGGTTGTGGAATCGAGTAGAGGTAAGCCTAAGCTCCGATTTAGGTCGTACATCTTGGGTTTTGATTGGTTAAATGTGGAGTTAGGGTAGCTGCCTTGTTTCAGCCAGACCTTGATTTATGGGGAAGGAGTGTGATTTTCTTAGTTCTGATACTTCTAAAAGGTTCAGGATGAAAAACTGTGTAGGATAGCGGTGAGAAACCGATTCCGGAAGCATTAGAATCAAAAACAGAATTTTGGGCCAAAAACACCCAAGTTTCGGCTAGACCTGGAATCTCAGGGAAAGAATATGAATTTGATGATTTTGAGGTTTCCAATGGACTCCTTGGAAAAAATTGTGTGGGGTTAAGGTGTGGTTGTGATTTTAGAAGAGTTTGATTGAAAACCCAAGAATTGAGTTAAAAGAATAATGTTGTTTGTTTCGTTTTCCAGAAACAGATTTATTGTGACGTGTTTTTGAATAGAAAAACCTGGTCCAAACCTAATAAAACTTTACAGGATAAAATTAGACATCTAGGGCTTTAATTTGTTAGGTAATATAAGTCATTTGGACCTGTGGATCAAAAGATGATTTTTCAAAGTTAGGCATTGAATCCGGAATTGATTCTGTGGCAATGAGGATTTATTTAAATTTTGAAATTTTACGCATGTAATTTTTACCATGAGATATTTTTACCATAAATTAGACTTAAAGAGCTTTACATAGGACTTTGAAGCACCATAATTAGAGTTCTATATAATTAATTATAATTTTTCAAAGTTTGGTCAAAATGCTGGCAGCTTTTGGCTACCATGAGAATTTGAGAAAGAAAGTGACCAAATGTAATTAGTATGAACTCCAAGGGTAAAAGTAAGCCTCTAGGGCTAATGTGGCCCATTGGGCATTCACTTTTCATGGCTCTAATAATGTCATTACTTATCTAGGGCCATAAAGTGACAAAAAAGAAGCTATGGTTGGAAGATCAAGATACAAGAGGAGGAGGCAAAGTCCAAAAGGTAGTGAACTTACCTTGTTTGCATGTATTTGATATGTATGTTTGCATTGATTATGTGACTGTTTTGCCTAATTGTGTTGAACATACTTGATTGATTGACGCTCTGTTATATTTGTGCAATGATCATGTGTATGTCATAACATTGAGCATGCAAAAATGTCATTATGTTGGCATGAGGTATGATAGGCAAGCATGTCATGCATTTATATATATCTGTCATGCATAGTGGTAATGTTTACTACTGAGATTCCTTCGAATCTCACTCTCCCCAAACCAACCATTTAGACAGGTGGAGAATGTCTGGAGATATGCAAGGAGGAACTCTGAAGGTGAAGGGTGAATCGTAGTGCAAGGCACTACCTTTTGTATTTGGTGTAAACATTTGATATTTTGTGATTATACATTTGATATGTATGTATATGGATGTATGAATGAAGTTTAGTAGAGAACCTCTCTAATTAAATTAAAGGTAAAATGCTCGCGTCTACTCTGCTACAATGAAATTAAGAGCCGTTGAGGGTTAGTGATGTAGTGAAATCTCATGGGAATAATTGAAAAGTTTTGTACCCTTGCTATGAGAATAAGGTATTACAACTCCGGCAGGTGAGATGGCGCCAACCACCTCCAAAAAAAATCCTAAACCGTAGAAATGAAGTTTGCGATGAGTAGAAGAAGGTTCGTGAATGGCACTTTGAGAGAAGACGCCGATTCGGCAGTGTTTCGGCAGCTTGAATTTTCTCTCTCTTCCTCCTCCATTTTCATTCATCTTCTTTCTCTCTCTTATTTCTGATTTCTGTGCTTGAGAATGAGGAAGGAGATGAAGAATGGCTGATTAAATGAATCAGCAAGTGGCTCGACACGTGGCACTTCCTCATTGGTCTAAAATTCTAATATTCGCACTTGACACAAAACTTAGCAAAATTTTCATCAAACTTTGAAAATTCATATCTAATTATACAAATGATCAATTGGGGTGGTTTTAAAGGTTATGCGACCCTCATTAAGTCTAATTTTAAGAAAAAATATAAATTTGGTCAATTGGAAGCTCACTCTTCCCAGAATTTTAATCTTTGGATGCTGCTACAGAAAATAGCCAATTTTACTAGACTAACTTCAAAAAATCATTTCTCCTTGTGTACAGCTCCAATTGACTTATATAACCCATCAAATTAAATCTTGATAATTCTACTTTCATTCTAGAAAGTTTCATAACTTTTAGACATCATTTTCCTATTGAAAAATGTCACACAATCACCATTGCCACACAAGGAATTGCTACTCTGAGTAAGGTCAGTAATAAGGGATATATGAGGTGGGTCTTTACACTTAATGGAATTAAATGGTGAAGTGCATGAATTTATGTCGATATTTCAAGTATCGGTTATTTATAAATTGACCAAAACTAAGGATAAGACACAAGAAATGATTTATTGGATTAAATCATTAATTGTAGGGGCAAAAACGTAATTTTTTCAAAAGTGGGAAATGATTATTTTTCCCTAATTCTTCCAATAATATCAATTATATGAGATCTAAAAAGAGGGAAATGACCACTTTATAACTAATAAGTCTATTTTGGTGATTTATTATCAAGAAAAGTCAACTAGTCAAAAAGTCAATGACTTGGTCAACAAGTTACAAGTTGACACAATGGGGTAATTAGATATTCATATTTTCCTTTATTCTCATGTATCTCACATGGAATGGTAAAGTAAAGAAGGGAAATAAGATTTTTAGACCAATGGAATAGTGCCACCCATGTTAAGTTAATTATTTAACTTAACTCAATATTTATATATTTTTTCCCTTCCTCATTTATTCATCCATTTCTTCATTCCATTTCCCGTGCTGATCAGAATGAAACATAATGCAAGAACAAGCGAGAGTGAGATGCGAGAACGAGAAGCTAGGTTTGAGTGCAGAATCAAGGTAAGAAGCTTAGAACTTGTGATTTAAGCTTCCTAAACTCTCTACAATCTCTCTTGCTCATCTCTTCATCTCTGAATCTGTGGTTGCTCAGCGTTTTCAAGAGGAGAGAGAGAGAGAGAAGTCAGATGTTGAGGAGAGAGAAAGTTGTGAAACTCAAAGGTAACTCTCCAAGCTTGATTCTATAGCTTATATGGATGCTATTAAAGCTATTTATGGTTTGGTTTGGTTGTTATTGTGAATGGAAGATGAAAACTAAAAGACTTTCAAATTTAAGTTTCTCTAAACCTTAACCAATGATCATTCTAATAGTTAATAAGTTGTCTATAAGTAGAAAGAAGATGATTAAGACAATCAGAACGAGAAACCCAAAACAATTTTTTTGAGAATCTAAAATTTGAACCCTTGTCATGAATATGATAAAGGATATGGAATTTGGCAATTCCAAAGATTCCAATGGATTTAGATGATGAAATTGTGTTGGATTTATGTTGACGACTTAGTGAGAAAAGCCCCAGAAAGAGAAATGACATAATGAGCTTTAAAATGTGAAGGAATGAGTCACTAAGGGTATTTTCATCATTTGGCCATGAATTTGACCAATCTGATATCAAAAATGGATTCTACACGCGAATTTGTGTAGGAATAGCCCGTGTCATGATTTCTAGTAAGGATAGATAGACTGGGGCTACAGGGGCATTTTGGTAATTTGTCATTGTAAAGCTAAGTTAACCACTATGATAGAATCGAAGTAAGTTCGAATGAGTGGTAACTGATATATGGTGGTTGGATATTGTAGGACTTGAGGACAAGCTGAAGTCTGAGAATTGCCTGAGCTTTGAAGAACGTGTAAGGATACTGGAAAAGCTAACAGGTAGTAACTTCCTTCATACTTATAGTATGTGATATCATTATGGATGTCATGTATTGTAACATGAGCTAGTACCATAGACACACCAGTCCGCCATGTTGTGGTCAAGGACCTGACAGGGGCACCAAGTCGACCAAGGGAAAACATATAGTTTGACCTTGGGCTAGTGTACACACTCACGTTTGATCATCTTACATGTCATGACATTACATGTCTATTTTCGCATTTTATATGTATGCTAGCTTGTTGTTCTTTTCCATAACAAAAACCATTTCAGCTGAAGTAAGAAGCTCTAAAGGCAAAGCGGCGGCTACCAGTGATTAGGATCCCGAAGTTTATTTCTTTTGGTTATGTATATGTGTATTCATGTGTGTATGTTATGTGAAATTATGTGCTTTTCGATCTATAATCATTGATATAGGAAAAAGGGACGCCACACAAGTGACGTGGGGATGAATGGTGTGAAGAAGACTCAGATAGATGCTCAGTGACTGCTAGAGGGGGTATGGGAGTAGGAGAAGGTTGGGGTTGTACAGGTTTTGGTTGGGTAGGCTCATCCATGGTGATATGAATTTGACCAGAAGAAGAAGGATCAGCCATAGAGAATAGTATATTGCTGGCTGTAGGTTTTGGAGGAGGAACACATATAGGAATAGGCTGAGAGGCAGGGATAGGACCAGAAGTAGAAGGACATGTTGTGCCATAAATGAAGGTATCCACCTTATCATGTAAAGATCTCAGGAGATTCCCAATCTCTTGCTTGGCACTCGTCTGAGCCTGCTGTCGCGCCAACATCACCTCATTGTGCTGAGTCATGTAATCCACTAGCTAACCCATCTTGAAATTCATGTGAGTGGTGCGTTCAACATTGGTGTTAGCGATGTCAACATGAAAGCCATTAAGTACCTCCTTTATGTAATCCTTCACAGTCGATCCAATGAAGGATGGTGCCGAGGTAGTAGCAGGGGCAGAAGACTGTGTATCATCCAACTTACTTCCCTCTGTCTCATTCTTCTTTTACTTCGGAGTAGATGCTATAGGCTTCTTCAAAGGAAGTTGACCAGGCACCGTGAATAGATATACCAAAGAACTTGATGCATATCACACATATCACTCGGGTTGAAGATAAGAGGTCCTACTCTCTCATTTGGTGTAAGGATAGAAAAAATTTGGTTGGCATCAAGGTTTTATTGAATATCATCTGGGGGATCCTCTATGCCTAACCAAGTATTGATCTTCGAAGGAGAAATCAATATGGTTTGGCCTCTCACTTTTGTGGTCATTTCTTCCTCTACGACTCTCCTTACGGGATCATCCATATACTCAGAATTACAATAAAAGTGTCTAACTACTTTGGTGCAATATGGGAGTTTAATGGAAAGCCAAGGTAAATAGGAATTAAGATAGGGGCTCAAATCAAACTTCAGTGCTTCTTTAAGAACATAAAGGTCATCATAGAACATTCGAAAAATATTTTTCCTTGAAAATTCCTCCTTGAATTTGGGGTTTCTTCAAGTTTGTTTTTGTTGAAACCTTTCGGAGGCACAATAATTTCTTCTTCCTTTTCTCCCGTTCCCTCCTTTAGTGGAGACTTAGGAGCCTTGGATGGTCCTTACTTCCCTCCTTGGGTTTTATATGCTTCATCAATCATACCCACCATGATATTAACAAGTCTAGTGTCATACCTTATTTTCTTATTTCCAACTCCGACGAAGGTTAAAGTGTCAGAGGAGCTTGGTGAAGGAGTTGGTGATCTTGTCACTTCTTTGTCTTTTCCAGTTCTGGTACCCAGAGAAGAGGCTTTCTTCATTATAGCCCTTTTCACTCTATGCTCTTTAATCACAATTCCTTTTTCTCTTGGTGCCTTTGGGTTTTCGGTGGCTTTTGGCTTAGATTTTGAGGCCTGAGTGATTTTCTGTTTCTTAGGAGGAGAAGATGAAGGAGAATACTCGAGAGATTATAGAGGAGTGTTTTACGGCATTTTGGTTTTGGCCATAGAGGATAAAGAGGTAAAATCTTGATTTTCTAGAAATGTGGTGAACGATCGTCGGTGGCTAGGGCAAGCGATTTCAGTGATTTTAGGAAGTTTTTGATTCTGATATTTATCATGTTTTGATCGAAATTGAGTGGGTAAGAGAGTGTGAAAAGATTGGAGCAAAGGTTTTGGAGTGAGACTTAAAGTGAGAATGTGAAAATGAGACCGAGTTGTGACAGTTATACCCATTGTGCCCAATATACTCGAGTGGTCACTTGAGTGATCTTGAGCATCAATCGAGTGATCATACATGACATATGCAAAAACTCAGAATTTAAATGCGTACTTGGCATGAATAATGTCATAATTACCCATGGATTATTCCTTGATGATTTTCAGCTACTTTGTGGCAGATTTAAATTGCAAGATTCTTGATTTTCATCCTACCCAGATGATCATTCGAGTGCTCACTCGAGTGATTTTTTGACATCACTCGAGTGATTTGTCCTTCACCTGGTAACCTGTTAGCACCATGAAATTCTTGTCAAAGTGGCACATTTACCTTTAGTTTTTCATACATTTTTGGGTAAATTCATAAATAATAGATGATAAATGTGCAAAAGTAATGTGCCCAGGGGTATTGATGATAAAAAGGTGTAATTTCTCTGTTTAAACCCCATAATTGTATTAAAATTACATCAACACTGTTTTTTATGGATTTCATTGTCTTGATAGGTTAGCAATTGAGCCACAAGGGAGCTATTGGAAGCACAAATAGATGATCAAGAAGTGGAGAAAGGGCTAAAGAAATTAGAGCACCATCAAAGAGCAAGAAAAAGGATGAAGAAGGCCAAAAAGCTTCTTCTAGAAGCTTGGCCGCGGCCAACGCCCGAAAACAATAGAAATACGTTTTGATGACCGCACAGATTCTAGGGCCTATAAATACGAAATTAACACATTAGAGCCTCATTCTGGACCTGGGAAGTCCGTGGAGACAATGCTCTGCTAGGGTTTGGAGCTTGGAGGTGGAGATTGGGCTAGAAGTTGAAGATTTGAAGAGATTTGAGCTTCTCCTCGTGGTTTTTCCTCTCCTTCTGCTGTATTTCCCTCTTGTTCTGATTTGTAACTGATTTATGCTCTGTTTCTTCTGGGTTTTATGAATTCATAAAACCCAGAAGAAACAGGGCATAAATGATTGGTTTAAACATGTGTAGCTAGAGTTTATTGTTTGGATTGTTTTGAACCCTTGTATGGATTAAGTACTCATTTTTCCTTTATATTCATGTTGAATGGTTGGTTTATTTGATTTCACTCTATTCTTAATGCTCCTTGTTGATTAATGACCAATGAGGTTGTTGGGTTTACTTGGTTGATGCTTGAGAGAGCTAGATTGAGTGTAGAACTTGGGTTTAATCGTGTGGGCACCTATAATCCATGAGAGGGATGGATGGTTTTGTTGATGAGGTAGAGATATACTCATTGACCTCACATAGCCATATAGGTTCTGTAATATAGGTTGGGCTTAATTCTTCAGTTAAGAGATTAATGAACTAATTAAGCTAAACACTTGTTTGGAGACTTGAGAGAGCACTTATGGGTAAATTAGTGACCTTGGTTAGCATAATCCATCATTGAGAGCTTTTGTTGTGAGGATTTGAATGAGTACCTATGAAATGCAAAGGAGGATAAACAATCCTAACTTTCACTGCATCCTTTCTAGTTCATGAATCATTTGTTTATATTTTTATTTTAATTTATAATTCTATTTTACCTCCACCGTGATAATTGTCCAACTCAAATTAGGTGAAAGTGCAATAATATCTACTTAACTGGGTTTTAGAACCAAATCCTCGTGGGAACGATACTTTACTAATCACTTTATTACTTGACGCGACCCGTGCACTTACGGATTTGCAGACATAACCGTTCATATTCCAACCATTGAGCGGTTACATTTGAATTATTACATTATAACTGCTCTGCCACATCATCATAACTGATCTGTCTGGTCATCACTCGAGTAGTCACTTGAGTGATCTGCTAATCACTTAAAGTTGGCACTCGAGTGATTACTCCCTCTGTTTATCCCTGTTTTTCTTACCATTTAGCAGAGGATAAACATCCTGTAAAGCAAATTTTCTAGATACTCCGATGCTTAAGTCAATTATCATCAAAACATATTCAAATAATTATATCTAACATTTAGACACATATAATAACTTATAATTCATTGGGATTTACCATTCCCAATTCTCTTCGTATGAACAAAAATTGATCTTTGGCAAGTGGCTTCGTGAATATGTCAGCCAATTACAGATGAGTTAGGATGAACAACACCTTTACATCTTTCTTTTGAATATGATCTCTAATAAAATGATGTCTTACATCAATATGCTTGGTTCTTGAGTATTATACTGGATTTTTCACCAAGCTTATTGTGCTGATGTTATCACAGTAGATAGGAATTTATTTGAGATAGATGCCAAGATCTTGTAATTGTTGTTTCAGCCACAATACTTGTACACAACAACTTTGAGGCTACTATGTATTCTGCTTTCGTTGAAGATAATTGTTACGGGTGTAGGATGGTGTATTTCGAAGTGTAAGTATACACTATCGTAATCAAGTAATATAGAAGTGAGTAGAGTATCGTTCCCACAAGGATTGATCACTAAGTACCAAAATTGGTAATTTTAATTCTATTTAGTCGGTTGATTAGTTGTGATTGAGATTGTAAGATAAAAATGACTAAATGAAAATGCAAGTGATATAAAGACAAATATGAGAAAAAGCCCTAGGGATTAGATTTCACTTAACAAATTCCGGATTGAATCACTTATCTATTCTAGTCCAATTTATTCCACATGATTGATAGTCGAGTTTCTCTATTTTAATTACTAGCCTCTTCCAAGGTCAAGTAATTCTATAATTAATTGCTAACCCAATATATTCCTATATGAATTTAAGCAATCAATCATGCATTAAGATTTATGGAACTCAATTAAGACTACACAACCCATATGAATATATTCTTATTTCATATGCAAATTATGGTTTTAATTATAGGATCCACACACATGTATCTCTTTCCGGTCTCAACATGCATATTGAAATCATCCAAAAGGTGTCCAATCAATTGTATGCATTAAGAGTAATAATTAAAACTCAATCATGAAGGAAAAATTAAAACTAGATTTAATAAGTTAAGATTCAATCCGTCATTAGTAAGCTACGTCATCACCCTAGGAAAAGGAAAATTTAGCTCATAATGAAAGTAAAAGCAAAACAAACATAAAATAAAGGCATCATAAACATTGCATAAAAATTAATTACAAAAACATAAAAATACAACTACAAGATGCATGAAAATGGAAAATCTAGCATACCATGTAGGAGGTAAAATCTTCCATGTAGGAGGCATACAAAAAGTAATACAATGCAAGAAATGACTATCTAGCCTTCCATATAGGAGGTAAAACCATGCATGCAGGAGGCATATAAAAAGTAATACAATGCAAGAAATAACTATCTAGCCTTCCATATAGGAGGTAAAACCTTCTATCCAGGAGGCATGCAAGAAGTAAGAAAATGCAAGAAATAAATTCTAAAATAACAACTCTCTCTAAAATAGAAGCACTCTCTCTCTCTTCCTTCCTTCCTTTCTTTCTTCCTTCCTCTCCTTCTTCCTTCCTCTCCTTCTCCTCTCCTCTTCATGCCAAGAAGCTTTGTTTATAGGCTTCATTTCGGGTGCTACAGTAGCTGCTACAGTGAAAGCTGGCTGCTACAGTGTCGTTTTTCACCTACCGCGCGCTACAATACAATACAATGTCCACTACAGTACGCTACAGTGATTCCAAACAGTACCAAACATGAGCAGTACACAGTGAATAGTATCCGTATGAATAGTAACTTCCCCTTAAATGCCTTCTTTAATTCTTCTTAATGCAGTATTGTCCATGGCTGCAAGAAAATCATTATTTATTTATTAATTACACCCAAATTGATTACATTCAGCTCAAATATAGTCCACAAAATCATCATATAAGGGAAAATAAATATGCAAATATTTTACTTATCAAATTCCCCCACACTTAGCTCTTGGACGTCCTCGGACAAGAAAGAGTGACTAATAAACAAGTGCTTCCAACAAAATCAGAAGTGTTAAGTTATAAGCAAGGACACAATTGAAGAATAAAGAGATCATAGTATTCTTGAATCAACAAAAGTATAAACAAGTAACTTCATTTGAAAATGAATGAACCAAATTCATAATTGTGACTCATTGTCTCAATCTCTCAAGTGTTTAAGGGTAAGTGTTTCGCTCAAATTCACCTGAACAAATTGCACTACCATAGGCTTGCAAAAAAATCTCAATCTCCACTACCTAATTCATATGCATAATTCAAATCAAAAGGACTTATTAAGGGTTGTAATAGGGCTAAGATAAAAGGAATATAAATAGTTATATGAAGGGCTACATTTAAGAAGTAAATAGAGCAATTGAAAAATGGGTCATCTTATAAATAGACTTATCTCGTCACAATAACCCACAGTTTTTTATTCAAATGCTAAACATCCTTTTTTTTCTTTCTCTTTTTTTTTATTTTTCTCTTTTTTTCCCTTAACTTCTGCAATTTTACAGTTGATGATATATACACCCCCACACTTGTCAAAAGCCCATTTCACAAAGATTTCAAATGCTCTATTAATCTTTTGAATTAGGTAAAAGCACTTGATATATCATTAAAACACATATTAATGGGTTGAGAATAAAGAAATAATCAATCAGGCTCAAAGGGGCTTATCAATGGTATAATTGCAAGGTTGGCTATTTGGCTCTGGCTAAACAAAATGAATGCCTTTATCATTTTTGAATATGCATATGACATGTAATTTCAACCAGATTTAAAGCAAGTTCTAGAGTGAAAACTTAATAGGTGACCATCACACACAAGAAAGATAATCATTATTGATCATATAGGCTTAAAAGCTCACGGTTAGGGATTTTCAAATTCAGCTCATTCAATCTCAAAATTCATCACCAAATTCAACAATCAATTGTTTAATCATGCTATAAAATCTCTAAACTTAATTGATCCATGCTTCAAACTTATATACTTCTTAAAATCATTGAAAAACACTCAAAAAATTTTATTTTTTTTTATTTTTTTATTTTTAGATGAAACAGAAAGAAAGAAAAAAAAATTACAACTAATAAGATGCGTCTCAAGAGTTAAGAATAACTCTTTACTCTGCCATCTTTTCACACCCCATGCATCTAATAGTTTTACTAACTAACTATTTAATGGAGAAACTATGCTTTTTCCCCCAACCTAAATCAGACATTGTCCTCAATGTCTTCTGAAGATTAGAGACTTCTTTTTTTTTTGAAAACATAAATAAACAATAAAGTAAACCAAAATGCTAAGAGTAAAACCATTAAGATTAAGGAAAGTTTACAACTGGAGAGTGGTATCTAGATTCTGCTTCTGACTGCTATCTGAAGATTGCCCACCTTTTTCTTTTACTAATAGATCTGGTTGAGGTTCATAGGTTTGCAGTTTATCTAGTAGTTGATCAGCAGTTGGTGCAGAAATGATGGAATCACGAGTCGCTTGGGGTATGAATCCTGTTTCCACAGCATGATCAAGAAAAGACAACAGGTTATCATTAAAACCATTAACATTTAACAATCCTAATGGTTTTTTATGAAAGTTCAGTTTAGCCCAATATGCAATGCTAGAGATCCCATCCAACGTTTCTAAACCACCGGGTAAAGCGATAAAAGCTTCAGCACGGTAGAACATACGTCACATTCGTTCAGGTAGGCTTGAAACTTCTAACTCTTGCCCTAAGGAGAAGATGTGATTTTCTAACTCCTTTACCCTTACGTTCAAACCTTTACCACCATTCATGGTTGCAGCAATAGCCACACTTCCCCTTAGGCCTTGAATACCTCCCCCGTAGACAAAATTGATCTTCCTTGCAGCTAATGCACGTCCCAGTTCATTGGCTACAGGTATAAACTCTCTATGCTTTCCCAAATTAGTTTCACCAAAAATGCAAATAGATGTATATCTACATTTTTGGGTGATACCCTTGCTCTCTATTTTTCTCTTAGACATTTTTTTATAAGTGAAAGAATACATATTTATACTACTAAAACAACGACAACAAGATCATGCAAATCAGACATTTTTCCAACAAGTTTGAAAGAAATATCCGACACGAATGACCGGTAGCCGTTACGTGAAGAAATTAAATAAAAGGAGTAATGAAAGTCAAAAAGTTACTGAAAAGATATGACAAATTAGACAAAAGCATGATTATGTACAGTAGTTGTGATTGTGGCTCACATCTTCCTCTGGTTTTACGTCTAGTAACGGCTTAAACGCTTTCTATGAATCGAGGATTTGCTTCCCATCCAGTTTTCTTATAAACTGTCAAACAGGGTCTTTTAACGTCAGATTCCCAACACGGTAACGCTCTTTTTCTTTGTTGAATATGTCTAATAAATCAAGAAGAACATGATGAACATCACCACTAAGATGCGTCTCAAGAGTCTGAATGATATCATCTAATGACTCCTTACTCAGTCCATCCTTTATAAATTGAATTTTATCTTCTTGATTTATAGAAACCATACCTTTGCTCCTACAGCGCTGATCACAATTCCACCTTGCATATTTAGGACAAACCTGCATTCTTTTAGCTCTTCTCTTTTTGGAATAAGAGCTTCTTCCCATTCCTGGCATAGGTTTAATAAATGATTCATGAATCTCACATATTAAAAGTACCTTAGCTTCGATGATCCAGCGGACATCCTTAGGAAGACCCAAACGCTTGAATGTCTTCATTCTTTCAAGTCGGCAGCTATAGATCTTCCTAAGCACATCTTTGGGAAGAGTAGGAAACCTATTCTTAAGCTTTACAATAATTTCCTCCATGATGAGATTAGAATTTAAAAATGCAGTGTTGTGTGCTTCAGTATGTAAGAAAGAAAAATGAAAGAGTAAGGAAAAGAAGTTTTTGGTTGCCTCCCAAATAGCCGCCCTTCTTTAACGTCTTTAGCTAGACAAAGACTAAACCAATACTTTTTTTATTTATTTGTTTTATTATTATTTTTTTATTTATTATTTTTTTTAAAATTTTTTTTTAAAAAAATTAGGACTTACCTGTTGTTTCGTCCAAAGTGATGACAGTTTTCAAAGTGTTGAGTGCACCGTCATTATATTCTTTCAGCCTTTGCTCATTCACTTTGAATTTTCGATCACCATCTTGAATCTCCACAGCTCCATATGGCCATGTTTGAACTACAGTAAAAGGTCCTGACCACCTTGATCTCAACTTTCCCGGAAAGAGCTTTAACCTTAGTTGCATATCAGTACTTTTTGTCCCGGTGTGAACTCTCTCCTCATAATTCTTCTGTCATGCCACATTTTTGTCTTCTCCTTGTATAACTTTGCATTCTAATAAGCTTGTTGTCTAAATTCTTCAAGCTCATTGAGTTGGAGAAGTCTCTTTTTACCAGCTGCCTTTGAGTCAAAATTGAAAGCTTTTATTCCCCAATATTCTTTGTGCACTTTAGGATTAGTAGATTTTGATACATCTACTGTTCCTATTGTGAATGGTTGATCTATGAAAATTTTGTTCACCACGTCTTTTATGCAACTAGTCAATGTATCTATCCTGTAACAGGTGTCACCTTCATTTGGAAAGGACCAAGCCTTAAAAATGTTGAAAGATACTTAATCATCTTGAGCTCGTAAGGTTAACTTTCCCTGTTGCACATCAATTAAAGTTCTCCCAGTTGCTAGGAATGACCTCCCAAGAATGATAGGAATTTCTTGATCTTCTTCCATGTCAAGTATGATGAAATCAGCTGGGAATATGAGTTTGTCAACCTTCACCAAAATATCTTCTAAGACACCTCTTGGATGTTTTATTGATCGGTCAGCTAGAAGTAATGAAACAATGGTAGGCTTCACTTCTCCAAGACCAAGTTTTCTGTAGACAGATAAAGGCATAAGATTTACACTTGCTCCCAGGTCACAAAGTGCTCTTTCAAAGTTACATTGACCTATGGTGCAAGGTATGCAAAAGCTTCCTGGATCTTTCAGCTTTGGTGGTAGTTTCTTTTACAGAATGGCACTGCACTCCTCAGTAAGTGCAACTGTCTCAAATTCCTCCAGCTTACGCTTATTTAAAAGAATGTCCTTCATGAATTTTGCATAACTGGGCATTTGGGCAAGAGCGTCTGCAAAAGGGATATTGATATGTAGCTTTTTGAAAACCTCCAGAAACTTTTTAAACTACTTGTCTAGCTTTGCCTTTACAAGTCTCTGAGGGTATGAAACTGGTGGTACATATGGAGGAGGGTTATCTGGAAAGCTTATTCTTCCTGGTACCACATCATCTTCTTGAGGTTTCTGTGCTTCCTCCTTTTCTTGTTCACTTTCTTTCTTTTCTCCGTCATTCTTATGTAGAATTATAGGATCTTTCAATTCTTTCCCACTCCTTAATGCAATAGCCTTCACATGCTCTCTTGGGTTTTTTTCAATGTCACTTGGAAGAGTACCTGGTTGTTTGGAATTCAGCATATTTGCAATTTGGCCTATTTGGATCTCCAAGTTCTTTATCGAGGCTTCCTGGCTTTTAAGTGTTGCATCAGTCCTAGCCATAAATTGAGATGTATTCATGGTTAGTTGAGCCAATGCTTCTTCTATATTTACTTTCTGCTGTGGTGGATTTGGTGGTTGAAGAGCTTGTTGCTGGTAGTTCCCTTGCGGCTTGAACACATTTTGATTATTCCTCCAGCCAAAGTTTGGATGATTCCGCCAACCTAGATTATAAGTGTTTGAGAATGTGTCATTTCTTTAATTTCTGATATAATGAGCTTGCTCCGACTGAGAAGGCATGGATGACTGTCCATCTTGACTTTGCGTACTCATATAAGGTCCTCCATATCGATCACAGGTTTCATGAGGAGTACTGATTGCATTTGCTTGACTAGTCAATGAGCTCACTTGCTTGGATATAGATGCAACTTGAGAAGATAAAGTTGTAAGGATATCCAGCTCGCGCACTCCAAGTACCTTCTTTGAATTATGACGTTCAGAAGGCCATTAATATGCATTGGCTGCCATCTCCTCAAGTAAATTATAGGCATCATCTAGATTTTTTCCCATTAAAGATCCTCCAGCTGCAGCATCTACAAGAATTCTGGTGGTATGCATCATCCCAGTGTAGAATGTTTGCAGTGTCCACCAATCTGGTAACCCATGATGATGACATCTCCTTAGCAACTCCTTGTATCTTTCCCAGGCTTCATAAAGGCTTTCTAGTTCATGCTTGGAAAATGAGGTAATTTCATTCCTCAATTTAGCAGTTTTTCCTGATGGAAAGTATTTCGCCAAAAATTTATGTGCCAAGGCATCCCATGTAGTTATGCTTCCCACCGGTAGAGAATGTAACCAGCTCTTAGCCTTATCCCTGAGTGAGAAAGGGAAAAGTCTAAGTCTAATGGCATCATCAGTAACACCATTATGCTTGAATGTGTCGCATATTTCTCGGAAGCTTGCTATATGTGTGTTGGGATCTTCTGTTGATAAACCACCGAACTGATTTGCTTGCACCATCTGGATAATTACAGGCTTGATTTCAAAATTGTTGGCTGCTACTGGTGGTTTTCTGATTCCAGAAGTTGTCTCCATGACTATTGGTGTTGCATAATCACGGAGTGTTTTGGTATCTGCTGCTTCTCCTTCTGGATTTGCCATTGAATTGATTGAAGTAGACTGCTTTCGAATTCTCTGATTTTTCCGAAAAGTTCTTTCGATCTCCAGATCACAAGGTTGTAATTCAGTCTTCTTCGATCTTGTCATGCACTAAGCAAAAGCTTGAAAAGAAATACAAGACACCAAAAAGGAAACAAATGTAATGTAAAGACCAAATTAGTATTAAAATTACTTGGTATTGATATTAATGACAACAATCCCCGGCAACGGCGCCAATAATGACACGGTAGTTTGTTTCTTGTTGAACCAAGAAACAACTACACCTCCAAGAAATTGGCATTGCCCACTTGTACTCTTCATATCTGTTTTATAACCACCATAATCAAAATCAGAATATGCAACTAAATACTCATTACCTCCTTTAGGATACCATATACTTAATTCCTTCATGTCTGCAAGATATCTGAAAATTCTTTTCACAACTTCAACGTGTGATACTTTGGGACGCGATTGATATCTTGCACATAAACCAACACTAAATTGAATATCAGGTCTACTGGCTGTAAGGTAAAGTAATGATTCGATCATTCCTCTATACTAAATTATATTGAGATCAATTCCTTTTTCCTCATCAGCATCCATAAGAATTGTTGAACTCATAGGGGTTTCTGCTCCATTAGCTTCGTCCAATCCATACTTTTTGAGAAGTTCTTTAAGATATTTATTCTGAGATATGAATATCTCATTCTTTCTTTGTTTGATTTGTAAACCCAGAAAGAACGTCAATTCTCCCATCATAGACATCTCAAACTCACCCTGCATCATATCCGAAAACTCATTGCTCATATAGTCGTTAGTAGCACCAAATATAATATCGTCAACATAAATTTGAACTACTAGAATATTATTTCATTTTCATTTTATAAATAAAGTTGTATCGACTTTTCCTCTTACAAAACCTTGTTCAATGAGAAATTTGCTCAATCTTTCATACCATGCTCTAGGGGCTTGTTTCAAACCATATAAAGACTTTTTCAGTTTGTAAACATGATTTAGTTTTGAAACATCTTCAAATCCTGGAGGTTGTTCAACATAAACTTCCTCCATGATGTATCCGTTTAAAAATGCACTTTTCACATCCATTTGATAAATCTCGAATCCTTTGATACAAGCAAAGGCTAAGAGTACATGTATAGCTTCCAACCTTGCCACTTGAGCATACGTTTCCTCATAGTCAATGCCTTCTTCTTGATTATAGCCTTTGGCTACCAATCTTGCCTTGTTCTTGACAATGGCTGCAGATTCATCAAGTTTGTTCTTGAATACCCATTTAGTGCCAATGATCGAATGATCCTTAGGCCAAGGTACCAAATCCCAAACTTGATTTATCTCAAACTGATTAAGCTCTTCTTGCAATGCTAAAACCCAATCATAGTCTGTTAGGGCTTTATCAATGTTAGAAGGTTATAATTTAGAAATAAATGCAGAGAAACTAACTTCATTTAAAACTTGATTTCTGGTTTTGACTCTTTCATTTACTCCTCCTATAACTTGTTCTGAAGGTTATTAACTACATCTTGCTCATCGTCAAGATCTTTGCCAAAGGATTCAAATTCATCGAATACAATATGAATTGATTCTTCAACTATACAAGTTTGTTTATTAAAAACTCTATATGCTTTACTTTGATTTGAATATCCTAAGAAAAGTATTTCATCTGATTTAGAATCAAACTTTCCTAAATTTTCTTTTTCGTTGTTATGAATGAAACACTTACAATCGAATATGTGTAGATGTGCGAGATTTGGCTTTCGCCCCTTGTAGAGTTTATATAGTGTCTTGCCAAGTTTAGTTCTAACATATGCTCTATTTGAAATATAGCAAGCTATGCTTATAGCAACTTCCTAGAAGACCTGAGATACGTTCTTTTTATTTAGCATTGCTCTAACCATCTCTGTAAGAACTATATTCTTCCTTTTCATGACTCCATTTTGTTGTGGTGTTCTAGGTGGTGAGAAATTGTGATCAATGCCATTTGTATCACAATATTCTACAAAGGCTTGATTATTAAATTCTCCACCATAATCCGTTCGAGTACCTGCAATTGACATACCTTTCTCATTTTGCACTTTCTTGGAAAAAACAATAAATTTACTGAAGGTTTCATCTTTAGAAGACAAAAATATAGTCCACGTAAATCTAGAGAAATCATCAACAATAACCAATATATATAAATTTCCACCGAGACTCTTAACTCTTGCTGAATCAACCAAGTCCATATGCAATAGTTGAAATGGTTTGTTGGTAGTAATTTCATTTTTTGATTTGAAAAATGATTTTGTTTGTTTACCTCTTTGACAAGCATCACAAATTAAATCGTCTTTGAAATTTACATTAGGTAAACCAATTACTAAATCATTTTTTAGTAACTTACCTAATTGATGCATATTGACATGAGCAAGTCGTTTATGCCATAACCAACATTCATTGGCGTTACTCAAGAAGCAGTTTTCAGAAGAATTTTCATTCATATCAAGAGTATAGCAGATACCTTCCCTTCTTGCTCTAAGTTTTGATTTCAAATTCTTCTTTTCAATCTTTAAATCCTTCTTGCTTACTATCAAACATTCTTCTAAGTCAAATATCACCCAGTTATCTTTATCTGTACTTTGACTCACACTTAGCAGATTGTGACACAAGCCTTCAATGTAATACACGTCTTTGACTTGTATACCTTTATTGCTTTTGATTTCACCAAGTCCTACTATCCTTCCAGTTTGATTTCCTCCAAATTTTACCTTACTACCTTCTCTTAGTTCTAATGTGGTAAAATTCTCAGGATCAGCTGTCATATGTTTGGAGCATCCACTATCTATATACCATTTGTTGGCTTTGGATGCTCTAAAACATACCTCTTTCTCGATTTCCTCTTGAGCATCTAAACATATGTTTCCTATTTCTTCATTATCCCTTTCTTCATCTGAGGAACTGTCTCCCCATATTGCAGAAACAAACGGCTTTTTTTTTAAGGATTTACTTTTTCTCTTTTATCTGCTTTTCTGCAATAATTCCAGACATTTTGATTTGATATGTCCAGGTTTGCCACATTCATAGCATATGATCTCCTTAGATTCTCTTCTGCCACTAGTTCCTCCTTTTTGTGAGTTTCTGAAACCTTGGCCTTTATAAAATTTCTTGAATCTTCTTATTATTAGGCCCATTTCATCATCGTCGAACTCATTGTCTTCTTGACTTTCTACCTTTGTCACATTCAATGCAAGGCTTTTCTTTTTCTTGTCACCGACTTCCTCCAGTTCTCGTTTGAATTTTAGTCTGCTTTCACATTTTAAAAGACTCCCAAACAAAGAAGCTACGGATTGCATTGATTCTTCTTTTGCTTCTTCAATTGCCATGACTTTGACTTCTCACTCTTTGGAGAGTATATTTAATATTTTTCAAACTTAGGTTTTCTGATTATAGATTCTTTAAAGTGCTGCAAGTTGATTTACAATGAGTATATCTAAGTTTGAATTCAGCTATTGACTCACCTTCCTTCATACAAATTAGATCAAACTCTGTAACCAGAGTATTAATTCGATTTTCTTTAATTCATGATGTTCCTTCATGAGCAACTTCCAGGGCTTGCCACATCTCTTTAGCTGTTTAGAGTGTGAAAATTCTGAAGTATTCTTTTTTACTCAAGGCACTTTGAATCATGAGAATTGCTTTACTGTTAAGGATCACGAGCCTTTTGTCATTATCGTCAAATTCTGCTGGTGTCTTGGAAACTTTGCACCCTTCTACAGTCTTTGTAGCCACATAATCCCCATTTTCAATTATGTCCCATAAACCATATTCTGTTACCATGAAAAATACTCGAAACTTTGCTTTCCAAAAAGAGAAATGTTTACCGCTGAAACCTGGTAGTCTGGTAATAGAATCTCCATCAGGAAGAATTCCTTCACTCATGCTTGTCATTGGATCCTTCTTAGGTTGTTATACCTAAACAAAAAGACATATACTCTGATACCAAATGTTAGTGCAAGCTAATCATCTAAGAGGGGGTGAATTGGATGATTATAAAATAATTGAACAATTAATAAAATTTAGTAATCTTAAATGCACAATTGAAAGCAAAGAAAGAAATCATCAAAGTATACACAGAGTATTTATATTGGTTCAGTCATAACCACTTTGACCTACGTCCAGTCCTTAGAAATCCTTCTGAGCCTTCTACCATAACTTCCCAGATGCAGTAGGTTCTTGGCACCTCAATACAAAGCAATCTCCTCTCTAGATACTCGCTCCCCCTTACACAAGGTAATCTCAAATCTCAACTTAAGGTTCCACAACCTTAAGTTATCTCAATAAGAGATATTGAATTTGCAAGCAAATCTCTCTCACAAAGTGAATATATAAATATTAAAGTATAGATGATGAATATGAAGGATAAAGCACTAAGATTTTATTGAGCAATGTATATTCGTGAGTTGTAAGTTCATGTCCTTCTTTGTTGAATACTTCTATATTTATGGCTGAGTTGATAGAGCCGTTGGTAGCAATTCAACATGTCCATTAGAGTAGCGCAGCTTCATTTGATCGTTTTTATCGTTTGAAAAACTAGCCATTGAACATTTCGCTCCTCATGCTTCGTAGTGTCTCTTTTCTTCCTTATGCATGATCTCTTTATTGAATTCCTGAAATAATGCTTAGATACTAATATAATGAAGTGTTAATCATTAAAATAACAAATCAGTGAATAACGGATGATTATCATGCATTTTGTATCACATCACTCAAGTGATCAAGGCCATCACTCAAGTGGTCACTTGAGTAATCCCTTTTTATTTCTCTGTCTCAATATTTTTTCTCACTGTACAGTACATCACTCGAGTGGTCACTCAAGTGATCCGTAGCCATCACTCGAGTAGTCACTCAAGTGATCATATCGAAAATCTGGCAGAGTTTTACCTTTGAAATAAACAGTAAACTTACCCCATCACTTGAGTGATGAAGGGTCATCACTCGAGTGATCCCTTCCAAAATCTGGTAGAGACGCTTTTGCCTATTTTCTGAACTCATCACTCGAGTGGTCACTCGAGAAATTCATGCCATCACTCAAGTGATCCTTTACTGAACATGGTATAAGCTCCCCTTTGAGTCAGATTCTCATATTATGTTCTGCACACTTAAACACACATATCAATATATTCAAAAACCATTTGTTTTAATAAAAATTATTTCTTATCCTCATTTATTATCATCAAAACATAGTGATCTAACAAGAATAAAAGAGGTATGTTTCGTGTATCCAATTATCACAATTCCATTCACAACTAGCAAGAATATCATGACTATAGAAAAGGATTAGCATTTGAAGGAAGAGCTCTGATCCCTGGGGTTTAAATAGGTGAGAATTAATAAGAGATTTATGAAAAGATAATTAAAATAAGAGTAGTTGGCATAAGTTGGGGAAAGAGTATGTACTTGTTTGGATTAATGGTGGCAGATGTGACTTGTTTTCCAAGTTGACTTTTCAAAACTCAAGTTAGGATAGAAGTAAGATAATATAATGTGATTTATATTTGAATTGACGGTAGTAGAAGTAACTTTTTTTTAAACCCAAACTTAGATGATTATTTGAAATCAAGTTTAAATGAAAAATGAATGAAAATGATATGAATCTTATTAAATAATACATATAGACTTTTTTCCCTAATTAATGTCATTTGTGTTTTCTCTATTATTTCTTAAAAAAATCCCAAAATTTAAATTTTGTTAAAAATTTAATATTGTCAATAGAATTTGTTTTCCAACTTTTCCCTGTTATTTCTTAAACAAATTGTCAAATATGAATTTTGTTTTAGAGATTAATTAAATATGACTATTGAATTTTTTTCTTACATTTTTAGAGATTAATTAAATATTAATGATGGAGATCAATTAGGCTTGGAGTGGACTCTCATAATTAAATTTTATCATTTAATTTTTTAGGGTATTTTTGCAAACCTAAAGTTATGAGTGTTTAAAAAAGTTTCCTTATTTTTTTAATGAAAGCAAAAGGTACCAGGTACTAGGTACTGTACCTTCATCTTTTTCCATGCTCATCTTCTCTCTCAATTGCATGGCTATGGCTTTTTGTGAAAAGCAACCTAAAGTTTTTAAGCAAATATCTTTAGGCCCAAAAGCCAGATGGCACAAGCACCTTTTCCCAACACTACAACATAAATCACTTTTAACGTTCATTTTTAAGGCCTTTTAAACGTCTTTTTATGGGAGGATGCCTATGTGAGTGATGTAGTAAATAATAGAAATAATGTCTGTTAAGAAAGTGACGCCTAAAGTGGGAGGCTCCACTTTATGCGTCCTTTGGGGAAAAAGAGACGCCTAAAGTCCAAGGGACACCTAAAGTGGAGACTTTATTCATCTCATTGTTGTAAAAGGGACGTCTAAAGTATTTTTAAACATCCCTTTTGTTTGTAGATGTAAAAAATATTTTTTTATAAAAATTTTTTTTATATTTTCGTCTGCCCAACAAATTGAAACCACAAAAATAGGATCAAAGAATAAACCACAATCTCCTTACAAATGGTAAGGAAACATCCAACAATAGCTAATTAAGTCTTACTACCATCTATATATAAGAACCATTACAAAGTGTTGTAAAAAATGTTTTCTACTACATAACTATACTACCCAACATAAACATACACTTTTTCTAATTCATGTGTTAAACAAGCTGCCTAGCCAAAAAGTCTCCGAACAAATTAATGTCTTCATGTAAGTAGGCAGCTTCGTCATAAAAAATCTGCATAATAGAAAATAAGCTTAGATAAAATCCATCAAGTGAAATAATCAATTAGTAATTCAATTACAATATATAAAATGTACATTATCATTTGATTACTTGCTGAAAATCACTTGTAACTCCGCTCTGAATGATGTTATACATGTAAAGGATAACGTAGTAGCCACATTCAATGGCCCCTAGTTGTCGAGGGTACTATAAAGCAAAATCAATTGGTTAAAATCAATAAAGTCATATCTAAAATGACCATTAATGAAAAAGATTGAATTGAAACCACAAACTTTCGGATTAAACTACTTCGGCTTTCTAATAATTTTACCCTCGTGTGACCTGCCAAGGATTCTATATATCTGGGTCGCACTATCATTAAAATGTAAAACCACAAAAATTAGAATAATTCATTTAAGTTGAGAATTAATGGAATAGAAACAAAATAACTTACATGTTGAAGACATATTTTGTTTTCTTGTTTGAATTTTTACCTAAGGAATCAAGCCAATAGACGTTGTTGATGCGAGGACAAACAACACACAGACTCCAATGGTAACTACAATAATATATAGATTAAAATGAAATTAGATAATAAGGCTATTATTTGTTAAACTTCCTAAAAAAGAAAAATTAAAATGCATACCCTTGAACAATTGGTGATAGATTACAACAAAATTTGGTATCTCCCATTGTGTAGCCCACATAATGCATCCTTGCTTGCATAGTATTACTATCCCTTGTCGTATTTGCCAGATATAAGAATCTGTATAAATCTTGTCTTCCCATCTTGATGCATGTGAGGTGGAATGACATAAAATAGAAATAAAATGATAAATGAATTATCGAACATATGAAACCAAAAAACCACTACATTAATTGAAGGAAAAAAATCACTGGATGACAAGTTTCACCCATCCTACATCTATCTCCTCAAAATGGATAAAATCCTTGAGATCTTTGTTGTCAATTGTGAAGGGATACATCAATGTTAGGCCCATAATCCCTGGAGGCATCTGTAGTCGATTTGACGAATACCTTTATAAAGTTGTTGCAGTCTTGCCAAGATGAGTCATTTCACCACATCCCGCTCATCCTATTATCAGAACATAAAAAACAGATTATCAATAGGATGCCAACAGATCTCAAGTAATAGTAAGGTAGTTCCTACCATTAGAGGTGTTTCCGACATGTCAATAAGATTTTGAGCCCAAAGGATGAAAGATCATATCGCTTGACCCAACGTGATAACCTATACGTCAGGGACTAGGACGGTTACACCTTCTTCCCTCTCATGAACACATGTCATAATCACCCTACGTAAATGTTATGGAATTTGTTTATGATGGTGGGTGGTAGCATATGTGTGAATAAGAGCATCGGCAACAGCACGCATCAGTGGGGCATCCAAATAGAGGATTCAAGGTTCTCCCAGCTTCAGAGTGGGAGAAGGCTGGCCAAGGGGTTCCTCTAGAGTGGGTCATAATGCCTCTAATAGCTACTAGTATTAGTTATTGCATCAACACATGATAGTCATGGGACTTCATTCCCACTAATTTCAAATTGTCCATTGAGATATACTTGCTCACATTAGAAGAATACCCCTGTGACACCTTAATTTCATGCAAACACCCAAACAAACTTCTTTTATCCACTTTTGATAGTGTATGCGCTGCTGGCTCCATGTATGCCCTCCTACCATCATTTCTTAGTTGTAGATGTAACCATTCTCTTATTCCCATATCAACAAGGTCTAGTCTTGCACTGATTTCATCCTTAGTCTTCCTTAGTATACGCAAAAGCGTATTGAGAAGACTATCACAAACATTTTTCTCCATATGCATAACATCAATACTGTGTCTTACATCAAGACTACGCCATATGGAATATCAAAGAAAATTGATCTCTTCTTCTATATGTTCTTCTCACCTGTAGTCCTCTGATTTTTACCGAAGGTGACATTGATACGTTCTACCCGACTATAAACTTCCTCCCCGGTTAATGCCTTTGGAGCTATTCTATGCTCCGATAAGTCATTAAAACAATTTCTAAACCTACGATACAAGTGGAACTGATGAAAAAACCTCATATGACTAAGGTAGACCCTTTTTTTCATGCTTAAGTTGATGGAAGTGTGTGTCTGCTTCATAGATCGAACATGCTTTATGCCCTTTCACATTGTGCCTTAACAAGTTTCCGTATGGAGGGAAGTCGTTTATCGTGGTTAAAATCATTGCACGTAGCTTGAAAGATTCTTTCTTATATGCATCAAACACATTTATGCCTTCCTCCTATAACTTTTTCAAGTACTCAATCAATGAAGCAAAGTAGACATCGCTATCATTCCTTGGCTGTTTGGTCTAGAGATCATCATAGAAAGCATTACATACTTATGTTTCATATATAGCCAGGGAGGTAAGTTGTATTTTACAAGGAGAAATAGCCACGAACTATGTGTGCCAGTCAGAGTTCCATACATATTGATTCTATCTGTATAAAACCCAAGCCGAAGATTTCTCAGCTCGCTGCCAAATTGAGGAAACATTTTATCTATTTTCCTCTATTATGGAGAGTCGGCTGGGTGCCGAAGATATTTTCTGTCAGATATTCTCTCATCAAAATTTCATCTCAACTTCTTTGCTTTTGTTGTACTCGCAAACAATCATTTAAATCGAGGTATTATTGGAAGATACCACAACACCTTTGAAGGTTTCCTTTTAGTTGTCCCTTCGCCACAACCACCATCTTTCTTCACTTGGTATCATGACGTTTTACACTTAAGACACTCGCTAAGACCTTCATACTCTTTTCTATACAAAACGCAATCATTAAGGAAAGCGTGTATCTTTTTATACTTCATACCCATCGTTGACAAGATTTTCTTAGCCTCATCCATACGGATTGGAAGTACATTATCGTCTGGAAACATATCATACAATAATTCAAGCAGCAATGTGAAACTACTATCGGTCCACACATAAGTTGCCTTTAAGTTGACCAAATGCAATGTCCCTGAAAACCGTGTGTACTTACTCCCAAGGTACAATAATGTCTCTGCATCAATCCGCAGGATGTCATATTCATGCGATTGCATAAAGGATTCTACCTCAACATCGTGAATTATTTTCTCCATTCTATCTTTATCTATGACATCCACAACTTCCTTCTTGTGCGACGGACAATCTATTACTTCCTCACCATGCCATATTTACCTTGTGTATCCAAGATTTATTCCATTACAAAGTAGATGATCCTTTATAATATCAACATCCCGTCGACTCTCATTTGAACAATTGACACAAGGACAAAAATACTTCCCATTTTTTGTTGAAGCATTCTTTTTAGCAAATTTAATAAACTCTTCTACCCCATTCTCATATTCTTCACTAGTTCTTAAAGAATTCATTCATCTATGATTCATTTTATTACCACCTAATCCATTTCCAACAACACTCAAGTTTAGAACAATTATTACCAATTTGATTTATTTTTACTAATTTTTTTAAAAAATTTTGGAAGCATTTCCCCTTAAAAGTGAGATATCCCAAAATTTCAATAACAAACAATTTCAACTTAATTTAAATAAAACTAACTAATTGAGATAATTCAGGACAATATGAGCAATTTAATCCAACAATTTCATTAAAGCAATTAAACCTTGTTCATTAAATTTTGAAGTCAAATTATTCATACATACTTTTTATTTGAAATTAAAAATAAAAATTGAAATAATAATAATTAAAAAAAACCAACTTTAATTTATCAAAATCTCACTCTTTTCCTCTCAATTTCTCAAGGCTGAAAACCTTGTTCTTTTTCCTCAATATTATAAGTTTTCTCTATTTTAATTCTTAACATATTTTTTTGATGCTTTATAGCTTCTAAAAAATTCATGTTTTCTTCGTTAAAATGCTTATATATCCAAATATAATTTTTATAAAATTTGGGCAAAACTTCCCTTTACGAAAAGGAGTTCCCCAAATTACAACAATATATACTTAATTTTCAAGCTTTCCACGTCCAACAATACATCTCCACGCTTAACTACCATATCTAAGGCTATAATCCATTCATAACAATCAAACTATTGATTTTAAGAAAGGAATAAAATTAGAGCAATATTGATAAAGGAGAAAATAAATGGCAGCAAGTGAATAAAAGAACATAGTTGTACAACAATGAAAATATCCTTAAATACTCACTTTATTGCTTGACTGAAATATGCATGCCAATTCTTTTTTTTTTTTTTTTGGTTACAGACTCAATTGTGTCAAAGTGAATCACTACTACAAAATATATATTTTACGACCCTAAAGGACGTTCCTTTTTCAAAAAGGGAAGTAAAAAATAAAGGCAATAATATTTTTGTAATTCTATGCATCAGTTTTGATATATTAAGCATCCCAATTCCTAACAAAGACACCAAAGGTCTACTTTTGGCGTCCCCTAAATAATTAGGGACGCCAAAAGACCCTTACGGCATCCCAAATTGGTCTTTTGGAGTCCCTAATTTAATTAAGGACGCCAAAAGGCCACCTTACATGATCCCTAATTTAGTTAGGGATGCCAAAGGTGGCGTCCCTAATATTTAAATATTAGGGACCTCACTAAAGTGACGTCCCTAGCTAATTCCCAAATTTGGCGTCCCTAATTAATATAACTGGCGTCTTTAATTCAGGTTAGGGATGCCAAAAGACACCACTTTTGTCTTCCCTAATTTGAATTAGGGACGCCACATATTTTTAAATACTAGGGCGAATAAATTCAAATGGACTTTCTCTTTCTCTCTCTCCCGCAACATTTCTCAGTTTATTTAAGAGGAATTGCAGAGAGAGACCTATACTGTATAAATTCAAATGGCTTCTTTCAGTTATTCTTTTGGTATTCTCGCCATCCTCCCCTCTCTCATCCTCGCTTTCATCATGCCCTCCACAATTTATGCTCAATCCGCCGCTCTCGTCCCTGCCCTTACTTGCCACGGTAATCCTCACTTCATCACTTCTCAAATTGAATATGCCGGCCCCTGTTTACATTCTCTTTGCATTTGAATCTGACTCTCCTTCTGTTTATTATTATTATTATTATTATTATTATTATTATTATTACTATTACTATTATTATTATTATTATATAATTTTCTTTCCTTTTTCATAATCATATCTAGTATGGTACATATGGAGATAAAGAGAATGGATTTTTGAATTCAGAAGTTTGAATAAAAGAAAAGAAATAACATCATTTTAGGGAGAAAAAAAGGAATTGGTAACCTAAGGAGAAAGGAGAAAAAACAAGCTACTGAAAAGTTGAAGAGCTACATATTGAAGCTCGTCATCTTCCTCTCTCCATTGAAGCTCGTCGCCCCTTAGATCTGATCATGTTTATGTGGTTTAAGAAAAATTGTTGGACAGTGAAAAATATAAATAAATATCTTTTTGAAACAAAAAAAACTTTTAACGTCTATAATGAATAAGGATTGCCATAGCATACTTTAGACGTCCCTTTTCCTATAAGGGATGCCTAAAGTTGTGACTTTAGATGTCCCTTACCAAATAACACTATATTTAGTAACACTGTGTTGTGACTTTAGATGTCCCTTTTCCTCAACAGCTGTGTCAAGTGCAACCTTAGTAACACTATATTGATTTCCCCCGGGAAAAATATGTTCATTAAACCGAACATGGCGAGAGATATACACATTTCCTGTATGAAGATCAAGACACTTATAACCCTTATGAGAACTACTATACCCTAGGAAAACACAGGGAGTGGAACGAAAGTCTAATTTAGTAGAGTTATAAGGTCGGGTGTAAGGGAAACATTCGCACCCAAAAACCCTCAACATCATATAATCTGGACTACTGCCAAAAAGTTTACCATAAGGAGAAAGACCATCCAGAGCCTTAGTAGGAAGACGATTAAGTAGAAATGCAGCAGAAAGGAATGCATCAGGCCAATATAACAGGGATAATGAAGCATGAGCTAATAATGTGAGGCCAGTTTCAACAATACTACGATGTCTACGCTCAACAAGACCATTCTGTTCAGATGTATAAGGACATGAGAATCTTTGTTCAATGCCATGCTGAGCAAGAAAAGATTTAAACATAATAAATTCACCACCATTGTCACTCTGAATTGCCTTAATTTTCTTGTTAAATGTATTTTTAGCAAGGGACTTAAACTCCTAAAATTTTAGAATAGCTTCTGACTTATGATGAAGGAAATAAATCCAAGTAAATCTGCTGTAAGCATCAACAAATGCCAGATAATAAGCAAAGCCATGAGAAAGAAGGGGAGCAGGGCCCCAAATATCCATTACTATTAATTCCAAAGGTTGTGTATACACTGTGGTAGATGGAGAAAAGGGAAGTTTGTGACTCTTGCCCAATTGGCATGCAGTACACACACTAGATACATTTGAGGATGAAAATGGAATTTTATTGGTAGAGAGAATACTTTTGACAGTGTCATAAGCTGGATGGCCGAGCCGGTGATGCCAAAGAGACATGGAATCTTGAGAAACAGCAGAGTAAGCCACAATACTATCAGGAACTAAGCCATGAGACTTGACTGAGGTAGGCAACGGGTAGAGTCCAGAGATTTCAGGCCCACGTGTAAGGATATGATGAGTCTGCAATTGAAGCTGAATCCCCTGTACCAACCTTTACAGTACCATGAGAAGACCCAGGAGCTAAAGTATTCAACGTAGCAGGATCATAAGTGATGTGTTGAGTTGCACCCGAATCAAAGTACCAGGCTGAATCAGAGATAGATTCAGGAGTGGCAATGTAAGCCTGCGCCAGAGCAGGTGTGACAGATTCTGATGAAGCAGCTGGAGGAGTGTCATGAGAGGTGACTGCAGAGACAGACAGCTTGGACACAGATGAGGGTGGAACAGATGGATGAAGGTGCTCCTCAACAGCAGAAATGGGAACAGCAGCAGTAGACAGAGACGGAGAGTTAGATGAGGCACCATAAGTATAGTAAGCACTTGAATCAGTGGAAGTGGGAGCAATGGGATCAAAGTCGTACCTGTAATAACAAGTATGTGCAATATGACCAGCCTTGGAGCATATCTGTGAAAACTTCTTATAATTTGGATTGAAGGCAGTATATACTTTCTACACGGTTTATTTAGTTAAAAAAGCTTTTAGAGTTTTAATTCTTGACAATTGAATGGAGAGACAAATCTTGGTTTCATTTTCCTTAATAATATAAATAAAATGAAGCCAATAATGTCTAAAAATCAATGTTTATAAAGTCGGAACGAACGGCAGCTGGAGGAAGCTACCGCTCGAGTTGAAGGAGAAAGCCATTTTAATGGTCAAGCCGCATTGAGCTGGAAAAAAACTGTTATGAAGCCGGAACTCGCTTTTCAGCCAGGAGCCAGGATGGATTTTGGAAAAACCTGACGGCTCCCAACTAGCGTTTCAGGCAAGAAGGAAATCTAGGAAGCGAAGAAGATAAGATGAAAAAGATAAACGGACTAGCAAGAAAATCATATAACTCACAGATTTGCTTAGTCGAGTGCTTTTTCGTGTCATTTATAGTGAAAATGAGCTCCTGAAAAACTAAAATGTAGATCTTGTTTCTGTTGGTAAATGCGCTCGCCGGAATTGAAACAAAACTCATATCTAGTTGGAGAAAGAGAGAGAAATATGAAGGTGTGCTGTCATTTTCCCATCTTGATTTAGTTCTTCAGTTCTTAAGAGTTTTACTTCTTCTTGTGTACTGATAAAAACTTTTGTCTTTTAGTGAGGTGGGTCAATCACCCATCAGTGAACTATTGAACACATTTTATTTTATGACGGATAAAAGAATAGTGATTTTCCAACGAATAAAAGAGGAGTTTTCTACCTTGAGATAAAGGAGGAGTTTGAAGTACTGATGAAATTGATGTTTATTTATTTTTTTAAAAATTAAAGTTAAAATTTGAAATGATATTATACATGCTTGATGAATTTTGAATATATTTTTATGTTCTCATAGTCTCCTTTCAAAAATTATAACAAAAAATATACGATATCTAATATTTAAATATGAGGGATTATTAAAATTAATAAGAAGTCATAAT
Organism: Albizia julibrissin; assembly: GCA_037074505.1. Taxonomy (NCBI): domain Eukaryota; kingdom Viridiplantae; phylum Streptophyta; class Magnoliopsida; order Fabales; family Fabaceae; genus Albizia; species Albizia julibrissin. The sequence continues at coordinate 12,771,495 of CM073481.1, read as the reverse complement.
ATTTTTGTTATTTTTAACTTAGGTAACAATTTTATATGTATATATCAGTATTTTGAATAATTATTAGATCACTAGTTTGATGAAATAATTCGACGATTCCAAACATTTGAACGATGAACAGTTAATATTTTCTGTTACACATTTGGTCCTGTACTTAAAACATTGCTAACAAAATATCCTCCCCACAAAATGACAAAACCGGGTAGGTGATTGGATGAAAGCGATCAGAGATCAGAATAACCAAAAAAAAAAAAAAAAAAAGCCTTCTAATAAAATAAGTAAAAACTTGACACGATTCTCCTTTCTCGTGATCCAAACTCTGACCCCTTGCTTGGATAGAGGGAAAATGAGGGAGAAAAGAAAACTAAAGAAAAAAAATTGAAAAAAGGAATTGTTTTCCCAATAAAAAGAAGAAAAGTGAGAGAGAAGAAAAGTGGGAGGAAAATAAGATATTGGCCCATCATATTTTCTCTCCAACTCTTCTCCCCACATTTGGAGAACAAAACTCTATTTTCATTTCTGCGCCTCTCACAGCGTCACTTCCTAATAAATATTAAGATGTGGGGTCCACCTCATTGTAATGAATATTAAATACTATTTTGCTCATAAAAAATATTTTTTTAAAATTAATTTCAACATCTTTATTTATTCTTATTTAATCACGTTATTTGTTTTTCTTAAAATCATGCACGGCTTGATATTAAATTCTTGAAATTTAATACTATTTTAAGCAAATTCTCCCGCCAAATAATTTGATTTTAAATTATTGTGATATTTAATTTAATTTTAAATATAATATATTTTGATATAAGGGTAATATATTTACTCATTTTTCTTCCTCCCTCCCTGTTTTCTCTTGTCTATCCAAATAAAAGAAGTGATGACATTTTGTTCCTAATTTTCTCTTCTTTCCATTTTCCCTCTTTTTATTTTTTTTCCTTCAATTTTTTCTTCCCATCCAAAGTACAAAGCTTTTTAGAAATAAAATGCTTCAGCATTTTGAGAATTAAATTTGTTAAAGTGAAAGTGATGCCCCCAATACGACAATCTATGCCCAAAAGCCTAAAGCAAGAGCCTCATCTTTGACTCATTTCCCCGGCTTTTCTTACCATACGTCGCTTTCTGAATCCCTTTGTTTCATTTCACACTTTCTCCTTTCACTGTCCTCCACAAGCACTAAAAGCCTCAAATCTCTCTGCGGCTGTTTAATTTCACCAACCCAGCCATTCACAGGTAACTTTCCTCTCCATCTCCACCTTTTCATTTTTGGGTTTGATTGATGATTATGCTAATATTTGCTGCAGTTTTAACGGATTCTTCTTCTTCATCATCTTCAGAAAGAAAGGATTCATCGTTACAACACTCCAATATCTTTGAAGCCTATGCTCATGGAACATTCCATGGATCTGGTGAATCAGCCTCTGAGCCAGCAGGGTAACCATTTAATCCTCTATCCTTCAGTGGGATGATATTTTCTATGTCATACTCAGAAAATAAAACTCGTGTATTAAAAAGAAATCACCCTCCTCCTTAGCGAAGCATTCGCATAAGATAGATGGTAATTTTTGTCTCCTGACCTCCTCCTTTAGGTCAAGAGGCAGAGGTTGACTAAAGTTAGCTACACGCTAGCAATTGATAAACTGTTACTACGAGACATTTTGTTTTTATTTGAAATTTCTAGAATTTATGGCCTTTAAATATATGATTCATAGCCCCTCAAGTCTTTATTTTCTCCTATTATTGTTTCTTCCCGGTATTCAAAACCAATTTTGAAGACACTATCGAACCTTTTTGCTACCTCTGCAAGAAAATTCTGAAACAAAAATGCTATGTGAATGCGTCTTTCAGCAGAGTTCGGTGGGAGAAGAAAGAAAGAAAGAAAGAGAAGATGTTTGATTCTGTTTTTCTTTTCCTCATAAACAGTTTTTAAAAATAAGTTTCAAAAATAAAAAAATCTCTTTCAATATATTGTTTTGAAAGATCTGTGTTTTTAAAGTGACTGACGTGGTGGTAATTGTTATTGGTAGTGTTATTAACAATGTAGTGCCAATAATTAAAAACTACTTTTTTTTAGTTTTTAAAAATAACTTTTTGTTTTTTTAAAACAGTTTACCAAACATGTTTTATTGTTTTTAAAAACAAAAAGCAGTTTTTAAAAACAAAATCAAACAGCCGATTTTTTTTATAGGGTATGAGTTAGTGCCAATGAATTATCTTTTGGTTCTTGAATATATTAACAATAAATATCATCCTGTACAGATCCTCTTATGTGTTCGTGTAATTTTAAGTGCATGTAGGCAATAAATATGAAGTGTTCTTGAGCTTTAGTAGAGGCAAAGACAGTCAAGAATCTTTCCCTTCCTGTCTCTATTCATCTCTAAGGAGAGCTGGAATTTCCGTTTTCAGACATGACATCTCAATTGAACAACTTCAGAACATTATTGAAGGTTCTGAAATTTCAATCATCATTTTCTCTAAAGACTATGCTAGTTCCAAAAAGTGCCTCGAAGAACTCACAAAAATCATGGAATTTCGTAGAGCATATGACCAGGTAGTTTTTCCCATATTCTATGGTGTGAATCGGTCTGCAGTTCGTAATCAAAAATCTAGTTTTGGAAAAGCATTTGGAGATCTTATACAAAGAATTTCACCCGCTGAATATGAAGTGTCAAGGTGGAGAACAGCTCTCAATGAAGCTGGGGGAAATTATGGGTTTGTTGTGCCTAATTTGAAGTCCAAGTAATTTACTTTTCTTTTCGATTTATGTTTTATTTATTTTCAATTTTGCTAATATTTTGTGTGTGTGAAAGCAAACAATTTTTTTTCACAATCTATAACAATTAGTTATTAAAAGATAAGTGTGATATTGGTTCATAAAATTGATGTGTTGGGTGGATTGTTTGTTAACGAGATGCTGTGATTCATAAAAAAAATCTTTATATGTATAGAATCTAAAATAAAGATAGTTCTTTGATTATTAGTTTTTTTAAAAAATATTTTTATTCAAAAATCATTAGTTGAACATTCTTAAATATGAACAGTTGAAATACTATTTAAACCGTGTAGATCTTAACGCATTGATGAGCTCTTGATGCTCATCATTGCAATGAGCACTAAAACTAGTTCCACTCTAGAGCTAGAGTCATATCAAAATATTTATTTTTTCTATAAATGTTTTGAAGTTAAACTTGTAGCAATCAACTAAGTGCATAATCTAGGATCACATCCTGACGTGTTTGTGTGAAACTTTTAAGATTTATAAGCCTATTGTGTTTACTTTGTGGATGGAAATATATGTACATATGTTGCTCTTGATACCATTATGCTGCTTTTATTTGTAGTCATGCTTAATTAATCAATACTCCCTTTTTTTTGCTATTCTTTCTTTATAATTCACAGCAATGAAAGTGATATTATTCAGAATGTTGTCGAGCATGTTCGTCAAATATTGAGCAGGAAAGGCTTGTTTGTCAAAGATGGCCTAGTTGGAGTGAGTTCTCAAGTGAAAGAAGTGGTTACAATGCTTCAAAACTATAAATCAAAGGATGTTGTCTCCATAGGGATATGGGGAATGGGGGGTATTGGCAAAACAACTCTTGCCAGACTCATTTATCACTATATTGCATATGAATTCGAGAGTACATGCTTTCTTTCAAATGTGAGGGAAGAATGGGAAAGCTGGGAAGGCGAATTTGATTTACAAAGAAAACTTCTTTCGGCAATATGTGGAGAAACAGATATAGGAACACATAACATTCAATCAGTATGTCTCAACTTGAAGGAAAGACCTAGTCATACGAAGGTACTTGTTGTGGTTGATGATGTGAATTACTTGGAGCAACTATATGCTTTATGTGAGAGTCCTGAATGGTTTGGTAAAGGGAGTAGAATAATCTTCACAACTAGAGATTTACATCTGCTCAAAGCCTTTCAAGTGGATGATGTATACAACATGAAACTTCTGAGTGATCATGAGTCTTTTCAGCTTTTCAGTGGAAAAGCATTTAAACAAGCAAGTCCTGAAGGAGAATTCATCGAACTTTGCAGAAGAGTGGTTGCTTATTCTGAGGGACTACCCTTAGCTCTTAAGGTCCTTGGCTCTATTATGTCACGTATGGAATGGGAGTCGGCAATGCTGAAACTAAGCACAGTTCTCCCAAGTGAGTTATACCAAACACTAAAGCTTAGCTTTGACTCTTTAGATGGTAATCAAAAAGAAATATTTCTAAATGTAGTTTTATTTTATATTGGGGAGGATATACATAATGTGATACAAAAGTTTGATGGCCTTGGATGTGATGCTAGCATTGGTATAAGAGTCTTAGTGGATCGAAGCCTTGTAACCATTGACAAGAACAAAAAAATTAGAATGCATAATGTGTTGCAAGTCATGGGAAGACAAATAATGCGTGAAAGTTCACAAAATGAGCTTCAAAACCTAGGTACGTTAAAGTTTTGTGAGGATGCATTTGCTTCACTTATTATCAAACACACATGTACCAATGATAAATTTTAATTATATTAATTTAAATAGGAATTTAACTTATTGATATTCTGTATTGTTAAAATATAACATTCAGGTCATAGGTATGAGGTGTTCTTGAGTTTTAGAGGTGAAGACACTCGGTCAACTTTTACTTCACATCTCTATAGTGCTCTCTGTAATGCTGGCATTATTGTTTTCAAAGATGATGTTGAGCTTCCAAGAGGAAAACATATCAAAACGGAACTATTGCAAGCAATTGGTAGTTCAAAAATTGCTATCATCATCTTCTCTAGGGAATACGCTGCATCTAAATGGTGTTTGGAGGAATTGTCAATCATTATGGAGCTTCATAAATCAAATGATCAGGTGGTTCTACCTGTGTTTTACCATGTTGATCCATCAGAAATTCGTAATCAAACTTTTAGTTTTGGAGAAGCATTTAAAGATCTTATACAAAGAATTTCGCCACCAGAACACCAAGTTTCCAACTGGAGGATAGCCCTTGATGAGGCTGGGGGCCTTGCTGGAACCGTTGTATTTGGTTCTAGGTATTTTTTCTCTTTATTTTCTTTTTATTGAAACACCTGATGTGCGTTTATGTTTATGTGTTATGGCATTCAAATAAGGAAGAGGGAGAGAGGGAGAGAGAGAAGAAGGCAAAAAAAGAGGGAGCCAAGAGAAAGGGAGAACAGGGGAAGAGAAGAAGGGAGAATTAGGAAATAGGATTCAATCCATTATGGTCATCACAATACACACACTAAAAATAAAATTAATTATCCTTATTTATAGCCTATTATGACTAACAACTACCAACGGCTGCTTTAAAAACTACCCCTAACAAACTTCTATTTTATTTATTATTATTTAGCAGTATGCATATGTAATTTATCTGGAATATCACTTGTCAAATTATTTGGAACACGACTCACTTTTGCTTGTTCCCTACCTGGTACAATTTTGAAAGTTATATATTGTAAAATTTTCAAGTCTAATATCGCTTATGTAAAATTCTACTCGCAATTTTCTTGAACTGAATGTGCTCATAGTGAATTGAATGTTTGTTTTGCGGAAAATAATGAATGTTGTAGTATATTTCTATTTATCTCTACTACTAGTTAGGTTTTTCTGATTTGATATATAGTTTATTCATAATATCTCATCTTCTCCAAACACATGTAGCTTCTGAAATACTATGTCTGATTTCTAACATAAGAGCTAGTTGTAGCTTAGATTTGGTCATAAATATAAAACCCCATCTACTTCGTTCTTCATATTTATCATTATTTTCTCTAAAATATCCCTATTGATTGCACATTGAAAGGGATTTTGCATTATGGTTAGTTTCAATGCAAATATTTAAGAGGGTCTTTTAGGAAAATCAAAACACATTTTTAACAAACAATTAATTTAACTAATTTTCTTAAACTACCCAGATTAATTAAATAGATCTTATATTAAAAGACCGGAAGTGGTATTGAATTTGTTTATTTGTAATTGTTATGTTTATATATATGTCCAATATTAATGCTCATTTCCAATTATGCTTATATGATTGGCAGGGACGAGAGTGACTATGTGAAAGCTATTGTTGAGAGTGTTTGTCATATATTGGACAAGAAAGACTTGTTTGTCGCTGACCATCCAGTAGGAGTGGATGAGCGAGTGCAAGAAGTGATCGCAACGCTCCAAAACCATCAATATGAAGATGTTATCATGGTAGGAATATGGGGAATGGGTGGCATAGGCAAAACAACAATTGCCAAAGCCATTTATAATGAAATTGGTCACACATTTGATAGTAGAAGTTACCTTTCAAAGATCAGAAAAGTTTGGGACCAAAAAAGGGGCAAAGTTCGCTTACAAAACCAGCTTCTTTCTGAAATATGTAAGACATCAAAAATGAAGATCAATGACATTGAATCAGGAAAAGTCAAATTGAAGGATAGACTTTGCCATAAAAAGGCACTGGTTGTGCTTGACGATGTAGATAAACTGGCCCAATTGAAAGCTTTAGTTGGAAGTCGTGATTGGTTTAAACCAGGAAGTGCAATAATCATCACAACTAGAAATAGAGGTCTACTCCTTAATATGGAATGTCATGTTTATTTGATGAAGAATTTGGATATACAGGAATCCATTGAGCTTTTTTGTTGGCATGCATTTAAAAAAGGAAGTCCTAAAGAAGATTTCGCTAACCTTTCAAGAAACATAGTTGCATACTCTGGGGGACTTCCATTAGCTCTTGAAATCCTTGGCTCCTATTTATTTGATAGAGAAATGAATGAGTGGAGGAGAGTATTGAAGAAACTTAAAAAAATTCCCAATAACAAGATACAAAAGAAACTACAAATAAGCTTTGATGGTTTAGATGATTTGGAGAAAGAAATATTCCTTGATATATCTTGCTTCTTTATTGGGATGGACAGAAATGAAGTCACACAGATATTAAATGGCTGTGATTTTTTTGCTGACATTGGAATCAAAACCCTTGTAGATCGAAGCCTTGTAACCATTGATGAGAAGAATAAGCTTAGTATGCATGATTTGGTGCGGGACATGGGAAGAGAAATAATCCGTAAACAATCTCAAAAGGAGCCCGGGAAGAGAAGTAGGTTATGGTTTCATAAGGATGCACGAGTTGTATTACAAAAACAGATGGTAGGAACTTTTTTATCCAATACTTATTGTTTCTAGTTTACGTTTATTGCACAATCAATGCAAATGAGCGTATCAATAAATTGATGATATAAACCATGTGGTTTTGTCTCTTACTGCGTATGCATTTTAAAAATCATTTTGTAGTCACATGCTCTATAAATATGATCATGACATACATGTTTCTATTTTGCTTTTCAACAAACAATTAACACAAGTGCTCACTTAGATTTCAATATGCTATTTTCTTTTCCAGGGGACAAAGGCTATTGAAGGACTATCTTTAAAGTTGTCACAAAGTGAAAAAATGCAATTTCAGACAGAAGCATTCAAGAAGATGAAGAGACTCAGATTACTTTGTCTTGACAATGTAGAACTCAAAGGAGACTACAAATGCATCAGTAGAAGTAGAGATCAGCTCAGATGGCTTTGCTGGCAACGCTTTCCCAAAAAATACATTCCGAGAAAGTTTTATCAGGAGGGATTAGTTGCCATTGACTTAAAATACAGCAACCTTAGACAAGTGTGGAAAGAAACCCAGGTATGTAAATTAGTACCACTTTCTTTGTTGGATTTTTAAGCCATAACTTCAAAAAAAATTGAAAAATAAAAGAACACAAACTGCTACATGACAGAAAGCCTAGTTTCCCTGAAAAATTACCGAAAGACTTCCAATTTGTAGCAATATGGTATATAGTTTTTATGATACTGAATTATCATAAAATTTTTATTTCTATTTTTATTTTGACATTATATGACTAAAAAATTTTATTTACTTTGTTTATTGGTATTAACTTCAAAGATGCTTATCTTATTCCCCTGTGAAATTAAATGATTTTGCTGTAGTTATTGAAGAAGCTGAAAATCCTCAATCTCAGCCACTCTCTTAACTTGGTGCAAACTCCTAATTTTTCAAATCTACCGAATCTTGAAATGTTGATCCTCAAAAATTGTCCAGAGTTGTCCATTATACATCATTCTATTGGGCTTCTTCATAAACTACTTCTACTAGATTTGGAGGATTGTACTGGCCTTCATAGTCTCCCAAGAAGCATTTATAGTTTAACACACCTAAAAACTCTCATTCTTTCTGGTTGTAAGAATATTGAAAAGCTTGAGGAGGACATAGAGCAAATGGAATCTTTGACAACTCTAATTGCTCCTAAAATAAAACAAGTGCCCTTTTCTTTAGTGAGATTAAAAAGCATTTTATATCTATCTGTAAGTGGTTATGAAGGATTATCACATCATGTGATTCCTTCTCTCTACCGATCTTGGATGTCCCCAACAAATAATCCACTACCTCTTATTCCAACACATGCGGGCATGCCATCATCAGTTTTGTGGGATATGCTAAGCAGTATTCATGGTCCTTCAACAATCCCTAGTAGTGTACCAAAGCAACAAAGTCTTTTGTTGGAAGATGGATGTGAGATTCCTTATTCTTTGGGTACTACTCCAAATTGTGTGGACATCTCAAGGCTTGAAAATTGCTTGGAACATCTTTTAATTCAAATTGGAAAGAATTCTCAAGTCTTTCATATTCTTTCAGAGAGGGTTTTACAGGTTCTCTCTCTCTCTCTAATTGGATTCTTTATTTTAAAAAAAATATATTTCACATTGCATATTGTATAATTAAATTAGAGATTGTGTTTGTATTATTGTGTAGGCATTGAGTCTTGCAAAGTATAGTGATGATGTTTGTATTCTTCCTGGTGACAATTACCCCTATTGGCTAACATTCAAGGGTGAAGGAGCTTCTGTAAAATTTAAAGTGCCTCCAGTTAATGGTCATTATCATTTGAAAGAGATGACTATTTGTTGTGTATATATCCCCCCCAGTGATTCGGATAACAAGTCATTCGGATCCAGTGATTCGGATAACAAGTCATTCGGATCTTGTATAATTTGCTTGATGGTAATAAATTATACAAAGACAACCACTTTGCTCTACACGGAAGACAAGCTAAAATCCTTGGAAGAAGCAGAGAAGAGGGAAATAATATCAAATCTAGAATCTGATGACCAAGTGGAAGTGAAAGCATTTTTTGGGAATGGATTCATTGTGAAGAAAACATCAGTCTACTTGATATATACTGATTCATTTGATGAAAAGATGGAAACTTCAACATTTGATGCCCCAAATCTAACTGGCACCAAACACAAATGTGAGAAGGAGGAGGAAGAGGAACATCAATCTATTAGACCTAGAAAGGTGATGAAGATTTGAAATTCGTGAACTTTCTTCCATTTTTTGGTGCAACACTCTCTTTGATTTTCTTTTTTTTTTTGCCACAACACTTTTGATAAAGTCAATATATTTCCTTTCAGGATTAAAACTGAAATATATGAAAGATTGTGCATATATGATTATATTGTCCTATTTATGGCTTTTTTTGTCATATTATGTGGGGGTGATATCACTCTTTTTCCTTCCCTCCCTCTTTATGGTAAAAAATGAAAATAAACTTGCATCAAAAATATAAAAATAACCAAATACATTGAAGAGATGTTATACAAACTTGAGAGTGAAAGGCTTAGAATTATTATTATTCTTTTTTTTTTTTTTGGTATATTTATACACACACACTTGTTATGAAATGAAATCTACTAATCTTTCGTTGACTTGGCATAATGACTCTACAATGTAGAAAAACCTAGTAAAATTGTGTCCAGAAGTAGTGTGCCATATTGGTTATGATATTAGAAATGGAGAAAGCATTGTGTTTTAGATGCAGGCAGCGCCACTGGACACTCCCTGCATGCAGGTTGAGCGCACACCCATTTTCAATCCCAATCCCTCAGGTTTGTGTGCCAATTGCCAAACAGGGTATAAGCGTAAAGCATTTGATGGTGTTTAATTTTAGGATGAAAATGAGATGAAAGAGGACAGCATATTGTTACAAGAATGAAAGTAATCATGTGCACGAGACAAAGTTCATCAATTTGTCACTTTCACTGCTAGAGAAGTATTTTAATGTTCTTCTATTTATCTTTTGAATCTCCTTTCAATTCATAAAATCTTTATTTAGAATTGAGCACTAAGTTCTCCTTCTTGACCATGGATATACACTTCAGACACGATGTGTATGCATTTTGTTCTGAGATTGGGGATTTTTAGCTTCTTCAATAACTACAACAAAATCTTTTGATTTCTCATATGAATAAGATGAACATCTTTGAAACTAATGCCATAAACAAATTAACTAAACTTTTCGAGTCATATAATTTCAAAAAAATAGAGATAAAAATTATGATAATATAATATCACAAAAACTATATACCATATTGCTACAAATTGGAAGTATTTTGGCAATTTTTCCAAAGAAACTAGGCTTTCTGTCATATAGCAGTTTGGTAATTTTTTTATTTTCCAATTTTTTTTTGTTCTTATGGCTTGAAAAGCCAACAAAGCAAGTAGAACTAATTTCTTGAGTATATATAGCAATATATAATGCTAAATAGTTTCTAATCATTAAGGATCTGTTTGTCAATACGTCCTGTGAGAAAAAAAAAATCCAGTTGGAGTCCAGAAGTCCATTTGTCACATTAAAACCTGTTTGGCATTTCGTGAGCTCACATTGAACTTTTTTAAAAAAAAGGAGCTTCTGTCATGAGCTTGTAGCTTCTGGCACCGAGAATTCAACACGCCACTTCAACCTTTTTTTAACCAAATCGGTCTCCAAGACTTCAACCTTTATTGCTTGCCAATCATCCGAGGAAAAGCTGCTCTTATTAGAATTTATCCATCTACAAATCACAAGCACTATAAAGCCCTGTTCTTTGAATTAAAAAGTAGGCGGGACGGTACAAATATTAAATGATTTAATTAAAATAATAAAAAAAATGTAAAATGTCTATTATAAATCAGTTTTTTTTACAGAAAAAATTAGGTTTACAAAAAGTTTTAAATTAATATAAAAGAGAACTTGATTTTAGTTTCTTTTTTAAATGATTGTTTCACCTGAAAAAATAGGTGGCAATTTGTAGCACTAATTTAATTTACATTCAAAAAATATTGCAAACACAAAATCTTAATTATTTTTTTAGAAGTTACAGAATATCTTCAACCAAATTGAACAAAGGATGATTTCTGTTGGAGACCATTTTCAGTCATTTTTTAGTTACGGGGTTTTCAAATACTAATCTAAATAATTTTAAAATTAAAAAAATCTTATATTATTATCAATCTAAACATAAATCACATTTACAATTTAATTTTTTTTTTAATTTGACTTCTGGAAAAGTCAGGTTAAAAAAAACTACTTTTTTACTGCTTAATTCAAACTGTCACAGATGGTTCCCTGACCTCATAGAAACCATGATGGATGGCAATGCAACTGGGGTGAATCCAGTGCGCTTATAAAAAAATTCAATGAATTGATATAAATATTTGTGGAGATTATTATAAACTCAGAAGACCTTAGTGAGGAATACACTTCGGTTAAAAAAGAAAAACGGAATACACCTAGAGAATGATGAAACGAAGAGTCACCAAGCTGGCAGAGTGATTAGCACATAGGAGGTGTAAGACATAAAAAAGCAGCAAGGGATAAGCTTATTCGATCTCAATATATATCACCTTTATATGTAGCATTATATATTACTACATATATGCATGAAAAAAAAAAGTGATAGTGAAACAGCTCTGTTTTAGTAATAGGAAAACAGAGCACTTACTCGGAAAAGTCAAGCTCAGGGATGGCATTCATGTTGGGGAAGAAGCAGAGAACATTTAGAGTGAAGAAGGAGAAGATGTTGGGGAATCAGTGCATGAGAAATGAGGGCTTGGTCTGAGATATGGAGTTACTGTCGTTGCAGACACACACAGAGAGAGAGAGAGAGAGAGAGAGAGAGAGAGAGAGAGAGAGAGAATGGCCCAGCGCCTTTTACTGGAACTTTTTAACACTAAGGACCAATATCCTTTGGGCAACAAATTGAAGGACGAAGAAGAAAAAAGAAAGAAAGAAAGAAAGCTTCTGGAGTTGATTCAAAACTAAAAGTAAGTATAACGACGTGGAGATTAATTTCCCCTTTCATTTTTTATGGTACTTTTTACTTTTATTTTGTTTTGATATAAACCCACAGCAAGAATGTTGATTATGTAAAATTCACATATAGATATACATGAATTATAGTTCAATTTAGTTATATCAAAATTGGAGAGGAATATTTCTATTTACCTTCATCTCTACTTACAATCTAAAATATCGGATCAACTCTTAATGGTTGCGTTTAATATTTTATAATTAATATAAATACAAACACACACACACACACACACACACACACATATATATATATATATATATATATATATATATATATATATATATAAGTTTAGACTGTTAAAATTATATTTGAATACTTCACTTTGTATATTTTTTTTATTAAAATATTTTTTTCTACTTTCTATCCCTAGCATTTTTGAACTTTTTAGGTTAAACCTTAATAGTTTAAATTTATTTATAAATTTTATTACTTAGGACTAATATTAAATCTTAATTATTAGAAGTTGATTTAATGGTATAGATAGTAAGTAAAGAGGAAGTGAAGAGAAATGCAACTGGACACTACTATACCTTATATTGAGGTCATTTATTAGAGCTATCTAGTTGAGAATGAACCATCAGTATTCTTTAAAAATAGTAGAATCACTAGCAATTTTAAAAATTTTTCTTAAACATTTCAAGTTTTAACACTTATTGTTGGAGTGAGATTTTGTAAGGTATTTAGAAATGTATAACTAATTCATTGAAACTCTAAAAATAGCGGTTCAAAACTCAAAATTAAGCTCTTAAAATGCCTTTCTAAGTCTTATAATTTGGAAAGGTTAAGGAAAGTTCTAAAAATAAAAGGACGTATATTCAAAGCATTGCACTATGATTACCACATTAGTTATTGAAGTTGTTCAATTAAAGTGTGTTTAGATTAATTTTTAGAGAATAGTTTCTGAAGAAAAAGTGATTTAGAGAATAGATTCTAAACAAAATAGATTATAAGAAAAATGTGATTTTGATAAAATAAGATCGTTTGGATATTGTTATCAGAATAATTTTTTTAATGGTTAAATTATCAAAAAAAAAGACATTAGCTTTTGTAATAATTATATATAAATATTAAGATTATATTTTGTGTATTATTTAATATCAAATTTTACAATAAATACCAAGAATGACATAAATCTATGTAAAAACTTTAAAATTATACCATTAGTCATTTATGTAACATACAAAATTTAGATCAAACACACATACATATATATGTATATGTATATGTATGTATGTGTATGTTTGTATGTATGTATATGTATATGTACACACACACACATATATTAATAAATTGTGTAATGAAAAATCATTTATAAATAGTAAATATTTTTGCCATTTTCAAAATTTATTTGTACCAGACACCCTTTAGGAAAAATTCTAAAAATAAAAGGACATATATTCAAAGCATTGTACTATGATTACCATATTAGTTATTGAGGTTGTTCAATTAGAGTATGTTTGGATTAGCTTTAGGAGAATAGCTTTTGAAGAAAAAGTGATAAAAGTGATTTTAGAGAATAGATTCTGAGCATAATAGATTATAAGAAAAAAATAATTTTGATAAAATGATAGTATTTGGATATTATTATCAGAATAACTTTTTTAATGGTTAAATTACTAAGAATGACATTAGCTTTTATGATAATTACATATAAATGTTAAGATTATATTTTGTGTATTATTTAACATCAAATTTCACAATAAATACCAAGAATGACATAGATCTGTGTAAAAAATTTAAAATTATACCATCAGTCATTTATGTAACATAAAAAATTTAGAGCAAATATACAAGCATGTATACATACATATGTGTGTGTAGGTATTAGGGCTGTACATAGACCAGACCTGGTCGGGTATGGTAGTAACCCGAAGTCTGATCCGATTTAGTCTTCGGACTGGTTATTCTAACCCGGAACCCGGTCCAGCCCGACGAACAACCCGTCATCCATCGGGTTGGGCAGACTAGACAGGACCAGATCGGGTTAGTGGTCCCGTCCTGTGCCTTATTTTAGAAATCTTAAAATAAATAATTAGATTAGGAGTAATATTTGAAGGAGTTAAAAATTTTGAAGAAGAGATACTAAAAATGGAGGCGTCGAATCGTGATTGAAGAAGGAAGAAGATAGAGGTGCCAGATCTTGAATGGAAGAAGGAGGAAGGAGGAAGGAGGAGGTTGACGCTAGATCTTTAAAGGAGGAAGGAGGCACATGTTCTTCATGGAGGAAGGAGGAAGGAGGAGGCGTCAGATCTTCATGAAAGAAGGAAGAAGGACGAAGGAGGAGACACCAGATCTTGAATACATCTTGAATACAGGAAGGAGGAGGCGTTGATTTGAATGAAAGAAGGAATGGAAGAAGGACGAAGGATGAAAGATGAAGGATGAAGTAGGAGTCGTGGGACCATAAGCATAATTAATCATAATGACATGGGACCATGGGTATAATTACATGTTGACTGTTTTTTGTATTTATATATTAAAAAAATTTATATTACCGGTTAGGACCGGGCTCATCAGTCCAAAGCATTTACCCGGAACCAGGTCCTGCCCGGGTCTGACCGAATTTCATCAGACTCTTTTTCTCTTCTTTCGGGCTAGACCGGGTAGATTCGGACTGGACCGAGTTCACCGGGTTACCGGGTTTCATGTACAGCCCTAGTAGGTATACACACACATAGATGTGTATGTGTATTAATAAATTGTGTAACAAAAAATCATTTATAAATAGTAAATATTTTTGCCCTCTCCAAAATTTATTTGTATCAGACTCCCTTCAGAAAAAGCTTGGCTGTTAAATTTTCATCTTAACCCATTATTTAACATTAAATTTCATAATAAATACCAAAAATGAAAAAATTTGTCTATATGTGATATTAATTAACTAAACTAATTTTTCTAATATAATCAAATTAGATAAATAGGCTTACATTACTACAAATAAATATAGCTGTGATGCTTATTTTAATATTATCTATGGCACTTCACAAGCGTCACATATCCCAACGCCACTAAAAGAAGCTGTGGCGCTACCCACAAGCGCCACAACATGTATATATATATTTTTTATTTAAATACTACCTAGGGTGGCGCTTTCTCAAGGAAGCGTCACAGGAAGTTTGAACTTCCTGTAGCACTTCCTCAAGGAAGCGCCACTCTAGAACTTTTCTAAAAAAATAGGATAGGGTGGCGCTTCCTCAGGAAGTGCGCCACAGACTACCTGTGGCGCACTTCCTGAGGAAGCGCCACCCTATCCCATTTTTTAAAAAAAAAATTCATATCTTTATTTTAAAATTCTATAATTATAATTAATAACACGCTTTAAACACATTTCCATATCTCTGCAACAAAATGAAGAAAAGCAAACAACAATCAAATAACTCCAAAATGATATAAATTAACAAATAACTAATTAACAAAATTACTACTAAGTAAAATACAAGTGTTAAAAATAAACAATTATTTATCGATGCAACTCATCAATGTTAACAATTACTACAACAACCAAAAATTATAACTATTACATATCTTCACATATAACTTATATATAATAACATTTAATTTTATCTCATTTATTTTTTGACATATAAAAATGAGAATTTTTTTTCAAATTTCATAATAAATTAAATATAAAAGATATTGAGTATATTAAACAGTTAACTACTAATAAAATATTTATAAGCTTAAAAATTTAAAAAACTTACATATAGAGAAAGATTGAATAGAATGAGCTGAAATCTCAAACACAACACCTAAAAAAAATTAATAAAGGAAAGAGAGAAAGAAAAATTTGCATAGATGTTTAAGAAAACATGGTTAACAAGACAATATATTGTACGTAACTTCAAAATATAAAAAAAATAAAAGGAAAAAAATGAGTGGGTACAACTTATAGGATAAAATGAAACTATAAGGAGGATGAAATAAGACCAATATGAAGAAGGAGTGAGGTTAGTTTGGTGCAAGAAATTGGACAAAAGAAATTAGGAAGGAGTGCCGTGAAAATAAAAAAGAGGAGGAGGAGAAAATGTGAAAAGTGATAGAACAAAGAAATGAGGAAAGGTAGATCGAACTGGGACGGTGATAAGTGATAAAAAGAGGAGGAGGAAATATGGGATCTAAGAGGATAAGGGTGATGACAAGTGTTGGATAAAGAGTGGAAATTGCAAATTACAGGAGAGAGAATGATTTGAACTTTTTTTTAAAAAAAATAATACTTTGGGTGTCGCTTGTTAGACTAAGTGCCACACAAAGTATGTAACAACTATGACACTTCTTTAAATAAGCGTCATAGCTGCTACTTCAATTTTTCTTTTTTTTAAAACCGCTTTAGGTGGCACTTCCTCAAGGAAGCGGTATCTAAAGTTACCTAGAAGCTGTGACAATCCTTGAGGAAGCGCCACCTAATTTTTTTTTTTTAAATTTAAAAAAAATATAGAAGAAGCTGTGGGACTTCTTTAAAGAAGTACCACAAAAGGTGTATCACTAATCCCTATTTTTGTAGTAGTGTTATACTAACAATAGGAGGGATTATTAAGATTTTAAAATTCTAAAAAGGAAAAAAAAGGCAGATGAGAGAGAGAATTTCAAAATTAAAAAAAAAGACAGATGAGAGAGAGAGAGGGGTGTGGGCCCACTACCTAAAAAAGGAATAAGAAAACAACACAAATTCAACGGGTGGGCCTACCAACATATAAAAGACAAATGAAAGAGAGATAGAGAGGTGTGGGATCCACCAACTTGAAAAAGCCAAAAAACAAAAATTTTCCAAAATCATGATTTTGATAAAAAACGAGATTTTAGCACTTTGTGTTATGTTTAGGTTTTATTTTTGAAAACCATAGTTTTCCTCCTAAAAGCAATTTTTTTTAATCCAAACACACACTTAAAATCTAACTGCACCTTGCCAATCATTTATGCCATGATTAAACTATGGTCAGATGACCTCCTTTCTTTTCTTCTCAGCACTGAGTTTCGTTATATTACCAGTGGAGGCCATATTCATCACTTACCTATCTTTGTATTTCATCTAGCTTGTTTGGATTGTTTTGTTCGGAGGATTGAAAGTGAGTATCTTTTTGGCACATTGCTTATTGTAACACATCAAACCGAACAGATAAATACTTAACAAAAGTATTTCACATATAACCAATAAAAATACCTAACATTAAAATTATCATAATACGTAATGAGTTCAAATAAGGCACCCAATGAGTCATAGTACTCAACTTTTATCAAAATGACCTAATTCTTTAACGATATGCAGCATTCATAATCACTTCTTCACAATTTTATAAAATTCTAAAATCCAAGCCTATGAATCACAACAATTATCGAAGTCCTCATAAAGCACTTTCAAGCACAAAGACATGCAGAAAAATATGAATTTATACTCATACCACTCATATTCAAGTAGGATCACTATTATTCATGATCACACATTAGTTCTCTAATCTCAAATTATCCTCACAGGTGTAACCATACATTTAATTTTTTTTCCTCACCTTTAATTAAATTTTACATATCTTTAAATATGACTTAACCTTTCACATTTCTCACACTGTTAACCTTTTAGAATAACCGTAGTCCTAGTCATCAAATTATCAGTAACTCTTTTGTGAGCTTTAACACTAATCTCACTTACCCAAAATTTCCGTACAATGCCCAATCCAACTTAAGTGCTAATAACTAAAAGATGTAATCATATTTTTGTTCCCTCTTCCTTCTACTGAGCCAATATATACAATCTTTAACTTTATTCCTTGAGAAATTATAATGAAGTACTCAAAAAACATATCTACCTAATTGTTACCATTGTTTACTTAATGCGGAGGCTGACTTTGCTATAGAATATAATTCACTACCTCTTGAAACGCCTAGCTTGGTAGTAATAAATTTCTCTTAGAATCTTCTACTTCTCTTGGTAACATATATACCTATTAATAAGCCTCATACAACTTTTAAATCCAAGCTTAAGGTTCTTACAAACCTGTAAGCAATCATGTATAACTTCTAAATTATAGCCTAAAGTTCTGATAATTCCATACGATCTCTATAAGATCACTTATAGATGCAACCACACATTTACATGAAAAAGGAATGCTTACTTGTATAAGCCTTATCATCAAGCCTCCTAAGAGTGTGAAATTCAATTATACTTTAATCATAAAATTTATCTATATATACCTCCATTCATATTTGATGTGGCAATAACCTTTGGTTGAGGGAAATTTGAAAGTCTACCAGGCTGAGTGATACTATCATTAGAAAATCCTCATTTGACCTCGAAATAAAATCAGGAAATGTGTCTATATCCCCAACATAAAACAAAAAGATGTTGACTTTGTTTTGGGAGCATCCTTCTCCTTTTTCTCATTATTAATTTATACATGTCCTTCTTTGTTTCAACTTCACATACTAAATTTTTCTACTTTGTCAGCTCTTTAACCTTTTATTTTAGTCATTTACTGCTTTAACTCTAACTATCTTATTGAGAATTAGCATTATACCCATTCTTTCTAACAAATTGCAACATCTTGATATAATTGCCTGCTACTAATCAATTTAATATCTTGGGTCAATCACCCTATAAACTTAATATAATGTCCAATCCTTTAATACCCCATCCAAAAACTTATGAATTTAGTGTCCAATGCTTTAACCAGTACTATTGGCTTAAGGACTTTGATTCGAATATCAAAGCCCAAATAGAGCAAGCTTAATAAATCTCAAATATTAGATCAAGATCATGTGTTTAATTTCATAAGAAAAGGTTAGTAAAGACAAATTTGACTGGGTCAAGAATTTGTGAAACTAAACGATAGCATTGCTCAGTGTGAAAGTAGAGTTGGGCCTAAGCTAACAAGGAAATGTTTAACTTATGAAAATAGATTTAATTACTCTAACCAATTTGCAAAGGACATAAAATAAGCTCTCAAAGTGATCCCAATTGTTAGTATGCCAAAATTTTAAACCATTGGACAAATAAATATACTATTAGAACGAATAGATCCACATGAAGCAAAACTATCATCTCCCGTCTCTTCTAACATTATAGGTAGAGCTAAATGAGGGATTTCCATACAATCTAATTAGAAACTTAAAACCAACAAAAGGTAATTAGAATTCCAAAATGGGACCAAGCATTGATATGGGCTTAACATTATATCACTAACATGCCTTCCTTCTATAAAGCTTAATATCTTTTAATTAAGAATTACCATTGTATCTCTTATCTGCTCGAAGATTGCATCATCTTAATGCAAATTCCCATTACCAATTAGTTGAATATCTTGGGTTAACCCATTTCTCCCCTCCTATAAAAAATACCACAAGGACACTATAGGTAAGCAAAACAAATAACTAAACAAATATTCTGAAATATAATAAAAAGAAGTGGACATGTTATGATATTTATTTTGTCATGACTTCTAAAAAATTTAAAGAAAACATTAAAAAAATGGCCACGGAATGTTTGAGCTCTAATACAAAAATGTAACACCTTAAATTAAATAGACAAATAATTAACCAAAGTATCTCACATATAGCCAATAAGGATGTCTAACATTAAAATCATCATAATACATAATCAGTTAAAATAAAATTCACATCACAGTGTTAAATTAAATCCTCAAAACATTTTGAAAATTTAAAATAAAATGACAATGACAAATAAAATGGCATAACATGTGCTCAATGAGCGTAAAGGAACTATCAAGGATCACTCCATAGGTGCATTCCCTTACTTCCTATTAGAACAATCGCCTGAAAAATGTTAATATAAGGTATGAGATTCCACGTCTCAGTAATTATTGAAAATTTTTGTCGTACACAAGCAAACCACATATGATAAAAAGAAGAAACTGATTATGTATATATTTGTATGTCCCATAATCCTCATACAATGCAATTACTAATTTAATTATCATTATGTCAATATATATTTTCATCACACCATGTAATATATAATTATGCAATATGCAATATGCAACCTCCCTTATATCACCGTCCATCCTTATACCGCTGACTGGAGTCATAGGCTAACACATGTCCAACAGAAACCCATCCATTTGACTGGATTGTCCCATGCTCGCTAGTTCTTAAGATACACCTTGCCTAAGGTGTAAAGCTTAAATTTCGACTATGACTCCCCTCCTTAAAAGAACATAATTAAGGAGGTGTCACATGTCTTACAGCTTCAATGCAATCCCGGACAAAGGAAAACATGGAAGAAGGGGCCCTGACAAGTGTCATCTACTGTGCACCGAGTGATGGCATATCACGTGGTAAAAGATCTCAATATACAAATTCCTCCTTACTCCAACCATCACAAATGCAACCACCATGACAGTAATTTTTAATCACCAATAATATAATTAAAAGACAAGGTACAATAAATTATGTTTCCATTCGTATAAAATATCATCACATATTCAAACATGCTAAAAAGGAAATAATAATCCATCAATACATTAACTAGAATTAAATTATTAAATATGTGAATAAAAATGAATTATAGAGAATTTTACTTGTAACATTAATTATTTGAGAATTTACAATATATACACATATACATATAATATAGTCTATTTTTTTTATTAAAGATATAGTCACTTAATCATACATAATTCACAAGTATATGTAAGAATATTCAGAGTTACCTGCTACTCTTTAGCACGAAAGTAATCATATAAGAACTACTCCAAAAATCTCAATGAGAGTCTACAAATCACAAACATAAATATCTATTAATGTATTTTTCAAAACTACTCTAGAGTTGCATCAAAATACTCTAAACACTTAAAGCTATCCTCTATGACTAATATTACACACACCTAAGTTTCCACATATTCCATAGTATCTAGATATAGTATTATTTGAAAAATAATTTTTTTTTTATATAGAAGGAAATAGATTTTACATATATACATATATTTAAAGATACATGGTGACACAGGATGCAAAGAGGGACAGCGAGGCTGGTTGTAGATCCCACATGTGTAATTTTTTTTTTTGGTTCTAAAAAAACATGAATTTATCATTCCTCCCAAACAATTTAAAATAATTTTTTTTAAAAAAGGAGAGAGGATGGGGTTCAACGGTAAATATCTAATAATGATATTAAATAATTTATTACCTCTTCAGAAAAAGTCAACTGGATCTTATATTTGCACCGGAGAGAGTAACAAATTAGAGTATCTATTAAATATAAAACCTTTCTTCTTTAGGTATTTTTCTTCTCCATTGCTCAATCCTTATGTGCAAATTGGATTAGTGCAATTCTGCAACCAAAGATCACTCTGTCATGTTGGATATATTTTCTATTTAATTATTCAAAAATTATAGTAAAGGATCCATTACTTGTGTTAATGATAGTTACAGACTTTAAAACTTAATAGATAATTAACACTTAATAGATAATTAACAGAGATGGTGATGCAATTTAATGTGAAGCTGATGTAATTTAAGTGCTTACTTGGCCTTGAATTGCAAAGTGCACCAAGCACCATTTCAAGTTCCTTGGCGTATACCAAATGTCAAGTGAAAACTTAACTGCAACATCAACTTCACATTAGGCCACATGAACCATCTTTGTTTACTATCTGTTAATGAGCTTATTGTAAAAGATGAAAAAGAAGATACTAATTGTAGGACTGATATAATATGTTAAAGCTGTGAGATATCAAATGCGACAAGGTGTTATTTTGGAGGATTAAAATTTTATGCGCACTCCTTTAATTATTCGAACATCAAGGAAACAATGCTCTAACTTACTCTAATGATAAGACCACTGGTGTTAGGTAAACATATGAGAGAAGAATGAGGGTAGAAAGAGCAGAATATGCTGGTCCAAGAAATTATTCTGAGGCTCCAGAATATGAGGAACCGAGAATGATGAATTAGTCTAGGGGCACAAACAGGTGATTGAATCATTTTAAAATAAAATTCCATCTTGATTCTCCAATGATGATGATAGTTTCATGGATCCTTCATTGTCATGTTATTCCCGATCGTTATCGGTGACTGAAGCCATGAGATTTTGTCAGGTTTGTGGGCACTCAACACTAGCTTGGATGGAGTTTATCACTCACCTGTTGGTTCTGAAGTCTGATGATGAGTTCAGACCTTGGTATGGCTCCCCTGCTATTCTAGACCAATGGGTAGGGCACCTTCTCAATTAAATTCAAGGGATCAGCATTTTGTTTATACACCTTATTTTGTCTTTTGATATATATATATATATATATATATATATATATATATGAGAAGTCTGATTTTGATAGTGCACTTAGTAGGAAATAGCTTATTTTTTCAGAAGCAAAATTTTCAACTTGTAATTTTGTATGTTTTTACTTTTGTGTACCTTTGATTCATGTGCAAGATGAATGCTTGTTATGCATTGCTCTTGCTTTGTCAGCATGGAACTAGCCTTGAAGCTTCAACCTCAATTTCTCCATGTGCCAATCCCTTTGTCAAAATGCTAATGACTATTAAATAGTGAGTGAGCGGAGCAGAACAAACTTGTTTCTCTTAAATAAAATTGAGAAATTATTATTATTATTTGGAATTATTAGAGCAAACATATGATCAAATTTGTGATCTCTCTCGTATAAAAGCTTTCGTGCTTTTATGCCATAAGAGCGTTGCCGAAGTTGAACTTTGAAAGCAGGAAAAATTCACATTTGGCAAGCTGCCTGTAATTGAATCAAAATAATATTCAAATATGACTTAGTATTACTTGATAATAAACATAGAGATTATTTTTCTTATACTTCCAGTAACCTAATCTTATTTATAATACATCTAACCTAATCTTATTTATAATACATATAGCATCAAATCTGGGGTACTAGATGCACCTTAAGAAAATAACATTATGATGTCATATGGACCATTAGGGTTGGATGTTATTGAGAAATAAATGCTACATTACCCATAATAAAAATATACTTTTTTTGTTTCTTTATATGAAAAAATAAATTAGATGTGTTATGTTAGTCTTATTTATTTAAAATGAATACCCTTTGTTCTATATATTTATTAAGCGGTTAAGTTTTTCTAGTATCATTAGGTATTTCTTTTTCATATGTGTGAAGCACCATAAATTGCCCACGGAAAAATTGCACTACAAATTATTTTGGGAAACTAGAAGCACATAAAACAATACCTTAGAATGTTAAATGCATTTGAAATAAAATATATATATATCTGAAGGTATTGGATCAACCTTAGACCTATTAAATTTCTTCTTCTATACCCTGTAACCATTTTCAAAGGATTGAAAGCTTGTTCCCACAACTTGACTTACCAAACATTGAAGAAGAGTGTATTGCTTCAAACAAGTCTCTAAAAGAACAGACTGCCCATGTACCTAGCAATCACTTTTTGGTCGGTGAAAGTGACGCTGCTCATTATCATTATTATTATCATCATCATCATTATTATTATTATTTGGAATTGGTTATTTAACTTCGATTCTACCACTCTAATCTTATTATAAATCCATTTTAACTAATTACGATATCAAGAAGATACTGATTGGAGGATTGATATGCTAATAACTGTGAGAGATCAAATGAGACAAGGTGTGTATTTTTTGAGAACTAAAATTCACGCCCACTCTTTTATTTATTCTAACATGAAGGAAACAATACTATAACTTACTCTGGTTCATGATAATAAAATGCTGATCGAGTTTTCTTCAACATTCTTCTCAGTCCACCTTCAAAGGGCACACCTGGGGTTATATATTGATCAAATATGGGATCTCTCGAATTATGTTGAACAAATGAAGTATGTTTGTATTGCCGGAAGGTAAGTTTATTCTTCATGATTTGCTGGACGGATTATTTATTTGTTGGATAGCTGTGAAATTTGTTTCTCTGCTTAGTCCCTCAAGTGCTAAAATGCTTTAAAAGCTGGTGATGATACAGATGTTTTCATTGAATTTCATGTTTGCCTAAAATGTTGTTCAACTTTGTGATCCTTGAGACAGATGTGCTTTACTTCGTCCACTTATGATCTAGCTGGTAAAAACAACCTATTTTAATACTACATGTGCAACTGAAGCTAAAGTCATAAAACGTGCTGACAACTAGCATCAACACACTTATCCTTTATTTTAATTTATTTTCGTTATAATTACCATAATGCTTCTTAATAATTCTTTAAACAGAGTCAAGTCATTGGGTGGCGCTTAACGTAGCCTACACGTTTCTTCTTCCCATATAGTTAAGTCGCTTTCTGGATCCCATTGTTTCATTTCACTCTTTCTCCGTTGACTCTCCTGCAGAAGCAGCAAAAGCCTCATACATCTCTCTCTGATCTTTATCATCAACTAGCAATTCACAGGTAACTTTCCGCTCCTTCTAGTATCGTTCAAGCCGATTCTGAAGCAAGATTCCATGGATCTCGCGAACGAGCCTTTGAGCCAGCAGGGTAACTATTAATACTTTCTCTTTTCTCTTTTCCTTTTCATTTTCAATCCTTTGGGCATGTTTAGAATCTCATTTGATAGGGAAAAAAGCTTATTTGGAGGGTAAAAGCCCATTTGACATTTGCGGACACGTTTGTGAACACATTAGCTTTCATTGGGTTTTTAGAAAAAAAAACTACTTTTTTTAAAAACTCATTGAAGTAGCTTCTGGCTTTTTTTCATTGGGTTTAGAAAAGAAAAGCCACTTCTCTCACTGTCAATCCAAATACAAATTACATTAATAATATGACTTTTTTTCTATTTGGCTTCTACAAAAGCCACATTAAAAAAAAACTACTTTTTCACTGTATTTCCAAACAAGCATTTTATCTTTCTGTGAGAAGTTATTTTATACGCCGTACTCCCAAAATAAAAGGTGTGTCATGGACATGTTTTATTTGTTTGAGTGGGTCTAAACCAAGAGGCATTTTATGAAGAATGAGCTTGTGGTTTTGTTTATTGGGATGGGTATCTGCCGCCCCTCGCAGGTTTGTTCCATGCTGCCTCTTATTTTTACTCACTTCTCAAATGTTTTTTTTTCTTTTTTTAATTATCAATTTTGACATAAAATAAGTAATATTTTAATATTTTATTGATAAAAAATGACATCATTTATTTTAATTTCATACAAATTTTTAAAGATTTTACATAAAAATCTATATAGTTTTTTTTTAATTTTAAGTATTAAATGTTTAAAATTGAAAATACACTATTTTTTACTCATAAAATATCAAAATGTTACTAGAATCTATTTGATCAAACTCCTAACAATAAAAAAAAACATTTAAAAAATGGGAGTAAAAATAAAAGCAGGTGGGAGTACATCAGGGAGGGGGTAGCAGTCACCCCTCCCCATCTAATTGGACATATGAAGACTTTAGAAGGTATAAAGTGAACATTAGGGCTTCTACCAAAAGAATAGTGAAGATTAGGGCTGGGGAGGAGAGTGTGGAATTTTGTTGTCTTTTTCCTATGTCGCCTTCTTTCTTTCCCTCTTAATTTTCTTTTGCTACTGTTATTTTTCTGCACTGGATTCTTGTTAAATTTCCTATGTAGTTTTGGAATTTTACTTCATATATATTATATGAATTTCAATAAGAAATTTCAGTTTAGCTTCAACAATTAGCACCCACGCTAATAGCCAAAGCCAATTAAAGGGGGAAAAAAGAAGAAAAAACCTAGACAATATTGTATTCACAAACATAATATCCCTCCATCTCTATATCAATATCTCTATATATATAAGGTCCTATTAATTAAATTGCTGGATTTTAAAAAACAGTCAAAGTTAGTTAAATGTAATAAATATGTAGGAAATATAATTTTTCCCAATAATGCCCTTATGAATGAAGAAGAGAAAGAACAATAATAAGAAAATGATGAAAGAAAATGTGTGAGAAATAAATGATATGAAAGTAATTGAGGGTAAAATAGGTGAAAATGCATTTATTATTGAGGCCATCTCAAAAGAGACCTTATAAAAAAAGACAAGCCCATTCAAAAATTGGGACTTATATATAAAGACAGAGGAAGTAAAAACATCAAAGTAAACAACAACAATACATGAGAAAAGAAAAGAAAAGAAAACAACACAACCAATCATTCTTCAGTCTACTACTGCTCTCTCCCATCCTGCAGTGATATCTTGATGTGCTTGATCCAAATCTCTCTTCAAAATAGAGACCAGAGAAGGTGGAGGTTTAAAAACCCAATCCAGTGGACACACATTTGCACTATAAGCTACTAACCAATCTGATGCTTTGTTGCTTGCTATGGGGACCAAAGCAAACTTGACAGAACCTAGATTCTTCATTAGCTCAAGCACCACTTGGCATCTCTAATCTTCCAAACTCATACATCAAATCTGGAAACCAGACTCTTTTAGCCCACTCACATAACAACAGACAATGCTCAATTGTCTCTTTTGCTTTCCCACAAATCCTATATAAGGGGTTATTATGCAACTTTCATCTGAATAAAGAGGTTTAGTAATAGATATGGAACAACAGACTTAAAAGTCTTGAACGTTCTACGAGGACCGATCTATTTTCTGCTCCGTAGGTACATGTTAGGGCGCTTAAAAGTTGTTTCATTTCAAGAAATGGTGTTTATTAGCTTGCGCCAAATTTTCTCATTAGAAAATCTTCAGTACGTGGCTGAACTACCAGTCATTGCCCTCCACATAAAATGCTGAACCTTGGGTGGGACTCACTCCCTATACAACATCCCACAACCCTTCAGCATCTCTATAGGACGATTCAGGTTTTATAAGTAAATTATTTAGAGCTCTTTCTTTCAACATAGCTACCATTACAACTCTTGTTCCACTTTAGTACATCCCTTTTTCTAGTACTAGAAACCGGGGCCTGCCTTTTTTTCCAGAATCTCTTCTTCAGACAGCAAGCCTTTCATTTTATCCAGCTGCCATTTACCATCAATAATCAAATCCAAAACTTCCAGGTCATGGTTCACCTGGCTACTCTCAGCTATACTCTTCAAATCAACACGATTCCACAACGTTATATTCTGCCCATCACCAATCCTCCAAATCACTGTTATGCTTGACCAGGCCCATAATGCTCTTCCACCTCTTCTTGCATCATGAAAATCACTATTATGATAAGACAACCCTTTAAGAACCCTTACCCTTAAATCATCAGGATTCTGTAACACCCTCCATGTTGTCTTATCCAAAAAAGCCAACTTAAATTCTGAAAACTTCCTGAATTCCAAGCCACCCATCTTCTAATGCTTATGTACATCCTTCCATGTCTTCCAATGAATCTCATCACCCTTCTGCTTCCCTTCCCCACCAGAACTTCAAAATCGTGCTGTCAAGTTCCTTGCAAATTGCAATAGGCAACCTGCACACAGCCATAGGATAGAGAGGCTAAACATTTGCAACCGCCTTTATCAGAATTCCCTTTCTGCTGGAGAAAGACATCTTTGCTTCCATCCATCAACTTTCCTCATCATTTTCTCTCTTATGAAAGCAAGAGCTTCAGATCTTGCCCTTCCCCATATCACTAGCAAGCCTAGATATTTGCCAGGGTCTAAAGTTTCCTTTATATTAAGCCAATTGCACACTTCCCCTCTCTTATTACATTCAGTATTAGTAGAGAAAAAAATACCATACTTTTCAAAGTTTAACTGCTGGCCAGAAGCTCATCTATATATATCCAAAATTTTCTTCAACATCATGCAATTGGCTCTTGAAGCTTTCATAAAGAAGAGAACATCATTTGGGGAAAAAACAATGAGTCAAGATTGTGTAGCATCTTATTAACCTCAATCCCATCACATCACCTCTAGCAGAATGGCATCTGATCGTATTTGAAAGTACATAAGGAATAATGATAAACAAATAAGGAGATCATGGATCTCCTTTTTCACATCCCTACTAGGAATTACTTCAGCCAATCTTCCGCCAGAAATCATAATCAAATACCTCATTGACTTTTCACATCTATGATACAATCCACCCATCTCCGACCAAATCCCACTTTCAACAGGACTTTCTCAAGGAAATCCCATTTAACTGTGTCATAAGCCTTGCTCATGTCCATTTTTAGTGCAAAACAATTTCACCCCAGCCCTTTTCTTCTTTTGAGGGAATGAAAAGCCTCATGTGCCAAGATGATGTTATCATGGATCATTCTCCCCTCTACAAATGCACATTGGTTCTCTGAGATAATGCAAGGCATAAGGTGTCTCATTCTGTTCGTTATCACCTTTGTAATTACTTTGTAACAGAAGTTACATAGGCTGATTGGCTTAAATTGTGTCACCAATTTTGGTTTATCAATTTTTGGTAACATCACCAAATCAGTAAAATTGACAGGTTTAAGAATCACCCCATTCTAAATATACTCCTTTACCATAACAAAAATCTTCTGACTGACCTCCTGCCATGAATGATGAAAGAAAATACCAGAAAAGCCATATGGTCCTAGAGCTTTGTGACTCCTCATCTGGAAGCAGGCATTCTTAGCTTCCTCAATCGTGACACTTTTCAGCAACCTTGCATTTTCCTTATCAGAAATCATACACCCCACATAATTCGAAGCTACAGTTAAATCTCTAGTTTCTGAACCTTTAAACAGACCTTTATAGGGCTCTGCAAATTCATCAGCTTTCATATTCTCATCCTCAAGCAAAACCTCACTATTTCTGTTCTAATTTCAGAATTTTATTTCTAGCTTTGCGTTGTACAATGTAGTATCTTCCTTTATCTTGCACTTCCCCTCATTCATCGCACCCCCAATTGCATTCCTCCAGCATTCTTTGCAATTACTCAATGCGTTTTCTATTATTCGGGATTCATGCTGTCTTCCTCCATTTTTGCAGAATAGATTTACAATTCTTCAATTTGTTAGCAATTTCTTCCACCTCATTTCCTACACCCCTCACAGGTCTCCTCCATCCATGTATATTCACTATGCTCACACCAGATTGCTTCAAATTTGAATATTTTTATGCCTTTGAACTTGCTGATAGTTTAAATCAATAACAAGCAAATGATGGTTAGACCCAACTGGCTCCCAATGAAAAACAACTGCCCTTGGAAATCGTTCTCTCATATCACCATTCCCAAAGACTATCAATTCTCTCCTTTGCATGAGCCTCCCCCATTGTACCATTATTCCATGTGTACTGAGCACCTTTGAATTCCAAGTCAATGAATTCACACTCACTTGACATCTTTAGAAAGTTCAAAATCTTTCCAATAGCCCTCTGATTTCCTCCAACCCTCTCTTGATGACTTAAATATCATTGAAGTCCCTAGCCCAAAGCCAGGAACCATTAACCGAAGGTGCAATCTCATCCTACTCATACTCTTCTCCTTCTTTCCTCCTTTGGATCGGAGGTCAATATACAATAGTGGTAAACTGGGGAACCTCATCAATGGCACGTGAAGCAGTCACATAAATCATATTCCTACTAATAGAAATAGGTTCAAAAATTAATTCCTCCACCACTTCTACCTCTCAGACCAACATACAATTCCATCTGAAAATTCAATTGCTTTCTTACGTTTTCTAACTTGCTTTGGTGCTGCTTGGTTCCCATAAAAAACACTATAAGGTAGGCTCATGCACTCTATGTGCCCGTCTTAAGTTTTTAAATGTCAGGGATGCACCAAATCCGTGACAGTTCCATACTATAAACTTCGTGGCTCTTTGGTGGCTTTTGAAGGCAAGCCATTTACAGCTAATCCTTTACTTCCTCTTCTTGCTTACCCACATTCTTGCCTCTCATCAATTCACTTAGAGAGGCATATTATCAATTATTTCATTTGCACATAGCTCTCTATCAACCACCTCTACCTTCCTACTTTCACGCCCGTCTTCCCCTCTTAGAACTAGGCTTGTATTTCTCTTTGGACTTGTAATACGAAACTTTTTCCTTGCTACTAATTTGCTCTGTTGCACCCCGCTTTAGCTTTAATCTTTTTATTTTGTTCATCATTTCATTCAACAGGAAATCTGTAACGGGAACCAAAGCCTTATCCCCAACCTCTTCATCAGTCAGACATTCTACAAAATAAGAACAATTAGTAATATTATTATCAAATATTTCTTCGACTTTAACTTCACTTAAACTATTTTTTTCCTTGGCCTGCTATCTTAACTGGGAACCATCCCTCTGAGAAGTATCATTGGGCTTCTCTTCCCTTATTCGATTCTGTTCCATATCTTTCCCCATATCAAAAGGTTCTATGGGCTAACTAACAAAGGTTGGTACAGTTGGTATAGAAATTGGCTCATAACTATAATGTTGTAGGTTCAAACTCCACCGATGTGAGGATGTTAATCTTAATAGGAATGTTTGGATGAGCGGTGAATTATCTTATAAATGCTTTTCATATAAGTCGAGACAAAACTCCTCTCACATACTTACTTCGTATACCGTAAATCACGATTAAAAAGTAGTTTTGAAGATTCATAAAGTTGAAAAGCTTTTGATTTTTTTTAAAATGTTAAATGATTTTAAACAATTTTTTATGATCTTTTGTACTACAAAATTACTTTTCTTTTTTTGACTATGGTCACAAAATTACTTTTCAAAATTACAAAATATTAGAAAAAATAAGACCATCCATTCAAACAAAAAAACTATCAATAAAGAAATATATACTACTTCCTTGTTCTAGTTATGGGAGCTAGTTCTTTCAATCTACTTTATCCTAATATTTATCTTTTGTCCCAAATTAATTTACTTAACTTATAAATTAACATAAAATCAGAGGTTACACTGGGCATTTTAGGGAAATAGAGTCACATTTATTATAATTAAGTAATTTATTTATCTTACTTAATATAGTTAAATTAGTCCAGTAACTCTTACATTAATTAAAGATGAAGTTTTTGTTTTTTTTAAAAAAATGCCTGTCCGCCCCAAAAAAACACAACGTTAGTCCATTACATTATAGCCTTATTATAGGCCACGGAGAGTCGGAGCCATGTATATATGGGATCCTTCTTTACAGGCAAAATGCTCAGACGATTTGTCTAAAAAAAGAAGGCACAGTATTTGGCTGAAAGGGGGCTAAAAATTTGATTTTGCACTTAGAGACAAAGTTCTATGTGAATGTGTCTTTCGATGAACTGCACACTTGCTTCTCCAGTAGAGTTCGGTGGGAGAAGAAAGAAAAAAGTATGAAAAGGAAAAAGCTAAAAAAATGCCATGTACTATTTTTTAGGCTATGAGAGCCAATGAATTATCTTTTGGTCCTTGAAAATTTTTACAATTTTTATTGTGATTCTCAATAAATATTAAACTGAACAGATCTATTTATGTGTTTGTGTAATTTAAAGTGGATGTAGGCAATAAATATGAAGTGTTCTTGAGTTGTAGTAGGGGCGAAGACACCCAAGAATCTTTCCCTTCACGTCTTTATTCATCTCTACGGGAAGCTAGAATTCCAGTTCTCATAGACGATGTATCAATTGACCTATTGCGAACCATTATTGAAGGTTTTAAAATGTCAATCATCATCTTCTCCAAACATTATGCTAGTTCCAGAAGGTGTCTTGAGGAACTCACAAAAATCATGGAGTTTCCCATTGCATATGGTCAAACAATTTTTCCCATATTCTATGGTGTAGATCGGTCCGAAGTTCGCAATCAAGAATCCAGTTTTGGAAAAGCATTTCAAGGCCTTATACGAAAAATTTCACCCACTGAAGATGAAATGATAGGGTGGAGGACAGCTCTAAGTCAAGCTGGAGGCATTCCTGGGTTTGTTGTGCCTAATTTTGAGTCCAAGTAATTTCTTTTTTCTTTTTGTTTTGCATTTTAATTTATTTATTTTAAATTTTGCTAATATGTTGTGTGTGTGTGTGAGAGAGAGAGAATGTACAATTTCTTGTTGCAATCTATAGTAATTAGTCATTAAAAGATAAGTGTGAGATTAATTCATAAAATTGATGTCTTGAGAGGAATGTTGTTAATAATAATAATAATAATAAAGCCTTTTATTTAAGGCTATAACAATATATATACCCTAAGTCATATAAAGATGTTCCTTTTTCTATAAATGGTTTTAAGTCAAAACTTACAACAAACTTCAAAGCCCATAGTCTAGTATCATATTGTGACTTATTTATTAAGTGTTTGTCATCATTGAGACTTTGAACAGATAACACATTTAGGGTAAAGGACATGCATAATTCCCTTTTATTCATGCTATGTAATGGAAGCTTAATTTATGTCATACGATTAACATGGATCTATGATTTTGTGAATTGACTTGTATTATTTTCATTCTATGGAGGTGTGAAGATGATAAAATTAATAACGCTGTTGTGTTCATTTTTTTGATGGAAATATATGCATGTGTTGCTCTTGATACCATTATTCTGCTTTGATTTGTAGGCATGCTTGATTAATTAATGCATCTTTTTCTGCTATTCTTTGTTTAAATATAATTCACAGCAATGAAAGTGAGGTTATTCAGAATATTGTCGAGCACGTTCGTCATCGATTGGACAGGGAAAGCCCGTTGTTTTCCACATATGGCCTAGTTGGAGTGAGTTCTCAAGTGAAAGAAGTAATTAAAATGCTTCAAAAGCATAAATCAAAAGATGTTATCTCCATAGGAATATGGGGAATGGCGGGTATAGGCAAAACAATTATTGCCAGAGTCATTTTTGAGCACATAGGTTACGCGTTTGAGAATACATGTTTTCTTTCAAATATCAGGGAAGAATGGGAAAGGAATGGCCAAGCAGTTTTACAAAGAAAACTTCTTTCAGCGTTCACAACAAATATGAGAATTGATAGCATTGAATCAGGAAGCCTCAGCAAGTTGAAGGAAAGACCTTGCCATCAGAAGGTACTTGTTGTACTTGATGATGTGAATCTTTGGGAGCAACTACATGCTTTATGTGGAGATCGTGAATGGTTTGGCCAAGGGAGTATAATAATTATCACAACTAGAGATTTACATCTACTTAAGGCCTTTCAAGTGGATGGTGTGTATAACGTGAAACTTTTGAGCGATCATGAGTCTCTTGAACTTTTCAGTAGAGAAGCATTTGAACAAGCAAGTCCTGAAGGAGAATTCATCAAACTTAGCAGAAGAATGGTTGCTTATACTGAGGGACTGCCACTAGCTCTTAGAGTCCTTGGCTCTTTTCTGGCTGGGCGATCACCGATGGAATGGGAGTCGGCATTGATGAAACGCAGCAGAGTTCTTGATCATCGTATATACTACATACTAAAGCTTAGCTTTGATTCTTTAAATGATAACGAAAAGGAAATATTTCTAAACATAGTTTTATTTTATATTGGGGAGGACATGAATGATGTGATCCAAAAGTTGGACGGCCAGGGATGTGATGCTAACAATGGAATAAGAGCCCTTGTGGATCGAAGTCTTGTAACTATTGACAAGAACAACAAGCCTAGAACGCATAATATGTTGCAGCTCATGGGAAGACAAATAATACGTGAAAGTTCACAAAACGACCTTCAAAATCAAGGTAGTTTATGGTTTTGTGAGGAGATGCATGTGCTTTACTTATTATCAGACATATGCATGTGGCAATGATAATTAATATTATTATCCATCATATTTCTGACATTTTATAATCTTAAATTATATAAATGCTTATATCATTATAATATTTTAATTATACTAATTTAAATATGAATTTAATTTATTGGTATTATGTATTTTTAAAAACACTCAGGTCATTTGTACGAGGTATTCTTGAGTTTCAGAGGTGAAGATACCCGGACAAATTTTACTTCACATCTTTATTCAGCTTTATGTAATGCTGGCATTAATGTTTTCAAAGATGATGTTGAGCTTCCAAGAGGAAATCATATCAAAATGGAACTATTGAAAGCAATTGGAAGTTCAAAAATCGCAATTATTATCTTCTCTAGGGAATACGCTGGATCTAAATGGTGTTTAGAGGAAATGTACATGATCATGGAGCTTCATAAATCAAATGATCAAGTGGTTCTACCAGTGTTTTACAACGTGGATCCATCAGAAATTCGTAATCTAACTTCTAGTTTTGGAGAATCATTTAAAGATCTTATACAAAGAACTTCACCAACAGAATATCAGGTTTCCTGGTGGAGGACAGCCCTTGTTGAGGCTGGGGGCATTGCTGGATTTGTTGTACTTGGTTCCAGGTAATTTTCTACTCTCTATTTTCCCTTTGATTGTGAAACCTCATATATGTTTATATATGTCTGTGTATGTTATTTGGAATATCACTCTACACATTATACGAAACACAACCCAGACACAAAATTGAAGCCAATCACTGCATTGGATGAAGCCTGAAATAAGTCAGTCACCATTACAATGGAAGATGGCATTCATTGGGTTCTATTTAGTTATATAGATGTAATGATGGAATCAAGGCCTTACCCAAGAAGGAAAAGAAAAATAATATTTGAAGAGTATTTGATTATTCGTCAAATATTTCAATATTTGAAAAATAAGAGGTAATTTTGTTATCTTTGATTTATTTTAATAAACGTGGTCTTTCCATATTATTTTATATATAGAGGGCTCTATAAATACGCCCTACAACCTTCTTGTTTATTTCTCACTAATTTTCCATGATTTTCTGTCTCTGCCACTTTCTCTTCCATTTTTACCTTCCTCAGCCTAAATGATCATAAAAATAAGCGTGATCTTGATTCATAAAAATTAATGTGCCACTAGCTAAGTATGATAAGTGTCTTAATATATTTTTTCTTGTTATCGCTACCACTAACTATGTCCTGTAGCTTTGATTTATAACTTATTTTTAATATCTCCTCTTCCTCAAACACATGGCTTTCAAAATATTGACTTCATTTGTAACTAAACGTGTTTATGCATCCAATTCTCATTTCCTATTATGCTTATATGATTCACAGGGATGAGAGTGAACACGTGAAAGCTGTTGTTGAGAATGTTTGTGATATACTGGACAAGAAATACTTGTTTGTTACTGAGCACCCAGTAGGAGTGGATAATCGTGTGCAAGAAGTGATCACAATACTCCAAAACCACCCATATGAAGACGTTATCATGGTAGGGATATGGGGAATGGGGGGCATAGGCAAAACGACTATTGCCAAAGCCATTTATAATGAAATTGGTCACACTTTTGAGAGTAGAAGTTACCTTTCAAAGATCAGAGAAGTTTGGAATCAAGAAAAGGACCAAGTGAGCTTACAGAACCAACTCCTTTCTAAAATATGCAAGACAAGTAAAATGAAGATAAATAACATTGAATCAGGAAAAATCACATTAAGTGACAGGCTTCGGCATAGAAAGGCACTGGTTGTGCTTGATGATGTGGATGAGTCGGCCCAACTGAAAGCTTTAGTTGGAAGTCGTGACTGGTTTAAACCAGGAAGTGTAATAATCATCACAACTAGAAATCAACGTCTACTCCTTGAAAGGGACTGTGGTGTTTATCTAATGAATAATTTGGATGAAGGGGAATCTCTTGAGCTTTTTAGTTGGCATGCATTCAAACAAGAAAGTCCTATAGAAGATTTCACTGAACTTTCAAGAGATATAGTTGCATACTCTGGGGGACTTCCATTAGCTCTTGAAGTACTTGGCTCTTATTTATTTGGTAGAGATGTGGAAGAATGGAAGAGTGTGTTAAAGAAACTTAAAAAAATTCCCAATGACAAGATACAAAAGAAGCTAAAATTAAGCTTTGACGGTTTAGATGATTTGGAGAAAGAAATATTCCTTGATATATCTTGCTTCTTTATTGGGATGGACATAAATGAAGTGACACATATATTAAATGGCTGTGGGCTTTTTGCTGACATTGGAATCAGAACCCTTGTGGAGCGTAGCCTTGTAACGATAGATGAGAAGAACATGCTTGGTATGCATGATTTGCTAAGGGACATGGGAAGAGAAATAATACGTAAAAAATCTCCAAATGAGCTAGGGAAGAGAAGTAGGTTATGGTTTCATGAGGATGCACGTGCTATATTATTAAAAGACATGGTAGGAAACTTTTTATCTAATATTTTCTAATTCCTGTTAACATATTGCAAGAAACGCAAATGAACATCAATTAATTGGTCATATAAACCATTTGGTTTTGCCTCTTATTGTATACATATTAAAAATCATTTTGTAGTCACAATATCACAAGTTTGCTCGCAACGTATATATTTCTATTTTTCTTTTTCGGCAAACAAATAACACAAGTGCACACTTCGATTTCAATGTGCTTTTATTTTTGCAGGGAACAAAGGCTATTGAAGGACTATCTTTGAAGTTGCCACAAAGTGAAAAAATGCATTTTCAGACTGAAGCATTTAAGAAGATGAAGAGACTCAGATTACTTCGTCTTGACAATGTACAACTTAGAGGAGACTATGGATATATCAGTAGAGATGTAAGATGGCTTTGCTGGCATGGCTTTCCCATACAATATATTCCTTGCAACTTTTATCAACAAGAATTAGTTGCTATTGATTTAAAATACAGCAGCCTCAGGCAAGTGTGGAAGGAACCCCAGGTATGTAAATTAATAGTTAATTAGTTTGTTGGCTTTTCCAGATTAAGTAATTGATAGTTTGGTTTTCTCTTTAAGAGTTAATTTTCAATTTATTGAAAACAATGTTTTCACTTAGTTCTCATTTAGTTCACAGAATTGGAAATAATGTAATAGAATGATGATTATATAATTTGTTTGGTTCGTCATTAAAGAAAGATAATGCATATGCATAAAAACGTTTGATTGTATTATATCGAATATGATAATATATGGGAATAATATATCAAGGGACAAAATTACCCTTTCTACATATATAATAGTATACACGTCAGGTTCATGATAATTTTTTTTATTCCGCGTAGTGATTCTTATTAATTTTTTAATATTTAATGGTGAAAATATTATGCAGTGTATAGGTTGGATTCATGTTAATTTTTTAATATTTAATGATGAGAATATTATTTAATGAGATATTTTAATATTTTTGTAATGGTGAAATGTAAATTTTTAAATTTTTTTATGGGGGAATGTTTCTTAAATTTCTATATTATTAATTATTTTTTTAATATTTAATGGTGGCAATTAAAATTATTTAAATGTAACCACATTTATGAGTAGGCACTTTGGTCAATTTAAAAAATTACAATGGCAAAAGTGTCATTTTCACTAGATTACAGGATGTTTGCATCCTCATTCATCAGTCCTAGTAGTGTAATCTTGATTACATCATTTGATATAATCATAATTACAAAATGTAATCATTTTTACATTATATAAGGCTAACCAAACACTGAAATTGCGTTATTACATCAGGATTACATGTAATACTCTCTCATGTAATCGAACCAAACGAGCAATTAGAGTTTCTAGTTTAGATGAAGGATTTTAAATATAATTGTTTCCTTGTATTTTGTTATTTATTTATTTATTTTCTAGATGTTCATCTAATTCCACTTTGAAATTAAATGTTTTGATTGTAGCTTCTGGAGAGGCTAAAAATCCTAAATCTCGGTCACTCTGCTTACTTGGTGCAAACTCCTGATTTTTCAAAGCTTCCAAATCTCGAAAAGTTGATCCTTAATAATTGTCCAAGTTTGTCGGTGATACATCATTCTATCGGGCTTCTTGATAAACTTCTTCTACTAAATTTGGAGGAATGTATTGGTCTTTGTAGTCTCCCAAGAAGCATTTACAGGTTAAAATGCTTGAAAACTCTCATTCTTTATGGTTGTAAGAATATTGAAAAGCTTGATGAGGACATAGAGCAAATGGAATCTTTAACAACACTAATTGCTCCTACAATAAAACAAGTGCCCTTTTCTTTAGTGAGATTAAAAAGCATTTTGTATCTATCTATTTGTGGTTATGAAGGATTATCACGTCAAGTGATTCCTTCTCTCTACCGGTCTTGGATGAGCCCAACAAACAATCCTCTACGTATTATTCCAACACATGCGGGGATGCCATCACCAATTTTGTGGGATATGCTACACAGTATCTTTGGTCCTTCAACAATCACTAGTAGTGGACCAAAGGAACAAAGTCTTTTGTTGGAAGATGAATTGGGGATTCTCGATTCCTTATGTGCCACAAATTATAAGGACATGTCGAGGATTGAAAATTACTTGGAACATCTTTTACTTCAAATTGGAAAGAATTCTCAAGTCTCTCATGCACTTTCAGTGTGGGTTTCACAGGTTCTCTCTCTTTTTCTCTAATTGGGTTGTTTTTTCTTGTTGAAAAAGAATTCTACCTGCATATATTATATATTTAAATTAGAGGTTGTATTTATGTTATTGTGCAGGGATTGAATCTTATGAAGTATAGTGATGAGTGTGTTCTCCCTGGTGACAATTACCCCTATTGGCTAACATTTAAGGGTGAAGGAGCTTCTGTAAAATTTGAAGTGCCTCTAGTTAATGGTCATGTTCTTTTAAAAGGGATGACTATTTCTTATGTCTATTTCCCCTCAAGTGATTTAGGTAACAAGGCATGTGAATCTTGTATAAGTTGCTTAATGATCATAAATTATACAAAGAAAACCACTTTGGTTTACACGGGAGACAAACTAAATTCCTTGGCAGAAGAGGAGTGGAAGGAAATAATATCAAATTTAGAATGTGATGACCAAGTGGAGGTGAAAGCAATTTTTGGGAATATATTCACTGTGAAAAGAACAGCTGTCTACTTGATATATAAAGAGTCATTTGATGAACAAATGGAGCCTTCAACATCTAAAGCTACAAGTTTAATTGTCACCAAACGCAAATGTGAGGAGGAGGAGGAGGAGGAACATCAATCTGTTAGACCTAAAAGGGCAATGAAGATTTGAAACCTAGAAACTTTCTTCCATTCATTGTTTTGCTTAGGTATCGTCATCTGGTTATTGTGCACGCAAGGTGACATTACTCATTTATTGGTTGCTAATATTCTTGGCATTGTCTCATTTTATCCCATATCTTTTCATTACTCTGGTTCTTAATGTAAGAAATAATTATCTAATTTTAGTAAATTAAGAATGTTAGTTAAGTTAGTTAATGTGAGATGTTTTTCATATAATACCCTAATCATCTTAGTTAATTCCTTCCCTCCCTCACATACTTGATTATTATTAAGAAAATACCAATCGGATGAATTTGGGAAAAAATGTTAAACATGTGAAAGAATTGATAGATATTGATAATAAACTCTACAATTAGGTCTTACATTAATAGGGTTATTTTTACTTACTTGGATGCGAAATCTAACAAGTCATGATTGATGGCATTTAATTTTTGGATGAAAATGAGATGAAAGCGGTCAGCATTTTGGTACAAGAATGAAAGTAGTCATGTGCACAAGACAAAGTTCACCAATCTGTCGCTTTCACTGCCAAAGAAGAATTTTACTGATATCCTATTTTTCTTTTGGATCTCCTTTCAGTTTATAAAGCCGTTATTTAGAATTGAGCAATGAATTCTCCTTGTTGGCTGTGTATATGCGCTTGAGACAAGATGTCTATGCATCCTGTTCTGAGTCCTAAAATTTGGGAAGGCTAAAGAAACTTCCAAAAATAAAAGGACTTATATTCAGAGCACTACGCGATGATGACCATATTAGTTATCGAGGTTCTCCAACTTAAGATCTAACTGTACCTTGCCAATTATTTATGCCATGATTGAACTGTGGTCATATGACCTCCTTTCTTTTCTTTTCAGTACCTAGTTCCGTTATATTATCAGCGGAGGGCATATTCGCCACCTGCCTATCTTTGTATTTCTTCTAGCTTGTTTGGATTGTTTTCTTCGGTGGATTGAAAGTGAGTGTCTTTTTGACACTCTTATTATAAACTGTTCATGCTCATAATTTTCTTTCTCTATTAATAATTCATCAGTTGTTATAAGATTACGTCAGTGGAGGTACTGGGAGGATTGAATTACTAAAGTTAACTATCAAAACACAGAAAGTAAGTGATTTTGATCAGTAGTTATAGTGTATGTTCTGTGTTCAATTATATATTCAATTAATCTGTAGACTCTTTGATGGATGCTTTTTAAGTCATCATGATGCTACTTTATAAATATTATCTTTTTGTTTTTGTAAATCATGAAACGGGGGGAAAGAATTAATATACTACCTCCGGTCTATAAGACCCAGTTGACTTTTTTTATAAAGGTTAAGGAAGCTAATTAAATTACTTTAAAATATTTATATTTATATTTTTTCTTTAAAACTAATTTGTCTGACTCATAAACTAATATAGAATCTAATTATACACAACATATGATATGATTAAATAATTTATTAGCTCTCCAGAAAAAGTCAACTAGGTCTTATATTTGAACCGGAGGGAGTAACAAATTAGAGTATCTATTTAACACCTATAAAACCTTTCTTCTTTAGGTATTTCTCTTCTCCATTGCTCGATCCTTATGTGCAAATTGGATTACTGCAGTTCTGCAACCTAAGATCACTGTCATGTTGGATATATTTTCTATTTAATTATTCAAAAATTACAGTAAAGGATCCATTACTTGTGTTAATGATAGTTACAGACTTTAAAACTTAATAGATAATTAACAGAGATGGTGATGCAACTTAATGTGAAGCTGATGTGATTTAAGTGCTTACTTGGCCTTGAATTGCAGAGTGCACCAAGCACCATTGCAAGTTCCTTGGCGTATACCAAGTGTCAAGTGAAAACTTAACTGCAACATCAACTTCACATTGGGCCACATGAACCATCTTTGTTTACTATCTGCTAATGAGCTTATTGTAAGAGATGACAAAGAAGATACTAATTGTAGGACTGATATAATATGTTAAAACTGTGAGATATCAAATGAGACAAGATGTTATTTTAGAGGACTAAAATTTTATGGGCACTGCTTTAATTATTCGAATATGAAGAAAACAATGCTCTAACTTACTCTAATGATAAGACCACTGGTGTTAAGTAAACATATGAGAGAAGAATGAGGGCAGAAAGAGCAGAATATGCTGGTCCAAGAAATTATTCTGAGGCTCCAAATTATGATGAACCGAGGATGATGAATTAGTCTAGGGGCCTGGGGCTATGTGGGGAGTGTGAACATTACTCTTTGGGAGTTGTTATCTTTGTGGTTTTTTTTATAAGCTGTCTTGAGTCCCACGTTAGGAAATCTCACAAGTGGAGTATGATTTGTAAGTTCAAAAGGCTCTCCTTCCTAATAGAGGCTATTTTTTTGGGGATAGAGCTCTCCATTTAGGCTTATGATCATCACATAAGCTTTTAAGACTATTTTGGAGATTGAGTTCTCAAACGCCAAGGGAAGGTTCCTGTGTTGTGCTGTTTCCTTTTGTTCGTATTTATTTCTCTGTTTATTTACTTGTTGCTGTTGGGATATCTTGTAAGAGAAGAAGGGAATTAGAGCTTGGGCTGGAATCAGTGAACCCATATGTATTCCTGATTCAGTTCCTTGAGTATTAATATCAAAGCCTAAGAATTTTCCCTCATTTATTTCTGCCACTGTTCTTTTTTCTACTAGTTCAGTGAATATTTAAGCAGGGTCTCAACACTCTGGTTCATGATAATAAAATTCTGATAAAGTTTTCTTCAACATTCTTCTCAGCCCGCCTCTGAAGGGCACACCTCAAATGAAGTGTGTTTATATTGCTGGAAGGTAAACTCATTTTTCATGCTTTGGTGAATGGGTTATTTATTTGAAGGATAGTTGTGAAATTATTTTCTCTGCTTAGTTACTCAAGTGCGAAATGCTTTACTGGTTGTTGATGATACAGATGTTTTCAACAAATTTCATGTTTGCCTAAAAGATGTTCAACTTGTGATCCTTGAGACAGATGTGCCTTGATCGATTTTCAAATGCATATGGATTCTGAAGTATTTGGCTGTGGTAGTGAACCAAAAGTTGTTGAAACCTAAAAGACCTGCAACGACTTGATTCATTGTGTTTTATTTAGAAACTAGTTTTATGGCTTGACACCCCATTTTGATATAAAATCTATTTTGGTAACAACTTTAGGAGTTTATGGGATGAAGACACTGCCAATAATATTCATAAAGAGTTCAATATCTTTGTAATCTTCAGTGTAACTTCAATAGTCCAAGCCAAAAGAGTGATTGATGATATGGATTTTAATTGAGTGCAGCTATATGCAGATACATTGAAAGGGCTCAGTTTTTTGGCCAGTCAAATGCTAAAATTGAGTCTGTGGTTCCCGTAAATGGTTTCTCAGCCAGTTCCTGAGGCTGCCATTATGAGTGCTTCAAGCAATTCTCCACCTATTACTACGACTTTTCGAACTCGCTTTGTTGGACAAGGGTACAAGCAGGTGACTGAATAATTTTAAAGCAAAATTTCTTCTTGATTCTCTCATGGTGATTGATCCCAATATAAATTGGCTTCCTCGAAGTTGCTTTTTTTCTCCCCTTAGTCACTTTAATACTAGAAAGTTTGATTAGTTTCAAGCCCATCGAACATTTTCTCCTCCAAATATTGTATAGTATCATTTACTATTACTACCATCAACGTAAGTTGTGTGTCCTTCACAGTCTTCTTCTTGCTGATAAATTATCCGTGACTGAAGCCATGAGATATGTTGTCAGGTTTGTGGGCGGTCAGATGTATTGTGTGATGGCTTCATGCCAGAAGTATCAGCATTCGCCTGAATGGAGTTTATCACTCACCTGTCGGTTCAAATGATGAGTTTAGACCTTGGTATGGTAGAACACCTCAATTAAATTGAAGGGATCATTTTGTTTATGCACTTTATTTAGTTTTGGATGTGTGTGTGAAGAGTCTGTTGTTAATCATGTGATCTATGTAGTTTTCTTCAGTGGAATAAAGTTTATTGTTGTTGTATATAAAACATATTTGGATTAGCGATTAGAACTTTAAAAAATAGCTTTTCACTCGTAATTTATAGAGGTAAATATATGAAATGAGTTTTGTCTCGATTTATATAAAAAACACTACTAGCATGAGTGTAATCAAGGGTAAAGTCATGAATCCAGAATCAAAGCCTTTCTCACAATGCTAGGAGAAAAGAAAGTTCCTTTACCTACTTTATGGCGTCATTTTTTTCATTGTCTGGTTTGATGATATTTATTTATTGGAATTCATTTATATTTTCTATTATATTGATTTGTGATCAATTGATGGATAGACTATTCATTCAATAGATCATATATATACATACATACATACATTGCCGTGGTTGTCGTAAACAGCATGTTTGATCAAATTCCCAGGACTGCGGGAAAAGGGATGAAATAAATCGGCAAAATATTAGAGGGAAACTTGTGAGAGAACTCTAATTAGCCGGACTGCAATATATAATACCCTTTTGTAAATCTTTAATTTTATTATATATTTTTATATTTTATTCAGGGATTTTTTCATATTAATTTAATTTAAAATACCTTTTTTATGTTTGACTAAGATTAAGAGTAAATATTAAATTAATATTAAAAGGGGTAAAATTGTCAAAATAATATTAATTACTCTTAATCATTGATTTTTCTGAAAATATTGGATATTGGTTTTATTGTTTTAATTATAGGTATTTGAAAAATTAGATTGAAAGTGAAAATGACAGTTTGGAAATTGAATTTTAAAAATGACAGTTTAGTCCTATAAATTTATAAATTCCAGTTTAGTCCACGTTAAACACAGTGTTTTGTGCTTTTCATCATGTCTGAAGCTGATCTCTTTTCCGGCTTAAGTGTGACCCTAGACTCAGT
This sequence comes from Albizia julibrissin, assembly GCA_037074505.1. Taxonomy (NCBI): domain Eukaryota; kingdom Viridiplantae; phylum Streptophyta; class Magnoliopsida; order Fabales; family Fabaceae; genus Albizia; species Albizia julibrissin. The sequence goes on along the minus strand of CM073481.1, from coordinate 12,727,621 downwards.
TTATTCTTTATAAGCCGATCCATCTATTTCAAAATAGAGTATTCTGCATCGAGCTCATCGGGCAAGCCACTGGCATTAGACACTGTCAATTTAAATTTCAAAATTTATCTTTTTCTTTCTTATCTCTCCTCATTAACATTTATACAACTGTATTTTGTCATTGACCAAGAAAAATATCCGTCCGATTTTTAAAAATTTTGAAGCTAATCTCTTTTGTCATCTCTCTTCTCTCCTTCTCTCTTCAATCTTCATACCTTCACCCTCTCTTTCTTTTCATGCCGCAAGTTTGTGTTCGGCTTACGTCCTCTGCAATAACCTGCGCTGCACGTCCGTTGCACTCAAAACGATATCACTTCTTCATTAAATCAGTATGGCATTCAGCTCTTTTTCTCACTTTTCCCAAACAACACTGCTGGATCTGTAGATAGGGACGAGTATGGAAATTACTCAAAACGACGTCACTTCTTCATTAAAGCAACGTTGTCCCTATCAGTATGGCATTCAGCGCGCCAAAATTCTGGATCTGCAGATAGGGACCAGTAGATACAACAATTGTATTCTGCAAATCCATCACCCAGTTAATCCACATCACAAATCCGTGGCACAACCCCGTCTTAGTAAACTTCACCTGCAGCAAACAAGTTTTTATGTTAAGAACATGTGTTAGATTGAGTTGTAGACAATTGTCTTATAAAACAGGGTATGAGAGTAGAACAGACATATAGAAAGAAAAGACGCCTTGCTTATGAAATCTTTCAATTCACAAACATTTAGTGGCAGAGGTAATTTTAACCCACGTGATGTTGCCCTGTGAGATCCAATAAATCAATTTAAATATTGGGCCATAAAGGTCACTAAGTTCTTTTGCCAAAGTAATTATTTGTCTCATAAATACTCGGACTATGACAGGCAATATACCAGCTGCTCATGCATCATACAAATGCATATGAAACTTGAGTTTTATGAAGGTTATTCAAGCTACGGCTTGCCACTGTACACCCAAAAAAAATGCATCTGAAACTTGGAGGGCATTATCATATTCATATTACCTGGGGTTCTCCTTGACATAAATCTATTTGTTTGGAGAAATCAAACTCTATAACTGCAAATGTCTTACTAAGTTCCTGAAAAAGTGTGAACAAGATTGCATTGATACTAGTGACAAGATTGTTATTTCAAACGGAAACTTCTTTTAATCTTCATGCAAACTATCTCATGCAAAAGAGGCATTTTAGCATCTTTGACCTCATATCCCCCACTTTGCCAAACAAAAAAAGAGAGACAAGGAGCCTCTTCTGATTCAGGTAGATAACCACAAGCCCCTAATGTGTATTTACCACTGAATGCTCAAAACCTTCTATCTTACTCAAGCAGCAACGACTTTTCCAAAAATCCTAGAAAAAATTCATTTCATTAATCATACAGCCATGCCACCAAGCATAATATAAAGGTTTTGTCCCCTCAATAAGCTGCCTTTGGAAAAAAAATAGTTGATATTTAAGCAAAAAAATCACTATGCCTTCATGTGAGTTTTTGTATATCAAAGTTTAAGAGGGCGAGAAGGAGTTAACTTACAGGAAAGGACATGGCACAAGCCTTCAATATCCCTTTACTAGGAATAATCACAGCATCTTCAGAGAGGATAGAGTGCGGTCTTTCCATTAACACAATAGTATAAATGAAGTCCTCAATCAGCTAAATACAAACTCACAAAATTCAGCAGTAATATATTCCAACTATTATTCAAATTCCAAATAAGCAAGCAGAAGTACCGGCAGATGCCATGTAAGTAGATCACATCTCAAAAATCAGTATTTAGACCATTTCACAAATGCAATAAGCAGATAATTTACTAATTTACAGCACTTTCAGGGTCTAAAATATCAATACCTCCCACATAAGGCTTCTTCAGAGCATGGTTTTTGAGTTGGCAAGGAGAATAGAAAGTTGAAAGTCAAAAACTTGTTTTGACGTGAAAAGTTTTCATGTGCACTAGCATGATCCAACAAATTGACTTTAGGAAGCCCATCACTGGCTGAATTGGTTTGACTACGAACCATTCAAATGCAATTAGTGACGACACAAAAATTAATACAAGGAAGAGGAGGGGGAATGTCTATAGAACCAGTACCCTTGCCTCATTTTGATTTTTCAGCAGTCATTATACAACATGTTTGCTGGTTTCACCTGCCATTTCCCCGCTCAGTTGCCACAGAATAACATTATAATCCAAAATTCTGCTTTAAGCAAAAATACGTAATGACAAACTTTAATCAATACCTAATAATGGCCATTGTCCCATGTATACCAATGTGATAACCATATATAAAACTAAACTTCTTGAAAAATTCTCAGGGCCATTTTAATTTCCCCTGCTGAATTCCACTCGGTGATAAATAAAGTAATAGAATAAATCAACCAGCTCCAGTTACACATTGCTGAGTTACAGATTCTTGCGTTTAACAAACTCTAACTTCATCAAAATCTATCATTGGTAAGAGAACTCTGTTCCAACTCCCAAAAACAATGGTTGATATGAACAAATCATGTAGGTCGGATGTAGTTTTACATTCACTGCTTAAAAGGGGGAAGAAAGAAAAGAATAGGAAAGAAGCTCAAATTTTGTTCTGCTGTATACAATTCAAAGTGCTAGAGGAGGGGCCATTGCAGATTGTTAATGTACAGCAGTATAAGAAGGGTACCCACACCTTCAATTTAAGTAATTCGCAGTTTTAAACATGTAGATTCTACTTCTAGCAAGTAATCAATCAAATCAAGTACCCCAAATTTCGCAGAAGCGTGAAAGTCAGCCAAGAAATCAAATACGTCTCCGCGGCGAAGTGATTAATGTTCTAGTTACATGACCGTTGCCAGGTAAGCAGGCGCCGAGGCTGGGGGCCATCATTCTAGGGGACTCTCACGCACTTCTCACACAAGCCATCCCGGTCAGTTTCTCGACTTAGCTCTGCTCTCCCGAGTCAGCATCGAGCATAGCTCTGCACCGCCAACCACAGAAACCAATCGACGGCCACTGCCAATTCGTCCTAGCTTGCGTCCGCTACACTCATGATTAAATATGGGCCGTTGAGTTAATTGCTACATACGGACTGTCCAGATTTAACGAATAAACAACGTCGTTTAGCTGCAGAGGACGTGCAGCGGACAAGGGCTGCAGCGGAGCTCTGGATTGGATACTCTAAATTTTGACCAATATGCTCTGGATTGAATAGTCTTAATTTTGGGCTGCTTTTGAAAATTCAGTAGCTAGATGCCTTTGATTATAACTATATAATAGTTGGCCATTCCTTTTCATTTCTTTATGAATTTGTAGTTCTTCATGATTGATGAAGCTAACAACACATTGGAAGTAAATTTTGAGGATGAAATGAAGCAAGCTTTTTTTTTTTAAAATAAAGTTAAAGGCCACATTTGAACCTTGAGCTGTCAACTTAGAAGAACAGACATGAGTCTTAAACAAAGGTGATGAGAGTTGCCCTTTTAGAGTCCATTCCATAAGGTTACCCTATAACCTTTCTCATTAGGTGCAAATGAGAGTTGCGTGTTGCTGTTTTCTGACAAGGACATATATAATAGATTCTTTAGTTTATTTTTTGGTCTCAACAAATCATGCTTTGATGTTTACATTTCTGTCCCTAGATCACTTTAAATTGTAAGTTAACCTATATTCTGACATATTTATGGCCCAATTATGACACATATGTATATATTATGTACATCCAACCTGTAAATTCTCTTAAGTTGGCAGGAAGAGAAAACATCTATTCAAATATTGATTGGTTTCTTGAAGTGTATACCAAAGTTGAGTTTTATGTTTCATTTTCCCCCTTTCATATATTTGAATTTGAGGTTCCATTTGAGAGTCTGGACGATAACCCAAGTATAAAATATTTTTCTTCCGTGGAGTTAGGCTCAAGCAAGCACATGCTTATAAACAAAATCGTAAGAGATTAGGAATACATTTTTGCTTCAAAAAAAAAAAGTTGTGTAGGGAATCATAACACATGCTTAACTCATGATGTGACAACTGGTGTGAACTTACCTGATACATATGTAGTATAAATGCTCATTTTGGTTACCGCACAAAGTTGTAATCTTTATATGGAAAAAACCTGAGTGTAGGGCTATATGTATGCCATTGTGATGACTAATGCCATATAAATGACTTATTTCTGCTATCATAGTGTTTCCTTCGAAAAGTGGGCAAAGAATATCTATAAGTTTGTATTTTGTAACTGAGTCCACTTGGCAACTATTTTGTTGACAACTGGAGTTATGCTTTCTATGATTTTGTTGTACCAAGAAATAAATATTTCTTACTTCATGATGTGACAACTGGTGTGAACTTACTCATGGTATAGCCAATTAATCAAATGCATACTCCATGAGTTAACCTGCAGGTGAGTAAAATGATGTCGGCGGTTGTTTGCTCAACTGTGCATATGGGAAACAGAGCAGAATATCAACATGAGTACAAGTGGTTACAACTTGGATTAAGTTTGTAGAGTGGAAGAAGGTGTCGTCCTTATGTGTTGAGGCCATTTTGCAATGTGCGCATTCAAAAGAGATGGAAGGTGCAAATATGAGGCAAACCACAGCCTCAAGATATGATTTAAGTTAGGGAAGAGACTTCTCACAATTTTGGACGGAAGGTCTAAAGAATAGGGGAATGCGGCTAAAGTGAAATGTGCATAGTAATCTTTGTACACTCTGTTTATAACCTGACAAAGTTGATCTTGAAGTCTAATCAAAGTTCTTTTTGTTCTTTGGAGAGGTGAAGTTGATGTGGGGGGAAATTGCCTTCGGACACGTGCTTGATGGCAGGATTTGTATGAAAGGATGAAATAAATTGGAGGAAAGGAAGGCAAGAACCACCTTCCCTTTGGATTCGTAATGGAAGTCTTCCTACATTTTATTTCTCATCTTAATTGTTCTCCTTTCATTCTATTGTTGTCATTTTTGTTGTTTTCTAGACTAGAAAGAGGAGCAAGAGACATCTTTGACATATATATATGGAAGAGCACGAAATATGTAACCATTTCTTCAATTATTGAATTAATATGAGATATATGGTTTACAAAATAGATAAGTATTTTTTATTTTGTCAATATGCATTTTAAGACAGCATTACTTAGCAGTGAAAGGTTTTCCATATGCAATGTGATATAGGCCTAGCCTTGCAGCACCTAAACATACGGGATGGTTTGAGAGATACCAAAGCATTACTTGGAAGCTGAAGGTCTTCCATTTCAGTTGGGTTGCATGCATTCTGCATATGACATTTATTAAGTTACAATATGAGACAACAGACAGTGATGACATCTATGTATAAAGCTCAAAGAACAATTGCATGGTCATTTTTAAGCAACTGAAAGGGTAATAAGGTCTAGCTAAATGAGTCAATTTCTTTTTTTGCTCCTTGCAATGATTATTTTCCCTTTTTGTTTGTGTTGCAGTTTCTCCAACCTAGGCCAATGAAGTTGATATCTACTTTATTGCATAACATAGCTGCAATTTGAATTGTGGGCTTAATTTTCGCTGCTGCACCCATTAACTCTTTTAGTTTGAATATCAGTGAAAGTTAAAAAAAATGTGCCCAATAAGAGGAATCTTTCTAAATCAGTGAAGATATTTTAAAGTGATCAATGTAGCACATATTCATCCTCAAACTATCTATATTTTTTATATTGTACTGTATGATATAATAATCAAGTATCATGCAATTTGTTTCCACTGTCTTAAAATACATTTAGAAAGGATTTGTCATTTTAATTTTTGAAAAACTTTTATTAGCAATAATAATCATTACATATATATTGTCAATAATAATTTATAAGTAATGCGAATATTTAACAAAGATACTCTACAGCACAATTCTCAAATATTCTATTTTTGGCTATTAATCTTTGAATCATATTGGATTATATCTATCAAAGCATGTGTTTATATTAGGTTAATTGTGTTACATCATCAAAAGTGGATAGATTGAAAATAGTTGTGCCTTATAGTGAAAATGATGTCTAAGAAGACTAAGTCGTGTCTTATAGGGAAAGTGAGTCTAAGAAGACTACAATCGATATTGAGAGATCAAAAGGTATTTAGGAATATATACGCATCATGAAAATTTAATGTATCACATATCGAATTAACACTAATAAAAAGGTATGGTTATGTCACCACCTCCCTTGGTGTACACTTTCACGTAAAAGTAACATTCTTTTTAGGTAAAATTTCTCATCATATTGAACAACCAATAGGCTGGACTATGAACAATGTCGGTTAGTTAGTCTGTTCGGAGTTGCTATTAAAAATACCAAATCTTAATAAAAATGTATGCATCAACAATTTTTTTTATCCATATAAAAGAGTTACATTTAAATAATACCTTGTACACACTTATGTTTGCGTATTAAGTTCAATGGGATGTTGTTGATAGCAAGTAAAAGATTCAGGTATTGTGACTTATGTTTGATTAATCTATCTATTCTTTTCATAAACATTTTAAAACTAGCATTCATTGGATGACAAAGTGGGTTTTATATTAAGAACTTATTTCACCCAGTTGGGGATATATTTTTGTACATGGTCAATTCATAAATCATTATGAGTTTATTGCTTAAATGTCCTCTACTTACTTAAGTACATGGTCATGTATTTAAGGAAATCCCATATATAATTCAACTAATTAAAGCATCTCAAGTCATTGAATAATATAGCAAAAGGTCCAAGATGATGTAATTACTCCGGATTTACAAGCTCCCCCCGTGCAATGCATGGGGGAGCACACGCTAGTTGAGAACAGAAGCATGATCAGATATACAGAATAGAAACAAAATAGCGCCTCGAAGAGAGACCTCTATCGTGCTTCCATCTTCATCTCTCTTCCTCGCCAGCCGCAATACTTCGTCACCACTGTCGGCCACTGCCTCCACCACTATCTCTGGCGTCCCTTCAACCCATCCACCGATCATTCTTCTTCTTTATCACTGTCAGCCACTCCTTCATCTTCACCCCCTTTCATTCCTTATTTCACCTTCATCCTTGATCATGCTCCCTATTCAATGGCCAAAGGAGATTATATGGCTCGGTGTAGCTATTCTCCAGTCATGAGCATGTGATTCTCTCATTTCTTGGTGATTGAAGAAGCTAGCTAGAGTTCCTTACACCCCATAGAGAGTTCTCCTACCTTATTTTCAGTTTCACTCATTTATGATTATGAATTGTGATACCTAAGTTTCTAGGATTGTAATTTGTGGGTATATTGAGATGTGTTTCGGTTGCTTCATATTGATACTAAAATTTGTATTGGATTTTGTATTTTAATGATTTGGTAGAATATTTGTTAGCCTCATTGTTAGCCTTGTTATATCATTTATGTGTTTGATGCTCTTAATTGGCCAGCTAGGTTGCTAGCAATTGTCAATTTGAGTATAGAGTGCCTCCTGCAAGATTTAATACATGTTAGGTGTCTAGGTGGGTTTAGCTAATTAGAGGAGTTGTTTTGAGAAGGTATCTTCTCACAAGCCTAAGTACTTAACAAAGGAATTAAATTCAATTAAATTGGAACAAGGAAAGCTAGTAGATTTACTCACTAGGCAATATCATACTCACATTTCACCCATTAAACTTGGAAAAACCTATAAACATGTAGCTTAGCCTAATTTAGAATAATTAATTAATTTCATTACACTTTGTTAATTGTTAATTGCACTTAGTTAATTAGGAACTTAATATAGGCTCCACGTAGAGAAATGATCTAGGTTAGTACCATTACATTGCATTATTAATCTAGTTTTATTTGATAGCCCTACAACATGGCTTGTCAAATTTGGCACCATTGCAGGGGAGCCTAGCTACTCGGTTGTTAGGTATCAATTGCAAAATTGACTAGGGTGTTGTTTGTGTAGCTGGGAATACTATTTTGTCTTCTTTTTCATTCAAAAATTTTGTGGAAAAACCAAATAAAATTTTCTGTTGTTAATTTGTTTTTCTTATTCCAGATTTAAAAAAAAGAAAAAAAAATAGTCTTCTTGTCTGGTTCTATTGGTGGTTGTTGCAATAGTGACAGAGTGCATGGTATTTGTGTGTTGTTTTGGCTTGAGTGGTACTTTAGAGCGTATTGTAGCTCTATGAATTTTGGCAATGAAATCCATTAATCTGAATCTAGAAATTGTTTTGATGTTGCTGAAATTTTCTAATACATTATGATTTTAATTGTTGAGATTTATCCTGTTAAAGATCTCTATGAATTGCATAAAAAAAAGTGTTGGCTGGTTCTTAACATGTGTTCCAAATCTTGAATATCTTGAACCAAAGCCTTAACACTTTGCATCCAATCATTTCTCTAAATTGTGGATTGAAACACTTGGTTTAGATATGTTTTTTTTTGCCTCCTACGTGTTGAAATTGTCACAGGGCCACTGAAATTTTCTAGAGTTGTAAGTCTTTCTAGTCTGAAAAAAATAAAAAAACAAATTCTGCTGGTTTGAATTTTGAAAATTTAATTCCTTAAGTCTATTGTCACAATTTCTTGCTGAAATTGAATTTGTGCTAACATTGATTTTTTAGAATTCTTGCATTCACTTCTATGAGCAACCATTTATTCTGAAATCCTTTTTCCAAGCCTCACCATATCAAGCATAAAACTGATTTATAATCTGAATTTTTGTCCATTGGGGTACTGCATGCACTTGGTATTTGATCTGCTTGTTGTTTGAGCATCTTATATGTGAAGCTGACTTTTGGACTCTTTTGCCACTAAAATTTTAGACTTACATTGCAAAACTTGATTATTGTGCTAGTTGACATTTTGTGGCTGATATAGTAAGTTTAGTTTTCTATAAATCTGACTGGTATCAACCTTGGAAGTTTCATTATAACTGTGTGTTTTACTGAACGTATTGTTGCAAAAGCTGATCTGAAGATCGCATGTGAATTTGAAATCTATTGTAACAAGTGAATTGCAATCATATATTTGTTGATAGAGTCACTAATACTTAATGTCTTTGTAGAATGAGGTTGTGGTCTGTATATTTAGCATTGGAAAGTTTTATGCTAATATCACTATGTTGCTTGCTATCATTTAGTTCCATGATTTCTATTACTGTGATAGAATTTTGGCTTAAGAAATTGAAATGATTTAGCTTGCAGACTGGTTGCTAAACCTGATTGCACATTGTTTCTAATACTTAAGTCTTTGCACATTGCTGATGTGAAATTGCTCTGTTTTGGAACTGATTTTCTGCTGCCACTGTGTTATTTACCGTGATGTTTGTGCTAGGGGTGAGCAAATCATGACCGAAACCGAAAACCAAACCGAACCAAAGTCTATTTTGTTTTTTGGGTTTCGGTCTATTTGGTTTTCGGTTTTTGTTTGTTTGTAAAATATGCTTAGTTCGGTTTTCGGTGCGGTTTTTTTAAAATTATTCCAATTAAAACTGAATAACTGAATTTTCACTAAAACGGAGTCGTATGTGTATGTTTTCTTTCCTTTTAATTTTTACTCGAATGACAGACCTACCTCACCTCCAGACCCAACCCAATTCCTCACTTTCCCCAACCTAATTCCTCACTTTCATTTGAAAACCTAAAAACCCTACCCGATCATATTCCTCGCACAGTCGCACTCTCACTTTGTCTTCTCAATTCACAGTTCACAGTGACACAACGCGTTCTCTCTTCACTTTCGATGACTCTCAAAGGTCACAGCGATAGCGCCTTCTGCCACACTCTCACAGTTGCAATACTCACTCTAGACTCTGTACTCTCGATTCACCTTCTCACTTCACTTCCGATCAACTCTCACAGCACGCGATCCAAGCTCGATCTTGCCATGCTTTACAGATTCGGTCTCACTCTATGATGCTACTGAATTTTAAATGAGCACCGCAAGTGTACGGGCCGTGGAAATAGTATAGTAGCAAATCAAGGTCATCCCACAGAGATTCAATTAAACTAATGATTAGGCATTAAATTTCCCATGTTCATTTAAGTTGAGCAAATCAAGAAAGAAAATAATTTGAAAATCAATTTAAACAAAAGCAAAAGTCCTAAGTTTAATATTTTTGAAATTTCAGTGGAGGAAAACAACCTATAGTGGCTAATCCCCTTTTCAAGGTTAGAGCATGTATATACCCAAAATAAATGCACTTAATGTTAATTTGTTAATCTAGAGTTTAAATAGATATAAGTATCTTCCAATTACTCATACCCCTCTCTCAAGTTAAAATTGTTATTCCTAACTAATTTACTCAAGAGGCAATAAACGTCCAATTTCACTCTAATATGATTATATGGGTCCAATAGGTATATTCCTATCCTATTGGCAAATTAGAATAAATCCTAATCCCACATTACTTAATCCTATGGTCCAATTAAGATCCCTCTTCCAAGGCTAATCTAAATTCCCCAATTTCCTACTTAGTGGTGATCAAGCACTAAATAGACAGAATAGTACAAGATTAAGTAAACAAACTAACAATAAGCACAATTAATTGGTTCATACATGCTCAAACCCTAAATTAGTTCATAGCTACTCTAGGTTTAAGCAAATTAGCCACACATAGCTTTACACACAATAACAGCAGCATCAAAATCCATATTGAGAATTAAATTGAAACAAGGAGAATGAAGCATATGAAACAGAACGTTAGCTACCCAAAAGTGAAGTTACAGTGGGATGAACAGTGCTACACTACAGTGCACATGCACACTGACGTTATAGTGGACGCTACAGTGCTTTGCTCTCATTCCTCTCAATTTCCATTTTGGCTCTGTTCTCTCTTGCGCGAGCTGCAGCTCTCTACTCTGGTTCACGAATTGCCATCATCCCCGATCTCTTAAGCTTCGGGTTCAAGCTCCAGAATCAAACACATTGCAGCGATTCCTCCTCTGCTTTTCTTGTCCTTCAATTTAGCAATGGTGAAGATGAAGAACAGTCCATCCGACTCCCTCCGTTCTCAGCCTTCCCCCTCTGGTTTATGAGCTTCAGAACTCACAGTGACGCTGCCATGCCCTCTTATTCAGATTTCAGCTTCGGTCACTCTACTGAGCTTCTGAAGATGAAGCTCTAACAGTGTGGGCTGCCTCCAAAATCGCTGCTGCTATCAGTCGCAATGATTTCTGATCCCCCGTGAAGCTCCAAGAAGGTGAGCGATGATGACGAGACCATGAAGAAAAACAAACGGCATTGCTCTTCCTCCAAAACAGCAGCTTCCTCAATGATCCATCCTTACCTTTCGCTGCTCTCAGTTACTCCTCAGAACCAGCGGCACTCTGCTCTCAAGCTCGCCCACGCTGCCACTCCGTTCTTAGCTGACGACCAGATATGTGATTCTTGCTCTGGTTCAGTGATTTAGTCACTGAAATGATGAAGACGATGAATAGTGGAAAACACCAGCTCACCGTCCTCCTCTCTCAACTTCCTCGATTCCCAGCCGCCACTGTTACTCTCCTTTCTTTCTCCAAACCAGAATGATCAGCCTCCTCTCCGTTCACAGTTGCTTCCGCCAGACCTAAGGGAGTCCCTTGGTCAAAACGTGCGTTTTGACCAAGGGACTTAAATGTAAAAAAACAAAAACTTGTGAATAGGGACTAAAGTGCAACTTTGTGAAATTTTTAGGAGCTTATTCATAATTTTCTAAAAATATAAGAAAAACTTTTCTTCTTTTTGAATATGTAATTTATTTTTATTATTTATTTGTTCTTTTACTTAGATCCCCAAAATAATGCATCAACTTGATATCTTATAAATTCATAAGAAAATAATCTTAAATTAGCATTGATAACTCCCCAATTATATCAAAATAAATCTCAAATACATTAAAAATGGGGAGTTATCACACCCCCACACTTGCATCAAATCTTGTCCTCAAGATTTTAAAAGTTTAAAACAACTAAAGAAGCTCATGGAAGCAAGACTTTAAAGCAAGTAATATAAATTGGAATTAATCCAAAATTTCAAGAATAAAGCTTTATTAGAACTCTTTTCCATCTTCTAAAAATGCAAGTAGCTAGGCAATTAATTTGACAAAGATAAATCACAATAAAATGCCCCTCATAAGGTATGTGTTTGCACTCATCTCTCAAGATAATAAATGGCTTGTATTTCACTCAATTCCACCTATTGCAACTCATTTACCATATGCTTGTTTATCATCTCAATCTCCACTATATTATCCCATTGCATACTCAAATCAAAAGGACTTTTCCAATGGTTGTAATGAGTAAGGTAGGATAATGAAATGAAAATGGTCAAATGATATGGAGGAATACTTTAATTAGTGCTAAGCAATTCAATGACATCCATGAAAAATGAAAGACTATTCACTTAAAGAAAGCAAACTCACTTCTACTATACACAACATTTATTCATTAATCTTCACAATTTTTTTTTCTATTCATTTTTTTTTCATTCTATTTTTTATACACCTTTCTTTTCAATCTTTTTTTTATTTCACTTTTTCTCTTTTCTTTTTTTTTTCAAAGTATCCACACCAACTCATCATATAACATAGGCTTCCTAATCCTTTCATTCTTGTTCTAAAATTGCTTACTTAGACTAAAGTGGCAAATGGATGGAAAGGGAAAAATATAAAAATTGCATTTATCAAACAAAGGGCTATTTACTCAATGCAATTTTCTTTTAAAAACAAGTTGAGGCTCAAATGGGGTAAAGCAAAGGATTTTCATATGATAAGGATGGTCATTTGGCCTAACTAGCTATGAAATGAATGCCTAAATCATCTTTGTGTATGCATAAGGATTTAAAGCTTCAAAAGAGATTCAAAACAAGTTCCAGAGATTAAATCACAATAAGTGCACTCCCTCTTGAAAGAAATGAATATTTAGGCTCAAATTTCTCACCGGCATTTGACATCCTAAAGTCACTTACCTAAGCCAAATCACATGCCTATTTACTAACATTTCAAGAAGATAAAACCGAATTCTAATAAAACTCAATCCTTTTAAATTCAAATCAACCCAACTTTGCCAATGTGCACAAGTAAAATCCAAGCTTCCATGAAAAACAAATTTTTTGTTCAAAATTTGTCAAAATTTTTCTATTTATGTGCAAAATCAATGAAATTTATCAAACTTGAGGACAAGTTATACAAAATCAATGGTATCTCTCACCCCCACACTTAAATGTCACATTGTCCTCAATGTGAACAAGTAACACTAAGTAATGGAAATAAAAAAAATCACCATATCCAAGTGTAAGGATAGCCAAAGTTCCAAAGATTTCAAATGTTCACCAATTAAGCACAATTCACAAATGTCACCACTCAACTCAATAGTCACAACAAATATCAATCACATGCAAAACTAGACTATCACCAGCACTCATATCCCAGAACATGTTATTAACAATCAACTCAAACAAAACAAAGAAAAGTAGAAGAATACTCTCCTTCCAATCCTTGTCCTGTGCTTTTGAATGCTCTAGCTTGTGGCTATCAAAGTGGGATGCATCATCAGGGGCTACCAAAAGTCCTACAAAATCAAAACAACACATCAAACAACACCTTGGGTTGCCTCCCAAGAAGCGCTAAGTTTAAAGTCTTCAGCCAGACTATATGAGAAACTCATGGAGGTTGTGCCAAGTGATAAACCATTGCTTGTCGATCCACCTCACCACCATGATAGTGCTTTAGTCTTTGCCTATTCACCTTAAAGCAATTTCCTGTGCTCTCATTTCTAACTTCAATTGCACCCTTTGATGACACAGAAACCACTCGAAATGGACCAGACCATCTAGATCGAAGCTTCCCAGGAAACAACTTGAGTTTTGAATTGAAGACAAGAACCAATTGCCCAGGCTCAAAATTGCGCTTCAAGATATGCTTGTCATGCCATTTCTTTGTCCTTTCTTTATATAATCTTGAGCTCTCATATGCTTGAAATCGCAATTCTTCCAACTCATTTAGCTGCAACAGCCTTTTAGCTCCAGCTTCGTTGTGATCCATATTCAACTTCTTGATTGCCCACCATGCTTTATACTCCAATTCAAGTGGCAAATGACAAGCTTTCCCAAAAACCAACCGATAAGGTGACATGCCAATTGGAGTACGAAAAGCTATTCTATAAGCCCACAAAGCATCATCAAGTTTATCAGACCAATCTTTTCTTGTAGGGCCTACAGTTTTCTCCAGGATCCTCTTAATCTCCCTATTAGCCAACTCACATAAGCCATTAGTTTGAGGATGATATGCAAGTGACATTCAGTGGTGCACTCCATGTTTTACCAATAGAGCCTTGAAATTCTTATTGTTGAAATGAGTGCCCTCATCAGTAATGATCGCTCTAGGAGTGCCAAATCTTGTGAAGATATACTTCTTCAAGAAGCGAATTACTGTATTGGCGTCACTAGCTTGGCAAGCAATAGCTTCAGCCCATTTGCTCACATACTCTACCGCAACAAGAATATATTGGTTTCCTCTTGAAGATGGAAAAGGACCCATGAAATCCATCCCCCAAACATCAAATAGATCTACCTCTAAGATCCCAGATTGAGGCATCTCATGTCTCTTGGAAATGTTACCTGTTCTTTGACATCTATCACACTTGGAAACAAAATGGTGAGCATCCTTAAATAAAGAAGGCCAATAAAAACCAGAATCAAGCACTTTAGATGCAGTTCTTTGCCCCCCATAATGTCCCCCATATGCAGATGCATGACATTCAGTTAAAATTGCCTCTTGTTCAACCTCAGGCACACATTTCCTAATAATCAAATCAGCACATTTCTTGAAAAGAAATAGTTCTTCCCATATATAGTAGGCAACATCATGTAAAAATTTCTTTCTTTGATAGAAATTCAAATAAGGAGGTAACACATCACATGCCAGATAATTTACAATATCAGCATACCAAGGCAAATCATAACTGCTAATAGCAAATAACTGTTCATCAGGGAAATATTCATTAACCATTAAATCATTCACACAATCAGAAGAGTTTACAATCCTAGATAAATGATCAGCAACTTGATTTTCAGTTCCTTTCCTATCAACTATATGCACATCAAATTCCTGTAACAATAAAACCCATCTAATCAATCTAGGTTTGGACTCTTTCTTCCCTAACAGATATTTGATAGCAGCATGATCAGTGTGAACTAAAATCTTAACACCCATCAAGTAGACTCTAAACTTTTCAAAAGCAAACACTATAGCAAGCATTTCTTTTTTAGTAGTAGAGTAATTTACCTGAGCTGTAACTAGTGTCTTACTTGCATAGTAGATAGGATGGAAGATCTTAGCATGCCTTTGCCCCCAACACAGCTCCAACAGCACAGTCACTCGCATCACACATCACTTCAAAAGGTAGTGACCAATCAGGAGCAATAATAATATGAGCTGAAATCAATCGAATCTTCAATTCTTCAAAAGCCTTCATGCACTCCTCATTGAAGTGGAAAGGAGTATCTTTCTCAAGTAATTGTGAAAGAGGCTTTGAAATCTTTGAAAAATCTTTAATAAAGCGACGATAGAATCCAGCATGCCCCAAGAAACTTCTCACAGCTTTGACATTAGAAGGAGGAGGAAGTTGCTCAATCACAGAAGTCTTTGTTCGATCAACCTCTAAGACCTTTTTAGAAACCTTATGCCCAAGGACTATCCCTTCAGTCACCATGAAATGACACTTTTCCCAATTGAGAACCAAATTCGTCTCTTCACATCTCCTTAACACCTTATCCAGATGTATCAAACATTCTTCAAATGATTCACCAAAGACCGAAAAGTCGTCCATGAAGACTTCCATTATCTCTTCTATCATATCAGAGAATATGCTCATCATACATCTTTGGAAAGTAGCAGGGGCGTTACACAAACCAAATGGCATTCTTCTGAAGGCAAAGGTACCATAAGGACATGTGAACGTTGTCTTTTCTTGATCTTCAGGAGCAACAACAATTTGGTTATAACCTGAGTACCCATCCAAGAAGCAAAAGAATTCCTTACCAGCTAATCGATCTAACATCTGATCGATGAAAGGAAGTGGGAAATGATCCTTCCTTATTGCTTCATTCAACTTTCTATAATCCATACACACTCTCCAACCTGTAACTGTACGAGTGGGGATGAGCTCATCATACTCATTAGCAATAACTGTCATTCCTCCTTTCTTAGGAACACATTGTACTGGACTAACCCAGGAGCTATCTGAAATAGGGTAAATGATTCCAGCATCCAACCATTTAATCACTTCTTTCTTGACTACATCCTTCATCATAGGATTCAATCTTCTCTGATTCTGAATAGACTTCTTGTGATCATCTTCCAAAAGTATCTTATGCATCACAATTGAAGGACTTATACCTTTGATGTCGGCAATTGTCTAACCCAAAGCCCTTTTGTGATCCCGAAGAACTTTCAATAACCTTTCTCTTTGGTCTTCAGATAAAGAAGAAGATATGATAATAGGAAGTGTCTCAGATTCACCCAAATAAGCATATCGAAGATGTGATGGTAAGGGCTTAAGCTCAAGAATTGGTGCTTCTTCAATAGAAGGCTTCAAAGAAGTTTGCCTTGATTCTATCTCTAACAACTCAAATTGCTTTGATCGATTACTGTAAGGAGAAGAAGTCTCAAGTAACCTCTTGCATTCAACTAAATTCCCTTCTTCAACATCATAAATTCCAAATAACACAGCTTCCAAAGGGTCTTTTATAACATAAGATTCTAAAGTCTCTTGAATCACATCATCTAGTATATCAACCCTGAAGCAATCAGTTGTGTCCCTAGGATACTTCAATGCCTTGTTCATATTGAAAATAACTTCTTCATCATTCACTCTCAACTTGATCACCCCTTTTTCAACATTAATCAAAGTTCGAGCTGTAGCAAGAAAAGGCCTTCCTACAATGAGTGGAAGAGTGCTATCTTCATCACAATCTAACACAATGAAGTCAGCTGGAAAAATAAACTTATCAACTTTAACCAACACATCTTCAATAATACCCTTTGGATAAGCTAAACTTCGATCAGCTAACTGAAGTGTCACAGAGGTTGGATGAGCTTCACCAAGTTGCAATTTCTGAAACACAGATAATGGCATCAAATTGACACTTGAGCCTAGATCACAAAAAGCTCCACCTTGAAATTTTTCTCCAATTATGCAAGGTATAGAAAAACTACCAGGATCTTTCTGTTTAAGAGGCAACTTGTTGAGAATAATAGCACTACATTCTTCAGTGAGGGGTACTGTTTCATAATCACCAAATCTTCTTTTCTTACTCAACATCTCTTTAAGAAACTTCACATATTGAGGCATTTTCTCTAAAGCTTCAAGTAAAGGGAGATTGATGTGTAATTGCTTGAAGATCCCCAAAAACTTCTTGCACTGCTCATCTAAAGCTTTCTTTTGGAATCTTTGAGGAAATGGCAAAGGTGGTACCCATTTAAGATTTTCATTGGTAGGCTTCTTCTTCACTTCACCCTTCGTAAACTCACTATCAACTTTTGTCTTTTGAATAAACTCTTCATCATTCTTTATAATGATCGTAGGAGTCTCGTGGCCATTAGAAGCTGAAGGTTTCTTCACTGTTTGTGAAATCTCAGGTAACTCTTTACCACTTCTCAAAACGAGAGCTTTACATTCCTCTTTTCCATTGCTACGAGGATTAGTCACAGTATTACTTGACAATTCCCTTTGCTGTAATGCATTCACAGCAGTTACAAGTTGCCCCACTTGAACCTCAAGATTCTTGATGGATGAACTCAATGTTGTATTAGTAGCAGCTTGATCTTGAGTACTCTTCAATTGAAAACTCATAAGCTGAGACATCATTGCTTCAAGATCAGTTTTGGGCTCTTGAATAGGCTTAACTTCCTTTTCCATGTGATAGAAACCAGGAGGTGCCATTGGCTTTGAATTAGAAGTAGATGCTTCATTAAGAGTTGCACCATGTTTCCAAGAGAGATTGGGATTTTTACGCCATCCAGAGTTGTAGGTATTGGAATATGGATTAATCTGATTGTTGCTATGGTAATTTCCTGCATAATTGACTGACTCAATCTGTTGAGACATAAGGCATTGTCCCATAGCATGTCCATCTCCACAATAATCACAAGGAGCATGAATAGCATTAACCCCCATGTGTCCACTTTTGGATAGGCGTACTTGAGCTTCTAGATGATCAAATCTCTTATTGAGAGCATTTAACATTCCCACCAATTGTGATGAAGTGTCATCATTAACTCTCTCAGTTGACTTCACTGATCTTCTATCATTGTTGTTTTGAATAAAGTCAGCTGATAAGTCATCTAAGCAACTCCAAACATAATTCACCGGTTGCTTTGTAATTCCTCCATTAGTGACAGCATTCAATTCTGATCTAGATTCAGGAGTCAACCGGGTACAGAAGATTTGAAGTAAGACCCACTTCTCAAAATTATGGCTAGGACTCTGCCTAACAAGCAACTTGAATCTCTCCCAAGCTTCATATAAGTGTTCCCCAAACTGTTGTCAAAAATTAGTAAGAGCAGCTCTTGCATCGACCATCTTGTTATGTGGAAAGAAACGAGATATGAACTTATCTTCCAACACTGCCCAAGAAGTGACACTACCTTCTTCTAAATTGTTGAGCCACTCTTTAGCTTTTCCTTGTAGAGAATAAGGAAAAAGCCTAAGGCGGATCACATCATTAGGAACTCCATTTTGCTTGAATGAGTCACAAACATCCAGAAATTGAATCAAGTACCGATTTGGGTCTTCTAAATCATTCCCGGCATATTGACCATGTAACTCAAGCATCTTCAGCATAGTCTGCTTGATCTCAAAATTATTAGCTTGGAATTCAGGCACTCTGATTCTTGATTGATACCCACGAGATTGTCTTCCCAAGAAATCATTGACACCCAACTGGTCATTCTCATCCTCAGCCATCACTGTAGTATCAGTTTTTACACCCTTCCTTGATCAAGTATGAGGTCTTGTAGCTTCCAAAAGTTCTTGGATGCTCCTTGTTTTCTGTGGTGTCTTTGCAACTTTGGATCTGCGGGGCATATACTAAAGTACCTGAAAAGCTAAACAGATCTCAAAGTATCACACTAACACAAAGACTAACAAAACAAAATAAAAAATAAAAAAAATTGCTCAAGCTGAAATTACTAAAGGAATTCTAATTCTAATCACAAATTTCCTTGAATCCCCGGCAACGGCGCCAAAAACTTGATGCTACTGAATTTTAAATGAGCATCGCAAGTGTACAGGCCGTGGAAATAGTATAGTAGCAAATCAAGGTCATCCCACAGAGATTCAATTAAACTAATGATTAGGCATTAAATTTCCCATGTTCATTTAAGTTGAGCAAATCAAGAAAGAAAATAATTTGAAAATCAATTTAAACAAAAGCAAAAGTCCTAAGTTTAATATTTTTGAAATTTCAGTGGAGGAAAACAACCTAGAGTGGCTAATCCCCTTTTCAAGGTTAGAGCATGTATATACCCAAAATAAATGCACTTAATGTTAATTTGTTAATCTAGAGTTTAAATAGATATAAGTATCTTCCAATTACTCATACCCCTCTCTCAAGTTAAAATTGTTATTCCTAACTAATTTACTCAAGAGACAATAAACGTCCAATTTCACTCTAATATGATTATATGGGTCCAATAGGTATATTCCTATCCTATTGGCAAATTAGAATAAATCCTAATCCCACATTACTTAATCCTATGGTCCAATTAAGATCCCTCTTCCAAGGCTAATCTAAATTCCCCAATTTCCTACTTAGTGGTGATCAAGCACTAAATAGACAGAATAGTACAAGATTAAGTAAACAAACTAACAATAAGCACAATTAATTGGTTCATACATGCTCAAACCCTAAATTAGTTCATAGCTACTCTAGGTTTAAGCAAATTAGCCACACATAGCTTTACACACAATAACAGCAGCAGCAAAATTGACATCAAAATCCATATTGAGAATTAAATTGAAACAAGGAGAATGAAGCATATGAAACAGAACGTTAGCTACCCAAAAGTGAAGTTACAGTGGGATGAACAGTGCTACACTACAGTGCACATGCACACTGACGTTATAGTGGACGCTACAGTGCTTTGCTCTCATTCCTCTCAATTTCCATTTTGGCTCTGTTCTCTCTTGCGCGAGCTGCAGCTCTCTGCTCTGGTTCACGAATTGCCATCATCCCCGATCTCTTAAGCTTCGGGTTCAAGCTCCAGAATCAAACACATTGCAGCGATTCCTCCTCTGCTTTTCTTGTCCTTCAATTCAGCAATGGTGAAGATGAAGAACAGTCCATCCGACTCCCTCCGTTCTCAGCCTTCCCCCTCTGGTTTATGAGCTTCAGAACTCACAGTGACGCTGCCATGCCCTCTTATTCAGATTTCAGCTTCGGTCACTCTACTGAGCTTCTGAAGATGAAGCTCTAACAGTGTGGGCTGCCTCCAAAATCGCTGCTGCTATCAGTCGCAATGATTTCTGATCCCCCGTGAAGCTCCAAGAAGGTGAGCGATGATGACGAGACCATGAAGAAAAACAAACGGCATTGCTCTTCCTCCAAAACAGCAGCTTCCTCAATGATCCATCCTTACCTTTCGCTGCTCTCGGTTACTCCTCAGAACCAGCGGCACTCTGCTCTCAAGCTCGCCCACGCTGCCACTCCGTTCTTAGCTGACGACCAGATATGTGATTCTTGCTCTGGTTCAGTGATTCAGTCACTGAAATGATGAAGACGATGAACAGTGGAAAACACCAGCTCACCGTCCTCCTCTCTCAGCTTCCTCGATTCCCAGCCGCCACTGTTACTCTCATTTCTTTCTCCAAACCAGAATGATCAGCCTCCTCTCCGTTCACAGTTGCTTCCGCCAGACCTAAGGGAGTCCCTTGGTCAAAACGTGCGTTTTGACCAAGGGACTTAAATGTAAAAAAACAAAAACTTGTGAATAGGGACTAAAGTGCAACTTTGTGAAATTTTTAGGAGCTTATTCATAATTTTCTAAAAATCTAAGAAAAACTTTTCTTCTTTTTGAATATGTAATTTATTTTTATTATTTATTTGTTCTTTTACTTAGATCCCCAAAATAATGCATCAACTTGATATCTTATAAATTCATAAGAAAATAATCTTAAATTAGCATTGATAACTCCCCAATTATATCAAAATAAATCTCAGATACATTAAAAACGGGGAGTTATCACTCTACTATCTGTGACTGCGATTTGCCTCTTCTCCGGTTCTCTGAAGTTGAAGTCTGAAGCAAAGGTCGATCTTGTCATCTCAGCATCAAATCTCACTTTGGTGAGTTGTTTCACTTTACTCGATACTTTATTTTAATCGATCTTGCTTGTATTTTCAGGTCTTCGGTCTCTCACCGATCTGCCTCTTCTCCAGTTCTCTAGTCTCACTTCACTCATATTTTCAGTGTCTCCAACCAGTAAAAAATCTCTCCTTTCAGTGTTTTATGTGGGTGTTGATTTTTCTTATGTGAGTGTCAATTTTTCTGATTATTTTTCTGATGTGGGTATTTGTATGTAAATGCTAATTAGCTTCTCTTGTTGTCTTCCCTTTCGTTTTGATGGCTGTTCTTACTTCCTAGTCTTTAAGTTGAGTTTGACAAGAAAAATTATTGTAACGGGATAGAGCAACAAGAAGGAAGTTGGAAGATAGATTGTTCCAAAGAATGAATGCGGTGTGCATGGTAAATGTGGAGAATTTGGATTCTGTAATCCCTTGAGCACTTCTATTTGTAGCTATTTAGATGGGTTTAAGCTGAAGAATACAAAAGAATGGAATATAAGAAAAGCACCATTGCAATATGACAAAAGGATAAAAAAATGGAAGTGAAGATGGGTTAAATAAACTAGAGAACATGAAAACACCATATCTTTTAGAGAGACTGCAAGTTCTTGTAGAAAATTGTAGTAGGCATTGTTTATACTATTACTCATGTTTGGCATATGCATATGATGCTTTCATAGGATACATGTGTTGGAGTGGTAAATTAATTGATTTTTTTTGTCGAAGTAAATTAATTGATATTCAAACTTTTGCTTCTGGAGGTGTTGATTTTTACATTCGTCTAGCAAATTTAGAACTCGGTATATTTTTGTATTTCTTGGATTGGAAACAATATGTCAATAGATTGGCCAACTTCACAGAGAATTCACCAAACAAGAGGCCCAAAATATGGCCCACACACCAAAACAAAAAAGGCCCAAAAACCGAAATTAACCGAAAAACCGAACCAAAATATTTTAGTTAATTTGGTTGGTTTTTTAGTCATTTCGGTGGTTAAAACACAAGTATTTCGGTTTTTTCGGTTTTCACAGAACCGAAAAACTGTTTATACACCCCTAGTTTGCGCTGCGGTGAACAAAACTTTTTCTAAAATTTTTTTAGCACTTCTTCTAATAATTCTAACAACTCATTGCTACTCTTTGTTATTCCTTTGAGTGTGTAAGAATGCTAAATGATAGAAACTCATTGGATTGCTTGCATTGACTGAGATTTATCCATATCATTCTTTTTCATGGCTTGGAACAATCTTTATAATGATTTTAATCATGATTCACCCATGCCTAGTTGGTCTTTTGCAAGACAAGATTCACCACCTCACCACCAATCTTTCGGAAGCTACAATGAGGCTTACTCACCTCCAATTTTTCAACCTAGAATGCCAAATAGGATACCCCAACCTTATAGGGAACTCTATTGTGTGTACTATAAATCTAGGTGCCATGAGATTTAAGACTGTTATCATAAGAAGAACATGAGAGACAATTTAAGCCTTCTCCTCAACCACTTGTGCAAAGTGAGGAGTCTTCTTTTGATGTGATATTGAGAAAACTCCAAGAATTAAATGGTTATTTGGAGGCTAAAAACAATGAAAGCAGTGCAGCCCAACTTCTTGCACCTCTACTTAGTGCACCCATCCAACCACAAGAAGTAGAGAAAGTGCAAGTGCATATGGAAGAGAAGTCTCCTTCTCCCATAGGCAAAGTGATTCCCACTTACAGTAAAATTGACTCACTTCTCTATATACCAAAATATGATGATAGAATCTTGGCTTTAAGGGAAGTGCATGATTACTTAAGGGCACATCACCATAAATTAGTCACTCATTGGAATTACAATGAAATAGAAGAAGAGCTGAGTAAACTCACTTCCCTTGAAGACAAACTTATAAATCATATAGAGTGGAAATAATCAGATGGTATAGATGGCGAACCATGGTATAAAGTTCAATATTTGGACAATGAGCAAGAAAGTCAAGCCACTATTGCAACTGAAAGTGAACTTGGAAGTGGCATACCTTGTGAAGAATCTAGTGAAGATAGAAAAGGCTTGTTTTCCCATGATTGTAGTGATGATAAAAAATGTGTTGCATGTTTAGAAATTAATAATTGCTTGAATTCACCCACCTCCATTCGTGGGATTGATTTGACTATTGCATACATGATTGATGATGATTATATGAGTGTTGTTAGATACATTGAATCTTCCTTAAACTCTAATGTTTATAAAGAGGTTGTGGTTGCTAGTGAATATGAAAATACTACACATGCTACATGTAGTAGTAGTAACTTAAATGAGCATGTGACATATAATACTTCTACTCTTTTATGTACTGATTCAAGTACAGACATGCATGATAATTCTTGTTTTAGTGCTGAAGTTGCTGATATAGTGCACATATGACTAACTTTAGTGATTCCCCAATTGTTTCTAGCTCCGCTTCTTCTACCCCCTCTTTTCATGGTGATGAATTGAAGTGTTCTAGTGATCTTTCACTATATTACACCATTTCCACACCTTGCTTTAATTTACTTGAGGATACTAAGCTTGATCAATCTATATTTGACCAAAATGAGCTTGAGAAGGGTACTTTGATGTGGTGACTCTGAAAGTTTTAAAATAAAGAAAAAGCCAAAAAAGCCTTTCAACATCTTCAAGGAGCTAAAAGCCTTGAATGCTACTAATGGTCCAGTGTTCATAGAATGTTGTGATCCACTCTACTCCCTCTCCTTAACTATACGAGGCTACTCATAAAGAGGGAGTGGTTGCTACTGTGGAATCTCAAAGAATTGATGACATGCTGAAAGTCATAAATCCATTAGAGCTTTACTATGGTGAAGGTAAAAAGGAAAAACACAAATGTGCCAAAGAAGATTCAGCTGTGACTTATCTCAAGCTTCCACATATGTTCGAAGCAAAAACTCTACACTTCAACATTCTTGAGGCGAAGAAGATAGATTATGAGCATGGTGATCATGTTATGACTTGCTTCACCAATAATGTAACACCAACTGAAGAGATCAAGGAAAGTTGGGTTGGTCCTTTTGAAGTGATTGCATTACACCACAATGGAAAAGTAAAAGTGAAGGATGGATATGGGAAATATTTTCACATCAAGTCCAACTGCCTCCATATGTACCACAGTAGCTACAAGCCTCCATGATAAGGTTGTTTCCTTCCTTTACCTTGTTCTTCTATTTTAGACTGTTAATTTCATGATTACATGATGTTGAACAACTGTGGGGGATGGACACTCTAGTAGAAAAAGGTAGCTTGTGTCTTGTGTGTTGTTTTTTTTCCTTATCTTTGTATGTTAATCTACTCTTTCTCACATTAATTCCTTACTGCATTATTGAGTATCATTGGTCTATGTTTGCATTGAGGACAATGCAAGGACTAAGTGTGGGGGAGGGATGAATAATGTTTTGTTTTGTGTCTGTAAGAACTCCATTATGCTGTCACAACTTGCTAGCTATTGTTTTGTCTAAGTTTGAGCCCAATTTTTCAAAATTGTGAGATGTTTAAGTATGAGCACGTATCTCAATTGCATATGTTTAGATATTGATGTTGAAGCTTGTTAAATGAAGTAGGTTGCCATATGTTTTAAGTCCAAAGAATGATGCATTGTTTAGTTTTGATGAATTTGGTAGGAAACAAAAGCCTAGTTGGAAGGTATTTTGGGCCTAATTGTTCATTTTAGTGTGTGATTCATCCACTTAAGCTATTGCTCTCTAGAACTTGTCTTATTTCTTGATTGAGGCTACATTTTGCGTACGCAAGAGTAGAAATGACATTAGCCCATATTCATTAGCTAGTTGACCAAATAGCCAACCTTGATCATGCTATCCATTTTTTAACCCTTTGAGCCTAACATCATATTTCCATTTATGTATCTCTATTTCATTATTCAGATCACCTATGTGCGTTGCATACTATCATAAGAAAGGGCATTATGGTATCTTTGAGCATAAAACCATTTTTTTCATGGATGGAGAGGTTGTTAGTGTTGTTAAACCTTGCTGAAAATGTGGTCTAGAATAGAAACTGCCTCGTCTCTGTGATTCATTATGTTAATTGGCTAGAAGTGCAATATTTTGACAGAAAAAAAAAGAAGAGGAAGACAATAGAAAAAATGATACAAACAAAAAATAGAGAGAAAGAAGAAACAAATTGAAAAAAAATATGAAAAAAAAGAGAGGAAGAGGAATAAAGAAGAATAAGAAGGGATGTATGAATATCGTCGTGTTGCATTTACTTGTTGAATTATACCATTGTGTTCCATGATATTCCATTATGCATGCACCTGATGGGTCTTTTCTTTTCTTTCATTCACTGATTATCATTTAACCCACACATCCTCCCTTATAATATCATGCTAATCATTCCGTTAACTCCAACAATACAAGTCCTTTGGATCTACTTTAGCCATTTGTTACAAGTGGTAGAGAGCTTACAAACATTACAAGCTTATGGTAGAGTGAGCCCAAGAGGATGTGAGAGAACATACCTTACATGAGAGTTGAGAGTAAACACTTATCCTTATGAGGTTTCCAAATTAAACTCATTTGAATTAAGCTTTGCATCTTTGTTAGTTCTTTTAGCATTTGCATGCTGATGGACTTGAGATAAGTGGATACATCATTATTTAATAAATATGATTCTTAAAGCTTGATCATGCTTGTTCATCTCTATTCTTATTGCGCTTTGAATTGGACTTGCCTAGGAGTGCAAAAGTTTAACCTAGGAGTGTAAAAGTTTAAGTGCGGTGGAATTGACAAATCTAATTTTATTATATATTTTTACACTTTATTTAGGGATTTTGTTATATTAATTTACTTAAAATAACTTCTTTGTGCTTACCTAAGATTAAGAGTAAATATATTAAATTAGTATTAAAAGGGGAAAATTTTTCAAAATAATGTTAATTACTCTTAATCATTGATTTTTCTGAGAATATTTGATGTTGGTTTTATTGTTTTAATTATAGGTATTTGAAAAATTGGATTGAAACTGAGAATGACAGTTTAGTCCCACGAATTTGTAAATTCCAGTTTGGTCCACGTTAAACACAACGTTTTGTGCTTTTCATTAGGTCTAATATTGAGAACAGAAGCATGAATCAGATATACAGATTAGAAACAAAACAGCGCTGCAAAGAGAGACATCCATTGTGCTTCAATCTTCATCTCTCTTTCTCACCGGCCACAATACTTCGTCACCATCGTCAGCCACTGCCTCTACCACCATCTTTAGTGTCCCTTCACCCCATCCACCAATTATTCTTCTTCTTTATCACTGTCAGCCACTCCTTCATCTTCATCCCCTTTCATTCCTTATTTCACCTTCATCCTTGATCGTGCTTACTATTCGATAGCCAAAGGAGAGTCTAAGGCTCAGTGTAGTTATTCTCCAGTCATGAGCATGTGATTCTCTCATTTCTTGGTGATTGAAGAAGCTAGCTGGAGTTCCTTGCACCCCATAGGGAGTTTTCTTACCTTATTTTCAGTTTCACTCATTTATGATTATGAACTGTGATACCTAAGTTTCTAGGATTGTAATTTGTGGGTGTATTGAGATGTGTTTCGGTTGCTTCATATTGAGACTGAAATTTGTATTGGATTTTGTATTTTAATGATTTGGTAGAATATTTGTTAGCCTTGTTCTATCTTTCATGTGTTTGATGCTCTTAATTGGCCAGCTAGGTTGCTAGCAATTGTCAATTTGAGTAGAGAATGCCTCCTGCAAGATTTAATACATGTTAGGTGTCTAGGTGAGTTTAGCTAATTAGAGGAGTTGCTTGGAGAAGGTCTCTTCTCACAAGCCTAAATACTTAACAAAGGAATTAAATTCAATTAAATTGGAACAAGGAAAGCTAGTGGATTCACTCATCAGACAATATCATACTCACATTTCACATCACTCCATTTCGCCCATTAAACTTGGAAAAACCTATAACAAGTAGCTTAGCCTAATTTAGAATAGTTAATTAATTTCATTACACTCTTTGGTTAATTTGTTAATTGCACTTAGTTAATCAGGAACTTAATATAGGCTCCACGTAGAAAAACGATCTAGGTTAGCACCATTACATTGCATTATTAATCTAGTTTTATTTGATAGCCGCACGACATGGCTTGTCAAATTTTTTGCATGTGTAGTTTGATGTTTAAGGTTTGAACATATGGACCCAAATTTTTATTTATTTTAGTTGGAAGAGTTTTTGTGAGGAAAACTTTCCAAGACTGGATGAGCAAACAGAGAGGAGAGGAGATGAGAAATACTTATATACCTCGGTATTATTATATTATCTGAATTCTATTTAATTAAAATAGAACAATTTCTCACAATTTAATCTTAATTGGCTTATAACTTATATTAAGTAATTCATATTTTATATTATTTTAAAGAAAAATAAACTCTTAATTTAGTCCATGTGAGTTTTTGTTTTTATTTTTCCAAATTTAGTGGTTTATTTTTCTTAAAAAAAAATAAAATGAATTTTTTTTAGATGAAATATCAACCAATTAGAATTAAAGTATGTTGAATTGTTGTATTTTAATTAACCAACATGTTTAGATGATGTGACACTCATAAAATATGCAAATATTTTTCTAAATAAATAAATTATTTATATTTATCATTTTTTAAATTAATTTTTATGACTTATAAACTAATATATAATTTAATGATAAACATATGTACTTTAGAGATATAATGTAGCATACTGTCTCCGGTCTATAATATAAAACACTTCAACAAATTCACCTTAACCAATAAATGATAGTTAATTCATTAAATATGCCTTAAATTAAACTTTTTTCACCGTTACTTATATTAAATTAGGTTTAAATGAGAGAGAACATACAAAAAGTCATATTTAAGCATTAATTACATGGACAAAATTGATAAATAAATATTAATTACTTTGCAAATGACTTATATTGTAGACCAATGTATTCTTTTAGAAGTAACTTATATTGTGAACCGGAAGGAGTATGCTATAATTAAATAATTTATTTAACTTTTTTAGTCTCCATAAATTAGTCAATTAATTAATGTTATATTAACTATTTAATCTTATATTAATTACCCGATATAGCAATAATAATTGTCATCCTCATCATCTAACTTTAATTTTGACTTGATTGAGATCTAAAACCTTATTCATAATTCTTTCAACCAAACACATTTCTTATTTTCAACTCTCCCCTAACTTAAAAAACCTCCAAACACAGCCTTAACAGAGTTAAATCAATGGCTCACTTAACAGTGAAGGCTCCCCGTCTCTTCGTATGGATCCCTTTTTAATTTGTTGCATTTCACTCTTTAATTTCTCCGTTGAATCTCCTGCAGAAGCAGCAAAAGCCTCCGAAATCTCCCCCCCCCCCCTCTTCGCTTCTCTTCTCTAACGATATTTGTCATAAACAGATTTGTTGTCTCTGTTTCGCCAATCCAGCAATTCACAGGTAACCTTGCGGATATATACCTTTCATGTTGTTGGTTTGGTTGATGAAGTTGATGATGCTAGTTGATCAACTTTTAACGGATTTTTCTTCTTCTTTATCTTTTTCTTCAGAAAGAAACGATTGATCGTTCCAACTCTCCAATATCTTTGAATATTCCATGGATATGGGGAATGAGCCTTTGAGCCTGCGGGGTAAGTATTAATCTTTTTCACTTTCTTTTTCTTTTTTTGTTTCTGCCGATGATCCTTTCATTTTCAGGAGGAAGATATTGTAATTATATGCCATACTAAAAAAAAAAAGTGCATTAAGAAGAAATTTAACACTGCCGTGGAATAGCAACAAAATTAAATTTGCAGCATGGCTCAACTTAGGTAGAGTGACCGAGTTAATCAATTGACTTGAAAAAAATTAAATGAACAAAATTTATAAATTAAGCTGGGAGTTTTAAAGCTGCAAAAAAAAAAATTAAATTAACCAATAAACCTAAACTAACCGCTAATAATTTAAGAGACTAACGTGTATGTTAGATATCATTTACATTTATTTGTGAGCAATTGATGGATAGGCCAATAATGTACAATGGACTTTTTTTTTTTGGGAATCTTGTGAGAGTGAAGAACTCCAATTTGCCGGACTGCAATTTATAATGACTCTTGCATGTGTGCGCGCACAGAAAATAATCGCTATGTGAAATTCCTTGTATCCATTTGTAAAGTTCTCCAATTACCCATAGTCATGTGTCCAGTTTCTCAAGAATGTATAAACCTATATGAAAAGAATAAGACATATAAACATATATGATTGAAGAACTTTGCATAATTGATATAAGAAACTTGATGTAAGTATGGTCTTTTATGTGTGTGTGTGAACCCTTATTTTTATTTATTTTATTTGAAGCAAAAATTTCAATTTTAAACGGTGGTTGAGTAGAGAAGAATAAAATTGTTTCCCTTTAAGTAAAGTTGAGAAATTGATTTTTTTTTGTTTTGTTTTGTTTTTACCTATAAGAGCAAACACTAATGATTTGAGGTTCTAAGTATGGTTATATGTGCTCTCTTACTACAAAACTATAAGTATTGCTATATTTTTTTGACTCTTAATATTAGGGAAGTATCGTATCATTGTGATATGAACATTAGTGAAGTTACCAACAAACTGTTGGTTAAGGTGGTAAACAACTCTGTAAGGAAGGTAACACAAATTTAAATTTTGTAAAACATATTTATTGAGAGTGTAAAAATCATTACACTCTAGTTTAAACCTCAAAATGGAAACCCATCATAAGAACGTTAGTGAAATTGAACTTTGCAAGGAGAAGAGAAATTCATATTTGGCAAGCTGCTTATAATTGGACCAAATTAGAAAAAGTCACGGTATTTGAGAGATCACACACGTAAGGAACATACATAATTAAATAATGCTTATACCAGAGAAAATTGTATATTTTTTTTAGCCAAATTAAGAAATAATAAATTATTAATAAAAATTAAATATGTGTATATAATTTATGTAAAATATAGCAACCAGTACTGTAACATCCCAAAATTTATTAAAAGGTTAAATTCCCAAAAATAAAATTTAAATGGTACTAGAGATTAATCTTGAGAATTGAAAGCTTATTTTCCTAAAAATTCAAGGAATAACAATTAATGGTCATAATTTGACTTAGGACTCTGAGAAATTATTTTAAAGCTAAGGATTAATTTATGAGAGTTGGATAGTAAGCTAAATTATGGAATCCATAAAATTTAAGGAATCTTAAGTTAGACAAAGGGAAAAATTACGGCATTGTGTGTGTAATTAATAGGATAAAAATATACCTATATATATATAATATTAAAACACACACCCTTTTTCCCTTGCTTCACATGAGACACAC
The DNA here is from genome assembly GCA_037074505.1 of Albizia julibrissin. NCBI lineage: Eukaryota > Viridiplantae > Streptophyta > Magnoliopsida > Fabales > Fabaceae > Albizia > Albizia julibrissin. Next base: position 12,696,990 of record CM073481.1, on the reverse strand, counting down.
GCACACACATTCAATTAATTAAATAAAACACTCCCTCCCCATGTTTCATTCATTTCTCACGTACACACACAATCACTTATTAATTAATTAAACACCCATGTGTCACACACACACACTTTCATTTTTTAAACCACCCTTTCACCTCTTCATCACTTCACTTTCGGAAGCCAAGGAAAAGAAAAGAGAGAGAGAGAGAGAGAGAGAGATATATATATATATATATATATATATATATATATATATATATATATATATATATAATAGAAAAAGAGAGACATAAGAGTGATTTGTGTCATTGGAGGAAGGAAGAAGTGACTACAAATTTCACATACAACTCCATATCCTAATATAGGTGAGTTCCCTTTTCATATTTTTAACTCTTTCTAGTTAATTTGAAGCTATTTTTGGGTAATTTGGGAAGCATAAGAACCTATAGTATAATGAATTGTTGTCTTGTGAGGTTTTGTTTTGGGCAAAATAGTACATAAGGAAGGAATGAGAATTTGATAAATTTGAGGTTTCCAATGAATTCTACACGAAAAAATTATATGGGAATACATGAGATTATGATTTTTGGATGATTATATATAAGTCTAGAATTTTTAGAAAATAAGAGGAGTTGCTGTTCGGTTAGTTTCTCTGAAATCATATTGGTTGTAAAATAAATTTCGGTAACCAAACCTGGTCAGAAAATTATGAAAGTTTCCAGAAGGAAATTAGACATCTTAAGCTTTAATTTGATATATAATATGTATCATTTGGGTTTATAAATAGTGAGATATAAATTTTTAAAGTTAGATGATGAATCTGGAACGTTTTATGGTACAGACGAGGTTTGACGAAATTCTGGAAATTTTGTAGCTACAATTTATAAATGGTAATATTTTTCCCTGAAAATATATTTAAAGATGATCATATAAGATTTCGAACCATCCCATTTGGAGTTCTAGATATTTAGTTATGAATTTTAGAAATTAAGCTACTGAAACTGGAAAGATATTCTGGCAGTGCGAAACAAATTTAAAACTGGGAATTATTCATGGATAGGTGGTAGTTAAAAGTATTTTTATATTAAAATAGACTTCATAAGTGACACATAGAATTTAGAACCACTTTAATTGGGTATTTCTAGGCCAAGATATGAATTTTCAAATATTATTGAAAATTCTGTCAGAATTGAGTAATAGTGCAAAAATAAAAAGTAAGGGTATTTTTGAAATAATTGGGACTCTAAGGGTCAAATTAAATACTTAGAATTGGTATGAGTCCATTAAATACCTATTGGATTTAAGGTATTAGCTATAATGATAACCTACCAAAGTGTCTTAAATTATTTTGGAATAAGTAATAATTCGTCCGTCCGTAAATTATAAATTATAGGATTTGACATTTGCCCGGGACGCCTAAGAGACTGAGAACAGGAACCAAATTTGGAAAGACTGTCAGACAGTACCTTATCTCTTATATCATATGTGATGCCATGTATGTGTACCATATCATCTGTATATGTGTGGGACAGATAGTCCATAGGCGGTAAGACCCGTAAGTACAAGTTACACCGGGAGTTACCCGGGGGCGTCTTGAGTCAGGTAGGCTTGAGGCAGAAAGCCCGTAACTGTACCTTGTATGGGGCAGAGGCCCTGGGCAGCCAGATTGTGAATCTCAAGCGCTGTGAGTCTGTGATAAGGGACCGGTTAGGCCCTTTTATGTGCTGCATTTCTGTAAGTTGTGATGTTTGATGATTTGTTTTACATGCTTAGTATTTGCATATTATATGAGTGATCTGTGTACTACTGAGATTCTTTTGAATCTCACCCCTTTTTCAACAAATGATATACAGCAAAGGTGTCCAGCTCTAAGGGCAAGAAGGTAATGTAGACGGACGAAGAAGAGGCAAATAAATTATAGACTGTTGGTTATCATTTTATTTTGGATGACTGTAAAATATTTATAAGTAGTAGTAGTAGTAGTAGCGATGGTAGTACTAGTACTCGCGATGCAGACTGTATACGTTGTAATCCATACGCTAGACTTTCGATAATGTATTGGTATCCAGAAACCAATAAGTTAACCATCACGACGTGAACTATAGATAGAAAATGCCATGTATTTTAAATACAAGATTTTTAAACTGATAAAGATAATGAATTTACAAACTAAAATTTAGACCATACATATTTATTTTAAAAAGTTTTTTTGAAAATCCTATACAAATATAAGATTAAACTTTGTCTTAAATTGAGAATTTAAATTGTTTTGGTCTCAGGTTTGAAACTATTATATATTTAAATTAATCTAAAGGCTTTAGAAATTAAGGTGTTACAAGTACTAAATTGTAAGTAAATTGAGTGTAGGGAGCTATTTGAATTTAAAGAGAAACTATAAGGACAAAAAGTGCAATCAAACTAAAACGATTACAACTGCGTGATCAATAAAACTATAAAGTTTTTTTTTTTGGCGTGCAATTAAAGATGAAAGCAAATATTTTGAAACGATATTTGTTATGGGGAATATCTTTTCGTTCTGTTTTCTAAAATCAAACATTAGTGTTTTTTTTGGGCAGTTATATACCCTGTTCAACATATTCAATTGACCAAAATTGATACTAGTATGTTGGAATAAAATTGATTAAAAATTTATAAAAATAATTATTTTTAATTTAATTATCCTGCCATTAATTTTTCCCTTAATCAAACTAATTGAACCATTAAATCCATGACTTGGGGACTTTTTTGGTCCACCATCTGTAGGTTTGGATTTTAAAATATTGAGTTATAGTGTGGAAGTAACGATAACAATTATACACCTTTATCAAGAAGGGCACAAAACAATGTGCACATGGATCAAAAAAGTGATATGTCGACTTGTTCTGGATATCACTCTTTCATTCATTATTTTATTATTTTTTCTTGGGTAAATGACATTAGGGACCATTAAAAGAAGTAAATGCGACACTCAAGGACAACTAAATTCATAAAAATATGGTTAAGGTGTCTATAATGTTTCTTTAGGCTTCTTCTCTATAATGTTATCATGCATGGTGCTATTTTTTTAAGGAAACGTACAACTTTTGCTTTTAATTTTATGACTACTTTAACGTCAAAAAGCTAAAAGCATCCAAGAGACCTCAAGTCAAGTCGTAGCCAAAATTCATAAACAATGGTTTCTATTAAACAAAGTGTTGAGCAGGAAAGCTAAGCAAATCTGCACCGTTTAGATTTAATATAGACAGTCTAGATCTATTTTTTTTAAATGATGATTTTTTAAATAAAAAATATTTTTTATAAAAAATAATGATTAAAAAATTATCTTTATTTTAGATTCTATACCAATAAAATATTTTTTTTAAAAAAATTATAAATTTATAAAAAAAATCAAATCTAGACCATTGATATAAAAAAGACTCATAATTTTAATTCACATCCATATATCAGTGAAGGCTCCACGTTTCTTCATCCCATATAGACTTTTAAAAACTCATTATAAGATTCTATACCCATTATAATTGTTTAGCAGAAAACGGGTTCCTCCTAACTTTAATTTGCATCCTAGTTAGATAAGTTAAATGAAAATTTTCAATTAGCCCCTATGAAACAGATTTTATTTCAATCAAGCTCCAAGAAATTCTGAAATTTCATTGTACCTATGAAAATACATTTAGTTTGTAAGGGTATTTGTGTAATTTGTAAATACTGAATATTGTGTATTAAGTTTCATTAGTAAGGACAAGTCTCTTTGTCAAAATTCGGATATAGGCTATATGATATAAATACAGGGTCAGTATTGTGTATTGGTATGTAGTTGATTTTAAATAATATAGAAAACTCCTTAATTCTCACATATGTGATTACTCAGATTTGGAGAACTTGACATGGCATCAGAGCCAACGATGTGATCATGATCCACGTATCTTCAACCTAGTGAGTCATGATTCTTTCCTCTTTCTTTGCAAGTCCCTTCTCGGTTTTCCCTTTTAGAGTTTTTTGGTTCTCCCCTTCTTGCGGTTTCTTGATTTCTCATGGGCAACGAAGGTGATTCCGCTTCAAAGACCATCGGCGATTCTGGGGCGGATAATGCTTCTGATCCGACGAATCTCTCTTTCACTCATCCTCTCTACCTTCACCCCTCTGAAACCCAAGGTTCGATGATTGTCTCCCATATTCTCAATGACACCAACAATTACGCCGTTTGGAGTCGCGCTATGCGCATCGCCCTCAAGGGCAAGCACAAACTTGGTTTCGTTGATGATTCTTACAAGAAGGATGATCAACCACCGAAGTTACAAGATTAGTGGGAACACTCCAATGCCGTTGTGCTTTCTTGGCTCATCAATTCGATTTTGAAGGATCTTGCCAATAGTGTGGTCTTTTATGAAGAGGTGCACAAGGTTTGGTCTGATTTGAAGGAATTATTCGACAAGAAGACTGGTTTACAGATTTTTTCCATTCACCGTGAAATATCATCTTTTCACCAAGGTTTGTAATATCCCAAATTCTGGGACTAAAGGCATAAGATTGAGCCTGTATTAAGTGGACTGCTAGACTCTGGTTTAGCAAATGTCTCTATGAGGTATGTTTAAATTCCCCAAAATTCCTTTATATCCTTGGATATTAAAATGAATTATATTGGTGAGCTAAATAGCTCGGGGAATAACAAAACGAAGTGATTGGAAGTCACACATAATATAGTAAAGTGGAACACAAAGTAATTTTGCCACCGGTGAAATTCCTGGTGTGGCAGTGGTGATTGTGTGACCTTTTTTGATGGGTAAATAATGGTAAAAAGTTATGAAACTTTCCAGAATATAAGTAGACTTATCAAGCTTTAATTTGATAGGTCATATAAGTCATTTGGAGTTGTATACAAAGAGAAATGAATTTTTGAAGTTAGCCCAGCAAAATTAATTATTTTCTGGGACAGCATTTAAAGATTAAAATTCTGGGAAGTGTGAGCTTCCAATTGGTCAAATGTTATATTTTTTCTTAAAACTAGACTTAATGAGGGTCTCATAACCTTTGTAACCACTCCAATTGGGATATTTGTACAATTAGATATGAATTTTCAAAGTTTAATAAAAATTCTGTCAGATTAAGCATTATATGCGAAAATTGGATTTTTGAGCCAACCAGGTGATGACACGTGGCAATCCATTTTATCACTTCCTTTAATCATCAATTATCATCTTCTTCATCCATTCAGCCGTGAAAAAAAGAGCAGAAGAGAGAGAAAAGAGAGAGATGAAAATGGAGAAAGAAGAGAGAGGAAATTCTTTCATCCGAAACACTGCCGAAACGACATCCTCTCTTAAAGTACCTTTTAGGAAACTTCCTCTACTCATTGAGATCTTCATTCCTACGGTTTCGGATTTTCATTTGGAGGTATTTGGTGCCGTCTCCCTTGCCGGAGTATTGCCAGAATTCTGAACCGTTTGTGGAAACAGGTAGAGGTAAGCGTAAGCTTCCTTTTTAACCGATTGATTTGTTGTTTGGATGAGTATAAAAGAAGTTGGGTACTGTTCATGGATGATTTTAAATGGTTTTTTTAATGACTAAAGCATGTCCAACGAGTATTTAAATAGCTAATCATTTGATTAGGAGTAGCAAGGAAGTGATTAGGCAAGATAAAACAAGAAAACAACATATTGCACCTAAGAATCTGATTTTCTGCCCTGTTTTGATGTGGAGAAGGAGTAAGAATTTGATGATTTTGATGCTTCCATTGGCTTTAGGAGACAAAATTGTGTGGGTATGCAAGTGTTCATGAACTTTGAATACTTGTACATGAATTTAGAAGTTTTAGAAGTTAAAGGGTAAATGTTGTGTATTCCGGTTTCTGGAGGCAGTTTTATGGTGACATGTTTTTGAGTGGTCAAATATTATCCAATGACCATGAAAATCTCCAGTTTGAAAGTAGACACATAGAACTTTAATTTGATAGGTCATAATGGTTAATTGGATAAGTATGCTATGAGATATAAATTTTTGAAGTTGTGTCCTGTTTCTAGAATGAAATATGGAACAGTTCCTGTTTGCCAAATTTCTGGGAAATTTATGACAATAATAGTCATATCAAAGTATTTTTATATAAAACTAAACTTAAAGGGCTTCAAATAGAGCTTTGAACCACCTCAATCGGAGTTCTATAGAATTAATTATGATTTTCCAAAGTTTGGTCAAAAATGCTGGTAGATTGAGTACCATGCGAATTTAAGTAAGAAATTGGTCAAATATCATTGGAATGAACTCCAAGGGTGAAAGTAAGCCTATAGGGCTAATGCGGGCCATTGGGTATTCACTTTTCATGGCTCTAATGATGTTATCACTTGCCTAGGGCCATGAAGTGATAAAGAAGGAGCAATGGTTGGTGGATCAAGGGACAAGAAGAGAAGAATATAAAGTCCGAGAGGTAGTGAACTTACCTTTTCTGCATGTATATGATATGTATGCCTTGCATTGATTATGTGACTGATTTGCCTATTTGTGTGGAACATGTATGATTGGTTGAAGCTCTGTTATATTTGTGCAATGGCCATATGTATGTCATAACATCGAGCATGCAGCATGTCATTATGTTGGCATGAAATAGTGTAGGGAAACATGTCATGCATTTGTATATATCTGGCATGCATAGTGGTAATGTTTGCTACTGAGATTCTCTCGAATCTCACTCCTCCCAACCAACCATTCAGACAGGTGAGCATTGGAAACGTGCTGAGAACAGAAAAGAGGTATGCACAAAGAGGAATGTTGCTGGTTGTTTGAAGGCCTTTTACACTAGTGCAAATTAACATTTTTAGACCGCATCATTTAGACCGGTTATTGCGGATAAGGTCTAAAAAAAATGACCGGTGGCAGTTTCGTAATTATAAAGAATTTTTTAGACCGGTTCTTAAAATAAACGGTCTAAAAGATATTATTTAGACCGGTTATAACTAATAACCGGTCTTAAAAGTAAAAAATATGTAATTTTTTTAAATTCCGCATCTTTTAGACCGGTTGTCACTAATAACCGGTCTAAAAGATAAAATTTTTTAGACCTGTTGTTATTAACAACGGTCTAAAAGATGCAGAATTAAAAAAATTAATTTTTTTTACTTTTAAGACCGGTTATTAGTTATAACCGGTCTAAAAGATAAAACTTTTTAGACCGGTTGTTAATAATAACATGTCTAAAAGACGCAGAATTAAAAAAATTAAATAGTTTTTATTTTTAAGACCGGTTATTAATTATAACCGGTCTAAAAGGTGAACTTTTTAAGACCGGTTTTGTTAAATAACCGGTCTTAAAAGTCCGCCATAATATTTAAAATCCTTTCTCGTGGCTTTAGCTGGCGCCTAATTTTAAATTTGAAATCTGATATTTATCAAGCTTTTTGTAAGCCCCTACCCTATGTCGTGGCAACTCCTCCTTCCCACATCGCTCCTCCATCCTTAACCATCTCCGCCGTCAAACGCAGAGGTACGGTGGAATCCATTACCGTAAGGCTCAGCTTTTCTTCCCTCCAATTGGTTTAAGGTAAGTGTTTTACTTAATTAGTTTTATACATACTTCATATTAACTACCGTCATATACTTTAGATCGATTTCTATTGCAAAATTTTATACTCATATTTGCTGCAGGCTTACGATTGCGACATTTGAGAGAGTTCACAAATTGGATTCTTCATTAGTAGGGGCCAAGGTTAGTATTTTCTTCTGTCATTTTCCCTGTTTCTAAATATTTGTTCTCCGACAAAATTTCTTAAATACAAAGTTATCTTCCAACTTATGATCTAATTACTTTCTTTTCTAACTCATTTTCTGATATTATTTCATATTATTGAGCCATTCGCAACTCATTATGTATTTGCTTTGGGTGTTGCAGGATTCCTAAGATATGTTCATTGGGTTCTTCATGTATGACTTCACCAGGATATATTCGTGATAAGTAATTATAAGTATGGCCTTAAAAACATGCTTTTAGAATATGTACAAATTAAGTATAATAACGTAATTAATGGACTAAAAAATTTAAAAAAGACACTTTTTAGACCGGTTATTTAAATAACCGGTCTAAAAAGTCACACTTTTTAGACCGGTTCTCCACATAACCGGTCTAAAAACTCATTTTTTAGACCGGTTGTTGGAACAACCGGTCTAAAAAGTGTTTTTTAGACCGGTTGCATAACCGGTCTAAAAAATATCATATTTTTTAGACTGGCTGTATCAAGACCTCATCTAAAATTGGTCTAAAAAATCATTTTTACCCCGTCTAAAAAAATCATTTTTCTACCCGTATTAGTTATTAAGGTCTGTAAATATTGTGTAAACCCCTAGTGGGGAAAATTTTCTATTATAATCAAGTAATATTGTATTAATATTATCAGTATATTCATGCTATTCCTGTGTGCCCACTGAACTACGCATTGCTACTCTGAGTAAGGTAAGTAATAAGAGATATATGAGGCGGGTCGTTACAAGGTTCATCTTCTGTCTCAGTTTATTTTACAAAATTAAAAGAGCTCTAGGGAGAGCAATCTGTTTAGTTTATTTTTTCTAATTTACCCCTATTAATACTCCTTCAACAATAATTAAGAAGTAGAGGGAATGGGGGAATCAAGGAAAGTGACTAGGGTGTTTTAAATACTTTCCATATCAACTAACTTAACCAACTTTCTTAATTTAATCAAATTAGATAAATATGTTGTATATTAAAGACCAGAGGAGTAGAGTAAAAGAAATAGAGAAGTATGTACTCCCTCCTATTCAACCGGTCAATTTTTTAAGATGATATTAACTACTTCACACAAAAAGAAATGCTAGTTAAGTCATTAGATGCGTCTTAAATTAATAATATTTACCATTTTTTATAAATATAACACTCAACCATTTTAGCCTTATTAACTGTCACCCCCTCTTGTAAGTAATAAAAGTAGAAAATAATCATTAACTACCCTATCGACATCTTATATTTGGGACAAAAATTTCCTTGTATAAAACTTCTTATAATTTGGATTGAGGCAGTATATACTTTCTGTGGTTTATTTAGTTAAAGAAGCTTTTACAGTTTTAATTCTTGACAATTGAATGGAGAGACAAATCTTGGTTTCATTTTCCTTAATAATATAAATAGAATGAAGCCAATAATGTCTAAAAATTGTTTATAAAGCCGGACCGGACCGACAGCCGGATCGGCGGCTGCAGGAAGCTACCGCTCGAGTTGGTGGAGAAAGCCATCTTAATGGTCAAGCCGGATTGAGCTGGAAAAAAACTGCTATGAAGCCAGAACTCGCCTTTCAGCCAGGAGCCAGGACGGATTTTAGAAAACCAACTAGCAAGAAGGAAATCTGGGAAGCGAAGAAGATAAAGAAGATAAGATGAAAAAGATAAACAGACTAACAAGAAAATCATATAACTCACAGATTTGCTTAGTCGAGTGCTTTTTCATGTCATTTATAGTGAAAATGAGCTCCTGAAAAACTAAAATGAGCTCGCGGGAATTAAAACAAAACTCATATCTAATTGGAGAAAGAGAGAGATATGAAGGTGTGCTGCCATTTTCCCATCTTGATTCAGTTCTTAGTTTTACTTCTTCTCGTGTAATGATAAAAAAAATTTGTCTTTTAGTGGGGTGGGGCAATTACCCGTCAGTGAACTATTGAACACATTTTATTTTATGACGGATAAAAGAAGTGGGATTTTCCAAAAGAGGAATTTTCTACCTTAAGATAAAGGATATGTTTGAAGTACTTATTTATTTTCTTAAAAATTAGAGTTAAAATTTTAAATGATATTATGCAAGAAAATGTTCATGAATTTTAAATATATTTTTATGTTCTCCTAGTAACAATTTTATTTTATATTTTATAACTATATAATAGTATTTTGAATTTAATTATTATATCATTAATTCGACTAAATAGTCTGACCATTTTAATTTTTAACTCGACGTCATGATGTTTTTAAAACATTGCTAACAATATCCTCCCCACAAAATGACAAAACCGGGTAGGTGATTGGATGAAAGCGATCAGAGATTAAAATAACTAAAAAAATCCTTCAAATAAAATAAGTAACAACTTGACACGATTCTCTTCTCGTGATCTAAACTCTTCAGACTTTTAGAAACAAAATGCTGCAGCATTTCGAGAATTAAATTTGTTAAAAGTGAAAGTGATGACCCCAATACAACCAATTGAGTCTTTTAAGGAAGTCAAGTCAATGACTGACATATGTAACAAGTGAGGGCTCCATGCGTTTCTTCTTTCCCTAAGTCGCTTTCTCTTTTGGCATTCCTTTGTTTCAGTCCACATTCTTTCTCCGTCCGCTCTCCTGCAAAAGCTTCATCTCTCTCTCTCTCTGATTGATTCGTGGTCTCTCTTTCACCAACCCAGCAATTCACTTGTAATTCTCTGATTGTTTCAATTCACTTTTTTTCCGGCTTGAGTGATCATTATTATGTTAGTTGCTGTTCTTTTAATTAATGGGTTCTTCTTCTTCGTCAGAAAGAAAGAAAGAAACAATTCATCGTTTCCAAGTTCCGACACTCCAGTATCTCTGAAGCCGATACAGACGGAGTAGGATTCCATGGATCTGGTGAATCGCCCTTTGAGCCAGCAGGGTAATCATTGGTTAATCCTTTCAGTTTCAGTGGGAAGATATTTTGATCAGCACTAATCAAATTAATTCCCACCAAGAGTAAACCTTTTTCTTTATACGAGATTTCTTGAATTTATGGCCTTCAAATAAATATATATTATTTTTCTTAAAAAAATCTGCCCCTCGGCCACAATTTTTGGTCGGTTATAGGGCCACGGAGACCTAAGGAATCCTTCTGTTCAGGCAAAAAGCACAGAAGGTTGGCCTAGAAAAAGAAAATACACAATATTTGGCTATAGGGGAGCTAAAAATTTGTTTTTTGCACTTGGAGACAAAATGCTGTTTGAATGTGTGTTTCAATGAATTGCACAATTGCTTCTCCAGCAGAGTTTTTGGGGGGTGGGAAGAAAGAAATAAAGAGAAAATAAAAAAGTAAGAAAAGGGAAAAAATAAAAACAGACGTATTGCTTTTCGTAAGAGGGCCAATGAATTATCTTTTGGTTCTTGAATATATTTACAATTTTTATGTTCATTCACAATAAAAATGAACCTGCAGAGATCCTTATACATGTTTGTGCGCGCGTGTTTGTGTGAATTGTAGGTAATAAAAATGAAGTGTTCTTGACTTTTAGTAGAGACGAAGAATCTTTAGCATATGATCTCTATTCATCTTTATGGAAAGCTAGAATTTCCGTTCTCAAGGATGATATTTCAATTGAACCATTGCAAAGCTCTCATAAAATTTCAATCATCATCTTCTCTGAATACTATGCTAGTTCCAGAAGGTGTCTCAAGGTACTTACAAAGATTATGGAGTTCCACGTCTCGTATCATCAGGTAGTTCTTCCCATATTCTATGGTCTGAATAGGTCTGAAGTTTGTAATCAAGAATCTAGTTTTGGAGAAGCATTTCAAGGTCTTATACAAAGAACTTCACCTACTGAAGATGAAGTGTCAAGGTGGAGGACAGCTCTCAGAGAAGCTGGAGGCAAGTATGGGTTGGTTGTGCCCACTTCCAAGTCCAAGTAATTTATTTCTCTTTTTCATTTTGCGTTTTGTTTATTCTCGATTTTCCTAATATTTTGTGTGTCAGTGTGTGTGAGTTCAATTTCTTGTCGCTGAGTTATTACTCCCTCTGCACCTATTTATAAATTTTTTTTTTTGATTTGGCTTGCCTCTTTATATCAGGTCCCATTTATTTGTCTCACTAATAAATGCATTATTACCTATTTTACCCTCAAGTAATTTCATATTACCGCATTAATTAAATAGTTGACTCATACTTTATTCTCTCCCATAATCTTTCTCCCATACATTCTCTTTCATCATTTTTCTCATTATTACTCTCCCTTACTCATTCATAAATAATGGTAGTTTTGGGAAAAGAAGCATATTTCTCATGTATGTATTACTTTTAACTAATTTTAATTTTTTTCTTTGAATATTACTACAATTCAATTAAGAATACCTCATATGTAGGGACGAGGGGGTAAAAGATTAGTGTAATGTTGATTCATAAAATTAATGTGCGGGGAGGACTGTTCCTACAGGGAACGGAATGTTTTGTAGTTGAATGATAAAAACTGCTACTTCTAGTTCAAAAAGTAAGAGCCAAATAATTAAATTATGCAATTTAAAAAGTTAGTTAAAATTGGTTAAAGACAATAAATATGTAAAAAAAAAACTTGCTTTCCTAAAAAATCCATAATAATGGAGAGAGTGAGTGGAAAAACAGATGAGGGAGAAGAAGTGGAAAAAATAGATGAGAAAGGCATGTAATTAATTAGGGGTAAAATTAGAAAAAAAAAATTAAATTATGAGACAAAAATAAAGTGGATCTTATATAAAATAAAAACTACAACCCTCACAATTTTGGCTTTTATATTTTGAACCAGAGGGAGTATAATAACAAATAATAAATAGCAATCAATAACAACTACTGTTATATAAAGCATGTTTATTTTGGGCTATATAACAATCTATATACATAAGTCATTTAAAATTGCTTTTTCGCTTCCTAGAAATGTTTTCCATTCAAAACCTATAGCTATTGCTAAAAAAAAAAAAAAAAAAAAAACCTATCCACGAAGCGCAGTAGTCTAATATCACATTAAGACTTATTTATCATGTGTTTGTCATCAGTGAGGCTTTGACCTACAGATACAACTTTAGGATACAGGACACATAATTCCCTTTTACTCATGCTATATGTTAATGGAAGCTTAATTTATGTCACACAATTAACATGGATCTATGATTTTTTTGAATCGACTGATATTATATTATTTTAATTCAATATATGTAGGTGTGAAAATGATAAAATTAATAACGCTGTTGTGCTTAATTTCTTGATGGAAACATATGTACTGTCGATCTTGTTATCGTTCTTCTGCTTTATTTTTAGTCAAATTTAATTAATCAATGCTCCCTTTTTTTCTATTATTTCTTCATAATTCACAGCAGTGAAAGTGAGGTTATTCAAAATATTGTCAAGCATGTTCGTTATATATTGCATACTAGATCGGGTTCGCTACCCTCGGACCATATCAAAGTTGGAGTTAATTCTCAAGTGCTAGATTTCATTACAATGCTTCATAAGCATCAATCAAAAGATGTTGTTTCCATAGGGATATGGGGAATGGGCGGTATTGGCAAAACAACTCTCGCCAAACTAATTTTTGACTACATTCAGTGCCAATTCGATAGTGCACGTTTTGTTTCGAATGTCAGGGAAGAATGGGAGAGAAAAGTCGACCTTGTTTCACAAAGCCTCTGCGAGTTGAAAGGAAGACGTTGGCTTAATAACAAGAAGGTACTTGTTGTGCTTGATGATGTGAATCGCTGGGAGCAACTGAATGCTTTATGTGGCAGTCGTGAATGGTTTGGTCATGGGAGTAGAATAATCATTATAACTAGAGATTTACATATACTTAAGGCCTTTCAAGTGGATGATGTATATAGCATGAAACTTCTAAGTGATCATGAGTCTCTACAACTTTTCATTAGAGAATCGTTTCACCAACAAATTCCTGAAGGAGCATTCATCGAACTTGGGAGAAGGGTGGTTGCTTATGCTGAGGGACTCCCAATAGCTCTTCAAATCCCTGGCTTTGATTCAATGGGATATACGACATTCATGAAACAAAGTGCCACTGCTCTCCCTCATGTTATATATGAGACACTAAAGCTTAGCTTTGACTCTTTAGATGATAATAAAAAAGAAATATTTCTAAATATTGTTTTATTTTATATTGGGGAGGATATAAATGATGTGATTCAAAAGCTGGATGGCTGTGGATGTAATGCTCGCGTTGGCATAAGAACCCTAGAGGATCGAAGCCTTGTGACCGTTGACAAGAACAACAAACTTAGAATGCATAATCTATTGCAGATCATGGGAAGGCAAATAATACGGGAAAGTTCAAAAAATGTGCTTGGAAATCGAGGTAGGTTATGTTTTCTAGAGGATGTCCGTGCTTTAAATATTATTGAATATGCATGCCGCAATGATATTTAATACTACCTTCGTGCTTAATATAAGATATACTTTAATAAATAAATTGAACTATAAAGTGGATATTATATCAAGGACGGGTGAGAGTATTATTATCCATAATATTTCAGATCCTATATTATAAAATGTTCATATCATAGTAACGTTCTAATTATACTAATTTAAATACGAATTTAGTTTATTGATATTATGTACATTTGAAAAATGACATTCAGGTCATAGGTATGAGATATTCTTGAGTTTTAGAGGTGAAGACACTCGAGCAACTTTTACTTCACATCTCTATTCGGCATTATGTAATGCTGGCATTGTTGTTTTCAAAGATGATGTTGAGCTTCCTAGAGGAAATCATATCAAAATGGAACTCTTGCAAGCAATTGGAAGTTCAAAAATTGCAATCATCATCTTCTCCAGGGAATACGCTGGATCTAAATGGTGTTTGGAAGAATTGTCAATAATTATGGAGCTTCATAGATCAAATGACCAGGTCGTTCTTCCTGTGTTTTATGACGTGGATCCATCAGAAATTCGTAATCAAACTTCTAGTTTCGGAGAAGCCTTTAAAGATCTTATAAAAAGAATTTCACCACCAGAAGATCAAATCTCTGAATGGAGGTCAGTCCTCAGATATGTTGGGAGCATTGCAGGGACCGTTGTACTTGGTTCCAGGTAATTTTGCACTCTATTTGCTTTTGAATCATATAAATAATACGGTATTGATTACATAAATTAATGTGCTTACGGTGAACTGAATGTTTGTTTTGCAGTTAAATAATAATTGTATCAATATATTTTTTCTTGTAATCATATCCACTACCTAGGGCTGGTCGCTTTGATCTATTGATTGTGAAACCTGATGTGTTTATATATGTCTGAGTGTGTTATCTGGAATTTCACTCTTCAAATTATTCAGAACACAACTTAGACACAAAATTGAAGCCAATTACCATTCCAATGCAAGATGCATTCATTGAATTTTATTTATATATATAAATGTAATGATGGAATCAAGGCCTTAGCCAAGGAAAATTAAAAATAATATTTGAAGAGTATTTGATTATTTGGAAAATATTTCAAGATTTAAAGAACAAGAATTAATTTCGTTGTCTTTGATTTATTTTAATAAACGTGGTCTTTTCATGTTATTTCATATATAGAGGGCTCTATAAACACGCCCTAAAATCTTCTCGCATATTTATCACTACTTCTCCTTGTTTCTCTCTGTTTCTCCCACTTTCTCTTTTATCTTTCCCTTCCTCATTCTAAATCATATAAATAAAAAGTAAAGTGCCACTAGCTAGGTATGATAAGTGTTTTAATATGTTTCCTCTTGTTATCGCTGCCACTATCTATGTCCTGTCGCTTTGATTTATAGTTTATTTTTTATATCTATCTCCTCTTCACCAAACACATGGCTTTCAGAATATTGATTTCATTTGTAACCAAACATGTTTATTATACATCCAATTCTCATGTCCTATTATGCTTATATGATTCGCAGGGATGAGAGTGAACATGTGAAAGGTATTGTTGAGAATGTCTGTGATATACTGGACAAGAAATACTTGTTTGTCGCTGAGCACCCAGTAGGAGTCAATAATCGTGTGCAAGAAGTGATCACAATACTCCAAAACCATCAATGTGAAGATGTTATCATGGTAGGGATATGGGGAATGGGGGGTGTAGGGAAAACGACTATTGCTAAAGCAATTTATAATGAAATTGGTCACACTTTTGAGGGTAGATGTTACCTTTCAAAGATTAGAGAAGTCTGGGATCAAGAAAAGGACCAAGTGAACTTACAGAATCAACTTCTTTATGAAATATGCAAGACAACAAAAATGAAGATAAATAGCATTGAATCAGGAAAAGTCACATTAAGTGACAGACTTCGCCATAAAAAGGCACTGGTTGTGCTTGATGATGTGGATGAGCTGGCCCAATTGAAAGCTTTAGTTGGAAGTCGTGATTGGTTCAAAGCAGGAAGTATAATAATCATCACAACTAGAAATCAACGTTTACTCCTTGAAATGGACTGTGGTGTTTATTTAATGAAGAATTTGGATGAAAGCGAATCTATTGAGCTTTTTAGTTGGCATGCATTTAAAAAAGGAAGTCCTAAAGAAGATTTCATTGAACTTTCAAGGGATATAGTTGCATACTCTGGGGGACTTCCATTAGCTCTTGAAGTCCTTGGCTCCTTTTTACTTGGTAGAGAAGCGGAGGAATGGAAGAGTGTGATAGAGAAACTTAAAAAAATTCCCAATGACATGATACAAAAGAAGCTAAAAATAAGCTTTGACAGTTTAGATGATTTGGAGAAAGAAATATTCCTTGATATATCTTGCTTCTTTATTGGGATGGACAAAAATGAAGTGACACATATATTAAATGGCTGTGGGCTTTTTGCTGACATTGGAATCAGAACCCTTGTGGAGCGTAGCCTTGTAACGATAGATGAGAAGAACATGCTTGGTATGCATGATTTGCTAAGGGACATGGGAAGAGAAATAATACGTAAAAAATCTCCAAATGAGCTAGGGAAGAGAAGTAGGTTATGGTTTCATGAGGATGCACGTGCTATATTATTAAAAGACATGGTAGGAAATTTTTTATCTAATATTTTCTAATTCCTGTTAACCTATTGCAAGAAACGCAAATGAACATCAATTAATTGGTCATATAAACCATTTGGTTTTGCCTTTTATTGTATACATTTTAAAACTCATTTTGCAGTCACATTCTCCATAAGCTTGCTCACAACATATATGCTTCTATTTTCTTTTCGGCAAACCAATAACACTAGTGCACACTTTGGTTTTAATGTGCTTTTATTTTTGCAGGGAACAAAGGCTATTGAAGGACTGTCTTTGAAGTTGTCACAAAGTGAAAAAATACATTTTGAGACCAAAGCATTTGAGAAGATGAAGAGACTCAGATTACTTAGTCTTGACAATGTGCAACTTAGAGGAGACTATGGATATATCAGTAGAGATGTAAGATGGCTTTGCTGGCGTGGCTTTCCCGAACAATACATTCCTAGCAACTTTTATCAAGAAGAATTAGTTGCTATTGATTTAAAATACAGCAGCCTCAGGCAAGTGTGGAAGGAACCCCAGGTATGCAAGTAAATACCTAGTTTCTTGGCTTTTCCAGATTAAGTAATTAATAGTCTGTTTTTCTCTTCTCCAGGGTTAATTTTCAATTGATTGAAAACAATGTTTTCATTTAGAGTTTTTGGTTTAGATGAAGGATTTTACATATATTTTTTATTTTTTTTCTCTAAATGTTCATCTAATTCGACTTTGAAATTAAATGTTTCGATTGTAGTTATTGGAGAGGCTAAAAATTCTCAATCTCAGCGACTCTCCTTACTTGCTGCAAACTCCTGATTTTTCAAAGCTACCGAATCTCGAAAAGTTGACCCTCAATAATTGTCCAAGTTTGTCCTTCATACATCATTCTATCGGGCTTCTTGATAAACTTCTTCTACTAAATTTGGAGGATTGTATTGGCCTTTGTAGTCTCCCAAGAAGCATTTACAGGTTAAAATGCTTGAAAACTCTCATTCTTTATGGTTGTAAGAATATTAAAAAGCTTGAGGAGGACATAGAGCAAATGGAATCCTTGACAACTCTAATTGCTCCTGCAATAAAAGAAGTGCCCTTTTCTTTAGTGAGATTAAAAAGCATTTTATATCTATCTGTTTGTGGTTATGAAGGATTATCATATCATGTGATTCCTTCTCTCTACCGGTCTTGGATGACCCCAACAAACAATCCACTGCCTCTTATTCCAACACATGCGGGGATGCCATCATCAATTTTGTGGGATATGCTACACAGAATCGGTGGTCCTTCAATAATCCCTAGTAGTGGACCAAAGGAACAAAGTCTTTTGTTGCAAGATGTATTGGAGATTCCTGGTTCGTTGCGTACCAGAAATTGTAAGGACATCTCGAGGATTGAAAATTGCTTGGAACATCTTTTAATTCAAATTGGAAAGAATTTTCAAGTCTTTCACACACTTTCAGAGCTGGTTTCACAGGTTCTCTTTCTCTTTCTCTCTAATTGGATTCTTTTTTCTTTTTGAAAAAGATTTCTACCTGCATATATTATATAGTTAAATTAGAGGTTGTATTTATGTTATTGTGCAGGGATTGAATCTTACAAAGTATAGTGATGATTGTGTTCTCCCTGGTGACAATTACCCCTATTGGCTAACATTTAAAGGTGAAGGAGATTCTGTAAAATTTGATGTGCCTCTGGTTAATGGTCATGTTCATTTAAAAGGGATGACTATTTGTTGTGTATATTTCCCCTCAAGTGATTTGGGTAGCAAGGCATCTGATTCTTGTATAAGTTGCTTAATGATCATAAATTATACAAAGAAAACCACTTTGGTTTACACAGGAGACAAACTAAATTCCTTGGCAGAAGCAGAGTGGAAGGAAATAATATCAAATTTAGAATGTGATGACCAAGTAGAGGTGAAAGCAATTTTTGGGAATATATTCACTGTGAAAAGAACAGCTGTCTACTTGATATATAAAGAGTCATTTGATGAACAAATGGAGCCTTCAACATCTAAAGCTACAAGTTTAATTGTCACCAAACGCAAATGTGAGGAGGAGGAGGAGGAGGAGGAACATCAATCTGTTAGACCTAAAAAGGCAATGAAGATTTGAAACCTAGAAACTTTCTTCCATTCATTGTTTTGCTTAGGTATCGTCATCTGGTTATTGTGCTCGCAAGGTGACATTGCTCATTCATTGGTTGCTAATATTCTTGGCATTGTCTCATTTTATCCTATCTATTTTCATTACTTTGGTTCTTAATGTAAGAAATAATTATCTAATTTGAGTGGATTAAAGATGTTAGTTAAGTTAGTTAATGTGATATGTTTTTCATATAATACCCTAATCATCTTAGTTAATTCCTTCCCTCCCTCACGTACATAATTATTATTAAGAGAATATCAATAGGATTAATTTAGGAAAAAATGTTAAACATGTGAAAGAATTGATAGATATTGTTGATAAACTCTACAATTAGGTCATTAATAGGGTTATTTTTACTTACTTGGACGCGGAATCTAACAAGTCATGATTGATGGCATTTAATTTTTGGATGAAAATCAGATGAAAGAGGTCAGCATTTTGGTACAAGAATGAAAGTTATCATGTGCACAAGAAAAAGTTCATCAATCTGTTACTTTCACTGCCAAAGAAGAATTTTATTGATATCCTATTTTTCTTTTGGATCTCCTTTCAGTTTATAAAGCCTTTATTTAGAATTGAGCAATGAATTCTCCTTGTTGGCTGTGAATATGCACTTGAGACATGATGTCTATGCGTCCTGTTCTGAGTCCTATAATTTGGGAAGGCTAAGGAAACTTCCAAAAATAAAAGGACTTATATTCAAAGCACTACGCTATGATTACCAAATTAGTTATTGACGTTCTCGAACTTAAGATCTAACCGTACCTTGCCAATTATTTATGCCATGATTGAACTGTGGTCATATGACCTCCTTTCTTTTCTTTTCATCACCAACTTCCATTATATTATCAGTGGAGGCTATATTCGTCACCTGCCTATCTTTGTATTTCTTCTGGCTTGTTTGGACTGTTTTCTTCGGAAGATTGAAAGTGAGTGTCATTTTGACACTTTTGTTATAAACTGTTCATGCTCATAATTTTCTTTCTCTATTAATAATTCATCAGTTGTTATATGATTACGTCAGTGGAGGTACTGGGAGGATTGAATTACTAAAGTCTAGTCAACTATCAAAACACAGAAAGGTAAGTGATTTTGATCAGTAGTTATATATTCAATTAATCTGTAGACTCTTTGATGGATGCTTTTGAAGTCATCATGATGCTACTTTATAAATATTATCTTTTTGTTTTTGTAAATCATGAAACCGTGGGAAAGAATTAATATGCTACCTCCGGTCTTAAATATAAGACTCAGTTGACTTTTTCTAGAAAGATTAAGGAAGCTAATTAAATTATTTTAAAGTATTTATATTTTTATCTTTTCCTCCAAACTAATTTGTCTGACTCATAAATCAATATATAATCTAATGATACATAATATATGACATGATTAAGTAATTTATTATCTCTTCAGAAAAAGTCAACTAAGTCTTATATTTGGACTGAAGGGAGTAACAAATTAGAGTATCTAAGTAACGCCTATAAAATCTTTCTTCTTTAGGTATTTTTCTTTGCCATTCCTCTATCCTTATGTGCAAATTTGATTACTGCAGTTCTGGAGCCAAAGATCACTCTGTCATGTTGGATATATTTTCTATTTAATTATTCAAACATTACAATAAAGGATCTATTACTTGTGTTAATGATAGTTACAGACTTTAAAACTTGATAGATAATTAACAGAGATGGCGATGCAACTCAATGTGAAGCTGATGTGATTTAAGTGGTTACTTGGCATTGAATTGCAGAGTGCACCAAGCACCATTTCAAGTTCCTTGGAGTATCCTAAGTGTCAAGTGAAAACTTAACTGCAACATCAACTTCACATTAGGCCACATGAACCATCTTTGTTTACTATCTGCTATTGAGCTTATTGTAAGGGATGAAAAAGAAGATACTAATTGTTGGACTGATGTAATATGTTAAAACTGTGAGATATCAAATGAGGCAAGGTGTTATTTTGGAGGACTAAAATTTTATGCGCACTCCTTTAATTATTCTAATATGAAGGAAACAATAATCTAACTTACTCTAATGATAAGACCACTGGTGTTAAGTAAACATATGAGAGAAGAATGAGGGATGAAAGAGCAGAATATGCTGGTCCAAAAAATTATTCTGAGGCTCCAGTATATGAGGAACCGAGAATGATGAATTAGGAGTGTGAAAATTACTTTTTGGGAGTTGTTATCTTTGTGGTTTTTCTGGTAAGCTGTCATGAGTCCTACATTGAGAAATCTCACAAGTGGAGTGTGGTTTGTAAGTTCAAAAGGCTCTCCTTCTTAATAGGCTAGTTTTTTGAGGATTGAGCTATCCATTTGGGCTTATAATCATCACAGAAGCTTTTAAGACTATTTTGGAGATTGAGTTTTCAAACGCTAGGGGAAGGTTCCTGTGTTGTGCTGCTTCCTTTTGTTAGTAATTATTTCTCTGTTCATGTACTTGTTGCTGTTGGGATATCTTTTAAGAGGAGAAGGGAATTAGAGCTTGGGCTGGAATCAGTGAAGCCATATGTATTTCTGATTCAGTTCCTTGAGCATTAATATCAAAGCCTAACAATTTTCCGTCATTTATTTCTGCTACTGTTTTTTTTCCTACTGGTTCAGTGAATATTTAAGCAGGGTCTCAACACTCTGATTCATGATAATAAAATTCTGATAAAGTTTTCTTCAACATTCTTCTCAGCCCGCCTCCGAAGGGCACACCTCAAATGAAGTGTGTTTATATTGCAGGAAGGTAAACTCATTCTTCACGCTTTGCTGAATGGGTTGTTTATTTGATGGGTACTTGTGAAATTATTTTCTCTGCTTAGTTCCTCAAGTGAGAAATGCTTTAACGGTTGTTGATGATACAGATGTTTTCAAGGAATTTCATGTTTGCCTAAAAGATGTTCAACTTGTGATCCTTGAGACAGATGTGCCTTGATGGATTTTCAAATGCATATGGATTCTGAAGTATTTGACTGTGGTAGTGAACCAAAAGTTGTTGAAACCTAAAAGACCAGCAACACCTTGATTCATTGTGTTTTATTTAGAAACTATTTTTATGGCTTGATACCCCATTTTGATCTAAAATCTATTTTGGTAACAACTTTAGGAGTTAATGGGATGAAGACACTACCAAAAATATTCATAAAGAGTTCAATATCTTTGTAATCTTCAGTGTAACTTCAATAGTCCAAGCCGAAAGAGTGATTGATGATATGGATTTTAATTGAGTGCAGCTATATGCAGATACATTGAAAGGGCTCAGTTTTTTGGCCAGTCAAATGCTAAAATTGAGTCTGTGGTTCCCGTAAATGGTTTCTCAGCCAATTCCTGAAGCTGCCATTATGAGTGCATCAAGCAATTCTCCACCTATTATTACGACTGTTCGAACTCGCTTTGTTGGACTATGGTACAAGCAGGTGACTGAATAATTTTAAAGCAAAATTTCATCTTGATTCTCCAATGGTGATTGATCCCAATATAAATTGGCTTCCTCGAATTTGCTTTTTTTTTCCCTCCCCTTAGTCACTTTAATACTAGAAAGTTTGATTAGTTTCAAGCCCGTGGAACATTTTCTCCTCCAAATATTGTATAGTATCATTTACTATTACTACCATCAGCGTAATTTGTGTCCCCTTCACTGTCTTGTTCTTGCTGATAAATTATCCGTGACTGAACCGTGAGATATTTTGTCAGGTTTGTGGGCAGTCAGATGTATTGTGTGATGGCGTCATGCCAGAAGTATCAGCATTAGCCTGAATGGAGTTTATCACTTACCTGTTGGTTCAGATGATGAGTTCAGACCGTGGTATGGTAGAACACCTTCTCAATTAAATTGAAGGGATCATTTTGTTTATGCACTTCATTTAGTTTTAGGATGTTTGTGTGAAGAGTTTGTTGTCAATAAAGTATAATGACGTTGTGTGATTTATGTAGTTTTCCTCAATAGAATAGAGTTTATTGTTGTTGTACATAGTACTCTGAAGTGTACTACAATTGAGTGTAATCAAGGGTAAAGTCATGAACCTAGAATCAAAGCCTTTCTCACAATGCTAGGAGAGAAGTTCCTTTACCTACTTTATGACGTCATTTTTTTCATTGCTATCAAGGATCTGGTTTGATGATATTTATTTATGAGAATTCATTTATATTTTCTATTATATTGATTTGTGATCAATTGATGGATAGACTATTCATTCAATAGATCATATATATATATATATTGCCGTGGTTGTCGTAAACAGCACATTTGATCTAATTCCCATGTTTTCCTGTGGAAAAAGGGATGAAATAGATCAGCAAAATATTAGAGGGAATTTTGTGAGAGAACTCCAATTAGCCTGACTGCAATATATAATACCCATGCATATGTATTTTGATGTTTGAGATTTGAATATATGGACCCAGATTTTTATTTATTTTAGTTGGAAGAATTTTTTTGAGGAAGACTTTCCAAGACCAGATAAGTAAACAGAGAGGAGAGGAGAAATACTTATATACCTTGGCAGCATGGATTATCTGAATTCTATTTAATTAAAATAGTGTTGCAAATATTATATGACGAGGATGTCCATAAAATATCCAACTCTTTGCCTTTCATATGTCTTTCACTCCAAAACCTCTCACTCATAGGATTCCTTTTGTGTTCAATGCTATAAATCTATAACTTCCCCGATGAATGGTTTGTGGGAGTTTCTTATGATTAATACCATTATGTTCATCTTTATTTCCTTATAACCATATGTATAAAATTTAATGGTTAGAGGCCTATAAATAAAGGTCATGTACAATGTATTGGTACCAGCAATGAAGTGAACGAGAGCTCCTCCATATTTCTCCTCCAACTCTCTCTCAATATTCTCTATCTCCCTCATGTCAATTTCTTATGTTTTTCTTATTTTCATAACACGTTATCAGCACGAATTTGCTCAGAAGGCCTATGGTCTAGTTTTCTATCTCTTCTACTCTCTGACTTTCTTATTTCCAAATTATATTTTATATTGTTTATTCTTTATGTTATTTTATCACTCTAGTTTATGTTATCGATTTGTGTTTCTATATTATTTTTGTCAAACCCCTTAACACTTTGATATTTGCATAGTAATAAATTCATAGTTCAGAGGGCACACAGAAATAGCGAAAATATACTGATAATAAGTGCTTGTTTATATTACAGAAAATTCCCATAGGGTTTTAAAAATATTAAAAAAATCCAAAGAAATAAATATTACAACTAAAGATAACCAATTGCACTCCGTTAGAACCAGACCTTCAATCACCGGAAATTATTGTTTTGCCTTTAGAGTTGCTACATTCTACTGAAATATTTTTAAATGTTGAAAAAGGGTAAGATTCGAATGAATCTTAGTAGTAACATACAATCCGACATATAAAATGTGAAAATAAATATGCAGTGCACCATGTTATGTAAGATGAAGATGTTGTGTGTACACTGTCCGAGGCTAAACGAATGTTTGCAACCCCAGCTTAACTCTGCGCCTCTGTTGGGTCCCAGACCACAACTAAGCTAATATGCGTGTCCCAGACACTGTGCTCATATTACAGAAAATGACATACATAATATATAAATAATCACATAGTGTATGAAAAAAAAGTTACTACTTGGTCCTTTTTCAGTCCAACTTTTATCCAAAACTTTTAATCTGGATCGGGCAATTACCGATTCCTATACATTAAAGTTAACAAGTAATTGGTTACTACTTGTATTAGTACTGCATTTAACCATATTCTAGTGGTTATCTCAGTTTCAGTGATTTCTGCATAGTATAATTCTCTACAATACAACTTTTACTATTTTTCAGAAAACTGACAGATTTTTCAGTCAATTTTGAAAAATCATAATTAAATCTATAAAATTTTAAATTGATTGGTTCCAAAGCCTATGTGAATCTATTTAAATTTATTTTCATATAAAAATACTTATATCTAACCAATGGTAACACAATTTTCCCAAAAATTCGCCAAACCTCCCCTATTCCAGATTTCCTTTCAGAAATAAACTCAAATTTGAAAATTCATATCTCCTAATGTACAAGCTCAAAAATTGTGATCCACCTATCAAAATAAAGATATTAATGTATAATGTAAATCTAGAAATTTTCATAATTTTTGGTAATGTATTGGTTTTCCAAAATTTCGTCACATCCAATCTTCCTTCTAGAAATATAATCTGGTAGTACTTAAATTCAAAAATTCATAACTAAATCCAAACAATTCCAAATAGAGTAGTTCAAAATTCTATGCGACCCTATTTAAGTATAATTTAAGGGAAAAATACATACTATTAGAGATTACATGCCCAAAGTTTCAGAATTCACAATTAATACAACTATGCTAGAATTTGTTCCAGATTCAGGGCTTAAGATTCAAAAATTTATTTCTTACAATATACTAATCTGAATGGTACATATTATATATCATATTAAAGCTCCTTATGTCTACATTATTTTGTAAAGTTTCATAATTTTTGAACCAATTTTGACTAATAAAATGAATTTTATAACCAAACTGATTCCAGAAAACTAACCGAACAACATCTCCTCTTAATTTCTAAAAATTCTTGATTTATACATAATCATCCAAAAATTACAAGCACATGTATTCTCACATAATTTTTCATGTAGAATCTATTGGTGTCATCAAATATACCAAATTCTTACTCCTTATATATCTACACCTTATTCTGACCTTAAATAATAGCAACTTATTTTTAAAATAACTCAACTTCCAACAACTATAAATCCTCATAAACAACCTAAACCAACTGAATAACAATAGAAAAAGATATAGTAGACTTATCTAAATAATATTCAGGGCTTGCCTATGGTGACTGACTTCTCCTTCTTCTACTTCTCTGGCAACTATTCTCACTTTAGTCTTCCTTCTCTTTTACTCACGTCTCTCTCTCTCTCTATATATTGTATACTTCTCTCCTCTTCTATGTGACTTGACTGATTGGAATGAAAAATAAGAAGTGTGTGTGTGTTGCCTTGTATTTATAGTAGAAGGGTGTGTGTTTGTTTATTAAATAAATGTGTGTGTGGGCCATGTTGTGTTTATTTTAATGGTTGTGTGTGTAGTGTGGGATGTGTGTGCCATGAGTGATGTGTGAAGAGCATGCGAAGCAAGTGTGGCATGTGGGCATGTGAAGCATGGGTGGCATGGAAAGTGTGGGTGTGCTTTTAATATTATATATATGTGTGTGTGTGTCTATACATATACATATATATATATATATATGTATGTATGTATGTATATTTTTATCCTATTAATTATACACACTATACCTTAATTTTGTCTAATTTAAGATTTCCTTAGATTTTATAGACTCTATAATTTAGTTTATTATCTAACTCCCTTAAATTAATCATTGGCCTTAAAATAATTTCTCAAAAATTCCTAGGTCAGTTTATGACTATTAATTGTTGTTCCTCGAATTTTTAGGAAAATAGGCATTTATTTCCTAAAATAAATTTTGGGATGTTACAATTTTGTTTATTTTTCTTTTATCTGGGATAATCCAAGCCATTATATGAAACATAAAGATACTCTTTTACCGATTCTTTTATACATCGGGTTCTATGACTAAGATTAGAAATTATTGTTGCTTTATTTTCTTACTTTTATTTATCATTTTCCAAGAATCACTTATTATGCAACATTTATATTTCTTTATTTTATATTCTTGTATTCTTTACATTTTATATTGTTATACTATGTTATTTCATTTTATTTACATTTAATTTGTTTATTTACTTATTTAACATTTATATGTCTTTATTTTATTTACATTTCATTTATTTTTTTTGTTAATATACTATTGTTATATCATTATGTCAATCTTTTATATTCATTTTTTATTTATTATTTATATTTGATTATGAATTTGAATTTACATAATTTATTTTACAGTATTTTAATTTTATTGAGAAGCCAGAAGCTATAATATTCTTGATTTCATATGATCAGAAGACCAGAAGTCACATTACTTTTGTAATAGTTTTTATAAGAAAGAACGCTATTGGTTTCATTA
Source organism: Albizia julibrissin (assembly GCA_037074505.1). Lineage (NCBI taxonomy): Eukaryota > Viridiplantae > Streptophyta > Magnoliopsida > Fabales > Fabaceae > Albizia > Albizia julibrissin. The sequence continues at coordinate 12,670,140 of CM073481.1, read as the reverse complement.
AATTGTAAGATTGACAAGAAAAATTTGGTACTTTGATGATTTAATTGTTACAAATATCAAAGTTCTGAAGGCTAAAGGTTTAAATATCAAATTAAACAAAAAAAATTTGCAAGATTTTCGCTATGGTCCTGAAGACCAATATTTGGAGAAATTGATGATGTGCTATTGAAAGCAAAGAACATGTGTAAGAGTGAAAATGAACATGATCACATTACACTGGTGGAATTGATAGTTGAAATCTAAAAGTATTTTGTCTTGGCTATTGAACCACAGTCGTGGAAATAATAATATTTTTAATGTGATTAAAATTATGAGCAAATGGTATGTATGACTAGAAGTCATATGGATGGAAAAAAGGGTATAATATGACAAGAAGTCATATAGTCTAATATGTAACAATTTATTGAAAATAAAGATCAAAATGGTTGTGAAGCCAAAAAGACCATGAGATATTGTGAAAAATACCAAAAAACCAAGAATTATGAAAAAGATGACCAATTTGTAAATCCAAAAAGAAATAATTGTAAGCCTTGAAGGCTATATAATTTTGATTTTGATTAGTGTTTATATTTGAATTTAAATTTATTGTGATTAATTTGTGAGAGAAATTATTATTTGATATTGTGATATCAATAAGTGTTCATGAGTAATATATAAAATCAAATAGACAAAAATGTAATTATTGGTTATTTTAAAATTTCAATATAGTGTCATTAGAATTTTACCTCATGGTTATTATCACTATGCCATATAACTCCCAATTAAAATGGTTTCTAGTATTATTCATATAACCTTCAATTATATAATTAAGTTGTTTAATTATTGTCTTTATCTTTAATTGTAAAATTTATTTGTAACTTTAAATATATAGTATATGTGAATATTATTTATACATCAATAGAGTTTACCACATCAAACCTACCTCTATTTTCTTCTTAGAACTTGTATTTCTCCGCTGCACCATAGATTTTCCAACAAACACTTAACTCATATATCTCAACATTGAGGTACTTTCTTTTATTATTAGTAATACTTTTCATTTTAGCTTTGTCTACTATCTTTTTTCCCTTCTTGAGCATGTGTAGTTTTTCTTAGTTCTCAAATGTTTTACTATTGAAAGGCATACAAATACTTTATAATTTGTATTTTATGTTGGTATTGATAAGTTATTGTCTTCTCTCCTAATTTATTGTATTGCCATTTCTTCTATTCCTTAGCATGCTCATATGATATGTGCAAGTTTCATACATTAATTATAATATAATATATAATATGATGATATATATTGGAATCAAATTAGTTTTATGTGACATTTGTAAAAACAAAAAAAAGTCATATATCATATTTGAATTAAGAGAATGAGAATTTATTTAATTTCATGAGAAAATCATTATGAATAGTTTATGATTTGTTAGACAAAACCTTTTTTTTTATTTTGCTAATATCCGTGAACTATATATATAGTGCAAGTCAAATTTATGGATTATCAAATAGTAGGGAATATATCATAATTATTCATTATTTTATAGTATAATGCATTTTTCTTTATATTTCTTTATGTAGTGAAAAATTATAAGCATTTTAACTTTGAGTATGCATCAAAAGAGGCAAATTGAAGCATATTATTATTAATAAGTAATGAAATTATATAAAAATGTGATAATATATGAAGAACATACATGTAACAAAATTGATAAAGTTCCTAGATAACTAACATAGGTTTCTCTTAATTATATGGAAAGAAGAAGAATTGATCATGAAAAGTTATAACACATATATTTACATCATAGTTTCACTTTGTTAAAGAGTCTAAGTGATAGCCCAATGGACTGAAATTCATGCTTGTATGTGAGGTATAAAGTACTTGAGCTTTCAAGTGAAAGATAGATTATTGACTTACTATATACTGATTTGTCCTTGAAATAGGGAAATTGTTAGAATACAAGTATGAGTTAATATTGAAAAATTTATACTCATATAATTCCTCACAAAGCCTAATTAATTTCCTAAAAATGGATGTCAAATTAAGATTTTATATCAATATGATATGAAAGTTGTAAAGTTTAATGTTGGTAAATAAACATGATATAGTAAACCAAAAGGTTAATGATTGAAACAAATTTATTTTTAGCATGACCTGTTTGATCATCAGAGTTATATATATGATGCAACAAATCATAAAATATTAGGTATTGACATCCATTAAAGAATAAAAAGATTCTTCATGAATAGCCAACACATTATATAATTCAAGAATTATGATGTGCTGTATATTCTCAAAGAAAATTGATTATGAGAGTATCATTGTTTACGATTTGGAATGGATTTCCAAATTTCTGGAAATAAATCAAACTAAAATATATGGTTCCATTCAAATAGCATGTAAACCCTATAAATATTCAATAATTTTGATAGATGCATTTATAAGATGGTTAAATGTGATATTACTATTAGCTTGCAACCTGAAGTTTGCTAGAATGTTTTAATAAATTATCATGTTAAGCGCATTTTTCAGATTATACGATTCATTCATTGAAGCCTCCATAAATAGTTAAATTAATACTTATGAGAACACAATTTCTACTTCAGTGTTGGCATATTTGATCTTACATATTGCAACACTTATACTAGCCAACCAAATTCAGGAGTCAAGTATATTTTATCTTAAAAAGTTTGAATATGCATTTCTATTGATCCATCACAATGCACATAGATTGATATTTAAAGGAAATTGAGATAAATGTTGGGTAAGAACTTCCTTCTTCTTGTTTGTCTCTAAATGAAACAAAAGAATACTTCTAATGGAAACAAATGGATTTAGGAGACTTATACTGCATGATTAGTCGATTGTCATTTGATAAAGTTTTCCTAACATGAGGGGGGAGAAACTGAATAGCTGGAAAAGAGAATAAAAAAGAATCCATTCTGCCAGATGTAATTAATGACCTAAATGAGAATTACTAAATCTCATATTCCAGTTGAAAATGTTCTAATAAGCATAAATGAAAGTGAGACATACCTGAAGCATGAGAGAATAATCAGTTCCAAAAGAAAAGAGAAATGAGTAAATAATTAAGATGATCATATTAAGGAGGCAGATACTCCAGAAGAGGTCAAGGCATAGCTAATTGCAAAAAAACCTCAAAAGAGGTTTAGGTACCTGAAAGTAATAAAGAGACTTCAATGAATTATGTCACAACAGGAAAAATGGAACTGAAAAGATAAAGTTGTCTGGCTACAATTTTAGTAACAATATCATGTGATCAAGTGAGGATCTTATATATAAATATGTCTGTAGTAGAAAAAAGTGATTGGCCAACTGAAAAAGGGGACAAGACACAATGGAAAATGTTATTTCAATACGTGAAATTTATGGTCATGTAGTTCAAAACATTTAAAATATAAAGTTATTTGTGATATATGAATATTCATGTGAAAATAAAGATTTTCACAAGGTTTATTGATGATTAGGATGAGATACAACATTTAGTGGTGGATACAATAATTATTGCATATATTATTATTCTGACAGTATATGCAAACAAATAATGCGTCTATTAGATATCATTATATATAGCATAGTGAATGTTACATGAGAATTCTTGAAAGGATCCAAACTATTGAAAGGATATCTAAGAAAAGTATTCAGTATATAAAATGTTACATGGATTAAAATGATTTGAGTATATACATAATTGATTGAAAGATATATTGAAAAATGAATAATTTTACATATCAAGTTATTGGAAACCTTAATGATTTCAAAATCATATATTTTTGTTATGATAATTTTGTTTGCAAAAAATTTATTGAATTCAATGGTCTATAAGTACTGCATATTTATGAATATTTACATCATGCTAATATTGTAGTTATTATGTTCTTTCTAGTAAAATCAAGATGTTGTAGGTACACTATAGATACTATATATGAAACTGAGATTTTGTGTGATAGTTCAATGAAACTATTCTACAAATACATTTTTGTTCATACCAAATTGAACATGTGGATAGAAGATATATCATGGTGATTTTTAGGATAATTTTCTTTTATTATTTCCAAAATGCATAGAGGCAAGTGGAGAATATATTGATATTTAACATACCCAGAAGATATGGTAGATAACTATGTTTCAGCATATGATTTGATGACAATGCATTATGTGTAGTTTAGATAAAAAGGACATCAATTGTTTGAAAAATCATTGATGATACTTGCAATTGAGAAATCAATATATTGTCTTGAGATATGACAATTTAATCATAATGAGTGATGTTGCTATCAGGGGAGTAAATTAAATATCATGTTGTACTATTTTTCTTAACTAAGGTTTTGTCCCACTGGGTTTTCCTAATAAGGTTTTAATGAGGCAACTTCAATATGTATTGTGTACTCTTTTTCTTTCACTAGGATTTTGTCCCATTGAGTTTTTCCTAGTAAGGTTTTAATGAGGCACAATATTTATTTATAGACATCCAAAGGGGAGTGTTGTAAATATTATATGATGTGGATGTCCATAAAATATCCAACTCTTGGCCTTTCATATGTGTTTCACTCTATAACCTCTCACTCATAGGATTCCTTTTGTGTTCAATGCTATAAATCTATAACTTCCCCAATGAATGGTTTGTGGGAGTTTCTTATCATTAATACCATTATTCTCATCTTTATTTCTTTGTAACCATATGTATAAAATTCAATGGTTAGAGGCCTATAAATAAAGGTCATGTACAATGTATTAGTACTATGTATAAAATTCAATGATTAGAGGCCTATAAATAAAGGTCATGTGCAATGTATTGGTACTAACAATGAAGTAAATGATAGCTCCTCTATATTTCTCCTCCAACTTTCTCTCAATATTCTCTATCTCCCTCATGTCAATTTCTTATGCTTTTCTTATTTTAATAACAAATAGAACAATTTGACACATTTTAATCTTAATTGGCTGATAACTTATATAAAATAATTCATATTTTATATTATTTTAAAGAAAATTAAACTCTTAATTTAGTTCATGTGAGTTTTTGTTTTTATTTTTCCAAATTTAGAGGTTTATTTTTCTTGAAAAAAAAATAAAATGAAAATTTTTTCAGATGAAATATCAACCAATTAGAATTAAAGTAGGTTGAATTGATGTATTTTAATTAACCAACGTGTTCAGATGATGTGACGCTCCTAAAATATGTAAATATTTTTATAAATAAATAAATTATTTATATTTATCATTTTTTAAACTAATTTTTATGACTTGTAAACTGATATATAATTTAATGATACACATATATTTTTAGAGATATAATGTAACATACTCCCTCCAGTCTATAATATAAAAAACTTCAACTAATTCATCAGAACCAAAAAATGATAGTTAATTCATTAAATATGCCTTAAAATGAACTTTTTCCACCTTTACTCATATTAAATTAGATTTTAAATGAGAGAGAACATATAAAAAGTCACATTTAAGCATTAATTACATAGGAAAAATTGATAAGTCAATATTAATTACTCTGCAAATGACTTATATTGTAAACCAATGTATTCTTCTAGAAGTAACTTATATTATGAACCAGAGAGAGTATGCTATAATTAAGTAATTTATTTAAATTTTTTAGTCTCCATAAATTAGTCAATTAATTAATCTTATATTAACCTTATATTAATGACCGGATGTAGCAATAATAATTGTGGTCCTCGTCGTCTAACTTTAATTTTGATTTGATTGAGATCTAAATGCTTGTTAATAATTCTTTCAACTAAAAACACATTTTTTATCTTCAATCTTCCCCTACCCTCACCTAATTAGAAAAACCTCCAGCCAAACACAGCCTTAATGGAGTTAAATCAATAGCTCACCTAATAGTGAAGGCTCATTGTCTCTTCATCTGGATCCCCTTTTAATTTGTTGCATTTCACTCTTTAATTTCTCCGTCGACTCTCCTGCAGAAGCAGCAAAAGCCTCCGAAATCTCTCTATCTCTCCCTCTTAGCTTCTCTTCTCTAACGATCTTTGTCATAAACAGATTTGTTGCCTCTGTTTCGCCAATCCAGCAATTCACAGGTAACCTTCCAGATATACCTTTTATGTTGTTGGTTTGATGGATGAAGTTGATGATCCTACTTGTAATATCCCAATTTTTATTCACCTAAATTTCTTGTATATTTGATTATACTCAATGGAATAAAATGGTAAATTTTGAGTGCACTTGCAGTAGCCAAAATATTAGAAAGTGTGATTATGTGACATTTTGGCTAAATAAGACATAAATCACAATTTTTGTCTTGATAAAGGCCTAACATTGAAACTTAAAATTAAGTATGGAAGAGCACAATTTTTGACCCAATTTATGATGAAAATTTTGGCCAAAACAAAAAGGGAAGAAGGAAAGCAAAATTTGGTACAAAAAAATTCATGAAATGAAAGGATAAAATAGTCATTTGGCTAGTAAAATAAAAGCAAATATTTTTCTCAATAAAATGTAAATTTGGACAGCCAAAAGGGAAAAGAAACAAGGAAAAATGTGATTGGGACACATAAAGGGACATGTGGAAGCTTGGTTTTCCATACAAAAAAAGAAATTACAAGAAAATTTCCAATTGTCCATTTTTCCAATAAAATATTATAAAAATCAAGGAGGTGGAAGGTGATTTTTAAGAGCATATTTAGCTCATTTTATAAAGACCCGCCTCATATATCCCTTATTACTGACCTTACTCAGAGTAGCAATGCGTAGTTCAGTGGGCACACAGGAATAACATGAATATACTGATAATATTAATACAATATTGCTTGATTATAATACAAAATTTTCCCCACCAGGGGTTTACACAATATTTACAGACCTTCAAACAACCAGCAACATTCCTCTTCGTACATACCTCTTTTCTGATCTCAGCACATTTCCAATGCTCACCTGTCTAAATGGTTGGTTGGGAGGAGTGAGATGGGAGGAGTGAGATTCGAGAGAATCTTAGTAGCAAACATTACCACTATGCATGCTAGATATATATGAATGCATGACATGCTTGCCTATACTATTTCATGCTAACATAATGACATACTGCATGCTCGATGTTATGACATACATATGGCCATTGCACAAATATAACAGAGCTTCAACCAATCATACATGTTCCACACAAATAGGCAAAGTAGTCACATAATCAATGCAAGACATATGTATCACATACATGCAGAAAAGGTAAGTTCACTACCTGGTGGACTTTATGTCTTTCTCTTCTTGTCCCTTGATCCGCCAACCATCGCTCCTTCTTTATCACTTCATGGCCCTAGGCAAGTGATAACATCATTAGAGCCATGAAAAGTGAATACCCAATGGCCTACATTAGCCCTATAGGCTTACTTTCACCCTTGGAATTCATTCCAATTATATTTGGCCAATTTCTTACTTAAATTCGCATGGTAATCAAACTACCAGCATTTTTGACCAAACTTTGGAAAATCATAATTAATTCTATAGAACTCCAATTGAGGTACTTCAAAGTTCTATTTGAATCCCTTTAAGTTTTGATTTCTATAAAAATACTCAATTTTAAACGGTACCACTACACCATTCCCAGAAGTTTTCCAAACACCAACTGTTTCAGATGTTCTTCCAGAAAATAAGGCAGACATTCAAAAATTCATATCTTCAAATATACTTGCCCAAAAATTACAAATTATCCATAAAATTAAATATCTATATCTCTACTTTAATTCTGTAAATTTTGAGAATTTTTGGATAAGTTTTGCCCTATGAACAATTTCACACAACATCACTGTTTCAGATTCTTTCCAGAAAACAGGGTATATCTTCAACAATTCATATCTCCTACTATACTTATCCAAAAATTACAAACTACCTACCAAATTAAAGCTCCACATGTTTACTTTAATTCTGAAAAATATCATAATTTTGGACAAGATTTATCATATGAAAAAGCTCATACAATTCCACTGTACAGAAAAGGCAGAATCAACATGATGTATATACAAACTTCCTAAATTTCCAAATTTATATACAAGCATCCAAAAATCATGAACACTTGTATACCTAGACAATTTTGCCTCTTAAAGCCATTGGAAGTATCAAAATTATCAAATTCCTACTCTTTCTCTACATCACAGTATAGGGCAGAAAATCAGATTCTCCGAAAAAATTTGTTGTTTCTTCGTTTTCTCTTACCTAATCACTTCCTTGCTACTCCTAATCAAGTGATTAGCAATTTAAATACTCGTTGAATATTATTTAGCCATTAAAACATCCTTTAAACCAGCCATGAACAGTACTCCACTTCCAATTTACTCATCCAAACAACAAATCAATCAGTTAAAAAGGAAGCTTACGCTTATCTCTACCCGTTTCCACAAACGGTTCGGAATTCCAGCAATACTTTGGCAAGGGAGACAGAACCAAACACCTCTAAATGAAAATCTGAAATCATAGGAATGAAGCTCGCGATGAGTGAAAGAAGTTTCCTGAAGGGTACTTTGAGAGAGGACGCCGTTTCGGCAGGGTTTCGGAGGAAAGAATTTTCTCTCTCATCCTCCCTCCATTTTCGTCTCTCTCTTTTCTCTCTCTTCTGGTCTATTTTTGCACGGCTGAATAGATGAAGAAGATGATAATTGATGATTAAAGGAAGTGATAAAATGGCTTGCCATGTGTCAGCACTTGATGAACCAAATAATTGATTTTCGCACAAAATACCAAATTCTGCAGATTTTTTGTTAAATTTGAAAATTCATATATAATTGTGTAGATATCCAATTGGGGTGGTTCTAAAGGCTATGCAACCCTTATTGAGTCTAGTTTTAAGAAAAATATAAGAGTTGACCAATTAGAAGCTCACTCTTCCCAGAATTTTAATCTTTGAATGTTGTCCTAGAAAATAATTAATTTCACTGGGCTAACTTTAAAAATTCATTTCTCTTTGTGTACAACTCCAAATGACTTATATGACCTATCAAATTAAATCTTGATAAGTCTACTTTTATTCTGGAAATTTTCATAATTTTTCACCATCATTTATCTATCGAAACATGTCACAAAATCATCACTGCCATACCGGGAATTTCACCGGCAGTAAAATTACTTTGTATTCCATTTTACTATATTATGTGTGACTTCCAATCACTTCATTTTATTATTCCCCAAGCTCTTTAGCTCACCAATATAATTAATTTTAATATCCAATGATATAAAGGAATTTTGGGGAATTTAAACATGCCTCATAGGGATATTTGCTAAACCGAGGTCTAGTAGTCCATTTAATCCAGGTTTAATCTTATGCTTCTAGTCCCAAAATTTGGTATATTACACATTTGAGGCCATATTTTCATTCAACAAGAAAGAGAAAAGAGAGAGAAAGTCTTAGCGAAGAACAAGGAACAAAGAAGAAGGAGGAAGAATCAAGAGGCAATAAATATTTGATAAATTGTAGTTGGAATTGTTTGTTTTTACTTTCAATCTCTTAGAAACCTTCTCTAATCCTCATATCCTTCTTGAAATCATGTAAAGTAAGAATAAAATCAAGGGAAACAAGATAGAGAAGGCCACAGTTAGTGAAATCAAGATAAACTTGAAAACTTGTCACCTCTTGTTAATTCATGATTGTTGGTGGTGGTTTGTGATGGTTATTGGCATTGGTTTGAATTTGTGATTTAGGATGCATGAACCCTAAGGAGAGGTGCTTTCCAATTTGTCATTAATTATGTTCAAGTGGTGTTTAAGTGATTAAACAAGTTATTTAGGGTGAAAAGGATGTGTATTGTTGAAAACAATCAAGAAATTTCCATTTTCTCAATTTTTTCTAGATTTTCGTCCAAACCTGTTTTGGGTGTGTTTGAGCTAGAATTTAGTGGATTTGATGATTCTATTGTGCTTACAATGGAAAATTGTGTAGGGTACATGTGAAAAATGGAGTTTGAAGACTTTAGGGTGTGAAATGACAATTTTGCCCCTAAAACCCTAATTGGTGGCTGTCAAGGGTAATTTTGGAAATGCAGTGTGATTTTATCAAGACTAAGGTTAAAAATGGATTCTACGCACGAAATTGTGTAGGAATAACTCGGGTCATAATTTTTGAAAAAGTACAATTATACTGGGTGTAAAGGGAATTGGACTGGATTTACGTGGGGTATTTTGGTAATTTTGTACTTTGGGTAGAGATAACCAACTAAATAAGCTTTGGAATAAAGCATGAATGAGTAATAACTCATTTATTATCAATTTGAAATTTTAGGCTTTGACATTTGCTCGAACCGGACAAATGGTTAAAAGACTGGAATTAGCTAGGCATGGAAAGAAGTTAAGGTAGTAACTCTATCTCTCATATTCTATATGATTGTTAATATGCATGGTTTTCCATTTTCTATGCAATGACATGTAAATAGCGGTAATTCCTAAAGCTGGGTGCGAGAAAAGCACAAGTACCACCCTAAGGGAAAAGCATAAATATCTTTAGGGTCAATGGATATCCAGTCTAGGTAGGCCAGTGGCAAGTACAGAAAGACAACCATCTGCTCTGAAACATTATAGCAAGTAGGGGTCATACATTCATATGATCCTAAACAGAACTCAAAGTAAAGCTAGTATGGGACAAACAGTCATTTGTACCTGAATGCTAAGCAGAATAACATTTAATAACTGAATGGCATGTAGGGATAAATGACCACTTTGATCCAGACAAAATCATCATTTAATTTTAAACATTGTTTGACAGAAATGTGCATAATATTATTATTGGATGCATTATATAATGCATTGCATATTTATCTCTTACATTTTATATGATTGATTACATGTTACTATTGAGATTCGCTCGCATCTCACCATTTCCATAAATAAAATTAATTCAGTTAGAGAAAGCAGCTCGAAGGGAAAAGCGATAGATATCATCAACCAAGGGTTCTGGTGTTGATCAAGACTTTAGTGTTGGTTATTTGCATATCTTTTAAAGTATTGTGGGATTTGTAAATTATTATGTACAAACCATGTAGAAATTTCCTGTAATGTAATCAAGAAGTTTATATTAGTATATTTACGTTATTTCTATATGTCCACTGAACCATGAGTTAATACTCTGATAAATATCAAAATATTGAGAGGTTTGGCACTAGTTGATCTACTGTAACACCTTACATTTCTGCCCCTTTATTATGTATACAGAAGCGTTCATTATTACTTTGTTAGGGGTAATTACTTATTCATGACTTATTAAGCCGTTATTCTTACTAAATATCAGAGTTAATTCTTATTTTCAATGATCCCGATTACCGCTTGATTCAAATTCGTGTGTATTCTTACAACCAAATATTCTCTATGCACAAATAATGATACACACAGTAATCTAAACACAATTTGGTATTCAGTTCTTCGTCTTCTTTTCTTCTGAATCATCTTCATGCATTCTTTTTTGTCTTGCTTACAAACCTATATGGTTGGTGGGGAGAGTGAGATTCTAGAGAATCTCAATAGCAAACATACAAACAATGCATGTAAGATGAATGCTAGTGCATGATATGCTTGCCTTAAATAGGCTTATGTTCTCATAATAATATCTGCATGCTCAATGTTTCGTGCAACATATTTATGGCCACAGTAAAAACAGAAACATAGCTTCATTCATTCATACATGCTTCACATAATTAAGCAAAGAAATGCAACAAATTAATGCACAGCATAAACATCACATACGTATAAGTAAGTAGGTTTACTACCTTTTGGACTTTGTCTCCTCCTCTTGTATCTTGATCTTCCAACCATAGCTTCTTCTTTGTCACTTTATGGCCCTAGATAAGTAATGACATTATTAGAGATATGAAAAGTGAATGCCCAATGGGCTATATTAGGCCTAAAAGCTTAATTTCACTTTTGGAGTTCATATTAATTACATTTGGTCACTTTCTTTCTCAAATTCGCATGGTAGCCAAAAGCTACCAGCATTTTGACCAAACTTTGCAAAATTATAATTAATTCTATAGAACTCCAATTGGGGTAGTTCAAAGTCCTATATGAATCTATTTCAGTATATTTTCACATAAAAATCCTCAATTATGGCTATCACAGGTACAACATTCCCAGAGTTTCTCCAAATATAACATGTTCCAGATTTCATTCTAGAAACAGGACACAACTTCAAAAACTCATATCTCCCAATGTACTTGTCCAAAAATTACAAAATACCTATCAAATTAAATTTTAGGATATATAATTTAATTTTAGAAAGTTTCAGAATTTTTAGACAAGTTTTACCCTATAAAAAATCTCGCACATTGTCACTGTTCCAGACAAGGCAGATCAACAACATGTACATTCAACTTCATAAATATTCAAATTCATATATATACAAGCATCTAAAAATCATGAACATTTACATACCTACAAAATTTTTGGTTTAGAATCTAATGGAATAATCAAAAATATAAAATTCCTACTTCTTCATCACGTTCTATTCAGACCAGAAATTAGGGTTTTTTTTTAACAACAATTCACTAATTCACAATTTATTCACTATACTAGGTTCATATACTTCCCACACCTCATATAAACACATGTATATGAGAAAAGCATGATGAAACCCTAAATAAACTATTTTGACAAAAATTTGGGCAGCAAGGGGGATTCCACAAAACTCAACCAAACAAGACACCACATATGTCAAAATGATGCTCTTGCTTACCTTTTGCTCTTTCTTTGATTCTCCATCTTTGGCTCTTACTAGAAGACTCAAAACACCTCCCCTTGAAATTCTAAAACCATAAAAATGAAGCTCTCATTAAGGGGAACAATGTTTATGAAGAAAGTTTGAGCTCCAGAGGTGATTTACAAGGTGAAAATTGAGCTAGAACTCTTATCTAAACTCTTGTTCTTCACCTTGGCTCTTTCTCTTTCTTCCTTTCTTCTCTTGGCTGACCTTGAGAGCTTGGAGAGAGAGTGTTTGATGTGTTTTGTTCATTTATCTTCAGCTCTCAATTCACTTGGCTGAGAATCACCCAAGGAAAAAGAGAAAAGCCAAATGTCACTTTACTATGGTTTCTTGAAAAAGTAGATGGTTAATTAACCTAAGGTGGTTGGTTATTGGTCACACTTTCTCTTTCCTTGCCTTTTCTTAACTTGACCAAAATTCTCTTGCAAAGAGGAGAAGGATTTATTGACTAATTTCCTTCTTGAAGTCTTGCTTTTTGGTCACTTCCCAAGTTGGAACCAATAGCAAGTTTTGTTGACTTTTCTACTCTTCTTCTTTCTTTGCTTTTTGGCTTGGTCAAGGAGTATGTAATGCCTTTAATTAAATTCTCTTTCTTTCCCCTTAGTCTTGCCGAAAATACATCACAAAAGGGAAGGAATAATGTTGACCAATTCCCTCTTCTTGCTTCCTTTATGTCTAGCCACAATTGTTGACTTTTCAACTTGAGAAGTGAAGAAGTGTATTAATAAAATTCTCTTTCCTTCTTCCTCTTGTCTTGGACGTTTTTGAGGCCTAATGGAAGAGATAAGATTTTCTTTTCATTCTAATAATTACTTCTTACTTTTGAAGAGCAAATCCTAGCCATTAGTTCTTATGTTCCAATTTTAACCTCAAGATCAAGTGGCAATTGTCTCTTTTACTTTTGATTATGGCAATATTATTTCTTATGCCATTAGTTCTTTCAATTCTATTTCTTAATTCTTTCTAGATACTTCTTCCCTTTTCCTTTGGATCGCAGTTAGGTTTCATGTCATTAAGACACATCCTAAAGGAATTAGGTATTTTCTTTCGACTAATTCACACCGAAATTCATATTTTATTCTGGCTGCAGTTTCTAATAATTCATTCTATTTCTTATTTATTCCTGGGACTCTTACTAAAATAGGCTTGGTAGTCTACTTTATTCAGGTTTATTCTCTTGCATTTAGTCCTAAAATTCAGATATTACACCTACTTTTAACGGATTCTTCTTTATCTTTTTTCTCAGAAAGAAACGATTGATTGTTCCAACTCTCCAATATCTTTGAATATTCCATGGATCTGGGGAATGAGTCTTTGAGCCTGCAGGGTAAGTATTAATCTTTTTCACTTTTTTTTTTTTTTTTTGCCGATGATCCTTTCATTTTCAGGAGGAAGATATTGTAATTATATGCCATACTCGAAAAAAAAAAGTACATTAAAAAGAAATTTAACACTACCGTGGAATAGCAACAAAATTAAATTTGCAGCATGGCTCAATTAGGTAGAGTGACCGACTTAATCAATTGACTTGAAAAAAATTAAATGAACAAAATTTATAAATCAAGCTGGGAATTTTGATTTAAAGCTTCAAAAATAAATAAATAAATAAATAAATAAACCAATAAACCTAAACTAACCGCTAATAATTTAAGAGACTAACGTGCATGTTAGATATCGTGTACATTTATTTGTGAGCAATTGATGGATAGGCCAATCATGTACAATGGACCTTTTTTTTTTTGGGAAAAATGTGTGGGAGTGTGAGAACTGCAATTTGCCGGACTGTACTGCAATTTATAATGACTCTTGCATGTATCCATTTGTTGAGTTCTTCAATCACCCATAGTCATGTGCTCAGTTTCTGAAGAACTAAGGTATAAACCCCCGTGAAAAGAATAAGACATATGAAACATGTGTTATTAAATAATTTTACATAATAGATATAAAAAACTTGATATAAGTATGATCTTTTGTGTGTATGTGTGAACTCTTATTTTTATTTATTTTATTTGAAGCAAAATTTTCAATTTTAAACGGTGCTTGAGTTGAGAAGAGTAAAATTGTTTCCTTTAAGTTGAGAGTTTTTTTTACCTATAAGAGCAAACACTAATGATTTGGGGTTCTAAGTATGGTTATATGTGCTCTCTTACAACAAATCTATAAGTATTGCTATATTTTCTTGACTCTTAATATTAGGGAAGTTTCATGTCATTGTGATAAGAACATTAGTGAAATTACCAACAACAAGCTGTTGGTTAAGGTAGTAAACAACTTTATAAAAAAGATAACACATTCAAATTTCAGAAAGTACATTTATTGAGAGAGGAAAAACCATTAGACTCTAAACTTCAAAATGAAAACCCATCAAAAGAACATTAGCGAAGTTGGACTTCGCAAGGAGAAAAGAAATTCATATTTGGCAAGATGCCTCTAATTGGACCAAATTAGCAAAAGTCATGGTATTTGAGAGATCACACACATAAGGAACATACATAATTAAATAATGCTTATACTAGAGAAAATTGTATATTTGTTTTAGCCAAATTAAGAGATAATAAATTAACAATAAAAAGTTAAATATGTGTATATAATTTATATAAAATATAGCAACCAGTACTAAATTGTACGTAAAATTGAGTGTAGGGAGCTATTTGAATTTAAAGAGAAACTATGAGGACAAAAAGTGCAATCAAACTAAAACAATTATCATTAAACTACTACATGATCAATCGAACTATAAAGTTTTTCTTTTTTCTTTTTTCTTTTTTGGCTTAAAATTAAAGATGATATCAAATATTTTGAAAAGATATTTGCTATGGGGAATATCTTTTCGTTCTGTTTTCTAAAATCAAACATTAGTGTATTTTTTTGGCAGTTACATACCCTGTTCAACATATTCAACTTAGATACTAGTACGTTGGAATAAAATTGATTAAAAATTTATAAAAATAATTATTTTTAATTTAATTATTATGCCATCAATTTTACCGTAATCAAATTAGTTGAACCATTAAATCCATGACTTAGAGGACATTTTTGGTACAACATCTGCGGGTTTGGGTTTTAAAATATTGAGTTATAGAGTGGAAGTAACGATAACAATTATACACCTTTATCAAGAAGGGAACAAAACAATGTGCACATGGATAAAAAAAAGTGATATGTCGACTTGTGCTGGATATCACTCTTTCATTCATTATTTTTTTTTTCTTGGGTAAATGACATGGGACCATTAAAAGAAGTAAATGCAACACTGAAGGACAACTACATTCATAAAATATGGTTAAGGTGTCTATAATGCTTCTTTGGGCTTCTTCTCTATAATTTTATCATGCATGGTGCTATTTTACTCACTATGATCCTATTTATCATTGAAAAAAAAACCGGACCGGACCGTCCGGTTCAATCGGTCCGGCCGGTGATCCGGTCCGGTTCATAGCATAAACCGGTGAACCGGTCAGAACCGGTAAAACCGGTGGTTCGACCGGTTTGCCTTTTTTTTTATAAAATACATTTTTTTTATTCCTCTATCTACTATTGGGCATTATTTTTTAGGGAAAAATAAAAGTTTGAAGACCAAGATGAAAAGAAAAGTAAGTAAAAAAAGAAAAAATCTAAAAAAAATGATTTTGAGTGGATATAATAATTAATTAATTATAGGAAAGGAGATGTCATTATATAAATATAGGCACCATAACTAATAATAATATATTTTAAGCATTTTTTGCCTAAAGATCTTTATTTTAATCTATGGAAATTTAAAAATATATTAATATATATATTACCACTAATAAATTATAATATTTTAATATGACCGGTTCGACCACCGGTTTGACCACCGATCCGACCCCAGTTGAACCATTAACCCTTAAACCAGTGCTGTGACCGGTTCATTGCCCGGTCCGATTTTTTGTTCCTTGCTATTTATAAGTAACTTTATCTTTTATGGGGTTGGTCTCTTTTATAAACAAATTTTACTATGTGTCTGAAAAATATAAGCTTTTTTTTTTCTATTTTACCCATATTAAATATATATTATTTATAATTAATTATCACACACACCAAGAGTTATATTTAAGAGAGAGAGAACTTAATAGGTAAATAAAGTCAATAAAAAATTGAGAAAACGTATTTTACTATCTCTCATACTTTTTATATAGTTTCTCTCTATTTTCATAGATAGAGGCATATATGGAAAAAAACATGATATTTTTGACACACTTATTATTTTTAACTACCAGTTCATTTTACACAATTAAAAAGAAAGTTGCTTATAAATAAAACCAAATAAAACCAGATGGAGTAATTTTTAAGGAAACTTGCAACTTTTGCTTTTAACTTTACGACTGCTTTAACGTCAAAAAGCCAAAAGCACCCAAGAGACCTTAAGTCCTAGCCAAAATTCATAGACAATGGTTTCTGCTAACCAAAGTCTTTAGCAAGAGAGCTAAACAAATCTGTGATGTTCAGATCTAATATGAACAGTCTACATATAATTTTTTTAGAATAATTATTTTTTAAATAAAAAAATAGTTAAAAAATTATAGATTCTATACCCATTAAAATAATTTTTTAAAAAATTATAAATTTATAAAAATTCATATAAAAAAGACTCATAATTTTAATTCACATCCATATATAAGTGAAGGCTCCACGTTTCTTCATCCCATATAGACTTTTAAAAACTCATTATAAGATTCTATAACCATTTTAATAGTTTAGTAGAAAACCTGGTTCCTTGTAACTTTAATTTGCATCCTAGTTAGATAAGTTAAAGGGAAATTTTCATTTAGCCCCTATGAAAGAGATTTTATTCAGTCAAGCTTCAAGAAATTCTGAAATTTCATTACAACCCCTTAATCAAAATGAAATTAAATTTTGTAAGTGACAAAACAATGATATCCTTCCTTTATTGTTTTTTTTTCAGAACAGCATTTACAAAACAAATGAAGAGATTCAAAAAAATCTAGGAGTTAATAAGAATATTTTAACTATTTTACATGATAAATAAAAAAATTTACAAGACAAATAAAGATATTTATAAGATAAATAAAATGATTCAAAAGTTAAAAATATTTTAACTATTTATAAGACAAATAAAAATTAGCAATGGCATGATTGAAATTTTCCCTCGGTTAAATTAATCATCTTAATGAGAAAGACTCGTATATCAGTGAAGGCTCCACGTTTCTTCACATCATAAAGCGCTTTCTAGATTCCTTTGTTTTGTTTCACTCTTTCTCCATTCACTCTCCTGCACAAGCATCAAAATCCTCATAAATCTCTCTGTATCCCTTCCCTCCTCTTATTGATTCGTCGTCTCTCTTTCACCAACCCAGCAATTCAAAGGTAACTTTCGGCTCCATCAATACCTTATTTGCTTTTGGTATGATAGATCATGGTGATGCTAGCTAGTTGATACACTTTTAACGGATTCTTTGTTGGAAATATTGTGTGTGAGTGTGTCAAAGAAAGAAGTCTCATACAACTCAAGATTGGGAATGCCCTAGTATACAATTAACTATGAGCTTGAGTTAGTAAAAAGACTGATAAAAGGAGTATGTGAACTGACTGTTGGAGATGACCGTTAGATTTTTAATTGAATGGTTTTAATGACATTTAAAAGGTTTTATTACATTAAATTGTCATTAATACTGATTTTGTAACTGTTGTTTTAATTGTCATTAAACCGTCATTAATGGTCATCATTGCAGCTCAACGGTCACATAATATCTGCCTATAAAAGGCAATTTATAGAGTAAGTTCTAAGGGCCAAGGTGTGAGCATCGAGGTTTGGTGACATAGAGGTCCCTAAGCTCCTCTCTTCTCTCTTCTTCTGAGTTATAATAATATCTTTATGCAGTTATGTCGCCCTGCTTTCTGCAGGAAGAGTTCGTTTTATCCTGGGGAGTGCCGCTTCCTAATCTACAAGGGGAGTTGCGGAATATCTCCTAAGGACAGCGTCCTTGGACGTGACTCGAACTATTTGTTTATTGTGTTTCAACAGGTGCTGCCGCTAATAAATTGTACGGTGTACGATGATAACGCCAACAATCTTAGGAGATACTTCCTGCTAATTTTAGGACTGCGTTATGATGGGCGTTGTTCAATTTGTTTAGTTGATTACAAAGGAAATGAGATAAGTTTTGATTCTAATCTCTGCCCCATTGTTTGATTTTTAACCATTGAAAAGTATTCATGAATTGTTGAATGTTTTGTTATTTGACATGTGAATTGATGAAAATTCATCTTGTTTATTCACTTCCATTTCAAGTGTGTCAAAATGCATATTTGAAGATTGTATATTAAATTCAAATTAAGGCTTATTTGCATTAATATGGAAAATTCGCAGTAATATATTGAGTATATTGAGTTAGCGGTTTTGTGAATTATGTATAATTGATTAATTCTTTTTTAGTTATGCAGAAATTTATGGGTTAGAAAATATCCTAATGTGGGGTGCTTGACATTTAAGAAAATCATCATGAATGGATATTGATCTTGGGAGCATGAAATTGCTTGTGTTTAATTTGGGGGAAGTAATATTAGTCTTGTTCCTTTGAAGATTATATTCCTTGGAACATTTTATGAACTATATATGTACTCCATATTTACGTGGTGATTTTAATTGTTGGGTTTGAGAAACAAACTTCATATTTTAAAATTTTGTGGTATTCTGTTAAATTAGAAGATATTACTTGCAATGATTGTTTTGGCACTTATTAGTGGCGGAGTTATTTGATAGTGGGAGAGACAAAGAACTATAATGCTCAATCTCTTCAAGCAAAGTGAAGCCACTAATATGCGTGACAGTAAGGTGTCATACGTCAAATCTAAAACTAAAATAGAGTTACTAGAGGGCATTATAATGATTGTATAAGCAGTTTATAGTTTTGTATGAGATGTCTGAAAGCTAATATGTTGGGGGTTTTATTGTTTTTGGTAATAATGAGTATTCCTTTGGTGAATTAAATCATTTATGTTGGTGGTTTCATTTGATGTGATTAATGAGAATATTAATTGGCTTAAATTGTTTTTTAACCTCTTTGAAATAATTTATGGCAGCAGTAATTTTATGATGAGGTACCAACGTTCAATGATTATTAATGTAGAGAATAAATGTTAATTGTTGATGAGTGTTACCATAGAAATATTTCCTTATTTTGGTAGTTCACATTAATAAGTCATTACCGTTGGTGAATTTAATCTTTTTTATGAAGGTTTTATTGTTATGATTAGAGAATATATTTAATGGTTTTTTATAACCTCCTATGATGGTTTCATAAACATTATCTACTCTTAATTCATGTTTAAGTGTACGATTAGTTTTGTGATTTTATAGGTTTTGAACAAAACTCATGACAAATAAAGTTAAATGTGAACTTATGGGTTTTCAAATAAATGTAATATTTGAAAAACTGAGGCATCATTGGTGATGTCGAACAATGTTTAACATGATATTTGGGATTTTTTTTTTCAGTGGAAGTTTTTTTTTAGAAATTCTAATGTAATTAGAATGGAAGGGGATTATATAGTGAGATTCTAATTAAATTAGAATTATTATTTGTAAGGTGTGAAAATATTTTGAGATATTTAAAAGTGTGGGGGTGCCTAACATGTGAGGAACCTTAAAAATTTTTAAAGTTACAAATTGTTTCTAACCCCATTTAATAAAACCAAGTTGTGGTTTAAAATTAATTATGTGGAGGTATCTGATTTTGTTGTAGAGAACAAATTTTATGAATTATTTATGTGGCATGAAAATTTAATCATTTATCTAGTATAGAGATAAATGTGTTTAAATTTCATGATTTGCGAGTATATATTTATAGTAGTATAAACATGTATGACTACTGTGAAGATTTAAATTTCTAATGCAGATAGCATATGTGTTTTAATATGGCTTCAAAATTTAATATGAAGCATGTGTGAAGTAAATGTGATTTTGGGTTTTGAAATCATAAAAGGAATAGTGACTATATACAATATTGAGAAATGTTTTGAAGTTTGGTTTTTTGAAAACTGTTGCAAATATTCCTTATGATTCTAACACAGTTTTAAAGTGATTTAAAAACTGATTTTGCTGCTCAATTTGGGTATGCACAAATTGTTGAGAATTTGTTGCATTAAATGATGTTAATTCCTGTGATATAGCTTGGACTATGTGAAGATTGAGCGTATATAAATATGCAATCTCATGAGGAGATTTAAATATTTGAGGGGTACCATAAATGTTGGTATCATATACAGTAGATTCACGTTGTATTGAGATACACGGATGTTCAACTGAATTTCAGTTTTGTATGTGAAAATCCACTAGTAGCCTAAATAAATTATTATGTGAGACAGAGTATGGCTGAGATTGGAGGCTAAGTTGTTGAAAATCTCTTAGCAAAAATTGTGGGTGTAAAACCGACATTTTATGTCAATGAGTTGTGATTGCTAAAGAGCAATAGCCATTGTTGAGAGAATAATGGTATAAGTGAATATCGTTTGAGATACTATATGAATAAGCATGCTTAAAATTTTTGGAGTTATCTCAATCGATTTTTTGAGGTCAAAAGTTGACCTACGGATCCGTAAAAAAAACCCCCGGGAAGAATTAAATTAGCCGAGGGGAATGGGACTAAAGCCAATAGGAAATTAACAACGATGGCAACCCAACCTCTGTGATTGGTGATCCCATGAAGGAGGTTCAATGGGTAAGAACAAGTCGTTTGTTAGTTCTGCTAGCACTAAAATAAATTACCAGTTCCTTCCTATGGCAAGAGAAAGTGCTAGAATGCATTTTGGTGAGGTTGAGCAAAAGCTCTTAATGATTTCATAATCCTACGGGATAGTGTGCTCATTGCAGGTACATTTCATGAAATCACCTATACGAATGAGGAGTGGGGCCGCTCCTATGAGATCGTGGCAAAATCTCTAGAGCATTCGTTAAATACCAGGACACGCGCATGGCCGTTTTAATGTGCAAAAACGCGGTAACAGCAGAAAATGTGGGGGTATAATCTGACTCTTAATGCCTCTAGTATACGCCCAAGAGATGTTGGTTCATAGTCCATTGGACCACTGGCATCTCTGTGTACTAAGTATTATTAGTCTAGGTCTAGTTCATAGTCCAAAGGACCACTAGATACAATGATTATATCCATGTGTGTAACTCAGCTAATGAGGCTACGAGCTTCCTTTGACACATGTGGGGGATTGTTGGAAATATTATGTGTGAGTGTGTCAAAGAAAGAAGTCTCATACAACTCAAGATTGGGAATGCCCTAGTATACAATTAACTATGAGCTTGAGTTAGTAAAAAGACTGATAAAAGGAGTATGTGAACTGACTGTTGGAGATGACCGTTAGATTTTTAATTGAATGGTTTTAATGACATTTAAAAGGTTTTATTACATTAAATTGTCATTAATACTGATTTTGTAACTGTTGTTTTAATTGTCATTAAACCGTCATTAATGGTCATCATTGCAGCTCAACGGTCACATAATATCTGCCTATAAAAGGCAATTTATAGAGTAAGTTCTAAGGGCCAAGGTGTGAGCATCGAGGTTTGGTGACATAGAGGTCCCTAAGCTCCTCTCTTCTCTCTTCTTCTGAGTTATAATAATATCTTTATGCAGTTATGTCGCCCTGCTTTCTGCAGGAAGAGTTCGTTTTATCCTGGGGAGTGCCGCTTCCTAATCTACAAGGGGAGTTGCGGAATATCTCCTAAGGACAGCGTCCTTGGACGTGACTCGAACTATTTGTTTATTGTGTTTCAACAGGTGCTGCCGCTAATAAATTGTACGGTGTACGATGATAACGCCAACATTCTTCTTCTTCTTCTTCTTCTTCTTCAGAAAGAAACCATTGATCCTTCCAACAGCTTAATATCTTTGAAGATTCCATGGATCCAGCGAACGAGCCATTGAGCCATCAGGGTAATCATTAATCCTTTGACTTTATTTTCCCCCCTTTTTTTTCCTTATTTTACCTTTAGTGGAAAAATATATTTTGTATCCCATAATCAAAAAATAGAACATGTGTATTAAAAAAAAGAATCAAAGAGGGACATTTTTATCAACACAAGAGAAATTAATTCCTACCAAGAACCTTTGTCTTTGTTTGAAATTTCTAGAATTTATGGCTAACAAATATGATTCACGGTATTGGAAGTCTCTCAAGTCTTATTTGCTCCTATTCTTATTCCCCCGCTGGGATTTAAAACCGATTTTGAAGCCAAACTCAGCTTCCTGCTGCCTCCAACTACAAAATTAGATTTTGTCATTAAATTGAAAATCTTTTAAATTTTTTAAATGGTAAAAAATATAAATAATTTATCATCTTATGATTTTCTTAGATTGCAAAATTACTTTTCAATCTTGCAAAATATTAAAAATTAAAACTACCGATATATATTTTTTAAAAAATCTGCTCCTTGGCTCTCACATTGGTTCTCCGTTATAGGTCTACGAGAGACTATATGGGATTCTTTTCAGGCGCATAGACGATTTGCCCAGAAAAGGAAAAAAAAGGATTTGGGTAAAGCGGCTAAAAATTTGATTTTGCACTCACAGACTAAATGTTAGGTGGGAGAAGAATGAGTGATAGAAAGATAAAAAAAAAAAAAGTAAAAAAAGGGGAATTTCCCCATTCAAAAATTTTATGGATCAGAATACAAGTAATTTCTTTGTATAAAAATTTATCATATTATTCTCACAAATTAAATTTGCGATGGGGGACTAAAAAAAAAAAAGGCGGACCCCAGTGCCAAGCGGCTCCCGCACAATGCGGGCTCAGGGGAAGGAGACCCTATATGTACGCAGCCTTACCCTGACATATTGCCAAGAGGCTGTTTCCAGGGCTCGAACCTTGGACCTGGGGGTGGAAAGCCAGCGCACCCGGGGATTATTCTCCAATTTTTTTTTAAAAAAAGCTGACGTGTATTATTTTTCAGGATATGAGGGCCAATGAATTATCTTCTGGTAGGTGAATATATTTAGAGTTATTATGGTCATTCATAATAAAACAGGATTGCTTTCTATAGGAAAATACGGATGCTTATTAAAAATAAAGTATTAACCTCTACTGAACTTTTTATGTGCTTGTGCAAAGTGTAGGCAACAAATATGAAGTGTTCTTGAGTTTAAGTAGAAGCGAAGACACTAGAAAATCGTTCCCTTCCCGTATCAATTCCTTTCTAAGGAAAGCAAGAGGTGAAGACACTCAAGAATCTTTCTCTTCCTGTCTCTATTCATACCTAAGGAAATCTAGAATTTCCGTTTTCAAAGGTGATGGCTCAATTGAAGGTTGTAAAATTTCAATCATAATCTTCTCTATACATTATGCTAGTTCGACAAGGTGCCTCAAGGAACTCACAAAAATCATGGAGCTTAACAAATCACATGATCAAGTAGTTCTACCCGTATTCTATGGTGTGGATCCATATGAAGTTCGTGATCAAACTTGCAGTTTTGGAGAAGCATTTATAGGTCTTATGCAAAGAATCTCACCCACTAAAGATGAAGTGTTAAGGTGGAAGAGAGCTCTCAATGAAGCTGGAGGCACTCATGGCTTTGTTGTGCGTAATTTCGAGCCCAAGTAATATATTTTTCTTTTCATCATGCATTTTATTTATTTTCAATTTCGCTAATATTTTGTGTGTAAGAGAGAGAGAGTATGATTTCTTATTCGCACACGAGGAACTGAACATTTTGTAATTGAATAATAACAACACCTCCACATCCGGTCCTTAATACAAGACTCAGTTGATTAATTTGGGAAGATTAAAAAAGGTAAATAAATTACTTTAAAGTATTTATATTTATAATTTTCTTCAAACTAATTTATTTGACTTATAATTGATATAATCTAATGAGACACATAATTTTTTTAAAAAGATAGCATGTAACATATCCTATAATTTAGTAATTTATTTAGTTTTTTTTATCTCCCCAAATTAGTCAACTAGATCTTTAAATTAAAGAACGAAGGTAGTAATAATAATTGTTATATAAAGCAAGTTTATTTTAGACTATAACAATCTATACAGCCAAGTCATACCAAAATGTAATTTTTCTGTAAATGTTTAAGTCAAAACTTAAAGCAATCAACTAAGCACATATTCTAGTATCACATAGTGACTTATTTATCACGTGTTACTTTAGGGTACAGGGCACACATAATTATCTTTTATTCAATTTATGTAAGGGAAGTGTAATTTATGTAACAATATTAACATGGATCTATGATTTTAATGTATAATTTTAATTCTGCATATGAATGTGTGAAGAATGATTAAAAAAATTAATAACTCTATTGTGTTAAATTTGCTGATGGAAATGTATGTGTTGCTCTTGGTACCATTGTTCAATTCTGCTTTTATTTGTAGTGATACTTAATTAATCAATGCTCCCTTTTCTGCTATTCTTTATTTATAATTTACAGCAATGAAATTGTGGTTATTAAGAATATTGTGGAGCATGTTCGTCATATGTTGGACACGAATAATGTCCCGTTTGTGACATGGGGCAGCGTAGTTGGCATGAGTTCTCAAGTGCACGAAGTGACTGCAATGCTTCGTAGCCATCGATCAAAAGATGTTGTCTCCATAGGGATATGGGGAATGGGGGGTAGTGGCAAATCAACTCTTGCCCGAGTCATTTTTGCGGAATTTCGTAAAGAATTCGAGAATATATGTTTCCTTTCAATTGTCAGGCGGAAATGGGAACACAAAGATTCAGTAATAAGTGCAGCAAAGAAGATGAGAATAGATAGTCATAATAAGAAGTTACTGCTTGTGGTTGATGATGTGGATCACGTGGAGCAACTACATGCTATATGTGGAAATCCTAAATGGTTTGGTCTAGGAAGTAGAATAATTATTACAACTAGGGATTTGCATCTACTTGAGGCCTTTCCAGTGGACCTTGTGTATAGCATGAAACTTTTGAGCGATCATGTGTCTCTTCAACTTTTCAGTAGAAAGGCATTTAAACAAGCAAGTCCTGAAGGAGACTTCATGGAACTTAGCAGAAGAGTGGTTGCTTATGCTGAGGGACTGCCACTAGCTCTTGAAGTCTTTGGCTCTTTTTTGTGTGGGCGTTCACCGAGGGAATGGAAGTTGGCAATGATGAAATTAACAAGCACAGATCTCCATCCTGATATATACAACATATTAGAGATTAGCTTTGACTCTTTAGATGCTAACGAAAAAGAAATATTTCTAAATATAGTTTCATTATATATTGGGATGCAAAAGTCGGATGCAGTACAAAAGTTGGATGCCCATGGATGTAATGCTATCATTGGAATAAGAAACTTAATGGATCGAAGCCTTGTGACCATTGACAACGATAACAAACTTAGAGTGCATAATCTGTTGCAGCTCATGGGAAGACAAATTATGCGTAAAACTTCACAAAGAAAGACTCAATATGGAGGTAGGTTATGGTTTTATGAGGATGCATCATGTGCTTCACGTACATGCATATAGTAATGATAATTGTTATTATCCATAGTATTTGGGACATGTTATAATCTTATATTATAATAATATTTATATCATAATATCTTAGTTATATTAACTTACATAGGAATTTGATTCCTTGATATTTGGTATTCTTGAAATATAACATTTAGGTGATAGGTATGAGGTCTTCCTGAGTTTTAGAGGTGATACTCGGGCAACTTTTACATCACATCTCTATTCAGCTCTATGCAACGCTGGCATTACTGTTTTCAAAGATGACATTGAGCTTCTCAGAGGAAAACACATCAAAACGGAACTACTAGAAGCAATTGGAAGTTCAAAAATCGCAATAATCATCTTCTCTAGGGAATATGCTGGATCTAAATGGTGTTTAGAGGAATTGTCAATGTTCATGGAGCTTCATAAATATAATAATCAGATTGTTCTACCTGTGTTTTATGATGTGGATCCATCAGAAATTCGTCATCAAACTTCTAGTTTTGGAGAAGCATTTGAAGATCTTATACAAAGAACTTCACAACCAGAAGTTCAAGTTTCCAACTGGAGGAAAGCCCTTAATGAGGCTGGGGGCATTGCAGGGATCGTTGTGCTTGGTTCAAGGTAATTTTTTACTCTTTGCTCTTGATTGAAACACTTCGTGTGTTTATATGTAGGCTTGTGCATATTATTGAAATACTTAGAATTGGAATATCATCACTCAGTCACGTTATTTAGAATACGACTTGTCAACACCGTTTAATATTTTGATATTTACAGAGTAATAAGCACAACTTTCGTAAGGCATACAGAAACAGCAGAAATATACTGATATTATTGATATAATACTTGTTTATATACAGTGTATTTGTTTACATTACAAAAATTCCTCATATGGGTGTGCAGAATAAGAGCAGACCTTAAAATACTAGAAGGTCCTCAGATAACCAACTGTCTTTCCCAAACTCGTCTGGAACCCTCCGCCGTCGAAAATTACCGTTTTGCCCTTTGAGTCGCTGCCTACTGCTAGAAAGTTTGTACATTTATGGAAAGGGTGAAATTCGGAGAATCTCAGTAGCAACATACAATTAAACATATACGAGTGAAAATAAATATGTCATGCACTATGTCATGTAAGATGATCAAAACTATGTGTACACTTTCCCAAGGCCAAACAACATGTTTTCACTATGGTCTACTCGGAGCTCTTGTTGAGTCCTTGACCACAACTTGGCAATTTTGTGTGTCCAAGACACTTGGCTAATGTTACAGATGATGCCATACTCAAACCATACATATAATCACATAGTACAGGAAAGAAAGTGTTACTACCCAAAACGTGCCCTTTCCTTGCCTATCAATCGGTTCAATTTCGTCTTCGGCTTGGGCTTTTGGTATTTCCTAAAATTCCAAATTTACTATAAATAAGTTATTATTTATTCATAACTCATTCTAAACTCATTGTGTTGGTTATCTTTCGCAATTTCAACAGTTTCTACACAATGTACTTTCACTATTTTTCTAGAAATTGGCAGATTTTCAGTCAATTTTGAAAAATCATATTAAATTCTAAATCTAATTTGACTAATTTCAAAGCCTAAATATATCTCTTTAATCGTATTTTCAAGGAAAAATAATTAGGTCTGACCATTGTCATCATACTTTTCCTAAAAATTCATCAAAACTCCAATGTTCCATATTGTCTTCCAGAAACAGGGTACAAATTTAACAATTCATATCTCTCAATGAACTTTTCTAAAAGTTACAAATTACCCATCAAATTAAAGCTCTATGTCTCTAATTTAATCTTACCAAGTTTTAGAATTTTTGAACAAAGTTTGACTCACGAAATATTTTGCACAACATCACTGACTCACAGGAGGCATATCAAACAACATTTACATTCAACTTCATAAATTTTCAAATTGGCAAACAATCATCCATAAATCATGAGCACATGCATGCCAATATAATTTTTCCTTCTAAATCCAATGAGAGCATCATAATTACAAAATTCCAACTCTACCCTTATGTTATGCCTCTTGGATGAAAATAATGTTCATAGGAGGAACATATTGTTTTCTTGATTTCTCTTACTTGATCACTTCCTTTCTACTTCTAATTACATGATTAACTACTTAAACACTAAATGAATGTGATTAGAGGAAATTTTGGCAGCATTCCCCCTAGAATTTGCTTCAGCCCAAATTTACAAATCAAGAGAAAACTAAGTCAAAATCCACAATAATATTGTATAAGACAAGGGGATCAAGTTTTAGTGATAACTTCTTGATTTCACCACTTTCTCTCTCTATGTCACCCCTGTTCACTCTCTCTTTTCTCTTGATTTGTCTTGACAAACATAGATGTCATGGAGGGGAAGAGATTAGAGGATGTTGTATAGAGATTAGGGGACAAAAATCACTAAGTTTGCAAGTTCTTACTTTTGATCTTGCACTTTGAAACCCTAAGACCTCCTTTCTTTTGTTCTTAGCTCCTAAAGCTTTTGAAACTCTGTCTCTCCTTTTTGCTTTAGTTTACAGAGGGAGTAAGGAGAAGAGATGATGGTTAAATTAATTAACTCTTCTTGCTTTTTGACTTTACAAATGCTTGTTTCTAATTGTCTCATCTTTTTTTTTCTTCAATTAATTATGACCACATAAATCCATTTCCTTTATTTCCCTCCTCATTTGACTGAATTGGGCAGCAAGAAAAGGGAAAATACTTCTTGCTTTTATTGGTCAAATGACCAGTTTGCCCATACATTTTTTCTATTTTCACACTAGTTGAAAAACTGGGTAGAATTTTTATTAAACTTTGAAAATTCATATATAATTGTAT
The DNA here is from genome assembly GCA_037074505.1 of Albizia julibrissin. NCBI lineage: Eukaryota > Viridiplantae > Streptophyta > Magnoliopsida > Fabales > Fabaceae > Albizia > Albizia julibrissin. The sequence continues at coordinate 12,641,133 of CM073481.1, read as the reverse complement.
AGATACCCAATTAGGATGGTTCCAAAGGCTATGTGACTCTCATTGAGTTTAGTTTTAGGGAAAAAATATAACCTTTAGCCAACTAGAAGCTCAACATTTTTAGAATTATTGTTTTTGGACACTGCCACTAGAAATCTTTAGTTTTATTGGGCTAATTTCAAAAATACATATTTGTATAGCTCCAAATGACTTATATGACCTATCAAATTAAAGTTTGATAAGTCTAATTTTATTCTGAAAAGTTTCACAATTTTTGGACATCATTTGCCCATTGAAAATGTTACACAACACAACTGCCTGGAAACTCACTGGCAGCAACACTAACTTGTGTTCTAAATAATTATGTTTTATGTGACCTTTAATTACCTTATTTTGTCACTTAATATGCTCTTTGATTCACCATTTTATCCCCTTAAATGCCACCAAGAAATAAGGAATTGTAGGGAATAAAATTAGGCTTTACTGGGCACTTGCTAAACCGGGGTCTAACGGTCTACTTGTTACACGCATGTTCTCAAACCTGAAGTTCCAAAATTTGGGATGTTACACGACTCACTTTTGCTTGTTCCTACCATAGGCATAGTTTTTAAATGTTACGTAATGTAAGATTCTCAAGTCTAACATAATATAGTATAATTATTTTTCTGCTCCCAATTTCTTCGAATATTTTATGAAACCTAATATTAAGGCTAGAAAATAATTTAGGCCAGAATACTCCTCTCATAATCATGCATGTCTTATTATAAAAATCAACTAAGCACATGCTGCGTTATCATTAATTGTGCTTCATTTCAAGTAATTTTTGCTGTTTTTGACTTCTAATGAATGTTTTATATTGCAATTAATCAACCATGCGCATGTAAACGAAATTTTAATTGCAAAATGAAGCCTTTTTTATTAATCAAAATTATAAGTGAGCCCATCATTAAATGAAGCCTAAAATAAGCCAATAATCACCAATGGAATGCAAAATGGCTTCCATCCAATATATAGGACAAAGTAGCACCTAGTACCCTAATGTTGTTACCTATTATCATCCAGCACCTTAGGGAGTGCTAAATGTAATTGGAAAATAAAATTAGGGGGTGTCTGATGCTATTGAAAAATAACATCAGGATGTTGGATGCTATTTTACCTTATGTATATATATTTGAAGAAAAAGTAAAATGTTTGAATAATATTTGATTATTTGACAAATATTTGAAGACTTGAAGAACAAAAAATGATTTTGTTATGTTTGGTTTATTTTAATGAATATGATGTTTTCAGATTATTTCTTCTCAATATCAACTATATTGAGATTTGTTTTAATTATCAAGGATAGGTTAAGGGCACTATAATCGCACCCTAAAACTTGTTTTTGAATGCCTACTTGGCTACTTCTCCTTGATTCTCTGTCCATGTCCGTCTTCTTACTTATTCCCTTCCTCGTTCTAAATCATAAAAATCAATGTTCTATTGATTTAAATAAACTAATGTGCTCATAGTGAACTTAATGTGAGCTTTGCAGTAGAATACTGGGAGGTTCAACATATTTTCTTTTGATCTATAGTTTATTCATAATATCTCCTCTTCTCCAAACGTGCAGTTTTCTGGATTTTGTTTGTAACCCTGCATGTTCATATATCCAATGCTCATTTCCTATCATGCTTATGTGATTTCCAGGGATGAGGGTGAAAATGTGACAACTATTGTTCAGAATGTTTGTGATATACTAGACAAAAAGGAATTGTTTGTTGCTGACCACCCAGTAGGAGTAGATAATCGCGTGGAGGAAGTTATCACAATGCTTCAAAACCATCCATTTGAAGATGTTGTAATGGTAGGGATATGGGGAATGGGGGGCATAGGCAAAACAACTATTGCCAAAGCCATTTATAATGAAATTGGTCACACTTTTGAGAGTAAAAGCTATCTTTCAAAGATAAGAAAAGTTTGGGATCAAAAGCAAGGCCCGGTGAGCTTACAGAACCAACTTCTTTCTGATATATGCAAGACAACAAAAATAAAGATAAATTGCATTGAATCAGGAACAATCACGTTGAGGGATAGACTTCGTCATAAAAAGGCATTGGTTGTGCTTGATGATGTGGATAAGTTGACCCAACTAAATGCTTTAGTTGGAAGTCATGACTGGTTTCAACCTGGAAGTATAGTAATTATCACAACTAGAAATAAGCGTCTACTCTTTCAAAAGGAGTGTCTTGTTTATACAATGAAGAATTTGGATGAAAGGGAATCTATTGAGCTTTTTAGTTGGCATGCATTTAAACAAGAAATTTCTAAAGGAGATTTTAGTGAACTTTCAAGAAATATAGTTGCATACTCTGGAGGACTTCCATTAGCTCTTGAAGTCCTTGGCTCCTATTTATTTGATAGAGAAGTGGAGGAATGGAAGAGTGTATTAGAGAAACTTAAGAAAATTCCTGATAACAAGATACATAAGAAGCTAAAAATAAGTTTTGAGGGTTTAAGTGATCCATTGGAGAAAGAAATATTTCTTGATATATCTTGCTTCTTTATTGGGATGGACAGAAATGATGTGACACAAATATTAAATGGCTGTGAATTTTTTGCTGACATTGGAATCAAAACCCTTGTGGAGAGGAGCCTTGTAACTATTGATGAGAAGAACAAGCTTGGTATGCATGATTTGTTGCGGGACATGGGAAGAGAAATCATTCGTGAACAATCTCAAAATGAGCTTGGGAAGAGAAAGAGGTTATGGTTTTATGAGGATGCACTTGCTGTATTATTAGAACACATGGTAGGAACTTTTTTCAACGCTTGCTGTTTTCTGTTAACATGTATTTCAGGAAGTGCAAATGAGCTTCAATTAATTGGTCATATAAAATATTTGGTTTAGTCTCTAATTTTATGCATTATAAAACTCATTTTGTAGTCTTCTATTTTGCTTTTCGGCAAACAATATAACATAATACACACACTTCGATTTCAATATGCTTTTATTTTTCAGGGGACAGAAGCTATTGAAGGACTGTCTTTGAAGTTGTCACGAGGGGTAAAAATGCATTTTCAGACAGCAGCATTTAAAATGATGAAGAGACTCAGATTACTTCATCTTGAAGATGTACAACTTACGGGAGACTACGAAGACATTAGTAGGGGTCTTAGATGGCTTTGCTGGCATGGCTTTCCTTTAGACTACCTTCCTAGCAAATTTTATCAACAAAAATTAGTTGCTGTCGACTTAAAATACAGCAGCCTTAGACAAGTGTGGAAAGAACCCCAGGTATGTAAATTAATACTTAGTTTGTTGGCTTTTTGAGCCATAACTACCAAAAAGCTTCTTTAATTTGTTAGTATTATCTTCAAAGTTTATGGATATGGAATGAAAGAGGGATTTGGATCGTGTAAATATATTATTACTCTATTTTTCATTGGAATTTATATTTTACAGCCTTCCTGATAGATCTTTTAGATTTTTTTTTTCATGGCTTTTAAATGAATCTTCCCTTGCCACTATTGAAGAATAAAGCTGCTCGATTTTCTTTAGTTCGCATTCGCTTTATATTACTTGCTATAGATGTAGACATTACACCATCTTATATTGAATTATATATGTGCTACTGTTTCTACATGAAGTATTTGATGCCATGTTTTTCCCTTCAAGGGTTAATTTTCAATTGATTGAAGGCAGTTTTCACTGCAATGTTTCAGTCTAGATGAAGGACTTTACATATAACTGTTTCCACTTATTTTATTATTTATATTTTTTTTAAGATGTTCATCTCATTCCCTTTTGAAATTAAATGTTTTCATTGTAGCTACTCTGGAGTTTGAAAATCCTCAATCTTAGCCACTCTCCTTACTTGGTTCAAACTCCTGATTTTTCAAAATTGCCAAATCTTGAAAAGCTGATCCTCAAAGATTGTCCAAGTTTGTCCATGATGCATGATTCTGTTGGGCTTCTTGATAAATTGCTTCTACTAGATTTGGAGGATTGCATTGGCCTTCAAAGTCTCCCAAGAAGCATTTATAGATTAAGACGCCTAAAAACTCTCATTCTTTCTGGTTGTGTGAGTATTGAAAAGCTTGAGGAGGACATAGAGCAAATGGAATCATTGACAACTCTAATTGCTCCTACAATAAAAAGAGTGCCCTTGTCTTTAGTGAGATTAAAAAGCATTTTAAATCTATCTATTTGTGGTAATAAAGGATTATCACATCATGTGATTCCTTCTCTCTTTCGCCGCTCTTGGATGTCTTCAACAAAGAATCCACTACCTCGTATTTCGACACATATTGGCATGCCACAATCGATTTTGTGGAAGATGCTAAACAGTATTAGTGGTCTTCCTAGCAGTAAACCAAAGCAACAAAATCTTCTGTTAGATGATGGATTGGAGATTTCGGATTCCTTATGTGCCACAAATTGTATGGACATCTCGAGGCTTGAAGATTGCTTGGGGCATCGTTTAATTCAATTTGGAAAGAATACTCAAGCCTTTCATACACTTTCAGAAATGGTTTCACAGGTTCTCTTTCTAATTGGTTTCTTTTTAATTTTTGGAATTAGATTTCTACATGCATATTGTATTGTTAAATAAGAGGTTTTGTCTATGTTATTGTGCAGGGATTGAATCTCACAAGTTATAGTGATGATTGTATTCTCCCTGGTGACAATTTCCCCTATTGGCTAACATTCAAGGGTGAAGGGGCATCTGTAAAATTTAAAGTGCCTCCATTTATAGGTTGTGATCATTTAAAAGCGATGGCTATTTGTTGTGTATATTTCCCCTCAAGTGATTTGGATAACCAAGCATGCGAATCTTGTATAATTAGCTTAATGATTATAAATTATACAAAGACAACCACTTTGCTCTACAAGGAAGAAGACAAATTAACTTCCTTAGAAGAAGCAAAGATGAAGGAAATAATATCAAATCTTGAATCCAATGATCAAGTGGAGGTGATAGCAGTTGTAACGAATGGATTCACTGTGAAGAAAATGGCTGTCTACTTGATATATAATGAATCATTTGATGAACAGATGAAGCCTTCAACATCTGGCACCAAACACAATTGTGAGGAGGAGTAGGGGATGCACAAATCTATTAGACCTTGAAAGGCCGTGAAGATTTCAAATTTGGAAACTTTCTTCCATTTTTAGTTGTAGTACTTTTTATGAAGTCAATATATTTCATTTCATAATTAAAATTGATCTGTTTCCATGGGTTGTACATAAATGTTTGTGTTGTCCATTCCTGCTTCTCACTTATAGATGGATGTGGTGTGATTTACTTCTCTCTTCCTCTTCCATTGGTCACTGTTTGGCAAAAAATGAAAATAAAATTGTGGAAAAAATATAAAATAACTCAAATATAGTAATGAAAATTCAGACTATATTAAGAAATTAAGTCAAATGATATTTCTTTGACTTGTTATTAGTGATCATATTTTTATTCATCAAATATACATGAGATAGCTATTGTGCTCTGAGATACAATGGAGAAAGCAGAGTGTTCTGAGATGGTCGAAGCAAAAAGCAAGACACATTTCTGGAATTGCTTGTCTCTTCGTGCTGAGGGGTAGCTATTGTGCTCTTAAGGTAACATTACACCTTCCTCAGTTGTTAATATGCTTGGCATAGAATCATTTTATCCTATCTCCTTTCATGGTTTTATTTTTACTCAAACGTGGAATCTAATAAGTCAGGATTGGTTGGTGCCAACTTATAAGCGTGTAGCACTTGGATGGAATTTAATTTTAGGATGAAGATAAGATGAAAGTGGACAGCATTTTGGTACAAGAATGAAAGTAATAATGTGAACAAGACAAAGTTGCCAAAGAAGAATTTAACGATACCCTAAACACAGGATTGCATTTGGCATAACGATACCCTGTCAGAGTAACTATGACATAAGCCTCACTTGGACAATGCCCGTAGCTTGTAGGAGATGTTCATCATATAGGGTCAGAAGATCATGTTCAAAAGCTCCCCCTTATGTGCGACGTATTCATAAACATAGAGCTTATCTCTATAGGTCAAGAAAGAAAAGTCAGTGCATTAAACTCAACTGAAAAGTTGGGAATTAAAAGATGCAGGACAAGAAGACTAGAAATTCGCTTCTTTTTTTTAAAATGTCCCTTCAATAAAAGTAAAAATAAGCAAAGAAAACTTGAATTATAACTGTATCAAAGCTAACAGAGTTTGAATTGATATTAGAGAATGCAACTTTAATCTTCAAAAATTAGTGAGCTGCATGAGTTGTTTCCTAAAAATACAAAATGCACATTAGTCCTTTTGGAGTATGCCAAAAAGACTATAGTTAAGTATCAACTAGATCTTCATGCTCTAGATAAAGCACACTAGCACATAAAACTAAAAGATAAAGCAAACAAATGAAATTACCATGTATGTACAAGATCCAAAACGTCTCATCTTTCAAGCAAAAGAAAGGACCCAAAAACCCTTTCTTCTTTATCCTCAGCAATGTGCCTCTCTTCATCGTCACCATTTTCTTCCTCCCCTGTACTCTATTTCTTTTAAATCTGTTAAAATACAATGCTCAAATCAAACAAATTGATGAATAAGGTGCACAGCATTCCTCAAGGGGAAGAAAAATCACATCCTGAGATACCAAAATGAATCACGGAAGCTATAATTATTTTGAAGACCAGATGATACTTTGTGTTACTTAGTTTAAACTTTGAAAGAATGCTATCTTTTTCCGTTGTTTCAGAGCAAACAATAATCCTAAAGTCCTTCCCACCCTTCATACAAACCCTCATTCAAGTTCGATGTCTCAATTAACCTTTGTAATCTGAATTAATGCACCCATAGTAATTATTTCAACATCATCATCCACATCCAATAATATTTTGCCAGATATCGCAAGATAACATGAGTTTTTAACATAAATTACCTTTCTAACATGATTCAAATAATTAAAAAGCCACCGAAAATGTATCATCATCTTTGGCAAAGACAACAATCACTACTAATAATTGCCATACATGGAGCTATGGAGCTAGTTTCCAGTAACAAATTAAAACAGACCTGAAGGTAAGCATTTCATGGAAAAAAATTTACCTCTGGAAGCTTTTTACGGAATACAACATCTAGCCAAGCATCAAGGGTATTTTCACACACAATCTTCCCATCTCGAGAAGCCAACACTATACCTCCAGAACTGGCCAATTACAAATATAATCATATCACTGTAGCTATAAAGGAAGCATATTCAAACAACTACGAACACTAGAATCCGGGCTACTTTCAAATGTATTAAATCTAATGCTTTTCCTACATACCATGAATGACACAAAGGATTACAGCAAAGAGGAAAGAAGATATTACACAGGAGAATCAAGCCCAGATTGCCAATTCTAGAGTGACAACTTTACCACTCACCACCCCCAATAAAAACAAAGAAAGTTCCGCACAGAGGATAGTTTAGTTTATGTGCAAATAAGGATTGAATCTAAAAAAATTAAGTGGAATTCAACTTTAACATAACATTACCCAAAAACCCTTTCTTTTTCTCCTGTGCCTCTCTTCATCGTCACCATTTTCTTCCTCCTCTGTACTCCATTGACACATTCTTTACCTACAAATGTTGAAAAAGAAGACCACTCAGAAACACCACTCGAATGTGACTGCAATTAGAGGAAGAAGAAATAATTGAATAATACATTTACTCGAAAAAGGAAATAATTGAAGAAGACGCTCCCAACGAAGTCACCCCTATATCTTGCCATTACCTATTCTTCATATGGATCGCTCCCTTCTATGAACCATCCTCGCCATCAAAGACAATCTCTGCCCCTCCATTGTGGTTGCAAGGTAGAAATGGAGAAGACGAAGGTTGCGTGGTTGAAGATCTTTGTCCTCGTCATTAAAGAAGAACGTTGCTGCTAGGTTGCCGATCTTTGCCGCCGTTGAAAGCACAAGCTCACCGGTAGAACCCGCCGTCAGTAGAAGGTCAAGGAAGATGGTGGAGTAAAATTGAAAGATCAGAAGAAGATTGAAAGATAAGAAGAAACGGAGAGATAATAAAAGATAAGAAGAAACGGAGAGATAATAAAGAGTGTTGTTGTAAATGGAGAGATGTTAGGGGGAAAAATATCTCGGGTAAGGGAAAAAGTAATAAATGAATGAGGTAGAAGAAATTATAATGGAGGGAATTTTAAATTTCAAAATTTTAAAATTTAAATATTTTGCACAGAGCCCAAAATATATTTTGTAGCCGGTACTACAGAGAGAAGCCATCAAAGGAAGTGGCTTGGCTCAGCTTAAAGTTATTGAGATTTATAAGTTTATATGGATTTCATGTTTGCCTAAAATGTTGTTCAGCTTTGTGATCCTTGAGACAGATGTGCCTTAATTCGTCCACTTTATGATCTAACTGGTAAAATCAACCTATTTTAATACTACATGTGCAACTGAAGCTATAGTCATAAAACGTGCTGACAACTAGCATCACCCCACTTATCCTTTATCTTAATCTATTTTCGTTATAATTACCTTAATGCTTCTTAATAATTCTTTAAACAGAGTCAAGTCATTGGGTGGCGCTTAACGTAGCCTACACGTTTCTTCTTCCCATATAGTTAAGTCGATTTATGGATCCCATTGTTTCATTTCACTCTTTCTCTGTTTGACTCTCCTGCAGAAGCAGCAAAAACCTCATACATCTCTCTCTGATCTTTATTGTAATATCCCAAATATTGGGACTAGATGCATAAGATTAAGCCTGGATTAAGTGGACTGCTAGACCCCGGTTTAGCAAATATCCCTATGAGGTATGTTTAAATTCCCCAAAATTCCTTTATATCCTTGAATATTAAAAGGAATTATATTGGTAAGCTAAAGAGCTTGGGGAATAACAAAACGAAGTGATGGAAGTCACACATAAATTAGTAAAGTGGAACACAAAGTAATTTTGCCACCGGTGAAATTTCCGGTGTGGCAGCGGTTATTGTGTGACATGTTTTGATAGGTAAATGATTGTTAAAAATTATGAAACTTTCCAGAATGAAATTAGACTTATCAAGCTTAAATTTGATAGGTCATACAAGTCATTTGGAGTTGTACACAAAGAGAAATGAATTTTTGAAGTTAGCCCAGCGAAATTAATTATTTTCTAGGACAGTATTCAAAGATTAAAATTCTGGAAATATTGAGCTTCCAATTGGCCAAAGATTATATTTTTCCTTAAACCTAGACTCAATAAGGGTCGCATAGCCTTTGGAATAACTCCAATTGGACATTTGTACAATTAGATATGAATTTTCAAAGTTAATGAAAATTCTGCAGAATTTGGTATTATATGCGAAAATTCAATTTTTGGGCGAATCAGAGGGTGACACGTGGCAGATGAAATATCTGATTCATATATCCATTAAATCATCATCTTCTTGGCCATTTCACGCAGGAAATCACTGGAAGAGAGAGAGAAATAGATCGGAGAAATGGAGGGTGAGGAGAGAGAAAATTCTTTCCTCCGAAACACTGCCGAAACGGCATCCTCTCTCAAAGTACCCTTCAGGAAACTTCCTCTACTCATCGAGATCTTTATTCCTACGGTTTCAGATTTTAATTTGGAGGTATTTGGTGCTGTCTCCCTTACCGGGGTGTTGCCGGAATTCCAAACCGTTTGTGGAAACGGGTAGAGGATATACCGATAGTCCGAGCCAAATACGGAGCTGGACCGATTGACAGGCAAGGAAAGGACATTCCAGGTAGTAACTTCTTCCTACATATACTATGTGATTACTAAATGTTGTATATGTCATTCACTGTAACATGAGCTAGTGTCTTTGACACACCAATTTGCCATGTTGTGGTCAGGGACCCAACAAGGGCGCCAAGTAGACCAAGGTGCAGACATATAGTTTGGCCTTGGGCAAGTGTACACATAGTTTTGATCATCTTACATGACATGGCATAGCATATCTATTTTTGTATTCTATATGTTTGAAAGCATGTTACTACTGAGATTCCCCCGAATCTCACCCTTTCCATAAACATTTAAAGTTTCCAGCAGCAGACAGCAGCTCAAAGAGCATAATCGTAATTTCTAGCGACAGAAGGTTCCGAGCTAATACAAGAGGAGGCGTTGGTTATCTGAAGACCTTTATATTTGTTAAGGTCTGTATTATTCTGTACACCCCTATGGAGAATTCTATATGTAATCAAGTAATATTGTTTCAATATATCAGTATATTTATGTTATTTTTATATGCTCACTGAGCTACGCAATTGCTACTCTGAGCATTATCAATAATAAGACGGGGTCTTACATTTTTGGTATCAGAGCAGTAGTTCTGGCCATACTGCGAGTAGTTTGGGCACTAGAATAGTATACTGATATGCTTGATTATATTGAGACGAGAAAAACGAAGTGAATTACTTCGGCTAATTCACAATCAATCCCCTGAAAGGAATAGACAAGCCCTGGCAAAACAGTGAGTACCCAGAGGGCAACCAGTATCGTAATCGCGGTCTGAGGGTGGTATAAGGACGTTGTAGACCCGAGGAAGCGGATCTGGATTCCGTTACCAATTCTAGTACTGGAACGATATACGTGAAGCATGACCAATGATGAATTAGGAACTATGGGAGGATGTCCGAGGTATATATATCTGCGAGCAGTCTGAAAGCATGACACCCCCATAGACCAGCATACAATGTACTCCGACGGTCTGATCCTAATATAATGTGAGCAAGGTCTTATGGATTTAGAGACCCGGATAACATTGGGATTCGCACAACACTACACTTCTTTCCAAATATAGTGGGTTAGTCCAAAAGAAGAACAAGATAACTGAGCAGGGTCTAACAGGTAATTTTATGGATTTTAGGGAGCAAATCGCAGGGTAGTGTCATCGTGCATGTACCGGCACTGATATGCAATCTATGCACAATATTTTGATGCCTGGAGACAGTGGGCACGATTTTTGAGACAAGGGCAAGCATGGGGTACCGGTGGCTGGAAGCAGTTCGAGTCGGTATTTACGTTTTCGTACGAGTACACAAAAGTTAAGCGTGCTCAACCCAGGAAAATCTAAGGATGGGTGACCCCCTGGGAAGTTACATAAACATGATATGTTATGTAATGCAAAAGAGCAAGAGCATGTTGTTCAGCAGTCTAGAGGTTGTATATAGTTACAGGTTTTCCCTGGCTACTATAAACTCCAATTATATGTTATTACAAGAGTGTTTGTGTACCAAACATAGTGTAAAATGACCGAAATACCCTCAAGTTATGAGGAAAGTTAAAACCTTTTGATTAAAGGTTTAAACCATGATTAGAAGTTCCTAAATGACACATAATGATTAGAGGCAAAGAGATGATGAAATAAGCATTGATATTTAATCTGAACAATTTATGTTGCAGTGAGTACTGCTCAGAAAAGTTTATTTAATAAGGTTATGAAAACTCGAGGCATAGAAATTATTTGAGGTTTCTCTGTGCTAAGCAACGATCGTTAATAATCCCGTAGGGTTAACACTATGTAGTTATGATATGTGGTGATGCATGATAAGTAGTAATTATGCTATATATCGATCTTAGAGGATCCGATTTGTTGATACTGAAGATTGATGATAGGTTTAAAACAGATCTAAGCTGAAATAGTGCTTGGGTCACAATACGATTAAGGTTGCACTATGGTTCTATTTCATGAAGGAAATTTGATCCTTGTGAACCTCATAAATGATATTGAACCTTCAATAGTGATTGAGGATATTACTCGAATACTGTGAAGGTGAGAATAGGCACAATTGATCTTAATTCTTTGTTAGCATGCCTATTGGGTACAATTGAGGAAAGTTATTTCCGATTCATATGAAATTGAGGTAGTAAAACAAGTACAAACAATTAGTGTAGCCCTACCTATATTATACTTATCAATATTCATTTGGGGTTTAAACAGATGTCTTAGGAGGCTTATACGGAACTCCCATTAGATCATCTTGATATTGTTAGCTCTTATGAGGAAATAACATAGCAGAGTGGCACATCGGAAGCATAGTGAATATATGCGCAATTCTTGTGAGTTTCCAGAGAGGTCATTATCGCACCAGTGTGATCATCCCAAATCGCAATAAGACTTGTGTGGTCTACAATAATGTAGCCTGTGTGGCATACAGTGATTTAACCGGTAAGGTCAGCAATGACACAACATATGTGGTGTGCAGTATTACCTGTGTGGTCGCGATGAGACACCTGTGTGGTGGTTAGCAATGAGGCAGCCCATCAGAGCATGTTATTCAACCTCATGATCGAGGGCTTTTACCCTGACATGACCAGGTGCCTTGGGCGTCTGGGACGATCCTGAGCTCTTGGTTGTCGCCGTCGTGAGGCGGGGCATAAAACATGTGGCTGAGGCGGTGTGGCCAACAATGTTACATCCTACATGATGTACAGTGATATTATCCATGTAAACCTGTGTGGTTTGCAACAATATGACCAATATGGTATATAGTGACACCACCTATGTAGTCTACAGTCACACGATCTATATGGTTGTGGTGACACATGTGAACAGAGATTGGGATGAGTCTTAGAGCAGTAAGGTGTGATGGTGGCGAATTCCTCTCAACAATATGATATTAACAATCCCAGATCCATCGATAACCCTTGTGGTCTATATAAATGTGAACAAGTATGGATTGGGATGCAATTTGATGCAGCAGAGCCGAGTAGTGGCACATGCATCACAACAGTTGTAGCATCACAAAGCTAATTTCCTCACTTGTGTTGTAGAGCTAACAACAATTGATGTTGATTTAAGAATATGAGGCAAGTATGGATAGGTTGATGCCTGTTCCGAGATATTGCACACAATATGAGCAGCAAGGGTCAAATAGTAATTTGATCCCGAGCAGTGTATGCAATACAGTCAATAAGGGTTAAATAATCATTTGATCCTGAACACCGAACAAACATGTAAACTTAATAGCAGACAAACAGTCAGGTCTACAAGCAGTTAAATTAGCAATAAGACCTAGTGTACATGTTTGTACAGGGCAGTAAGACCGAAATATTTAATGCGGCGAGAGTAGAATGATTTAAGCCGTATGGCTAACTACACCGGGCGATGTTCCGACAAGGCATTGAGGTATAGAGTTACTAGCGGACTTAGTGTCCACTGATTGTAAGACCTGTTGGGTTAGTATATCTACAGGCTAGCAAATTACTAAGCAATCAGCGATATGTCAAATAAAGAACAAAGGCAATAAGACCTGATCTGCATGATTACACGGGGCAATGTCCCTAGGCAGTAAGGCCTAACAAGTACTCTGTGTTATGTTAAACAGGGTTTTGGTATGTTAAACAGGGTACAACAGAGCTAACATGTCACCGAGGATAATCAATATGATTTGATATCTAAATTTCGAGGATGAAATTTTATTGACAGGGGGAGAAATGTAATATCCCAAATATTGGGACTAGATGCATAAGATTAAGCCTGGATTAAGTGGACTGCTAGACCCCGGTTTAGCAAATATCCCTATGAGGTATGTTTAAATTCCCCAAAATTCCTTTATATCCTTGAATATTAAAAGGAATTATATTGGTAAGCTAAAGAGCTTGGGGAATAACAAAACGAAGTGATGGAAGTCACACATAAATTAGTAAAGTGGAACACAAAGTAATTTTGCCACCGGTGAAATTTCTGGTGTGGCAGCGGTTATTGTGTGACATGTTTTGATAGGTAAATGATTGTTAAAAATTATGAAACTTTCCAGAATGAAATTAGACTTATCAAGCTTCAATTTGATAGGTCATACAAGTAATTTGGAGTTGTACACAAAGAGAAATGAATTTTTGAAGTTAGCCCAGCGAAATTAATTATTTTCTAGGACAGTATTTAAAGATTAAAATTCTGGAAATATTGAGCTTCCAATTGGCCAAAGATTATATTTTTCCTTAAACCTAGACTCAATAAGGGTCGCATAGCCTTTGGAATAACTCCAATTGGACATTTGTACAATTAGATATGAATTTTCAAAGTTAATGAAAATTCTGCAGAATTTGGTATTATATGCGAAAATTCAATTTTTGGGCGAATCATAGGGTGACACGTGGCAGATGAAATATCTGATTCATATATCCATTAAATCATCATCTTCTTGGCCATTTCACGCAGGAAATCACTGGAAGAGAGAGAGAAACAGATCGGAGAAATGGAGGGTGAGGAGAGAGAAAATTCTTTCCTCCGAAACACTGCCGAAACGGCATCCTCTCTCAAAGTACCCTTCAGGAAACTTCCTCTACTCATCGAGATCTTCATTCCTACGGTTTCAGATTTTAATTTGGAGGTATTTGGTGCTATCTCCCTTACCGGGGTGTTGCCGGAATTCCAAACCGTTTGTGGAAACGGGTAGAGGTAAGCGTAAGCTTCCTTTTTAACCGATTGGTTTGTCGTTTGGATGAGTTTTGGGAAGGTTGGGTACTGTTCATTCTGGTTTAAATGAGTGTTTTGAATGGCTAAACGATATCCAATGGATATATAAATAGCTAATCACTTGATTATGAGTAGTAAGGAAGTGATTAGGCAAGAGAAATCGAAGAAACAACAAACTCTTTATGAGAATATAATTTTCTTCTGTTTCTGCCCTGTATTTTTCGTGTAGGAGGAGTTGGAATTTGATGATTTTGATGCTTCCATTGGATTTAGGAGGCAAAATTGTGTAGGTATGCAAGTGTTCATGATTTTTGGATGCTTGTATATGAATTGGGAATTTTTGGAAATTGATGAAAAAATACTGTGTAATTCGTTGTCTGGAAGCAGTGTTGTTGTGCGCGTGTTTTCAATGGGCAAACTTTGTCCGAAAATTCCGAAACTTTTCAAATGAAAAGTAAACACATAGACCTTTAATTTGATAGGTCATAATGGTTAATTGGAAAAGTATGCTATGAGATATGAATTGTTAAAGATATGTCATGTTTTCTGGAAAGAATCTGAAACAGTCGGTGTTTGAAAAATTTCTGGGAATGGTGTAGTGGTAGCGTTTAAATTCGAGTATTTTTATGTAAAACTAAACTTAAAGGGCTTCAAATAGAGCTTTGAACCACCTAAATTGGAGTTCCATAGAATTAGTTATGATTTTCCAAAGTTTGGTCAAAAATGCTGGTAGATTGAGTACCATGCGAATTTGAGTAAGAAATTGGCCAAATATAATTGGAATGAACTCCAAGGGTGAAAGTAAGCCTATAGGGCTAATGTGGGCTATTGGGTATTCACTTTTCGTGGCTCTAATGATGTTATCACTTGCCTAGGGTCATAAAGTGACAAAAAAGAAGTAATGGTTGGCGGATCAAGGGACAAGAAGAGAAGGACATAAAGTCCAACATGTAGTAAACTTACCTTTTCTGCATGTATGTGATATGTATGTCTTGCATTGATTATGTGACTGCTTTGCCTATTTGTGTGGAACATGTATGATTGGTTGAAGCTCTGTTATATTTGTGCAATGGCCATATGTATCTCATAACATCGAGCATGCAATATGTCATTATGTTGGCATGAAATAGTGTAGGCAAGCATGTCATGCATTCATATATATCTAGCATGCATAGTGGTAATGTTTGCTACTGAGATTCTCTCGAATCTCACTCCTCCCAAACAACCATTCAGACAGGTCAGCATTGGAAACGTGCTGATATCAGAAAAGAGGTATGCACAAGGAAGAATGTTGCTGGTTGTTTGAAGGCCTTTTAGTTATTAAGGTCTGTAAATATTATATAAACCCCTGGTGGGGGAAACTTTTGTATTATAATCAAGCAATATTGTATTAATATTATCAGTATATTCATGTTATTCCTGTGTGCCCACTGAACTACGCATTGCTACTCTGAATAAGATCAGTAATAAGGGATATATGAGGCGGGTCGTTACATTTATCATCAACTAGCAATTCACAGGTAACTTTTCGCTCCTTCTAGTATCGTTCAAGACGATTCTGAAGCAAGATTCCATGGATCTTGCGAACGAGCCTTGAGCCAGGAGGGTAACTATTAATCCTTTCTCTTTTCTTTTCGGCTTTTCAATCCTTTAACTTTCAGTGGGAAGTTATTTTATACGCCATACTCATAAAATAAAAGAGGTGTGTCATGGACATGTTTTATTTGTTTGAGTGGATCTGAACCAAGAGGCATTTTATGAAGAATGAGCTTGTGATTTCGTTTATTGGGATGGTTATTTGCAGCCTGTAACGACCCGCCTCATATATCCCTTATTACTGACCTTACTCAGAGTAGCAATGCGTAGTTCAGTGGGCACACAGGAATAGCATGAATATACTGACAATATTAATACAATATTACTTGATTATAATACAAAAGTTTCCCCACCAGGGGTTTACACAATATTTACAGACCTTAATAACTAAAAGGCCTTCAAACAATCAGCAACATTCCTCTTCGTGCATACCTCTTTTTTGTTCTCAGCACGTTTCCAATGCTCACCTGTCTAAATGGTTGTTTGGGAGGAGTGAGATTCGAGAGAATCTCAGTAGCAAACATTACCACTATGCATGCCAGATATATATGAATGCATGACACGTTTGCCTACACTATTTCATGCCAACATAATGACATGATGCATGCTCGATGTTGTGACATACATATGGCCATTGCACAAATGTAACAGAGCTTCAACCAATCATACATGTTCCACACAAATAGGCAAAGCAGTCACATAATCAATGCAAGACATACATATCACATACATGCAGAAAATGTAAGTTCACTACCTGGTGGACTTTGTGTCTTTCTCATGTCCCTTGATCCGCCAACCATTGTTTCTTATTTGTCACTTCATGGCCCTAGGCAAGTGATAACATCATTAAAGCCATGAAAAGTGAATACCCAATGGCCCACATTAGCCTTATAGGCTTACTTTTACCTTTGGAGTTCTAATCAATTACATTTGGCCAATTTCTTACTCAAATTCGCATGGTACTCAATCTACCAGCATTTTTTACCAAACTTCAAAAAATCATAATTAATTCTATAGAACTCCAATTGAAGTGGTTCAAAGCTCTATTTGAATACTTTTAAGTTTAGTTTTATATAAAAATACTAGATTTTAAACTCCACCACTACACCATTCCCAAAAATTTTCCAAACACCAACTATTTCAGATTCTTTCCAGAAAACAGGGCATATCTTTAACAATTCATATCTCATAGCATACTTGTCCAATTAACCATTATGACCTATCAAATTAAAGGTCTATGTCTCTAATTTTAGACCGGAAATTTTCATGGTCATTGGGTGACATTTGATTACTCAAAAACTCATTAAAATGACAGTGCCTCCAGAAAACGAAATTCACAGCATTTACTCTTCAACTTCCAAAAATTCTCAATTCATATACAAACGTCCAAAAATCATGAACACTTGTATACCTACACAATTTTTCCTCGTAAAGCTATTGGAAGCATCAAAATCATCAAATTCTTACTCCTTCTCCACGTCAAAACAGGGCAGAAAATCAGAACAGGAAATTAGATTCTCAGAAATAGTTTGTTGTTTCTTCGATTTCTCTTGCCTAATCACTTCCTTATTACTCCTAATCAAGTGATTAGCTATTTATACATCCATTGGACATCGTTTAGCCATTCAAAACACCAATTTAAATCAACATGAACAGTATCCAACTTCATCTATACTCATCCAAACGACAAACCAATCAGTTAAAAAGGAAGCTTACGCTTACCGCTACTCGTTTCCACAAACGGTTCGGAATTCCGGCAATACTCTGGCAAGGGAGACAGCACCAAACACCTCCAAATGAAAATCAGAAACCGTAGAAATGAAGATCTCGATGAGTAGAGGAAGTTTCCTAAAAGGTACTTTGAGAGAGGATGTCGTTTCGGCAGTGTTT
Organism: Albizia julibrissin; assembly: GCA_037074505.1. Classification (NCBI taxonomy): domain Eukaryota; kingdom Viridiplantae; phylum Streptophyta; class Magnoliopsida; order Fabales; family Fabaceae; genus Albizia; species Albizia julibrissin. Next base: position 12,623,265 of record CM073481.1, on the reverse strand, counting down.
CGGAGGAAAGAATTTCCTCTCTCTTCTTTCTCCATTTATATATGATCACTCTCTCTCTCTCTCTTTCAGATTTTTCCTGCGTGAAAATGACGAAGAAGATGATGGAGAATTGATTAAATGGATCAGTTTCTCATCTGTCACGTGTCACAATCTTATTGACCCAAAAATTGAATTTTCGCACAAAATACCAAATTCTGCAGATTTTTCATTAACTTTGACAATTCATATCTAATTGTAAAAATGTCCAATTGGAGTGATTTCAAAGGCTATGTGATCCTTATTGAGTCTAGTTTTAAGGAAAAATATAACATTTAGCCAATTGGAAGCTCACACTTCCCAGAATTTTAATCTTTGAATGATGTCCCAGAAAATAATTAATTTCACTGGGTTAATTTCAAAAATTCATTTCTCTTTGTGTACAACTCCAAATGACTTATATGACCTATCAAATTAAAACTTGATAAGTCTACTTTCATTCTGGAAAGTTTCATAAATTGTTACCATCATTTACCCATAGAAAAAGGTCACACAATCACCACTGCCACACCGGGAATTTCACCGGTAGCAAAATTACTTTGTGTTCCACTTTACTATATTGTGTGTGACTTCCAATCACTTCGTTTTGTTATTCCCCGAGCTATTTAGCCCACCAATATAATTCCTTTTAATATCCAATGATATAAAGGAATTTTGGGTAATTTAAACATACCTCATAAGGACATTTGCTAAACCGGGATCTAGCAGTCCACTTAATCCAGGCTTAATCTTATGCCTCTAATCCCAAAATTTGGGATAATACACAGCCCCTCCCTAGCTGCCTCTTAATTTTACCCGCTTTCCAAATGTTTTTTATAATTATTAAATTCTATATAAAATGAGTGATATTTTAATATTTTATTAATAAAAAATAACATCATTTTTTTCAATTTTATACAATTTTTTTAAAGATTTTACATAAAAATCTATGCAGTGTCTTTTTAATTTCAAGTATCAAAACTTTAAAATTAAAAAATACATTATTTTTTACCTATAAAATATCAAAATATCAAAATATCACTCATCTTATTTTACGTATGTAGAATCTATTGATTCAAACTCATAACAATAAAGAAAAATGGATTTGAAAAATGGGAGTAAGAATAAAGGCAGCACGGATTACATCCCCTCCCCATCTAATTGGACATATGAAGAAGACTTTAGAAGGTATAAAGTGAACATTAGGGCTTCTACCAAAAGAATAGTGACGATTAGGGCTGGGGAGGAGTGTGGAATTTTGTTGTCTTTTCCCTATGTAGCCTTCTTTCTTTCCCTCTGAATTTTCTTTTGCGATTGTTATTTTTCTGCAGTGGTTTCTTGTTAAATTTCCTATTTAGTTCTGAAATTTTACTTCATATACATTATATGCATTTCAATAAGAAATTTCAGTTTAGCTTCAACAATTAGTACCCACGCTTATAGCCAAAGTCAATTAAAAGAAAAAAAGAAAAGAAGAAAAAACCTAGACAATATCAAACTGCAAACTACAAAAGCACAAACATAATACCCCTCTGTTTCTCTATATAAGGTCCTATCAATTAAATTATGGGATTCTAAAAAACAGTTAATGTTAGTTAAATGTAATAAATATATAGAAAATAATTTTTTTTCAACAATGTATTTATTTATGAATGGGCAAAAGAGAAAACAATAGCGAGAAAATGATAAAAAAGAATGTGTGAGAAATAAATGATATGAGAGTGATTGAGGAAAAAATGGGTATCACTAGATTCTTGTTCTCTTTATTGCAAGTGCCATCCACGAACCGTAGCTTGTGTTTCCCTTTGAAGGTGATCCTCATTGCATGGCTCTAAATTGTGCAGTTCTCAGAGCCGGTGAGCACCTGGGATACGGTCACGATCCTTGTGTCTCCGACGACTGCAAGAGAAGCAGATGTGTGTATGGCAAATTGTCTGGATCCATAGTCGTCTCCTTCGCCATTTACTGTTTCATTTAAAGGAGGGAGGGGTGAGGAGGGATTTTAATGTAGGGGAGGGTAGGGAAGAGGAGGGAAGGAGAAGAATTTTAATGTTATCTTATTTGGTTTAGGAGAGGAAGGGAGGGAAAATATTTTTATATGAATAACTTTATTCTTATTTTATTTAACTTTTTTTTTAAAATTTGTACTTTGTAAAATATAATTATAAATGATATTTAATTTATAAAATTATAATCATATTATTATATTATTATTAGCATTGAGTGTATATAGATACACACACAGTATTTACGAAGGGAAAAATTGCAAGCATACTAATTAACAATATTTTTTTAAAAAAAATATCTAAGATGTAACAGACAAAGGACAATAGCATCAATTTCATTAAAAAAAATCAGCAAGGCGTCACTATGGGTAACAACAAAAAATTGATGGCTAATTTAGGAATATAAAAAATAAATATGGGCATAATGGTTAAGACATAATAAAATATGACTATTTTCCTCCAAATCCCCCAATTTAAAGGGGAAGGTTTTGAGGGGAGGTAGAAAAAAATTTAAAAAAAATTTCTACTCCCCTTCTATATTTTTTATCATGCCAATAAAAAAGGAGAGGAGGGATTGTGCATGATTGGCAATATGGGTCGGGCTAGCCCGTTAGCCAGTCAAAATAAATGGGCTCGGGTTGAGAGCCCATTTGTTAAACGGGCTAAACAGGCTGTCCCGTTTATTTTTTAATTTTTAATTTCTTTTACTTTTTTGATAGTTAGATATCGGTATTTTCAGTTCTTAATGATATTGTGTTTAACTACTTCTTCATTTTTTTATTTGGGCGAAGGAGCAAAAATACCCATGATGATTTACAAAAGGAGCATCCAACACCATTAAAAAAAATTTGGTTCAAAAATGCCTATGTACATTATTAAAGGGTTCAAAATGTTTATGTACATTACAAAAGGGTTCAAAAATACCATCACCGTTAAATCCTCTAATGCCGTTAATTATTTTTCATAGGCAATTGAGCAAAAATACCCATGATCATTTGTAAAAGGAGCAACAGGCACCATGAAATTTTTTTTTTTGTTTAAAAATACCTATGTACATTACTGTCCATCCAGCTTGGGATAATGATATATCCTAAAATTCCAAATTGATGATTCCATTGAGTTATTGCTCATTCAAAATTTATTCTAAACTCATCTTGTTAGTTATCTCAACTTAAAATTGCTAATTGACCAAAATGCCCCTGAGGACCCGATATAAGCCCATTTGTACCCGGTTTATCTGTACTTTACCAAAAATTGTGACTTGAGCTCATACTATACAATTTCATATGTAGAATCCAATTTTAACCTCAGATTTGTCAAAATTATCCTCAAGTTACAAAAATACCCTTGACAGTCACTATGTTAGGGTTTTAGGAATAAAATTGGACTTGATTTTGGTGTTTTTGATGATTCCATTGAGTTGAGAATGAAAAATTGTGTAGAGAAGATGTGAATTATGAAGTGTGAAGGCTTTAAGGAATGAAATAACAATTTTACCCATAAAACCTTAACATAATGGCTACTAGGGGTATTTTTATAATTTGAGCATGATTTTGACAAATATGAGGTCAAAATTGGATTCTACATGCGAAATTGTGTATGTGTAGCACATGTCACAATTTTTGGTAAAACACAGTTAGACCGGGTACAAAGGGGCTTAGACTGTATCCTCATGTGCATTTTGGTCAATTAGCAATTTTAAGTTGAGATAACTAACAAAATGAGTTTAGAACAAATTTTGAATGAGTAATAACTCAATGGAATCATCAATTTGGAATTTTAGGATATATCAGTATCTCAAGCCGGATAGATAGTAATGTACATAGGTATTTTTAAACAAAAAAAATTTCATGGTGCCTGTTACTCCTTTTGCATATGACCATGGGCATTTTTGCTCCATTGCCTATGAAAATTAATTAACGGCGTTAGAGGATTTAACGGTGGTGGTATTTTTGAACCCTTTTGTAATATACATAGGCATTTTTGAACCAAAAAAATTTTCATGGTGCTGGATGCTCCTTTTACAAATCATCATGGGTATTTTTGCTCCTTTGCCCTTTTTATTTACACTTTTTTTCATATTATATTTATTTATTTTACTATTATTAAATTTTAAAAATATGTGTTTATATATTTTTGTGATGTGACTAGATGAATAAAAAAGGAAAGTAAGAATGAAATTAGTTTCCTAACATTAAATGCATAAAAGAAAATAAGTGTGATGTAAGTGAATAAAAGAGAAATAGAGTGAAAATTAAAAAGAAATTTAATTAAAAAAACGGCTTGACGGGTCAAACCGTATAAATGGGTTCAGGATGGTAAAATGTCAATATGTTTATATTCAGGTTAAACAGACTCTATCCGTTTACCCAAATGGGCTAACCCATCTGACTCGGGCTAGCCCATTTACCAGCTGATTGGGGACCAAACATACCCGGGGTTTGATTTGCGAACGACGGCGAGTTTCGACGGGTCACTTCTCTGATTCCTTCGAAAAACATAGGGGACTTTCTTGATTAATGGCACGTGGATCTTGACTGAACCAATGGCTCTGATCTGAACCCATGTTAAGTGTCAACGTGTAAACCCCAGGATCTTTCAAGAGAAAAAACTTATTTTTTAATATATAAAGCAAAGCCCGAAGTTATGAGATGGTCAGACCTATCAACCGTTACTAAACTAACTACCTAATTACAACTTTGTCCATAATAAAATGCACTACAATTACACAAATACCCTCAGCATTTACATACATCCATAGATGGGGATCATAGAGATAGGAGGCTGCTAAGAAGGCATATTCCACACCTCATTCTCCTTTTCTACTTAATTAATGTTAAAGAAATATTAATAAATGTAAATGAGAAAAAAGTTTATAAACATAAAAAGGATCTTATATTTAGAATCAAGATCAACTTCCTAATTCTATCTCTAAAGTAGAGTAGTAGTATGATATGAAATACAATAAACCCATATACACAATAATTTGGCTTAAAATATTGTGTATTAATTTAAAAAGGCATAGTTTACTGATATGAAACCGGTTAGTGCGGTTGTTACAAATTTTATATTATATATATAGTAATCCATGTTTTTTTTTCTCATAATACTCCTATTTATTCAGAAGGAGACAAATTTTGGTTTCATATTCCATTTTCACTTTCCTTAATAATATAAATGGAATGAACCCAATAATGACGAACACTATCCTCTCACACAAAATGACAAATCTGAGGAGCTTGGACGAAAGTGATTCAGATTAAAATAACAAAAAGCAAACCTTACTTTTAATTAAATAACTGATCTCCACTTTCTCATATTCCAAAATTAAGACTTCTACAAACAAAATGATTCAGCACTTGGAAAATTAAATTCGCTCAAGTGAAAATGATGCCCATTATGTAAGGCAAGTTGCTAGAGCCGGTAAAAGGATCAGTCTGAACCCGACGAGCTAACTCGTTAGGGTTAACGAGCTGGTAAAATGTCAGCTTGAGCCTGTTTAGATGGCCTGTCAATTCATCTTTTGTTTTAAAAAAAATATTTATTTTTTATTTTTCACCCCCTTTTCTTTTATCCACTCACATTACACTTATTTTCTTTTATGCATTTATACTATGAAACCAATTTCATTCTTACTTTCCTTTTTTTTCATCTACTCATATCACAAAAACATATAAATATATATTTTTTTAATTTAATAATAGTAAAATAATATAACATGAAAATAAAAGTGTCAAATAAAAAGAATGAGGAAGTAGTTAAACATAACATCACTGAGAATTGAAAACATTAAGATCTGACTATCTAAAAAGTAAAATATTTTTTTTAATTATTAAATGGGCTGGCCTGTTTAACCCACAGCGCTTTTAGCCCGAATAGCAAATGATCTGAGATTTCTCAATCTGAACCTATTTATTTTAACGGAACCGTTACCCCAGCCCAAATTACTATCTCTACAAAAGGCGAAGAGGCTAATCTAAGGTGAAGTTCACTTCTTCCTAGGTTCCGGCCCCATTCGATGTATGGCTTATTTGTTCAATTTTTTAAAGGGTCAATTAAATGATAAAAGGGTAAAATAGCATCTAGGATTATGATGTTATTTATTATTTCATTACACACAAGACCTTAATTTTATTTACGGTGCAATCAGCATCATGATATTAATTTTTTGGAAATAATGAATGCACCAAAAAAAAAATTAGGGTACTAGATGGATCATAAATAATATTAAGGTGTTGGATATTATTAAAAAATAACGTCTGGTTGCTAGATACTATTTTACCCATAATAAAAAAAATATACTTTCTTTGTTTATTTTTATAAAAAAATTAGATATGTTATTTTAGTTTTATTTATATAAAATCAAATACTCTTTGTTATATATATATATATATATGTTAAAGGGTTAAATTTGCCAAGTATCTTTTCATGTTTGTTCAACGTCCTAAATTGTTGAGGAAAAAATTGCAAAGTAAAATATTTTGGGATACAAGTCGCACATAAACTAATACTATTTTAAAATGCAAAAAGCATTTGAAAAAATACTAGAAATTGTTGGATCAAACCTTAGCTCTATTAAAATGTTACTTCTATACCCCGCCCATTTCGAAAGGATTAAATGAATTTGCCCACAATTTTCCTTCCCAATCATAGAAGAGTCTATATTATTGCTTCAAATTAAACAGGTCTCTCTCTCGCTAAACAAACGCTGCTTCCAGCAATCACTTTTGTGTCGGTGAAACGCTGCTTATTATCAACATCGTTATTTGAAATTGGTTATTTCACTTCAAATCTACTACTTTAGTCTTATTAGCGGAGGAAAATTATCTATAAATATTTTATTAGAAACTAATTTATTAAATGAGATCTGAAAGTATTTAAGGAAATATATTTTGTATATAAAGAAAGATTATTTGAATATAAGGAAATGTTACATAGAAAAGATATATTAAAAACATAAAAGATTGTCTGAATACAAGGAAAGACCTTTTACATAAAAAGAAGATAGTTTACACATAAAGGTCCCATCTAATAAATAAATTTTTAATAAGGTATTTATAAACAATTTTTTCTATTATAAATATATTTTAATTTATTCTTTTTCTTGCCGATAAATAATAGTTATATCATTAAACATATATTAAATTTATAAAAATTTTCAAGTTTACTTTTATTAAAACTCTCTCCGTTTACAAATTATTTTCACAAATTTCCTCTTTTTCTAATGAGTAATAAAATGAAAAAAAACCAATTATTAATAACTCTCGGCAGGGCCTAAAAGTTCCCGCGTTGTTTGCTACCTAATGGCTGTTAAATTTTTTTTACTCAAGCGAAAGGCATTTAACGGAGCCAGTAGCTGACAAAAGAAGCCCCCTGCTTCTTCTTCTGTCGTAATTGAATCCGACTTCTCTCTTCTTTCGGTTACTTTCCCATCCCTTTCCTCTTTTTTATAAAAAACTCACCGTTTTAAATGTTAAAAAAAAAAAAAATTGGACCCTTTTTAGTTTCAAAAATAATATCTAACAGATTGAAAATTTTTTTTTACTAACACTCAATACCATAAAATAATTTTTGACGCAATGATCATCCTCAAATTTTTTTTCCATTTGTAACTACTATCTAACGCAATCTAAAATAACTTTTTTAATAACACATAATATTATAAATTAATTTTTAACCTATTTAGCACTATAAATAATGTTTTCAATAACAACTAAAGAACAAAAAATCGGATCGGGTAATGAACCGGTCATAGCACTGGTTTAAGGGTCAATGGTTCAACCGGGGTCGGACTAGTGGTCAAACCGGTCATATTAAAATATTATAATTTATTAGTGGCAATATATATATTAATATATTTTAAAATTTTCATAGATAAAAATAAAAGATATTTAGACAAAAAATGCTTAAAATCTATCAATATTAGTTATAGTGCCTATATTTATGTAATGACATCTCATTTCCTATAATTAATTAATTATTATATCCTCTCAAAATCTTTTGTTTTTAATTTATTCTTTCTTTACTTACTTTTTTCTTTTTCTTGGTCTTCAAACTTTCATTTTTCCCTAAAAAATAATGCAAAATAGTAGTTAGAGGAATAAAAAATGTATTTAAAAAAAAAGAGGCAAACCGAGTGGACCGGTCGAACCGGTTTTTTTAAGCAACCGAACCGGATCACCGGCCGGTCCGGTTTTTTTCTTAATGATAACAACCAATATCTTAAAATATTTTTATTTTTTATATCTATTCTCTTAAAATATTTTTCATCAACATCCTTCTCTTAAGTTTAGACTGTCTGTTGTAATTAAAAAAATATTTTAAAATATTAGATGATAAAAAATTATTTTAAAATTCTTGATATTATTGAAAAAATATTTTAAAATGTTAAATATTATTTTTTAAAAATACTGAACCTACCTCGATGAGTTTCTAGGAAAACAGAGGAAAGGGAAGAGAAAGCAAGAGAGAGGAGCCGCACGCAGTTAGTCTCTTTCTGTCTGGATCCCTTTGTTTCATTTCACTCTTTCTCAGTTGACTCTCCCTCCCTCCTCTGATTGATTCGTCGTCTCTCTTTTAGCCAACCCAGCAATTCGCTGCCCTTCTTCTGAATCCCCCCCCCCCAGGTTTGAGTGATCATTAGACAGAAATGGTTGATCCTTCCAACACTCCAATATCTCCGATGGAGACTTTTTCAGCAACTCACTGGTCACTTTCCTCTTCATCTACACTTTTTCTTTCGATTTTAGTGATTATTGTGGTAGTTGCTGCAGTTTTAACGGATTCTTCTTCTTCTTCAGAGAGGAACGATTGATCCTCCAACGCTCTGTTATCTCCGACGGAAGATTCCATGGATCCGGTGAATCAGCCTCCGAGCCAGCAGGGTAACCATTAATCCTTTCACTTTCTTTTATTCTTTTCAGTTCTTTCATCTTCAGCTGGAAGATATTTTATTTCTATGCCATACTTGGAAAATAAAAGATGTGTGTATTAGAAAGAAATCAAAGAGGATATCGATCTTGATCAACATAAAATAAATTAGGCTTAAAGGTATATACTTGTGATTTTCTTTAACTTCCTCAACAACTAATATTTTTTTTAGATGTAAGATACAAAATTTACCTTCTTTTATTCTTGGATTCCCTCTCCTCTTTTAAATATTGTCATCGAACATCCTGGGTATGTTAGAAAAAAAAAAAGAATGATAAATATAAAAAGAATGTATATATTTAAGTTTAACTCCCCCAAATATTTCTTATGTTAATCCGAGAGCGATGTTTGTTTGCATCAGCCATTTAAAAGTTATAAGTGTTTATACACCTACGTTATTGAGAAACTGCTTTAAGACTCTAATCGCTTCTAAACTAGCACAATTAACCTTTGAGCTTCTCCTTCCCTCATCCACCACCAACGACAGCGGCCATGGCTAGGAGCGAAAGCACGGAAATGGACCATCCAATAATGACTCAGATTCATGATATCTGAGAAAGATTCACCCATTTCTTCTGCAACCATCTTCTCCAGAAACCGAGATCTGTATTTTAAATTAACAATCCATGTGTTTGTTTGGAAACACAATAAAAAATTGGTTTTTTTTTTAATATGGCTTTTATAAAAGCCAAATGGAAAAAAAATTATATTGTTAATGTGATTTGTGTTTGGATTGATAATAGGAGAAATAGTTTTTTTTTCTAAATCCAGTGAAAAAAAGTCAGAAACTACTTCAATGAGCTTCTAAAAAAAAGTAGTTTTTTTTCTAAAAGCCCAATGAAAGTTAATGTGTTCACAAACGCATCCACATATGTCAAATGAGCTTTTACCTTCTAAATGAGCTTTTTTCCCCATGAGATCCCAAACAAGCCATATTAAGAGAAATCATTGACCCAGATCAGAGAGAGAGAGAGAGAGAGAGAGAGACAGAGAGACAGAGACGGGGGCAGGTTCGACGCCGAGGTGAAGGAGGCAGATGGAAGCCACCATCACCTAAAACCTGAAGGCAAGACTTTTAAAACTCAGATTTTAGGACCTCATTGTTATCCACACTGACAAAGCAATGAACCTCATTGTTTCTATTGATCCGTACTGTTAATGTTGCTGTTGTCTCTTTTCTGTTTTTCAACTGTACTGCTTAACTGTATCCTTTGAATGAAATTCCCTCATTAAAAAAAATAAAAAATAAAAAAACTGAAGCCCAAAGAAAGAAGAACCTCTGTAGTCCCTTGCTGAAGAGACTTGTTGTTAGAGTCGGGAAATTGGGGTCAGCCCTTTTAAATCATGGGCCGGGCTTGAAAAATGGAGTTTCAAAAGGAAGTCGGACCTAAAAGGGTCAGCTCTGGAGGGCCGGCCCGTTAGACCTTTTAACTTTATTTTTTGTTTTAATTTTACTACCCTTCCTACTCATGCTCTTGTTGACTCCTCCCTAAGAACCTTAAAAATTGTTAAATTTACATATGATGGTAATTTACTAATTCTTGATATTTTTACCCCTTAAACAGAGTCTACTACTTAAAGTGTAGTACAATCAAAATTCCTTAAAATTGATGATAGTACTGAATAAGATGAAAACGATAGCTTTCATAATCATGTTGCTTAGAGTGTTTAGCTTTTTACCTTCTTATGCTTTGTATGAGACTATAAATTACTTGTACACAATATTTTTTACCTTTGGTTATGAATTAATAACTGTATTTATTTTATTGCATGAGGTGTATAGACGTATAGTTAAATTTTGTAAAAATGACTTCTGGCCCTGGGGGCCGGCCCTGGCCCTGATGCTTTCGGGCCGGGCTTTGAAAAACAACAATTTTTCTTTTCTCGAACCCTGTAGGGCCGGCTCTTTTAGGCCCTGGCCGGTCAAAGACTAACCCTGATTCCCAGCTCCACTTGCTGCGACCGCTATCATTAGTGGTTTCATGAGCGATGGTCTGCTGCTGATGAGGGAAGAGAAGGTCAATGGGAAATAATTAGCTCGTTTAGATTAGTTTATAAAAGCTCCATAAATGTTTATAAATCGTGATTCACGGAATACGAAGTAGTTTTTACGGTCTACGAAGTAGTTTTTACGATTTACGAAATAAATATATGGAGGATATTTATTTCGATTTACGTAAATCGGGTTTATAAAATAAACTCGATTGAAAATGGTGTTTCCGAACGAGCTAAATTCCTACCAAGAACCTTTGTGATTGTAAAGTACTGACACTTTCTATATATACTGATTTATCAATTCCTTCTCACCAATAAAAATTTCACTAGGGGATTTTCGGCCAATTTTCCAAAAAAAAAAAAAAAAACTGACGTGCATTATTTTTTAGGGTACGAGGGCCAATGAATTACCTTCTGGTTCTTGAATATATTTATAATTATTATGGTCATTCATGATATATATATATATATTAATCTCTTCATATTCTTTTGTGTACTTTTGTAATGTATAGGCAATAAATATAAAGTGTTCTTGAGTTTATGTACGGGCGAAGACACTATAAAATCTCTTCCTGTCCGTCTCAATTCTTTTCTAAGGAAAGCAAGAGGTGAAGATTCTCAAGAATCTTTCTCTTCCCATCTCTGTTCTTCTCTAACGGAGGCTAGAATTTCCATTCTCAAAGATGATATCTCAATTGAAGATTGTAAAATTTCGATCGTCATCTTCTCTAAACACTATGCTAGTTCCAAATGGTGTCTCCAGGAACTTATCAAGATCATGGAATTTCACAAATCACATGATCATGTAGTTCTTCCCATATTTTATGGTGTGAATCCATTTGAAGTTCAGAATCAAAAACATGGTTTTGGACAAGCATTTCTACGTCTTGTACAAAAAATCTCACCCACTGAAGATGAAGTGTTAAGGTGGAGGAGAGCTCTCAAAGAAGTTGGAGGCATGGATGGATTTGTTGTGCTTAATTTCAAGCCCAGGTAATTTATTTTTCTTTTCATTTTATTTATTTTCAATTTGCTAATATTTTGCGTGTGTGAAAGTGAATACGATTTTTTGTTGTGGTCTAAAACAATTAGATTTGTTTGCCAACACTAAAACAGTTAGTTATTAAAAGAACGTGATATTAATTCAAAAAATCAATGTCTTGGGTGGGCTGTCTGCTATAGTAATAATAATTGTTATAAAAATCATGTTTATTTTTTTAAAATAGATTCTCTTCCTTTTTATTTACAGTTATGAACTGTTTATATCAAGTTTTAGCTGTTTAAATTTATTTATGTATTTTTTATGTAAATTTATAATAATATTTTTATAAAATGTTAAATCTAGACTCTTAAAATTTTAATCTAATGGTGGTAAAGGGTAGAGGAGGGAATCCAAATCCATATTTAAGCCAAATCCATTGAAATTTTAAATCATTGAAATACACCCAAGTCACATCAAAATGTTTTTTCCTATAAATGTTTTTTAAGTCAAAACTTATTGCAATCATCTAAGCACATAGTCTATAGTATCACATTGTGACTTACATAATCATATTATGCTTTTGTTACCATTATTCATTTATTCTGCTTTGTTTGTAATGATGCTTAATTAATTAATCAATACTCCCTTTTCATTTATTCTTTTATTTATAACTCACAGGAGTCAAACTGAGTATATTCAGCATATTGTCAAGCGAGTTCTTGATATACTGGACAAAGTTGCCACAGATGACAAGGTTGCATTTCATTCTCAAGTGGAAGAAGTGATAAGAATGCTTCAAAAGCCTACATCAAAATATGTTGTCTCCACAGGGATATGGGGAATGGGGGGTATAGGCAAAACATATATTGCCCAAGTCATTTTTGAGAAACTTCAACACATATTCAACAGTAGTTATTTCTTTTCAAATGTCAGGGACAAATGGAAAGACCTTGATTCAGTAATAAGGGAAGCAACAGAGATGAGAATATATAACCATAATAAGCAGTTACTGCTTGTGCTTGATGATGTGAATCACATGGAGCAACTACATGCTTTATATGGAAGTCGTAAATGGTTTGGTCGAGGGAGTAGAATAATTATTACAACTAGAGATTTACATATACTTAGGGCCTTTCAAGTGGATAATGTATATAGCATGAAACTTTTGACCAATAATGACTCTCTTCAACTTTTTAGTAGAAGAGCATTTCAACAAGAAAGTCCTACAGGAGAATTCATTGGACATTCCAAAAGCATTGTTGATTATACTGAGGGACTACCATTAGCTCTTGAAGTTCTTGGCTCAATTTTGCATGGGCGGTCATTGAGTCAATGGGTGGACTCAGAATTGATGAAACTAAGGACCGATCTCCCTCACCAGATATACGACAAACTAAAGCTTAGCTTTGACTCTTTAGATGGTAATGAAAAAGAAATATTTCTGAATGTACTTTTATTTTATATTGCGGAGAACACGAATGATGTGATCCAAAAGTTGGAAGCTCGTGGATGTAACGCTAGCATTGGGATAAGAGCCCTGGTGCATCAAAGCCTTGTAACCATTGACAGGCACAACAAACTTGGAATGCATAATCTATTGCAGCTCATGGGAAGACAAATAAGCCGTGAAAGGACACAAAGCGAGATTCATATTAATCAAGGTAGGTTATGGTTTTGTGAGAATGCATGTGCTTCCCTATCACCAAACATGTATGCAGCAGTGACAATTAATATCATTTTCCATAATATTTCAGACATTTTATGATCTTAAATAATGAAAATGTTTATATCATAATTACATTTGTATTTTTGAAATATGATATTCAGGTCGTAGGTATGAGGTGTTCTTGAGCTTTAGAGGTGAAGACACTCGGGCATCTTTTACTTCATATCTCTATTCTGCTCTATGTAATGCTGGTATTATTGTTTTCAAAGATGATGTTGAGCTTCCCATAGGAAATTATATCAAATCGGAACTATTGCAAGCAATTGGAAGTTCAAAAATCTCGATCATAATCTTCTCAAGGGAATACGCTGGATCTAAATGGTGTTTAGAGGAATTGTCAATGATCATGGAGCTTCATAAATCAAATGATCAGGTGGTTCTATCTGTGTTTTACAATGTGGATCCATCAGAAGTTCGTCATCAAACTTCTAGTTTTGGAGTAGCATTTAAAGATCTTATAGAAAGAATTTCACCGGCAGAAGATCAAGTTTCCAACTGGAGGACAACTCTCACTGAGGTTGGGAGCATTGCAGGGATCGTTGTACTTGGATCCAGGTAATTCTTTACTCTTTATTTGCCTATGATTGAAATACCTTGTGTGTATTTATATGTATGTATATACATATTATTTGAAATACTCATAATTGGAATATCACTTCACATTATTTGGAATACGACTCACTTTTGCTTGTTCTTAAATATTGAGATTGAAGGATCACATTGAAACACGGGAAATTAGTCTAAATATTATTGATCCTTAAGGATAAAAGATAATACAAAGAGGTCTTTATATAGGAAAACTAATAGACTAACCTATAACTCAAGAAACTAATCAAATCAAATAATAATGATATAATATTTAATTAATTTCATAATTCTAAACTTTCTATTCTTAACATGCCCCTCAAGCTGGAAGTAGCTTGAATATGAGCAGCAACTAAACACCAATAATTTACTTCTTCATGAGATTTTGAATCGAGTAGCAAGTTCAGGAACATCTAAGAATAGGTCAACCAAATGTCACACCGAGTACATCCAAAAATAACTTTATTAGGAGCTGAGCAACATGTCTCACAAGGGACTAAAACAACCACCAACGGTCTCACAAAGGATTATGGCAACAAGGAACGGTCTCACAAGGGACCAAAGCAACAACCAACAGTCTCACAAGGGACCAAAGCAACAATTCAAATGTCTCATCAAGGACGAACGTCAAAGGTCTCACTAGGGACTGCATAACATTCCATATGTCTCATAAGGGACAGAAATTACCAAATGAAATATCTCTCGAGGGATGAATAATCAAACCGGAGAATAAACTTTGTCTCACAAGGACAAAGTGCTTTTGAAGTCAAAGTAACCAATATGAAATCACAAACCCAAATCTAAAACCATGAATCCAAGACTTGACATCACCAGGGGCATGCAGGAGATGGAGACTTGACACCAAAGGACAAAGTCGCGGCCAAAAAAGGTGTTTTACATGTTGTCACGTGCTCCGGCGCATGGCAGTCCGTCAGATGTTGAGATGGCGCATGAACACCATGCGCTAGTCGGATCTTTGTGAGCTTTTGGGGAATGGCCAATCAGAACCTCCCAGTTCTCCCTGTTAGGCATGTGTAGCTAAGGGACGATAGAAATCCTAATGTGATACCCACTATTCACAGAGAGAGAACATCGCAAATATAAAGCATACAGGGCCAAAACGAAGCTCAAACATTGATTCTATGTGAGGCGCTCTGTTATCATGTTACGATTGAAGGATTACATTGAAGCTAAATATTCTGAATATTATTGATCCTTAAGAATAAAAAAGAATACAAAAAGACATTTATATAGATAAACTAATAGACTAACTCATAACCCGAAAAACTATTCAAATCAAATCATAATGATATAATATTCATATCAAATCTCAATATTAAGTGATAAGCATTAATCATAATAATATTAATTAATTTCCTAATTCTAAATTTTTTATTCTTAAAACTAGGCATAGTTATAAAAGTCACGTAATGTAAAATTCTCAAGTATGATAGCATATGTATTCTTCTGCTCGCAATTTCTTTGAATATTTTGTCAAACCTAATATTAAGGTTAGAAAATAATTAAGGCCAGTATACTCCTCTCATAATCATGCATTGCTTATTATGAAAATCAACTAAGCAACATGATATATATGTGTTGTGATTAATTGTGCTTCCTTTCATGTAATTTTTGTATTTTTGACTTTTGAATTTTTTATATTGCAATAACCATGTGCGTGTGAATGAACTTTTTATTGCAAACTGAAGCCTTCTTTTATTATCAAAATTTTAAGTGGACCCATGCATTGCATGCTCTCAGTCAAGAAGGAAAAAATGTTTGATTATTTGACAAATATTTGAAGATTTGAAGAACAATAAATGATTTTGTTATTTTTGATTTATAAGTTAATATTATCTTTAGTCTTTAAATTTATTTTTATTTTAGTTTTAATTCTTTAAATTTTAAATTATAGATTTTAATTTCTGTAAGGTGATATAGACTTTTAATGAGTTATAAAGACTAATATATTAAATAAAAAATTTAAGCTGTAATGCATCAGACACAGTAATGTTTTTTTTTAGGTGGAAAAGTGACGTTGAAGATGAAAATAGGGGTTAAAACTTAAAAGAGCCAATGACGTCTATTCCAGAAAATGGGCCGTTACTTTTAGAGTGGTGGGTCCCACTTACATTCAATGACTTAAGAAGATCACATACGACAAAGAAGCCAATGCCCTATTCTCAAAAGCAGAAGCTACCATGTCAGCAAGTCAAACTCATCAACACCAGAAGCCAATGCCCAATCGCGGTGGACCCTCTCTCTAACGTTAGTTCCTTCTCCATCTTCAACCCTCTTCTATTGTCAATCCTTCCTATTCCATTACCACACGTAGAGGTGGGAATCAGGGTCGGCCTGGTCCTACAGGGTTGGCCCTTGACTGGTCAGAGCTTAAAAGAGCCGGCCCTACAGGATCCGAAGTAAGAAAAAATTCCGATTTTCAAAGCCCGGTCCGAGAGCATGAGGGTCAAGACGGGCCCGCAGGGCCTGAAACTATTTACACAAGATTTAACCACACGTCTACACGCCTCATGCAATAAAATAAATACTGTTACTAATTCATATTCAAAGGTAAAAAATAGTATCAACAAATAATTCACAATCCGCACAAAAGTATAAGAAGGCAATAAGTTAAATACTCTAAGCAACATGAGTATGACGACTATCATTTTCATCTTCTTCACCACTATCATCAATTTCAAGAAAATTTGATTGTGCTTCAGTTTGAGTAGTATGCTCTACTTGAGGGTAAAAATATCAAGAATTTCTTCTCCCAAATCATGAATATATTCATAATCTTTATCTACAACAAAGAATAATCTAAAATGACAAATAACTATATAAAAAACATAAAATACAAATAAATTAGTAAATTACCATCATATGTGAAACTTTAGAGTAAATAAGAAATATCTAACGTATTTTTCTTATAAAATAAGAAATATCTTTTATAAATTTTTTATTTTTATGATTCTTAATACAAAATATTCTTATGAAACTTAATTTTAAAAAAGATAATAACAACTAAATATTTTCAACATCATTAACAAAATATAAAAGATCAATAATATTGTTATCATATAAATAATTTTTAAAAATAAAAAATATATCATGGCCTAAAGGGCCGGCCCGTGGCTCTATATGGCCAGCCCTTTTAGGCCCTCAGCTCTACAGGGCTGGCCCTTTTAGGCCCGCGTTCACTTTTTAAACAAAATTCTCAAACTCGACCCTTATAAATTCAAGACCTAAACGGACCGGCCCGACGGGCTCGGCCCGGCTCTAACCACACACATGACCCATAAATCTTTGCAGATCTTTTACCCTTAACGTATCTTGGAGACAAGACCCATTTGTTCCATCTTCTTTCAATTTTTCCAGTGCCAACTTTCAACAGTAAAACCAATCCTACTGGAGAAACATCCAAAACTCAAGTGATACAGATACAGAAATAAATCAAATGGCTATCAGTCAGAGGAAGAAATCCTGATGAAAAATGAAATGATACAAAGGCATACCAGCAAATAAAATTGATACGAGCATCCATCCAAATGATTTTGTTATATAGAGTCCTTGTAATACACACCCTATTACCCTAACGCTCTCCACATTCTCCAATAAAATTAAAATCTCAAAATTAATTTGAAAAATCTAAAGGCAGAGCAAGAAATATAAGGAATAATCATGGTTTACCCTGCTTCTCGATAGTACCACGTAGTGTGATAAGATGGTTCGAGCAGAGCGATCGTAGAGGATGAATTTGGTGCTTGTGGTTACCTGGTCAATCGAGCCAAGGAAAGCTTTTTCTATCAACACTTTTCCTAATCTTCTTTCTCTCCCCATTCCTTAAGCCTAAATTGTGAACAACCGCCATTAAAAACACACAGATCAGCGAGCTTGTATCGTATTCTTGCAGGAGAGAGAGGGGAATGCATAGTGACTGGGTGGGAAGGAGAGAACTAGAATAAATGCAAGTGGGACCCGCCAATCCCCAAAGTCACAGGCGTTTGATTTAATAGACGGCGGTGGCAATTTTGCCTCCTTTTTAAATTTTTATTGTGATTTTTGCATTAAAAAAAATTATTGTGGAAGGCACACTTTCAATAAAAATTTGTTAAAATGAAATGAAACGTGAAGAATCAAAATCAATAATTTAAAATTTAAAAAAATAAAATAAAAATATGAGTAAATTTGAGAGACAAAGATTATATTTATCCTTGATTTATTTTAATGATATAATCTTTTGAGATTATTTTATATCAAAATCAACATTATTGATATTTGTTTTAATTACTCAAGCATAGGTTTAGGGGCCTATAATCGCGCCCTAGGACTTCTTGTTTTGGATGCTTACTTCTCTTTGATTCTTTGTCTCTCTCCCCTTTCTCTTCTCACTATCCCCCTTCCTCACTATAAATCACAAAAATAAGTGTGATAGTGATTCTTATAAATTCATCTGTTCATAGTGAACTGAATGCTTGCTTTGCGGTTACATAATTGTTAGTTAGTTGAATATATTTTCTCTAGTTATTGTTGCCACTAGCTAGGTCATGTGGCTTTGATCTATAGTTTATTCATTATATCTCCTCTTCTCCAACCACATGTATCTTTCCAAATATGAACCTTCTTTATAATCTTATGTGTTTATATAACCAATGCCCATTTTCTATGATGCTTATATGATTTGCAGGGATGAGAGTGAGAAAGTGACAACTATTGTTCAAAATGTTTGTGATATATTAGATAAGAAAGACTTATTTGTCACTGACCACCCAGTAGGAGTGGATAATCGTGTGCAAGAAGTGATCACAATGCTCCAAAACAATCAATCTGAAGATGTTGTCATGGCAGGGATATGGGGAATGGGCGGCGTAGGCAAAACAACTATTGCCAAAGCCATTTATAACGAAATAGATCGTAACTTTGATAGTAGAAGCTACCTTTCAAAGATAAGAAAAGTTTGGGATCAAAAAAAGGGCCAAGTGCGCTTACAAAACCAACTTCTTTCTGAAATATGCAAGACAAGTAAAATGAAGATAAATAATATTGAATCAGGAAAGGTCACATTGAAGGATAGACTTCGCCATAAAAAGGCATTGGTTGTGCTTGATGATGTGGATAAGTTGACCCAATTGAATGCTTTAGCTGGGAGTCATGACTGGTTTAAACCAGGAAGTATAATAATCATCACAACTAGAAATAAACGTCTACTCCTTCAAAAGGGTTGTTGTGTTTACAGAATGAAGAATTTGGATGCAAGGGAATCTATTGAGCTTTTTAGTTGGCATGCATTTAAACAAGAAAGTCCTAAAGAAGGCTTCAATGAACTTTCAAGAAATATAGTTGCATACTCTGGGGGACTTCCATTAGCTCTTGAAGTCCTTGGCTCCTATTTATTTGATTGTGAAACAGAAGAATGGAAGAGTGTATTAGAGAAACTTGAAAAAATTCCTGATAACAAGATACAAAAGAAGCTAAAAATAAGCTTCGATGGTTTAAGTAATCCATTAGAGAAAGAAATATTCCTTGATATATCTTGCTTCTTTATTGGGATGGACAGAAATGATGTGACACAAATATTAAATGGGTGTGGATTTTTTGCTAACATGGGAATCAAAACCCTTATAGAGCGGAGCCTTGTAACCATTGATGAGAAGAACAAGTTTGGTATGCATGATTTGCTGCGGGACATGGGAAGAGAAATTATCCGCGAACAATCTCAAAATGTGCTTGGGGAGAGAAGTAGGTTATGGTTTCATGACGATGCACTTGCTGTATTATCAGAACACATGGTAGAAACTTTTATACCCAGCATTTTTTGTTTCATAGTAACATGGATTGCAAGAAGCGCAAATGCGCATTGATTAATTGGTCTTATAAACCATTTGGTTTCGTATTTTATTGTATTGATTTTAAAACTCATATTATAGTCTCTTATTTTGCTTTTCAGCAAACAAAATAAAGCAAATACACACTCCAATGTGAATATGCTTTTATTTTTGCAGGGAACAGAGGCTATTGAAGGATTATCTTTAAAATTGTCACAAAGTGAAAAAATGCATTTTGAGACAGAAGCATTTAAGATGATGAAAAGACTCAGATTACTTCATCTTGAAGATGTACAACTTAGAGGAGACTATAAATACATTAGTAGGGATCTCAGATGGCTCTGTTGGCATGGCTTTCCCTTGACATATATTCCTAGCAACTTTTATCAGGAGAAATTAGTTGCGATTGACTTAAAATACAGTTGCCTTAGACAAGTGTGGAAAGAACCCCAGGTACGTAAATTAATACTCAGTTTGTTGGGTTTTTGAGCCATAAGTACAAAAAAAACTTAGTTAATTTTGTTAATATTATATTTAAAGTTAAGGATATAAATTTATGGATATGGAATAATGAGGGATTCGGGACGTGTTAATATATTACTCTAATTTTCATTGGATTTTATAGCCTCCATGACAAATCTTTATTTTAGATTTCTTTTGTAGCTTCTGAATGTATATTCCCTTCCCTTGCTACTATTGAAGAATAAAGATGCTAGATTTTTTTTATTATTTTATATTCACATTCGCTTTATATGTCTTGCTATAGATCTACACATTACACCATCATATTGAATTATGTGTTGTACCTTTTCCAGATTAAGTATTTGATCTTATCTTCTCCATTCAGGAGTTAATTTTCAATTGATTGAAAACAATGTCTTCACTTAAGAGTTTCATTTTAGATGTAGGATTTTACATATCATCATTTCAACATACTTCGGTAATTATTTTTTTATGATGTTGATCTAATTTCCCTTTGAAATTAAATGTTTTCGTTGTAGTTATTGAAGAAGCTGAAAATCCTCAATCTCAGCTACTCTCCTAACTTGGTTAGAACTCCGGATTTTTCAAAACTACCAAATCTTGAAAAGCTTATCCTCAAAGATTGTCCAAGTTTGTCCAAGATACACGATTCTATTGGTTTTCTTGATAAACTTCTTCTACTAGATTTGGAGGATTGCATTGGCCTTCAAAGTCTCCCAAGAAGCGTTTATAAATTACGATGCTTGAAAATTCTCATTCTTTCTGGTTGTGTGAATATTGAAAAATTAGAGGAGGACATAGAGCAAATGGAATCATTGACAACTCTAATTGCTCCTACAATAAAACAAGTGCCCTTTTCTTTAGTGAGATTAAAAAGCATTTTACATCTATCTATTTGTGGTCATGAAGGATCATCACATCATGTGATTCCTTTTCTCTTTCGGTCTTGGATGTCCCCAACAAAGAGTCCACTACCTCTTAGTTCGACACATGTGGGCATGCCATCATCAATTTTGAGGAACATGCTAAACAGTATCCGTGGTCTTCCTTCCATAATAACTAGAAGTGAATCAAAGCAACAAAATCTTTTGTTAGATGAAGGATTGGAGATTTCTGATTCCTTTTGTGCCACAAATTGTATGGACATCTCGAGGCTTGAAGATTGCTTGGAGCATCAATTTATTCAAATTGGAAAGAATACTGAAGTCTTTCATACACTTTCAGAAATTGTTTCAGAGGTTTTCTTTCTAATTGGATTCTTTTTTATTTCTTGAAAAAGATTTTTGCATGCATATTTTATTGTTAAATAAGAGGTTTTGTCTATTTTATTGTGCAGGGATTGAATTTCACAAATTATAGTGATGATTGCATTCTCCCTGGTGACAATTACCCCTATTGGCTTACATTTAAGGGTGAAGGAGCTTCTGTAAAATTTAAAGTGCCTCCAATTAAAGGTTGTGATCATTTAAAAGGGCTGGCTATTTGTTGTGTATATTTCCCCTCAGGTGATTTGGATAACCAGGCATGTGAATCTTGTATAAATAGCTTAATGATCATAAATTATACAAAAACAACTACACTCTACAAGGAAGAAGACAAACTAACTTCCTTAGAAGAAGCAGAGAGGAAGGAAATAATATCAAATCTCGAATCTGATGATCAAGTGGAGGTGATAGCAGTTGTAAGGAATGGATTCAGTTTGAAGAAAATGGGTGTCTACTTGATATATAATGAGTCATTTGATGAACAGATGCAGCCTTCAACGTCTGGCACCAAACACAAGTGTGAGGAGGAGTAGGGGACACATAAATCTATTAGATCTAGAAAGGCCATGAAGATTTAAAAGTTGGAAGCTTTCTTCCTTTTTTAGTTACAGCATTTTTATGAAGTCATTATATTTCACTTCATAATTAAAATAGATCTATTTCCATGGGTTGTACATATATGTCTGTATTGTCCATTTGTGGCTGTCATTTACAGATAATGTGGTGTGATTTCCCTTTCACTTTTTCTTCCTCTTTCATTGGTCACTGTTTGGAAAAAAATGAAAATAAATTGTGGGAAAATATGAAATAACCAAATATAGTAATGAAAATTTAGACTGAATTAAGAAATTTAATCAAATGATATTTCCTTGAATTTTTATTAGTGATAGTCAAAGCGAAAGCAAGAGACATTTATGGAATTGTTGGTCGTCTTCTTGCTGAGGGGTCGTCATCTGGCAGCTATTGTGTTCCTAAGGTAACATTGCACATTCATCAGTTGTTAATATGCTTGGCATCTGTAATGTCCCGCCTCATATATCCCTTATTACTGATCTTACTCAGAGTAGCAATGCGTAGTTCAGTGGGCACACAGGAATAACATAAATATACTGATAATATTAATACAATATTGCTTGATTATAATACAAAAGTTTCCCCACCATGGGTTTACATAATATTTACAGACCTTAATTACTAAAAGGTCTTCAAACAACCAGCAACATTCATCTTCGTGCATACCTCTTTTCTAATCTCAGCACGTTTCCAATGCTCACCTGTCTGAATGGTTGTTTGGGAGGGGTGAGATTTAAGAGAATCTCAGTAGCAAACATTACCACTATGCATGTCCGATATATATGAATGCATGACATGCTTGCCTACACTATTTCATGCCAACATAATGACATGATACATGCTCAATGTTATGACATACATATGGCCATTGCACAAATATAACAGAGCTTCAACCAATCATACATGTTCCACACAAATAGGCAAAGCAGTCACATAATCAATGCAAGACATACATATCACATACATGCAGAAAATGTAAGTTCACTACCTCTCGGACTTTATGTCCTTCTCTTCTTGTCCCTTGATCCGCCAACCATTGCTTATTCTTTAACACTTCATGACCCTAGATAAGAATGACATCATTAGAGCCATGAAGGGTGAATGTCCAATGGCTACATTAGCCTCAAATGCTTACTTTTACCCTTGGAGTTCTAATCAATTACATTTGGCCAATTTCTTACTCAAATTCACATGGTAATCAAACTACCATCATTTTGACCAAACTTTAGAAAATCATAACTAATTCTATAGAACTCCAATTGAGGTGGTTCAAAGCTCCATTGGATCCTCTTTAAGTCTAATTTCAAGGAAAAATATAATTTTCAGGAAAATACCAACAAAAAATCCCCAGAAATTTTCCAAACATCAACTATTCCAGAAATTTTCAGAAAACAGGGCCAAAATTCAACAATTCATATCTCCCAACATACTTGTCCAAAAATTACAAAATACCCATCAAATTAAATCTCTATGTCTCTACTTTAGTTATGGAAAGTTTGAGAATTTTTGGATAAGGTTTGGTCCCTGAAACATCACGCACAAACATACTATTCCAGAAAATTCCAGTTTTTCATGACCTAATTTCAAAAACATAGAACTTCTAGCACATAAATCCAATTGAGTATTATGACCTATAAAATTAAAGGTCTTTGTGTCTAATTTTCATCTGGAAAGTTTCGGAATTTTCAGACAAGGTTTGTTCCTTGAATTATCACGCACAGTAACAGTGCTTCAGACAAGGCAAATCAACACTATGAACACATATGCTTTATAAATTCCCAAATTTATATACAAGCATCCAAAAATCATGAACACTTGCATACCTACACAATTTTGCCTCCTAAAGCCAATGGAAGCATCAAAATCATCAAATTCTTACTCCTCCACGTCAAAACAGGGCAGAAAATCAGATTCTTAGGGGCAATATGTTGTTTTCTTGTTTTCTCTTGCCTAATCACTTCATTGCTACTCCTAATCAAATGATTAGCTATTTAAATACTCATTAGACATCATTTAGCCATTAAAACATCCTTTAAAACTAGTCATGAACAGTACCCAACTTCCAATTTACGAGAAATACTTATGTACTCTTAGAGCGCCACGTCATTTAAACTCTACCCAATTAAAATATGACACCTTGATTGATTTTAATAGTATGTGGCAGATGAGTCACCAGGAGTAATTTACAATTTATATTTTCTAAAAAAATTAACTTCTTAATTTAAAAAGAAAAACAAAAACTCAACAATACATCCCGCCTAAAATTCTAATGCCAAATTGAAAAGGAAAAAAAAATTCATGAATATATCAGAAAAGTCTAGCACCAAATTGAAAAGAAAAACAAAACCTCATGAACACATCCCAAAATCCCAGTGCCAAATTGATGGAATAACCCTAATCCAACCAATCTTTCAAGAACTAGTGCTGCACAATTTTTGGTTTGACATCTGACGGCGATTGACTTAGGCGGCATTAACCAGCACTTCATTTTCTTAGGTTTCGCAGCCGGTGCCCCTTCAACAGCAACGCACGATATTTTTTTGCTCTGTAAATTTAATACTAGAGGTAAGAATTACAGCCACTCATCATGTTACTTTCATATTTCCTGTCTTTAATTATTTAATGAATTAAATTAAGAAACTTATATCACATATCTACACATTACCTTTGTTTCTGCACACCAATAAGATGGCAGAGTTTTTGTTCTTTTAGGCTGTAAGGTTTCTTTTAATCAGTTTGAATGCATTGTTTGCAATTTGCTTTTAATCTGATTTTTTATCGTGATTGTGATTCTTTGTCTTTGTCTTTTTATTATTTAGTTTATAAACTATTATTGAAGATTTGTTTTAGGTATGTTTTTAATTAGTTTTAATATTGAACAGAATGGACATAGCAGATGAATCAGAGTTAGAAATTTACTTGGGTCAAGTTGTAAACAATGAAGAAGAGGCTTATGATTTATATACAAAGTATGCACATCAGATTGGTTTTTCTGTAAGAAAATGGAAACAAACCTATACTTCTGGAACTAAAAATATTCGTTCACGGGAGTATGTTTGTTCAAAAGAAGGGTCTAAATATTTAGAAGAAGGTAGCAGTAGTTCATTTACTAAAATGAATGCAAGGACAAATTGTCAAGCCATGGTTCGGTTTACTGTTCAGTTAGATGGGTTGTGGAAGATCACTAAGTTAATTACTGAGCATAATCATGAATTTGTAAAACAAGAGCATAGGCACCTTATGCGTTCAGCTAGGAATATTCCTATAGCTAAGGGTGAGCTTATTAATTCTATGGTTAATGCTGGAATCAGAACCAAGGATGTTTGGAGCTATTTAGGTGAAGAAACACATGGATTTGATAATATTGGATTTTCTAAGAAAGATTTTTTAAATTATGTCAATAGGCAAAGGTTAAAATTGATAGAAGTTGGGGATGGAAAAAGTCTAGTTCACCTCTTACAAAGTTATCAGGCTGAAGATCCAATGTTTTATTATAGTGTTCAATTGGACCAAGAGTTACACTTGACAAGTGTTTTTTGGAGGGATGAGAGATCAGCAATTGATTATGATTGTTTTGGAGATGTAGTGGTTTTTGACACAACTTATCGTACTAATAAGTATGATTTAATTTGTGGACCATTTGTTGGGATAAATCATCATTGGCAAAATGTAATGCTTGGCTGTGCTTTTTTGATGAATGAATCAACAGAGTCATTCGAATGGTTGTTTGAACAATTTCTGAAATCTATGGGAAATAGACCCCCATAAACTATTGTTACTGATCAAGATGCTACCATGGCTAAAGCAATTGAAACGATGCTTCCTAATACACGACATCGCTTATGCTTGTGGCATATATCAAAAAATGCTCCATCTCATTTAGGTTCTCTGAATTGTAATAGTGAATTTCAGTTGTTGTTTCAAAAGTGCTTGAAAATGTGTGATTTAGAAGAGGAATTTGAAAGCACATGGAATGAAATGATTCAAAAATTTAACCTCAATAACCATAGTTGGTTGAGTAGAATGTATACAATTAGGCATAAATGGTCTACTGCATTTGGTAAAGATATATTTTCTGCAAATATAAAATCATCTCAAAGGAGTGAGAGCACTAATAGTGTTTTGGGAGAAATATCTACAAAAAAGACTTCTCTAACAAAGTTTTTCTTAGCCTTTAAGAAGATGGTAGAAAAATGGAGAAACTCTGAGAGTGAAGAAGATTTTCACAATTGTGAAGCCACTCCTTCATGTGCTATCGATAGGAATAAAACTTTATGCCATGCATCAAAGATTTATACTAAAAAATTTTTTAAATTGTTTGAGAGGGAATATTTGGATGGAGTGGAGATTTTGTTTAAAGAAATGAAAAGGGATGGAGACATTTTCTATTATGAGCTGTGGATGGATGGAAAAGAGTCAAAGAAGTGGGTTGTGCAATTTAATTCCTCTAATGAAGATGTTACTTGTAGTTGCAAAAAATTTGAATCTATGGGTATTCTTTGTTCACATGCATTAAGAATTTATAACATTAGATGTGTGACAAGAGTACCAAACAAGTACTTCTTGAAGCGATGGTCAAAGAATGCAAAGTTGACAGATTATAAGCATAAAGGAAAATGTGCAACTAGTGAAGATCCAAAAATTGTATACCGCAATTCTATTATGCGGTCATTTTATAACCTTGTATTGGCCTCACAAGATCACAAGGAAATTCAAGATATCATATGGGATGTTATCAAGAATGGATCTCAAAAAGTTCAAGAACATCTATGTAATTTGAATAAAGGCAACAATGTGGAAAAGAATAAAGAAATTCATGCCACCAATCATGATACATCTCCAGAAGTCGGCCATATTCTTGATCCCCCAAGAGCAAGGCCAAAGGGAAGTGGAAGTGGTAGAAGAAAAGGCCATTTTGAAAAGCAACAGAAATCAAGTAAGATATTAATTTTATAAATAAATAAATATGTGTATATATTAGTTATATGTTTCTAAATTCAAATTCATTGTAGAAAAACAAAAAAGAGTGAAACATGTTGCTTCAACTGCACCAGAAAGAGCTTCAGTTCCTCAAAGCTTTGGTCACATTTATCCACAGGTAAGTAGATGTGCCTACAAAATAAATAAACATGATTAATATTTTTTTAAATATATTTATTTAATATAATTGTGATGTGTTATAGGTCAGTTCTACTCAACTTATTCCTACTAGTCATTCTATGATCCCACATTTCTTTTATGATGTTAGAAGCCCATTTCACATGACTGATATGAGCAACAATGTGAATCAGGTATAAATCAACTAGCTAGATATATTATTTTCATACATTAATATTCTTAAGGTATGCCAATTAATTATGCTATGTTAATTTGTTTTGATGCATTTTGTAGGAATCACATTTATCCACTTGGAAGCCACCAGCTTCATTTACACAAAATCAATAGTAATTGCCTTCCAACCTTTCAAGTCAAGCAAACATTTGAAGACACTTTTGGTCATATAGCCTTTCAAGTCAAGCAAACACTTGAAGACACTTTTGGTCATATATTATTTTTCCTCATGTATGCTGGATATGGGAAATGTGGAATAATAGACTCTTTGAATAGGATATTTTCCTTTTGCTTTGTTTTTGTGTCCCTTGTAAGTTGGATGTTTTTATTCCAAGCTATTACTCCATTCTTTTTAAAACTTCTCCTATCAATAGTTTGTTTAGTTTTTGAGGTGATAATGAATCTTTTCTTTGTGTTTTTATTCCAAACTATTTTGATATAACTATCCCAATTGTTTTTTAACATTCTCTCATCAATAGTTTGTATAGTTTTTTAGGCATTTACCATAGAATTAATAAGCTCACCCTTAACTACAGAGAAGTATTCCTAGCTAAACGCATAAGGTACATGTGCTCTTGTTTTACAAATTCATGGCTATGCTTTAACTTAGTGATCTTCCATCTAACTGAATAGTAAATCCATTTTGTCATTAAAGAGGTGCTTCTTACATTAAGTGATCTCTTTTTGTATATATATAAAAAAAAAGTTGTCTCTTTACTGTACCACTTGACAGCCATAACATATTACAATATATAAGGCGACCTACACAACCAATACTTTAACACACTTAGATTACATTTGAAAGAAGTCTGCTAATACTTCCAAAAACTCAAACTAATAGCTCTAAAAAATTAGAGTCAAAAGAAGTAGGACATTCTTTAAATACTTTAGCTCTATGTTGTACTATGAAAGCCTTGGAACAATACCATCAAGCAAGTCAAAATCTGTAATAGACCAATGATGTTAATGAAAGAAACAAAAGCTGTAATGGATATGCATATAAAATGAACATTTATTTCAACTGAATAAGCTTTTTTTTCCATAATCAAGCCTGATAAACAGAGACAAGAACACTGTCTATTTCTTTTCATACATACATGTATGTTGATAAATTTGAAACGCACTTTTGTATTATCCATGCTGTAACACTTTTTTTTTGGCTCTTTCATTTTTCTCAATGAAAGGGGATCATCACTCCATAACTTTAATTACTAGCTAATTACTAACTAGCTTTTAAAGTGGGGAATATATCCACAACAGATACCAAGGAACTTCTTTACTCATGGACAACATTAAAGCAGGATCTTGTATCCATGAACCAGCATCGGTGTGTTAAGAAATACTATTGTTATTCTCCTTTTTTTTTGTTTACACTAAGGATTTATAAAGTTCGTTTAATAGATGTTCTTGCACAAATTCATAAGTATCACACTCATAAAAATTACTGTTACAATTTAATCACAAATCCCTAAACTCAGGGCATAATAAGAAAACATAAGGTAACAAGCTTTTTCAACTAATTTGGCTAGCACATTCTCAAAAACATTTTAACAAACATCTATTAGGCATATGAAGAAATCAAATTCATATTCATACAATAACTTCACTTCCTTCTAATAAAATGTACTTCCACTTCCTTCATAACTATCTCACCATGATGTATAATATAAGCTCAAACAATATTTATACCTTTTTAAGTCTAACTTTAAGGTGAACAATCCTAATTCAACTAAAATTCCTCTCACACGTTTTCACAAAACACCTAATGTGCATCAATATAAAGCCAATCCATCAAACTTCTAAATCTTCAAATCTTTGCCGAACAATTTCCCAAACATTATCCATGGACAGAATTATTGTGCTACCCAATCAATTGTTTTCCAATAATCCATTTAAACTCATATTACCTATCAAACAACTTCAACCAGCCACATGTTATCAAAAGTTCCTAAATTAAATTTCTTAACAACTTGTATCTTTTAATTTTCAGAACTCATGTTCTTCCTTGCAACAAACAAAATTTCAGCAAAACACCAATTTAAGTAAACTTTCTTTTCCAATACAATAGCCAATTAAAACCTTCAAGCACAAAATGGAAGAAATACCATAGTTTCTCAACAATCTTCTTTCTAACATATTTTATAATAACACTTCCAAAATATTTTAAGTGAAACTTAAATCATAAATAACCAAAACAGAATTTAAATCCTTCCTCACCATCAAAAACTATAGATACACATGTTAAAATAAGCCTCCCCCCCCAATATTTTATCAAACACTTGCAGTCAATCAAGATTAACTCATAAAACAAACATCCAAATACATAAGCTACCAACAAACAATAAGCTATTATGCATCAATCAAATCCCTTAGAGTTCCCAAAAATCAATTTCTTAACTAAGTTAATATTAAATACTTCTGTTGGCAGTAAATCTATTAGCCTAATAATTTCAATCAACATTCTAACTTCTTTTTCTTTTCCATTAGCCACACACAGAACAAGATGAAGAATTCATGGAAGGGAAAAAAAATTGAACACCCAAACCCATAGCAGTAACGAACGGACAAGGGAATAAGGGAAGGTCTTCAATCCAAGGGAACAATTTCCAAGCATACTTAAAACCCCAAAGTTACACCAGAAGAAGGGAGAGACGAAACTCAACCCTCCAACAAGCCCCAAAGGTGCACCAACAGAGAAGGAAAAGGGAGATTCAAGCGATCTTTGTACCCACAACAACGGATCTCAGCTTGGCGCTGGGGATGAGAAGGACGAATGGCTCCGGCGATGGGAGGAAGAACAGCGATTGGTCACATTAGAGTTATTCCATCAATTTGGCACTGGGGATTTTGGATGTGTTCATAAGTTTTTGTTTTTGTTTTCAATTTGGTGCCAGACTTTTCTGATATATTCATCAAGTTTTTTTTTCCTTTTCAATTTGGCATTAGAATTTTAGGCGGGATGTATTGTTGAGTTTTTGTTTTTCTTTTTAAATTAAGAAGTTAATTTTTTTAGAAAATATAAATTGTAAATTACTCACTTATCTGCCACATATGATTAAAATTAGTCAAGATGTCATATTTTAATTGGGTAGAGTTTAAATGACGTGGCGCTCTAAGAGTACGTAAGTATTTCTCCCAATTTACTCATCCAAACAACAAATCAATCGGTTAAAAAGGAAGCTTACGCTTACCTCTACCCGTTTCCACAAACGATTCAGAATTCCGGCAATACTCCGGCAAGGGAGACGGCACCAAATACCTCCAAATGAAAATCCAAAACTGTAGGAATGAAGATCTCGATGAGTAGAGGAAGTTTCCTGAAGGGTACTTTGAGAGAGGATGCCGTTTCGGCAGAGTTTCGGAGGAAAGAACTTCCTCTCTCATCTTTCTCCATTTTATTCTGCACTCTTTCTCTCTCTTCTTTCAGATTTTTCCATGAAAAATGAGGAGGAAGATGATGATTTAATGGATAAATGGATCAGTTTCTCATCTGCCACGTGTCAACACTTGATTGGCCCAAATAATGAATTTTCGCACAAAATACCAAATTCTGCAGATTTTTCATTAACTTTGAAAATTCATATCTAATTTTACAAATGTCCAATTGGAGTGATTCCAAAGGCTATGCGACCCTTATTGAGTCTAGTTTTAAGAAAAAATATAAGCTTTGGCCAATTGGAAGCTTACTCTTTCCTGAATTTTAATCTTTGAATAATATCCCAGAAAATAATTAATTTCACTGGATTAACTTCAAAAATCCATTTCTTTTTGTGTACAACTCCAAATGACTTATATGACCTATCAAATTAAATCTTGATAAGTTTACTTATATTCTGGAAAGTTTCATAACTTTTCACTATCATTTACCCATCAAAACATGGCACACAATCATCAGTGTCATACCGGGAATTTCACCGGTAGCAAAATTACTTTGTGTTCCACTTTACTATATTGTGTGTGACTTCCAATCACTTCGTTTTGTTATTCCCCGAGCTATTTAGCTCACCAATATAATTCTTTTTAATATCCAATGATATAAAGGAATTTTAGGGAATTTAAACATGCCTCATAGGGACATTTGTTACACCAGGGTCTAACAATCCACTTAATCCAGACTTAATCTTATGCCTCTAGTCCCAAAATTTGGGGTGTTACAGCATCATTCTGTCATTTTATCATTATTTTATTTTTACTTGGATTCGAAATCTAATAAGTCATGATTGGTTGGTGCCAACTTATAAGCGTGTAGCACTTGATGGTATTTAATTTTAAGATGAAAATGAGATGATACAGGACAACATATTAGTCCAAGAATTAAAGTAATCATGTGAACAAGACAAAGTTCCATCTGTAACTGTCACTGTCACTGTCACTGCCGAAGAAGAATTCTACTGTTCTTCTATTTTTCTTTTGGGTTTTGTTTCAGTTTATAAAACCCTTTTTTTTAGAATTAAGATTATCACATTAGTTATTAAATTTTTTGCATTTAGTATCTAAACTTGCAAATTATTTATGCCATGATTGAACTATGATCATATGACCTCCTTTCTTTTCTTTTAAGCATGAAGTTCCGTTATATTATCTGTGGAAGTCATATTCACCACCTGCGCATCTTTGTATTTGTTCTACTGTAGTCCATGTAACCTAGTGTGTTTTGGCTGTTTTCTTCTTAGTGTTCCTAATTGAAATGAGAGGAAATGAATATCATATTTTTATTACGGTGTAAATCAATATTTATACACACACCAATCATGTAACTAATGTTACGAGTGTAATTAATTTATTAAAAAGTATAAGTGTACATTGTCGTAAACAAGTAATATAGAAGTGAGTAAAGCATTGTTCCCACGATGATTGATCATTAAGTACCAAAATTGGTTATTTTAATTCTATTTAGTTGATCGATTAGTTGGTGATTGAGATTACAAGATAAAAATGATTAGTCACATTTTGTTGATTAAATCAATCAATTAAATTATCATTAAAGATTTATGCATGTTTGGAATCTAAATGCACAAAGTTGATATTTATAATTGGCATGCATCTTGGGGAGTAGCCACAACATCCTCTATTGCATGTGTAAATAATTAGTTATGTGTTTTAAAATATCAACTCTATTCAATGGGTAATATTAATTTAATCAAAGTGGGAGGATTGTATTTAGTCACTTATGTTGATTAAATTAATTGGTTAAGTCCTCTATGAAGCTGTGCGTACATAGAATTTAAGTTCACATGATTGATATTTATGATTAATTTGTATGTTAGAGTGGTAGCTACAGTACCCTCTTATAACATGCATAAATAATCACATATGGATTTTAGAATATCAATATTTTGAAGGTGAGTAAATATTATTGTATTCATATTAATGATTTGGTCAATTAAATTATTTAATTAAGATTCTCATTGACATTGTACATATATATGGAATTTAATTATACATATTTGATATTAATGATTAACATACATATTTTGTTTAAGGAATATCTACAACATCATTATGCATATGTTATATGCATAGTTAATCACATAAGTTTTTGGCCCCATCAAATTATGATTATAAGTACAATTAATATACATAATGATGTGATGTATTTTTGATGAGTATATAGAATCGAGGAGCAGCCACAACATCCTTACTAGGCATACACACTTTATTTTGTTCTAATGAATAAAATACATCGCATAAAGATTTATAGACATCAATTGTAATTAAATGTGTGGTTATAATTAATCTTTGCCTACAGGTAGATAATTATAATCATAGTTTTAATTAGGGTGGAATAAAATGTCATTATATTTTCTAAGTAGCCCACATGTATTAGGAGATATAACTGTATTCTAGTTTCATCAATTCGAGATAAATTCATGATATGCTAATGTCTTTGCTTACAAGTATACTTTAGTTATACAAATTTATAATTGTATGATTTACATTAGTAAATATACACCTATATGCGATGGTTGCTTGCCTTTTATAGTAATTTTGTAAGTTAATTTTATTTTGACTTTGCAGCATGATGTTATCTGTTCAATTTTTTAGTTTGATATAATTTATTAGAGACAATTGTTAAGTCTATAAGGAGATAAATATAACTCCTACCATTATGATAAAATTGACATTAAGAAAAGTTCTAATATTTATATTACTGGCATGAGAAATGAAGTAACATTATTGTCTGATTTGTCTCCATAAAGTAATCTCAATTTAAAACTGGTTATCATAAATATATAAAGAATAGAACAAACTCAATGGTTGTTTATAGGCTAAAGGACATATTTAGAGATTTTCATAAATATTATTGCATTGTTTTGTTTACTATTAAATGATTCTCTATAATAGGGTAAGTTGTCTCTATTAATCTTTTTGGTAGAACAAATTCTCATTTTATTATCTCATAAGCCATACTCCTTTTCATGAATATATGCATGGACATTATGTATTCATTGGTGTAGTATTTCGGGCGTACCTGAAGTGTAGTTTCGTACTCTTGAGATACCCACGCGAGCCGGATTACGGCGGAGTTAAGCTATAATACATAACAAATGCACTGAAGGGAAGAAGAGAAAAATATTCTTGGAATTTTTTTTTAAGTGTGTTCAATTTCTGCAAAGAAGATGGTTCCTCAATCACACAACCCATGTAAAATATATGTTTCAACCAAATGTTATGGAAAAAACCATTCCCTCCATTTGTTTCAAAATATTAGGGGAATATTACCAATAAATGCTCTAGAATATTATCAATAAATACCGTATAAAATTGGGTATTTTATTTTGGTCCCTAGGCCAATGAGTTTGGGCCTAATCCACCAAGGGTGGATTAAGCCCATTTTCCAACATCTCCAACTCACACTTGGTGGATTAGATATCGTGAGCCTTATCTATCTCTTTTTCTTCTTTTATACTAGGTGTTTTGTTGCGACCGTATGGACATGACGTCTACTAGGTACCTATATTAGGAATCCCTTTCATAAGACCAGCACAAGACAACCTTCCTTTGTGTAATTTGAATTTAATATTATGTCTCATATGTCCTAGATTTACCAATATACACTTTCACATAGCAGATCTAATCCCTCTCAAGTCAAGATAAAACTTAGATTGCCTTTACATATGCTTAGTATCCACACTTATGAAATTACCAAAAATTAATATCATAAGGGACATGTCTCAGACACCAGCATAGGTGTGTATATTCTAGGTAATCTTCTTTTCGATCATATATCATTTTGATATATGTCAACCGCTTTCCTAATATAATACTTTGGATCATAGCCATTATGATCATAGGACGAATGTTAAGGTATCAGTCGTTCAAATATACCTCCATGACAATGTCAAAGTCAAAAGGACATCATATAAGTGTTTAACCTTTTTAGGACTCACACAGTAATGAAGCAGGGATCCATTCGTTTGCTTCCCATTTGTGGTTCTTTCGCATATAAGGTATGAATCACATACAACTGTATTTCTCTTACACTAGAAGGGCATACATCATTTTGAATCTTATTATTAACATCGTACAAACATAAGTTTACATACTCCCAGTATCTAAACCCAAATTCATCTCATCTCGACATACTATACTCTTGTCGAGGCGACATAATTTGTGTTTCTTCTCTACCATATCAGCATTCTTGCTGTTTTACGGGTGAACACAATTGTCTCATCTTTACATACTCCTCTCAAGTATTAAAGGCGGTTGCTCGTATGAGAGAGCTAACCTTACATGACTGTACGACGTACTAGACATTGTATACCTTTCATATAGACATATAAAATTTATGAAGAAATGCTTTCATTAATCATAGACATATTACATAGTGTCTGTAATTTTACATTTTGTGCATCCTAATAGCTTTTACATGTTTGTCATATATTTCCTTAGCTATTGGTTTGGTTAGAGGGTTTGTGACCATATTCTTGGTTGAAATATGATGTACAATAACAACTTTCTATGCTACATAATCTCTCACAAAATTATACTTTATATCTATGTGTTTGGTCTTGCTATGATACTTGGGATCTTTCATATAGGCTATGGCTACAGTATTGTCACAATACACTAATATCGGATTGGTGCTTTCATTTCCAAATCTAAGGTGTTCAATAAATATTTTGAGCTATATAGCCTCTTCCACTGTTAAGGTGCATGCCATGAATTTAACTTCCATAGGATGTAGGGCAATGCACGTCTGCTTCTTTCTACTCCAACATATGACGCCATTGTTCAGAAAGAAGGTATATCTTGAAGTCAATCTTCACTCAACTTCATCTCCACCCAAATTAGCGTTGGAGTATCCAACCAAGCGTAGACCACTTCCTTGATAGCATAGTGCATAATCAGATATGCCCTTCAACTATCTCAAATCATCTTTACTGCTTTCCAATGTTGCTCACTGGGATTTGATTGGAATATGCTAACCAGTCCAACAATGTAATAAATATCTGGCCTTGTACACATCATTGCGTGCATCAAACTTCCAATGGCACTAGCATAGGGGAACCTTTCCATTTTTTTCTTTACTGACTCAGTTTTAGGACACATATCAAGACTCAGGGCTACTGCAGAAACTACTGGAGTATCTAAGGGATTGCAGTCTTTCATATTGAATTACTCAAGAATTTTCTTGATTCAATTCTCTTGTGAAAGAGAGAGGATTCTTCTAGAGTGATCCCTTTGGATCTTAACTCAAAGTATATACCCTGCTTCACCCATGTCTTTCATTTCAAATTTTGATGATAGCTATTATTTAATAGCTAAGACTAAATTTAGACTATTTCCAGCAATAATATGTCATCTACATATAAGGATAATATCACAAAATTACCCTCAAACCGCTTTATGTAGACACAATGGTCCTCTTCAATCATTTGAAAGTCATAAGAGGTTATCGCTATGTGAAACCTTAAATACCACTGTCTAGATGATTGTTTCAGTCCATAAATGGATTTCTTGAGCTTACAAACTTTGCTCTCTATTCCTCTCTTAATGAAACCTAATGATTATTCCATATAGATTTCTTCATCCAGATCACCGTTTAGAAGTGCAATTTTTACATCCATCTAATACAGTTCTAATATAAACTATTTACTATTGCTAGAATAAGTCTTATAGAATTGAAACGTACAATAGGTGAAAAAGTATCCTTATAATCTATATCTTCCTGTTTGTGTGCCCATTTACAACTAATCAAGCCTTGTATTTCTCAATTGATCCATCAAATTTTCTTTTTATTTTGAGAACCATTTTTGTTTCTAATGGCTTTTCGCCTTTTTGGTAGATTAACTAATTCTCGAACTTGATTCTTTTTCATTGCATCAATCTCCTCTTTCATTGCATTCTTCCATTCATCCTTAGCAAGACTTGATAAGGCTTCTTGTACAGAATGTGACTCATCATCTCTATCTAGAGTAACACTAAGTGCTTCTCCTTCTATTGAGAAGCGTTTTCTGGGTACATTTCCCCTGTCACTCCTTTTTATGGGATTCTCTTGTCTCTTTCGCTTCTCTTGTCTTGGCTTTTGTAAAGACCTTTCTAAGCTCTTACTCAAGTCAATATATTGAGACGATTGAGGATCATTTATTTGTTCTGTACTACCTTGTTCTTGTGTTTCATAAAAAAATACTGTAGTATCAATATCTCCCCTGCTGTTAGCCGTCAGCTTAACCGCAAGCGCACGGATCGTCACAAGTAGTATAATAATATCGTTCCCTCGAGGACTAAGGCAAAAATGAGTTAATTATCACACTTATGTTCTTAATTAGATTGAGTGAAAGTAATTTAAAAGAAATTTTATATTTAAAAATTAATTGATTAAAAGAGAATTTATTCAAGAACTTCAAGACGGGAGAAACCTATGATTACTTATCCCTATTGTACTTCATAAGACTAACTTAAATCTTAAATTGATAATGAAAACATGTGCTTGTCAGAGGTTCAAATTAATTGATAAAGCTTTCTCAAGTCAAAACCAATTTTATATTTTCAATTAACATGTGCAATCTCTTGTCTTAGTTAACGAAAATACTCATTAAGCTTTATCCTCAATTAGACAATGCTAGGCTAATAGATATATCTCTATTCTATTAACAAACCATCCATTTAATCCCTAAACTTCAAGTCTAGCATGATTTTACCTAAGTTCTACAATTAAATTAGATTTCTCAAGCATCACTCAATTGAACCCAACAATCTAAGTGGTGGCCAATCACCCAGAAGCATTAAGCACGAGATAAAATCAACACATAAATTTCATTAATCAATAAAAGAAGTAAATAAAAATGTCTTAATCCATCTAATAGTTCAAAGCAATCCTAGAATATGAAATTTAGCTACTCATAGACAAAATAAAACAACAACCAGAGATGATAATTCGGTTCATACAAAAGCCAGGTAAAGGAGAAAAGAAAATGAAAGAACCAAGATTAAAGCTCAAAATCTCTTTGAATCTTCAAGCTTCTGCTCTCCAATTGCTTAATCTTCTCTCTCTAGCCCTCAGCTCTGATGCTCTCCTTGCTTTCTGTATTCGAATGATTCTCTTTCTCTTTTCTGAATAAGCTTAACCCCTATATATAGGTCAGGTTCCTAGATCCTCATGCAATATATTTCTAACAAAATAAAATCAAATAAAAAGATAAAAAGATAGATAATGATAATAATTAATAAAGATGATGATGATGATGATGATGATGATAATAATAATAATAATAATAATAATAATAATAATAAATGAAATATCTTTCCCTTTTTATCTTAAATTATTATATTTATTATTAATATCATTATTTTTATCTTTAATATCAAAATCATTATTTTTATCTTAAAATTTGATATTTATAATGAAATCTCTCTAAATTGATATCTTATCAAAATCTCACTCAAATCCCTTTAATTTAACCTAAATGAATCCCAAATATATTAAAATATATCTTAAGATTATCTAAAAATAGGGAGTCATCACCTGCTAAGAAATTCATTTTCTAGAAATACGGTATCTCTTGATTCAATTTCAGTCACGGTTCCATCTTCGTTTTCACTTATGAAAACATATCCTTTTGATTGTTCAGAATATCTTATAAAGATACACTTCTTTCCTCTAGGACCCAACTTCCTATACCTATGGGAATCATTATGGATATATACAGCCGACCCCCAGGGTCTAAGAATGCTTAAATCCAGCTTGTGTTTTGTCCATAACTCATAGGGTATAGAAGTGACTGATTTTGAGGGCACACGGTTAAGAATGAAGGCAGCCGTTAATAAAGCATCACCCCAATCTAAAATTGCAAATTTGCTTGAGTCATCATTGACCTAACTATGTCTAGAAGAGTTCTATTTCTTCCTTTTGCAACTCCATTTTGTTGTGGAGTACTAGGGATGGTTAGTTGCCTAATTATCCATTTTTCTTCACAAAGCTCCTTAAACTTATCAGATGAGTATTCATGACCTCAATTAGTATGCAAAGCTTTAATTTTACAGTATGTTTGATTCTCTACTTCATTTATGTATCGTCTAAAACACTCAAGAGCTTTAAACTTGTGTGAGATCAAATAGACGTGACCATATCGCGAATAGTTTTCAATAGAAGTAATGAAATACCAAGCTTCATGTCTTACCCTCACACTCATTAGACTGCATATATCAGAATGGATTAATTGCAATGAAATCTTAGCTCTAATTCCCTTACCGAAAGGTTTTCTAGTTGCCTTACCAGCTATACAGTTCTCGCATAAAGACATTTTCATATTTGAAATTTCACCTAGTATGCCCTCTCTAGCTAGTTTAATCATTCTATTTTGATCAATGTGTTCTAGTCTAACATGTCAGATATTCATGTCAACAGTTATATTAGAGGAAGTAACGAAATAGTCATGCACATAAAAATCACTAACAATATCCACAACAAAGAACTTTCTAGAAAGGAAAGCTAAACCATAAAAGGTCTTGTTGTTAAAAATATATAGACCTTACCATAAAAGTTTACATCAAACCCATAATCTAAAAGATAAAGTACTGAAACTAAATTCCGTCGGATGTCAAGTACATAAAGAACATCATGTAGGATCAAAGCTAAGTCTTTCTACCATGCAAAGCTAACTTGCATGTGACAATTTTTTTGACTTTGATCTTTGTATTATTGCCCACATAAAACCATTTGCTTAGATGCGGAAATCGATGGTATTCCATGAAGGATCCCCGATCCCTCGTCACATGGTCTGTTAAGCCTAAATCCAAAATCCAAGAAGAACAAATAGGTTCTGTTAAAAAAAATAGTACTTAAAACAAAAGAAATGTGTTAATTCACATAATTCACTAGTACCTTTTCATGGTCGTTTTGCTCGGTATAGTCCCGTGCGAAGTGACCTATTTTCTGGTAGGCATAACACTTGACCTTATTCAGATCAACTTTCTTCTTGCCACCCTTCTTTCCTTTCTTCTTGAATTGCCTTTTACCCTTTTTAAAGTTAGAGCCATCCTTCTTGCCTCTCTTATGAGATTTCTTGCCCTTTTTGGAATCGAGCTTTGCATTAGAAGGGCCAGTATTATCAGTGTAGTAGGCTTGTCCATAAGCCTTATATGCCTTTAGGCGTTTATCCTCAAGCTCAAGGTATTTCACTACATCATCAAAAGTGATGATGTTGTTATTATGAGTCAAGTTCACTTTTATGTGTTTCCAGCTAGTAAGGAGTGATCTGATTACAGCCTGAACTTGTTGTTCATCAGTCAAGGTATGTTCAGCTTCCTGAAGTTCTCTGATCATGTTAGACATCTCTCTAAGATGCTGCTTCATAGGAGTATTCCCTCTAAGCTTGTAGGTATCAAACTTGATTGTCAACCTCCTAAGCTTAGTGGTTGATATGCCACCAAACTTATCCTTGAGTGCAGCCCACATAGCTTGAGCAGTTTGATATTTCTCATATTGGCACATTAGATCGTTCTCTATAGTACTCAACAAGGTAACTCTTACAATGATGTTCTTATTTTTCCATGTTTGGTAAGCTTCAAAGTTTCTCTTGTGCTGAGTAGTCGTCCCAGCTTCAAGTTCCATCAAAATAGTGGTCAGTGGCTCAACAGCCTCCTGTTCCTCCAAAATGTACTGAACCTTACAGTGTCAGATGTCCCAGTTGTTGCCATTCAATTTCTCCCCCTTATTCAGTTCAACAATGATGCCTTTTATAACTATTTGTAAATTTTGGAGCAACGTTTTTCACATTGAGAAACGTTGTTCTCTTCAAGAGAACTTAACCAAATGATTATACAGCACAGCACGGTATACAATGTTTGTACTTATATAATTTTTTATTAGAAAATATATCATTTTGTACCTCCCATCATACAAATACTAGCAACTTTATTATTTTTAATAAAAAACTTCATATAAGTACTTTAAATAAGTCATTAAATTTTAGAAGTTTACCTTCTAAAAGCTCCCACTTATTAGGGATACATGGTATTATAATGCACAATTAAAAAATAGCATTAACTAAAAAACATAATTCATTACATGAAAAAATACTATGTCAATACATAAAACATTATAATAACATATAGAGTCATATTCTCACTACAACCAACATAAAAGAAAAACATGAACATTATACACCATTAAATCTCAAAACAACAGTAGTCAATAATGGCTTTCATTAGTTTCCTAAGAAATCTTCTCTTTTTCTTCATGAATCTTCTTGTTTTTCTTATAGTATCAACCCAAGAGATAGTCATAGAGAATGTGTCCCTTGCTCTTACGTACAGCTGATCGATATTTCATCATTATACTCACGTAGAATTTTGCACTATTTTTGTGAGTTATACTTTCTACATAGTTTAAAATGATTGAGTATTTGATTTTTATATTCTTTATTCTAGCTGTTTTGTCTACATCAAGTTTTGCTTCTTGTCAGCCAAAGTAGCAGAATAGGGTTGGTTCTCTTCTTCTAAGTTTTAAGGTTTATCAGGACAGGAGGATTCAGACTTTGGTCCAAAATTAGAATAGACCACTTGAGGTTCCTCTTGTATAGGCTCCTCAAAATCTTCTTTAGGAATAAGAAAAAGATCATAATCGGGATCTTCCTCAAAAAATTCAATTTCTTCAGAATCCTCTTCAGGATCATCTATATGAGCTTAATCATCCACAAACTCATTGCTTAATGACCCATACTCATGTGTTTCAGTCCGGTTAGAAGCCTCTTGCTTCATTTTCACCTAAATAAACAAATGTGAGTTATAATTGTAATCTTTGGGATTTTTAAATGCATATAAACATTTAAATAAGCACTGAAAAACTGACAAAAAGATCCTGAATTGCCTCAAAAATAGGCAAATAGCATATCATCATGAAGATCTCGAATTTAGGAACTTTTAGAAACAAATCACGTCTCAAATGGAGGTCCCATGCGCCTGCATGCACCCCGAGAAGATTAAATCCTGGAAAAATGGAAAATCAGGACAATCTCACTATCGTTGTCGACACGTGTACGTCGCACGCCACCCTGGAGGACTCCGATTGCTACAGGCATTTCTACCCCTTTTTTTATAATTTAAAAAATCATTTTTTTGTTTTGGATCGGGTTAGGCCTTCATCCCGGCCAACGCGATCCTGTTTGTTTTTGTTTTGTTTTGGGTTAGGCCAACTTTGACCCAATCAAAAATTCTCTTTTTTTTAAAAAACATTTAATGGATCCGGGTTAGATCCAGTGTCCGACCAGGGCTAACTAGTCTTTTTTTTAATCGAAGCCCAAAACGACACCGTTTCCTTTTTTTTTTGAACTTCATCTTCAACCTCTAGCCGGGTCAACCCGACCCCGTCGGAGAGATGGGTCGGGTCCGTCTCACCCGATTCTTCTCTACTCCATATCTTTACTGTCTGTTTTGCACATTCTTGGTGTGATTTTCTTCATTTTTTCAAGCTCTATGCAATGGGATCATTTTTAAAGCCTAAATCACTTGTTTTCAGATGACCCAATGGAATTTCATTTCGTTTTTCTGATGGTTTCTCTTTGGATTATGTTCAACCTTTAGGTTCCTTCAATCTAGAGTTTAGTTATGTGTATTATAAGGCTTTTAAATACACTTAAACTTATAGAACCAAGGCATAGATGAAGAAAAATATGAATTGACAGAAATTGTAGTTCACAGTAATGCACAGAGAAAAAAAATGAAAAACACAGAAGAAATTATATCCACCGTTAAACACAATGAATAGAGATTAATATCATACAGAAAGATATATGTTTGAGTTAGAATCATATACTTTCATATATCCGTGAACATGAATAGA
The DNA here is from genome assembly GCA_037074505.1 of Albizia julibrissin. Taxonomy (NCBI): domain Eukaryota; kingdom Viridiplantae; phylum Streptophyta; class Magnoliopsida; order Fabales; family Fabaceae; genus Albizia; species Albizia julibrissin. Next base: position 12,580,263 of record CM073481.1, on the reverse strand, counting down.
CGGAGAGAATATCTTTCTATATATACATGCTTTAAGAGAAAAAAAACATTCACTGTTCAAGAACACGTTCAGAAAAATTAATTCAGCCTTAGGATAGATAATAATCAAATGCTTTGATATTAATGTAGTATTTCAGTTGTACCTGGAGTGTAGTTTCGTACTCTTGAGATACCCTACGAATCAGATCACGTCGGAGTTCGGCTATAATACACAGCAAATGCACTAATTAAAGGGGAGAAGAGAAAAATATTTTGAGAAGTTTTTTTTAAGTGTCTTCAGTTTCTGCAAAGAGGATGGTTCCTCAATCACATAGCCCACGTAAAATACCTGTTCCCACCAAATGTTACAAAAAAAATTGTTCCCTCCATTTGTTTTAAAATATTTGGGGAATATTACCAATAAATGCACCAGAATAATATCAACAAATGCCCTATAAAATTGAGTATTTTATTTTGGTCCCTAGGCCAATAAGTTTGGGCCTAATCCACCAAAGGTGGATCAAGCCTATTTCACAATAATTGGAAATGTGTATATATAAGTTTTGCTCATAATTGGAAAAGAATGAAATTTTAAATGAGGACTATCAAGCTACCAAGCCAAAGGACATAAGGTAATAGACATATAAATTTTAATGTGTCTATAATTAAAGCCTTGATTGGAGGCAAAAATAGATATACACTTACCATTAGTTATGTTCTGACAGATGAAAAAATTCATCATGCTTTCAATTGACTCTTCAAATGCCTGAACACCTTTTGCTTTATAATTAAATAGTGTCATTTGACATTTTTTAAGTATATAAAGAAAAAGTGGGTAATTTAATATGGTAAACAGATTAATATAGTGAAATCAATTGGAAGAGATGAATGACATAATGGGTACATGATTGGTGGACAGTAACTTGGCCTAAAAGTTTCTCTTAAGGAATGCACTCAAGACAACTATATATCTTAGATGAGATTCTATTAAATTTATGTTTATACCATTTTAAAATCTGAATGTTGAAAGCTCAGTTTATACAGAATTATTTTATAAATGAAATAGTATGGAAGGAAAACAGTCTGAGAGGACTGCATATTTTGGTAAAGATGCAGAGAGGTCTCGAGAATTCTAATACGTTGTCCATTTTATTTTAGAAATTGTGTAGTATTTTGAAATACCAAATTGTTAATAAATGACATGATTAGTGGGAGTAATCAAAATCATTAAGGATGATCACACATAATGGATTGTAACCTCTAATCATGATGGAAGATTAATTTCACATGACACTCCCCTCGTTGAGGTAAATGTGAAACATAATGAAGTTCTAAAATTCTCAATTGGTCAAGCTTGAAATAAGAAGTATTAACATTAAGGACTCTATCAATTATTGGGAAGAGTATCCCGAAAAAAACAAGGGATATTTCAAATTGATAGATGATGCTCTTATTATATAAATTCAATTTGTCAACAGATTATGTTAAGACCAATGATAATTTAAATTTGGCAATTGCTACCAACTATACATCATGTACTTCAAGCAATCTGATTAGAACATAAATATTGAGATTGACCCTAAATTCCAAATAAAGAAATTAATTCATGATAGATATGTGAGATCTTAAGGCAGACAACAATATATGGATATTTGTAAAGCTGTTGGTGTGCAACATTAAGCAATACAAAGAAAGTTGTTTGCTGAAAATTATCTATTAAAAAGGAATTAATATAGTAAGGTATTTCCTCCTATGTTGATGTACAAATCCTTCTATATCTTCATGATGTTTAATGCCTATTTTGAATTGGAATATTGTTAACATCTTTCCATTATAGACACAAGGGGAGATGTGTGTGAATTAAAAGAAATGGTCAAATAAAGGATAAGGAGAATTAGTTAGCAAAATTGAGAAATCATCCTCACAAGCATGTCTCATATTCATGATAAATTAAGCGTTATGATGCAATCACATACATGATAAGGTTGAAAGCATCATGGTCTTGCTTATATCACAAGATTAGTAGGAGTTGAATCATCTATATTGAACAAAATGATGATTCACTCATTGCTTGTGAATTTTGACATAAGATTTTGCACATAACTAAATCATCATTGTTCAAATTTGTGATATGACAAGTTAAATATAGTATTCTTTTAGAATACATAAAGAAGCTATTCTCAAAATACTTGAGAATGTCATAAGTAACCTACGGTCATAAGTATTTGAACATTTATGGATATATAGTAGTTGCTATGAAAATATAATTAGATTGTCTATATGTCTCTAATATATATATCATTGTATTCATTTTAATTTAGTTTCCTAGGTGTAGGCTTGCTTGAATGTACACGCAAATAGGCAATGCCATTGTAAGGGAACTTTAAGACGATTATCAAGCATATTATTGCTTGAATAATAATTGAAAAGCTGCAACTCATAAAGTATAATACAAAATATACATTAAGTCTCATAATCTACATATAGGAGAATGATTATCTTTGTTTAGTTTAGTATGATGTGTTAACTATAAAATAGTTAACACTATGATACATCATACGTATACTGAACAAGTTACATCATGGAAGGGCACAAGATTGCTAGTAGTCATTGATTACTTAGTTTCACCATGAATTGATTAATCTAGTCATTCTTGGAGGCAAGCTATAAGATTTTCGGTTAAAGAATTTCATCATGTAGTTTTAAATTAATTTATTAAGGGTGTTGTGTGACCATAAAGTCAATAGGTCAAAAACACATAAACTATGGATCCTTAAATGAATTGCATACATTTAGAGAGATCAAAGGATTAAATATCTTATTTGTATGATAGATCACATTGAGTGATCTAGATGAGTTATTGTCAAATGATGAAATTCAAGTTGGAGTTTTTTGTCTTATATTTGTACCTAATTATCGAGATTAAAAAACATTCAAGTAGGAACTTAATAAACATTTAAGGTTTATTCATTAAGTTTTAACTCATTAGGTAAGTGTGTTGCTACGTAATACATGGAAGATAATATTTGACTTAAGAGGACTTATTGCTATGATTCTTGCAGCATATCCTCAATTAATCTAGACATGGCAACTAACATATAGTTACGGGCCAAGTGGGAGAATGTAAGATATTTTAATATATTATAATCATTATTAGTTATTATTAATTATGTAATTAATTAAAATATCTTGAGTATGACCCGTAAGTCAGATTTAGGCCCAATTCAATATTAGGGTTATTGACTGTTAATGTGATATCTCTAATGATGAGATAACACACTTGAGTTTTAATTTATGACCGATTGAAAAATAAGCGTTAGGAAACATAGATTGCTCAACTGAGGTTCCCTGATTGACGACGGTTCTTAACCCAGTTGTCATCGCTATGCCTTACAACCGATCAGAAAGAGACTTGACAATTATCTTTTTTTCTTTACTTTTCTTTGCAGCTCTCTTTCATCAAGATTTGTGAATTCTCTCTATAATCAAAGCTTAACAATAGTGGAAGGTAATTCTTATAAGTGTTTCACTATTGATATAGAAAAATTTATATACTATAATTTATTATTTATTTTGTATTCCATAAATTTTATCCTACATTTTCTCCTTAGTCCCTTTAATGCTAGAAAGTTTGATTAGTTTCAAGCCCATAAAACATTTTCTCCTCCAAATATGATATGGGATCATTTACTCCTTGGAAAGTTGAGTGGGGTCATTAATCTAACAAGAAGGACATCCCGTGCATCGATGCTAAGGAAAAATTGATTAAAAAAATAACTACACTACCCCCAAAACAAAATTTTTAATTAAGAGCTGCAACAACACACAAAATGGCAGTCCACCTCTACATACAAACCGAATGTAAGGCAATCCCAAACCCTACTCACCAAACATCAGGAAAGCCCAATAACATACTTTCATTTCCCAATGACATAAAAAAGGGCCGCTATCCATGTGACATTCGAGGCAAGAAGATTTGAAAATGAATTGAAAAAACCATCATTAAGAAGCCAAGTTGAGTCATCAAATTTAGACGTAGAAAGTATTACTCCTCAGTCTTAATATTAAATATAAGACATAATTTTTATATTTATCAATTTTTTTTAATTTATTTTTATTGATGCTCACTCAATAATAATCAAGGAGGAGATGAGATGAGAGAATTAAAGAAGATTGCTAGGTATTTTAGAAAATACATATCATTAACTAAATTCCTTAATCTAATCAAATTAAGTAAATATATCTCATATTAAGGACATCAGGAGTAGATTATTTAATGATTTCTTTTGTCTATATAGAAAAAGATTTTACCATACTTCTAAGCCGCTATAATCTGAAAATTATAACACGGAAATTTCGATAAAAAAAATTACACAGAAAGAGTAACCGAAAAATTATATTACACGTACGGAAAGAGTAACCCAAAAAAATGCAAAATAATTTTTTAAAAATCATAACTAATATATTTATAATTTATTTTTATATATCTTTCCCATCATCATTTAATTAGATTATATGACATGTGTTGAGATCTAAGTATCAATGTGGGAACCTTGATATGCCTCTTGTGGAAAGGAAAAATAATTCTTCCTTGACTTAGAAAGGATTCACAAGGTGTGGAAGAAATTCAGGGATGGTCTGGGTATGAAGATTGGTAATGGTAGATCCACGTCCTTCTGGTTTTGATAACTGGTCAGAAATGAATGCTCCCCTGGTTGAGTTAGTTCCGAGTTATGAAGCAGTAGTAGATAGAAATGCCTACGTAACTCAGTATGTAAACTCTCTGGGAGATTGGGATCGACTAAAGGTAAGCAATTGGTTCCAACCTCATATTGTTGACCATATTACTAGTGTGCACCTACCTAATGAGCAAAGAGGAGAGGATAAACATTTTTGGAAATCGGCCACCGATGGTCGATTTTCTGTTCAAAATGCATATAATTTCCTTCTTACAGGCAATCAAAGATATGAGGAGAGCGTGTGGAAGATCTTATAGAGGTAGCAAGTACCCAAAAAGGTAAAATCTTTTTTATGGTTGTTCACGCATGATATACATACGGTGAGTCTCAAAGTACAAAGAGATCTTCAAGCATCAGTGGAATTCCCATTCGGGTGCAATGAAGCAAAGGATGCCATGCATCTTCTATGAAACTGTCAAAATGCAAAGCAGAGGTGGAAATATGTTGTTCTTCCCTCTCCATGGAGTAAATTTTCTTCACTTCTGGGGGTGGATTGGCTCAAATGGAACCTGACAAACCAGGCGGGCATGACACATATGAGGAAGATATCTTGGCCAGTCTTATTCGGGTACATATGCTGGGATATTTGGACAACTAGATGTAGAAAGTTATTCGGTGAAAATCTCTCAGAGTCACAGTTAAATGCGCAATCCAGCTTCTTCTGAGCTTGTGCTAATTTGGATTTGCAACACGTGTGAATTCTACAAAATATACAAACCTCAACCTACAGGTAACCCGAACAACGTTTAGGTTTCATACAACTTGAGGTAGATGGTTTGGTCTATTCTCAGGATAGCAGTAGTTGTGGGGGTATTACTTGAGATGAGGCAGGGCAATGGATTTGGGGCTTCTGTTGCAAACTTACCATGGTTCCCCAGCGATTGCAGAGGTTCTAAGTATTATTTAGGGGCTATACTTATGCTGGTCAAGAGGTTAGAAAAAGGTCCTTGTACTATCAGACTACTTGTTTAGTGACTAGGGGTTGTGATGATTCTCATCCCTTCACAGACATCGTTGAAGAAGCTAGACTCCTACTTTGTAGAGATTGACAAATTTTGATATACCATACGCTGAGGGAAAATATCCTAGATGCTGATCAGATGGCGAAATTAGCCCAGATGCTAATCAGATGCCTTATTTTTCTTTGTATTGTAATGACTTTTGATTAGTTGGTATATTCAGTTTATATTCAAAAAAAAAAAAAATCTCACCGTAATTTCATTTAATAATTATCGGATTCTCAAGGATTATAATATCTAAACCGATCGTCACATAATACACCTTGAATCATTTAAAAGACTCACTTTTACACTAACCAATAAAAACATGTCATAAGATATTTACTTTTTCAAAAATAAGATCTCATCATAACCATAGTCAAAAGCAAAGAGCATAATCAGTACAAATATAATTATTAAATCTAATTTTGAAATTATAAAGTAAATTCAAAACATGGAAACATAATCACTTAGACCAACACTTCATTTTATATAATAGAAATGAAAATTGCCATAACTTGATCTCATGCTTTATCAAAGTGTTAAGTTTTAGCTTGGCTGAATCACATGCTATGCTAGACATATGCTAGCCAAATGTTTATTTAGAATAGTGATTGAAGTCTTTAAAAGTAGTTTTTTAATCATGATTTATAGTATATGAGGTAAATATGTGAAAAGAGTTTTATCTCGATTTATGTGAAAAACACTTATAAACTCTTTAAAACTTATCCAAACATGTAGATATTGAGTTGAATGAAAATCGGTGATAAACATAATAGTGAAACATGTTTTTTCAGTTTTCACATTTTCATATCAGAGCAAGTTAGTCAGGAGAGAGGGCTTCAAAAAATGTGTGGTCTAATATCAGGAAACGGATTCAAACTAACAAAAATAAATAAAAAACTTTTATCAAGACAATCACATATATTTTCCCAATCTTCTACACTTTGTTTATCACATACATGGTAAAAGAATATTATGACAATTAAACTAAATTGAAGAGATATTTTATGGAATACAACGTAAAAAATATATATTATGGAAACACGTTGTAAAAATAATTAGATTATATATCTCGTAAAAATGTATACAAAAATCACAATAAGAAATATATCATTAACTTTTCACTACTACAAAAAACACTTGTAACGTCACTTTTTTAGGAGTCCTTTTATGGGGGGACGTCTATGTCAGCGACGTAGTAAATGTGGACTTTAGACATCCTTTAGAAAAGGATGCCTAAAGTAGGGGCTTTAGGCCTCCCTTCTTCCAGAAGGGATGTCTAAAGGTTTTTTTATTTTTTAAATTATTGGTTTTAGGCGTCCCTTTTAAAAGAAGGGACGCCTAAAGTGGACTTTAGGTGTCCCTTTTTGAATAAGAGGCGCCAAAAGCCAAGTTTAGACGTCCATTTTAATATAAGGGATGCCTAAAGTTTCATTTTTTTTAAAAAAAAACTACTATTTGTATTGTTTCTGCCCATACTAAAGCGAACAATAGTTTCCTTACACAGTAAGGAAACATCTAGCAAGCAGTATATATTTAACTCCTACAACATCCAGCAGTAAGGAAATAGTCATGCACAGTGTTGTCAGAAATGTTGTCCACTAAACAGCTACTAACTAAACGTATAGGTAAACATATACTTTTACAGATCTATGTGTTGAAGAAGCCGTCCAACCAACAAGTCTTATATTATTATTATTATAACACAACAATTATTTTAACTTTGTAGTGAACTATATCAAGAGACATGTAGTGGAATCAAAATATTATTCTACTTAGGATGAGTTTTTGTGTGTGCATATATATATATATATATATAGACACACACATACACCCTTTAAATTATTTAAATATATATTTTAATTCAATCAAAATTCAATATTAAGCTCTTATAATTTACATTTCGGGGATATATATATATTTTTTACATTGCTCAAACATATACATACAAATTACGTATTTTAAATTTGTAACCATAAAAAATTTATTAAAGTATGTTCATACGTGTTTCCAAACAGACTCTTAAAAAACCATAACAAAAATCTCAACTTTGAATGTACACAAAAAAAAAACCAATTCAAAATCTATGCCAATGACAAACATAAAAAACAATGGCTGCGGTGTCAAAGATAAAGGGAGAGGGAGGCGTGAGCTGTACCTTTATGGGAGAGGAGCTTCAATGAAGCCTTGTGGAGACAGTGAGAGAGGGAGGAATAGCGTGTGTAGCTAGCTACCGTGGTGAGATCGAGGTGGATGAGCTTCTTGAGAGAGGGAGGAGGAGGAGGCTGTCGGTATAGCAGATGAGCTTTTTGAGAGAGGGAGGAAGAGGACACCGTCAGGACCGTTAGAGGAGAGAGCACAGTGACAATGCTCTTATGACTGGAGGGAAATGGGGAAAGACAATGAATTAATGTCAGGGAAATGGGGAAAGGCAGTGTGTCAGGCAATTTGACTGCCTCTTTAGAGAAGGGACGTGACTGACATGCTACCCTTTAGGCGTCCCTTCTCTAAGAAAAGACGCCTATTGTTTGGTGTATGCTAGCCACATGGCTGACATGCAACCCTTTAGGCGTCCCTTCTCTAAGAAGGGAGGCGTAATGTGCCTCTTTAGGCGTCTATTTTCATTCTTAGGAAGCCTAAAGGGACCAAAATTTCTCTATATTTATATAAATGCTACCGCATCCAGTTTTTACTTCCATTTTTTAAAAAGTGATGTCTTTTAGGGACGTTAAAACCCCCCATCTGTAGTAGTGTTTTTTTAATAATAAAATCTTAAAAAAGGGGTTGGACTCACCCATAATCTAAGAATGAAATGAAATATATCATTAACTTTGAAATCACTTGATTAAATTCAATTAATGAGCGGAGTCCTAAAAATCAGGAATTACATGACTGTTGTAACCCTGTATCTCATTTATAGCTATTCCCTATTATGTAGCCTATAATTTCGATCAGGATTAAGAGGGGGAAGAAAGGAAAAATTTCAGAAAAATGCAATAAAAATGGGAAATTTTAAATCAGTACAGAGAATTAGAAAAATCCTAAATCAGTCAGGTGTCAGTACGGACGAAGAATATGAGATTTTGAAATTTTAACAAAAAGACAATTTTTCCCTTAAGCTCTTCCTCCACTCAACTCGGAATAACAACAACATGCTCTTAATTAATAACACCGGACTCTTGATTAACAACATCGGGCTCTTGATTAACAACACCATAATCTAAAATACGGTGTTGTTAATCAAGAGCCCAGTGTTGTTATTAGTCCTAAAATTTATAAATTTTAAATTTACCTCTGAAGTTGTTAATGGAGAAGACAATGTTGTTAATTAAGAGCCCGATGTTGTTATTCCGAACTCAGGGAGGGAGATTTGAAGGGCAAAATTGTCTTTTTATCGAAATTTCAAAATTCTAGATTCCTTATCTGTACTAACACCTGACTGATTTGGGATTTCTCAATTTCGTTGTACTGATTTAGAATTTCCCATTTTCAATTGCATTTTTCTGAAATTTTCTCAAAAAAAATCTCATCATATTTTCATCTAATAATTATCGGATTGCTTCAAGATTTATATCTCCTCCCTTTTATCATATAATAAAAAAGGTAATCAAGATAATCACATTTTTTCCCAATCCTCTACACTTTTTTATAAGGTGTATAGAGAATGTCCTCCCTTCAAGGTTTATATCTCCTCCCTTTTATCATATAATCAAATAAGTATATCAAAATAAAAAAGGAAAAAACTCATAAAAATAATTCTAAAATACTAAACTATAAAAAATACTCTCAATATTTATAATATCAAAAAATGTGGGTGTTTGATTTATGTTTTTTTTAAATAAAATAAAAATGATAAAAAAAACTCCTTGACTTATCAAAACCCTCATTTTCTCTTTCTCGTGCTAGATCTGTCTCCGTCTCCCTCCCTCCCTCCCTCCTATTCTCTGACCTCCTCTCCTCGAGCAACGGCGGCTTTGTGTCCTCTGCAGATCTAACTTTTCCGGTGACTTGTGTCCCCAAATCATCCTGCATAGATCTAGACCCTAAACCAAGGTTTGAATGAGAGACTTATCCTCAAATTCTCTGTTTGGTTCAAAGGGAGGGGAGGGGAGGGTCACCTTATTTGGTTTGATTGAAGGGAGGGGAGATAATTAATTTATCATTTTACCCTTATATATTAGTTTATATTTTTTATGTTTATATAAATAATTTAAATTAATTGTTTTAAAATAAAATTTATTTAAATTAGTTTACACGTTAATATAAATTAAATAAATTATCAAAATTCAAATTTGTTTTACCAAGCGGACACAAATTTATTTTAATTCACACTGTTGGAATTATTAAAATAATTATTGGTAAAAAGAATAAGATTATAATTTTGTATAAAAGAAACATCAAAGAAGCTGTGAGAGACAATGTCAGAACTCTGTGAGTGTATGTTTTTATTTTTTGCTTAAGGGAATCAATGAAAATATGAAAAAGTCATGGAGACAAAATAGTCAAATATTTTGCTTCCCCCTAAATCCCCCAATTTAGAGGAAATAAAAATGAGGGGAGAGGAGGGATTTGGAGCCCCTCATTTGGTTCCCCTCCCCTCCAATTTTTCATACCAAACAAAGGGAGGAATATAAAAATGCCCATAAGAAATATATCATTAACTTTGAAATCACTTTATTAAATTTAATGAATAAGTCGAGTACTAATAATTAGAAATTATATGACCGTTGTAACCTTATATCTGCTTTATAACTATTCCCTATTATGTAGCCCATAATTCCGGTCATGATTAAGAGAAAAAAATCTCAACATATTTTCATTTAATAATTATCGGATTGCTTCAAGATTTATATCTCCTCCCTTTTATCATATAATAAAAAATCTAATCAAGATAATCACATATATTTTCCTAATCTTCTACAATTTTTTATAAAGGGTGGAGAATGTACTCGCTTCAAGATTTATATCGCCTCCCTTTTGTCATTTAATCAAATAAGTATATCAAAATAAATAAGTAAACAATTGTATATTGTTTTATGACATACTTCTTCAAAGAATATTATGTCAATTAAACTAAATTGAAGAGATATTTTATGGAATACAACCTAAAAATATATTAGGGCAACACGTGAAAAAAATAATTAGATTATATATCTCTTAAAAATACATATAAAAATCCCTGTAAGAAATATATCATTAACTTTGAAGTCACTTGATTAAATTTAATTAATAGGTTAAGAATAAGGAATTATAGGACCGTTGTAATCTTATATCTAATTTATAATTATTCCCCATTATATAGCCTATAATTTTAGTGATGATTTAGAAAAAAAAAATCATCACATTTTCATTTAATAGTATGGAATTACTTCATGGATTATAATGAGAATGCCATCACTATATATATAATCCCTCATTTACTCATAAACATCGAATCATTCAAAACTTTCCCACTCCTACGACTAACCAATAATGACTCATACCCTGAAATTTTGTGAATTCCCGCAAATATATCTTGAAAACTAAACATAATTCACTAAGGGCCCATTTGACACTACAAAAAAAACGTTAATTTCCGACGGAATTTGAGACGGAAAAAAATTCTGTCGCAAAAGTCATCCAAAAATCGCCGGAAATTCCGTCGCAAATCAGATTTTCCAACGGAATTTGCGACGGAAATTTTCCAAAAAAAAAATTAGAATTTGTGATGGAAATTTCCCACAAAAAATTCCATCGGAAATCAGAATTTCTGACGGAATTTGTGATGAAAATTTTCCGTCGGAAATAGGTATTAATTAATTTTTTTTATTTTTTTATTATGATTTATTTAATTAGTGACTAATCTATTTATTATGTATTAATTCTCATCTTCCCTACATTTCTTCTTCTTACTAATTTTCAAGTTTATGACTTTCTTGAGAAATCTTTATTTGGTTGGTAGGAAAAGCGGAAATAAAAAAGGTTTATGCTAACCAACGTTTTTGAGAAATGATCAGTCCTTGAAGTTGCATTGCAGATTTTAAAATCTATCAATGAGCTTTTAAGAGAGTTTCAGAAATCTGACTTGATAATTCTTGAAGCTGGATTGTAGATCTACAAGTGAGCTTCACTATTTTAATCTTTATACCTGATTTTTCTTAATCTTCTTGATTGAGAGAATAAAATGATATAATCAACGCATCTGAAAAAGAGAAAGAGAGGGAATTTACATTTATTAAGAGTTTAAATTTTAATTATTATGAGAATCATATGGAAAATTGAATTTGTATCATATACAATGCATTTTGTACCAAAATATTTAAAGGATTGAGTTTTAAAAAAAATTCTATCAATAAGTAATTTTTTATTTTTAGCATCTTAGAAAAAAATTAATTAGTATTCTACAATTTAAAATAGATCCGACTGAAATTTGTAAACATATTGACTTCATTAATAATTAAGAGATGAAAATAAAAACTTACGTAAAATTAGAAAGATTAAGTAGATTTTATTTTTTTAAAATAAGACTAACATATAACTATTACTCTTAGAATAACCAAATATTAATTAGTTTGTGGTATGAATTGAGTCTGGGAGAATCATAACAAGCTTTAAATGAGAATTTCGTCGCAAAGCCTAACGTAACGTTTTTGGCCAAATATTATTGCTTTATGATTTTATGCCTCTATATATCAACATTAATATATGTTAAATCAAATGAATTTTTTTTTGTTTTCTAAGAGAATAATCAAAAAATAATTCAAGGATGCCATGCCATGATAGTATTATTGAAATAAAACTCATTTTTACTAATATTAGCTTAAACTAGAATGATTTTTCTTAACACATAAATGTGATTTTTTTAGAAAATAATTTAGTTAATATTTAATTTTTTAAGTTTTTTATTATTTCATATGAATTAGTAATATTAATTACTATTTTTTGACAAGCAGTGTGTAAATTTCATATACTTCTATAGATATTTTACAAAAAAGATGCAAAAGTCACTTAAAATTTCATAAAATGGTTTACATCAATACAAAACATTCCAAAAAACCTCTTTGTGCGTGGGTGTGTGAAATATAGTAAAATGTATACTTAATATATTTACTTAAAATCGTCTAAAGATCGTCGGAAATTCCGTCAGAAAGTTTCTGATAGAAAATGTCCGTAGGAAATTCTGTCGCAAATCCTAACGTAAAGTTTTTTACGGATTTACAGATGGAAATTCCATAAAAAAATTTGAAAAAATTTATTCGTAGAAAATTCCGTCAGAAATATGTGTTAATTAATTTTTTTTTAAATTTTTTTTTATTTTGATTTATTTAATTAATGATTAATCTAATTATTATATATTAATTATATTATAATTTAAAATTTAAATTATTATTAAATTATAATATAATTTTCGGCAAAAAAATTATTTAATTATAATATAAATAAAAAAATTATTAATTCATATTTATTATTGATATATATATATATATATATATATATATATTCGATAATATATTATATACAAATACAAATTTTGTAAATACAATAAAAATAAAATATATAATAAAATGAATAAAAAAAGATATTAATAATACAAATTTAGATATAATATTTAGGTAACAAAAATAAGGAAACTAAATTGTAATGTTTATATATATATGATTTTACATTTAAATTACACAGGTTCTTCCTAACTCAACTGGTAAAGGCACTGGCACACGCGTGAGAGGTCATGGCTTCGAATATCAACTTGGTCACAAAATGCAACCAATTTGTTCTATCGACACGTGGCGGGTGACGGAGGGCGACACGGGGCACAGAATGGAGGGTGACATGCGACAGTTGACCAGGATATAGGTGGTCGAAGCATGAGGTGGCAGTGGTTGGCGGTAGTGGTTGCCGGCTTGGTGGCTGCCGGCTGGAGGTTTCTGTTGAAACATGGCGTAGGGAAATTTGCCACGGAATTTGTGACGGAAAACATTTCGTCTCAAATTGCAAGGGAATTTACGACAGAACAAATTCAGTCACAATTTGCCACGGAATTTCTGTGGAAAATTCCCTCACAATTTGCGACGGAAAGTTCCGTCGCAAATTCCCTCACAATTTGAGACGGAATTTTTTCCGTCGTAATTTGAGACGAAAATTCATATTCCGTCGCAATCAATTTGCGACGACACTTTTTGCGACGGAATTTTTTCCGTCAGAAATTCTGTCGGAAAAAGGTTTACGACGGAATTCCGTCGTAAAAACCTCTGTTCCGTCACAAATTCCGTCGAAAAATCAGTCAGAAATTACATGTTTTTTTGTAGTGTGAAACAAGGAAATTTTGAAGGGGAAAAAAACTTAAAGAAAATAAGGGAAGGGAAAGGAAGATTATAAAGAGTGATGGAAGATGGGTTGAAGGAAGATGAGTTGTTTGCTATGAAGAAAATTTAGGATGGAACTTGGGGAAAAAAAAGAGAAATACCCATTTTATCCTCAAAAATAAATTAATAATTATATATTAATCAAATTTATATTTCAATTCATACATTAAATAATTAATAGTATAATAATTTAAATTTGAATAAAATATAAATTATCATTTAAATAAATAAAAAAAATTATTTTATTTATTAATGAAATTGAAAAAAAATTCTATAGAATGAATTTCAAATTTATTAATGAAATTCGAATTTGAAAAGGCGGGAATCCTGAAATAAAAGGCGGGAATCCTGAAATTTGCTTATCACGTGCCAGTTTGAACGTGATAAGCAAATTTCATAATTCTCGCCTTTTAATTAAAATTTTTCAGGGATATATTTGTCTTTTGGATCTTCCTTTTTGAGAAAAAACCTAGTTCCCACCAATTTTGGTAGAATATCATCTTTCCACATATAAAGGAATATTGATGGGCCTGGAAACTTAAATTCCTTGGAAGATTGAGCTAAATTGTATACCAAACAAAAGAACTTAGTCATGTTCCATTCCCTTCCCACATTTTCCTTATACCAAACGGGTGCTAAGGGTGTGTTTGATTTGAGGGGAGGGAGTGGAGGATACATTCCTTATTTGGTTTTTCAGAATAAGAGAAGGAGAGAGATCCTTAGTGTAAAATAAAGGGAGGGGAGGGAAATACAGTACAAAATTTCCTCACTCATTCCGTCCCCTCCTGCACCCTCAAACCAAACAAAGCCTAACTCTCATATGGATATGGATGGTGGCTTAAAAGTTTTGGTTGAAAATTGTCCCTGCGTGATGTCAAAATCTTGAAGATCAAGTGTTGAATAATCGCATCCTTTCCACCACTGGTTCCCCCCCCATTAGAATTAATTTTAACAAAGGTTTTTTTTTTCCAATTAGAATTAATTTTAACACAAAGTATATGACAAACCTATGCTTATATACACCGTTTTGTGTATAAAATTTGCCCACCGCAAAGTAAATTAAACAATTTCTTTTCGGGCAAAAAAAAAAATTATACAATTTCTTTATGTCTGAAGTGAATGGAGCGCTAACGTTGACACCAACATTGTTATGCACACATAATAAATGAACATCAACTATGAATTGTAGTGCTTGTGAATCGATCTGCAAAAACTGCTCGGTATCCTTCCTCAGCTAAATCCCCAATGCCTACGTGCCTGTTTGGATTAGTGGTGGAGAAGTGGTTTTTTTTCCAATCTGACTTTTGCAGAAGTGAGTTTGAAAAAAAAAGTCAGCTTGTAAATGTGATTTGTGTTTGGATTAGTGGTGGGAGAAGTGGTTTTTTTCTAACCTTGAATCTGTTTGGATTAGCATTTGAAAAGCCCATTTAGATGGAAAATGACTAAAAATGGTATGAATCTTATTGAATACTACACACACACACACATATATATTGTTATAATTGATGTGAAAATAAAATTTTATAAAATAAAAAAATTCAATTCTTATTGAAAAAGAAGAAAGATAAACTAAAATACTTAATTAAAAAAAAAGAATAAATATACATTTCAATCAGAATGCGACCTACAGCCTGTGAAGTTATATGTGCATTATTAAAAAAATTGATGGACAATACTCCCTCTTGTCTTATTTATACTTAATTTGATTAGATTAAAAAATTAGTTAAGTTAGTAATATAAAGTCCATTTTCTAAAATATTCGAATTAGCTTCCTTAATTTCCTCATTTTCTCACATATTTGATTATTGTTGAGTGGCCTCCATATAGATAAATTAGTAAAATATTAATAAATATGAAATCATGTATTATATTTAGATTAAGATTAATAGTAAAAAAGAACGAACAAAGCATGAATAGAGTAGAGAGAAGTAAAGAGTGAAACATGAGCTTTATATTTGTGAAGAAGAATGGAATATCATGAACCTCTCCTTCGAGATAAGGGGTAATCTTGAAAATCCCAAATAACACCCAAGCATTTCTGTGTTTTATGTCCACTTCTTTGTCATTTCTCTCTCTTCCCTTTCCCTCCTTCTCTCTCTCTCTCTCCCTTTTGTACTCATTTTTCCCATAAGCCTCTCCTTCTCTCTCTCTCTCTCTCTCTAATGGCCTCAGCTTCTCACTACCCTCTCTCTCCTCCATTCCACAAATTCATATTCCACCAACTCCTCCGCCGTTCACGCATCACTTCACATCTCCATATATATATATATATATATATATATATATATATATATATATATATATATTGTTATAATCGATTACAAAAAATGTAAATAATATTTTATAAAATAAAAAGTTCAATTATTATTGAAAAAGAAGAAAAATACACTAAAGTACTTAATTAAAATAGGATAAATACATATTTCAATTTGAATGGTATACATGAAGCGTATCATAATTGGATTATCTACTCCTAGCAAGTTTGTCTCTGATCGTGTCACGAACATTATTCATATGTGTTGAAGATAATCTACGAATAGTTGATGTAGATGCTACATCAACTGGATCATTATTACCTTCAACAAATCCATTACGTGTTTCAGCTTGTTGAAAATCCACATCTGTTTGGGAATTTCTGCGGATAAAGTTATGTATAGCCATAATTGCACAAACAATGTGGACTTGTGTTTCGAAGCTAAATGGCTTTATTTTCCCCAAGACCTGAAATCTATTCTTCCATACTCCAAATGTCCTTTCGATAGTGGTCCTTAAGCTTGAATGATAATAGTTGAACATCTCATTCGGAGTTGTAAATCCCTGGTGTCATCTGAAGTCTGGAATGTGATAACGCTCACGTCTATACGGACCAAGATATCCAATTGGTGTTGGATAGCCAGTATCGACCAAATAATATTTTCATGATATATACACAATTTTGTTTAACACCGTAAAATTATAACGAATGCCATAAAAAAACACATAATATAGGTTGAGGTGTTAAAGAGATACCTTCAGGGCGATTCCCTCCTACCCTGCCAACACAAAAGTGAAGCACATGTCTCAATCACATACGACCATGATATTCTGTGTTGGATATCCCTTTCTGTCGATATATTTCTCTTGTTTGGACTCGTTGACCACACACCTGATATGAGTTCCATCAATTGCTCATATTGCATCCTTGAAGTATGGGTAATATTGTCGGTCTTTGCAAATTTTTAGGTGACAATCACGAAACTCAGGATCAAGCGGTTTGATAATTTCTACCGATAGGTTCACATAAGCCACTAAAACCCTGTGGATAGTTTCTCCAGCATGTTGAAATCGTTCTTGTAAGATTATATTTCCTTGTGCATGTCCAACTGTGTATAGGAACATGGCTACCATTTCTTCTATTCCAATGTACCTAGTCCTCCGTAAACCGTGTTGTACCAATTTGGAGCATAAGAGATGGAAGATATGCTTTTCCACTTGAAAATTCTCAAGAAAATTGTGTCATGGCCTTCTAGTACCTCTTGCACCCATTGTGCACCAGTTTGCTTACTAGTTCTGTGGGGTTCTTTGCAAACATACAGCATGACATATTGAGCTATTAAGGCAGACACCTGCTCATACTCTGTCATGTCTTGATCTATAAAGGAAATGAGTTGGGACCTTCTATCTGCATGAGATGTTCTTACTTCCTCCGTTCCCTCAAAAATATCCTCACGACTTGAACTTGCCATGAATGATGCAACCTGTGCGAATGGAAGGATTGTATGAAATTAAATATAAGTATATCACTGTGGAAATTGAAAATCAACATCATATACCAAAAGTTAGTAACATTCAGAATTGACATAAAATGCTATAACGGTATGTTTTAATTATACATAACAAAGTTTTGAAAAGTGACATAAAGTAGTGTTCAGTGAGTCGAGGGTTTCTGAAGTTCAGTGGTGTTGTAAGCATGTTCGCGCAACCAGTCTAGCAAAGCCTCTTTATCTTCTTTTAGCCCAACATACATGTCACGAGCAATCTGGTGCATCATCATATTACAACATCAACAACGAAAGTCCATGTTACTAGCAACTTCTGGAATCCTCACTATCTCTTTTATGACGTCACTCACTTGTAGATCATTCATTGCAATCTTTTTTAGAGCATTTGTTCTATCTTGAGATGCGTTAGCTATCCTACTAACTGCATCTACAATTGCTTGCGAGGTTGCAGTTTTGTTCTTTTTTTATTTGCCCGACCCTTCAGCTCTCTTTCTCTTCCCACTGCTTCCCAAAGCACTAGGCGCACTAGGTGGAGTGTTTGTTGTCAAGGTAATTCCCTCCAAACCAACTGTCACTCCCACACTAGTTCCAGTACTAAAAGGTACAAGATCTTCCTCACTATCTCCTGAACCTTCTTCAAGGTCTATTGTTGGTTGGTAGACGTCGTCGTCGTTAGCTAGTGACATCCAATGTGTTGAAGACGATGTTAACATTTTGTTGCCAGATGCTATAACATCCTTAAAAAGTATCTCCAATTCATTTGCAAACATAAGGCCTTTATACCTATACTTGGCGTAATCTCCATTCTCCTGTATGCATATAATAATAAGAATACATTATACAATAATAAAAATAAACAATAATAATAACAACAATAACAATGATAAGAAGGAATTAGTATCGATATTTTTCTATCCCACCACTCATCATCTGCAATCACCATATTCTTTACAAAGTCAAAAAATGTAATATCTCGAATTTTGGGACTAGAGGCATAAGATTAAGCCTGGATTAAGTGGACTGCTAAGCCCCGGTTTAGCAAATATCCCTATGAGGTATGTTTAAATTCCTCAAAATTCTATTATATCCTTGGATATTAAAAGGAATTATATTAGTGAGCTAAAGAGCTCAGGGAATAACAAAATAAAGTGATTGGAAGTCACACATAATATAGTAAAGTGGAACACAAAATAATTTTGCCACCGGTGAAATTTCCGGTGTGGCAGTAGTGATTGTGTGACCTTTTTTTGATGAGTAAATGATGGTAAAAAGTTATGAAACTTTTTAGAATGAAAGTAGACTTATCAAGCTTTAATTTGATAGGTCATATAAGTCATTTGGAGTTGTACACAAAGAGAAATGAATTTTTGAAGTTAGCCCAGCGAAATTAATTATTTTCTGGAACAACATTCAAAGATTAAAATTCTGGAAAGAGTGAGCTTCCAATTGGCTAAATATTATATTTTTCCTTAAAACTAAACTTAATAAGGGTCGCATAGCCTTTAGAATCACTCCAATTGGACATTTGTACAATTATATATGAATTTTCAAAGTTTAATAAAAATTCTGCCAGATTAAGCATTTTGAGCGAAAATTGGATTTTTGGACCAATTATAGGCTGACATGTGGCATATGAGAAAACTGATCCATTTATCTATTAAATCATCATCTTCCTCCTCATTTTTGACGGAAAAATCTGAAAGAAGGGAGAGAAAGAGTGCAGGGAAATGGAGGGAGATGAGAGAGGAAGTTCTTTCCTCCGAAACACTGCCGAAACGGCATCCTCTCTCAAAGTACTATTTAGGAAACTTCCTCTACTCATCGAGATCTTCATTCCTACGGTTTTGGATTTTCATTTGGAGGTGTTTGGTGCCATCTCCCTTGCCGGAGTATTGCCGAGCATAATGATACCATTGCACAAATATAACAGAGCTTTAAATATAACAGAGCTTCAACCAATCATGGGCAAACCTTGTCTGAAAATTCTGAAACTTTCTAGATGAAAAGTAGACACAAAGAACTTTAATTTTATAGGTCATAATACTCAATTGGATTTGTGTGCTAGAAGTTCTACATTTTTGAAGTTAGGTCATGCAAACCTAGAATTTTCTGGAATAGTATGTTTGTGCGTGGTGTTCAGGGGCCAAAACTTGTCCAAAAATCCTGATATTTTTCAGAATTAAAGTAGGGACATAGATATTTAATTTGATATGTATTTTGTAATTTTTGGACAAGTATACTAGGAGATATGAATTTTTGAAGTTCTGTCCTGTTTTCTGGAAACAAATCTAGAACAGTGATGTTTTCCGAAATTCTGGGAATTTTGTGTCGGTATTTTCCCGAAAATGATATTTTTCCTTAAAATTATACTTAAATAGGATCAAATGGAGCTTTGAACCACCTCAATTGGAGTTCTATAGAATTAGTTATGCTTTTCCAAAGTTTGGTCAAAAATGCTGGTAGTTTGATTACCATGCGAATTTAAGTAAGAAATTGGCCAAATATAATTGGAATGAACTCCAAAGGGTAAAAGTAAGCCTATAGGGCTAATGTGAGCCATTGAGTATTCACTTTTCATGGCTCTAATGATGTTATCACTTGCCTAGGGCCATTAAATGACAAAAAAAGAAGCAATAGTTGGCGGATCAAGGGACAAGAAGAGAAGGACATAAAGTCTGAGAGGTAGTGAACTTACCTTTTCTGCATGTATGTGATATGTATGTTTTGCATTGATTATGTGATTACTTTGCCTATTTGTGTGAAACATGTATGATTGGTTGAAGCTCTGTTATATTTGTGCAATGGCCATATGTATGTCATAACATCGAGCATGCAGCATGTCATTATGTTGGCATGAAATAGTATAGGCAAGCATGTCATGCATTCATATATATCTGGCATGCATAGTGGTAATGTTTGCTACTGAGATTCTCTCGAATCTCACTCCTCCCAACCAACTATTCAGACAAGTGAGCATTGGAAACGTGCTGAGATCAGAAAAGTGGTATGCACGAAGAGTAATGTTGCTGATTGTTTGAAGGCCTTTTACTTATTAAGGTCTGTAAATATTATGTAAACCCCTGGTGGGGAAACTTTTGTATTATAATCAAGCAATATTGTATTAATATTATCAGTATATTCATGCTATTCCTGTGTGCCCACTGAACTACTCATTGCTACTCTGAGTAATATCAGTAAGAAGGGATATATGAGGCGGGTCTTTACAAATAATATACCCGTCTCTTTAGAGAATAACTTATCACATGCCTTCCAATCGTTCCTTAGGCTATCTAACCTATTTTTCAATTGCTTCTTGTCATATGATCATCCTGTTTTCTCATTAAATGAGCGCATAATGTTCTTCCACCCTTTCTTTGTGAATGATGATCCTAGTCGTTCTTTCTTGTAGATTTGATCAAGGCATTCACGTATGAAAACCCTCGTGGTACTTACATCCCATGTTGCCTTACTTTTGTCCTTGTTCATACTTCTATTTCTACTATTAACAAGTTCAGACAAACATATATTAACTACTCAATTAAAGTTTAATCACAATTAATGGCATAATAACTTAAACCCGAAAACCATATCTATAATCACAACATATCACATTTTCATAACTGTACATATATAAGCAAGTTACATACATACTCAATTTCAAATAGACCGGATGGAGGGACAAAGAAATAATTAAATTTTAAATTCAAAGGAAAATGAAAATGAAAATGAAAATCCATCACATAAAATAGAAATATAATGTAAAGTAATTTAGAATTGTAACATTTTTTGGTAAATTTACAATACAAATCAACATTAAAAACACATTGATTTAAACTTCAATCTAAAATTATGTTTTGTAAGCATCAACCAAATTAAATCTAAACTCATCTATTTTACCTAAAGCACGTTGATTTTCCCCCACTTGTTTTAACCAGGATTCATTAAAAACATGTAACTTCAATGCAAAGCAAAACGGTAAAGCTTCAATTATGTTAATTTATTGGTGAAAGAGTGATAAATAAATAAATAAAATAACAAACCAAATAATAACTTGGATTTGGGAAAAAATGGGAACACACACATAGCTGCAAGTAGCTAGAATCTCAAATAATCAAATAATGCTTAATTTCCAATGAAAAACCATTAAAATTATTCCATCTCCATTCTTTTCCAAAACAAGAAAATAGAGAGAAATCCATAAATCAGGTGCATTTTAGTTTTGAGATGTGTAATTGTCTAGTAAATGCTTTTGCTTTCATTTATTAGTGAATTCTTGTTTTCTTTTCTTTTTTTGCTTTCTTTTAAATCAAGAATATAAAACGGTCTGACCTGTGAAATAATGAATCAAGTCTATGATCCTTTATTAATGTATATTATCCCTTTCATTAGTGCATTTTCAGTATTGCTATAATATGAATATTAATTAAAAGGAATCTATCTTTAGCATATAATTAAGATGATTTCATTGTGTTTTCTAACATGGTTTTGTTTTTCCCCATTGAATTATGGGTGTGAACACAGTTACAGCGAAAAGAACAAAAACATACTTGAATACCGATTGCATACGAACTCATCTCTAAAGTTGTAAACATGAACAAACACTCATAAAAATGCCTCAGAGTTTCCACTTCAGGGATCCTAAAGAAACACCCAGCAACATATTCAACAATGCGTATTTAAGCTCAATTCATTTGTTATGATCTCATTTCGGCATATTAACAGTAAAACCAAGCACAAATTCCTTCCCAAGTCTTCCCAGCAACCAAATAAGTGAGGGAAATATAATGTCCCAAAAATTAGCAAAAAACAACAACGCACGCCAGAGGTTTATTTTCGGAAAATATAGGATATACACTCAAAACAAAATTGGAAACAGGAAAATGGATAAGAAAAGAAAAAAATATGAAAAAAACAATGACCATGAAGATGCTTTTATAATATGTGAGTCAATATTAGCATATACACAATGATTACAAAAATAGAGAACAAGAACAAGAATAAGAATGCTTTTATATATGATTCTTGCACACACATTTTCGGCAGAACAAGAATAGAGCAGTGGCTAAAACAATAACAAAAATAGAGTTTATAACCAAAAGAACAACAACACAGCTTCATTTTCACCAGCTACAGTAACATTGGGCACCGTGAGGCTGTGCAACGGCAGTCTCAGGGCAAGGCAACTGATGGGTCATAGCAGACGGGAGGAAAAACAGGCATGTTAACGCCAGTGTCGCACAAAAACCACAACAAACCAAAAAAATCATATAACAGACCTACCTGAAGGCCACTGCTTTGGCGACGTTGAAATTTTCTGGCCACCCGACAATATCCGGCAAGCAGAGATCAGGTCACCTAACCACGGATTTTCCTAACACACGGTAACCACAACAGATGGCGACGGTGAAAACACGAAGAACACACATATCTGGCAACCACCACATCGCCGCCACCAACACCCGACGCTATCCGACCAGATTCACCCTTAGATGACTGAACCCACCTACATGCAAGGAGGAAAACACGTCGTTGCCACTTACCAGCACAGGAGCTGCGACATTTTCCTCCAACGGCCAAAGAAGAACTAGCCGCAGAAACGTCGTCACGCCACCCTCCAACCACGGACAGCCGCCAGCCTTCTCACCGGTGATCCACAGACAGAACCCACCGTTATAGTTTAGGGGAGTGGCGAGCAAGGAGCAGCAAAGAGGAAAGTGATGAGGAAGAAGCTAGAGCTGAGAACAGAATGGAGAGAGCGAGCTGGGAGTTTTGAAATAATAACCAACCATGCGGCAAGAAGAAGCTACGTTTTTGGGCTTCTATTAGAAGCTACAGTTCAAATAAAAGCGCAGGATAAATCACCGTGTTTCCAAATCCAAACAGCCATTCAATGAGTCCACTGACTTTTCTGGTATACCGCACATTTTCATGGCCCAAACATGTTTCCAATCAGGCCCTACATTGATATGTTAATTGCTCTGCTCCGTTTCCTTTCTTAGCTGTCTTCTGAAAAGCATAGCTTGGGGAGGGATCTGCAAAAAACTGAAAAAAAAGTACGTAAGATATCAAAAAAACGTGTCAACGACAAAATACTTTTTTGCAAAAAAGAAAAAAACAACATATCATTATCACATGTAAGATATTGCATTGGATTAAAGGCGGTGCATCAAAGGTCTACATCTTTACATTAATATGTTGGATGAAGTTTCAGCCTTTCTCAAGGCTTTCCTTGATGGACCAACAAACAAAGTTCGAGCAAGGATGTCAAGCGACATCAAATATTTTTTGTTCAGTTTTGTGGAGAATGGGAAGATTTTCATACTTCAATACAAAACAGAATGGGATTGCTTCATTTTCTTATTTTTTTTTGTTCTTTCATTCCTATTTCCTGCACTTTAATTGTTCAGTTTTGTTCTTTCAATCATAAGGCTGGCTGACAAAAAGTTTATTTACACTACTATAAATATATACACGCAAATCATGAAATTTAAACACATTTATCTCTACACTAGATAAATGATTAAATTTTCACAACATACAAATAATTCACAAAATTTTCTTTTTGTAGCAAATAATAAAACTTCCATAATTAATATTAAACCACAACTTGGTTTTATCAAATGAGGTTAGAAACAATTTGCAACTTTAAAAAATTTTTAAAGTATCCCACATGTTAGGCACCCCCACACTTTTAAATATCTTAAAAATATTTTTACACCTTATAAATAATAATTCTAATTAAATTAGAATCTCACCCCATATCCCCTTTCATTCTTATTAAATTAGAATTTCTCAAATATTGCTATACCAATCTCAATTAGGGTTTTACATGATAATCTTTAATAAAGCTGTTCATTTAAACTCATAAACATATCTAGTTTCTACAACAAAATTAGATAAAATCATCATATAAAATATACCTTTACCCTTCTGAGATAATCACACGGCTCCATTTTAAGACTAACCAACTCTAATGGTTTTTTTTTTTTAAAGAATTCTAAATCTCAATCAATATAATGCATAAAAATGGAAAATCGAAATGGAAATAATAATATTCTGATTGCATTGATATTGGCTTGAATTATGATTAACTATAACGGCATCCATGATAATCCGACCTAAAACTCAGTTTTAATTCATAAGATGACACATAATTTATTTTTAAATTATACCAACAGTACACTCATCCAACTAAGCAGAATGTGTGTGTGTGTAAGTACTAAAGAGCATCTAATCATAAGACCTACTCATGTAAGGAAACCAATGAGGCACCAAGTCTTTGTTTGAATTGAATTTCGAATAAACCTTTACGCAATTGTCATGCAAAAGGCTTTAAACACAATAAATTCTTGGCAATTCATCTGCGGGCCAGATAATAAAACTTCAATTTTTGATAAGGACGAACCTATCAATACTAGCATTAATTTCGAAAACTCAAATAATGCCTATGGCATATCAAAATTTGAATTCGCAATATAGCTGGAAGTTTTAATGCATAAATCTTTGTAACTATTTTTTTTCGCCTTTAACACTCCACTACCATAATAATATATATTAAATCAGAAGAACGTGTACCTGTGGTGAGATCGGACCGATAGTCACGTACGTGATAAAATAATCCTGGAGGAAACATGTTCAACCGTAGCACGTCGGTTATGTCTGCATAATGGCAACTCCAAGTACCTCTCAAGCACCTTACCACTTTCATGGTATTTTTTCCGGTGCTTTCTATCTCAAATGTGGTGTATGTGCGGTCTTAAATAAATTCGATTAAAGAAGCAATTTCGGCATTTGGAGTTCACAACCACTAAATCCCTCCTTAGCATATAGCTCATACCCTACAGCTCAATTTTATTCATAAAACACCATTTGACTCAATGCCTCAACACATCCTTTCATTGGTTCCACGAATCACCACATTAGGTGACAGTACCCGAGTATCAATATGAGTTAAAACTCAATTCTCATATCATCCATGGCCTCTACATTACCAGAGGATTTGTGCCAACCAAAGTTAAGCACCACAATTATAAGCAACCTCATTTTCTTTGTGATCAACCAATTAGATTGGAAAAGACCACTTCATCATGTTCACAAAATCAGTAGGATTATCTCCTAAGATTGTTGGTGTCAGCAAGTCATATTATACAGATTGTTAGGGGCAACACCTGTTGAAACACAATAAACAAATAGTTCGAGTCACGTTCAAGGACACTGTCCTTAGGAGATATTCAGCAATCTCCCTAGTAGATCAGAAAACGGTACTCCCCAAGATAAAATGAACTCTTCCTGCAAAAAGTAGGATGACAGAACTGTAGAAATATATCAATGTAATTCAGAAGAGGAGAGGAGAGGAGAGGAGATAGAGGATGTAACGACCCGCCTCATATATCCCTTATTACTGATCTTACTCAGAGTAGCAATGCGCAGTTCAATGGACACACAGGAATAGCATGAATATACTGATAATATTAATACAATATTGCTTGATTATAATACAAAAGTTTCCCCACCAGGGGTTTACACAATATTTACAGACTTTCAAACAACCAGCAACAGTCCTCTTCGTGCATACATCTTTTCTGTTCTCAGCACGTTTCCAATGCTCACATGTCTGAATGGTTGTTTGGGAGGAGTAAGATTCGAGAGAATCTCAGTAGCAAACATTACCACTATGCATGTCAGATATATATGAATGCATGACATGCTTGCCTACACTATTTCATGCCAACATAATGACATACTGCATGCTCGATGTTATGACATACATATGGCCATTGTACAAATATAACAGAGCTTCAACCAATCATACATGTTCCACACAAATAGGCAAAGCAGTCACATAATCAATGCAAGACATACATATCACATACATGCAGAAAAGGTAAGTTTACTACCTCTCGGACTTTATGTCCTTCTCTTCTTGTCCCTTGATCCGCCAACCATTGCTTCTTCTTTATCACTTCATGGCCCTAAGCAAGTGATAACATCATTAGAGCCATGAAAAGTGAATACCCAATGGCCCACATTATCCCTATAGGCTTACTTTCACCCTTGGAGTTCATTCCAATTATATTTGGCCAATTTCTTACTTAAATTAGCATGGTATTCAATCTACCAGCATTTTTGACCAAACTTTGAAAAATCATAATTAATTCTATAGAACTCCAATTGAGGTGGTTCAAAGCTCTATTTGAAGCCCTTTAAGTGTAGTTTTACATAAAAATACTCGATTTTAAACGCCACGGCCACACCATTCCCATAATGTTTCCAAACACTAACTATTTCAGATGTTCTTTCAGAAAACAGGGCAGACATTCAAAAATGCATATCTCCCAATATACTTGTCCAAAAATTACAAAATACCCATCATATTAAATCTCTATATCTCTACTTTAGTTATGGAAATTTTGAGAATTGTTGGATAAGGTTTGGTCCCTGAAACATCACCCACAAACATACTATTCCAGAAAATTCCAATTTTGCATGACCTAACTTCAAAAACGTAGAACATCTAGCACACAAATCCAATTGAGCATTATGACCTATTAAATTAAAGGTCTTTGTGTCTACTTTTCATCTGAAAACTTTCGGAATTTTCAGACAAGTTTTGTTCCTTGAATTATCACGCACAGTAACAGTGCTTCAGACAAGGCAAATCAACACTATGAACACATGTGCTTTATAAATTCCCAAATTTATATACAAGCATCCAAAACTCATGAACACTTGTATACCTACACAATTTTACCTCCTAAAACCAATGGAAGTATCAAAATCATCAAATTCTTACTCATTCTCCACGTCAAAACAGGGCAGAAAATCATATTCTTAGGTGCAATATGTTGTTTTCTTTGGCTTAATCTCTTCCTTTCTACTTCTAGTCAAGTGATTAGCTATTTAAACACTCATTAGACATGATTTAGCCATTGAAAATACCATTTTCTTATGAGAATGAATAGTACCCAACTTCCAATATACTCATCCAAACAACAAATCAATCGGTTAAAAAGGAAGCTTACGCTTACCTCTACCAGTTTTTGCAAACGGTTCGGAATTCCGGCAATACTCCAGCAAGGGAGACGGCACCAAATACCTCCAAATGAAAATCCGAAACTGTAGGAATGAAGATCTTGATGAGTAGAGGAAGTTTTCTGAAGGGTACTTTCAGAGAGGATGCCGTTTCGACAGTGTTTCAGAGGAAATATTTTTCTCTCTCTTCTTCCACCATTTTCGCTCAACTCTCTTTTCTCTCTCTTTTTTTCTGATTCTTCACGGAAATAGCGAAGAAGATGATGGAGAATTGATTAAATGGGGTGTTTATTAACTGTGCCACGTGTCACAATCTTATTGGCCCAAATAATGAATTTTCGCACAAAATACCAAATTCTGCAGATTTTTTATTAACTTTGAAAATTCATATCTAATTGTACAAATGTTCAATTGGAGTGATTCCAAAGGCTATGCGACCCTTATTGAATCTAGTTTTAAGGAAAAATATAAAATTTATCCAATTAGAAGCTCACACTTCCCAGAATTTTAATCTTTGAATGCTGTCCCAGAAAATAATTAATTTCGCTGGGCTAACTTAAAAAATTCATTTCTCTTTGTGTACAACTCCAAATGACTTATATGACCTATCCAATTAAAGCTTGATAAGTCTACTTTCATTATGGAAATTTTCATAACTTTTTACCATCATTTACCCATCTAAAAAAGTCACACAATCACCACTGCCACACAGGGAATTTCACCAATGACAAAATTACTTTGTGTTCCACTTTACTCTATTATGTGTGACTTCCAATCACTTCGTTTTGTTATTCCCCGAGCTCTTTAGCTTACCAATATAATTCATTTAATATCCAAGGATATAAATAAATTTTGGGAAATTTAAACATCCTCATAGGGACATTTGCTAAATCGGGGCTTAGCAGTCCACTTGATCTGGGCTTAATCTTATGCCTCTAGTCCCAAAATCTGGGATATTACAGAGGACCTCTATCTATCTTAACCGTGCACCAAACATAGCATTTTATAAGCAAAAACATATGACCGTTGAGCAGTAATAATGACCATTTATGACGGTTTAATGACAATTAAAACGACAGTTACAAAATAAGTATTAATGACAATTTAATATAATAAAACCTTTTA
This sequence comes from Albizia julibrissin, assembly GCA_037074505.1. Lineage (NCBI taxonomy): Eukaryota > Viridiplantae > Streptophyta > Magnoliopsida > Fabales > Fabaceae > Albizia > Albizia julibrissin. The sequence goes on along the minus strand of CM073481.1, from coordinate 12,551,285 downwards.
AATGTCATTAAAACCGGTTAATTAAAAATTCAATGGTCAGTTCAAAGACTCTTTTTATCAGTCTCTTTAACTAACTCAAGCTCATATTTAATTGTATACTAAGGGGTTCCCAATCTTGAGTTATATGAGACTTCTTCCTTTGATATACTCACACACGATATTTCCAACACCATCTCTATATGAATTTCAAAATTAGATTTGATATTTGCCCAAACTTGAAGAGAAAGAAAATTGGAAAGGTTTTTGGTGAAGGTAATTAAATTGCAAGAAAGACCAACATGTATTAATTCTTTCTCTCATATATTATGTAATTATTCTGCATGTTTGTTTGTACCATCGATTATATTTATTTCATGAATATATGGGTTTGAATATTGGACTATTTGTCCCAATGCTGTAAGTCCCAATGTGCATTTTGTACGGGATGCGTCCCTATGCTATAAAACCTGATATGCAATTTGTGTGGTTATTGGACTGTATTTTCCGAAGCTGTAAGTCTTAATGTGCATTTTGCATGGGGTGTGTCCCTAGGCTATAAGACCTGATGTACAATCTGTATTGTAATGGACTGTGTGTCCTGAGGCTATAAATCCCAATGTGCATTTGGCATAAGGTGTGTTTTTGGGTTGAAAGACCTTATATGTCCCACGAGTGCTGAGTATAATGATTGTGCTAGATAGTGATTGCCTAATGCTTATTTTTTGATTGTTTATTTTGCACATTTCCAGAACTTGCATATATTATGATGGTTTGTTATTACTACTAAAATTATCAAGAATCTCACCCATTTCTATTAAAATGACATATAGCTAAGGCAAGCAGCTCGAAAGGCAAATATGGAGTAGTTATTGTAGAAAACTAAGAAGGTAGAGAAGTTGAAATAATTAATTTTGTTGGTTATCTGTATAATCTTTTGATTTAGAAATAGGACTTTTAGTAGCATAATGTGGCTACAAATTCTCTGTGTGCGCGCGCGTGCGCACGCGTGTATCATGTGGCTACAAATTTTGTGTGAGTGTGTGTGTGGGTGGTGTGCGTGCACGAATATAAGATATGTACATAGTGAAAATAATACTCACATTAGTAGTATCGGCATGCATAATAGGGATAGTATTAATACTATGCTTAAATAATGAAATGGGGATAGACATTTGCATGATTTGAACCCATAACTTAAAAACAATAGATTAAAGATGAGAGCTAAACAAAACTCTTATAAGACTAATTATGGTTAAAGGATTGATGAGTTAAAATAAAGAAATTGAACCACTGATTTACTATTTTAAAAAGCTTTAATTTTTTTTTAAAAAGCCCATTCATTTACAGGTTTAAACCTTATGATTAAGCTGAGTTTCCAACTAGTTTCGAAAGTGTTTTCTCCTTAGGACCAAACCTGGCTTAGTAGTTCAAAATTCTTATGTAATAACTCATCCGACTAGTAGGAAATTAAGGCGCTACAAAGTTTACCCACTAGTTAGTCAAATATGCTTGTCTGCTAAATCCATGTGTCATCCATTTCATTTTTTTTAATAAAATTGTCACTACTAAAGTCTTATGTAATAACTCATCCAACTAGTAGGAAATAAGGAATTTTTTTAAAAAAAGAAAAAGGAAAAATGTACCCCATTTAAATGATTGGAGAAAATTAAAGAGGTAAAAGTATTTTGTGCAATAAAGAGAAAATTAAAGAGGTACCTATTTATATCATCATCGCTAGGGTACAGCGACGAAGAGTCACCAATGACTTTGTTCTTGATGATCTTGCTCAGTGTGTCTTGAATCCGATAACTAAGTCTTTTTCTTTATCACTCTCCAGTGAACTTGAGCTCTTCCTCTATCTTCAGTATATTTGGTCAACAAACAATCAAATTTAATCTAAATAACAACCCAAGCGAAATTGCTACGAGTTAAAAACTTCGGCGACATCTATGCTCCCAAAAAAAAAAACTTGTAGGGCAAAATTAAATTTCTTGACAACTGTCAAGACAAAAATAGACCTTAACCTTGATATTAGTTAGCAATGAAAAAAAAAAATTCGTCAGTGTAACCAAAGAAGCTGATATTTAGGATTAGTAAGAGATTTTTTTTAATCTTACTTTTTCTAATATACAATATAAGTCATTTCTAAAAGCATGCTTAAGTCTATAATATTAGTCATTTTAAAATAAATTAATATTTATTTATTAATTTTATCCCTGTAATTATTAAATATGACTTATTATATTTCTCTCTTCTCTAAAATCTAATTTAAAATAGATAAAGTTGAAGAATATTTCAATTTAAGACAAATTTAATGAGTTAATTGTCTTTTTTTATTATTATAGTGAATTAAGTAAAGTAATTTATATTATGGATCCGAACAACATTTTAACATACTCCGTAAAGAAATACTATATATTTATAATTTTAATTTAAAGCCGTGTCCTCATTATTAGAAATTAGAAAAAAAAATAACTGTAATAATTTTTTTCTTTTATTGCCCACAGACTCCAGACACTGTCTCGTTATTCCTCAAAAGGGTGAAAATAGAAATAAAATGGAATTCGGCTATCTCGTTTCTCTCTCATCCTCATCATCAAATTCTAAACACCGGCTCACACTCACACCCCCTTATCCGATTTTCTGTCTCCCTACCTTCAATTCCCTACACGAGTCTTCTCTTCTATCCCTCCCTCCTTCCTCTTCCTATGACACTCCCTCGATTGCCCTTCTTTCACAAGCGCCCTACACTTTTCTCTTCCTGGTAGTGGTAGAATGTCGTGTTTATTGCCTCAGTTCAAGTGTCAGCCCGACACTTTCTCTATCCACTTCAGAGCTCATACTCATGTTACTCTTCCCTCCTCTCATTCTCATTCGCATTCCCATCTCGGTAAGTTTTCTCTTGTCTTTCCCATTTGACTTTACTTTTGATTTCATTGCGATATTTGATGAACTGGGTTTATCGTAGTTTTGGTGATCTAGTAAGGAATTTTTAGTTTTCAGTAGTCTGCATTGCCCTTGTTGTTGATATTTTCTGCAACAAATTTATTCAAAAGAACTCAGTTAGTTGCGTTTTGAATCTCTGGGATTTTGATGTAAATTGTTCTTAGTCTCTGTCAGTGTTGGTCTCTGAATCGTGATGTTGGTATGTGACATAAGGAACAAATGATCATTTCTGACAGTTATCGTTGGATTTTATGACGATTATGCATTTGTGTTTAGTCTTTTCCCATTTGACATCAACTTCCGTTTCAATTTGGCTGCCGAAGCCATTTTTATTTTTTAATTTACTCATGGTTCTTCAATGCTAAACCAAATTGGTTGTGATAGATTGCGATAATCATATCTACGAGACTTATTTTTGTTAGTTAAGGTCATATTCAAGAATCGTCAATAATTTAGTTATATTTCTGAAGATAAAATGAAAATGGTGAAGAGTTTGAAAGAGGAAAGTAAGTTTTGTTTATTTGTATTCTACATATTTTTATCAAGGATCATCAATAATTCAATAATTTAATCATATTTCTGAAGAAAAATGGAAAACATGAAGAGCTTGAAATATGAAAGAGGAAACCATCCTGGTAATTGGAAATGATGTCCAGTCTATGGCACGTTGACCTGTGTCCTGTTTTAGAATTCCATCTCTAATTTTGAATCTACTTGTGCCTGGACACTATTATAGCCAAATTGCTATTGTGGTCTTGACTCTAGTAAATTGTAGAGAAAATATGAGGAAAACACAAAACAAAATTAGTTTTGGTCATAGTTTAAATCTCACATAGTTGATATATGCTAATTAGGGAGGGTCATACATAACTCATTTTACTAAGTTTGATGAAAACTGCATGGTTACCTCTCTAGCTGTATTGATGTGCTGAATTGCCATTGATTCTGTTTTGTAATGGCTAGATTAGGTGGACACTTTCCTACCCCTATTGTTCTTTTATCTGATTGAATTGATCTAACCAAATTGGTTCAGTTGAGCATTTGTTTGCTTCCATTTTTCATATCCAGATAATAATTTCCTTGAAGAAACCTGGTCTTCTAGGGTTTAAGTGATATTTTCATTTGAATATCTTATTGACAATATTCATGCATTGCTCCAACTATTCAAAAGCTGCTAGCGTGAAGTGTGATTACGTATATAATTTAATTAGTGGGTCAGGAAGGTCCTCTTTTTTTCACTGTTTATTGCAACAGTTACTGCAATCAGATTTTGACATGATTCTTGGTTGGAATTTGAAATATGCAGCAAAAAATAGAGAAACTCTGTGTTTCCAGGCACATTGTCTTTTATCTGCCACATCTCCATCTACCACATTATCAAATGGATCAACAGCAGTTCTCAGTTTGGAAAAGTTGGCATTAACTACTTTAGATGGTAATTCTGATTCAGTCACTACAAACAGACCATGGACATATATTGGTACAACTGGTCCGCCCACAGAGGTTAGATTACACAATTATATTTTGACATAGTTATTACTTTTCCGTGATTGTCTGATCAATACATAATGTTACATATGATGAAAGTGGTGTATTCCTAATAGTGTGCATTTGAGGGTTTTAATGGACAAACTATTTCACACACCTATTGATCTCGAAGTGCTGCTTGATATACAATGATTGGTTCTGTCTTGTGTACTGTTCCATTAGAACTAGACTCCAATAATGTTGAGAAACATAAGCACCGGTTTTATTATTTTCTTTTTAGGACATACGCAATTGAATTTCACTATTTGCTTGTTTTCTTGATAAATAGAATTTCTCTGGCTTTCTCAGTTGCTCTTCATTTTGATTTGTGTTAACCAGTGTTATGAAATGTAAACTTTTCTAGTTTCTTCATATGCAGAAGAGTTGATATTTAATTTGTGACTTGTGACCAAATTTTTATTTATGGAGTATTTCCAAAGTTTTTAAGTCATGCAAAATGTTTAAAATATATCTAACTTTCCAGTAGCTAATTAGCTTTATGCTAATAAACAGGCAAGCTTTAAAGCAACTTTAGCTACAGAATCTCTTATTACTAGTGAAGAGGCTGTAGTAGCTGCTGCTGCTTCTGAAGCTGTTGCCCTTGCTAAAGCAGCTTTGAAGGTTGCAAAGGATGCAGCTATGCTAGCCAAAAACAAGTCCCCAATAGAATCAGAGTATAAACCGTCTGTTTCTTCCAAACCTGACAATTTACTACTTAAATGGGTTCGACGTATGGAAGCAGAAGATGGTCTAGTGGGAGGATCCTTGAGCACTGAAGCAGAGACAATGCGAGATGGTAGCATAAATAATAATGAGGAGGAGTCTGATGATGTGGAGCCGACAAATGAGGAACTTGAGTCTTTGGAAGAACAGCTTTTTGGCAACATAGCTGTAAGGTCAAAGCGCCAAACTGAACGAAAAGCTAGAAGAGCCAGGGCAGCTGAGAGGGCTTCCACAAACATTTTATCTTTCAAGTCTAGCTCTTCCAGCCGTAAAAAACGTACTGCCATGCAAGAAGTAGACTATACTGATCCATTGCGATATTTAAGAGCAACAACTAGCACTACTAAACTTCTTAGTCCAACTGAAGAACTTGAGCTATCTGAAGGAATACAGGTGTGTTTTATTATGTAGCAGACAATCTTCATTAAGCTGTTTCTTTTTCCTTTTTTTAATGTATCTTTTGCATCAATGTTAATTGTCATTCTAAAATTTTCTCAAATTGGAACCAGCCTGCATGAGATATCTTGTTTAGCACAACTAACTAGATTTCTCGTCATTTACTTCAAGTGATTTAGCTTAGATGATGACCTGCGTCCTTAGGCTGGTTAAATTTCTTTCTGGTTCGTTTACTTTTTCTTTTGCTGACATTTAAAAGAATTTGAAAACTTCTACATTAAAACTTTCACTTCATAGGAAGATTTTGTTTGCTACTAGAATTGTCTTAGAGAATAAAGTTATCATGGCTATGCAATGTCCTCTTAAATATTTTGTTTAATTGTAGTCACAGATAGAGGTGTACATTACTTCCTGTGGTATTAAGAATTGAGGACACAGGAAAGCTTTCCAAGCTCTTCCTTTGGTCATGTGTTCTGTAATTGACAGCAGAAAGGGTAAAAAAAGAAGTTAGGAAATCATTATTAATTTAATAATAGTAATGCTACTCATGTAAATATATATCACCATCAAGATTTGAAGTCATAAATAATCTCTAGAGAACTAGAAGTATCTTTTTCATTGTGGATTTCATTTCTCTATTTGTTTTATAGCCTATCTTATTTTCCTTTTCTATATTTCAGGACCTACTAAAGTTAGAAAAACTCCAGAATGATATTGCAGAAAGATGTGGCAGTCCACCAACATTCGCTCAGTGGGCTGCAGCAGCAAGAGTTGATCAGAAGATGTTGAGAAAGCGCTTAAATTACGGCACCTTTTGCAAAGACAGAATGATTAAAAGTAATATACGGCTCGTCATATCAATTGCTAAAAATTATCAGGGAGCTGGAATGAATCTCCAAGATCTTGTACAGGTTTTTGTCTCACCAGTATACTCGTATGATAAATAAATATTATTAGAGGTAAAAATCCCATTTTGGTCCTCAAAAAATTACTCAAGCATCAATTGGCTCCCTATAACTTTTTGTACCACTTTGTTGTTTCAAAGATTGCTTTTGTTTCAATTCCATGGAATATCTAATTCTTGAAAGATTGTTTAGTAGGAGTATCATTTTGTACAACCATACTTTTGAGTACCATAATAATACTCAGTCTTTGAGGGAGCAAATTGAATAGTTGAGTCATCTTCAGTGGACTAAAGTAGGAATTAATTAAAATATCACGTAAAGCATAGTGATGGCAACCTTGATGTTTCTAGTAACGAGTATTTTAAGCTCTTCCTTATTGACTCACAGGAAGGATGTCGAGGCCTTGTTAGAGGCGCTGAGAAGTTTGATGCTTCAAAAGGTTTCAAGTTCTCCACCTATGCTCACTGGTGGATTAAACAAGCTGTTCGGAAATCACTTTCTGATCAGTCAAGGACAATTCGCTTACCGGTGATTAATCTGTAATTGTTGAATGATGATAACTTTCTTCTTAACCATGCATCAAAGTGGTTCCTATGCACTATGCTACATATAATTTATTGTTCAAATGAATTAATGTGTGTTGTTTTTGGCTTAACAGTTTCACATGGTGGAGGCATCTTACAGAGTGAAGGAGGCAAGAAAACAATTTTACAGTGAAAATGGAAGACAACCTGATGACGAAGAAATCGCCGAGACGGCTGGACTGTCCATGAAGAGGCTAAATGCTGTTCTTTTGGCCCCAAAAGCTCCTCGATCACTGGAACAGAAGATTGGGATCAACCAGAATCTTAAACCTTCGGTCCGTCCTAATCTCATTCAAACTACTTTTCCCATTTGAATGTCAGTACTCTTCTGTCTGGTTGATATAAGTATATTTTTTTTATCAGGATGTAATAGCCGATCCGGACGCAGAAACGGCCGAGGAACAGCTCATCAAGGAATTTATGAAGAAGGATCTGGAACTGGTACTGGACAGTCTGAATCCGAGAGAGAAGCAGGTGATAAGATGGAGATTCGGCATGGATGATGGAAGAATGAAGACCTTACAAGAGATAGGAGAAATGATGGGGGTGAGTAGGGAAAGAATTAGACAAATAGAGGCATGTGCTTTTAGGAAACTTAAGAACAAGAGGAGAACCAAGCATTTGCACCAATATTTGGTTTCCTAATCACCTTATTAAAAATCAATGTGTAGACCTTATTTGATAGCTTTCTCATTTGTACGTTCTTCCTCCATTTTTTCTCTTTAGTCTTGGAGAGAGAAGTTTTATAAAAATAATATTCATTATAGTAGAGAATGGATGTACACAGAGAGGTTAATTCTTGGTTTAGAGGTTCTTCCTTTTTTTTTTTTTTTTTTTGTTAATGGATATGGAATGCTTTGACTCATGTAAATTTCAGGACCAAGAAATTAACATTTATCACTTCTAAAATCTAACTCATATCTCCCATGCATAGCTGAGTGTTTGGATAATGTAATTAATAAGCAAAACTATTTTTTTAGGTAACAAATCATCTATTAATTCAAATGTTACCTCTATGTCAAGTTATATTTGGTTAAAGCTTTACTAACGTAGTCTTCTTTTTTTTCACCCTTCATAATATTCAAACTCATAATCTGGTTTAAGGGATTTAAACTCTTATTTATTTAGTTAAGGGTATAATCCTTTGGAAATTTAGAGTGTAAGGGATAATTGCCTCTCTTAATGGATGCGTTTTCTGAAATTTAAACTTGTATTCTTCTTCTTAAGGAGTAAGGAGTAAGGAGTAAGGTCATACACTATTTCAATGAACAATTTGTTAGTTAATAGACCAAAAGCTTATTAGTTAATGATGTTTAGTCTTATACTCATACTGATACAAGCCAAATAAAGGTTAAATAATGTTTAGCCTTATACTCATAAGTTGACAAGGATAAGGTCCCTACCTCCATCTCTCTCGATGTGTAAAGATATAATTCATGTTTTCTCTTGTAAATTTGAAGTCATTCAAGTCAATTTTTATATTGACACTTTTAGCTTAAGTTCAGTTGAGTTGTCTCTTGATCAAACGTTCTTTTTTTCGCATTAAACCACAAAAACAAGGAACCTTACGTTGAATCAAAAAAACAGGAACACAACGTAGCATATGATTTGAGTTTTTTTTAATATAAAAATTTAATCTTTTATCTAGTCCTAATTTTATTTACCATACTCACTGCGATTTTAAATGCAGGAGTTTGATAAAGTAATTTACAAAAATTAAGAGAATTATTTAAATTAATTATTTGTAAAAAAATATAGGGAAAATTCCAAAAAAATATTATTTAAACTTCAAAATCTCAAATAGGTGATTTAACAATAAAATGTTTTGTCAATTATATTATCATTCTTATTAATCTCATTCACGACTTTGTCAACGGGTTTTTGAAGTTTAAAAGGTATTTTTTTAGAATTTTCCCAAAAATATATGTTAGATTTTTTTATTTTTTTGGGGAAAATCTTAATTAAGTCCAACTGAAATATCAAAATCCATGTTTAGACTTAGCTTACACTTTCAACAAATTCCTAATCAGGATAAGAGGCCTAATTAGGGATTTATAAATGTTATTAAAAAAACTAAAAACGAAACTTGAGGTACAGGTTTAATTTCCCTATTTTAATTGAGGTTTTTTTTTTTTCCTATTTTCATTCATTCATATATTTATTTGTTTGTTTGTTTTAATTCCCAACCTCTTACCCATGGTTGTGAAGTCGTTGGTCGTTTAAAGGGCAATGAACACCTCCAACCATTAATTCATCTTTCCTAACAAAATTAATTTTTTGCAGGCATGCATTAATTCAATCAAAGAGACCCAGACATAAACAAGCAATGGAAGACGATAAACAGACTTGACTTCCATGGGATGTGAGAATACAGACTTCCATTATTTTTCAACTTTCCTCGCTATTTCCTGTTAATTTCTTATCTTTACATAAAAACAAGAAACAAACAAACTAAGAACAAGGAGAAAAATTAAATCCATCCTAAAATAATCAAAACCAAAATCAGATGTACATGAATTAAGGTGTAACTTTGTCCCGGAATTTTTTGCTAAAGAGTAATGTTGCCCTAAAAGTTTTATTAGGTTTAATATCATTCCGAAAGTTTCAATCGTGATTTACAATATACGAGGTAGTTTTTATGGTCTATGAGGTTAATATGTGAAGGAGTTTTATCTCGATTAACGTGAATCGGACTTATACATAAGTTTAAGCTAAAACAAACAAGCCTTACAAAAAAAACATTAACTATTAAAAAATTGACGTTAATCATTAAATTTTTAATAAAAAAAAGCAACATTACTCTATTTTAATACTTTTAGAGCATTATTGAACATAAAAAGCTCTGAGGGTAACATTGCTCTTCAACAACTTCCAGATCAAATTTACACTTTAACTCGACCTACATTTATCCTTAATTTTCCTTTTTAACTACAAAAGGGCATTTTAATCTTTTAATAATATTCACAAATCTCTAATGATGCAGCTTGTCCTAATTAGAAATTCGTTAAAATTATAGGCCTAAGTCTGAATTTTGATATTTTAGCTTGTGTTAATTAGGATTTTTTTCATTTTTCTTTTTTATTGATTGAAATCCCCAATAGATAGAATTGGGAATTAGGGTCAGCCATTAACGGGCCAGTGCTTAAAAGGACTAGCCCTACAGGGCTTAGGGAAAGAAAAATTGTTGTTTTTCAAATTCCGCCCCGAGAACATGCCGGCTAAGGCTGGCCTACAGGGCCGAAAGCCACTTTCACAAGATTTAATTATACGTCTGCACGTCTTATGCAATAAAATAAATACAGTTACTAATTCATAATCAAAACTAAAAAATATTGTCAACAAGTAACTTATAATCTCACACAAAGTATAAGAAGGCAAAAAGCTAAACACTCTAAGCAACATGATTATGATGACTAACATTTTCATCTTCTTCGCTACTATCATCAATTTCAAGAAGATTTGATTGTACTTCAATTTAAATAGTAGACTCTGTTTAAAAGATAAAAATATTAAGAATTAGTATATTACTATCATATGTAAATTTAACAATTTTCAGGTTTTTAGAGAGGAGTCAATAAGGATACGGGCAGAAGGGGCAGAGGAATTAAAAAAAACTAAAGAGCCTAACAGGCCGGCCCTACGGGATGGACCCTTTTAGATTTGACTTCTTTTTAAGCTCCATTTTTTAAACTTGACTTATGATTTAAAAGAACTTAAACGGACGAGTCCAATAAACTCGACCCAATTTTTTGACTCTGCTATTAGATATGTGATAGAGTGAAAATACTAGGTTAGGGCATTAGGGGCGAAACTTTTTAAATCAACTAGTACGGTAACATTTATTGGAATTGTGTATTTATGACTTTTGCGTGTTTTCAATAATTTCTTTTATACAGTTTTTATGTATTTTAATAATGAAAGTATAATAAACACCAGTATGTATAGATCATTTCTCAATCCAGATGGCTTTAGGGGATCATAATTAGTATATTTTAATTAAAAATTTGGAAAGGATATAAACATCAGAGTGTAATCTTTCTGCTAACTATTTATTACTTAATAAGATGATTATTCATTTTTTAACAACAAATCTAGAATAAATTTCCCATAACGATCCCTATAATCCTCGTAAATTTTGAGCTGTTTAGAATTAGAAATAATAAAAGAAAGAGAGAACATAACACGCCAAAGATGTGGATAGAGTGAATGAAAAACTGTCGTTTCCCTGTTTGGCGTGCGTTTTGTGCCTTGCGTTTCACCATTCTCGTTGAAAGCAAAGGAAAACCATTCATTCATTCCACTACAAGTAGTCACCAAGTTCACTATCAATGAACCCCACTCTGAAATTACTGTGTTTTTTCCTCCGTTAAGCTATTTCTTGGTCGAGTTTCGCTTTTTCACCTCCGCCATGAAGGGAGGAAGAACCAATTTGGAGGCATCGAACGATTCTGCAACTTTTGCTGCTGCTGACGTTGTTGTCGCTGCTGGCAACGGAGGTGGTGACCCGTTAACTCCTGTTGGAAATGACCAGACTCAGTTTCAGATGGTAGAAGGGGACGAAGCTGTAGGGCAAGTTTCAGAAGAAGCTGAGGCTGATGAAGAAGACGATGAAGGTACGGATAAAGTGTCACAGGAGGGTGTTCGTCCCAAGCTTGATGAAGGCTACTTTGAAATCGAAGCAATACGTCGCAAGAGGGTTCGTAAGGTACAGATTTTGAGCCGATTTCTAGTCTTTTCTGATTTTTGAGAGCATATTGACAATTTTTCCCCTGATTTTATTCAGTCTGACGGTGGGTTTCTTTGTCTTTGTCTTTTTTTTTCTTTCTTTTTCTTTTTCCCCACTTTGTGGTGAAATATAAATGTTTGCGAATATAGGGTCAGCTCGAGTACCTTATAAAATGGTGGGTGTTTCTCTTATTTCTTTGCCCTTTTCTTGTTACATTATAAAAATGGAGGGAGTTAGTGAATCTGCGTTAATGTGTTTGTTACTCTTTTTTACTCTGAAGGCGCGATTGGCCTGAAACAGCCAACACTTGGGAACCTCCGGAAAATTTACAGTCGGTTCCTGATGTCGTTGAAGCTTTTGAAGCAAGGTATGCCCTTTATATGCGTATATTTATTATATCCATTTTATAATCTGTTAGCTATGATAAAGAGGTCCTAGGTTAACCTATGAACAATATGAAAATGATACTAATTTTTTTTCTTTACAAAGATGTCAGGCATATAGGAAGCTTATGAGCGTTAGCATTAGGGTTAAGGGCAAAGCTTTGTTTTAAGTTCTTGCTGTTGGTATTTTATTTATAATTTCATTTAAGAAATTAGAGGGACATGATGACTTCTTCAGTTACCCTATTTTTAAGTATATGTTTCTTCTTTCTACTTTGCAGCTTGAGATCTGGAAAGCATAGAAAAAAGAAGCGCAAGCATGCCGTTCATCACACTTTACCCAAGAAGAGGCAACATCGTTCAACCACTTCTTATAGCCTTAGACAGTTTTCAGCAAAGAGTGCAGCTGACAACCATTTGCAATCTGCTCCTACCAATGATCTTAGTATCGCTGATCTTCCGGCTCATCCTCAACCTGTGCTTTTTGCTGATGAAGTGGAAGAAATTGATGATGATGGAAGTCTTGGAAAAGCTGAACCAGCTAATGAAAATCGCGGTGTAAATGTATCAAAACTTAATGTTGAAAAGGAAAATGATTATGATCCTAAGCTTACTGAGCTTAAAGCTACAGCATCATTCATGACAAACAATGGGGCCAATTCAAATAAGCTTGCAATACATATCCAAGAACCCAATGCTTCAACAGGAAATGCTCAACTGAACGGTCAATCTAAGGTGGATGGCATGGGATTGAATCAAAGTGGTCGCTGCAGAGGAGCCAAGAGGAGAAAATCTGGTTCTGTGAAGAGGTTTAAGAAAGATTCTTATGTTGGGCATGATGATACTCAGGCCATCATAGTTGAACAAGCATGGACCGAAATTGCTGATTTTGGGGGAAATAATAGTCACAATATCGGTGATGCTAAAACATCCCGTAATATTGTCAAGATTATAAAGCCACTAAGCTATTCAGCTTCTGTATCCAGTGACATACCAGATATTATAGTGAACTTTTTGGCCATGAGGTTAGGCATTCCACTGACTTATCCGGCTTTCATATTCTATACTCAGACTTGATGAGATATCCATAGCATGACCTAATATATTTTCTGAAATAATCTGAGCTTTTTTCAAGTTTAGTGTGTCCATTTAAGGAAAGGAAGTATTATATTTCCAAATAACGCATGTTTCGCTTATGAACAACCAGCATTAATTCATGACGCTGCAGAAAGTCGGCTATTTAAGATATTAAACAAATAGGTTTATTATTCATTTTATTGGCAAACTTCGGCCGCTTTCAATAATCATTTTAATCCACATTGTTGAAGGAAGGAATTTATTACTCACAGGTTATCATCATAGTAATCAAAATCATGCCAAGGTTGGTTGTGTTTGGGTCATAATTTTTTTGCTTTAATGACTGCCTTGAGTTGCGTGACACTTATCAGTTCTTTTGACCTATTTGAGCTTGGAGCATAAGTTTGTTGCTTCTATAAGCTGACATGGTTTCAATCCATTAGATCATTTTACTGTTCAACCAATTCATTGACCGGTTTATTTGGTTGTAATAGTCTAATAGAATATGCAGTGAATAAGGAACAGAGAGCAAGAAAGGATGAACAACTTTGTATATTCATTTCAATATTTCTCTTGATTGTATCTGCAGTGCCAATACAATGTATAAATAGTGCTTCTTGTTGGGCTGTTTTGTGCGCTAACAAATTGCGTGTACTTGTAATTCAAAATCTTGTGAGAGATGACTTATGATTGGCATTGTTTAATCATGTGTCTTAAAGAATGCATGTTGGCTTACTCATTTTAGAGAACTTGTCAGCTATGTATGTTTCTTGTTGATGCTTATACATTTGTTTACTTGTTCATACAACACATAGTTGCATCCACATTATTACTGCTGGAAGTTCATTTAGAGATGAGATGTCGAAAACTCAAAATTGTAATGCCACAGTCTCTAGTCACTTTTTCTTGCTCAGATAATTAGGGGCAATATAGTGAAATAGATTCCCCAATAAGGTCATAGCATGGTTCTTCACACAATTAAGCTATTATTAATATGGATAAGCTTTACAGGTCTGATGGAACAGAAGTTGAGGTGGATAACAAATATCTCAAGACAAACTATCCACTTCTGGTAATTTATTAGTTTAACATCTATCTGTGTATTGGTGGATTAAAACTTTGCTTCAAAATATGCCTTCTTCTTCTTGTATACCTTGATCTAATGAGTGTTCTTTTGTTCCAGCTGATCAACTTCTACGAGCAGCGTCTCCGTTTCAATCCGACCTTTTGATCAGACAGGTTTAATGAAGGATTTTCCTTTTGAAGAGTAAAATCTTGATGTGTGAAGTTAATGATCTATAATGTCTACTTTTGTAGTGAGATCTTCATGAGTACACTGTTAGTGGTAGTGTTTAACATTTGTAGATCTAACATGATAGTGCTGTACAAGTGAACCAAACTTGTGTCCTGTCTTATCGACATTTTCTTTGCCTTAAAAAGTATTTTGGGAATTTCGTTCTTTTCTGTTTTGTTCTTATAATTCTGCAGGAATTTGTCTCAATGGACGTTGGTAATTCGCTAAAAGAAAATTTGTAAAATTGGTTAGATTGGGTATGCTTTTATTCCACCTTTACCCAATCATTGCCTAAAACAAGATGTTTTCATTCTTGTTATTACTCCCTCAGCTCCTTGATACAATACTTAACTAATTTGGGTAGATTAAGAAAATTGGTTAAATTAATTATTTGTAAAAAATGTATGTTGATTTTTCTAGAATACTTTAAAATTATTTGCATTAAAACTAGTCCTTGATGTAAGTTCACTTAACATTTGCTGCAATTAAACTAGTCCTTAAAGTCTATGGATGTCTTACATTTAGAATGAAATCCAGCTTCTTAACTAATTTTTATATTAAGAAAGAATTGGAGGGAGTATTATTTTTTGGGAAAATTAATCATTTATACTAAATAATTTTGATTTAGTTATAATCATGTCGTGAATTTTGTAGAAAGTATTCTAACTTCGACATTTGGAGATTGATATGATGGGTACAGCAAAAACTGATCTAATGAGGCCCAATCAGGAAAGACTATCTCAACTTTTTGTTTTTTTAAAATGAACTATTTTAGAATTTATGTAATTATTTTTTTGAACGGTCCAAAGAAACATAAGGCTTCATGATGAATATAGGAAGTGAGAAAAGAGGGAAGCTAGGAATCTAATTTTGGCGCTTCAAGATCTTGGGCGCATATCGAGCACTTGAATTTTGTTAATGTAAGAGTTAATTGTTCTAACTAGTATAAAATAATAGTTAAAAATGATGTTGGGAATGAATCTTTTGTAAATTTAATTATTGGACAGCTTATATATAGCACGAGACTTTCAAAATATCTAATAATTCTTCCATAGCCAGCACAGCAGAGTGTAATATTTCATTAGTTTTTATAAAAGATCTTGGATTAAAGGATCATGATGGTAGAAGGGAAGGAGTAATTTAATTAATGATCTCACCTATTTGAGTCACTGGATTAGATTTGGGTTTGGATTCGGTTCTTTTTTGCAGCATAAATCAGCAAAAATTGTGCTGCTGATAATGATTGCTATTCTAGTCTTATTTGTAAGGGATTTTTAAGGATATTTCATATAGACCAAGAAAAGTGTTAAAATTCAATAACCCTCCTAAAAATTTAACAAATTTCAAATTTTACTCCTAATTAATATATATTATACCCCATAAAAAAAGTCAATACAATAATAGATGAAGAATAAAATTGTATAATTATATGAAAAAGTTTTCTCTTTACCTTAATAAGATTAAAAAATTTCTTCTCTCTCAGCTTATAAATAAGACCAGAGGAGCATCTTACAAATAAAGTAATTATTACTAGCTCATATCTTTAATATAAGATCTACTTAACTACGTTGAATATATTAAGAAAATTAGTTAAATTAGTTGTTTGTGTAAAATGGGTATTTTTTCCCCTAAAATACCTCTTAAATCATTTGCATTAAAATTATCCCTTGTTGAGATGGCATGTAGATATGTCAGACTAGGATTAGATGAAAATATAGGGTATGATGTGCCTATTGTCTGGGCCAACGATATGACTTTATGATGACATGGCTGGTGATGCAGCTGATGACTAGATGACACGTTAGGTTATGTGGCCGCTGATAAGGATGGGGTGATGACGTGGCCTGACAGGATGATGAGTAGGACTAGATGATGTCATCAATCACTCTAACCCTTGAAAATAATTGGATTATGGTCAGGTTACCCCTGTCATACTTCTTATAACACAAAATATGAAAAATAAGTCACATTTTATATTACTTTTAAATTAATTATGCTTTATTAATTTATTATATATTTTGTTGCATGTATTAGTATATTGATATTGATGGCTATAATGTAAAGCATTATCATGCACATGCATGATGGGGGAAAGAGAATTTTCACAATGGAAATTAGGACCTTCTTTCATTAGGTTGTCTTCTTAATTAATTTAATTAAAACTTTTAAAGGTTGGTATCCAAACACCAACTTGCACAAACCTTTTTGGTAGCCTCAATATCTTTATTTATATAGAATGATAGTAAGTAAAGAGTACAAGAGAGTTGGTCATCCCCTACCACACACATACATCACCAAACAAAAGAATTCAAATATGAGTGATGTCCCATATTCGTTTCTTTCCCTTATTCTACGATCGAGTAAAGTGGTTGAATCAGAATATTCACCAACTCCTTACTAGTTTCTTCCTTTTTTTTTCTTTGTAAAATCTTAAAATTATTTTGAAATACCTAAAAACTAAAAATTTAAGCCGCATATAAAAGTTCTAGTTCAGGAACTTTTTTTTTTTTTGTCATTGAATCATATAAAGGGGAAGCTAAAGATTGAATAGAGAGCATTACGTTACCAAGTTTTCGAACTTAAGATCATTAGTCAAGTTAGAATAACCTATTTTAATTTATTTAAGCCTTCAATAGTACTGACTTTTTGTTTATTAATAGAATACAATAGTGTTATATAATTCATACAATCAATATCAATAAGTGAGATAAGGCTTCTTATTATAATATTGAATAATTTAAAACAATTTCAAAATTTAAAAGATGTTTGACCATAAAAAAAATATTCTTCAACTTAAGGTCCTAAACCAGAATTTTCTCCTAATGATCAACTAACTCAAACTAAACTATAATGTTATATTAATAGCCAACAAAGTGAATGGAAGGAGCACAAAAGTTAAAGAGAAGAAAGATGGAGAAGGGGCCATCACCACTTGTACCTTCTCTAATGGTGATGGGATTAGTGATGATAATCTATTGGCCAACTTTAATGGACATGCTTGACACCATGTCCGCTCTCTTCTCATATCTCATTATAGTGCTTCTGGTCATTCTTCTTTTTCTGCTTATTCACTACCTTTCTGTACGTTTCTCCATTGGCAAGTCGTCGTCGTCTTCTTCTTGTCTTTTCACGAACCGTTGTGCACAGAGCCGCGACTCTAGCCATGATCATGAAGGAGGAGGGCTTGGACTTGGCTTTGGCTATTTGCTCTTCTTCCTTCTCTTCATTCTTCTGTACAATCTGCTTTGAACCCCTCTCTCTCACATCTCTCTGTTATAACTCTAACTCTGTGCTTAGATTCTGAGAAAATTAAAGAAGAAAGAACAGCAGGAAGGAAAACTTCCAAAATAGTAAATATTTTTATTATTTTACTAAGTTTTTACTTTTAGTATTCCCTTCTCCCTATTTTTTTTTTTTCACTTTTGTCTCAATCTAAAGATAGGGTAAAGTAGGCTTGAATACAATCCAAATTTAAATCTTTGCTTGTTTAGATTAATGTTCCAACTTATTTTTGTAAACTAAAATTGAATTTTATTATTAACATCAGCATCAATTCATTTTTTGATGTATAATTTAATCTTTTATGAAGTTATTATAAAAATATTAAATTATAAAAAAATATTCATTAAATTCAAATTTTTAAATTTTAATATCAATAATTTAATATTATAATAAATAAAATAAAAATATTTTGTATTAAATTAATTTCAACCATACAAATATTAATTTCATGTCAATAAATGATTGGAAGTTATGGATTATACCGACTTAATTTTATATTGAAATCTTGAAAATGCGACCGCGATTTGGATATTAGGGAATTAATTAAAAAAATTATTTATTTAGAATCATGATTGAAATTCTTAAAATAATTATTCACATAAATGAAGATAAAATTTCTATTATATCATAAATCGTTTTTAAAGCTCCCGTCACTATTCTAAATTAAACTCATCACTAGAAAAGTAAAAAGCGGCATGCGAACCCGCCACCCCTACACATTCCCGCCGCCGAAATCCGATGCCAATATGCGATTGAACGGAGGAACAAGGTTGTCTGGCTTGTACCTTGTTGAGTGGTGAACCTCACAGTCCACAATTTCCCACAATGGACGGAACTGGAGCGAAGCCCAGAAGAAGCGGTACTCGCTTGTGTTGCATATGTAACCAAAGAAGAGCTGCCCTCAAAAGACCCAAGACTCTCGAACAGGTCCCTAATTTACCCTACAAACCTATTTTTTGAAACCGTCCTTGTTTGTTTACTGTGGAAAACTTAATTTATTTCTTGCTCTTTTATGTTCTGAAGTTTTGTGCCTGCATGATTTGATTACCGTTGTTTCCAACTTGTGTGAGTTCAGTACTCTTTTTTTAACCGTGGATAGTGCCTAATTAATACCATAAACCTTGTTTTGGAACTATCTTTTGTTTGGTTTTGGTGGAAATTTTGAGAGATTTCTTGCTTGTTTCTTTTATGTGATTGCGCAATTGCATGCTCTCGTTATAATTGTTCCGAAATTGTATAAATTTGTTATTTTCCCTACTTTTTAATTGTTTTAGAGTCTGATTTATTCTTCAAAAGGGTTTTATTGTGTTGTTTATCCCATGCTGTTATCTCACTTCTTGTGGTACACTTTCTATGTTTACCAAAGAACATCTACATCTCTTCAATTTATTCTGGGGATTGGTGAGGGAATCTTGTCTTCTGGAATTAGATCACTGACACACTTGTTCTGATTTTGTGTGGACCTTAAAGATTTGCAAGGAGTGTTTTTATGATGTTTTTGAGGAGGAAATTCATCAAGTTATTGTGACTAACCAGTTATTCAAGCCAGGTGAACGTGTCGCTCTTGGTGCTTCTGGTGGAAAGGGTAAAAGTCTACTCAGAGCTGATAGTTAACATGTTGCATAGTCAAACAAAAATGAAGATTCCCTTGCTAAAATTATATAATCCCTATTTTCATTGTCACTTAATGATATTTTGGCTTTTGCTTCTCTAAGTAAGACTAGAAAAATCTTATCTTCACCAAAGCTGGTTTATAGTTGTAGATAATGGAATTCACTTGTGCAATGTTTGGTACCTAGAAAACACTTTTCCGCATGCCAAACAACAACAGCAACATATTACTATTATTATTTAGTTTTTTTCAATCCTTATATGCTCTGTCTACATATATGCTGTTATTCAACTTAATACGTTTAGCTGTTCTGATAGTGTGTTCTTAAGAATGAAGGAATCAGATGAATATCGTGTTATTCAAAAACACCCACCCTTTCGCTGGTTGCTTCACTGTTAGGCTGTTTATAGTTGAAGCTGTCTACTTTGAGTTTCAAATTCGGTCTTATATGTTGGGTTTGTATTTTTGACCCAACGTGATGAAATTCTGTAGTCTATGTCTGCATAATATATAAATTCCATATCCCCCCCTCCCTTCTTTCATTCAAAACTGCTTATTTCATCGTATATATTCTTAATTTATGAATAGTTGATTACTTGTCATTAGATGTCTAATATTCTCTTATTGCTAAATGCATTATTAATTATTTTAATTTTTTAACAGATTCAACAGTCCTAGCTTATGTATTGTCAAAACTGAATAAGAAACACAATTATGGCCTTGATCTTTTCCTCCTGTCAGTTGATGAGGGCATTACTGGGTACCGAGATGACTCCCTTGAAACAGTTAAAAGAAATGAAATTCAGGTAAAAGAGATCTTTACTTTTGGAAGTTTATGTTAAGCTTTTTAGTGTAGTTGATGCATTTTTATTAGACGAGCTAAGCTATATTGCCATATCATATGTTGTCCAATAATTTTTGTCTCATGCTTCATATAGCCGAATGTGTTTTTAAGTCAATTAAACTACACATGCATGAACATGTATTGAGGTCCAGAGATTAAAATACATGCGTTTTTACCAATGTCAACATATTTCTCTTAACGTCTCTTTCTTTACATTATGTAACTTTTACTAATCTAGCCTGAATTCTTTTGGTGGCTATTCTGACCTGGTAACTCAACTCTGGTGGAAACTTTTCTCCCTTTCCAGTATGGATTGCCTTTAAAAATCATATCTTACAAGGACTTGTATGGATGGACAATGGATGAAATAGTGAAGGTCATTGGTTTAAAGAACAATTGCACCTTCTGTGGAGTCTTCCGTCGCCAGGTATTGCTACAAATTCCTTTAATATTATGTGACCTATTAGCAATAGCAACCATTAGTAAGCACTGCTAGATTTTGACTGGACCATTTATCTCCTTATAGTGACGATCTTCAGTTGCAAATGGAAACTGGTGGAGAACCTACCAAATATGAATGACAATGTGATAGAACCAAAGGAAGAAAGAAGAAAAAGAGAGAGACATAGGATAAAGTCTATTCCAATTTCAATGAATATTTCTTTATTATAATCTTGGTTTTGAATGCCTTCTGGGAGCTCTATATATGTAAAGTCTATTCCAATTGGGATTAATTCATTCAATTTAGACATTGATTAATATTGCTTTAGTATTTTGTTCTATACCTCCCTTTCTTACTCTCTAGCTTTTGTCATACATCAGAACAATGTTAACTAAGAAGTTTTATCAGGTGATGGTAGATAGTGAGAGCACATTTAATGTAAAGTTAAGCCTTAGATTGGAGTCTTTTACAGGTTAAACAAAACTCTTACGTCAAACTGTTTTTAATAACTTGCATGAAATATAAATAAAGCTAATTTTCAATTGACTCTTTATTGTATCAAAAGATAGCTACAATTACGAGTTTCCCATGTCTGCTGACATTTTTTTATCCCCTGCTGTGAGATTTCTTCTGTAAAACGTATTCTTTGAAGAAATTATTGTTCA
Organism: Albizia julibrissin; assembly: GCA_037074505.1. Lineage (NCBI taxonomy): Eukaryota > Viridiplantae > Streptophyta > Magnoliopsida > Fabales > Fabaceae > Albizia > Albizia julibrissin. The sequence continues at coordinate 12,529,900 of CM073481.1, read as the reverse complement.
ACTGCAGTAGTATTAGGATTAGGAAGTCCTTGCTTACTGAAGTACTGTGGCTCATTTGACAATTTGCATTAAGGGTTTGGTTATCTGTAATATTCAACCGTTGCCACAATAGTCACCTACTCACCTGTAAATACACATGCATGTCAATTATGAAGTTTTGATTCCTTTGGAACAGTGGAGGGGTCATGTTGGAGGAATCACCCATCTCTGTTTTGGCTTTGCCAAATTAGTTGGGGGGCTCTGAAAGCAATTGTGGTTTCCTATCATACATGTTGGATTATGATGTAGGTTTGTAACGCAGACAGGAGAGAGAAAGAGAGAGGAGAGAGGAAGAGATAGTTAAGAGAGAAAAACAGAGAAGCTCGAGAGAAACAGAGACTGGGTAATGCAACTGTATTATTCACAATATAATTTGAAAATATAAGAAGGTAGGTACATCTATTTATAGGCAATAATTCTAACAGCTAGTTTCTAATATTCCCCTCACTTAACTTACTTTTATAACTTCTCATTCTGTCATTTACGATATTATTATTACACAACAGATTATTTCTACTATTTATGATTTCTTGTCAACAGGCCCTAGATCGAGGAGCTGCATTTTTGAAAGTTGATAAGCTTGTTACCGGTCATAATGCTGATGATATTGCTGAGACAGTTCTCCTGAACATATTAAGAGGAGATATCGCTAGGTTATTTACTAAAACTCAAGTCTTCTTTTTTTACTTGTTTAAGGTGCAAAATAGAGTTTTTCAACTTTTGGGTAACAAATTGATGTTAGTCATTTTGGCATTGAATAGGTTGAGTAGATGCACGTCAATAACCACTGGTGAAGATGGGCCCATTCCCAGATGTAAACCTTTTAAATATACATATGAAAAGGAGATCGTAATATATCCTTTCTGCTTGAAGTTGACAATAATTTTTTCTTCTGCTATTTTTCCTGTTGCATTTTCTGTAATCAGTTTGATCTTGGTAGTTGCAAATCCTTGACCACTTGACTACGTATGCATATTTCAAGAGGCTGGACTACTTTTCCACAGAATGTAATTCTTCTCGTTCCACAATAACCAAGTGTAATGCATATTTGTTTATTCAGCTATCTAATATAACATTCTCTTCAAAATGGCAGGCATCTATTCTCCAAATGCATACCGTGGTTTTGCTCGTGAGTTCATCAAGGATTTGGAAAGAATTAGGTAGGTTCTTAAGATTTAGTTTTATGGTACTACTCTATACCTATTTTCTTTCATTTTGTACAATGCTCGTCAAAGTTTCAATTTATGTTCTCAGCCATATCTTGAAATGCAGACCTAGAGCAATTCTTGACATAATCAAATCAGGGGAGAATTTCAGGATTTCTACCACTGCGAAAATGCCAGAGCAGGGGACATGCGAACGATGTGGTTATATATCTAGTCAGGTAGATTCTTTTGTATAAACCCATATGAATGAATGTGAGCCTTGTGTTCATTTTCTTATAGATCCCCCATAATTGAAAAGGGGGAAGCCTCAAAGTGTCTCGTAAAGACTCGGACAAAAATTGGTATGGGGGTGGCGGGTGGGGAAGACATGGAATCCGTTAGAGGGATTATGTAGAATAAGTTTGTCAGGAAGTGGGAATAAAAATGGCGAAGAGAGATTGTGGAGTTAGGGTAAAAACTTTGATAGACTTGTGGGAGGTTCTAACTTCTAGCACTGCAAAGATCTCTGAATATATTGTTTTCTTCCTTTTTGTTCTCTTCTATTATACCCATTTCTTCAATTACAGAGGAAATTTCAAGTTCTATCATTTTCTTCCTCGACAGTGTCTAAAAGTTCTACTAATCAATTGACATGATGGACATTGGGATATCAATTAAATTTAAAATTTATACAATGGTAATGGCATCTTGGATAGTTTTGCCTCATTCGTTGACACCTCCCTCCTCAGTCTGTTATTATAATTTAAATACATATTCATTATTTTACTATATAAATTTTTATATGCCAAGGCCTCTAAAGCTGAGATTTCATCTTCTGTTACATGTGCAGAAATGGTGTAAAGCTTGTGTTCTTCTTGAGGGACTTAATCGGGGTTTGCCGAAGCTTGGAATCGGAAAGGGTCGGGTCAGTGTCAATGGTAATGAGGATAGAAATGGGAGTGACAGAGGAAAGAGTATTGCCAGCAAACAATGTGGAACTTTGGACTTCTAATATGCCCTTTTGATCATGTCGACTTCAACAGAAGCCTAAGGCCTTGTTTGGTATGAAATACTGGGAGTAGGGATTGGGATTGGGATTGGGATTGGACCTGGGATTAGGTTAGAATATATTGTTTGGTATGAGGGATTACAAATAACCAGGAATTGGGAGTACCACGAAAGTGGAATTGCTGCAAAGCCATCTCTCCCCTGGTATTGCGTTTTCAATCCCAGGATTGCAAATATCAGAGACAAAAATATACCTGTTTATAATATTTTTTGGACATAAATGCCCTCTATCAATTTTAACCTAAATACCGGGATTTTTTTTTGTTATTTTTTTAATAATAAGGATATTTTAGTATTTTCATAATTTATGGAAGATTATAAAATGAAATTAATTGAAGTATTCCATCTAAATATTACCGCATATCAAACGTAATTTTAAACTCTCAGTCCCAATTCGTCAAAATTTAATGTCTCGTACCAAACAGGGCCTAAGAATTTGTTTTTCATTACTTGGCATTTCTTAAGGCAGGACCGAAGTGTGGTCCACATACACAAGCAATAAAATTTTTGAATTATATTTATTTTTGAATTATATTTATTGAAGGTTAATTAACTATTGGCTAATAATTAATTAATGAGGCTGGCAAAAAAGAAAAATTAATGTGATGTAACTTTCATTAGTGTTGCTATTACTTGAAATTTGTAGTTTGGTATCTTCACTATTTAAATTGTTTTGTAAGGGAGCCTTGGATATTTTACCGATTAGGGGTAAATATATAATAGAAGTTTTATCTTAACTTATGTGAACATGTTTATTATAAGTAAACCAAAGCAACCTTGCTATTTCTGAGTGCATTATTTCTTAAAATGTTGGGTGTAGATGAGGGGATTCTGTCTAAACCTTGCTAATCTTTCTCTAAACATATGGTGAACCATTTAAATTTGGTAATTTGTTTTAGGGGAAAAAACAAAAAGTTGCTTTTAAGATTTTTTTTTAAAAAAAAACAGTTTTTAGTGTTTTCTTTTCTCATTTGTCATTTTTCGGAGGCTGCCATCTATCCACTATCGACATCATACTATTGGAGATAGCCACCGTCACGTTACGGGGATAGCAGTCACCATATTACTTCAAGAACAGAATTTTTTTAATACATGATAAAACTAATTTTCAAAACAGAAAATATAATCAGACAAGACTGTTATCTTTTTAGTCTTTAATGTAAAACTTTTTTCTCTAATTTAAGTAGATTAATGAAGCTAAATAATTTTAATCATAACATTTGTAACATGGTATTTTTGAAATATTTATGTGTAATATTAGATTATTGTAATTTGTAAGTTAAACAAATTAATTTTAAAAAATGATAAATATTTAAGATAAAATAAAAAGATCTACATTTAATTTACTCCCAAGCTATGCCATGCCGTACTAGCAACTCAGGAACGGAACTCTAATACAATTATTTATTTATTTATTTTGCCAGAATACAGTTTTTTATTTTAATTTGGCACTGACTCTATATTTCATTATTTAACAGAAAATAGTAAATTTTATTTTTGTTAACCTCATACGTTTTTTGTCCATCAAAGAGTAAAAACATCATATAATTCGCATGTTTCATAAGATCACGTCTTTTACATTGAGGACATCACAAATAATGTCTTCTTTTTTTTCCCTTAAAAAATTAATTCCTTAATTTTTCTCTATAAAAAACCCATCTTTTACCTTACCAATAAACGCTATCTTTCAATTAAGAGTTTTGCTGCCATGGCTTCAGGCTCAGAGAATCAATGGAGTCTTCATGAAAGCATGCTGTTTGAAGAAGCTATGAGTTCAAACCCAGAGCTGTTTGAAAGAGGTGATTGGGATTTGCTTACAAATTTAATCACTACAAAATCCTCTGAAGAAATAAAAGAGCGTTATAATAAAGAGAAATATGCAAATAAAAGTGAATATTTTGCATGTAAGGGACCTAAGTACACTAAAGAAGAACTCCGTGAAGACATTAGGAGGCTTTTGGATGGATCTATCCAACCTACCCCATCACTTCAACCTCCTAAAGAGGAAGATCTAGAAGAAGCCTTGAAAAAGCAAGGATATGAATTCAAAAAGACCCCCTAATTCAATTAACATAAATAATATAACATAATATAATATAATATAAAATGTGAAACATATTAAGTGATGTTAGGATGTTTATCATTTAGGGGTTGCAAGAGTTGTGAAATGAAATTTATTTAGGTTTTTAATTATTTTCTTTAGTTTTAGAATATTATTAGTTAAAAAATATTAGGAAAGTTTGTCATTTAGGTTTAGAAGAGCCTATTATAGGAGTTAGATATGCATGGAAGTTAATTGGCTTCTTAATTATTGTCTTTATTTTTCTATATAATAGTACAAATATTTATTATTGGAGTGGCCTATTATCTTAATTTTTTTTAATTATAATCTTATATATTTAATTAGAAGCCATCCTTCTAATATTATCAGGAGTTTTTGGCAACACAAAAAAATTATATGTGCAATAATTCTACGACCTATGCTAATCTATTTAAATCATATAGCTAATGATTAAGTGATTTTATTGCACCTTGATTTCATAGAAGCTTTTGTTACTTCCTTCTTGATTTTATATCATGCAACAAAAAACCGTAACTTTTTAGTTTTTACTGATAATAAATAAAATAGTTTTTAATAAAAAATTTGAAAGTGCAATTTGCGATGAAATAGTGGAAAATGGATATGCTTGACAATATCTAACTCGACTTTTTAGTGAAAAAATTTGGTATTGAAGAAAAGAAGAAACAGTTAAATATATATTTTGTTTTATTGCTATAATAAAATTTTTATAATAATTTTAAATAAACTAACTTAATTTTAGGTAAACATTTTGGTTAAGTAGAGAGGACATCGACCCAAAAATGAAGTAATTGAATTTTCTGTGAGATTTGGCATTGAAGGCATTACATCATAAATGTGCTGGAAACACTATATTTTCTTAATGGAAGAAAGATATAATTTTTCTTATTATATCGTTTGCATTCATTACAAGGCGTTTCTTTTCAATTATTCATTCCTTAAATTTCTATATAAAACCCACGGTTTCCTCCTCAACAAACAGATCATTCTTTCCAGTTTCCACCGAAGAATTTTGTCTAAAATTACATATTACTCTATCCATTTAAATGTAATTTGCGATTAAAATATCTGGCCGAAAAAAAAATTGCGATTGAAATAATAGATGATAAGTATTACCGCTTGATTTTCACAACATTCCCAAATAATCCATACATGAAATTAAGATATCAATATATATATATATATATATATATATATATATATATATATAAGGAAATGGGTAAAGTGTATAACAAGATGAACTATTCATAAGATATAGACAGTGTGTGGCATACTTCTCAGACTACGTCAAATAAGTAGGAAACACATCTAATTTCACCAAACACAGTATTTAACATGACTTGCTCTATAGCTCATTTTCTGTCAAGAAACAAGAATTACAATCCAATAATAGCAACATACAGCTGTTGGCCTAGATGGGAGAGAGTGTACAAAAAAAAAATACACTTAAACTGATGAAAGAACCACAGAAGGAAGAAAAAAATCTGCTAATTCTTGGGAATGTTCTTGCCCACAATCTTGGCAGGAGCAATCCTCATGAGATTTCCAGGCTTACCAGGGAGAGCACCTTTGATCAAGACAACATTAAGATCTTTATCAATCTTGACAATCTTGAGCTTTCTGATCTTGGTCTTTGTTCCTCCCATCCTCCCAGGCATCTTTTTACCCTTGTACACACGCCCGGGCGTAGTTCCCGCACCGATCGATCCTAGTTGCCTGTGACTCTTTGAACCATGGGTCATCGGACCCCTTTTGAAGTTGTGGCGCTTGATCCCACCTGTCAATAATAGTTCAAACATCAATAACAATAACAAGCCTTATCTTATCCTATTATGCAGGGTCAGTTATATGAATATCACAGCGCCATTATATTCTATTAACAACCATATATTTGGCAGTTCAAGCATTTATGTAACAGAATTTATTTATGGTGAATTGTTGCAGGCCACACAATCAAGGTAACTCATATCACCCACTTCAGCTACTTGATATTGAATCTTAATATTAGGAGAAAGAAACCAATACAAGACTAGAATTTAAGGTTTGTTTGGCACAAATAATAATATGAAGCCAAGTGCTCATCAAGTAGTCCAAGCTGAGATGAGTTCTTGCACTAGGTTAGGCTTTGTTAGCAAGTACAAGTACACTAGTAAAGGATTCATCGCTAAAGATAGCTTAGAACCAATAGTTCATTCTATAATAGATTTTTCTGTGGGTTCCTTCCCTTCAATGGCTAGCTTTCTTTCCCGACTAATTGGACAAAGAGAAGAGAATTGACCAAAAAAAGATGGTTTTGTAAATGAAAAATAACCAGTATACCTCTACTTTTTCAAAAAAAAAAAAAAACAGAAAAAAGGGACACCTATTGTTGAATAATTATATAGCAAGCTTACAATTCCTGTGTCAGTAGGATATGACAAGAATATGAAACAAGATAACTGAAATCACATTATCATATTATTAAAAAAAATGAAGTTGTTGAATTTTCCAATCGGTTTGAGCTATATGCATCATACGGTTAAAGCAGCAGTGTACCGTATGTAAAGTGAACAGCATAACTGGCACCAATTTAACAAGACAAGAATTAAAAATGGTGAATGATTTTAGAGCTGGTTGTATTCAATAAGTATCTATTTTATATGCACAGAAGAATTACACAATATCCAAAGAAAGACAGAGAAAAACTGTACAAGAAAAGGCAAGCGACATTATTCAAAAACACTACACCGATTACTCACTCAAGGAAACAATATAAGGACTCTATTGACACTAGACACAGCTACTAACAAGAAACACAAAGCTAATAACAGAGTAGCTCACTTCACTCTCTTTCTTAGGCTGCGCTTTGTTGTCTTTAGTAAAAGTAATGGGAATGGAAATACATGAAAAATAAGTTTTCCCCCAAATATGTGTACTAAATATCTATTATACCCTTATTATCACTACTCAACAGTCTTCAATCCCTTTTATCGCTTGTGTTTATGTAGAGATGCAAGAGTCACTTCCCATCACATTCTCATTCCCTTTCCATTTCTTTCCTAACGATCCAGCGTACCAAACATATATACTGAACAGAATTAATACACTAAAAGCTGAGGTATAAAGCAGCACACACATCAGTAACAAGAACAACTAAGACTATATTCAAATAACTGCACCTTATCTATGCTAATAATGATAAGAATAAGAAGTTCTAAGAGCTATCACTCATATCCATTTTTACTTCTCAGCTAGCATATAAGGAGTTATAAGGAGTTAGGAAGCATAAAATGGAACGCTTGGTTAGCTGAAAACATATATCCAAATCCTGAGATTAACATACTGCATTCCTTTCTCTGTTATAAACTTATAATATGAAGGCAATATAATAGTATGTTGAAACCACTGAATTGTCAATTACAATATCATCCTGAAATTAATCCCAGCCGAACACAGAGTAAGTGGGAAAGATAGAGAGAATCAAAACCTTGGAAACCCTTGCCAATGGTGATGCCAGAGACATCAACAAGATCCCCCTCCTTGAAAATCTCATCCAACACAAGTCTCTGATTAGGCTCGAACCCTTCCACAGATTGAAGACGAAACTCCTGAAGATGCCTCATAGGTATAGCACCCACCTTCTCAAGATGACCCATCTCTGGTTTCGTCAGTTTTCGATCCCTCACTCTTTCATATCCCAATTGGACCGCATTGTAGGCATCAGTAGCCTCAGTCTTAATCTGAGTCACAATATTCCCTTCTTTGAAACCCACCACAGTCACTGGAACGACCTCGCCGTCGGGTTCGAAATAACTCATCATCCCTAATTTTGTGCCCATTACTCCTACACCAGCCTCCATGCTCATAACCACCACACCTCTCACTGGTCTTTTGCCTCCTTTAGTCGCTGCATACAGTTTCGAATGGAGTGGTTCTTGCAATTTCAGCAATGGGCTCTTGATTTGGCTAGGAGAAATTTTGAGAGAGCACGTTAAGTACGAAGTAGAAGTTGCATTGAGGCGAGAAAATAAAGAAGCAGAAACCGATGAAGAAATTGATAACGTTGACATGATTGTTTGTAACTGTGGAATCTTGAAATCTAGAGGTAAACCATCGACATTTTTCGCGCTCTGTAGAGAAGAGAAATGGAACCAAATAGTGGGAACTTCAGAAGTCAGAAGCTTTCTACCATATGGAGTAGAGGAAGTTTAATTCTTATCCTCTGTTACGGATAAAGCCGTTCGAAATGATGTTAGGACCCGTCCGGAACGGATCATTTCATTTGGGAGAAATGGACCATCCAGACCCGCCACGAGTTACCAGGGGAAGGGATTATGGGATTGTGGGTGAGAAGTGAGAACCACCATCTTGTAATTCTAACGGCAACCGGAAAGATTAATGACTAGTTCAATTTAGTAAATAATAACTTGAAAAATATAACAACAAATTTTTACAAGTGACTAATCATTAATCGCAGGGTAGAAAACCTAACATTTCAATATAGTAATTATATTAGTGAGTAAAAGTCTTATTATCATTTCACATAATTAAAGTTAGCTTATAAGAATGTGAATCATACTAATGTGATGATATTGTTGATAGAGGATTTGTACAAACCCTGTAAACACTTTTTGAGTTGACAATTGTGCTTTAACTCTGATGAGCCATGAGACTAAACTCCACTAAACTTTGTATCATAAAAAAAGTTATTTCTTAAAAAAAATAATCATTGATATGTAAATAATTATCACAAATAAAAGTTATCACAATCAATGACACTCAAAATCTAGAATAATTATTATTTTTTTTAATACATTAGAATAACTATTTTAAGATAATACTTGTCACCGTAAAGATTTTGTTTTCATTATATATAATTAAAATTGTTAACAGTTAAGGGGAACCAATCATTTCATATATCTTGAAATTGGCAGTTGTTTTTATTTAATATTTTGCATGAAATTATCAAATAATTTTAGTGGCCCAACTATGTTTTAATTCTCATCATCATCAATATATACTAAAGAGTAATAGGGAAATAAGCCATTGGTCCAATTGCATTCATTCTGTCTCACGCATCACTATTCATAACAACAGTAATGGCTTCAGTTCACTGGCCATTACTATTCCAATCGGCTTCTTTTCAAACTGACCAGATATGAGTAGGGACCTCACTACAAACGCCTTACTTCCATTCGGTTGTCACTTCATACAGCCGTATTCAGTCTTCAATTTCCTCTTACATCTTATAGGAGTTGGTGAAGCCCTTACTTACCCTATATACTTCCATTATCTTGGTATCGGTGAAGATCTGCTTTTCGAAAAGATGTCGCCTTTACTCCTTTATTCAGCTTGTGCTTCTTCGCCAATAGTGATGTAAGTTTGAGTTTGGGATCAAATTTCTTCTTCGCCCATAGTCATGTATTTCTTCCATGACCTGCGAAACTAATGGCAACAGAACACCAAGCCATCATATGGGCAATGAAGAGAGTTCAAAGACTTTGGCCTTTGCTGCAAAGTCAGCACAGTCTGCAGTTGCAAACACCAAGCACTGCCACGTGGGTGCATATTCCATCTTCTATTGTTGAGTTTATACAACAAGAAAGAGAGAAAGTAGTGAAGGGAGAGCATTGGAGGAGTGAAATTGCTAAGATCTTTGATCATCGAACTCCATCAAACACGAGGCTGAGTTGCTTTGGACAACAATGGCGAACACATGTGAATGGAGATAGGTGAGAAGAGGTTGTTCCACTAAACGGTCATAACATTAGTCAAATCTTCCAATGGAGCATGTGGGTCTGCTTCCACCTTCATCTTATGCTATTTGTTCTATAGGAAAGGATGTACATGTAAGAAAGGATGTACTGCCTTTAAACTGTTATGGAGGGCCCTTCTTACGTGTTTTGTTGGAATGATTAAAGAAGGTTCTTGACTCTACAGCAAGGTTATGTCTATTATGTTTCAAATTTAATTTCTTAAAGTATGCATATGGTTTCTTGATAATGCAGGCATGTCTTATGAGTCAGACATATTTTCCCCTCATAATACTACTTAGTGGAGCTTTGAAAGTGTGATCATCCTCTGCCAATATACCATTTACTAATTGCTAGCCAGGCTATGACCATGATATATGGTCAAAAAGCCTCTGATTTAGAAGCATCTGTGTTCACTATTTCACATTAAGGGTTCATTTAGTCTTTCTGATTAAGTTTACGTGGATCTTATGACTTTGACAGCCCTAGACTATGTGGAAGATGAGTTCTGCTGCTGGGAATACACAACAAAATAAGGTAGAACCTGTATACTACGAGTTCACCATTCATATTGTGCAATTTTATGACTTCTGTTCATTTGAGTAAACATATATGTGCCTTCTCAAATAAATAAGTTCTATAATTGTAACTTGAAATCAGTTTTCTACTATGTATTCAGTAGGTGTACTCATAAAATCTTCTGTATCATATAGTATCTTTGGGAAATATTGAACTAACATATTTTAAAATGTGTTGCATTGGTTTTGTTGCCTAAATAGCTTACATATTATAGACTGGATATGTAGTTGTTCCCTTAAATCTAGCTACAGTACGTAGTTGTTCCTCATTTCACTGATCACAACTTAATTGCATGTCAACTAAGGCGTCATAATCATGGCTGATGTGTTGTAATGTATTGTTGTTGGTAGCCAATAAAAGGATGTTGCATTTCATTCCACTATAACTGTTGATCACATTAGATGAGTGGATGATCAATATGTGCTGACATGTAATGCTATTGTTGTACCCGCGCAAAGCACGGGGGTATTCGTGCTTGTTTAATAAAAAGGCATGATTTGCTTGAACTGTGCAATCCACTATATAGCTCTGGGCTCTTCTTTTTCTTCTTAATAGGCCACCGGCGCAAAGCACAATGCAAAGTGTAGATGGCGGTACCAGATCAATACAATCGATATTGACAATCAAAAGGTCTTTCCATACCTGTTTACCTTTTAAAAGCGCAAAAGCTTGCGCAATCCTTCGTTATCAAACTCGGACCGGATTAGACTAGTTCGGTCCTATTTTTTTATTTTTTAAAAAAATTAATATTATAAAAATTTTAAAAAAAATTTATATTAATAATCCTAAAATCTTCAATTTCTTACCAATTTAATCCCAGGTTAGCTCCGGTCTGACTCACTGACCCTTAACTCAATACCCCGACCAGTTCAATGACCAGTCTGGATTTAATTATGACACAATACAGGTGTTATGTCATTTTCAAAGTAAACAAGCACTTCGATCCCCAAACTGTAATTAATTAGGCCAGTGTACATAAATTTATTCCAGACAAAAACAAGGAAAACCCATCTGCAGCTTCCTATATGTCGGTGATACCTGTGTGCTTTTCTCTTCTAATTAAATGCTTCGATTATACTTTGTTAGTAATGTTATCTCTTGTCCAGGGGCTAAAAGTGCTAATAAAGCAAACTTCCAAGAACTAACCACGTTAACAAAACAAAATGACTTAATTAAGAGAGAAAAAAACACATGTACCAAATTAATAATTGAGAATTGAGTGAAAGCATGATTACCTATAAATGGGTTTTCTCCAAAACAAAACTTACAAGCAGATTAAGATTAAAAAAAAAACTCATTGCGACTACTTTCAAGTTTCAACATCTCTGAATCATCACTTGGATGATTTTTTAGGAGAGAAACATACTCATCATTTACTCAACAATTTTTTAAGGCAAAAGTTAAAAGCACCAAACTTGTTCTATACAGGGACCAAGTCATAAATTAATTTACTTTTTGATAGGAAGACTCTCAAACAGAGCCCTCAGATTCAGGGGGAGGAGGATTGCCTTCTAGTTGGGCAGAAGCTCTTTTGAAACGGGAAGCCATTTGGAGTCCCACAGAGGAAGAGCCATCATGAGAGCTTCCCTGTCCCTGGCTAGAATGATCATTTTTTTGTTCTTTCTTCTTCTTCACTCTTTGTGCCCAACCAACTAGCCCCACTTGCACATGCTCATCAAATATTGCCTTCTTAAAGTAAGTTCCCATCTACACCACAACATTGTTTCAAACACACACGTGTCAATCCGATGATGTGTGAATTCAGAACATGGGACCCAGGTGTTTCTCTTGTAAATATTTTATACTAAGTCTCGATTTTTACTTAAAGGAGTAGGCTATAACTGATATTATAAGTGAAATCAAACACAGCCTCCCACTTATAAGAAAGCTTTCATGCCACTATGCTAAAAGGCTATAAACAGTCATTTTAAATCTGCATTATGTTGATTTTAGAGGGAATAGAAGACAATTTTATTGAAAAAACTAAAACCTCCACTCACTCTGGATGGTCTGAATTTCCTCTTTAATTTAAGGTGAGTAGTTATTCTAAATAGTTACAAGTCATCTAGATCAAATGTACTGCCAGAATTTGCTCAAAATGGTCCTCATTTCTCAGTTTAAAACCAAAAAAAAAAAAAGCTTATCAATTCTCTCTATTTTGAGTAACTTATAGCCCTTTAGTAAATATGAACAGTTCAAATGTGCTGAAAACAACTAAACTGTGAGCTATGTGCTTGCACAGAATACGAGGTAAACCGCACAGTTTAAAACTTGGGTAAAATCAAGAGTCCAAACTCTGCTAAAAAGATGCCACCTTGGGTAACTAAAATGAAGTACTGTACAATATATTGCCGTGAGAGGATCCAATTCAATTTGAACAGCAATTCAAACAAATATACCTGCGCCACGAGTGCATACAGAGGCAGCGTGCTGTAACTGCAAAGGACCTGAATGAACACCCTGAAGCCCCAACACAAAGGAGAAAGAAAATAGAGAGAGAGAGAAGATTAAACTTCAGCATGCATAAACTAAACAAAAAAACAATATTAGACTACAAAAGGTCCCTAAAGTTTCATTTACTTTCAAATTTAATCTCTACAGTTTAAAACTTTTGAGTCCTACCAGCCCTTAAAATAATTTAACTTGGTTCATGCTGTTGAACATTCATCTGAGGGCTGCTGAGTTTTGCTAATATAGCTAACTCTGAGCTGCTTTTAATTTTAATACTCCATATATACATGTTCACACTAACTTGAGCTATAACTTTATCTAGAAAGCATCAAATACACTTGAATGAATTTCATGATTTCATCTTATCATCTATTTTCACATTTTTCGTTTGGCATGAACCATTTAAATTACAGTAGCAGATTGGCAGTGGTGACATTACAACAAGCAAATTAAAAGTTCTCCAAGATTATGAGTCCAATTATAAACTTTTAAGTGAAATTCTAATGCTAACAGAATAATTAAGCCTGAAATAATTCACAATTCTAAGAGAAGAAAGCGTGGCAGCTACCCAATGACGAGCCTGGGCACAATGTAACGGACTTGTCCCATTATGCAGGAGTCAAAGCCATAAGTAACCTGAGATACATAAGATAACAAGGTTACTTACATTACCACTATGAGATTATATATAATGTCAGCCTATAAGGGTAGATGAAAGTAAAAGGACCACAAACAGGTCTATTATGCTCCAAAAGAATTTGCTCACCCATATCCAGAAAAAGAATGCTATCTCAAAAGAATTCTGGAAAAGGATGAAGTGAATCAAGAAGAGAATGATGCGAGGCCGATGAAACCAAAAGTGATCATCTGATGGTTTAACAACCAATTCGCCTTCTATGGCAGCATGTTTTTCAGCTACTTCATGAGCCAATTGTATTATTACATGCTCCAACTTAGTGCCCACAGCTAGTAGAAGCTGAAAGAATGCAAATCGGTTCAATGGGATAAACAGAGAGATAAAACGTGGGTATCACAGAATCTAAAAGAAAAATTAGAAGCAAGACTATGAAGTCTCTAAATGTATGAAGTTATGTGGTGAGATTACATGACTATCTTATTATGTTGACAAGGAACAGAAGCTGAAACAAGGGACGACACTTAAAAGATATGCAATACAGTTCTCAGAAACTGGAAACAAAAAATTCCGCGCTAATACTAAACAAGAGGTCACTCTTAATCAAATATAGCAGAGGTACTGAATGTAACAAAATACTTTTAAAAATCAAGCTGACATGTTATCTGTTTACTGAAGCTCAAACAAAAGCTTGTGACCAATATAGAAATGGGTTGACCACTTCCGCATTCCCATTGTCCATTGATATATTCTTTGTAAAGGGATTACCCATGGATGATGATAAAATTTAATTTGCATGGCTGCACATATCATTGAAGCCAAAATTGAAAGGAACAACTAATCAAGGAGGATTTACAAAATCAACTTTTGGCAACTTTTTAATTTCTCAGGCTTAAACGAAAAGAAAAAAGATACAATTACAATTTACAAGAGTAGATGTATCAGCAGCATTTTCTCATATTAAATCACTTCTAAAATTTGTGGGTTCATGTGAGAGCCTATCCAGCTAGCTATAAAGTCACTCAAAACCCCAACAGATTTACCAACTCTTACTAGAAGTTGATTCAGTAAGTTACATAGCCATACTATCAGCTGTTACGTTCAGAATTTAAAAGCTGCTTTGAGATCAATTCACTAGAAGCCATGATGATAGAAGAAAGCAATCAGAAAATTATGACATAGCATTGAAACAAGAGTCTGACCCTATTTGAGTGTGCTTAAATGGATTAATAAAAAAAGTACGAGTAACTGTTTTCCTTTTTTTGTACCATTTATACATAACTGAGACATGATGAATCTGTAGACAGAACAAATTACATTCACATCATAATGCGCATGTCCGCAGAAAGTAGGAAAAAAATCTTATCAAGATACTTACAAAAAAAGGAATAAACGCTATCCAAAAATATGTATGCCAGCCTGTAAGATCAAAGGAAATATCAGAATTTGGAGACAGAAAGTAATTTTTTTTTATAACTAACAAAACCAAAAGAAACAATTAGATATGGAAGAATGATCATGAGTACATACCATTAACATTAAGCAACAAAAAGATGACCACAAATATCCAAAGATACCAACTGCAACCAAAAATAGTATGATCATGAGTACAGAATCAGTTCCCTCACATAATAAGACAAACAAGAAAGATAGGGCAGTCTAAGTGATCAATATATATGATACGCACAAGAGCATTACTAGTTATTACAGATTACAAATTGAATCCAGAGAAGCACTCACCTTATACCAACAACTTGTTTAAAATCATCTTCAAGGGCCCGTATCATGTATTTGTAGAAGTTAAACTTCGGATTTGACTTGCAGTGAGTCTAAAACAGAGAAACACACAAAAGAATGATCTTGATATCCCTACTTGGAGGCTGCTTGTAAATAGCCAGATCAAGGATAAATAGGCAGCAAACATTAAATTGCATACTAAAAACTTACCTGGATAAAACCATGCCGTAAGGTCACATAATCCAGTTTAGTCACAGAGCCAAAAAATTGCTTGAAAAAAGAGTGCTGCAAGAAACTTACAAGGTTAAGATGAATAACTAAAATTAAAATACATGTGTGTGTGTGTAAAAGAGTGCTGCAAGAAACTTACAAGGTTAAGATGAATAACTAAAATTAAAATACATACATGTGTGTGTGTGTGTAAAAGAGTGCTGCAAGAAACTTACAAGGTTAAAATGAATAACTAAAATTAAAATGTGTGTGTGTGTGAGTGTGTAAAAGAGTGCTGCAAGAAGCTTACAAGGTTAGATGAATAACTAAAATTAAAATGTGTGTGTGAAAGAGTGCTGCAAGAAACTTACAAGGTTAAGATGAATAACTAAAAATGTGTGCGCGTGCGTGCGTCCGTGTGTGTGTGTGTGGGATGGCACATTTACCATGACTTTCTGGAATTAATTTGTCATGTGGTCCAACTTATCAACAATTTTGGAAAAGCTCAAGGACTTCATTAATCCGAGCTCCAGAATATTAGGAAAAGAATAGAGTAATCAAACTAATAAGGAAGGAGTTATATGGAAAAGAGAACTTTAAGAGTTTTGAAAAACAACTGCAAACAAGAAAGACTCAACAAAACCAATATATAGGCTCAAAGATCAGCCACTCGCTGACCAATGTAGGCAAAATTACTCCTATCCCTAAGTATTGTATGCCACATTCTGACTCCACTCCCTTAGAAGGTCACGGTCCCTTATGATATCAATTAAGGTGCACTCAAGCACGACAGAGACTCAGCAGAAATGGCTCTATTAAGCTTTATTGGAAAATAAATGCCTATCTCCGTATGCATTATTTGTCAGGCTGCATTACATAGGACTAGAGGAGGAGACAGAATTTAATAGAAAATCTTCAAATAAGGGGTTCAGAAGTGGTTTTAGCATGAGCGATGTGAATATACCATGATCAATTCTAATTTCAGATCCTAATAAACTTATGAACAACTTACCAACCAACCCATCAGAGCAGAGTCTTTACCAAAGCCCAGAAAATGACCCTTGATAAAAGCATGCTGGTCAACCTGAGTGATCTTTGGTTCCAGAACTGCAGTAATCCAATTTGCACATAAGGAGCAATGGAGAAGAAGCATACTCAAAAAGATGCCTTTCAAAGGAATTAAATATATCATCTAATTTGTTAATATTTATAAAGTAACGTTAGGATGACTTGGAAAACATCTATCATAGAATCTACAGATTGATTAAATAATTGAGCCCAGAGAATACACTGTAATAGCTGATCAAATCACTTTACCTTTCTGCGCCTCATAGTTGTCTTTAGCAATTGAGTCCTCCCAGTGCTTCCATTGACGTATCTATACAACAATAGAAGAACAATTAATAAAGAAAGAAAATTGTTGACATGAAAAGTTTATAATGGATGTGTCTAAGATACTCACTTTCAATCCTCCGAAGAAAACAGTCAGAACGCAATAGGTTACATGGACCAAGGCTAGAACAAATATGAAGATATGCAGGTGGTGAATGGCTTCCACAGATAATAATGGAACCTTGTGCTGAAAAGAAAAGAATTGAGGTTATGTGATCAAAGTTCAAGGAATTTAAAAGGAAAATTCATGGCATAAATAATTGACAAGGTTAGATCCTAAATGCGAAAACCTCAATAACTAATGTGATAATTATAGTGTAGTGTTTTAAATATTTATCCTTCTATTTTTTTAAGTTTCCTTGCCTTACCAAATTATAAAACTCAGAAGTCAGACTCAGAACATAATACATACACATCTTGTCCGAAGTGCATAATCACCGCTATCAAAGGATATCTCAATGCTCAATTTTAAATGAAGGTTATAAACTGAACGGAGACCCAAAAGAAGAATAGAAGTATCAAATTCTACTATAGGCAGTGGCAGTGGCAGTGGCAGTGACAGATTGATGAACTTTGTCTTCTGCACATGACTACTTTAATTCTTCTAGCAACATGCTGTCCTCGTTCATCTAATCTTTATCCAAAAATTAAATGCCATCAAATGCTATATGCTTGCATGGCACCAGTAAATCATGACTGAGATTCCACGTGCAAGTAAAAATAGAATGGTAAAACTGAGTAACTGACATCAACTGTTGAACACAGATGGGATAAAATGACACAATTCCAAGCATATTAGCAACTGATGCACAAACTTTTAAAGAAAGAGATCAATCAAAGAACAAACTGAAAGCTCACCAATCTCAACTCATGAATGTGTTAGTTTTACCTTACGACCACAATAGCTGCCAGATGACGACGACCCCTCAGCAAGAAGACGACGAACAGTTCCAGAAATGTCAGGGGAAGAGAAGAAACTCTGAAAATGGGATGTAGTAGCTGTCTCTGATTTTTCGCCTTCTTTACAAGGAAGCATATGGCGAGTTGAACCCGGCGGAACGCAGATTTTGGTAATCCCATTCTGTGTAACCGTCAGAAGCAGCGATATAAAACCCAACAGCATCAACTCTGAAAAACAAACAAAAACACATGCCCAAAATTTAAAAATCTCAGCACATCCACTAACGAAGAGAAGAGGGGGGGGTGGAGTTATAAAAGATAAATCATATTTTATTATAAAAAAGGCAAAAAAAAAAAAAAAAACGAGTAGAGGAGAGTTAGATGTTAGAGAACCTTCTTTGATTTTCTGAAGGGCTTCATAGAGTGATTTCTGATCCCTCTTCTTGAGGAACTTGCCGCCGAAATGAAGAAAACGTTCGGCGGCGAGTGAAATGGCGACGATAACAGTGCAAACGAGAGCAACAACCCATGTGGGAGTGTGCTCTAAGGTCGTCTCTTCTTCCCCACCTCCACTCATTCTGCTTTCTCTCTCGCTCTTCCTCTCTCTGTTTCTCTCTCTCTAAGTTTAACTTTCTATCGGCTTATTATCTTCTCGCTAAGGTCTCTGGGCACTGTTCAACTTCATTGTTGTCCATCCACTCTGCTTCTTCTTGAGAAAGTGATTCACTTGTTTTGATCTGATTTCTTCACAGCCAATCCATTTCCTACAAGCTTCCTCTCATGTCTTTCTTTTTATTTTCTTTTTTTTCCGTTTGGGTAAACCTATTTTCGTTTTTCTTCAGTGATTTAATGGTTTTTTTAATTATTCCTGAACTCTTTAGAATGATCCTCGCTCCAGTGATATTTTTTTATTAAAAAAATTTAAAAAAATTATTTAATTATATCATATATTATGTATTATTAAATTATATATCAATTTATAAGTTTAATCAAATAGTTTAAAAAAATAAATATAAATACTTTAAAATAATTTAATTAGTTTTGTTAATATCTTCAAAAAAAATAAATTTTATCTTATATTTAAGATAAAAAGGAGTACTACTTTTTTATTTTACCTAATCTGCCCATAATGAGTACTCCCTTTAATTCTTATTATAATACACCAACTAATAATTCTCACAAATCAATAAAAATAGTTAAATTCATTAAATTTGTCCTAAAATTTAAGTAATTTTTAATATTGTCCATACTAATTATACTAAATTCTAATATCATATTAATTATTACTCTCACCTACTATCTTTATTAATTATAGATATATATAAAAAAAATATTTAATACTTATCGAAAATAAGTAACTACCTTATAGAAAGAATTAAATACTGTGTTATAATAAAGAGAGAAGAGGATAGTTTGAAACCGTGCCCTTGCTGTTCTGATACTACGTTTTTTTAATTTCAACTTTTTTGTTAAATCCTTTATCCATAAATAAAAAGTAAATAACATGATAATAGTTAAAATAAATCCATTCCAATGGCATCCACTGAGAAAGTTCTATTTAAAATATGACATGAGTGCCTTTAAAATTTAAAAGAATGGATTAAGGTTCTTTCATTGGGAGACCGCATATATTTGCATTGGTTTGTCCAAGTGATGTCACCCCATCTTTTTATCTGCTTATTTTCATATTATACGTTATTATTAAAAATTATATATGTATAAATTTTACTGGTAAATAATTTATTTTAGATAAGCAAAAATACAAAAGAAAAGTAACTTGGATTGAGAATTGAATAATAAACACTTGTTATTTCGGTCAAAAATAATAATAAACAGTTGTTATAGTGAGCTTTTGCATATTATATTTAAATATAATTCATATTTAAATATAAGAATTGAATAATTTGATTAAAAAATTATATATTTATTTTAAAATTATTATTAATTCATTATGTCGAAATAAAAGATAAACTTGTCATTTAAATATCAATATTGAAAAGTGCCATTACTTTTTTTAGATTTAGATCGAGATAGGAAACCCAATATATTTAATTTTAACTTTTTAAAACCCAATATGGAAGGTATTTTTATTTCTTATATTTCTTTTTTGACTGAATATTTCTTACCTTTCTTCTGGTCCACAATCAATTGTTTGTTTTGACGGATTTTAGCGAGAGAGCTTTTTCTTTTTCTTTTTTTGTGTTTCGCTTTTGTTGGTAAGAAAGTAGTCTGAATCCATACTATGGTCTTTGTTCTTCAGTCATTTTTCTCACTCACCTATCATTCATTATTACTCTATAACCAATTAATTAGGTTAATTTTTTAAAAAATAAACGGAATACATGAATATAATAATTAATTACTCCAATATATTTAATTTTAACTTTTTAAAACCCAATATGGAAGGCATTTTTATTTCTTACATTTCTTTTTTGACTGAATATTTCTTACCCAACAATTTTGACCCAACAAAAATATTTCTTACCCAACAATCATTGAAAATGTATAGTTAATCTCAACAATCAGTTTAATGAAATCTCTAAATTCAATTAATCAGGTAGACAGGTTTTTTTTTTTTTCAAATCAACTGTTTGTTTTGACGGATTTTAGCGAGGGAGCTTTTTCTTTTTCTTGTTTTGTGCTTCGCTTTTTTAGGTAAGAAAGTAGTCTGAATACATAGTTCCATACTATGGTCTTTGTTCTTCAGTATTCTCATTCACCTATCAATCTATCATTCATTATTACTCTATAACAAACTAATTAGGTTAATTTAAAAAAAAGGAATACATGTATATAATTAATTACTCCCGCGGTTTTCACGCTTTACGCGTTTTAACCTAGAAATTCAACATTCAACAGCGTCTTCTTTTTTAATTCTTTCTTGGCAGAGAGTTGCTTTGACAAAGTAGATTTATTAAGAGTGTATACGTGGCACTCTGTAAAAGAGACATCTATTGCACCCTGCTTTTGTCGAACCACCCAATTACCATTTCTTTTCTTTTCTTCTTTCAGAAACCAATTTTTATTTCTAACACTGTCAGATGAATGAGTTTCGGCGCTCATTATCATCGAATTTTTGTTGACCTTTAATTATCATCGAATTTAAACTCTCTAGTCTGGATCTAATTTAATTGAATATTTTTAGTAAGAGGCTATTTAGAATAGCTTATGAAAATTTTATAAGTGCTTATAAATTGTAATTTACGGTCTACGAGCAAACTTTTACGGTCTATGAGGTAGCTTTTACGGTCTACGAAGTGCTTTCACGGTCTACAAGATAAATATGTAGAGGAGATTTATCTCGATTTACGTAAATCGGGCTTATATAATAAGCCCGATTCAAAAAATCTATCACAAACAGCCCCTAAGCTTTATTGCAATTTTAATAGACGTGCATAAATAAAGATAATGGGAAAATGACTCTCAGATCCCAAGGGACCAAAATAATAACAATGAAGTCCTATTACAAATTGTTAAGATTTTTATGTTATGAATTCCTTTTGTGAAAAGATCATCATGCCTCCAAAGAAAAAGAAAAACTCACAGAAGGGAGTAAGAATGGCGTGTTTTGGTGATTGATGAGAAAGAGAA
Source organism: Albizia julibrissin (assembly GCA_037074505.1). Classification (NCBI taxonomy): domain Eukaryota; kingdom Viridiplantae; phylum Streptophyta; class Magnoliopsida; order Fabales; family Fabaceae; genus Albizia; species Albizia julibrissin. Next base: position 12,508,342 of record CM073481.1, on the reverse strand, counting down.
AAACAGAGAGGAAGAACTCCACGTTGGTGGCTATAGTAACGTTGAAAGGATTAAATTTGGTGATCACATCCTCGCGAAAGGTGAGACCTCAAGTCGTCATCTACTATTACAGCACTTGAACATTGAAATCAAAAAAAAATTTACAGTTTGTATGGTAGGTGCATTGAGATTAATGGGTTGGTGAAAGGTTAGAGTTTGTGTTCAATAGTGGACTATGTGGTAGAAGATAGATAAGTAATGCAAAGATTTTGCTAAAAATACAATCTTAACAATTGAAGTTGGGGTTTCACCATAGTTGGGTTGTGAGAATGTTATTGTGTTTTGTTTTTTAGGTTGATTACAGAGTGAGTATTCTGTTTTTAGTGGGAATAGTTTAATGTGTTGGGGGTTTATTTCTGAGAAAACGCTAATATGATATTAAAATTGTTGGGATTGGTAGGCACACAGCGGAAGAATTCAAAAATTAAATTGCAAAAGTATTTTCAATCCCAAATGTGAATCTATCAATGGCGTTTAAATCAAGTCAGAAGGAATTGTACCTTTACTTTTTTCGCCTTTTCGATCTCTATGAGCCAACTGCACAAACCAGCTCCCTCTACTGGTATCCACACAAACAAGACCCAACACCGGCAGCGTGTTAGAGCCTCCAATACCTCTCTAGGGTTTTTTCTCTTACGGCTTTCTAATACGCTTCTTCTACCCTAAGGTTCTCTAACCATATGTCTTATGTAACACCTTAATTTCTAAAGTCTTTAGATTAGTTTAAATATATAATGGTTTCAAACCTGATATCAAAACAATTTAAATTCACAATTTAAGATAGAGTTTAATTTTATATTTGTATAGGATTTTCAAAAACTTTTTAAAATAAATATGTATGGTCTAAATTTTAATTTGTAAATTCATTATCTTTATCAATTTCAAAATCATTTATTTAAAATACAGAGCATTTTCTCTCTATAACTCGTGTCGTGATGGTTAACTTATGGGTTTCTGAATACCAATACATTATCGAAAGTCTAGCGTACGGATTACAACTTATACAGTCTGCGTGGCAAGTACTAGTACTACTATCACTACTACTACTACTACTTATAAATATTTTACAGTCATCCAAAATAAAATGATAACCAAACAGTCCATAATTTATTTGCCTCTTCTTCGTCCGTCTATATTACCTTCTTGCCCTTAGAGCTGGACGCCTTTACTGTATATCATTTGTTGAAAAAGGGGTGAGATTCAAAAGAATCTCAGTAGTACACAGATCACTCATATAATATGCAAATACTAAGCATGTAAAACAAATCATCAAACAGCACAACTTACAGAAATGCAGCACATAAAAGGGCCTAACCGATCCCTTATCTCATACTCACAGCGCTTGAGATTCACATTCTGGCCGCCCAGGGCCTTTGCCCCATACAAGGTACAGTCACGGGCTTTCTTTCTCAAACCTACCTGGCTTAAGACGCCCCTGGGTAACTCCCGGTGTAACTTATACTTACGGGTCTTACCGCCTATGGACTATTTGTCCCACACATATACAGATGATATGGTACACATACATGGCATCACATATGATATAAGAGATAAGGTACTACCTGACAGTATTTCCAAATTTGGTTCCTGTTCTCAGTCTCTTAGGCGTCCCAGGCAAATGTCAAATCCTATAATTTATAATTTACGAACGGGCGAATTATTACTTATTCTAAAATAATTTAAGACACTTTGGTAGGTTATCATTATAGCTAATACCTTAAATCTAATAGGTATTTAATGGACTCATACCAACTCTAAGTATTTAACTTGACCCTTAGAGTCCCAATTATTTCAAAAATACCCTTACTTTTTATTTTTGCACTATTACTCAATTCTGTCAGAATTTTCAATAATCTTTGAAAATTCATATCTTGGCCTAGAAATATCCAATTAAGGTGGTTCCAAATTCTATGTGTCACTTATGAAGTCTATTTTAATATAAAAATATGTTTCACTACCACCTATCTATGAATAATTTCCAGTTTTCTCGCACTTCTAGAAAATCTTTCCAATTTCAATAGTTTAACTTCAAAAATTCATAACTAAATATCTAGAACTCCAAATGGGATGGTTCAAAATCCTATATGATACTCGTTAAGTCTATTTTCATGAAAAAATATTACCATTTATATATTATAGCAAAAAAATTTCCATAATTTCGTCAAACCCCATCTGTACCAAAAAATGTTCCATATTCATCATCTAACTTTAAAAATTCATATCTCACTATTTATAAACCTAAATGATACATATTATATATCAAATTAAAGTTTAAGATGTATAATTTCCTTCTGAAAACTTTTATAATTTTCGGACCAGGTTTGGTTTCCGAAAGTTATTTTACAACCAATATGATTTTAAAGAAACTAACCGAACATCAATTCCTCTTATTTTCTAAAAATTCTAGACTTATATATAATCATCCAAAAATCATAATCTCATGTATTCCCATATAATTTTTCATACAAAATTCATTGGAAACCTCAAATTTATCAAATTCTCATTCCTTTCTTATGCACTATTTTGCCCAAAACAAAAACTCACAAGACATCAATTCATTATACTAGGTTCTTATGCTTCCCAAATTACCCAAAAATAGTCTCAAATCAACTAGAAAGAGTTAAGAATATGGGAAGGAAACTCATCTATATTAGGATATGGAGTTGTATGTAGAATTTGTAATCACTTCTTCCTTCCTCTGGTAGCACCGATCACTCTTACGTATCTCTCTTTCTCTATTATGTGTCTCTTGCTCTCTCTCTCTTTCACTCACTCTCTCTTTTCTTTCTTTTTGGATGTTGGCTGATGAGAATTAAGAAATTTTGTGAAGTGTGTGTTGTGTGTTTCGGATGATTAAGAGAGTAAGAGAGTGTTGTTTTATTAATTACAAATGTGTGTGTGTGCGCCATGTGGGTAGTGTGTGTGTGTGTGTGTGTGTTATTTAATTGAATGAATGTGTGTGTGCGCATGGCGTGTGAAGTGTGGGAAAAGGGTGTGTGTGTTTTGTTTTAATATAATATATATAGTTATATTTTTATTCTATTAATTACACACACTATGCATTAATTTTTCTTTTTGTCTAATTTAAGATTCCTTAAATTTTATAGATTCCATAATTTGGTTTACTATCTAATTCCCATAAATCAATCCTTAGCCTTTGAATAAATTTTGGGATGTTACATCTTATAACTAATGTGGGTCATATTAGATCTTCAAAATTAATCTTAATTAATTTTAAAATTCGAATTGGATTAAATGAAATTTGATTTAATTAAATATATCTAATCTATTTATTTAATATGAATAAAGAGCCAACTAATTTAATTTATATTTATAAATTAAATCTGAGATACGATATCTCTATTAGCTTTAGTTATTTAATTTATCAAATAAATTAAATATAAAACTAACACTACATAATAATAATATTATCTGTATATAATATTATTATTATTTTCAAATTTAGATCATATATATATATATATATATATATATATATATATATATATATAATTCGTCTACCCTAGATTAAACATTGTATTCATTGAATCTTAAATTCAATGAATCTGGACATTATAGCTCGTGTTGGGCTATTCTTGTGTGCGACCCTGTAGGCCCACATAAATTTGGCAGTGGGCCAATAACTATACTAGTCCATAAGTCGCAAGCGTCCTCTAGCAAGACATTACGACTACCTAAATCACATAAGGATCGTTGATACGATGCAACCTATCATACAACCATGTCATATTCCTTTTGTCACATGATATTTTGGTTAAGGATAAGACATGAATAGTATCATCATCCTGTTCCTGACCATTATTTTCCCGATTCCTGAATAGTATGACTATAGAAATTGAAACTCATTTCCATCATAATATGGCCATACATTTTTCAGACTCATTTATCGAGGGGCCCAGTAATATCTCTCTACTAATGTGAGGGACAAATATCATCTTGATCATTCACATTCCTCTGCATGAAAGCCACTAAGCCCGATCGAAGCATTTATCATCACCCAGTCAAATGTGACTTTTGACTAGGTCAAAGATTAGCGACTCTCATGTTGGAATCCATGATGATCTCAAGTTAAAGGACATTATGACGTGGTTATATATGAGATAAACTTATGACTTAATCCATGTAGTTTTCTCATAGTGGGTCGGTCTAACACCTTATACTCTTACAAGTGCCTAAGACTTTGATTCGTATCTCCATACCTTATCAAAGTCATATTGGTCTTATTTCATCTTTGTTCCCGTATGAATAACCGACCAGGGACATTTAGGACAATCTTTATATGATACATCCAACAACAACAACAACAAAGCCTTTATCCCACTAGGTGGGGTCGGCTTTATATGATAGATCCAAGGATACAATTATCATAATAAACATGCAAATGATATGATAACAAAAATGGAGAAATTCTTTAAATAACAATAATGTTTAAAGTACAATGATTGGCCCCTATGACACAATTTCCAATAAAAATATTGTTGTTAATATGTACAGTTATAGTTGTTAATATTGTTGTTGTATTTGTTAGTACAGTTCTCTGTTTTTGGGAAATATAATAGATGGATTGCTCTGTTATTGGTGAAAAAACGCTGAAATGATAATAAAAAATTGTTGTTAATACGTGCAGTTGTAGTTGTAAATATGGTTGATGTAATTGTTACTACAAAACATGTGCTCTGTTTTGGGAAATGTAATAAAGGAATTGATCTGGTTTTAGGCAAGGTAACAGAGGGATTGATCAATTTTAAGTGAGAATGAATGAATGTAATGTTTTTTTGTGCGATAACAAAATTGTGAATTGATATAAAATAATTATTGTTAATATTAGCATTGGTAGTTGTTAATATTGCTAATGTAATTGTTAATACGCAACTTGTGTTGCAGATTGTCAAAACAAAAAGTTTTATCATTGTGGGAGATGCCATGAGGCTGGACACACAGTGAAGACTTGCAAAAATCCAAATCCAAGCTAAAAAATTTTGTAGATGCATGTAAAGGCTTTTGATAGTAACTTTTTAGTGATGATGTTTATATAGACAAAGAATTAGTAACTTCTTGTGACCCCTTTTGGCTTTTAGATGGGTCCAGAAGTTGGTGTATTTAGTTACAAATGATATAATATTAAGTTAAATGAGTAGGTGGAAAATGCCACTTACTCATACAACTTAATATTTTAATGTTATATTATTTTTCTCTATGATATGATATTCAGTTGTAAAATCAAGCTAAGTAAGTTGCCAAAATATGTACTAGCAGTTGTTATAATTGCTGATATGATGTAATGACAATTGGGATGTTTAATTTGTAACCTCCTGCAGAGAAGAAAATCAGGTTGTTAACAAAACTCAAGTAATTGTGAAAATATGCATTAGAAATTGTGAAAACAGGCGTCAGTTACTATCAAAATTGGCACAATGAGTTATACAAAAAGTAGGCACAATAAGGTGTGTAAATGGTGATACACTTTTGCGGTAATTGGCACTTGTAAAAATTAAAATTTTCATCAGGACTGACACTTAAGTTGTGAATGTGACTCAAGAACTTCTCAAAATATGCACAACATGTTGTTAAAATACAAATAAGCTGTAGTGAGATATCTTTCATGAAGACTCAAGTAATTGTAAATATGACTAAAGAACTTGTTAAAACATACTGAACAAATTGTAAAAACAAAATCATATTTTTTGATATGGTTCATCTCAAGTTAGTCACTCCTTCAAGAAGTCTTATGAAATTATAAATATGACTAATGAACTTGTTAAAACATACTGAACCAGTTGTAAAGAAAAAAGATTTTCTGACATGGTTCATTTCAGGTTAGCCACTCCTTCAGGAAGACTCATGCAGTTGTAAATATGACTAATGAACTTGTTAAAACATACTGAACAAGTTGTAAAAATAAAATCATATTTTCTGACATGGTTCATCTCAGGTTAGCCACTCCTCCAGCAAGACTCATGAAGTTGTAAATATGGCTAATGAACTTATTAAAACATATTGAACAAGTTGTAAAAACAAAATCATATTTTTTGACATGGTTCATCTCAGATTAGATTCTTCCCTGAACTAGTTCACATCTTTCATGACAATCTGCAACACAACCTGGGTATTAACAATTGCATAAGCAATATTAACAACTACCAATGCTAATATTAACAACAATTATTTTATATCAATTCACCATTTTGTTATCACACAAACTGTAAAATCCTTTCCTTAACACTGTAAAATCCTATTTTTATAACTCAATTTTCCAAAAGGCTACCATGGTAGAAAATATTACAGCTCATCTTTTAAAAATTTAACCATGGTAGAAAAAGAGTTTAACTTTGAAAACTCTACCATGATTTATAAAATTTACCATGGAAAATAAAACCATTTTTCCTTGCTGAATAGTATCTCATCAGATATTAAAATATCCTTATCGGATCAAATTGTGGATCCACGAGTTTAGAACACATCATAAGCCCTCTAGACCTTCCAGCATCATCAGGAGTAATTAAAAATATATAGTTAACACATCAAGTTCTCAAAAATAGATCAGAGTATGCAAGATGGGTCCTAATGTGGCATTATACAATAATCCAACATATATTAAAAACATGGAAGCACTACTTTTTATAGAAGTAGCTTAAGCTTCCAGAGTCTTCCCTGATGGACCCGCACGACAATTATCACATGGAAAAATGTTAAATCGACGGGGTGAGACAAAAGCCTCAATAACCAACAATCCATCTCATCGGGCATACAAGTATATGCCCATGAGGTGCCAAGTGGGTCAGTTATAAAAGTATAACATTATTAAAATATCACTTGTCCATACGAATAATTTCATAATAATTCACAATATCATATTCTCATTCTCATATTTAACACATAAGTGTACAAGAGTCAATACACAATAATTTATTTCCTCTCCACCTTATTTCCTCTGACTGAACCCATGGGCTAGTACTCACCCATATGATTGGTAGCTAACTCAACAAGCTCACCGATCAAGTGATATGGATCGGCGAAAATCCACAGAGCACAAGACCGAACCATGGGTTCCCCCTCTAAATACATTAGTGGGGTGTCATAGCCCTAAGGAATACAAATGGGTCAAAGGACTAACCAGTGTGCACATGGACGTCCACCACCTTATTTCCTCTTTTGTATAAGAATTCACCCCCTTATTTCCTCTTTGAGTAACCTCCCATTAATTTCACATCCACCATCCCCTATCTTATCCATATTATGTGATTATGACATGTCATTATCATTTCATAATTATCAAAAAGGATCTTTCCAATCTCATAAATAAATACCAACTCATATAATATAATATTGCTAGTCATTTTCTCCATGAAAATAAGTCCCACAAGACAATTTCATTAACCACATATTTTCCAAAACCACATCACATATCAATAGCCAAATTTATAAATCTGCATAATTAAAATCACTCACAAACATCATACAAGTATGCACAACAAGAGGAAAGTGGTTACCTCTAGCCAAAGCTATTTATTACCACACTGCTCCTAATCCAAGAGCTCAAGTAAATGCCAAAATCAATCTACCACAATCAATTTACTACCCATTAATAACTCTCCAAAATTCCACATAATCAAAATTATAACTTATATACAAATTTTTAATAATAATACATAATATATTCTAAAAACTGAAAAATAACAGTTTGGGGTTTAAATTTTAGAAATGACCGTTCAGTCCTTCAAATATCGAAAATGACAGTTAAGTCCTCCGAATTTCATAAATGACAGTTTAGTCCTTTGATTTTCATAAATGACAGTTTAATCCTCCGAATTTCAAAACTAAACCAATTAAAATTTCAATAATACCATCATTAATTCAAATAAAGCTTTTAACCCACATTTAATCGGTTAAAAAGTCCTATATAGAATTATTCATAGACTAATTATATAGAAAATTCGTTATAAAATCTTATACTAACTAAATAAGAAAAATAAATTGATTAAAATTAGCTATTAATTATTCTCTACATTTTTATAGCCTTATACTAACAAAACTCAAACATGTCCAAAATGATCTTAAAATATTTCTCTAATCAGTACAATATTATCCTTATTAGAAAGAGAAAAATACATGGAATAATTTTCATGAAAGAAATTTGCTGAAAATAAGTTATTTTAGCTATCTAAATAATCTTATAAGATAAATAACTTACCTCAGAAAACTTTAAATAAGCTCCTTGTTCTCTTCTCGTTCTCTCCCTCTTTTTCTAACTCTTCTTTCTCATAAAACCGCACATCTTGTGCGGTTTTATAGAGAAATTGAGGGGAAGTGGTTGGGAGTGGATAACCACTCCCTCCATCCTCAAATTATTATTCTCGTAGGCAGCCCTCACGCTGCCCACGTTGTAATATAATATATTATAAATATATAATATAATATTATATTAATATTATATTAATATAATATTATATTAATAATTTTTTTTGGATGTTACACAAACCATCATCACATTCATTCATTCCTACTTAAAACTGATCAATCCCATTGTTACCTTGCCTAAAACCAGATCAATTCATCTATTACATTTCCCAAAAACAGAGCACATGTTCTATAGTAATAACTACAACAATCATATTTACAGCTACAACTGTACATATTAACAACAATTTTTTAATTATTATTTCAGCGTTTTCTCACCAATAACAGAGTAATCCATCTATTACATTTCCCAAAAATAGAGAATTGTACTAACAATTACAACAACAATATTAACAACTAGAACTACACGTATTAATAACCGTATTTTAATATCATACTAGTGCTTTCTCAGAAATAAACCCCAACACATTCAACTATTCCCACTAAAAATAGAGCACTCCTTCTATAACCAACCCTAAAAATATAGCACAATAACATTCTTACAACTCAACCATGATGAAACTCCAACTTCAATTATTAAGATCATATTTTCAGCAAAATATTTACATTACTTATCTATCTCCTACCACATAGTTTACTATTAACCTCAAGCTCCAACATTTCACCAACCCATCAATCTCAATGCACCTACCATATAAACTGGGAATTTTTTTTTATTTCAATGTTCATGTGCTGTAATAGTAGATGACGACTTAAGATCTAACCTTTCACGAGGATGTGATCACCAAACTTAATCTCTTCAATGTTACTATAAACACCAACGTGGAGTTCCTCCTATGCATTTTTCTCTTTCTCATCAATCACGAAAATGCGCCATTCTTACTTCGCACTGTGCGTTTTTCTTGTTTTTTTTCATTGGGGGTATGATTATCTTTTCACTAAGATAATTCATAACAGAAAAAGTCTCAGAGACTTTTTTGACTTGGCAATTTACAATGAGACTTCATTGTTATTATTTTGTTCCCTTAGACCTGGAAGTCATTTTTCCAAAGATAATCTCTTTCTATATAATACTCATACAAAAGCTATAGTTGGTTGGTGGTCCACATAAGACCTTGATCTAATTTTATTCTCATGTATATCTAAATTATCCTTATTCATACTTCTTCAATTTTAACAAATCAAATTTAATTAGTTATAAGATATTTGTTATACATGGGTAATTTAAGAAGATCATATCACATTTATTATTATAAACTAATTTATCTAACTTCCTTAATCTATCCAAATTAGTTAAATAGTTTTTACAATAAGAACCATATGAGTATCTAATACTTCTCTAGTCCTTTTAATAAGGTAAAGAGAAGATTTTTGTCCTATTTTTAAGTCATTTCATTAAAATTTCACATGAATATACAGTTTTATCTTTCATTTATTATTGTGTAAAATTCGTTCTCATGAGGTATTGTGTACTTCCCCTATCCATAATATAAAGTACTTCAATTAATTTATTAGAACAAAAAAAATAGTAGTAAGACACTTTAGTTAATTCATTAGAATAAAAAAAGTAGTTAACTCATTAAATACGTCTTAAATTAAATTTTTTTTTCAATTTTACACATTAAATTAAGTTCAAAAATGAGAGAAAATAAATAAATACAAAGGTAAAATTGATAAATAAACATTAACTACTTTCTAAATTACTTATATTATGAACCAAGACACTCTTCTAAAAGTACCTTATATCATGGGATGGATTGAGGGGATAGGGATGAAGTTTGCAACATGTTTGAAGTGAATGATAAATAACACCAGATGAGTATCCAGTATTATGAACTCACGCGTGCTCATTCTTATGGGAAGAAAATTCACAATATCTCGCATTTATGTCAAACAAGTTTTATTTTATTTTTTTAAAAAACTATTTTTGAAATAGGAGACAAAATATGCCATATACTCCCTATGTTCTCATGTTGTGAAGTTGAGAAGAAAGACAAAGATTATTAGTATTTTTGGGTTCATGTTTAAAAGGTCCATTCACGTAAGTTAAAATAAAACTCATCTCACATACTTAACTTGTATGCCGTAAATCATGTTGAAAAAGTAACTTCTATTACTAATTTAAACAAGTACATATATCTAGAATAAATTATTTAATGATTTGCAGATTATTATAAAATGACTTATATTTAGGGTTATAAGATTCCTATAGAAAGTGGTTTATACTATAGCAAAAAAATAGTATTTTGATGCCACTAGGTTAATAGGTCATCCGCCTGGAGTGCCTATACTTGCATTGAATTTGAAAGCATTGTCTATGGATAAACTCCACTTTGAGCATGACTGTGTGGAGTTCGTTGCTTCTCTCACACTAATTTATGTTGAGAAAATTAAGGGGAAAAGAAAATTAAGAGAGAAAAGCCCAACAATAGTAAATCATTTTTTTTACCATTAATGAAAATTTTCAAACTTAGTATCCCTCTCCCTATTTTTCCTTCACTTTTCTCTTCATCCAAATAAATAAGAATAGGACTAATGTCTATATATGCTCAAAGTTTCATCACAATCTGCCTTCCAAATGTGCCAAGTCAATTAATAAGCCACGAGAGCTTCATTAAATTCATGGTACAAATCCCTTCAGGCCCGGGGACATCCCATAAAATTGGAAATTCACTGTATACTTCTTCTGGCTCAAAATTATGTCATTTTTAACCGTTTCACTGAAAATAAAGAGTAATTAACTAATTAAATCTGTTTAAATTGAAAAAAAAATATATATATCCACCTTTGCATGTATTGCCCAAAAGCACTTGAATACATACTTCTTTGGGAAGGCATAACTTTTTTTCAGTTATGTGCAACATATGTATTTTCAGCAACATGTTTTGTATATAGTGAAAAATAGAGTATACACACTTGACAAGGAGTTGCACCTACCAGATTTAGGTTAAACTTAAGTTTTTAAACAAATTTCATGTAACTTGTACATGGGTAACAAATTTTGTAATAGCAAGGATTTATCAGCAATTTCCCTTTGTTTCTTCCACTTTCCTCCTCCTCCTCTTCGTCTTCTTCTTCTTTTTTTTTTTTAAGTTTGGTATGAAAGTAACTAGAAATAGGAGGGAAAGAATCAAAATGACTAATGAATGATATTGATACCTGTCATTAAAATATATAAGTCTTCAAAATTCATGGACATTATTTCTAGAAGGGTAATCCTTTTAAGAGAAATATATTTAAGTAAAATAATAATTTTTTAAAATCAAACAATTTTAAATTAAGAAGAGTTTTACAATTTTTAAAATATACTTCTTTTTTATGGTAGAAAACTGGAAAGCACAGTTCTTTAGGGTGTGTTTTGTTGGAAGGGAGGAGAGGAGATGATATATTACGTTGTTTGATTTGTCAGAAAGAAAAGAGGGAAGAAGATCCTTAGTGTAAAATAAAAAGAGAGAAGGAAATGTGATTCAAAATTTGACCCACCCCCTTCCCCCACTCTTAAACCAAACAAAGCCTTCAAGTAAACCTTTGGTAAAAAATAAAAAGATAAACCTATGTGAGTTGGGTCCTGGGAGCTCATCATGATTAGAATATATCTTCAGGTTTAAAGAGTACTTAATTATTTATAAAGACACTTATAAATCACCCACCAATAAAATCCTCACATCAATAAAATTTAAACTCATAATTTTATAATTCTAAGCTAAACCTACACTTTAACTTTGTATGCCATCACAATCAACATGAAGAGTGATTTTTTTTCGTCCCTTTACTTGTTTTGTCATTGCTACGGCCCACTTTTCATTAAAAAAATAATTCTAGTATATACTAAATATACCAAGATAATAATATTTGTCTTTTCTTAATTTCACTCGCAACCACATAGGTCTATTCAATATAAAAATCTAAACTGGTTAGTCTATTCGAGTGAGTATAATGTTATTTGGGGACCTACAACAAACGTATTTAACACGCACAATTCAAAAGTCCACTTCGATTAAGTGTTTGTTTGGGTAAAATAAAATAAAAAACACTTTTAGCGTTTAAACTATGATTTGCTGAAAGATTACCCAAAATGATAAAAGCATTTTTAATTTAAAATCATAATTTTAATCTTTAAAACCATGATTTAAAAAAAACTAATATTTCTCCCTGCTGTGTGCTCGAGCCTCAGGAAAAAAAAAAAGAAGAGAAAAAAGTTAATAGTAGCCTTATCACGGTCATGCATTGGAGAGAGAGAGAAAAGGGAGAAGGGAGGAAAGAAATAAAAAAGAAGAATTGAAGATATACACGGAAATGACAAGGAAAAAAATGGAAAAATAAAATATGTAGAGAGAAAAATTTAAAAAGAATAAAGAAAGGAAAAAATTAAAAAATGGAATGATTTCATATTCATAAAAAATGGGAAATTGGGTATCTATGTTAAGGATGAAATATTATTTTTTTCATAATTAAAAATATCAATTTTTTATTCATTTTAAATAAATTATATTATTTTAATAATTACTGATTTTACTTTGGGTTTATCTCGATCTGACCCACTAACCCTTAACCTAGTGCCTCGACAGGTTTCATGCATTTTCTGGGTTTTGAAACCTCTTTAATTTATTAATACATATATTTTTTTTGACTATGTTATTGTTATTAAAATTGACTAATGATATAATTTTTAATTTTGTAGAAAATTTATTTAAATTTTATTATTTTATTATGAAATTTAATGTTAAATATCTTTGAAATGGAATTTTTTACTTTATATGCAATTATTACATTAACTAATGCCCTTTTTGGAATGAAAAAGTTATTAGAAATAAAAAATAATATAAAATAAGAGAATTATAATAAAAGGGTAAAAGATTAAAAAATAAAATAAAATGAGTTGAAAAATAAAAAGAAAAGTTGTAGGAAAAAATTGAAAAATGAAAAACTAATAAAATATAATAAAAAAGTAAATATTAAAAAATGATTAAATGTAGGTTTGTTAACAGGCTTCGTGTCAGATCAAGTCTTTGTATAGCTCAAGCTCATACCTAAAATAGAAAATGTTAAATAATATATAAAATATCATCTTATCCTTTATATATAATTATCACAAAAGTTAATGTTCTTTTTGGTAATTTGACTATTAAAAAAAGTGATTCTCAACACAATACCCAAACATTCTCATTTTATCAAAATCACTTGTTTTCCTATAATCTATTCTTCTTACAATTTATTAAAAAAAATCATTTTTTTCATTTTCTTTTTTCAGAAGCTATTTTCAAAAAGTACATCCAGACACACTTAAAAACGGAGGCCAATACTAAATTATAACTTGCCCAAGCTCAAGAAGATAGTCAAATTATATGTCTACTTTTTTTAAAAAAATACAATAAACTCCTCTAATCTTATTTATAAGGCATAGATAATGAATTTTTATCTTATTTATAAATCATATATTTAAATTTCTTATATGAATATCTAATTTTATGTTTTATTTATTTTATATTGAATTTATTTTTATAGAATTTAATATATATTAGGGGACAATATAAACAACAAATAGCCATCACTTTTAAATTATCACATCCATATCCCACAATTATAGAGTACAAATGCTTTTTATGTATAAAAATTTATCATGTCATTTTTAGTAGTAAAATTTTTAATGGGAATTTCACCCTAAATTTTTCCACTACTAATTATTTTATAGATATTTTGTATAAAAAAAATATTTTATAATTTTTTGCAAAGTAAATTGTCTTCATAAAAGACGACCACCAAAACCTTTATAAAAAATAGGAGTAGAGAAAGTAGTAATTTTACATATGAATGGGAGACCAATGTATTGATCGGCAATTGCGCCTTAGATTTGGTTTAGGTGGGACAAGATGAGAAGGATATATCATATAAATGATATTTTCTTAAGAAAAATGGAATCATGGATGATAATTTTATTTGGTTGGCGTGCTGGATCTCACCCACCTTTACCTTGATTGGATGAGGACAAGAGTTAGAAAAAAAAAAAGGAAATTGGTGGAGAGAAAAAGGAGAACAGAAAAAATAGTTAGAAAATATTATCACTCTATGTACTCAAATGAGTGAGAGAAAATTGGGAGAAAAAAAAAGAGCAAATATTTGATAATTAAAATACTTTTATCTTTATATTTAAATAATCATATTTAAATCTAAATTAAATATTACAATGAAAAAATCGTTTTAATATTAAGTTATTAACATCATCTAATAACTTAAAATGATAAATATGTATATTTTAAAACCAAATAATTTACAAAAATAATTTATTTTTAAGGTAAAATTAAAAAAAAAGTGGATCCTTCTTAAAATAAAATAAAAGGAAATATTAAATTATAAATTATCAAACTTTGAAATATTAAATTATAAATTATCAAACTTTGTTAATAGCTTAGAGAAATTTAATATAAAAATGAAGGGGTTAAAGTGTAATATAAAAAATTAAACACATTTTTTTAAAAAAGTAATTAAATATACAAAAATTAATAATATAGCTTTTTTCCCCTTTATTCATTGCTATGACCGTACGGAACACGGGGCAACAGGATTTTTGATTAGAGTTGGTAAATGGAGTCGGCCCTTTTAAACTCTTTTAAATCACAGGTCGGGCTTGAAAAATTGAGTTTTAAAAGGAAGTCGAGTCTAAAAAGGCCCGCCCTGGAGGGCCAGCCCGTTAGGCCCTTTAGCATTTTTTTTGTTTTAATTTCACTATCCCTCTTACTCATGCTTTTACTAACTCCTCCATAAGAACCTTAAAATTACTAAATTTACATATGATGATAATTTACTAATTCTTGATTTTTTTACCCCTTAAGCAGAGTCTAATAGTTAAAGTGAAGTACAATCAAAATTCCTTGAAATTGATGATAGTAATGAATAATATGAAAATGATAGTTTTCATAATCATGTTGCTTAGATTGTTTAACTTTTTGCCTTTTTATGCTTTATATGAGACTATGAATTACTTGTACAAAATATTTTTTACCTTTGATTATGAATTAGTAATTATATTTATTTTATTGCATGAGGTGTATAGATGTATAGTTAAATTTTGTGAAAATGACTTCTAGCCCTGCGAGTGGGCCCTGGCCCAGATGTTCTCAAACCAGATTTTAAAAAATAGCAATTTTTCTTTCCCTGAGCTATATAGGACTGATCCTTTTAGGCCTTGATCCGTTAAAAACCGACCCTAATATTTACCTCTATTTTTATTTGGCTTTTAACAATTTTTTAAAATATTATTTATCTGAAAAAAAAAAAGAATGTGTGGTTTCTTGTAGTCTGTAGGCGAGGCGTGGGTGGGGAAACGTGTAAAGGACAGTTTGGGGCCACAAATTTTTTTTTCCAAATCTTAGAAATTTTAGGGGGGAACGGGGCTGCGGGGCCCACCACATGGGCGGGTGAATGTACAATAAAAGGAGACAAAAGTGAAAGACATGGTGAGTTGCAATCGCCTGTATTTATGAGTGCCTTGTCTGTCAGTTCTCCATCTGTGAAACATATATTTTAAAAATATGGTTTCCACCTCACAAACAGCCCCTTCACATGGACTCACAAGTCTTTGGCCTCCCAAGAAAGAACGTAGCTTCGATGTTATACTCATTTAGCTAATGCACACCATTTATTAATGTTGACAGAGACGTGAACCGTGAAACCAAAAAGAGGGGGAATTCTTATAGTATGTTTGGAAACTCTTTTTTAATCAGGTTTATTTTATAAGTCTGATTTACGTAAATTGAGATAAATCTCTTTCACATATTTACCTCATAGACCGTAAAAGTAACCTCGTAAACCGTAAAAGTTATTTCGTATTCCGTGAATTACGATTTATAAGCACTTATGGAGTTTCCATAAGCTAATCCAAACAAGCCTTAAGGTGAATTTTTTTTATATGTGCATGTATCTTCCTATTAAAGCAATCATATTTAAAGTAATATCGGACACTAATTAAATATGAGTACTTTTTCTAGTGAGATTCGAATATTGGTTTACCACATTATGAGTGATTAACCAATTTCGTTAGATTTAATTCTGTTGGTGAGGTGAATTTAAAAAACATTGAATAGAAGTTATACTCCCTCAAATCCCTTTTATAACATATTGTTAACTAGTTTACACATATTAAATATAACAATTAAAAGTATTAAAATTATCTTAAAATTTAAGTGATTTTTAATATTACCCTTACTTTCATTTTTTTTTGATCTGATAATCACATTAACACTAACATTATATTAACTTTTAATTTCTCTCACTACTCTAAATAAATATGTGCATATATAAAAATAATTTTTTAATACTCATTAAATCTAAAACTATCAAAACGTTTTATAAAAAGAATAAAAATATCTTCTACAACACATTTTATAAAATAGACTGAGAGAGTTTAAATGTAATGAATGATATTCCCTCCTATTCTTTTTATAAAATTCTAATAATAATGGTTTAATAAATTAATTAAAAGTAATAAATAAGTCAGAAATTATTTTCCAAATTTATAAGCTAAAAAAGAGATAAAGTAGTAATGATAATAAATATGAAAGAGAATTTAAAATGAAAAAAAGATGAGGAGAGATAGAGCTTGTTTGGAATAACTTAGAAAAATTTCATAAGTGCTTATAAATTGTAATTCACAGAAAACGAAGTAACTTTTACGGTCTACGAGGTAGCTTTTACGGTCTACAAGGTGCTTTCACGGTCTACGAGATAAATATGTAGATGAGATTTATCTCGATTTACGTGAATTTATATAAATCCGATTCAAATAAGTGATAACAAATAAGCTCATAATATACTTAATAGGTTAAAAATAGTAAAAGTACTTTAAATAGATCTTATAAAAAGACTAAAGGAATTTAAATTTCATATTCTTGTAAAAAGGCTGAGCGGGAACACACATCTTGAGTGGGATGGGTTAGATATGAGAAAAACTGAAAAAGAGACGTGGGAAGAATTCTCTTAGTATTATATATTGGGCACTTTCAATATATTTTATATAGATAAAAAAATTCTTAAATTTTTTAACTCTTATAAAATTTAACAACTTTCTAACTTTATCCTTACTTAATATATATTATACTTATAAGAATAAAGTCAATATTATAATAAATAAATGATAAATTTATATACTCACATGAAGTTCTTCTTTTTCATTCCTATAAATAGGATTAAAAATTTTCTTTTATTTTTGTTCTATATATAGGACCAGGGAATACCTCTATGCCTATGATTCTAATTCTTCTTCGTTGAGTTTCTTCTCTTTTCTCTTTGCTTTTTTTTTTTGTGACTGTTTGGGAATATAGTAAAAATGTGATTTTTTTTAATGTGGCTTTTATATAAGCCAAATAGAAAAAAATCATATTATTAATGTAATTTGTATTTAGATTAATAATAGAAGAAGTGACTTTTTTTTTCTAAACCCAGTGTAAAAAAGTCATAAGCTATTTGAATGAGCTTCTAAAAAAAGTAGATTTTTTTTCAAAAGCTCATTGAAAGCTAATATATTCACAAACACATCTGCATATGTCAAATAGGCTTTTACCTTCTAAATAAACTTTTTTTCATTCTAATGAGATTCCAAACAAGCCTTTATGTTTGAAGTGATCGATGTTTTGTAGAGCCTTTGATGTTAAGCTTCAGCTATGGTTTTTAGTGAATATATTGGAAGTGTGTGGCCAAAAAAAAAAAAAGAATATATTGGAAGTGTAACCCCGTAAATGTGTGAGAGTAGCAGGAAACCTGCCCACTTATTTTATTGAGGTAAATATCAGAACCAAATGAGCAGTTTTGACCACAATTCCACAATCTTTTTCCACATTGTAAAGTCATTATTCTTTGCAATGACAGAACGATATCAATCTTAAAAGTCAAATAAATATTAACTACTCGTCAATTGTCTTATATCGTAGGATAAGGTATTTTTTTTAGAAGGAACTTATACTGTGGACTAAAAAAAAAAAGTATATTAAAGAGTTAAGGTGTAAAAATAGTAATGAACTATTTTTAAAAGTATATCAAATACAACAAACTATTTTAGGGTGTAAAAATAGATATTATGAATTTTTAGGGTGTAAAAGTAGACATTATGAATTTTGTTAGGAGCAAAAATAGTAATTTTTATATCCCAAAATAAATAAAAAAATTACTATTTTTGTTCTAAAAAAATTTATAATGTCTACTTTTGCACCCTAAAAATTCATAATGTCTATTTTTACACCCTAAAATAGTTAATTGTGTTATGTGCACTTTGAAAAATAATTTTTTATTAAATCTGTACATTAACCCTATATTAAATAGGAGTGAAGCTTGCAACATATGAGAAATGAATTATAAATAAAAGTAGATGAATATCTAGTATTATGAACTCACGCGTGCTAATTCTTATGGGAAGGAAATTCACACAATCTCGCATGTATGTCAAAACAAGTTTTATTACCTTTTTTTTGTTTTTAAAAAACTATTTTTAAAATAGGAGACAAAATATGCCAGACACTCTCTATCTTCTCAGGGGAAGTTGAGAAGAAAGAAGAAAGGTAAATAGTATATCTGAAATAAATCATTTAATTCTACACAAATTAAATGTATGTTTGTATTAGTTTTTGGAGAATAATTTTTACGATTTATGAGATAAATATGTGAGATAATTTTTGTCTCGACTTATAGAAAAAGGCTTTTGAAATTATGGTTTCAATATTTGGCAAACACTCAAACTTATATTTAGAATTACAAGATTATATTCCTCTAGAATATGGTTTATATTATAGCAAAAAAGGAGTATCTTGATGCCACTGGGTTAATGGGTCATTCGCCTAAAGTGCCTATACATGCATTGAATTTGAAAGCATTGTCCATGGGTAAACTCCACTTTGAGCACGACGGTGAGAAGTTTGTTGCTTCGCATGCTCTAACTTTATATTTGGATGGAGAGAAAATTAAGAAAAAAAGAAAATTAAGAGAAACAAATTCTAAAAACAGTAAATTTTTTTATCATTTATGAAAGGTTTTAAATCTAGTATCTGCTCTCCCAATTTTCACCTCATTTTTCTCTCCATCCAAGTAAATAGAAATAGGATTAATGTCTGAATATGCTCAAAGTTTCATCACAACCTGCCTTCCAAATGTTGTGCCAACACAATTAATAAAGCCACGATAGCGTCATTAAATTCATTGTATAAGTTCTTTCAGGCTGGGGACATCCCATAAATTTGGAAATTCCCTGTATACTTCTTCTGGTTCAAAATTATGTCATTTTTAACCTTTTCACTGAAAATAAAGATTAATTAACTAATTCAATCTGTTTAAATTTTTTTAAAAAAATGTATCCACTTTTGCATCAATTGCCCAAAAGCACTTGAATACGTACTTCTTTGAGCAGGCATAATTTTTTTTTTTAGTTGTGTGCAACATATGTATAAGCATGTTTGGATAGCCTCTATAAGTATTTTTCAATCGTGATTTATGAAATATGAAGTAGATTTTATGGTCTACGAGGTAACTTTACGGTCTACGAAGTAAATATGTGGAGGAGGTTTATCTCGATTTACGTGAATCCGACTTATGCATAAGCCTGATTCAAACAAACAAGCCTATATATTTTCAGCTATTTATTTTGCATATAGTGAAAGATAGAGTATACATGGCTGAAAAAAAGTTGCACTTACCAGATTTAAGTTAAACTTAGGTTTTTAAATGAATTTCATGTACCTTGTATATGGGTAACAAATTTTGTAATAGCCCAGGATTTATCAGCAATTTTCCCTTTGTTTTTTTCGCTTTCCTCCCTCTTTTTTTTTTTTTTTTTTTGGTATGAAAGTAAGTAGAAATAGGAGGGAAAGAATCAAAATGACTAATGAATGATATTAATACCTGTCATTAAAATATATAAGTCTTCACAAATCATACATTATTTCTATGTATAGAAGGGTAATCTTTTTAAGAGAAATAATATTTAAGTAAAATAATACTTTTTTTAAATCAAAAAATTTTAAATTAAGAGGTTTTAAAATTTTAAAAATGTACTTCTTATTTTATGGTAGAAAAATGGAAAGCACAGGTCCTTATAGGGCATGTTTGGTATGATGGAATTGGGGGGTATGGAATTGGAATTGGAAATCAATTCCATGCTTAAGTTTGTTTGGTATGATGGAATTGGAAATTTTTGCAATTCCATGTGGAAGCCAAATCTCTCCAATTCCATCAAATTGGCTTCCACCTAAAAAGCAAAGATTTGCAATTCCATGTACCTAAATCTAGGTCAGGGTACTGGGTTAAGGGTTAGTGGGTCAGATCGGAGTTAAACCGAAGCTAAACCAGGGCCAAACCGGTGAAAAATTGAATATTTTAGGCTTATTAATATGAATTTTTTTTTAAAAAAATAAAAATAATTTTTTATTAAAAAAAACCTAACTGGAGCAGTCAAAGTACTAGGTCAAAGGTTAGTGGGTCAGACTGGAGCTAAATCAGGGTTAAACCGGTGAGAAATTGAATATTTTAATCTTATTAATATCAATTTTTTTTAAAAAAAATAAAAATAATTTTTTATTAAAAAAAAATCTGTCCGGTCCGGGTTTAGTAACAATGGTTTTATCTCATTCCACTTTCTTAGATTAGCATATTGGTAGTTTTACATTTTTAATATAAATATTAAATAAAAATAATATTTGAATTCCATGTACATACCAAACACACTTTTAAACCACATTTCCATTTCCATATCCATATCCATTTCCATTTCCATTTCCATATTCATATCCATCAAAACTAATTCCAGTGTACCAAACGGGCCCATAGTAAAGTAAACCTTTGGTTAAGAAAGAGGAGGAGGAGGAGGTAAACCTATGTTTTTTACAAAAAGGATATAATTTATATATCATGACAATCAACACGAATAGTGAGAAAAAGGAGGAGGAGGAGGTAAACCTATCTTTTTTTTTTCATTTGACAAAAATGATATAATTTAAATAACACCTAATTTTACATGTAATGACAATTAACGTGAATACTGATTTTTTGTCCCTTTACTTGTTTTGTCATTGCTACGGACCACTTTTCATTAAAAAAAAAATCTACTATATACTAAATATATCAAGATAATAATCTTTGTCTTTTCTTAATTTCACTCGCAACCACATAGCTCTATTCAATATAAAAATCTAAACTAGTTAGTCTATTCGAGTTAGTATAATGTCATTTGGGTCCCTAAAACTAACGTATTTAACACGCACAGTTCAAAAGTCCACTTCCATTAGAAAGGGGAGGCCAATACTTAATTATAACGTACCTAAGCTCATGAAGATAGTCAAATTATATGTCTACCTTTTTTAAAAATACAATAAACTCCTCAAACACTATTTATAGGACAAAGAGAATAAATTTTTATCTTATTTATGAGTCATATATTTAAATTCTTTTATATGAACGTCTAATTTTATGTTTATTTATTATTATATTAACTTAATTCTCATAAAATTTAATGTATATTGAGGGGTAATATATACAACAAAATAATCATTTCTTTTAAATTATCACATCCATATACCGCAACTATAGAGTACAAACACTAGTGTAAAATAGTCTTTTTAGACCACATCATTTAGACCAGTTATTGCGAATCAGGTCTAAAAGAAAAACGCAGTGGCAATTTTGTAATTAACAGAAACTTCTTAGAGCGGTTATTTAAATAACCAGTCTTAAAAATATTATTTAGACCCATTTTCTAAAAAATCGGTCTCAAAAGCAATAACCGGTTATTTAAATGAATTAAAAAATTCATTTATTTTTAAGATCGGTTATTTAAATAACCAGTCTTAAATATCTGATTAAAATACAAAAAAAAATCCACGGCGTCTTAAGACCGGTTGTACTGATAACCAATCTTAAAATTAATTTTTTTAGGCCGGTTATTTAAATAACTAGTCTTAAAGTTAGGACCTTTAAGACGGATTATTTGATAACCGGTCTTAATTACATAACTTTTAAGACCGGTTATTTAAATAACCGGTCTTAAAATTGCGGTATTTAAACCTAGCCCGATTTCATTTCGTATTCCTCTCAGTCCTTCCTCAGCCGCGAATGCTCCATTTCAGCCCTACGCTTCTTCTCTGGTCATATTTCTCCATCTTCTCCTGTCATATTTCAGCCTCGGCTTCGGCCGCCGCCGCTACCCCTCCTTCTCCATTTTCCGTTCATCCCCCGGCCCATATCCACGAAACCACCATTATCTTCGGCGTGTTCTCCATCCACTGCAACCGCAGCTCCTCTTGCTCCTCAAGTCACGATCCAAGGTCACTACAACCAGGTAAGAGTAATGTCTCCTTGTCTCAGTTAATTCTTTGTCTAAATAGTGAAATTTAATGAAATTAATTTTTAATTGCGGAAATGATTTTGAAGAACTCTTCGATCGTATAAATGTTGGCGCTGACTTGTAGTTTTATTACCGGATAGGAAACAATTGTTTGATGATGTGGTATATGATTTACAAATTTGGATGTTATAAATTTGTTCAACCACAATTTCTTAGCCTTTCGCATTTTGCATATCAATTTCTTTCTGTTGAATATTTTGAAGATGTAATTGTGTTGTTTATCAATTTCTTTCTGTTGAATCTATTGAAGTAGTCCCTTGAGCATGTTTTGAATCTGTTGAATCATTTTCTTTCTTGAGTCAATAAATTTTGCTGTTTATGTTTTCAAAATCAGATGTAATTGCAGTAGTTTCTTGAATAGAAATAACAACTATGTGAATGGGGAAAATTACTTGAAGAAAATGGAACAGACTGTAATTATATCTTATGAGGAATTCTGATGAAGAATTCTGTTAAACTAGATAAATTGATGAGTGTAATGATTTTATACTATCATCACGCTTTTGCCTATTCTAGGGGAGTTAATATATAGAAGAGAAGAAAAAAAAGGTGTTGCAATATATGGATCGTAGTTGGATAAACGCTAAACGGACTAGTGTTGAATATGATAATGGGGTGGGGGATTTTTTGGAATTTGTTAGAAGAAATTCTGGTAATGATGATAGTGAGATGTTTTATTGTCCTTTTATAGAATGTCTGAATGAAAAGCGACTAAGTGCTGTAGATATATATACATACATTTAATTTGTGAAGGATTTTGTAAGAGTTATATAGTATGGGTATGGCATGGTGAAGAAATAGGAATTCCAAGCGCAGCTCAACAAGGGGGAGTCACCTTTAATGATAATGACACGGATCTAAATGATCAGATAGAGGATATTATTCATGATGTAGGAGAAGAGGCTTTTGAGCAATCAAATGCATATGATAATATGTGCAGTGATGCTGAGCAGCCGTTGTACCCGGGGTGCACAAAATACCAATTGTTGAAAGCTGTATTGAAATTGGTAAGTTTGAAAGCACGACATGGATGGCCATTAAGGACATGCTTCCAGATGATAATATGCTGCCTTGCCGATACTATGATGCTAAGAAAATATTTTGTCCACTAGGGATGAAGTATAAAAAGATCCATGTATGTCCTAATGATTGTATATTGTACAGAAAAGAGCATGAAGAGAAAGAGTAGTGTCCGATATATGAAACCCCCAGGAACAAATCAAATAAGCCCCCTGCAAAAGTGTTGTGGTATCTTCCAATCATACCGAGGTTCAAACGGCTGTTTGCCAATAAAATTGATGCCAAAAATTTGAAATGGCATGCGAATGAGAGGATTTCCGATGGAAAGCTTCGACATTCAGCTGATTCTTCTCAATGGAAAAAAATTGATCAATTATTTCCTAACTTCGGCAAAGAGCCTAGGAACCTTAGGCTTGGGCTTAGCACGGATGACATGAATCCTTACGGTAGCCTAAGCAGTATACATAGTTTATGGCCTGTTATATTGGTAATTTACATAAGCTATGCTTTTATATTTGCTTTGATGATATCATGTTCTTTTTCAGACCCGTAGGAAACCACCGGGCTCCAACTTATGTGGTCTTTATATTTTGAGGCAAATTTACAATATTATCAGCATAGGTACGACTGATTTTATCGAGGAGATAATAAATGTATATTTCAAAAATTTTGTATTACTTTATTGTTTTTAAGTTAGTAAGTTAATGTTTTGTTTGGCTTCGGTGTTACACATACAGATGTTTGATCTTGCTGATCCCTTTCCTGAAGAAGATATTGATGTGATCCGCAATTGTTGTGTTGAATTCATCTATGAGCTTTTACAAGATTAATAAGTTTTTGAATCAGATCCTATGTTGTTCTAATAATACTTATGGTTTTCATATATACCTAACTTGGTTTATATCTCTACTCAGAACAATTTCTTGGATATTCATGATACTAGTTAGCTGTCGATACAGGCATGTGATCACTATTATAAATTTTCTTCCATTTTTTTCATTTCTCTGTAAAGCTTAGGAATTTTTTCCATATAATGAGAAATATTTCTTCTCCTACTTTTCTTTATAAGCTTTGGGATTGAAAATACACACAATGTTGAGATTTTCCTGCTATCATTGTTATGTTGTGGTTCATTGTGGTTCAAAATGCCTGATGATTATAAATTGTTAATATTGTATTGTTGCTGAGAATTGAATGAGTTGATCATGTGTTATTGGTGGTTATTGGAATTGAATGTGTTTGTTTTGAATGATTTTTATTCATAATGTTGATTCTGTGATTGTTGAGGGTGGAGGGTTGTAAGGGCCAAGTGTTGTTGCCTTGAAGAGAATGACATTTATAGCTTCATACCAATTAGGATAACTAAGGTCATATTTAACAAAAGAGGGAAATGAGAACTAATAAGGATTTTAGGTTTCATGATTCTAAATTTGAAGCAAGTTTGCATGTATAGGATAACATGATGCCTTAAGCTGAGTTGATTTTGAGAAATACTAAGTGTTTCTAGAAATAAAAATATTGTTGTCAATGCTTCTGATTGGAAATATATATATACATGTGTTGTTGCTTGTGTATGTAGAGAGGGGATTGTTGTTGAATATGACTATGGCCTGGGTAGATTGAAACAAATAAAACTAAAAGAAAAAATTTAGACCGGTTCTCATAAGAACCGATCTTAAAGTAATATTTAAGACTGGTTAAAATGAGAACCGGTCTTAAAATTATAATATTTAAGACTGGTTCTCAATATAATCGGTCTTAAATTGATATTTAAGATCGGTTCTTATAAGAATTGGTCTTAAATATCATACACTTTTAAGACTGGTTTTCATAATAACCAGTCTTAAACATAACTTTAAGACCGGTTTTTTTTCTGAATCGTTCTTGAAATCCTATACTTTTAAGATCGATTCTCAGAGAAACTGGTCTTAAAATTATATTTTAAACCTGAAATTTCTTTTTAACGGGCTTG
Organism: Albizia julibrissin; assembly: GCA_037074505.1. Lineage (NCBI taxonomy): Eukaryota > Viridiplantae > Streptophyta > Magnoliopsida > Fabales > Fabaceae > Albizia > Albizia julibrissin. The sequence continues at coordinate 12,482,555 of CM073481.1, read as the reverse complement.
TTTGTTAGACTTTAAGACTGGTTGTGATACAACCGGTCTTAAAAGTTTATATTTTAGACCGATTTTTTAATCGGTCTAAAAAGTTAGAAACTTTTTAGACTGGCTGTATCAAGACATGATCCAAAACCAATCTAAAAAGTGGTTTTTACAATAGTGAAATGTTTTTTATGTAAAAAAAATTTATCAGGTCATTTTCAAGTAGTAAAATTTTTAATGGGAATTTTCTCCTAATTTTTCCCACTACCAATTATTTTATAGATATTTTGTATCAAAAAAAATTATTTTATATATTTTTGCAAAGTAATTTATACTAAAATGTAGGTGAGGCGTTGGTGGGTAAATGTGTAAAGGGCAGCTTTTGGGGCAACAAATTTTTTTTCTAAGGTCTTTTTGGTTCGATAGAGGGAAGATGAGAGATTTTCATATTATCTTGTTTGGAGTGATGAGAGAGGAGAGGAGTAAATGATTTTAATGTTACCTTATTTAGTTTGGAAGGGGGAGGGAAAATATTTTAATTTGGATGATTTCACCCTTTTATTTAATTTTTTTAAATTATGTATAATGTTTAATAAAATATATTATAAATATAAAATTATAATTTAATAATTATAAAAATTAAATAAATATAACTATAATTATACTAATAAATATCCAAAATTATATTACATGGTTTTATTAATTATATATATACAAATGGCTAAGAGTATTTTTGTCCAATCAAACTAAAAAATTAACCTCCCCTCCAAATCCCCCCAATTTAGGGAAAAGGATTTTAAAGGAGGGGTGAGGGAAAATCCCCTCCCTTCCCTCAAACATTTCCAATACCAATCAATGAGAAAGAATCAAAACCTTTCCCCTCCATTGCCCTCAAACCAAACAGACCCAAATCTCTCCACTTGTGAAAAGAAATTTTTGACGGGAAAGGGGCTGTGGGACCTATCCCATTTTTCTCCTCACTTTTCCTCTCTCTCTCTTGTTTTCTCTACTAGCCAAATAGGAAAAAACTTCCCCCCTCTCCCCCTCTTTCCCACCTGAATTTACAAAAAGAATTTATTTTTAAGGCAAAATAAAAAGAGATAAAAGTGAAAGACATGGTGAGTTGCAATCGCCTGTGTTTAGGAGTGCCTTGTCTGTCAATTGTCCATCTTTGAAACATATATTTTAAAATATGGTTCGCACCTCACATTTAGTTTTCATCCCCAACCAACCCCTTCACAATACTCACAAGTCTTCGGCCTCCCTACAAACAACGTGGCTTCGATGTCATACGCATTTAACTATGCACACCATTTATTAATGTTGACAGAGACGTGTACCATGAAACCAACAAAGGGGGAATTCATAGTGTTACATATTTTCATGGTATTCATCTAAGGTGAGCTTATTTCATCCAAAAAAAAAAAGTTTAAGGTGAATTTTTTTTTATATGTGCATGTATCTTCCTCTTGAAACAATCTTATTCAAAATATTGTCAGATACTAATTAAATGTGAATACTTCTTTTAAAGGGGATTCAAATATTAGTTTACCATATTGTAAGTGATTAACCAATTCCACTAGATTCACCCCATTGGCAGAGTGAATTTAAAAATGTTGAATAGAATTATACTCCCTCAAATCCATTTTATAACATATTTTTAACTAAGTCACATATATCAAATATACTAGTTAAAAGTATTAAAAATGTCTGAAAATTTCAGTGATTTTTAATATTACCCTTATTTTCACTTTTTTTGACTTAATAATCACACTAACACTAACATTATATTAACTTATACTTTCTCTCACTACTCTAATTAAATATGAGCATATATAAAAATAATTTTTTAACACTTATTAAATTTAAAACTATCAAAACGTCTTATAAAAAAAATAAAAATATCTTCTAGAAGAATTTTTATAAAATGGGCTGAAGAGAGTTTAAATGTAATGGATGATACCCTTTCCTGTTCTTTTTATGAGAGTCCGATGACTGAATTAAATGGTTTAAAAAATTAATTAAAAGTAATAAATAAGTTAAAAATAAACTTTATGTTTCAAATACACCTTTATTTAGAGAGAGAGAGAGAGAGTAATGAGAGTAAGTATTGAAGAGAATTTAGAATTAAAAAAAAAAGATGGGGAGAGATAATATAATTTAATGAGGTAAAAGTGATAAAAATATATTAAATACTTAGACAACATCAAGTAAAATCTTATAAAAAAAAGACTAAAGTAATCAATTTTAAAATTCTTGTAAAAAGGCCGAGGGGAGCACATATCATGAGGGTAATGGGCTAGATGTGATTTGTAATAATTATTGGGCCAAGAACTGAAAAAGAGACGTGGGGAATTCTCTTTTACTCCTCTATACTTTCAATATGTTTCATACATATATATATAAAAAAAAATCTTTAATTTTTTTTAACTCTTTTATAAAATTCTACCCTATAAGAAAATACTATAATAAATGAAAGGTAAATTTATATACTCATGAAATTTTCCTCTTTTTACCCTATAAATACAACCAGAAATTTTCTTCTTTCTCTGCCTATATATAGGACCAGAGGAGTAATATGCCTCTGATTCCAATTCATCGTCTTAGAGTTTCTTCTCTTTCCTCTTTGCTTTCTTCATTTTTGTGTTTGGAGTGATCGATGTTTTGCAACTAATTTGACATGTGATGCTATGTTTTGTAGCTATGTTTTTTAATGAATATGTTGGAAGTGTAACCCCAGAAATGTGTGAGAGCAGCAAGAAACCTGCCCACTTATTTTATTGAAGTAAACAAAAATGAATCATACAAAATTGGATCATAGAGTGATCCCAGTATTAATAATAGTCATATAAACCAACGTACTAATCATACCAACCTACTGGGCCTCAGGCCCGTTAACTCATACCCACAAGCCCAAACAATAAATGTACAATTATGAATTATTACATAACATATTTCATCAGAATATTGTAAGTGGGATTCCAGTGATTTTATTGTGAACGTAATGGTAAACTGAAAAATAATTGTCTTTGTCACAGTCTCTTGCTTCTGCTTCACCTATTCTCCATCCAAATTAAACACTGCGCTTTTTCAATTTCAAATATCAGAACCAAATGACTAGTTTTGGCCACAATTCTACAATCTTTTTCCACATTGTAGAGTCATTATTCTTTGCAATGACATAGCGATATCAATCTTAAAAGGTCAAAGAAAGATTAGTTGATCAAACAAAGTTTAGTTGATTTCATTTCTTGTCAAGTATACAAAAAGAAAAAAAAAAAAAAAAACAAAAGAATCATAATTCTAAGCCTTTTTTACCTCTCAATCCAGTCTAACATTTCTAATTACTTCACTATATTTGTTTTTTTATATACTTTTGACGTAATTTTATTTTCATTTTCTTTTTTCCAGAAAGACGAAGGAAGAAGAAGGGATATCACACTACATTATCTGTAAAAGAGAGCAACAAATAGGACAATATAATCATTTATATACAACCATGTATATAAACTAATTTTGATTCTGAAATGAAATGTGTCCGGGTGTGTTTGGCCAAAATAGTCAAGTTTATTGGAGTAATAGCTAATAGCCGAAGCCAAGAAAACAAAAGCGCAAAAAAAAAAAAAAAAAAAAAAACCACACACGCACAGTCCTATGCGATCCAATCTATCATACATAATGCCACCAATATCATAACACAAACAAAAGAAACAAAACAAAAAAGCAACATTATTGAAAAACAAAAAAGAAAGCAGATTAATGGAGAGCAGCCAGATCACACTCATTATAATCTCAGCAATATGACTTTTGCTAGCTACCTGTCAGTCAGCCCCTTCTACTGAGTTTTTTTGACAATACCAGAACAAATCTGAGTAGTAAACCTCTATCACTGCCTCAACAACTTTCAATTCTTTCAATATACACACTGCTTTCTTCACTTCAAGTACTTCAGCAATGAAAGCTGAATTAGCTTTCACTTTCTCACCAAATCCCCACAACAAAAGAAAAACTACATAGAAAGTGTTGCCGCCAAAAATGGAAGTAAGTTTCCAAATTTCAAATCTTCATTACCTTTCTGGGTCTGATAAATTGGTGTGTTGCCTCCTCCTCCTCCTCCTCCTCCTCACATTTGTGTTTGGTGCCAATTAAATTTGTAGCTTCAGAGGGTGAAGACTCCATGTGCTTATCAAATGACTCATTATATATCAAGTAGACAATTGTTTTCTTCAAAGTGAATCCCTTCCCAAACACTGCTATCACCTCCACTTGGTCACCAGGTTCAAGATTTGATATTATTTCCTTCCTCTCTTCTTCTTCTAAGGAATTTAGTTTCTCTTCCGTGTAGAGCAAAGTGACTGTCTTAGTATAATTTATGATCATTAAGCTAATTATACAAGATTCACATGCCTTATTACCCAAATCACTTGAGGGGCAATATACACAACAAATAGTCATCCCTTTTAAATTATCACCTCCATTAACCAGAGGCATTTTAAATTTTACAGAAGCTCCTTCACCCTTGAATGAATGCCAATAAGGATAATTGTCACCTGGGAGAATACAATCATCACTATGCTTTGTAAGATTCAATCCCTGCATAATAACATAAACACATCCTCTAAATTAACTATATAATATGAATGCCAAAATCTTTTTCAAAAATTAGAAAAAAAAAGAAATCCAATTAGAGAGAGAACCTGTGTAACCCTCTCTAAAAGATTACAACAGACTTGAGAATTCTTTCCAATTTGAATTAAAAGATGTCCCAAGCAATTTTCAAGCCTTGAGATGTCCATACTATTTGTTGCGCCACACAAAGAATCAGAAGTCGTTAAACCATCTTCCAACAAAAGACTTTGTTGCTTTATTCCAATGCTATGGATTGTTGAAGGATGATCACAACTATTGTTTAGCATATCCCACAAAATTGACGATGACATGCCTGCATATGTCGAAATAAGAGGAAATGGACTATTTGTTGGGGATATCCAAGACCGGCAGAGAGAAGGAATCACATGATGTGATAAGCCTTCATGACCACAAACAGATAGATATAAAATGCTCTTTAATCTCACTAAAGAAAACGGCGCTTGTTTTGTTGCAGGAGCAATTAGAGTTGTCAACGATTTCATTTGCTCTATGTCCTCCTCTAATTTTTCAATTTTCAAACAGCCAAAAAGAATGAGAGTTTTTAAGCATTTTAATCTATAAATGCTTCTTGGGAGACTCTGAAGGCCAATACAATCCTCCAAATCTAATAGTAGAAGTTTACTAAGAAGCCCAATAGAATGATGTATCAATGATAAACTTGGACAATCTTTGAGGATTAATTTTTCAAGATTTGGTAGTTTTGAAAAATTGGGAGTTTGCACCAGGCAATGAGAGTGGCTGAGATTGAGAATTTTCAGCTTCTTCAATAACTGCAATGAAAACATTTAATTTCAAAGAGAGAATGTTGTTTTCGATCAATAGAAAACTAGCTACTGAAGGGAAAACAAGCTATCATATATACTTAATATACAAAAGGTAATGCATAATTTAATATGATGTTGTAATCTCTAGAATTAAGTATAGCAACTTTATTCTTCAACAGTAGCAGGGGAAAATTCACCCAGAAGCCATGAAAGAAATCTAAAATAAAGATCTATCAAGAAAGCTGTAAAATATTAGATTCCCGAAAAATGGAGTAATATATTTACATGTCCCAAATCCCTCTTTTATTCCACATCCATCAACTTGAATTGAAGCTAATACCAACAAATTAACTAAGCTTTTTGAGTCATATACTGACAAAAATATAAGAAATAAAAAATTACTATAATACCATATAACATGAACTATTTACCACAATTCTACAAATTTAAAGTATTTAGTAAATTTTACGGAAACTAGCTAGGCTTTCTGTCATATAGCAGTTTGGCATTTTTTTTAATGTTTCAATTTTTTGTTGTCCTTATGGTCCAAAATGCCAACAAAGTAATTATTAATTTACATACCTGGGTTTTCTTCCACACTTTTGTGAGGCTGCTACATTCTAAGTCAATAGCAACTAGTTTCTGTTGATAAAAGTTGCTAGGAATGTATTTTCCGGAAAAGCCATGCCAACAAAGCCATCTGAGATCGTCACTGATGAATTTGTAGTCACCTCTAAGTTGTACGTTGTTAAGAATAAGTAATCTGAGTCTCTTCATCTTCTTAAATGCTTCTGTCCTAAATTGTTTTTTTCACTTTGTGACAACTTCAAAGATAGTCCTTCAATAGCATTTGTTCCCTGCAAAAATAAAAGCATATTGAAATCAAGTGTGCATAGTTAACGTTGTGTTATTGTTGGTTGGGATTCTTGCAAGACACGTCAACAAGAAACATTAAATATTGAATATAAAAGTTCCTACCATGTCTTTTGATAAAACATCTCCAGCGTCCTTATGAAACCATATTCTACTTCTCTTTCCAAGCTCATTTTGAGATTTTTTGCGGATTATTTCTCTTCCCATGTCCCGCAACAAGTCATGCATACCAAGCTTGTCCTTCTCGTCAATGGTTATAAGGCTTCGCTCCACAAGGGTATTGATTCCAATGTTTGCAAAAAAATTACAGCCATTTAATATCTGCGTCACATCGTTTCTATCCATCCCAATAAAGAAGCAAGATATGTCAAGGAATATATTCCTTTCAAAATCATCCAAACCGTCAAAGCTTACTTTTAGCTTTTTTTGTATCTTATTATTGGGAATTTTTTTAAGTTTCTTCAATACCTCCTCCCATTCATCCACTTTATTTTTATTAACTAAATAGGAGCCAAGGGCTTCAAGAGCTAATGGAAGTCCCCCACAATACGAAACTATATTTCTTGAAAGTTCTTTGAAATCTTCTTTAGGACTTCCTTGTTTGAATGCATGCCAACTAAAAAGCTCAGTAGATTCCCTTTCATCCAAATGCTTCATTGCATAAACACCACAATCCATTTGAAGCAGTAGATGTTTATTTCTAGTGGTGATGATTATCATACTTCCTGTTTTAAACCAGTCACCACTTCCAATTAAAGCATTTAGTTGGGCTAACTTATCCACATCATCAAGCACAACCAATGCCTTTTTATGGCGAAGTCTATCTTTCAATGTGATTTTTCCTTCTTCAATGCTACTTATTTTCATTTTTGTTGTCTTGCATATTTTAGAAAGAAGTTGGTTTTGTAACCATACTTCGCCCCCTTTTTTACGCCAAACTTTTCTGATCCTTAACAGGTAACTTCTACTCTCAAAAGTGTGGCCGATTTCATTATAAATGGCTTTAGCAATAGTTGTTTTGCCTATGCCACCTGTTCCCCATAACCCTACCATGACAACATCTCCAGATTGATGGTTTTGGAGCATTGTGACCAGTTCTTGCACGTGATTACCCACTCCAACTGGATGCTTAGCGACAAACAAGTCTTTCCTGTCTAATATATCACAAACATCCTTAACAACAGTTTTCACATTTTCACTCTGGTTCCTGTGAGTCATTTATATATATAAGCAAAATAGTGTTGTATATATAATCACGTACGATTACAAGTAAAGAAAGTCAATATTTTGAAAGTCACATGCGTTTGGAGAAATATATTATGAATAAACTACAGACCAAAGCAACACGACTTAGCTAGTGGCAACTAGAGGTGGTAATATGGTCCGGCCCGGTGGATTTGGGCTAACTCGCCACGGGTTGGGACCATATGAGTTCGGTCCTAAAAGGACCGTATCAATATGGGTTGGCATTAGCCAACCCAACCCATAACCGGTGGGTTGGCGGGTTGGGAGGGCCAACCCATATTTTTTTAAATTTTTTTTACATAATATACTAAAAATTATTTTTTTACACAAAACATAGTTGATGATCATGAAAAAAAAAAATTTCACCAAATTAATTATACCGCATAATCAGAAAAATAAAATAAAATTAAATTGTCAGTTCTTGTTTTTTTAGAACAAATTAATTATTAAAAACTATTAGCTTGTTAGAGCGCACACAAGCACAAAGCAATAGAGCAGCTAGAGCACAAGAGTGGGGAGTGGGGAGCATTCGTTCGAGACCGAGTGGGGCATGAAGTCAGTGGAAAGTGGAGCAATGGAGAGTGACAGGAGAGGAAATTGGGTTGCCATGCCAATTTGGGCTTGACTATCTTTCAACTCTTGTGTCTTACCTTACCTTTTGGAGTCTTAGTGATTATTTAAAATAAAAATGGGCCAACCCGTCAACTCGGTGGTCCAACCCGCCATGGGTTGAGACCATATGGGTTCGGGCCCAAAAGAACCGCTCCAAAATGGTCCCAATTTTATCAAACCCAAACCGCCCATATTGTCGGGTTGGACGGGCTCGGCCCACGGTCCCAACCCATATTACCAGCTCTAGTGGCAACGATAACAAGACAAAATAAATTAAACACTCATTACTTTACTGCAAAACGAAATAAATCGCAAGCACAACAATAGATATGCTATATTCGATTTGAGTATTTTACTACGAGTAAATTTCAAAACTGTGAGTGACAGGGAACAGGCAAAAGTTACTCGTGTTCCAAATAATGTGGCTAGTGATATTCCAGGTATTCGAGATAATATATAGATAACACACATCAAATGTCTCAACCAAAAGCAAATAAAGAGTAAAAATTAAAGTTACCGAGAACCAAGTGCAACGATCCCTGCAATGCTCCCAGCATCATTAAGGGTTGTCTTCCACTCTGAAACTTGATACTCTGGTGGTGAAATTCTTTGTATAAGATCTTTAAATGCTTCTCCAAAACTAGAAGTTTGATTACGAATTTCTGATGGATCCACATCATAAAACACTGGTAGAACCACCTGATCATTCGATTTATGAAGCTCCATGATTATTGACAGTTCCTCCAAACACCATTTAGATCCAGCATATTTGTTAGAGAAGATAATAAGTGAGATTTTTGAACCCCCAATTGCTTTTAATATTTCTGTTTTGATATGATTTCCTCTGGGAAGCTCAACATCATCTTTGAAAACAACAATGCCAACATCACATAAAGCCGAATAGAGATGTGAAGTAAAAGTTGTTCGAGTGTCTTCACCTCGAAAACTCAAGAAGACATCATACCTATGACCTGAAAATTATGTTTAACAAATACAGAATATCAATGAATATAATTCCCATTTAAATTAATATAATTAAAATATTATTATGATATAAACATTTTTATAATTTAAGATTATAAACTGTCAGAAGCATTATGGATAATAATATTAACTATCATTGTCACATTTAATTATAATATGTGAAGGACATGCATCCTCGCAAAACCATAACATACCTTGATTTTGAAGCTCTTTCTGTGAAGTTTCACGTAATATTTGTCTTCCCATGTCCCGCAACAAATCATGCATCAAAAGTTTGTTGTCGTCGTCAATTTTTACAAGGCTTTTATCCACTAGGACTCTCATCACAATGCTAGCATGACATCCACGATCATCCAACTTTTGTATGACATCATTCATGTCCTCTCCAATATAAAATAAGACTATATTTAGAAATATTTCTTTTTCGTTATCATCTAAAGAATCAAAGCTAAGCTTTAGTGTGTTGCATATATCAGAAGGAGGATATGTGCTCAGTTTCGTCAATGTTGACTTCCATTCTTCTAGTGACCGCCCATACAAAAAGGAGCCAAGAACTTTAAGAGTTAGTGGTAGTCCCTGAGAATAAGAAACCATTCTACTGCAAAGTTCGATGTAATCCCCTTCAGGAGGACTTGCTTGTTCAAAAGCTTGTCTACAGAAAAGCTCAAGAGACTCATGCATGCTCAACACTTTGACGCTATATATAATGTCCACTCGAAAAGCCTTAAGCAGATGTGAATTTCTTGTTGTAAAGATTATTACACTCCCTTGGCCAAACCATTTACGATTTCCACATAAAGTTTCTAGTTGCTCCAAGTCATCCACATCATCAAGCACCAGAAGTACCTTCTTCTGGCAAGGTCTTACTTTCATGTCGAGGCTTGCTGATTCAATGCTATCTAATATTCCCATATCTGTTTCTTCACATATTATTGAAAGAAGTTGCTTTTGTAAATAAACTTTTCCTCCCCCCTTCCAAGTCTCCCTGACATTTGAAAGAAAACATGTAGTCTCGAATTCGTCCGGAATGTGGTAAAAAATGACTTTGGCAAGAGTTGTTTTGCCAATACCCCCCATTCCCCATATCCTATGGAGACAACATCTTTTGATTTATGCTTTTCAAGCATTGTAATCACCTCTTGCGCTTGAGAACTCACTCCAACTAGGCCATGTGTGGAAAATGGGACTTTGCAGTCCAATATATGACGAACATACTTGACAATATTGTCAATAATTTCACTTTCATCTCTGTGGATTTAAAGAAAGAGAACAGAAAAAAAGGGAGTCTTAATTAACTGAGCATCACTACAAACAAAGCAGAATAATGGTATCAACTATCAAAAGCAACACAGTAGACATATTTCCATTAAGAAACTAAACACATTAACGTTATTAACTTTATCATCTTCGCACCTTAATACAAGTCATTTCACAAAATCATGGATCCATGTTAATTGTGTTACATAAATTAAGCTTCCATTACATAGCGTGAATAAAAGGGAATCATGCGTGTCCTATATCCTAAAATTGTCATGTATTAAAAGTTTCAATGATGGCAAACACCTGATAAATAAGTCACAATATCAACTATCAATATGATTGCTACAAGTTTTGAGTTCAAAACATTTATAGGAAAAAAAAAATTCATTGAACATTGTTATATGACTTGGATGTATAGATTCTTATAGCCTAGAATAAACATGTTTTAATATTACCCCCAACGTGAGTGAACAGTCCACCCAACACATCAATTGTGACTAGAAATTGTACACACGCACAACACAACAAAAAATATTAGCAAAATTAAAAATAAATAAAATGCGAAAGGAAAAAGAAAAATCAATTACTTGGACTCAAAACTAGGCACGACAAACCCATGAATGCCTCCAGCTTCATTGAGAGCTGTCCTCCACCTTGACACTTCATCTTCAGTGGGTGAAATTCTTTGTATAAGACCTTGAAATGCTTGTCCAAAACTAGATTCTTGATTACGAACGTCAGACCGATCCACGCCATGGAATATGGGAATTATTACATGATCATATGCTCTACGAAACTCCGTAATTTTTGTGAGTTCCTCAATGCACCTTCTGGAACTAGCATAGTGCTTAGAGAAGATGATGATTGAAATTTTACAACCTTCGATGCTTCGAAATAGTTCAATTGAGGTATAATCTTTGAGAATAGAAATTCCAGCTTTCCTTAGAGATGAGTAGAGACGGGAAGAGAGAGATTCTTGAGTGTCTTCGCCTCCACTAAAACTCAAGAGTACTTCATTTTTATTGCCTACATTTTAAATTACAAAAACACATTAAAGGATCTGCAAAGGTTAATATTTGTGTGAAAAACCATAAAAAATGTACATATATTCAATAACCAAAAGATAATTCATTGGAGAAGCAATTGTGCGGTTCACATAGCATTTTGTATCTAAGGGCCTCTTTGGTTTAATAGAGGGAAGGAGAGGTATTTTAATATTACTTTATTTGGATTGATCAAATGGGAAGTGAGAAGATGAATTTTAATATTATCTTGTTTGGTTTAGAAGAAGAGGGGAGGTAAAATATTTTCATATAGACAACTTTACCCTTATAATTATAATTATAATTATAATTACATATTATAATTTTATAATTGTGATATTTGTAGGTCTAAGGGATTATATTTATAATTATATTTATATTTATAAATATTATAATGTTTAAATATATTTATTAATATTTTATAAAATATTATTATAAAATTGTTTAAAGGAGTGAGACCTGAAAAGCAAAGATTGGAACTTGCGTGAATATCGCTATAGCATCAATTTCATTAAAAAAAAAAAATCAGCAATAGCATCACATTGGGTAGCAAGAAGAAATCGATCGCTTCAAGATGGTGGTATCGTGCCACTCAAATATAATTTTAATAAAAAATTCTTCTTATGGTTTTCATTTGTTGCAGACTTGAGTATTGAATTCAAATTGCTGTAATTTTTCATAGCTTTCTCTTCCTTGTTTTCTTCTCTCCAGTCTCTTCCACTCTCCTCTTCCCGTCCATATAGTGTAGATTCAAATTAAGGATATCCGTTACTGTAAAGTAGAAGATGAACACAGGTTGGAGAAGAAGGAGAAATAGTGGAGATGAAGACAGTGGCAAGATGGAGGCACAGAGATCTGAGTAGGAGTATCGACCAGAGGTGGAGAAGGAGAAGATGCAGATGAAGGAGGAGAGCTCCCACTCACCGGAAATGGAGAAGCAACGACGGAGTCATGGTGGAAGATGGAGGAGAGGCAAGGAGTATTATGCAAAGTGCGAGGTGATGAAATAGGTAACGTGAGAATATTTAAAATAAGTATGGTATAATAATCAGGACATAATAAAATATTATCCTTTCCCTTTAAATCCCTCTAATTTGATGGGTGAGGGTTAGGGTTGGAGATTTTTTCTTTTCTATATTTTTTATCCTACCCATTAAAAAGAGATGACCAAACAAACCCTAAAAGTAAAATCAAATTTGTAGCCCCTTCAGCAAAATCCTGTGTTTTTACCTTTTCGAGGCAAAATAATCGTCTGTGCGTTTTGCCTAAAAAGAAGAATCCCATCCACGTCTCCGCGGCCCAATAACAGCCCAGCAATGTGTTCTTTTGGGGCCCAGGGGAACATTTTTAAAACATAACATACATTTATTTATCAGTGATTTTACTTTTTTAATATTTTGTAATATAAGATAATAAATTATTTATAATTATTTAACATTTTAAAAAATTCAAAAGATTTTCAATTTAATAACAAAATCTAATTTTGAGTTGGGGTTAGCATGAAGCTTTGATTTTGGCTTCAAAATGGGTTTTGATTTTTGAATGCCGGGTAATAAGAACAGGAGAAGATAAGACAGGCCATTTTTTGGTGGTGGGAATTAATTTCTAATTCTTATAAAAAAAAAATTCTAATTTTGAGTACGGCATATAAAATATATATCTTCCCACTGAAAGATGAAAGGATTAATTGGTCACCCTGCTGGCTCAGAGGCTGATTCACCAGATCCATGGTATATTCCGTTAGTATTGGCTTCAGAGATGTTGGATTGTTGAAACGATCAGTCGTTTCTTTCTGAACAACAAGAAGAAGAAGAGTCGTTTCTTTCTGAACTACAAGAAGAAGAAGAAGAATCCGTTAACACTGCAGCAACTAGCATCATCATCATCATCATCATCAATCAAACCAAAACCAAAAAAGGTGTAGATGGAGGGGAAAGTTACCTGTGAATTGCTAGTTGATGATCAAGATCAGAGAGAGAGAGAGAGAGAGAGAGATGTATGAGGCTTTTGCAACTTCTGTAGGAGAGAGGCAATGGAAAAAGAGTGAAATGAAAGAAACAAAGTGATCCACTAAGAGCCATTGACTTGACTCCGCATTAACAAGCATTAAGGTATCAACCACCAAAAAAAAAAAAACACGATAATTATTACGAAAATAAATTAGGATAAAGGATAAGTGGTGCCAGTTGTTAGCACTTGTTATATCAATATGACTTTCGCTGAAGTTGCACATAGAGCATCAACTATCAACTAATTAAATAAAATACCTTGCTGATATATAATCTATGGATGAAAGTGAGTTGCAATCGCCTGTGTTTATGAGCGCCTTTTCTGTCAGTTCTCCATCTGTGAAACATATATTTTAAAATATGGTTCCCTCCTCACAAACAATCCCTTCACATGTACTCGAAAGTCTTTGGTCTCCGAACAAATAACGTGGCTTCGATGTTATACTCATTTATCTATGCACACCATTTATTAATGTTGACAGAGACGTGTAACAAGAAACCAAAAGAGGAGGAATTCTTAGTGTTACATATTTTCTGTCTAAGGTGAGCTTATTTCATCCAATAAAAGAAAAGTTTAAGGTGAATTTTTTTTATACGAGCATGTATCTTTGTATTGAAGCAATCCCATTTGAAGCAATGTGGGACACTAATTCAATATAAGTACTTTTTTTTAGTGGGATTTGAATATTAGTTCACCGTAGTAATTAGCCAATTTCGTTAGATTTAGCTCCTATTGGTAGAGTGAACTTAAAAATGTTGAATAGAAGTTATACTCCCTCAAATCCATTTTACAACATATTGTTAACTAATTCACACATATCAAATATAACAGTTAAAAGTATTAAAATTGTCTTAAAATTTAAGTGATTTTCAATTTAAATTCAATAGGGTTTTATGAAATTAGTAATTTTAGGATGTCATATGTCATCTCAAAATCTGATGTGGTAATTTTCATTAAAAAGATAATGGTCATTTAATGACAGAAGATTAATAGTTAAAAAATGAAAGGCCAAGTGAGATTAAATTTAAACTTTGAAACGCAAGGAGGTTATATATACAACAGACTTAAAGTTCAGGAAGATTTTATATAATTTATCCTAATTTTAAATAATTATCATTGGATGACTTATTATTCACGGGAGGCAGCAGGTGTACTGGGGCATACGAAATGTGTAAGAAACTGAGCTGGGAAAGTTCCAAGGATGAATCCGAGTATTTAGGGGTTTCATGGGGAAGTTCTAAGGATAAATCTAAGTATTTAGAGGGTTGCACTACTTTTGAATGGATCCAAATGAAAAAAAAAATGGGGAGGTAAATAAATATGGGGGTCACAAATTGTTTTTAATAAATGGAGAGAATAAATATGGGGGTTACAATTTATTTTAATTAAATGGAGCAAATACACCAAGGAGTTCACATCCGTTAATTTGGTGCAAGCAAAGTATACTACATTAATAATGCTTAAAGCTAGTGACCAAAAACGGACATTTGCAACTTAAGGGAGATTTTCAACTGTTCTCCCGTCACTGCTCTTTCAATACAGAAAGTAGATAGATAGATTATTAGAGCCGAATAACATACAAATACAAACACAGATGCTTCTATCGATGATAGGTTCAAATCATAAAACCTATAAATAAATATAATAATAATTTTAATATTCCTGTTTTCCTTTGTAAATGTTTGAATTGAATTCTTGTGTGGGTGTGTTTTTTTTATTGAAAAAAATAAATATAATAATTTCGATACAATAACACATGTGTCCTTGCCCCACACACAAATATAAAACCACCCCTGATTATTTAACTTCAAAAAAATTCAGTTATTCTGGAGCACTTGTTCACACTTTATCGAGCACATTTGGAATAGCTAATTGTTAATTTTTTCATAATATTTTTGCAAACAATTTATTTGTGCTAAAATGTTGAAAATATGATTTGCTTCGTTAGTATGTTGCGCATGCTGGAGAACATAGCCGCAGTTTCGTTTGATTTTAATTAATCTGACGGTGAATGGATATATTTTTATACTAATTAGAGATTAGCCCAACGAATTATTGTGTGTGAATTGAAAATTATACATAAAGTGATTATATACACCACTATGACTTAATTAGGGAGTTGACATTGGTTCTAAATGTAAGACTTATTTTATATATTTATTAATTTTTTTTTCTAAATTATATTCCTGAACAATAATCAAATAAGAGAGAGAAGAGGAGAAATAAGGAATATGATTATGCCATTTAGAAAATATGTCATATTAACTAAATTAACTATTTTTTTAATTTAATTAAATTAGTTAATTATATCTTACATTAAGAATTATAGGAGTATTTTATAGATTTTTACAAAGTAATTTATACTTGTAAAATAGAACCATCAAAACCTTTGTAAAATTGATACTCCTTCTGATTCTTAATATAAGACATATTTACCTAATTTGATAAGATTAAGGAAGTTTGTTAATATGTCATGTATTTTTTAAAATAGCACAGTCATATTCTTTAGTTCCCTCAATCCTTCTCCTTCTTGATTATTGTTGAGAGAGCATCAATAGGGGTAAATCAGATAAATATTGACAAATATAAATAAAAAGTATATATGATATTTAGGATCATAATCAACTCCCTAAATATATCTTATACTAAGGACAGGAGGGAGTATATAAATATAGGAGTGGAGAAAGCAGTAATTTTACTTATGAATGGGAGACTAATGCTTTTATCCTCAATCGCGCCAGAATTGGAGTAGGGGGGACAAGCTGAGAAGGATGTATCATAGATGATATTTTGTTTTTTGTTTTTAAAAATGGAATCATGGGTAATAATTTAATTTATTGTTATTTATTTTGGTATAATATTTAATGTTAATTTGATTGGCGTGCTGGATCATACTCACCTTTAAGGTTGGAATTAATAAATATAATTTCAAGAGACAAAGGTGAAACACATGGTGAGTGGCAATGATGCCTGTGTTTGTGTGCCTTATCTGTCAATTCTCCATCATATATTTTGAAATATGGTTCCCACCTCACACTTACTTTTCATCCCCAAACAACCCCTTCACATGTACTCGTAAGTCTTTGACCACGAATAATGTGGCCTCGATGTTATACGCATTTAGATAAACACCAACGGTGAGACGTGTACTATGAAACAAAAGGAGGGGAACATATTTCGTTAAAAAAAAAATGTTTGACTTGAACTTTTTTATAGGTATAGGTATGTTCCTATTGGACCAACCTTGTTCGAGGTAACATTGACACTTCTCTTAATAAGAACTCAAATATTGATTTGCCACGATGTGAGTAATTAGACATTTTCGCTTCAACCCCGTTGGTAAGGTGAATTTACAAACATTGAGTATAAGTTATACTTCTTCCGGTCCATTTTATAAGACGTTTCTAACTAATTCACATATATTAATAAAGCAGTTAAAATCATTAAATTTGTCATAAAATTCAATTGATTTCCAATATTACCCTTATTAATCACACCAAACAACAACATCATATTAACTTCTACTCTCTGTCACTATCCTTATTAACTATGAGCATACATTAAAAAAAAAAATCCTCCAGTTCTTAATATACAATTGAGTTGATATTAGTCCTACAAAATCCATTTCCTATATTTATCATTTTTTTTAATTTACCCTTTGTGGTGCTACCTTAACATTAATCAAGTAAGAGAGAGATTAAATGAATTAAAGAAGATGATTTGGATATTTTAGAAAAAAAGTATAGGGTTAATGTACTAAAATAACCTTTAACTTTTATAAAAAATGCAACAGTAACTATAAACTATATTTTTTTTAACAAAAGTAACAATAAACTTTCAAAAGAGTTGCTTTCACCTTCTCTCCATCTCACATCTTTCCCACTCTTCATCTTCACCACCACCACCTACAATTCCAAAAAATTATCAATAATCCATGTCATTGAAAAAACACTGGGAAAACCCAGACGAAGCTGTTGAGCCTACATCCAACAATCCAAGCTAAGCAAAAGCCATGGCGAATTTGAAGCCGTTAGCAATATCTTAAGCTAAAGGGTTCAAGCTTTCACTACTTTCAGAGAAATGAGCATAGCTAAAAGCCGATTGATTGAAAAGTGGATGAAAGGTTGCACTGGGAATCAAATTAGGGTTTTGCATGGAAGACAATTGGATCGGAGATTGCAAGTGCATAACTGTCCCCCGCAACATTGAGGTTGACAGAGATGGGTTTAAAGAATCAATGGGTCTTGCTGCCTCTTCTGCTCTCTATTACTCGCTCAGTCTTGCTACCTCCACCGAAGACAACATCATCGTCCTCCTCTCACCTCGTTGCGTTGATGATGGGATAGGATGAATGAAGAGAGGGAACAAGTGGAGTCTTCGCTAAGCTTGATTTGCCGTCGTGGCTAGTGGGAATGCCACCATCGCCGGCATCTAAGAAGAAAACGGATGATGAAGAGGGAGCGTGAAAAGATGGATGAAAGAGTAAATAAAAGGGAAGTAAAGGAAATTAGAAAACTTAGGTTTTTTTTAACAGTGTGGGCCTCATAATGAAAAGTAACCTCCGTTGCATTGTCTTAATGTTTTTGTCACTGTTAACCTAATTTTGAAAGATTGCACTTTCCATGAAAGTTGAAGGTTATTTGAATATCTTAATTTAAAAATATATTATATTAACTAATTTAACTAACCTAATATAATTAAATTAGATACATGGATCTTACATTAAGAATTGAACAGAGCATATTATACTCATTGAAACTTTCAAAATGTATTATAAAAAAAAATGAAAAAAAAATCTTTTAGAAACACATCTTTTAAAATTGACTGGAGTATAAATGTAATCAAAGTAATTAAACCTGGACCGGTTATTGAACCGGTTAGGGCATTGGGTCAAGAGTCTGTGGGTCAGATCGGAGTTAAACCGAGGCCAAACCTGTGAGAAATTGAATATTTAGGGCTTATTAATATGAAATTCTGAAGAAAAAAAAGCATTTTTTTTAAAAACTCGAACTGAACTGCACCAGTTTTCCGACCGGTTCCCGTCCGGTCCAGGTTTAATAACTCTAAATGTAATGAATGATAAATATATTGAGTGGAATGTGTTGGTGAAGGAGGCGTGTGCTTTATGCCTTGGTAACTTCTTTAAAATTTTAACCAAGAATTGCAATATAGTGTGCAATCCTGGATCATCTCTCGAAGAGCCTTTTATTAATTACTTAGAAACTAAGTGTAAAGATTGGCATAAAACAAGTTAAAAATGATTTTTAATTTTTTTTATCTAAAAACTAAATTGCAATTAAACTACAATGCTTTTAAAAACAAATATTTTTGGATTTTCTTAGAATAAAAATGGAATGGAATTTGAAATTGATTTTGAAAAGTATGATTAAGCTTCCTAGAACAATGAATTTCATCTATCATTTGCTTCAAAATATTCTTAGGAGTGTGCTAGTTTGACAAAAATACTCAAAAGACCTTTTAATCTAACTTGAGTTAGGTGAATTAAATCTCCCACACCGGCAAGACTTTAATCCTTATAACCTAAACTCAATACAAAACACGAGCAATTGCAATCAAAATCTCTCAAAATACCAAACCTCAAATACTGTTGAGTCTAGTGCATTAATCAATGATTATTCCTAAACCTAGAAAATAATCATTTTTTTAAAACACTATTAAAAACCACTTTGTATGCAATTTATAAAATCACTAAGTTTTCTAAAATACCAAACCCTATCAACCGATGAGTCTAGCACCAAAAGAGAGGAACCCCTACTCTAGAGATACTATTAAACACTCTTAGTGTGTGATTTAAATTAATTAATGCAATTGGTTTAATGCAACTCCAAAATCAACTCCATATCTAAACAATATCATGCAAGATAATAGAGAATCAATGGAATCACATTTAAACATATATGTAACCACATATATTGATGAGCTCAAAATTTAACATCAACTAACTTAAATCACAAATTAATCCAAACTAAATACTTAACCAAGTAACAAAGGTTTAGCAACATAAATACAATTTTCAAGATAGAAAATCATAATTACAAAGCTAAACAAATGGATTAAGAGTGTGTTTGTATACATTTTTTGAGAATAGCTTCTGGAGAAATAATGATTTTTTAATAGATGATGAGAAAATAGATTATGGGAAAAAAATAATTTTGATTAAATGAGAGTGTTTGGGTATTGGGTTGGGAATCACTTTTTTAGTGGTCAAATTTCCAAAAAAGATATTTACTTTTATAATAATTACATATAAAGGATAATATTATATTTTATGTATTATTTAACATAAAATTGAATAGTAAAAACCAAAAACTATTTAAATTTTTTCAAAAAATTATAAATTGTAACGAAAAAAATAAAATAAAACACACACACATACAGAGAAATATATATATATATATATATATATATATATATATATATATATATATATAAATTGTACAATGAAAAATCGTTCATAAATAGTTAATATCTAAAATTATCTACGTCGAAATAAGAAACAAAAGTTCATGGAAGGGATACAGTAATATTTAACTGTTTGTCAATAATTAATTGAGTACGTCAAAATAGAGATAAAGCTGTAGTTTACTGAGTAAAATAATAAAGTACATCAAAACATGAAAACAATACATGACTAATCAAACACATGAATGGCTTCTCAAAAGGTGAAAACAGAGGCTTGAAAGTACTTATTTTTAGTGATTATATTGAGTACAAATAGATGCATACAAAAAAAGGATTCTTCCAAGGGCTCACTTTTTCCGATATAAAGCCCAGAATTGCAATCCTCACAAGTAATGAGCTCCCTTATTAGTATTACTATTATTGTTTCCTAGCAACATTTCATTATATGATCAACATGAAAACCAAACAACAACAGAAACAGAGCCAAACAAGTAAACCAAAATATGATGAACATAGAGTTAGAGATTTTCGTTCACAAACAGAGCAAGGATGAAAAACATACCAGCAATGACATAAACATACCACGAACGAGAAACAGACCGTAGACGAGAGAAACAGAGCTCCGACAATACAAGCAGACCAGGGATGAGCATGAACAAGATGAACACAGTTGGATTTATGCAATGAACACTTTTTAAATGAGTCAGGGACGAGATACTCATTGGAAGGTATTACCACCTTCGATCTAGTAACTGGGACCGAGAGAGGAAGACAAGATCGCCGGAGTTACCATAACAGGAACTTCAAAGCCTTTGGTCACCGGAAGATCAGAAATGAGGATGAGAAAATGAAACACTAAACAGAAAGATGAACCTACAATCCACTCGACAGAGTTGATGGCGAAATAGTTCTGATCTGAGCTTGGCGATGGGGAAGATAAGAAAGGGAACACAGATTGTGGATGATAGCTGGAGATTTGGGGATGAGACACGGAGAAGAGACAAGGGAAAGGGAATAATACACAGTTATGGGTCTAGGTCTGGGCAGAGGAGAGAGGGAGAGTGAAAATAATTACCCTCAACGATCATAAATTCGTCGAATCCAATGTTGAAAGTAGGTGCAAGGCTGATTGTTGGAAACCATGGTTTGGGTTAGGCAAACCATGCTTTTGGTGATAAATAGGTTTATGGAAAATTTTCTAGTGTTTGGAAAATTTAAGGTAAAACCATGGTTTTGCTGGAAAAGTGCTTTTTTTAAAGCACGCAAAACATACACTAAAACATAAAACTCCCCTTTGCAGCTCTAAGCTGAAGAATCAATTCATTATTGTAGGAGAAGAAAATTTTAGCTACTCATTACCATGGAATCAGCACCAATAAGCAAAATCAATTTCTGGTTTGAATATTTGTCCATGGAATTACACCACCAAAATGATGAAATTGATGTTGAAGGTGAACTGGGTGGTAGATGACTAATCAAAGATGAAGCACGGTGAACAAAGGAGCATAACTACGGATGGCAATAGAGGAGTGACAGTGATGGAATGTGATAATGGATAGTGATAATGGCGTTAAATGATGCAAGGCTGAACCTTGCAGCTCTCTCCTCTTTCTATTGCGTTTGTCTCTCTAAATCTCGCCACTAGCTCCTCTTATTCAATATTCCCTATCAAGCTCCAGTTGTTGGTTTAGGATGATGCTCGCAAGTGGCCAATAGTGGTGGATGATGCCGCGGGCGAGAGATAGGAAGAAGAAGGTGACAGTGATGAAGGAAGATACGATGGAAGAGTTTCCTCCAAATCCCCAGCCTGTGGCGCTACCCTCTGTTTTGCGTATCTGGTTTTCAATATCCATTTATGAATCAGATCTAGAGTGTATTTGGATATAGCTTTTAAGAATAGCTTCCGGAGAAAAAGTGAAAAAAATGATTTTGATAAAATGAGAGTGTTTGGGTATTGGGTTGGAAATCACTTTTTTAGTGGTCAAATTACCAAAAAGGACATTAGATTGTATAATAATTACATATAAAGGATAAGATTATATTTTAGGTATTATTTAACATAAAATTCAACAATAAAAACAAAAAACTCTTTAAATTTGTCCAAAAAATTTTAAATTGTGACAAAAAAAAAGAAATAATTTATACATACATAGAAATATATATATTAATAAATTGTATAATGAAATCATAATTCAATAGTTAATATCTAAAATTAAAAAAAGGAACAACTCTTTTGATGCAGTTAATACAATCTGTTTTTGCCTTTCTCTTTGGACATTGTCTTTCTTTCACTAATAAGTGATACATTGGTACTAACATCATTTCTACAAACCTCAAATTCATAATGGAAGGGGTACATTAACATTTAATAGTTTGTCAATAATTCAGTACGTCATGATAGAGATAAAGTTATAGTTCATTGAGTAAAATAATAAAGTACGTCAAATTACTGAACATAAAACGTGACTAATGCTCTTGCATGTAATACCAGATTTGATCTCTTATAGAATCGAAAAGAGAAGCCATGTCTGAAGAAGATGCAATTGATGAAGGTATTGTTGATGATTGTGCAGCATCATCGTCATTGTCACCACACACAATAACCTCTTGGTCATGGTGTTGGACGTTAGGATCAGAAATATTTGTTCTTCTAATGAAATTGTGTATAGCCATCATGGCACAGAAAATTTTAACCGTGTCAGGAACTTGTAGCTATGCATGTCCTTCAAAATTGTGAACTTGTTCTTCCAAACCCTAAACGTTCTTTCTATGATGCACCTAAGACTTGAATGCAAGTAATTGAAAGTCCCATCAAATTTTTAAGCCTAGATGACCTGTGAAAGTCAGGGAGATGGTAACGTGGAAGATATCATGGACCCATACAGCACTTGTGAACTCACTGGTATGTCACATTTGTTTACACAAATAAAGGTAAGAATATACACTAATAAGTGAGGCCACTTTCTAGACTCTTTGAATCTGCCGGTTCCTACGCTTAGCGAGTAGTGTCATTGTTGGGTACATACCTGTTTATTCTTATAAATATATACATTAGTCATTATAAAGTCATTAAAGATGTAATTATAAAGTCATTTAAACCACCCATATTATATCACTATAACAACATACACGTAGTCATTAAAAGCACAAACATATCCTGGACAACAAGTACCGAGTAATTAAAGCCACACATATAACATTTAATGCTACATACATTACATTAACAAATAACCACCAACATTAAACACATGTCTTATTCATTTCCGTAACACTTAAGCTAAGAAAGAGCAGAAGTTTATTCTTCATATTCTTTATTGTTGCATACATTTCCCGTGCAGGTTGGTCCCTCATTAGGAGGTGGGCACATCTGGTATAAAGTCATCATCACATACAACCTTCGAAATTTGATTGAGATGACTCATCACTCTGCCTATTGAAACCTTATAAGGTCGGGCTTCTGCGGCCATCCTCTTGTAACGACCCGCCTCATATATCCCTTATTACTGACCTTACTCAGAGTAGCAATGCGTAGTTCAGTGGGCACACATGAATATCATGAATATACTGATAATATAAATACAATATTGCTTGATTATAATACAAAAGTTTCCCCACTAGGGGTTTACACAATATTTACAGACCTTCAAACAACCAGCAATAGTCCTCTTCGTGCATACCTTTTTTCTGATCTCAGCACGTTTCCAATGCTCATCTGTCTGAATGGTTGTTTGGGAGGAGTGAGATTCGAGAGAATTTCAGTAGCAAACATTACCACTATGCATGCCAGATATATATGAATGCATGACATGCTTGCCTATACTATTTCATGCCAACATAATGACATGCTGCATGCTCGATGTTATGACATACATATGACCATTGCACAAATATAATAGAGCTTCAACCAATCATACATGTTCCACACAAATAGGCAAAGCAGTCACATAATCAATGCAAGACATACATATCACATACATGCAGAAAATGTAAGTTCACTACCTGGTGGACTTTATGTCCTTCTCTTCTTGTCCCTTGATCCGCCAACCATTGCTCCTTCTTTATCACTTCATGGCCCTAGGCAAGTGATAACATCATTAGAGCCATGAAAAGTGAATACCCAATGGCCCACATTAGCCCTATAGGCTTACTTTCACCCTTGGAGTTCATATCAATTATATTTGGCCAATTTCTTACTCGAATTCGCATGGTACTCAATCTACCAATATTTTTGACCAAACTTTGGAAAATCATTATTAATCCTATAGAACTCCAATTGAGATGGTTCAAAGCTCTATTTGAATAAATTTAAGTGTAGTTTTACATAAAAATACTCAATTTTAAACTCCACTACCACACCATTCCCAAAATCTTTCCAAACACCAACTGTTTCAGATGTTCTTCCAGAAAACAAGGCGTATCTTTAATAATTCATATCTCATAGCATACTTGTCCAATTAACCATTATAACCTATCAAATTAAAGGTATATGTCTCTAATTTTATACTGGAAAGTTTCATGGTTATTGGATAACATTTGATTACTCAAAAACTCGTCACCATAACACTGCCTCCAGAAAACGGAATACACAGCATTTATCCATCAATTTCCAAAAATTCCCAATTCATATACAAGCATCCAAAAATCATGAACACTTGCATACCTACACAATTTTGCCTCCTAAATCCAATGGAAGCATCAAAATTATAAAATTCTCACTCCTTCATCACGTCAAAACAGGGCAGAAAATCAGATTCTTAGGTGCAATATGTTGTTTTCTTGTTTTCTTTGGCTTAATCTCTTCCTTGCTACTCCTAATCAAATGATTAACTATTTAAATAATCATTAGACATCATTTAGCCATTAAAAAATCCTTTAAAACCAGTCATGAACAGTACCCAACTTCCAATTTACTCATCCAAACAACCAATCAATCGGTTAAAAAGGAAGCTTACGCTTACCTCTACTCATTTCTGCAAACGGTTTGGAATTCCGGCAACACCCCGGCCGGTGAGACAGCGCCAACCACCTCCAAATGAAAATCCGAAACCGTAGAAATGAAGATCTCGATGAGTAGACGAAGTTTCCTGAATGGTACTTTGAGAGAGGATGCCGTTTCGACAGTGTTTCGAGGGAAAGAATTTTCTCTCTCCTTTCCCCATTTCATCCGATCTCTTTCTCTCTCTTCCAGTGGTTTTCCTGCGTGAAAATGGTGAAGAAGATGATGGAGAATTGATTAAATGTGGTGTTAAATTTCCTTGCCACGTGTCACAAGTTCATTGGCCCAACTAATGAATTTTCGCATAAAATACCAAATTCTGCAGATTTTTCATTAATTTCGAAAATTCATATCTAATTGTAAAAATGTCCAATTGGAGTGATTCTAAAGGCTATGAGACCCTTATTGAGTCTAGTTTTAAGGAAAAATATAAACTTTGGCCAATTGGAAGCGTAATCTTCCTAAAATTTTAATCTTTGAATGCTGTCCCAGAAAATAATTAATTTCGCTGGGCTAACTTCAAAAATTCATTTCTCTTTGTGTACAACTCCAAATGACTCATATGACCTATCAAATTAAATCTTGATAAGTCTACTTTCATTCTGGAAAGTTTTCATAAATTTTTACCATCATTTAATCATCTAAAAAGGTCACACAATTACCACTGCCACACTGGGAATTTCACCGGTGGCAAAATTACTTTGTGTTCCACTTTACTATATTGTGTGTGACTTCTAATCACTTCATTTTGTTATTCCCCGAGCTCTTTAGCTCACCAATATAATTTCTTTTAATATCCAATGATATAAAGAAATTTTGGGGAATTTAAACATAACTCATGGGAACATTTGCTAAACCGGGGTCTAGCAGTTCACTTAATTCAGACTTAATCTTATGCCTCTAGTCCCAAAATTCAGGATATTACACCTCTCGGCACGTACAGCTTTCGCCTTAGCCCAGGTTGCAATCCTCTCGGAGCGTGAAGCTTCCACATCGGCATCATTTGCATCAACCATCTTCATTAAGGCCTCGGCTATTTTCGCAGAGTTAGACCCTTTCTTTTTCATTGATGCACCCCTCTTCCTTAACCCCCAATGAACTGTTTGCTCTATTACCTCTCGAGGTTCCCTTACCTTTGCCATTGTTCCCTACACTACCTCCGCTATTGCTAATAAAACTGAACGAGTTCAACTCACCGCTCAACCCAGTTGGTGACCGTAATACTTTATCACTATCTCCTAAACCTTCTTGCATATAATCATCAGGGATAGGCTCAGTAGGAAGTGACATTGATGAAGGTACCCAACTTTGTGTTGCCGTGGCCGCAACATTGGAAAACAACTGGGTTAGTTCTTCTTGGTGTTGTAGACCTCTAGTTCTGAATTTATTATACCCTGAAACTTCTTGTACATACATCACTGAAGTTATTACATTTATTATATAACACCACATCAGGATGAAAGCTTGAACTACGCTCATATTAGTAAGTTACTAACCGCTATTTTTTGTCCTACCAATCATGATCAGCGATAATGGTGTTGTTGCTACTATCTCATTTGACCCCCGTCTCATGTAACAACCTATCCTAAAGCTACCACTCCTTCCTAAGGGCATCATATTTATTTTTAAATTGACCCCTCTTGTACATCCTACTTGTCTTCACAGTAAAGCCATTTGAAATAGCTTTCCACCCATCCTTATTGAATCTTGTGTTTCTCCTTGTTCCTTTTTGAACTTGTTCCAAGCACAAATCAATGAAGACTTTAGTGTTATTTGCATCTCAACTAGCTTTCACCTTATCCTTACTCATGTCTTTATTGTTTTTCACTATCGACGCATTGCAGCCGTAACATTTCGAACACCATTCACATTGAAAAAACTGAGCAGATCACATGTACAATAGAAAAATGGAACAGATTGGGGGAATTTTAAGCTTAGAGTTGGATGGGAGAAAACAAGATGACCTAACCAAGGAGGAACTTACAATGGCAGAACAAAAAATATGTCAAGATACATACACAGATCTGATATGTCAAATGTTTTAGTTACAATTCATAGATCTAACCTACACACATAATTATGGAACATGGTCCATAGATGGTAATGATATCCTAGAAACTCAACATGCTACAATCCAATCACAACGAGGTTAATCACACCAATGACTAATACATCTTTTCCTTGAAAAATTATCAGAATCAATATGTCCCACCAACCCACCTCGTGTGCAATAGCCCTTTCATTTCTCAATGCAAATTCCTTTCTCTACATAACAAGAAACAAAAGCAAACGCATGGAAAATACAACAGCCACTAATCTAATCTTTATACAGCATGGGCTCACACTTTAACAAAAGAAGGAGTAAACTATGAAAATGGAAAAGCCATGCATCTTAATACAACCTAAATTATAGACATCCAAAAAATAAGCAACATTACTTAGCATTAGAATCGAAATACATAGTAAAAGAAGTAAACTTGAAGATCCTCAGAGGGGCAACACATCTCTTTAACTTGTTCCACTAGTTTTATCTACTAAGAAGGCTTTTCATAACATTGTAATTATGCCCAATGATAAGTCGTACGGACAAAAAAAAAACTACACTTGCTTCTTTTCAACCATGCATATCTGACTATACAGATACGAAATTCAAGCACAGAACAAATTTTTAATCAAAGGGTCATAACTAATGAGGAAGCACTACTCTTACAACACAGAGTTTTCTAGTTCATAGAAAATTAATTCCAAAAATTATCGGTGAACGAGAAACAGTTCAAAGATTCAAAAATGCAAAACCTGCAATGAACATAGACAGCAAAATGGTTCTGATATGAGCTTGGCGACGGGGAAGACGAGAAAGGAAACACAGACGAAGCTGACGGTGAAATGGTTCTGATATGAGCTTGGCGATGGGGAAGACGAGAAAGGAAACATAGATAGAGCTGATGGTGAAATGGTTCTGATCTGAGCTTGGCGATGGGGAAGAGAAGAAAGGGAACATAGACGGAGTTGGAGGCTTCTTGGTTTTGATTTGAGCTTGGCGATGGGGAAGATGAGAAAGAGAACATAGACGGAGCTGATGCTTCTTGGTTCTGATCTGAGCTTGGCAACAGGGAAGATGAGAAAGGGAACATAGATTGTGGACAAGAGATGGAGATGGACGAGAGCTTGAGATTTGTGAGGCATGGAGAAGAGACAAGGGAAAGGGAATAATACATAGTGAAGGTTTGGGTCTGGGAAGAGGAGAGAGGGAGAGTAATAATTACACTCAATGGTCATAAAAGAGTAGAATCCAATGATTAAAGTGGTGCCTTGCGGATTGTCGGAAACCACGGTTTTGATCACCAAAACCAACGAGATTATCAAAACAAATATGGTGTTTGGCTATTTTTTGCTCAAACCATGGTTTCCTTTTAACATCCAAACACACTTCTAAAGTGTATTGCCAAAAATGCTGGGTTTCAATGAGACTAAACTGTCATTTCTCAAATTCATGGTACTAAATTGTCATTTTTGAATTTTGACCCCAAATTGCTATTTTCATGATTTAATCCAAATTTTCAAGTACTTTCCATTGAAAATAATTAAACCAATATCAAATCATCTCAAAAATCAATGATAAAGAGTAATTACAATTAATTTGACAATTTTTCCCTTTTTATATCCTAATTTAATGTATTTACTTTTAATTTCAATTAAGCACAAAGAATGCATTTTAAACTCAATTATTATGAAAAAAACCCCAATAACATATGAAAATATATAATAAAAATAAGGATTTTTCAGCTAAAAATAAGGATTTTTTTAAAAAATCCAACTTTAAAATTTTTTTCCTCCTCCCACTTTCGCTCTCCTTCCCTCCCTTCATTCCAAACAAGCCCAAAGAGTTCAGGAAATGCTCCCGGAAACTGGCTTGTTGCATGCCATAGCCTCATAGGGGATGGACTCTCTTGGTTGGATTCACAGCCCTCCGTACTCTCTATACCCCGTTCTTGTTAAGAATTCTCGTGATCATTATGCTGACCATCAAGGCCCTGAGATTGAGGAAGAACAAGAACGAATTGGCTAATGCCTCATTTGTGTATGCCTTTGCATTTTGGCTTATGGTGTTTTTATATCATGTTTCTGCAACTTTTTCATTTAGTTGAATTAAAGCTTCCTCTTCTGGCCAAAAAAAAAGAAGAAGCCTCAACCAGTTTAAAACCCCAGGTCCTGACCTACTTGCCCAACAATAAAGCCCTCATATTGATGGGATTTGAACCCACAACTCTATCGTTATAAGTAAACCCCTTTACCAACTGCACCAACCTTTATTAGCATTATCTCAGGTCTTTAATATAATATATATTTATCTGATTTAATTAGATTAAGGAAGTTAGTTGAGTTAATTAATATAACTTTTTTTGTTCTAAAACACTATAACCATCTTCCTTAATTCCTTTCATTTTTTTTTGCTTGATTATAATTGAGGGGCATCAATAGGGATCAATTAAGAAAAAATTAACAAATATGTGAAATATATTTTTATATTTAGGACTAACATCAACTCTACAATAATATATCTTATATCAAGAACAGGAGGGAATATAATACCCATATTCTTCCACCCTTTTCACACTTTTTTAGCTTTAATGAGAAACTCAAGATTCATTCCATTGTCCGCCCTAATTGCCTCTCCACAGCTTGATAGTCTGCCATTTGTATTCAGTTTAAACCAAACCTCGTTGGGGGCATCTCACGTGGATATCCTCACGTTTTCCATCGTCTATTATATCTCTGCTGATGATTTCTCAGTGCCATCTCTGCATTCCACGGCTTTTTAGACTCAAGCTCATGCAATTGTAGGTTCTGAAGCAGCACGCAGTGGCAAATATCTCCTGCCATGTGAGGGCGTCCTCAAATTTTCTATAAGTGGGGAGGTTGAGAAAACTAAATAAATTATTTAACTATAATATATGTTATGTATCATTTAATTATATAAAGTTTATAATTCAGACAAATTAGTATGATATAAAAAAGATAAATATAAATACTTTAAAATAATTTATTTAGCTTCCTTAATCATTTTAAAAAAGCCAACCATATCTTGTATTAAGGATTAGAAGTAGTATTCATTGTCAACCCAAAAATCCATAATTTTATCTCATACACATTTTCCTATGGTTTGTATTACCAAATATATATAAATTCACCAAGAAGTCTAAGAAACTATAGGAAAATGTGCTGAAATAACATGAATTTCGTAAGATTAATTAACACTCCTCTCGCGATATAGAAACTATCTCAACTAGGTAATGACACTTTTAACCATATACTAACATTCACCTTCCAATAGTTCGTGCCTAGCAAATACTTATATGCACTGGCTGTAGTGATGTCGGCATCACTAGTGCGCTTCCATCTAACCCTATCCTCTTCATCATCTATTACCAAAGGACATTGCATGATTTTTTGCATCACTTGAATGGGTAGCAGGTTGTCAATAGTCGCAACCAGAAGCGACATGCCTATGATTTTAATTCTTCCTCTCTGAGTTTATCTTCTATTTCCCGTGTCTTCTTTTTCTATGTTTGGAGTGATCGATGCTTTGTAGCTAATTTGATATGTGATGGTGAACTTCAGCTATGATTTTTAGTGAATAATGTATGAGTGATTCTAGTGACTTTATTGCGGTCATAATGTTAAACACGTAAAAAAAACATTTTTCCGTCCTAAAAATGGAGGGCAAATCTGAAAAGAAAAAAAAAAAAATAGTGGAGTGGCCATTTGAAGAAAGATAAGATTTGTAATGAATTTGTACAAGGATGGGTGGGAGCGGCACCTATTGAGGAAAAAATGATACAAAATGGTCTGAGATAATTTGGACATGTATAATGAAGACCATTAGATACGCCAATAAGGAGAGTAGATCAAGTTTTTCTAGAGCTATGTTAAAAGGGGTAGAGGAAAATCGAACATAATGCTCAATGGGGTTATTAAGTGAGATTTCTTAGTTAACAATTTATCCTAAGATTTAGTTTTTGATAGAGCTCAATGGCATATTTGACTCTTGGTTTTGCTTCAGCTATCCTCCATTCAAAACACTGCTTTCACCATGCATTTCTCCATTTTGGCCATAATTCCAAGCTTTTTCCGTATAGTAGAATAATCATTCTTCCCATTAGTTGAATAATATCCACCTTTAAGACCAAGTAAAACAAAGATTAGTTGTTGATTAAAGAAAGATTAGTTGATTTGCTTTCTTGTTAGGTATAAAAAAAAGAATAATAATTTTAAGCCTTTTACCTCTCAATTTATTATTAATTTAGTTTCTTCACGGTTTATGGCAATTTTTATATTTTTTTATACAACTTTACTTTCGCCAGAAAGAGGAAGGAAGAAGAAAAAAAGATCATATCACACCACATTAGCTATGAAAGAAACCACAATGGAACAATATATAGTTATATACCACCATACATATAGATGGATATCTTATCAAAATCTCAAGTAAATCCCTTTTTATTTAGCATTGAGGAATCCCAAAGTATGGCAAAGTATATCTCAAATTTAATTATAAATGTGGAGGACCTAGAAAAGATAACATTTGTAGGGAAGGATATCATAATTATGCCTAAGGGCCAAATACTAAAATAAAAGTTTAAAAATACTGAATTGCTACCCTTAGCAAAATCCTACCTATTATTCTCTTATCAAAACTCCATAGATAATATATTTTATAATCTTCTTAATTAATTATACTAAAATTTTATAATCTTTTTCTCATCAATGTTTTCAAAAAAATTTATTAAAATCAAATCAAAATCATTTATTTTAAATCTAAAATATCTTTTATATCTAAACATACAATGAAAAAAAAAAATTATTTACCTACAGCGTAATGAACAATGTAGTTGGTAGTAATAGTTAATTTTTATCTTTTCATTTCTTCACGTTTCAATTGAAATTCCCTCCTTTTTTCATATATACCCTCATTTTTTTCTTTAGAAATTGATGACTCCATATATTGTTTATAAATATCTTTAAATTTAAATAAAAATATTTAATTTTATTTCAATAAATAAAATTAAAAACTTTATAAATATTTTCTTTATATTTTTATTAATTTAAATTTTTTAACATAATAAATATTATTGTTCAGATTTATTTTTATATCTAAAATTTGTGACGCTTACAACATAAAATTTCAATTGTTAGTAGAATTCATTGTATATATTATTTTAGAATTTAGATATTTTAGATGTGATTGATTTTGAATATGTCCGATTTTGTTTTTATATATATATATATATATATATATATATATATATTTGTTTAGATATTTGCGTCTGAGTTGTGAGACGGTTTAGTGATTGAGCATCTGCTTTTAGATTTAAAAATAGATAGATACTAGATTATATTATAATCTTTAAGATCTCTCTACTCTTTAATATACCCTAGTCGATTCTAAGCTATATAAACACAAGTACACAACCCCTGTTTGCATCCACTATTAGCTTTACCTTGCTCCTCTTTCTTCTTCCACGACACACACTAATCTGCAGGAAGCACCATGAATATGGTTGGCAGAAGACCTTTCTTTAGAGAACACGATGTTATTGAAGCCAAGTTCGTTCATTTCGTCATGTCCTCAATCGTTTTTTGCATAATTGAAGCCAAGTTCGTTATGTGCATAATCGCTTCATGCCTATGGCTAGCTACTAAAGGGCCCTCTTATGGATTCGACCGCGTTCCAGGTCTCTCTCACACGATCCTTTCTTTTTCACTACGTACCCTTTCATTCTTTCTAATGCTAATAATAATTGTTTTGGTGGACTTTGATGCTAATAATTGTTTTGGCGGAATTAATGGATCAGGGGGAGTGCTGACTTCGATACTGATCTACCTCGCCGGCGTGTCCCTGACTTTATTCTCCCCTCTCAGAAATTTGGGACGGAAGAGAATCATGTTCATCGCCTTCCTCCTCATACTCTTCTTAATCCGATTGAATACCACCGCCTCCTTCGCAACTTCTGAATATAACCATTAGTATTTACTGTTTTTAAAAGTTTTTTTTCTAGTATTATCTCCATATTTTCCTTTTACAAGTTTTTTTCTCTCTTTCCAAATAAGGAATGTGTCAGACTATTCAGGCCAATTAGGTAGAATTTATTTATTTTTCAGCATGCATATGCCCATATTCTAGTTCGAGAATTTCTTTCCTTCCTCCTCCCTCTTTCTTCTCCCTACTACTTCTATTTGGTTTTGAATTGTCCATATTCAATTGATTTTATTTCAGGTTCTAAACAACGATTTATTTTAATTGATACAATTGATTATATAAAAGGAGAGACATTTCACGCTCTAATAAACAACGATTTGTTTTAATTGATACAAATTTATTGATTATATAAAAGGAGGAACCTTGAAAGTCCCTCCTCTCCTACCTATTGATTATATAAAAGGAGAGAAATATTTACAACTAAAAATAAAAATAAAAAAAATAATGAGAAGATAGTTACTAAATTTAACTTCCAACAACCCCACTACTCCTCCCATGACATTTTTAAATATTTTAATAACTAATCTATATTTTAAAATAAAATTCCCTAACTGCCTCAAATTATTTAAAATATTTAAAAAATATATTATATATTAATATAGTATTATATAAAAGGAAGGACGTTGAGAGTCCCTCCTCCTACCACACCCATCTCTAGAGCCAGTAAAAAGGACTGGCCTTTTAGGTCCGGCTAAAGAAAAAAAGTTTATTTTTTGAGGCCTAGTCTATGAGCAAAAGGGTTAGGGTCAGCCCTACAGAGTCAAAGCCATTTTAACAATTTTTACTTTTTTTAAAAAATTACAACAATAAAAGTCCTAATTTAACACATGAATGTTGTCAAAATTAGAGTGTAAATTGTATGCATCATGCAACAAACAAACACAGTCACTAAGTCATAATCAAATGTACATTATTATCTACATACCACAGTTACAAATAATTAACAAGAAGACTTAACAAAATTAAAAATGCTTCTTATAAATGCACTACTATAAAAGACACTTTTAACGTTTGTTTTTACGCCATTTAGATGATCGTTTTCAGGGGGAGAGTATGTGAATGTCGTTAAAAATTTTGAAATACATGACTATTTCAAAACAGTCGTTGTAAGTAAATCTAAAACATACAATGACTGTTTTTTGAAAACAATCATTATATGTGACTTAGAATGACTGTTTTTTTGACAATCATTGTATGTGATAGACTTACAATGACTGTTTCAAGTCACATACAATGTCTGTTTTTCTAAAAATGAACGTAGAAAAACTAATTCACATATGTTTTTTTAAAAAAAACAGATGTGAAAAGCAGTTCAAATAATTATAAAATTGCCTCAATCAACATCTATTTTTAAAAAAACAGAAGTAAAAAAAGTTTGAATAATTATGAAATTGCCACCGCCTCATTTTACAAAGTCTGTTTTTTAAAAAATAGATGCAAAAAAAGTTTGAATAATTACAAAACTTCTACCGCCTCATTTTACTACGTCTATTTTTTTAAAATGGACATTATTTAGTGACATTAAAAGTACTTTTTGTAGTATGTGATATGTATTGAAAAGTATAAGTAGTCAACAAAATAAACAACATAAGATATAAACAAAACAGTTACTAGAAAATGAGTTACAAAAATATAAAATTGGTAAGAATACTTATGAAATAAGAAATATCTTTTATAAGTTTTAATTTTTAGGATTCTTAATACAAAATATTTTTATGAAACTTAATTCTAAAAAAGATAATTACAACTAAATATTTGCAACATCATTAACAAAGTAAAAAAAATCAATATTATTATTATTATATAAATAATTTTAAAAAATAAAAAATATATATACAGGCCTAAAAGGGCCGGCTCTTGGCCTTATAGGGTCAACCCTTTTAGGCCCTCAGTCTTACAGGGCTGGCCTTTTTAGGCTCACTTTTACTTTTGAGGCAAAAATTTTAAACCCATCCCTTATAAATTTAAGGCCTAAACTGCCCGAGCCCATCCAGCACTTAGGATTATCGTAACAGCTAAAAAAAAAACTATATGATAATTACTAAATTTAGGTAGCTCATTCTTTATTTTACTAGTTTATTTTATATATTCTGACTTAAGAGATAACTTCCAAAAACCCCACTACTCCCGCGGATGACATTTCAAATATTTTAATAACTAACATATATTTTGAAATAAAATTCATTAACTGCCGCAAATTATTTAAAATATTTAAAATATAAATTATATATTAATATACTATTATATAAAAGGAGGAACGATGAGAGTCCTCCTCCTGCCACGCCCTGCTCCTGTCATCTCGCACATAGGATTATCATAATAACTAAAAAAAAAAACTACACGGTAGTTACTAAATTTAGGTAGCTCATTCTTTATGCTCTACTAATTTTTTTTTATATATTTTGATTTAAGAGATAACTTCCAACAATCTCACTACTCTCACGGATGATATTTTAAATATTTTAATAACTAAAATATATGTTGAAATAAAATTCCCTAACTGCCTCGAAATATTTAAAATATTTAAATTATATATTATATATTAATGTATTTCATAGGTCATTATTGCATGATTAAGCACTAATTTGAGTTAGGGACATTTGTATTGATTTAAGTCTAATTAGGGGCAAAATGGTCATCATTTATTAATTATTCTTACAAATGATTTCTTAGACTTTTGATTCTACCTTATGCTTAATCTTACATTGTAGATATTTTAGAATAAAATTTGAGAATGTGGAAAATGTCAATTAGGGTCAGAATTAATATTTTTGAGGACTAGAAAAAATTACAGAAAGACCCTATAATTTCTAAAAAATTCAAATCAATGAAGAAGATGACCAAAGAAAATCACAGAAAAAGGCCCATATTTTTTGAAAATTACAATTTTGCCCTATAAATGTTTTAAAGTTTTCCACTTAGATCCTCCACAAACTTCTGAAAGTTTCATTTTGGCCCCTGGTCAAAACTGGCGGTTTGACAAGGCCAATTAGGTCTTCTTCCACACTCGACCTTTTAGAAAAAGGAGAGAGAGGCACCACGGATGGAGTGAACCAAAACACCATCACCTTCCTCGACCTTCATTCTCCCTTCACACCGACCATCGAACCCTTTCCTCCTCACCATACTTTCATCACTGGTGACCTGAAATAGAGAGGCACCGTGGACCTTCAAATTTTTGATTCTAGAAAATGATTAAGTCTAAAACATATACAAAAGTGAAGAGATCAAGCAATCATTTTATGAAGCTAACTACAGTGTTGTGGTTCAGTTTTTCAAGAAGAAAAGTGAAAAGTCAAAGAGGAAGATGTCTCCATGAATAAAAAGATGTCTCCTAAAACTGTTGTTCATGAGAACAAAATAATTTGGTTTAATCTCACCTCACTAAACCCTATTATATGTGTTTGCAAGTTAACACTTTAATAATCCAAGAAGTGTTAACTTGAGGGGGCATGTTGGAGAAATAAAATCATTAGTTAGTTGAGATAATCATTAGCTAGTTAATATCTTAATGAGGTAGTTAATCTTTGTAAGACCTTATAAATAGAGGTCTAATTGTACAGATCAAGGTATGTAGGATAGTGAGATATGTAATATTCTAAATTTTGGGACTAAAGACTATAGAATAAACCTAAATAAAGTAGGCTACCAAACCCGTTTTAGTAAGGGTCCTAGGAATGATGAGATATAAAAAGACTCTTAGGACTATGTGATTTGGCCTTACCAGGCAGAGAGCTTGGTATTTTGAGGCAGTATGATTAGAATGTCGGCGTAGATGTACACAAAACATATATACGGTGTCATTGGGTTGGTAGAAAGACGTCACTCAACTATGTCATAAGGTAAGGGACTGACTAGTCGGGTGAAATAGGGCGGTGTAGGTGTGCACATGCCATTTTAAAGGCGTACATGTGTACCTTGCATTTTTAAAGTAGATGCCACTATGTGGCACTATGTGAGGCCCACATACACACTCCGACCTGGTGTCATATGACGGGGTCCGATATGCGTGACACAATCTTGAGTAAGTCCCGAGTTGACACCAATAAAGTAACTTTATTAAAGTAAGCAATCATGACATAACTTTTATGTTGGATAAATGAGAAGGTGACACATGTCCCATTAATGATGAAATGTCCTTTTGCCTTTTGTGTTGGCATTGTAAGATAGTGACATGTGGCACAGAAGTCAAGGGAATTCACCGGTCTCCGGTTGGGTCATCAACTACTTTCTCGAACACCGAGCTAGGGAGCCAGGGAAATCATGTGACCTTACTTT
This sequence comes from Albizia julibrissin, assembly GCA_037074505.1. Lineage (NCBI taxonomy): Eukaryota > Viridiplantae > Streptophyta > Magnoliopsida > Fabales > Fabaceae > Albizia > Albizia julibrissin. The sequence goes on along the minus strand of CM073481.1, from coordinate 12,445,400 downwards.
CCTTGACAAAAGGGATAGCTAAAAGCCCAAGAAAAGATGCATGACCCACTTTATAAAAAAAAGTGACACGTGTCATCAAATCAGTGGAATAACGAACAAATGGCATCACAGGAATGTGCATGTGGCATAATTTTTCAAGACCCTTTCTTGGTCTTAAAATATCGTCCAGAAGCCCCAAATATTCAGAAAAATCATGAAAAATAGAGAGAAAATGGAAAAGGAAAGAGAAAACGTGAATAATATTTTCTAAGAACTTCAATCCGTCGAAACACTACCGAATCGGCGTTTTCTCTCAAAGTGCCCTTCATAAACCTTCTTCTACTCAATCACAAGCTTCATTTCTACAGTTTCATATTTTTATTTGGAGGTTTTTGGTTCCGTCTTGCTTGTCGGAGTACTGCCGGATTTCCGAACCGATTGCAGAAACACGTAGAGGTAAGCGTAAGCTTCCTTTTGAACTGATTGGTTTGTTGTTTGGATGAGTTTTTGTAAGGGTTGGGTACTGTTCATTTTTTCATTCAAGGGGTATTTTTGAGGTTTAATCATGTATTTATAGTTAGATGACGATTTATGATGATATTAGACCAAGTTGTTGGACAAAATTATGAATTGGTGAATTGTTGTAGAAAACCCTGAATTTCTGGTCTGAACAAAACATGAAGTAGGAATTTTGTAATTTTTATAATTCCATTATATTCTACACGAAAAATTGTATAGGTATGCAAGTATTCATAATTTTTGGATGCTTGTCTATAAATTTTGAAATTTATGAAGTTGGATGTACATGTTGAACTGCCCTGTCTGGAATAGTGACATTGTATGAGATTTTTTATGAGTTAAAATTTGTCAAAAAATTATGAAAATTTTCATAATTAAAGTAGACATCCTAGGATTTAATTTGATACATAGTTTGTAATTTTTAGACAAGTACATTGGGAGATATGAAGTTTTGAAGTTGTGTCTTGTTTCTGGAATGAAATCTAGAATATGTTATATTTGGAGAAATTCTGGAACTTTTGTGGCTGTGATAGCCAGAATTGAGTATTTTTATATGAAATTATACTGAATGAGCTTCATATAAGACTTTGAACCACCCCAATCAGAGTTTTATAGAATTAATTATGATTTTTCAAAGTTTGGCCAAAATGCTGGCAGCTTTTGGCTACCATGCGAATTTGAGAAAGAAAGTGACTAAATGTAATTAGTATGAACTCCAAAAGTGAAAGTAAGCCTTTAGGGCTAATATGGCCCATTGGGCATTCACTTTTCATAGCTCTAATAATGTCATTACTTATCTAGGGCCATAAAGTGACAAAGAAGAAGCTATGGTTGGAAGATCAAGGTACAAGACGATTTTAAAATGTAGTAAATTTACTTACTTGTATGTATGTGATGTTTATGCTGTGTATTGATTTGTTGTATTGCTTTGCTTGATTATGTGAAGCATGTATGAATGAATGAAGCTCTGTTTCTATTTTTACAGTGGCCATAAATATGTTGCACGAAATATTGAGTATGCAGAATATCATTATGAGAACATAAGCCTATGTAAGGCAAGCATGTCATGCACTAGCATTATCTTACATGCACTATCTGTATGTTTGCTACTGAGATTTTCTGAATCTCACCCTCCCCCACCAATCATATAAGTACGAGAGTAAGAAAGAGAAGAATGCTTGAAGAAGAATAAGAAATAAAGAAGATAAAGAATTGAAGAAGAATGTGTATTAATATACTGTATGTAGATTAATTGCACGACCATATTTGTATGAATAGATGTGTATTAAAGTTGAACTATAATTGGGATCGCTAAGAAAAAGAATTAACTCTGATATTCGGTAAGAATCATGGCTCAACAGCTGGAAATGAGGAATAATTCTCTAAAAGAATATGAGTAAACGCTTCCGTATACGTAATAGAGGGGCAAAAAATGTAAGGTGTTATAAGATCTGCACCATGTTAAGACAGAAATTAATGTGAGTATCTCTCTGGAGAAGAAAATCCCTCCAAGATCCCTAGACTTGGGGTTAATTGTTAATCAACCTCAAGCGAGTGATAATCATTGTTAAACCAAAGTTGGTTGATTTGTATATTGAAAACAATCATTTGTTATCAATGAAGGTTCATTTTGATTTTATTAACACTTGATAAGTATACAAAAAATAAGAATAATAATTTTAAGCCTTTTAACTCTCAATTTATTAATTTAATTTCTTCACTGTTTATGACTATTTTTATATTTCTGATACAACTTTGTTGTTGACAGGGTATGTAAAGTTCGAACCCTAGTCATGTGGGAGAAACTTCCAGCCTCTACCCACATGACACTAAAACATTGGCATTTTTTATACAACTTTACTTTAGCCAGAGAGAGGAAGGAAGAAGAAAAAGATCATATCACACCACATTACCTATGAAGGAAAGCCACAAATGGAACAATATATACCACCATACATATATAAGGATATCTTATTAAAATCTCAAGTAAATCCCTTTTACCTAGCATTGAGGACTCCAAAATATAGCAAAATATATCTCAAATTTAATTAAAAATGGGGTGAAAATAGAAAAAAAATAATATTTATTGGGAAGGATATCTTAAGAATCATAATTATTTATAAGGGCCCAATACTAAAATAAAAATTTAAAAATACTGAATTACTACCTAGCAAAATCCTACCTATTATTCTTTTTATCAAAACTCCATTGATAATTTTTTTATAGTCTTCTTAATTAATTATAGTAAAATTTTAAAATATTTTTCTCATCAATATTTTCAAAAAAATTATTAAAATAAAATCAAAATCATTTAATTATAAATATAAAATATCTTTTTTTTATCTAAATACACAATGAAATAAAATTATTTATCTACAGCGTAATGAACAATGTAATAGTAGTAATAATTAATTTTTATCTTTTCATTTCTTCAGGCTATTTTTTCCTTATATACCTTCCTTTTTTTTCCTTTAGAAATTGTTCACTTCATATATTGTTTATAAATATATTTGAATTTAAATAAAAAATTTTAATTGATTTCAATAAATACAACTAAAACCTTTATAAAAATTTTTATTAATGTAAATTCTTTAACATAATAAATAATATTGCTCAGATTTATTTTTATATCTAAAATTGGTGACGCTTACAACATAAAATTTCAATTCTTAGTAGAATTCATTATATATATTATTTTAGAATTTAGATATTTTTATGCATTGAAAAAAATTTAGATATTTTAGATGTGATTGATTTTTTTTATTAGATATAGATATTTGTGTCTTAGTTGTGAGATGGTTTAGTGCATGACCATCTGCTTTTAGATTTTAAAATAGATAGATACTAGATTGTACTACATATTACAATCTTTAAGATCTCTCCTCTTTAATATCCCCTAGTCAATTCTAAACTATATAAACACACCCCTCTTTGCACCCACTATTAGCTTTACCTTACTCCTCTTTCTTCTTCCACGGCACATACACAAATCTGAAGGAAGCACCATGCATATAGCTGGCAGAAGACCTTTCTTTAAAGTCCTCGATGTTAAAGCCAAGATCATTACGCAACTAATCGCTTTATGCATATGGCTAGCCACTGAATGGCTCTTTTTTGGTGGATTCGACTCCAGCGTTCCAGGTCTTTTTTCGTTTTTTGGTGACTAATAATTGTTTTGGTGGAATTTCAATGCTAATAATTGTTTTGTTGGAATTGATGGATCAGGGGGAGTGCTGACTTGGTTATTGTTCTACCTGGCCGGTGTGACCCTAACCGTGTTCTCCCCTTTGGGACGGAAGCTGACCATGCTAACCTTGTTAATCACCTTCCTCCTCTTACTCTTCTTAATCCGATTGAAGACCACCGAATCCATAGCAGCTCTTCACTTCTGAATATAACCATTTGTATTTACTGTGTTTTAGAAGTCTTTGTTCTAGTATTATCTCCATATTTTCCTTTTACGATTTATTTTCTTTCCAAATAAGGCATGTGTCGGATTATTCAGGCCAGTTACGTGCCTTAGAGTTTATTTATTATTCAGCATACATATTTCTCTGTCTTCTCCCAACTACTACTTCTATTTTGTGATTGGTTTTGAATTTCCATATTCAATTGATTTTTTTGGATTTTATTTCATGTTCTTAACAACAATTTATTTTAACTGATGCAAATTTTAAAAGAATAATAATATTATAATTCACATATATCAACGGCTGACATTTTGCGATATTTGGTAGGAATCTATGTTGGAATTTTGGGTCTAACTTCCATGAATAAGAAGTAGGTTGGAAGAGAAGAGGGAAAAGGAAGGAGAAAATAGTATGTGGATAAAATTCTCACATTAGACAAATCAAGAGAAATAAGAGTGTATATAAGACTCAACTTTTCACCTCTAAAATGGGCCCTTAGGCCAATCCATTTTTGTGGAGGAGTAAGGATGTACATGGGCCTTGGTCCACCACGCGCGCCATTCGGCAGGTCAGTTCGGTCCGCGCATGTGTGAGATTTAAAAATAATTTTTTAGTTTGTCCGAACAATCCCTAAACTTTTGTTTAATTCCTTTTTTACCCCTCCGTGATTCTCCCAACAGTGCGGTTGTAGCGAAATGCTATGACCAAACTGGTGCTTCCGTTTTGGTACGTCCGTCGGCTTCATTCTGATGTGTCTATTCATACGACATACCAGTTCGCTAGCAAAGAGTAACCATTCACTTCTGTTCGCTCCTTTCTGGTATGTCTGTTTGCACGACGCACCGGTTCGCCGCAAGAGTCGAGTCCATCTGATCAATTTCCATCAGCTATAAATAGGACGTGCTAGTGACAGAAAATATCACTCTCAATCTCAAAACACTCCTCTCTCATATATTGCATAGTGCATTTTGCAATCATCCCATAACCTGTGCGATTCTGAAAGCGATCTCATTGTATTCGTTCGGGCTTCTGATTGATAGTGCCATCATTCTGAAGACACAATCCGTTATATCTTGGGAGACAATTGTTCGAGAACCTTGGGCATCCATATAGAGGGAACAAATTGTCTTAAGAAGACAATGTACGTTGGGCTCAGATTTTATCAAAGTTCATTATCATTTTCGGCAGTCTTGTGAGTTTTTCTATAGTATACATAACTGTTCTGTATTTACTGATTATGCCATTTATAGTTATACATATTCTTATTGAAATTTCTACTTTAGAAGTACTTGGGAACAACAATCTATCCTGGGAGGAAAAACTCTTCCTATCTGCAATTGGTTTAAATTTATTACCCATCCACCTCCATTCGCGGCAAGCATCTTTTTTTCGATAAAATTAAACATTCTATTCGTGAAGGAATAGATCGGTTCTGCTATTAATTGAGTCCATGGTTAATTGAACCTTATTGTGCGGCTAAGGAGGTGATTGAAGCAAACAAGAATTTGATCACTTGGACTTGTGTCATGGGATTTGAGTAAGGTATTAATTTCAGTGAAAAAGGTGCCATGGTGAACAGTGAACCTCACGTATTCTATCCTTTTCTTTTATTCAAATCAAAACTTTTAATTTCTTAAGAAATTGAGAAGTCCAAATCCTCAACTTCAGTGTGTCTTCCTCATGGATGAGAATGACCGCCATAATAATGAAGAGGGAAACAATTTTTTAGTGTTTATCAATGTGTTCGAATAGCATATATACAATAGTGTGCGTGTAAACCTAGCAGAAGGTGCAACGTATCATATCTTATGTAATCCTATTGCATCTGTATAATAACGTTTACAAAATTTGATAACTTACAAATGCAGTAATATTATAATATTAGATCCCATAATATACCCTCCAAAGGACGAGGGGAAGCCTGGGAATAAAGGGAGGCTTTGCTGGAGAAGGGGCCAAATTTTTTATATAAGGGGCATTATAGTCTTTTTCATAATTTATGAGTAATTATGAAATAAAATTAATTTAAACAGTCCCTCCAAATACTACTTCAATTCACTCCAAACGTGATTTTAAAGCACCACAATCCCAATTCTACTTACCTTAGTCCCTTAAATTTATAATATACTTTTACTTTTAGCCCTTAATCTTGATCATGACACAGCAAGAATGATAGAAATGCTGAAAAAAATAGTATATTTAAAATTTTAATAATTTAATATAATATATATTAATTAAAATGAAAATAACAACCTAGAAATCCTTTTCGGTAACCCGTAACAATGTGAAAACATAACAGGATTTCAAGATTTCTCAGCAGACTGCGGCTTCCATTATTCCATTGTTTATTTAGAAGACTTGCAGAGAATTAAGTAATGATATATTATCTAACAAATTAGTAGTAATATACTGCAACACTTGAAGTAGATAAAAATTTGATTGCAATGGACTATATGAACTTTATTCCAATCGTGAAATCTGATCAAGGGTACACTACTTGAACAATTACCACGGAAATACGAGGGCTTTAGAATATTTCCGATAAATAAATACCAAAAAATAAAAAGAAGCAAAGTTGCGTAGATTAGCCCAGAGATTTGGAGCAACGCTTTAGTCTTCCACGTCAGTGGAAAGTTTGCAGAAAAAGTTTGACATCAAGTTATAGTTTTCAGATCTTATGAGTGGAGTCGCGGAAAAGGATTTCCAGTTTGTTATTTTCATTTTAATTAATAAATTTTTTTTTTAACTTGTTAAAATGAAGATGAACTAATTTCATTTACAAAGATTGTCAATGAATACAATAAACCTTTCTTCTTGGAAGTGATGAGTAAACCCCAAGACTTCTTGGTGGCTTATAAGGAATAATTTATAAGGTAGGGAATGTCCACGCACCTCCTTTAAGTGAGAATTTGACTCTCCTTCACCCCTCTAAATCTTATACTAAGCTGTCTATTTATAGAGCTTTAACCAACTAATGCATTCTAATTATATAAAAGGAGAGAAATATTTACAACTAAAAAAAAAAAACAAGAAGATATTTACTAAATTTAACTGCCAACAACCCCACTACTGCCACAGATGACACTTTAAATATTTTAATAACTAAAATATATTTTAAAATAAAATTCCCTAATTACCTCAAATTATTTAAAGTATTTAAAAAATATATTATATATTAATATAGTATTATATAAAAGGAGGGACGTTGAGAGTCCCTCCTCCTGCCACGTCCATCTCTAGAGTTGGTAAAAGGGTCAGCCCTTCACAGGTTAGTGCCTAAAAGAGTTGGCTCTTTTAAACCCGGCTAAAGAAAAGAGTTCATTTTTGAGGCCCGGCATGTGAGCATAAGGCCAGAGTCAGCCCTATAGGGCCAAAGCTATTTTAATAATTTTTATTTTTTTTAGTTTTTTAAAAAACTTACAACAATGAAAGTCCTAATTTAACATATAAATGTTGTTAAAATTAGGGTGTAAACGGTATGCATCATGCAACAAATAAACACAGTCACCAAAGGTACATTATTGTCCACATACCACAATTACAAATAATTAATAAGAAGACTTAACAAAATTAAAAATATTTTTTTTATAAATATATCTTGAAAAGTGTAAGTAGTCAACAAAATAAAAAAAGATATAAACAAATCAATTACTAGAAAATAAGTCAAACAATACAAAATTGGTAAGAATACTTATGACATAAGAAATATCTTTTATAAGTTTTAATTTTTAAGATTCTTAATACAAGATATTTTTATGAAACTTAATTCTAAAAAAGATAATAATAACTAAATATTTGTAACATCATTAATAAAATATAAAAAATCAATAATAATATTATTATATAATTTTTTTTTAAAAAATGTGGGCCTAAAAGGACTGGCTTGTGGCCCTACAGAGCCAGCCCTTTCAGGCTTTCGTCTCTACATGTTTGGTTCTTTTAGACCTACTTTCACTTTTGAGGCAATAATTTTAAAGCTGGCTCTTACAAATTCATGGCCTAAACGGGCTAAGCCCGTCTCGCACATAGGATTATTGTAACAACTAAAAAAAAAAAAATAACTAGATGGTAGTTACTAAATTTAGGTAGCTCATTCTTTATTTTACTAATTTGTTTTGTATATTTTGACTTAAGAGATAACTTCCCACAACCCCACTACTCCCATGGAAGACATTTCAAATATTTTAATAACTAAAATATATTTTGGAATAAAATTCACTAACAGCCGCAAATTATTTAAAATATTTAAATTATAAATTATATATTAATATACTATTATATAAAAGGAGGGACAATCAGAGTCCCTCCTCCTGCCATGCCCTGCTTCTGCCATCTCGTACATAGGATTATCTTAATAACTAAAAATAACGGTAGTTACTAAATTTAGGTAGCTCATTCTTTATGCTACTAATTTGTTTTATATATTTTGATTTAAGAGATAACCTCCAACAATCCCACTACCCTCACGGATGACATTTTAAATATTTTAATAACTAAAATATATGTTGAAATAAAATTCCCTAACTCCCTCGAATTATTGAAAATATTATGTATTATATATTAATAGATTATTATAATCCATGAATTTTTTAGCAACAATATGATTATATCCTACAATATCTCCTAAACTAAAATATTTAAGATATGATTAAGTATTACCTAGCTAATGTTAGCCTTCGTCAAAAGTGGGGTGTGCTTCTATGGGAAAGTGGGGATGTGGGAGCTATTCCTTCAGCCGGTTTGTGTATGTATGTATGTGTGTGTGTATATATATATATATATGTATATGTGTGTGTGTATGTATATGTGTGTGTGTATGTATATGTATATATAAATCGGTTGAAGGGTATAACATTAGCCTCTCTTTCCCTCCCCAACCTTTCTTTCTATGCTATCTCTTCCTTCTACATTTTTTCTTTATTCTTTTTCTAGAGCAATAAAGTCGATGACCTCCTTCTTGGTTAATTGAGAATCAGAATGGGAAAGGCAAAAAGTGAACTAAAGGCAAGTCATTAGTAAGTTTTGTTTCGCTGTATTGATAATATCATAATCACTTGCATTTGAATATTTTCAATTTTATTTTATTTAGCAAACTATTTATATATATTTTTATTTTAGATGGAGAAGAATTAACTTTATATAATTCCCATCGGTTTTATTTTAACTTGCCTAATTTTTTTTAACAATGAGATAAACAAATTATATATATATAACTATCTAATCTCTAATTTTTCTCTTTATGATAATCATAACTTCCAATATATTTTTTAAATTTCAAATAAAAAAGTCTAAAAAAATCATTTTCATATTCTGACTTCATATTTATCTTATATATTTTTTCCAGTTATCTAATATAATACTGGAATATAATATTTTACTATTTAATTATTAAATTAAATATTTTAGAATATCACATTTTTGTTTGCGCATTGCGGAGGTATCTAAACTCGTTTTACACTAATGATGTTTTATACTCCCTCCGTCTTATTTGTAAGCAATTTTCTCTCTTATGGGATTGATCCTTTTTATAAGTAACTTTCACTTTGTGTTTGAAAATATAAACTCATTTTTCCTATTTTACTCTTATTAAATACATATTATTTATAATTAATTATCATACACACCAAGAGTTATATTTAAGAGAGAAAGAGAACTCACTAGGTGAATGAAGTCAATAAAGCATTGAGAAATATATTTTATTATCTCTCATATTTTTTTATACATTCTCTCTCTATTTTCATAAATAAGGGTATATATGAAAAAAAACATGATATTTTTGACACACTTATTACTTTTAACTATCAGTTCGTTTTACACAATCAAGGAGAAAATTGCTTATAAATAAGACCATGGAGTAATTCACATATATCAACTGTTGAAACATTTGAGGCACCTTTCACAAATTATTTTTTTTCCTCCCCTATTATTTCACACTGAATATACAAAATTTCATTTTGGTTCCTAATTTTTCTCTTCATGTGTAGTCCCTTAAATTTATAAAAGTATATTTTTTATTTTTGTCCCTTAATCTTAACACGATTGGTTTGAATAGTGACTCAGCATCAATTATATAATATTTTTATTAATTAAAATTAAAATAATTAGCAAACTAGAAATCCTTTTAGGCAACCCGTAAGATATGAAAACTATAACAGGATTTGAAGATTTCTCTGCACACTCCGTCTTCGATTATTCCATTCTTTATTCAAAAGACTTGCAGAAAATTAAGTAATTATATATTATCTTACAAATTATCAGTATTCTAGAAGTAGAGCAAAATTTGATTGCAATTATTGCACTTTATGAACTTTATTCCAATCATGAAATCTGATCAAGGGCACACTACTTGAACAATTAACTACGAGGGCTTTAGAATATTTCCGATAAATAATAGAAAAAAAATAAAAAAGAAGCAAAGTTGCATAGCTCAAGGTTATCAAATCCGGATATTCATGTTTAATTTGAAGGATGATATTAATGTAATTTTCATACAAGAGAACATTAAAAATTTGTACATATTAACATTTTAAAGGCAAATAACATTTCAGGAAAAAAAAGAAATGAAAAATAGGGTTTTGGTTGGTGATAGAATCCTGAAATTCAACTAGATATTCATGAGATTCTAACTAATATGGCGTAGTTTAACAATGCTTTAGTCTTCCACCTCAGTTGATTTGTTTTAAGAGGAAAAGGATTTCCAGTTTGTTATTTTAATTTTAATTAATAAAAAGTTTTTACTACACCTCTTAAATTCGATAAGTTAGCATTTTCCATTAAATCAAACACAATGAAATGAAATATATTGACTTCATAACAAGTATTGAGGCAAAAAAAAATTTATAGAAAGTGTTGCAGTAAAAAATGGATGTAAATTTCCAAAGGAAATATCCCATTTAAATCCATTTGAAATACCAAAATCCAAAATCAGACTCACACTTTTAACAAATCCTTAATAAGACCTAAAGTCCTAATTAGAAATTTATGAATTTGTTGATTTTACCAGTATGTCCTTTTGTTATTTTCTCTATCTCATTCTTTTTTTTTAATAAAATCTTCATCTCAATCTTGGTGATTCCTCGCATCCTCTCCCCATCCTAAGATTTCACCAGTTGATTCTGTTGGAAATATTGTGTGTGAGTGTGTCAAAGAAAGAAGTCTCATATAACTCAAGATTGGGAACACCCTAGTATACAATTAAATATGAGCTTGAGTGAGTAAAAAGACTGATAAGAAGAGTCTTTGAACTGACTGTTAGAGATGACCGTTAGATTTTTAATTGAATGGTTTTAATGACATTTAAAAGGTTTTATTATATTAAATTGTCATTAATACTTATTTTGTAACTGTCGTTTTAATTGTCATTAAACCATCATTAATGGTCATTATTGCTGCTTAATGGTCGTACGATTTCTGCCTATAAAAGGTAATGTACGGAGTAAGTTTAAGAGCACCGAGGTGAGAGCACTGAGGTCTAGTGACATGGAGGTCCCCAAACTCCTCTCCTCTCTCTCTTTTTCTGAGTTACACTGATATCTTTCTATAGTTCTGTCACCCTGTTTTTTGCAGGAAGGATTCGTTTTATCCTGGGGAGTGCCGCTTCCTAATCTACTAGGGGGTTGCAGAATATCTCCTAAGGATAGCGTCCTTGGACGTGACTCGAACTATTTTTATTGTGTTTCAACAGGTGCTGCTGCTAACAATCTGTACGGTGTGACGTGCTAACGCCAACAATCTTAGGAGATAATCCCTGCTAAAATTGTAGCCTTGTTGAATAAAAATGTGATGGTGTGCTAAATCATGATTCACGAGTTGCATAGGCATCATTGAGATAGATTATTGGCTTTCTGGAAAACGAACATGTTGAGGAGCCGGAGAGAGAAGGTATATGCCTTTGTTGACCCCTTTTCATTGTTGTTGCTGACTCTTGTGTTTAGAAATCCATTGTGGAACATATTGAGCAATATGGCTTCCAAGTTCCAATATACAAGGGTTCTTGAAGGAGAGAAATGAACACATGGGCAGTATGTGGATGCTGGACCGTGATGGGTGTGAATACAAAGGAAAGTTAATGGTCCGATGAAAATAGAGAATGGAGTGAGATGTGATCTTGCTATATTTGGTGAAAGCATACTCATTAAAATGAGTTTATGCTCAAGGCAGGCCATGGTCATTATTGTCATGGATATAATTGCTGTAACATCCTCATTTCTATTTTAGGATATAATTATAATTTAGAGAAAATTATCATTTTTATTAGGTAATTTTTAGTACTAAAAATAAATAAATAAATAAATAAATAAAAATTAAAAAAAATTAATTAATTAATTAATAAATAAAATATTATTTTAATAATATAATATAATATTATTATATAATATAATATTGATATAATATAATATTATTATAAATATATTATATTATATTATTAAAATATATATAATAAAAACGTGGGGGCGGCGCCCCCACATTTGAAAACAAGGTGTGGCACCGTTAAAAAAATATATAAAAAAATATTAAAAAAATAATAAAATGAGGGAGGAGGAGGTATATAAATACCTCCCCTCCTCACACACACTTCACGCAAATTCTGCGTGAAGTGTTTGTGAAATAGGGTGACGGGCAAGGCTCTGATAGGAGTATTTTCATTTCTTCGGGGATCAATAAAGTACTTAAAATCTCTTCTAATCATAAAACTTCTTTTATGAAATATTTTCTAAATAATTTTCTCTTTCTTATGATATTAATTTTATACTGATTAGAGAATATTTTAGGATTAGAATTTTGGACAAGTTTGAGTTTTGTCAGTATATGACTATAAGAATATAGATGATAATTAATAGTTAATTTTAATCGGTTTATTTTTGTTATTTAGTTGATGTAAGATTTTATAATGAATTTTCTATATATATCAACTTATAAATAATGTTATTTTGGACTTTGAAACCGATTAAATTTAGATTAAATAATTTATTTGGGTTAATGGAGATATTATTGAAATTTTAGTTGGTATAGTTTTAAAATCTGAAGGACTAAACTGTCATTTATGAAATTTGTAGGACCAAACTGTCATTTAGGAAATTCGAAGGACTAAATTGTCATTTATGAAATTTGGAGGACTAAACTGTCATTTATGAAATTCGAAGGACTAAACTGTCATTTTATAATTTAAACCCTAAATTATTATTTTCAGTTTTTATAGGATATTATTATTAGAATTTGTAAATAAGTTATAATTTTGACTTTTTAGAAAATTATTAACGGGTAGTAAATTGATTGTGATAGATTGATTTTGGCGTGTGTTTGAGCTCTTGGATATTGGAACAGTGTGATAATAATTAGCTTTGGCGAGAGGTAACCACTTTCCACTTATTATGTGTGTTGGTGTGTGTTTGTGAGTATTTTGTAAAATGATTATGAGATTGAAAATCATATATGGATATTATAGATTATTTTAATAAGTAATATTGAAGAGTATTTTGTTATACACTTGCTTTGTGGAACCATGTGATTTAAATTATAAGATGTATTTGTATATTTTGAATATCATCATATGTGTATGGAAATCTTGAGAAAATTCCTATTGAGCTATTTATTGATACATATTGGGTTGTTTGGTTTGGGTTGAGATGGAGAAAGTTATTTTTACCACGTGGTATAGCCTCCATTGGTGCACGATGGTTGGCTTTCTATTGTCCCACTAGTTCAATGAGGGACCGTCCCACCAGTTCAATGAGGGACTGCGACACCCCACTAGTTCAATGAGGGGAAAGACCCATGGTCTGGAAACATGCTCTGTGGATTTTGGCCAATCCTCATCATGTGACCGGAGAGCTCTTTGAGTGGCCAGTAACATGGATATTAACTTAGCCCATGGGTCTAGTCGGCGGAAATAAGGCGGTTCGGATGGATTGATGGGAGGCACTTGGGAATTGTGATATGAGATTTGAGATATAATATTATAATTTCTGATATGAGATTTGTGTACAAAATAATGATATTAGATTTTTAATATTTTATTGTATAAAATGTTCCACTTGGCACCTCATGAATACATGTCAGCATATGTAATAAGTTGGAAATCTGGTTACTGAGGCTTTTGTCTCACCCCGTTGATTTAACATTTTTCAGGTGATAGTTTCCGTGCTGGAATGTCGGGAGGAGCTCCTGAGGCATAGATATATCTCTATGGCCTCTTGTGGTTTATTATGTGTTGAATTGATATATATTGCCACTCATAGGGCCTACATCCTATAAACTCTGCTTGACTACATATTTTGTATTATCGTATCATGGATATTATAATGTTTAATAGTTTGTGCGATTTTATCTCTATTATGATTAGTCGTCGAGAGATAATATTTAATATTATGGAATTAAGGAGAGGATCTTACAATTGCCGCTCTCCTCCAGCCGGACTCATTTAGTTGTCCACATTTTGCCACTGAGAATTTTTAGACTCTCTTTGAGAGATTGACAACTTACAGGTGCGTATCTATTTAATGTTATGAAATCTTTACCATGATTAGTATTACTATCTATATTGTAGAGTTTTCTTGGCAGAGGATAACGAATGAATACTGTGATTGTAGTATTATCTAAAATTATCTTTAACATGGTAATTGTTAGAAGTTGAAAACAAAAGGTGTTCATGAGAATACAAATCCAGTGATGGTTAGTAAAATAGCTTTGCCAAAGTAGTCCATTGGAATAATTTTAGTAATTTCAAATCTAGCTTATACTAGCATCTATGTGCTAATTTCCAAAATCTCTAGATGAGTACATCCAAAAGGGGAGAGGGAATTTTATTTCCTATTAAAAAGGAAACAAAAAAGGAATTAATGCCAGGGACGTTGGAGTTTTAACGTTGAAGAATAACTATAACCGTTTAGTGTGATTTCGTTGGTAATGTTGATTCAATTTTCTTGATTTTAAGGCTTATAAATGTACATAAAGCCATTGTCGATATTAAAACTACCACTTGTTGCATGAGACAGTAGAAGAGACAATTATTTCTTATATAATTAAATATGTTGTCATCTTGTTGATATTGTTGTCTGACTATAGTATATCAGACTATGGAGATTATGAAAAACATTTTGAGAGGGTGTTACACTTAATTGAAATAATGGATAGGAACAAGACCATTTTATCTTATGTGTGGTTTTTTTTAATATTTGAGACATTCTAATTTATTTAGAATGGAAGGTAATGATATGAGATTCTAACTAGAATCATTTTAAATAGTTGCTGAGATTGAGATAAGTATAACATTAGACTCCTGGAACGCATTCAAAATTTAATGGCTGTTTAATGGTGGAATAAATATTTATAGCTGTGGAAAAATATTATTATTTTCTATACTGGGTATTTTTGGAGATTTGCTAAAGGAGATGTTCTATATATTTCTAGGAGAGGTGTTTATGAGGAGTAATCGACAATCATGCCATGTTTAAGTCTTGATTCCATAAGGGGTTTTTAGCATTGATGATGAGCATATTGTTGAAGGTTTATGACTGGGAGTAATGAACATTCAATTCAATTTTTATGAATATTAATAATGAGTAACTTAAAATAAAATTTTTCGTTGTTATTTTCTTTTGTGACAATTGTATAACACTATAGCTTTCATAATTGGTATGTGAAATACTTTTTAGCTTATTATGGTTTATCTGGGTTATGAAAACCAGCAAGTGTATGTCGGAGAAATGGAGAAAAGTTCCAGCAAAAGAAAATGTCATGGAATAGCCTCTTTCAAAATATTGAAAGTGCGGATAATTTTTCATATATTTATATGTTGGTTTTCTTTAGTTTGGTCTAGAAAGCAAACATTGGATTTCAAAACTTTGAGACGTTATAGTGATCATATTGGAAAAATTCTAATTTAATTAGAATGGAAGAATGTTATGGTGAGATTCAAATTTAATAATTATTGAATTAGAATTATTATTTATAAGGTGTGAAAATATTTTTGAGATATTTGAAAGTGTGGGGGTGCCTAACATGTGGGGTACCTTATAAATCTTTAAAGTTACAAATTGTTGCAAATTATTGCAAATTGTTTCTTGCCTCATTTGATAAAACCAAGTTGTGGTTTAAAGTTAATTATGTGGAGGTTTTGATATTTCCTGCAGAGAGAAATTTTAGTGAATTATTTGTGTGGCGTGAAAAATTAATCATTTATCTAGTGTAGAGATAAATGTGTTTAAATTTCATGATTTACGAGTATACTTATAGTAGTACAAACATGCATGACTACTATGAATATTGAATTTTCTAATGTATATAGCATGTGTTTTAATGTGGCTTCAAAATTTAATATGAAAGCATGTGTGAAGCAAATGTGATTTTAGGTGTTGAAATCATAAAAGAATAGTGATTATATACTATTGAGAAATGTTTTTAAAGTTTGGTTTTTTGAGAACCATTGTGAATATTCCTTATGATTCTAACACAGTTTTTAAAGTGTTTTAAAAACTGATTTTGCTGCTCAATTTAGGTATGCATAAATTGTTGAGAATTTGTTGTATTAAAGGATGTTAATCCCTATGATATAACTCGTGCTATGTAAAGACTAAGCAAATATAAATATGTAGTCTCATGAGGAGATTTAAATATTTGACGGGTACCATAAACGTTGGTATCATATACAGTGGATTCCCGTTGTATTGAGATACACGGATGTTCAACTGAATTTCAATTTTGTATGAGAAAATCCACTAGTAGCCAAAATAAATTATTATGTGAGTCACAATATGTTAGTCTAGAATTGGCTGAGATTAGAGGCTAAGTTGTTGAAAATCTCTTAGCAAAAATTATGGGTGTAAAACTGACAATTTTATGTCGATGAGTTGTGATTGCTAAATAGCAATAGCCATTGTTGAGAGAATAATGGTATAAGTGAATATTGTTTGAGATACTATATCAATAAGCATGCTTAAAATTTGTGAAGTTATCTCAATTGATTTTTGTGAGGTCAAAGTTGACCTGCGGATCCGTTAACAAACCCCGGGAAGAATTAACCCAGGGGAATGTGACTAAAGCCAATTTGAAATTAGCAATGATAGCAAACCAACCTCTGTGATTGGTGATACCATGAAGGTGGTTCAATGGGAAAGAACAAGTCGTTTGTTAGTTTTTCTAGCACTAAAATAAATTACCAGTCCCTTCTTATGGCAAGAGAAAGTGCTAGAATGCATTATGGTGAGGTTGAGCGAAAGCTCTAAATGATTTCATAATCTTACAGGATAATGTGCTCATTGCAAGTATATTTCATGAAATAATCTATGCGAATGAGGAGTGGGGCCACTCCTGTGAGATCATGGCGAAATCTCTAAGAGCATTCGTTAAATACCAGGACATACGCATGACCGTTTTAATGTGCAAAAACGCGCTAACAGTGGAAAATGTGGGGGTATAATCTGACTCTTAATGCCTCTGGTATACGTCTAAGAGACGGTGCCAACCACATCCAAATGAGAATCTGAAACCATAGAAATGAAGCTCACGATGAGTAGAAGAAGTTTCCTGAATGACACTTTGAGAGAGGACGCCGTTACGGTAGAGTTTCGGCGAATATAATTTTCTCTCTCTTCTCTCTCCATTTTCTCATCTAATCACTCTCTCTCTCTTTCAGATTTTTCTGCATGAAAATGAGCTGAGGAATGAAGAAGATGATGGTTTAATTGATTATTAAATGACTTTGCCATGTGTCAAGCCATGATTGGCCCAAAATTCCAATTTTCGCACTTAATTGCAAAACTAACAGAATTTTTATTAAACTTTGAAAATTCATATCTAATTGTACAAATGTCTAATTGGAGTGATTTCAAAGGTTATACGACCCTTATTGAGTCTATTTTTAAGAAACAATATAAAATTTGGCCAATTTGAAGGTCAATTTTCCCATAATTTTAATCTTTGAATGTTGTCCCATAGAATAATTAATTTCGCTGGGCTAACTTCATAAATTTATTTCTCTTTGTGTACAAATCCAAATGACTTAAATGATCTATCAAATTAAATCTTGATAAATCTACTTTCATTATGGAAAGTTTCATAATTTTTGGACATCATTTTCCCCTTGAAATCTGCCACAGAAACACGACTGCCACATCGAGAATTTCACTGATAGCAACAATACTTTGTATTCCACTTCACTACGTTGTGTGTGACTTCCAATCACTTTGTTTTGTTATTCCTTGAGCTCTTTAGCTTACCAATATAATTCTTTTTAATATCCAATGATATAAAGGAATTTTGGGAAATAATACTATATCTCATTATGACATTTACCAAACAGGGGTCTAGTGGTCTCCTTTAATCCAGGCTTAATCTCAAGCCTCTTGTCCCAAAATTCGGGATATTACACTTCATCTTGTCTTCCAATTTTAACCTTAAGATCAAGTGGCAATTGACTTCTTTACCCTTGATCATGACAATATTAATTCTTGTGCCATTCATTCTTTCATTTCTCTTTGTTTGTACACTAATGGTTTAGATGGCCTTGTTTCCTTACTAGTAGTGTCATTCCCTTTTATTCTTGTGTTTCAATTATGTTTTTGACTATTCGTGATTTTAGTAAAAAATTAAGTAATTTACCGATAGCTAATTGGGACTAAAATCATTGTACAATTTCTAGGGACAATTCTATCATTAATTTCACTTTCTATTTGTACACTTAGCCCTTGAGTATATTTTGAGATATTACAGTCACGACTTCCAATTAAAACATTCAATTGGGTCGACTCATCCATTTCATCAAGCACAACTAGTACCTTTTTATGGCAAAGTCTATCACTTAATATAATTTTTCCTGATTCAATGCTATTTATCTTCATTTTTGTTGTCTTACATATTTCAGAAAGAAGTTAATTCTGTAAGCTTACTTGGTTCTTTCCTTGATCCCAAACTTTTCTGATCTTTGAAAGGTAACTTCTACTCTCAAAGGTGCGACCAATTTCATTATAAGTAGCTTTGGCAATAGTTGTTTTGCCTATACCCCCATTCCCCATATCCCTATCATGACAACATCCTCTGATTGATGGTTTTGGAGCAATGTGATCACTTCTTGCACGTGACTATTGACTCCTACTGGGTGGTCAGCCACAAACAGGTCTTTCTTGTCCAATATATCGCAGACACTCTCAACAACAACTTTCACCTTTTCACTCTCATCACTATAAATCACATAGGCATAACAGGAAATAAGCAATAGATGTCTAAACATGTACGATTGCAAATAAAGAACAAGTATTTGGAGAAAGAGAGAAGAGAACCCCGGGGGGGGGGGGGAGACAAAAATAATCAAGGAGAAGCAAGGAGAAATATGAGAGAAGGCTATTTAAATGTGTGATTTCCTTCAATGATAAGGCATAAAACCAAAAGGTTTTAGGGTATGTTTATAGAGCCCTAAACATATCCTCAAGCAATTAAAACAAATCTCAATAAAGTTGACTTTGATATAAAATAATATGAAGATCACATTTATTAAAAATATTATTGTAAACAAATTTAAAACATGTATTGCTTGTTCTTCAAATCTTCAAATATTTATCAAATGATCAAATAGTCCTCAAATATTTCGCATTTTCTTCTTGGCTAAGGTCTTGATTCTGTCGTTACATCCGCAAAATATTGGATGGAAGTCATTTTGCATTGGAATGGTGTTGGCTTATTTTAGGCTTCATTCAATGCAGTGCATTGCGTAGACCATAATAATAATAATAATAATAATAATTTCCTAGTCTTATATATTGTGCATGTTTAAATGATCTTTATTTATTTTATTTTATTTTTGCATACTCTTGAACCGGGTTTATCTCTTGTATGATGTGTAATTGCTTGTATGCTGTAACAAATACCCAATATATATTAAGATTATGTCCATATAATGTATAAAATATTGAATATAGGAATGAGAAAAACCTCATATATTTTATAATGTTATTTATATTTCACTAAAAATTATTAATTTTTGCATGTCAATAATTAATTATTGATTTGATAACATATTTAAGGGAATTCCAAGCAGAACAATACATAAGCTATATTATTCTTGAGAATTTTACAATTTAGAACTTTCAAACAAACGCGAGTCATGTTCAAATAGTGTGGCAAGGGATATTCCAAGTATTCCTAATAACATACATACATGCATACATACTGTAACACCTCAAATTTTGGGACAGGAGGATTGAGAATAAGCTTGACTCAAGTGGATTGCTAAACTCCGGTTTAGCAAGTGTCCCAGTAAATAATAATTTTATTCTGTAAAATTAAAGGGAATTGAATGGAAAATTATAGAGCATAGGAAGTGATAAAATAAGGCAATTAGAGGTCACACACAATACAATTATGTGAAAGCACAAATTATAACAAATGAGATTTGCCACCAGTGAATTTCCCAGTGTGACAATCTTGTTGTATGACATATTTTAATAAGCAAATGATGTCTAAAAATTATGAAAATTTTCAGAATAAAATTAGACTTATCAAGCTTTAATTTTATAGGTTATATAAGCTATTTAGAGTTGTCACAAAGAGATATGCATTTTTGAAGTTAGCCTAATGAAGCAGGAGATTTGGCAGTGTCCAAAGACAATAATTCTGAGAATGTTGAGCTTCCAATTGGCTAAAGGAAATATTTTATTTCTTAAAACTATACTTAACAAGAGTCACATAGGATTTAGAACCATCCCAATTGGATATCTATACAATTAGTTATGAATTTTCAAAGTTTGGTGAAAATTCTGCCCAGTTTTCTAGCAAGTGCGAAAATAGAAAAAATGTAAGGACAAAATGGTTATTACACCAATAAAGGCAGAAACCATGTATTTTTCCCTTTAATTGGGATAAATTATGTCTGAAGTAGAGAGCAAGAAAGGGAAATAATTTAGGGAAAATGGCTTAAAATTACATTGCAAGGAAATTATTTGCTGATTTGTACGACGGGTGCAAACAAGCACCCCTTATGTACAAGCATAATCCACATGTGCAAAATTCATCCCTGCGAATGTGTAAACACCATCCCTCGTGTGCAAAATATCATCCACCCGTGTGCAACTTATCACCCACCATGTGCAATGGTAGCAATCAGCAATTAATTTGCTTGCAAGGTAGTTTTTAGCAATTCTCCTAATAATTTATGTGACCTATATTTAATTTGAGCAAAAGAAAAGCAAGAGCCAACTAGAACTAGGCACATGTTACTATCTAAAAAGCAAGAAGAGATGATGCAAGTGGCATTCAATTATTTCCTATTTCCCTTGACATTTGGGTCAGCAAAAAGGGACAAGCAAGAGAAATATTCATTTAGTGAATATTAAAGCAAGAAGAAGAGAAAAAGAAAATAATGACCAATCACATGCAAACATTTGTAAAGCAAGCTAGATATCAATTAATTTCTCATCTTCTCATTCCCTTCTTCATCATTTCATCCAAGCATGGCAGCCAAGGAGAGAGAGAGAGAGTTCATATGGAAATAGAAAGGCAAAGTGAAGAGCAAAGATCAAGAGACAAACAAGGTGAGTTCTAGGTGATTTTTCACTTATTCTTGCCTTCTTCTTCATGCCAACACTCCTATAATCTCTATGCCATCTTGAAATACATGTTTACCAAGCCAAAAACAAGAGCAAGATGGAGAAGAGAGGTGGTACCTAGAGAGAGAAAGAAGATAAATCAAAGGTAAAGTCATAAACCTTGCTCCTCTTGTTGATTCTTGCTTGTTGATGATGATTGGTGGTTGATTTGGCTTTGTTTCCTTTATTTTGTAAATTTAGGAAGATGAAACCCTAATGGGAAATGCTACAAAAATTTCCAAAAATCATGTTCAATTAGTGTTTAAGTGGTTAAACCTGTGATGAGAAGTGAAAAGGAGGTGTTTGTTGAATGGAATCAAGAAAATCCATTTTTCTCAAATTATACCAGATTTGGTCTAAGGGAATTTTTGTCTTGTTTTGTCTGGAATTTCATCAATTTGATGGTTCCATTGAGTTTAGAAGGGAAAATTGTGTAGGGTTCATATAGAATGTAAAGTGAGAAAAGCCCTAAAATGCAAAATGACCAAATTACCCTTAAAACCTTAAGTTATGGGCTGCCAAGGGTAATTTCATAATTTGGGCCTGATTTTGACTTATATGAGGTCAAAAATGGATTCTACACATAGAATTGTGTAGGATTAGCTTAGGTCATAATTTTTGGAATAGTACAATTTGACCGGGTACAAAGGGGCATGGACCGAGTTCCCAAGGGTATTTTAGTAGTTTTGTATTTTTAAGTCAAGATAACCAACATAACGAGTCTAGAGTAAGTTATGGATAGCTAATAACTTAGTTACCCTAAATTTGAAATCTTAGGATATATTGAAAGCCCAAGCCGGAGACAGAGCTGGACTGATTGAAAGGCAAGGAAAGGGCACATTCCAAGTAATAACACTTTCTTTCATGCACTATGTGATTATTTATATGTGTTGAGTATGCCTTTCTCTATAACATGAGCTAGTATCCTAGATACATCAATTTTCCATGTTGTGGTCAGGGATCCAACAGTGGCGCTAAGTAGACCAAGGTGCAAACTTGTCGTTTGGCCTTGGGCAAGTGTACATATTGTTTCAATCATCTTACATGACATGGTATAACATATCTATTTTCACATTCTATATATTTGAAAGTATGTTACTACTGAGATTCTCCGAATCTCACCCTTTCCATAAAATATATAAAATTTCCAATAGTAGGTAGCGGCTCGAAGGGTAGAATGGAAATTTCCAGCAACTGGAGGTTCCAGGTGCAACACCCGTCTTACATACCCCTTATTTGCTTGCACAGAAGCGTTCATTATTACTTTGTTAGGGGTAATTACTTATTCATGACTTATTTAGCTGTTATTCTTACAGAATATTAAAGTTAATTCTTATTCTCAATGATCCCGATTACGGCTTAATTCAAATCTGCATGTATTCTTACAACCAAATATTCTTTGTGCGCAAATAATGATACACACAGTATTCTAAACACAATTCGGTCTTCAATTCTTCATCTTCTTTCCTTCTGAATCATCTTCATGCATTCTTTTTTGTCTTGCTCACGGACCTATATGGTTGGTGGGGGAGAATGAGATTCGAGAGAATCTCAGTAGCAAACGTACAAACAATGCATGTAAGATGAATACTAGTGCATGATATGCTTGCCTTAGATAGGCTCATGTTCTCATAATGATATTCTGCATGCTTAATGTTTCATGCAACATACTTATGGACACAGTAAAAATAGAAACAGAGTTTCATTTATTCATACATGCTTCACATAATCAAGCAAAGCAATACAATAAATCAATACACAACATAAACATCACATACATACAAGTAAGTTTACTACCTTTTAATTTGGACTTTGCCTCCTCCTCATGTACCTTGATCTTTCAACCATCACATACATACAAGTAAGTAATGACATTATTAGAGCCATGATAAGTGAATGCCTAATGGGCCACATTAACCTTAAAGGCTTACTTTCACCCTTGGAGTTCATACTAATTACATTTGGTCACTTTTTTTTTCTCAAATTCGCATGGTAGACAAAGCTGCCAGTATTTTGACCAAATTTTGAAAAATCATAATCAATTCTATAAAACTTCAATTGGGGTGTTTCAAATTCCTATGTGAATATCTTTAAATATAATTTTATGTAAAAATACTTTGGTTTGACTATTATTGTCATATTTTTCTCAGAAATTCGCCAAACATGCACTGTTCCAGATTTCATTCCAGAAACAAGGCATGACTTCAAAAATTCATATCTCCTAATATACTTGTCCAAAAATTACAAAATACCTATCAAATTAAAGATTAGGATGTGTAATTTAATTTTGGAAAGTTTTAGAATTTTGGACAAGGTTTATCCTATTAAATATCTAACACATTGTCACTGTTCCAGACAGGGCATATCCACAACATGTACATTCAACTTCATAAATTTCCAAATTCTTATACAAGCATCCAAAAATCATGAAACTTGCATACCTATACAATTTTTCATGTAGAATCCAATGAAATTATCAAAATTACAAAATTCTTACTTCTTCATCACGTTCTGTTCAGACCAGAAAATCAGGGTTTTCTACAACAATTCACCAATTCAGAATTTTGTCCAACAACTTGGTCTAATATCATCATAAATCATCATCTAACCATAAATACATGATTAAATTATGATTAAACCTAAAAATACCCCTTGGATGAAAAATAAACAGTACCTAACCCTTACAAAGACTCATCCAAACAACAAACCAATCGGTTCAAAAGGAAGCTTACACTTACCTCTATGCATTTCTGCAATCGGTTCGGAAATCCGGAAGTATTCCAGCAAGGGAGACAACACCAAATACCTCCAAATGAAAATCCAAAACCATAGAAATGAATCTTAGGATGAGTAAAAGAAGGTTTATGAATGGTACTTTGAGAGAAAACACCGATTCGGTAATGTTTCAGCGGATTGAAGTTCTTGAAAATCACTATTCATATTTTCTCTTTCCTTTTCCATTTTCTCTCTATTTTTCATGATTTTTCTGGATAATTGGGGTAGCTGGATGAAATTTTAAGGCCTAGGAGGAGTCTTGAAAAATTATGCCACGTGTTGCGATGTTACGATGTCATTTGTTCGGTATTCCACTAATTCGATGATACATGTCACTTTTTTTTTTCTAAAGTGGGTCCTACTTATTTTCTTGGATCTTTAGTCATCCAAAATGTTAGGGAAAGTAAAGGTCTAATGTTTTTCCCCTACTCTCCGGCTCGATGTTCGAGAAAGTTATCGGTGACCTGACCGTAGACCGGTGAATTCCCCTGACTTCTATGCCACATGTCACCATCTTACAATGCCAACACAAAAGGAAAAAGGACATTTCATTATTAATGGGACACGTGTCACCTTCTCATTTATCCAACATAAAAGTTATGTCATGATTATTTACTTTATTAAAATTACTTTAATAAATTTATTTTATCGGTGTCTACTCTGGATTTTACTCGGGACTTACTCGGATTGCATTATGCATATCGAAGCCTGTCAAATGACACCAAGTCGGAGTGTGTATGTGGGCCCCATATGACGCCACATACAGACATCCACTTTAAAAACGCAGGGTACACATGTATACCTTAAAAATGGCATGTGCACACCTACACCGGCCTATTTCACCCGACTAATCGGTCCCTTATCTCATGACATAGTTGAGTGGCATCTTTCTACCAACCCAATCACACCGTATATGTATTTTGTGCACATCTGCACTAACATTCTAATCATATTGCCTCAAAATGCCAAGCTCTCTGCATGGTAGGGCTAAATCACATAGTTTATGAGAGTCTTTCTATATCTCATCATTCCTGGGACACTTCTCAAACTGGGCTTAGACGTTGCTTGATATAGGCTTATTCTCAAGTCTTTAGTTCCAAAATTTGGGATATTACACCAGGCTAGTACAAGAGGAGGCGTTGGTTATCTTAAGACCTTTCTATTTGTTTAAGATCTGTAATTACTCTGTAACCCCTATGTGGAATCACTGTATTATATCAGGCCTATTGTAAATATTGTTTCAATAATATCAGTTTTCATGCTATCCTTTTGTGCTCACTGAGCTACGCAATTGCTACTTTGAGCAATATCAATAATAAGATGGGATCTTACACATACAACATCCCAAAATTTGGTAAAAGGATTAATTTTCCCAAAAAGAAAATTTAAAAAATGTTAAAGTAAATATTTAGAATTAAAGGCCTATTTTCTTGAAAATTCAAAGAAAAATAGTTAGGGGTCATAATTTGGTTGGAAAATTTCTAAGAAATTTATTGTAAAGCTTTATGAAGCTAATTAAGGAAATAATTCCTTAAAAAGTATTAAGGATTAATTTATGAAAATTATATAATTAGCCAATACCAATATAGGAAAAGGGAAAAAATAGTAACTTTATTATATAGACCCAAAAATTGTATTGGGCTAAAGATAAGTCAAATTATGGTACCCAAAAGATTTAAGGGATTTTTAATTAGGAAAATTAGAAAGTTTAGAAGCTTTGTGTGTGAAATTAATAGGATAAAATATACAAATGAGTAAATAAAAACACATACATGGCACACTTGAAAACAAAACACCTCAGCTCTTTCTCACTCTCAATTCGGATACAATGGATCCGACCCAACACATACACACAAACTCCAATTAAAACCCTTAACACCTCACTCACTCTCATTTCATGTGCTTATTTTGGCCCCCAGGGGGGAGTCGAGTGAGTGAGAGACCGAGAAAGAAGCTGATTGGAAAGTAGGAAGAAGAGGTTGATAACCACATGCAAGCCTTGATTGGAGTGTAGGTGAGTCTCCTACACCCATTTCTAGCTTTTTCTATTTGATTTGAAGTTGTTCTTTGGGTGTTTTGGTGGCTAGAAGTGAGAGAGTGTAGAAAAAAGATTTATGTCACTATAAAGATTGAAAGATAGTGGTTGCATGTCGATTTGAGGAGGAATTTTTGGGTTCTCTGGTTCTGTAAATGTGTCAATGAAACAGAGCTTGAGTTTAAGAGTTCATAAAGCCAAAGTTCCTTAGGTTTAGAGTCCGAATACAAGGTTATATGTCTTATTTTCCTTCTCGTTTCATTGTCAAAAAAGAGTAGAACATGCATGAAGTTACAAAAGCTCAAACTAAAATTTTGAGTGGAATTTCTTCAATTTCTTTCAAGGATTAGAGAGTTTAAAATTAAGATGTGTATTAAATGATAGAATTAAAGAGAGCTTAATTCTAGAGATCAAAGCTAGCACTGAGACCTTGAAATCATAGTTACACCCACGACCCTCTATTTTCTCTTAGCCAATGGAGCTTCTGGAGGCTGCCATTTTCCCGTCATTTTCATTCCTCTATTGATTACTGTCAAGTTAAAATTTATGTACCCCTTTAGCTCCCTCGGTCCTTTCACTATGTTCAATCTCTAGTCCTTCTACTATCTTTTGCTTTAGTTGAGGTAATTTATTGTCATCTCTAGCTATTATTTTGAGCTTTCACATTTGGGTAGTTTAGAGAAGGATCTGTAATGATGCTTGACTAACAGTTAGAAGTGATGTAGATTAAGATTGAATAGAATGTCTGGTCTAAGGATTAGTAGTGTGGCATATACTAATGATTGCTTGAAGATAGTCTTTGGAATATGTAACGCCCCTTTTTAAATACATAGATAATTATGGGCGATAAGCATATTAGGTAGCTTAAAGCATAGAACTCAGCGAAACATGAAAATACATCGCATTAGCTTACATTACTGGAGATTTCCCTCAAGAGGGTTTGATACACATTTATATACATGTACAAAAGTACCAAAAACCATATTAGCTAAGTTTATACGGAAGCGCTATAATTGCAACGGAACTCTGGAACCCTAATCACCGGTAGCCGCTGCCTTACCTTTTGAGCTGCCTGCTTCAGCTGAAATGGTTTTGTTGTTTGGAAAGAATGAGATTCGAGAGAATCTCAATAGCAACATGCTTACATACCAATAAAATGCAAAAATAGATATACAATGTCATGAAATGTAAGATGATCAAACGTATGTGTGTGCACTAGCCCAAGGTCAAACTTTACATCTGCCCTTGGTCGACTTGGTACTTCAATTGGGTCCATGACCACAACATGGCGAATGGATGTGTCTAGGACACTAGCTCATGTTACATGTATGACATTCATAGTAGGCATCACATAGTAAATGTAAGAAGGACGTTAGTACCTGAATGCTTTCCTTTTGTTCTTTCCTTGCAATTCAGAGCTCAGGCAAGCTTAAACTTCTGACGTCTTCAAGTCCTACAATATCCAACCATGATAGATGAGTTACCACTCATTTGTACCTTACTTTGATCTCATGATATTGGTTAACTTAGCTTAATGACGCTAAATTATCAAAATGCCCCTGTAGCCCCGGTCTACCTGAACCTTACCAGAAATCATGACACGGGCTATTCCTACACAAATTCATGTGTAGAATCCATTTTTGACCTCAAATTGGTCAAATTTAGGGTTAAATGATGAAAATATCCCTGGTTACCCTTTCATTTGTGTTTTAATACCTATTTTGTCATTTTTCATTCTGAGGCTTTTCTGACTTAGTCATCAACGTAAACCCTACATAACTTAACCATCTAAACCCAATGGAATCATTAGAATTATCAAATTCTATCCCCTTTACCATGTTCAAGATAGGTTTTAGATTTTAACTTCTCAGAAAAATTGTGTCGATTTCTCGTTCTGACTTGCTTAATCACCTCTTTTCTACTTATAATCAAACTATTAGCTATTATCACGATCATTGGATAAGGTTTGGAGAAACTTGAATTTCAGAGTTCTTGGAGTTTCTTCATCTTGCATTCAAAATAACAACCAAACCAATCCAAAAATATCACTAATAGCATCCACTTAAGTGATAGAATCATGTTTGAAAGTTACCTTTGAGTTTCTTCACTTTCTCTCTCCTTAACGTCTGAACCCTCTCTCTCTCTCCTCTTGGAAACACTTGAAAACTATGATCCAAGGATGAAGAGATGAGCAAGAGAGATCATATGAGGTTTAGGAATCAAGAATCATATGTTCAAGACTTGTTTACCTTAAGTTTTGGAGAATCCCAGCTTCTTCTTGCTTCTCATTCTTCCACCGCCTCAGCTCTCTCTCTCGTTCGTTCTGGTCTGTTTGCACGATGGAATGGAATGAAAAATGAAGGGAATAGTATATATTAAGTTAATGAATTTCTTAATACATGTGGCACTATTCCATTAGTCCACAAATCTCATTTATTTGCTTAGTATTTCATTTCCCTTCTTGCTATATCATTCCACCGTATTCATGAGAAAAGAGAGGGAAAATATTGATCTCAACTATCCCATTGTCATATTACAAGTTGTTGACTTTTGTCCTTTAACTTTGACTAATTGGCCTTGTTTGATAATAATTCACCAAAATGGGCTTATTCATTATCAAGTAGCCATTTTCCTCTTTTTAGTGCTCATATAATTGATATCATTAGGAAAATTAGGGAAAAATAATCATTTCCCAAATTTTGGAAAAATTACGATTTGTTAGAACTGGATGACACCCAAGAGGGGGGTGAATTGGGTGTGTGATAATAAAGTATGATCTTTTAAAATCTTTTCGCAACTTATCAAATCAATACATGCGGAAGTATAGAAACATAAGCTGATATGTAAATCATATATGTTGAAATGTAAAAGCTTAGGGAAGAGAATAAACAAACTGTGATTTATCTTGGTTTGGTCCAATCCACGATGACCTACGTCCAGTCCCCAGGCTCCTCCTGAGATTTCCAATCCACTATCTTCTTGTTTAACCGGGCACAAGAAAAGCCTTTACAAATTCACAAGAGTTACTCCCCCTTACACACTGTAAGGTTTACTCCTTCTTACAGCAAGTCGAGCAAAGCAATCCGAAGACCTTTCTCTCATGCTTACTCGTGCAAGCCTTATGAGCAGCAACGTTCTCTCCTGCTTACACCACTGTAAGTCTTACGAGCAGCAACATTCTCTACTGCTTGCACCTTGTAAGTCTTACGAGCAGAAAGTCTTACTGACAATTCGCTCTACAACTTCCCCCGTAAGGTGATCAATCCTCTCAAGGTCCCTCTACCTTGAGAACACTTCTGAAATATAGATGAAGTGTTTACAAGCTCTCTTATAGAGTGGGTAAAATGCTCACTGAAGTACAATACAAATACTCTCACTCTAAATATACATGATATTGTAAACAGATACGAACAAAGAGTATATGAGGCGGACGACTTATGATATTAGCATGTTGGCAGTTGGGTTCTTATTGCTCATGTGTTTGGTTACTGATGCATCATCTCCTTGTTTCTTGTTTGAATACATTGGTTTATATAGAAGATGGTTGAGAGCCGTTGGAAGCATTCAAACATTCTGCCCGTTGGAATCTGATCGTGCTTCTGACAGATAACTCATACCGTTGCTTTCTGTTTGCACGTTCTTGGTTGTTCATTTTAATTCTGTTGTTGCCCATGATTTTTTGTCAGATAAGTCTTTAAACATTGATCTGTTGATAGCATCTCAACATAGCCGTTGGAGTCACACTGCTTGTTCTGACAGATTTCCACTTTAGAAAACTAGCCGTTGTCAGTGGATGCTTGGCTTCTCGTGAAACAGCTTTTCAGCACTTCTCATGATTTCTTCGTGGTTAATCTGAAGAAACACTTCAACCACTGATATAGTAGAATATTAGTCATGATTAAATTTGATCAATAATCAAAGACAAGATTTCTGCACATTGGGACTTCATCATCTTCAGTGACAATATTCTCCGTGAGTGACCTTCGTATATGAAGATGTAATCCAAATGTTTGATCTCCTGTTTCATACTTGAAATAAATGTTAAATGATGTTTAAGTATACCAATAAATGTAAACATACTGATTAGAGATTGAACTCTGAAATTCACTCTGATTTAGTCAGCTTTTGGAGGTGCTTCTGATAGGAACTGAATCACTCGAGTGATTATACAATCCACTGGAAGTGATTTTCTCAAACCAACATTTCACTCGAATGCAGAAGCATTTCACTAGAGGTGATCTGGGACGTTGGAGTTGCACTGGATTACTTACACTGGAAGTGATTTACCTTAAACATTGGATATTATCTTGCAGGAAGTGATCTTGGTTCTTGGAGGTGATTCCGATTCTCTGGTAGTGATTTTGATTTACTGTCACCGAAACTATGAAGAGTGCACTGAGTAATCACTAACTGGAAGTGATATGAGGTAACTAATATTCACTGGGAGTGATCAAGAACGGTGCTGGAGGTGATCAGTTGAATTGGACGATCACTCAAGTGAAATTCATGTCACCGGAAGTGATTTCCAAAACAATGTATTTTTCTTGCAGTGATTTTTGATTTACTGGAAGTGATTCTGAAAAATCCCATATCACTGGAAGTGAAATTGCAAACAGTGAAAAATTCCTCCGGTGAATTCTGCGCCACTGGAAGTGATATGCATTCTGACGCATTTCACTCGAGTGATTAATATGATCACTTGAGTGATCTTCTTGATCACTCGAGTGATTATAAAAATCACTCGGGTGCTCTCTGTTCAGATCACTTGAACTCGAAACTTCACTTCCAATTCGACAGCAAATAGGGGTCAAATTACAGATGGCATAACTCTTCGAATATAGCTCCAAAATTTCTGAATTATATATCAATGGAAAGCTCTTGAATTCTAGTTTCATATGGCACTAATTTCAGCTCAATAGGAACAGTGTTTTGAGAGTTATAGCCAAAATACCAAACTTGTTCCAGAAAGTGACACTGACATGAAGGCCAAATTCTAACACTAATAACTCCCTCATCTGAGCTCCTTTTATGTGTTTTATGGTGTCAAAATTACGCATTGGGGGTCTACTTTCATATGCAACTGGTTTGGTCTCAATTGGAGTTGTATTTTGAGAGATATGATCGAATAACCAGACCTCGCTCAGCTGGACGAAGAACAGAGTCTGAAAAACTGAACATCACTCGAGTGAATTAGAGAATCACTCGAGTGATTTCATTTTTTTCAGAATCACTTGAGTGATTCATTAAATTACTCGATGCTACAATGCTAAACAGTGCCAATTGCTACAGTAACCGTATTGCTACAGTGTCCACTGCTACAATACCCATAAAACTTGAATCTTCATATTTTTCGTTAATTCTTGCAAGTTCTTTATTCTTCAATTTCTTTCTTCCATTGCTTGACTAATCTACAATATATGCAATATCAAATAGTTATTCAATGTATTAGAAAAGTATACTATGCAAGCTTCTTATGCTTAATATTTGACATCTATATTTGTCATCATCAAAAGTAATCATATCTAACATTCTCCCCCTTTTTAATGTTGGCAAATCCTTAAAGAAAAATATGCTTGAATGTGAATAGACAAATTGAATGCAACATATTTTCCCATTTCTCTCCCCCTATTTGACATTAGCAAAAAGTTTGAAGTATAAAGAAGAAAGTTTCATGGAGAAGTAATTATGAAAATATATTTGAAATGTTATTTTCTCCATTAATCAAAATAAACGATTTTCTCTCCCCTTTTTGAAAGTAATGCTATTTGAATGTGATGCAAATGAAAAATGTTTTCAATAAAGCTTTCATAATAAAACATATGCAATGTATTCATAAAACATAAAGAGAGAGAGGAGGGTTTAGAAATGCTCATTTGGATTTGGTAGGTTGATGATAGATCCATGAAGTCCAGCTTATGCCATATTCTCGGTGCAACTCTGAAGTATATGTTGTCTTCAAGATACTCCTCAAATTGAAGGTTTCAGAACTTATCTTTGAACTTTCTTACAAGAATGATTTGTCAAATTGAAACTACAACTTCAAGTTCTCTAATTAGCCTGTATGTTATAGTTGTTTGGAAAATTCTCCAGTCATAAAACATAGTTTTAAACTAAGAAGTGCTCTTGAGGAGAGATAATAGCAATTACTGATAATTGCTTGCTAAACTAGGTTCTGAAATTTATGGCGCAAGTTTATACATTTTCCATGTTGTGCTAAACAAGACTAGTTAATCAAATACTATCACATGCCACTAAGTTTTGAAGTTCTGGAATCTATGAGTTGCTGATGTGAGTTTGAAAATGTACACATAACTTTTTGAAACATGAAAATACTCCTTTACATACTGAAGCGTAAATGGAAGCGCATTCTTGTGTTTTTGGACCTATATTTCATTGTGGCAATTTGACTTCATCTCATTGATGCTTTGAAAATTCATATTCGAAATTGTTCTAATAAGTTTGATAGCTTTAATTCCTGAAGTCTGCAATTGTGCATATTTACTTGTGTCTTGAGGTAATGGAATATACAATTAGGCAAAACTTTTTGTTTTCTTAAATAAATTTATTTTAGGTACTTTTAGTGATTTTAATTTTAATTTTTCTTTGATGATCACATTTTTAAATAAAAATACACATGATTTTGCACTTTCACTTTATATGCCTCAGTTAAATTTCAAATGCCTCATGCTAGAAGTAAATGTATTGTTTAGGATTGCCACAATGAAATGGGTTACTCGCCTAAGCCTTCACTGTCTAATATTTTCATTTTGATTAATTCCAAATGGATTTGAAGGTAGTGATGAGTAGGGTTAAGCTTGGAATTCAAATTAGAAGTTTTGAAATCAGATAGAATTCAAGTTTGGGATATCATTGCTTTTCTTTTTAGGATAAATTAAATAAGTTCCTTTTTGTTTTGTTTTGTTTTATGTTTGTTGTTGAGTTTGTTGTTGAGTGTGATTTATTATTTTTATGTTTTTATTTTTTTTATTTAGATTTTTGCATAGGATCGTAAAGGTTAACTGTAGGATTGATACTTAGATAGTGATGCAATTTTTGCTGATGGATATGTGCTTTATTGTGTCAATCTTCTTGTTGTTGATATGCATGCATCATGTGTACAATGATTAAGGGCTAGTGCCTTCCTTTGTTCTGGATTAGGCTACTAATAGCCTTTTGATGTGGATTTTTGTTTGTGGTTCTTGCTGGTTACTAATGACCATTGTCATTTGACACACTTATAACTTATGGATACAACTTTCTTATCTTTTGATGGCTAGTCTTGAATGGTTCACATAATTGTTTCCTTCTGATGATATATGTCTATTGTGATCATCAATTGCCTAGCTACTGATGGCTAGTGATGAAAGCTTATACAAGTTTTGGTTAGGCTACTAAGGGCCTAATTTTTGTTAATTATTAAATGGTGTAAATGCTATGAATATGGTGCTGTATAGGTGTTGGCTATTTTCTCTTCCATCTTTTTAGTTGACAATAAGAACATTGTCAATTTTAAGTTTGGGGATGAGAATGCTTCAATTTTGAAAGAACTTGAAATTTGGACTTCAATTTTGAAATTGAAATTGTGAAAAATTTTGAAAGAAAATTAGTGCACAAAATTTTTTGAACATGTTTTGTTAGAAAATTGTTGGAATGTTTTAAATTTCTCATGCTTAAATGTTTGTGAAGAATGTTTAATGAAAAAAAAATGAATGAACTGAAATTCTAATTTATTTGTCAAAGTTTCCTGGATAATCCAATGATATAAATTACTACTCAATCTTTTATATTTGATAGGAAAATTTCGTTTAATGTGCATTGATGAATGTATTGTAGTGATAAATCATGTTACTCAGGAATTTTTAAGCTAAGAAAGCACTATTGGAGTTAACTTTATTTTGGATGTCATGTTGAAGGGCTTGGTAGCAATTTAGGTTATATGCCTTTGTTTCAAACTTTTAATTTTGGAATAATCTTTGGAATTCTTCAAAACTTTTGATTTATTTCATGAGATTTAGAGGAAAAATTAGGGCACTTTATAAACTGCATTTGAGCACTTCAAGCTTACTTAATTGATTTTATTCCCCTTTGAACCCTTATTTTGAGCCTAATTGAAAAACCAATTAGAGATTCTTTTTGAAAAACCTAATATCTACCTACCTTAGCCAATGTGAAAAACCATGATTCTCTTGCTTTGATATAGATGATAATTAATTGGGTTGTGGAATGTGATGATGTGTAGAGTTTCAAATGATTGGAAAAAGGAGGGTAGAAAGTAAAAGGGTTCACAACGTATAAAAATCGAGCAATAAAAGAAAAAAATGTAAAAAAAAAAGGAAAAAAAATTGTTGTGTAAAAAATGAAAAAAAAACAAGAAGGCTTGATATGGAAAAGATCAATTTGGTTTAAGTTTCGGGGAGTATGTTTAATGAGAAAAGGAAGAACCCCCTTGAGTGGTTATCATCTATCTTGAGGTATTTGTTGATTATCCTTTACCTTTTCTCTTGAGAACCTTAACCCCTGTCCCTATTACAAGGTGAAAGGTCTCTTTGATTTTTAAGTCAAGTGGAGTGAATTAGAAGAAAAGAGGAAGGAATTAGAGTATGATGAAATTGATTGTTTGAATATAGATATATGACTTGAAGTGTTGCTTTTAACTTTAGTAAGTGTAAAATGGATGCATGTTAACTCCATTCACACACTCACACTTAGAAATTCTTGAAAAGCATGTTTTAAATCTATGAAGTGTTCATTTTTGCATGTTTTCTTGGTTTCCTCTTTGATATAATTCTTTGAGCAGCTAATGAGGACAAATTGATTTAAGCATCAATGACAAATACTTGAGAAATTTAGTAAAGATACAAGTTTTTGCTTGAGGACAAGTAAATGTTTAAGTTTCGGGGTGTGTTAACTCTTAGAAATTGATAACATTCCAGTACATTTTCTTCTCTTTTAACCTATTGTTGGGTTAAAAATGTGCATAAGAAGTATAGTGTATAGAAGAAAATAATACTTATCAAAGTATCAAGCAAAAAATCAAAGAAATTCTTGTTGTAGCCTATATAGTTTTTGATTCAATTAGGAATTAATAAATCCTCCCTCTTTTGTTGGAGGATGGAGACAAGTTTTAAAGCCCTACAAAAACCAAGAAACAAGGAAAAAGACAAAGGAAGTGAAGCATTGTAAAGTTAAAAGGAGCTTGTACAACTGGCCTTAGTAAGTTGACCAAATGCCGTGGCAAGTCACCCCTATTTATTCTCTGTGTAACTGGCTGCAGCAAGTTGACAGACTTGCCGCAACAAGTCAAGAATCTAAAGAAAAATTTGTTCTATGTGTAACTGGCTACAACAAGTTGACAAACTTGCTATAGCAAGTTTGGAAAAAGTACAGTTGCATGTTTTGATTTCAAAAGTAGAAAAACACTACTTAACCTAAAGGAAGGCGCCGAAAAACATATTTTCTACACTCTGGGAAGCTTAGACAATGAAGGAGACACCTTAGAGAGGAGCTTTTAAAGAGTTTTAGAGCTTGAGTGGTGGTTTCAAGAGAGATTTTGTGACTTCTACCTTGGTTTCATTACTTTTCTTCTCTTTTCTCTTTTTCTATGGTGTATTAAGTTGTTATGCTTATTTTTTCTATACATTTGGGTAGGAGTAACTAAGCATTTCTCTTAAAGGATTACTTTGAACCTCTATATGGATTGAGACTTTGTTATTCACTCTTTTCTAGCATTTAATGAAATATTTTATGTTGATTTTAATCTATGCTTATTGCTTCTAAGTGCTTGATCACCACTTAGTTGATTTGTTGAATGAGATGATGTTTGGGAGAGATTATCTTGTTTAAAGAACTTGAATAAAGTCATACTAGTCTTGAAATTCATGTTTGAATAGATAGTTTGTTGATAGGGAAGAAATTTGTCTATTGACCTAGTATTGTTATTATAAGATTGGGTCTTAATGATTATTTTCATAGACTTGTTGCAAGAGACATAATGAGTTTTTTGAAAATAGATGTTGATTTTGACTTGAGAAAGCTTTTCTAATACTTGTGAATCTTAGACAAACACTTGATTTTTCATTAAAACTAGTTAAAGGGAATTTATTGGTCTCATGAAGTATAGAGGGAAGAAGTGATCCTAGAGCCTCATTTCCTTGAAGTTAGAATTAACTTTTGCTTTGTTTATTCCAATTTAATTTGTTTTGAACCAAAATTATTCTTTCAAATTGAAATTCTTCAAATGACTTGGCATAACCTAATTAAGAGCACAATTGTAGTAATTATCCCACTTTTGCCTTAGTCATCGTGGGAACGATCTTTATTTATCACTTTATTACTTCACGTGATCCATGCACTTGCAATAGCGAACAATATAAAAGTTGATAAAGGAGATGGCTACAATGTTTAAAACAAAACAGGAGCTATCATTTGTCCTGAATACGTAATCCCATATAGATATCTCAATCACTAAAGGGAGTTGCTATGTTGCTGGCAATTTGTCAGATGGTTCTCTCGGTGATAAAGATAAACCTTGTGATCTATTTCTAGAGGATACCAATAGAAGATTAGTAGCATATGGTAGTATCCACAACCTTGACCCAACCATCTACCACTAAGAACTAAAATAAGACTAAGTAAGTGTGGTAGTTCTTGAGGTCGTAGTTGTAGATGCTCTTGTCCCATTCTCTATTGATGATGTGAAGACAGTGGGGGATGCAAATAATGGTTTCCTCATACGGCCAATGAATCTTGTTTCAAATGTTCTTATTGCAATCACCTCTCTAACCCCAGACAAATTTGCATCTCTGGATCCGATTCCACCTCCCCAGTACAATATCATGCAACATGTGACTTTACCATCTACTAAATCGTCCTACGAACCCAAATGAGTGGATGCGGATTGTGGTACCTCATTTCCTAGAGCCTCAGATGAGTACAAAAGAGTAGCAAAAGTATTTGTGAAACCAAGATCGAGTATCGGATTAAGAAATTTTAGAAAAATGTTCACAATTCCCCAAATCTATCTCAGGATTTGAACCTGGGATTGAGAGGGGTTTTTGGGAGTAATAAAATTTTTCTTAAACAATTTCACAAACATTTACTATATCACTAAGTCTCACCGGTTTCTCTTTTTCATTTTATCAGAGTCTGCGAGTGATTCTCTGC
The DNA here is from genome assembly GCA_037074505.1 of Albizia julibrissin. NCBI lineage: Eukaryota > Viridiplantae > Streptophyta > Magnoliopsida > Fabales > Fabaceae > Albizia > Albizia julibrissin. Next base: position 12,407,943 of record CM073481.1, on the reverse strand, counting down.
TTAGTTTTCACGGTTCATACCTCAGTTAAGTTTCGTTAGCGATCGGAAGCAAAATAAAGCTAAAATGTTTCTTTACTAGTCTACCGGTGTAACATCCCAAAATTTATTTTAGGAATTAAATGCCTATTTTCCTGAAAATTCATGAGACAACAATAAATGGTCATAAATTAGATAAGGGAAAATATTAAGGCTAAATGTGTATTATTAATAGGATAAAAATATACCTATATAAATATATTGTTAAAAACACACCCACACTTCCCATGCTTCCCATGCCATCCATGCTTCCCATGCCACCCTTGCTTCACATGCTCTTCACACATCACTCATGGCACACACTTCCCACACTACACACACAACCATTAAAATAAACACCTCATGGCACACACACACATTTATTTAATAAACAAATACATATCCTTCCACTATAAATACAAGGCAACATACACACACTTCTCATTTTTCCATTCCATTCGGTCAAGTCACATAGAAGACTAGAGAAGTAGAAAATATAGAGAGAGAGAGAGAGAGACGTGAGTAAAAGAGAAGGAAGACTAAGGTGAGAATAATTGCCGGAGAAGTGGAAGAAGGAGAAGTCAATCACCATAGGCAAGCCTTGAATATTATTTAGGTAAGTCTTCTATATCTTTTTCTATGGTTATACAGTTGGTTTGGGTTGTTTATGAGGATTTATAGTTGTTGGAAGTTGACTGATTTTGAAATTAAGTTGCTATTATTTATGGTCAAAATAAGGTATAGATATATAAGGAGTAAGAATTTGATAAATTTGATATCACCAATAGATTCTACATGAAAAATTATGTGAGAATACATGTGGTTGTAATTTTTGGATGATTATGTATAAATCAGGAATTTTTAGAAATTAAGAGGAGATGTTGTTCGGTTAGTTTTCTGGAATCATTTTGGTTATAAAATTCATTTCGTTAGTTAAAACTAGTCCAAAAATTATGAACCTTTACAGACATAACATATACATAAGGAGCTTTAATTTGATATATAATATGTACCATTTGGATTAGTATATTGGAAGAAATGAATTTGTGAAGCTTAAGCACTGAATCTGGAACAAATTCTGGCATAGTTGTATTAATTGTGAATTCTGGAACTTTAGGCATGTAATCTCTAATAGTATGTATTTTTCCCTTAAATTATAATTAAATAGGGTCACACAGAATTTTGAACCACTCTATTTGAAAATTTTTGGATTTAGTTATGAATGTTTGAATTTAAGTACTGCCAGATTATGTTTTTGGAAGGCAGATTGGTTGTGGTAAAATTTTGGAAAACCAACACTTTACCAAAAATTATGAAACTTTTCAGATTTATAGTATACAGTAAGAGAATTAATTTTATAGGTGGATTATAATTTTTGGGCTTGTACATTAGAAGATATGAATTTTCAAAGTTGAGTTTATTTCTGGAAGAAAATTTGGAATAGGGGAGGTTTAGTGAATTTCTGGGAGTATTGTGTTATCATTGATCAGATATAAGTATTTTTATATTAAAAAAAATTTAAATAGCTTCACATAGGCTTTGAAACCAATCAATTTGGAATTTTCTAGATTTAATTCTGATTTTTCAAAGTTGACTGAAAAATCTGCCAGTTTTATGAAAAATAGTAAAAGTTGTATTGTGGAGAATTATACTATGCAGAAATCACTGAAACTGAGATAACCACTAGAATATGGTTAAAGAAGTAGTAATGCAAGTAATAACCAATTACTTGTTAACTTTAATTTATAGGAATTGGTAATAGCCCGAGCCAGTTAAAAGTTTTGGATAAGAATCGGACTGAAAAAGGACCCAGGTAGTAACTCTTTCTTTCATACACTATGTGAGTATTTATATGTTGTGTATTCCATTTTCTGTATTATGAGCACAGTGTCTGGGACACGCATATTAGCTTAGTTGTGGTCTGGGACCCAACGGAGGCGCAGAGTTAAGCTGGGGTTGCAAACAGTCGTTTGGCCTCGGACAGTGTACACACAGCATTTTCATTTTACATAACATGGTGCATTGCATATCTATTTTCACATTTTATATGTCGGATTGTATGTTACTACTGAGATTCATCCGAATCTCACCCTTTTTCAATATTTAAAAATATTCCAGCAGAAGGTAGCGGCTCTAAGGGCAAAACAATAATTACCGGTGATTGAAAGTCCGGTTCTAACGGAGTACAATTGGTTATCTTTAGTTGTAATATTTATTTCTTTGGATTTTGTTTATATTTTAAAAACCCTATGGGAATTGTCTGTAATATAAACAAGCACTTATTATCAGTATATTTCCGCTATTTCTGTGTGCCCTCTGAACCATGCATTTATTACTCTGCAAATATCAAAGTGTTAAGGGGTTTGACATTTTTGGTATCAGAGCAGTGGTTCTGGCCACAGTGCGTATAGTTCCGGCAACAGAATAGTATACTGATATATGATTATGTGAAATTTACATCTTCCTTATTTTGATATAGTAAAATTTAAAGATGGCGAGATTAAGAGGTGGTAGAGTTGGCGGTAGAGACCAAGGTAGAGGTCGCGGTGGAGGCCGGGGTAGAGGTAGACACGAAAATGATAATCAGGAACCATCTGACCCGATGCAACAGTTGTTAGGCATGATGACGACACAACAAAACATGCTGAATGAACTAAGAAATGACCTAAGGGAGGTGCAGCAGAAGCAAAATGCAGATACAGAAGCTCATAATAACTCTGGTGGACAGGGCGGTGGGCATGAACAGCCTCCAGAATTTGAAACAGAAGTTCCTAATGTTCCTCTAGTTGGAGAGGATAGCATGCAAACCTGGGTAACTCAAATGAACCAGCACCAGCCCACTATGTTCAAGGGAAAGTTTGATCCTGAAGGTGCAGAGGACTGGTTGTCTCGTTTGGAGAAGATCTTTAGGGTACTAGAGTGCCCAGATAATATAAAAGCTCATTTAGCAATCTATAAGCTGGAAGGTGATGCTGATCGATGGTGGGAAAACACTGAAGCAATCCTGCAAGCACGAAATATTCCCGTGACCTGGGAAGTGTTTCAGGACAAATTCAATGAGAAGTATTTTCCTCGGTCAGTGAGACTGGCCAAGGAGATTGAATTCTTGACAATCCAGCAAGGTGAGAAGGAAGGCTTTGATGAATATCTGGCTCGATACATCCGATTGTCCCGTTACTCCTCCTATTTAAAAAATCATGATGACGAAGAGTGGAGTTCAGACATGATGATTCGAGGGTTAAAGCCAGAGCTTAAAGAGAAGTTTGTTTCTAAGCACTTCAAAGAGTTCAATAAGGCGGTCGAAGAGTGCCGGATTACAGAACACAATTTGTTAGAGCTGTATTCTCACCACAATGTTAGCAATAAGAATACATTTAGTGGTGGGGGTTCTTCTCAGAAACGCAGATATCAAGGTAGTTCTTCTAGTGGAGGTAACAAGAAGCCATACCAGCCGGACAGCCGCAGTAATCAGAGACCCACTGAGAACAGAATTTGCAGATATTGCAGTAATACTTACCATCCTGGCCAGACATGTAGTCAAGCTAGGCAAGCTGTAACGAAGCTGGCATCAGCACCCATCAGGCAAGTTGTTTGTTACAACTGCCACAAGCCGGGACATATCGCAAAGGATTGTCAACAGCGGCAAGAGCCTAGAGAGCCGAGACAGCAAGTTCAGGGCAGGGTTTTTGCCTTAACTCAAGAGGAGGCACAAAAATCACCAGAGCTGATCAAAGGTACAATCTCTCTCAATGGTAATCTAGTACAAGCATTGTTTGATTCAGGTGCTAGTCATTCATTCATCGCATACGACTGTGTAAGACGACTAGGCATGAGTGTGTATCGATTACCCTACGACTTGACGGTATCCACGCCTACGGGTAACGGGTTCGTCACAACAGAAGTTTGCCTAAATTGCATCATAAACGCGGAACAACATGAATCCACGATAGACCTTATATGCTCGCCGTTGAAGAAATTAGAAGTGATAATCGGAATTGACTGGCTAACTACAAACAATGTTTTGCTAGACTGTGGAAGAAAAAGGGTCATTTACCCTAATCCACCAGCAAAACCCAATGCGGAAATCAACCTAGACTTTCTCTCCGTAGCTGAAGCTGAAAGATGCCTACATAAAGGTTGTCAGGGGTATATAGTATTCTTCTCTATGCAATCAGAGGCTGGACTATCATTGGAGAATATCCCTGTCGTAAACGAGTTTCCTGATATGTTTCCGGAGGATATCAGCGGATTACCCCCGGACAGGGAAGTGGAGTTTGCAATTGAAACCAAGCTTGGAGCAGGCCCGATATCTAAAGCCCCATACAGAATGGCGCCAAGTGAGATGGCAGAGCTGAAAAAGCAAATTGAAGAACTGCTAGAGAAAAAGTTTATCCGACCTAGTGTCTCACCATGGGGAGCTCCAGTGCTCTTTGTCAGAAAGAAAGATGGGAGTCTACGACTCTGTATCGATTACAGGGAGTTAAACAAGGTGACTGTCAAAAACAAGTACCCACTTCCCAGAATCGATGATTTGCTCGATCAATTATCGGGTTCTTGTGTGTTCTCGAAGATTGATCTGAGATCTGGTTATCACCAACTCAGAGTGAAAGCAGAGGATGTACCAAAAACTGCTTTCAGAACTAGATATGGTCATTACGAGTTTCTAGTAATGCCATTTGGGTTGACCAATGCACCTGCTGTGTTCATGGACTACATGAATCGAATTTTTCGTCCATACTTAGACCAATTCGTAGTAGTCTTTATCGATGATATTCTAGTATACTCGCAAAGCAGAGTAGAGCATGAACATCATCTAAGAACAGTATTGAACACGTTGAGAAGCAAGCAACTCTATGCCAAGCTAAGCAAATGTGAGTTTTGGCTTTCAGAAGTTAAATTTCTGGGTCATGTAGTCTCACAGCAAGGGGTCTCAGTAGATCCAAACAAAGTAGAAGCAGTACTAAACTGGAAGAGGCCAGAAACAGTATTTGAGATACGTAGTTTTCTGGGTCTCGCAGGATATTATAGAAGATTCATACAGAACTTCTCCAGAATAGCTTTGCCTTTGACAAAGTTAACACGGAAAACTCAACCTTTTGTGTGGGACAATAGTTGTGAGAGGAGCTTCATAGAGCTGAAACAGAAATTAACAACAGCACCAGTGTTGACAATCCCAGATCCACAGTTAACCTTTGTGGTTTACACAGATGCCAGTGGGCATGGATTGGGATGTGTCTTAATGCAGCAAGGCCAAGTAGTGGCGTATGCATCTCGTCAGCTGAAGCCTCACGAACAAAAATATCCCACACATGATCTTGAGTTAGCAGCAATTGTATTTGCACTAAAAATCTGGAGACACTATCTCTATGGGACAACCATAGAGCTGTACTGCAACCACAAGAGCTTAAAGTATTTGTATGACCAGAAAGAGCTCAACATGCGACAGCGCAGGTGGATGGAGTTTCTTAAAGATTACAATATGGAAATCAAGTATCATCCAGGTAAGGCTAATGTAGTGGCAGATGCATTAAGCCGTAAAGCGGTACAGGTAGCAACCCTCATGATTCACGAGCAAAGGCTGATTGAGGATTTCAGAGATCTCAACATGTCGAATCGGATTATGATTAACAGTAGCAATGTCAGTGAGGTAGAGAATGATCTGAGAGCAGTCATAGAAGAAGCTCAGACACAGGATAGACGAGCGCAGTCTATTAGAGACATGATTGCAAAGGGAGAAACTCAGGAGCATGACTTGTCATCAAGTGGGCTAGTCAGATACAGGAAACGAATATATGTTCCACCCAAGATGGAGTTAAAGCGGAAAATCCTAGAAGAAGCACATAAGAGTAAATATACTCTACATCTAGGAGCAACTAAGATGTACCATAATCTGAAGTCTGCGTATTGGTGGACGGGCATGAAACGAGATGTAACCAAGTTCGTTGCTCGTTGTCTCACTTGTCAGAAAATCAAAGCCGAACATCAACAACCTTCAGGGCTATTACAAAATCCTACAATTCCTGAGTGGAAATAGGAGAGTATCACCATGGATTTCGTGACAGGATTACCAAAGGTTCGAAACCATGATGCCATATGGGTGATAGTAGACCGATTTACGAAGACAGCCTATTTTCTCCCGATTAGTATACACTACTCTACCGATAAACTTGCAAACATCTATATCAAGGAGATAGTACGGCTTCACGGTACTCCAAAGAACATCATATCTGACAGAGATCCTCGATTTACTTCCAAGTTTTGGAAGGCGGTGCATGAGGCTTTGGGTACCAAACTCCGATTTAGTACAGCCTATCATCCTCAGACAGACGGACAAACTGAGAGAACAATCCAGACGCTAGAGGATATGTTGAGGGCGTGTGCATTAGATTTCAAAGGAGGTTGGGATCAATTCCTTCCACTAGCAGAATTTGCATACAACAATAGCTATCACTCAAGCATTCAAATGGCTCCCTACGAAGCATTGTATGAAAGGAAGTGTCAATCACCCTTATGCTGGACAGAGCTGTCTGAGAGGCAGTTATATGGGCCAGATATAGTTGATCAAACAACAGAGCAAATCAAGTTAATTAAGCAGAGACTATTGGCTGCTCAGAATAGACAAAAGAGTTATGCAGACAAAAGACGGAAACCTTTAGAGTTTAAGGTCGGAGATCATGTGTTCATGAAGGTTTCACCTATCACCGGTATTGGCAGGGCATTAAAGGTAAAGAAGCTAAGTCCTAGGTATATTGGTCCATTTGAAATTTTATCAAGGATTGGGCCAGTAGCATATCAAATAGCTTTGCCCCCAAATTTGAGTAAATTACATGATGTCTTCCATGTCTCTCAGTTAAAGAAATATCAACCCGATCCAGAGCATGTGATCAAATATGAAGAGGTAGACGTACGAGACGATATGACGTATGAGGTCATGCCTGATCGAATCATTGATAGGCAGGAAAAACAACTAAGACACAGGAGTATCCCATTCATCAAAGTAGTATGGAAGGGGTTATCTTCTAGAGAAGCAACTTGGGAAGCTGAAGAAGACATGAAGAGACGTTACCCCGAATTTATGTCTCTATGAATGTAACAAATTTTGAGGACGAAATTTATTTTATGGGGGGAGAATTGTAACATCCCAAAATTTATTTTAGGAATTAAATGCCTATTTTCCTGAAAATTCATGAGACAACAATAAATGGTCATAAATTAGATAAGGGAAAATATTAAGGCTAAATGTGTATTATTAATAGGATAAAAATATACCTATATAAATATATTGTTAAAAACACACCCACACTTCCCATGCTTCCCATGCCATCCATGCTTCCCATGCCACCCTTGCTTCACATGCTCTTCACACATCACTCATGGCACACACTTCCCACACTACACACACAACCATTAAAATAAACACCTCATGGCACACACACACATTTATTTAATAAACAAATACATATCCTTCCACTATAAATACAAGGCAACATACACACACTTCTCATTTTTCCATTCCATTCGGTCAAGTCACATAGAAGACTAGAGAAGTAGAAAATATAGAGAGAGAGAGAGAGAGAGACGTGAGTAAAAGAGAAGGAAGACTAAGGTGAGAATAATTGCCGGAGAAGTGGAAGAAGGAGAAGTCAATCACCATAGGCAAGCCTTGAATATTATTTAGGTAAGTCTTCTATATCTTTTTCTATGGTTATACAGTTGGTTTGGGTTGTTTATGAGGATTTATAGTTGTTGGAAGTTGACTGATTTTGAAATTAAGTTGCTATTATTTATGGTCAAAATAAGGTATAGATATATAAGGAGTAAGAATTTGATAAATTTGATATCACCAATAGATTCTACATGAAAAATTATGTGAGAATACATGTGGTTGTAATTTTTGGATGATTATGTATAAATCAGGAATTTTTAGAAATTAAGAGGAGATGTTGTTCGGTTAGTTTTCTGGAATCATTTTGGTTATAAAATTCATTTCGTTAGTTAAAACTAGTCCAAAAATTATGAACCTTTACAGACATAACATATACATAAGGAGCTTTAATTTGATATATAATATGTACCATTTGGATTAGTATATTGGAAGAAATGAATTTGTGAAGCTTAAGCACTGAATCTGGAACAAATTCTGGCATAGTTGTATTAATTGTGAATTCTGGAACTTTAGGCATGTAATCTCTAATAGTATGTATTTTTCCCTTAAATTATAATTAAATAGGGTCACACAGAATTTTGAACCATTCTATTTGAAAATTTTTGGATTTAGTTATGAATGTTTGAATTTAAGTACTGCCAGATTATGTTTTTGGAAGGCAGATTGGTTGTGGTAAAATTTTGGAAAACCAAAACTTTACCAAAAATTATGAAACTTTTCAGATTTATAGTATACAGTAAGAGAATTAATTTTATAGGTGGATTATAATTTTTGGGCTTGTACATTAGAAGATATGAATTTTCAAAGTTGAGTTTATTTCTGGAAGAAAATTTGGAATAGGGAAGGTTTAGTGAATTTCTGGGAGTATTGTGTTATCATTGATCAGATATAAGTATTTTTATATTAAAAAAAATTTAAATAGCTTCACATAGGCTTTGAAACCAATCAATTTGGAATTTTCTAGATTTAATTCTGATTTTTCAAAGTTGACTGAAAAATCTGCCAGTTTTATGAAAAATAGTAAAAGTTGTATTGTGGAGAATTATACTATGCAGAAATCACTGAAACTGAGATAACCACTAGAATATGGTTAAAGAAGTAGTAATGCAAGTAATAACCAATTACTTGTTAACTTTAATTTATAGGAATTGGTAATAGCCCGAGCCAGTTAAAAGTTTTGGATAAGAATCGGACTGAAAAAGGACCCAGGTAGTAACTCTTTCTTTCATACACTATGTGAGTATTTATATGTTGTGTATTCCATTTTCTGTATTATGAGCACAGTGTCTGGGACACGCATATTAGCTTAGTTGTGGTCTGGGACCCAACGGAGGCGCAGAGTTAAGCTGGGGTTGCAAACAGTCGTTTGGCCTCGGACAGTGTACACACAGCATTTTCATTTTACATAACATGGTGCATTGCATATCTATTTTCACATTTTATATGTCGGATTGTATGTTACTACTGAGATTCATCCGAATCTCACCCTTTTTCAATATTTAAAAATATTCCAGCAGAAGGTAGCGGCTCTAAGGGCAAAACAATAATTACCGGTGATTGAAAGTCCGGTTCTAACGGAGTACAATTGGTTATCTTTAGTTGTAATATTTATTTCTTTGGATTTTGTTTATATTTTAAAAACCCTATGGGAATTGTCTGTAATATAAACAAGCACTTATTATCAGTATATTTCCGCTATTTCTGTGTGCCCTCTGAACCATGCATTTATTACTATGCAAATATCAAAGTGTTAAGGGGTTTGACATTTTTGGTATCAGAGCAGTGGTTCTGGCCACAGTGCGTATAGTTCCGGCAACAGAATAGTATACTGATATATGATTATGTGAAATTTACATCTTCCTCATTTTGATATAGTAAAATTTAAAGATGGCGAGATTAAGAGGTGGTAGAGTTGGCGGTAGAGACCAAGGTAGAGGTCGCGGTGGAGGCCGGGGTAGAGGTAGACACGAAAATGATAATCAGGAACCATCTGACCCGATGCAACAGTTGTTAGGCATGATGACGACACAACAAAACATGCTGAATGAACTAAGAAATGACCTAAGGGAGGTGCAGCAGAAGCAAAATGCAGATACAGAAGCTCATAATAACTCTGGTGGACAGGGCGGTGGGCATGAACAGCCTCCAGAATTTGAAACAGAAGTTCCTAATGTTCCTCTAGTTGGAGAGGATAGCATGCAAACCTGGGTAACTCAAATGAACCAGCACCAGCCCACTATGTTCAAGGGAAAGTTTGATCCTGAAGGTGCAGAGGACTGGTTGTCTCGTTTGGAGAAGATCTTTAGGGTACTAGAGTGCCCAGATAATATAAAAGCTCATTTAGCAATCTATAAGCTGGAAGGTGATGCTGATCGATGGTGGGAAAACACTGAAGCAATCCTGCAAGCACGAAATATTCCCGTGACCTGGGAAGTGTTTCAGGACAAATTCAATGAGAAGTATTTTCCTCGGTCAGTGAGACTGGCCAAGGAGATTGAATTCTTGACAATCCAGCAAGGTGAGAAGGAAGGCTTTGATGAATATCTGGCTCGATACATCCGATTGTCCCGTTACTCCTCCTATTTAAAAAATCATGATGACGAAGAGTGGAGTTCAGACATGATGATTCGAGGGTTAAAGCCAGAGCTTAAAGAGAAGTTTGTTTCTAAGCACTTCAAAGAGTTCAATAAGGCGGTCGAAGAGTGCCGGATTACAGAACACAATTTGTTAGAGCTGTATTCTCACCACAATGTTAGCAATAAGAATACATTTAGTGGTGGGGGTTCTTCTCAGAAACGCAGATATCAAGGTAGTTCTTCTAGTGGAGGTAACAAGAAGCCATACCAGCCGGACAGCCGCAGTAATCAGAGACCCACTGAGAACAGAATTTGCAGATATTGCAGTAATACTTACCATCCTGGCCAGACATGTAGTCAAGCTAGGCAAGCTGTAACGAAGCTGGCATCAGCACCCATCAGGCAAGTTGTTTGTTACAACTGCCACAAGCCGGGACATATCGCAAAGGATTGTCAACAGCGGCAAGAGCCTAGAGAGCCGAGACAGCAAGTTCAGGGCAGGGTTTTTGCCTTAACTCAAGAGGAGGCACAAAAATCACCAGAGCTGATCAAAGGTACAATCTCTCTCAATGGTAATCTAGTACAAGCATTGTTTGATTCAGGTGCTAGTCATTCATTCATCGCATACGACTGTGTAAGACGACTAGGCATGAGTGTGTATCGATTACCCTACGACTTGACGGTATCCACGCCTACGGGTAACGGGTTCGTCACAACAGAAGTTTGCCTAAATTGCATCATAAACGCGGAACAACATGAATCCACGATAGACCTTATATGCTCGCCGTTGAAGAAATTAGAAGTGATAATCGGAATTGACTGGCTAACTACAAACAATGTTTTGCTAGACTGTGGAAGAAAAAGGGTCATTTACCCTAATCCACCAGCAAAACCCAATGCGGAAATCAACCTAGACTTTCTCTCCGTAGCTGAAGCTGAAAGATGCCTACATAAAGGTTGTCAGGGGTATATAGTATTCTTCTCTATGCAATCAGAGGCTGGACTATCATTGGAGAATATCCCTGTCGTAAACGAGTTTCCTGATATGTTTCCGGAGGATATCAGCGGATTACCCCCGGACAGGGAAGTGGAGTTTGCAATTGAAACCAAGCTTGGAGCAGGCCCGATATCTAAAGCCCCATACAGAATGGCGCCAAGTGAGATGGCAGAGCTGAAAAAGCAAATTGAAGAACTGCTAGAGAAAAAGTTTATCCGACCTAGTGTCTCACCATGGGGAGCTCCAGTGCTCTTTGTCAGAAAGAAAGATGGGAGTCTACGACTCTGTATCGATTACAGGGAGTTAAACAAGGTGACTGTCAAAAACAAGTACCCACTTCCCAGAATCGATGATTTGCTCGATCAATTATCGGGTTCTTGTGTGTTCTCGAAGATTGATCTGAGATCTGGTTATCACCAACTCAGAGTGAAAGCAGAGGATGTACCAAAAACTGCTTTCAGAACTAGATATGGTCATTACGAGTTTCTAGTAATGCCATTTGGGTTGACCAATGCACCTGCTGTGTTCATGGACTACATGAATCGAATTTTTCGTCCATACTTAGACCAATTCGTAGTAGTCTTTATCGATGATATTCTAGTATACTCGCAAAGCAGAGTAGAGCATGAACATCATCTAAGAACAGTATTGAACACGTTGAGAAGCAAGCAACTCTATGCCAAGCTAAGCAAATGTGAGTTTTGGCTTTCAGAAGTTAAATTTCTGGGTCATGTAGTCTCACAGCAAGGGGTCTCAGTAGATCCAAACAAAGTAGAAGCAGTACTAAACTGGAAGAGGCCAGAAACAGTATTTGAGATACGTAGTTTTCTGGGTCTCGCAGGATATTATAGAAGATTCATACAGAACTTCTCCAGAATAGCTTTGCCTTTGACAAAGTTAACACGGAAAACTCAACCTTTTGTGTGGGACAATAGTTGTGAGAGGAGCTTCATAGAGCTGAAACAGAAATTAACAACAGCACCAGTGTTGACAATCCCAGATCCACAGTTAACCTTTGTGGTTTACACAGATGCCAGTGGGCATGGATTGGGATGTGTCTTAATGCAGCAAGGCCAAGTAGTGGCGTATGCATCTCGTCAGCTGAAGCCTCACGAACAAAAATATCCCACACATGATCTTGAGTTAGCAGCAATTGTATTTGCACTAAAAATCTGGAGACACTATCTCTATGGGACAACCATAGAGCTGTACTGCAACCACAAGAGCTTAAAGTATTTGTATGACCAGAAAGAGCTCAACATGCGACAGCGCAGGTGGATGGAGTTTCTTAAAGATTACAATATGGAAATCAAGTATCATCCAGGTAAGGCTAATGTAGTGGCAGATGCATTAAGCCGTAAAGCGGTACAGGTAGCAACCCTCATGATTCACGAGCAAAGGCTGATTGAGGATTTCAGAGATCTCAACATGTCGAATCGGATTATGATTAACAGTAGCAATGTCAGTGAGGTAGAGAATGATCTGAGAGCAGTCATAGAAGAAGCTCAGACACAGGATAGACGAGCGCAGTCTATTAGAGACATGATTGCAAAGGGAGAAACTCAGGAGCATGACTTGTCATCAAGTGGGCTAGTCAGATACAGGAAACGAATATATGTTCCACCCAAGATGGAGTTAAAGCGGAAAATCCTAGAAGAAGCACATAAGAGTAAATATACTCTACATCTAGGAGCAACTAAGATGTACCATAATCTGAAGTCTGCGTATTGGTGGACGGGCATGAAACGAGATGTAACCAAGTTCGTTGCTCGTTGTCTCACTTGTCAGAAAATCAAAGCCGAACATCAACAACCTTCAGGGCTATTACAAAATCCTACAATTCCTGAGTGGAAATAGGAGAGTATCACCATGGATTTCGTGACAGGATTACCAAAGGTTCGAAACCATGATGCCATATGGGTGATAGTAGACCGATTTACGAAGACAGCCTATTTTCTCCCGATTAGTATACACTACTCTACCGATAAACTTGCAAACATCTATATCAAGGAGATAGTACGGCTTCACGGTACTCCAAAGAACATCATATCTGACAGAGATCCTCGATTTACTTCCAAGTTTTGGAAGGCGGTGCATGAGGCTTTGGGTACCAAACTCCGATTTAGTACAGCCTATCATCCTCAGACAGACGGACAAACTGAGAGAACAATCCAGACGCTAGAGGATATGTTGAGGGCGTGTGCATTAGATTTCAAAGGAGGTTGGGATCAATTCCTTCCACTAGCAGAATTTGCATACAACAATAGCTATCACTCAAGCATTCAAATGGCTCCCTACGAAGCATTGTATGAAAGGAAGTGTCAATCACCCTTATGCTGGACAGAGCTGTCTGAGAGGCAGTTATATGGGCCAGATATAGTTGATCAAACAACAGAGCAAATCAAGTTAATTAAGCAGAGACTATTGGCTGCTCAGAATAGACAAAAGAGTTATGCAGACAAAAGACGGAAACCTTTAGAGTTTAAGGTTGGAGATCATGTGTTCATGAAGGTTTCACCTATCACCGGTATTGGCAGGGCATTAAAGGTAAAGAAGCTAAGTCCTAGGTATATTGGTCCATTTGAAATTTTATCAAGGATTGGGCCAGTAGCATATCAAATAGCTTTGCCCCCAAATTTGAGTAAATTACATGATGTCTTCCATGTCTCTCAGTTAAAGAAATATCAACCCGATCCAGAGCATGTGATCAAATATGAAGAGGTAGACGTACGAGACGATATGACGTATGAGGTCATGCCTGATCGAATCATTAATAGGCAGGAAAAACAACTAAGACACAGGAGTATCCCATTCATCAAAGTAGTATGGAAGGGGTTATCTTCTAGAGAAGCAACTTGGGAAGCTGAAGAAGACATGAAGAGACGTTACCCCGAATTTATGTCTCTATGAATGTAACAAATTTTGAGGACGAAATTTATTTTATGGGGGGAGAATTGTAACATCCCAAAATTTATTTTAGGAATTAAATGCCTATTTTCCTGAAAATTCATGAGACAACAATAAATGGTCATAAATTAGATAAGGGAAAATATTAAGGCTAAATGTGTATTATTAATAGGATAAAAATATACCTATATAAATATATTGTTAAAAACACACCCACACTTCCCATGCTTCCCATGCCATCCATGCTTCCCATGCCATCCATGCTTCCCATGCCACCCTTGCTTCACATGCTCTTCACACATCACTCATGGCACACACTTCCCACACTACACACACAACCATTAAAATAAACACCTCATGGCACACACACACATTTATTTAATAAACAAATACATATCCTTCCACTATAAATACAAGGCAACATACACACACTTCTCATTTTTCCATTCCATTCTGTCAAGTCACATAGAAGACTAGAGAAGTAGAAAATATAGAGAGAGAGAGAGAGAGAGACGTGAGTAAAAGAGAAGGAAGACTAAGGTGAGAATAATTGCCGGAGAAGTGGAAGAAGGAGAAGTCAATCACCATAGGCAAGCCTTGAATATTATTTAGGTAAGTCTTCTATATCTTTTTCTATGGTTATACAGTTGGTTTGGGTTGTTTATGAGGATTTATAGTTGTTGGAAGTTGACTGATTTTGAAATTAAGTTGCTATTATTTATGGTCAAAATAAGGTATAGATATATAAGGAGTAAGAATTTGATAAATTTGATATCACCAATAGATTCTACATGAAAAATTATGTGAGAATACATGTGGTTGTAATTTTTGGATGATTATGTATAAATCAGGAATTTTTAGAAATTAAGAGGAGATGTTGTTCGGTTAGTTTTCTGGAATCATTTTGGTTATAAAATTCATTTCGTTAGTTAAAACTAGTCCAAAAATTATGAACCTTTACAGACATAACATATACATAAGGAGCTTTAATTTGATATATAATATGTACCATTTGGATTAGTATATTGGAAGAAATGAATTTGTGAAGCTTAAGCACTGAATCTGGAACAAATTCTGGCATAGTTGTATTAATTGTGAATTCTGGAACTTTAGGCATGTAATCTCTAATAGTATGTATTTTTCCCTTAAATTATAATTAAATAGGGTCACACAGAATTTTGAACCACTCTATTTGAAAATTTTTGGATTTAGTTATGAATGTTTGAATTTAAGTACTGCCAGATTATGTTTTTGGAAGGCAGATTGGTTGTGGTAAAATTTTGGAAAACCAACACTTTACCAAAAATTATGAAACTTTTCAGATTTATAGTATACAGTAAGAGAATTAATTTTATAGGTGGATTATAATTTTTGGGCTTGTACATTAGAAGATATGAATTTTCAAAGTTGAGTTTATTTCTGGAAGAAAATTTGGAATAGGGGAGGTTTAGTGAATTTCTGGGAGTATTGTGTTATCATTGATCAGATATAAGTATTTTTATATTAAAAAAAATTTAAATAGCTTCACATAGGCTTTGAAACCAATCAATTTGGAATTTTCTAGATTTAATTCTGATTTTTCAAAGTTGACTGAAAAATCTGCCAGTTTTATGAAAAATAGTAAAAGTTGTATTGTGGAGAATTATACTATGCAGAAATCACTGAAACTGAGATAACCACTAGAATATGGTTAAAGAAGTAGTAATGCAAGTAATAACCAATTACTTGTTAACTTTAATTTATAGGAATTGGTAATAGCCCGAGCCAGTTAAAAGTTTTGGATAAGAATCGGACTGAAAAAGGACCCAGGTAGTAACTCTTTCTTTCATACACTATGTGAGTATTTATATGTTGTGTATTCCATTTTCTGTATTATGAGCACAGTGTCTGGGACACGCATATTAGCTTAGTTGTGGTCTGGGACCCAACGGAGGCGCAGAGTTAAGCTGGGGTTGCAAACAGTCGTTTGGCCTCGGACAGTGTACACACAGCATTTTCATTTTACATAACATGGTGCATTGCATATCTATTTTCACATTTTATATGTCGGATTGTATGTTACTACTGAGATTCATCCGAATCTCACCCTTTTTCAATATTTAAAAATATTCCAGCAGAAGGTAGCGGCTCTAAGGGCAAAACAATAATTACCGGTGATTGAAAGTCCGGTTCTAACGGAGTACAATTGGTTATCTTTAGTTGTAATATTTATTTCTTTGGATTTTGTTTATATTTTAAAAACCCTATGGGAATTGTCTGTAATATAAACAAGCACTTATTATCAGTATATTTCCGCTATTTCTGTGTGCCCTCTGAACCATGCATTTATTACTCTGCAAATATCAAAGTGTTAAGGGGTTTGACATTTTTGGTATCAGAGCAGTGGTTCTGGCCACAGTGCGTATAGTTCCGGCAACAGAATAGTATACTGATATATGATTATGTGAAATTTACATCTTCCTCATTTTGATATAGTAAAATTTAAAGATGGCGAGATTAAGAGGTGGTAGAGTTGGCGGTAGAGACCAAGGTAGAGGTCGCGGTGGAGGCCGGGGTAGAGGTAGACACGAAAATGATAATCAGGAACCATCTGACCCGATGCAACAGTTGTTAGGCATGATGACGACACAACAAAACATGCTGAATGAACTAAGAAATGACCTAAGGGAGGTGCAGCAGAAGCAAAATGCAGATACAGAAGCTCATAATAACTCTGGTGGACAGGGCGGTGGGCATGAACAGCCTCCAGAATTTGAAACAGAAGTTCCTAATGTTCCTCTAGTTGGAGAGGATAGCATGCAAACCTGGGTAACTCAAATGAACCAGCACCAGCCCACTATGTTCAAGGGAAAGTTTGATCCTGAAGGTGCAGAGGACTGGTTGTCTCGTTTGGAGAAGATCTTTAGGGTACTAGAGTGCCCAGATAATATAAAAGCTCATTTAGCAATCTATAAGCTGGAAGGTGATGCTGATCGATGGTGGGAAAACACTGAAGCAATCCTGCAAGCACGAAATATTCCCGTGACCTGGGAAGTGTTTCAGGACAAATTCAATGAGAAGTATTTTCCTCGGTCAGTGAGACTGGCCAAGGAGATTGAATTCTTGACAATCCAGCAAGGTGAGAAGGAAGGCTTTGATGAATATCTGGCTCGATACATCCGATTGTCCCGTTACTCCTCCTATTTAAAAAATCATGATGACGAAGAGTGGAGTTCAGACATGATGATTCGAGGGTTAAAGCCAGAGCTTAAAGAGAAGTTTGTTTCTAAGCACTTCAAAGAGTTCAATAAGGCGGTCGAAGAGTGCCGGATTACAGAACACAATTTGTTAGAGCTGTATTCTCACCACAATGTTAGCAATAAGAATACATTTAGTGGTGGGGGTTCTTCTCAGAAACGCAGATATCAAGGTAGTTCTTCTAGTGGAGGTAACAAGAAGCCATACCAGCCGGACAGCCGCAGTAATCAGAGACCCACTGAGAACAGAATTTGCAGATATTGCAGTAATACTTACCATCCTGGCCAGACATGTAGTCAAGCTAGGCAAGCTGTAACGAAGCTGGCATCAGCACCCATCAGGCAAGTTGTTTGTTACAACTGCCACAAGCCGGGACATATCGCAAAGGATTGTCAACAGCGGCAAGAGCCTAGAGAGCCGAGACAGCAAGTTCAGGGCAGGGTTTTTGCCTTAACTCAAGAGGAGGCACAAAAATCACCAGAGCTGATCAAAGGTACAATCTCTCTCAATGGTAATCTAGTACAAGCATTGTTTGATTCAGGTGCTAGTCATTCATTCATCGCATACGACTGTGTAAGACGACTAGGCATGAGTGTGTATCGATTACCCTACGACTTGACGGTATCCACGCCTACGGGTAACGGGTTCGTCACAACAGAAGTTTGCCTAAATTGCATCATAAACGCGGAACAACATGAATCCACGATAGACCTTATATGCTCGCCGTTGAAGAAATTAGAAGTGATAATCGGAATTGACTGGCTAACTACAAACAATGTTTTGCTAGACTGTGGAAGAAAAAGGGTCATTTACCCTAATCCACCAGCAAAACCCAATGCGGAAATCAACCTAGACTTTCTCTCCGTAGCTGAAGCTGAAAGATGCCTACATAAAGGTTGTCAGGGGTATATAGTATTCTTCTCTATGCAATCAGAGGCTGGACTATCATTGGAGAATATCCCTGTCGTAAACGAGTTTCCTGATATGTTTCCGGAGGATATCAGCGGATTACCCCCGGACAGGGAAGTGGAGTTTGCAATTGAAACCAAGCTTGGAGCAGGCCCGATATCTAAAGCCCCATACAGAATGGCGCCAAGTGAGATGGCAGAGCTGAAAAAGCAAATTGAAGAACTGCTAGAGAAAAAGTTTATCCGACCTAGTGTCTCACCATGGGGAGCTCCAGTGCTCTTTGTCAGAAAGAAAGATGGGAGTCTACGACTCTGTATCGATTACAGGGAGTTAAACAAGGTGACTGTCAAAAACAAGTACCCACTTCCCAGAATCGATGATTTGCTCGATCAATTATCGGGTTCTTGTGTGTTCTCGAAGATTGATCTGAGATCTGGTTATCACCAACTCAGAGTGAAAGCAGAGGATGTACCAAAAACTGCTTTCAGAACTAGATATGGTCATTACGAGTTTCTAGTAATGCCATTTGGGTTGACCAATGCACCTGCTGTGTTCATGGACTACATGAATCGAATTTTTCGTCCATACTTAGACCAATTCGTAGTAGTCTTTATCGATGATATTCTAGTATACTCGCAAAGCAGAGTAGAGCATGAACATCATCTAAGAACAGTATTGAACACGTTGAGAAGCAAGCAACTCTATGCCAAGCTAAGCAAATGTGAGTTTTGGCTTTCAGAAGTTAAATTTCTGGGTCATGTAGTCTCACAGCAAGGGGTCTCAGTAGATCCAAACAAAGTAGAAGCAGTACTAAACTGGAAGAGGCCAGAAACAGTATTTGAGATACGTAGTTTTCTGGGTCTCGCAGGATATTATAGAAGATTCATACAGAACTTCTCCAGAATAGCTTTGCCTTTGACAAAGTTAACACGGAAAACTCAACCTTTTGTGTGGGACAATAGTTGTGAGAGGAGCTTCATAGAGCTGAAACAGAAATTAACAACAGCACCAGTGTTGACAATCCCAGATCCACAGTTAACCTTTGTGGTTTACACAGATGCCAGTGGGCATGGATTGGGATGTGTCTTAATGCAGCAAGGCCAAGTAGTGGCGTATGCATCTCGTCAGCTGAAGCCTCACGAACAAAAATATCCCACACATGATCTTGAGTTAGCAGCAATTGTATTTGCACTAAAAATCTGGAGACACTATCTCTATGGGACAACCATAGAGCTGTACTGCAACCACAAGAGCTTAAAGTATTTGTATGACCAGAAAGAGCTCAACATGCGACAGCGCAGGTGGATGGAGTTTCTTAAAGATTACAATATGGAAATCAAGTATCATCCAGGTAAGGCTAATGTAGTGGCAGATGCATTAAGCCGTAAAGCGGTACAGGTAGCAACCCTCATGATTCACGAGCAAAGGCTGATTGAGGATTTCAGAGATCTCAACATGTCGAATCGGATTATGATTAACAGTAGCAATGTCAGTGAGGTAGAGAATGATCTGAGAGCAGTCATAGAAGAAGCTCAGACACAGGATAGACGAGCGCAGTCTATTAGAGACATGATTGCAAAGGGAGAAACTCAGGAGCATGACTTGTCATCAAGTGGGCTAGTCAGATACAGGAAACGAATATATGTTCCACCCAAGATGGAGTTAAAGCGGAAAATCCTAGAAGAAGCACATAAGAGTAAATATACTCTACATCTAGGAGCAACTAAGATGTACCATAATCTGAAGTCTGCGTATTGGTGGACGGGCATGAAACGAGATGTAACCAAGTTCGTTGCTCGTTGTCTCACTTGTCAGAAAATCAAAGCCGAACATCAACAACCTTCAGGGCTATTACAAAATCCTACAATTCCTGAGTGGAAATAGGAGAGTATCACCATGGATTTCGTGACAGGATTACCAAAGGTTCGAAACCATGATGCCATATGGGTGATAGTAGACCGATTTACGAAGACAGCCTATTTTCTCCCGATTAGTATACACTACTCTACCGATAAACTTGCAAACATCTATATCAAGGAGATAGTACGGCTTCACGGTACTCCAAAGAACATCATATCTGACAGAGATCCTCGATTTACTTCCAAGTTTTGGAAGGCGGTGCATGAGGCTTTGGGTACCAAACTCCGATTTAGTACAGCCTATCATCCTCAGACAGACGGACAAACTGAGAGAACAATCCAGACGCTAGAGGATATGTTGAGGGCGTGTGCATTAGATTTCAAAGGAGGTTGGGATCAATTCCTTCCACTAGCAGAATTTGCATACAACAATAGCTATCACTCAAGCATTCAAATGGCTCCCTACGAAGCATTGTATGAAAGGAAGTGTCAATCACCCTTATGCTGGACAGAGCTATCTGAGAGGCAGTTATATGGGCCAGATATAGTTGATCAAACAACAGAGCAAATCAAGTTAATTAAGCAGAGACTATTGGCTGCTCAGAATAGACAAAAGAGTTATGCAGACAAAAGACGGAAACCTTTAGAGTTTAAGGTCGGAGATCATGTGTTCATGAAGGTTTCACCTATCACCGGTATTGGCAGGGCATTAAAGGTAAAGAAGCTAAGTCCTAGGTATATTGGTCCATTTGAAATTTTATCAAGGATTGGGCCAGTAGCATATCAAATAGCTTTGCCCCCAAATTTGAGTAAATTACATGATGTCTTCCATGTCTCTCAGTTAAAGAAATATCAACCCGATCCAGAGCATGTGATCAAATATGAAGAGGTAGACGTACGAGACGATATGACGTATGAGGTCATGCCTGATCGAATCATTGATAGGCAGGAAAAACAACTAAGACACAGGAGTATCCCATTCATCAAAGTAGTATGGAAGGGGTTATCTTCTAGAGAAGCAACTTGGGAAGCTGAAGAAGACATGAAGAGACGTTACCCCGAATTTATGTCTCTATGAATGTAACAAATTTCGAGGACGAAATTTATTTTATGGGGGGAGAATTGTAACATCCCAAAATTTATTTTAGGAATTAAATGCCTATTTTCCTGAAAATTCATGAGACAACAATAAATGGTCATAAATTAGATAAGGGAAAATATTAAGGCTAAATGTGTATTATTAATAGGATAAAAATATACCTATATAAATATATTGTTAAAAACACACCCACACTTCCCATGCTTCCCATGCCATCCATGCTTCCCATGCCATCCATGCTTCCCATGCCACCCTTGCTTCACATGCTCTTCACACATCACTCATGGCACACACTTCCCACACTACACACACAACCATTAAAATAAACACCTCATGGCACACACACACATTTATTTAATAAACAAATACATATCCTTCCACTATAAATACAAGGCAACATACACACACTTCTCATTTTTCCATTCCATTCGGTCAAGTCACATAGAAGACTAGAGAAGTAGAAAATATAGAGAGAGAGAGAGAGAGAGACGTGAGTAAAAGAGAAGGAAGACTAAGGTGAGAATAATTGCCGGAGAAGTGGAAGAAGGAGAAGTCAATCACCATAGGCAAGCCTTGAATATTATTTAGGTAAGTCTTCTATATCTTTTTCTATGGTTATACAGTTGGTTTGGGTTGTTTATGAGGATTTATAGTTGTTGGAAGTTGACTGATTTTGAAATTAAGTTGCTATTATTTATGGTCAAAATAAGGTATAGATATATAAGGAGTAAGAATTTGATAAATTTGATATCACCAATAGATTCTACATGAAAAATTATGTGAGAATACATGTGGTTGTAATTTTTGGATGATTATGTATAAATCAGGAATTTTTAGAAATTAAGAGGAGATGTTGTTCGGTTAGTTTTCTGGAATCATTTTGGTTATAAAATTCATTTCGTTAGTTAAAACTAGTCCAAAAATTATGAACCTTTACAGACATAACATATACATAAGGAGCTTTAATTTGATATATAATATGTACCATTTGGATTAGTATATTGGAAGAAATGAATTTGTGAAGCTTAAGCACTGAATCTGGAACAAATTCTGGCATAGTTGTATTAATTGTGAATTCTGGAACTTTAGGCATGTAATCTCTAATAGTATGTATTTTTCCCTTAAATTATAATTAAATAGGGTCACACAGAATTTTGAACCACTCTATTTGAAAATTTTTGGATTTAGTTATGAATGTTTGAATTTAAGTACTGCCAGATTATGTTTTTGGAAGGCAGATTGGTTGTGGTAAAATTTTGGAAAACCAACACTTTACCAAAAATTATGAAACTTTTCAGATTTATAGTATACAGTAAGAGAATTAATTTTATAGGTGGATTATAATTTTTGGGCTTGTACATTAGAAGATATGAATTTTCAAAGTTGAGTTTATTTCTGGAAGAAAATTTGGAATAGGGGAGGTTTAGTGAATTTCTGGGAGTATTGTGTTATCATTGATCAGATATAAGTATTTTTATATTAAAAAAAATTTAAATAGCTTCACATAGGCTTTGAAACCAATCAATTTGGAATTTTCTAGATTTAATTCTGATTTTTCAAAGTTGACTGAAAAATCTGCCAGTTTTATGAAAAATAGTAAAAGTTGTATTGTGGAGAATTATACTATGCAGAAATCACTGAAACTGAGATAACCACTAGAATATGGTTAAAGAAGTAGTAATGCAAGTAATAACCAATTACTTGTTAACTTTAATTTATAGGAATTGGTAATAGCCCGAGCCAGTTAAAAGTTTTGGATAAGAATCGGACTGAAAAAGGACCCAGGTAGTAACTCTTTCTTTCATACACTATGTGAGTATTTATATGTTGTGTATTCCATTTTCTGTATTATGAGC
The DNA here is from genome assembly GCA_037074505.1 of Albizia julibrissin. Taxonomy (NCBI): domain Eukaryota; kingdom Viridiplantae; phylum Streptophyta; class Magnoliopsida; order Fabales; family Fabaceae; genus Albizia; species Albizia julibrissin. Next base: position 12,384,822 of record CM073481.1, on the reverse strand, counting down.
ACAGTGTCTGGGACACGCATATTAGCTTAGTTGTGGTCTGGGACCCAACGGAGGCGCAGAGTTAAGCTGGGGTTGCAAACAGTCGTTTGGCCTCGGACAGTGTACACACAGCATTTTCATTTTACATAACATGGTGCATTGCATATCTATTTTCACATTTTATATGTCGGATTGTATGTTACTACTGAGATTCATCCGAATCTCACCCTTTTTCAATATTTAAAAATATTCCAGCAGAAGGTAGCGGCTCTAAGGGCAAAACAATAATTACCGGTGATTGAAAGTCCGGTTCTAACGGAGTACAATTGGTTATCTTTAGTTGTAATATTTATTTCTTTGGATTTTGTTTATATTTTAAAAACCCTATGGGAATTGTCTGTAATATAAACAAGCACTTATTATCAGTATATTTCCGCTATTTCTGTGTGCCCTCTGAACCATGCATTTATTACTCTGCAAATATCAAAGTGTTAAGGGGTTTGACATTTTTGGTATCAGAGCAGTGGTTCTGGCCACAGTGCGTATAGTTCCGGCAACAGAATAGTATACTGATATATGATTATGTGAAATTTACATCTTCCTCATTTTGATATAGTAAAATTTAAAGATGGCGAGATTAAGAGGTGGTAGAGTTGGCGGTAGAGACCAAGGTAGAGGTCGCGGTGGAGGCCGGGGTAGAGGTAGACACGAAAATGATAATCAGGAACCATCTGACCCGATGCAACAGTTGTTAGGCATGATGACGACACAACAAAACATGCTGAATGAACTAAGAAATGACCTAAGGGAGGTGCAGCAGAAGCAAAATGCAGATACAGAAGCTCATAATAACTCTGGTGGACAGGGCGGTGGGCATGAACAGCCTCCAGAATTTGAAACAGAAGTTCCTAATGTTCCTCTAGTTGGAGAGGATAGCATGCAAACCTGGGTAACTCAAATGAACCAGCACCAGCCCACTATGTTCAAGGGAAAGTTTGATCCTGAAGGTGCAGAGGACTGGTTGTCTCGTTTGGAGAAGATCTTTAGGGTACTAGAGTGCCCAGATAATATAAAAGCTCATTTAGCAATCTATAAGCTGGAAGGTGATGCTGATCGATGGTGGGAAAACACTGAAGCAATCCTGCAAGCACGAAATATTCCCGTGACCTGGGAAGTGTTTCAGGACAAATTCAATGAGAAGTATTTTCCTCGGTCAGTGAGACTGGCCAAGGAGATTGAATTCTTGACAATCCAGCAAGGTGAGAAGGAAGGCTTTGATGAATATCTGGCTCGATACATCCGATTGTCCCGTTACTCCTCCTATTTAAAAAATCATGATGACGAAGAGTGGAGTTCAGACATGATGATTCGAGGGTTAAAGCCAGAGCTTAAAGAGAAGTTTGTTTCTAAGCACTTCAAAGAGTTCAATAAGGCGGTCGAAGAGTGCCGGATTACAGAACACAATTTGTTAGAGCTGTATTCTCACCACAATGTTAGCAATAAGAATACATTTAGTGGTGGGGGTTCTTCTCAGAAACGCAGATATCAAGGTAGTTCTTCTAGTGGAGGTAACAAGAAGCCATACCAGCCGGACAGCCGCAGTAATCAGAGACCCACTGAGAACAGAATTTGCAGATATTGCAGTAATACTTACCATCCTGGCCAGACATGTAGTCAAGCTAGGCAAGCTGTAACGAAGCTGGCATCAGCACCCATCAGGCAAGTTGTTTGTTACAACTGCCACAAGCCGGGACATATCGCAAAGGATTGTCAACAGCGGCAAGAGCCTAGAGAGCCGAGACAGCAAGTTCAGGGCAGGGTTTTTGCCTTAACTCAAGAGGAGGCACAAAAATCACCAGAGCTGATCAAAGGTACAATCTCTCTCAATGGTAATCTAGTACAAGCATTGTTTGATTCAGGTGCTAGTCATTCATTCATCGCATACGACTGTGTAAGACGACTAGGCATGAGTGTGTATCGATTACCCTACGACTTGACGGTATCCACGCCTACGGGTAACGGGTTCGTCACAACAGAAGTTTGCCTAAATTGCATCATAAACGCGGAACAACATGAATCCACGATAGACCTTATATGCTCGCCGTTGAAGAAATTAGAAGTGATAATCGGAATTGACTGGCTAACTACAAACAATGTTTTGCTAGACTGTGGAAGAAAAAGGGTCATTTACCCTAATCCACCAGCAAAACCCAATGCGGAAATCAACCTAGACTTTCTCTCCGTAGCTGAAGCTGAAAGATGCCTACATAAAGGTTGTCAGGGGTATATAGTATTCTTCTCTATGCAATCAGAGGCTGGACTATCATTGGAGAATATCCCTGTCGTAAACGAGTTTCCTGATATGTTTCCGGAGGATATCAGCGGATTACCCCCGGACAGGGAAGTGGAGTTTGCAATTGAAACCAAGCTTGGAGCAGGCCCGATATCTAAAGCCCCATACAGAATGGCGCCAAGTGAGATGGCAGAGCTGAAAAAGCAAATTGAAGAACTGCTAGAGAAAAAGTTTATCCGACCTAGTGTCTCACCATGGGGAGCTCCAGTGCTCTTTGTCAGAAAGAAAGATGGGAGTCTACGACTCTGTATCGATTACAGGGAGTTAAACAAGGTGACTGTCAAAAACAAGTACCCACTTCCCAGAATCGATGATTTGCTCGATCAATTATCGGGTTCTTGTGTGTTCTCGAAGATTGATCTGAGATCTGGTTATCACCAACTCAGAGTGAAAGCAGAGGATGTACCAAAAACTGCTTTCAGAACTAGATATGGTCATTACGAGTTTCTAGTAATGCCATTTGGGTTGACCAATGCACCTGCTGTGTTCATGGACTACATGAATCGAATTTTTCGTCCATACTTAGACCAATTCGTAGTAGTCTTTATCGATGATATTCTAGTATACTCGCAAAGCAGAGTAGAGCATGAACATCATCTAAGAACAGTATTGAACACGTTGAGAAGCAAGCAACTCTATGCCAAGCTAAGCAAATGTGAGTTTTGGCTTTCAGAAGTTAAATTTCTGGGTCATGTAGTCTCACAGCAAGGGGTCTCAGTAGATCCAAACAAAGTAGAAGCAGTACTAAACTGGAAGAGGCCAGAAACAGTATTTGAGATACGTAGTTTTCTGGGTCTCGCAGGATATTATAGAAGATTCATACAGAACTTCTCCAGAATAGCTTTGCCTTTGACAAAGTTAACACGGAAAACTCAACCTTTTGTGTGGGACAATAGTTGTGAGAGGAGCTTCATAGAGCTGAAACAGAAATTAACAACAGCACCAGTGTTGACAATCCCAGATCCACAGTTAACCTTTGTGGTTTACACAGATGCCAGTGGGCATGGATTGGGATGTGTCTTAATGCAGCAAGGCCAAGTAGTGGCGTATGCATCTCGTCAGCTGAAGCCTCACGAACAAAAATATCCCACACATGATCTTGAGTTAGCAGCAATTGTATTTGCACTAAAAATCTGGAGACACTATCTCTATGGGACAACCATAGAGCTGTACTGCAACCACAAGAGCTTAAAGTATTTGTATGACCAGAAAGAGCTCAACATGCGACAGCGCAGGTGGATGGAGTTTCTTAAAGATTACAATATGGAAATCAAGTATCATCCAGGTAAGGCTAATGTAGTGGCAGATGCATTAAGCCGTAAAGCGGTACAGGTAGCAACCCTCATGATTCACGAGCAAAGGCTGATTGAGGATTTCAGAGATCTCAACATGTCGAATCGGATTATGATTAACAGTAGCAATGTCAGTGAGGTAGAGAATGATCTGAGAGCAGTCATAGAAGAAGCTCAGACACAGGATAGACGAGCGCAGTCTATTAGAGACATGATTGCAAAGGGAGAAACTCAGGAGCATGACTTGTCATCAAGTGGGCTAGTCAGATACAGGAAACGAATATATGTTCCACCCAAGATGGAGTTAAAGCGGAAAATCCTAGAAGAAGCACATAAGAGTAAATATACTCTACATCTAGGAGCAACTAAGATGTACCATAATCTGAAGTCTGCGTATTGGTGGACGGGCATGAAACGAGATGTAACCAAGTTCGTTGCTCGTTGTCTCACTTGTCAGAAAATCAAAGCCGAACATCAACAACCTTCAGGGCTATTACAAAATCCTACAATTCCTGAGTGGAAATAGGAGAGTATCACCATGGATTTCGTGACAGGATTACCAAAGGTTCGAAACCATGATGCCATATGGGTGATAGTAGACCGATTTACGAAGACAGCCTATTTTCTCCCGATTAGTATACACTACTCTACCGATAAACTTGCAAACATCTATATCAAGGAGATAGTACGGCTTCACGGTACTCCAAAGAACATCATATCTGACAGAGATCCTCGATTTACTTCCAAGTTTTGGAAGGCGGTGCATGAGGCTTTGGGTACCAAACTCCGATTTAGTACAGCCTATCATCCTCAGACAGACGGACAAACTGAGAGAACAATCCAGACGCTAGAGGATATGTTGAGGGCGTGTGCATTAGATTTCAAAGGAGGTTGGGATCAATTCCTTCCACTAGCAGAATTTGCATACAACAATAGCTATCACTCAAGCATTCAAATGGCTCCCTACGAAGCATTGTATGAAAGGAAGTGTCAATCACCCTTATGCTGGACAGAGCTGTCTGAGAGGCAGTTATATGGGCCAGATATAGTTGATCAAACAACAGAGCAAATCAAGTTAATTAAGCAGAGACTATTGGCTGCTCAGAATAGACAAAAGAGTTATGCAGACAAAAGACGGAAACCTTTAGAGTTTAAGGTCGGAGATCATGTGTTCATGAAGGTTTCACCTATCACCGGTATTGGCAGGGCATTAAAGGTAAAGAAGCTAAGTCCTAGGTATATTGGTCCATTTGAAATTTTATCAAGGATTGGGCCAGTAGCATATCAAATAGCTTTGCCCCCAAATTTGAGTAAATTACATGATGTCTTCCATGTCTCTCAGTTAAAGAAATATCAACCCGATCCAGAGCATGTGATCAAATATGAAGAGGTAGACGTACGAGACGATATGACGTATGAGGTCATGCCTGATCGAATCATTGATAGGCAGGAAAAACAACTAAGACACAGGAGTATCCCATTCATCAAAGTAGTATGGAAGGGGTTATCTTCTAGAGAAGCAACTTGGGAAGCTGAAGAAGACATGAAGAGACGTTACCCCGAATTTATGTCTCTATGAATGTAACAAATTTCGAGGACGAAATTTATTTTATGGGGGGAGAATTGTAACATCCCAAAATTTATTTTAGGAATTAAATGCCTATTTTCCTGAAAATTCATGAGACAACAATAAATGGTCATAAATTAGATAAGGGAAAATATTAAGGCTAAATGTGTATTATTAATAGGATAAAAATATACCTATATAAATATATTGTTAAAAACACACCCACACTTCCCATGCTTCCCATGCCATCCATGCTTCCCATGCCATCCATGCTTCCCATGCCACCCTTGCTTCACATGCTCTTCACACATCACTCATGGCACACACTTCCCACACTACACACACAACCATTAAAATAAACACCTCATGGCACACACACACATTTATTTAATAAACAAATACATATCCTTCCACTATAAATACAAGGCAACATACACACACTTCTCATTTTTCCATTCCATTCGGTCAAGTCACATAGAAGACTAGAGAAGTAGAAAATATAGAGAGAGAGAGAGAGAGACGTGAGTAAAAGAGAAGGAAGACTAAGGTGAGAATAATTGCCGGAGAAGTGGAAGAAGGAGAAGTCAATCACCATAGGCAAGCCTTGAATATTATTTAGGTAAGTCTTCTATATCTTTTTCTATGGTTATACAGTTGGTTTGGGTTGTTTATGAGGATTTATAGTTGTTGGAAGTTGACTGATTTTGAAATTAAGTTGCTATTATTTATGGTCAAAATAAGGTATAGATATATAAGGAGTAAGAATTTGATAAATTTGATATCACCAATAGATTCTACATGAAAAATTATGTGAGAATACATGTGGTTGTAATTTTTGGATGATTATGTATAAATCAGGAATTTTTAGAAATTAAGAGGAGATGTTGTTCGGTTAGTTTTCTGGAATCATTTTGGTTATAAAATTCATTTCGTTAGTTAAAACTAGTCCAAAAATTATGAACCTTTACAGACATAACATATACATAACGAGCTTTAATTTGATATATAATATGTACCATTTGGATTAGTATATTGGAAGAAATGAATTTGTGAAGCTTAAGCACTGAATCTGGAACAAATTCTGGCATAGTTGTATTAATTGTGAATTCTGGAACTTTAGGCATGTAATCTCTAATAGTATGTATTTTTCCCTTAAATTATAATTAAATAGGGTCACACAGAATTTTGAACCACTCTATTTGAAAATTTTTGGATTTAGTTATGAATGTTTGAATTTAAGTACTGCCAGATTATGTTTTTGGAAGGCAGATTGGTTGTGGTAAAATTTTGGAAAACCAACACTTTACCAAAAATTATGAAACTTTTCAGATTTATAGTATACAGTAAGAGAATTAATTTTATAGGTGGATTATAATTTTTGGGCTTGTACATTAGAAGATATGAATTTTCAAAGTTGAGTTTATTTCTGGAAGAAAATTTGGAATAGGGGAGGTTTAGTGAATTTCTGGGAGTATTGTGTTATCATTGATCAGATATAAGTATTTTTATATTAAAAAAAATTTAAATAGCTTCACATAGGCTTTGAAACCAATCAATTTGGAATTTTCTAGATTTAATTCTGATTTTTCAAAGTTGACTGAAAAATCTGCCAGTTTTATGAAAAATAGTAAAAGTTGTATTGTGGAGAATTATACTATGCAGAAATCACTGAAACTGAGATAACCACTAGAATATGGTTAAAGAAGTAGTAATGCAAGTAATAACCAATTACTTGTTAACTTTAATTTATAGGAATTGGTAATAGCCCGAGCCAGTTAAAAGTTTTGGATAAGAATCGGACTGAAAAAGGACCCAGGTAGTAACTCTTTCTTTCATACACTATGTGAGTATTTATATGTTGTGTATTCCATTTTCTGTATTATGAGCACAGTGTCTGGGACACGCATATTAGCTTAGTTGTGGTCTGGGACCCAACGGAGGCGCAGAGTTAAGCTGGGGTTGCAAACAGTCGTTTGGCCTCGGACAGTGTACACACAGCATTTTCATTTTACATAACATGGTGCATTGCATATCTATTTTCACATTTTATATGTCGGATTGTATGTTACTACTGAGATTCATCCGAATCTCACCCTTTTTCAATATTTAAAAATATTCCAGCAGAAGGTAGCGGCTCTAAGGGCAAAACAATAATTACCGGTGATTGAAAGTCCGGTTCTAACGGAGTACAATTGGTTATCTTTAGTTGTAATATTTATTTCTTTGGATTTTGTTTATATTTTAAAAACCCTATGGGAATTGTCTGTAATATAAACAAGCACTTATTATCAGTATATTTCCGCTATTTCTGTGTGCCCTCTGAACCATGCATTTATTACTCTGCAAATATCAAAGTGTTAAGGGGTTTGACAACCGGCATTACCGGTTTCACTATCGTAGCACTGTCAAGGTTACAGGCTATTCATACCATATATACAAATCCAAAATACATGAAACATACAACTAACAAAAGACTAAAGTCTTTCACGCTCCCAATCTCTAGTGGTCCGTATTTACTTCGTCTTACCCCTTGAGCTCTCTCCCTGTACTGTAGATGGTTTATGAAAAAGAGTGAGATTCAAAAGAATCTCAGTAGTAACGTAATGTCAATCATGCATATATATCATCACAAAGCATGCTATATAGACATCATACAGTAGAACTATCACAACAACATTCAGTGCATCACATGTAGTTCATAGTAAACAACCATAGCGCTAGGCATGTTAAAGGCCCCGAGGGATACCCGCGCAATAGGCCCCGAGATCCACTCGTGCATTACAGAACGTTATTGGCCTAAGTGTTCACCCTCGCAATAGGCCCCGAGCGACCACTCCGCATAACCAGAATGTGTTAGATATCTCATAATGAATCCACACAACACACCATGCATGATATAATATATGAAAGACAAGTTACTGCCTAATTGCTTTCCTTGAGTGATTTCCAATCGTTGGTTTGAGCTCGGGAAAGTTCTAGTTCCTATCAAAATTATAGTTACAAGTAACTGGTTATTACTTGCACTATTACTATCTTTAATTCAAATTCTGTTGGTTATCTAAAACAGTTATAGTAGTTTCTGCATAACAGAATTCTATTAAGTGCAATTTCACTGTTTTTCAGAAACTAGCAGATTTTTGGGTCAAATTTGGAAATTCATAACTAATTCTAGAAAAATCTAATTTGACCGATTCCAAAGTCAAAACAAAGCTCTTTCCTTATAAATTTGAGTAAAAATAGTTGGGTTTGCCTACTATTCTCATATAATTCCCAGTAAATTGTTAAACGCTACTGTTCCAGATGCAATCCAGAAAATAGGACATATTTCAAAAATTCACCATTAATTATAGGAAACTCCAAATTGAGTGGTTATAAATTTTATGTAAATCTATTTCATTATAGTTTCACATAAAAATACTAAGTTACAGCCATTACAACCACAAAATCCCCAGAATGTCTCCAAACTTGACCTGTCCAAATCACTTTCCAGAAACAGGGCAGAAGTTCACAAATTCATATCTAAATCCAAAAACATCCAATTTATATTTTTCCAAGTCCTAATTTACCCTTGTTAAATATAGTTTCAACGAAAAATATAGCCATGAGCTATATATACACAAATCAGTACAGTATTTCCACTTTCTACACCTTATTCCTGAAAATTCCAGCTTTGCATGACCAATATTTGAAAATGTAGAACTTCTAGTATACAAATCCAATTGAGCATTATAACCTATCAAATTAAAGGTATTTGTGTCTACTTGTAAACTGAAAATTTTATGAATTTTTAGGTATTATTTTGTCATTGAAAAGCTCATGACAATCAGACTGCCTGATACATGGCAGATTAACACATTAAGCAAGCTTTCTTCATAAATTCCTAAATTCATATACAAGCATCCAAAATTCATGAACACTTGTATACCTACACAATTTTGCCTTATAAAGCTAATGGAACTATCAAAATAGTCAAATTATTTCATCTTCATCACTTTACAGAACAGCCATATAATTAGGATTCTTAGAAAAAGTTTGTTGTTTCTTCGTTTTCTCTTGCCTAATCACTTCCTTACTACTCCTAATCAAATGATTAACTATCTATACTCTTATTAGACATGATTATAAGTCATTTAAACAGTATTACTCTTAGGGCTTTCATCATCCAAACTTCACAAATCATCACAATCCAAGCTAAGAACAACAAGAACAACAACAACAACAAAGGTGTAAGGAGCAAGTTCTTGGAGTTTACCTTGGATTTCTTGTGATTTCTCTCTCTAAAATGTCTCATCCCTCTCTCTCTACACCTCTGATTCAGCTGGAAATCCATGGTTCCAAAGGTGTAAAAGTGATTAGAAGAGTTTAGAGAGTGATTAGGGAGGAAGAATCACAAGATTTTGCAAGTTTTACCTTAGATCTTGGAAAAACCTAGGTTTTGTGTGTGCTTCTCTTTACCTCACGTTCAGCTGCTCCCTCCCTCTCTTCCATTCAGTTTTTTCACGAGAAATGGCAAAGAAAGATGAAGGGAAGAGTGATATAATGAAATGGTTTGTTTACTTTACATGTGCTTCAATCCCATTGGTCCAAGTACTTAGGTATTTCATTTAATATCTCAAAATAACTCCATTTCCCTCTTATTGTCTTTAATCTACCGTAAATACATGAGAATTAGAGGAAATATGTTGTTATTTGAATTATCCCAATGCCATTTTGCAATTGGTTGACCAAAGTCTCATGTTTTTGCTTTTTAACTTATTCTCCAAGCTTTAATCTTTTCCTTGATAATAATATTCCAAATGGTCATTTCCTCTTTTTAATTCCCATTTAATCAAAATTATTGGGAATATTGAAGAAAAATATTTATTCTCTTATTTTATGGCAAAATTACCATTTTGCCCCTATGTTTTATGATTTACCGAAATAAATCATTTCTTACTTCTTTCCTTTGGCTTGGCCTAATTTTGATACTTATATGAAACCATTATTTGTGTCATTTTATGCTCAAATTTTGGTTACAATATTAGGCCTTTTTGCGGACATTTATTGCTTCTTTGTGTCTTGTCTTGGCCAAATTATATGTAACCGGCGATTGGAATATTTCCGTAAATTTATACTTGCCTCAATTCACCATTTTATTCCACTAAATATCACAAATATATACAAGAAATATATAGTGAAAAAAGTGAGGTATTACACGGATGAATCTATTGTAGACTATGTGATGGACACCAATCATCTCACTTTTATTGACAAGGAGGATTTAGTAAGCATTTTTGTCCCAAGATAGCAGCTGGCAATTTCGTGCATGCAAATCATGAATGGTATAAGTATTGTCTTCTAAAATAGTCTAAACATAATTTAAAGATTTATGATATTGTAACTTACTAATTAACTAACATGCATATGCGTTATCATAGATACCTACAACACTAGTTGGAATATTTGGACAAAACAAGTTTGTTTGGATTTCTTTACTTGATGCAGATCATCCCAAACCCAAATGCTAACACCCCTAAATCAAGACATGAATACATAGCACAAAGGCTGACTAAGTTATTATTGGCACCATATATTCATGAGTAAGTAAAAACTTTCCTTTTATTACAATACTTTTGTATTTAATTTGTCTATTACAAATTTATTCATTTTTTCCTAGTAACAACCACTAGCAATCGTTGCTATTGTCCAAGAATTGCCATACTTTCATCTTCTTATTCTCCAATCACATCAAACCGTCCCTTTCTTTGAAGTCCCTAATTAACATGTAAGTTTTGTTCTGGTCTTTGTAATTGATATAGGCCACATGAGGTTGCTAGAAATCCCCAGTCTGAACAAAATTAATATATAGATAACCAACATAATAATATTAATCCTTCTTCTTGTAACGACCTGCCTCATATATCCCTTATTACTGACCTTACTCAGAGTAGCAATGCGTAGTTCAGTGGGCACACAGGAATAACATGAATATACTGATAATATTAATACAATATTGCTTGATTATAATACAAAAGTTTCCCCACCAGGGGTTTACACAATATTTACAGACCTTCAAACAACAAGCAACAGTCCTCTTCGTGCATACCTCTTTTATGTTCTTAGCACGTTTCCAATGCTCACCTGTCTGAATGGTTGTTTGGGAGGAGTGAGATTCGAGAGAATCTCAGTAGCAAACATTACCACTATGCATGCCAGATATATATGAATGCATGACATGCTTGCCTACACTATTTCATGCCAACATAATGACATGCTGCATGCTCGATGTTATGACATACATATGGCCATTGCACAAATATAACAGAGCTTCAACCAATCATACATGTTCCACACAAATAGGCAAAGCAGTCACATAATCAATGCAAGACATACATATCACATACATGCAGAAAAGGTAAGTTCACTACCTGGTGGACTTTATGTTCTTCTCTTCTTGTCTCTTGATCCGCCAACCATTGCTCCTTCTTTATCACTTCATGGCCCTAGGCAAGTGATAACATCATTAGAGCCATGAAAAGTGAATACCCAATGGCATACATTAGCCCTATAGGCTTACTTTCCCCTTTGGAGTTCATTCCAATTATATTTGGCCAATTTCTTACTCAAATTCGCATGGTACTCAATCTACCAACATTTTTGACCAAAATTCAAAAAATCATAATTAATTCTATAGAACTCCAATTGAGGTGGTTCAAAGCTCTATTTGAAGCTCTTTAAGTGTAGTTTTATATAAAAATACTAGATTTTAAATTCCATCACTACACCATTCCCAGAAATTTTCCAAACATCGACTGTTTCAGATGTTCTTCCAGAAACCAGGGCAGACATTCAAAAATTCATATCTAAATACAAAAAAATCCAATTGATCATTATGACCTATCAAATTAAAGGTCTATGTCTATACTTTCAAACTGGAGAGTTTCATGATCATTGGATAACATTTGACCACTCAAAAACACGTCACCATAACACTGCCTCCAGAAAACGGAATATACAGCATTTACCCTTTAACTTCCAAAAATTCTCAATTCATGTACAAGTATTCAAAATTCATGAACACTTATATACCCACACAATATTTCCTCCTAAATCCAATGGAAGCATCAAAATCATCAAATTCCAACTCCTCCTACACGAAACAATACAGGGCAGAAACAGAAGGAAATTGGATTCTCAGAAAGAGTTTGTTGTTTCTTCGATTTCTCTTGCCTAATCACTTCCTTACTACTCATAATCAAGTGATTAGCTATTTATACATCCATTGGACATCATTTAGCCATTCAAAACACTAATTTAAACCAGAATGAACAGTACCCAACCTTCCCAAAACTCATCCAAACAACAAATCAATCGGTTAAAAAGGAAGCTTACGCTTACCTCTATCCGTTTCCGCAAACGGTTCGGAATTCCGGCAGCGGTGAGACGGCGCCAAACACCTCCAAATGAAAATCCGAAACCATAGGAATGAAGATCTCGATGAGTAGAGGAAGTTTCCTGAAGGGTATTTTGAGAGAGGATGCCGTTTCTGCAGTGTTTCGGAGAAAAGAATCTTATTTCTCTTCTTTCTCCATATTCATTCTCTCTCTCTTCTGGTCCGTCTTTTTGTCCGTGAAAATGAGCTGAAGATGGTGATGAATTGATTAAATGTGGTGTTCAATTGCCTTGCCACGTGTCACAATCTTATTGGCCCAAATATTGAATTTTCGCACAAAATACCCAAATTCTGCAGAATTTTCATTAACTTCGAAAATTCATATCTAATTGTAAAAATATCCAATTGGAGTGATTACAAAGGCTATGAGACCCTTATTGAGTCTAGTTTTAAGGAAAAATATAACCTTTGGCCAATTGAAATCTCACTCTTTCCAGAATTTTAATCTTTGAATGCTGTCCCAGAAAATAATTAATTTCGTTGGGCTAACTTCAAAAATTCATTTCTCTTTGTGTACAACTCCAAATGACTCATATGACCTATCAAATTGAATCTTGATAAGTCTACTTTCATTCTGGAAAGTTTCATAATTTTTCACCATCATTTACCCATTGAAAAAGGTCACACAATCACCACTGCCACACCGGGAATTTCACCGGTGGCAAAATTACTTTGTATTCCACTTTACTATATTATGTGTGACTTCCAATCACTTTGTTTTGTTATTCCCCGAGCTCTTTAGCTCACCAATATAATTCATTTTAAATATCCAAGGATACAAAAGAATTTTGGGGAATTAAAACATACCTCCTAGAGACATTTGCTAAACCACGGTCTAGCAGTCCACTTAATTCAGGCTTAATCTTATGCCTCTAGTCCCAAAATTTGGGATATTACACTTCTCCTTCTTCTTACTTGTCAGTAATTACCATACTACTGTTCGTTCTACTTTCACTACTTACTATACTACTGCTACATGTACTATCTTCATTATGTACATCTCTATGTTTTTGTATGTGTGTGTACACAAAACATGTAGCCACTTGAGGCTGCTAAAAATCCCTTGTCTTAACGAAATTAATATGTAGATAACCAACATAATAATATTAATCCTTCTCCTCCTCCTTCTTACTTGTCAGTATGGTATTGTTACAGTTATCTCTACTACACATGCTCATACTATTACTATAAGTGCCACTTTCACTACTTACTATACTACTGTTATAGGTACTATCTTCACTATGTACATCTCTATGTTTGCTTCTTACTATACTACTGCTATAGGTACTATCTTCACTATGTACATCTCTATGTTTGCTTCTTCTTCTTCTTATTCTTCTTCTTCTTTTTGTGTGTGTACACACAAAACATGTAGCCACTTGAGATTGTTAAAAATCTCTAGTCTCAACAAAATTAATATACAGATTGTAATATCCCGAATTTTAGGACTAGAGGCTTAAGATTTAGCTTGGATTAAAAGAGGTTACTATAACCATGTTTGGTAAACATCACAGTGAGGAATAGTATTATTTCCCAAAATTCATTTATAACCTTGGATATTAAAAAAATTATATTGGTGAGCTAAAGAGCTCGAGGAATAACAAAAAAAAACAATTGAAAGTCACACATAATATAGTAAAATGGAACACAAAGTGATTTGGCCACCAGTGAAATTCTCGGTGTGGCAGTCGTGTTTGTATGGCAGATTTCAAGGGGAAAATGATGTCTAAAAATTATGAAATTTTTCAAAATGAAATTAAACTTATCAAGCTTTAATTTGATAGGTCATATGAGTCATTTAGAATTATACATAAAGAGAAATGAATTTTTGAAGTTAGCCCAGTGAAATTAATTATTTTCTGGGACATCATTCAAAGATTAAAATTATGGGAAGAGTGAGCTTTCAATTTGCCAAATTTTATTTTTTTATTAAAACTAGACTCAATGAGGGTAGTATAGCCTTTAAAATCACTCTAATTGGATATTTGTACAATTAGATATGAATTTTCAAAGTTTAATGAAAATTCTGTCAGATTTAGTATTATGTGCAAAAATTTGATATTTGGGCCAATAGAAGCATGAAATGTGGCAAATGGTTGGTTAATCCATTTAAACATTCTATTATCATCCTCTTCAGCCCATTTTCATGACAGAATCATAATGCAAGAGTGGGAGAGAAAGCTGAAACGTGAAAGATGGTGGAAGTGTTAGGGTTCATCATAAAACAAGGTAAGGAAGTTGCTACCTTGTTATTCTTGCTCCCTAACCCCTCTATAACCTCTTCTAATCACTTCTACTTCTTTGGAACCATGATTCTCAAGGTTAATCAGATGTATAGAGAGAGAGAGAGAGAGAGCTGAGACGTTTTTGGAGTGAGAAACAACAAGAATCAAAGGTAAACTTCCAAAACTTGCTTCTTGTGCCTTTGTTGTGGTTGTTGTTGTTGTTGTTGGCTTGGATTGGGATGATTTGTGGAATATGGATGATGAAACCCTAAGGGGTCCTAATGCCCAAATTTCTTCTAATCATGTATAATGAGTTTTTAAAGAGCTAATCATTTGATTAGGAGTAGCAAGGAAGTGATTAGGTAAGAGAAAACGGAGAAACAACAAACTTTTTTTGAAAAATCTTAATTTGTGGTTCTGTCTGTGATGTGATGAAGATGAAGGAATTTGGAAATTTTGATGCTTCTATTGGATTTAGGAGGCAAAATTGTGTAGGTATACAAGTGTTCATGAATTTTGAATACTTGTATATGAATTTAGGAAATTATTAAGTATAGGTGTGCATGTTGCTTAAATCTGCCCTGTGTGGCAGTTAGTGTTTTGCATGATGTTTGAAGGTCTAAAACTTGTCCAAAACTTTAGAAATTTTTCAGGCTTAAATTATACATGTAGATCTTTAATTTGATATGTATTTTGTAAATTTTGGACAAATGTGCTAGGAGTTATAATTTTTCAAACTCTGATCAAGTGAATCTGGGAATTTCTAGACCAGTGTTCAAACGAGTGCAATTATGTAATTTTTTGGGTTCATTTAGCTTATGGGCGTATTTTCCCTTAAATTATACTTAAATAGGGTTAAATATAATTTTGAACCACTCAATTTGGAATTTCCTAGAATTAATGGTGAACTTTTAAAATTTGGTCTTGTTCTTGGAACCAAATCTGGAGCAGTGTTGTTGGGCAAATTTCTAGGAATAATTTGTCTACATTGGGGAAGCCTTAATATTTTTCCTTCACTTTAACAAAAATATCTTCATTTAGGCTTTGGATTCAGTCCAATTTGAGTTTTTTAGAATTATTCATGATTTTTTACATTTGGACATTGAATCTGAAAGCTGTTTTAGGGAAGTGGAGTGTAATCATGAAATCTGGACTTATAGACATAATTACTACAAGAGTAATGATTTTTAATGTAAACTAGACTTGATAGAGGTCATATAGGCCTTTGAACCACCTCAATTGGCATTCTAAAGAATTAATTATGATTTTTTAAAGTTTGGTGAAAAATCTGTCAGCTTTATATCTTATGCGAATTTAAGACTTAATGGCACAAATGTAATTGGTATGAACTCCAAGGGTGAAAGTAAGCCTTTAAGGCTAATTTGGGCCATTGTGCATTTACTTTTCATGGCTCTAATGATGTTATCACTTACCTAGGGCTATGAAGTAACAAAGAAGAAGCAATGATTGGTGGATCAAGGGACAAGAAGAGCAGGACATAAAGTCCGAGAGGTAGTGAACTTACCTTTTCTACATGTATGTGATATGTATGTCTTGCATTGATTATGTGACTGCTTTGCCTATTTGTGTGGAACATGTATGATTGGTTGAAGCTCTGTTATATTTGTGCAATGGCTATATGTATGTCATAACATCGAGCATGCAGCATGTCATTATGTTGGCATGAAATAGTATAGGCAAGCATGTCATGCATTCATATATATCTGACATGTATAGTGGTAATGTTTGCTATTGAGATTCTTTCGAATCTCACTCCTCCTAAACAATCATTTTAGACAGGTTGAAGAGTGCATGGGGATATATACAGAGGAGGAACTGAGAGGTAAAGTGAAGATCATAGTGCGTGGCACTACCATTGTATTTAATGTAAATGTTGTATTAGCAGTGAGATTATACATTTGTTGCATGTATATGGATGTATAAATATGGTAAAGCAGAGAATCACTCTAGTTTAACTAAAGCTGAACGGCTTTTAGTTTTATTTAAAGTAACGCTTGCATACTCTGATATTGTGAAACTAAGAGCCGATGATGTATTAGTGACATGGTGAATCTTGTGGAAATGTATTTAAAGTATTCTATCTTTTTAAAAACCCTCTCAGCCCTAGGTTCAAATCCTGAGTTGAGAGTGATGATTTGTGAACATTTTTTGAAGTTGGGTAGTCTGGGTTTGAATCCTGGTCCTATAAATGATTTCATTACTCATCTATACTCATTTTGGGCTATTGAGAATAAGGTATTACACAGATAACCAACATAATAATATTAATCCTTCTTCTCCTCCTTCTTAATTGTCAGTAATTACTACCTTCATGCCCCTGAAGCTACTCACTCTAGTTGTATGTCATTTAATGGAAAGGATGAGATTTGCAAGAATCTAAATAGTAACAACAATCAATCATAAAATATGCAAGTTCTCGAAGTATGTAAAACAAACCATCATACAATAAGTGTTTGGAAATCAAGATGCAACACATTTAGCAATCTCAGGACATACCTGTCCAACACAATATAGCTGGTATAATAGGTTTTAGAGTCCAAGGATATACCGCATGTAAAAATGTGCTTTTGGGACTCATAGCCTTAGGACACAATTCGAGACAACACAACTGGTATATTAGGTCTTACAGCCTAGGGATACACCCTATGCAACAATGCATTTCCAGGACTTACGACCTCGGGACACATAGTCCGTCATAACACAGATTGCATAGTAGGTCTTATAGCTTAGGTATACACCCTAGCAACAATGCACTTTTAGGACTTATGGCCTCATACTAAATGCATATTAGGTCTAATAGTCCAAGGATACACTCCACGCAACAATACACTTTCAGGACTTGTGGCTTTAAGACATATAGGCTAAACATCAAACCATGTATTCATGAAATGAATATAATCAATGGTAAACACAAATATGCAGAATAATTATATAATATATGAGAAAGAGGGTTACTATTTGACTTCCTTTCTAATAATTTACCTTCTCCAATATGCTTCCTTTTTGAGTTTGGGTAAATGTCAAATCCTATCATTTGAAATTCATGTAGAGATTGGTCATTACTTATTCCAATCTTATTAGCATAATTAAAATTATATTATTATTAACCCTCTCATAACTCTTGTCCTTTAATTTGAATTAGTTGGTTATCTTTTAAAAGTTTTTGTGCTTATGTCTAGTGTGTATCTAATTTAAGTCATATTATATATCTTTCACCCGTGTGATTTAAGTACTAAATTTAATTGAATTGGCCTTTCAAACTTGTCTCATAATTCTCAATTCATCCCCTAATCACATTTTCTTTAAAACTGAAAAATTTCAGACTTAATATAATCTGCCACCAATCTTTTGGAAACTTTGAAAAATCATATATTAGGCTAGGAAACTCCAATTGAGGTGGTTCAAGTTTTTATATGAAACTCTTAAGGTCCTCTGTACAAGAAAAATATCATCCGGTATCTACTCATAGAATGAATCTCCTAAATTCCATGATCCACTTGACTGTGTAATATGAGAGTACCTAGATTTTTTAGCCAAAGTTCGAAAAGTCCATAACTTATAATTTACACATATAATTCATGAGTTATAATACTTAATTGAAAGCTCTATAAGTCTATTTTAAGAAAAAAAATAATGACAAGAACAAATTATCAAAGAAACCTCGTGACATTTACCTATTTATCTACTATTATGAATCTGGAACACAGAGTGTTCCCAGTTTCTAACCAATATTCCAAAAATCATAAATTTTGTTCTAGATATCCAATTGACAAATTCTAGGATTCATTTTAAAGCTTTGCATTGCCAAATTTCATAAATAATGGAGACGATTTGCCCAATCAAATCAGTATCCGACTCCAACTGACTCCTTGAAGCTACAGATTTGACACTCTAAATTGAACTCTCAAGAACACCACCATTTTCATCCTTAACTGAGCTCTCCTTAATTCTATCATCTAATACACATCTTAAACTCTCTAATCCTCAAAAGAACCAAATCAGATCCACTTAAAAACTCATTTTCTAGTTTCTACCATTACATGCATGTACTACCCTGTTTTCTGGCAACGAGGACAAGAAGGAAAATGAGACATGCAACCTTAAATTTGGACTCTAAACCTTAGGAATTTTGACTCTATGAACTCCTAAACTCAAGCTCTGTTTTAGTGACACATTTATAGAACTGGAGAACCGAAAAATTCCTCCCAAAATCAACATGCATCCATTGTCTTTCAACCTTTATGGTGATAGAAATCTTTTTTCTAGACACTCTCACTTCCAGCCACCAAACACCCAAGGAACAAATTTAAATCAAATAGAAAAACCTAGAAATGTAATACCTTATTTTATATAGCCACGCATACATCAAATGTATAATTACACATAACCACCACACTCTTACATCAAATACAAATAGTAGCACCTTGCGCTTCAATCTTCACTCATCTTCATATCTCCTCTTTGCATATTTCCATGCATTCTTCACTTGTCTAAATGGTTTGTTGGGAGGAGTGAGATTCGAGAGAATCTCAGTAGCAAACATTACCACTATGCATGCCAGATATATATGAATGCATGATACGCTTGCCTACACTATTTCATGCCAACATAATGACATACTGCATGCTCGATGTTATGACATACATATAGTCATTGTACAAATATAACAGAGCTTCAACCAATCATACATGTTCCACACAAATAGGCAAAGTAGTCACATAATCAATGCAAGACATACATATCACATACATGCAGAAAAGGTAAGTTCACTACCTCTCAGACTTTATGTCCTTCTCTTCTTGTCCCTTGATCCGTCAACCATTGCTTCTTCTTTGTCACTTTATGGCCCTAGGCAAGTGATAATATCATTAGAGCCATGAAAAGTGAATGCCCAATGGCCCACATTAGCCCTATAGGCTTATTTTCACCCTTGGAGTTCATTCTAATTATATTTGTGCCATTAAGTCTTAAATTCACATAAGACATAAAGCTGATAGATTTTTCACCAAACTTTGAAAAATAAAAATTAATTCTATAGAACTCCAATTGAGGTGATTCAAAGTTCTATTTGAAGTCCTTTAAGTTTAGATTTATATAAAAATACTCGAATTTGAACGCCACCACTACACCATTCTCAGAATATTTCCAAACACCAACTATTTCAGATGTTCTTCTATAAAATAGGGTAGACATTCAAAAATTCATATCTCCCAATATACTTGTACAACAATTACAAAATACCCATAAAATTAAATATCTATATCTCTACTTTAAGTCTGGAAAGTTTTAAAATTTTTGGATAAGGTTTGCCCTATGAAAAATTTCGTAAAACATAACTGTTTCATATTCTTTCCAGAAAACAGAGCATATTTTCAACAATTAAAATATCCTACTATACTTATCCAAAAATTACAAAATACCTACCAAATTAAATCTCCACATGTCTAATTTGAGCCTGAAAAATATCAGAATTTTTGGACAATATTTATCATATGAAACAGCTCAAACAAATTCACTGTTCAAACGTGGCAGAATCAACAACATGAACAACCCTATTTCATAAATTCCCAAATTCATACACAAGCATCCAAAAATCATGAACACTTGTATACCTACACATTTTTGCCTCCTAAAGCCAATGGAAGTATCAAAATCATCAAATTTCCACTCTTTCCCATGTTACAGTACAGGGTAGGAAATCAGATTCTCAGGAAGAATTTGTTGTTTTCTCGTTTTCTCTTGCCTAATCACTTCCTTGCTACTCCTAATCAAATGATTAGCTATTTAAATACTCATTAGATATCATTTAGCCATTAAAACATCCTTTAAAACTAGTCATGAATAGTACCCCACTTCCAATTTACTCATCCAAACAACTAATCAATCGGTTAAAAAGGAAGCTTACGCTTACCTCTACCCGTTTCCGCAAACGGTTCAGAATTCCGACAACACTCTGGCCGGTGAGACGGTGCCAACCACCTCCAAATAAAAATCCAAAATCGTAGAAATATAGCTCGCGATGAGTAAAAGAAGTTTCCTGAAGGGTACTTTGAGAGAGGATGCCGTTTCGGCAGTGTTTCGGAGGTTGAAATTTTCTCTCTCCTCTTCCTCCATTTCTCTGCAGCTTCTCTCTCTCTTCTCTGCAAGTCCACCGTGAAAATGAGATGGGGAAGATGATAATTGATGATTAAAGGAGGTGTTAATTAGCTTGCCACGTGTCAGCTCCCTATTGGCCCAAGATTACAATTTCCGCACAAAATGCTTAATCTGACAGAATTTTCATTAAAATTTGAAAATTCATATCTAATTGTGTAGATATCCAATTGGGGTGGTTCTAAATGCTATACGACCCTTATTGAGTATAATTTTAAATAAAAATATAACCTTTAGCCAATTGGAAGCTCACTCTTTCCTAAATTTTAATGTTTGAATGTTGTCCCAGAAAATAATTAATTTCGCTGGGCTAACTTCAAAAATTCATTTCTCTTTATGTACAACTCCAAATAACTTATATGACCTATCAAATTAAAGATTGATAAGTCTACTTTCATTCTGGAAAGTTTCATAATATTTGGACATCATTTGTCCCTTGAAATATGCCACACAAACTCGAATGCCACATCTGAAATTTCACCAATAGCAACAATACTTTGTATTCCACTTCACTATGTTGTGTGTGACTTCCAATCATTTTATTTTGTTATTCCTTGAGCTCTTTAGCTCACCAATATAATTCCATTTTTAATATCCAAGGATATAAAGGAATTTTGGGGAATTTAAACATGCCTCATAGAGACATTTGCTAAACCAGGGTCTAGCAGTCCACTTAATCCAAACTTAATCTTATGCATCTAGTCCCAAAATTCGGGATATTACAAGAAATGGGTGTAGGAGACTCACCTACACAAGATTATGGTCTTGCATGTAATGATCAAGCTCTTTCTTCTCTTCTCTAATGAATCTCTTGGCTCTCACTCACTCTCCAACCCCCCCTCCCTCCCTCCCCCCCTCTCTCTCTCTTTCTATTTCTCTCTTTCTCTTTTCCCTGGCCAGATGCAAATGAATGGAGAGATGAGGGAGTGTTTTATTTGGTGTTTAAGTGTGTGTGGATCGGGTCATTGGTGTGTGTCTGAATTGGTGATTGAAATAAGAGGAAGTGTGTTGTGTGTATGTGCGTGCATGTGGGTTGGTTTATGAGGATCCCACTTGAGGTATAATAACTAAAGTGTTGGTGTATATTTTAATCCTATTAATCTCACACACAAGGCTCTAAATTTCCCACTTTGTCTAATTTAAAATTCTTAGATTCCATAATTTAGCTTATATTTAGTCCAATTCTGATTTTTGGGTCCAAATAATAAAATTACTAATTTCCCCCAATTTTCTTAATCAATATTGACTCATTATCTAATTTTCATAAATTAATCCTTAATACTTTTTAAGGATCCCTTTCCTCAGTTAGCTTCTTAAAGCTTTCAAATAATTTTTCTGAGATTTTCAAACCAAATTATGACCTCTTGCTATTTTTCCTCTAATTTTCAGAAAAATATATCTTTAAATCCTAAAATTAACTTCAACATCATTTAAATTTTATTTTTGAGAAAATTAAACCTTTTACTAAATTTTGGAATTTTATAATTGACATAACCTAAGACTTTTTGGAGAGCTCTATGTGTCTACTTTGCACATGTCAATTTTCAAGAATATTTCACGTCATTTACTTGACATTTTTAAAGTAGTGGAACCATAGTCTAAAGAAAGTCTAAACTGAACAGTAATGAACATGCATGTAAAATTCTTAGTTTCCAGGCTACTTATGACTCCCAATTGGTTATTGTCCATCTTACAAGTCATACATGCCAAGGGTACAAATTAAATTTACATAGCTCATTGAATTACTTATACAATTTTCAACTTCTACCAAAGTACTCTCAAGGACATTCATTTCTTCTTCAACTTACCATTGTCTTCTTGTTATTGCTTTTCATCAAGAGGCTCATAACCTAGCATGGTTGGTCAGTGGAGGATGATATTCAAAGAATCCTTATAGCAAACATGCCATTCATGAATACAAGGCAAAATCTTCGTACATGATATGCTTGCATTATAAGAATTCATGGCCATGGAAAACTTAGAAACAAAGCATAAAAACTAATTCATGCAACATGAGCAAAACAATCAAACATATCATCACACAAGCATAAATAATACCAAGCACACAATGAAGTTAAGTTCACTACCTTTTAGCTTTACTAATTCCTTTTTGTTTCTTTTGGTTCCAAACTTGGTCCACCATGACCAAGCCTCCAATTCCTCTCTCTAGACTTCTCATATCCCTAAAGATAGAATACATATTATTTATATTATTCATTAGAGCCATTAAATATGCTAAAACTTTAACCTCTCCATACTCCTCTTACTCGCCACTTTAAAACCTCAACTTTGCACTTTTAATTTCATAGGCATAGAAATTAATATAACATGATCCTCCCTCATAAATTTTCATCTAGATTCCACTTTTGAGCTCAAATGGAGCAAAATAAGCCTCCTTCCCCTTCAACTAGTTAAAACAGAAACATAAAGGGCTTATTACCCAGAAATTCTATTTTGATTTTTAATGCTTCTAAACTTGCTTCCTCACTTGTACCCTACACAATATTTCATTTTCAATTCATTGAAAGTATCAAAATAATAAAATTACAACTCTCAATGGATGCCCTGTTGTGACCGAAATTCAAAGGTAGGGAGAAACATATGGTTTTCAACATTATATTTCATTGACCGGCACTATATTCATCTCTAAATCACTTCCATAACCAGGCTATAATCATAATTCAGGCTTTCTCTATTTCTTAAAAAATTTGGCAGCCCCTCCCCTGATATTCTTACTTTGCAAAACTTACAAAATCTCATGAATAAACCCATCCATCACCATCATCAATAACAACATAATCAAAACATCAAAATCATCACTTAGCTCCAAGTTTGGTTTCTTGAAAATCCTCTTTGAAACCGTAGCTTCACTTTCTCCTACTTTTAAAAAATACCACCAGAGAGGATTTAGAAACCAAAGTTAGGTTTAGAGGGTAAGAACTGATGAGATTAGTGAATTAAACACGTAAACTTACCTATGATCACTTTAATTTTCCTCCTCTTCTCTTCTTTCCTCTTCTTTTTTACCCTTTCTCTTTTTCTCCTCCCATGCTTTGTTGCTTGTTCCCTCTACTGCCTCTCTCTATGACCGACTTTCACATTGCAAATGAGGAGAATGCAGGGGTGAATGTCAAGTGATCTTATCTCTTTGTTAACGAAATTTAATGAAATATTAAGTCCACCTCCATGGAAATAATTAATTGCTTCTTTATAATTCAATGGCCATAATTCCATCTTGATCTCTTCCTTCTCGAAGAGGACGCCACATATGCACTTGGTTGGAGGGAGCATTGGATTGCCTAATTCAATACAAAATTAAGCTAATTACCCTTTACTCTTTGATTAACATGAGATTCATCATCTACAATTTCTTTTTAGGCATTCCTTAGCTAAATGGCCAATGTGAGACCATAAATAATTCAAAATTATTGGGGAGTAATTCACCAATTTTTCTCAAACTCAAATTTGATCCTTAAGCATTTTTCCTATAATTTCCAAGAAATTTCCTTATTCTTAGATAAAATGCCCATAAAATATTCTTTAAGATAAACTTTCCATTCTTAGGGCATGAAACCATTTTTATAAACTCACATTAACCTTAAAATAAATGTTCCATTTTTTTCCCAATTATTTGAAGCCTCCTGATATTTTTCATAACTAAATTTGTCTAATTTTCCTTTATAATTAACACAAAACTAACAATTCTTTTAAAATTTATTTTTGAGGCACTTTTCTCATTTATCATCAATTAAGCCTCAATTATAGTCCAGAGAATTCTTCTCCATCTTTATATTTCTCTAGGGATTTTCCCTGAAATTTTGAGTGTAATTTCCAAAATTACCTTTACATACCCACAATTTCTGAAAATTACACTTTTTTCTAAGCCCAGGACTGAAGATGGATAATGTTGCCATGACGAATCTACTATTTTATTTGGCTTTTTGGCTAACCTTTAATTATACATCTAACCTTTATTGGGGAAGGGCAAATGCTACAATTATCTATCATTTTATGGCATTTATGAGACTTCTTCTCAACTTGGCTTAATACTTACTCATTTTAGCCTAATTCTTAAACTTCTATGTTCAAAATCTGGGAGATGACACTCTCTCTTGCTAATTTAGGCATTAAGAAGTTAATTATATCATCCATATATATAAAATCTTATATTGCAGCCTCCCATCCCCAATTCACCATAAATCCATCTTCCGATCACTCTATATTAATTGCAAGTAATTATTTATAGGTATATAAAAAATACATACACACACACACAGGAGCAAAGATCTGATAACATGAGTGGTCTTGTTATTATAATATATTGTGTGTGTGTGTATGTGTGTGACTATTGTTGTTTAATAGGGTACTTTTAAAGATTTATTTTCATTTAAATATTTTTATAATTAAATATAAATATTATTGTACATTTTATTTTAATTATATTTTTTTATTGTCACCAGTTTGATCCAAGCCAACTATGGTGTAAAATTCACTATCTTGATTGGTTCAATGACCAATTTCATTACCTAGTTGTGCTTTTGTCTCATGTTATGTGGTTAATTAAACCAAAAAAAAAAAGGCTTATCAAATACGTATGGCTTCCATGTGGGGAGCTAATCCTTGGAAGAATTAGAGACGGACGAATTAGAGGACTTATTTATTAGAAAGGTCCTTTAAATTAATGTATCACCTAATACTACCAATCCACCCAGCTAACTTCTCCAAGCCGACTCATGTGTGGCTACAAACACAAATTACTGTTCATAACACAAATTATTGGGCTCCGTTCCAAGAGTTTGGCTTAGGAAAATACATCAAAATTTTAAATTACCCGCTCACAAATACACATTAGCGGGGAAGATGTGAAGCAGACATGAAGCAGATCATCATTGTTCATTAAGAGGGTGTTTGAAATAGCGATTGGAACCTCTAAAAATGCTTTTTAATCATGATTTACGATATACAACTAAATATGTGGAGAAATTTTGTTTCAACTTATATTAATCGAGCTTATAAAATAAGTCAAACTGATCCAATAAATAAGATTCAGGTCTGATAAACACTCTCTTCTCATCCATTGTTGTCTCAAATCCTTAAATACCCAATCTATGTTTGTTCTTATGTTATTTTGCCGTTTCTTCTTGGTACGAGGCCTCTGCTTCAACGATACATTGACTTCCTCTGTTTCCTAAACTTGAATGGGACACTCATCTTGTATGGTGACAGGCATGATATTATATGTAGGATGATAAAGCTCCATTTTTTAGGTAAGTCCTCTTCTCTTTGCGAGTTACATATCTGTTCTGCCTTTGGTTTTTTCCTGTTACATGTTTGTTGCATATTAGTAATAAATGAGGATACTGAATCATAAACGTAAACCTTCCATGTTACTTGTAGGTCGTCCGCCTTGCCATGTTAGCAGGCATCCAAGAAGGCTCATTACTGGCCATGAAGACCAAGCGGTATGCCTCGGTTAACTTAAAACGGGAAGGCACCATTAATGATGTCATTCATGAGAGCCATTGTACCTTCAGTGGATCTCATTTACCTCCTTGCCTTCTATTTAAGTTCTTTTTACTCATGCTTAGGTGAGCACTCTCACAAATAGCTGTTACTCACTCGTGAAACCTAGATGACATCTTCCATCTTTGAGCTCCATTTTGGCATTCTCATGAGTAGTATTTTGTGTAAGGTAGATCGTATTATTTTTAACGAGACGGTTCAGTCATTTGAGACATTGCCATAACCTATGAATGATTTGGTGTCCATGGGCATTGGGTTCTTCGACTCAAAGGTGGCATAACCTCTTCGTTGTTCATTTTTTTCAGATGAAACAATAGTGCTTTACTGTTTAGTAAAACTTGAAGGTGTTTCTTTGATATCAGCTTCAAGGATGCGACTATGGTCTTCTTTGAACCAGAATGCTTAGAAGTTATTGGAGTGTAGAGGGACAATGTCTCAGTGGAGACATATGTATTCGTTTGGAATGTGTATTTCTGTTTATGTTTTCTTCGCCTATGGACCCTGTTTGTATCTCTTGGTTCATGCCATCCCATGAATCAAAACATTTGGAAGTGTTTAGTTTCCTGCTAGCTTAGTTTGCGTTCTGTACCTGCCAAGTTATATATGGCCAGAATTTTTCTTGGAATTATAAATTGGTTACAAGTATGACTAACTCTTGGAGTTGATTTCTTAGTTCTTAATGTAAGTTTAACTGACTCTCGGTCTATTGGAACTTGAAGCATTTGAAAGTTGATTGAATGATTAAGTTAGAGCCAGAGTTAATAATAGACATCAATATATATAAGCTCAAACTGAAGAAGAAAGACATTGCAAACTCATGACCATGCTCACAACTGAATTACTAAAACACATAACTGAATCTAAATGCAGACAAACTTCTGCATGAGCCACTACTCGTAATTCATAAATTACTAAAACGCATTACAGACATAAAGTTCCCTTTAGCAGGAACATGAACAGATTTTTAATTTCATGGGGTTACTAAATGCTAATTACCATGACCAATTCTGACTAGAAAGCTTGGCAGACTCATAATCAAGCGTGAAGGCAACGTCAATCTCCCTTCTGAATCATCAGCGTGATTCATCTTCATCACAACTGTAATATCCCGAATTTTGGGACTAGAGGCATAAGATTAAGCCTGGATTAAGTTGACTACTAGACCCTGGTTTAGCAAATATCCCTATGAGGCATGTTTAAATTCCCCAAAATTCTTTTATATCCTTGGATATTAAAAAGAATTATATTGGTGAGCTAAAGAACTCGGGGAATAATGAAATGAAGTGATTGGAAGTCACACATAATATAGTAAAGTGGAACACAAAGTAATTTTGCTACCAGTGAAATTCCTGGTATGACAGTGATGATTGTGTGACATGTTTCGATGGGTAAATGATGGTGAAAAATTATGAAACTTTCTAGAATGAAATTAGACTTATCAAGTTTTAATTTGATAGGTCATATAAGTCATTTGGAGTTGTACATAAAGAGAAATGAATTTTTGAAGTTAGCCCAGCAAAATTAATTATTTTCTGGGACAGCATTCAAAGATTAAAATTATGGAAAGAGTGAGCTTCTAATTGGCCAAAGATTATATTTTTTCTTAAAACTAGACTCAATAAGAGTCACATATCCTTTGGAATCACTCCAATTGGACATTTGTACAATTAGATATAAATTTTCAAAGTTAATGAAAAATTTGCAGAATTTGGTATTTGGTGCGAAAATTCAATATTTGGGCCAATCAGGTGCTGACACGTGGCAATCTTTTTAACACCTGATTTAACCATTAATTCATCATCATCTTCAGCCATTTTTCACGAAAGAACTAGAAATGAGAGAGAGAAATATTAGAACGAAAATGGAGGAGGATGAGAGAGGAAGTTCTTTCCTCCGAAACACTGCCGAAACGGCATCCTCTCTCAAAGTACCCTTCAGGAAACTTCTTCTACTTATCAAGAGCTACATTTCCATGGTTTCAGATTTTCATTTGAAGGTGGTTGGCATCGTTTCACCAGTCGGGGTGTTGCCGTAATTCCAAACCGTTTGCGGAAATGAGTAAAGGTAATAAGCGTAAGCTTCCTTTTTAACCGATTGGTTTGTCGTTTGGATGAGTATAGAGGAAGTAGGGAAGTGTGATACCTCATTTCCTAGAGCCTCAGATGAGTACAAAAGAGTAGCAAAAGTATTTGTGAAACCAAGATCGAGTCTCGAATTAAGAAATTTTGGAAAAATGTTCACAATTCCCCAAATCTATCTAAGGATTTGAACCTGGGATTGAGAGGGGTTTTTGGGAATAATAAAATTTTTCTTAAATAATTTCACAAACATTTACTATCTCACTAAGTCTCACCGGTTTCTCTTTTTCATTTTATCAGAGTCTGCGAGCGATTCTCTGCTTAGTTTTCACTTTTCATACCTCAGTTAAGTTTCGTTAGCGATCGGAAGCAAAATAAAGCTAAAATGTTCCTTTACTAGTCTACCGGCATTACCGGTTTCACTATCGTAACACTGTCAAGGTTACAGGCTATTCATACCATATATACAAATCCAAAATACATGAAACAAACAACTAACAGAAGACTAAAGTCTTTCACGCTCCCAGTCTCTAGTGGTCCGTATTTACCTTCATCTTACCCCTTGAGCTCTCTCCCTGTACTGTAGATGGTTTATGAAAAAGAGTGAGATTCAAAAGAATCTCAGTAGTAACGTAATGTCAATCATGCATATATATAATCACAAAGCATGCTATACAGATATCATACAGCAAAACTATCACAACAACATTCAGTGCATCATATGCAGTTCATAGTAAACAACCATAGCGCTAGGCATGTTAAAGGCCCCGAGGGATACCCACGCAATAGGCCCCAGGATCCACTCGTGCATTACATAACGTTATTGGTCCAAGCGTCCACCTGCGCAATAGGCTCCGGGCAACCACTCCGCATAACCAGAATGTGTTAGATATCTCATAATGAATCCACACAACACACCATGCATGATATAATATATGAAAGACAAGTTACTACCTAATTGCTTTCCTTGAGTGATTTCCAATCGTTGGTTTGAGCTCAGGCAAGTTCTAGTTCCTATTAAAATTAGAGTTACAAGTAACTGGTTATTACTTACACTATTACTATCTTTAATTCAAATTTTGTTGGTTTTCTAAAGCAGTTATAGTAGTTTCTACATAATAGAATTATATTCAGTGCAATTTCACTGTTTTTCAGAAACAAGTAGATTTTTGGGTCAACTTTGGAAATTCATAACTAATTCTAGAAAAATTCAATTTGACCGATTCTAAAGTCAAAACAAAGATATTTCCCTATAAATTTGACTAAAAATAGTTGGATTTACCTACTGTGCTCATATAATTCCCAGTAAATTGTTAAACACTACTGTTCCAGATGCAATCCAGAAAACATGACATACTTCAAAAATTCACCATTAATTCTAGGAAACTTAAAATTGAGTGGTTTTAAATTTTATGTAAATATATTTAATTATAGTTTTACATAAAAATACTAAGTTACAGCCATTACAATCACAAAATTCTCAGAATTTCTCCAAACTCGATCTGTCCAAATCACTTTCCAGAAACAGGGCAGAAGTTCACAAATTCATATCTAAATCCATAAAAGTCCAATTGATCTGGTTCCAAGTCATAATTTACCCTTGTTAAATATATTTTCAACGAAAAATATATCCATGAGCTATATATACACAAATCAGTACAGTATTTTCACTTTCTACACCTTGTTCCTGAAAATTTCAGCTTTGCATGACCAATATTTGAAAATGTAGAACTTCTAGTATACAAATCCAATTGAGCATTATGACCTATAAAATTAAATTTATTTGTGTCTAATTTTTAACTGGAAATTTTCGGAATTTTTAGGTACCATTTGGTCATTAAAAATCTCATGACAATCAGACTGCCTAATACAGGGCAGATTAACACATTAAGCAAGCTTTCTTCATAAATTCCTAAATTCATGTACAAGCATCCAAAATTTATAAACACTTGTATACCTACACAATTTTACCCTCTAAAGCTAATGGAACTATCAAAATGGTCAAATTCGTTCATCTTCATCACGTTACAGAACAGCCATATAATTAGGATTCTCAGAAAAAGTTTGTTGTTTCTTCGTTTTCTCTTGCCTAATCACTTCCTTACACTACTACAGAAAAGGGATTTAACGTCACATAAAAATATCCCTTCTTTGAAAAGGGAAGTAAAAACTGTACGCAGTGGCATTTACATAAATAAAGAGAGACTTTTTAATCTTTAGGCGTCCCTTCTTGAAGAAGGGACGCCTAAAGGAGACATTAGGCGTCCCTTTTTAAAGAAGGGACGCTTAAAGTGGCACTTTAGGCGTCCCTTCTCAAGAAGGGAGGCCTAAAGGCCTATATTAAAAAAATAGACTACATACTCATGTACAGCTTCCTCCAAGCTGTTTACACTTGCTACGCGTTTCCCTATCTCTCTCTCTCTCTCTCTTAAAATTGCTTAGCTTTACTTACTTCCCTTTAATTTCTCTCTTCTTCTTCGTAGTATTTCAAATTTTAAACCAGTGCTTATTCCCCAAACATGGTTTCGGCTTCCCATTGCTGCTGCTTCTCCTTCCAACTCGTCGTCTTCCTCATCTTTTTCGCACTGCCTTCGATTTCTCGTGCTCAGACCGCCACCTCCTGCAACGGCATACTCATGTCTTACGCCTACACCCGTGGCATAAAGTTGCCACCCAATGTCTCCGATCCTAAGCAACAGCCGTACCGTTTCGAGTCCACATCACTGTGCTCAACAATGGACTTGACGAGCTCAAGTCCTGGAAGGTGTTTGTCGGCTTCCAGCACGACGAGTTCTTAATCTCTACGTCTAATGCCGTGCTCGGCGACGGTACTAGCCTCCCTACTGGCGTCGGAAATGGAACCGTCTTCGCTGGCTATCCGATGACTGATCTCAAGACGGCGGTTGAGACTGCTAGCGACTTGACGCAGATGCAGGCTCAGATCGATTTGGTGGGCACGTTGTTTGGCGTGGCGCCTCCCAATGTGCCGATGCCTGTAAACATCACCCTCTCCAACGATGGATTCGTCTGTCGTAAGCCCACTGGTCAAGGTGATTTCACTGATTTCTATTCTTTGCTTCATTTAATTTGCATTAGTATGGAAAAAAAATCCTTTAGGTGTCCCTTTTGGCCAAAGGGACGCCTAAAGTCCCTAATTTTTAAATAAAAAAATTCTAAACGGGGACTTTAGGCGTCCCTTTTGCTAAAACGGACGCCTAAAGTCTGACTTCAATCGTCCCTTTACAAAGGACGTATAAAGTCCAAATTTATTACGTCACTGACATACGCGTCCCCCCATAAAAAGACGTTAAAAGTCCCAAATAAGGGACGTTAAAAGTGTTTTTTCTAGTAGTGTTACTAATCCTAATCAAATGATTAGCTATCTATACTCTTATTAGACATGATTAGAAGTCATTTAAATAGTAGAAACTCTTAGGGTTTTCATCATCCAAACTTCACAAATCATCACAATCCAAGCCAAGAACAACAAGAACAACAACAACAAAGGTGTAAGGAGCAAGTTCTTAGAGTTTAACTTGGATTTCTTGTGATTTCTCTCTCTAAAATGTCTCAGCCCTCTCTCTCTACACCTCTGATTCAGCTGGAAATCCATGGTTCCAAAGGTGTAAAAGTGATTAGAAGAGATTAGAGAGTGATTAGGGAGGAAGAATCACAAGATTATATTTTGCAAGTTTTACCTTAGATCTTGGAAAAACCTAGGTTTTGTGTGTGCTTCTCTTTATCGCACGTTCAGCTGCTCCCTCCCTCTCTTCCATTCAGTTTTTTCACGAGAAATGGCAAAGAAAGATGAAAGGAAGAGTGATATAATGAAATGGTTTTTTTTTACTTTACATGTGCTTCAATCCCATTGGTCCAAGTACTTAGGTATTTCATTTAATATCTCAAAATAACTCCATTTCCCTCTTATTGTCTTTAATCTACTGTAAATACATGAGAATTAGAGGAAATATGTTGTTCTTTGAATTATCCCAATGCCATTTTGCAATTGGTTAACCAAAGTCTCATGTTTTTGCTTTTTAACTTATTCTCCAAGCTTTAGTCTTTTCCTTAATAATAATATTCCAAATGGCCATTTCCTCTTTTTAATTCCCATTTAATCAAAATTATTGGGAATATTGAAGAAAAATATTTATTTTCTTACTTCATGGAAAAATTACCATTTTGCCCCTACGTTTTATGATTTACCGAAATAAATCATTTCTTGCTTCCTTCCTTTGGCTTGGCCTAATTTTGACACTTATATGAAGCCATTATTTATGTCATTTTATGCTCAAATTTTGGTTACAATGTTGGGCCTTTTTGCGGACATTGATTGCTTCTTTGTGTCTTGTCTTGGCCAAATTATATGTAACCGGCGATTAGAATATTTCCGTAAATTTATACTTGCCTCAATTCACCGTTTTATTCCACTAAATATCACAAATATATACAAGAAATATATAGTGGAAAAAGTGGGGTATTACAGCTCTCCCCCCGTTTAAAAAATTTCGTCCCCGAAATTTGTTACACCTCATGTGGCATAAATCCTGGGTAACGTCTTTTCATATCCTCTTTTGCTTCCCATATCGCCTCCCTAGGAGATAATCCCTTCCAGACCACTTTCATAAATGGTATGCTATGATGTCTGAGCCGTTTTGCTTGTCTATCGATAATTCGTTCTAGCTCAGCCTCATAGGTGAGGTCATCTCGCATATCCACATCTTCATATTCAATAATATGCTCGGGGTCTGGTTGGTACTTCTTCAGCTGTGAAACATAGAAGACATCATGCAATCTACTCAGATTTGGAGGTAGAGCAATTCGGTACGCTACGGGCCCAATTCTTGACAAAATCTCGAACGGCCCAATATATCGAGGACTCAGCTTCTTTCTCTTTATTGCCCTTCCAACACCAGTAATAGGTGAAACTTTTAGGAATACGTAATCGCCAACTTGGAACTCTAATGCTCTTCTTCGTTTGTCAGCATAGCTCTTTTGCCTACTCTGGGCTGCAAGCAGTCTCTGCTTGATGATTCTAATATGTTCAGTAGTTTGATCTACTATATCTGGCCCATACATTCTTCTTTCTGATAATTCTGTCCAGCAAAGAGGAGATTGGTATTTCCTTCCATACAATGCTGCATATGGAGCCATCTGAACGCTTGCATGATAGCTATTGTTGTAAACAAATTCTGCAAGTGGAAGGTAGTTATCGAAACTTCCTTTAAAGTCCATTACACATGCTCTTAACATATCTTCTAGCGTTTGTATTGTTCTCTCTGACTGCCCATCCGTCTGGGGATGATAGGCTGTACTAAAGTTCAGCTTAGTACCCAGAGCATCATGTAGAGATCTCCAAAACTTTGAAGTAAAACGAGGATCTCTATCAGAAATTATATTCTTCGGCATCCCATGGAGTCTCATTATTTCCTTGATATAAATCTCTGCCAGTTTATCAGGAGAATAGTTGGCATTGATCGGTATGAAATGTGCTGATTTTGTAAAACGATCAACAATTACCCAAATCGCATCATGATTCCTGATTTTAGGTAATCCTGTCACAAGATCCATGGTCACGCTTTCCCATTTCCATTCTGGAATTTCGGGACTCTGAAGAAATTCTGGCGGTTTCAAGTGCTCAATTTTTACCTTTTGGTAGGTAAGGCATCGTGTCACATATTCTGTCACATCCTTCTTCAATCTTGACCACCGATATGTCACTTTCAAATCATGGTATATCTTTACCATCCCTGGGTGAAGGGTGTAACGACTCTTGTGAGCGTCGTCAAGGATTTTCTGCCTCAGACCAGCTTTCAATGGAATATAGATTCGTTTTTTGTATCGGATCAATCCACGTAGTGATAAATCATAATCCTAAGTCTCTCCTCGTTCGATCATCGCCCTGATAGACTGTGCTTGCTCATCTTGCATTTGAGCTTCTGCAATCTCAGTCTTCAGATCACTCTCCATATGACTAATCCCATAACTAGCACAAAGGATTTGATTTCTCAGGTTTAGGTCTCGAAAATCTTCTATTAATTTCCTCTCCTGTATCATCATAGCTGCTACCTGTACCGCTTTTTGACTAAGGGCATCACCGACGACATTAGCTTTACCTGGATGATATTTGATCTCCATATTGTAGTCTTTCAGCAACTCCATCCACCTACGTTGTCTCATATTGAGCTCTTTCTGATCATACAGATACTTAAGACTTTTGTGGTCGCAGTACAGTTCAACTATCACACCATATAGGTAGTGCCGCCAGATTTTCAGTGTAAATACTATTCCTGCTAGCTCCAGATCATGTGTGGGATAGTTCATCTCATGAGGCTTTAGCTGTCGAGAGGCATAGGCTACCACTCTGCCCTGTTGCATCAGGACACATCCCAGTCCCTGCTTACTAAGATCACTGTAGACCACATAGGTCAACTGGGGATCAGGGATAATCAATATAGGTGCAATTGTCAACCTCTCCTTCAGCTCCATGAAGCTCTTCTCACAACGATCATCCCACTTAAATGGTTGATCTTTCAGCGTGAGCTTGGTCAACGGCAAGGCAATTCGAGAGAAATTTTGAATAAATCTCCGGTAATAGCCAGCAAGACCTAGAAAACTACATATCTCAACAACAGTCTCTAGCCTTTTCCAGTCTAGTACTACTTCCACCTTACTGGGATCCATTGCAACCCCCTCTTGTGAGATAACATGGCCTAGAAATCTGACTTCTGAGAGCCAAAACTCATATTTACTCAGCTTCGCATAGAGTTGCTTTTCCCGTAAAATGTCTAGCACGATTCTCAAGTGCTCCTCGTGCTCTTCTCTACTCTTAGAGTATATCATAATGTCGTCGATGAAGACTATCACGAACTGATCTAAGTATTGACAAAAGATACGGTTCATGTAGTCCATAAATACGACTGGTGCATTAGTTACCCCAAAGGGCATTACCGGGAATTCATAGTGTCCATACCGAGTTCTGAAAGCAGTCTTTGGTATGTCTTCTACCTTCACTCGCAGCTGATGATACCCTGATCTTAGATCAATCTTCGAGAATATACTTGCCCCAGACAGTTGATCTAGAAGGTCGTCAATCCGGGGAAGAGGGTACTTGTTCTTGACGGTTACCTTATTTAACTCTTTATAATCAATACAAAGTCTTAGGCTTCCATCCTTCTTCTTGACAAATAGCACCGGAGCTCCCCATGGTGATACACTGGGTCGAATGAACCCCTTTTCAAGTAATTCCTCGATCTGTTTCTTCAACTCAGCCATTTCATTTGCAGCTATTCGATACAGGGCTTTTGATATAGACCCCGCTCCTGGCATGATCTCGATCACAAATTCAACTTCTCTTTCTGGAGGCAAACCACTAAGATCATCTGGAAATACCTCAAGAAATTCTCTTACCACTGGTATGTCTTCTAGAGCTATTTCTGCATCTGGTTGCATAGAAAAGAACACAATGCATCATTGGCATCCCCTCCTCAGGCATTTCTCAGCTTCTGCTAATGAAATAAAGTTTAAACTAACATTTATGTTATCAGTCTCCTGCTGAGTAGGGTATATTATCTTCTTATTTCCGCAATCCAGCAACACATTATTTGCCGTTAGCCAATCAAAACCTAATATAACTTCAAGTTTTTGGAGTGGTAAACAGATCAAGTCAATCGTAGACTCATGCCCCTCAGCGTTTATCACACAGTTCAAGCAAGCATCAGTAGTTATGGTTTTGACACCCATCGGTGTCGACACAATTAAGTCAAATGGTAATTTATGCATAGTCAATAAAGGAATGACTAGCACCTAAATCATATAAAGCCGGCAATGAACTACTATTGAGAAGGATTTTACCTTGAACTAGCTCTGGGGACTTCTTTGCTTCTTCCTGCGTCAAGGCAAACACTCGACCCTGATTCTTTGGTCTAGGCTCTGTAGGTTTTGGTGCTGATCGTTGAGGGCAATTTACCGCTAAATGGCCTGGCTTCTGGCAGGCATAACATATTACTTTGCTTGTAGGGAGATTTCAAAGTCGTCCTGGATGAAACTTGCCACACCGAAAACATGTTTGAGATGTCGGGGGTTTCTGGCCACCACGGTTCCTAGACCAAAAGGGCTTTTTGTTGTCTCCCTTTTGTAGGAATCCTTGTCCCTTGCGCTTTTGAGAAGTATTCCCCTGAGTGGGTCCACCTCGATAACTAGCACTCTGATTGGCACGTATTCTCTTCAGATTCCCCTCAGTCAATCGGCAGGCTTCCACGGCCTCAATCCCTAAATTAACATATCGGAGCTCCACTTCTCATCATTTTTAATTTTCTCATATGAAGAATATCGGGATAGTCGAATAAACCGAGTTAGATATGCATCAAAAGTCTCATTTTCATCCTGTCGAATTGCTAGGAATTCTCTCTCTTTCTCCATCCGTACTGACCTCGAGAAATATTTTTCATAAAATTTCTCCCGAAACAGTTCCCAAGTTAGTGGAATATACCGAGCACGTAGTACGAGGGCCGTATTCCTCCACCAATCATCAGCATCACCCTGTAGTTTGTATATAGCCATTCTGGCTTTCATCTCTTCAGGGCATCCTAGCACTTCAAATATTTTCTCTAGATGATTAAGCCAATTCTCAGTAGCTTGTAGATTGAACTTCCCATAGAATGGCTCAGGCTGGTATTTGATAAATTTTGGCATCCAATACTGGATAGTGTCTTCTTCACGTTCTTGATAAACAGGGATTTCTGGATGCACTTCAGATGATTGCTCGTTGCCTAATAGTTGTTCCTCTTCTGTGTTTCCCTCAGGATGACTTCCTCCGGGATTGCTTCCCTCTGCGTTATTCCCATCAAGGTTATTCCCTTCAGGATTGTTTCCTTCAGGATTTACTTGTGGTGCTCTATCAGCATTCCTCTTTTCTCTTAGTTCTCGAACTTCCTCTCGTAAATCTAGAATCATAGTTTGTTGTTGAGCCAGCATTCCAAGAACCTGTTGCATGGGGTCTGGCCTCTCGTTATTTTCAGGTTCTGGATTTGTGATGCTACTGAATTTTAAATAAGCACCGCAAGTGTACGGGCCGTGGAAATAGTATAGTAGCAAATCAAGGTCATCCCACAGAGATTCAATTAAACTAGTGATTAGGCATTAAATTTCCCATGTTCATTTAAGTTGAGCAAATCAAGAAAGAAAATAATTTGAAAATCAATTTAAGCAAAAGTAAAAGTCCTAAATTTAATATTTTTGAAATTTCAGTGGAGGAAAACAACCTAGAGTGGCTAATCCCTTTTTCAAGGTTAGAGCATGTATATACCCAAAATAAATGCACTTAATGTTAATTTCTTAATCTAGAGTTTAAATAGATATAAGTATCTTCCAATTACTCATACCCCTCTCTCAAGTTAAAATTGTTATTCCTAACTAATTTACTCAAGATGCCATAAATGTTCAATTTCACTCTAATATGATTATATGGGTCCAATAGGTATATTCCTATCCTATTGGCAAATTAGAATAAATTCTAATCCCATATTACTTAATCCTATGGTCTAATTGAGATCCCTCTTCCAAGGCTAATCTAAATTCCCTAATTTCCTACTTAGTGGTGATCAAGCACAAAATGGACAGAATAGTACAAGATTAAGTAAACAAACTAACAATAAGCACAAATTAATTGGTTCATACATGCTCAAACCCCAAATTAGTTCATAGCTACTCTAGGTTTATGCAAATTAGCCACACATAGCCTTAATAAAAATCATCTCAACAACAAACTGATCCAGAGTAATTAACCAGAGCAAAAGAAAATCCATCATCATCACAGCCGAAATAAATTCAGATTCAAAAAGTGAAAACATAAACAAAAGAACGTAGAGCATAAGTATCTCTTAAGCTTCAGCTTCAGTCTGAACAGCATCAATTGTAGCTCATCCACCAGAGTACACGATGGTAGTAGCTTCCTTTGGTTTCGGCGCCAATGAGGATGAAGAAACAGGGGACTCAACGCTGGTTCAGTTCAGCTGTGAAGGGAGTAAGATGATGAACAGTAACTTGCGTCTCACTATCTCGTGGCTTCCACCTTCCTTCCTCTCCCTAATCTATCGCTCACTCTAGCTGCAGATGATAATCAAAATCTCCTCCAAAAACCGCCGCTTCCTCAGTCGCAATGGTTTCTGATCTCTCTTAAACTCTTAGCTCTCTACTCTGTTTCCCCCGATGAATCTCCATGAAGCTCTCTTCTGTTCAGCGATGATGATGATAATCCACCCAGACCAGCTGCCGCCTCTCGTAGCAATCTCCAGCTCGTCACTCTCCTCCTCACGAGCTGTAACTCTCTGCTCTATGTTTCTCTCCTCTGCTATAGCTCAGACTTGAGAATGGTGAGGTGATTCGATGATGATGGAGATCGCCGGCTTTAATGGAAAATGGAATGGCGCCGGTGACCTTGGTGGAAGGGACG
The DNA here is from genome assembly GCA_037074505.1 of Albizia julibrissin. NCBI lineage: Eukaryota > Viridiplantae > Streptophyta > Magnoliopsida > Fabales > Fabaceae > Albizia > Albizia julibrissin. Next base: position 12,345,746 of record CM073481.1, on the reverse strand, counting down.
AAGGTTGAAGGTCTCCTCTCTCGATGATACTGATCTTCCAACTAGCAACACCTTTTGCTGCTCTCGGCTACTCCTCAGAACCATCGGTGCTCCACTCGCGGCTCCTTCCCTCTCGTTACAGATCTCATTTTCGCTGCCTAGGGACTTCAGCTCTCCCCCTCTGGTTCCTTTCGTTTTTCCGTTCTTTTCTCTGAACCTTTCTGCCCACTCTCTAACCAGCCGCCTCTGCTATCAAGATCAGCCTCTCTCCTTTTCTGTTTATTCATCCAGACCTAAAGAGGTCCCTTGGTCAAAATGTGCGTTTTGACCAAGGGACTTAACTGAAAACATTGAAACTTTTAGGCAGGGACTAAAGTGAAAAGTTTTAAAATGTTCTAGAGCTCAATCAGAATTTCTTGAAAATATGGGTTCTTTTCTTTAACTTTTCTCAAACATTTTTTTTTCAAAACAGTGAGTAATTATTATTATTATCCTAAATTAAATTATTTCTATTTTATATCAAAACTAGAATATTTAAAATAAAATCCCCAAGATAATGCATCAACTTGATATCTTATAAATTCTCAAGAAAATATTCTTAAATTAGCATTGATAACTCCCCAATTATATCAAAATAAATCTCAAATACATTAAAAATGGGGAGTTATCAATTTGGTAGTATACTTCCTACCCTTCTCAGTGGCACCATAGTTCCTTTTCACTATTAAGAAGGAACAGTACGTTAATACCACATCAACAATACACTTATATGTACATATGCACTTCTCAAGATTTAAATACCAACACATAACAGATATGCAAATCCATTATAGCAAACATTTATATTTGCATTAAAGTGGCTTGATATCTACATCAAAAGAAGCCCGTCCTATAGTAAAATCAGTCATATGTACAACAAAAGGCTTATTATTTACATCAAAAGAAGCCTATGCTATCTTACTAAACATAGTATTATTGTTCTACCTTATTTACATATACTTCCTTATATATTCAAGCATAAGGTCAGTAAAAGAAGATAGCTCATAAGGTCCACGTGTAAAGACCTGCCTCATATATCCCTTATTACTGATCTTACTCAGAGTAGCAATGTGTAGTTCAGTAGGCACACATGAATAGCATGAATATACTGATAATACTAATACAATATTGCTTGATTATAATACAAAAGTTTCCCCACAAGAGGTTTACACAATATTTACAGACCTTCAAACAACCAGCAATAGTCCTCTTCGTGCATACCTCTTTTCTGATCTCAGCACGTTTCCAATGCTCACCTGTCTAAATGGTTGTTTGGGAGGAGTGAGATTCGAGAGAATCTCAATAGCAAATATTACCACTATGCATACCAGATATATATGAATGCATGACATGCTTGCCTACACTATTTCATGCCAACATAATGACATGCTGCATGCTCCATGTTATGACATACATATGGCCATTGCACAAATATAACAGAGCTTCAATCAATCATACATGTTCCACACAAATAGGCAAAGCAGTCACATAATCAATGCAAGACATACATATCACATACATGCAGAAAAGGTAAGTTAACTACATGGTGGACTTTATGTCCTTCTCTTCTTGTCCCTTGATCCGCCAACCATTGCTCCTTCTTTATCACTTCATGGCCCTGGGCAAGTGATAACATCATGAGAGCCATGAAAAGTGAATACCCAATGGCCCACATTAGCCCTATAGGCTTACTTTCACCCTTGGAGTTCATTCCAATGATATTTGGCCAATTTCTTACTTAAATTCGCATGGTACTCAATCTACCAACATTTTTTACCAAACTTTGGAAAATCATAATTAATTCTATAGAACTCTAATTGAGGTGGTTCAAAGTTCTATTTGAAGCCCTTTAAGTATAGTTTTACATAAAAATACTCGATTTTAAACGCCACCACTACACCATTCCCAGAATTTTTCCAAACACCAACTGTTTCAGATGTTCTTCCAGAAAGCAGGGCGTATCTTTAATAATTCATATCTCATAGCATACTTGTCCAATTAACCATTATAAACTATCAAATTCATGTACAAGTATCCAAAATTCATGAACACTTGCATACCCACACAATTTTGCCTCCTAAAGCCAATGGAAATATCAAAATCATCAAATTCTTACTCCTTCTCCACGTCAAAATAGGGCAGAAAATCAGATTCTTAGGTGCAATATGTTGTTTTCTTGTTTTCTTTGGATTAATCTCTTCCTTTATACTTCTAGTCAAGTGATTAGCTATTTGAACACTCATTAGACATGATTTAGCCATTGAAAACACCAATTTAAACCATCCATGAATAGTACCCAACTTCATTTATACTCATCCAATCGACAAATCAATCGGTTAAAAAGGAAGCTTACGCTTACCTCTACCCGTTTCCACTAACGGTTCGGAATTCCGGCAATACTCCGGTAAGGGAGACGGCACCAAACACCTCCAAATGAAAATCCGAAACCATAGGAATGAAGATCTCGATGAGTAGAGGAAGTTTCCTGAAGGGTACTTTGAGAGAGGATGCCGTTTCGGCAGTGTTTCGGAGGAAAAGATTTTCTCTCTCATCCTCCCTCCATTTTCGTCTCTCTCTGTTCTCTCTCTTTCTCTCGGCTGTTTCATGCAGGAAAATGGCTGAAGATGATGATGAATTAATGGATAAATACATCAGCCAACTCATATGCCATGTGTCACAATCTTATTGGCCCAAATAATGAATTTTCGCACAAAATACCAAATTCTGCAGATTTTTCATTAACTTTGAAAATTCATATCTAATTGTGAAAATGTCCAATTGGGGTGGTTTCAAAGGATATGTGACCCTCATTGAGTCTAGTTTTAAGGAAAAATATAATCTTTAGCCAATTGAAAGCTCACTCTTCTCAGAATTTTAATCTTTGAATGCTGTCTCAGAAAATAATTAATTTTTCTGGGCTAACTTCAAAAATTTATTTCTCTTTGTGTACAACTTCAAATGACTTATATGATCTATCAAATTAAATCTTGATAAGTCTACTTTTATTCTAGAAAGTTTCATAATTTTTTACCCTCATTTACCCATCGAAACATGTCACACAATCACCACTGCCACACCGGAAATTTCACCGGTGGAAAAATTACTTTGTGTTCCACTTTACTATATTATGTGTGACTTATTAGATATGATTAGTTTTGATGATGCCAAATATAGATATCAAATATTATGAGAGCAAAAGTTTGCATAATATACTTATCTCTTATATTGACTAACTATTGTATTTAATGTTGCATATCTTGTAGATTAGTCAAACAATGAAAGGAAGAGGTTGAGGAATGAAGAGCTTGAAGAATTAATGGGAATATCAAGATTCAAGCTTCTAGAAGAAATTCTGAATGTTTCTATGCTCATAAGGGAATTAAGAAGTTACTATAGCAGTTTACTGTTTGGCACTGTAGCATTGTCACTGTAGCAATACGGTTACTGTAGCATCGAGTGATTTTAATAATCACTCGAGTGATTTTGAAAAAATTAAAAATCACTCGAGTGATTCTCTAATTCACTCGAGTGATGTTCGATGTTTCATACTCTGTTGTTCGTCCAGCTGAGCGAGGTCTAGTTATTTGATCATATCTCAAAAAATACAACTTCGATTAAGACAAAACCAGTTGCATATGAAAATATACTCCCAATGCGTCATTTGAATACCAGAATCAACATCAAAGGAGCTTAGATGAAGGAGATATAAGTGTTCGAATCTGGCCTTCACATCAGCGTCACTCTCTAAAACAGGTTTTATATTTTGGCTATAACTCTCAAACCACTTGTCCTATTGTGCTGAAACCGGTGCCATATGATACTAGACTTCAAGAGATTTCCATTGATATATAATACAGAACTTTTGGAGCTATATTCGAAGAGTTATGCCATCTGTAATTTGACTCATGTTTGCTGTCGAATTGGAGGTGAAGTTTCGAGTCCAAGTGATCTAAACAGAGAGCACCCGAGTGATCAGGAAGATCACTCGAGTGATCATTAATAATTACTCGAGTGAAATGCGTCAGAATGCATATCACTTCCAGTGGCGCAGAAATCACTGAAGGAATTTTTCACTGTTTGCAATTTCACTTCCAGTGATCCTGAATCATGCGAGTGATTTGTGATTTATGCCAAATCACTTCCAGTGATCTCCAAATCACTCGAGTGATATCTCAAATTTTCCAAATCACTTCCAGTGCGCCTGAAATCACTACAAGAAAAATTCACTGTTTGCAAAATCACTTCCAGTGATGCCAAAATCACTCGAGTGATTATGTTGTTTTCGAAGATCACTTCCAGTGGATGATAAATCACTTCCAGTGAGTTTCACTCTTTCTTTAATCACTTCCAGTGAACCAGAATGCACCTCCAGTGAAAGCCAGTATGCCTCATATCACTACTGATGAACCAATATTTACTCAAGTGATATGAAGATCTTTCACTTCCAGTCACTTCCAGTAATCATGCAATGCACTGCCAGAAAAATACAGTGTTTGTGAAAATCACTACCAGAGAATCTGAATCACCTCTAATGATCACTCCCACTGGATATCAATTGCATCAGTTCACTATCTGTCAGATAATATCCAAGCAAGTGATTATGATGATTTTGCAGATCACTTCCAGAGACGTGCCAAGATCAACTAATATGAAGTTTTGTCAGTGTCTGCATCTATGATCACTCAGTGCACTCTTCACTGAATCGGAATCACTTCCAATGACAGTCACATCCAGAAATCAAGATTACTGCCGGTGAAATGCTTCTACAGTCAAGTGTTAATTGTTTTATCAAAATCACCTCCAGTGAAGTTACACCGTACTCAAATGATTCTCATGTTTCAGAATATCACTACGAGTGAATTAAATGTTAAAGTGATTCACTGTTCTCATTAGAATTACTTCCAGAAGCTTGACAGAAACAAGGAAACAACTCAAATTATTTCATGGTACACTCGAGGGATGCTGATCATTGCCAGTGGAATATTGCTTTGTCAAGATCATTGCCAATGGAATATTATTTTATTAAAATCACTTCCAGAAGATGTTTGAATATTCCAAGTGACGTACATCAAGTTGAAGAATTTACTCGAAAGATTTCATGGTGTACTCAGCTGATGTAGATCACTTCCGGTGAAGTAATTATCCACTCGAGTGATATTTAAAATATTCTCTAACGGCTATTTTCTGTCAGCGCATTACAGGTATTCCACTACAGTTCACATGGGAAGCAACCGACGAATATTTAACGATGACGAATCATGGGCAATATCAATATTCAACAGACGAGTCAACGAAACGTGCAAACAATTGAAGCATTTGTCAGAGCACGATCATGGGCAACGGTTGAATTACTTATGAGAAAGCACGATTAGATTTCAACAGGAAGATATATTTGAATGCTCCCAACGGCTCTCAACATTTGCTATATAGACTAAAGCATTCGAAAAGAAGAATATATGACAGTGACCAAATACACGAGCAAACAGAAATGATAAAGTAGCGAGAACCCAACTGCCAATATGCTGTTGTCATGAATCTTCGTCTCTTACATACTCTCTGTTAATATCTGTTTTTCCTTGTCATGTATAATTGAGAGTGAGAATATTTACATTGTACTTCAGTGAGCATTTTACCCACTCTGTGAGAGAGCTTGTAAACACTTCATCTGTATTTCAGAAGTGTTCTCAAGGTAGAGGGACCTTGAGAGGATTGATCACCTTACGAGGGAAGTTGTAGAGCGAATTGTCAGTAAGACTTTCTGCTCGTAAGACTTACAAGGTGCAAGCAGTAGAGAACATTGCTGCTCATAAGACTTACAGTGGTGTAAGCAGGAGAGAACATTGCTGCTCATAAGACTTGCACGAGTAAGCAAGAGAGAAAGGTCTTCAGATTGCTTTGCTCGACTTGCTGTAAGAAGGAGTAAACCTTACAGTGTGTAAGGGGGAGTTACTCTTGTGAATTTGTAGAGACTTATCTTGTGCCTAGTTAAACAAGAAGATAATGGATTGGAAATCTCAGGAGGAGCCTGGGGATTGGACGTAGGTCATCGTGGATTGGACCGAACCAGGATAAATCACAGTTTGCACATTCTCTTCTCTAAGCTTTTATATTTCTAGCATATACGATTTATATAATTACTTGTGAGTTTATACTTCCATATATATACTGAGTTAACAATCTGCGAAAAGTTTTTAAAAGATCAGACATTCTTACCATACACCCAATTCACCCCCCTCTTGGGTGTCAGCCAGTTCAAACATGACTTCTAATCGCTTTATTTTGTTATTCCCCGAGCTCTTTAGCTCACCAATATAATTCATTTTAATATCCAAGGATATAAAGGAATTTTGGGGAATTTAAACATGCCTCATAGGGACATTTACTAAACCAAGGTCTAGCAGTCCACTTAGTCCAGGCTTAATCTTATGCCTCTAGTCCCAAAATTCGGGATATTACACCACGTGCTACAATATTGTTCTTTGTCTTGACCCAGAAAGCTGTATCAGGGAAATGGGCAAGTGTAGTTTGGATCCAAATGTTATCTGGCATGTAAAGGTCGTACATTTCCCGCTCATTATATAACCACTTCACATTAAACAGAAAGTTGTTATATAGTTGGAAAGCTGAGTAGGACAAGGTTGTAGAGTTATATTGATAGAGGTACATTCTCTTTATACACTGCCACAAGTAGTCATCAGGATGAGGATCAAAGGCTAACTTAACCTCAGGAGCTCTAGAGCTAGTCGTAGAGTCAGTATTGCTGGCTACCTCTTCTTCCTCTATATCACTATTATCCCTAGTGGATGATACTATACTTGAAATAGGACTAAACTGGAAAGTCACAAAAGGTGCAACTCTCATTCGGGCAGTTTTCCTGATCCTTGTTATCCCATCCATTTCGTGTTCCACTGTCCCGTTATCAACCATGCTCCCTATCATAAAACAGCTAACAAAGGGTTAGAACTCTTCAACATAAGCAGAAAACTCTAGCAAGTGCCTACATTGCCAGAATCAACGCTCTGATACCAAAAATGTGATACCTCATTTCCTAGAGCCTCATATGAGTACAAAAGAGTAGCAAAAGTATTTGTGAAACCAAGATCGAGTCTCGGATTAAGAAATTTTGGAAAAATGTTCACAATTCCCAAAATCTATCTCAGGATTTGAACCTGGGATTGAGAGGGGTTTTTGGGAATAATAAATTTTTTCTTAAACAATTTCATAAAAATTTACTATCTCACTAAGTCTCACCGGTTTCTCTTTTTCATTTTATTAGAGTCTGCGAGCGATTCTCTGCTTAGTTTTCACGTTTCATACCTCAGTTAAGTTTCGTTAGCGATCGGAAGCAAAATAAAGCTAAAATGTTCCTTTACTAGTCTGCCGGCATTACCGGTTTCACTATCGTAACACTGTCAAGGTTATAGGCTATTCATACCATATATACAAATCCAAAATACATGAAACAGAAGACTAAAGTCTTTCACGCTCCCAGTCTCTAGTGGTCCGTATTTACCTTCGTCTTACCCCTTGAGCTCTCTCCCTGTACTGTAGATGGTTTATGAAAAAGAGTGAGATTCAAAAGAATCTCAGTAGTAACGTAATGTCAATCATGCATATATATCATCACAAAGCATGCTATACAGACATCATATAGCATAACTATCACAACAACATTTAGTGCATCATATGCAGTTCATAGTAAACAACCATAGCGCTAGGCATGTTAAAGGCCCCGAGGGATACCCGCGTAATAGGCCCCGGGATCCACTCGTGCATTACAGAACGTTATTGGCCCAAGCGTCCACCCGCGCAATAGGCCCCGGGCGACCACTCCGCATAACCAGAATGTGTTAGATATCTCATAATGAATACACACAACACACCATGCATGATATAATATATGAAAGACAAGTTACTACCTGATTGCTTTCCTTGAGTGATTTCCAATCGTTGGTTTGAGTTCGGGCAAGTTCTAGCTCCGATTAAAATTAGAGTTATAAGTAACTGGTTATTACTTGCACTATTGCTATCTTTAATTCAAATTCTGTTGGTTATCTAAAGCAGTTATAGTAGTTTCTGCATAATAGAATTCTATTCAGTGCAATTTCACTGTTTTTCAGAAACTAGCAGATTTTTGGGTCAAATTTGGAAATTCATAACTAATTCTAGAAAAATCCAATTTGACCGATTCTAAAGTTAAAACAAATATATTTCCCTATACCTTTGACTAAAAATAGTTGGGTTTACCTACTATGCTCATATAATTCCCAGTAAATTGTTAAACGCTACTGTTCCAGATGCAATCCAGAAAACAGGACATACTTCAAAAATTCACCATTAATTCTTGGAAACTTCAAATTGAGTGGTTTTAAATTTTATATAAATATATTTAATTATATTTTTTACATAAAAATACTAAGTTACAGCCATTACAACCAAAAAATTCCCAGAATTTCTCCAAACTCGACCTGTCCAAATCACTTTCCAGAAATAGGGCAGAAGTTCACAAATTCATATCTAAATCCATAAAAGTCCAATTGATCTGGTTCCAAGTCCTAATTTACCCTTGTTAAATATAGTTTCAACGAAAAATATATCCATGAGCTATATATACACAAATCAGTACAGTATTTTCACTTTCTACACCTTGTTCCTGAAAATTCCAGCTTTGCATGACCAATATTTGAAAATGTAGAACTTCTAGTATACAAATCCAATTGAGCATTATGACCTATCAAATTAAATTTATTTGTGTCTACTTTTCAACTGGAAATTTTCGGAATTTTTAGGTACCATTTGGTCATTAAAAATCTCATGATAATCAGACTGCCTGATACAGGGCAGATTAACACATTAAGCAAGCTTTCTTCATAAATTCCTAAATTCATGTACAAGCATCCAAAATTCATGAACACTTGTATACCTACACAATTTTACCTTCTAAAGCTAATGGAACTATCAAAATGGTCAAATTCTTTCATCTTCATCACGTTACAGAACAGCCATATAATTAGGATTCTCAGAAAAAGTTTGTTGTTTCTTCGTTTTCTCTTGCCTAATCATTTCCTTACTACTCCTAATCAAATGATTAGCTATCTATACTCTTATTAGACATGATTAGAAGTCATTTAAGCAGTAGAAACTCTTAGGGCTTTCATCATCCAAACTTCACAAATCATCACAATCCAAGCCAAGAACAACAAGAACAACAACAACAAAGGTGTAAGGAGCAAGTTCTTGGAGTTTAACTTGGATTTCTTGTGATTTATCTCTCTAAAATGTCTCAGCCCTCTCTCTCTACACCTCTGATTCAGCTAGAAATCCATGGTTCCAAAGGTGTAAAAGTGATTAGAAGAGTTTAGAGAGTGATTAGGGAGGAAGAATCACAAGATTATATTTTACAAGTTTTACCTTAGATCTTGGAAAAACCTAGGTTTTGTGTGTGCTTCTCTTTACCGCACGTTCAGCTGCTCCCTCCCTCTCTTCCATTCAGTTTTTTCACGAGAAATGGCAAAGAAAGATGAAAGGAAGAGTGATATAATGAAATGGTTTTTTTTTTACTTTACATGTGCTTCAATCCCATTGGTCCAAGTACTTAGGTATTTCATTTAATATCTCAAAATAACTCCATTTCCCTCTTATTGTCTTTAATCTACCGTAAATACATGAGAATTAGAGGAAATATGTTGTTCTTTGAATTATCCCAATGCCATTTTGCAATTGGTTGACCAAAGTCTCATGTTTTGGCTTTTTAACTTATTCTCCAAGCTTTAGTCTTTTCCTTAATAATAATATTCCAAATGGCCATTTCCTCTTTTTAATTCCCATTTAATCAAAATTATTGGGAATATTGAAGAAAAATATTTATTTTCTTACTTCATGGCAAAATTACCATTTTTCCCCTACGTTTTATGATTTACCGAAATAAATCATTTCTTGCTTCCTTCCTTTGGCTTGGCCTAATTTTGACACTTATATGAAGCCATTATTTATGTCATTTTATGCTCAAATTTTGGTTACAATGTTGGGCCTTTTGTGGACATTTATTGCTTCTTTGTGTCTTGTCTTGGCCAAATTATATGTAACCGGCAATTAGAATATTTCCGTAAATTTATACTTGCCTCAATTCACCATTTTATTCCACTAAATATCACAAATATATACAAGAAATATATAGTGGAAAAAGTGGGGTATTATAGGTACTGTTCATGCTGGTTTAAAATGGTGTTTTGAATACCTAAACGATGTCCAATGGATGTCTAAATAGTTAATCATTTGATTAGGAGTAGCAAGGAAGTGATTAGATAAGAGAAGACGAAGAAACAACAAACTTTTTTGGAGAATCTGATTTTCTGCCCTGTACTGTGACGTGGAGAAAGACTAAAAATTTGATAATTTTGATGCTTCCAATGGCTTTAGGAGGAAAAATTGTGTAGGTATACAAGTGTTCATAATTTTTGGATGCTTGTATATAAATTTGAAAATTTAGGAAGTGTGTATATGCATCATGTTGATTCTGCCTTTTCTGTACAGTGGAATTGTACGTGCTTTTTTATATGATAAACCTTGTCCAAAAATTCTAAAAGTTTTCAAGCTTAAAGTAGACATGTAGAGATTTAATCTGGTAGGTAGTTTGTAATTTTTGGATAAGTATAGTAGGAGATATGAATTTTTGAAGATATGCCCTGTTTTCTGGAAAGAATCTGAAACATTGATGTTATGCGAAGTTTTTCATAGGGAAAACCTTATTTAAAAGTTCTGAAACTTTTCAGAATTAAATTAGAGACATAGAGCTTTAATTTTATGGGTATTTTGTAACTTTTGGACAAGTATATTGGGAGATATGAATTTTTTAATTTCTGCCGTGTTTTCTGAAAAGAAACCTAAAACAGTGTGGTTGGGCGAAATTCTGGGAATTTTGTAGTTGTGGTGGCCAAACTTTAGTATTTTTATGTGACATTATATTCAAATATCTTCACATAAGAATTGAAACCACTCAATGTGGAGTTTCCTAGAATTAATGGTGAATTTTTAAAGTTAATCGTGTTAACTGAAATTCTGAAACAAAGATTAGAAAGGTGAAATTCCATGTTAAAGGGTTCACATATAGCTAATGGCTATATGTTCCTTTGAAAATAGATTTAAAGAGGGTTGAATAGAGCATTAAACATGGCTCTAATAATGTGATTGGTTATATAGGGTCATGAAGTGACAAAAAAGGAGCAATGGTTGGCGAATCAAGGGACAAGAAGAGAAGGACATAAGTCCGAAAGGTAGTGAGCTTACCTTTTCTGCATGTATGTGATATATATGTCTTGCATTGATTATGTGACTGCTTTTCCTATTTGTGTGAAACATGTATGGTTGGTTGAAGCTTTGTTATATTTGTGCAATGGCCATATGTGTGTCATAACATCGAGCATGTAGCATGTCATTATGTTGGCATGAAATAGTGTAGGCAAGCATGTCATGCATTCATATATATCTGGCATGCATAGTGGTAATGTTTACTACTAAGATTTTCTTGAATCTCACTCCTCCCAACCAACCATTCAGACAGGTGAGCATTGGAAACGTGCTGAGATCATAAAAGAGGTATGCACGAAGAGGAATGTTACTGGTTGTTTGAAGGCCTTTTAGTTATTAAGGTCTGTAAATATTGTGTAAACCCCCTGGTGGGGAAACTTTTGTATTATAATCAAGCAATATTGTATTAACATTATCAGTATATTCATGTTATTCATGTGTGCCCACTGAACTACGTATTGCTACTCTGAGTAAGATCAATAATAAGGGATATATGAAGCGGTCTTTACAACAACTCACAAATCCAAGTTGCATTCATGGAGCAGAAGAAATGGGCAAAGACAATCTCCCTTTTATTTTTTGGTTATTGGTTATTGGTTATTATCCATTATTTCAACACGTCCCTTTAATCATTTTGTTTGACGTTGATGTCAAAAAGAAGCACGAAGAGTATTCAATGAACGTCCATAATTTTATTCTTCTATCGTTTGGTTATTGGTTAATGGGTATTATAAATTTTGTCAATATGTCCTATAATATCCTAAATTTTGAGACTAGAGGCATAAGATTAAGTCTGCATCAAGTGGACAGCTAAGCTCCGGTTTAGCAAATGTCCCTATGAGGCATGTTTAAATTCCCTAAAAATTTCTTTATATCCTTGGGGATATTAAAGAGCTCGGGGAATAACAAAATAAACCGAGTAGAAGTCACACATAATATAGTAAAGTGGAATACAAAGTAATTTTGCCACCAGTGAAATTCCCGGTGCAGTAGTGGTGATTGTGTGAAATTTTTCAATAGGTAAATGATAGTGAAAAATTATGAAACTCTCCAAAATGAAAGTAGACTTATCAAAATTTAATTTGATAGGTCATATGAGTCATTTGGATCTTTACACAAAGAGAAATGAATTTTTGAAATTATCCCAGCGAAATTAATTATTTTCTGGGACAGCATACAAAGATTAAAATTCTGGAATGAGTGAGCTTCTAATTGGTTAAATTTTATATTTTTCTTTAAAACTAGGCTTGATAAGGGTCGCATAGCCTTTAGAATCACCCCAATTGGACATTTGTACAATTAGATATGAATTTTTAAACTTTAATAAAAATTCTGACAGATTGGATATTATATGGGAAAATCAATTATTTGTGCCAATCAGAAGCTTACATGTGGTAAGGAAATTTAACACCTCCTTTAATCATCAATTATCATCTTCCTTAGCTCATTTTCACGCTGAAAATGCAGAGGGGAGATAGAGAGAGAAGCTGCAGAGAAAATGGAGAGAGAAGAGAGAGAAAATTCTACTCGCCGAAACACTACCGAATCGGTGTCCTCTCTCAAAGTACCCTTAAGGAAACTTCTTCTACTCGTCGTGAGCTTCATTCATATAGTTTTGGATTTTCATTTGGAGGTAGTTGGCATCGTCTCACTGGCCGGAGTGTTGCCGGAATTCCGAACCGTCTACGGAAACAAGTAGAGGTAAGCGTAAGCTTCCTTTTTAACCGATTGGTTTGTCGTTTTGATGAATATAGAGGAAGTTGGGTACTATTCATCGATGGTTTAAAATGATGTTTTCAATGGCTAAATCATGTCTAATGAGTGTTTAAATAGGTAATCATTTGATTAGAAGTAGAAAGGAAGTAATTAAGCCAAAAAAAATGAGAAACCGGGAAACTCTTTCCGGGAACTCTAAATTACTGTTTCTGTTCTGGATATTTTGTGGAGAAGAAGTAGAAATTTGGTAATTTTGATGCTTCTATTGGCTTTATAAGGCAAAATTGTGTAGGTATACAAGTGTTCATGATTTTTGGATGCTTGTATATAAATTTGGGAAATTATGAAATATATATGTGCATGTTGCTTAAATCTTCCTTGTGTGGCAGTCAGTGTTGTGCGTGATGTTTGAAGGTTTAAAAATTGTCCGAAAATTCCGAAATTTTCTAGAATTAAAGTAGACATAATGAGCTTTAACATGATAGGTAATATGAAGGATTTGGACAAGTTTGCTAGTAGTTATGATTTTTTAAATTCTGGTCATATGAATCTGGGAATTTATGGAATAGTATGTTTATACGTGATATTTCAGGGACCAAACGTTATCCAAAAATTCTCAAACTTTCCAGAATTAAATTAGAGACATATAGCTTTAATTTGATGGTAGTTTGTAATTTTTGAACAAGTATATTGGGAGATATAAATTTTTGAATTTCTACCCTGTTTTCTGGAAAGAAACCTGGAACAGTGTGGCTGGGCGAAATTATGGGAATTCTGTGGTTGTGGTGGCCAAAATTTAGTATTTTTATGTGAAATTATATTCAAATATCTTCACATAAGAATTAGAACCACTCAATTTTGAGTTTCCTAGAATTAATGGTGAATTTTCAAAGTTAATCTTATTAACTGAAATTCTGAAACAGAGATTAGAAAGGGGAATTTTCATGTTAAAGTGTTCACATATAGCTAATGGCTATATGTTCCTTTGAAAATAGACCTAAAGAGGGTTGAATAGAGAATTGAATCATGGCTCTAATAATGTGATTGGTTATATAGGGCCATGAAGTGACAAAGAAGAAGCAATGGTTGGCGGATCAAGGGACAAGAAGAGAATGACATAAAGTCCGAGAGGTAGTAAACTTACATTTTCTGCATGTATGTGATATGTATGTCTTACATTGATTATGTGACTGTTTTTTCTATTTGTGTGGAACATGTATGATTGGTTAAAGCTCTGTTATATTTGTTCACTGGCCATATGTATGTCATAACATCGAGCATGCAGCATGTCATTATGTTAGCATAAAATAGTGTAGGCAAGCATGTCATGCATTCATATATATCTGGCATGCATAGTGGTAATGTTCGATACTGAGATTCTCTCGAATCTCACTCCTCCCAACCAACAATAGTGACAGGTGGAGATGCATGAAGATGTATGGAGGAGGTATGAAGTTGAAGTGAAGCTTGAAGCGCAAGGCGCTAGCTTGTATTTGGTTGTATTTATTGGATGATTGTATTTATAAGAAGTGATACATGTATATGTGTATCTATGAATGAATGTGTTTAGCAGAGAATGGGTCTAATGGATAGCTCTTAGTTTATTTTATGTAATCATTGCACACTCTGATATGTGGTAACTAAGAGCCGATGAGGTAATGGTGACGTAGTGAATCTTGTGGGAATGATTGTGAAGTTTGCTACCATTTTGAAAAACCCTCTCGACATTAGGTTCAAATCCTGAGTTGGGAGTGGAATATTGTGAAAGATTTTACATGTTTGGTAGTCCGGGTTAAAATCCTGGTTCCGCAATGGATTTCACTAGTCACTTATACTCATTTATGAGTATTGAAAATAAGGTGTCACATGTCCCTTGCATCATTTGGTCTTTATTTGATATCAGAAAGAAGCATGAAGAGTGTTCAGTGAAAGTCCATAACATTTGGTTCCTTTCTGAGTTGGAGATAGATCTTTAGCAGATTTTTTTTTTCAGGTTGACTCACAAGATGTATACCTTTTTGCAGGGACATAAACCAAGATACCTTAAACACTTATGTGATGCCATTTGTCTTGACCATCATGATATATGAGGAAGGACTACCTGCCAAAAAAGATTGTTTTAGATGTTGCTTTCAGTCTGAAAAGTTTGTATCCCTTTGTGCAGTCTTTTTGTCCTGATGAGATGAATTGTCTTTTATATTCATGTATATAGTTTTTTATTATATTGTTTTGGTTATGATATTACTTTTAGCACTTGCGTTATACTTTTTCATGAGCAGCATATCCAGGACCTTAAAAAATGAAACTTGGCTATAATGTTGTCAATAATATTAGGTCAACTTTTTGTCCTTTTGACTTACATGCTGCTTATTCGTTTCATTATTTTCCTGCATCATTAGACTGTCTTTTGCGTATTAAGCTTTTGCAGGTTCCTCAAACATTTTACCTTTCTGCACATTTTGTCCTTGTCTTTTATTGACAAACATATCTGCTTTACAATAATGTTGAAAGAGTCTTAACACTGCAAATACTGTCAATATATCTGCTTTCCCTCAGAAGGTAGATGAAAAAGACTTACAATATACTTAAAATGAGTATATACGTTTTTGGACAATTCATTAGACTCCATTTTGCGAGTTAAGGTTTTGCAGATTCCTCAAAGATGTTACAACTGCATGCTACTGCCATTTGCAAGTTGGGCCATCTATATCTGTTATACATTACTGTTATCTTGGTATCCTTACAGAGCAGCTGTTATCATGGGCTAGTATTAGCTTGAAATTGTCAGTCCATTCTTATATGCAATAGTCAGGTTGTTTACTCCATATACTTTGTTGTTTGCTGCCATTTTAATGCCTTCCTAAAATTAAAATTAATACTCATAACAGTCAGCTAAGAGAACCCCTAAAGTTAGTTACATCATCTGGTTTAGTTATATATAAATTTAATCCTAATTTTATTCCACGAAAGGCTATTGTTTTCTGTTGCCAAGCTAATGCTTCGTATTAGAATCAATGATTTAATGACTATTTTTGTCAGTAGTTAAGTTAGTTACACGAGGATGTTGAGTGATGTCCATTGCTTTACCTCAATTATGTTAATTTGGTATGAGTAAGCTTACGCATGTAAGGATTGCCATTAGTTTGAATTTACTTTTAGAATATAGGTGACACGAATAGTTTAACTTGATCGCATTAAGAAAGGGATTGAACATCACAAATCAGAAGCTATCCTAGCTGGTATAGCTCCTTTCCCAGCTCAAATGTACATCACTCAATATCTCACAAATCAGAAGTCATAATTCTTTCCCAGTTCATCTTTTCCTTTGTTTCTGTAGTCTCTATTAAAAAGAGGCGTGGCAAGTATCTGGACTTTCTTCTTCATTAACATTAGCTGTTTCTTTACTTCATTATATACTTGGTTCTCTCCAGTTATGTGTCGCACCTTCTCAGTATAAAGGCGATCAATATGGGCGACAAGATCATTAATGACAACCTTCCACCTATCATCTACATCATTATCATGCCATGTAAAAAAAAAAAAAAAAACACACAACCTCCCTGCACAAAGAATGAGTAATTAGTAAATGAATTTTGCAGTAATTTATCTTCATGTTTGTGTTATGGTTGATGATGTTTTTACAAATACCTGTGAATAGTCTGGGCAGCCATAGAACCTTCTTGGATTACTTTCAGTCCATGATATCCATCGAGGTGCTGGATGACCACAATGGCAGACCTTTGTCTTCCTTTTTAACTCAATATCTTAAGAAGTTAATGTCTTCTAAGCCATTCATCGACATCTGTGAAAACATAATACTTATTTAGTATGATGTCAGTAACAAGGGGTCCTGATGTACCATTGAAATGTTTAAATCATTTTTCTAATTCCATATAATCTTCATCCTGTAATGAAATCATTTTATGGTGTCCTATGAGGTACAGTTGTTTCAGAACCTGTTCTTACTTATTCCAGTCAAAGGGTTGTCATCTTCCGTTTACTTGGACCAAGATGACCTGTCCGAGACACTTGTTTATAGGAGGTCTCAGCGTTGGTGCAGTTGCTTTCATTTGAGATTATATGTTCAGGTAAAACAGATGAATTAATGAAGTTTGGATGTGAAGCATTGAAGTATGCAAATGAAGCAATGATTAAAGTTGTATGTGAAGCTTATTTTCACTTAGCGCTTTATTTTGGATTGTTGTTCAGTTAAGCAGATGTTGGTTTTCTAACGAATTCCTTTTTTTAATTCTTGTGTAATTGCTAGAGAATATATATTTTTGCTGCATTGATTTGCTCCCTGCATAACGTAAGGGGGAGTCCATGCTAGTTTCTGAAATCATACAGCATGATCAATTGATCAACATCGTTTTCATCAAGGGGGAAAAAAGAAACAGGGAGAATATCACTAAAAGAGTATGGTCCTAAATGTAAGTGCAAATTGGAGGATTGGTTTCTTCCTTAATATAAGATCTTGTTCCCCCTTCCTCCCATATTTATTATTATTTTTTTAAATTAACCTTAATGATATTCCCTCAATAATAATAAAAGTTTGGAACATTCACAGAATTAGCTTATGGAAACTCCATAAGTGCTTATAAATCGTGATTCAAGGAATACGAAGTAGCTTTTACGGTTTACGAGGTACGGTCTACGAGGTAAATATGTGGAAGAGATTTACTAAACCGGATGCAAATAAGCTCAGCCAAACGAGCTAATTATCACGCCCTAAAAATTTAAGAATGACCATAATGAAATGTGAGAGGACTCACATTCTTAAAATCTTAAAACACATGTAAACAAATGTCTCACCTAATAATTACATTAATGATGGGACTGATATTGTAATCCTGTTTTTAATGTTGTTTTCTTGAAGTGAGATTTTCAAGTTTCTTGATTGCTCTGGATTTTAAATTATTGGACTTAGCAAGTACTGTACTATTTGAAGGTGTAATGGGATTATTTAATTGATTGTATCCTTTTTACTTCTAGAGAATATAAAGCACTTTGAGGACCTGATGAGTTCTTTTTCCACGGGCCAGAGAGAATTTCATTACCATTGTGTTTGTGTGTGTGAAAAACTTTTACTAGCCTGTCACGTGCATTAAATTTTTACACTGTTCATATGATAATTCATCTCTGCTTTCGTTGTTACAGTTGCACTTTTTGATTTGGTTGAGTATGCATTTTCTTAAGATTATTTATGAAATAAACTGAATAATGTTGTGCTCTTACAATATATGGTATCTATTTTTTGATTGGGTGTAAGTTTTTTATTTGGGTTTATTAGATGAGATTGGTAATGGGAAGCGTTTCCCAAAAGTTGAAAATTAAGTTCATGTGCATGATGGAATTTGTTTTAGTTGTCATTTCCCCCTAAATTTAGTGATTTTTTCTTGATTTCTTTGCAATTGTTTCTGCTTGTATTTGGGTCCTTGCTGGATTGGAGATGTGGAATATTTATCCTATGCTACAGGTAGGAGGGGCAAGGCCACCCTCTTACTAAGTTATATCACTATTTTCGTGTCAGTAGCCATTTTGGGACAATGCTTCAGTTTTGTTTTCCATTCCAAGACCTTTAACACCAAAAGTCTAGCGTGTTTTATTTATATTTTTTTACCTAAAAGGATTGAATTACAGTTTCATGTTCAGAAGGATAACTATCTTGATGTAAATCAACGAACACTTGCAGATGCACAAGGAAATCATGGGAATTTCTCATTCTTGTAAGGCCTGAAAAAACTTATTTTTGAAAACTTATTTCTATTTTATTTCTTGTTACTTGTAGTTGGATTTACAATTTACAATTGCAAGTTTGTTTATGGTTGAAATGACTTTTGGCATTACTCTTCTATTCTGTTTAATAACAAACATATAGCTAGAAAAAAAGTCTGGTGGTATATTCGTTAATCTAATGGAATATTCATTTCAGGGTTCCTTCAGAACTTAAGTTTGTTTTTAGTAAATGGGAAGGTGATTGAGTATATAAATGAAATTTACAAGAATTCCAATCAATTAATACACTCTTCATAATCTAATTGATGAGTTGAGGACACATTATTGGCCTTCTATTTCTTAATAATCCGGATGTTTTGGTCATAGTTGTATGTATGAATTATATGCGGTATTTGAGTGATATCAAGGCTGCAGGAGCTTCAAGACAAGGCAAAAGAATTTTTTCTTCCCCACTCTACATTACTTTTGTCTGGCATAAAGTTCTAATATTGTTGATTTTAAACTTCTCTCACGTTATCTTCATATTACTCTTTGTAATATTATTTCCATCTACTTTGTAAATTATAATATTCTTCTAATTTATTTATATGGCTTATCTGGTGTTACTGTTCCTTGGCAGCATGGGACTTGTCTCTTCCTTCTCTGTTCCCCATCTTCTACAATACAAATTCAAAAATAGTTGTTATGTGATTGTACCTCCTGTGTGTCTGGGTAGAGAGAAACTTCAGTAATGAAATTTTATTGTGGTTTGTAGAGAATTAAGAGGTCTTCGGCATTGGTTCTGAAACTGGCAGAAGCTTAGAAAGAACAAACTTGCAGCTAGAATTTTTGCTGCTGATTTTACCCATGACGAAGGGTCCAACTTTGGTTAGAGAAGCGGGTAGGGGGTGTCAGCTGCTCTTTGTTGCATCTTAAATTTGGGCCTTTCCAAATATTTTTTTTGGTAGTTATTTTCAACATTAGATTCTACATGAAATGTGTGACATTTTAATATTTTATGGATAAATTAATGAAGTTGTTTTCAATTTTTTTATGATTTTTTAAAGATTTATGCTGTCAAAATTGTGCAATTTTTTTTTTAATTTAAAGTCTTAAATAGTTGAAAAATCATAAAAAATTAAAAACAACTCCGTTTTTTCACCCACAACATATCAAAATGTCAACAATTTCATGTAGAATCTAATGGTCAAAAGGGCCACACAAAAAATATTTGAGAAAGACCCCAAATTTGAAGTGTAGCAAGGGACAGTTGGGAAGGGCACAACTGACACCCAAATTCAAAATAAAGATAGGTGATATTGGATTTTTTCTATTGAATGTAATAATAGCATGTAGAACGAAGGATATAATGTGAATATGAGTATTAAATTAATATGGAGATGCTCTCTAAATTAAAGATGGGCGATAATGATTTCTTCTCCTCTCTTTTACACTAGGAGGCAGGAAAGTGGAAATTAAGTTATAATACTGTACAATAGTGTTTGCTCAGGGGGGGAAAATGCTATACAATTAGGACATGTTACTTTATAATTATATGGTAGAAGTTTTTTTACATCTTTAGTGAGAACAGATTATGGATGCTGTGAGCTTGGGTTGAAGCTTTTACCATATTGTCTAAACTTCAATTTTTCCTGTAATTTCCAGCATTTCAATGCTTACATGGCACCCATTAAATCACGTATTTTGATTGACTACCCATGGAGCCCAAGGTGGGAAGCATCGATGACTCGGTGTATTTTGTTAATGACTAATATCATTTAAATGTTTCTTGCAGTTTTTTTTTTTTTTTTTTTTTTGGTGATGCCTTCCTTTTTGCCCTGACTCCCTTACAAGAGTGTGTTGTCTTTTATCACTAAAAGTTGGCCATGCACTTTTATTCTTTAAAGTCCTCTGTACGCTCTGTCTTTGATGTTTACTAATTGAGTTTTCCTTGTTTTGCCACCATTATTTTTAGCTGTTGCGGCTTGAATGATTATCAAATTGAATGGGAATTTACTTCTGAAGATAATGTTGTATTTTATGGAACTTCCCTCTTCGCATACTGAAGAAGCAATCAAACTTGTTGATAAAGTTTGGAGGGTTTGAATGGTTGATTCAGAAACATGAAATTTATGGGTCTGCTTCACTCAAGCTTGGTTCTCCAAATTATTGTTGCTCCATGAGATTCCCAAATCAAGGAGTAAGTTGATCTTTTAAATCTATTTTTTCAATGCTGCGCCAATCTCTTATTTTCTATATTTACTTGGAGGTTTTTGGATTTTATATGAATAGGCACTTAATGTAAAAATTAGTAGAGGTGAAACTGCGTCATTGAAATTAAGTCCTAGATAAGCTAAGTTAGTACATGTAGGTCACCAAATAAAAATGCACACAACTGGGAACATAAGTAGCTAGGTAACCTTCACTGGGAGATAAAATGTGTCAAACCCCTTAACACTTTGATATTTGCAGAGTAATAAATGCATAGTTCAGAGGGCATACAGAAATAGCGGAAATATACTGATAATAAGTGCTTGTTTATATTACAGACAATTCCCATAGGGTTTTAAAAATATAAACAAAATCCAAAGAAATAAATATTACAACTAAAGATAACCAACTGTACTCCGTTAGAACCGGACCTTCAATCACCGGTAATTACTGTTTTGCCCTTAGATCCGCTACCTTCTGCTGGAATATTTTTAAATGTTGAAAAAGGGTGAGATTCGAATGAATCTCAGTAGTAACATACAATCCGACATATAAAATGTGAAAATAAATATGCAATGCACCATGTTATGTAAGATGAAAATGCTGTGTGTACACTGTCCGAGGTCAAACGACTGTTTGCAACCCCAGCTTAACTCTACGCCTCCGTTGGGTCCCAGACCACAACTAAGCTAACATGCGTGTCCTAGACACTATGCTCATAATACAGAAAATGGAATACACAACATATAAATACTCACATAGTGTATGAAAGAAAGAGTTACTACCTGGGTCCTTTTTCAGTCCGATTCTTATCCAAAACTTTTAACCGGCTCGGGCTATTACCAATTTCTATAAATTAAAGTTAACAAGTAATTGGTTATTACTTGCATTACTACTTCTTTAACCATATTCTAGTGATTATCTCAGTTTCAGTGATTTCTGCATAGTATAATTCTCCACAATACAACTTTTACTATTTTTCATAAAACTGACAGATTTTTCAATCAACTTTGAAAAATCAGAATTAAATCTAGAAAATTTCAAATTGATTGGTTTCAAAGCCTATGTGAATCTATTTAAATTTATTTTAATATAAAAATACTTATATCTGATCAATGATAACACAATATTCCCAGAAATTCGCCAAACCTCCCCTATTCCAAATTTTCTTCCAGAAATAAACTCAACTTTGAAAATTCATATCTTCTAATGTACAAGCCCAAAAATTATAATCCACCTATCAAATTAATGCTCTTACTGTATACTATAAATCTGAAAAGTTTCATAATTTTTGGTAAAGTGTTGGTTTTCCAAAATTTTACCACAACCAATTTGCCTTCCAAAAACATAATCTGGCAGTACTTAAATTCAAAAATTCATAACTAAATCCAAAACTTTCCAAATAGAGTGGTTCAAAATTCTGTGTGACCCTATTTAATTATAATTTAAGGGAAAAATACATACTATTAGAGATTACATGCCTAAAGTTCCAGAATTCACAATTAATACAACTATGCCAGAATTTGTTCCTGATTCAGTGCTTAAGCTTCACAAATTCATTTCTTACAATATACTAATCCAAATGGTACATATTATATATCAAATTAAAGCTCCTCATATCTATGTTATGTCTGTAAAGGTTCATAATTTTTGGACCAGTTTTAACTAACGAAATGAATTTTATAACCAAAATGATTCCAGAAAACTAACCGAACAACATCTCTTCTTAATTTCTAAAAATTTCTGATTTATACATAATCATCCAAAAATTACAACCACATGTATTCTCACATAATTTTTCATGTAGAATCTATTGGTGATATCAAATTTATCAAATTCTTACTCCTTATATATCTACACCTTATTCTGACCATAAATAATAGCAACTTAATTTCAAAATCACTCAACTTCCAACAACTATAAATCCTCATAAACAACCCAAACCAACTGTATAACAATAGAAAAAGATATAGAAGACTTACCTAAATAATATTCAAGGCTTGCCTATGATAATTGACTTCTCCTTCTTCCACTTCTCCGGCAATTATTCTCACCTTAGTCTTCCTTCTCTTTTACTCCTGTCTCTCTCTCTTTCTCTATATTTTCTACTTCTCTAGTCTTCTATGTGACTTGACCGAATGGAATGGAAAAATGAGAAGTGTGTGTTGCCTTGTATTTATAGTGGAAGGGTATGTATTTGTTTATTAAATAAATGTGTGTGTGTGCCATGTGGTGTTTATTTTAATGGTTGTGTGTGTAGTGTGGGAAGTGTGTGCCATGAGTAATGTGTGAAGAGCATGTGAAGCAAGTGTGGCATGGGAAGCATGGATGGCATGGGAAGCATGGATGGCATGGAAAGCATGGGAAGTGTGGGTGTGTTTTTAACAATATATTTATATAGGTATATTTTTATCCTATTAATAATACATATTTAGCCTTAATATTTTCCCTTATCTAATTTATGACCATTTATTGTTGTTTCATGAATTTTCAGGAAAATATGCATTTAATTCCTAAAATAAATTTTGGGATGTTACAAAATGAGGTCCTGCAGTTTGTTACACAATCAGTAATAAAATGATTTGGTTAAGGAAACATCATAGGTTTATGTATTACTATTACTAATTAATAATTACTTAATAGAAAGAGAGTGGCATACAGAAATCTTGTTAGAAGCATATTGACAAAGGACCTCAAATTTTGAAAATAATAGTTGATGATCTATTGTTCTTCAAAAATACCTATCATGATCCAAAAATGGCTCTATTAGTTGGAAGTATAATATTTTCTTAAAAACTAGGAAGTTAATTGTTAATAACATAAGACTACTTTGTAACTAGGTGTTAGATAATTTATTTTTAGTCGGGTGTGATTTCCTGTTGATTTACAATTAAATTGTTTATTAATTGTAATTAAATTGTTTTGTATCTGGAAATTACAACTCAAGTGCACAAATATGAATATGGGTTTTTTGGATCCATTTTAGAATTGTTTATTATTTGAATATATATATCTTTTTATCATGTATGGGCATTTTCAGTTTATGCCATTTTTTTAATGAGTATTGGTGCTTCTAATCGGGTTCTTCTGTCAAATTCTCAAGGCCACGTCAGAGAAATTAATACCCTTGAACTCTCTGGAGCATCGTTTGGTATCCCGACTTTCTCCACAGCCCATTATATTATTCATCTCAATGGAGAAATTTTGATTTCATAATCCTAAATTATATGTACACTTTTTTTAATATTTAAATTTTTATTGATATGTAGCAAGCTTTAAAAAAACAGAATTATTGGACGTTAAAAATTTAAAATTAGAAAATTTTAGAAGTATATCTGACTGTTCCGAAAGGTTTCTTTTGATTTTTTAAGGAAGGAGTTACAGATCATGGAGACCGTTACTTCAGGGGAAAAAAAAAAAAGAAAACCACACCATGGAGACACCCATCGTAAGACTCAGCGGCGCATCCAATTCATAATCCTAAATTCACAGCCGTTGTGACAGTTACCATTTTATTAAAGCCCATACAACAACTGGCCCCTTAAGCTCGGCCTAGTCCATGTTAACATGAGAACTCTATGTGCAACTGGTCCCGGTCACCTGCCTATGTGGCGTGACACATGTGCGCCCACATCAACTCGCCATCCTAGTCATTGTCATTTTTGGCGGCCACCTAAGCTGGCATGTCTTCATGTTGACCGGTCAGCAGTGGATGTGGCGGCAGACATCAGTGGCCATGCTGGCTAAAGTCCGAGTTAGCAACTAATGTGGCTAGCCACATTAGATGCCATGTTCGCATCTCGTCTCACTCACATAACCATATGCCGTGACACATATAGCCCATATCACATAGTTGTCCTAGTCATCGTCAAAGGTGGCAGCTTGCTAAGCCGACACATCATTTTGTTGACTGGTCAACGAACGAGTGGCTGAACACTTTTTAGCAGCCACATCGACGCTTAGCTCGAGTCAGTGTCCATCGTGGCTTGCCATATTGACTGCCACATGTGTGACTAACACGTCATTAAGTTGATTGGTCATCGGCCTGATGTGGCTGAACACCTCAACACCCACGTTGGCTCTTAGTCTAAGTTAGTGTCAGCCATGGTGTGCCACATCGACCACCACACGTGTGCTAGTCCCAATCACCTACCTATATACACGTGACCCATATGCACCTAGGTCACCTCGCTGCCTGGTTATCACTCTAAGTGGCACCTGCTTAGGCTGACACGTCATCATGTTGACCAATCAGCTGATGATGTGGCAAGCACCTCAGCTACTATGTCATCTCTTAGTCTGAGTTAGTCTCACTCATGGCACGCCACATTGGACCCTATGTGTTAACTTGTCCCAATCATCTGTACGAAATTGTACCACTTGAACCAATTTGGAATTTATGATTTAAAATTTAAAATGTTTCGAAAAGACGTAATTGCCCCCAAGTCTAGTACAAAAACCCTTACCTCCCTTCTTCGCGATTACTCTGTCGATTGCTTCACGTCTTGCTAGGCAGGCGGGCGTCGATCGTACTTGGCCGTCAGGGATCCCCTCAGCGATTGTAAACAAGAATCTGATACTGGCTTTTCCCATTAACGTGGCCACCATCAACCTTCACCTCGAATTTCTTTGCCGTTTGAACCATCAAACCTTCATCGGAGGAGGACCAGTCATCACCATCGCTGCAAGAGATGTGTGTTTTCCCCCCTTTATGAGATTGAGTATACCAGAATAATGTCGTGTTCCCCACCGAAAGCATACATGTGGGTTAGTAATATTGGCATGTTGTCTTCGTAATGATAAACTAATGTAATGGGAAGATAGCCACAACATTTTATCAGCTGCTAAGTACATTGATTTCGTTATTTATTACTTATGTTTTGTTGTTGTCTGCTCTTGTTTCGCAAATTCCAAAAATGAATTAAGAACACCCAATTCTTTAAAAAATTCTTGAAGGAGTTCCCTTTTGCTCACTATCTACCATTTTATTTCTTCATTTACTACTTCAGTTATGCTATTGTCTACTATTTTCCCAAAAATTCCAAAACCACTCTTGGAAATGGAGATTTCACTTGTTGCGCGCCATTTACTTTTTTTTTTTTTGTCATTTACTACTTTAGTTTTTTTATTGCCTACTGTTATTTTATAAATTTCAAAAATGAATTGGGAACACCCTCCCTTAGAAAAATTCATGCAAGAGTCCCTGTTGCACACCATTTACAATTGTTTCACTATTCTTGTTCTAGGGAACTTTCTAAATTTTGTGCTGCTAGCTTATCCAAATTTTGTTGTTTTGTGGTTAAAAAAATATAGAGAAAGCCAGAACAGAGCTTGTTCTTTCTTATCCTTCTAAATACTGTTAGTTAGGAAAAGAATGTATGGATATTAATTGGCCTTGAACCTGCCTTCCATTCTTTTTTATTTTTTTATTTTGAACCTCACTTTTGTTTTGAATCTAATTCCCTTACTAGTGGCCCAATCTCATCTTGCTATTAATTCTTAGATTTTGTTATTAGGATAAGAAAGTATAGATATTGCTTGGTTCTTTCCAAGGCTTCACTTAGTTAAGGTAAAGGCTATCATTGGTTAGCTAATTTTCAAAATTGTTAGCATGCCTTTAACTTGGTTAAAGGTTATCATTGAAACTTTCAACTTGAATTGCATCAGAAGGTTAGTTAAGTAGCCTTAGCTAAGGTTAGTTAGTTGTATTTACTTCCTTCTCTATATGTACGTGATACAAACTCCAGTATATATCTAGTAAATTCAAGTTTTTTCTCACACAATTCCTCCCTGTACAAGAACATGAAGATTTGAACTTTGAAGAATTAAAATTTGATAAATTAAATAATTGACTCATTTTCGTTAATATCTAAACATTTAGACATCGAGGATCTGGGTTCTCTTTCCTGAAACTAGTTTGTTTAATATCTGAGTTTGGCGAATATAAAGCACTTTGAGGGTCTGAGTTCTCTTTCCATCGGCCAGAAATTCACTACCAGTGAGTGTGTAATAAAAATTTGCATAGCCTGTCACTTGCGTTAAAATTTCACCATGTGTTCATATGATAATTCATGTCTGCTTTTGTTGTTGCAATTGCACTTTTGGATTTGGTTGAGTATGCATTTTCCTATTATTTATGAAACTAATTGAAGAATTTTCCTAAGATATATGGTATCTTTTTTAAAAAAGAAATAAAAATAAAAATTGGGTGTACATTTTTTATTTGGTTTTATTAGGTGAGCTTGGTAATACATAGGTGTATTATATTGGTTCATTCTACTTAGCATTATCTTTCTACTTCTTCATACACCCTAGCATTCTGCTTAAACAGGTACTTCCAATGATCTTTCTTTCATTCACTTTCAATTCACTCCATAGCTGTGATGTTTTTCATTTTTCATCCTGTTAATTTTATCATTTTCTTCGGCAAGCATTGAAAACTAGCTCCCTTTCTATGGACTATGAACTGGGAAACCAGAACATTTTTTTTTTTTTTGGGGCGGTGTAATAGAACAGGTGCTAAATTTTTCTGTCACTATTTTCGTATCAGTATCTATTTTGGGACACTGCTTTAGTTTTGTTTTTTATTCCAAAACCTTGAAGACCAAAAGTCTATAGTGTGTTTTATTTAGTTTTTTTCCTAAAAGGATTCAATTTACAGATGCAGGTTCAGAAGGATAGCTATCTTGATGTAAGCGAAGGAACCCTTGCATATGCACAAGGAATCATGGGAATTTCTCATTCATGCAAGGCCTGGAAAAACTTAATTTTGAAGAGTTATTTGTATTTCTTGTTAATCGCATTTGGATTTACAAAAGCAAGTTTGTTTATGGTTGAAATGACTTTTGGCATGACTCTTCTATTCTGTATAATAACAAACATCTAGCTAGAGATCGAGTCTAGTGGTATATTCGTTAGTCTGATGGAATATTCATTTCAGGGTTCCTTCAGAAATTAAGCTAGTTTTTGGTAAATAGGACGTCAATTGAGTGTATAAATGAAATCCACCAAAATTCTGATAAATTAATACACAATTCATAATCTAAGTGATGATCTGAGGACATTATTGGCCTCTAGTTTTTAATACTTGGGACGTTTTTGTCTTAGTTGTATACATGAATTATATGCGGTATTTGAGTGATATAAGGATGTCAAGACAAGGCAAAAGAATTTTTCTTCCCCACTCTATATTACTCTGTCTGGCATCAAGTTCCAGTATTGTTGATTTAAAACTTCTCTCTTGTTATCTCCATATTAAAGTTTTCAATATTATTTCCATCTACTTTGCAAATTATAATATTTTTCTAATTTATTTCTATAGGTTATCTGGTGTTACTCTTCCTTGGCAGCATGGGGCTTGTCTCTTCCTTCCCTGTTCTTCGTCTTCCACAATACAAACACAAATATAGTTATATGATTGTTTCTATATGTCACTCCCAGACTGCTTCCACTCTGCACCTGGTTCTACCCTTTTTTTAATTACAAAATGCCGGACATTCTTTTTCTGGCTCGCTCTAATCAGCTAACGTTGCTGATATAATTTGGCTTCCTTTGCATGCAGGTGGTATTTGAGCATGACGGTGAGTCAAATAATGTTTCCTCTGTCATTCTATAAGTTTTAACTTTTTAACACATCGTTGATGGTTCTTTTGCTTTCTCATAATTTTAGGTGTGAAACGATCATCAATAATAGTTGCTACATTGTCTTTAGGTAGGCTTGTATGTGTACCCTTGTGAATTCTCAACCACACATCACTGTTTCTCCATCTTCCATTCTCCCTTTTGGAAAAGCATCTGCTGATGTTTTATAGGAATGCCTTGTTTCCTTATACAGCATTCAATACAAATGTTCATGTCCTATCTTACATTATTCCGTTGAGTATATTCAAATGGTTGAGAGATTATAGTTATCGTTAACTGTTCCTTCCTTTCTTCCATTCAACCTCATGGCCCAATATTTATTGTGTCTTTAATCTTTACCATGTTATAGTTTTGTAATCATGCTTATTATGTTGCTGCAAGTCACTCTTGGTATTGAAACACTTGAAGGCTGGGCAAAATTGGAGAACAAGAGCAATTTTGCGAGAGGGGATGCCCTGTAAAATTGGGGTAATGCTGTACACTTGGACAAAAGTAAGCTATTATATGTCAATAATTCAAAACAAGCTGAAGACCAATTTACATAATTTTGTGTTAAAAATGTATAAAAGAAAAGATTATGAGATGCAATTTATTTTCAATCTGTACAAAAATTTGGAATGTTTTTTGGATTTCTACTTTTAGCCTGATATTTACAGCATTTAACTTGCTTCAAAATCCATAGAATAGATGGTTATACGTACGCAATAATCAATCAAGATTAATTCACTTGCTCAAATGGTGACTCTCTTTAGACCTATTCTGCTCCATTCTACATCCATTTGAAGTTAGTTTTTTTTACAAAAAAAAAAAAAACAGAATTTTAAGTGAAACTATTATAAAGGTACTGAAAATAAATTAGTTGGACACAGTATGCAGGGATTTCATGTGTTGATTCATATGCAAATATCACAAGACTCTGTAAGGTCCTATTTTGCATTACATTAGTGCGCAATGACTATTTGATGCATGAAGATAGCTCTTCGGCTACTTTGGGAACCATTTTCGGTATCTATCCTATAGCTTGTTCAATTTTAGATTTAAACGGTTTAGATTTGATTTTCTTAAAATTGGGTGATTTTTTAATAAAAAAATTAATTAAAAGATTATCTTTATTTTTGATTCTATACCTATGAAATTAATTTTTTTTAAGAAAAATAAAAAATAAAAAAAAATAAATCTATATCTAAATGGTTCAAATCTCCTTGCTCATCACAATTCTCTGCCCTACATATCAAAATAAATAGTTATTTGTTCAACAGAAAAATCATATCAGCAATGTCCAGTGTTCGACAATTGGGCTGGTGGAAATCCAGTCGAATTTGGGGGGATTGGGGTCATTGGTAAAAAGTATCAACATCAGAGCTACTTATGATTCAATTTGTGGCCATTTTAATTGCACAAGTTTCCTTGCTAATATCGAGGATGTATGTGAGAACAGCAATGGTAAAGTTCTACAAAAGCAGCTGCTTTCAGATATTCAAGTGAATCTTATGGAGCAAAGACCTTATGGAAGAGTCCCGCTAATTGTATTTGATGATGTAAATCAAGTAGGCCAACACACTGAACTGTGTGGAAACAAAGAGCTATTTGCTAATTTTTTTTTTTTTTTGGCCTTCAGCCGCAGTTTCATTCTTTCTTTATTATTATTCCCCAATGCCTAACATATGCAAAACCCTAACATTAAATTTAAAAAGAGAAATTTATCCTTATAGTCCCTAGTTCTTATTTACATGAATTTACCCAAAATATCAAAATTTGAGATAATATAAATTAGTCTATTTAAATCCAATTTATATGCATTATTAATCTTCTATTAAATTCTATAAATCTACCCAACATAAGATAATATTTAATAGCTAAATTCGCAATAATCTTAAATGAAAAATATAATCATAAATTTATAAAATTTAACCAATTAATTCTCACAAAATATAAAATGGATAATAAAATAAAATACAATTTAATTAAGCTGAATTATCCTCCATTTATCACCAATAAAAAAATAAAACTAGATGAAGAGGACGTGTGCGTGTGAGTCATTTGATTATGACTTTTTTTTTATGTTAGCCTTGGAGTCGATGATCAAAAATTGATTAAGGATTACGTATAGATAAATCTAGGATCGTTCTTTCTTATTGATGAGTTTTTTATTGAATCTTAAATAATCTAAATGCAATGCTAATGCAATAAAACAAAGGAAAATTGGTCTTGATTTTTATTGAAAATAGATAAATACAAAACTTAATTAAAATTCTTAAAACTACTATTTTTGGTCTTTTTTTTTATAAATGGTGTAACATCCCAAAATTTATTCAAAGGCTAAGGATTAATTTATGGGAGTTAGATAGTAAGCCAAATTATGAAACCTATGAAATATAAGGAATCTTAAATTAGACAAAGGGAAAAATAAAGACCTAGTGTGTGTAATTAATAGGATAAAAATATACCTATATATATATAATAATAATTAAAACACACACACCCACTTCCCACACTTCACATGCAATCCATGCACACACAACTATTTAATTAAATAACACACACACTACACACATGGCACACATACACATTTTTAATTATTAAAAAAAAACACACTCTCTCTCATTCTCTTAATTATACGTAATACACAACACACACTTCACAAATTTTTCCATTCACTTCAGCCATTATCCAAAAAGGAAAGAAAGAGAGAGTGAGTGAAAAAGAGAGAGAGTAAGAGACACATAATAGAGAAAGAGAGATAAGTAAGAGGATCAGTGCTACCAGAGGAAGGAAGAAGTGATTACAAATTCTACATACAACTCAATATCCTAATATAGGTGAGTTTCCTTCCCATATTCTTAACTCTTTCTAGTTAATTTGAGGTTATTTTTGGGTAATTTGGGAAGCATAAGAACCTAATATAATGAATTGTTGTCTTGTGAGGTTTTGTTTTGGGCAAAATCGTACATAATGAAGGAATGAGAATTTGATAAATTTGAGGTTTCCAATGAATTCTACACGAAAAATTATATGGGAATACATGAGATTATGATTTTTGGATGATTATATATAAGTCTAGAATTTTTAGAAAATAAGAGGAGTTGCTGTTCGGTTAGTTTCTCTGAAATCATATTGGTTGTAAAATAAATTTCGGTAACCAAACCTGGTCATAAAATTATGAAAGTTTCCAGAAGGAAATTAGACATCTTAAGCTTTAATTTTATATATAATATGTATCATTTGGGTTTATAAATAGTGAGATATGAATTTTTAAAGTTAGATGATGAATCTGGAATGTTTTATGGTACAGACGAGGTTTGACGAAATTATGGAAATTTTGTAGCTACAATTTATAAATGGTAATATTTTTCCCTGAAAATATATTTAAAGATGATCATATAAGATTTTTAACCATCCCATTTGGAGTTCTAGATATTTAGTTATGAATTTTAGAAGTTAAGCTACTGAAACTGGAAAGGTTTTCTGGCAGTGCGAAACAAATTTAAAACTGGGAATTATTCATGGATAGGTGGTAGTTAAAAGTATTTTTATATTAAAATAGACTTCATAAGTGACACATAGAAATTGGAACCATCTTAATTGGATATTGCTAGGCCACGATATGAATTTTCAAAGATTATTGAAAATTCTGACAGAATTGAGTTATAGTGAAAAATAAAAAGTAAGGGTATTTTTGAAATAATTGGGACTCTAAGAGTCAAATTAAATACTTAGATTGGTATGAGTCCATTAAATACCTATTGGAATTAAGGTATTAGCTATAATGATAACCTACCAAGGTGTCTTAAATTATTTTGGAATAAGTAATAATTCGTCCGTCCGTAAATTATAAATTATAGGATTTGACATTTGCCCGGGACGCCTAAGAGACTGAGAACAAGAACCAAATTTGGAAAGACTGTCAGGTAGTACCTTATCTCTTATATCATATGTGATGCCATGTATGTGTACCATATCATCTGTATATGTGTGGGACAGATAGTCCATAGGTGGTAAGACCCGTAAGTACAAGTTACACCGGGAGTTACCCGGGGGCGTCTTAAGCCAGGTAGGTTTGAGACAGAAAGCCCGTGACTGTACCTTGTATGGGGCGGTGGCCCTGGGCAGCCAGATTATGAATCTCAAGCGCTGTGAGTCTGTGATAAGGGACCAGTTAGGCCCTTTTATGTGCTGCATTTCTGTAAGTTGTGTTGTTTGATGATTTGTTTTACATGCTTAGTATTTGCATATTATATGAGTGATCTGTGTACTACTGAGATTCTTTTGAATCTCACCCCTTTTTCAACAAATAATATACAGCAAAGGCGTCCAGCTCTAAGGGCAAGAAGGTAATATAGACGGACGAAGAAGAGACAAATAAATTATGGACTGTTTGGTTATCATTTTATTTTGGATGACTGTAAAATATTTATAAGTAGTAGTAGTAGTAGCGATAGTAGTACTGGTACTCGCGACGCAGACTGTATAATTTATAATCCGTACGCTAGACTTTCGATAACGTATTGGTATCCAGAAACCAATAAGTTAACCATCACGACGCGAGCTATAGATAGAAAATGATCTGTATTTTAAATAAATGATTTTGAAACTGATAAAGATAATGAATTTACAAATTAAAATTTAGACCATACATATTTATTTTAAAAAGTTTTTGAAAATCCTATACAAATATAAGATTAAACTATTCTTAAATTGGGACTTTAAATTATTTTGGTCTCAAATTTAAAACCATTATATATTTAAACTAATCTAAAGGCTTTAGAAAATAAGGTATTACAAATGGAATGGTTAATAAAACATGAATGAAGTGAATCCTCTTAAAGTTAGTTCAATATCTATCCTAGTTCACTAAATAATATGAGAGCTTGAAATCCATCAAGTCTTAACTTAAAAACCCAAGTTTATTAACCAACATTACTCTAATACTCCTAATCAATAACTTCATTCTCCTACGATCGTATTTATAACTATTATTGAGAAATATTATTCAAGAACCATTTGATATGTGAAATGGATTAAGTTAATACAATTGTTTCCTCTAATATGAATACACAAAAGTACCACTTAAATTAACTAAAATCAATTACACAAACTAGTAATCACATAGTAAGTATAATCTCATTAAATTAATAGAAAATAGTTAACTAAAAATCATCTCATCACAATAATTCAAATCCAAACATAATATAAACAATTTTAGTTCAACAATATAGAGTCCAAATAGCTCACAACAAAATCCTAATGCATAACTACCTTAGAATATAGTTAGGAATTACAATAATAATAAAGAAATTCAAAAATGAACTAAGAAAAATTCCCCTTTCAAAATCTTTGAACTCACGAAAAATCGACAATTCTCAAGAGTTGAAAGCTTAACCATTCATTGGAGCTTCACAATAATTACAGCTTGTAATTTGAGCACTCGCCGGAATCTGGAAAATGACATGCCGGAAAACTCATGAATCGGCCAGGAACTGCAAACAACTCCAGAAATCACAAGAAAAGGGTCAAATGGTGGCCTGCTCTGATCATGATCCCCATCCAAGCTTCAAGTCTCGCCTCCCTCCGTTAAAGAAGAAGCTCTGGATGAACGGAGGCAGTCGATTCTGAGCTCTGATGTTCAGAGCTTTACGGCTCTCTCTCTAGCAATGCTAATGATCGATGATGGTGGTGAGCTACAGAGGAAGTGGCGGAGAAAGTGGGTGGTTGTTGATGGTGAAGGAAGGCCTGGTATTTCTTCTCCGGTCTCCACCGTTCGCGTCTCTGGTCGGTGTCTCCCGTCTCTGTTTCCTCTCTCTCTTCGGGTCCGTGTTGCAAAGAGGCTGACGGTGGTGCTCACCGGTGGTCTGGAAGAATGGAGGTCGGTGGCGGTGGAGTTTCTCCTCCACAATCTGGGTTCGAGAACTCCAAGCTTCAGCTCTCCCTCGCGGCACCAAGCTCAGTTTGGATGGTGGTGTTGCCTGCGCTCAACTCTCCTCTGGTTCAAGGAGGTTGTCGGTGGCAACGGTGAAGAGGAGAAGCTCGCCGCTGGCAACACAAGAAGAGGAAGGAAGGAAGATGATGAAGTTGGTGAGATCAAGCTTACGGCCATCCAACCTTTTTCTCCAACTCTCAGCTCCTGTCTTTAATGTTGGATGCCCACTCTTCACGCCATAATTGTCGGATCTGTGTCTGCATGAAGGAGGAAAAGAAACTGATTGCAGGGACCAATCTGAAACTTTTAAACGTTTCATAGAGAGACTAAAAGAAAATGTTTAAAAATGGTGGTGGGTATAACGGTGCTTTCAAAACCTATGGGTATTTTCTGTAATTTGTTCTGGCTTTCTTCTTCATTGATGAGTAATTTCCAGAAATTCTAGGGAATGTTCTTAATTTTCTCCAATCTTCATAATATTAATTCTGACCCTCCAAAATCTCAAATTTTCTTAAACACTTAAAATGTAAAAATCTCAAATTTTCTTAAACATTTAAAATGTAAGATTAAGCACAAGGTAACATTAAAAGTTTAAAAAACAGTTGTATAAAATAATAAATTATGATCATTTTTTCCTGAATTGCAGTTAATTTAATACAATTATTCCTAACTTAAATTAGTATTTAATTATATAAAAATGTCCCCAAAAAATGCATTAAAATCTCAATTTAATTATGATAATCATATATAAAAATATGATTCAACTAGTATGCGTGTGTAACTTCTCAATATATTTTAATAATTTTTTATAGTCCAATATGTTTTTTATATTTTATATGTATATTTTAATTACGCCGCTATAACCCTAAGTTGACCCAATCTGATCAGTGACCCTTCACCCACTCTCTTAACTGGTTCAATGACCAATTCAGTTTTTTGTTCCTCTGATTTAAGCTATTTTGATAAAATAACAAACATAATATATACCTCATTCACAAAATTTTAATATATTATCAGAGCCGAGGTTAAAAAAAAAAGAAAAAAGAATATGAAGATGGTGAAATAAAAGTAAAAAACAAAATCAAGAAAAAACGAAGATTAAAAATTAGGTTTAAATATGTACACTGGCAAAGTTGTCTTTTACATCATGAAGATGGCCTATACAACATTAGCCCGCATGCTATATTATGCATTTGAAGACATTCAATACATAATTCTCTGGCAAATCTCTTCATCATATATCAAATAAATGACTGTACTATCCACAGCTAATTGACTTGCAAAAGTTACCACAACTTGCACTTTGTTTCCAGGCTCCAAATTAGTAATTATGTCTTGCCATTCTTCATCCTTTGAACAAATTACTGCATCTTTCTTGTAGAATTCAATGGTAGCCTTTGTCTGATTTGATATCAAGACACCAATAGGATACATAGATGTTATGTTGTCTTCGGAAGACAAGCAAATAATGCATAGAATTAATCCTTTCAAGCTTCTTCCAATAATGTGAGGCACTTCAAATAATATTGAATGTCCGTCACCTTTGAAATTTAGCCAATAAGGATAATTGTCTCCAGGAAGAGAACTGCCACCAAGTCCTCTTTCACTACATCCCTAAACCATAAACACATCAAATAAGACAGCCAGTTAACCATGACAGCAATAAAAGACAAATGACATTAAGAAACGTGTGCGCGCGTATTTAAGAACACTAATTGAAATGCATTGTTTTCCTTTATATCTTAACTCAAATGGTTGACTGTTTCGTAGTTAACTGGTTCTAGTGGCTATTTATTGCCAAATGAATTGTCAAATATATGAAGCATGCATGCATCATTTCAAAATTATTTGTATAATTTGTCAGACACACACACACACAGATAATGTTAAATTATAGCACATGATATTGACAAAAGCATTATGTAGATTATTGATTCAAGTTCCAACACACAGGTCAAAGCAAATTAAAAAGGTGAAAGAAGTGTGTTCATTGAGATAAGTTACGTATTGGTGGCATTGGAACGATGAAGAGGCTAACCTGTGAAATACTCTGTATAAGTGTATCAATAACTTTGGAGAACCCACCGACACGAATAGTTAGAGAACTCAAGAATGTTTCTGATGTTTTCATGTGGACTCTCTCATGAAAACCAATTAAATCATGAGTTTCTCTACGTGATGATTGAGATGTGCTTGGTCTTCCTTCTAACGTAGGATGTGATAGACCCTTATTGCTTAATGATGCTATCATCCCAAATGCTTGGAACAAGGACTTTGAATGATTTATTGGGGACATCCAAGACAAAAGAAGAGATGGAAATAAATCACGTGTTAATCCGTCATAGCCACATAGTGACACATATTTAATGCATTTCAACCTCACCAATGATACAGGCACATGAGTTATTGCAATGTGATTTGCCACTAGAGTTGTTAGGGATTCCATTTGCTCAATCTCTTCTTCCAACTTTTCAATCTTTGAACAACCAGAAAGATTGAGAGTTTGCAAAGATTTCAAGTCATATATACTTCTTGGGAGATGGTTAAGGCCTTTGCAGTCCTTTAAATTTAACAAAATAATATATCTAAGACTTCCAATAGAAGGATGAAGCGTTGACAAAAGTGGACAATCTTTGAGTATTAACTTTTCAAGATGTGGTAACTTTGAAAAGTTGGGTGTTTCTATCAAGTATTGAGAATGACTTAAATTGAGAATTTTTAATCCCTTCAACAGCTGCATAAAACATGTTTTAAAATGGATCAATAAAATAAGGAAACAATAAATAGATAAAAACATGTAACCGAAAATAATAGATGAAGAAAATGCAATTATTGTCACTAGTATTTAAGTACCTGGCTTTTCTCCCACACTTTAGTGACATTGCTCCACTTTAAGTCTATGACAATGACCTTTTCAAGACTTAAGTTATTTGGCATGCTTTCTAAGGAAAATCCATGCCAGCAAAGCCATGTCAATTCTTTCGATAGATAACCATAGTCCCCAAGAAGTTGTACATAATCAAGCCGAAGCAAACGAAGCTTCTGCATCTTCTCAAATGCTTGAGCATCTAAGGATGATGAACTGTCTCCGGACATTTTTAAAGTCAATCCCTTGGTAGCCATTGTTCCCTGTTAAACAAAATGAAGGAGGAAAAAAGAGAATATTTCACAAACTCGAAAATCCAGAATTGGCACAGGAGTACATAATGAGTGATCAAGAGACAACTACTAAAATTTAAATACTAAAAGATAATGAAAAGGTGCAATTGAATCTTTCATAGACAATCTTACAGTGTAATTTCTCAATACTTTCAGCACATCATCGTGACACCATAATCTAGTACAATTTTCAAGTTCATCTTGTGATTGCTCACGAATGATTTCTCTTCCCATGTCACGTAATAAGTCATGCATCTCCAACTTATTTTTGTAGCCAACTTTCACAAGGCTTCGCTCAATTAGATGAGTAATTCCAATATCTGCATAAAGATTACAAGCATTTAATATTTGAGTAGCATAGCTTCTATCCTTCCCAATGAAAAAACAACATATGTCCAAGAATATATCCTTCTCTGTTTGGTCAGTCAAGCCATCATAGCTTATTTTGAGAACTTCATATATCTGGCCACATGGAATTTGTTGCAACTTCTCCAAAACACTTTCCCAATAATATATCTCTCTATCAAACAAATAGGAGCCAAGGATTTCTAGTGCTAGTGGCAACCCTCTAGAGTAAGAAACTATCTTTCTTGAAAGTTCAATGAAATCTCTGTTAGGTGTAGCTTGTTTAAAGGCATGCCAGCTAAAAAGCTCAAGAGATTCATTGTCATTCATTTCCTTGACATTGTATACATTATCCACTTGAAGGATATGAAGTAGCCGTTGATCTCTAGTCGTGATAATTATTCTACTGCCTCGGCCAAACCATTCACGACTTCCACACAATGCTTTAATTTGGTTTTCATTATTCAAATCATCCAATACAAGAAGTACCCTTTTCTTACATATCAATTCCTTGATTAGAGTTTTTCCTACTTCTGTATTTGGTATTGCCATCTTTCTTGATTTTAAGATGCCTGCCAGAAGTTGTTCTTGCAAATAAACCTGACCATTATCTCCCTTCCAAACTTCCCTTACGTTTGCGAGGAAACACTTCCCCTCAAAATTTTCACCGATTTCATTGTAGATGGTTTTGGAAACTGTTGTCTTACCAATCCCTCCCATCCCCCAAATCCCTGCAATGATAACTTCATTTGATTTATTATTCAACAATTGGATGATATCTTGCACACGAGACTCCAATCCCACAGGGTGATGTGCAACAAATAAGCTTTTCTTGTTATCTATCTTCATTGTAACAGCTTCAATAACATGGTCAATCAACTCCCGTTCAGTTCTAGTAACAAGAAGATAAATAAGAATTAATTCTACCCTGATGAGGCGATATGGTAACAGAAATAAAATAAACAAATAAAATTTTAAAATTGGTCTATTACCATGATTTAGAGAGGGCATATGATCATATAAGCTGGGGTTTTCTAAATAAATTACGGGAAGAAATCAGCTTGCTCAAGAGTTTCCTCCAACGGGCAATGAATTACTACGTGAATTTTGTAGAGATACAAACACCATTTAAAATGGGGTGAAAACGGCTAAATACCTTCTCTATAGTTAGAAGAATCAGATAGGACGATCCTCTCCCCAATTATCTTTTTAATGTGGGAATTATATAATAATAATCAAAAAACATAAGAATTGATCAGCTAAAACCTTCCAGAAACTTGTCTCTAGATCTTTAACTATAAAAGGTTGATCAGTTAAAACCATAGAGGATCTCGTCTCTAGATCCTTAGCAATAAGATTTGGCTCTTGCAACCTACCTGTATCTAGAATAAAAAAAACACGAACAAAATCTTGCTAATGAGACTTTTCATTCATAACTTCATAATTCATAGTCTGAAAATAAACGAGGACAGCTCAACTTTTAAATAAAGAAACTTCCTCAGCCTAATATGACTCAAAAATTAGAAAAAGGATATTGTTACAACCCTATTTGAGAGCCAGACCTATAAAAGTAAATATAGGAAGTTGCACACTAAAGGAAAAGATGCTTTTGAAAGATTAAGGTTGACTTTGTACCTTCCTACTATTTAGGTGCAAAAGGGCTGTTTAGTATAGTCTAGGTTTGTCTTTTGTATTGTCTTTTGTAACAGTCCCTTGAAGACTGTGTTGACAGCTTATGGGGTTATATTCGCGTAGGTATTTGAGGGGGACAAGTTATATTTTGTATGAGAGTCTTGTGAGGAGGAGGTTAGGTTTTACTTTTAGAACCAAATCCTAACTCAGGCTGCGAGAGTGTTCTCCAGAGAGTTGTAGTTGTTCCTCTTACGTTGAGAGGGCAGCATATTTGAATATTTCATCAATACCAGTGTTATCTCCACTATTGCATAAGAGGGTCATAACATTTTGGTATTAGAGCCGTAAGGTCTTAGGAGATGGCAGACAAAGTAAAGAGCCTGAAGGCATTGGTAACAAGTCTCGTGGAAAAAGTGGACGAGTTATCAGGACTATCAAAGCAAGTCACAGAACTGACGACAAGTATGAACCTCATGCGAGAAATGTTGCTAAGGATGGAAGTGAGTTCGGGTAAACATCACAAGGATGCTACTAAAGGACATAATACCGAGACAGAAACAGAGAGCAACAGAGAGGTAGTAAGAGAAGTGGCAAACTCACGAAAGCTGGACTTATCATTTTTCGATGGGGACAACCCCTTAGGCTGGTTTTCATAAGCGAAAGGTATTTTCACATTAAAGACATTACAGAGTTGAGAAGCTAGAAGCGACCATGGTCTGTTTAGAAGGTTGGGCTCTGAGTTGGTACCAGTGGAAAGAACCCCGTATACAGCTGCAATAGGCAGAGTTCAAGCAGAGCGTTCTGAAGCGCTTTCACTCCTCACAACTCGGGGGGTGAATATCAAATTCTGTTCGCAACCAAGCAGGAAGGTACAATCCTTGAGTACGACGAGAAGTTTAAGCGATTATCCTCTCCCTTGACTGACGCGTCGGAGGAGTGCCTGATTGGCGTCTTTCTCAACAAGCTGAAAACAGAGGTACAAGCCAAACTGAAGTTGACACAGGTTAAAATGCTAGATGACTTGGTCACACTCGCTCTCTGTGCAGATGAGAAGACGCAGATGCTGGAGATGAAGGGTTATAGAGCAGGTCGGGCGAACCAGATAGGTTATAGGCCCGGAACCATGACAACCCAACCCTTCTATTCTAGAGTGACCCCTGCAACCGAACCTACCAGATCCATACCGGCCCAAAGTTACAACCCAACCCCAACCTACCACCTAACTCAGTCCAAACCCAAGACAAAGGTGACTAAGACCCGGACAGGAAGCACCTCTACAGGGCTCTCAGCCACGAGACGTGTAGGGGCGAATCACCTACTGACCAATACCGAAGTGGCTCGCTGGAAAGAGTTAGGCCTCTATTTCAAATGTGGAGATAGATATACTCCAATCTACACTTGCAAAAACAGGAATTTGCATCTATTTGTACTCAAAGTTGAACCTGAAAAGAATGAGACTAGTCCAAAAGATTGTGAAGACGGAGTGGAAGATTATTTTGATGCTGAGGGCGAAATGCACTAGATGGAACTCTCTCTGAACTCCATCGCTGGCTTTGAGAATCATCACACAATGAAGGTGAAAGGAAACATGGCTGGCGCCGATATGGTAGTCCTCATTGACAGCAGCACCTCCCATAATTTCATTACAGAGCACTTCTTGGGTTAACAGGGTATCAAAACAGAGATCAATGCATATACGGTCACAGTAAGGGATGGTTACGTAGTCACAGGAAGGCTGCGATGCAAAGATGTCCTTCTGAATATACAAGGATTGCACATTCTTCAAACTTTCTACCCATTTCCGCTACAAGGGGTTGACGTTGTACTAGGAATAGAGTGGTTGCAAACACTGGGAGAAGTTAAAGTGAATTGGCGGCAAGTGACAATGAAGATTGGCCCCAAAGACAACAAAATTTGCTTGCAAGGAGACCCAGCTCTGTTAAGGACCCAAACCCATGCGATCAGTAAGGAAAAAGGGGGAGAGGTTCCTAGTGGAGTGCAGCAACATGGAAGACGAAAAGGAAGAAGGGACGATGCTAACTCCTGAAATCCAGTGACTGATGGAAAAATTTCCTACAGTCTGCAAAGCTTCAAGAGAATTACCACCACAATGAGCAAGAGATCACGCTATCATGGTCACGCCAGGGGAGCATCCACCAAACATCAGGCCATATAGATACCCACATGCTTAAAAAGAAGGAAACAGAGGAGCTATTTAAGGAGATGCTCCAAACAGGGATAATACAGCCAAGCACAAGTCCATATTCAAGCCTTGTGTTGCTGGTTAAGAAGGATGGTAGTTGGCATTTTTTTGTAGACGGGTGCTGAATAAAATCACAGTGCCCGACAAGTTTCCCATTCCAACGATTGACGAGCTACTAGATGAATTGAAAGTAGCCACGGTTTTTTCGAAGCTGGATTTGAAATTTGGATATCATCAAATACGCATCAAGGCTGGAGACGAGCACAAGACCACTTTTCAAACATATGAAAGGCACTACGAGTTCAAGATGATGTTGTTCAAACTCACTAATGCACCCTTTACATTTTAATCATTAATGAATGAAATATTTTGTGGGTACTTGAGCAAATTTGCATTGGTGTTCTTTGATGATATATTAAGTTATAGCAATAATATGGAAACTCACATGGAACACCTAGGAAAGGAATTAGCTATCTCGCAGGTAAATCATCTAGTCATAAATCCAAAAAAATGCAGCTTCGCACAACCCAAAATAGAATATTTGGGGCACTTGATTTCAGAGGAGGGGGTGCAGGCTGATCCTAAAAAAGTGGAAAGCATGATGAACTAGCCAGAACCGGAGTGTAAAATCGCTGCAAGGATTCCTGGGGTTGATAGGATACTACCGCCGGTTCGTCAAGAACTATGGAAAGATTGCAAGCCCTTTGACTGACTTGCTAAAAAAACATGCGTTCAAGTAGTGGACTCTGGAGGCCACCTGAGTGTTTGAAGCCTTGAAGACAGCCATGAATACCTTGCCCATGCTCGCGATGCCTAATTTC
The DNA here is from genome assembly GCA_037074505.1 of Albizia julibrissin. Classification (NCBI taxonomy): domain Eukaryota; kingdom Viridiplantae; phylum Streptophyta; class Magnoliopsida; order Fabales; family Fabaceae; genus Albizia; species Albizia julibrissin. Next base: position 12,303,061 of record CM073481.1, on the reverse strand, counting down.
TCTATTCCTTTTGTTAGAAGACAGAGAACTTCAGTGGTGTCACAAAGTCACAAAACATTTCCTAAATCACTCAACTATCCTTAACTCACTCCACTATGTTTCCCACTATTGTCTCTACTATTATTATTTTTCATTTCTTCTTCCTACGCACTACTACTGTTTCTTCCTATATATACACACATCATGTAATTGGTATTTGTATCAATGAATTATGGGCTCTATGAGCCAATATGGTATCAGAGCCTGGTTCAATACTGAGGGTAAGGCAACAGTGAAACAGTCACTGTTGCCAGAATTTTAGCAATAGAGAGAAAGAACAAGGGGGACGGTGAGAGCTAAAAGGTGGTGAGTGACGGCGAGTGAGGTCACACCGCCACCACAGGGACGACCGAAAACCACCAATTGGCGGAACCCAGAAGCACGGCGTCAAAAGGAGACAGCGCGTGACACCACGCGCCTCCACATCACCGGCATGTGACCCCACGAGCCTCCACAATTGCCTGCGCGTGACCCCATGCGCCGCCGCCCGTACTGTTCTCCGGCGACCATTCTTCCAGAACCATGAACCCCTCTGAATTTCCTCCTCTTTTTGGCTCTTTTCCTGAAAATTCAACCAAAACCAGGGCTATTCCAGCAGCACTTATGTCAGGTACAAATTCTAAAAAAGAAGACTCTTCTTCCACCACTCATACCTCAACCAACAGAACGGTGACGACTCCAGAACTCTCAGATAGTCAAATAATGGCCATCAACCACAGGTTCAATGGGCGAAACTATCTTCAATGGTCTCAAACTGTGCTAAGGTATATACGTGGGAAGCGGAAGGAAAAATATATCAATGGAGCAGCACCTCAACCTACTCCAAATAATCCAAATTTTGACACATGGTTTGCTGAAAACAATCAAGTTATGACTTGGTTGTGCAATTCTATGACAGATGACATTAGTGAAAGCTATCTTCTAGCAGATACAGCTAAGGAAATCTGGGATGCAGCAAGACAAACTTACTCTTCCCTTGAAAACACCGCTGCATTACTTCACTTGAAACGACAACTTCGAGACTTAAGGCAAGGTAACTTAACAGTTACAGAATATTATAATGCCTTGATGAAAATCTGGCAACAACAAGACCTCTACGATATACATCCATAGGATACTGTCAAAGATGCCCAGTTACATAGAAGACTGACGGACGAGGGAAGAATATATGACTTCCTTCTTGGGCTCGATAATTCTTTTGAAGAAATAAGAGGTCGAATCATGGGACTAAAACCTCTGCCTTCCCTACGTGAAGTTGTCAACCATGTGCAATTTGAAGAAAGCAGGAAACTTAAAGCTGTTCTTCCATCCAAATTGAGAGTTCAGCTCTTGCAGCGAAAGGAACAAAAGATGAACGAAGGAATCATAAATGGTGCAACTACTGCAAGAAAAAAGGCCACATCAAAGAGGAATGCTGGAAGTTACATGGTAAGCCACCAACTAACAAACAACATCCGTCACCTAATGTCAACTTCACTGCAGTAGATCAAAGAGCTGAAGATAATGCATACCTAAGCTTTGAAGAAGTACAGCTGTTTCGTCAGATGCTTAACAAACAGAATAAGTCCAACTCTAATCCTAGTGTGAATCCGGTACAATCAGGTAATTTCATTGTTGCTCTTAACACTGAGGTGACTAGTAAAGATACTTGGATTGTAGATTCAGGAGCTACAGATCACATGACAGGTAACAAAACCTTATTCCACAACCTGAAACTTTGTCATGAAATTCTTCAAGTAAAAGTTGCTAATGGTGTTTTCACAAGGGTTGAGGGAATTGGCACTGTCATATTATCTAATCACTTGGAGGTTAGAAATGTACTATTTGTACCTGCACTCACTTGTAATCTTATATCTGTAAGCAAGTTGACTAGAAGTCAATCATGCCAAGTAACATTCACTGGTGATCGTTGTATTTTTCAGGATTTAAAATCGAGGCGGACGATTGGGACTTCTAGAGAATGGGATGGACTGTACTATCTTGAAGGATCAAACCTGAAGATTTCTGATGCAAGGAAGACAAGAAGAACACTGGTTAGCTCCAATTCTCAAAATCATGATGTACACTTGTGGCATTGTCGCTCAGGTCATCCTAGTTTTGAATATATGAAGCATGTATTTCCTACTTTATTCAATAAAAACTCAATTCCTTTTCATTGTGAAACTTGTCAACTTGCTAAGCAAACCCGATCCTCATATCCCAAATAGCCCTACATACCCTCCTCACCATTCACACTAATCCATAGTGACATTTGGGGTCCTGCTCGAATCAAAACTCTCACTAATACTAGGTTGTTTGTTACTTTCATAGATGATCATATTAGAACCATGTGGGTTTATTTACTAAAAGACAAATCTGAAATAGCTCAAGTATTTCAAAACTTCTATACCTTTGTGCGAACTCAATTCAACACTTCCATTAAGGTTTTACGAAGTGATAATGCAAAAGAATATATGAGTAATACCTTTAAATACTTCATTGGTACACATGGAATTCATCATCAAACTTCATGCCCTTACACTCCTCAACAAAATGGAGTAGCCGAGAGGAAAAATCGTCACTTATTGGAAGTAACCCGAGCCTTATTGATGGAACGGCATGTGCTTACCATCTTCTGGGGTGATGCTATACTCACTGCAGCTTATCTAATTAACCGTATGCCATCCAAAGTCCTCAATTACACCACACCTATCCAAAAACTACTTGATCAATTTCCAACTTGCCCACTGATCAATTCTCTACCTCACAAAGTGTTTGGTTGTGTTGTCTTTGTTCATAAAAATGATGGCAATAAATTTGCTGCTCGAGCAGATAAATGTATCTTCCTTGGATACTCCTCTACTCAAAAAGGGTATAAATGCTACTGTCCTACTTCCAAGAAACTTATTATTTCCAGGGATACTGTGTTCTTGGAAGAAGAAACATTTTATCCTAAATTACCCATTCAGGGGGAGTATACTGACATTGAATGGCTAAAAGACTTGACACATACACCATTATTGCCTCCACAACAACCTAAACCCAACCCCATAGCCACAATTGACTCATTTGCTCAACATGAACCTGAACAAAGAACACCTCCATCTGAACCCACACCTAGTGAATTACAAATAAATGTTGAGATCAATTCAAAGTTGGAAATCGGATCACGACAAGAGGAAGAAATAAGGCTACAAGGAAGAGATGAACCAAATACTGATAGTAATATCCCTCCCATTCAACAGAACGGCCAAGACTCCAATTCGAGATTAAATCCAGAAGAATTGGGGTAGCCTATTGCATTGAGAAAAAGGGTAAGAGCTTGTACTCAACATCCAATTCAACGATTTGTCTCATATGGTAATTTTTCTGCGAAAATGCAAAACTTTGTTGTAAATAGTGCACAGATAAAAGTTCCTAACACATTTCAACAAGCTATGGCTGATCCAAATTGGAAACAAGCTGCAGAAGAAGAACTTAGAGCACTCAAGGACAATGAAACGTGGGAGATTACAACACTTCCCGAAGGCAAGAAACCAGTCGGATGTAGATGGATCTTCACCCCAAAATTCAATCCTGATGGTAGTATTAACAAATACAAGGCGAGACTTGTTGCAAAAGGCTATACCCAGACATATGGCATTGATTATTAGGAGACATTCGCTCCAGTAGCCAAGCTCAATACCATCCAAGTGCTACTATCAATTGTAGCTAATTTGGATTGGTCACTGCATCAACTGAACGTAAAAAATGCGTTTCTGAATGGAAATTTGGAGGAAGAAGTATACATGGAGATTCCATATGGAATTTCTGCTCCTAACAACTCTGTATGCAAACTCAACAAGTCATTATATGGACTTCAACAGTCACCTAGGGCATGGTTTGGTAGATTCTCTAAAACGATGAAAGGACTTGGATATACCCAGGGTCAAGCAGATGACACATTGTTCATCAAACGTGTTAATGATAAAGTCACCATCTTGATAGTTTATGTTGATGACATAGTCATAACCGGAAATGATGAAGGATCCATTACTCAACTAAAACAGAACTTATCAACTGAGTTTCAAGTAAAAGATCTAGGACAAATGAGGTATTTCCTAGGAATGGAAGTGGCAAGAACTAAAAAGGGGATCAATGTATCTCACCGGAAGTACACACTTGACCTGTTACATGAGACGGGAATGTTGGGTACACAACCTGAAGGAACACCAATGGAAGAAGGTTGTCATCTGGAGATCAAACCAAATGGTGTCCCAGTCAACTCAGAAAGATACAGAAGACTTGTCGGGAAGCTCATACTTAACCCACACACACCCAGACATTAGCTATGCAGTCGGAATAGTAAGTCAATTCATGCACCAACCACAAGAAGAACATATGGCTGCAGTATACAGAATCCTGAGCTATTTAAAATTTAATCCTGGAAGAGGAATTTTCTTCAGAAAAGGAACTACCAGAAATATCGAAATCTACACCGGTGCAGACCATGTAAGGGACAGAGAGACTAGAAGGTCCATCTCAGGTTATTGTACATATGTATGGGGAAATCTAGTCACATGGAGGAGTAAGAAACAGACTATGGTGTCAAAAAGCAGTGCAGAAGCAGAGTTGAGAGCAGTTAACAATGGAGTCTGAAGAAATTTGGGTCATCAGATTGCTTAAGGAGTTGGGAATTACCTATGAGGGACCAATTCAAGTTTGGTGTGACAACAAGTCCAGCATCGAAATGGTTAAGAACCCAGTTTACCATGATAGGACAAAACATGTTGAGATAGATAGACACTTTATCAAAGAAAAAATGGAAGCAGGCATCATGAGTCTATTCTATATCAAATCTGAAGATTAGATTGCAGATATAATGACAAAACCACTTAGTAGAGCTAAGTTCGAAGGATTTCAGTGCAAGCTGGGAATGATTGACATATACTCTCCAGCTTGAGGGGGAGTGTTAGAAGACATAGAACTTCAGTGGTGTCACAAAGTCACAAAACATTCCCTAAATCACTCCATTATACTTAACTCGCTCCACTATGTTTCCCACTATTGTCTCCACTATTATTATTTTTCATTTCTTCTTCCTGCACACTACTACTGTTTCTTCCTATATATACACACATCATGTAATTGGTATTTGTATCAATGAATTCTGGGCTCTATGAGTCAATACCTTTTGAGTTGGAGATTGACGCTTCATGCAAAGGGGTGGGTGCAATGTTGATGCAAAAAGGAAAGCCGATTGCCTATTTTAGCCAAAAATTATCTAACCGAGCACAACAATGTTCGATATATGAGAGGGAGCTAATGGCTATTGTTCTAGCAATCAAGAAGTGGAGGCACTACTTGTCAGGATAGAAATTTGTGATTAAAACCAACCAAAGAGCGCTTAAATACTTGTTGGAACAAAGGGTATTGGAAGAGAACCAGTAAAAGTAGGTATCCAAGTTGATGGGATTCAATTTCAACATCATCTACAAATCGGGGAAGGAAAATAGAGCCGCTGACACCCTCTCTTGCCTAGAAGATTTTTTCAACCTGATGGGATTTTCCTTATGGGAGCATGATGATATAGAGGAATGGGAGAAGGAAGTGCAAGAAGATCCCAAACTCAGTAAAATCTTGCAGGAGATTCTAACTACAAGGAAGGGATGGAAGGGTATAAACTGAACAGAGGTTGTTTACATTAGAAGAATATATTGGTACTGCCCAAGAATTCCAGCTGAATCCCCATTCTATTGAGTGAATATCACAATTCTCCGGTCGGGGGGCATGCTGGGTATATGCGGACTTACAAACGGTTAGCAAATGTAGTGCATTGACAAAGAATGAAAAAAGACATTCAACAGTATGTTGCAAAATGTGAAGTATGTCAAAGAAGCAAGCACCAAGCACTATATCCCGCTGGGTTATTGCAGCCACTCCCAATTCCCAACGCCACATGGGAAGACACCAACATGGATTTCATCACTAGCCTCCCAAAATCGAAGGGATATGATACCATTATGGTTATTGTGGATTGGCTCACTAAATATGCTCATTTCTTACCACTCTCTCACCCATTTTCAGCAAAAGATGTGGCTGACTTATTTGTGCGTGAGATAGTAAGGCTGCATGGCTTTCCAAGAAACATTGTGTCTGACTGAGATCGGGTTTTCGTGAGCCAATTCTGGAGAGAACTCTTCAAACAAGCTGGAACCCAGCTTTGTCTCAGCTCGGTGTACCACCCAGAATCTGATGGACAAAAGGAAGCATTGAATCAGGGACTGGAAACATATCTACGGTGCTTTTCAAGTGAGCATCCAACCCACTAGGTTCAATGGTTATCTTGGGCGGAATATTGGTATAATACTTCACATCAGAGCTCTGCTAAGATGACACCTTTTAAGGCAGTTTATGGGAGGGATCCACCCACTTTCCTCAAATTGCAAGATAAATCATCGGCAATCGAGGAAGCTAATGAATAGATTAGATTCGTTCCAAAAACATGATTATTGCAGTCTTGAAAGAAAATTTGCTCAAGGCACAGGAGGAAATGAGAAAACAAGCCGACAAACATAGGAGGGATGTGCAGTTCGCAGTAGGGGAGCAAGTTTATGTGAAGATACGGCCTTAAAGGCTAAAAACATTGGCACAACGAATCAATGAGAAGCTGAGTCCACGCTTCTATGGTCCCTTCAAGATTCTAGAAAAGGCGGGAGCAATGGCCTATAAGTTGGAGCTCCCACCCACAACTCACATACATCTTGTGTTTCATGTTTCTACACTGAAACGATCTGTGCAATCAGCCCCGGTTATTCCCACAAATCCACCAGCATTGTCATAATAATTTGAATTGCAGGTTCAGCCGGAAGCGATACACCAGATTCTGCGACTCACCAATAGCCGAATAGAATTACTCATTAAGTAGAAAGATCTACCCGATTTTGAGAACTCTTGGGAGGAGGCAACCATGCTATCTAGGCAGTTCCCAACCTTCCACCTTGAGGACAAGGTGAAACTTATAGAGGAGGGTAATGTTACAACCCCATTTGAGGGCCAGACCTATAAAAAGAAATATAGGAAGTTGCACACTAAAGGAAAAGATGCTTTCTGAAAGATTAAGGTTGACTTTGTAACTTCCCACTATTTAGGTGCAAAAGGGCTGTTTAGTAGAGTCAGTGGTAGAGTATAGCTTTGTCGTTTGTATTGTCTTTTGTAACAGTCCCTTGAAGACTGTGTCAACTGTTTTTGGGGTTATATATTCGATGTAGGGCTTTCTTTTTTTTTTTTGGGAGGGGAGGGGGGAGTTATATTTTGCATGAGAATCTTGTGAGGAGGAGGCTGGGTTTTAGTTTTGGAACCAGATCCTAACTCAGCCTGTGTGAGTGTTCTCCACAGAGTTGTAGCTGTTCCTCTTACATTGAGTGGGTAGCATATTTGAATATTTCATCAATACCAATGTTATTTCCACTATTGCAGAAGAGGGTAATAACAGATATTCTAAAGATATGGAGGATAAGATGCCATTTAAAATAATTAAATCAAGGATATAATAATAAAATATTAAATAATATCCTTGAGATCCCTATTTGGTAACTCATATATGATATATATATATATATAAACAAAATTTAAAAGATTCTTAGGATAATTAAAAATATCTAAAAGATAAATCAAATCTTCCTAATAATATAGGAAATACAAAATGACTCTTAAATGAGATCTTTCATTTGTCTTCATCCACGACCGATAGAATTGACAAAATTGCCCTCTGGAGTCATATCACTTTTTGACTTAGAATGGAGAAGTAAATCCACATTGTTAGTGATGCAACTAAGGAGGGAAGACAAAAAGAGATAAAAGCAGGTGAAGGCCATTTTGTTTCTCAATGCAGCTTTGTGGAGTTACTTGGAGAGGTGAGCATAAAGTAGATGAAAACTATAATGGTATGCCTCAAACACTTTGATGATATATTGTGTCATAAAGTAACAGAGTAAAACTGGTTTAAAAGAATGCAAATATTATTTTTCTCTGGTTTCATGTGGTAATATAAGGCGTTATTATGAAAGGAAGTGAAGAAAGAATAAAATTGAGTAGTACTCTTTGGTGCCATAGCCCTAACATTGTGGTGCTGCAGCTCAAAAACCGGGGGAAGAGCATGCTTTTTGTTGCCATAGTGCCATTAGACTCATAGAAGGCGGGCCTTGGCGCAACTGGTAGGTGCGCTGGCTTTCCGCCCCCAGGTCCAAAGTTCGAGCCCTGGAAACAGCCTCTTTGCAATAATGCCAGGGTAAGGCTGCGTACATATAGGGTCTCCTTCCCCTGAGCCCGCATTGAGCGGGAGCCGCTTGGCACTGGGGTCCGCCTTTTAGTGCCATTAGACTCATAGTAGACCAAAAACACACGGTTTCACTTAAAACATAATTTTTATGGGTTTAGGACATACAATTCGAGCCCATTATGGAATTTGATGGTTTAAGTTAAAGCCTATTATGTGATTTTGTTCAATCTAGAAATTGAAACATTGTTGGTGTGCTCTGCATCACTTGTTTGTGTTGATCATTTAATTAATGCTAGCTATTAAACTGGGAGATTGTTGGACTAATTTTAATTAATACGTTGTGGATTATTAAAAAAACTCATTATAGCCTAATCACATACCTAGTTGAGTACATGATCTTGTTTTTAGAAGGATTGGGTCATATTAATTGTGGGTGATTTATGATTGGTTAAATTACACGCAGGCCTATTTGCTAAAGGCCCCAGCCTGTATAGCTGATCTTGTGGTTGATTTATCACATTGCTTGCTAAAGAAAGATATTTAATATTGATATAAACCATTAGAGTGTGGTATGGTTGTCTCTCTTGTAAGGTTTTAGGTTGGGCGATGCAGGTTAAAGTTCCTCAACCTTCATATATAGATAACTAGGTAGGTATAAGACTCCTCCCATGTTGTATTCTAGCATTTAATACTCACTTTGCAACCAAGTATATCCCTTTTATTTTTTTCATATAAATTGGTATAATTGAAGCTTGGATTACCACAAGGAAATCAACACTATTATTTAAAATGGAACTTAATTAGAGCATTTCTAATAATAATAATAATAATAAGGAAAATAAATTAAAAATACCTGAAGTTCTTCATATCCCACCCAGATAAGTTGGCAGCCTCAATAAGGACTTTCTTGAGTGTCAATTTCTTACCTTTGCTACTAGAAGGTCTCCTTATAAGCCTTTTCCATGCTTTACCGAAGGCATTTTGTTGTTTACGAACTTCAGATGGTTCCACATCATAAAATATAGGCAAAACCTCTTGATAAGTTGTTTTGTAACACTCCATGATTTTCTCTAATTCTTGCAAGCACCAACTTGAGCCAGCATAATTCTTTGAGAATATAATGATCGAAATTCTTGAACATTCGATTGCTTGTAGCAGTGAAGAAGAAATATTTTTTCCCCTTTCAATCCGTTCTTCATCCATGTAAACTTCAATACCAGCTTGTCTCATAGAAGTACAAAGATGAGTAGCAAAAGATTTGCGTGTATCTTCACCTCTAAAACTCAAGAATACATCATAAATGTATTTGAGCTTTGGCTTATTAGGACCTATTTCCCTTCCTATCATTTGTAGCAATTCATGAACATGAAGATTTCCATTTATAACTTTAACAAGACTTCGCTCAATGATGACACGCATTACCATTTCCACAGGAAATCTTGAGCCTTTTAATAAATGGGTAACACATTTTTCACTTTGACCCAAGTAAAAACAAGCTATACTAAAGAATAAATCTTTCTCTAGATTGGTTAGAAAGTCAAAGCTAATCTTGAGCTTCTTTTGTATTTGACCATTAGGAACTCCTTTCAATTTATTCAACACATTTTTCCACTCTGATATTGTTCTATTATGTAGAAGAGCGCCAATAACTTCAAGAGCCAATGGTGTTCCTTCACAAAAAATAATTATTTCCCATGAAAGATCCACAAAATCATCAGTCGGATTAAATTTCTTAAATGCATGCCAGCTGAAAAGCTTAAGAGAGTCATTGCTATTCAACCTTCTCATTTCGTATGATTTGTCAATAATGTGATCAAGTATATCTCTATCTCTTGTAGTAATGAATATCAAGCTTCCTACACCAAACTGCTCTTTGTTTCTGCATAATTCAATGATTTGGTCCACTTGATTTACATCATCAAGTACTACTAGAGCTCTTTTATGGAGTACCGACTTTCTTCTTTCAAGCATCACCTCAACATCAGTTATCTCATCAAATTCACTTTCAGAAAAATCTGAAAGAAGTTGGTTCCATAGAAGAACTCTACCATTACGTTTCTCCCATACATCCTTGATACCTGTGAGGAAACTTTTACTCTCGAAATTGACACCAATTCTATCATAAATAGCTCTTGCAATAGTAGTTTTACCGATGCCTCCAACACCCCAGATTCCTATAATGAGCATATCCTTCATATGAGGGTTTCCCCACTCTATTAAGCGAAGCACTTCTTTTGTACGAAGCTCCAAACCTATTGCATGACTTGGAAGATTGCAAAACAAGCATTCATCTAATCTTGCCATAAGGTCAGTATTGGCTGCCTTCTGCTTTCTGCTAATTAATTAGAAATACAATTGGATTAACAAAACAAGCTGGTATGTGTTGTGAAATAAATAATTTACATAAAGAAAGAAAAAGACAACTTAGGGTGTTTAGTTTAACCTTCTACATTAACAAGTTTTGTCTAATTTGGATTTTCTACCAGTTGTGTCTGCTACTTAGGATCTTTAGTTTAGTTTGATTTAATTATTTCTGATGTATAAAAAAAAATTTGTATAATTTGATTAATAAAAGCCAATTTTACGTTTGATAAAAAGAATTAGACTCAAAATCAAGGGAATGAATGAAATGTAGATTCAGTCTGAACAAGTTTGATTACTCGATATGAAGTTCCAACTCCAAGTAGTAAGACCTTGTTGCAATAGATAGAATAATGCTTATTCCTTCCAAAAGTAGGATAAATGATTATTCTGATATATGATATATAATTGTAATAAAAGGAAGAGGATTGGTTAGAGTGAGTTAGTGAAATTAGTTAATGGATTAGTAGAGTTGGTTAATGGATCCTAGGCATATAAATATATTGCGGGGTTGGGTAGGTTGTAATCAAGTTATGAGAATGATAATGGGTTGAATGGAATAGAATTTCTCCCCTAATTCTCTCGTCTCCCTCTATGCTTCTTCTTTCTCATTCATTCTCCTCCCTTTTCCCCTCTTTTCCTCTCATTCCCAACACTTATTCTGCCGCACATTCCTACCTAGAGTTACCCAAAGTGTACCCAGCACCTTTGTACTCAGCACCAAATGCTTTTTAGAGGTATAAAAGTACCTATAAGCTTTCAATTCAAAATGGGAGCAAAAATACCATCTTCATTATGTTGACAGTTAGTTTGACTGTGAACATTGATATGGATGATTACTTAGCCAATTTTAATCCAAGCTGATAGTCGAGGGAAGAAGAAAAACACTCATCAGCTCACATTGCACTGCACCTCCACTCATGCAACCCATATAAAACTTCTTCAGAATTACCGAAGAAAACAAAACCCATTCATCAAAAAGAAGAAGAAATCAAAACCCATACACTTCAAAGAACACATCACCCATGAGATCAATAAACTCATAAATCAAAATCCAAAACCATCAATTGAAGAGGAATCAAGCCACATTCACACAAACTCAAACAATCAAATCAAAAATAATATTAGATCTACACAAATCCCTCCAAGTCATTGAAAAAAATGGGGAAAAAAAGCCAGAAACTTCATATATGCATAATTAGTCCCACATTTATGAGAACCTAAAACATTAGAAGAGCTTGAAGTTGCTGCCAACGATAGTAATCAAGAGCACAAATACCTGCCCAATCGATCAACATCATCCAAGACTTTGTGAGACGCAACCCTTTCAATACTCATGGCAGCTCATCAGGAAAGCTGTGCAAGTGGAAAAAATTATGCCTACAGACAGAAGCTCGAGAATTTTCAAAGCGTTGGATTAGTTCCAGAGGTTGATTAGAATCAATCAGCGATGTTAACAAATTTGAGGTGAGGGAAGCCAAGAGCTTCAACTAGGATCTGAGAGGGAGAACAAGAGAGGCAGAGAATGAAAAGATGATTTTGGGGTTGTGGGATAGGAGGGAGAGAGAGGGGCGGAGAAGGAGAAGAAGATTGAGTGAGGAGATCTGTGATTTGCAATCCGAGAGGAAAACCGTAGAGAAAAGGAGAAAAAGGAAAAGGGATTGAGAAGGAAGGAAGTAACGCGTTGAGGATGCGGCGGCGAGACGTCTAAGGGAAAGTGTTGCTGCTGAAGGGGTTGGTTTTTTTTATTGTTTAAGTAATACATTACTATTAGTAACATGGACATTATTACCGCCGCACATCAGCTTCCATATCAGCATTAATATATCTGTAATTTTTGCTTATATTTTAAAAACTTATAAATATTTTTACAGTTCTAAGAATTATATAGTGGTTGGTGCATTTTAGGTATATACTTATTAAAAATAAAAGGTAGCGTTTGAAGCAATAAGTGTTACCTCTTATGATCTTTTTAGCTTTAAATGTTTTTACGGGGGATGGCAACGCTTTGGGGACAATGGGTGAGCTATCAATTGTTTGAAGAAGTACCACCGCTTCTCACTTTGATAAACACCTTTCAGTTATAATATATCTGTTTAAATTAATGATAGAAATTATTTTTTTAATATAATTTATAATATATAAAGTAAGTTTGTCAGAAAAGTTTTATCTCAACTTATACAAATAAACTTTTTCACGCTAATTTAAACAGACTATAAAACAGATCTTAGAGTATATCATGAACACTACCAATTGTGTGGCAGTGTTGAAGTCACATGAGGAAGAAAAACTCAACATTATGGATTCTGAGTTTTGATTTCTTTACCTAAATTCCACATATTGATTTATGAAGTGCTTTTGTGATGGGGTTGAAGGGAAGAAGGGACAAAGAGGTGGAGGATGTTAGCATGTTTTCGTTATTTGTTTTTCTAACAAGTAAAAGGGAATTTAAGCCTAATAATAAAAAAGGGTTAATCTAAAAATTTAACATCGAACTATTTTCTTATGGACACTTAATACAATTAATTATTTTTAGATGTAAAAGTAGATATAATTAATTTATTTGGTAGCATTTATAACAACGCCGTTAACCCAAGTTTATATTCGTTTATTTTTTAATGTGAGTTCCACTAATCTTTTCACTCTCTATTATTTTAGTATATTTTTAGAAATATGTGTCTTTTTTAAATGAGAAAATATCACTTAGACCTCATAGAAGTAATTTTATTACAGTTAATCCCTCAAAAATTCTGAAATTTCATTACAACTCCTTGGGTCAAAATAAAATTAAGTTTTGTCAATGATAAAACAATAATACCCTTACTTTATCGGGAAAATTTCAATTAGTCCCTTTGTAGCAAATTAATTTCAGTCAACCCTCAAAACTTTATAAAACTTCAATGCATCCCATGATCAAAATAAAATAATTTTTTTTGGTGAAAAGTAATGACGCTCTTACTTTATTTGTCTTGTAAATTATCTTATTTTTTTTGTAAATACTCATATTTATCTTGTAAATGACCAAAATATTTTTAATTCCCTAGGTTTTTTAAATCCCTTTATTTGTCTTATAAATATTTTTATTTGTTATATAAATGCTCATATTTGTGTTGGAAATTTTCATATTTGTCTAAATAGAAAAAATATCTTTACTTCCATATATTCTTTTAAATCCCTTATGTTCTTTTGAATCCCTTTATTTATCTCGTAAATCTCTTAATTTATTTGGTAAATCCCCTTATTTATTTTTTAAATACTCTTCAGAAAGTTTTGGAGTTGATTGAAATTATTTTGTTATAGAGGGAGCTGGCTGAAATTTTTCCTACTTTATTTTTTCATAATAGTATTTACAAGATAAATAAATAAATTTACAAGACAAATAAAATAGATTTAAAAGAATTCAGGAAATTAAAAAATCTTAGTCATTTAGATATTTGCTCAATTAAATTTTTACTACACCCTTTGGTTCAAAATAAAATTAAGTTTTATCAGTGGAAACACAATAATAACCTTACTTTATTTTTCCATTAGAGCATTTATAAGACAAATATGAATATTTATAAGATAAATAAAGAGATTTATAAGACAAGTATGAGCATTTAAAAGAATCTAGGGAGTTAAAAAATGTAGTCATTCACGTATTTATCTTGTAAAAAAAAATTTAAGTGATATTTTGGGGATTGACTAAAATAAAATTGTTTCCCATATAATCTAAGTGATATTTTACCATTTAAAAAAGGCATATATTTTTGAAAATATATAGACTTTTCAATTCTTTTTATAAGCAATTTTTTTCCTAATTACAAAATGAATTGATGATTAAGATTCTTTAAAAACAATAAATATATCAAAAATATCATATCTTTTTCAAATATTTCCTTATTTATAAAAAGAGAATAGGAGATAATGAGTAAAAAGTATAAGAAAAAATGGGTAATAAATGATTGAATGAAAAGAGAATTAGTGATTCATTAATATAAAGACATATATCTGATAGAGGTAGAAAAGGAAAAAATAGTTTAAATTTTAAGATAAAAAAATTGCTTATATTAGGGCCAATTTAGTTTGAGGTGAGGGGAGGGGAGGGGGGAATAAGGGGGCATGTTATCTTTTTTAGTTTATTAGAAAGTAGTTTATCCTTTATAATGAGAGTTAAAAATAAAGGGAGGGAAGCAAATAAGAACCAAAATTTTAGTTTTCCTCCCAGCCAAAAATTCAAACCAAATAAGGGAATGAAGACTCCTCCCACCCTCTCCCATCAAACCAAACACACCCTTAAGGATCAGTCCTATGAGAAAAAAAGTTATTTATACATAGGACCGGATGAAGTATTAAAATAATAAAGTGACAAGATTAGCGGGACCTATACTACAAAAAGTAAAGGAAGTTAATTAAGGTTGACTACATTGCTATAAGTGCTATCAAATAAATTGATTGTCTATTTTTATGCCCGAAAATAGTTAATTGTGTTAGATACCCATAAAAAAATAATTACTTATTAAATTTACATCTTAACTCAAAAAGAAAAGAAACAGAGAAATAAAGAAAAAAACAAAACTAACACTTGACACAACATCAAACCCTTTTTACTAAGATCCTCCTATCCATGTCAACGCAAGACACAACATCCAACTCATTCCTATCAGTACCCAAAAGGATAGAAGGATTCCTATCTAAGAACCCAAATCCTTTACTTCTTGCATAAAATTTAGTGTCTGTTTGGGTTATTAGTATAAATTAATTTTCTAACATGATTTACAATGTATAAAATAAGTATGTGAGAAAAATTTTACCTCGACTTACGTAAATATACTTCTCAAACACTAATCTAAGCATGCCCTTAATTGACATCCGTTCTTAGAGAAGTGGTTGTGTTTGCCATAGTATCTACCTTTTATAGAATTCATTTAAACATTTTAGCGCCACTCCCATATGCTTAGTTATGGCTTCACTAATCTCATGGAAAGCCTCCAAATCACACGATGGGACCCGTGCTTGTTGCAGCCTTATTTGTTTGTTTTAGTGATTATATTATGATTTAAAAGTATTTATAAACTTAGACACATAAATTGAGACAATCCTTATTATGGGGCTGTTTGTGATAGCTTTTTTGAATCGGGCTTATCATATAAGCCCGATTCACGTAAATCGAGATAAATCTCCTCTACATATTTATCTCGTAGACCGTAAAAGCACCTCGTAGACCGTAAAAGCACCTCGTAGACCGTAAAAGCTACCTCGTAGATCGTAAATTACAATTCATAAACACTTATAAAATTTTCATAAGCTATTCCAAACAGCCTCTATATAACTTACTTTATATTTTATAAATCACGATTCAAAAGCACGATTGAAATCTCCCATCACTATTCCAAACGAACTATATCTTTCTACTTTATTTCTACGCGAACTTTCTCCCCATTTTTAATTTTACTCTTTTACTCCCTCCCTCTCTCCCTCTCTCTCAATAAGAATAATCCTCCACCCATTTCAGGACTAAAGTTCCTTTAGGAAGGACAAATGACTAGAAACATGAGAAAATATCATGCAGCTTTCTTTGTAGCAATCTTATTTCAAACAATCTAAAGAATTCTGAAATTTTAATAAAATAAAATAAAATTTTATAGATGAAAAGATAATAATGTTATTATCTTAGTTTTTCAATCCTCTTATTTGTTTTATAAATGCTCTTATTTACCTTTTAAATTCCCTTATTTATCTTGTGAATAGTCAAATTACTCACATTAATTCCTTGGTTATTTTATATCCATTTATTTATCTTATAAATGCTTTTAGTTGTCTTATGAATATCATTATTTGTCTTCTAAATTCCTTTATTTATCTTGTGAATAGTCAAAATATTCTTATTAACTCCTTGAGCTCTTTCGAATCACTTTATTATTTTATTTTTTTTGTGAATGCCTTTGTGCTCTTATTTATCTTATAGATGCCCTTAATAAAAAAAATAAAACAATAGCATTATTATCTTTTCGCCCACAAATTAATTTCATTTTGGCACCAAGAATGTAGCAAAATTTTAAAATTTTTTATGGGTTAAACGAAATAAATTTACTATCATGGCGGCTGACTGAACTTTCCCCTAAAAACATTGAAATACAGACAAGCTCTTGAAACAAATTACAGGATTCCTAGGCATACGAAATAACTCAAACGAATTTTTTCTAGTTGACGAAATTGTGGGAAAATACTAATAATATTTCAGCTATGAAGTTAAGATATATTAGGCTTGTTTGATTATATTCTTTATTTTTTTTCTCACAAACAGTTTTAAGAAACAAGTTTCAAAAATTTTTTAAAAAATTATGTATGGATAGATTGTTTTAAAAAATTCGTTTTTGAGTGTGGTCGCCGGTGATAATGTGAAGATGGTCATCATTAGTAGTATGGTGTCAATAGTGGATCAATGACAGCCTCAAAAAAATAAAAAATAAGAAAACAAAAAAAAATAAAAAACTGTTTTTGTTTTTTAGTTTTAGTTTTGAAAAACAAAATTTTTTTTGAAAACAGTTTACTAAACATGTTTTTATTATTTTAAAAGATAAAAAAACAATTTTTAAAAACTAAATCAAACAGCCCCATTATCACTCAACAAAGTTCCTGTATAATCCCTTATGAAAATAAGGTTGTAAAACATTTTCGAAAATTAACCTTTTTTACATGGTTTATTACTTTTTTTTAAAAAAAATGTATCTGATATATGATAAAAAATAAGAAAAACAAAAGATTTTTTGTAAACACAAGCTTTCATCGGTGAACATCGCTAAGTTGCAAAACATTCTCGAAAAATAACTTTGTATACTTTTTTTGGTACAAGGAGGCCAGGTTTGCTTCTTTATTAAAACATTAATGTATCAGCGATTTCATAAAAGAATCAAAGAAAACAAAGTACAGCCATCATCGGTAAACAATATCGAAGTTAAGAGACCCCACTAGATACTTTATTTGGTTTGCATTGATTCCCTTTATTAATCTCTATTTAATTATAGATTTATTTGGTTTGAATCGGATTTATGCATAAGTCCGATTTACATAAATCGAAATAAATATCATCCACATATTTACCGTAAAAGTTATCTTATAGACCGTAAAAATCATATAATATTTTGTAAATCACTATTAAAAAGTACTTATAAAAGTTATCCAAACATGCTATATAATTTTCACATGCGCCGCCTACCAATGTGCACATGTGGGTTGCACTCTCCCCATGGAGAGCACTACTCTGTTAGTCTACTAATGTCATGCACTATTTGCGCAACAATTAAGAAAACCAATAGACCAAAAAGAAGGGAAGGTGGAGCTTCCTCTCTGTTTTCTTATGGAGCATTTGGATATTTGAACCTATCTCTTTTTAGTTGAAAGGATTTATTGAGGTCCAAACTAATCTAAATTGAACCTAGTAAGACCACAATAATGATAAAGCTCAATCACCAAGGATTTAACATTGATGCAATCCAGGGCTTGAATTCGAATCTACGATTAAGCTGCTACAAACCTTTAATAGTTAAAACAAGTGCTTGGTGGTTGAGCTTCCTATTTAATTGCTTGGTCTTTAGAAATAAAAAAGGAAAATAATATTGCATGGAATTTTTTAGAGTAGTGTTTAACATGTTCTAGCGACTTATAAAAAGCTAGATTTTTAAACCCGGATAAAAAACCGGTGAACTGGTCGATAAACCGGCCTAATCCAGTATTTTTATTTTATTTTTTTAAAATCAAATTTTTTTAGAATTTTATATTAATAAATCTAAAATCTTTAATTTCTCACCGGTTTTGCTTCAGTTTGACTCTGATCTGACCTACTAACCCTTGACTCAGTATTCCGACTGATTCGGTTTTCAGAACCTTAATAAAAAGCCATGAATTCTGATAAAAAATAATAAGCCAGGAATTTCCTAGGTTTTCTGGTGGCCCTGGCAATCAAGAACACAGAATGTATCTAACACTCACTATCTCGTGAAAAAATAATGATGAAAGAGAAAAAAAATTGACAATATATATATTTGTTATAATTTTATACTTTCAACAATTATCTTCTATCATTAAAAAGTGAGAACACGATGATATATATTGCGGTTAACTAGATCTCAAATCATGTGCATTACATTATCTCAAGATTAATTAGACGCTGGATTATTCACAGATTATACACACACAGAGATATATATATTGGCTGTACAAAAAGAAATTTGATTAAAATTGAAAAGGTTAATTATTACATCAATATATATATGGACATATGTATTTCATCTTTCAGAAATTTTTTATCCTTATAATTTTAACTCAATTTTAATTTAATTCTTAAGTTTTACCTAAGTAAAACTTTATCTCTATAATTGTGACTTGATTGTAACAATCATTGAACTTTGACTCAAAGTATGTAACTCAATCCCCTTAAAATATTAGTTCCTATATTTTAAAAAATAAAATTATATATTTCAAAAAACTTTAAATGGTTAGAACTTAATCAAGGGACTAAATCAAAATTAGTTATAGAGATTAATTTATATTGAATCAAAACTATAGCCAACAAATTAAAATACTAATTTTCCCATTAATCAATTTTCTCTTTGGTTCAAAGACATTGCGATGAGTTTTCTATTTCTGCAAGAAGGAAAGATAGAAAAAGGAAAAAGGCCATACGCGAAGTAAAAAAGGATTGGCTATAATTACCTCAAATCATCAGCTGGAGCCAAGTCGAGATCCGATTCCGAAGTAGCCGAACTTATCGAATCCATATCCGATTGTGAATCGTCGTCGTCGTGGATGGCTTTAGCAGCTGATACAGTCCAATTCATCAACTCCTCCAACTGCTCCTGTGTGAGGTCATCGACGAAATCTGAATGGTGATCCGATTCCGAAGCAACCGTAGGGCTTCTCCGATTGAAATCCTCCAAGTGGCCTAGCGTAAAGCCGGCTAGCGAAGCAGCTTCAGCGATGGCTCTTCTTGAAACCAAATCGAAATCCAATTCCCAAGCAGCTGATTTTCTCCGATCTAAATCTCCAAGCTGCTCAAGTACTTGCTCCTGGTTCACTCCAGAGAACACAGTCAACACCGATTTGTTCATAGTTTTGTGGCACCACATTATATTCACCAGTCTCTTGAGACACATGTCGGATACAATGAATTCTGGTGTGAAAACCACCACGATAATTCTGGATTTGTCTATCGTCTCTTGTATCGGAAACTTTTCCATCATTTCATCCATGAAAGTTCTGATTCCACCATCTCTTAAACCGTTTTCAACGCAGGTTCTTACTCGATCTTCGGGATCTCTCAAAGTTAAGAAGACGTCGTATTCAAAAGTCATTCTGGATTGAGAGGATGTAGAGGCTAAGAAAGACATGGATTGATTTCAGTTGAGAAAGATTTGAAGATTTAATTTGGGTGAGTGATCGATTCCTCAAATCACTTCTTTTTATGCTGGTAGCTCTCTACAATCACCTTCTCAGGTTGCTAAGCATATTGAAATTTCAATGGTACATTAATTTTTGTTTTTTTCCTGGTCAATGCTATTTTCTTAATCTGTAGCTATATGAGCACCTTCTGCGAAGATCACATGGCGCGTTAAAAAAATTAATGACGAATTTATGGGAATTTTTTTTCAGAGAAACTTCTATTTGATTGAAAATAAATAAAAATTAAAGAATCAAACATTGAAATTCCATATGATTTTTAAGAAAAAAATTGCGAAAATCCCTTAAAAATACCACTTCAATTCTAAAATTCCAAAAAGGTGGTGCCAATATATGAAAATACACGTTGATGAGAGAGTCGAAATCTGGAATTTCATTGTTTGGGGCATAGGACGAAACTCCCCCTGAATTTATCTATTTCACTCTCAAATCCTTTTCCTCCTCTGACCGCCACAGTTGCTATGCTTATCCTTCATATCGATATTTTCCCCCCGAAATGGAATTTTGTTGGAGACGGCAAAGAGAAACATGCTTACCCTTTCAGATCAAGATACTCATTGATTTGCGAAGTAATAGGTTTGTACTTGTTCGCACTCCAAGCGCAGGCGCAGAGGTCAAGTAAAGTAATAAAGTTATAAGTAGAGTATCATTTCTATGGATTTGGCTCTAAAATTTGGTTAAATTCGCTTAATTTGAGTGACATAAATATCAATAATGAAGGGAAACTAATTTTAAATTTAAAAAAAATCTGTGATTCATGGACATTAAAGAATAAATGAGGCTTAGCATTATTTATACCCCTATTTCTTAACAAAAGAGACTTTTAAAAGCTCTCTCAAGTCAAGAATAAGTGTTTAGTTCCATGAATTACCCATTCTCTTATCACAATTAATAAAACCCAATTTTCAAGCTCCAATCCTAATGTGACTAATGCAAAGTTGGTCAGAATATCTCTATCTTATCTTACTAACAAAACCATTCATTCAATAAGAAAACTTCAAGTTCTCACACAATTTTATCCAAGTTTTGTACTCAGTCTAGCCCTCTCAAGCATCAATTAAGTGAACAAATCATCTAAATGATTATTAAGTACTTAAAAACATTAGGACAAGAGTAAAATGAATAGTTAAGCACATATATATCATTAAGGGAGAATTCCAAAAAAATACCATTTAAACTTCAAAATCCCAAATAGGTGATTTAACAATAAAATGATTTGTTAATTGCATTACCATTCTTGTTAATCCCATTAACGAACTTGTTAACGGGATTTTGAAGTTTAAATGGTATTTTTTTTGGCATTCTCCCTATTATTAATGACAAAAAGAGAGGAGTAATCAAGAATTAATTCATACAAAAATTCAAAATAATTCTAGAACAAAGTATTTAGCCTCTCGTGCTCAAAAAATCCATGAGAGTATACATATACATCAGCAAAATAGGGAACATATTAGTGCAAGCAGGAAGAGAAATGGAAAATACTGAGTATTATTTATTAGTCCAGAATAATGATACACATATCCTTATATAGACTTAATTACAACAATAAACTTTTGTTATAACTACTCCCCTAAAAAATAGTTATCCTAACAAAAATAGTTATCCTAACTAATAACATGCTATCACCTAATACCTCCCCTCAAGCTGGCGTATGTATATCAATCATATCCAGCTTGGTAAGCAATGTACAAAAATTAGAGGGAGCCAAAGGTTTAGTAAAGATGTCAGCAAGTTGATCTTGAGTGCAGATAGGAAGTAGATGAATCAACCCGTGTTGCAACTTCTCTCGAACCACATGACAATCAATATCAAGATGCTTAGTTCTCTCATGAAAAGTAGGATTAGCAGCAATATGCCTAGCTGATTGATTATCACAATACAAGGAAGTAGGAGAAGTAGGTGGCAGACCAAAATCTTTAAGCAAATTAGACAACTATGGCAACTCACAAGTAGTGGCTACCAAAGCATGGTATTCAGCTTCAGAGGAAGAAGTGGAAACAGTCGGTTGCTTCTTGGATTTCCAGGTAATAAGAGCTTGATCAAGAAAGCCACAAAAACCAGTAATGGATCTTCTAGTGTCAAGACACCCTACCCAGTTTGAATCACTAAATACACTTAATTTGAGATTAGAACTGACTGGAAAGAAGAGCCCTTTACCAGGTGAGCCCTTAAGATAATACAAGACTCTGTGGAGAGCCTTCAAATGAACATCAATAGACTGCTGAACAAACTGACTCAGTTGCTGGACATTAAAAGCAAGATCTGGCCGAGTGTTAGAAAAATACAACAATCGTCCAACTAGTGTACGATATGTAGAAAATTCAGTAAGGGGAACACCAAAATCCTTAGAAAGCTTTAAATTCTGAGCCATAGGTGTCTTAACAGGTTTGCACTCCAAAAAACCAGCATGTGAAAGAATGTCTAAAGCAAATTTTCGTTGGCAAAGGGAGATACCAATAATATTACGAGCAATTTCCAGACCTAAAAAATATTTAGCATCACCAAGATCTTTGATTTTAAAACAAGTATCAATATAAGACTTGATCCGAGTAATTTCAAGCAAATCTGTACCAGTAAGTATAATATCATCCACATAAACAAGCAATGCAGTAAAGGAAGAACCAGTATGCTTAAGGAACAGTGAATGATCTACTTGAGAGTGATGATAACCACAAGAGATAAGAGCCTTGGATACCTTAAAAAACCATTGACGGCTAGCTTGCTTTAGACCATAAAGAGAACGCTGAAGCTTACAAACTTGAGTAGGGGAAGAAACATGTAAACCAGGTGGAGGAAGCATATAAACTTCCTCATCAAGATCCCCATGCAAAAAAGCATTGTTAACATCTAATTGCTTCAAATACCAATTATGAGCAGCAGCTAAAACAAGTAATAAGCGCACAATAGTAAGCTTGGCAACGGGAGAAAAAGTATTATTGTAATCAATACCTTCGACTTGAGTAAATCCTTGAGCCACTAAATGACTTTTGTATCTATTAAGGCTTCCATCAGAGTTATATTTCTCAGTAAAAACCCACTTACATCCAATTAGGCGCTTGCAATTAGGTAAATCAGTTAATACCCATGTATTATTAGTTTGCAAAGCTTCAAGTTCAGCCTTAATAGCATTTCTTCAGCCCTCATGTTTAATGGCCTTAGAATAAGTCTTAGGGATGTCATCGGTTGAAAGGGAACAAATAAAATGGTTATAAGAAGGAGATAAATGATTGTAAAAAATAACAGTGGAAAGTGGATGATAGATACCTTTATCCAAAGAATCTGGTAAAACTGAACCACATTGAAGAGCAAAATGATAATCATGCAGATAGATAGGTAAACGACGAGACCTAGTAGACCTTCTAGGGGGAGGAACAAAAGAATCAAGAGGTGTGGAAGGTGAAACAGAAGAAGGCAGTAAATCTGACTCATCACAAAAATCAAGAGATGGTGTCTCTTGAGGTGAAGGTATGGAATTAGACTCAATAACAGATGGAAGATTGCAAAAAGGGAAAATGGACTCATAAAAATAAACATTGTGAGACACAAAAATACATCTAGTGTGAAGATCCATCGTAACATAGCCCTTAGTCCCATCCTTAAAACCTAAGAAGACACATTTATGAGCTCTAGGGTCTAACTTAGTTCGCTGATGAATCAGAGAAGAAGTAAAACAAAGACACCCAAAAACTTTAAGCATGCCAAAATCGGGTTGGGTAGCAAATAAACGCTCATAAGGACCGTGGTTGTCCAAGAGAAGCGTGGGTAACCTATTAATGATGTAAGCAGCATAAAGAAGTGCATATGACCAAAAAAGCTTTGGAACATGAGCTTGAAACAAAAGAGCCCTAGTCACATTAATATGCTTATGTTTTCTCTCTACCTTATTGTTCTGTTCAGGTGTTTCAATGCAAGAAGTTTGATGTAAAATACCATGGTGATTATAAAATTCTGTCATTTGAAACTCAAGTCCATTGTCTGACCGAATAGTTTGAATTGAAGTATGAAATTGTGTGGCCACAAGATTAATAAAAGTTTGAATACAAGAACGAACCTCAGATTTATGCTTAAGCAAATAAATCCATGTGTAACGGGAAAAATCATCAACAATGGTTAAAAAATACTTATGACCATGTACAGAAGGCAAGTGATAAGGACCCCATATATCCATATGAACCAATGCAAAGATTTTATTAGAAGTAGTTGTGCTTACAGGAAATGGAAACTTTCGTTGCTTGGCAAAATGACAAACATCACAGCAAAGAAAAGAAGGATTGCAAAATACTTCTGGAAACTGGTTATGAATAGAAGACAAGGTATTCTTAGACAAATGCCCTAAATGAAAATGCCAAAGATCAAAATTAGGGGAATCAATAGGGGTAGTAGAAATAGTACTAACTAGAGGAGCCCTTTCCAATGCTGCATTTCTCATTATATAAAGCCCTTCAATGTGATCAGCTGAACCAATCATCTTCTTTGAAGGTTGGAGTCGAATTTGGCACTGAGATGTCTGGAAAGAAACAGTACATGGAAGAGACAAAGTGAGTTTAGATACAAAAATCAGGTTAAAATGGAAATTTGAGACATATAAAACATCCTGAATAAGAAAATCATCAGAAAAGGAAACAGTGCCATGATAGGAAGCTAAAACCCGAGTGCCATCAGGTAAATTAATAGAGATGGGTAACATTCGTGTATATGAAGAAAATAAAGCAAGATTGGAGCATACATGATCAGTGGCTCCTGAATCTATGATCCAAGAGTCAGGAAAAGATGTAAACAGAGATGAAGAGGTAGTACCATTTGTAGTGACATTGTTAACAGAAGCTGAGGGCCGAGCAACAGAATTTTCAGATTGAACAAGTGCTAGAAATTTATGATATTGTTCAGGTGTAAAACTATATTGTTCATTAGCAACTCGATTAGACTCAGTAGGAATTTTGCCAAAAACTGACTCAGATGAGATAGCATTAACAGAATGAGTAGGATTTCTAAATTTAAAACCAAGCAGAAACCTATGTTTCCTATAGCAAGTGACTTCAGTATGTCTGGGTTTACCACAATAAGTACAATGCTTAGAAGAATGTGAACCTGATCTAGCAACCTTATGAGCACCAGAACCAGGACCAGGAGAATGTGTTGGCAGAGTAGTCTTAGCAAGCAGAGTGGTAACCTCTGTGACATGATATCCCATCTCTCTCTCTCTTGTTGTTGAACTAAGGCAAATACACGGTTAATGGTTGGTAATGGGTCAATTAACATGATTTGAGATTTAACGGCAGAGAACCGATCACTCAGACCCTTCAAGAATCGTATTACATAATCTTGTTCATAATGTCTCTTATAAGTTGTAATAACACCACAAGAACAAGTTGGATTACAAGAACAAGAAGGTAGAGGTCTCAACGTTAAAAACTCATCCTACATAATTTTTAACTTCATGAAATAATCGCTTACCGTAAGGTCACCTTACCTCAAACCTTGAATTTCCTCTTGAAGATCAGCAATTCTGAAGATGTTATGTTGAGAAAACCGTGCCTTAAGATCTTCCCATACATCACTAGCCCGATCGATCCACAAGATGCTCTGTGCTAACGAAGGAAAAATTGACCGAGTAAGCCATGACAACACCATTATGTTGCAGCACTGCCATGCTGAGAATAGAGGATCGGTCGCCGCTGGTATAGAAATCGAGCCGTTGATAAAACCTAGTTTATTCTTCGATAATAGGGCTATCCGCATCGCTCTCGCCCAAGAATGATAATTGTTCCTAGTGAGAATCGGGGAAACTAAAATTAACGAAGGATTCTCATTAGGATGAAGGAAAAAAGGATTTGCTATATTCTGGAGGATCTCAATTTGTGACTGAGAAAGAGATCCGGTGGAGCTTCCGGTGAGAGTAGAAGATGAAGGAGCCTCGGTTGCCATAATGGGAAAACCAAAATGAGAAGAAGAGAGAGAAATGGGAAAGGTAAAGTGATTTGATTATGACGATAAGGATCGACTGATTGCACATTGAAGAAGAAAAAAAATTTAGAAGAACCACAAGAAGTCAATGACTTTCTTGCTTTGATACCATATTAGTGCAAGGAGGAAGAGAAATGGAAAATACTGAGTATTATTTCTTAGTCCAGAATAATGATACACATATCCTTATATAGACTTAATTACAACAATAAACTTTTGTTATAACTACTTCCCTAACAAATAGTTATCCTAACAAAAAATAGTTATCCTAACTAATAACATGCTATCACCTAATAGAACAAGAGTACAGAAAGCAAGATGAAGAGGAAAAACCAAGGAAAGAAGCCCAAATCTTTTCAAAGCTCTAAACCCTAGCTCAATCTCCACCAAGAGGCAAGTCCTAGCAGAGCAAAATACTCCCAAATACTTCAAGAAAGTCCAAAATGGTGGCCAAGAATGAGTTTGGCCTTAAATACCAGAAAACCCTCAATTTTTCTAATTTACTGATGCTATGCATTTTGCTGTCATCGACTCAGCTGCAATCAAACTGTTTTAAGCCACGGCCGAGTTTCCTCTGTTTTGAATTTGGCTGTAGCTGAGACAAAGTGAGCTACCACTCATTTTGCTTTTGAAAATATTGAGTTATTCTACCTCAAGTGAAGTGTTCTACCTATGGTTTGCCCTCAATTTGTTTATCTTTGATATCCATGATGTGTTTCCCCAATCAACTTTGATCCTCAAATCCTTCCAAAGCACTTTCAAGTGGCTTGAAACATCTAATTCTTCTATCAAAATTTACCTTGTAAAACAATACACTCCATAAAGCTCATATCTAACAAGCATGAAAGCCAAAATATGTACAATTAAGCAATAATGTGCAACCAAAAACCCCATTCACATTTTTTTATATCTTTGAGTATGTACAAATGAACCTAAAAATGTATAAAACTCAAGGAAAATATTCTAAAATGACATGATATCCTAGAGGCTATTAGTACCAACAGCACATTTCTCGGAGACACAATTTGTTAATCCCTTAAAAAATGTAGTCAATTTCACAAAACTTAAAATAATTGGTTAAATTTTTTCAAGTGTTTCAAATGTTAAAAATGGTAGTCAATGTCATTGAGAAACTTGTTAAAATCATTAAACAAGTTATTAATCTATTAAAAAGTGTAGTCAATTTCACAAAACTAAACCTCATTAGTTAAATTTTCTAAAATGTTTCACACGTCAAAAGTGGTAGTTATGTCCTTATGAAATTTATTAAAATCGTTACATGAATTATCATCCATTAAAAGGTGTAGTTAATTTCATAAAATCTAATCCAATTATTAAATTTCCATGTTTCAAATGTCAAAACTGATAGTCACTAGTCCTCTAGGAAAGTGAATGGAAAGTGAACAAATTAAAGTATAGCCGCTAGTCTTCTAAGAAAGTGAATGGAAGAAATTAAAACGCGTTATGTCCGCCAGGCGGTGACTGGCTAATTGACCTGGCTCTTTAAAAGAATTAATATAAAAATAAAAGTTAATGTAAAAATCCCAAAAACATAATTTTAAAAATGTTAAAGGACAGAAAGATATTCTGAATATTCATAATATCAGAGAGGTATGAAGGCCTAATTTATCCTTTTTAAAATTGAATGGAAATGACATAAATGTCTCTCTAAGTTTAAAAAAAAGGTGCTCCTATTTTTTATAAGTAAAATTTAAGAAGTTCAAATAAGGTTTTAAAAAGTTCTAATAAGATTTTCATAAAATCCAATTCAAAAATCACTACTTGTTACAATTGTAAAGTATTGATTCTCACTTCTGATAAGAGTTTCATAAGTTCAAATAAGGTTTTAACAAGTTCTAATAAGATTTTCATAAATTCCAATTCAAAATTTACCACTTGCTACAGTGGTAAAGTATTGATTTTCTCTTCTCACAGGGGTTTCACAAGTTCAAATAAGGTTTTAACAAGTTCTAATAAGATTTCCACAAATTTCAATTTAAAATTCACCATTTGTTATAATACCAAGGTATTGATTCTCACTTTTGATAAATGTTTCACACATTCAGATAAAATTTTAACAAATTCTGGTAAAATTTTATTAGAAGTGAGAATCAATACCTTATCATTATAGCAAGTGGTGATTTTTAAATTAAAATATGTTAAAATCTTATCTAAACTTGTTAAAATTTTATATGAACTTATTAAACCCTTAAAAAAATGGAAGCACGTTCTTTAAATTCATAGGGATATTTATATCATTTTTATTTAATTTTAAAAAGATAAATCAGACACTCACACATTTCTAACATTATGAATATTCATAATACATTTTTATCCTTCATCATTTTTAACGTTTTTTTTGAGGAATTTTCCCAAAGTTATTGAAAAGCATTAAATATCAAAGTAAAAGAATATAAAGTTAAATAATTAACTTTATAATTATTTATAAGAAAAAATAATCTTAAAAAAATGATAAAAAAAATACCTTTTGAATTTATAAAATCCTAAAATATCCAATAAATAAAGAAAATAACATAGAGGTGAAAATGTAGGAGTATGGGTTTTCAATATTTAGGATAAAAGATCAAATTCCCCACCCCATTTCCCCTGCCCGCCGATGGCTTTTGGTTCCCCAGTCTTTCACATTCTCTCTTTAATTTGTTAAGCCCCATCGTCAGATCAGGTTGAGGGCGAATCGGGTAATAATGTCCCACCAACATTCTTCCTTCATTGAATACCATCTCTTTCTATCTCTCCTTCAATCCTAGCCCTTCGCTCAGCAATCTCGTCAATATCTCTCTCGGCCATTCGATCTACGGATTCCACTCCAACATCTCCGCCCTACAAATCTCCAAAATCAGGCTCGGATTTGCTAGAGGGTTCATCTTTACTTACACTGTGTCCCTCCAGCTCGTGGCTTATGAACTATACAAATCCATGTTCGATAAGAAGTTCACGGTGTTAGTCGAAACGCTATGGTACAATCGCACCTTGATCTCTATTGGTTGCTCGTTGAACCCCTTAACGGAGGAGATCGTGCGATCGAGGACTTCCAAGGGGATGCCATAGTTGATGGTCTAAAAGAAGTCAACTATGGAGGCGGCAGAGCAAATTTGGCCCACGACGATGGAGCGGAGATCAGGGGAGTCTCCATTGACAACGGCGGAGAGGTGGATGATTAGGATTTGGGACTCGCTTCTAGGATGGGGTTTGAGGTCGGATCGGGACTTTGGACAGAAAGATTTGGAGGTGATCTACAGGGAGGGAGCTGCCGTCTTATTGATGAAGGAGAATGAGAAAGAAGAGGTGAAGGGAGATACAACAAAATAGGAACGAGGGTGGGTTGTTTAGTCTTTTGCCTTGAATATTGAAAACCCATATTCCCACCACCTGATTACCTCTTTGTCCTTTCCCTTATTTATGAGACATTTTGAGATTTTATAAATTCAAAGGGGATTTTATTATCATTTTCCCATTAATGTTTTACTCCCTAAACCATTAACTCGTTTATAACTTGGTATCCCGATTATAACTTTGAGAGACCCAGTCCCTAAACTTTTAACTTACTTATAACTCAGTTAGTGATCTTTTTATTTTTTCATATTTTTATCCTTTATCATCATATCTCAGTCCTACTTAGTAAAAAATAGCTAATATGACCCTTCTAACTCGACTCCACCTCTTTCTATTTTGTTTTTGTTTTTCCACAAAATTAACCAAAAGAAGGAAAGCCATTGTACTGGTGCAAATACCTTTTCCTGCAGCTTAGGTGAGTTTTCCCAAGCTTCATCATAGCATATGAAATATCCTAAATTTTGAGATAAGAGGTTTGAGATTAAGTCAGGATTAAGTGGACTATTAAACCCCGATTTAGCAAATGCCATTGTAAGGCACGATTAAATTCCTTAAAATTTCTTTATACCCATGGAGGTATTAAAGACCTTTGGGACTGATAAAATAATGCAATTGGAAGACACACACAACATAATAAAGTGAAACACAAAGTAGTGTTGTTACCGGTGAAATTCCTTGTGTGGCAGTCGTGTTTGTGTGGCATCTTTCAAGGGGCAAATGATATTGAAAAATTATGAAACTTTCTAGAGTGAGAGTAGACTTATCAAGCTTTAATTTGATAGGTCATATAATTCATTTGGAGCTGTACACAGAGAAATGAATTTGTGAAGTTAGCCTAGTGAAATTAACTATTTTTTGGGATAGAGTCCAAAGATTAAAATTATGGAAAGATTTAGATTCTAATTGACCAAATGTTATATTTTTCCTTAAATCTAGACTCAATAAGGGTCTCATAGACTTTAAAACCACCCCAATCGAACATTTGTACAATTAGATATGAATTTTCAAAGTTTAATGAAAATTCTGCCAAGTTTAGTATTATGTGCGAAAATGGGATATTTGGACCAATGGAGGGATGACACGTGGCAAGTGATTGGTTAATTGCATTTAACCATTATTCATCTTCTTCATCCATCCATTTCCTACGTGCAAAATCAGAAATAAGAGAGAGAAAGGAGCTAGACCAAAATGGAAAAGGAAGAGAGAGAAACTTCAAGCCACCGAAATACTGCCAAATCGATGTCTTCTCTCAAAGTGCCCTTCACGAACCTTTTTCTACTCATCATGAGCTTCATTTCTACGGTTTCAGATTCTCGTTTAGAGGTGGTTGGCGCCATTCACTGGCCGGAGTGTTACCGAAATTCCGAACCGTCTACGGAAACATGTAGAGGTAAGCGTAAGCTTCCTTTTGAACCGATTGGTTTATTATTTAGATGAGTTTTGGGAAGGTTGGGTACTGTTCATATATTGTTTAAAGGGCTTTTTGGATGACTAAACGATATCCAACGGATGTCTAAATAGCTAATCATTTGATTAGAAGTAGAAAGGAAGTGATTAAGCCAAAGAAAACAAGAAACCGACAAATTCTTCCAGAGAATTCTGATTTTCTGTTCTGTATGTGTCATGGTGATGGACTAAGAATTTGATAATTTTGATGCTTCCATTGGCTTTAGGAGGCAAATTGTGTAGGTATACAAGTGTTCATGATTGTTGGATGCTTGTATATGAATTTGGGAATTTCTGGAGCAGTGTTCAAACGAATGGAACTCTATAATTTTGTGAGTGCATTTAGCTTATATTTCATTTTTATCTTAAAATATACTTACATAGGGTTACATAAAGCTTTGAACCACTCAATTTGGAGTTTCCTAGAATTAATGGTGGATTTTTGAAGTTAAGCCCTGTAATCTGGAAAGCACTCTGGAACAGTGGCCTATGACAAATTTCTGGGAATAATTTGTCTATATTGAGAAAATAAAACTATTGTTTCTTAAATTTACATTGAAGTAGCTTTATTTAGGCTTTGAAATCAGTCAAATTGGAATTTTTTAAAATTATTTATAATTTTTCAAAGCTGAACATTGAATTTGGAAGCTGTCTTGGGGCAGTGGAGGGTAATCATGAAATCTGGACTTGTGGGCAGGGGAACTGCAAGAGTAATTATTTTTCCTATGAACTAGACTTAACAAGGGTCATATAAGCCTTTTAATAACCCCAATTGGAGTTCTATAGAATTAATTATGATTTTTCAAAGTTGGTGAAAAATCTGTCAGCTTTATGTTTTATGCGAATTTAAGACTCAATAGCACAAATGTAATTAGTATGAACTCCAAGGGTGAAAGTAAGCCTTTAGGGCTAATGTGGCTCATTAGGCATTCACTTTTCATGGTTCTAATGATGTCATTACGTATCTAGGGCCATGAAGTGACAAAAAAGAAGTAATGGTTGGAAGATCAAGGGATAAAAAGAGAAGGACATAAAGTCCAAGAGGTAGTGAACTTACCTTGTCTGCATGTATTTGATATGTATGTTTTCATTGATTATGTGACTGCTTTTCCTAATTGTGTTGAACATATTTGATTGATTGAAGCTTTGTTATATTTGTGCAATGACCATGTGTATGTCATAACATTGAGCATGTAGAAATGTCATTATGTTGGCATGAAATATGGTAGGCAAGCATGTCATGCATTCACTATATATCTTGCATGCATAGTGGTATTGTTTACTAGTGAGATTCCTTCAAATCTCACTCTTCCTCACCCAAACATATAGGTATGTTGAGTACATGTGAAGAATGCCTGGAAATATGCAAGGAGGAACCGTGACGGTGAATTGAAGATGGTAGTGCAAGACATTACCTTTTTTATTTGGTGTATACGTTTGTTATTTTATGATTATACATTTGATTGTATGTATATGAATGCATGAATGAAGTTTAAGTAGAGAACTGCTCTTACTCTGATATGATGAATTAAGAGTTGATGAGATTTAGTGACGTAGTGAAACTTGCGAAAATAGTTGAAATATTTTTTTACCCTCTGAAAAACCCTCTCAACTCCAGGTTCAACTCCTGAGTTGAGATTGGGGATTTGTGAACATTTTTAAGAGTTGGATAATCCGGGTTTGAATCCTGGTCCCACCAGTGATTTCACTACTCATTTATACTCATTTGAGGCTATCGAATAAGGTATTACAGTTTTGGTATCAGAGTTGTGATTATGGCAATGGAATTATCTGTTTAGGGATAAAGAACCTATTAAAGCGTCGGTTCTGGCAATATTTAGTAATTGTTAGAGTTATCTACTAAGGATGATAGGTTATGAAATTTGTTAGATGCTTTGAGTTAGGAGGCATGGTGGTAGAACTATGGTTAAGAGTGATAAATGATATGAGGTAATGCTAGCACGAATACCCTGGATCTCATTGGAACTCCATGGTTAAGCATGCTTAGAAGAGGAAACATTATGGGAAAGCTCTACGTAGCTTGCCCAATTATGGGTTGGAGTCTAATGCCGTTGTAGCAGGCGTCCATTGAGGGTAGCGCTACAGTTGGGCCTAGTAGAGGTAGCTTAAATAGGGTTGAAACTCTGAATAGAGATTCTTAGATGATCTAAGAAATGATGAGAGGCATGGAGATGATAAAGTAAGTTTGATTTTTAATCCGAACCCTTTCTGTTGCGGTAAGTACTGCTCAGAAAAGTTCATTTGATAGGGTTATGGAAACTTGAGGCATAGTAATTATTTTGAGGTTTATCCTGCTAAGTGATGATCCTTAGTAACCCGTGGGGTTAAAGGTATGTAGGTATGATATACGGTGAGGCATGATGAGTGGTGATTATGCTGTATATCTATCCTAGAGGATCCGATTGGATGATACTGAATGTTGACGATATGTTTGGATCATATCTAAGCTGAAATTACTGCTTAGGTCAAAATGAGAATCAGGTTGCACTTTGGTTCTATTTTATGATGAAAGTATGAACCTTGTGAACCTTACAGATGATGTTGAACCTTCAGTAATTGTTTGAGGATACTACTCGGAACCGTGGAGTTTAGAATGGGTACTATTGATTTTGATTCTTAGCATGCCTATTAGGTATACTTTGAGGAAACCTGATTTTTCTAACTCAGGTGATGTTGAGGTTTTAGGAGTAGAATCATAACCTCAGAATCAATTGCAATAGTTGAATTGGTTCTCCAGGAATTTGAAATAGCCTGAGTGGCTTGAGGTACTAGAATATAGTACAGAGATGTGTATGAGGATACTAGAGGTTGCTAGTTGCTAATCTAGCATAGGAAAAGATCTTAATTATAGAATATTCCCTTATAATTGTGATTATGCCTGGAGCTGGACCAATATTGAAAGTCCACACCGAATGACCCCAGATGAGATGGCGAAATTAGAGAGAGCATATTACAAAACTGCTAGAAATGAGGGACCTTATGAGATATGGATTCCCGTTATATATTACTTCCATTCAGAGGCGACCAACCGGATAAAGCTACCTATGGAGGATTATGATCAGAAAGGGCTACCTACAGGGAGTTCTAATCGGAAAAGGCTACCTATGTGGAGATCTGATTGGAAAGGGCTACCTACAGAGGGTTCTAACAGGAGGGGCTGACCAGATGTATGGGCGCCTGTGTAAAGCACCGAGTGCAGTATCGTAATGTGAAGCCACCATGACATCAAACCATAGTGTGTAGTGTAATACCTTATTTTCAATAGCCACATATACATCAAATGTTTAATTACATATAACCACCACACTCTTACATCAAATACAAATAGTAGTGTCTTACACTACGATCTTCACTTCACCTTCATATCTCCTCCTATGCATATCTTCCTACACTCTTCACCTGTCTAAATGGTTGGTTGGGAGGAGTGAGATTCAAGAGAATCTCAGTAGCAAACATTACCACTATACATACCAGATATATATGAATGCATGACATGCTTGCCTACTCTATTTCATGCCAACATAATGACATACTGTATGCTCGATGTTATGACATACATATGGCCATTGCATAAATATAACAGAGCTTCAACCAATCATACATGTTCCACACAAATAGGCAAAGCAGTCACATAATCAATGCAAGACATACATATCACATACATGCAGAAAAGGTAAGTTCACTACCTCTCAGACTTTATATCATTCTCTTCTTGTTCCTTGATCCGCCAACCATAACTTCTTCTTTATCACTTCATGACCCTAGGCAAGTGATAACATCATTAGAGACATGAAATGTAAATATCCAATGGCCCACATTAGCCCTATAGGCTTACTTTTACCCTTGGAGTTCATTCCAATTATATTTGGCCAATTTCTTACTCAAATTCGCATGGTACTCAATCTACCAGCATTTTTGACCAAACTTTGGAAAATCATAATTAATTCTATAGAACTCTAATTGAGGTGGTTCAAAGCTCTATTTGAAGCCCTTTATGTGTAGATTTATACAAAAATACTTTTGTATGACTATTATTGTCATAATTTTCCCAGAAATTCGGCAAATAGGCACTATTCCAGATTTCATTCTAGAAACAGGGCACAACTTCAAAAATTTATATCTCATAGCATACTTGTCCAATTAAACATTATGACCTATCAAATTAAATTTATATGTTTTTAATTTTAGACTAAAAAGTTTCATGGTCATTGGATAACATTTAATTACTCAAAAACTCGTTATAATGACACTGCCTCCAGAAAACGAATTTCACAGCATCTACTCCACAACTTTCAAAAATTCCAAATTCATATACAAGCATCCAAAAATCATGAACACTTGTATACCTATACAATTTCGCCTTCTAAATCCAATGAAAGTATCAAAATCATCAAATTCTCAGCCCATCACTACGTCTTACACAGATCAGAAAACTGAAAAATCAGAGTTTCCGGAAAGAGTTTATCGGTTTCTTGTTTTATTTGGCTTAATCACTTCCTTTCTACTTCTAATCAAATGATTAGCTATTTAAACACTCATTAGACATGATTTATCTATTGAAAATACCATTTTAAAATCATCCATGAACAGTACCCAACTTCCTATATACTCATCCAAATAACAAATCAATCGATTCAAAAGGAAGTTTACGCTTACCTCTACCTGTTTCCATAAACGGTTCGGAATTTCGGCAACACCCTGGCCGGTGAGACAGCACCAATCACCTCCAAATGAAAATCTGAAACCGTAGAAATATAGCTCGTGATGAGTAGAAGAAGTTTCCTAAAGGGTACTTTGAGAGAGGATGCCGTTTCGGCAGTGTTTCGGAGGTTAGAACTTCTTCTCTCATCCTCCTCCATTTTCGTTCTAATCTTTCTCTCTCTCATTTTTGGTTCTTCCATGAAAAATGGATGAGGAATGAAGAGGATGATGATTTAATTGAGGATTAAAGGTATTTGCCACGTGTCACAAGCTCATTGGCCCAAATAATGAATTTTCGCACAAAATACCAAATTCTGCAGATTTTTCATTAACTTTGAAAATTCATATCTAATTGTAAAAATTTCCAATTGGAGTGATTCTAAAGGCTATGCGACCCTTATTGAGTCTAAATTTAAGGAAAAATATAACATTTGGTCTCACTCTTCCCAGAATTTTAATCTTTGAATGCTGCCCCAGAAAATAGTTAATTTCGCTGGGCTAATTTCAAAAATTTATTTCTCTTTGTGTATAACTCCAAATGACTTATATGACCTATCAAATTAAATCTTGATAAGTCTACTTTCATTCTGGGAATTTTCATAACTTTTTACCATCATTTACCCATCAAAAAAGGTCACTCAATCACCATTGCCACACTGAGAATTTCACCGGTGGTAAAATTACTTTGTGTTCCACTTTACTATATTATGTGTGTCTTCCAATCACTTCTTTTTGTTATTCCCCGAGCTCTTTAGCTTACTAATATAATTTATTTTAATATCCAATGATATAAAGGAATTTTGGAGAATTTAAACATGCCTCATAAGGACATTTGCTAAACCAGGGTCAAGCAGTCCACTTAATCCATGCTTAATCTTATGCCTCTAGTCCCAAAATTTGGGATATTACATGTAGCCACCATGATAACAAATTATGGAGTGAAGCCGCCGTGATGTTGAAATCGTAAAGTAGAGTTACGGGAACATTGACTCTCAATAGTGGTGTATTATGATGAGTCTTCCATCGAATGTGTTCCTTAAGAGAAAAAAGGGGGTTTGTGACCCAACGAATTGCCATGGGGTGCTCCAGTGTTGGATGATGAAAGAGATTAATAAAGAACAGGCTCAATGGTATAAAGGAAATGAACTCTTACTCTTGTATTTTATGTGATGGTTCTGCATGTATGTGTTTACTATCGAGTATATTCGTGTTATGAATATACAGTAGGAAGTAAGACCTATTAGGCCAGTGAGTCCTTAGGCAGTCAGACCTAACGGGCGGAGGCCCGAGGCTGTAAGTCCCGTAAATGCCTACGGCATAGGAGTGATCCCCTAGGCAGTCAGACCTAATGAGCATTCAATGTATATGGGATAGTCGCTCAGGCCTATTTTGCGTGAGTGGACATTTAGGTCATGGAGATTTCTATTATGCGCGAGTCATTTTCGGGGGCCTATTTTACGCGGGTGGATACTCGGGGCCATGGAAACTCTTGTGATGCACAAGTGGAATCCCGGGGCCTACTACATGGGGTGAACACTTGGGGCCATACCAGTGGTTGCCGTTATGGTATATGCTAATGTGTCGAATGCTCATGTGAAGATTAATGTGAAGATGATTTGTTTAGCATGCTTCGTGAACATTACATAAGAATGTGAATGAGTTGACTGCAAGAGAAGGAGCATGGAATGAGTTCAAAGTACCTAGTGAACTATATGTTCTAGGTAGTTAGACTCGATGAGTAGCTAACTCAAGGGTACCAGGGTTAGTCAAGCGCAGTTTAAGAGGTGAATGTTGCGTGCTCGATACCTGGAGAGGTCTCCTTTGAGGGATAATAGGAGTGGCTATTCCATAAGCTTGCCTTCTGAGCCCAGTGGAGGGTAAGGTTGGGCCGGACTCCCGTGTGGCTGCAGTGGGCCTAGTGCGAGGGTCGTTGCATAAGCTCACTGTACTCAGTCCTGGTGAGCCAGGGGGTGTGGTCTAGATTTCTTTACGGCTGCAGGGGATACCCAGTGAGGGTAGCTCTGCAGTAGGCCTAATGAGAGGATTGTTATTCATCAAAGATGATGGAACGAGTATCCTAGGGCCATAAGACCTAATGGGTTAGTAAATCCTTAGGCTGAAAGAATGTGAGATGTGTTGAGAATAGAGCCGAATAGAGGCTTGAGGCAATAAGACCTAAGGTGCAAGTTTGCATTGGACAATGTCCTTGGGCGGTAAGACTTATCTGTCTAGCACTGTAGTTGTTACCTAGCGCGATAACATTGGACCAATGTATCCAGAGAATATATTGAGACTAGCAGAAAATTCAAACTGCACTAGGTTGTAGCTGGGATAGTAAGCCCTAAGATGCCAAAGGTATGGAGGAAATCCCCAAGGTAGTGAGGTCGAAATATTCAGCGTTGTGGCAGTAAAATGAGTCGTAAGGCTTGGTATGCATACAATATGATCCGGGAGAGAGAGTCTCGAATAAGCAGTGAGGCCTTAGAAACCAAGCATTGTAAGAGTGGACCGGTAGGTCCTATGATTGAATGCTACATAGTAGGGACATAATGAATGAGAATGCTAAGTAGTGATTGCTGAATACTATCTGGGGTTTTGTGTTAAGAATATGATTATTGTGTTGCATGCTCTGTGAGCTTGCAAATGAAAGAGTTAGAATGAAAGAGATAGACTGAGTGTCTAGAGATGATTCCTCGAGGTACAGATAGTACCATATGATGTCAAAATTTTGAGGATGAAATTTATTGAACGGGGGGAGAACTATAATATCCCAAATTTTAGGATAAGAGGCTTGAGATTAAGCTAGGATTAAGTGGACTACTAAACCCCGGTTTAGAAAATGTCCT
Source organism: Albizia julibrissin (assembly GCA_037074505.1). Lineage (NCBI taxonomy): Eukaryota > Viridiplantae > Streptophyta > Magnoliopsida > Fabales > Fabaceae > Albizia > Albizia julibrissin. The sequence goes on along the minus strand of CM073481.1, from coordinate 12,264,652 downwards.
TGTGAGGCACGATTAAATTCTCTAAAATTTCTTTATACCCTTGGGGGTATTAAAGAGCATTGGGAATGACAAAATAATACAATTAGAAGACACAAACAACATAACAAAGTGAAACACAAAGTAGTGTTGTTACCGGGGAAATTCTTGGTGTGACAGTCGTATTTGTGTGGCATCTTTCAAGGGGCAAATAATGTTGACAAATTATGAAACTTTCCAGAGTGAAAGTATACTTATCAAGATTTAATTTGATAGGTCATATAAGTCATTTAGAGCTGTACACAAAGAGAAATGAATTTTTGAAGTTAGCCTAGCGAAATTAACTATTTTTGGGACAGAGTCCAAAGATTAAAATTATGGAAAGAGTGAGCTTCCAATTGGCCAAATGTTATATTTTTTTTCTTAAAAAAAGACTCAATAAGAGTTGCATAGCCTTTAAAACCACCCTAATTGAATATTTGTACAATTAGATATGAATTTTTAAAGTTTAATGAAAATTCTGCCAAGTTTAGTATTATGTGCGAAAATGGGATATTTGAACCAATGGAAAGGTGACATGTGGCAAGTTATTGGTTAATTGCATTTAACCATTATTCATCTTCTTCATCCATCTATTTCCTGCATGCAAAATCAGAAATAAGAGAGAGAAAGGAGCTGGACGAAAATGGAGGAGGAAGAGAGAGAAACTTCAAGCTGCAGAAACACTGCCGAATTTGCATCTTCTCTCAAAGTGCCCTTCACGAACTTTCTTCTAATCATCGTGAGCTTTATTTCTATGGTTTTGGATTCTCATTTGGAGGTGGTTGGAACCTTCTCACTGGTCAGAGTGTTTCCGGAATTCCGAACCGTCTACGGAAACATGTAGAAGTAATCGTAACCTTCCTTTTGGAATTTCTGGAGCAGTGTTCAAATGAATGGAACTCTATAATTGTGTGAGTGTATTTAGATTATGGTATATTTTTATCTTAAAATATACTTAAATAGGGTTAAATAGAACTTTGAACCACTCAATTTGGAGTTTCCTCGAATTACTGGTGGATTTTGGAAGTTAAGCCATGTAATCTGGAAATCATTATGAAACAATGGCCTATGACGAATTTCTGGGAATAATTTTTCTACATTGAGGAAATATAACTATTGTTTCTTAAATTTACATTGAAATAGATTTATTTAGGCTTTGAAATCAGTCAAATTGGAATTTTTTAAAATTATTTATAATTTTTCAAAGCTGAACATTGAATTTGGAAGCTGTCTTGGGGCAGTGGAGGGTAATCATGAAATCTGGACTTGTGGGCAGGGGAACTGCAAGAGTAATTATTTTTCCTATGAACTAGACTTAACAAGGGTCATATAAGCCTTTTAATAACCCCAATTGGAGTTCTATAGAATTAATTATGATTTTTCAAAGTTGGTGAAAAATCTGTTAGCTTTATGTCTTATGCGAATTTAAGACTCAATGGCACAAATGTAATTGGTATGAACTCCAAGGGTGAAAGTAAGCCTTTAGGGCTAATGTGGCTCATTAGGCATTCACTTTTCATGGTTTTAATGATGTCATTACGTATCTAGGGCCATGAAGTGACAAAAAAGAAGTAATGGTTGGAAGATCAAGGGATAAGAAGAGAAGGACATAAAGTCCAAGAGGTAGTGAACTTACCTTGTCTGCATGTATTTGATATGTATGTTTTCATTGATTATGTGACTGCTTTTCCTAATTGTGTTGAACATATTTGATTGATTGAAGCTTTGTTATATTTGTGCAATGACCATGTGTATGTCATAACATTGAGCATGTAGAAATGTTATTATGTTGGCATGAAATATGGTAGGCAAGCATGTCATGCATTCACTATATATCTTGCATGCATAGTGGTATTGTTTACTAGTGAGATTCCTTCAAATCTCACTCTTCCTCACCCAAACATATAGGTATGTTGAGTACATGAGAAGAATGCCTGGAAATATGCAAGGAGGAACTGTGACGGTGAAGTGAAGATCGTAGTGCAAGGCGCTACCTTTTGTATTTGGTGTATACATTTTTTATTTTATGATTATACATTTGATATGATGAACCGCTCGCATACTCTGATATGATGAAATTAAGAGCCGATGAGATTTAGTGACGTAGTGAAACTTACGAAAATAATTGAAATATTTTTTTACCCTTTGAAAAAACCTCTTAACTCCAGGTTCAACTCCTGAGTTGAGATTGGGGATTTGTGAACATTTTTAAGAGTTGGGTAATCCAGGTTCGAATCCTAGTCCCACCAGTGATTTTACTACTCATTTGAGGCTATAAGAATAAGGTATTACAGCATACATGTGTTGCAAGTAGAACATTTACATCAGCTGAGATATTAAAGCCATTACCTTCATTCATGAAGATCATAGCTGTTAAGCATTGTATCATCATAGTTAGACTTGTAGCAAATTATTTGATTAACTTAGTTAGTTAGTTAGTTACAAATTATGTACATACTTGGATTCGTATCTTGTATATAAATATTACACAGTGATATGAATAATACATTCATTTTTCCCCAAATCATTTTGTCACATGGTACTATAGATATCTTTTCTCTAATTTTTTTTCTCGGGCTCTCCGCTCCTCGGGTTCTCCATTTATTTTCTTTCCTTTATCCTACTTCAGCATTTCCACCTAGGGTTCTTCTTTCTTTCTTCCTCCCAGCGTCCATAGCCTCCTCCTCTGATTCCATTCCCGATCATAATAGCCCATACTATATTCACCCTAACGAGAATCCTGCTCTTGTTCTAGTTGCTCCTTTTCTTGACGGATCCAACTATTACAGTTGCTCTCGTGCTATCCGTTTGGCGCTTGTCTCCAAGAACAAGTTTTGGTTTGTTGATGGCTTGCTTCCTCTGCCACTATCATCTGATCCTCTATTTTCGATCTGGGAACGCTGCAATAACTTAGTTCAAGGGTGGCTTACAAAAGCCCTTTCTCCAACTATCTCTCGAAGCACGCTATGGTTTGATACAACCTTGGAGATATGGTCTAATATGAAATCTTGTTATTCTCAATCGGATACCTTCAGGATTGCCGATTTACAGGTAGAAATTTATGGTCTGAAGCAAGGTAACCTTTCTGTTAGTGAATTTTATACTCGTATGAAAATTCTATGGGATAAGTTGTCTACTATTCACCCTTTAAAACCTTGTACATGTGGTTTCGTTTCAAGTTTTTTACTTATCGAGAAGAGGATCATGTGATTCGGTTTCTTAAAGGCTTAAATGATCGGTATGGCTCTGACAAATCCAAAATTATGTTACTCGGTCCTCTTCTACCGATGTCTAAGGTTTTTTCTATAGTTCTTGAACAAGAACACGAACTCTATCTTCCTTCTGAGCCTATAATTCTTTTGACTAAAGGTTTTCGCCCTTCTTCTAATGCTAGTGGTTTTGTTGTTTCTGGTTCCAAGAATGGGAAACTTTACACTTATTGTGGCAAGCCTTGTCACACAGAAGAGACATGCTACCGAAAACATGGTTTTCTTCCTGGATTCAAGTTCCACTCATATTATGACTCTTTTGGTGCTTCTGGCTCTTCTGGCTCTTCCTCATTAGTAAATAGTTTTACTTCTCACGCCCCTGGTTTTGTTCATGCTACCTCTTCTTCTTTGTCTCCCTCCTCGGCATCGGCCTTTGTGTTTCCTCAATTGACTAGTGACCAGTATCAATGTCTTCTAACACTTCTCAATTCGTCTTCACCTATCACATCCGCTATAAATCATATTTCCACTTCTTCTCCTCTTCCTGTTATAGGTAAGTGCCATTTCCTTTCTAGTAAATTCGATGCTTGGATCATTGATTCATGTTCCACTGATAGTGTTTGTTGTTCTTTAGCACTATTTTCCTTCTATAAATCCATTCCGCCTGTAATGGTTAGTCTTCCTATTGGTGCTCATACTTCTGCCACTATTTCGGGCATTGTGATCTTATCCTCTCAATTGGTCTTGCATAATGTTTTGTATATCCCTACATTTTCTTTTAACATAATTTTTGTATCTCGTTTAACCTCTTCCTTAAATTGCTCTTTAATCTTTACTCCCACTTGTGTTAGATTCACTTGAGCCAACCTCCGATGATGATTGGTGCAACTAATCTTCAAGATGGGCTTTACCTATTGAATGCAGATAAGGTAACATCTCCACATTCCTCCCAGGTTCATTTCACTTTAACTAAATCAGATTCAACCTCCATACTATGGCATCTTCGTTTAGGCCATTTATCCAATCATACATTTTTTGTTTTGAATAAAACTGTACCTGATATAGCTTGTACACCTCTTTCCCTTCCTTGTGATACATGTAATTTTGCTAAATAAAAGAGGCTTTGTTTCCCTGTAAGCATAAGTTCTTGCAATAACATCTTTGATTTGATACATTGTGATATTTGGGGTCCCTATTCTGTTACTTTTGCTCAAGGTCATCGTTATTTCTTAACTATCATTAATGATTATTCACGTTTCACATGGATTTTTCCAATGTCTAATAAATCAGACACACGTACACACATACTTAATTTTTTGGCCTTAGTTGAAAATCAATTTAAACTTCTGTTAATATTTTACATTCAGAAAATGGTTTAGAATTTTGTATGCCTTATTTTTATCCTTCTAAGGGTATTATCCTTCAGACATCATGTGTTACTACTACCCAACAAAATGGTTTGGTGGAGGGCAAACACCAAAACACATTTTAAATGTAGCCAGTGTAATATCCTAAATTTTGGGACAAAAAGCTTGAGATTAAGTCTAGATCAAGTGGACTGCTAAGCCCTGGTTTAGCAAATGTCTCTATGAGGCATGTTTAAATTCCCTAAAATTCCTTTATATCCTTGGATATTAAAAGGAATTATATTGATGAGCTAAAGAGCTCAGGGAATAACAAAACAAAGTGATTGGAAGTCACAGACAACATAGTGAAGTGGAATACAAAGTATTTTGCTAGCGGTGAAATTTTCGGTATGGTAGTGATGATTGAGTAACCTGTTTTGATGGGTAAATGATGGTGCAAAAATATGAAATTTTTCAGAATCAAAGTAGACTTATCAAGCTTTAATTAGATAAGTCATATAAGTCATTTGGAGTTGTATACAAAGAGAAATGAATTTTTGAAGTTAGCCCAGCGAAGTTAACTATTTTCTGGGGCAGCCTCCAAAGATTAAATTTCTGAGATGATTGAGCTTCCAATTAGCTAAATGTTATATTTTTCCTTAAACCTAGAATCAATGAGGGTCGTATAGCATTTGAAATCACTCTAATTAGACATTTGTACAATTAGATATGAATTTTCAAAGTTTAATAAAAATTCTGCCAAATTGAATATTATGTGCGAAAATTTGATTTTTGGACCAATTGGAGCTTGACACTTGGCAAATTGAATTGGTTAATTCATTTAACCATTATTTCATCATCTTCTTCCTCAGTTTCTGCATTCAAATCAGAATTTAGAGAGAGAAGGGAGCTGCACGAAAATGGAGGGAGAGGAGAGAGAAATTTTGAGCCGCCAAAACACTGCCGAATCGGCGTCTTCTTGCAAAGTGCCCTTCACAAAAATTATTCTACTCATCACGAGCTTCGTTTCTACAGTTTTGAATTCTCATTTTGGAGGTAGTTGGCACCGTCTCACCAGCCGGAGTGTTGCCAGAATTCCGAACCGTTTACTGAAACGGGTAGAGGTAAGCGTAAGCTTCATTTTTAACCGATTGATTTGTTGTTTCAATGAGTATATTGAAAGTTGGGTACTATTTATGGCTGGTTAAAATGATATTTTCAATGGCTAAATGATACCCAATGGATGTCTAAATAGCTAATCATTTGATTAGAAGTAGAAAGGAAGTGAATAAGCCAAAGAAAACAAGAAAATAATATAATTTTTCTAAGAACCCTAAGTTGAGGTTTTGTGTGTGACGTGGTGATGCACTTGTAATTTAATGATTTTTATGCTTCTATTGGCTTTAAGAGGCAAAATTGTGTAGGTATGAAATTGTTCATGAATTTTGGATACTTGTATATGAATTTGGAAGTTTTGGAAGTTAAAGGGTGCACATTGTGAAATCTGTCTTCTGGAGGCAGTGTCTTTGTGATGTATTTTGAGTGGTGGAATGTTGTCTAATGACAATAAAACTTTTCAAAATTAAATTAGAGATATAGACCATTAATTTGATAGGTCATAATGGTTAATTGGACAAGTATACTGGGAGTTATGATTTTTTAAACTTTTGTCATGTTAAACCGGGCAATTCTGGAGTAGTGTCAAGTAAATGGAATTACGTACTTATGGGAGTGCTTTTAGCTTATGGTTATATTTTTCCCTTAAAATAGACTTAAAGGGGGTTCCATAGAACTTGGAATCACCTCATTTTGATTTTTTTTACATTTAGTTATGATTTTTACAATTGATTTTATGTAACGAACCCACCGCCCGTAACTTGGTCTGACGATGGTCCGACCCAAACTCCCCGCAACCTGGCCTGAGAGTGCGGCAGACTTTAGGAGTTCCCCAAACTCCCTATCCCTGAAAGGGCCTCCCCAGGTCTCGAGGCCACTATCTGGTGGTAAGTAGCACCTTAACGAGAACCTGGTAGCCACTTTCACTGCGGTGCAAGTGGCTACCAGGTTCTCGTTAAGGCGCTACTTGGCTACCAGGTTCTCGTTAAGGCGCTACTTACCCCCAGGTAGTGGCCTTGAGACCTAGAGAGGCCCCTTTTAGGGATAGGGAGTTTGGGGAACTCCTGAAGTCTGCCGCACTCTTAGGCCATGTTACGGGGAGTGTGGGCTGGACTACCGTCAGGCCAGGTTGCGGGCGGTGGGGCCGTTACATAAAAATGCGTGGTGTAAGTGGTTACGAGGTTCTCGTTAAGGTGCTACTTACCCTCAGGTAGTGGCCTCGAGACCTGGGGAGGCCCCTTCGGGGATAGGGAGTTTGGGGAACTCCTAAAGTCTACCGTACTCTCAGGCCAGGTTGCGGGGAGTGTGAGCCGGACCACCGTCAGGCTAGGTTACGGGCGGTGGGGCCGTTACAGCCAGGGCCTTACTTTTTTAATCCAATGTTCCACTTGCATATTGGTCCTTTGCTATTTCTCATGCAATATATATTATCAATAGATTACCTACCCCAATTTTATCCAACACTACTCCCTTTTCTCGCTTATGCAAACATGACCCTGCCTATAATGATTTCAAAGTTTTTAGTTCTCTTTGTTATGCTTCCACACTCACTCACAACCGTACTAAATTTGACTCAAGAGCTAAGAAGTGTGTTTTTTTGGGATATCCTCATGGTTCTAAAACATATATTTTACTTGATATTTCTTCTAATCAAATCTTTTTATCAGGGGATGTTATTTTTCATGAGTTTATGTTTCCTTTTACTCCTTCCTCAGCCTCTCTTTCTCCCACTATCCCTTCTAATTCAACTATTCAATCTCTTCCTACCTTCTTAGATGATCTTATATCCACAAGTCCTATAACTCCTACATCATCATCTCCTCCACCACTAGACCCTATTTCTTCACCACCAGACCTTGTTTTACCTTTGACTGAGCCTCCCCTACGACGCTCTACTCGACCACATCACCATCCATCTTATCTGTAGGACTTTCATTGTACCCTCATGCATTCAGCTGCTTAATCATTATCTCAAGGTCTTCCTAAGTTTCCTCTTTCTTCTATCCTTTCCTATTCTACTTTATCTCCAGCTTATAGACATTTTTCTTTAGCTGTTAGTTCAGTTCCAGATCCTAAGACCTATGTACAGGCTTTGAAACACTTAATCTAGAAAGAGGCAATGGATGTAGAAATCCATGCTCTTAAAAAGAATCAGACTTGGGAACTTATTGAGTTACCCCCTGGGAAGCACACAATTAGCTGCAAATGGGTTTTTAAAACTAAGTTCAAGGAAAATGGTGACATTGAAAGGCATAAAGTACATCTTGTGGCAAAAGGATACACCCAAACTAAGGGTGTGGATTACTTTGATACTTTCTCACCAGTGGCTAAGATGACTATCTTGCGCCTCTTACTATCTATTGCAGTAGCCAAGCATTGACATTTACATCAATTGGATGTAAATAATGCATTTCTTCATGGTGATCTAGATGAAGAGGTTTACATAGATCTTCCTAAAGGGCTTTTGGCCTCTCATCCTAATCTTGTTTGTAAGTTGAAGAAGTCTCTTTATGGCCTTAAACAAGCCAACCGCCAATAGTATTCCAAATTATCATATGACTTAATTTCATATGGTTATGTTCAGTCAACATCTGATCACTCTTTGTTTTACAAGGCTAATTCTACTTCTTTTATAACTATATTAGTCTATGTTAATGATGTGGTCTTAGCTGGCAATGATTTGTCTGAAATTTCCTCTCTTAAACACAAGTTACATGCTGCTTTTACTATAAAGGATCTTAAAGAACTACGCTATTTTCTTGGCTTGGAATTAGCTCTTTCCAAAATTGGCATTTTTCTTTCTCAAAGGAAATTTGCTCTTGAGTTACTTGAAGATACTAGTTTTTTAGCTTGTAAACCAACCTCCACCCCTATGGACCCTCACCTCAAGCGTTTCAAGATCAAAGGAACACCACTTGTAGATCCTCAACCCTACCGATACTTAATTAGCCTCTTACAGTACCTAACAACCTCATAGCCATATCTGAGTTTTGTAACTTAGAAGCTCAGTCAGTTCATGTCTCAACCTTATGATGTTCTTCTTCAGACAGCACACGATGTTCTTCTTACATAAAATCATCCCCTGGTGATAGTTTTTTTCTAACTTCTGATTCTGATTTGAAACTAAGGGCTTTTAGTAATTTTGATTAGGCTAGTTGTGTGCATACTAGACGCTCTGTCACTGGTTTTGCTGTGTTCCTAGGTTCTTCTTTAGTTTCTTGGAAGGCTAAGAAACAAGCAACAGTTTCTAAGTCATCCTCTGAAGCAGAATATTGTGCCCTTGCTTCTACAACTTATGAATTGCAATGGATAATTTACTTACTAACTAATTTTGATATAAGTCATATTGATCCTGCTTTTCTGTACTGTGATAATCAATCAGCTATACAAATTACATCAAATCCCATTTTCCATGAAAAAACTAAACATATTAAGTTGGACTGCCATCTAGCAAGAGAAAAAGTTCAAGCGAAGGCTATCCATCTCATGCCGGTCTGGTCTTGTGATCAAATAGTAGATGTGTTTACAAAACCACTACATCCTGCACAGTTTCACGAGTTAATATCCAAGCTTGGCATGAAGAACATCTATGCTCACGCTTGTAGGGGGTGTTAAGTGTTTTATCATCATAGTTAGACATGTAACAAATTATTTGATTAACTTAGTTACAAATTATGTACATACTTGGATTCCTATCTTGTATATAAATATTACATATTGATATGAATAATACATTCATTTTTCCCCAAATCATTTTGTCATAATAGCAGCAACACCATTTTTTCCCTCTTCTTTCCCTTTATCAACTCTTGCAATACCTCCTACTCTCACACGCAAAAGAACCTTGCCTTTGAAATTTTTTCCACTTAATGATCCGTTAGCACAAAAGGAAGAATCTTGTTGGCCGTTCTTGCTGGCATATACCAATGGCAACAATATCGAGGGAAATCATGAGGCTAGAAAATAGATTTTCCAGTAAATTCTTCTCTATTTCCAAGCTTGGTTGTGGCTGCAATGGTTTTATCAATAGTGCTTACTCCAACTGTAAAAAGCCATAGGGCTTCATTAGGTATAAAGCCACTAGAAGAGCCAAATTTTCCAACCGAATTGCTTACAAATATCCCCTTCTAAATTACTGCAAGTGTAGACAAGAGAGATAAATCTCAAGGTTTGCATGGTGATGAAGGCAGACTCACCCAAGCTGCCCAAGAAGGCCGATATAGTAGTTTTCCTTCTTTTGGTTAAATTTTGTTAAAAAAACAAAATAGGTGGAGCTAAGTTGGAAGGGTCATATTAGAAATTTTGTCGTATAGAACTGAATTATGATGAATATAAAAAAGGGTTAATATAACTTTTGGTCCCTAAAGTTTGGCCCGATTTTGGTTTTGGTCCCTCAAGTTTGAATCGGTAGTTTTAGTCCCTGGAGTTTGGCCCGATTTTGGTTTTGGTTCCTCAAGTTTGAAATCGATAGTTTTGATCCCTTAAGTTTACTCCGCTTATAACTGTTGGTCCCTCAAGTTTAAAAAGGACTTGATAACTTAAGGGACCAACAGTTATAAATAAAATAAACTTGAGGGATCAACAGTTATAAGTGGAGTAAACTTGAGGGACCAAAACCACCAATTTCAAACTTGAGAGATCAAAATCAAAATTGGGCCAAACTTCAGGGATCAAAACCACTGATTTCAAACTTGAAGGACCAAAACCAAAATTAGATCAAACTTCAGGGACCAAAAGTTATATTAACCCTATAAAAAATTTAAAAGATCAGGGACTAACTCATATGAGTGAAACTTAATTATAAGTGAGAAAACAATTAAAGGGACTAAAAGATTATTTTTCTTAAGAAAAAAATAAAAGAAAAAGAGATTATATATAAAGAGAATTTTAAAATTTGAAATTCTCTTGTAGCTAAAGGCCTCAAGAGGGGAAAAAAGTGGGCTGGAGCCATATGCCTAAGCTTACAAGATTTATCGTATTGTTCATTTGAATAGTAAAAGTAAAGACGAGTTACAATCAAGGAACAAAAAATTGGACTGGGCAATGAACCGGTCATAGTACAGGTTTATGGGTCAACGGGGGTCTCACCGGTGGTCAGACCGATCATATTAAAATATTACAATTTATTAGTGGTAATATATATATTAGTATATTTTTAAACTTCTATAGATAAAAATGAATATCTTTAAAAAAAATGCTTAAAATCTATTAGTATTAGTTATGATGCATATACTTATGCAATGATATCTCATTTCCTATAATTATTATATCATTTTAAATAATTTTTTTTCATTATCTTCTTTTTCTTAGATTTGTGCTTTCTTTACCTACTTTTTTTCTTCATCTTGGTCTTCAAACTTTCATTTTCCCCTAAAAAATAGTGCGAGATAGTAGTTAGAAGAATAAAAAAATTTATTTCATAAAAAAAAGATTAAAAGATACGACCGGTCCAACCAGTTGAACCACTGATTTTACCAATTTTTACTGGTTCAAAACAGTTCATGGGCTAATACCTGCACCAAACCGGACAACTAATTGGTCACCAGTTCAACTGGTCGAACCGGCCGGTCCGGTCTAGTTTTTTGTAGAGTGGTTACAATGCTTGTGCTACCATATTGGCTTAATAATGAATAGTGATTTTGAGTATTTTATATTGGTACCACTCTAGTCTTATTTGTAAATCCAAATTATATAATTCTCACATACTAAAGAAAGTTAGTTAGCTCAATAAATAAGTATTAAATTGATAAATTTTCCTAATGTTGCCCTCATTTATAAATGTAAATTTTTCACCCCTTTCTTCTTTCTCTCCTTTTAATAGGGACAAAATCGTAACACTTTTTATTACTCTGAAGGTGGATTTATAATAAGGAGAATTTTTTTAAAAAAAACTTATAAATAGAATGAAAGTGGTATTAGTGAGGAGGGAGAGAGAGATTTACAAGGCCTTTGTTGCTTTTGCAGGAAGAGTAGACCACGGAAATGGAATAAAAAGATCCACTTTTGGGAGGAAGAAACATGGAGGCTACATTAAGCACCCTTGACTTAATGTTAACCTCATGAATTTTCTGTCAAAATGGCAAATTTTCTATCCTTTTCTCAAGCATTTTGGTAACGGGCAATAAGTGGTATTAATGTGGAGGAAATGTGCTTGATGCATGATTAACATAGAAAAAGCAGAATTGTGTGGTTAAGCATGATTACAATGTTATGTTCATCAACGTTTGGGTTTTACGTGTTTGTTCATGTTGATAAGACATAGATTCTTCCACACGAGAAGCCAGAGAAAGCATTCATCAAGAAAAAGAAAGTTAAATGGAGCTAGGAAGTAAGAAAGAAGGAAAACATGCCACATGCGCAGTAAAGCTTTAGTTTAGAAGCTTGGCTGTGGCCAAGCAATTTCCCTAGCCGTGGCCAAGAAACTTTGAAATCCTTGGCCACGACCAAAACCCTTCTAGCCGCGGCTAAACACTTTAACGGCTGAAACGTGTTTTCAGATACAATGGGGCTATAAATATGATAATGAGGGTTCAGAACAGAAGCTTCCATCACGGGAAATCAAGTGAATAGTGAAGATTTGAAGAGATTCAAGCTCATTTTCCTTGGTTTTGCTGATTCCTTCTTTTCCTTCTCCATTTTACTGATATGACTGTATTTATTCTACAATGTTGTGATTGTTTCTTGAGAATGAGTAGCTAAAATTTTTCTCTAGGATTATTTTGAACCTTTGTATGGATCAATACTTGGATATTCCTCTCTTTTATGTATGAATGATATATGTGTGTGTGTGTGTGTGTGTGTGTGTGTGTTGATTTTATCCTATGCTTAAAGCTTCTGGATGTTTCGTTATCATTTAGATTGCCTTGTTTACTCTGTTTTAGCTTGAGAGAGCAGAATGTGGGTAGAGAACTTGGTTAAAATCATGCTTGTCTTGAAATTTACGTGGTAAATGGATGGATTGTTAGTGACATAGAAATATAGTCACTAACCTAGCATTGTCAAATATAGGTTGATGCTTAATGCTTACTTTCAATTGAATGTAGTAAGAGATTGTGCATATTAATTGAATGTATTAATTTGGTTTTGACTTGAGAGAGCTTAATCAAATACCATTGAACCTGTGGCTAACATATATTATCATGGTAAGTATTTAAAGAGAGGAACCATATCAAGTTATAATGAAATACAAAGAGGATAAATAATCCTAGGCTTTTTATCTTATTTGATCTTAAATAAAATCAGTTTTCATTTCTTTTAGAACAGATTCTTATAATTGCTTTGCCCAAAACATCAACATGTGTTGGCTCAACTTCATTGAATACACTAAGTTTATTGTTCAATTTATTTGTTAAAACAAATCCTTGAGGGAACGATACTCTACTTATCACTTTATTACTTGGCGCGACATGTGCACTTGCAGAGTTCTTGTGAACACTTAACAAGTTAAAAGAATAAGGGCTAAATTGCCAATCCATTCTGAAATATTAGTAAATGAGTAATGTTGCCTTAAAAAAAATTGTCTTAATATTACCCAAAAATCTTAAAATATAGTAATATCGCCTCTCTTTTAACACTATTTATTTTAACCTTTAATCTTGATTATAATGACTTACAACCAAGTCACATCTATTATGATTTTTTTTATCTCATCTTCATACCTTATCCCCTCCCTCCTTCCATTTTTTTGGAGGAAAAAAAACCCATCCCGCTTCATCAAGTCCATGAATAATCAACAAAAAAATCCAAAAGCTAGATGAACAATAAATCTGGAAAAGATCCAATCTTTGTGTTAGAAAAACAAAAGAGTTCGAACACAATGATCATAGAGTTGTGTTTGAGATAGCTTTTAGAGTCCCAAAAGTATTTATGTATATAAGTCAAGACAACACTCTTCTCACATACTTACATCGTATGCTGTAAACCACAATTGAAAAGCTGCTTTTGAATACTCCAATCGCTATTCCAAATAAGCACTAGCTAGTATCAGAATCTTTTGTTGAAAAACTGAGTGAGCTGTAATCACCTATTGCCCCAAACTGATTCTGCTTCTTTCAGTTTTCTTCTCAGCAATTTTCTCAAGTAACAACTCTCTCTTTCTCTCTCTATCTTTTTATTTTCATTTCTGTTTAAATAGCTAATTTGTTTGTTAGAGTTGGATTTCTGGTGTTGCTGATGAATTTAGTCGGATATTTGAGTTGGTGTATTCCCAGATAGAAGGAATTTAGTTTATTAAAATACTTTTTGTTATTTTCTTTTAAATCTTGAGATTTCATTTGCTGAAGACTTGGGAAATGGTTCACTGTCGAGGCATTTAGCGGAGGAGTAAATTGTTTGTATATGAATGGCTCAAATGCTCATTTCAGTTTACTTGGAGGATAATGCCGCTTTTATGAATTTATCTTTCCTTTACTCATGACTTTGAACTCTTGAACCTGTGCCATTTTGTTCTTGTATGGCGCAATTTTTGCTGTCTCTTTCACAGTTGTGTATATTCTCTATGGCTCATCTAATGTATCAGTAATAAATGTGGAAGAGGATGATGCAACGGTGGTGATGGTGGAAGGAAAGGGAAGGAGGAGAGGAGAGTGATGCATTGGCATTATAATCTTCTGTTGAGGCCAAAAATGGCTTTTCCCGGTGATAGCGAGGGTGGGCTTCATCTCCATGGTTGTGATTATTGAAGAAAAGGAACCTTATTTTTCCTCAAGAAAGTTGAAAGGAGGGAGAAAGGAGCATAGAGCATGAGGTGGAAAAATCATGATATATGTGGCTCTCCAAATTAATGGTCAACATAAACTATAATAAAAAAAGGGGACATTGTTATATTTTGAGAGTTTTGAGCAACATTGAGACAAATTTTTTTTTCTTTGCGAATACTTGTGAATTCAATTTACACCTTCTCCCAAAGAATTAACAATATCAAACTAAAGTTAAAGTTAAAAAGGTTACCATTCCAAATAATAGTAAAACTTGAATTACTGAATCTTGAGTCTCATGTCCTGACAATGTGAAAGCAACAACCCATGTGGGAGGCGTACTTTGACGTCATCTTTTCTCAATCTTCTGTCTCACCTACTTACCTCCCATCATTCTTTTCTCTCTTAATCAATGGATAGTGACAGCTACAGTATGTCTGATCTTATAGATCAAGTTGACTAAAAGAGTAAGTTGGCCTGGATACAAGTTAATAGACATCCACATAATTAATATTCATAACATTCCCCCTAGATTTTCATCATGAATGTGTCTTATTAAAAACTTTAACTAGGAAAACCCCAGTGAGACAAAAACCTAGAAAAGAAAAGAGTATATCATTCATTGATACACTGTCTAGTGCTACCTCATTAAAAACCTTTCTAGGAAAACCCAGTGGAACAAAACCTAGATAAGGGAAAAAGAGTACACAATGTATCAACTCCCCCTCTTGACAACATCAATTGATATCTCTAAATCTCTGAAGGTCAATGTCATGGACAAGCTTTTCAAAGATTGTACCTTGAAGTAACTTGCACCGGTACAAAAATCACTTTTAAGACCAGTTAAAAAAGATATTTTAGACCGGTTCTGGATTAGGTCTTGATACAGCCGGTCTAAAAAGTATTTAACTTTTTAGAATGGTTAAAAAAACCGGTCTAAAATATGAACTTTTAAGACCGGTTCTACAACAACTGGTCTTAAAGTTTAACTAACGGAACGAGTAGGGAAATTTCAGTATAAAAAAATAACAATTTAAGACCGGTTCTAAATTTAACCGGTCTTAAATATGAATTTAAGACCGGTTATTAAGAGAACTAGTCTTAAAAGCTTACTTCTTTAAGACTGGTTCTCTTAATAATCGGTCTTAAATATAGATTTAAGAGCGGTTAAATTTAGAACCGGTCTTAAAGTTTAATCTTTTAAGACCGGTTCTCTTAATAACCGGTCTTAAATTTATATTTAAGACCGGTTATTTTTAGAACCAGTCTAAAAATTGTTTTTTTTTTGTTTTATTTGTTTCAATCTTATCCAGGCCAATAAGCCATATTCAACAACATCCCCCCTGTGCCACATTACATACACATGCATATATGTATATATTGACATTCAGAAGCAGTGACAACAGCATTTTTATTTCCAGAAACAATTGGTATTTCTCAGAATGCAAACTTGCTCCAAATATAGAATCATGAAGCCTAAAATCCTTATTAGTTCCCCTTTCCCTCTTTTGTTAAATATGACCTTAGTTATCGTAATCGGTATGAACCTATAAATGTCAGTCTGTTCAAGGGAAAAACACTTGGCCCTTACAATCCTCAACTCTCAACAATCAAAGAATGAACATTATGAAAAAAATCATTGAAAACAAACACATTCAATTCCAATGACTACCAATAACACATGATCAACTTATTCAATTCTCAGAAACAGTACAATATTAACAATTTATAATTATCAGGCGTTTTGAATCACAGCACCACAATTAAACAATGATAGCAGAAAAATTGCGACATTGTGTGAACTTGCAATCCCAAAGCTTGTAAAGAGAAGGAGGAAAAGAAATATTTCTCATTATATGGAAAAAATTCCTAAGCTTTACAGAGAAATGAAAAAAGTGGAGGAAAATTTACAATAGTGATCCCCTGCCTGAATCAACAGCCAACTAGTATCACCAATATCCAAGAATTTATCCTAAACAGAGATATAAATCAAGTTAGATATATATGAAAACCATAATTATTATTAGAAAAATATAGGATCAGATTCAAAAACTTACTAATCTTGTAAAAGCTCATAAATGAATTCAGCACAATAATTGCGGATGAAATCAATATCTTCTTCAAGAAAGGGATCAGCAAGATCAAACATCTGTATGTGTAACACTGAAGCCAAACAAAACATTAACTTACTAACTTAAAAATAATAAAGTAATACAAAATATTTGAAATATACATTTATTACCTCCTCGGTAAAGTCAGTCGTTCCTAGGCTGATAATATTGTAAATTTGCCTCAACATATAAACACCGCATAAGTTGGAGCCCGGTGGTTGCCTACGGGTCTAAAAAAGAACATGATATCATTAAAGCAAGCATAAAAGCATAGCTTATGAAACACATCTTAAAGAAAAAAATATGTACTAACCTTTAGCATGATCCATGTAGGGTCTTTTAAGTCACGAACATGCCTATCACACTTAGCGTGTAGGAAAGTACGCATAGCCCTATGATTAAAATCATAAAGATTACTTATTCTGCACACAAACTTTGCACACAAAAGGTAATAAAGCAAGAAAACTTACGAGTTCATGGTCTTCTTCAAGTCATTCCCCGGTTTGAAGTGGAGGGAGCAGAGGAGGATCACTGTGTAACTAGCCTTACACAGAATAACCAATTGCCAATGATCCCTTAACAAAAGAGATGAATGTTAAGCAAATATAAAGCATTATATGTGATGTTTCAGAATATAAATTTGATATTTCTTACCTATGCACATAAGGAACCAAGAAACAGTCAGTTTCTGTTTCACTGAGCTTCTGTGATAAATATCTGTGTCTGATGGCAGAAGTGGTCCCTTTCTCCGTGGCATGAGCTGGGCACATGAATCCAAATTTAGCGCTCTGCCCAGAGGAAACCAACCTACGATTCATGAACCTATAAAAATGGAAGCACACAAATTAAGGTTACATAGCGTAATTTTTAAGATATTTACTTCCATTTGAAGAAGATACTTACATAAAAAAAGCTGGACAATCGCAATCGTAAGATTTTATTTAGGAGCGACTATGGACATTAAATCATCCCTCTCAAGATAGCATGCCGCCCCTGACGGTCCAACAACTAAATCCATAGGTCAATTTTTAGTCGGGAAAGATGTATCAAATGCCATCAGAATCACTTGCTGCATCACATTCAGTGATGGAGGCTGTGAAACTTCACGAGGGAAGGGAGCTGAACTTGGGGCTCTGATCGGGGAATCTGCAGCTCGAACAGAAACAAGGTTCTTCGGCCATGATATGAAAGTAACCAAGACATCGGCCACAATCTTGAACTCCTCAGAAGGGATAGGGATAGGTGCGTCTAAGATAATAACCTCCTTAACTGACACCCTAACCTGATCATCTGTCATCTCGAGGTGGTGAACAGTTGATCTTAGATTGTGCACACTCCCCCGTGCAACTAACTGTCTCAGAGGATCCTCAACATATAATTCACAAGGTTCAGCATCGTCCTTTCCAGGACCCTCTGATGACTGTCCCACATTGCAACAACTCCCTTTGGTGCTCTGCTTATGGCGATCGAGCGACTGTGCCTGGACAGGAGCAGTGTCTTATCTTGTGCTCACCATGGCATATACCTCGTCCTTCATCTTGCTCAACCGGGCATCCAATAGTGCATCAAATGATGCTTCTTCCTTGGCCCTTGCTTCCACCCTCGCAGTGGCCAACATATACAAAATATTTAAAATATACATTTATTACCTCCAATTCAAACTCTTGGCCACCAAAAAAGGCCTTCTTTAATCTGTGATATGGGTGGCCCCGTCTAAGGAATCTCCTATGACCAAGATAAACAGTCTTTCTTCCATGTTGAAGTTGATGGTAGCATGTGCCTTCTTCACAAATAGGACAAGCTTTGTGGCCTTTAACGCTATATCCTGACAAGTTTCCATAAGCAGGGAAGTCGTTTATAGTACAAAAGATCAAGGTTCGCATTTTAAACATCTCCTTCTTGTTCGCGTTAAAAACATTGACACCTTCGTCCCACAACTCTTTTAAGTCTTCGATCAGGGGTTCTAAGTAAACATCTATGTCATTTTCGGGTTGTTTTGGTCCCGAAATCAACATAGACAACATGATGTACTTTTGTTTCATACATAACAAAGGAGATAAGTTGTAAATTACCAACAGAACAGGCCATGAACTATGTATACTGCTTAGGCTACCGTAAGGATTCATACCATCCGTGCTAAGCCCGAGCCTAAGATTCCTAGGCTTTTTGCCGAAGTCAGGAAACAACTGATTAATTTTCTTCCATTGAGAAGAATCAGCTGGATGTCGAAGCTTTTCATCAGAAATCCTCTAATCCATATGCCATCTCAAATTTTTGGCATCAATTTCATTAGCAAACAGCCGTTTGAACCTCGGTATGATAGGAAGATACCACAACACTTTTGTAGGGGCCTTATTTGATTTGTATCTGGGGGTTTCACATATCGAACACTGCTCTTTCTCTGTATGCTCTTTTATGTACAATATACAATCATTAGGGCATGCATGGATATTTTTATACTTCATCCCTAGTGGACATAGTATTTTCTTCGCATCATAGTATCGGCAAGGCAGCACGTTATCATCTGGAAGCATGTCCTTGAAGGCTTCAAGTGCTTCTGAAAAACTCTTGTCGCTCTATCCATGCCGTGCTTTCAAGCTTAGCAATTTTAATACAGCTTTCAACAATTGGTATTTTGTGCACCCCGGGTACAGCGGCTTCTCAGAATCACTGCATATACTACCTATGAATAATATCTTATATCTGGTCATTCAGAACCGTGTCATTATCATCAAAGGCGACCCCCCTTGTTGAGTTGCGCTTGGAATTTCTATTTCTTCACCATGCCATACCCATATTGTATAACTCTTACAAAATCCTTCACAAATTAAATGTGTATATATATCTGCAGCACTAAGTCGCTTCTCATTCAGACATTCTACACAAGGACAATAGAACATCCCACTATCATCATTACTAGAATTTCTTCTAGCAAATTCCAAAAAATTCCTTACCCCATTATCATATTCAACACTAGTCCGTTTAGCGTTTATCCAACTACGATCCATATATTTCAACACCTTTTTTTCTTCTCTTCTGTATATTAACTGCCCTGGAAAAGGCAGGAGTATGATGAGAGTATGAAAAGGTTACACTCATCAATTTATCTAGTTTAACAGAATTCTTCATTAGAATTCCGCATAAGATATAATTGCAGTCTGTTTCATTTTCTTCAAGTAATATGGAAAATGTATCAACATACACTAGCAATTTCAGAACTTAAATTAGACCACATACACAAGAATTGCTTTAGTCTAAACCTCAAATCACCTCTCAAATTTAGTTTCAAAACTAACTGAATATTATGTAACAATTTTCTAATCAGCCATTCATAAGCATACATGCCAGGAAATTTGACACAATAACTTAAGCAATCCAGAGACTATGAAAACTAGCAATTATCAGTACCCTAATCCTCAAATAATAAAATCACACCAGTTCAGGACACCGTTAATTAAGCTTCACCAATTAATTTCCATCAGAGTAAATGTCATTTTTTTCTCCATTTCTATTTTAATTTCTAGTTCAATTATAGTACAGATTATTCTTGGATAGACAGTGAATACACAATGTCTATTTATACGGAGGATTGAGACAGGGGACATTACCTGTTTGAAGTAACTTGGACCGTGGCTTGAGGCGCAGGAGGAGAGGGGTAGCAGTGGCTGGAAAAAATGCCGGAGGGAGATAAAGGCTGGAGAAATAAGAAGCTCAGCCACCCTTCACGATGGTACTCACGCCTACTTCTTCGCAGCAACGGGCACGTACGAACGGAGAAGGAGGGAGTATTTTAAACGCCGACAACAGAATATGGAAAAGAAGGTGGAAGCTGTGGCGGCGACTGAAAGGGTGGCCGGAGAATAAGGTGGAATATCACATACGATCCTGGACTTGAGCAGTTCGCGGCGGTGGAAGCAGAGGGGAAGGAAATGAAACGTAATTGATGAAATGAACTTTCACGGCCGACTAGGTTTGAATATTAGACTTTTAAGACCGGTTATTTAAACAACCGGTCTTAATAATAACGTGATTTATTTATTCATTTTAATAATTTTTTTTCCAGACCGGTTGTTTAAATAACCAGTCTTAAATTATTGACTTTTAAGACCGGTTATTTAAACAACCGATCTTAATTTGTTTTTGAGACCGTGTGTTTATATAACTGGTCTAAATAAGGTTTTTTTAGACCGGTTGTTTAAAAAACTAGTCTAAAAAATTGATTTTAATTACTGAATTGCCACTCCGCCTTTATATTAGACCTTATCCGTAATAACCGGTCTAAATGATGCGGTATAAAATGCCTATTTTGCACTAGTGTTGGTGAATAAATCTGTTAGATTTTCACTTGAACGGATTTGCTGGATATCTATTTCACTATCCTTTTAAAAGTCAAGAGTGAAGAAGAATTTTGGTGAAATATGCTTTGTCCTATCTCCCTTGATATAGCCTTCTTTAAGTTGGTTAATACATGCAGTATTATCCTTATTTAGAACTGTTGGTACCATTTTTCCTAGAGATAAATGACAAGTTTTTCGTATGTTATCACTGACCTCAACCATACACATTCTCGACTTATTTCATGTATTGATAGAATTTCTATATGGTTAGATGATGTGACTGATATAGTCTGTTTCATAGATCACCATAAAATAGCTGCACCTCTACATGTAAACAGATAGATTGTTTGCAATTTACCATCGTGTAGATTAGATAAAAATCCAGCATCTGCATAACCAACAAATTCATGCTTAAATACATTTGAGTAGTATAACCTCATATCCATAGTGCCTCTGAGGTAACGAAGAATGTGTTTTACTCCATTTCAATGCCTTCATGTTAGTGAAGAACTATATCTTGCTAATAAATTAACAGCAAAGGATATATCAGGATATGTGTGATTAGCAAGATACATTAGTGCTCCAATAGCACTAAGGTATAGTACTTTTGGATAATTAGTTCTTCACCACCTTCTTTGCTAATTACTCAAGGTCGAATGGGTCTTTATTTGGCTGCAAAGACCTTACAATCATTGGGGTACATAATGGATGTGATTTATCTATGTAAAATCACTTTAAGACCTTTCTTAGATAAGTTTCTTGATATACAAAGATCCTGTTTTTGAGGTACTCAATCTATAATCCAACACAGAATTTTGTTCTTCCCAAATCCTTCATTTCGAATTCTTTCTTTAAACAATTAATTACCTTTTGGAGCTCTTCAGGAGTTCCAATAATGTTGATGTTATCAACATAAACAACAATTATAGCAAATTCACTGTTAGATCTTTTTATAAAGATGCTTGAGCATATCAGATCATTTTTATATCCTTCTTTCAACATATATTCATTAAGATGATTATACCACATGCGCCCTGATTGCTTCAAGCCATACAGGGACTTATTTAACTTAATTGAGTATTGTTCTTGAGAACTTGAATTAGATGCTTCTGGCACCTTAAGTCCTTCAGGGACTTTCATATAAATATCATTGTCAAGTGAGTCATATAAATAGGCAATCACGACATCCATTAGATGTAAATCAAGTCTTTATTTACTGCTAGACTAATCAAATAATGAAAAATAGTCACATCCACTACTAGTGAATATATTTCTTCAAAATCAATACCAACTAGCTTTACATCTTCAGGTGTAAGGGCTACAGGTCTAAATACTTTTTGTTTTTCCAATGATTTTAATTCTGCATCAATGACATCTTTCCATAGGGGTCAATCTTTTCTTTGTTGGCTATCACTAATGGATTTTAACTCATGATCCTCATTATCATTCATTACATCATATACTATATGATAAACAAAGATGTCATCAATATTGACTTTATTTCGATTCCATCAGATTCCATTCATAACATAATTTATTGAGATCTCATTATTTTCACATGTCAGGTACCCGAGTCTCTTCTGAGACTACAACATTCTCTTCTGAATATATCTCTACTAGAGATAATAACTCTTTAGGAGATGACTCTTCTAGAGCTATTAACTTTTCTTGATTATCCTCGACTTAACCATTTATATTCTTTTCTCCTTTTCTCGTTCGAGGATTTTTATCTTTGGAGCCGATCGGTCTACCACGCTTCAGGCATGCTTTAAATTCATTCATAGTATGTTGTCCTTCGGGGACATCAATTTTAATAGGAGCATTAGCAGTTGGAACGTGTGACTTTGTCACTTTCTTTGGGTCAGCAAATGCTTCTGGCATTTGATTAGCTAAATTCTGCAAATGAATTATTTTTTGAACTTCTAGTTCACACTGTTTTGTATGAGGATCAAAATGAGTCCATGATAATTCATTCCAGCTAATTTATTTACCCAGCTGCTTGTTTTCCCCCTTATGTTGGGAAAAGTGATTCATCAAAATGATAATCAATAAATCGTGCCGTAAATAAATCTCTTATAGATGGTTCTAAACAATCGACAAATGGTACATTGTGGTGGTTCTACTGGCACATATACCGTATACCCAAAAGTCCTTATATGAGAAATATTAAGTTCCTAACCAAAAATCATTTGTAAGGGGGAAACCTTTAGGTAACTTGTTGGCCTAATGTGGATTAACATTGCTGCATGCAAAATGGCATGACCCCAAGCAGAAATTGAGAGATTAGATTTCATAAGTAAAGGTCTTACAATCATTTTCAATCTTTTAACCAATAATTCTGCAAATCCATTTTGTATTTGGACATGAGCTACAAGATGTTCAACATCCATTTCAAGGGACATACAATATTCATCGAAAGCTTGTGAAGTAAATTCACCAGCATTATCAAGACATATTTTCTTGATAGGATAATTAAGGTAATGTGCTCTTAATCTAATCAATTGAGCAAGAAATCTCACAAATGCCAGGTTGCGAGAAGATAATAAGCACACATATGACCATTTAGTTGATGCATTAATTAAAACCATATAGTACTTAAATGGTCCACATAGTAGTTGTATTGGCCCATAAATATCTCCTTGTATCTATTCTAGAAATGTGAGAGACTCACTTTTTACTTTATTTGGTGAGGGGCGAATAATTAACTTTCCCTTGAAACATGCAGCACATGAGAAATCATAAGGTTGTGGTATTTGTTTACACTTCAGGTTATGTCCACATGAATTCTCAATTATTTTTCGCATCATAATTGAACCAGGATTACATAACCAGTCATGCCAAATATAAATTCATTAGTAAACTTCTAGTTTACATTGTGAAACTACTGGTTTGCATTGGCAGACTTTTGGTCTGCATTGGTAAACTTCTGATTCTCCATAACATGTGTTTCAATTGTATTTATAAATGTATAATACAAACCAAAAGAAAAAGCAGGAAAACTTCTAATATGCATTTTTTGTCGGCAACTATATTTGTGATAACAAGATATTCCTGATTATTTTTAGTTCTTATTTCTATATAATATCCATTTCTGCGGATACCTTTGAAACTCAACACATTTTTTTCAGACTTAATAGAATAAAATGCATTATCAATATATAATTTTGTTCCTTCAGGTAACAAAATATTAACTCTTCAAGAGCCTTTAATCAAATTTATACTACCAAATATAGTCTGAAAGTTGGCTTTTTGCATTACCAAGGAAGAAAAATATTTATTATTTCTGAGTATGGTGTTGGTTGTTGCGATATCAACGAGACATAAATATTTAGGATTGATGCCGATAAGATTCATTTTTCATTAAAAAGACACATAAAAGAATAATTAAAAGAAATACATTTGATAGAAGCAACTTTAAGCACACTAAAACATAGCAGTTTAAATAGACAAAGATAAATTATACTAAGAAATCAGCAACATCTAAATGGGTAATATCTATGTCTCCATACTCAGAATTTTCAGCCTTATTATCAACATGATTTACTTCAACATTTGATCATTTACCATTATTTTTAATTGATTCTTAATAAAGTTCAACCAGGTGTCTTGGTATACGATAGATACGAGACCAATGACCCTTGCCACCACATCAATAACATGGATTTTCAATATTTTTATTATGCCCACTATTTTCCCTTTTGTTGTTCTTATCAATCTTTCCCTACTTCTGGTAGGAATTTAAACCACCACAATTTCGACCACGGTCACGGCTGTAGCCACATCCACGTAAATGGTCATAAATAGATTCATTTATAATAAGCATGTTGGACGGGATTCATGGTTTTTCAATAAAAGCCCATTGTTCTGTTCATCCACAAGGAGGTAAACAATTAATTCAACATATTTCTTAAACCTCTTTCACAATATTATTACTGCAGGAGCAAATTGGATGTATCCATTTACAATAAGCTTTTGGAAGGATGACCATCTTCTGGTGGTCATACCTTTCTTTTAAATTTTTTCAAAAAAAAAGTGGGTCTTTTACCTCCAAATATTCAATTTTAAGACTTTCATGCAAATGGTGGTGTAGAAAAATCATAAATCAGACATTTAAGATAAATATACTTTTCAGTAATGAAAAGAGCCACAAATTTATATTTCAAAAGATTTAACATAGTTTAGACTAGTGCAATAAAAGGGTATTCATAAAATATAAAAACACAATATAATAATAGAAAATTCGTAAAGACAACAAATAATTCATAGAGTAAGATATTACAATAAAATTAAAACTTTATGACTTTGGGCCATTTAGTTCTCATGGCTTCAGGCTAATTAATCTCATGATGAAAAATTAAATCTATATGGCTTCTAGCCATTTATCTTCAGGATAAATAAAATTTGAATATGGCTTCTGGCCATACAATAAGATAGAAAATGAAAGTTATATGACTTTCAACCATATAATCTCAAAATAAGAGCCAAAGAAATATGGCTTTCGGCTATATAATTTATAAATAGGAAAGTCAAGGAAATATGGCTTCTGGCCATACAAGAAGATGAAAAAGGAGATAGCTTCTGGCCATATAATAAGGAATCAATATAGCAGGGGATCAAAGGAATATGGCTTCTGGCCATATTTTATCGAAATAAGAAATCAAAACAATATGATTTCTGGTCATATAATTTTAGAATATGAAATTAGAGGTGCATGGCTTCTGGCCATACTAATAATAATATAAAAGAACTTGTAAAGTGTGTGTGAGATATATATATATATATATATATATATATATATATATATATATATAATAACAATCTCCAATCTTAGCTATGGAACCTGATATTTATAACAATAGGTAAAAGTACCTCCCTAATTCCATACAGTAGCTCAGATTATCCCAGATCTATCAAATAAAGATATTGTAAACAAGGTAGATGAAATCGTCAAAGAAACGATGAGAAGATCATACCTTCGTTGGAGCTTTCATGCTGATAATGTGGTATAAAAATAAGGCATGACCTTGGAAGGCGCTTTCCTGTAAAGCGCCTTCTAAGGTCGTCGGTGCACTTTATTTTTTATTTTTTTAAAAAAAGTGTCTAACTAGGTTTTTTTAAATTAGTTTAAAAAAATCAAAGAGAAGCAATGGCGCTTACTGGCTTCCCTTAGCCTTGTATGGCACTTGCTAGGTACTATAAAAAAATTTGGCACCCCACCATTATCGTCTTTTCGTGCACCCTCCAACTCCCCATTTCCTAGAATTCCATTGGTCTCCTACTTTATTGGTCCACCACCTTTCCTTATCCATACTCCTAAATCCCCTCTTCCTATATAATGCTTTGTACTCACTCCTTCTTTCTATTTTGATGTTGCAATAGCTCCATTGTCCCCACTCCCTTCTCTCTTTGTCAACGATAAGTAGAAGCTTCTTTGGTCCCCCACTTTTTATTTTTTCTTGTCTCCTCCTCGTGCACATTTCTTCAACATTTGATTGCTACTTCTATTGCAGTATAAAGCTTGCTCTCCCACGTGTTTTTTTCCTTCTTTTCTCGGCCTCCTATAGAAGCTCCCTAGCTTGTAAGTCTTTTTTCTAATATAGAAGCTTAGCTTCGTATGTTTTCTTCTATTTTTTTAATTAAAATCTATCATGAATCTTATATGTGTGCTCATAATTTTCTTTTCAGGTATTTACTTGAAATTTCAACTCTGTCTTCTTAAACTTCCTATACATTGTAAGTTTTAAAATTCTTAAGCTTACAAATATAATAATACTAGTTTAATCCTTCATAGAAGGAACGTGTATGGCTCAAATTTAAGCAACTTAAATGCTGAAGTTCTTTTATACTTAATAGATGAAGACACAATATTGCAAAGGATACTTGCAAGTTTGATGATGGATCATTATACAAATATAATAATAATAGTTTAATCTTCCCTAGAAGTACATGTTGTCAATAGTAAAAAAGTTGTTGTGAATGGCATTGATTAAATGGTCAAATTTGGTGGAAGTGCTATAAATGCCGCTGGTCGTGTAATAAATGATTGTTTTGGAACCAATTAATTTAATAATAAACTCTGCTGGTAGAATTTTTGCTGGCTTATTGTGGAACCAATTACTTTAACTATGATATGTAGTGTTGGCAAATAAGATTTCTTTTGTTGTGAGTTATAAAAAAAATATTATGATGTTGCAGGATTAATTGGTTGATTATTTGTGACTTAAAGAGTGTGTTTAATACTTGAAAAAAATTCAAATTTTAGGATGTTATACTGCCGATTTTTTTAAAATAAATAACAGAAGATAAAAGTAATTAGTAACTGCAAGAGACAAGTAACTAAGCACTTTTAAAAATATGTTTAAGGTATAGATGGATCAAAAATGGATGTTATCTTATCAGTGCTCAAGAGAATATATAGATGTTGTAAAAGAGTTTATTAGATTTGTAAGCCAGCATACAAATGATTGTAACAAAATCTTGTGTCCTTACTTATCTTATTGTTATAAAAAGTGGATTAGTCTGCTTGATTTGCTAGATCATTTAATGTGTCATGAAATCAATCAATCATATACACGATGGACAAGGCAGTATGAAAGTAAGTTCCTTTACTTGTAATTCATATTGCGTTTTAAATTTAATTGACAAGTGTCTAAGCTAATTGATTTTTAGTGATTTTAATTCTTTGTGTGCATGATTATTTATGTAGTATTATGAAGATAAATGTTTTGCCGAGTTGACAGACCAGCAAGTGGATGAAATAAATGAGGAATTGTGCGAATATATGGTCAGATAATAAGCTAATATTTAGATACGTAGGTTGTTTCTTTCCTATTTTTGTGTTGTTTATTCACTTAAAATTATTTGTACATTACAATTGTTGTAATTAAATACATTTAGTTGTGATTTTATGAATTAGCTATTTGTTTCGAGTCATTTCATTTTGCTGTGGATTAGATTATAAATTGTTGTAGATTTGGACTGTAAATATAGAGGGTTTTACTAGGAAAATGAAACAATTATACAAAATTATTTTAAAAAAAAAGACTTTCTATGGTGCTTCCTATAAGAAGTAGGCACCTAGCGCCATAGGAAGTCACCCCACTATCTATGAGGATTTTTCAAGGGAAAACGCCACAAGAAGCTATTTAAAAAAAACAGAAACAAGCTAAGGAGGTTCCATATATTCAAGAAGTGTCATAGCTTTTTTTTTATAGCGATGACACTTCCCAAACATATTCTTAAAAATAGCCATATATTATATTTTTTGTAGTAGTGTTATTTTTAATTATTAATTAATTGAAACATATAAGAACATAATCACATTTTGAGCTATGAATAAAAATTAATAGGAAAACTAAAACAATGTCATAGTTGGTTCAATTGTCATTCCCTTTGGCGGTTGTTTAATTGATGACTTCTCATTTTTAATAGATTGGAGATATATTTTTGATATATTTGGGAAGTTATCAATGCTAGATCAAAGAAATTTTTTTGTGATTTCACTACTACAAAAAATATGACAAGCAGTGCTTTTTAAAAAAAATATTATTGCGTTTTGCAAACGGCATAGCATCCAGTGCCATAAGAAGAACCTACGGCGCTTGTTGAATTTAAAAAACACCAAAACATTGTATTTAATTATTATTTTTTTTAAAAAAAAGTCTGACCTCCTACGGCATTTCCAGTTAATGCGTCATAAAAGGTCCTTTTTTTTTAACAAAAATATTGCGTGACTGATTTTTTTTCCTAATGAAACCCTTGATCTCTATTTACATCCAAATCCATCATCAAACTTGCAGGTTTTCTTTGCAATATTTAATTCCCATCTTCATCTATCAAATATGGAAGAACTCTAACTAAATATCTGGAAAAAAAAATTAAGCATACACATAAGATTCATGACATATTTTAACTAAAAAAGAAGAAGAAGAAGAAGAAGAAGAAGAAGAAGACATACATATTTAAGCTCAAAAATTAAAAAACTTACAATGTATAGGAAGTTTAAGAAGGCAGCGTTGAAACTTCAAGTAAATACCTGGAAAAAAAACATAAATATAAGATTCATGACAGATTTTAACTAAAAAGAAGAAGAAGAAGAAATCATATAGATTTAAACTTCTGTATATAAAAAAGCACTTACAAACTAAGGGGCTTCTGTAGAAAATAGGAACCAAGACAATAGAGTGGGGACTAAAGGGATAAGACAAGATGGTGGAATAATGGAGATCTAAAAAATTTAGAGCTGGAGGGCGCATGAGAAAGATGATAATGGTGGGCTGGTGAAAAGTTAAAATAGAACATTATATGGTGTTTAATGTACAAGTGGCATACAAAGTTTAGAGAAGCTTCAGCGCTTTCCTAACAAGCGTCATAACTTTTAATAATTAAAAAAAATAGCCTTAATTAAACAAACGTTGTTGAATACAATAGATATATATTATTTTAAATATATATACATATAATATTACATAGAATATATATTATAATATTATATATATATATATATATATATATATATATATATATATAATATTATAAATATTAACATTATTATAAATATTAACATCCAAGGCAATTTATATGTTGCCTTGTTGAATTGCTATTGCCTCAATGCCGGCGTTTCCCATGAAGCACCGGCCAAGGTAATACACCTTGGCTAGCGCTTTACGTTAAAATACCGTCCAAGGTTAATTATTTATTTTTTTTTGTGTTTTTTTTAAAGTAACTTAACATGTTTTTTTACAATCTTCCTAAATTTGCCCTTCATCTCACATACTTTATATATGCTTAACATACTTTTTTTATTTTTACTTTGTTTAATTTTACATCATAATTAAAATTTAATTTTAAATTATATCTTCGAAGGCAATTATCAGATATAATCAACCCAATTTCAAATATTATGAATAAAAAATTTTATATTTATATATTTATTCTAATATTACATAAAAAAAGAGAGGCCGCTGGACCCATCTTCGTGTACGCCAAGAGGAGCCGCGAAACTTCAGTACTCATGCTGCTTCTTGGGGTGATCTGAGGAGCAATCGTGAACGAGAGAAGGAGGGGACTGCTGGTCTTCATCCTCAACATCGTGCGTACTGTGCAGAATCAAAGGAGAGAAAGGGGCAGAGGACGCCATTGAAAGCATTGTTAAGGCTATTCCTTATCTTATTCTTATTCTTTCTGAATTAGTTTTAAAGAAATGGTCGTTGAAAATTAAACCTTTTTAATGTCTGTTTTATTTAAAACAGTCGTGAAATATGTTAAAGTGCTTTGGTGGTCCAGTTGGTTAATGACTTGGGTTATTTTTCCTAAAGTTGCATTTTAGAGCCCCCACAAAACCCAATGTTTTTTTAAAATTTTTTCACGACTGTTGTTATCTAAAACAAACGTTGAAAATTTGATTTTCAACGACTGTTTTTGCTGTAAACAGTCGTGGAAAGATTCCTCAAAAACCCCAAACCACTCACCTCGGGCTCACTCTCGCGCTATTTTCTGCTTTCCTTCCCACCCAAATCTGGTTCTCTCTCTCGCGGCTCCTTCTCCCTCTCCCTCTCTCTCATGTCTCCTTCTCCCTCTCCCTTTCCTTCCCACCCAAATCCTCTCTCTCGTGCTATTAATGACTCTAGATTGTTCTTCTTAACATTAGAATTTGTTATTTGTGAAAAGTATTTGTTACTATTAATTTCTTTTTCTTATTGAATTTCTCTTTACTCATATTGAAAACAATTTTAATTTGTTTAACTTAAATGAAACAAGGAAATTGAACACATAATCACTAGTTAGATTGAATCTTTATAAAATGACCTTGATTTGCCACTTACTATTTTTATAACCCATATGCTTGTGGTGCTTAATTAAATTTTGGTAGCATCATTAATTTCCTTTTGGTGTTACCAAAAATATGGAATTGGTTTCCATACTAAGCAAAAATGCTTGGAAGGGAGAGGTCATCAAATCTTGATCGTCAGATCTGACTTGGATGGTCCAGATCTCAGTTTTTTAAAGTCTATATTTTTTTATTAAAAAAATTATTTTAATAAGTATATAATATGAAATAAAGATAATCTTTTAACTACTATTCTTTTAAAAAATAATTTTTTACTCAAAAAATTATCATTTAAAAAAACTTAGATATAGACCGTCCAAAATATAATCTAGATGGCCCAAATCTAATAAGCTCTCCTTACTAAGCTTATAGTTTAATAGGGAAACTGAGTCTCTAAAAATATTCACTATAAATAAATTTGACTTTCAGTTGGTATTGTTGAAACTATCTCTAAAGCCATTAATTGTTGGTGATGTAAGGCAATATCTAAAGTGGTGCCGAAAGCAATCGCTGGAGAAAAGTTTCGACTAACCGCGGCCTATGTGCCATGTCACCACCTTGCAGCATGTCACCACCGTAAGGTTATCAACTCACTACAAAAAAACTGGCTTTTGGCGACCACTTTCAGCGGCGACTCTAAAAAGTCGCCACCAAAACTTGACTTTTAGTGGCGACAAAAAGAGTCGCCGCTAAAAGTCACACTTTTAGTGGCGACAATAAATGTTGCCGCTGAAAGTCACACTTTCAGCGGCGACATTTATTATCGCCGCTGAAAATGTGACTTTCAGCGGCGACTTTTTATTGTCGCCGCTGAAAGTCACACTTTCAGCGGCGACTCTTATGTTCGCCACTGAAAGTGAAACTTTTAGCCGCGACATTTATTGTCGCTGCTGAAAGTCATACTTTCAGGGGCGACTTTTCCTTGTCGCCGCTGAAAGTGTGACTTTCAGTGGCGACTTTTATTGTTGCTGCTAAAAGTATTAGTTTTTCAATTAATTTTTTTCTCAAAAAATATTTTTTTAAAATATAATATTTAATCTCTCAAAATATTAAATATGATACTTATCATAAAGAAATAAAATAAGGTAATAAGTTTTCATTTTCACAGGGGTTATGTTTAAATTGGTATTTTGATTTAAAATGAATGATGCATCCACCATTTTATTGTACACAAACATGCAAAGTGAAGGAGTATTAAATATTTCAATTTTGATTTCTTTATCATTGTTGTGTGTATTTAAAAAAATCATTCTAACTCATTTAATATCTAAAATATAAAAAATATATTAGTAGTTTTTATTGTATGATTATAATCAATTGAAGAGAATAAAATATATGAAAGTTAATTAATTAGTTATAAAATATTGATAAATTTAATTAAATATAGCTTAGAATCTACACTTATTTAATTATAAAATATGTATATGATTCAACCTAATTTCTTTCTACCTCATAGTTGCAAAACAAGAATGAAAGAAAAATGCTATGCTTCAAAAAAGAATAAAATAAGTCAAAGAATATGTGCTTCTCATATGTTATTATAGTTTGACAAAATAACTTTCTAAATCACACACTCTAATAAAAACACAATTTAACGAATGTTAGTTAAAAAAAATGTGAATGGTTCATATATTAGGTTATATGAGATTTTTTGTTCTTTCATACCTTACTTAAGATATCCTTATAGATAGATTTTATGTAATGACACTTTTTATCTAAAAAAAATCATAGGACTCTGGAGGACAATTTTGTCAATGATTTTAGGTCATGGAAGAAGAAAAATAAAAGATATTATTTAAGAGGACTTCCAACTATAACTTTAATCTTTTAAATAATTTGAATAATCCAAAGTATATTTTAGATTTATTAGTAGTTTCCCTCTTAGGATATTATTCTACATATGAGTTGTCAAATAGGATCTCAAGGATATTATTTAATATCTTATTATTATATCAATGATTTGATAGATGACATCTTATCCTCAATAACTTTGAATATTTTTTTAAAAAATATTTTGATTAGTATTATTTAATGCTTTATTTTATTTATTTTTATATAATAATTTTTTTATTTTTTAGATATAAATTAAATGCAAACTCATTTATTGATTTATTATATAATATTATACACTCAATATAAAAAATAAAATTTATCAAATTAATAATATTATATTAATTAATCAATATTTTTATCTATATGGAAATATTATAAATATTATATTAATAAATAGATATTTATATTATATTATATTTTATATATATGTTTATATGAATATATTTTTTATAGTAAAAGACCTAAAAAATGTAGATGTTATAATTGTGGAGAAATAGCACATATATCTACAGAATGTAAAAAACCGAGAGAAAAGAAACAAATGAAGATATTAGAAGAAGCTGAAAAATATAACTTAGAACCAATAGAATTAGAAATCCCAGTATTTAGTGATATAGAAAATGAAGAAGTAGAAATATATAAATTAAAAGAAATAACAGAAACAGAAACAGAAGAATCAGAATCAGAATCAGAAAGTGAAGAAGAAATGTATATATATATGATGAAAGAATTTGAAGAAGGTCAAACAAGTAAACAAAATGAAAACGAAAATGATGAATATGAAGAATATAGAAATATAAGTGAAGGATCAGTAGAAAGAAGAATGATATTTAATCCAAAACAATTTAATAAAATAAAAGATAAAAAACTAGATATGAAAAGTAATCAATTACAAGAAGAATCGTTTATAGAAATGGTAAGTAGAAAATTTAAGACTAAAACAAACCATAAAACACATTGTATTGTATTAGAAAAAAGACATCCAATAGAATCAACATTAACTGAAGGAGTATTAAGAATACCTTTAATAAGTAAAAGACTTATAGAAGAAGAAATAAAGAAAGTACCATTTAAGAATGAAGTAACAGAAGTATATATAGCAGGAATACAATTACTTGTAAAAGCTTATTTTAAAGAAGGAATTGATACACCAATAGAACTACTTATAACAGATGGAAGAATAATAAGTGATGTAAAAGACAGTATAATAGGAATGTTAACAGGAAATTTAATATATCAGAAATTAAAATTTACATTAAATACAAATTTTGCAATATCAGTAACAGATGAGCATATAGATAAAACTATAAATGTATATCATAAACTAGGAGGAATAAGATTAATGGAAGGATCAAAAACAATAAGTATAACTGCAATGATAGGACTAGTATTTACAAATGAACATAAAATTTATAATAAGAATAAAGGAAGAATTAGTATAGAAAAACATTTTATGCCAATATTAAAAGAATTACCAATAGACCCAATAACAATAACTCTACCAGAACAACTAAAAATAGACATAGATAGGACAAGAGAATATGAAGATATAAGAAGATTAAGATTACAAACGAATAATAAAATGGGACAAAGATCATTAAGTTTTAATTCAAATCCAAGAAGATTAAACTATGAACCAAGATTAAGTTTAAGTTATAATGACCAAATAAATGAAAATAGATTAATAAGATCAGGAAGTAATAGATTAGCAGAAATCCCTTTAGTAACGAAATTAGAAGAAATAAAACCATCAGAAAACAGAATAAAAACACAAAATATAATAAAAGTAGAAATTAAGACAAATACAGGATGGATAAATATAAAAGCTTTAATTTTGGAAGAAATAAAAGAAAGTAATATAGATATAAAATATTTAAACGAAAATATAATATTAGATGAAGAAAGAAAAACAGATATAATGATAAGATTTAATCAAAGAGATATAATGGAATTTTCAATAAAAATAGAAAAAGAAATGAGAAATTTTGGATTAATACTAGGAATGGATTTCTTAAATAAATTAAATAATTATAGAATTCAAGAAAAAAGAATAATCATTAACATAAACAATATAACAATAATAATCCCTAAAGTTTTAAATGAATAATCAAAATAATAGAAATCAATGGAAACCAGAAGAAGAATGGTATCTAAAAATAAAAGATTATATAGAAATTAATGGAGAACAGAAAGAAATAAAACATACAGATATAACATTTATGAGACATATAAAAAGAAAATTTGAAAAACAAAATATAGAGGAAAAAAGAAGATTAAGACGATTATATGAACAAGAATTTTTATTATGGATAGAAGAATATCATAATACAATAGAAGCACATGTAGAAAGAAGATTTTATATAAAGAAATTCGGAAAAATAATGGAAAAATTATCAAGAGGTTAATATGGCAGTAAACTATTATAGAAATCACAAAGGAGAAGTAATGGAAATACATCAGAATAATAAAGCATTAATAAGAAAGATAATAAAAAAATGTAAAAATTGGAATAAAAGTGATAGAAGAATAATAAAAGAAGAAAATGATAAAATTGAAAGAAGACAGAGAACATTTAATTCATTTAGAATAAGATATGATGCTTATATGAGAATAAAAACAAGGAAAGATTTTATAGAATATTGGAAGAATAAACTAAATATATTAAGTCGTGGATAATGACTAAGCTATATTATATTCTTACAAAGTTTAATTATGAAAAATACAGATCAAGAAAATATCATGCTTTAATAGATACAGGAGCAAATCTAAGTGTAGCAAAATATAATATTTTACCACCTGTAATGTGGAAAAAGAAGAAAAGACCTTTAAGAATGGAAAGTGCAGGAAAAGAAATACATTTAATGGAATATGAAGCTTTAAATGTGAATATTCAAATAGGAAGTTATGAACTAAAATTAAAAGTATTAAATCAATTTAATGAGCCATCTTGTGATATAATATTAGGATTGGATTTTATAGAACAATATTTTCCTATACACATGATAGAAAAAGCATTCATATTAACAACACCTTGTAAACATGAAGCATGGGGAATAAGAATAATGGAACCTTATAGTAGAAAAGATGAAAAATTTCAATTAAAGAATAATGAAAACGAAGTACAATTCTTACCAAATAATAAACCAGTTCATATAAAACATATGTTAGCCACTTTAACAATAAGAGAAGTAGAAGAAAATAAACAGAAAACAATAGAAAAAAGATTAGAAGAAAATTATAGTGAAAATCCTTTAATACATTGGGAAAAATCTAAACCTTTAGCAAAAATAGAATTAAAAGATTATAGTAAAGAAATTAATTGTAAACCTTACCCGTGGACAGAAAATGATAGAAATGAATTTATAATGCATATAGAAGAAATGAAAAAATATAATTTAATAAGAGAAAGTAGATCTGAATACTCATCACCAGCAATGATAGTTGTAAAACACAGTGAAGAAAAAAGAGGAAAATCAAGAATGGTAATTAATTATACTAAGTTAAATGAAATAGCAATAAGAAATAGATATCCTATACCTAAAATGGAATTATTGTTTAATTTAATAAGAGGAAAAACTATATTTAGTAAATTTGATTGTAAATCAGGATTTTTTCAAATAAAATTAGAAGAAGAAAGTAAAAAGTATACAGCTTTTAGTACATCAGAAGGATTATATGAATGGAATGTGTTACCCATGGGGTTTCACAACAGTCCAAGTATATTTCAAGAATATGTTTCTAAGTTATTAAGTCCAATAAGAAATTTTGCTGTAATTTATATTGATGATATATTAATATTCTCGAAAAATGAAAAAGAACATGAAGAACATTTGGAAAGATTTATAGAATTAATAGAACAAAAAGGAATAAATATATCTCCCAAGAAAGCTGAACTAAGAAAAGAAAAAATAGGATTTTTAGGACAAATAATTTCAAAAGATGGAATGGA
The DNA here is from genome assembly GCA_037074505.1 of Albizia julibrissin. NCBI lineage: Eukaryota > Viridiplantae > Streptophyta > Magnoliopsida > Fabales > Fabaceae > Albizia > Albizia julibrissin. Next base: position 12,228,208 of record CM073481.1, on the reverse strand, counting down.
ATTGCAAGACCATATAAGCCAAAAAGTAAAAGAATTTCCAAGAATAAATAATAAAAAGGAATTACAATCATTTTTAGGACTAGTAAATCAAGCTAGGAATTATATACCTCATTTATCTAAACTAACAGCAAAAGTATCTAAGTTAGCAGGAGAAAAAACAATTTGGAAATGGAATGAAGAAACTCAGAAGATTATAGAACAAATAAAAGTTTTATGTAATAAATTGCCAAAATTAACTATACCTTTAGAAGAAAATATAAGATGGATAATATACACTGATGCATCTGAAAATTATTGGGGTGCAGCTTTGTATTTTGAAGACAGTAAAGGAATAGAAAAAATAACAAGATATGCAAGTGGAAAGTTTAATGAATCTCAGAGTAATTATCATTCTAATTGGAAGGAATTTTTAGCAATAAAGAAAGCAGTAGAAAAATTTGAATTGTTTATAGTAAATTGTAAGTTTATAATAAGAACTGATAATACACAAGTAAAAGGATGGTTAAAAAATGGAATAAAGAATGGAAAATTAAGTAATAAAATGTTATTAAAATGGCATAGTGATATGTCTTACTATGATTATGATGTTGAATATATCAAAGGAAAAAATAATCTAATTGCTGATTATTTAAGCAGATGGAACCAGGAAAAAGAATGAGTAACAGCCCTGTAAGCCAAATTCCTCTAAATGAGGTACAAGAGGAAAATCCGTTTATGACACATCTAGTAATGAAGATGAATATGCTTGAAGTAAATATGAGTTTACTTGGAAGCCAAGTGAGTAATAGTGTGCAGAATTTATCTAATTCTGTAGCTAACCTTACTAGCTCAGTAAACGAATTATTTACTAAAGTCAATGACCTGGAAAAAAGAGTAAAGAAGGAACCAGTCATGGAACCTTCGCCAAAGAAGAGTAATGACATGGAAAGACTAGTAATTGGGTCACCTACCCAGCCTGAGTCATTCACTCAGAAAAGTATAATTGGGTCTTCTACCCAAATCCAAGAAATTGGGTCATCTACCCAAAGCTCAGGAAAAAATTCTTTAGCCCAGATAATAAAAGACCAGCAAGCCCAAAAACAAAAAGAAGTCCAAATCCAAGAAAAAAGCCCAAGTCCTAAATATAAGACCTCTATACCAGATAGATCTGTAATAGCCTATAATATTTCTAAGGCCTCAGCCTCAACATCTAGACAACCCAATAATCCAGAAACCTTTAACCTCACCGAGAAATATAATTTTTATAAAACCATTATCAAAAGATTGAATACCTTATCTTTAACCCATAAGACCATTAAGTATGTATCCCATTATGCCATCAATAAAGCCATTATTTATCCAGGAACACCACCAGAAATAACCAGAACTTTATATGATTATGGATTAATTCAAACAATATACCCATCCCAGGACCTAAGAGAAATCAAATTATTCCCACCAAGATTTAAAGAAGCTGTAGAAAGTTATATTAAGATAGTCTTGCAACATAGAGTTTTCATCAGATGTTATTCTACTGTTGCTGAGATTGTACCAGACAAATTTTATCACCCAATTAATTTAATCAGACTTGGAACAACAAAGAAACCAATTGAGTTTGATCCAGAGAATAAGGATGAAATAGAAGATGATGAAGAATTTCAGTATAGAATCTCCAATATAAGAGCTCAGGACCATCATATAATGTTTGTGGAAATGAATAGAATAGATGTTAACATAGGAGAAATTCCTTGGGTGTATTATGCTAGTGATTTAACTTGTATTTACTCCCTTGGAAAATCCACTAATGGAACACATGCAAAATTCCATAAGTGGTATGATTTAATTAAGAAGAATGAAATGGATCATGAAGAAGAAACAGCCGAGAAAGTTTGTAAATATCTGTCTGAATATCCAGTTCATGAATGTATATACTGCAAAGAAGAACAGAGAAGAGAAAAAGAAGGAGAAATTCCAATTAATGAAGATATTCTTTAATGACAGACAAGAAGATGACTGAAGACAATGACATCAGAAGAATCCAAAAGAATATGAGGAAAATAAGAAGGAAGCTCAGGAAAATAAAATTAAAAGTAAAAAAGATCAGAAAAGAAATTGAAGAATTGGATGAAGAAATGTCGGCAGAAGAATACAAGAAGTGGAAAGAAGCACTCAGATCAATAATGAAGCACTAAGGACAAGAAGACAAAGAAAAAGAAGAAAAAGAAGAAAGCACGTGAAGAAAGCAACCAGAGTTAGAAATAAAGTAACCAGAGTCTGTGTAAAGTAATCATGGTCTGTAAACTATAGTTGTAATGTAACCAGAGTCTGTAAACTCTAGTTTAATTTCGAGTCTATATAAACTACTTGTAAGCTTCATTCTGGAGCATCATCAATCAGCAATCGAGTTTTCAAGCTTTGTAATCAATTCTGAATACAAGCAATCAGTTTTCAATATCTTGAGTTCTTGTTCTCTACCCTTTTCTCAAATAACCTTCAAAACAGCAACATATACGTGGAAAGAAGTATCTGAGAATTTTAATCGGCATCTAAGGTATGGAGTTCTAAACTCCTTATAGGGATTTAGGGGAGTAGTTTTATCAAAATCTAAATGAGTACGGTCTAGAATGGGATTATGAGATGCATGTTATTATAATTTTCATATAAAGGATATATATTATGGTACGCCTCCAGTAGGAAACGAAGGAAGGCTGTGCTGTTGTGATCTGAAGGAAGAAGGTTGGGGATCCTTATGTTGATACCCTGTAATATATTCTATGCATGAAAGAGGGCATAGATCCTTCCATAACCCGGATCATATTCGGTCAAACCCATAATTTGTTCTTTATATCCTGATTATGATTTCCTGCATCCCATCTGTCCGATTTTGGTATCAGAGCTCACTTTTAGATGATGATAAGATGAAACCTTAAATCTCTATAATCTCATATTATTGTTTAGATCTCTTTGTTTTTGTTTTGTTGATTAAAAGTGTGTTTGAAAAAGATTCTCCAAGTATCCTCTGTAGTTGCAGTTTGACTGATCTGCTACACGAGAAAGGAAATCTTTTAATAATCTTGTAATTATAATTGTAAAATGAATATAATAGACATACTAGAACCTCTAATATATGAAATAGAACAGAATAATTTACCAGAAAGTTCTTTTATAGAACAAGATAAAGAAGAAATCTGTAACTTAACTCCTTTTATGTTAGGAGGAGATGGTGATAATACATGGAATTTAATAAACTGGACTAATATGTTTTTAATAAAGCAATTAGGATCTTATATAAATAAGAATATTGTGAATATGGCTGAAGTAACTAGTATAGAAGAATTAGAAGAAAAATTACCAAAAGAAATAATAAGAATAATAAAGAAAGAAATACCCCGAGAAAGAAAAGAAAGATTAATAGAATTGGCTAAACCAATAGAACAAAAAATATATGAAATCAAGAAAGAAGTAAAAAATATGAAAAAAGAAATAGGTGAAATAAAAGAAGATATAAAGGAAATAATGAAATATTTAGGAATAAAAACTCAAAGAAGTTTATTAGAACCAATAAAAGAAAATCCTCAAATAAATATGATGAATATATTTGATGCTATAAGAGAAATGGAAGAATTAGAAAAAATGCCTAAAATACAGATAGAAGAACAAAGTTTAGATACAAATGTAAAACAAACAAGATTAATGGCCTCGGCTTTAACAGCAGGACAACAAGTGTTAAATAATAATATAATTACAGTATATGATGAAATAGAAAAATTAGAAAAAGGAATAAAAGAAACAAAAATAACAGATCAAAAACAAAAAGGATTAATAATAAAAGAAGAAAAAATGGATAAACAAAAGGAAATAGAAATGATGAAAGAATCACATAGAATAGCAGAAATAATGTGTAAAAATAGTACAATAGAAGAATTAATAGAAATAATAAAACCAAAAGAAAAAATAAATATGATGGAAGAAATAGAATATTTAAAAATAGAAGAAATGATGGGAAAAGAAGAAGAAGAATTGGAAAATATAAAAAGAGAATTTAAAGATGTAACAAGAATAAAAACACCAGAAAATTTAGAATTAAATATGGCTGAAGAAATGGACACATCAGAAAGCACTGTAATTCAACCAACTCAAATAATACCATCAGAACAACCTCATAATGAAGGAACAAGTAACCAACAAATAGAAAATGAAGATTTTGAAAGAGAAAAATATTATCATAAAGAACCATTAAAAGAATCTAATTATATGGAATTTGAAGCTAAATTTAAAACACCAAGAAATTCAAAATATACACCACCACCTTTAGAACAATTTGAAACAAGACAAATACCTAATTCTGGAATATGGTTAGATATGGATTGTTATACAGATAATGAAAAAATATTAGATGAATGGAATAAATCACATTTAATAGCATTAATGGGAAAATCTATAGATACAGGACTTGTAAGCTTAGTAATTGAAGCGTCATTTTTAGGAAATGTACATAATTGGTGGAAAAGTAAAAATGAAGAATTCAGACAACAAGTAAGAACAGTAAATGAACCATATGAGGGAAGAAAAGAATTTTATGCAATATTAATAAGAAAATATGAACAAGTTTTAAGAAATGAATTTATTGGAAGAAGTGCAGGAGCAGATGAGAAAACAAAAATTGAAAAAGCAAAACTATGTTTACATCAAATAGAAATATGTTCTTTAGAACCAAAATATTTAGAACAATATATATGCGAATATAAAAAATATTATTATGAAGCAAGATTAGAAACAGACCAAGAACAAAATTTTTACTTAGAAATGTTTTATAGAAAATTACCAAGATTAATATCAGAAGAAATTAATGATGAATATTATAAAGCCTTTGGAGGAAGAAATGATTTAATAACATTTGTAGATACAATGGGAAGAAGAGAATATTATTTAAAAGAATTTTTATCTAATAAATGTAAAGAAGCATGGAAAAATATGAAATATTATAAAAGAAATAAAATGGTAATTCAATGTAATAAATTTGAAACACCACATAGATGGGGATGTGAAAATGAAAAGAAGAATTATAGGAAGAAAAGAATGATATTTAATCCAAAACAATTTAATAAAATAAAAGATAAAAAACTAGATATGAAAAGTAATCAATTACAAGAAGAATCGTTTATAGAAATGGTAAGTAGAAAATTTAAGACTAAAACAAACCATAAAACACATTGTATTGTATTAGAAAAAAGACATCCAATAGAATCAACATTAACTGAAGGAGTATTAAGAATACCTTTAATAAGTAAAAGACTTATAGAAGAAGAAATAAAGAAAGTACCATTTAAGAATGAAGTAACAGAAGTATATATAGCAGGAATACAATTACTTGTAAAAGCTTATTTTAAAGAAGGAATTGATACACCAATAGAACTACTTATAACAGATGGAAGAATAATAAGTGATGTAAAAGACAGTATAATAGGAATGTTAACAGGAAATTTAATATATCAGAAATTAAAATTTACATTAAATACAAATTTTGCAATATCAGTAACAGATGAGCATATAGATAAAACTATAAATGTATATCATAAACTAGGAGGAATAAGATTAATGGAAGGATCAAAAACAATAAGTATAACTGCAATGATAGGACTAGTATTTACAAATGAACATAAAATTTATAATAAGAATAAAGGAAGAATTAGTATAGAAAAACATTTTATGCCAATATTAAAAGAATTACCAATAGACCCAATAACAATAACTCTACCAGAACAACTAAAAATAGACATAGATAGGACAAGAGAATATGAAGATATAAGAAGATTAAGATTACAAACGAATAATAAAATGGGACAAAGATCATTAAGTTTTAATTCAAATCCAAGAAGATTAAACTATGAACCAAGATTAAGTTTAAGTTATAATGACCAAATAAATGAAAATAGATTAATAAGATCAGGAAGTAATAGATTAGCAGAAATCCCTTTAGTAACGAAATTAGAAGAAATAAAACCATCAGAAAACAGAATAAAAACACAAAATATAATAAAAGTAGAAATTAAGACAAATACAGGATGGATAAATATAAAAGCTTTAATTTTGGAAGAAATAAAAGAAAGTAATATAGATATAAAATATTTAAACGAAAATATAATATTAGATGAAGAAAGAAAAACAGATATAATGATAAGATTTAATCAAAGAGATATAATGGAATTTTCAATAAAAATAGAAAAAGAAATGAGAAATTTTGGATTAATACTAGGAATGGATTTCTTAAATAAATTAAATAATTATAGAATTCAAGAAAAAAGAATAATCATTAACATAAACAATATAACAATAATAATCCCTAAAGTTTTAAATGAATAATCAAAATAATAGAAATCAATGGAAACCAGAAGAAGAATGGTATCTAAAAATAAAAGATTATATAGAAATTAATGGAGAACAGAAAGAAATAAAACATACAGATATAACATTTATGAGACATATAAAAAGAAAATTTGAAAAACAAAATATAGAGGAAAAAAGAAGATTAAGACGATTATATGAACAAGAATTTTTATTATGGATAGAAGAATATCATAATACAATAGAAGCACATGTAGAAAGAAGATTTTATATAAAGAAATTCGGAAAAATAATGGAAAAATTATCAAGAGGTTAATATGGCAGTAAACTATTATAGAAATCACAAAGGAGAAGTAATGGAAATACATCAGAATAATAAAGCATTAATAAGAAAGATAATAAAAAAATGTAAAAATTGGAATAAAAGTGATAGAAGAATAATAAAAGAAGAAAATGATAAAATTGAAAGAAGACAGAGAACATTTAATTCATTTAGAATAAGATATGATGCTTATATGAGAATAAAAACAAGGAAAGATTTTATAGAATATTGGAAGAATAAACTAAATATATTAAGTCGTGGATAATGACTAAGCTATATTATATTCTTACAAAGTTTAATTATGAAAAATACAGATCAAGAAAATATCATGCTTTAATAGATACAGGAGCAAATCTAAGTGTAGCAAAATATAATATTTTACCACCTGTAATGTGGAAAAAGAAGAAAAGACCTTTAAGAATGGAAAGTGCAGGAAAAGAAATACATTTAATGGAATATGAAGCTTTAAATGTGAATATTCAAATAGGAAGTTATGAACTAAAATTAAAAGTATTAAATCAATTTAATGAGCCATCTTGTGATATAATATTAGGATTGGATTTTATAGAACAATATTTTCCTATACACATGATAGAAAAAGCATTCATATTAACAACACCTTGTAAACATGAAGCATGGGGAATAAGAATAATGGAACCTTATAGTAGAAAAGATGAAAAATTTCAATTAAAGAATAATGAAAACGAAGTACAATTCTTACCAAATAATAAACCAGTTCATATAAAACATATGTTAGCCACTTTAACAATAAGAGAAGTAGAAGAAAATAAACAGAAAACAATAGAAAAAAGATTAGAAGAAAATTATAGTGAAAATCCTTTAATACATTGGGAAAAATCTAAACCTTTAGCAAAAATAGAATTAAAAGATTATAGTAAAGAAATTAATTGTAAACCTTACCCGTGGACAGAAAATGATAGAAATGAATTTATAATGCATATAGAAGAAATGAAAAAATATAATTTAATAAGAGAAAGTAGATCTGAATACTCATCACCAGCAATGATAGTTGTAAAACACAGTGAAGAAAAAAGAGGAAAATCAAGAATGGTAATTAATTATACTAAGTTAAATGAAATAGCAATAAGAAATAGATATCCTATACCTAAAATGGAATTATTGTTTAATTTAATAAGAGGAAAAACTATATTTAGTAAATTTGATTGTAAATCAGGATTTTTTCAAATAAAATTAGAAGAAGAAAGTAAAAAGTATACAGCTTTTAGTACATCAGAAGGATTATATGAATGGAATGTGTTACCCATGGGGTTTCACAACAGTCCAAGTATATTTCAAGAATATGTTTCTAAGTTATTAAGTCCAATAAGAAATTTTGCTGTAATTTATATTGATGATATATTAATATTCTCGAAAAATGAAAAAGAACATGAAGAACATTTGGAAAGATTTATAGAATTAATAGAACAAAAAGGAATAAATATATCTCCCAAGAAAGCTGAACTAAGAAAAGAAAAAATAGGATTTTTAGGACAAATAATTTCAAAAGATGGAATGGAATTGCAAGACCATATAAGCCAAAAAGTAAAAGAATTTCCAAGAATAAATAATAAAAAGGAATTACAATCATTTTTAGGACTAGTAAATCAAGCTAGGAATTATATACCTCATTTATCTAAACTAACAGCAAAAGTATCTAAGTTAGCAGGAGAAAAAACAATTTGGAAATGGAATGAAGAAACTCAGAAGATTATAGAACAAATAAAAGTTTTATGTAATAAATTGCCAAAATTAACTATACCTTTAGAAGAAAATATAAGATGGATAATATACACTGATGCATCTGAAAATTATTGGGGTGCAGCTTTGTATTTTGAAGACAGTAAAGGAATAGAAAAAATAACAAGATATGCAAGTGGAAAGTTTAATGAATCTCAGAGTAATTATCATTCTAATTGGAAGGAATTTTTAGCAATAAAGAAAGCAGTAGAAAAATTTGAATTGTTTATAGTAAATTGTAAGTTTATAATAAGAACTGATAATACACAAGTAAAAGGATGGTTAAAAAATGGAATAAAGAATGGAAAATTAAGTAATAAAATGTTATTAAAATGGCATAGTGATATGTCTTACTATGATTATGATGTTGAATATATCAAAGGAAAAAATAATCTAATTGCTGATTATTTAAGCAGATGGAACCAGGAAAAAGAATGAGTAACAGCCCTGTAAGCCAAATTCCTCTAAATGAGGTACAAGAGGAAAATCCGTTTATGACACATCTAGTAATGAAGATGAATATGCTTGAAGTAAATATGAGTTTACTTGGAAGCCAAGTGAGTAATAGTGTGCAGAATTTATCTAATTCTGTAGCTAACCTTACTAGCTCAGTAAACGAATTATTTACTAAAGTCAATGACCTGGAAAAAAGAGTAAAGAAGGAACCAGTCATGGAACCTTCGCCAAAGAAGAGTAATGACATGGAAAGACTAGTAATTGGGTCACCTACCCAGCCTGAGTCATTCACTCAGAAAAGTATAATTGGGTCTTCTACCCAAATCCAAGAAATTGGGTCATCTACCCAAAGCTCAGGAAAAAATTCTTTAGCCCAGATAATAAAAGACCAGCAAGCCCAAAAACAAAAAGAAGTCCAAATCCAAGAAAAAAGCCCAAGTCCTAAATATAAGACCTCTATACCAGATAGATCTGTAATAGCCTATAATATTTCTAAGGCCTCAGCCTCAACATCTAGACAACCCAATAATCCAGAAACCTTTAACCTCACCGAGAAATATAATTTTTATAAAACCATTATCAAAAGATTGAATACCTTATCTTTAACCCATAAGACCATTAAGTATGTATCCCATTATGCCATCAATAAAGCCATTATTTATCCAGGAACACCACCAGAAATAACCAGAACTTTATATGATTATGGATTAATTCAAACAATATACCCATCCCAGGACCTAAGAGAAATCAAATTATTCCCACCAAGATTTAAAGAAGCTGTAGAAAGTTATATTAAGATAGTCTTGCAACATAGAGTTTTCATCAGATGTTATTCTACTGTTGCTGAGATTGTACCAGACAAATTTTATCACCCAATTAATTTAATCAGACTTGGAACAACAAAGAAACCAATTGAGTTTGATCCAGAGAATAAGGATGAAATAGAAGATGATGAAGAATTTCAGTATAGAATCTCCAATATAAGAGCTCAGGACCATCATATAATGTTTGTGGAAATGAATAGAATAGCTGTTAACATAGGAGAAATTCCTTGGGTGTATTATGCTAGTGATTTAACTTGTATTTACTCCCTTGGAAAATCCACTAATGGAACACATGCAAAATTCCATAAGTGGTATGATTTAATTAAGAAGAATGAAATGGATCATGAAGAAGAAACAGCCGAGAAAGTTTGTAAATATCTGTCTGAATATCCAGTTCATGAATGTATATACTGCAAAGAAGAACAGAGAAGAGAAAAAGAAGGAGAAATTCCAATTAATGAAGATATTCTTTAATGACAGACAAGAAGATGACTGAAGACAATGACATCAGAAGAATCCAAAAGAATATGAGGAAAATAAGAAGGAAGCTCAGGAAAATAAAATTAAAAGTAAAAAAGATCAGAAAAGAAATTGAAGAATTGGATGAAGAAATGTCGGCAGAAGAATACAAGAAGTGGAAAGAAGCACTCAGATCAATAATGAAGCACTAAGGACAAGAAGACAAAGAAAAAGAAGAAAAAGAAGAAAGCACGTGAAGAAAGCAACCAGAGTTAGAAATAAAGTAACCAGAGTCTGTGTAAAGTAATCATGGTCTGTAAACTATAGTTGTAATGTAACCAGAGTCTGTAAACTCTAGTTTAATTTCGAGTCTATATAAACTACTTGTAAGCTTCATTCTGGAGCATCATCAATCAGCAATCGAGTTTTCAAGCTTTGTAATCAATTCTGAATACAAGCAATCAGTTTTCAATATCTTGAGTTCTTGTTCTCTACCCTTTTCTCAAATAACCTTCAAAACAGCAACATATACGTGGAAAGAAGTATCTGAGAATTTTAATCGGCATCTAAGGTATGGAGTTCTAAACTCCTTATAGGGATTTAGGGGAGTAGTTTTATCAAAATCTAAATGAGTACGGTCTAGAATGGGATTATGAGATGCATGTTATTATAATTTTCATATAAAGGATATATATTATGGTACGCCTCCAGTAGGAAACGAAGGAAGGCTGTGCTGTTGTGATCTGAAGGAAGAAGGTTGGGGATCCTTATGTTGATACCCTGTAATATATTCTATGCATGAAAGAGGGCATAGATCCTTCCATAACCCGGATCATATTCGGTCAAACCCATAATTTGTTCTTTATATCCTGATTATGATTTCCTGCATCCCATCTGTCCGATTTTGCTCTGATACCAAAATCGGACAGATGGGATGCAGGAAATCATAATCAGGATATAAAGAACAAATTATGGGTTTGACCGAATATGATCCGGGTTATGGAAGGATCTATGCCCTCTTTCATGCATAGAATATATTACAGGGTATCAACATAAGGATCCCCAACCTTCTTCCTTCAGATCACAACAGCACAGCCTTCCTTCGTTTCCTACTGGAGGCGTACCATAATATATATCCTTTATATGAAAATTATAATAACATGCATCTCATAATCCCATTCTAGACCGTACTCATTTAGATTTTGATAAAACTACTCCCCTAAATCCCTATAAGGAGTTTAGAACTCCATACCTTAGATGCCGATTAAAATTCTCAGATACTTCTTTCCACGTATATGTTGCTGTTTTGAAGGTTATTTGAGAAAAGGGTAGAGAACAAGAACTCAAGATATTGAAAACTGATTGCTTGTATTCAGAATTGATTACAAAGCTTGAAAACTCGATTGCTGATTGATGATGCTCCAGAATGAAGCTTACAAGTAGTTTATATAGACTCGAAATTAAACTAGAGTTTACAGACTCTGGTTACATTACAACTATAGTTTACAGACCATGATTACTTTACACAGACTCTGGTTACTTTATTTCTAACTCTGGTTGCTTTCTTCACGTGCTTTCTTCTTTTTCTTCTTTTTCTTTGTCTTCTTGTCCTTAGTGCTTCATTATTGATCTGAGTGCTTCTTTCCACTTCTTGTATTCTTCTGCCGACATTTCTTCATCCAATTCTTCAATTTCTTTTCTGATCTTTTTTACTTTTAATTTTATTTTCCTGAGCTTCCTTCTTATTTTCCTCATATTCTTTTGGATTCTTCTGATGTCATTGTCTTCAGTCATCTTCTTGTCTGTCATTAAAGAATATCTTCATTAATTGGAATTTCTCCTTCTTTTTCTCTTCTCTGTTCTTCTTTGCAGTATATACATTCATGAACTGGATATTCAGACAGATATTTACAAACTTTCTCGGCTGTTTCTTCTTCATGATCCATTTCATTCTTCTTAATTAAATCATACCACTTATGGAATTTTGCATGTGTTCCATTAGTGGATTTTCCAAGGGAGTAAATACAAGTTAAATCACTAGCATAATACACCCAAGGAATTTCTCCTATGTTAACAGCTATTCTATTCATTTCCACAAACATTATATGATGGTCCTGAGCTCTTATATTGGAGATTCTATACTGAAATTCTTCATCATCTTCTATTTCATCCTTATTCTCTGGATCAAACTCAATTGGTTTCTTTGTTGTTCCAAGTCTGATTAAATTAATTGGGTGATAAAATTTGTCTGGTACAATCTCAGCAACAGTAGAATAACATCTGATGAAAACTCTATGTTGCAAGACTATCTTAATATAACTTTCTACAGCTTCTTTAAATCTTGGTGGGAATAATTTGATTTCTCTTAGGTCCTGGGATGGGTATATTGTTTGAATTAATCCATAATCATATAAAGTTCTGGTTATTTCTGGTGGTGTTCCTGGATAAATAATGGCTTTATTGATGGCATAATGGGATACATACTTAATGGTCTTATGGGTTAAAGATAAGGTATTCAATCTTTTGATAATGGTTTTATAAAAATTATATTTCTCGGTGAGGTTAAAGGTTTCTGGATTATTGGGTTGTCTAGATGTTGAGGCTGAGGCCTTAGAAATATTATAGGCTATTACAGATCTATCTGGTATAGAGGTCTTATATTTAGGACTTGGGCTTTTTTCTTGGATTTGGACTTCTTTTTGTTTTTGGGCTTGCTGGTCTTTTATTATCTGGGCTAAAGAATTTTTTCCTGAGCTTTGGGTAGATGACCCAATTTCTTGGATTTGGGTAGAAGACCCAATTATACTTTTCTGAGTGAATGACTCAGGCTGGGTAGGTGACCCAATTACTAGTCTTTCCATGTCATTACTCTTCTTTGGCGAAGGTTCCATGACTGGTTCCTTCTTTACTCTTTTTTCCAGGTCATTGACTTTAGTAAATAATTCGTTTACTGAGCTAGTAAGGTTAGCTACAGAATTAGATAAATTCTGCACACTATTACTCACTTGGCTTCCAAGTAAACTCATATTTACTTCAAGCATATTCATCTTCATTACTAGATGTGTCATAAACGGATTTTCCTCTTGTACCTCATTTAGAGGAATTTGGCTTACAGGGCTGTTACTCATTCTTTTTCCTGGTTCCATCTGCTTAAATAATCAGCAATTAGATTATTTTTTCCTTTGATATATTCAACATCATAATCATAGTAAGACATATCACTATGCCATTTTAATAACATTTTATTACTTAATTTTCCATTCTTTATTCCATTTTTTAACCATCCTTTTACTTGTGTATTATCAGTTCTTATTATAAACTTACAATTTACTATAAACAATTCAAATTTTTCTACTGCTTTCTTTATTGCTAAAAATTCCTTCCAATTAGAATGATAATTACTCTGAGATTCATTAAACTTTCCACTTGCATATCTTGTTATTTTTTCTATTCCTTTACTGTCTTCAAAATACAAAGCTGCACCCCAATAATTTTCAGATGCATCAGTGTATATTATCCATCTTATATTTTCTTCTAAAGGTATAGTTAATTTTGGCAATTTATTACATAAAACTTTTATTTGTTCTATAATCTTCTGAGTTTCTTCATTCCATTTCCAAATTGTTTTTTCTCCTGCTAACTTAGATACTTTTGCTGTTAGTTTAGATAAATGAGGTATATAATTCCTAGCTTGATTTACTAGTCCTAAAAATGATTGTAATTCCTTTTTATTATTTATTCTTGGAAATTCTTTTACTTTTTGGCTTATATGGTCTTGCAATTCCATTCCATCTTTTGAAATTATTTGTCCTAAAAATCCTATTTTTTCTTTTCTTAGTTCAGCTTTCTTGGGAGATATATTTATTCCTTTTTGTTCTATTAATTCTATAAATCTTTCCAAATGTTCTTCATGTTCTTTTTCATTTTTCGAGAATATTAATATATCATCAATATAAATTACAGCAAAATTTCTTATTGGACTTAATAACTTAGAAACATATTCTTGAAATATACTTGGACTGTTGTGAAACCCCATGGGTAACACATTCCATTCATATAATCCTTCTGATGTACTAAAAGCTGTATACTTTTTACTTTCTTCTTCTAATTTTATTTGAAAAAATCCCGATTTACAATCAAATTTACTAAATATAGTTTTTCCTCTTATTAAATTAAACAATAATTCCATTTTAGGTATAGGATATCTATTTCTTATTGCTATTTCATTTAACTTAGTATAATTAATTACCATTCTTGATTTTCCTCTTTTTTCTTCACTGTGTTTTACAACTATCATTGCTGGTGATGAGTATTCAGATCTACTTTCTCTTATTAAATTATATTTTTTCATTTCTTCTATATGCATTATAAATTCATTTCTATCATTTTCTGTCCACGGGTAAGGTTTACAATTAATTTCTTTACTATAATCTTTTAATTCTATTTTTGCTAAAGGTTTAGATTTTTCCCAATGTATTAAAGGATTTTCACTATAATTTTCTTCTAATCTTTTTTCTATTGTTTTCTGTTTATTTTCTTCTACTTCTCTTATTGTTAAAGTGGCTAACATATGTTTTATATGAACTGGTTTATTATTTGGTAAGAATTGTACTTCGTTTTCATTATTCTTTAATTGAAATTTTTCATCTTTTCTACTATAAGGTTCCATTATTCTTATTCCCCATGCTTCATGTTTACAAGGTGTTGTTAATATGAATGCTTTTTCTATCATGTGTATAGGAAAATATTGTTCTATAAAATCCAATCCTAATATTATATCACAAGATGGCTCATTAAATTGATTTAATACTTTTAATTTTAGTTCATAACTTCCTATTTGAATATTCACATTTAAAGCTTCATATTCCATTAAATGTATTTCTTTTCCTGCACTTTCCATTCTTAAAGGTCTTTTCTTCTTTTTCCACATTACAGGTGGTAAAATATTATATTTTGCTACACTTAGATTTGCTCCTGTATCTATTAAAGCATGATATTTTCTTGATCTGTATTTTTCATAATTAAACTTTGTAAGAATATAATATAGCTTAGTCATTATCCACGACTTAATATATTTAGTTTATTCTTCCAATATTCTATAAAATCTTTCCTTGTTTTTATTCTCATATAAGCATCATATCTTATTCTAAATGAATTAAATGTTCTCTGTCTTCTTTCAATTTTATCATTTTCTTCTTTTATTATTCTTCTATCACTTTTATTCCAATTTTTACATTTTTTTATTATCTTTCTTATTAATGCTTTATTATTCTGATGTATTTCCATTACTTCTCCTTTGTGATTTCTATAATAGTTTACTGCCATATTAACCTCTTGATAATTTTTCCATTATTTTTCCGAATTTCTTTATATAAAATCTTCTTTCTACATGTGCTTCTATTGTATTATGATATTCTTCTATCCATAATAAAAATTCTTGTTCATATAATCGTCTTAATCTTCTTTTTTCCTCTATATTTTGTTTTTCAAATTTTCTTTTTATATGTCTCATAAATGTTATATCTGTATGTTTTATTTCTTTCTGTTCTCCATTAATTTCTATATAATCTTTTATTTTTAGATACCATTCTTCTTCTGGTTTCCATTGATTTCTATTATTTTGATTATTCATTTAAAACTTTAGGGATTATTATTGTTATATTGTTTATGTTAATGATTATTCTTTTTTCTTGAATTCTATAATTATTTAATTTATTTAAGAAATCCATTCCTAGTATTAATCCAAAATTTCTCATTTCTTTTTCTATTTTTATTGAAAATTCCATTATATCTCTTTGATTAAATCTTATCATTATATCTGTTTTTCTTTCTTCATCTAATATTATATTTTCGTTTAAATATTTTATATCTATATTACTTTCTTTTATTTCTTCCAAAATTAAAGCTTTTATATTTATCCATCCTGTATTTGTCTTAATTTCTACTTTTATTATATTTTGTGTTTTTATTCTGTTTTCTGATGGTTTTATTTCTTCTAATTTCGTTACTAAAGGGATTTCTGCTAATCTATTACTTCCTGATCTTATTAATCTATTTTCATTTATTTGGTCATTATAACTTAAACTTAATCTTGGTTCATAGTTTAATCTTCTTGGATTTGAATTAAAACTTAATGATCTTTGTCCCATTTTATTATTCGTTTGTAATCTTAATCTTCTTATATCTTCATATTCTCTTGTCCTATCTATGTCTATTTTTAGTTGTTCTGGTAGAGTTATTGTTATTGGGTCTATTGGTAATTCTTTTAATATTGGCATAAAATGTTTTTCTATACTAATTCTTCCTTTATTCTTATTATAAATTTTATGTTCATTTGTAAATACTAGTCCTATCATTGCAGTTATACTTATTGTTTTTGATCCTTCCATTAATCTTATTCCTCCTAGTTTATGATATACATTTATAGTTTTATCTATATGCTCATCTGTTACTGATATTGCAAAATTTGTATTTAATGTAAATTTTAATTTCTGATATATTAAATTTCCTGTTAACATTCCTATTATACTGTCTTTTACATCACTTATTATTCTTCCATCTGTTATAAGTAGTTCTATTGGTGTATCAATTCCTTCTTTAAAATAAGCTTTTACAAGTAATTGTATTCCTGCTATATATACTTCTGTTACTTCATTCTTAAATGGTACTTTCTTTATTTCTTCTTCTATAAGTCTTTTACTTATTAAAGGTATTCTTAATACTCCTTCAGTTAATGTTGATTCTATTGGATGTCTTTTTTCTAATACAATACAATGTGTTTTATGGTTTGTTTTAGTCTTAAATTTTCTACTTACCATTTCTATAAACGATTCTTCTTGTAATTGATTACTTTTCATATCTAGTTTTTTATCTTTTATTTTATTAAATTGTTTTGGATTAAATATCATTCTTTTCTTCCTATAATTCTTCTTTTCATTTTCACATCCCCATCTATGTGGTGTTTCAAATTTATTACATTGAATTACCATTTTATTTCTTTTATAATATTTCATATTTTTCCATGCTTCTTTACATTTATTAGATAAAAATTCTTTTAAATAATATTCTCTTCTTCCCATTGTATCTACAAATGTTATTAAATCATTTCTTCCTCCAAAGGCTTTATAATATTCATCATTAATTTCTTCTGATATTAATCTTGGTAATTTTCTATAAAACATTTCTAAGTAAAAATTTTGTTCTTGGTCTGTTTCTAATCTTGCTTCATAATAATATTTTTTATATTCGCATATATATTGTTCTAAATATTTTGGTTCTAAAGAACATATTTCTATTTGATGTAAACATAGTTTTGCTTTTTCAATTTTTGTTTTCTCATCTGCTCCTGCACTTCTTCCAATAAATTCATTTCTTAAAACTTGTTCATATTTTCTTATTAATATTGCATAAAATTCTTTTCTTCCCTCATATGGTTCATTTACTGTTCTTACTTGTTGTCTGAATTCTTCATTTTTACTTTTCCACCAATTATGTACATTTCCTAAAAATGACGCTTCAATTACTAAGCTTACAAGTCCTGTATCTATAGATTTTCCCATTAATGCTATTAAATGTGATTTATTCCATTCATCTAATATTTTTTCATTATCTGTATAACAATCCATATCTAACCATATTCCAGAATTAGGTATTTGTCTTGTTTCAAATTGTTCTAAAGGTGGTGGTGTATATTTTGAATTTCTTGGTGTTTTAAATTTAGCTTCAAATTCCATATAATTAGATTCTTTTAATGGTTCTTTATGATAATATTTTTCTCTTTCAAAATCTTCATTTTCTATTTGTTGGTTACTTGTTCCTTCATTATGAGGTTGTTCTGATGGTATTATTTGAGTTGGTTGAATTACAGTGCTTTCTGATGTGTCCATTTCTTCAGCCATATTTAATTCTAAATTTTCTGGTGTTTTTATTCTTGTTACATCTTTAAATTCTCTTTTTATATTTTCCAATTCTTCTTCTTCTTTTCCCATCATTTCTTCTATTTTTAAATATTCTATTTCTTCCATCATATTTATTTTTTCTTTTGGTTTTATTATTTCTATTAATTCTTCTATTGTACTATTTTTACACATTATTTCTGCTATTCTATGTGATTCTTTCATCATTTCTATTTCCTTTTGTTTATCCATTTTTTCTTCTTTTATTATTAATCCTTTTTGTTTTTGATCTGTTATTTTTGTTTCTTTTATTCCTTTTTCTAATTTTTCTATTTCATCATATACTGTAATTATATTATTATTTAACACTTGTTGTCCTGCTGTTAAAGCCGAGGCCATTAATCTTGTTTGTTTTACATTTGTATCTAAACTTTGTTCTTCTATCTGTATTTTAGGCATTTTTTCTAATTCTTCCATTTCTCTTATAGCATCAAATATATTCATCATATTTATTTGAGGATTTTCTTTTATTGGTTCTAATAAACTTCTTTGAGTTTTTATTCCTAAATATTTCATTATTTCCTTTATATCTTCTTTTATTTCACCTATTTCTTTTTTCATATTTTTTACTTCTTTCTTGATTTCATATATTTTTTGTTCTATTGGTTTAGCCAATTCTATTAATCTTTCTTTTCTTTCTCGGGGTATTTCTTTCTTTATTATTCTTATTATTTCTTTTGGTAATTTTTCTTCTAATTCTTCTATACTAGTTACTTCAGCCATATTCACAATATTCTTATTTATATAAGATCCTAATTGCTTTATTAAAAACATATTAGTCCAGTTTATTAAATTCCATGTATTATCACCATCTCCTCCTAACATAAAAGGAGTTAAGTTACAGATTTCTTCTTTATCTTGTTCTATAAAAGAACTTTCTGGTAAATTATTCTGTTCTATTTCATATATTCGAGGTTCTAGTATGTCTATTATATTCATTTTACAATTATAATTACAAGATTATTAAAAGATTTCCTTTCTCGTGTAGCAGATCAGTCAAACTGCAACTACAGAGGATACTTGGAGAATCTTTTTCAAACACACTTTTAATCAACAAAACAAAAACAAAGAAATCTAAACAATAATATGAGATTATAGAGATTTAAGGTTTCATCTTATCATCATCTAAAAGTAAACAAAATGAAAACGAAAATGATGAATATGAAGAATATAGAAATATAAGTGAAGGATCAGTAGAAAGAAGAATGATATTTAATCCAAAACAATTTAATAAAATAAAAGATAAAAAACTAGATATGAAAAGTAATCAATTACAAGAAGAATCGTTTATAGAAATGGTAAGTAGAAAATTTAAGACTAAAACAAACCATAAAACACATTGTATTGTATTAGAAAAAAGACATCCAATAGAATCAACATTAACTGAAGGAGTATTAAGAATACCTTTAATAAGTAAAAGACTTATAGAAGAAGAAATAAAGAAAGTACCATTTAAGAATGAAGTAACAGAAGTATATATAGCAGGAATACAATTACTTGTAAAAGCTTATTTTAAAGAAGGAATTGATACACCAATAGAACTACTTATAACAGATGGAAAGAATAATAAGTGATGTAAAAGACAGTATAATAGGAATGTTAACAGGAAATTTAATATATCAGAAATTAAAATTTACATTAAATACAAATTTTGCAATATCAGTAACAGATGAGCATATAGATAAAACTATAAATGTATATCATAAACTAGGAGGAATAAGATTAATGGAAGGATCAAAAACAATAAGTATAACTGCAATGATAGGACTAGTATTTACAAATGAACATAAAATTTATAATAAGAATAAAGGAAGAATTAGTATAGAAAAACATTTTATGCCAATATTAAAAGAATTACCAATAGACCCAATAACAATAACTCTACCAGAACAACTAAAAATAGACATAGATAGGACAAGAGAATATGAAGATATAAGAAGATTAAGATTACAAACGAATAATAAAATGGGACAAAGATCATTAAGTTTTAATTCAAATCCAAGAAGATTAAACTATGAACCAAGATTAAGTTTAAGTTATAATGACCAAATAAATGAAAATAGATTAATAAGATCAGGAAGTAATAGATTAGCAGAAATCCCTTTAGTAACGAAATTAGAAGAAATAAAACCATCAGAAAACAGAATAAAAACACAAAATATAATAAAAGTAGAAATTAAGACAAATACAGGATGGATAAATATAAAAGCTTTAATTTTGGAAGAAATAAAAGAAAGTAATATAGATATAAAATATTTAAACGAAAATATAATATTAGATGAAGAAAGAAAAACAGATATAATGATAAGATTTAATCAAAGAGATATAATGGAATTTTCAATAAAAATAGAAAAAGAAATGAGAAATTTTGGATTAATACTAGGAATGGATTTCTTAAATAAATTAAATAATTATAGAATTCAAGAAAAAAGAATAATCATTAACATAAACAATATAACAATAATAATCCCTAAAGTTTTAAATGAATAATCAAAATAATAGAAATCAATGGAAACCAGAAGAAGAATGGTATCTAAAAATAAAAGATTATATAGAAATTAATGGAGAACAGAAAGAAATAAAACATACAGATATAACATTTATGAGACATATAAAAAGAAAATTTGAAAAACAAAATATAGAGGAAAAAAGAAGATTAAGATGATTATATGAACAAGAATTTTTATTATGGATAGAAGAATATCATAATACAATAGAAGCACATGTAGAAAGAAGATTTTATATAAAGAAATTCGGAAAAATAATGGAAAAATTATCAAGAGGTTAATATGGCAGTAAACTATTATAGAAATCACAAAGGAGAAGTAATGGAAATACATCAGAATAATAAAGCATTAATAAGAAAGATAATAAAAAAATGTAAAAATTGGAATAAAAGTGATAGAAGAATAATAAAAGAAGAAAATGATAAAATTGAAAGAAGACAGAGAACATTTAATTCATTTAGAATAAGATATGATGCTTATATGAGAATAAAAACAAGGAAAGATTTTATAGAATATTGGAAGAATAAACTAAATATATTAAGTCGTGGATAATGACTAAGCTATATTATATTCTTACAAAGTTTAATTATGAAAAATACAGATCAAGAAAATATCATGCTTTAATAGATACAGGAGCAAATCTAAGTGTAGCAAAATATAATATTTTACCACCTGTAATGTGGAAAAAGAAGAAAAGACCTTTAAGAATGGAAAGTGCAGGAAAAGAAATACATTTAATGGAATATGAAGCTTTAAATGTGAATATTCAAATAGGAAGTTATGAACTAAAATTAAAAGTATTAAATCAATTTAATGAGCCATCTTGTGATATAATATTAGGATTGGATTTTATAGAACAATATTTTCCTATACACATGATAGAAAAAGCATTCATATTAACAACACCTTGTAAACATGAAGCATGGGGAATAAGAATAATGGAACCTTATAGTAGAAAAGATGAAAAATTTCAATTAAAGAATAATGAAAACGAAGTACAATTCTTACCAAATAATAAACCAGTTCATATAAAACATATGTTAGCCACTTTAACAATAAGAGAAGTAGAAGAAAATAAACAGAAAACAATAGAAAAAAGATTAGAAGAAAATTATAGTGAAAATCCTTTAATACATTGGGAAAAATCTAAACCTTTAGCAAAAATAGAATTAAAAGATTATAGTAAAGAAATTAATTGTAAACCTTACCCGTGGACAGAAAATGATAGAAATGAATTTATAATGCATATAGAAGAAATGAAAAAATATAATTTAATAAGAGAAAGTAGATCTGAATACTCATCACCAGCAATGATAGTTGTAAAACACAGTGAAGAAAAAAGAGGAAAATCAAGAATGGTAATTAATTATACTAAGTTAAATGAAATAGCAATAAGAAATAGATATCCTATACCTAAAATGGAATTATTGTTTAATTTAATAAGAGGAAAAACTATATTTAGTAAATTTGATTGTAAATCAGGATTTTTTCAAATAAAATTAGAAGAAGAAAGTAAAAAGTATACAGCTTTTAGTACATCAGAAGGATTATATGAATGGAATGTGTTACCCATGGGGTTTCACAACAGTCCAAGTATATTTCAAGAATATGTTTCTAAGTTATTAAGTCCAATAAGAAATTTTGCTGTAATTTATATTGATGATATATTAATATTCTCGAAAAATGAAAAAGAACATGAAGAACATTTGGAAAGATTTATAGAATTAATAGAACAAAAAGGAATAAATATATCTCCCAAGAAAGCTGAACTAAGAAAAGAAAAAATAGGATTTTTAGGACAAATAATTTCAAAAGATGGAATGGAATTGCAAGACCATATAAGCCAAAAAGTAAAAGAATTTCCAAGAATAAATAATAAAAAGGAATTACAATCATTTTTAGGACTAGTAAATCAAGCTAGGAATTATATACCTCATTTATCTAAACTAACAGCAAAAGTATCTAAGTTAGCAGGAGAAAAAACAATTTGGAAATGGAATGAAGAAACTCAGAAGATTATAGAACAAATAAAAGTTTTATGTAATAAATTGCCAAAATTAACTATACCTTTAGAAGAAAATATAAGATGGATAATATACACTGATGCATCTGAAAATTATTGGGGTGCAGCTTTGTATTTTGAAGACAGTAAAGGAATAGAAAAAATAACAAGATATGCAAGTGGAAAGTTTAATGAATCTCAGAGTAATTATCATTCTAATTGGAAGGAATTTTTAGCAATAAAGAAAGCAGTAGAAAAATTTGAATTGTTTATAGTAAATTGTAAGTTTATAATAAGAACTGATAATACACAAGTAAAAGGATGGTTAAAAAATGGAATAAAGAATGGAAAATTAAGTAATAAAATGTTATTAAAATGGCATAGTGATATGTCTTACTATGATTATGATGTTGAATATATCAAAGGAAAAAATAATCTAATTGCTGATTATTTAAGCAGATGGAACCAGGAAAAAGAATGAGTAACAGCCCTGTAAGCCAAATTCCTCTAAATGAGGTACAAGAGGAAAATCCGTTTATGACACATCTAGTAATGAAGATGAATATGCTTGAAGTAAATATGAGTTTACTTGGAAGCCAAGTGAGTAATAGTGTGCAGAATTTATCTAATTCTGTAGCTAACCTTACTAGCTCAGTAAACGAATTATTTACTAAAGTCAATGACCTGGAAAAAAGAGTAAAGAAGGAACCAGTCATGGAACCTTCGCCAAAGAAGAGTAATGACATGGAAAGACTAGTAATTGGGTCACCTACCCAGCCTGAGTCATTCACTCAGAAAAGTATAATTGGGTCTTCTACCCAAATCCAAGAAATTGGGTCATCTACCCAAAGCTCAGGAAAAAATTCTTTAGCCCAGATAATAAAAGACCAGCAAGCCCAAAAACAAAAAGAAGTCCAAATCCAAGAAAAAAGCCCAAGTCCTAAATATAAGACCTCTATACCAGATAGATCTGTAATAGCCTATAATATTTCTAAGGCCTCAGCCTCAACATCTAGACAACCCAATAATCCAGAAACCTTTAACCTCACCGAGAAATATAATTTTTATAAAACCATTATCAAAAGATTGAATACCTTATCTTTAACCCATAAGACCATTAAGTATGTATCCCATTATGCCATCAATAAAGCCATTATTTATCCAGGAACACCACCAGAAATAACCAGAACTTTATATGATTATGGATTAATTCAAACAATATACCCATCCCAGGACCTAAGAGAAATCAAATTATTCCCACCAAGATTTAAAGAAGCTGTAGAAAGTTATATTAAGATAGTCTTGCAACATAGAGTTTTCATCAGATGTTATTCTACTGTTGCTGAGATTGTACCAGACAAATTTTATCACCCAATTAATTTAATCAGACTTGGAACAACAAAGAAACCAATTGAGTTTGATCCAGAGAATAAGGATGAAATAGAAGATGATGAAGAATTTCAGTATAGAATCTCCAATATAAGAGCTCAGGACCATCATATAATGTTTGTGGAAATGAATAGAATAGCTGTTAACATAGGAGAAATTCCTTGGGTGTATTATGCTAGTGATTTAACTTGTATTTACTCCCTTGGAAAATCCACTAATGGAACACATGCAAAATTCCATAAGTGGTATGATTTAATTAAGAAGAATGAAATGGATCATGAAGAAGAAACAGCCGAGAAAGTTTGTAAATATCTGTCTGAATATCCAGTTCATGAATGTATATACTGCAAAGAAGAACAGAGAAGAGAAAAAGAAGGAGAAATTCCAATTAATGAAGATATTCTTTAATGACAGACAAGAAGATGACTGAAGACAATGACATCAGAAGAATCCAAAAGAATATGAGGAAAATAAGAAGGAAGCTCAGGAAAATAAAATTAAAAGTAAAAAAGATCAGAAAAGAAATTGAAGAATTGGATGAAGAAATGTCGGCAGAAGAATACAAGAAGTGGAAAGAAGCACTCAGATCAATAATGAAGCACTAAGGACAAGAAGACAAAGAAAAAGAAGAAAAAGAAGAAAGCACGTGAAGAAAGCAACCAGAGTTAGAAATAAAGTAACCAGAGTCTGTGTAAAGTAATCATGGTCTGTAAACTATAGTTGTAATGTAACCAGAGTCTGTAAACTCTAGTTTAATTTCGAGTCTATATAAACTACTTGTAAGCTTCATTCTGGAGCATCATCAATCAGCAATCGAGTTTTCAAGCTTTGTAATCAATTCTGAATACAAGCAATCAGTTTTCAATATCTTGAGTTCTTGTTCTCTACCCTTTTCTCAAATAACCTTCAAAACAGCAACATATACGTGGAAAGAAGTATCTGAGAATTTTAATCGGCATCTAAGGTATGGAGTTCTAAACTCCTTATAGGGATTTAGGGGAGTAGTTTTATCAAAATCTAAATGAGTACGGTCTAGAATGGGATTATGAGATGCATGTTATTATAATTTTCATATAAAGGATATATATTATGGTACGCCTCCAGTAGGAAACGAAGGAAGGCTGTGCTGTTGTGATCTGAAGGAAGAAGGTTGGGGATCCTTATGTTGATACCCTGTAATATATTCTATGCATGAAAGAGGGCATAGATCCTTCCATAACCCGGATCATATTCGGTCAAACCCATAATTTGTTCTTTATATCCTGATTATGATTTCCTGCATCCCATCTGTCCGATTTTGGTATCAGAGCTCACTTTTAGATGATGATAAGATGAAACCTTAAATCTCTATAATCTCATATTATTGTTTAGATCTCTTTGTTTTTGTTTTGTTGATTAAAAGTGTGTTTGAAAAAGATTCTCCAAGTATCCTCTGTAGTTGCAGTTTGACTGATCTGCTACACGAGAAAGGAAATCTTTTAATAATCTTGTAATTATAATTGTAAAATGAATATAATAGACATACTAGAACCTCTAATATATGAAATAGAACAGAATAATTTACCAGAAAGTTCTTTTATAGAACAAGATAAAGAAGAAATCTGTAACTTAACTCCTTTTATGTTAGGAGGAGATGGTGATAATACATGGAATTTAATAAACTGGACTAATATGTTTTTAATAAAGCAATTAGGATCTTATATAAATAAGAATATTGTGAATATGGCTGAAGTAACTAGTATAGAAGAATTAGAAGAAAAATTACCAAAAGAAATAATAAGAATAATAAAGAAAGAAATACCCCGAGAAAGAAAAGAAAGATTAATAGAATTGGCTAAACCAATAGAACAAAAAATATATGAAATCAAGAAAGAAGTAAAAAATATGAAAAAAGAAATAGGTGAAATAAAAGAAGATATAAAGGAAATAATGAAATATTTAGGAATAAAAACTCAAAGAAGTTTATTAGAACCAATAAAAGAAAATCCTCAAATAAATATGATGAATATATTTGATGCTATAAGAGAAATGGAAGAATTAGAAAAAATGCCTAAAATACAGATAGAAGAACAAAGTTTAGATACAAATGTAAAACAAACAAGATTAATGGCCTCGGCTTTAACAGCAGGACAACAAGTGTTAAATAATAATATAATTACAGTATATGATGAAATAGAAAAATTAGAAAAAGGAATAAAAGAAACAAAAATAACAGATCAAAAACAAAAAGGATTAATAATAAAAGAAGAAAAAATGGATAAACAAAAGGAAATAGAAATGATGAAAGAATCACATAGAATAGCAGAAATAATGTGTAAAAATAGTACAATAGAAGAATTAATAGAAATAATAAAACCAAAAGAAAAAATAAATATGATGGAAGAAATAGAATATTTAAAAATAGAAGAAATGATGGGAAAAGAAGAAGAAGAATTGGAAAATATAAAAAGAGAATTTAAAGATGTAACAAGAATAAAAACACCAGAAAATTTAGAATTAAATATGGCTGAAGAAATGGACACATCAGAAAGCACTGTAATTCAACCAACTCAAATAATACCATCAGAACAACCTCATAATGAAGGAACAAGTAACCAACAAATAGAAAATGAAGATTTTGAAAGAGAAAAATATTATCATAAAGAACCATTAAAAGAATCTAATTATATGGAATTTGAAGCTAAATTTAAAACACCAAGAAATTCAAAATATACACCACCACCTTTAGAACAATTTGAAACAAGACAAATACCTAATTCTGGAATATGGTTAGATATGGATTGTTATACAGATAATGAAAAAATATTAGATGAATGGAATAAATCACATTTAATAGCATTAATGGGAAAATCTATAGATACAGGACTTGTAAGCTTAGTAATTGAAGCGTCATTTTTAGGAAATGTACATAATTGGTGGAAAAGTAAAAATGAAGAATTCAGACAACAAGTAAGAACAGTAAATGAACCATATGAGGGAAGAAAAGAATTTTATGCAATATTAATAAGAAAATATGAACAAGTTTTAAGAAATGAATTTATTGGAAGAAGTGCAGGAGCAGATGAGAAAACAAAAATTGAAAAAGCAAAACTATGTTTACATCAAATAGAAATATGTTCTTTAGAACCAAAATATTTAGAACAATATATATGCGAATATAAAAAATATTATTATGAAGCAAGATTAGAAACAGACCAAGAACAAAATTTTTACTTAGAAATGTTTTATAGAAAATTACCAAGATTAATATCAGAAGAAATTAATGATGAATATTATAAAGCCTTTGGAGGAAGAAATGATTTAATAACATTTGTAGATACAATGGGAAGAAGAGAATATTATTTAAAAGAATTTTTATCTAATAAATGTAAAGAAGCATGGAAAAATATGAAATATTATAAAAGAAATAAAATGGTAATTCAATGTAATAAATTTGAAACACCACATAGATGGGGATGTGAAAATGAAAAGAAGAATTATAGGAAGAAAAGACTTGGAAAATATAATAAGTATAATAAATTTAAAAGAAAGAAATACAGATTTAAAAGATATCCAAAATATAAATATTATAATAAATATAAACCGAGAAAATATTTTAAGAAAGGAAGAAGAATAAATTATAGTAAAAGACCTAAAAAATGTAGATGTTATAATTGTGGAGAAATAGGACATATATCTACAGAATGTAAAAAACCGAGAGAAAAGAAACAAATGAAGATATTAGAAGAAGCTGAAAAATATAACTTAGAACCAATAGAATTAGAAATCCCAGTATTTAGTGATATAGAAAATGAAGAAGTAGAAATATATAAATTAAAAGAAATAACAGAAACAGAAACAGAAGAATCAGAATCAGAATCAGAAAGTGAAGAAGAAATGTATATATATATGATGAAAGAATTTGAAGAAGGTCAAACAAGTAAACAAAATGAAAACGAAAATGATGAATATGAAGAATATAGAAATATAAGTGAAGGATCAGTAGAAAGAAGAATGATATTTAATCCAAAACAATTTAATAAAATAAAAGATAAAAAACTAGATATGAAAAGTAATCAATTACAAGAAGAATCGTTTATAGAAATGGTAAGTAGAAAATTTAAGACTAAAACAAACCATAAAACACATTGTATTGTATTAGAAAAAAGACATCCAATAGAATCAACATTAACTGAAGGAGTATTAAGAATACCTTTAATAAGTAAAAGACTTATAGAAGAAGAAATAA
Organism: Albizia julibrissin; assembly: GCA_037074505.1. Lineage (NCBI taxonomy): Eukaryota > Viridiplantae > Streptophyta > Magnoliopsida > Fabales > Fabaceae > Albizia > Albizia julibrissin. The sequence continues at coordinate 12,199,984 of CM073481.1, read as the reverse complement.
AGAAAGTACCATTTAAGAATGAAGTAACAGAAGTATATATAGCAGGAATACAATTACTTGTAAAAGCTTATTTTAAAGAAGGAATTGATACACCAATAGAACTACTTATAACAGATGGAAGAATAATAAGTGATGTAAAAGACAGTATAATAGGAATGTTAACAGGAAATTTAATATATCAGAAATTAAAATTTACATTAAATACAAATTTTGCAATATCAGTAACAGATGAGCATATAGATAAAACTATAAATGTATATCATAAACTAGGAGGAATAAGATTAATGGAAGGATCAAAAACAATAAGTATAACTGCAATGATAGGACTAGTATTTACAAATGAACATAAAATTTATAATAAGAATAAAGGAAGAATTAGTATAGAAAAACATTTTATGCCAATATTAAAAGAATTACCAATAGACCCAATAACAATAACTCTACCAGAACAACTAAAAATAGACATAGATAGGACAAGAGAATATGAAGATATAAGAAGATTAAGATTACAAACGAATAATAAAATGGGACAAAGATCATTAAGTTTTAATTCAAATCCAAGAAGATTAAACTATGAACCAAGATTAAGTTTAAGTTATAATGACCAAATAAATGAAAATAGATTAATAAGATCAGGAAGTAATAGATTAGCAGAAATCCCTTTAGTAACGAAATTAGAAGAAATAAAACCATCAGAAAACAGAATAAAAACACAAAATATAATAAAAGTAGAAATTAAGACAAATACAGGATGGATAAATATAAAAGCTTTAATTTTGGAAGAAATAAAAGAAAGTAATATAGATATAAAATATTTAAACGAAAATATAATATTAGATGAAGAAAGAAAAACAGATATAATGATAAGATTTAATCAAAGAGATATAATGGAATTTTCAATAAAAATAGAAAAAGAAATGAGAAATTTTGGATTAATACTAGGAATGGATTTCTTAAATAAATTAAATAATTATAGAATTCAAGAAAAAAGAATAATCATTAACATAAACAATATAACAATAATAATCCCTAAAGTTTTAAATGAATAATCAAAATAATAGAAATCAATGGAAACCAGAAGAAGAATGGTATCTAAAAATAAAAGATTATATAGAAATTAATGGAGAACAGAAAGAAATAAAACATACAGATATAACATTTATGAGACATATAAAAAGAAAATTTGAAAAACAAAATATAGAGGAAAAAAGAAGATTAAGACGATTATATGAACAAGAATTTTTATTATGGATAGAAGAATATCATAATACAATAGAAGCACATGTAGAAAGAAGATTTTATATAAAGAAATTCGGAAAAATAATGGAAAAATTATCAAGAGGTTAATATGGCAGTAAACTATTATAGAAATCACAAAGGAGAAGTAATGGAAATACATCAGAATAATAAAGCATTAATAAGAAAGATAATAAAAAAATGTAAAAATTGGAATAAAAGTGATAGAAGAATAATAAAAGAAGAAAATGATAAAATTGAAAGAAGACAGAGAACATTTAATTCATTTAGAATAAGATATGATGCTTATATGAGAATAAAAACAAGGAAAGATTTTATAGAATATTGGAAGAATAAACTAAATATATTAAGTCGTGGATAATGACTAAGCTATATTATATTCTTACAAAGTTTAATTATGAAAAATACAGATCAAGAAAATATCATGCTTTAATAGATACAGGAGCAAATCTAAGTGTAGCAAAATATAATATTTTACCACCTGTAATGTGGAAAAAGAAGAAAAGACCTTTAAGAATGGAAAGTGCAGGAAAAGAAATACATTTAATGGAATATGAAGCTTTAAATGTGAATATTCAAATAGGAAGTTATGAACTAAAATTAAAAGTATTAAATCAATTTAATGAGCCATCTTGTGATATAATATTAGGATTGGATTTTATAGAACAATATTTTCCTATACACATGATAGAAAAAGCATTCATATTAACAACACCTTGTAAACATGAAGCATGGGGAATAAGAATAATGGAACCTTATAGTAGAAAAGATGAAAAATTTCAATTAAAGAATAATGAAAACGAAGTACAATTCTTACCAAATAATAAACCAGTTCATATAAAACATATGTTAGCCACTTTAACAATAAGAGAAGTAGAAGAAAATAAACAGAAAACAATAGAAAAAAGATTAGAAGAAAATTATAGTGAAAATCCTTTAATACATTGGGAAAAATCTAAACCTTTAGCAAAAATAGAATTAAAAGATTATAGTAAAGAAATTAATTGTAAACCTTACCCGTGGACAGAAAATGATAGAAATGAATTTATAATGCATATAGAAGAAATGAAAAAATATAATTTAATAAGAGAAAGTAGATCTGAATACTCATCACCAGCAATGATAGTTGTAAAACACAGTGAAGAAAAAAGAGGAAAATCAAGAATGGTAATTAATTATACTAAGTTAAATGAAATAGCAATAAGAAATAGATATCCTATACCTAAAATGGAATTATTGTTTAATTTAATAAGAGGAAAAACTATATTTAGTAAATTTGATTGTAAATCGGGATTTTTTCAAATAAAATTAGAAGAAGAAAGTAAAAAGTATACAGCTTTTAGTACATCAGAAGGATTATATGAATGGAATGTGTTACCCATGGGGTTTCACAACAGTCCAAGTATATTTCAAGAATATGTTTCTAAGTTATTAAGTCCAATAAGAAATTTTGCTGTAATTTATATTGATGATATATTAATATTCTCGAAAAATGAAAAAGAACATGAAGAACATTTGGAAAGATTTATAGAATTAATAGAACAAAAAGGAATAAATATATCTCCCAAGAAAGCTGAACTAAGAAAAGAAAAAATAGGATTTTTAGGACAAATAATTTCAAAAGATGGAATGGAATTGCAAGACCATATAAGCCAAAAAGTAAAAGAATTTCCAAGAATAAATAATAAAAAGGAATTACAATCATTTTTAGGACTAGTAAATCAAGCTAGGAATTATATACCTCATTTATCTAAACTAACAGCAAAAGTATCTAAGTTAGCAGGAGAAAAAACAATTTGGAAATGGAATGAAGAAACTCAGAAGATTATAGAACAAATAAAAGTTTTATGTAATAAATTGCCAAAATTAACTATACCTTTAGAAGAAAATATAAGATGGATAATATACACTGATGCATCTGAAAATTATTGGGGTGCAGCTTTGTATTTTGAAGACAGTAAAGGAATAGAAAAAATAACAAGATATGCAAGTGGAAAGTTTAATGAATCTCAGAGTAATTATCATTCTAATTGGAAGGAATTTTTAGCAATAAAGAAAGCAGTAGAAAAATTTGAATTGTTTATAGTAAATTGTAAGTTTATAATAAGAACTGAAAAATCGGACAGATGGGATGCAGGAAATCATAATCAGGATATAAAGAACAAATTATGGGTTTGACCGAATATGATCCGGGTTATGGAAGGATCTATGCCCTCTTTCATGCATAGAATATATTACAGGGTATCAACATAAGGATCCCCAACCTTCTTCCTTCAGATCACAACAGCACAGCCTTCCTTCGTTTCCTACTGGAGGCGTACCATAATATATATCCTTTATATGAAAATTATAATAACATGCATCTCATAATCCCATTCTAGACCGTACTCATTTAGATTTTGATAAAACTACTCCCCTAAATCCCTATAAGGAGTTTAGAACTCCATACCTTAGATGCCGATTAAAATTCTCAGATACTTCTTTCCACGTATATGTTGCTGTTTTGAAGGTTATTTGAGAAAAGGGTAGAGAACAAGAACTCAAGATATTGAAAACTGATTGCTTGTATTCAGAATTGATTACAAAGCTTGAAAACTCGATTGCTGATTGATGATGCTCCAGAATGAAGCTTATAAGTAGTTTATATAGACTCGAAATTAAACTAGAGTTTACAGACTCTGGTTACATTACAACTATAGTTTACAGACCATGATTACTTTACACAGACTCTGGTTACTTTATTTCTAACTCTGGTTGCTTTCTTCACGTGCTTTCTTCTTTTTCTTCTTTTTCTTTGTCTTCTTGTCCTTAGTGCTTCATTATTGATCTGAGTGCTTCTTTCCACTTCTTGTATTCTTCTGCCGACATTTCTTCATCCAATTCTTCAATTTCTTTTCTGATCTTTTTTACTTTTAATTTTATTTTCCTGAGCTTCCTTCTTATTTTCCTCATATTCTTTTGGATTCTTCTGATGTCATTGTCTTCAGTCATCTTCTTGTCTGTCATTAAAGAATATCTTCATTAATTGGAATTTCTCCTTCTTTTTCTCTTCTCTGTTCTTCTTTGCAGTATATACATTCATGAACTGGATATTCAGACAGATATTTACAAACTTTCTCGGCTGTTTCTTCTTCATGATCCATTTCATTCTTCTTAATTAAATCATACCACTTATGGAATTTTGCATGTGTTCCATTAGTGGATTTTCCAAGGGAGTAAATACAAGTTAAATCACTAGCATAATACACCCAAGGAATTTCTCCTATGTTAACAGCTATTCTATTCATTTCCACAAACATTATATGATGGTCCTGAGCTCTTATATTGGAGATTCTATACTGAAATTCTTCATCATCTTCTATTTCATCCTTATTCTCTGGATCAAACTCAATTGGTTTCTTTGTTGTTCCAAGTCTGATTAAATTAATTGGGTGATAAAATTTGTCTGGTACAATCTCAGCAACAGTAGAATAACATCTGATGAAAACTCTATGTTGCAAGACTATCTTAATATAACTTTCTACAGCTTCTTTAAATCTTGGTGGGAATAATTTGATTTCTCTTAGGTCCTGGGATGGGTATATTGTTTGAATTAATCCATAATCATATAAAGTTCTGGTTATTTCTGGTGGTGTTCCTGGATAAATAATGGCTTTATTGATGGCATAATGGGATACATACTTAATGGTCTTATGGGTTAAAGATAAGGTATTCAATCTTTTGATAATGGTTTTATAAAAATTATATTTCTCGGTGAGGTTAAAGGTTTCTGGATTATTGGGTTGTCTAGATGTTGAGGCTGAGGCCTTAGAAATATTATAGGCTATTACAGATCTATCTGGTATAGAGGTCTTATATTTAGGACTTGGGCTTTTTTCTTGGATTTGGACTTCTTTTTGTTTTTGGGCTTGCTGGTCTTTTATTATCTGGGCTAAAGAATTTTTTCCTGAGCTTTGGGTAGATGACCCAATTTCTTGGATTTGGGTAGAAGACCCAATTATACTTTTCTGAGTGAATGACTCAGGCTGGGTAGGTGACCCAATTACTAGTCTTTCCATGTCATTACTCTTCTTTGGCGAAGGTTCCATGACTGGTTCCTTCTTTACTCTTTTTTCCAGGTCATTGACTTTAGTAAATAATTCGTTTACTGAGCTAGTAAGGTTAGCTACAGAATTAGATAAATTCTGCACACTATTACTCACTTGGCTTCCAAGTAAACTCATATTTACTTCAAGCATATTCATCTTCATTACTAGATGTGTCATAAACGGATTTTCCTCTTGTACCTCATTTAGAGGAATTTGGCTTACAGGGCTGTTACTCATTCTTTTTCCTGGTTCCATCTGCTTAAATAATCAGCAATTAGATTATTTTTTCCTTTGATATATTCAACATCATAATCATAGTAAGACATATCACTATGCCATTTTAATAACATTTTATTACTTAATTTTCCATCCTTTATTCCATTTTTTAACCATCCTTTTACTTGTGTATTATCAGTTCTTATTATAAACTTACAATTTACTATAAACAATTCAAATTTTTCTACTGCTTTCTTTATTGCTAAAAATTCCTTCCAATTAGAATGATAATTACTCTGAGATTCATTAAACTTTCCACTTGCATATCTTGTTATTTTTTCTATTCCTTTACTGTCTTCAAAATACAAAGCTGCACCCCAATAATTTTCAGATGCATCAGTGTATATTATCCATCTTATATTTTCTTCTAAAGGTATAGTTAATTTTGGCAATTTATTACATAAAACTTTTATTTGTTCTATAATCTTCTGAGTTTCTTCATTCCATTTCCAAATTGTTTTTTCTCCTGCTAACTTAGATACTTTTGCTGTTAGTTTAGATAAATGAGGTATATAATTCCTAGCTTGATTTACTAGTCCTAAAAATGATTGTAATTCCTTTTTATTATTTATTCTTGGAAATTCTTTTACTTTTTGGCTTATATGGTCTTGCAATTCCATTCCATCTTTTGAAATTATTTGTCCTAAAAATCCTATTTTTTCTTTTCTTAGTTCAGCTTTCTTGGGAGATATATTTATTCCTTTTTGTTCTATTAATTCTATAAATCTTTCCAAATGTTCTTCATGTTCTTTTTCATTTTTCGAGAATATTAATATATCATCAATATAAATTACAGCAAAATTTCTTATTGGACTTAATAACTTAGAAACATATTCTTGAAATATACTTGGACTGTTGTGAAACCCCATGGGTAACACATTCCATTCATATAATCCTTCTGATGTACTAAAAGCTGTATACTTTTTACTTTCTTCTTCTAATTTTATTTGAAAAAATCCCGATTTACAATCAAATTTACTAAATATAGTTTTTCCTCTTATTAAATTAAACAATAATTCCATTTTAGGTATAGGATATCTATTTCTTATTGCTATTTCATTTAACTTAGTATAATTAATTACCATTCTTGATTTTCCTCTTTTTTCTTCACTGTGTTTTACAACTATCATTGCTGGTGATGAGTATTCAGATCTACTTTCTCTTATTAAATTATATTTTTTCATTTCTTCTATATGCATTATAAATTCATTTCTATCATTTTCTGTCCACGGGTAAGGTTTACAATTAATTTCTTTACTATAATCTTTTAATTCTATTTTTGCTAAAGGTTTAGATTTTTCCCAATGTATTAAAGGATTTTCACTATAATTTTCTTCTAATCTTTTTTCTATTGTTTTCTGTTTATTTTCTTCTACTTCTCTTATTGTTAAAGTGGCTAACATATGTTTTATATGAACTGGTTTATTATTTGGTAAGAATTGTACTTCGTTTTCATTATTCTTTAATTGAAATTTTTCATCTTTTCTACTATAAGGTTCCATTATTCTTATTCCCCATGCTTCATGTTTACAAGGTGTTGTTAATATGAATGCTTTTTCTATCATGTGTATAGGAAAATATTGTTCTATAAAATCCAATCCTAATATTATATCACAAGATGGCTCATTAAATTGATTTAATACTTTTAATTTTAGTTCATAACTTCCTATTTGAATATTCACATTTAAAGCTTCATATTCCATTAAATGTATTTCTTTTCCTGCACTTTCCATTCTTAAAGGTCTTTTCTTCTTTTTCCACATTACAGGTGGTAAAATATTATATTTTGCTACACTTAGATTTGCTCCTGTATCTATTAAAGCATGATATTTTCTTGATCTGTATTTTTCATAATTAAACTTTGTAAGAATATAATATAGCTTAGTCATTATCCACGACTTAATATATTTAGTTTATTCTTCCAATATTCTATAAAATCTTTCCTTGTTTTTATTCTCATATAAGCATCATATCTTATTCTAAATGAATTAAATGTTCTCTGTCTTCTTTCAATTTTATCATTTTCTTCTTTTATTATTCTTCTATCACTTTTATTCCAATTTTTACATTTTTTTATTATCTTTCTTATTAATGCTTTATTATTCTGATGTATTTCCATTACTTCTCCTTTGTGATTTCTATAATAGTTTACTGCCATATTAACCTCTTGATAATTTTTCCATTATTTTTCCGAATTTCTTTATATAAAATCTTCTTTCTACATGTGCTTCTATTGTATTATGATATTCTTCTATCCATAATAAAAATTCTTGTTCATATAATCGTCTTAATCTTCTTTTTTCCTCTATATTTTGTTTTTCAAATTTTCTTTTTATATGTCTCATAAATGTTATATCTGTATGTTTTATTTCTTTCTGTTCTCCATTAATTTCTATATAATCTTTTATTTTTAGATACCATTCTTCTTCTGGTTTCCATTGATTTCTATTATTTTGATTATTCATTTAAAACTTTAGGGATTATTATTGTTATATTGTTTATGTTAATGATTATTCTTTTTTCTTGAATTCTATAATTATTTAATTTATTTAAGAAATCCATTCCTAGTATTAATCCAAAATTTCTCATTTCTTTTTCTATTTTTATTGAAAATTCCATTATATCTCTTTGATTAAATCTTATCATTATATCTGTTTTTCTTTCTTCATCTAATATTATATTTTCGTTTAAATATTTTATATCTATATTACTTTCTTTTATTTCTTCCAAAATTAAAGCTTTTATATTTATCCATCCTGTATTTGTCTTAATTTCTACTTTTATTATATTTTGTGTTTTTATTCTGTTTTCTGATGGTTTTATTTCTTCTAATTTCGTTACTAAAGGGATTTCTGCTAATCTATTACTTCCTGATCTTATTAATCTATTTTCATTTATTTGGTCATTATAACTTAAACTTAATCTTGGTTCATAGTTTAATCTTCTTGGATTTGAATTAAAACTTAATGATCTTTGTCCCATTTTATTATTCGTTTGTAATCTTAATCTTCTTATATCTTCATATTCTCTTGTCCTATCTATGTCTATTTTTAGTTGTTCTGGTAGAGTTATTGTTATTGGGTCTATTGGTAATTCTTTTAATATTGGCATAAAATGTTTTTCTATACTAATTCTTCCTTTATTCTTATTATAAATTTTATGTTCATTTGTAAATACTAGTCCTATCATTGCAGTTATACTTATTGTTTTTGATCCTTCCATTAATCTTATTCCTCCTAGTTTATGATATACATTTATAGTTTTATCTATATGCTCATCTGTTACTGATATTGCAAAATTTGTATTTAATGTAAATTTTAATTTCTGATATATTAAATTTCCTGTTAACATTCCTATTATACTGTCTTTTACATCACTTATTATTCTTCCATCTGTTATAAGTAGTTCTATTGGTGTATCAATTCCTTCTTTAAAATAAGCTTTTACAAGTAATTGTATTCCTGCTATATATACTTCTGTTACTTCATTCTTAAATGGTACTTTCTTTATTTCTTCTTCTATAAGTCTTTTACTTATTAAAGGTATTCTTAATACTCCTTCAGTTAATGTTGATTCTATTGGATGTCTTTTTTCTAATACAATACAATGTGTTTTATGGTTTGTTTTAGTCTTAAATTTTCTACTTACCATTTCTATAAACGATTCTTCTTGTAATTGATTACTTTTCATATCTAGTTTTTTATCTTTTATTTTATTAAATTGTTTTGGATTAAATATCATTCTTCTTTCTACTGATCCTTCACTTATATTTCTATATTCTTCATATTCATCATTTTCGTTTTCATTTTGTTTACTTGTTTGACCTTCTTCAAATTCTTTCATCATATATATATACATTTCTTCTTCACTTTCTGATTCTGATTCTGATTCTTCTGTTTCTGTTTCTGTTATTTCTTTTAATTTATATATTTCTACTTCTTCATTTTCTATATCACTAAATACTGGGATTTCTAATTCTATTGGTTCTAAGTTATATTTTTCAGCTTCTTCTAATATCTTCATTTGTTTCTTTTCTCTCGGTTTTTTACATTCTGTAGATATATGTCTTATTTCTCCACAATTATAACATCTACATTTTTTAGGTCTTTTACTATAATTTATTCTTCTTCCTTTCTTAAAATATTTTCTCGGTTTATATTTATTATAATATTTATATTTTGGATATCTTTTAAATCTGTATTTCTTTCTTTTAAATTTATTATACTTATTATATTTTCCAAGTCTTTTCTTCCTATAATTCTTCTTTTCATTTTCACATCCCCATCTATGTGGTGTTTCAAATTTATTACATTGAATTACCATTTTATTTCTTTTATAATATTTCATATTTTTCCATGCTTCTTTACATTTATTAGATAAAAATTCTTTTAAATAATATTCTCTTCTTCCCATTGTATCTACAAATGTTATTAAATCATTTCTTCCTCCAAAGGCTTTATAATATTCATCATTAATTTCTTCTGATATTAATCTTGGTAATTTTCTATAAAACATTTCTAAGTAAAAATTTTGTTCTTGGTCTGTTTCTAATCTTGCTTCATAATAATATTTTTTATATTCGCATATATATTGTTCTAAATATTTTGGTTCTAAAGAACATATTTCTATTTGATGTAAACATAGTTTTGCTTTTTCAATTTTTGTTTTCTCATCTGCTCCTGCACTTCTTCCAATAAATTCATTTCTTAAAACTTGTTCATATTTTCTTATTAATATTGCATAAAATTCTTTTCTTCCCTCATATGGTTCATTTACTGTTCTTACTTGTTGTCTGAATTCTTCATTTTTACTTTTCCACCAATTATGTACATTTCCTAAAAATGACGCTTCAATTACTAAGCTTACAAGTCCTGTATCTATAGATTTTCCCATTAATGCTATTAAATGTGATTTATTCCATTCATCTAATATTTTTTCATTATCTGTATAACAATCCATATCTAACCATATTCCAGAATTAGGTATTTGTCTTGTTTCAAATTGTTCTAAAGGTGGTGGTGTATATTTTGAATTTCTTGGTGTTTTAAATTTAGCTTCAAATTCCATATAATTAGATTCTTTTAATGGTTCTTTATGATAATATTTTTCTCTTTCAAAATCTTCATTTTCTATTTGTTGGTTACTTGTTCCTTCATTATGAGGTTGTTCTGATGGTATTATTTGAGTTGGTTGAATTACAGTGCTTTCTGATGTGTCCATTTCTTCAGCCATATTTAATTCTAAATTTTCTGGTGTTTTTATTCTTGTTACATCTTTAAATTCTCTTTTTATATTTTCCAATTCTTCTTCTTCTTTTCCCATCATTTCTTCTATTTTTAAATATTCTATTTCTTCCATCATATTTATTTTTTCTTTTGGTTTTATTATTTCTATTAATTCTTCTATTGTACTATTTTTACACATTATTTCTGCTATTCTATGTGATTCTTTCATCATTTCTATTTCCTTTTGTTTATCCATTTTTTCTTCTTTTATTATTAATCCTTTTTGTTTTTGATCTGTTATTTTTGTTTCTTTTATTCCTTTTTCTAATTTTTCTATTTCATCATATACTGTAATTATATTATTATTTAACACTTGTTGTCCTGCTGTTAAAGCCGAGGCCATTAATCTTGTTTGTTTTACATTTGTATCTAAACTTTGTTCTTCTATCTGTATTTTAGGCATTTTTTCTAATTCTTCCATTTCTCTTATAGCATCAAATATATTCATCATATTTATTTGAGGATTTTCTTTTATTGGTTCTAATAAACTTCTTTGAGTTTTTATTCCTAAATATTTCATTATTTCCTTTATATCTTCTTTTATTTCACCTATTTCTTTTTTCATATTTTTTACTTCTTTCTTGATTTCATATATTTTTTGTTCTATTGGTTTAGCCAATTCTATTAATCTTTCTTTTCTTTCTCGGGGTATTTCTTTCTTTATTATTCTTATTATTTCTTTTGGTAATTTTTCTTCTAATTCTTCTATACTAGTTACTTCAGCCATATTCACAATATTCTTATTTATATAAGATCCTAATTGCTTTATTAAAAACATATTAGTCCAGTTTATTAAATTCCATGTATTATCACCATCTCCTCCTAACATAAAAGGAGTTAAGTTACAGATTTCTTCTTTATCTTGTTCTATAAAAGAACTTTCTGGTAAATTATTCTGTTCTATTTCATATATTCGAGGTTCTAGTATGTCTATTATATTCATTTTACAATTATAATTACAAGATTATTAAAAGATTTCCTTTCTCGTGTAGCAGATCAGTCAAACTGCAACTACAGAGGATACTTGGAGAATCTTTTTCAAACACACTTTTAATCAACAAAACAAAAACAAAGAGATCTAAACAATAATATGAGATTATAGAGATTTAAGGTTTCATCTTATCATCATCTAAAAGTGAGCTCTGATACCAAAAGAAAAAATAAATATGATGGAAGAAATAGAATATTTAAAAATAGAAGAAATGATGGGAAAAGAAGAAGAAGAATTGGAAAATATAAAAAGAGAATTTAAAGATGTAACAAGAATAAAAACACCAGAAAATTTAGAATTAAATATGGCTGAAGAAATGGACACATCAGAAAGCACTGTAATTCAACCAACTCAAATAATACCATCAGAACAACCTCATAATGAAGGAACAAGTAACCAACAAATAGAAAATGAAGATTTTGAAAGAGAAAAATATTATCATAAAGAACCATTAAAAGAATCTAATTATATGGAATTTGAAGCTAAATTTAAAACACCAAGAAATTCAAAATATACACCACCACCTTTAGAACAATTTGAAACAAGACAAATACCTAATTCTGGAATATGGTTAGATATGGATTGTTATACAGATAATGAAAAAATATTAGATGAATGGAATAAATCACATTTAATAGCATTAATGGGAAAATCTATAGATACAGGACTTGTAAGCTTAGTAATTGAAGCGTCATTTTTAGGAAATGTACATAATTGGTGGAAAAGTAAAAATGAAGAATTCAGACAACAAGTAAGAACAGTAAATGAACCATATGAGGGAAGAAAAGAATTTTATGCAATATTAATAAGAAAATATGAACAAGTTTTAAGAAATGAATTTATTGGAAGAAGTGCAGGAGCAGATGAGAAAACAAAAATTGAAAAAGCAAAACTATGTTTACATCAAATAGAAATATGTTCTTTAGAACCAAAATATTTAGAACAATATATATGCGAATATAAAAAATATTATTATGAAGCAAGATTAGAAACAGACCAAGAACAAAATTTTTACTTAGAAATGTTTTATAGAAAATTACCAAGATTAATATCAGAAGAAATTAATGATGAATATTATAAAGCCTTTGGAGGAAGAAATGATTTAATAACATTTGTAGATACAATGGGAAGAAGAGAATATTATTTAAAAGAATTTTTATCTAATAAATGTAAAGAAGCATGGAAAAATATGAAATATTATAAAAGAAATAAAATGGTAATTCAATGTAATAAATTTGAAACACCACATAGATGGGGATGTGAAAATGAAAAGAAGAATTATAGGAAGAAAAGACTTGGAAAATATAATAAGTATAATAAATTTAAAAGAAAGAAATACAGATTTAAAAGATATCCAAAATATAAATATTATAATAAATATAAACCGAGAAAATATTTTAAGAAAGGAAGAAGAATAAATTATAGTAAAAGACCTAAAAAATGTAGATGTTATAATTGTGGAGAAATAGGACATATATCTACAGAATGTAAAAAACCGAGAGAAAAGAAACAAATGAAGATATTAGAAGAAGCTGAAAAATATAACTTAGAACCAATAGAATTAGAAATCCCAGTATTTAGTGATATAGAAAATGAAGAAGTAGAAATATATAAATTAAAAGAAATAACAGAAACAGAAACAGAAGAATCAGAATCAGAATCAGAAAGTGAAGAAGAAATGTATATATATATGATGAAAGAATTTGAAGAAGGTCAAACAAGTAAACAAAATGAAAACGAAAATGATGAATATGAAGAATATAGAAATATAAGTGAAGGATCAGTAGAAAGAAGAATGATATTTAATCCAAAACAATTTAATAAAATAAAAGATAAAAAACTAGATATGAAAAGTAATCAATTACAAGAAGAATCGTTTATAGAAATGGTAAGTAGAAAATTTAAGACTAAAACAAACCATAAAACACATTGTATTGTATTAGAAAAAAGACATCCAATAGAATCAACATTAACTGAAGGAGTATTAAGAATACCTTTAATAAGTAAAAGACTTATAGAAGAAGAAATAAAGAAAGTACCATTTAAGAATGAAGTAACAGAAGTATATATAGCAGGAATACAATTACTTGTAAAAGCTTATTTTAAAGAAGGAATTGATACACCAATAGAACTACTTATAACAGATGGAAGAATAATAAGTGATGTAAAAGACAGTATAATAGGAATGTTAACAGGAAATTTAATATATCAGAAATTAAAATTTACATTAAATACAAATTTTGCAATATCAGTAACAGATGAGCATATAGATAAAACTATAAATGTATATCATAAACTAGGAGGAATAAGATTAATGGAAGGATCAAAAACAATAAGTATAACTGCAATGATAGGACTAGTATTTACAAATGAACATAAAATTTATAATAAGAATAAAGGAAGAATTAGTATAGAAAAACATTTTATGCCAATATTAAAAGAATTACCAATAGACCCAATAACAATAACTCTACCAGAACAACTAAAAATAGACATAGATAGGACAAGAGAATATGAAGATATAAGAAGATTAAGATTACAAACGAATAATAAAATGGGACAAAGATCATTAAGTTTTAATTCAAATCCAAGAAGATTAAACTATGAACCAAGATTAAGTTTAAGTTATACTGACCAAATAAATGAAAATAGATTAATAAGATCAGGAAGTAATAGATTAGCAGAAATCCCTTTAGTAACGAAATTAGAAGAAATAAAACCATCAGAAAACAGAATAAAAACACAAAATATAATAAAAGTAGAAATTAAGACAAATACAGGATGGATAAATATAAAAGCTTTAATTTTGGAAGAAATAAAAGAAAGTAATATAGATATAAAATATTTAAACGAAAATATAATATTAGATGAAGAAAGAAAAACAGATATAATGATAAGATTTAATCAAAGAGATATAATGGAATTTTCAATAAAAATAGAAAAAGAAATGAGAAATTTTGGATTAATACTAGGAATGGATTTCTTAAATAAATTAAATAATTATAGAATTCAAGAAAAAAGAATAATCATTAACATAAACAATATAACAATAATAATCCCTAAAGTTTTAAATGAATAATCAAAATAATAGAAATCAATGGAAACCAGAAGAAGAATGGTATCTAAAAATAAAAGATTATATAGAAATTAATGGAGAACAGAAAGAAATAAAACATACAGATATAACATTTATGAGACATATAAAAAGAAAATTTGAAAAACAAAATATAGAGGAAAAAAGAAGATTAAGACGATTATATGAACAAGAATTTTTATTATGGATAGAAGAATATCATAATACAATAGAAGCACATGTAGAAAGAAGATTTTATATAAAGAAATTCGGAAAAATAATGGAAAAATTATCAAGAGGTTAATATGGCAGTAAACTATTATAGAAATCACAAAGGAGAAGTAATGGAAATACATCAGAATAATAAAGCATTAATAAGAAAGATAATAAAAAAATGTAAAAATTGGAATAAAAGTGATAGAAGAATAATAAAAGAAGAAAATGATAAAATTGAAAGAAGACAGAGAACATTTAATTCATTTAGAATAAGATATGATGCTTATATGAGAATAAAAACAAGGAAAGATTTTATAGAATATTGGAAGAATAAACTAAATATATTAAGTCGTGGATAATGACTAAGCTATATTATATTCTTACAAAGTTTAATTATGAAAAATACAGATCAAGAAAATATCATGCTTTAATAGATACAGGAGCAAATCTAAGTGTAGCAAAATATAATATTTTACCACCTGTAATGTGGAAAAAGAAGAAAAGACCTTTAAGAATGGAAAGTGCAGGAAAAGAAATACATTTAATGGAATATGAAGCTTTAAATGTGAATATTCAAATAGGAAGTTATGAACTAAAATTAAAAGTATTAAATCAATTTAATGAGCCATCTTGTGATATAATATTAGGATTGGATTTTATAGAACAATATTTTCCTATACACATGATAGAAAAAGCATTCATATTAACAACACCTTGTAAACATGAAGCATGGGGAATAAGAATAATGGAACCTTATAGTAGAAAAGATGAAAAATTTCAATTAAAGAATAATGAAAACGAAGTACAATTCTTACCAAATAATAAACCAGTTCATATAAAACATATGTTAGCCACTTTAACAATAAGAGAAGTAGAAGAAAATAAACAGAAAACAATAGAAAAAAGATTAGAAGAAAATTATAGTGAAAATCCTTTAATACATTGGGAAAAATCTAAACCTTTAGCAAAAATAGAATTAAAAGATTATAGTAAAGAAATTAATTGTAAACCTTACCCGTGGACAGAAAATGATAGAAATGAATTTATAATGCATATAGAAGAAATGAAAAAATATAATTTAATAAGAGAAAGTAGATCTGAATACTCATCACCAGCAATGATAGTTGTAAAACACAGTGAAGAAAAAAGAGGAAAATCAAGAATGGTAATTAATTATACTAAGTTAAATGAAATAGCAATAAGAAATAGATATCCTATACCTAAAATGGAATTATTGTTTAATTTAATAAGAGGAAAAACTATATTTAGTAAATTTGATTGTAAATCGGGATTTTTTCAAATAAAATTAGAAGAAGAAAGTAAAAAGTATACAGCTTTTAGTACATCAGAAGGATTATATGAATGGAATGTGTTACCCATGGGGTTTCACAACAGTCCAAGTATATTTCAAGAATATGTTTCTAAGTTATTAAGTCCAATAAGAAATTTTGCTGTAATTTATATTGATGATATATTAATATTCTCGAAAAATGAAAAAGAACATGAAGAACATTTGGAAAGATTTATAGAATTAATAGAACAAAAAGGAATAAATATATCTCCCAAGAAAGCTGAACTAAGAAAAGAAAAAATAGGATTTTTAGGACAAATAATTTCAAAAGATGGAATGGAATTGCAAGACCATATAAGCCAAAAAGTAAAAGAATTTCCAAGAATAAATAATAAAAAGGAATTACAATCATTTTTAGGACTAGTAAATCAAGCTAGGAATTATATACCTCATTTATCTAAACTAACAGCAAAAGTATCTAAGTTAGCAGGAGAAAAAACAATTTGGAAATGGAATGAAGAAACTCAGAAGATTATAGAACAAATAAAAGTTTTATGTAATAAATTGCCAAAATTAACTATACCTTTAGAAGAAAATATAAGATGGATAATATACACTGATGCATCTGAAAATTATTGGGGTGCAGCTTTGTATTTTGAAGACAGTAAAGGAATAGAAAAAATAACAAGATATGCAAGTGGAAAGTTTAATGAATCTCAGAGTAATTATCATTCTAATTGGAAGGAATTTTTAGCAATAAAGAAAGCAGTAGAAAAATTTGAATTGTTTATAGTAAATTGTAAGTTTATAATAAGAACTGAAAAATCGGACAGATGGGATGCAGGAAATCATAATCAGGATATAAAGAACAAATTATGGGTTTGACCGAATATGATCCGGGTTATGGAAGGATCTATGCCCTCTTTCATGCATAGAATATATTACAGGGTATCAACATAAGGATCCCCAACCTTCTTCCTTCAGATCACAACAGCACAGCCTTCCTTCGTTTCCTACTGGAGGCGTACCATAATATATATCCTTTATATGAAAATTATAATAACATGCATCTCATAATCCCATTCTAGACCGTACTCATTTAGATTTTGATAAAACTACTCCCCTAAATCCCTATAAGGAGTTTAGAACTCCATACCTTAGATGCCGATTAAAATTCTCAGATACTTCTTTCCACGTATATGTTGCTGTTTTGAAGGTTATTTGAGAAAAGGGTAGAGAACAAGAACTCAAGATATTGAAAACTGATTGCTTGTATTCAGAATTGATTACAAAGCTTGAAAACTCGATTGCTGATTGATGATGCTCCAGAATGAAGCTTATAAGTAGTTTATATAGACTCGAAATTAAACTAGAGTTTACAGACTCTGGTTACATTACAACTATAGTTTACAGACCATGATTACTTTACACAGACTCTGGTTACTTTATTTCTAACTCTGGTTGCTTTCTTCACGTGCTTTCTTCTTTTTCTTCTTTTTCTTTGTCTTCTTGTCCTTAGTGCTTCATTATTGATCTGAGTGCTTCTTTCCACTTCTTGTATTCTTCTGCCGACATTTCTTCATCCAATTCTTCAATTTCTTTTCTGATCTTTTTTACTTTTAATTTTATTTTCCTGAGCTTCCTTCTTATTTTCCTCATATTCTTTTGGATTCTTCTGATGTCATTGTCTTCAGTCATCTTCTTGTCTGTCATTAAAGAATATCTTCATTAATTGGAATTTCTCCTTCTTTTTCTCTTCTCTGTTCTTCTTTGCAGTATATACATTCATGAACTGGATATTCAGACAGATATTTACAAACTTTCTCGGCTGTTTCTTCTTCATGATCCATTTCATTCTTCTTAATTAAATCATACCACTTATGGAATTTTGCATGTGTTCCATTAGTGGATTTTCCAAGGGAGTAAATACAAGTTAAATCACTAGCATAATACACCCAAGGAATTTCTCCTATGTTAACAGCTATTCTATTCATTTCCACAAACATTATATGATGGTCCTGAGCTCTTATATTGGAGATTCTATACTGAAATTCTTCATCATCTTCTATTTCATCCTTATTCTCTGGATCAAACTCAATTGGTTTCTTTGTTGTTCCAAGTCTGATTAAATTAATTGGGTGATAAAATTTGTCTGGTACAATCTCAGCAACAGTAGAATAACATCTGATGAAAACTCTATGTTGCAAGACTATCTTAATATAACTTTCTACAGCTTCTTTAAATCTTGGTGGGAATAATTTGATTTCTCTTAGGTCCTGGGATGGGTATATTGTTTGAATTAATCCATAATCATATAAAGTTCTGGTTATTTCTGGTGGTGTTCCTGGATAAATAATGGCTTTATTGATGGCATAATGGGATACATACTTAATGGTCTTATGGGTTAAAGATAAGGTATTCAATCTTTTGATAATGGTTTTATAAAAATTATATTTCTCGGTGAGGTTAAAGGTTTCTGGATTATTGGGTTGTCTAGATGTTGAGGCTGAGGCCTTAGAAATATTATAGGCTATTACAGATCTATCTGGTATAGAGGTCTTATATTTAGGACTTGGGCTTTTTTCTTGGATTTGGACTTCTTTTTGTTTTTGGGCTTGCTGGTCTTTTATTATCTGGGCTAAAGAATTTTTTCCTGAGCTTTGGGTAGATGACCCAATTTCTTGGATTTGGGTAGAAGACCCAATTATACTTTTCTGAGTGAATGACTCAGGCTGGGTAGGTGACCCAATTACTAGTCTTTCCATGTCATTACTCTTCTTTGGCGAAGGTTCCATGACTGGTTCCTTCTTTACTCTTTTTTCCAGGTCATTGACTTTAGTAAATAATTCGTTTACTGAGCTAGTAAGGTTAGCTACAGAATTAGATAAATTCTGCACACTATTACTCACTTGGCTTCCAAGTAAACTCATATTTACTTCAAGCATATTCATCTTCATTACTAGATGTGTCATAAACGGATTTTCCTCTTGTACCTCATTTAGAGGAATTTGGCTTACAGGGCTGTTACTCATTCTTTTTCCTGGTTCCATCTGCTTAAATAATCAGCAATTAGATTATTTTTTCCTTTGATATATTCAACATCATAATCATAGTAAGACATATCACTATGCCATTTTAATAACATTTTATTACTTAATTTTCCATCCTTTATTCCATTTTTTAACCATCCTTTTACTTGTGTATTATCAGTTCTTATTATAAACTTACAATTTACTATAAACAATTCAAATTTTTCTACTGCTTTCTTTATTGCTAAAAATTCCTTCCAATTAGAATGATAATTACTCTGAGATTCATTAAACTTTCCACTTGCATATCTTGTTATTTTTTCTATTCCTTTACTGTCTTCAAAATACAAAGCTGCACCCCAATAATTTTCAGATGCATCAGTGTATATTATCCATCTTATATTTTCTTCTAAAGGTATAGTTAATTTTGGCAATTTATTACATAAAACTTTTATTTGTTCTATAATCTTCTGAGTTTCTTCATTCCATTTCCAAATTGTTTTTTCTCCTGCTAACTTAGATACTTTTGCTGTTAGTTTAGATAAATGAGGTATATAATTCCTAGCTTGATTTACTAGTCCTAAAAATGATTGTAATTCCTTTTTATTATTTATTCTTGGAAATTCTTTTACTTTTTGGCTTATATGGTCTTGCAATTCCATTCCATCTTTTGAAATTATTTGTCCTAAAAATCCTATTTTTTCTTTTCTTAGTTCAGCTTTCTTGGGAGATATATTTATTCCTTTTTGTTCTATTAATTCTATAAATCTTTCCAAATGTTCTTCATGTTCTTTTTCATTTTTCGAGAATATTAATATATCATCAATATAAATTACAGCAAAATTTCTTATTGGACTTAATAACTTAGAAACATATTCTTGAAATATACTTGGACTGTTGTGAAACCCCATGGGTAACACATTCCATTCATATAATCCTTCTGATGTACTAAAAGCTGTATAATTTTTACTTTCTTCTTCTAATTTTATTTGAAAAAATCCTGATTTACAATCAAATTTACTAAATATAGTTTTTCCTCTTATTAAATTAAACAATAATTCCATTTTAGGTATAGGATATCTATTTCTTATTGCTATTTCATTTAACTTAGTATAATTAATTACCATTCTTGATTTTCCTCTTTTTTCTTCACTGTGTTTTACAACTATCATTGCTGGTGATGAGTATTCAGATCTACTTTCTCTTATTAAATTATATTTTTTCATTTCTTCTATATGCATTATAAATTCATTTCTATCATTTTCTGTCCACGGGTAAGGTTTACAATTAATTTCTTTACTATAATCTTTTAATTCTATTTTTGCTAAAGGTTTAGATTTTTCCCAATGTATTAAAGGATTTTCACTATAATTTTCTTCTAATCTTTTTTCTATTGTTTTCTGTTTATTTTCTTCTACTTCTCTTATTGTTAAAGTGGCTAACATATGTTTTATATGAACTGGTTTATTATTTGGTAAGAATTGTACTTCGTTTTCATTATTCTTTAATTGAAATTTTTCATCTTTTCTACTATAAGGTTCCATTATTCTTATTCCCCATGCTTCATGTTTACAAGGTGTTGTTAATATGAATGCTTTTTCTATCATGTGTATAGGAAAATATTGTTCTATAAAATCCAATCCTAATATTATATCACAAGATGGCTCATTAAATTGATTTAATACTTTTAATTTTAGTTCATAACTTCCTATTTGAATATTCACATTTAAAGCTTCATATTCCATTAAATGTATTTCTTTTCCTGCACTTTCCATTCTTAAAGGTCTTTTCTTCTTTTTCCACATTACAGGTGGTAAAATATTATATTTTGCTACACTTAGATTTGCTCCTGTATCTATTAAAGCATGATATTTTCTTGATCTGTATTTTTCATAATTAAACTTTGTAAGAATATAATATAGCTTAGTCATTATCCACGACTTAATATATTTAGTTTATTCTTCCAATATTCTATAAAATCTTTCCTTGTTTTTATTCTCATATAAGCATCATATCTTATTCTAAATGAATTAAATGTTCTCTGTCTTCTTTCAATTTTATCATTTTCTTCTTTTATTATTCTTCTATCACTTTTATTCCAATTTTTACATTTTTTTATTATCTTTCTTATTAATGCTTTATTATTCTGATGTATTTCCATTACTTCTCCTTTGTGATTTCTATAATAGTTTACTGCCATATTAACCTCTTGATAATTTTTCCATTATTTTTCCGAATTTCTTTATATAAAATCTTCTTTCTACATGTGCTTCTATTGTATTATGATATTCTTCTATCCATAATAAAAATTCTTGTTCATATAATCGTCTTAATCTTCTTTTTTCCTCTATATTTTGTTTTTCAAATTTTCTTTTTATATGTCTCATAAATGTTATATCTGTATGTTTTATTTCTTTCTGTTCTCCATTAATTTCTATATAATCTTTTATTTTTAGATACCATTCTTCTTCTGGTTTCCATTGATTTCTATTATTTTGATTATTCATTTAAAACTTTAGGGATTATTATTGTTATATTGTTTATGTTAATGATTATTCTTTTTTCTTGAATTCTATAATTATTTAATTTATTTAAGAAATCCATTCCTAGTATTAATCCAAAATTTCTCATTTCTTTTTCTATTTTTATTGAAAATTCCATTATATCTCTTTGATTAAATCTTATCATTATATCTGTTTTTCTTTCTTCATCTAATATTATATTTTCGTTTAAATATTTTATATCTATATTACTTTCTTTTATTTCTTCCAAAATTAAAGCTTTTATATTTATCCATCCTGTATTTGTCTTAATTTCTACTTTTATTATATTTTGTGTTTTTATTCTGTTTTCTGATGGTTTTATTTCTTCTAATTTCGTTACTAAAGGGATTTCTGCTAATCTATTACTTCCTGATCTTATTAATCTATTTTCATTTATTTGGTCATTATAACTTAAACTTAATCTTGGTTCATAGTTTAATCTTCTTGGATTTGAATTAAAACTTAATGATCTTTGTCCCATTTTATTATTCGTTTGTAATCTTAATCTTCTTATATCTTCATATTCTCTTGTCCTATCTATGTCTATTTTTAGTTGTTCTGGTAGAGTTATTGTTATTGGGTCTATTGGTAATTCTTTTAATATTGGCATAAAATGTTTTTCTATACTAATTCTTCCTTTATTCTTATTATAAATTTTATGTTCATTTGTAAATACTAGTCCTATCATTGCAGTTATACTTATTGTTTTTGATCCTTCCATTAATCTTATTCCTCCTAGTTTATGATATACATTTATAGTTTTATCTATATGCTCATCTGTTACTGATATTGCAAAATTTGTATTTAATGTAAATTTTAATTTCTGATATATTAAATTTCCTGTTAACATTCCTATTATACTGTCTTTTACATCACTTATTATTCTTCCATCTGTTATAAGTAGTTCTATTGGTGTATCAATTCCTTCTTTAAAATAAGCTTTTACAAGTAATTGTATTCCTGCTATATATACTTCTGTTACTTCATTCTTAAATGGTACTTTCTTTATTTCTTCTTCTATAAGTCTTTTACTTATTAAAGGTATTCTTAATACTCCTTCAGTTAATGTTGATTCTATTGGATGTCTTTTTTCTAATACAATACAATGTGTTTTATGGTTTGTTTTAGTCTTAAATTTTCTACTTACCATTTCTATAAACGATTCTTCTTGTAATTGATTACTTTTCATATCTAGTTTTTTATCTTTTATTTTATTAAATTGTTTTGGATTAAATATCATTCTTCTTTCTACTGATCCTTCACTTATATTTCTATATTCTTCATATTCATCATTTTCGTTTTCATTTTGTTTACTTGTTTGACCTTCTTCAAATTCTTTCATCATATATATATACATTTCTTCTTCACTTTCTGATTCTGATTCTGATTCTTCTGTTTCTGTTTCTGTTATTTCTTTTAATTTATATATTTCTACTTCTTCATTTTCTATATCACTAAATACTGGGATTTCTAATTCTATTGGTTCTAAGTTATATTTTTCAGCTTCTTCTAATATCTTCATTTGTTTCTTTTCTCTCGGTTTTTTACATTCTGTAGATATATGTCCTATTTCTCCACAATTATAACATCTACATTTTTTAGGTCTTTTACTATAATTTATTCTTCTTCCTTTCTTAAAATATTTTCTCGGTTTATATTTATTATAATATTTATATTTTGGATATCTTTTAAATCTGTATTTCTTTCTTTTAAATTTATTATACTTATTATATTTTCCAAGTCTTTTCTTCCTATAATTCTTCTTTTCATTTTCACATCCCCATCTATGTGGTGTTTCAAATTTATTACATTGAATTACCATTTTATTTCTTTTATAATATTTCATATTTTTCCATGCTTCTTTACATTTATTAGATAAAAATTCTTTTAAATAATATTCTCTTCTTCCCATTGTATCTACAAATGTTATTAAATCATTTCTTCCTCCAAAGGCTTTATAATATTCATCATTAATTTCTTCTGATATTAATCTTGGTAATTTTCTATAAAACATTTCTAAGTAAAAATTTTGTTCTTGGTCTGTTTCTAATCTTGCTTCATAATAATATTTTTTATATTCGCATATATATTGTTCTAAATATTTTGGTTCTAAAGAACATATTTCTATTTGATGTAAACATAGTTTTGCTTTTTCAATTTTTGTTTTCTCATCTGCTCCTGCACTTCTTCCAATAAATTCATTTCTTAAAACTTGTTCATATTTTCTTATTAATATTGCATAAAATTCTTTTCTTCCCTCATATGGTTCATTTACTGTTCTTACTTGTTGTCTGAATTCTTCATTTTTACTTTTCCACCAATTATGTACATTTCCTAAAAATGACGCTTCAATTACTAAGCTTACAAGTCCTGTATCTATAGATTTTCCCATTAATGCTATTAAATGTGATTTATTCCATTCATCTAATATTTTTTCATTATCTGTATAACAATCCATATCTAACCATATTCCAGAATTAGGTATTTGTCTTGTTTCAAATTGTTCTAAAGGTGGTGGTGTATATTTTGAATTTCTTGGTGTTTTAAATTTAGCTTCAAATTCCATATAATTAGATTCTTTTAATGGTTCTTTATGATAATATTTTTCTCTTTCAAAATCTTCATTTTCTATTTGTTGGTTACTTGTTCCTTCATTATGAGGTTGTTCTGATGGTATTATTTGAGTTGGTTGAATTACAGTGCTTTCTGATGTGTCCATTTCTTCAGCCATATTTAATTCTAAATTTTCTGGTGTTTTTATTCTTGTTACATCTTTAAATTCTCTTTTTATATTTTCCAATTCTTCTTCTTCTTTTCCCATCATTTCTTCTATTTTTAAATATTCTATTTCTTCCATCATATTTATTTTTTCTTTTGGTTTTATTATTTCTATTAATTCTTCTATTGTACTATTTTTACACATTATTTCTGCTATTCTATGTGATTCTTTCATCATTTCTATTTCCTTTTGTTTATCCATTTTTTCTTCTTTTATTATTAATCCTTTTTGTTTTTGATCTGTTATTTTTGTTTCTTTTATTCCTTTTTCTAATTTTTCTATTTCATCATATACTGTAATTATATTATTATTTAACACTTGTTGTCCTGCTGTTAAAGCCGAGGCCATTAATCTTGTTTGTTTTACATTTGTATCTAAACTTTGTTCTTCTATCTGTATTTTAGGCATTTTTTCTAATTCTTCCATTTCTCTTATAGCATCAAATATATTCATCATATTTATTTGAGGATTTTCTTTTATTGGTTCTAATAAACTTCTTTGAGTTTTTATTCCTAAATATTTCATTATTTCCTTTATATCTTCTTTTATTTCACCTATTTCTTTTTTCATATTTTTTACTTCTTTCTTGATTTCATATATTTTTTGTTCTATTGGTTTAGC
The DNA here is from genome assembly GCA_037074505.1 of Albizia julibrissin. Classification (NCBI taxonomy): domain Eukaryota; kingdom Viridiplantae; phylum Streptophyta; class Magnoliopsida; order Fabales; family Fabaceae; genus Albizia; species Albizia julibrissin. The sequence goes on along the minus strand of CM073481.1, from coordinate 12,174,535 downwards.
CAATTCTATTAATCTTTCTTTTCTTTCTCGGGGTATTTCTTTCTTTATTATTCTTATTATTTCTTTTGGTAATTTTTCTTCTAATTCTTCTATACTAGTTACTTCAGCCATATTCACAATATTCTTATTTATATAAGATCCTAATTGCTTTATTAAAAACATATTAGTCCAGTTTATTAAATTCCATGTATTATCACCATCTCCTCCTAACATAAAAGGAGTTAAGTTACAGATTTCTTCTTTATCTTGTTCTATAAAAGAACTTTCTGGTAAATTATTCTGTTCTATTTCATATATTCGAGGTTCTAGTATGTCTATTATATTCATTTTACAATTATAATTACAAGATTATTAAAAGATTTCCTTTCTCGTGTAGCAGATCAGTCAAACTGCAACTACAGAGGATACTTGGAGAATCTTTTTCAAACACACTTTTAATCAACAAAACAAAAACAAAGAGATCTAAACAATAATATGAGATTATAGAGATTTAAGGTTTCATCTTATCATCATCTAAAAGTGAGCTCTGATACCAAAAGAAAAAATAAATATGATGGAAGAAATAGAATATTTAAAAATAGAAGAAATGATGGGAAAAGAAGAAGAAGAATTGGAAAATATAAAAAGAGAATTTAAAGATGTAACAAGAATAAAAACACCAGAAAATTTAGAATTAAATATGGCTGAAGAAATGGACACATCAGAAAGCACTGTAATTCAACCAACTCAAATAATACCATCAGAACAACCTCATAATGAAGGAACAAGTAACCAACAAATAGAAAATGAAGATTTTGAAAGAGAAAAATATTATCATAAAGAACCATTAAAAGAATCTAATTATATGGAATTTGAAGCTAAATTTAAAACACCAAGAAATTCAAAATATACACCACCACCTTTAGAACAATTTGAAACAAGACAAATACCTAATTCTGGAATATGGTTAGATATGGATTGTTATACAGATAATGAAAAAATATTAGATGAATGGAATAAATCACATTTAATAGCATTAATGGGAAAATCTATAGATACAGGACTTGTAAGCTTAGTAATTGAAGCGTCATTTTTAGGAAATGTACATAATTGGTGGAAAAGTAAAAATGAAGAATTCAGACAACAAGTAAGAACAGTAAATGAACCATATGAGGGAAGAAAAGAATTTTATGCAATATTAATAAGAAAATATGAACAAGTTTTAAGAAATGAATTTATTGGAAGAAGTGCAGGAGCAGATGAGAAAACAAAAATTGAAAAAGCAAAACTATGTTTACATCAAATAGAAATATGTTCTTTAGAACCAAAATATTTAGAACAATATATATGCGAATATAAAAAATATTATTATGAAGCAAGATTAGAAACAGACCAAGAACAAAATTTTTACTTAGAAATGTTTTATAGAAAATTACCAAGATTAATATCAGAAGAAATTAATGATGAATATTATAAAGCCTTTGGAGGAAGAAATGATTTAATAACATTTGTAGATACAATGGGAAGAAGAGAATATTATTTAAAAGAATTTTTATCTAATAAATGTAAAGAAGCATGGAAAAATATGAAATATTATAAAAGAAATAAAATGGTAATTCAATGTAATAAATTTGAAACACCACATAGATGGGGATGTGAAAATGAAAAGAAGAATTATAGGAAGAAAAGACTTGGAAAATATAATAAGTATAATAAATTTAAAAGAAAGAAATACAGATTTAAAAGATATCCAAAATATAAATATTATAATAAATATAAACCGAGAAAATATTTTAAGAAAGGAAGAAGAATAAATTATAGTAAAAGACCTAAAAAATGTAGATGTTATAATTGTGGAGAAATAGGACATATATCTACAGAATGTAAAAAACCGAGAGAAAAGAAACAAATGAAGATATTAGAAGAAGCTGAAAAATATAACTTAGAACCAATAGAATTAGAAATCCCAGTATTTAGTGATATAGAAAATGAAGAAGTAGAAATATATAAATTAAAAGAAATAACAGAAACAGAAACAGAAGAATCAGAATCAGAATCAGAAAGTGAAGAAGAAATGTATATATATATGATGAAAGAATTTGAAGAAGGTCAAACAAGTAAACAAAATGAAAACGAAAATGATGAATATGAAGAATATAGAAATATAAGTGAAGGATCAGTAGAAAGAAGACAGAGAACATTTAATTCATTTAGAATAAGATATGATGCTTATATGAGAATAAAAACAAGGAAAGATTTTATAGAATATTGGAAGAATAAACTAAATATATTAAGTCGTGGATAATGACTAAGCTATATTATATTCTTACAAAGTTTAATTATGAAAAATACAGATCAAGAAAATATCATGCTTTAATAGATACAGGAGCAAATCTAAGTGTAGCAAAATATAATATTTTACCACCTGTAATGTGGAAAAAGAAGAAAAGACCTTTAAGAATGGAAAGTGCAGGAAAAGAAATACATTTAATGGAATATGAAGCTTTAAATGTGAATATTCAAATAGGAAGTTATGAACTAAAATTAAAAGTATTAAATCAATTTAATGAGCCATCTTGTGATATAATATTAGGATTGGATTTTATAGAACAATATTTTCCTATACACATGATAGAAAAAGCATTCATATTAACAACACCTTGTAAACATGAAGCATGGGGAATAAGAATAATGGAACCTTATAGTAGAAAAGATGAAAAATTTCAATTAAAGAATAATGAAAACGAAGTACAATTCTTACCAAATAATAAACCAGTTCATATAAAACATATGTTAGCCACTTTAACAATAAGAGAAGTAGAAGAAAATAAACAGAAAACAATAGAAAAAAGATTAGAAGAAAATTATAGTGAAAATCCTTTAATACATTGGGAAAAATCTAAACCTTTAGCAAAAATAGAATTAAAAGATTATAGTAAAGAAATTAATTGTAAACCTTACCCGTGGACAGAAAATGATAGAAATGAATTTATAATGCATATAGAAGAAATGAAAAAATATAATTTAATAAGAGAAAGTAGATCTGAATACTCATCACCAGCAATGATAGTTGTAAAACACAGTGAAGAAAAAAGAGGAAAATCAAGAATGGTAATTAATTATACTAAGTTAAATGAAATAGCAATAAGAAATAGATATCCTATACCTAAAATGGAATTATTGTTTAATTTAATAAGAGGAAAAACTATATTTAGTAAATTTGATTGTAAATCGGGATTTTTTCAAATAAAATTAGAAGAAGAAAGTAAAAAGTATACAGCTTTTAGTACATCAGAAGGATTATATGAATGGAATGTGTTACCCATGGGGTTTCACAACAGTCCAAGTATATTTCAAGAATATGTTTCTAAGTTATTAAGTCCAATAAGAAATTTTGCTGTAATTTATATTGATGATATATTAATATTCTCGAAAAATGAAAAAGAACATGAAGAACATTTGGAAAGATTTATAGAATTAATAGAACAAAAAGGAATAAATATATCTCCCAAGAAAGCTGAACTAAGAAAAGAAAAAATAGGATTTTTAGGACAAATAATTTCAAAAGATGGAATGGAATTGCAAGACCATATAAGCCAAAAAGTAAAAGAATTTCCAAGAATAAATAATAAAAAGGAATTACAATCATTTTTAGGACTAGTAAATCAAGCTAGGAATTATATACCTCATTTATCTAAACTAACAGCAAAAGTATCTAAGTTAGCAGGAGAAAAAACAATTTGGAAATGGAATGAAGAAACTCAGAAGATTATAGAACAAATAAAAGTTTTATGTAATAAATTGCCAAAATTAACTATACCTTTAGAAGAAAATATAAGATGGATAATATACACTGATGCATCTGAAAATTATTGGGGTGCAGCTTTGTATTTTGAAGACAGTAAAGGAATAGAAAAAATAACAAGATATGCAAGTGGAAAGTTTAATGAATCTCAGAGTAATTATCATTCTAATTGGAAGGAATTTTTAGCAATAAAGAAAGCAGTAGAAAAATTTGAATTGTTTATAGTAAATTGTAAGTTTATAATAAGAACTGATAATACACAAGTAAAAGGATGGTTAAAAAATGGAATAAAGGATGGAAAATTAAGTAATAAAATGTTATTAAAATGGCATAGTGATATGTCTTACTATGATTATGATGTTGAATATATCAAAGGAAAAAATAATCTAATTGCTGATTATTTAAGCAGATGGAACCAGGAAAAAGAATGAGTAACAGCCCTGTAAGCCAAATTCCTCTAAATGAGGTACAAGAGGAAAATCCGTTTATGACACATCTAGTAATGAAGATGAATATGCTTGAAGTAAATATGAGTTTACTTGGAAGCCAAGTGAGTAATAGTGTGCAGAATTTATCTAATTCTGTAGCTAACCTTACTAGCTCAGTAAACGAATTATTTACTAAAGTCAATGACCTGGAAAAAAGAGTAAAGAAGGAACCAGTCATGGAACCTTCGCCAAAGAAGAGTAATGACATGGAAAGACTAGTAATTGGGTCACCTACCCAGCCTGAGTCATTCACTCAGAAAAGTATAATTGGGTCTTCTACCCAAATCCAAGAAATTGGGTCATCTACCCAAAGCTCAGGAAAAAATTCTTTAGCCCAGATAATAAAAGACCAGCAAGCCCAAAAACAAAAAGAAGTCCAAATCCAAGAAAAAAGCCCAAGTCCTAAATATAAGACCTCTATACCAGATAGATCTGTAATAGCCTATAATATTTCTAAGGCCTCAGCCTCAACATCTAGACAACCCAATAATCCAGAAACCTTTAACCTCACCGAGAAATATAATTTTTATAAAACCATTATCAAAAGATTGAATACCTTATCTTTAACCCATAAGACCATTAAGTATGTATCCCATTATGCCATCAATAAAGCCATTATTTATCCAGGAACACCACCAGAAATAACCAGAACTTTATATGATTATGGATTAATTCAAACAATATACCCATCCCAGGACCTAAGAGAAATCAAATTATTCCCACCAAGATTTAAAGAAGCTGTAGAAAGTTATATTAAGATAGTCTTGCAACATAGAGTTTTCATCAGATGTTATTCTACTGTTGCTGAGATTGTACCAGACAAATTTTATCACCCAATTAATTTAATCAGACTTGGAACAACAAAGAAACCAATTGAGTTTGATCCAGAGAATAAGGATGAAATAGAAGATGATGAAGAATTTCAGTATAGAATCTCCAATATAAGAGCTCAGGACCATCATATAATGTTTGTGGAAATGAATAGAATAGCTGTTAACATAGGAGAAATTCCTTGGGTGTATTATGCTAGTGATTTAACTTGTATTTACTCCCTTGGAAAATCCACTAATGGAACACATGCAAAATTCCATAAGTGGTATGATTTAATTAAGAAGAATGAAATGGATCATGAAGAAGAAACAGCCGAGAAAGTTTGTAAATATCTGTCTGAATATCCAGTTCATGAATGTATATACTGCAAAGAAGAACAGAGAAGAGAAAAAGAAGGAGAAATTCCAATTAATGAAGATATTCTTTAATGACAGACAAGAAGATGACTGAAGACAATGACATCAGAAGAATCCAAAAGAATATGAGGAAAATAAGAAGGAAGCTCAGGAAAATAAAATTAAAAGTAAAAAAGATCAGAAAAGAAATTGAAGAATTGGATGAAGAAATGTCGGCAGAAGAATACAAGAAGTGGAAAGAAGCACTCAGATCAATAATGAAGCACTAAGGACAAGAAGACAAAGAAAAAGAAGAAAAAGAAGAAAGCACGTGAAGAAAGCAACCAGAGTTAGAAATAAAGTAACCAGAGTCTGTGTAAAGTAATCATGGTCTGTAAACTATAGTTGTAATGTAACCAGAGTCTGTAAACTCTAGTTTAATTTCGAGTCTATATAAACTACTTGTAAGCTTCATTCTGGAGCATCATCAATCAGCAATCGAGTTTTCAAGCTTTGTAATCAATTCTGAATACAAGCAATCAGTTTTCAATATCTTGAGTTCTTGTTCTCTACCCTTTTCTCAAATAACCTTCAAAACAGCAACATATACGTGGAAAGAAGTATCTGAGAATTTTAATCGGCATCTAAGGTATGGAGTTCTAAACTCCTTATAGGGATTTAGGGGAGTAGTTTTATCAAAATCTAAATGAGTACGGTCTAGAATGGGATTATGAGATGCATGTTATTATAATTTTCATATAAAGGATATATATTATGGTACGCCTCCAGTAGGAAACGAAGGAAGGCTGTGCTGTTGTGATCTGAAGGAAGAAGGTTGGGGATCCTTATGTTGATACCCTGTAATATATTCTATGCATGAAAGAGGGCATAGATCCTTCCATAACCCGGATCATATTCGGTCAAACCCATAATTTGTTCTTTATATCCTGATTATGATTTCCTGCATCAATGAAGATTTTGAAAGAGAAAAATATTATCATAAAGAACCATTAAAAGAATCTAATTATATGGAATTTGAAGCTAAATTTAAAACACCAAGAAATTCAAAATATACACCACCACCTTTAGAACAATTTGAAACAAGACAAATACCTAATTCTGGAATATGGTTAGATATGGATTGTTATACAGATAATGAAAAAATATTAGATGAATGGAATAAATCACATTTAATAGCATTAATGGGAAAATCTATAGATACAGGACTTGTAAGCTTAGTAATTGAAGCGTCATTTTTAGGAAATGTACATAATTGGTGGAAAAGTAAAAATGAAGAATTCAGACAACAAGTAAGAACAGTAAATGAACCATATGAGGGAAGAAAAGAATTTTATGCAATATTAATAAGAAAATATGAACAAGTTTTAAGAAATGAATTTATTGGAAGAAGTGCAGGAGCAGATGAGAAAACAAAAATTGAAAAAGCAAAACTATGTTTACATCAAATAGAAATATGTTCTTTAGAACCAAAATATTTAGAACAATATATATGCGAATATAAAAAATATTATTATGAAGCAAGATTAGAAACAGACCAAGAACAAAATTTTTACTTAGAAATGTTTTATAGAAAATTACCAAGATTAATATCAGAAGAAATTAATGATGAATATTATAAAGCCTTTGGAGGAAGAAATGATTTAATAACATTTGTAGATACAATGGGAAGAAGAGAATATTATTTAAAAGAATTTTTATCTAATAAATGTAAAGAAGCATGGAAAAATATGAAATATTATAAAAGAAATAAAATGGTAATTCAATGTAATAAATTTGAAACACCACATAGATGGGGATGTGAAAATGAAAAGAAGAATTATAGGAAGAAAAGACTTGGAAAATATAATAAGTATAATAAATTTAAAAGAAAGAAATACAGATTTAAAAGATATCCAAAATATAAATATTATAATAAATATAAACCGAGAAAATATTTTAAGAAAGGAAGAAGAATAAATTATAGTAAAAGACCTAAAAAATGTAGATGTTATAATTGTGGAGAAATAGGACATATATCTACAGAATGTAAAAAACCGAGAGAAAAGAAACAAATGAAGATATTAGAAGAAGCTGAAAAATATAACTTAGAACCAATAGAATTAGAAATCCCAGTATTTAGTGATATAGAAAATGAAGAAGTAGAAATATATAAATTAAAAGAAATAACAGAAACAGAAACAGAAGAATCAGAATCAGAATCAGAAAGTGAAGAAGAAATGTATATATATATGATGAAAGAATTTGAAGAAGGTCAAACAAGTAAACAAAATGAAAACGAAAATGATGAATATGAAGAATATAGAAATATAAGTGAAGGATCAGTAGAAAGAAGAATGATATTTAATCCAAAACAATTTAATAAAATAAAAGATAAAAAACTAGATATGAAAAGTAATCAATTACAAGAAGAATCGTTTATAGAAATGGTAAGTAGAAAATTTAAGACTAAAACAAACCATAAAACACATTGTATTGTATTAGAAAAAAGACATCCAATAGAATCAACATTAACTGAAGGAGTATTAAGAATACCTTTAATAAGTAAAAGACTTATAGAAGAAGAAATAAAGAAAGTACCATTTAAGAATGAAGTAACAGAAGTATATATAGCAGGAATACAATTACTTGTAAAAGCTTATTTTAAAGAAGGAATTGATACACCAATAGAACTACTTATAACAGATGGAAGAATAATAAGTGATGTAAAAGACAGTATAATAGGAATGTTAACAGGAAATTTAATATATCAGAAATTAAAATTTACATTAAATACAAATTTTGCAATATCAGTAACAGATGAGCATATAGATAAAACTATAAATGTATATCATAAACTAGGAGGAATAAGATTAATGGAAGGATCAAAAACAATAAGTATAACTGCAATGATAGGACTAGTATTTACAAATGAACATAAAATTTATAATAAGAATAAAGGAAGAATTAGTATAGAAAAACATTTTATGCCAATATTAAAAGAATTACCAATAGACCCAATAACAATAACTCTACCAGAACAACTAAAAATAGACATAGATAGGACAAGAGAATATGAAGATATAAGAAGATTAAGATTACAAACGAATAATAAAATGGGACAAAGATCATTAAGTTTTAATTCAAATCCAAGAAGATTAAACTATGAACCAAGATTAAGTTTAAGTTATAATGACCAAATAAATGAAAATAGATTAATAAGATCAGGAAGTAATAGATTAGCAGAAATCCCTTTAGTAACGAAATTAGAAGAAATAAAACCATCAGAAAACAGAATAAAAACACAAAATATAATAAAAGTAGAAATTAAGACAAATACAGGATGGATAAATATAAAAGCTTTAATTTTGGAAGAAATAAAAGAAAGTAATATAGATATAAAATATTTAAACGAAAATATAATATTAGATGAAGAAAGAAAAACAGATATAATGATAAGATTTAATCAAAGAGATATAATGGAATTTTCAATAAAAATAGAAAAAGAAATGAGAAATTTTGGATTAATACTAGGAATGGATTTCTTAAATAAATTAAATAATTATAGAATTCAAGAAAAAAGAATAATCATTAACATAAACAATATAACAATAATAATCCCTAAAGTTTTAAATGAATAATCAAAATAATAGAAATCAATGGAAACCAGAAGAAGAATGGTATCTAAAAATAAAAGATTATATAGAAATTAATGGAGAACAGAAAGAAATAAAACATACAGATATAACATTTATGAGACATATAAAAAGAAAATTTGAAAAACAAAATATAGAGGAAAAAAGAAGATTAAGACGATTATATGAACAAGAATTTTTATTATGGATAGAAGAATATCATAATACAATAGAAGCACATGTAGAAAGAAGATTTTATATAAAGAAATTCGGAAAAATAATGGAAAAATTATCAAGAGGTTAATATGGCAGTAAACTATTATAGAAATCACAAAGGAGAAGTAATGGAAATACATCAGAATAATAAAGCATTAATAAGAAAGATAATAAAAAAATGTAAAAATTGGAATAAAAGTGATAGAAGAATAATAAAAGAAGAAAATGATAAAATTGAAAGAAGACAGAGAACATTTAATTCATTTAGAATAAGATATGATGCTTATATGAGAATAAAAACAAGGAAAGATTTTATAGAATATTGGAAGAATAAACTAAATATATTAAGTCGTGGATAATGACTAAGCTATATTATATTCTTACAAAGTTTAATTATGAAAAATACAGATCAAGAAAATATCATGCTTTAATAGATACAGGAGCAAATCTAAGTGTAGCAAAATATAATATTTTACCACCTGTAATGTGGAAAAAGAAGAAAAGACCTTTAAGAATGGAAAGTGCAGGAAAAGAAATACATTTAATGGAATATGAAGCTTTAAATGTGAATATTCAAATAGGAAGTTATGAACTAAAATTAAAAGTATTAAATCAATTTAATGAGCCATCTTGTGATATAATATTAGGATTGGATTTTATAGAACAATATTTTCCTATACACATGATAGAAAAAGCATTCATATTAACAACACCTTGTAAACATGAAGCATGGGGAATAAGAATAATGGAACCTTATAGTAGAAAAGATGAAAAATTTCAATTAAAGAATAATGAAAACGAAGTACAATTCTTACCAAATAATAAACCAGTTCATATAAAACATATGTTAGCCACTTTAACAATAAGAGAAGTAGAAGAAAATAAACAGAAAACAATAGAAAAAAGATTAGAAGAAAATTATAGTGAAAATCCTTTAATACATTGGGAAAAATCTAAACCTTTAGCAAAAATAGAATTAAAAGATTATAGTAAAGAAATTAATTGTAAACCTTACCCGTGGACAGAAAATGATAGAAATGAATTTATAATGCATATAGAAGAAATGAAAAAATATAATTTAATAAGAGAAAGTAGATCTGAATACTCATCACCAGCAATGATAGTTGTAAAACACAGTGAAGAAAAAAGAGGAAAATCAAGAATGGTAATTAATTATACTAAGTTAAATGAAATAGCAATAAGAAATAGATATCCTATACCTAAAATGGAATTATTGTTTAATTTAATAAGAGGAAAAACTATATTTAGTAAATTTGATTGTAAATCAGGATTTTTTCAAATAAAATTAGAAGAAGAAAGTAAAAAGTATACAGCTTTTAGTACATCAGAAGGATTATATGAATGGAATGTGTTACCCATGGGGTTTCACAACAGTCCAAGTATATTTCAAGAATATGTTTCTAAGTTATTAAGTCCAATAAGAAATTTTGCTGTAATTTATATTGATGATATATTAATATTCTCGAAAAATGAAAAAGAACATGAAGAACATTTGGAAAGATTTATAGAATTAATAGAACAAAAAGGAATAAATATATCTCCCAAGAAAGCTGAACTAAGAAAAGAAAAAATAGGATTTTTAGGACAAATAATTTCAAAAGATGGAATGGAATTGCAAGACCATATAAGCCAAAAAGTAAAAGAATTTCCAAGAATAAATAATAAAAAGGAATTACAATCATTTTTAGGACTAGTAAATCAAGCTAGGAATTATATACCTCATTTATCTAAACTAACAGCAAAAGTATCTAAGTTAGCAGGAGAAAAAACAATTTGGAAATGGAATGAAGAAACTCAGAAGATTATAGAACAAATAAAAGTTTTATGTAATAAATTGCCAAAATTAACTATACCTTTAGAAGAAAATATAAGATGGATAATATACACTGATGCATCTGAAAATTATTGGGGTGCAGCTTTGTATTTTGAAGACAGTAAAGGAATAGAAAAAATAACAAGATATGCAAGTGGAAAGTTTAATGAATCTCAGAGTAATTATCATTCTAATTGGAAGGAATTTTTAGCAATAAAGAAAGCAGTAGAAAAATTTGAATTGTTTATAGTAAATTGTAAGTTTATAATAAGAACTGATAATACACAAGTAAAAGGATGGTTAAAAAATGGAATAAAGGATGGAAAATTAAGTAATAAAATGTTATTAAAATGGCATAGTGATATGTCTTACTATGATTATGATGTTGAATATATCAAAGGAAAAAATAATCTAATTGCTGATTATTTAAGCAGATGGAACCAGGAAAAAGAATGAGTAACAGCCCTGTAAGCCAAATTCCTCTAAATGAGGTACAAGAGGAAAATCCGTTTATGACACATCTAGTAATGAAGATGAATATGCTTGAAGTAAATATGAGTTTACTTGGAAGCCAAGTGAGTAATAGTGTGCAGAATTTATCTAATTCTGTAGCTAACCTTACTAGCTCAGTAAACGAATTATTTACTAAAGTCAATGACCTGGAAAAAAGAGTAAAGAAGGAACCAGTCATGGAACCTTCGCCAAAGAAGAGTAATGACATGGAAAGACTAGTAATTGGGTCACCTACCCAGCCTGAGTCATTCACTCAGAAAAGTATAATTGGGTCTTCTACCCAAATCCAAGAAATTGGGTCATCTACCCAAAGCTCAGGAAAAAATTCTTTAGCCCAGATAATAAAAGACCAGCAAGCCCAAAAACAAAAAGAAGTCCAAATCCAAGAAAAAAGCCCAAGTCCTAAATATAAGACCTCTATACCAGATAGATCTGTAATAGCCTATAATATTTCTAAGGCCTCAGCCTCAACATCTAGACAACCCAATAATCCAGAAACCTTTAACCTCACCGAGAAATATAATTTTTATAAAACCATTATCAAAAGATTGAATACCTTATCTTTAACCCATAAGACCATTAAGTATGTATCCCATTATGCCATCAATAAAGCCATTATTTATCCAGGAACACCACCAGAAATAACCAGAACTTTATATGATTATGGATTAATTCAAACAATATACCCATCCCAGGACCTAAGAGAAATCAAATTATTCCCACCAAGATTTAAAGAAGCTGTAGAAAGTTATATTAAGATAGTCTTGCAACATAGAGTTTTCATCAGATGTTATTCTACTGTTGCTGAGATTGTACCAGACAAATTTTATCACCCAATTAATTTAATCAGACTTGGAACAACAAAGAAACCAATTGAGTTTGATCCAGAGAATAAGGATGAAATAGAAGATGATGAAGAATTTCAGTATAGAATCTCCAATATAAGAGCTCAGGACCATCATATAATGTTTGTGGAAATGAATAGAATAGCTGTTAACATAGGAGAAATTCCTTGGGTGTATTATGCTAGTGATTTAACTTGTATTTACTCCCTTGGAAAATCCACTAATGGAACACATGCAAAATTCCATAAGTGGTATGATTTAATTAAGAAGAATGAAATGGATCATGAAGAAGAAACAGCCGAGAAAGTTTGTAAATATCTGTCTGAATATCCAGTTCATGAATGTATATACTGCAAAGAAGAACAGAGAAGAGAAAAAGAAGGAGAAATTCCAATTAATGAAGATATTCTTTAATGACAGACAAGAAGATGACTGAAGACAATGACATCAGAAGAATCCAAAAGAATATGAGGAAAATAAGAAGGAAGCTCAGGAAAATAAAATTAAAAGTAAAAAAGATCAGAAAAGAAATTGAAGAATTGGATGAAGAAATGTCGGCAGAAGAATACAAGAAGTGGAAAGAAGCACTCAGATCAATAATGAAGCACTAAGGACAAGAAGACAAAGAAAAAGAAGAAAAAGAAGAAAGCACGTGAAGAAAGCAACCAGAGTTAGAAATAAAGTAACCAGAGTCTGTGTAAAGTAATCATGGTCTGTAAACTATAGTTGTAATGTAACCAGAGTCTGTAAACTCTAGTTTAATTTCGAGTCTATATAAACTACTTGTAAGCTTCATTCTGGAGCATCATCAATCAGCAATCGAGTTTTCAAGCTTTGTAATCAATTCTGAATACAAGCAATCAGTTTTCAATATCTTGAGTTCTTGTTCTCTACCCTTTTCTCAAATAACCTTCAAAACAGCAACATATACGTGGAAAGAAGTATCTGAGAATTTTAATCGGCATCTAAGGTATGGAGTTCTAAACTCCTTATAGGGATTTAGGGGAGTAGTTTTATCAAAATCTAAATGAGTACGGTCTAGAATGGGATTATGAGATGCATGTTATTATAATTTTCATATAAAGGATATATATTATGGTACGCCTCCAGTAGGAAACGAAGGAAGGCTGTGCTGTTGTGATCTGAAGGAAGAAGGTTGGGGATCCTTATGTTGATACCCTGTAATATATTCTATGCATGAAAGAGGGCATAGATCCTTCCATAACCCGGATCATATTCGGTCAAACCCATAATTTGTTCTTTATATCCTGATTATGATTTCCTGCATCCCATCTGTCCGATTTTGGTATCAGAGCTCACTTTTAGATGATGATAAGATGAAACCTTAAATCTCTATAATCTCATATTATTGTTTAGATCTCTTTGTTTTTGTTTTGTTGATTAAAAGTGTGTTTGAAAAAGATTCTCCAAGTATCCTCTGTAGTTGCAGTTTGACTGATCTGCTACACGAGAAAGGAAATCTTTTAATAATCTTGTAATTATAATTGTAAAATGAATATAATAGACATACTAGAACCTCGAATATATGAAATAGAACAGAATAATTTACCAGAAAGTTCTTTTATAGAACAAGATAAAGAAGAAATCTGTAACTTAACTCCTTTTATGTTAGGAGGAGATGGTGATAATACATGGAATTTAATAAACTGGACTAATATGTTTTTAATAAAGCAATTAGGATCTTATATAAATAAGAATATTGTGAATATGGCTGAAGTAACTAGTATAGAAGAATTAGAAGAAAAATTACCAAAAGAAATAATAAGAATAATAAAGAAAGAAATACCCCGAGAAAGAAAAGAAAGATTAATAGAATTGGCTAAACCAATAGAACAAAAAATATATGAAATCAAGAAAGAAGTAAAAAATATGAAAAAAGAAATAGGTGAAATAAAAGAAGATATAAAGGAAATAATGAAATATTTAGGAATAAAAACTCAAAGAAGTTTATTAGAACCAATAAAAGAAAATCCTCAAATAAATATGATGAATATATTTGATGCTATAAGAGAAATGGAAGAATTAGAAAAAATGCCTAAAATACAGATAGAAGAACAAAGTTTAGATACAAATGTAAAACAAACAAGATTAATGGCCTCGGCTTTAACAGCAGGACAACAAGTGTTAAATAATAATATAATTACAGTATATGATGAAATAGAAAAATTAGAAAAAGGAATAAAAGAAACAAAAATAACAGATCAAAAACAAAAAGGATTAATAATAAAAGAAGAAAAAATGGATAAACAAAAGGAAATAGAAATGATGAAAGAATCACATAGAATAGCAGAAATAATGTGTAAAAATAGTACAATAGAAGAATTAATAGAAATAATAAAACCAAAAGAAAAAATAAATATGATGGAAGAAATAGAATATTTAAAAATAGAAGAAATGATGGGAAAAGAAGAAGAAGAATTGGAAAATATAAAAAGAGAATTTAAAGATGTAACAAGAATAAAAACACCAGAAAATTTAGAATTAAATATGGCTGAAGAAATGGACACATCAGAAAGCACTGTAATTCAACCAACTCAAATAATACCATCAGAACAACCTCATAATGAAGGAACAAGTAACCAACAAATAGAAATCGGACAGATGGGATGCAGGAAATCATAATCAGGATATAAAGAACAAATTATGGGTTTGACCGAATATGATCCGGGTTATGGAAGGATCTATGCCCTCTTTCATGCATAGAATATATTACAGGGTATCAACATAAGGATCCCCAACCTTCTTCCTTCAGATCACAACAGCACAGCCTTCCTTCGTTTCCTACTGGAGGCGTACCATAATATATATCCTTTATATGAAAATTATAATAACATGCATCTCATAATCCCATTCTAGACCGTACTCATTTAGATTTTGATAAAACTACTCCCCTAAATCCCTATAAGGAGTTTAGAACTCCATACCTTAGATGCCGATTAAAATTCTCAGATACTTCTTTCCACGTATATGTTGCTGTTTTGAAGGTTATTTGAGAAAAGGGTAGAGAACAAGAACTCAAGATATTGAAAACTGATTGCTTGTATTCAGAATTGATTACAAAGCTTGAAAACTCGATTGCTGATTGATGATGCTCCAGAATGAAGCTTACAAGTAGTTTATATAGACTCGAAATTAAACTAGAGTTTACAGACTCTGGTTACATTACAACTATAGTTTACAGACCATGATTACTTTACACAGACTCTGGTTACTTTATTTCTAACTCTGGTTGCTTTCTTCACGTGCTTTCTTCTTTTTCTTCTTTTTCTTTGTCTTCTTGTCCTTAGTGCTTCATTATTGATCTGAGTGCTTCTTTCCACTTCTTGTATTCTTCTGCCGACATTTCTTCATCCAATTCTTCAATTTCTTTTCTGATCTTTTTTACTTTTAATTTTATTTTCCTGAGCTTCCTTCTTATTTTCCTCATATTCTTTTGGATTCTTCTGATGTCATTGTCTTCAGTCATCTTCTTGTCTGTCATTAAAGAATATCTTCATTAATTGGAATTTCTCCTTCTTTTTCTCTTCTCTGTTCTTCTTTGCAGTATATACATTCATGAACTGGATATTCAGACAGATATTTACAAACTTTCTCGGCTGTTTCTTCTTCATGATCCATTTCATTCTTCTTAATTAAATCATACCACTTATGGAATTTTGCATGTGTTCCATTAGTGGATTTTCCAAGGGAGTAAATACAAGTTAAATCACTAGCATAATACACCCAAGGAATTTCTCCTATGTTAACAGCTATTCTATTCATTTCCACAAACATTATATGATGGTCCTGAGCTCTTATATTGGAGATTCTATACTGAAATTCTTCATCATCTTCTATTTCATCCTTATTCTCTGGATCAAACTCAATTGGTTTCTTTGTTGTTCCAAGTCTGATTAAATTAATTGGGTGATAAAATTTGTCTGGTACAATCTCAGCAACAGTAGAATAACATCTGATGAAAACTCTATGTTGCAAGACTATCTTAATATAACTTTCTACAGCTTCTTTAAATCTTGGTGGGAATAATTTGATTTCTCTTAGGTCCTGGGATGGGTATATTGTTTGAATTAATCCATAATCATATAAAGTTCTGGTTATTTCTGGTGGTGTTCCTGGATAAATAATGGCTTTATTGATGGCATAATGGGATACATACTTAATGGTCTTATGGGTTAAAGATAAGGTATTCAATCTTTTGATAATGGTTTTATAAAAATTATATTTCTCGGTGAGGTTAAAGGTTTCTGGATTATTGGGTTGTCTAGATGTTGAGGCTGAGGCCTTAGAAATATTATAGGCTATTACAGATCTATCTGGTATAGAGGTCTTATATTTAGGACTTGGGCTTTTTTCTTGGATTTGGACTTCTTTTTGTTTTTGGGCTTGCTGGTCTTTTATTATCTGGGCTAAAGAATTTTTTCCTGAGCTTTGGGTAGATGACCCAATTTCTTGGATTTGGGTAGAAGACCCAATTATACTTTTCTGAGTGAATGACTCAGGCTGGGTAGGTGACCCAATTACTAGTCTTTCCATGTCATTACTCTTCTTTGGCGAAGGTTCCATGACTGGTTCCTTCTTTACTCTTTTTTCCAGGTCATTGACTTTAGTAAATAATTCGTTTACTGAGCTAGTAAGGTTAGCTACAGAATTAGATAAATTCTGCACACTATTACTCACTTGGCTTCCAAGTAAACTCATATTTACTTCAAGCATATTCATCTTCATTACTAGATGTGTCATAAACGGATTTTCCTCTTGTACCTCATTTAGAGGAATTTGGCTTACAGGGCTGTTACTCATTCTTTTTCCTGGTTCCATCTGCTTAAATAATCAGCAATTAGATTATTTTTTCCTTTGATATATTCAACATCATAATCATAGTAAGACATATCACTATGCCATTTTAATAACATTTTATTACTTAATTTTCCATTCTTTATTCCATTTTTTAACCATCCTTTTACTTGTGTATTATCAGTTCTTATTATAAACTTACAATTTACTATAAACAATTCAAATTTTTCTACTGCTTTCTTTATTGCTAAAAATTCCTTCCAATTAGAATGATAATTACTCTGAGATTCATTAAACTTTCCACTTGCATATCTTGTTATTTTTTCTATTCCTTTACTGTCTTCAAAATACAAAGCTGCACCCCAATAATTTTCAGATGCATCAGTGTATATTATCCATCTTATATTTTCTTCTAAAGGTATAGTTAATTTTGGCAATTTATTACATAAAACTTTTATTTGTTCTATAATCTTCTGAGTTTCTTCATTCCATTTCCAAATTGTTTTTTCTCCTGCTAACTTAGATACTTTTGCTGTTAGTTTAGATAAATGAGGTATATAATTCCTAGCTTGATTTACTAGTCCTAAAAATGATTGTAATTCCTTTTTATTATTTATTCTTGGAAATTCTTTTACTTTTTGGCTTATATGGTCTTGCAATTCCATTCCATCTTTTGAAATTATTTGTCCTAAAAATCCTATTTTTTCTTTTCTTAGTTCAGCTTTCTTGGGAGATATATTTATTCCTTTTTGTTCTATTAATTCTATAAATCTTTCCAAATGTTCTTCATGTTCTTTTTCATTTTTCGAGAATATTAATATATCATCAATATAAATTACAGCAAAATTTCTTATTGGACTTAATAACTTAGAAACATATTCTTGAAATATACTTGGACTGTTGTGAAACCCCATGGGTAACACATTCCATTCATATAATCCTTCTGATGTACTAAAAGCTGTATACTTTTTACTTTCTTCTTCTAATTTTATTTGAAAAAATCCCGATTTACAATCAAATTTACTAAATATAGTTTTTCCTCTTATTAAATTAAACAATAATTCCATTTTAGGTATAGGATATCTATTTCTTATTGCTATTTCATTTAACTTAGTATAATTAATTACCATTCTTGATTTTCCTCTTTTTTCTTCACTGTGTTTTACAACTATCATTGCTGGTGATGAGTATTCAGATCTACTTTCTCTTATTAAATTATATTTTTTCATTTCTTCTATATGCATTATAAATTCATTTCTATCATTTTCTGTCCACGGGTAAGGTTTACAATTAATTTCTTTACTATAATCTTTTAATTCTATTTTTGCTAAAGGTTTAGATTTTTCCCAATGTATTAAAGGATTTTCACTATAATTTTCTTCTAATCTTTTTTCTATTGTTTTCTGTTTATTTTCTTCTACTTCTCTTATTGTTAAAGTGGCTAACATATGTTTTATATGAACTGGTTTATTATTTGGTAAGAATTGTACTTCGTTTTCATTATTCTTTAATTGAAATTTTTCATCTTTTCTACTATAAGGTTCCATTATTCTTATTCCCCATGCTTCATGTTTACAAGGTGTTGTTAATATGAATGCTTTTTCTATCATGTGTATAGGAAAATATTGTTCTATAAAATCCAATCCTAATATTATATCACAAGATGGCTCATTAAATTGATTTAATACTTTTAATTTTAGTTCATAACTTCCTATTTGAATATTCACATTTAAAGCTTCATATTCCATTAAATGTATTTCTTTTCCTGCACTTTCCATTCTTAAAGGTCTTTTCTTCTTTTTCCACATTACAGGTGGTAAAATATTATATTTTGCTACACTTAGATTTGCTCCTGTATCTATTAAAGCATGATATTTTCTTGATCTGTATTTTTCATAATTAAACTTTGTAAGAATATAATATAGCTTAGTCATTATCCACGACTTAATATATTTAGTTTATTCTTCCAATATTCTATAAAATCTTTCCTTGTTTTTATTCTCATATAAGCATCATATCTTATTCTAAATGAATTAAATGTTCTCTGTCTTCTTTCAATTTTATCATTTTCTTCTTTTATTATTCTTCTATCACTTTTATTCCAATTTTTACATTTTTTTATTATCTTTCTTATTAATGCTTTATTATTCTGATGTATTTCCATTACTTCTCCTTTGTGATTTCTATAATAGTTTACTGCCATATTAACCTCTTGATAATTTTTCCATTATTTTTCCGAATTTCTTTATATAAAATCTTCTTTCTACATGTGCTTCTATTGTATTATGATATTCTTCTATCCATAATAAAAATTCTTGTTCATATAATCGTCTTAATCTTCTTTTTTCCTCTATATTTTGTTTTTCAAATTTTCTTTTTATATGTCTCATAAATGTTATATCTGTATGTTTTATTTCTTTCTGTTCTCCATTAATTTCTATATAATCTTTTATTTTTAGATACCATTCTTCTTCTGGTTTCCATTGATTTCTATTATTTTGATTATTCATTTAAAACTTTAGGGATTATTATTGTTATATTGTTTATGTTAATGATTATTCTTTTTTCTTGAATTCTATAATTATTTAATTTATTTAAGAAATCCATTCCTAGTATTAATCCAAAATTTCTCATTTCTTTTTCTATTTTTATTGAAAATTCCATTATATCTCTTTGATTAAATCTTATCATTATATCTGTTTTTCTTTCTTCATCTAATATTATATTTTCGTTTAAATATTTTATATCTATATTACTTTCTTTTATTTCTTCCAAAATTAAAGCTTTTATATTTATCCATCCTGTATTTGTCTTAATTTCTACTTTTATTATATTTTGTGTTTTTATTCTGTTTTCTGATGGTTTTATTTCTTCTAATTTCGTTACTAAAGGGATTTCTGCTAATCTATTACTTCCTGATCTTATTAATCTATTTTCATTTATTTGGTCATTATAACTTAAACTTAATCTTGGTTCATAGTTTAATCTTCTTGGATTTGAATTAAAACTTAATGATCTTTGTCCCATTTTATTATTCGTTTGTAATCTTAATCTTCTTATATCTTCATATTCTCTTGTCCTATCTATGTCTATTTTTAGTTGTTCTGGTAGAGTTATTGTTATTGGGTCTATTGGTAATTCTTTTAATATTGGCATAAAATGTTTTTCTATACTAATTCTTCCTTTATTCTTATTATAAATTTTATGTTCATTTGTAAATACTAGTCCTATCATTGCAGTTATACTTATTGTTTTTGATCCTTCCATTAATCTTATTCCTCCTAGTTTATGATATACATTTATAGTTTTATCTATATGCTCATCTGTTACTGATATTGCAAAATTTGTATTTAATGTAAATTTTAATTTCTGATATATTAAATTTCCTGTTAACATTCCTATTATACTGTCTTTTACATCACTTATTATTCTTCCATCTGTTATAAGTAGTTCTATTGGTGTATCAATTCCTTCTTTAAAATAAGCTTTTACAAGTAATTGTATTCCTGCTATATATACTTCTGTTACTTCATTCTTAAATGGTACTTTCTTTATTTCTTCTTCTATAAGTCTTTTACTTATTAAAGGTATTCTTAATACTCCTTCAGTTAATGTTGATTCTATTGGATGTCTTTTTTCTAATACAATACAATGTGTTTTATGGTTTGTTTTAGTCTTAAATTTTCTACTTACCATTTCTATAAACGATTCTTCTTGTAATTGATTACTTTTCATATCTAGTTTTTTATCTTTTATTTTATTAAATTGTTTTGGATTAAATATCATTCTTCTTTCTACTGATCCTTCACTTATATTTCTATATTCTTCATATTCATCATTTTCGTTTTCATTTTGTTTACTTGTTTGACCTTCTTCAAATTCTTTCATCATATATATATACATTTCTTCTTCACTTTCTGATTCTGATTCTGATTCTTCTGTTTCTGTTTCTGTTATTTCTTTTAATTTATATATTTCTACTTCTTCATTTTCTATATCACTAAATACTGGGATTTCTAATTCTATTGGTTCTAAGTTATATTTTTCAGCTTCTTCTAATATCTTCATTTGTTTCTTTTCTCTCGGTTTTTTACATTCTGTAGATATATGTCCTATTTCTCCACAATTATAACATCTACATTTTTTAGGTCTTTTACTATAATTTATTCTTCTTCCTTTCTTAAAATATTTTCTCGGTTTATATTTATTATAATATTTATATTTTGGATATCTTTTAAATCTGTATTTCTTTCTTTTAAATTTATTATACTTATTATATTTTCCAAGTCTTTTCTTCCTATAATTCTTCTTTTCATTTTCACATCCCCATCTATGTGGTGTTTCAAATTTATTACATTGAATTACCATTTTATTTCTTTTATAATATTTCATATTTTTCCATGCTTCTTTACATTTATTAGATAAAAATTCTTTTAAATAATATTCTCTTCTTCCCATTGTATCTACAAATGTTATTAAATCATTTCTTCCTCCAAAGGCTTTATAATATTCATCATTAATTTCTTCTGATATTAATCTTGGTAATTTTCTATAAAACATTTCTAAGTAAAAATTTTGTTCTTGGTCTGTTTCTAATCTTGCTTCATAATAATATTTTTTATATTCGCATATATATTGTTCTAAATATTTTGGTTCTAAAGAACATATTTCTATTTGATGTAAACATAGTTTTGCTTTTTCAATTTTTGTTTTCTCATCTGCTCCTGCACTTCTTCCAATAAATTCATTTCTTAAAACTTGTTCATATTTTCTTATTAATATTGCATAAAATTCTTTTCTTCCCTCATATGGTTCATTTACTGTTCTTACTTGTTGTCTGAATTCTTCATTTTTACTTTTCCACCAATTATGTACATTTCCTAAAAATGACGCTTCAATTACTAAGCTTACAAGTCCTGTATCTATAGATTTTCCCATTAATGCTATTAAATGTGATTTATTCCATTCATCTAATATTTTTTCATTATCTGTATAACAATCCATATCTAACCATATTCCAGAATTAGGTATTTGTCTTGTTTCAAATTGTTCTAAAGGTGGTGGTGTATATTTTGAATTTCTTGGTGTTTTAAATTTAGCTTCAAATTCCATATAATTAGATTCTTTTAATGGTTCTTTATGATAATATTTTTCTCTTTCAAAATCTTCATTTTCTATTTGTTGGTTACTTGTTCCTTCATTATGAGGTTGTTCTGATGGTATTATTTGAGTTGGTTGAATTACAGTGCTTTCTGATGTGTCCATTTCTTCAGCCATATTTAATTCTAAATTTTCTGGTGTTTTTATTCTTGTTACATCTTTAAATTCTCTTTTTATATTTTCCAATTCTTCTTCTTCTTTTCCCATCATTTCTTCTATTTTTAAATATTCTATTTCTTCCATCATATTTATTTTTTCTTTTGGTTTTATTATTTCTATTAATTCTTCTATTGTACTATTTTTACACATTATTTCTGCTATTCTATGTGATTCTTTCATCATTTCTATTTCCTTTTGTTTATCCATTTTTTCTTCTTTTATTATTAATCCTTTTTGTTTTTGATCTGTTATTTTTGTTTCTTTTATTCCTTTTTCTAATTTTTCTATTTCATCATATACTGTAATTATATTATTATTTAACACTTGTTGTCCTGCTGTTAAAGCCGAGGCCATTAATCTTGTTTGTTTTACATTTGTATCTAAACTTTGTTCTTCTATCTGTATTTTAGGCATTTTTTCTAATTCTTCCATTTCTCTTATAGCATCAAATATATTCATCATATTTATTTGAGGATTTTCTTTTATTGGTTCTAATAAACTTCTTTGAGTTTTTATTCCTAAATATTTCATTATTTCCTTTATATCTTCTTTTATTTCACCTATTTCTTTTTTCATATTTTTTACTTCTTTCTTGATTTCATATATTTTTTGTTCTATTGGTTTAGCCAATTCTATTAATCTTTCTTTTCTTTCTCGGGGTATTTCTTTCTTTATTATTCTTATTATTTCTTTTGGTAATTTTTCTTCTAATTCTTCTATACTAGTTACTTCAGCCATATTCACAATATTCTTATTTATATAAGATCCTAATTGCTTTATTAAAAACATATTAGTCCAGTTTATTAAATTCCATGTATTATCACCATCTCCTCCTAACATAAAAGGAGTTAAGTTACAGATTTCTTCTTTATCTTGTTCTATAAAAGAACTTTCTGGTAAATTATTCTGTTCTATTTCATATATTCGAGGTTCTAGTATGTCTATTATATTCATTTTACAATTATAATTACAAGATTATTAAAAGATTTCCTTTCTCGTGTAGCAGATCAGTCAAACTGCAACTACAGAGGATACTTGGAGAATCTTTTTCAAACACACTTTTAATCAACAAAACAAAAACAAAGAGATCTAAACAATAATATGAGATTATAGAGATTTAAGGTTTCATCTTATCATCATCTAAAAGTGAGCTCTGATACCAAAATCGGACAGATGGGATGCAGGAAATCATAATCAGGATATAAAGAACAAATTATGGGTTTGACCGAATATGATCCGGGTTATGGAAGGATCTATGCCCTCTTTCATGCATAGAATATATTACAGGGTATCAACATAAGGATCCCCAACCTTCTTCCTTCAGATCACAACAGCACAGCCTTCCTTCGTTTCCTACTGGAGGCGTACCATAATATATATCCTTTATATGAAAATTATAATAACATGCATCTCATAATCCCATTCTAGACCGTACTCATTTAGATTTTGATAAAACTACTCCCCTAAATCCCTATAAGGAGTTTAGAACTCCATACCTTAGATGCCGATTAAAATTCTCAGATACTTCTTTCCACGTATATGTTGCTGTTTTGAAGGTTATTTGAGAAAAGGGTAGAGAACAAGAACTCAAGATATTGAAAACTGATTGCTTGTATTCAGAATTGATTACAAAGCTTGAAAACTCGATTGCTGATTGATGATGCTCCAGAATGAAGCTTACAAGTAGTTTATATAGACTCGAAATTAAACTAGAGTTTACAGACTCTGGTTACATTACAACTATAGTTTACAGACCATGATTACTTTACACAGACTCTGGTTACTTTATTTCTAACTCTGGTTGCTTTCTTCACGTGCTTTCTTCTTTTTCTTCTTTTTCTTTGTCTTCTTGTCCTTAGTGCTTCATTATTGATCTGAGTGCTTCTTTCCACTTCTTGTATTCTTCTGCCGACATTTCTTCATCCAATTCTTCAATTTCTTTTCTGATCTTTTTTACTTTTAATTTTATTTTCCTGAGCTTCCTTCTTATTTTCCTCATATTCTTTTGGATTCTTCTGATGTCATTGTCTTCAGTCATCTTCTTGTCTGTCATTAAAGAATATCTTCATTAATTGGAATTTCTCCTTCTTTTTCTCTTCTCTGTTCTTCTTTGCAGTATATACATTCATGAACTGGATATTCAGACAGATATTTACAAACTTTCTCGGCTGTTTCTTCTTCATGATCCATTTCATTCTTCTTAATTAAATCATACCACTTATGGAATTTTGCATGTGTTCCATTAGTGGATTTTCCAAGGGAGTAAATACAAGTTAAATCACTAGCATAATACACCCAAGGAATTTCTCCTATGTTAACAGCTATTCTATTCATTTCCACAAACATTATATGATGGTCCTGAGCTCTTATATTGGAGATTCTATACTGAAATTCTTCATCATCTTCTATTTCATCCTTATTCTCTGGATCAAACTCAATTGGTTTCTTTGTTGTTCCAAGTCTGATTAAATTAATTGGGTGATAAAATTTGTCTGGTACAATCTCAGCAACAGTAGAATAACATCTGATGAAAACTCTATGTTGCAAGACTATCTTAATATAACTTTCTACAGCTTCTTTAAATCTTGGTGGGAATAATTTGATTTCTCTTAGGTCCTGGGATGGGTATATTGTTTGAATTAATCCATAATCATATAAAGTTCTGGTTATTTCTGGTGGTGTTCCTGGATAAATAATGGCTTTATTGATGGCATAATGGGATACATACTTAATGGTCTTATGGGTTAAAGATAAGGTATTCAATCTTTTGATAATGGTTTTATAAAAATTATATTTCTCGGTGAGGTTAAAGGTTTCTGGATTATTGGGTTGTCTAGATGTTGAGGCTGAGGCCTTAGAAATATTATAGGCTATTACAGATCTATCTGGTATAGAGGTCTTATATTTAGGACTTGGGCTTTTTTCTTGGATTTGGACTTCTTTTTGTTTTTGGGCTTGCTGGTCTTTTATTATCTGGGCTAAAGAATTTTTTCCTGAGCTTTGGGTAGATGACCCAATTTCTTGGATTTGGGTAGAAGACCCAATTATACTTTTCTGAGTGAATGACTCAGGCTGGGTAGGTGACCCAATTACTAGTCTTTCCATGTCATTACTCTTCTTTGGCGAAGGTTCCATGACTGGTTCCTTCTTTACTCTTTTTTCCAGGTCATTGACTTTAGTAAATAATTCGTTTACTGAGCTAGTAAGGTTAGCTACAGAATTAGATAAATTCTGCACACTATTACTCACTTGGCTTCCAAGTAAACTCATATTTACTTCAAGCATATTCATCTTCATTACTAGATGTGTCATAAACGGATTTTCCTCTTGTACCTCATTTAGAGGAATTTGGCTTACAGGGCTGTTACTCATTCTTTTTCCTGGTTCCATCTGCTTAAATAATCAGCAATTAGATTATTTTTTCCTTTGATATATTCAACATCATAATCATAGTAAGACATATCACTATGCCATTTTAATAACATTTTAATACTTAATTTTCCATTCTTTATTCCATTTTTTAACCATCCTTTTACTTGTGTATTATCAGTTCTTATTATAAACTTACAATTTACTATAAACAATTCAAATTTTTCTACTGCTTTCTTTATTGCTAAAAATTCCTTCCAATTAGAATGATAATTACTCTGAGATTCATTAAACTTTCCACTTGCATATCTTGTTATTTTTTCTATTCCTTTACTGTCTTCAAAATACAAAGCTGCACCCCAATAATTTTCAGATGCATCAGTGTATATTATCCATCTTATATTTTCTTCTAAAGGTATAGTTAATTTTGGCAATTTATTACATAAAACTTTTATTTGTTCTATAATCTTCTGAGTTTCTTCATTCCATTTCCAAATTGTTTTTTCTCCTGCTAACTTAGATACTTTTGCTGTTAGTTTAGATAAATGAGGTATATAATTCCTAGCTTGATTTACTAGTCCTAAAAATGATTGTAATTCCTTTTTATTATTTATTCTTGGAAATTCTTTTACTTTTTGGCTTATATGGTCTTGCAATTCCATTCCATCTTTTGAAATTATTTGTCCTAAAAATCCTATTTTTTCTTTTCTTAGTTCAGCTTTCTTGGGAGATATATTTATTCCTTTTTGTTCTATTAATTCTATAAATCTTTCCAAATGTTCTTCATGTTCTTTTTCATTTTTCGAGAATATTAATATATCATCAATATAAATTACAGCAAAATTTCTTATTGGACTTAATAACTTAGAAACATATTCTTGAAATATACTTGGACTGTTGTGAAACCCCATGGGTAACACATTCCATTCATATAATCCTTCTGATGTACTAAAAGCTGTATACTTTTTACTTTCTTCTTCTAATTTTATTTGAAAAAATCCTGATTTACAATCAAATTTACTAAATATAGTTTTTCCTCTTATTAAATTAAACAATAATTCCATTTTAGGTATAGGATATCTATTTCTTATTGCTATTTCATTTAACTTAGTATAATTAATTACCATTCTTGATTTTCCTCTTTTTTCTTCACTGTGTTTTACAACTATCATTGCTGGTGATGAGTATTCAGATCTACTTTCTCTTATTAAATTATATTTTTTCATTTCTTCTATATGCATTATAAATTCATTTCTATCATTTTCTGTCCACGGGTAAGGTTTACAATTAATTTCTTTACTATAATCTTTTAATTCTATTTTTGCTAAAGGTTTAGATTTTTCCCAATGTATTAAAGGATTTTCACTATAATTTTCTTCTAATCTTTTTTCTATTGTTTTCTGTTTATTTTCTTCTACTTCTCTTATTGTTAAAGTGGCTAACATATGTTTTATATGAACTGGTTTATTATTTGGTAAGAATTGTACTTCGTTTTCATTATTCTTTAATTGAAATTTTTCATCTTTTCTACTATAAGGTTCCATTATTCTTATTCCCCATGCTTCATGTTTACAAGGTGTTGTTAACCAAAATCGGACAGATGGGATGCAGGAAATCATAATCAGGATATAAAGAACAAATTATGGGTTTGACCGAATATGATCCGGGTTATGGAAGGATCTATGCCCTCTTTCATGCATAGAATATATTACAGGGTATCAACATAAGGATCCCCAACCTTCTTCCTTCATTATGAGGTTGTTCTGATGGTATTATTTGAGTTGGTTGAATTACAGTGCTTTCTGATGTGTCCATTTCTTCAGCCATATTTAATTCTAAATTTTCTGGTGTTTTTATTCTTGTTACATCTTTAAATTCTCTTTTTATATTTTCCAATTCTTCTTCTTCTTTTCCCATCATTTCTTCTATTTTTAAATATTCTATTTCTTCCATCATATTTATTTTTTCTTTTGGTTTTATTATTTCTATTAATTCTTCTATTGTACTATTTTTACACATTATTTCTGCTATTCTATGTGATTCTTTCATCATTTCTATTTCCTTTTGTTTATCCATTTTTTCTTCTTTTATTATTAATCCTTTTTGTTTTTGATCTGTTATTTTTGTTTCTTTTATTCCTTTTTCTAATTTTTCTATTTCATCATATACTGTAATTATATTATTATTTAACACTTGTTGTCCTGCTGTTAAAGCCGAGGCCATTAATCTTGTTTGTTTTACATTTGTATCTAAACTTTGTTCTTCTATCTGTATTTTAGGCATTTTTTCTAATTCTTCCATTTCTCTTATAGCATCAAATATATTCATCATATTTATTTGAGGATTTTCTTTTATTGGTTCTAATAAACTTCTTTGAGTTTTTATTCCTAAATATTTCATTATTTCCTTTATATCTTCTTTTATTTCACCTATTTCTTTTTTCATATTTTTTACTTCTTTCTTGATTTCATATATTTTTTGTTCTATTGGTTTAGCCAATTCTATTAATCTTTCTTTTCTTTCTCGGGGTATTTCTTTCTTTATTATTCTTATTATTTCTTTTGGTAATTTTTCTTCTAATTCTTCTATACTAGTTACTTCAGCCATATTCACAATATTCTTATTTATATAAGATCCTAATTGCTTTATTAAAAACATATTAGTCCAGTTTATTAAATTCCATGTATTATCACCATCTCCTCCTAACATAAAAGGAGTTAAGTTACAGATTTCTTCTTTATCTTGTTCTATAAAAGAACTTTCTGGTAAATTATTCTGTTCTATTTCATATATTCGAGGTTCTAGTATGTCTATTATATTCATTTTACAATTATAATTACAAGATTATTAAAAGATTTCCTTTCTCGTGTAGCAGATCAGTCAAACTGCAACTACAGAGGATACTTGGAGAATCTTTTTCAAACACACTTTTAATCAACAAAACAAAAACAAAGAGATCTAAACAATAATATGAGATTATAGAGATTTAAGGTTTCATCTTATCATCATCTAAAAGTGAGCTCTGATACCAAAATCGGACAGATGGGATGCAGGAAATCATAATCAGGATATAAAGAACAAATTATGGGTTTGACCGAATATGATCCGGGTTATGGAAGGATCTATGCCCTCTTTCATGCATAGAATATATTACAGGGTATCAACATAAGGATCCCCAACCTTCTTCCTTCAGATCACAACAGCACAGCCTTCCTTCGTTTCCTACTGGAGGCGTACCATAATATATATCCTTTATATGAAAATTATAATAACATGCATCTCATAATCCCATTCTAGACCGTACTCATTTAGATTTTGATAAAACTACTCCCCTAAATCCCTATAAGGAGTTTAGAACTCCATACCTTAGATGCCGATTAAAATTCTCAGATACTTCTTTCCACGTATATGTTGCTGTTTTGAAGGTTATTTGAGAAAAGGGTAGAGAACAAGAACTCAAGATATTGAAAACTGATTGCTTGTATTCAGAATTGATTACAAAGCTTGAAAACTCGATTGCTGATTGATGATGCTCCAGAATGAAGCTTACAAGTAGTTTATATAGACTCGAAATTAAACTAGAGTTTACAGACTCTGGTTACATTACAACTATAGTTTACAGACCATGATTACTTTACACAGACTCTGGTTACTTTATTTCTAACTCTGGTTGCTTTCTTCACGTGCTTTCTTCTTTTTCTTCTTTTTCTTTGTCTTCTTGTCCTTAGTGCTTCATTATTGATCTGAGTGCTTCTTTCCACTTCTTGTATTCTTCTGCCGACATTTCTTCATCCAATTCTTCAATTTCTTTTCTGATCTTTTTTACTTTTAATTTTATTTTCCTGAGCTTCCTTCTTATTTTCCTCATATTCTTTTGGATTCTTCTGATGTCATTGTCTTCAGTCATCTTCTTGTCTGTCATTAAAGAATATCTTCATTAATTGGAATTTCTCCTTCTTTTTCTCTTCTCTGTTCTTCTTTGCAGTATATACATTCATGAACTGGATATTCAGACAGATATTTACAAACTTTCTCGGCTGTTTCTTCTTCATGATCCATTTCATTCTTCTTAATTAAATCATACCACTTATGGAATTTTGCATGTGTTCCATTAGTGGATTTTCCAAGGGAGTAAATACAAGTTAAATCACTAGCATAATACACCCAAGGAATTTCTCCTATGTTAACAGCTATTCTATTCATTTCCACAAACATTATATGATGGTCCTGAGCTCTTATATTGGAGATTCTATACTGAAATTCTTCATCATCTTCTATTTCATCCTTATTCTCTGGATCAAACTCAATTGGTTTCTTTGTTGTTCCAAGTCTGATTAAATTAATTGGGTGATAAAATTTGTCTGGTACAATCTCAGCAACAGTAGAATAACATCTGATGAAAACTCTATGTTGCAAGACTATCTTAATATAACTTTCTACAGCTTCTTTAAATCTTGGTGGGAATAATTTGATTTCTCTTAGGTCCTGGGATGGGTATATTGTTTGAATTAATCCATAATCATATAAAGTTCTGGTTATTTCTGGTGGTGTTCCTGGATAAATAATGGCTTTATTGATGGCATAATGGGATACATACTTAATGGTCTTATGGGTTAAAGATAAGGTATTCAATCTTTTGATAATGGTTTTATAAAAATTATATTTCTCGGTGAGGTTAAAGGTTTCTGGATTATTGGGTTGTCTAGATGTTGAGGCTGAGGCCTTAGAAATATTATAGGCTATTACAGATCTATCTGGTATAGAGGTCTTATATTTAGGACTTGGGCTTTTTTCTTGGATTTGGACTTCTTTTTGTTTTTGGGCTTGCTGGTCTTTTATTATCTGGGCTAAAGAATTTTTTCCTGAGCTTTGGGTAGATGACCCAATTTCTTGGATTTGGGTAGAAGACCCAATTATACTTTTCTGAGTGAATGACTCAGGCTGGGTAGGTGACCCAATTACTAGTCTTTCCATGTCATTACTCTTCTTTGGCGAAGGTTCCATGACTGGTTCCTTCTTTACTCTTTTTTCCAGGTCATTGACTTTAGTAAATAATTCGTTTACTGAGCTAGTAAGGTTAGCTACAGAATTAGATAAATTCTGCACACTATTACTCACTTGGCTTCCAAGTAAACTCATATTTACTTCAAGCATATTCATCTTCATTACTAGATGTGTCATAAACGGATTTTCCTCTTGTACCTCATTTAGAGGAATTTGGCTTACAGGGCTGTTACTCATTCTTTTTCCTGGTTCCATCTGCTTAAATAATCAGCAATTAGATTATTTTTTCCTTTGATATATTCAACATCATAATCATAGTAAGACATATCACTATGCCATTTTAATAACATTTTAATACTTAATTTTCCATTCTTTATTCCATTTTTTAACCATCCTTTTACTTGTGTATTATCAGTTCTTATTATAAACTTACAATTTACTATAAACAATTCAAATTTTTCTACTGCTTTCTTTATTGCTAAAAATTCCTTCCAATTAGAATGATAATTACTCTGAGATTCATTAAACTTTCCACTTGCATATCTTGTTATTTTTTCTATTCCTTTACTGTCTTCAAAATACAAAGCTGCACCCCAATAATTTTCAGATGCATCAGTGTATATTATCCATCTTATATTTTCTTCTAAAGGTATAGTTAATTTTGGCAATTTATTACATAAAACTTTTATTTGTTCTATAATCTTCTGAGTTTCTTCATTCCATTTCCAAATTGTTTTTTCTCCTGCTAACTTAGATACTTTTGCTGTTAGTTTAGATAAATGAGGTATATAATTCCTAGCTTGATTTACTAGTCCTAAAAATGATTGTAATTCCTTTTTATTATTTATTCTTGGAAATTCTTTTACTTTTTGGCTTATATGGTCTTGCAATTCCATTCCATCTTTTGAAATTATTTGTCCTAAAAATCCTATTTTTTCTTTTCTTAGTTCAGCTTTCTTGGGAGATATATTTATTCCTTTTTGTTCTATTAATTCTATAAATCTTTCCAAATGTTCTTCATGTTCTTTTTCATTTTTCGAGAATATTAATATATCATCAATATAAATTACAGCAAAATTTCTTATTGGACTTAATAACTTAGAAACATATTCTTGAAATATACTTGGACTGTTGTGAAACCCCATGGGTAACACATTCCATTCATATAATCCTTCTGATGTACTAAAAGCTGTATACTTTTTACTTTCTTCTTCTAATTTTATTTGAAAAAATCCTGATTTACAATCAAATTTACTAAATATAGTTTTTCCTCTTATTAAATTAAACAATAATTCCATTTTAGGTATAGGATATCTATTTCTTATTGCTATTTCATTTAACTTAGTATAATTAATTACCATTCTTGATTTTCCTCTTTTTTCTTCACTGTGTTTTACAACTATCATTGCTGGTGATGAGTATTCAGATCTACTTTCTCTTATTAAATTATATTTTTTCATTTCTTCTATATGCATTATAAATTCATTTCTATCATTTTCTGTCCACGGGTAAGGTTTACAATTAATTTCTTTACTATAATCTTTTAATTCTATTTTTGCTAAAGGTTTAGATTTTTCCCAATGTATTAAAGGATTTTCACTATAATTTTCTTCTAATCTTTTTTCTATTGTTTTCTGTTTATTTTCTTCTACTTCTCTTATTGTTAAAGTGGCTAACATATGTTTTATATGAACTGGTTTATTATTTGGTAAGAATTGTACTTCGTTTTCATTATTCTTTAATTGAAATTTTTCATCTTTTCTACTATAAGGTTCCATTATTCTTATTCCCCATGCTTCATGTTTACAAGGTGTTGTTAATATGAATGCTTTTTCTATCATGTGTATAGGAAAATATTGTTCTATAAAATCCAATCCTAATATTATATCACAAGATGGCTCATTAAATTGATTTAATACTTTTAATTTTAGTTCATAACTTCCTATTTGAATATTCACATTTAAAGCTTCATATTCCATTAAATGTATTTCTTTTCCTGCACTTTCCATTCTTAAAGGTCTTTTCTTCTTTTTCCACATTACAGGTGGTAAAATATTATATTTTGCTACACTTAGATTTGCTCCTGTATCTATTAAAGCATGATATTTTCTTGATCTGTATTTTTCATAATTAAACTTTGTAAGAATATAATATAGCTTAGTCATTATCCACGACTTAATATATTTAGTTTATTCTTCCAATATTCTATAAAATCTTTCCTTGTTTTTATTCTCATATAAGCATCATATCTTATTCTAAATGAATTAAATGTTCTCTGTCTTCTTTCAATTTTATCATTTTCTTCTTTTATTATTCTTCTATCACTTTTATTCCAATTTTTACATTTTTTTATTATCTTTCTTATTAATGCTTTATTATTCTGATGTATTTCCATTACTTCTCCTTTGTGATTTCTATAATAGTTTACTGCCATATTAACCTCTTGATAATTTTTCCATTATTTTTCCGAATTTCTTTATATAAAATCTTCTTTCTACATGTGCTTCTATTGTATTATGATATTCTTCTATCCATAATAAAAATTCTTGTTCATATAATCGTCTTAATCTTCTTTTTTCCTCTATATTTTGTTTTTCAAATTTTCTTTTTATATGTCTCATAAATGTTATATCTGTATGTTTTATTTCTTTCTGTTCTCCATTAATTTCTATATAATCTTTTATTTTTAGATACCATTCTTCTTCTGGTTTCCATTGATTTCTATTATTTTGATTATTCATTTAAAACTTTAGGGATTATTATTGTTATATTGTTTATGTTAATGATTATTCTTTTTTCTTGAATTCTATAATTATTTAATTTATTTAAGAAATCCATTCCTAGTATTAATCCAAAATTTCTCATTTCTTTTTCTATTTTTATTGAAAATTCCATTATATCTCTTTGATTAAATCTTATCATTATATCTGTTTTTCTTTCTTCATCTAATATTATATTTTCGTTTAAATATTTTATATCTATATTACTTTCTTTTATTTCTTCCAAAATTAAAGCTTTTATATTTATCCATCCTGTATTTGTCTTAATTTCTACTTTTATTATATTTTGTGTTTTTATTCTGTTTTCTGATGGTTTTATTTCTTCTAATTTCGTTACTAAAGGGATTTCTGCTAATCTATTACTTCCTGATCTTATTAATCTATTTTCATTTATTTGGTCATTATAACTTAAACTTAATCTTGGTTCATAGTTTAATCTTCTTGGATTTGAATTAAAACTTAATGATCTTTGTCCCATTTTATTATTCGTTTGTAATCTTAATCTTCTTATATCTTCATATTCTCTTGTCCTATCTATGTCTATTTTTAGTTGTTCTGGTAGAGTTATTGTTATTGGGTCTATTGGTAATTCTTTTAATATTGGCATAAAATGTTTTTCTATACTAATTCTTCCTTTATTCTTATTATAAATTTTATGTTCATTTGTAAATACTAGTCCTATCATTGCAGTTATACTTATTGTTTTTGATCCTTCCATTAATCTTATTCCTCCTAGTTTATGATATACATTTATAGTTTTATCTATATGCTCATCTGTTACTGATATTGCAAAATTTGTATTTAATGTAAATTTTAATTTCTGATATATTAAATTTCCTGTTAACATTCCTATTATACTGTCTTTTACATCACTTATTATTCTTCCATCTGTTATAAGTAGTTCTATTGGTGTATCAATTCCTTCTTTAAAATAAGCTTTTACAAGTAATTGTATTCCTGCTATATATACTTCTGTTACTTCATTCTTAAATGGTACTTTCTTTATTTCTTCTTCTATAAGTCTTTTACTTATTAAAGGTATTCTTAATACTCCTTCAGTTAATGTTGATTCTATTGGATGTCTTTTTTCTAATACAATACAATGTGTTTTATGGTTTGTTTTAGTCTTAAATTTTCTACTTACCATTTCTATAAACGATTCTTCTTGTAATTGATTACTTTTCATATCTAGTTTTTTATCTTTTATTTTATTAAATTGTTTTGGATTAAATATCATTCTTCTTTCTACTGATCCTTCACTTATATTTCTATATTCTTCATATTCATCATTTTCGTTTTCATTTTGTTTACTTGTTTGACCTTCTTCAAATTCTTTCATCATATATATATACATTTCTTCTTCACTTTCTGATTCTGATTCTGATTCTTCTGTTTCTGTTTCTGTTATTTCTTTTAATTTATATATTTCTACTTCTTCATTTTCTATATCACTAAATACTGGGATTTCTAATTCTATTGGTTCTAAGTTATATTTTTCAGCTTCTTCTAATATCTTCATTTGTTTCTTTTCTCTCGGTTTTTTACATTCTGTAGATATATGTCCTATTTCTCCACAATTATAACATCTACATTTTTTAGGTCTTTTACTATAATTTATTCTTCTTCCTTTCTTAAAATATTTTCTCGGTTTATATTTATTATAATATTTATATTTTGGATATCTTTTAAATCTGTATTTCTTTCTTTTAAATTTATTATACTTATTATATTTTCCAAGTCTTTTCTTCCTATAATTCTTCTTTTCATTTTCACATCCCCATCTATGTGGTGTTTCAAATTTATTACATTGAATTACCATTTTATTTCTTTTATAATATTTCATATTTTTCCATGCTTCTTTACATTTATTAGATAAAAATTCTTTTAAATAATATTCTCTTCTTCCCATTGTATCTACAAATGTTATTAAATCATTTCTTCCTCCAAAGGCTTTATAATATTCATCATTAATTTCTTCTGATATTAATCTTGGTAATTTTCTATAAAACATTTCTAAGTAAAAATTTTGTTCTTGGTCTGTTTCTAATCTTGCTTCATAATAATATTTTTTATATTCGCATATATATTGTTCTAAATATTTTGGTTCTAAAGAACATATTTCTATTTGATGTAAACATAGTTTTGCTTTTTCAATTTTTGTTTTCTCATCTGCTCCTGCACTTCTTCCAATAAATTCATTTCTTAAAACTTGTTCATATTTTCTTATTAATATTGCATAAAATTCTTTTCTTCCCTCATATGGTTCATTTACTGTTCTTACTTGTTGTCTGAATTCTTCATTTTTACTTTTCCACCAATTATGTACATTTCCTAAAAATGACGCTTCAATTACTAAGCTTACAAGTCCTGTATCTATAGATTTTCCCATTAATGCTATTAAATGTGATTTATTCCATTCATCTAATATTTTTTCATTATCTGTATAACAATCCATATCTAACCATATTCCAGAATTAGGTATTTGTCTTGTTTCAAATTGTTCTAAAGGTGGTGGTGTATATTTTGAATTTCTTGGTGTTTTAAATTTAGCTTCAAATTCCATATAATTAGATTCTTTTAATGGTTCTTTATGATAATATTTTCGAATATATGAAATAGAACAGAATAATTTACCAGAAAGTTCTTTTATAGAACAAGATAAAGAAGAAATCTGTAACTTAACTCCTTTTATGTTAGGAGGAGATGGTGATAATACATGGAATTTAATAAACTGGACTAATATGTTTTTAATAAAGCAATTAGGATCTTATATAAATAAGAATATTGTGAATATGGCTGAAGTAACTAGTATAGAAGAATTAGAAGAAAAATTACCAAAAGAAATAATAAGAATAATAAAGAAAGAAATACCCCGAGAAAGAAAAGAAAGATTAATAGAATTGGCTAAACCAATAGAACAAAAAATATATGAAATCAAGAAAGAAGTAAAAAATATGAAAAAAGAAATAGGTGAAATAAAAGAAGATATAAAGGAAATAATGAAATATTTAGGAATAAAAACTCAAAGAAGTTTATTAGAACCAATAAAAGAAAATCCTCAAATAAATATGATGAATATATTTGATGCTATAAGAGAAATGGAAGAATTAGAAAAAATGCCTAAAATACAGATAGAAGAACAAAGTTTAGATACAAATGTAAAACAAACAAGATTAATGGCCTCGGCTTTAACAGCAGGACAACAAGTGTTAAATAATAATATAATTACAGTATATGATGAAATAGAAAAATTAGAAAAAGGAATAAAAGAAACAAAAATAACAGATCAAAAACAAAAAGGATTAATAATAAAAGAAGAAAAAATGGATAAACAAAAGGAAATAGAAATGATGAAAGAATCACATAGAATAGCAGAAATAATGTGTAAAAATAGTACAATAGAAGAATTAATAGAAATAATAAAACCAAAAGAAAAAATAAATATGATGGAAGAAATAGAATATTTAAAAATAGAAGAAATGATGGGAAAAGAAGAAGAAGAATTGGAAAATATAAAAAGAGAATTTAAAGATGTAACAAGAATAAAAACACCAGAAAATTTAGAATTAAATATGGCTGAAGAAATGGACACATCAGAAAGCACTGTAATTCAACCAACTCAAATAATACCATCAGAACAACCTCATAATGAAGGAACAAGTAACCAACAAATAGAAAATGAAGATTTTGAAAGAGAAAAATATTATCATAAAGAACCATTAAAAGAATCTAATTATATGGAATTTGAAGCTAAATTTAAAACACCAAGAAATTCAAAATATACACCACCACCTTTAGAACAATTTGAAACAAGACAAATACCTAATTCTGGAATATGGTTAGATATGGATTGTTATACAGATAATGAAAAAATATTAGATGAATGGAATAAATCACATTTAATAGCATTAATGGGAAAATCTATAGATACAGGACTTGTAAGCTTAGTAATTGAAGCGTCATTTTTAGGAAATGTACATAATTGGTGGAAAAGTAAAAATGAAGAATTCAGACAACAAGTAAGAACAGTAAATGAACCATATGAGGGAAGAAAAGAATTTTATGCAATATTAATAAGAAAATATGAACAAGTTTTAAGAAATGAATTTATTGGAAGAAGTGCAGGAGCAGATGAGAAAACAAAAATTGAAAAAGCAAAACTATGTTTACATCAAATAGAAATATGTTCTTTAGAACCAAAATATTTAGAACAATATATATGCGAATATAAAAAATATTATTATGAAGCAAGATTAGAAACAGACCAAGAACAAAATTTTTACTTAGAAATGTTTTATAGAAAATTACCAAGATTAATATCAGAAGAAATTAATGATGAATATTATAAAGCCTTTGGAGGAAGAAATGATTTAATAACATTTGTAGATACAATGGGAAGAAGAGAATATTATTTAAAAGAATTTTTATCTAATAAATGTAAAGAAGCATGGAAAAATATGAAATATTATAAAAGAAATAAAATGGTAATTCAATGTAATAAATTTGAAACACCACATAGATGGGGATGTGAAAATGAAAAGAAGAATTATAGGAAGAAAAGACTTGGAAAATATAATAAGTATAATAAATTTAAAAGAAAGAAATACAGATTTAAAAGATATCCAAAATATAAATATTATAATAAATATAAACCGAGAAAATATTTTAAGAAAGGAAGAAGAATAAATTATAGTAAAAGACCTAAAAAATGTAGATGTTATAATTGTGGAGAAATAGGACATATATCTACAGAATGTAAAAAACCGAGAGAAAAGAAACAAATGAAGATATTAGAAGAAGCTGAAAAATATAACTTAGAACCAATAGAATTAGAAATCCCAGTATTTAGTGATATAGAAAATGAAGAAGTAGAAATATATAAATTAAAAGAAATAACAGAAACAGAAACAGAAGAATCAGAATCAGAATCAGAAAGTGAAGAAGAAATGTATATATATATGATGAAAGAATTTGAAGAAGGTCAAACAAGTAAACAAAATGAAAACGAAAATGATGAATATGAAGAATATAGAAATATAAGTGAAGGATCAGTAGAAAGAAGAATGATATTTAATCCAAAACAATTTAATAAAATAAAAGATAAAAAACTAGATATGAAAAGTAATCAATTACAAGAAGAATTGTTTATAGAAATGGTAAGTAGAAAATTTAAGACTAAAACAAACCATAAAACACATTGTATTGTATTAGAAAAAAGACATCCAATAGAATCAACATTAACTGAAGGAGTATTAAGAATACCTTTAATAAGTAAAAGACTTATAGAAGAAGAAATAAAGAAAGTACCATTTAAGAATGAAGTAACAGAAGTATATATAGCAGGAATACAATTACTTGTAAAAGCTTATTTTAAAGAAGGAATTGATACACCAATAGAACTACTTATAACAGATGGAAGAATAATAAGTGATGTAAAAGACAGTATAATAGGAATGTTAACAGGAAATTTAATATATCAGAAATTAAAATTTACATTAAATACAAATTTTGCAATATCAGTAACAGATGAGCATATAGATAAAACTATAAATGTATATCATAAACTAGGAGGAATAAGATTAATGGAAGGATCAAAAACAATAAGTATAAATGCAATGATAGGACTAGTATTTACAAATGAACATAAAATTTATAATAAGAATAAAGGAAGAATTAGTATAGAAAAACATTTTATGCCAATATTAAAAGAATTACCAATAGACCCAATAACAATAACTCTACCAGAACAACTAAAAATAGACATAGATAGGACAAGAGAATATGAAGATATAAGAAGATTAAGATTACAAACGAATAATAAAATGGGACAAAGATCATTAAGTTTTAATTCAAATCCAAGAAGATTAAACTATGAACCAAGATTAAGTTTAAGTTATAATGACCAAATAAATGAAAATAGATTAATAAGATCAGGAAGTAATAGATTAGCAGAAATCCCTTTAGTAACGAAATTAGAAGAAATAAAACCATCAGAAAACAGAATAAAAACACAAAATATAATAAAAGTAGAAATTAAGACAAATACAGGATGGATAAATATAAAAGCTTTAATTTTGGAAGAA
This sequence comes from Albizia julibrissin, assembly GCA_037074505.1. Taxonomy (NCBI): domain Eukaryota; kingdom Viridiplantae; phylum Streptophyta; class Magnoliopsida; order Fabales; family Fabaceae; genus Albizia; species Albizia julibrissin. The sequence goes on along the minus strand of CM073481.1, from coordinate 12,134,687 downwards.
ATAAAAGAAAGTAATATAGATATAAAATATTTAAACGAAAATATAATATTAGATGAAGAAAGAAAAACAGATATAATGATAAGATTTAATCAAAGAGATATAATGGAATTTTCAATAAAAATAGAAAAAGAAATGAGAAATTTTGGATTAATACTAGGAATGGATTTCTTAAATAAATTAAATAATTATAGAATTCAAGAAAAAAGAATAATCATTAACATAAACAATATAACAATAATAATCCCTAAAGTTTTAAATGAATAATCAAAATAATAGAAATCAATGGAAACCAGAAGAAGAATGGTATCTAAAAATAAAAGATTATATAGAAATTAATGGAGAACAGAAAGAAATAAAACATACAGATATAACATTTATGAGACATATAAAAAGAAAATTTGAAAAACAAAATATAGAGGAAAAAAGAAGATTAAGACGATTATATGAACAAGAATTTTTATTATGGATAGAAGAATATCATAATACAATAGAAGCACATGTAGAAAGAAGATTTTATATAAAGAAATTCGGAAAAATAATGGAAAAATTATCAAGAGGTTAATATGGCAGTAAACTATTATAGAAATCACAAAGGAGAAGTAATGGAAATACATCAGAATAATAAAGCATTAATAAGAAAGATAATAAAAAAATGTAAAAATTGGAATAAAAGTGATAGAAGAATAATAAAAGAAGAAAATGATAAAATTGAAAGAAGACAGAGAACATTTAATTCATTTAGAATAAGATATGATGCTTATATGAGAATAAAAACAAGGAAAGATTTTATAGAATATTGGAAGAATAAACTAAATATATTAAGTCGTGGATAATGACTAAGCTATATTATATTCTTACAAAGTTTAATTATGAAAAATACAGATCAAGAAAATATCATGCTTTAATAGATACAGGAGCAAATCTAAGTGTAGCAAAATATAATATTTTACCACCTGTAATGTGGAAAAAGAAGAAAAGACCTTTAAGAATGGAAAGTGCAGGAAAAGAAATACATTTAATGGAATATGAAGCTTTAAATGTGAATATTCAAATAGGAAGTTATGAACTAAAATTAAAAGTATTAAATCAATTTAATGAGCCATCTTGTGATATAATATTAGGATTGGATTTTATAGAACAATATTTTCCTATACACATGATAGAAAAAGCATTCATATTAACAACACCTTGTAAACATGAAGCATGGGGAATAAGAATAATGGAACCTTATAGTAGAAAAGATGAAAAATTTCAATTAAAGAATAATGAAAACGAAGTACAATTCTTACCAAATAATAAACCAGTTCATATAAAACATATGTTAGCCACTTTAACAATAAGAGAAGTAGAAGAAAATAAACAGAAAACAATAGAAAAAAGATTAGAAGAAAATTATAGTGAAAATCCTTTAATACATTGGGAAAAATCTAAACCTTTAGCAAAAATAGAATTAAAAGATTATAGTAAAGAAATTAATTGTAAACCTTACCCGTGGACAGAAAATGATAGAAATGAATTTATAATGCATATAGAAGAAATGAAAAAATATAATTTAATAAGAGAAAGTAGATCTGAATACTCATCACCAGCAATGATAGTTGTAAAACACAGTGAAGAAAAAAGAGGAAAATCAAGAATGGTAATTAATTATACTAAGTTAAATGAAATAGCAATAAGAAATAGATATCCTATACCTAAAATGGAATTATTGTTTAATTTAATAAGAGGAAAAACTATATTTAGTAAATTTGATTGTAAATCAGGATTTTTTCAAATAAAATTAGAAGAAGAAAGTAAAAAGTATACAGCTTTTAGTACATCAGAAGGATTATATGAATGGAATGTGTTACCCATGGGGTTTCACAACAGTCCAAGTATATTTCAAGAATATGTTTCTAAGTTATTAAGTCCAATAAGAAATTTTGCTGTAATTTATATTGATGATATATTAATATTCTCGAAAAATGAAAAAGAACATGAAGAACATTTGGAAAGATTTATAGAATTAATAGAACAAAAAGGAATAAATATATCTCCCAAGAAAGCTGAACTAAGAAAAGAAAAAATAGGATTTTTAGGACAAATAATTTCAAAAGATGGAATGGAATTGCAAGACCATATAAGCCAAAAAGTAAAAGAATTTCCAAGAATAAATAATAAAAAGGAATTACAATCATTTTTAGGACTAGTAAATCAAGCTAGGAATTATATACCTCATTTATCTAAACTAACAGCAAAAGTATCTAAGTTAGCAGGAGAAAAAACAATTTGGAAATGGAATGAAGAAACTCAGAAGATTATAGAACAAATAAAAGTTTTATGTAATAAATTGCCAAAATTAACTATACCTTTAGAAGAAAATATAAGATGGATAATATACACTGATGCATCTGAAAATTATTGGGGTGCAGCTTTGTATTTTGAAGACAGTAAAGGAATAGAAAAAATAACAAGATATGCAAGTGGAAAGTTTAATGAATCTCAGAGTAATTATCATTCTAATTGGAAGGAATTTTTAGCAATAAAGAAAGCAGTAGAAAAATTTGAATTGTTTATAGTAAATTGTAAGTTTATAATAAGAACTGATAATACACAAGTAAAAGGATGGTTAAAAAATGGAATAAAGAATGGAAAATTAAGTAATAAAATGTTATTAAAATGGCATAGTGATATGTCTTACTATGATTATGATGTTGAATATATCAAAGGAAAAAATAATCTAATTGCTGATTATTTAAGCAGATGGAACCAGGAAAAAGAATGAGTAACAGCCCTGTAAGCCAAATTCCTCTAAATGAGGTACAAGAGGAAAATCCGTTTATGACACATCTAGTAATGAAGATGAATATGCTTGAAGTAAATATGAGTTTACTTGGAAGCCAAGTGAGTAATAGTGTGCAGAATTTATCTAATTCTGTAGCTAACCTTACTAGCTCAGTAAACGAATTATTTACTAAAGTCAATGACCTGGAAAAAAGAGTAAAGAAGGAACCAGTCATGGAACCTTCGCCAAAGAAGAGTAATGACATGGAAAGACTAGTAATTGGGTCACCTACCCAGCCTGAGTCATTCACTCAGAAAAGTATAATTGGGTCTTCTACCCAAATCCAAGAAATTGGGTCATCTACCCAAAGCTCAGGAAAAAATTCTTTAGCCCAGATAATAAAAGACCAGCAAGCCCAAAAACAAAAAGAAGTCCAAATCCAAGAAAAAAGCCCAAGTCCTAAATATAAGACCTCTATACCAGATAGATCTGTAATAGCCTATAATATTTCTAAGGCCTCAGCCTCAACATCTAGACAACCCAATAATCCAGAAACCTTTAACCTCACCGAGAAATATAATTTTTATAAAACCATTATCAAAAGATTGAATACCTTATCTTTAACCCATAAGACCATTAAGTATGTATCCCATTATGCCATCAATAAAGCCATTATTTATCCAGGAACACCACCAGAAATAACCAGAACTTTATATGATTATGGATTAATTCAAACAATATACCCATCCCAGGACCTAAGAGAAATCAAATTATTCCCACCAAGATTTAAAGAAGCTGTAGAAAGTTATATTAAGATAGTCTTGCAACATAGAGTTTTCATCAGATGTTATTCTACTGTTGCTGAGATTGTACCAGACAAATTTTATCACCCAATTAATTTAATCAGACTTGGAACAACAAAGAAACCAATTGAGTTTGATCCAGAGAATAAGGATGAAATAGAAGATGATGAAGAATTTCAGTATAGAATCTCCAATATAAGAGCTCAGGACCATCATATAATGTTTGTGGAAATGAATAGAATAGCTGTTAACATAGGAGAAATTCCTTGGGTGTATTATGCTAGTGATTTAACTTGTATTTACTCCCTTGGAAAATCCACTAATGGAACACATGCAAAATTCCATAAGTGGTATGATTTAATTAAGAAGAATGAAATGGATCATGAAGAAGAAACAGCCGAGAAAGTTTGTAAATATCTGTCTGAATATCCAGTTCATGAATGTATATACTGCAAAGAAGAACAGAGAAGAGAAAAAGAAGGAGAAATTCCAATTAATGAAGATATTCTTTAATGACAGACAAGAAGATGACTGAAGACAATGACATCAGAAGAATCCAAAAGAATATGAGGAAAATAAGAAGGAAGCTCAGGAAAATAAAATTAAAAGTAAAAAAGATCAGAAAAGAAATTGAAGAATTGGATGAAGAAATGTCGGCAGAAGAATACAAGAAGTGGAAAGAAGCACTCAGATCAATAATGAAGCACTAAGGACAAGAAGACAAAGAAAAAGAAGAAAAAGAAGAAAGCACGTGAAGAAAGCAACCAGAGTTAGAAATAAAGTAACCAGAGTCTGTGTAAAGTAATCATGGTCTGTAAACTATAGTTGTAATGTAACCAGAGTCTGTAAACTCTAGTTTAATTTCGAGTCTATATAAACTACTTGTAAGCTTCATTCTGGAGCATCATCAATCAGCAATCGAGTTTTCAAGCTTTGTAATCAATTCTGAATACAAGCAATCAGTTTTCAATATCTTGAGTTCTTGTTCTCTACCCTTTTCTCAAATAACCTTCAAAACAGCAACATATACGTGGAAAGAAGTATCTGAGAATTTTAATCGGCATCTAAGGTATGGAGTTCTAAACTCCTTATAGGGATTTAGGGGAGTAGTTTTATCAAAATCTAAATGAGTACGGTCTAGAATGGGATTATGAGATGCATGTTATTATAATTTTCATATAAAGGATATATATTATGGTACGCCTCCAGTAGGAAACGAAGGAAGGCTGTGCTGTTGTGATCTGAAGGAAGAAGGTTGGGGATCCTTATGTTGATACCCTGTAATATATTCTATGCATGAAAGAGGGCATAGATCCTTCCATAACCCGGATCATATTCGGTCAAACCCATAATTTGTTCTTTATATCCTGATTATGATTTCCTGCATCCCATCTGTCCGATTTTGAAGGAACCAGTCATGGAACCTTCGCCAAAGAAGAGTAATGACATGGAAAGACTAGTAATTGGGTCACCTACCCAGCCTGAGTCATTCACTCAGAAAAGTATATTTCCACTTGCATATCTTGTTATTTTTTCTATTCCTTTACTGTCTTCAAAATACAAAGCTGCACCCCAATAATTTTCAGATGCATCAGTGTATATTATCCATCTTATATTTTCTTCTAAAGGTATAGTTAATTTTGGCAATTTATTACATAAAACTTTTGCCTGAGTCATTCACTCAGAAAAGTATAATTGGGTCTTCTACCCAAATCCAAGAAATTGGGTCATCTACCCAAAGCTCAGGAAAAAATTCTTTAGCCCAGATAATAAAAGACCAGCAATCGGACAGATGGGATGCAGGAAATCATAATCAGGATATAAAGAACAAATTATGGGTTTGACCGAATATGATCCGGGTTATGGAAGGATCTATGCCCTCTTTCATGCATAGAATATATTACAGGGTATCAACATAAGGATCCCCAACCTTCTTCCTTCAGATCACAACAGCACAGCCTTCCTTCTTATTTTCCTCATATTCTTTTGGATTCTTCTGATGTCATTGTCTTCAGTCATCTTCTTGTCTGTCATTAAAGAATATCTTCATTAATTGGAATTTCTCCTTCTTTTTCTCTTCTCTGTTCTTCTTTGCAGTATATACATTCATGAACTGGATATTCAGACAGATATTTACAAACTTTCTCGGCTGTTTCTTCTTCATGATCCATTTCATTCTTCTTAATTAAATCATACCACTTATGGAATTTTGCATGTGTTCCATTAGTGGATTTTCCAAGGGAGTAAATACAAGTTAAATCACTAGCATAATACACCCAAGGAATTTCTCCTATGTTAACAGCTATTCTATTCATTTCCACAAACATTATATGATGGTCCTGAGCTCTTATATTGGAGATTCTATACTGAAATTCTTCATCATCTTCTATTTCATTCTTATTCTCTGGATCAAACTCAATTGGTTTCTTTGTTGTTCCAAGTCTGATTAAATTAATTGGGTGATAAAATTTGTCTGGTACAATCTCAGCAACAGTAGAATAACATCTGATGAAAACTCTATGTTGCAAGACTATCTTAATATAACTTTCTACAGCTTCTTTAAATCTTGGTGGGAATAATTTGATTTCTCTTAGGTCCTGGGATGGGTATATTGTTTGAATTAATCCATAATCATATAAAGTTCTGGTTATTTCTGGTGGTGTTCCTGGATAAATAATGGCTTTATTGATGGCATAATGGGATACATACTTAATGGTCTTATGGGTTAAAGATAAGGTATTCAATCTTTTGATAATGGTTTTATAAAAATTATATTTCTCGGTGAGGTTAAAGGTTTCTGGATTATTGGGTTGTCTAGATGTTGAGGCTGAGGCCTTAGAAATATTATAGGCTATTACAGATCTATCTGGTATAGAGGTCTTATATTTAGGACTTGGGCTTTTTTCTTGGATTTGGACTTCTTTTTGTTTTTGGGCTTGCTGGTCTTTTATTATCTGGGCTAAAGAATTTTTTCCTGAGCTTTGGGTAGATGACCCAATTTCTTGGATTTGGGTAGAAGACCCAATTATACTTTTCTGAGTGAATGACTCAGGCTGGGTAGGTGACCCAATTACTAGTCTTTCCATGTCATTACTCTTCTTTGGCGAAGGTTCCATGACTGGTTCCTTCTTTACTCTTTTTTCCAGGTCATTGACTTTAGTAAATAATTCGTTTACTGAGCTAGTAAGGTTAGCTACAGAATTAGATAAATTCTGCACACTATTACTCACTTGGCTTCCAAGTAAACTCATATTTACTTCAAGCATATTCATCTTCATTACTAGATGTGTCATAAACGGATTTTCCTCTTGTACCTCATTTAGAGGAATTTGGCTTACAGGGCTGTTACTCATTCTTTTTCCTGGTTCCATCTGCTTAAATAATCAGCAATTAGATTATTTTTTCCTTTGATATATTCAACATCATAATCATAGTAAGACATATCACTATGCCATTTTAATAACATTTTATTACTTAATTTTCCATTCTTTATTCCATTTTTTAACCATCCTTTTACTTGTGTATTATCAGTTCTTATTATAAACTTACAATTTACTATAAACAATTCAAATTTTTCTACTGCTTTCTTTATTGCTAAAAATTCCTTCCAATTAGAATGATAATTACTCTGAGATTCATTAAACTTTCCACTTGCATATCTTGTTATTTTTTCTATTCCTTTACTGTCTTCAAAATACAAAGCTGCACCCCAATAATTTTCAGATGCATCAGTGTATATTATCCATCTTATATTTTCTTCTAAAGGTATAGTTAATTTTGGCAATTTATTACATAAAACTTTTATTTGTTCTATAATCTTCTGAGTTTCTTCATTCCATTTCCAAATTGTTTTTTCTCCTGCTAACTTAGATACTTTTGCTGTTAGTTTAGATAAATGAGGTATATAATTCCTAGCTTGATTTACTAGTCCTAAAAATGATTGTAATTCCTTTTTATTATTTATTCTTGGAAATTCTTTTACTTTTTGGCTTATATGGTCTTGCAATTCCATTCCATCTTTTGAAATTATTTGTCCTAAAAATCCTATTTTTTCTTTTCTTAGTTCAGCTTTCTTGGGAGATATATTTATTCCTTTTTGTTCTATTAATTCTATAAATCTTTCCAAATGTTCTTCATGTTCTTTTTCATTTTTCGAGAATATTAATATATCATCAATATAAATTACAGCAAAATTTCTTATTGGACTTAATAACTTAGAAACATATTCTTGAAATATACTTGGACTGTTGTGAAACCCCATGGGTAACACATTCCATTCATATAATCCTTCTGATGTACTAAAAGCTGTATACTTTTTACTTTCTTCTTCTAATTTTATTTGAAAAAATCCTGATTTACAATCAAATTTACTAAATATAGTTTTTCCTCTTATTAAATTAAACAATAATTCCATTTTAGGTATAGGATATCTATTTCTTATTGCTATTTCATTTAACTTAGTATAATTAATTACCATTCTTGATTTTCCTCTTTTTTCTTCACTGTGTTTTACAACTATCATTGCTGGTGATGAGTATTCAGATCTACTTTCTCTTATTAAATTATATTTTTTCATTTCTTCTATATGCATTATAAATTCATTTCTATCATTTTCTGTCCACGGGTAAGGTTTACAATTAATTTCTTTACTATAATCTTTTAATTCTATTTTTGCTAAAGGTTTAGATTTTTCCCAATGTATTAAAGGATTTTCACTATAATTTTCTTCTAATCTTTTTTCTATTGTTTTCTGTTTATTTTCTTCTACTTCTCTTATTGTTAAAGTGGCTAACATATGTTTTATATGAACTGGTTTATTATTTGGTAAGAATTGTACTTCGTTTTCATTATTCTTTAATTGAAATTTTTCATCTTTTCTACTATAAGGTTCCATTATTCTTATTCCCCATGCTTCATGTTTACAAGGTGTTGTTAATATGAATGCTTTTTCTATCATGTGTATAGGAAAATATTGTTCTATAAAATCCAATCCTAATATTATATCACAAGATGGCTCATTAAATTGATTTAATACTTTTAATTTTAGTTCATAACTTCCTATTTGAATATTCACATTTAAAGCTTCATATTCCATTAAATGTATTTCTTTTCCTGCACTTTCCATTCTTAAAGGTCTTTTCTTCTTTTTCCACATTACAGGTGGTAAAATATTATATTTTGCTACACTTAGATTTGCTCCTGTATCTATTAAAGCATGATATTTTCTTGATCTGTATTTTTCATAATTAAACTTTGTAAGAATATAATATAGCTTAGTCATTATCCACGACTTAATATATTTAGTTTATTCTTCCAATATTCTATAAAATCTTTCCTTGTTTTTATTCTCATATAAGCATCATATCTTATTCTAAATGAATTAAATGTTCTCTGTCTTCTTTCAATTTTATCATTTTCTTCTTTTATTATTCTTCTATCACTTTTATTCCAATTTTTACATTTTTTTATTATCTTTCTTATTAATGCTTTATTATTCTGATGTATTTCCATTACTTCTCCTTTGTGATTTCTATAATAGTTTACTGCCATATTAACCTCTTGATAATTTTTCCATTATTTTTCCGAATTTCTTTATATAAAATCTTCTTTCTACATGTGCTTCTATTGTATTATGATATTCTTCTATCCATAATAAAAATTCTTGTTCATATAATCGTCTTAATCTTCTTTTTTCCTCTATATTTTGTTTTTCAAATTTTCTTTTTATATGTCTCATAAATGTTATATCTGTATGTTTTATTTCTTTCTGTTCTCCATTAATTTCTATATAATCTTTTATTTTTAGATACCATTCTTCTTCTGGTTTCCATTGATTTCTATTATTTTGATTATTCATTTAAAACTTTAGGGATTATTATTGTTATATTGTTTATGTTAATGATTATTCTTTTTTCTTGAATTCTATAATTATTTAATTTATTTAAGAAATCCATTCCTAGTATTAATCCAAAATTTCTCATTTCTTTTTCTATTTTTATTGAAAATTCCATTATATCTCTTTGATTAAATCTTATCATTATATCTGTTTTTCTTTCTTCATCTAATATTATATTTTCGTTTAAATATTTTATATCTATATTACTTTCTTTTATTTCTTCCAAAATTAAAGCTTTTATATTTATCCATCCTGTATTTGTCTTAATTTCTACTTTTATTATATTTTGTGTTTTTATTCTGTTTTCTGATGGTTTTATTTCTTCTAATTTCGTTACTAAAGGGATTTCTGCTAATCTATTACTTCCTGATCTTATTAATCTATTTTCATTTATTTGGTCATTATAACTTAAACTTAATCTTGGTTCATAGTTTAATCTTCTTGGATTTGAATTAAAACTTAATGATCTTTGTCCCATTTTATTATTCGTTTGTAATCTTAATCTTCTTATATCTTCATATTCTCTTGTCCTATCTATGTCTATTTTTAGTTGTTCTGGTAGAGTTATTGTTATTGGGTCTATTGGTAATTCTTTTAATATTGGCATAAAATGTTTTTCTATACTAATTCTTCCTTTATTCTTATTATAAATTTTATGTTCATTTGTAAATACTAGTCCTATCATTGCAGTTATACTTATTGTTTTTGATCCTTCCATTAATCTTATTCCTCCTAGTTTATGATATACATTTATAGTTTTATCTATATGCTCATCTGTTACTGATATTGCAAAATTTGTATTTAATGTAAATTTTAATTTCTGATATATTAAATTTCCTGTTAACATTCCTATTATACTGTCTTTTACATCACTTATTATTCTTCCATCTGTTATAAGTAGTTCTATTGGTGTATCAATTCCTTCTTTAAAATAAGCTTTTACAAGTAATTGTATTCCTGCTATATATACTTCTGTTACTTCATTCTTAAATGGTACTTTCTTTATTTCTTCTTCTATAAGTCTTTTACTTATTAAAGGTATTCTTAATACTCCTTCAGTTAATGTTGATTCTATTGGATGTCTTTTTTCTAATACAATACAATGTGTTTTATGGTTTGTTTTAGTCTTAAATTTTCTACTTACCATTTCTATAAACGATTCTTCTTGTAATTGATTACTTTTCATATCTAGTTTTTTATCTTTTATTTTATTAAATTGTTTTGGATTAAATATCATTCTTCTTTCTACTGATCCTTCACTTATATTTCTATATTCTTCATATTCATCATTTTCGTTTTCATTTTGTTTACTTGTTTGACCTTCTTCAAATTCTTTCATCATATATATATACATTTCTTCTTCACTTTCTGATTCTGATTCTGATTCTTCTGTTTCTGTTTCTGTTATTTCTTTTAATTTATATATTTCTACTTCTTCATTTTCTATATCACTAAATACTGGGATTTCTAATTCTATTGGTTCTAAGTTATATTTTTCAGCTTCTTCTAATATCTTCATTTGTTTCTTTTCTCTCGGTTTTTTACATTCTGTAGATATATGTCCTATTTCTCCACAATTATAACATCTACATTTTTTAGGTCTTTTACTATAATTTATTCTTCTTCCTTTCTTAAAATATTTTCTCGGTTTATATTTATTATAATATTTATATTTTGGATATCTTTTAAATCTGTATTTCTTTCTTTTAAATTTATTATACTTATTATATTTTCCAAGTCTTTTCTTCCTATAATTCTTCTTTTCATTTTCACATCCCCATCTATGTGGTGTTTCAAATTTATTACATTGAATTACCATTTTATTTCTTTTATAATATTTCATATTTTTCCATGCTTCTTTACATTTATTAGATAAAAATTCTTTTAAATAATATTCTCTTCTTCCCATTGTATCTACAAATGTTATTAAATCATTTCTTCCTCCAAAGGCTTTATAATATTCATCATTAATTTCTTCTGATATTAATCTTGGTAATTTTCTATAAAACATTTCTAAGTAAAAATTTTGTTCTTGGTCTGTTTCTAATCTTGCTTCATAATAATATTTTTTATATTCGCATATATATTGTTCTAAATATTTTGGTTCTAAAGAACATATTTCTATTTGATGTAAACATAGTTTTGCTTTTTCAATTTTTGTTTTCTCATCTGCTCCTGCACTTCTTCCAATAAATTCATTTCTTAAAACTTGTTCATATTTTCTTATTAATATTGCATAAAATTCTTTTCTTCCCTCATATGGTTCATTTACTGTTCTTACTTGTTGTCTGAATTCTTCATTTTTACTTTTCCACCAATTATGTACATTTCCTAAAAATGACGCTTCAATTACTAAGCTTACAAGTCCTGTATCTATAGATTTTCCCATTAATGCTATTAAATGTGATTTATTCCATTCATCTAATATTTTTTCATTATCTGTATAACAATCCATATCTAACCATATTCCAGAATTAGGTATTTGTCTTGTTTCAAATTGTTCTAAAGGTGGTGGTGTATATTTTGAATTTCTTGGTGTTTTAAATTTAGCTTCAAATTCCATATAATTAGATTCTTTTAATGGTTCTTTATGATAATATTTTTCTCTTTCAAAATCTTCATTTTCTATTTGTTGGTTACTTGTTCCTTCATTATGAGGTTGTTCTGATGGTATTATTTGAGTTGGTTGAATTACAGTGCTTTCTGATGTGTCCATTTCTTCAGCCATATTTAATTCTAAATTTTCTGGTGTTTTTATTCTTGTTACATCTTTAAATTCTCTTTTTATATTTTCCAATTCTTCTTCTTCTTTTCCCATCATTTCTTCTATTTTTAAATATTCTATTTCTTCCATCATATTTATTTTTTCTTTTGGTTTTATTATTTCTATTAATTCTTCTATTGTACTATTTTTACACATTATTTCTGCTATTCTATGTGATTCTTTCATCATTTCTATTTCCTTTTGTTTATCCATTTTTTCTTCTTTTATTATTAATCCTTTTTGTTTTTGATCTGTTATTTTTGTTTCTTTTATTCCTTTTTCTAATTTTTCTATTTCATCATATACTGTAATTATATTATTATTTAACACTTGTTGTCCTGCTGTTAAAGCCGAGGCCATTAATCTTGTTTGTTTTACATTTGTATCTAAACTTTGTTCTTCTATCTGTATTTTAGGCATTTTTTCTAATTCTTCCATTTCTCTTATAGCATCAAATATATTCATCATATTTATTTGAGGATTTTCTTTTATTGGTTCTAATAAACTTCTTTGAGTTTTTATTCCTAAATATTTCATTATTTCCTTTATATCTTCTTTTATTTCACCTATTTCTTTTTTCATATTTTTTACTTCTTTCTTGATTTCATATATTTTTTGTTCTATTGGTTTAGCCAATTCTATTAATCTTTCTTTTCTTTCTCGGGGTATTTCTTTCTTTATTATTCTTATTATTTCTTTTGGTAATTTTTCTTCTAATTCTTCTATACTAGTTACTTCAGCCATATTCACAATATTCTTATTTATATAAGATCCTAATTGCTTTATTAAAAACATATTAGTCCAGTTTATTAAATTCCATGTATTATCACCATCTCCTCCTAACATAAAAGGAGTTAAGTTACAGATTTCTTCTTTATCTTGTTCTATAAAAGAACTTTCTGGTAAATTATTCTGTTCTATTTCATATATTCGAGGTTCTAGTATGTCTATTATATTCATTTTACAATTATAATTACAAGATTATTAAAAGATTTCCTTTCTCGTGTAGCAGATCAGTCAAACTGCAACTACAGAGGATACTTGGAGAATCTTTTTCAAACACACTTTTAATCAACAAAACAAAAACAAAGAGATCTAAACAATAATATGAGATTATAGAGATTTAAGGTTTCATCTTATCATCATCTAAAAGTGAGCTCTGATACCAAAATCGGACAGATGGGATGCAGGAAATCATAATCAGGATATAAAGAACAAATTATGGGTTTGACCGAATATGATCCGGGTTATGGAAGGATCTATGCCCTCTTTCATGCATAGAATATATTACAGGGTATCAACATAAGGATCCCCAACCTTCTTCCTTCAGATCACAACAGCACAGCCTTCCTTCGTTTCCTACTGGAGGCGTACCATAATATATATCCTTTATATGAAAATTATAATAACATGCATCTCATAATCCCATTCTAGACCGTACTCATTTAGATTTTGATAAAACTACTCCCCTAAATCCCTATAAGGAGTTTAGAACTCCATACCTTAGATGCCGATTAAAATTCTCAGATACTTCTTTCCACGTATATGTTGCTGTTTTGAAGGTTATTTGAGAAAAGGGTAGAGAACAAGAACTCAAGATATTGAAAACTGATTGCTTGTATTCAGAATTGATTACAAAGCTTGAAAACTCGATTGCTGATTGATGATGCTCCAGAATGAAGCTTACAAGTAGTTTATATAGACTCGAAATTAAACTAGAGTTTACAGACTCTGGTTACATTACAACTATAGTTTACAGACCATGATTACTTTACACAGACTCTGGTTACTTTATTTCTAACCCTATTATTCTTCCATCTGTTATAAGTAGTTCTATTGGTGTATCAATTCCTTCTTTAAAATAAGCTTTTACAAGTAATTGTATTCCTGCTATATATACTTCTGTTACTTCATTCTTAAATGGTACTTTCTTTATTTCTTCTTCTATAAGTCTTTTACTTATTAAAGGTATTCTTAATACTCCTTCAGTTAATGTTGATTCTATTGGATGTCTTTTTTCTAATACAATACAATGTGTTTTATGGTTTGTTTTAGTCTTAAATTTTCTACTTACCATTTCTATAAACGATTCTTCTTGTAATTGATTACTTTTCATATCTAGTTTTTTATCTTTTATTTTATTAAATTGTTTTGGATTAAATATCATTCTTCTTTCTACTGATCCTTCACTTATATTTCTATATTCTTCATATTCATCATTTTCGTTTTCATTTTGTTTACTTGTTTGACCTTCTTCAAATTCTTTCATCATATATATATACATTTCTTCTTCACTTTCTGATTCTGATTCTGATTCTTCTGTTTCTGTTTCTGTTATTTCTTTTAATTTATATATTTCTACTTCTTCATTTTCTATATCACTAAATACTGGGATTTCTAATTCTATTGGTTCTAAGTTATATTTTTCAGCTTCTTCTAATATCTTCATTTGTTTCTTTTCTCTCGGTTTTTTACATTCTGTAGATATATGTCCTATTTCTCCACAATTATAACATCTACATTTTTTAGGTCTTTTACTATAATTTATTCTTCTTCCTTTCTTAAAATATTTTCTCGGTTTATATTTATTATAATATTTATATTTTGGATATCTTTTAAATCTGTATTTCTTTCTTTTAAATTTATTATACTTATTATATTTTCCAAGTCTTTTCTTCCTATAATTCTTCTTTTCATTTTCACATCCCCATCTATGTGGTGTTTCAAATTTATTACATTGAATTACCATTTTATTTCTTTTATAATATTTCATATTTTTCCATGCTTCTTTACATTTATTAGATAAAAATTCTTTTAGTAAGCTTCATTCTGGAGCATCATCAATCAGCAATCGAGTTTTCAAGCTTTGTAATCAATTCTGAATACAAGCAATCAGTTTTCAATATCTTGAGTTCTTGTTCTCTACCCTTTTCTCAAATAACCTTCAAAACAGCAACATATACGTGGAAAGAAGTATCTGAGAATTTTAATCGGCATCTAAGGTATGGAGTTCTAAACTCCTTATAGGGATTTAGGGGAGTAGTTTTATCAAAATCTAAATGAGTACGGTCTAGAATGGGATTATGAGATGCATGTTATTATAATTTTCATATAAAGGATATATATTATGGTACGCCTCCAGTAGGAAACGAAGGAAGGCTGTGCTGTTGTGATCTGAAGGAAGAAGGTTGGGGATCCTTATGTTGATACCCTGTAATATATTCTATGCATGAAAGAGGGCATAGATCCTTCCATAACCCGGATCATATTCGGTCAAACCCATAATTTGTTCTTTATATCCTGATTATGATTTCCTGCATCCCATCTGTCCAATTTTGGTATCAGAGCTCACTTTTAGATGATGATAAGATGAAACCTTAAATCTCTATAATCTCATATTATTGTTTAGATCTCTTTGTTTTTGTTTTGTTGATTAAAAGTGTGTTTGAAAAAGATTCTCCAAGTATCCTCTGTAGTTGCAGTTTGACTGATCTGCTACACGAGAAAGGAAATCTTTTAATAATCTTGTAATTATAATTGTAAAATGAATATAATAGACATACTAGAACCTCGAATATATGAAATAGAACAGAATAATTTACCAGAAAGTTCTTTTATAGAACAAGATAAAGAAGAAATCTGTAACTTAACTCCTTTTATGTTAGGAGGAGATGGTGATAATACATGGAATTTAATAAACTGGACTAATATGTTTTTAATAAAGCAATTAGGATCTTATATAAATAAGAATATTGTGAATATGGCTGAAGTAACTAGTATAGAAGAATTAGAAGAAAAATTACCAAAAGAAATAATAAGAATAATAAAGAAAGAAATACCCCGAGAAAGAAAAGAAAGATTAATAGAATTGGCTAAACCAATAGAACAAAAAATATATGAAATCAAGAAAGAAGTAAAAAATATGAAAAAAGAAATAGGTGAAATAAAAGAAGATATAAAGGAAATAATGAAATATTTAGGAATAAAAACTCAAAGAAGTTTATTAGAACCAATAAAAGAAAATCCTCAAATAAATATGATGAATATATTTGATGCTATAAGAGAAATGGAAGAATTAGAAAAAATGCCTAAAATACAGATAGAATCTGGTATAGAGGTCTTATATTTAGGACTTGGGCTTTTTTCTTGGATTTGGACTTCTTTTTGTTTTTGGGCTTGCTGGTCTTTTATTATCTGGGCTAAAGAATTTTTTCCTGAGCTTTGGGTAGATGACCCAATTTCTTGGATTTGGGTAGAAGACCCAATTATACTTTTCTGAGTGAATGACTCAGGCTGGGTAGGTGACCCAATTACTAGTCTTTCCATGTCATTACTCTTCTTTGGCGAAGGTTCCATGACTGGTTCCTTCTTTACTCTTTTTTCCAGGTCATTGACTTTAGTAAATAATTCGTTTACTGAGCTAGTAAGGTTAGCTACAGAATTAGATAAATTCTGCACACTATTACTCACTTGGCTTCCAAGTAAACTCATATTTACTTCAAGCATATTCATCTTCATTACTAGATGTGTCATAAACGGATTTTCCTCTTGTACCTCATTTAGAGGAATTTGGCTTACAGGGCTGTTACTCATTCTTTTTCCTGGTTCCATCTGCTTAAATAATCAGCAATTAGATTATTTTTTCCTTTGATATATTCAACATCATAATCATAGTAAGACATATCACTATGCCATTTTAATAACATTTTATTACTTAATTTTCCATTCTTTATTCCATTTTTTAACCATCCTTTTACTTGTGTATTATCAGTTCTTATTATAAACTTACAATTTACTATAAACAATTCAAATTTTTCTACTGCTTTCTTTATTGCTAAAAATTCCTTCCAATTAGAATGATAATTACTCTGAGATTCATTAAACTTTCCACTTGCATATCTTGTTATTTTTTCTATTCCTTTACTGTCTTCAAAATACAAAGCTGCACCCCAATAATTTTCAGATGCATCAGTGTATATTATCCATCTTATATTTTCTTCTAAAGGTATAGTTAATTTTGGCAATTTATTACATAAAACTTTTATTTGTTCTATAATCTTCTGAGTTTCTTCATTCCATTTCCAAATTGTTTTTTCTCCTGCTAACTTAGATACTTTTGCTGTTAGTTTAGATAAATGAGGTATATAATTCCTAGCTTGATTTACTAGTCCTAAAAATGATTGTAATTCCTTTTTATTATTTATTCTTGGAAATTCTTTTACTTTTTGGCTTATATGGTCTTGCAATTCCATTCCATCTTTTGAAATTATTTGTCCTAAAAATCCTATTTTTTCTTTTCTTAGTTCAGCTTTCTTGGGAGATATATTTATTCCTTTTTGTTCTATTAATTCTATAAATCTTTCCAAATGTTCTTCATGTTCTTTTTCATTTTTCGAGAATATTAATATATCATCAATATAAATTACAGCAAAATTTCTTATTGGACTTAATAACTTAGAAACATATTCTTGAAATATACTTGGACTGTTGTGAAACCCCATGGGTAACACATTCCATTCATATAATCCTTCTGATGTACTAAAAGCTGTATACTTTTTACTTTCTTCTTCTAATTTTATTTGAAAAAATCCTGATTTACAATCAAATTTACTAAATATAGTTTTTCCTCTTATTAAATTAAACAATAATTCCATTTTAGGTATAGGATATCTATTTCTTATTGCTATTTCATTTAACTTAGTATAATTAATTACCATTCTTGATTTTCCTCTTTTTTCTTCACTGTGTTTTACAACTATCATTGCTGGTGATGAGTATTCAGATCTACTTTCTCTTATTAAATTATATTTTTTCATTTCTTCTATATGCATTATAAATTCATTTCTATCATTTTCTGTCCACGGGTAAGGTTTACAATTAATTTCTTTACTATAATCTTTTAATTCTATTTTTGCTAAAGGTTTAGATTTTTCCCAATGTATTAAAGGATTTTCACTATAATTTTCTTCTAATCTTTTTTCTATTGTTTTCTGTTTATTTTCTTCTACTTCTCTTATTGTTAAAGTGGCTAACATATGTTTTATATGAACTGGTTTATTATTTGGTAAGAATTGTACTTCGTTTTCATTATTCTTTAATTGAAATTTTTCATCTTTTCAATTACCAAGATTAATATCAGAAGAAATTAATGATGAATATTATAAAGCCTTTGGAGGAAGAAATGATTTAATAACATTTGTAGATACAATGGGAAGAAGAGAATATTATTTAAAACCTCTTTCATGCATAGAATATATTACAGGGTATCAACATAAGGATCCCCAACCTTCTTCCTTCAGATCACAACAGCACAGCCTTCCTTCGTTTCCTACTGGAGGCGTACCATAATATATATCCTTTATATGAAAATTATAATAACATGCATCTCATAATCCCATTCTAGACCGTACTCATTTAGATTTTGATAAAACTACTCCCCTAAATCCCTATAAGGAGTTTAGAACTCCATACCTTAGATGCCGATTAAAATTCTCAGATACTTCTTTCCACGTATATGTTGCTGTTTTGAAGGTTATTTGAGAAAAGGGTAGAGAACAAGAACTCAAGATATTGAAAACTGATTGCTTGTATTCAGAATTGATTACAAAGCTTGAAAACTCGATTGCTGATTGATGATGCTCCAGAATGAAGCTTACAAGTAGTTTATATAGACTCGAAATTAAACTAGAGTTTACAGACTCTGGTTACATTACAACTATAGTTTACAGACCATGATTACTTTACACAGACTCTGGTTACTTTATTTCTAACTCTGGTTGCTTTCTTCACGTGCTTTCTTCTTTTTCTTCTTTTTCTTTGTCTTCTTGTCCTTAGTGCTTTATTATTGATCTGAGTGCTTCTTTCCACTTCTTGTATTCTTCTGCCGACATTTCTTCATCCAATTCTTCAATTTCTTTTCTGATCTTTTTTACTTTTAATTTTATTTTCCTGAGCTTCCTTCTTATTTTCCTCATATTCTTTTGGATTCTTCTGATGTCATTGTCTTCAGTCATCTTCTTGTCTGTCATTAAAGAATATCTTCATTAATTGGAATTTCTCCTTCTTTTTCTCTTCTCTGTTCTTCTTTGCAGTATATACATTCATGAACTGGATATTCAGACAGATATTTACAAACTTTCTCGGCTGTTTCTTCTTCATGATCCATTTCATTCTTCTTAATTAAATCATACCACTTATGGAATTTTGCATGTGTTCCATTAGTGGATTTTCCAAGGGAGTAAATACAAGTTAAATCACTAGCATAATACACCCAAGGAATTTCTCCTATGTTAACAGCTATTCTATTCATTTCCACAAACATTATATGATGGTCCTGAGCTCTTATATTGGAGATTCTATACTGAAATTCTTCATCATCTTCTATTTCATCCTTATTCTCTGGATCAAACTCAATTGGTTTCTTTGTTGTTCCAAGTCTGATTAAATTAATTGGGTGATAAAATTTGTCTGGTACAATCTCAGCAACAGTAGAATAACATCTGATGAAAACTCTATGTTGCAAGACTATCTTAATATAACTTTCTACAGCTTCTTTAAATCTTGGTGGGAATAATTTGATTTCTCTTAGGTCCTGGGATGGGTATATTGTTTGAATTAATCCATAATCATATAAAGTTCTGGTTATTTCTGGTGGTGTTCCTGGATAAATAATGGCTTTATTGATGGCATAATGGGATACATACTTAATGGTCTTATGGGTTAAAGATAAGGTATTCAATCTTTTGATAATGGTTTTATAAAAATTATATTTCTCGGTGAGGTTAAAGGTTTCTGGATTATTGGGTTGTCTAGATGTTGAGGCTGAGGCCTTAGAAATATTATAGGCTATTACAGATCTATCTGGTATAGAGGTCTTATATTTAGGACTTGGGCTTTTTTCTTGGATTTGGACTTCTTTTTGTTTTTGGGCTTGCTGGTCTTTTATTATCTGGGCTAAAGAATTTTTTCCTGAGCTTTGGGTAGATGACCCAATTTCTTGGATTTGGGTAGAAGACCCAATTATACTTTTCTGAGTGAATGACTCAGGCTGGGTAGGTGACCCAATTACTAGTCTTTCCATGTCATTACTCTTCTTTGGCGAAGGTTCCATGACTGGTTCCTTCTTTACTCTTTTTTCCAGGTCATTGACTTTAGTAAATAATTCGTTTACTGAGCTAGTAAGGTTAGCTACAGAATTAGATAAATTCTGCACACTATTACTCACTTGGCTTCCAAGTAAACTCATATTTACTTCAAGCATATTCATCTTCATTACTAGATGTGTCATAAACGGATTTTCCTCTTGTACCTCATTTAGAGGAATTTGGCTTACAGGGCTGTTACTCATTCTTTTTCCTGGTTCCATCTGCTTAAATAATCAGCAATTAGATTATTTTTTCCTTTGATATATTCAACATCATAATCATAGTAAGACATATCACTATGCCATTTTAATAACATTTTATTACTTAATTTTCCATTCTTTATTCCATTTTTTAACCATCCTTTTACTTGTGTATTATCAGTTCTTATTATAAACTTACAATTTACTATAAACAATTCAAATTTTTCTACTGCTTTCTTTATTGCTAAAAATTCCTTCCAATTAGAATGATAATTACTCTGAGATTCATTAAACTTTCCACTTGCATATCTTGTTATTTTTTCTATTCCTTTACTGTCTTCAAAATACAAAGCTGCACCCCAATAATTTTCAGATGCATCAGTGTATATTATCCATCTTATATTTTCTTCTAAAGGTATAGTTAATTTTGGCAATTTATTACATAAAACTTTTATTTGTTCTATAATCTTCTGAGTTTCTTCATTCCATTTCCAAATTGTTTTTTCTCCTGCTAACTTAGATACTTTTGCTGTTAGTTTAGATAAATGAGGTATATAATTCCTAGCTTGATTTACTAGTCCTAAAAATGATTGTAATTCCTTTTTATTATTTATTCTTGGAAATTCTTTTACTTTTTGGCTTATATGGTCTTGCAATTCCATTCCATCTTTTGAAATTATTTGTCCTAAAAATCCTATTTTTTCTTTTCTTAGTTCAGCTTTCTTGGGAGATATATTTATTCCTTTTTGTTCTATTAATTCTATAAATCTTTCCAAATGTTCTTCATGTTCTTTTTCATTTTTCGAGAATATTAATATATCATCAATATAAATTACAGCAAAATTTCTTATTGGACTTAATAACTTAGAAACATATTCTTGAAATATACTTGGACTGTTGTGAAACCCCATGGGTAACACATTCCATTCATATAATCCTTCTGATGTACTAAAAGCTGTATACTTTTTACTTTCTTCTTCTAATTTTATTTGAAAAAATCCTGATTTACAATCAAATTTACTAAATATAGTTTTTCCTCTTATTAAATTAAACAATAATTCCATTTTAGGTATAGGATATCTATTTCTTATTGCTATTTCATTTAACTTAGTATAATTAATTACCATTCTTGATTTTCCTCTTTTTTCTTCACTGTGTTTTACAACTATCATTGCTGGTGATGAGTATTCAGATCTACTTTCTCTTATTAAATTATATTTTTTCATTTCTTCTATATGCATTATAAATTCATTTCTATCATTTTCTGTCCACGGGTAAGGTTTACAATTAATTTCTTTACTATAATCTTTTAATTCTATTTTTGCTAAAGGTTTAGATTTTTCCCAATGTATTAAAGGATTTTCACTATAATTTTCTTCTAATCTTTTTTCTATTGTTTTCTGTTTATTTTCTTCTACTTCTCTTATTGTTAAAGTGGCTAACATATGTTTTATATGAACTGGTTTATTATTTGGTAAGAATTGTACTTCGTTTTCATTATTCTTTAATTGAAATTTTTCATCTTTTCTACTATAAGGTTCCATTATTCTTATTCCCCATGCTTCATGTTTACAAGGTGTTGTTAATATGAATGCTTTTTCTATCATGTGTATAGGAAAATATTGTTCTATAAAATCCAATCCTAATATTATATCACAAGATGGCTCATTAAATTGATTTAATACTTTTAATTTTAGTTCATAACTTCCTATTTGAATATTCACATTTAAAGCTTCATATTCCATTAAATGTATTTCTTTTCCTGCACTTTCCATTCTTAAAGGTCTTTTCTTCTTTTTCCACATTACAGGTGGTAAAATATTATATTTTGCTACACTTAGATTTGCTCCTGTATCTATTAAAGCATGATATTTTCTTGATCTGTATTTTTCATAATTAAACTTTGTAAGAATATAATATAGCTTAGTCATTATCCACGACTTAATATATTTAGTTTATTCTTCCAATATTCTATAAAATCTTTCCTTGTTTTTATTCTCATATAAGCATCATATCTTATTCTAAATGAATTAAATGTTCTCTGTCTTCTTTCAATTTTATCATTTTCTTCTTTTATTATTCTTCTATCACTTTTATTCCAATTTTTACATTTTTTTATTATCTTTCTTATTAATGCTTTATTATTCTGATGTATTTCCATTACTTCTCCTTTGTGATTTCTATAATAGTTTACTGCCATATTAACCTCTTGATAATTTTTCCATTATTTTTCCGAATTTCTTTATATAAAATCTTCTTTCTACATGTGCTTCTATTGTATTATGATATTCTTCTATCCATAATAAAAATTCTTGTTCATATAATCGTCTTAATCTTCTTTTTTCCTCTATATTTTGTTTTTCAAATTTTCTTTTTATATGTCTCATAAATGTTATATCTGTATGTTTTATTTCTTTCTGTTCTCCATTAATTTCTATATAATCTTTTATTTTTAGATACCATTCTTCTTCTGGTTTCCATTGATTTCTATTATTTTGATTATTCATTTAAAACTTTAGGGATTATTATTGTTATATTGTTTATGTTAATGATTATTCTTTTTTCTTGAATTCTATAATTATTTAATTTATTTAAGAAATCCATTCCTAGTATTAATCCAAAATTTCTCATTTCTTTTTCTATTTTTATTGAAAATTCCATTATATCTCTTTGATTAAATCTTATCATTATATCTGTTTTTCTTTCTTCATCTAATATTATATTTTCGTTTAAATATTTTATATCTATATTACTTTCTTTTATTTCTTCCAAAATTAAAGCTTTTATATTTATCCATCCTGTATTTGTCTTAATTTCTACTTTTATTATATTTTGTGTTTTTATTCTGTTTTCTGATGGTTTTATTTCTTCTAATTTCGTTACTAAAGGGATTTCTGCTAATCTATTACTTCCTGATCTTATTAATCTATTTTCATTTATTTGGTCATTATAACTTAAACTTAATCTTGGTTCATAGTTTAATCTTCTTGGATTTGAATTAAAACTTAATGATCTTTGTCCCATTTTATTATTCGTTTGTAATCTTAATCTTCTTATATCTTCATATTCTCTTGTCCTATCTATGTCTATTTTTAGTTGTTCTGGTAGAGTTATTGTTATTGGGTCTATTGGTAATTCTTTTAATATTGGCATAAAATGTTTTTCTATACTAATTCTTCCTTTATTCTTATTATAAATTTTATGTTCATTTGTAAATACTAGTCCTATCATTGCAGTTATACTTATTGTTTTTGATCCTTCCATTAATCTTATTCCTCCTAGTTTATGATATACATTTATAGTTTTATCTATATGCTCATCTGTTACTGATATTGCAAAATTTGTATTTAATGTAAATTTTAATTTCTGATATATTAAATTTCCTGTTAACATTCCTATTATACTGTCTTTTACATCACTTATTATTCTTCCATCTGTTATAAGTAGTTCTATTGGTGTATCAATTCCTTCTTTAAAATAAGCTTTTACAAGTAATTGTATTCCTGCTATATATACTTCTGTTACTTCATTCTTAAATGGTACTTTCTTTATTTCTTCTTCTATAAGTCTTTTACTTATTAAAGGTATTCTTAATACTCCTTCAGTTAATGTTGATTCTATTGGATGTCTTTTTTCTAATACAATACAATGTGTTTTATGGTTTGTTTTAGTCTTAAATTTTCTACTTACCATTTCTATAAACGATTCTTCTTGTAATTGATTACTTTTCATATCTAGTTTTTTATCTTTTATTTTATTAAATTGTTTTGGATTAAATATCATTCTTCTTTCTACTGATCCTTCACTTATATTTCTATATTCTTCATATTCATCATTTTCGTTTTCATTTTGTTTACTTGTTTGACCTTCTTCAAATTCTTTCATCATATATATATACATTTCTTCTTCACTTTCTGATTCTGATTCTGATTCTTCTGTTTCTGTTTCTGTTATTTCTTTTAATTTATATATTTCTACTTCTTCATTTTCTATATCACTAAATACTGGGATTTCTAATTCTATTGGTTCTAAGTTATATTTTTCAGCTTCTTCTAATATCTTCATTTGTTTCTTTTCTCTCGGTTTTTTACATTCTGTAGATATATGTCCTATTTCTCCACAATTATAACATCTACATTTTTTAGGTCTTTTACTATAATTTATTCTTCTTCCTTTCTTAAAATATTTTCTCGGTTTATATTTATTATAATATTTATATTTTGGATATCTTTTAAATCTGTATTTCTTTCTTTTAAATTTATTATACTTATTATATTTTCCAAGTCTTTTCTTCCTATAATTCTTCTTTTCATTTTCACATCCCCATCTATGTGGTGTTTCAAATTTATTACATTGAATTACCATTTTATTTCTTTTATAATATTTCATATTTTTCCATGCTTCTTTACATTTATTAGATAAAAATTCTTTTAAATAATATTCTCTTCTTCCCATTGTATCTACAAATGTTATTAAATCATTTCTTCCTCCAAAGGCTTTATAATATTCATCATTAATTTCTTCTGATATTAATCTTGGTAATTTTCTATAAAACATTTCTAAGTAAAAATTTTGTTCTTGGTCTGTTTCTAATCTTGCTTCATAATAATATTTTTTATATTCGCATATATATTGTTCTAAATATTTTGGTTCTAAAGAACATATTTCTATTTGATGTAAACATAGTTTTGCTTTTTCAATTTTTGTTTTCTCATCTGCTCCTGCACTTCTTCCAATAAATTCATTTCTTAAAACTTGTTCATATTTTCTTATTAATATTGCATAAAATTCTTTTCTTCCCTCATATGGTTCATTTACTGTTCTTACTTGTTGTCTGAATTCTTCATTTTTACTTTTCCACCAATTATGTACATTTCCTAAAAATGACGCTTCAATTACTAAGCTTACAAGTCCTGTATCTATAGATTTTCCCATTAATGCTATTAAATGTGATTTATTCCATTCATCTAATATTTTTTCATTATCTGTATAACAATCCATATCTAACCATATTCCAGAATTAGGTATTTGTCTTGTTTCAAATTGTTCTAAAGGTGGTGGTGTATATTTTGAATTTCTTGGTGTTTTAAATTTAGCTTCAAATTCCATATAATTAGATTCTTTTAATGGTTCTTTATGATAATATTTTTCTCTTTCAAAATCTTCATTTTCTATTTGTTGGTTACTTGTTCCTTCATTATGAGGTTGTTCTGATGGTATTATTTGAGTTGGTTGAATTACAGTGCTTTCTGATGTGTCCATTTCTTCAGCCATATTTAATTCTAAATTTTCTGGTGTTTTTATTCTTGTTACATCTTTAAATTCTCTTTTTATATTTTCCAATTCTTCTTCTTCTTTTCCCATCATTTCTTCTATTTTTAAATATTCTATTTCTTCCATCATATTTATTTTTTCTTTTGGTTTTATTATTTCTATTAATTCTTCTATTGTACTATTTTTACACATTATTTCTGCTATTCTATGTGATTCTTTCATCATTTCTATTTCCTTTTGTTTATCCATTTTTTCTTCTTTTATTATTAATCCTTTTTGTTTTTGATATAAATTAAATGCAAACTCATTTATTGATTTATTATATAATATTATACACTCAATATAAAAAATAAAATTTATCAAATTAATAATATTATATTAATTAATCAATATTTTTATCTATATGGAAATATTATAAATATTATATTAATAAATAGATATTTATATTATATTATATTTTATATATATGTTTATATGAATATATTTTTTATATGTAATTTTAGATATGAATATATATATATATATATATATATATATATATATATATATATATATATATATATTTTGTATGTATGTGTGTAATATTAAGTTATGTGTGTGTATATATTTAATTATGCATTTACTTGATGGGATTTCATCCTAGTTCACATGGTAGAGGCTCAAGACAACATCCAAAAGGTGGGGGGTTCGAACTTGGTGGAGGCACATTTAGGAGGTGAAAATATGGAGTGATGATGTGGCACGACGTGGCATGTGGCGATGATGTGGCATATGATATGGCAGGTGGGTGGTGACATGGGCTGATATGACAAGTGATAGGTGGCATAGATGCTGACGTGACTTTATTTATTATTTTTTCCCTTATTTTTTAAATATTGACTTTCAGCGGCGACATTTAAAGTCGCCGCTGAAAGTACCTCTTTGGCAGCGACATTTATCGCCGCTGAAAGTATACTTTCAGCGGCGACTATATTTGTCGCCACCAAAACTTTCATCCACAGTCGCATCAGCAACGACTTTTTGTCGCTGCTGAAAACTTTCAGCGGCGACTTTTAGACTTTCAGTGGCGACTTTTGTCGCCACTGAAAGTCATTTTTTTTGTAGTGACTCAAATGTATCTCTTCCAAAAAGTGAACTTGTCACCACCTCTCTTTAGGAGCAAGTATTTTTAGTTGCTACTAAAATACTTTTTTAAGTGATTACTTAATGATTATATATTTTGATAGAGGAAGGTGGGATTGAAGCAAAATATTAAAATTTGGGGAGGAAAGCTAAAACCAATTTCAACATGAAGCCCAGTCAAGTTCAGTTTTATTAATATTATAGTGGATGTCAAATTTTGTATAAGCAATGAATAGATATTTTTGGAGGGGAAATGAGATTTGCTTGGAATAGTGTGCGTGTCTCAATTACACATATGATTATTCAGAAAATACAAAAAAAAATGAACTTCTTCCCGTTAATAAAAAAAAACAACTAATTGATTTCTGTTTTATAACTTACACTACTTAAAAAAAACGAACTACGGAAAAAAAAACTTATCTACATTAATATTCTACAAGTGCAAGCAATCACAAATTCTGAAATAATAGAGATAGTTCTTCATCATTATATTTTAAAATTTACATCATATAATAATCAACACATGCACGGGATAAGCCTCTAGTTTATCTATAAAGTAGCAAACTATTAATCTATATATATAACTCTGGCCAAAATATATACGAAAACACACTGTATAGCTCTGCGTTATAAAGCAGAATCTAAATTACATCATTTAAAAACTAAACTAGCACTCTGATCCTGAACTTTTAGGGCAATCTATAGTTTCAAGGTTTCATGCACCTTATAATTTTTTTTTTTACAAAAACTTATAAGCGCTCATAACAAAATTACTATATATATAAACTAACGTACACAACGATATATTACATTCGTGAACTAATAACTCGTGCGCTGAACAATATTTGAAGACGAAAGCAGTTAACGAGGATGACCAACGAGTTCTTGCTCTCTTTTCTCATTGTGATCTCCCATCTACACATTGTTTTGTAATTAAAAACACATGTTAATGCAATGATGGCTAGAATTTTCTTAAAATAAATCATTTTTAATTTGCCTAAAATTTAGATGATTCAAACTTTTTGAAAAGATTCCCGTGAGGCGAGGTGAAGTTAAAAATTAAAAAAATTGACAAAGTAAAATGGTGAAAAATATTAGAGACAGTATATTTCTCAATTCCCAAATTGTGAGTGATTGGAAATAAAATGAAGATGCATCTAATTAAAATGATAGAGATATGTAATATCTTGCCATGAGATGATCCAATTCAATTTGAACAGTAATTCAAACGAACATACCTGCGTAACGAGTGCATACACAGGTAGCGTGCTGCAGCTGCTAAGGAGCTGAATGAACACCCTGAAACCCCAACACAAAGGAGAAAGAAAATGGAGAGAGAGAGAGAGAAAGAGAAATTAAACTTCAGTATGCATAACATAGGTAACAAAAGAAACAACATAGAACTACCATAGGTTCTGTTATAAATCTCATCACAAGTAAAGTTTGATTTATAAATTCAAGGGATTCACCTATCCTATAAGCTAACCTTTTGGATAGGTTTTCCTTTTAAACTTGTACTTACAACATTATTTCTTTAAGATGTTGATAACTAATTTATAGATATTAAATAAATTAGTTAAGTTAGTTATTTGTAATAATATAATATGTTTTATTTCTCCTAAAATACTCCTTTAATGATTACCTTTATGGCCCCATGAATTGAGGTTATATCAAGGATCAAAATAAATCCCTCGACTGACTCCTAAGTTTAGGTCCGAAGGGAACGTATCTAGACTCTTGATTTGCCTAAAATCTTAAAATGGCATATTGAAAGTAGTTAGTTACATGACAGCAACCTAATTAAATGAAACTCTAATGACTAACGGAATAATTCACAATTGTGCAAGGGAAGGAAGTGTTGCAGATACCCGATGACGAGCGTGACGACAATGAAACCGAGTTTTCCCATTACACAGGCGTCAAAGTTATAAGCAGCCTTAAGCTGAAGAATAAGATTATGCATAAATATTAATTAAATTATGTCAACCCAGAAGGGTAAATGACAGTGGAAGGAGAAGAACAACCAAACATGTCTATTTTGCTCCAATAATAGAATTTGCTCACCCATATCCAGAAAAAGAATCCAATCTCAAAAGAGTTCTGGAAAAAGATGAAGTGAATCAAGAAGAGGACGAAGCGAGGCCGATGAAACCAAAAGTGACTATCTGATTGTCGAACAACATCATCAGGATGCCTTACAGCTATGTCATGAACTAATTGCATTAGCACATGCTCCAACTTGGTGCCCACAGCTAGTAGAAGCTGACACATAAAATTGCGTATCAGTATATATACAATCGAGTTACATAGAGAGAGAGAGAGACAGACAGACATAAAAAGTGGGTATCGATCAAATTAAGAATCTTAAAGAAAAATTAGAATCAAGAATATTAAATCTTTGAAGCCGTTAAGTTGCCGTGAAAATTATTGCGAAACTTTAAAAAGAGATGCGTTCAATCTTGAGTGGTTTCTTATTATTTTGCTTTATTTTTATTTGAATTGGACCTGGAAAAAAAGATATTTATTAAGAATAACCATAAAAATTATAATTATTTAGAAGAACTAAATATAAAAATATAAAATTAAAAATACTAAAATACCCCTAAAGAAATCTTCTTCGTTCCCTCTTACACTCTCATCCACATTCTATTTTTAAAACTAATACAAAATTCTAAATTTCACTAAATTAAATAAAATTTTTCAGTTTTCATTTATCACAACTTACGTAGATATCTATGGGAAAAAATTACACAATTCTTCAATTTTGTTAAAATTATAATTTTTTAAAGTCAATAAAATTTTTAATTAAAAATATAATTATATAATTTTAATAAAAACAAAGGTCTTTTACAATTCATTATATATGTTAAACGAAAAAATTTTATATGATTTATTTTTATTTTAGAAGAAATTTATGTAGTCATTTTTTGAAATAGAAAATCCAGATACACATTTTTTGAATATATTCTCCAATTTATTTTAAGTTTTATTATTATTATTATTATTATTATTATTATTATTATTATTATTATTATTCCCTATTATTTTATTTTAGTTGCATGGTGAGATTATGATTGGACAAGAAACTAAAACTTATATAAACAA
This sequence comes from Albizia julibrissin, assembly GCA_037074505.1. Lineage (NCBI taxonomy): Eukaryota > Viridiplantae > Streptophyta > Magnoliopsida > Fabales > Fabaceae > Albizia > Albizia julibrissin. The sequence continues at coordinate 12,104,615 of CM073481.1, read as the reverse complement.
AAGGCAGAACTTAAATTAATTGAGACAAGATGAATCTGTAATTAAACTTAATAATAAATTTCCACCAAAAGCGAAACAAATCTTCTAAAAATACTTACAAGACATGGAATAAACGCTATCCAAAAATATGTATACCAGCCTGTAAAACCAAAGAAAATAGCTGAATTTGGAGACAGAAAGCAATGCTTTTTTTACAACTAGCAAAACCAAAAGAAACAATTAGATATAAATGAGTCTTTGTAGGAAAAATATATTATATTTTTGATACATCCTTTGGAGAAATTAATATCTTAGTTTTTTATAGTTTTTAGTCATTTGTAACTCAATCTCTAAACTTTTAACTTGATTCAACTCGTATATAATAGTTTTGACTAACTCAATTTCTGAATTTCGACCTGATGCAATTCCGTCTTTATAGTTTAATCATTTAAAATATTAGTTCCACTAAAATTACATACTTTTTTTTTTTGCAAGAACTAAAATTACATGTTTCATGAAGCTTAAAGAATAAAATTTTAAAAGGTTAAAACTATAGGAAGAGAGTTATAATACTAAGTTTAAGTTTAAAGATCAAGTTTTAATTGAGTCAAAATCATAGAAATTAAGTTAAATCAAGTCAAAGTTCAAGGACTTAATTACAACGAAATCAAAATTGCAGGGATTAAAAAATTAATTTTCCCTACATATTTTTTTTTAATAAAAATGGGAAATTTTAACATATATAGCAGAAATGCCAAGTCATATATAATACCATACCCCTGACACTAAGTAAGAAGAAGATAACCACAAAGATCCAAAAGTGCCAACTGCAACAGGGGGAAAAAATGTATGATCATGAGTACAGAATCACTCATATCGTAACTACAAGTCAAACAAGAAAGATAGGAACAACTGACTACAACTGACCTTATACCAACAACATGTTTAAAATCATTCTCAAGGGCGTCTATCATGTACTCGTAAAAATTAAAACTCGGCTTTTCCTGGTGACGATTCTAAAACAAAGAAATAAACAAAAAGAATGATATTGATATTCTGACTTGAGAGGCTACTTGCGAAGAGCCGGATCAAGGATTAATGGGAAGCAAACTTCACATTATTCCATACATTTCTTTTAAACTTACCTTGATAAAACCACGGATGGTCACATAATCCGATTTATATACTGAGCCATGAAATTGCTTCCAAAAAGAATGCTGCAAGAAACTTGCAATATTAGGAAGAATGTAAAATTCTGATAAAATCTTCCAATAAAGCAAAGATCAGAAGCTTTTGTTTTCATGAGTGATGTGAATAAATATCATCATCAATTCTCAGTTTCAGATTAACATATGAACCACTTACCAACCAACCCATCAGAAAATGAGGGCTTCTTGGTTGCCGACCTGCAGTAATTCAATAATTAGCATATAAGGAAGCAATGAAAAAGAAAAATACTCAGAAAGACAGCCTTCACGAAAACAAAAAGATAACATTCACAAACTACGTATCACTTGAAAAAAAATTAAAAATCTAACAAAGAGTCTAAAGATTGATTACTATACTGATCAAATCACTTACCTTCCTTATCTACTGCATCGTTCTCTGCAGCAATTGAATCCTCCCAGTACTTCCACTGTCGTATCTATACAACAAAAGGATGGATCTTTAATAGAGAAATAAAATTGTGAGTAGGAATAGTTCATAATAATAAAAAGTGTCTTGGATACCCACTTTGACTCGTCCGATGAACACTGTCAGAACGCAATATATCACATGGACTACAGCTAGAGTAAATATAAAGATATGCAGATCATGGACGACTTTAACGGATATTAATGGAACCTTAACCTGAAAGAAAAGGAAGGGAAAATAAAACGGTTAAATAAGTTCATCATCTAAAGTACCTACTAAATAAGTTTTTGCCTGGTTTTTTTTTTTTGTTGTTGTCTGAAATTAGAATGAAAATAGAAAAGTTAGAAAAAATAAAAAAGAAGGCAAGTATGGATGATGGTATATATGAGGAGCCGTTTGGCTTGTCTGGTGGATTGGCACGATGATACTCTTCTACGGTAAGTGTAAAGTTTGTGAGTAGCTCCCGTAATTTCATTCATGTGCTTGTATTTGGATTAGGGGCTCTCAGTGATGAGTATATTACGTTTGTATATGGCCCCCCGAAGAAAAAAAGGGAGGAAAGTATGGTGGGTTAAGATTACTTCTTTGAATCCTGGAGAACTTGTGCCATGAGTAATATTGAGGGACTTTAATAATTTTTCATATGGTGCTGATAAAAAGGAAGAAAGGGTGTATGAGTATATGGATTTAAGGAATTTTCTTGGGCGAACAACTAATAGGGAGAGGAATTTATTAGGGAAATTGGATAGAACAGTGTGTAGTTTGAGCTGGAATGGTAAGCATGGAAAGGCATAGAGATTTATTTTAGAATCTATGGGGTCGAATCACAATCCAGTTGTGCTGATTTTTTAGTATAATGATGAGAAGACTCCTTGGAGGTTCAGGTTTGAATGTTTTCGGGTAGATGACCTTGAGTTTATTCAGCTGGTCCGTGAGGACTGGAGGGGCAATAGAGATGGTGGCTATATAGATACGGTAGCTGAGTTTGAATGCAATTTGGAAAAAATAAAGAAAGCCTTAGTGAATTGGAGTAAGTCAAAATTTGCCGGTTCGAAGAAATTGATGGAAGATTCATATCCCAATATGAGCAATGCTACCAGAATGGATGGGGATCGGAGGAGGCTAAGTACCGAAGAGAAATTGCTGAGAAGATGGATTGTTTATGAAAAATGGAGGAGAAATATTGGGCTCAACGATCGAGAATCCAATGGCTGAAATTAAAAGAAAAAAAAGATCACACTATTTCATTTTAGGAAAGAAGGCATATAAATAAATATCATTTAAATTTTTAAAATCCTAAAAAGTCTGATAACACTTGAAAATAATAAATAAATCTTAAAATAGGAATATGAGATTTTAAAATATTATATTTTTATCAAGATGTCTTTCACTTTTTTTTTTTTTTTTTTAAACGAGGTTCCACACGCGCTGGCCGAAATTAGCTTTTATCAAAATTTTAAATATTAATAATTGAAACTTAAGACTCGGATGGTTCGATGTTACCTTATTAGCACAATATCGTTTTTTACCATCAGATGCTGCTGGCCCCTCAGCAATACGATCAGGAACAGTTCCATGGTTATCTTTCTTCCAGCAAGGAAGCATACGACTGATCAAATCAGGCGAGACGCAGATTTTTATTATCCAATCTTCAGAAACTGTCAGGAGCAGAGATATAAAACCCAACAGCATCAACTCTGAAATTTTCAAACTTTAGTTAAACTCTGCACATCCACTAATGGAGAGGGGAGAAGAAAGAATTAAATAAAAAATTAGATTATTATTTTTAAGAAGAAAAGGCAGAGAGTTTAGTTACCGAACCTTCTTTGATTTTCTGAAGAGCTTCGTAGAGGGCTCTCTTGTTCTTCTCTTGGAGTTTCATTCCAACATAATGAAGAAAACGTTCGACAGCAAATGAAACGGCGACTATCACAGTGTAAACGACAGCAACAACCCATGTTGGAGTGTATTTGTTCGTCTCTTCTTCCCCACCTCCAGCCATTCTCTCCCTAGCTTTCTATCGTCTTAGCTTCTTCCTACTCTCTGGACTCTTTGCACTATGTCATTTCCACTCTGTCCATATATATGTGTGTGTGTCCCTATTGAGCTTCAAATTCTGTCGGCTTACTATACTGTTTTGAATCTAACTAATTTTCTTCGTAACCAATCCAGACTTTTTATTTATTTCATTTAAGAAAAAGATAATCATTTATAAGTCTATTTATTTTCTTTCGGTTATAGATAATTGACTTGGCTGTTTACTAGATAAATATTTGATGTCTTAAATTTAGATGACATTATCAAGCTGGAATTAATAAGAACAATAATGCGGAAGGAAACTAGTCTCTAATTGTAAAAGCCATAAGCCTCATAATTACTTTCCTTGAGTTTTTCGTATTCTGTTAATTTAATTTAAGAGTGAAATACTCTCACCGTCATTTTTTTTTCTAATTACATGGAACCCTCTATTTTGCAAGCATGCCCTTAGCTTTATATAGTTAACTTGGTTAAAAATATTATAGAAAGTTTCTAAAAAATATTTTTAAATAAATTTACGTTTACTAATTTCTCCTTCATCATATTAAGTACGTAATCTATTTCTGAACATTTACAAACTTCAGCAAGAAATTAAATGGCTGTAGTGATGAGTTATTTATATAATATCTTGAACTTACATTATTTATACCTGTTTTAAAAGCCGGAACATTTACAGACTTCAGCAAACAAAATTCTAGAATTCTTTTTTGGATGTACCATTTTTTTAAAGAAATATAAATATTAAAATAATTCTTATATTAAAAAGGTGTATTTTCTATTTTGATAAAATAAAAGGTTTGAGAATCAAACATAAATAAAGACGACAAAAAAATTTTGCATTGACGTGGAAAGTAGAAACGCGAAGCCTTTTCCATGATAAAACTGGTAACATTCAGGTCACTCCAACTTTTTTTATTTTTGCAATACAAAATGTGCAACAACCATTGATTGTCATCAAACGTCAACCTGGTGACGTCAACCCGATCACGTAATGGTTAAATTTAAAATTATATATATATATATTATATGAAATTGTTACCTGCCTTAAAATTAACAAAAATATTATGACTTTTTAATAATTTTAATAATCCCTTATATTTAAATATGAACTATTGTATATTTTTTAAAGGAGACTAAGAGAATATAAATTTGTGTTTGTTTGGGACTCCCAAAAACTATTATTTACATAAAAAAAGATAAAATCATTCTTATGTTTAACTCATACACCATAAATCATCATTAAAAAAATTTCTTTCACTGTTACAAATATCAGTTACCATCGGACTTCAAACACCTCTTTTATCTCACGGTTGAAAACTCCTCTTTTATCATTTGGAAAATTACACCTCTTTTATCCATCATATAATAAAACGAGTTCAGCAGTTCACCAGATGGGTAATTGACCCACCCCACTAAAAGTCAAAAAATTTATCCTTACATGAGAAAAAGTAAAACTTAGATAGGTTAAGAAGCAATTTCGTCATGAAAGAATACGCCAGTAAGTAATATTGTTGTGAAAGTTTTTTTTTCTTAATATTACCTTAAAAATTTTAAAACGTATCAATGTCAACCCTATTTTAACCATTGTTTATGTTGATAATTAATTTTAAGTGAAATTGCTTACAATGTGGCCACATGTACTCTGATTTTCCAACTCAGCATCACACCTCATCCTCTTCTTGTTCTCTCTCTTCCTCCTTCTATCTTTCCTAGAGTTGGAAAATGGAGCCGGCCCTTTTAAGCCCGTTTAAATCACGGGTCGAGCTTGAAAAATGGAGCTTCAAAAGGAAGTCGGGCCTAAAAGAACCAGCTCTGGAGGGCCGGCCAGTTAGGCCCTGTAGCTTTGTTTTTTGTTTTAATTTTACTACCCTTCCTATTCATGCCCTTGCTGACTCCTCCCTAAGAACTTTAAAAATTGCTAAATTTACATATGATGGTAATTTACTAATTCTTGATATTTTTACCTCTTAAACAGAGTCTACTACTTAAAGTGAAGTACAATCAAAATTCCTTGAAATTGATGATAGTAGCGAAGAAGATGAAAACGATAGTTTTCATAATCATGTTGCTTAAATGTTTAGCTTTTTGCCTTCTTATACTTTGTATGAGATTATGAATTACTTGTACACAATATTTTTTACATTTGATTATAAATTAATAACTATATTTATTTTATTGCATGAGGTGTGTAGACATATAGTTAAATTTTATGAAAATGACTCCTGGCCCTGATGCTTTCGGAACGGGCTTTGAAAAACAGTAATTTTTCTTTCCCCAGGTTCTATAAGGCTGGCCTTTTTAGGCCCTGGCCCGTCAAGGGCCGGCCTTGATTCCCAGCTCTAATCTATCCAGAGAAAAACAAGTTTCGTCCTCTCCATCCCTTCCTTCCTCCATCCGATCGTTCAACCCTACTCAACCATGGAGATAAAGCCCACCCTTCCCTTCGTCGCTTGTGAAAGCAGTTCCAACCTCAACAGAAGATTCCGAACAGGTTCAGCATTTCGAGGCGGCAGAACCAGCTTGACAGCAGTGACCACGTTGACATAGTTTATAATTTCCTTAACCCAAGCGGCGGAGGAAGAAAGGTATTAGCATTAAATCTTACCCGGAAGCATTTTTTGTTGTGATAAATTTTCGATTTTGGTTTGTTGTTGATAAATCTTTACCCATAAGCATTTATTGATATTTATAATTTCCCCAACTCAAGCGGCGGAGGAAGAAAGGTTTGCCGATAAATCTTTACCCAGAAGTATTTTTTATTTTGGTTTGTTGTTGATATATCTTCAATTTTGGTTAGAAAATGATTTCTTTTTTCTTTCGGCCATTGCTGAAGTATTAGCGTTATATATCAATATGTGGTTTAAGCAGTAGAGTTTATCCTTTTTCTTCACCATGGAAGCAAAGGAGGATTCAAGTTCCCTATTTTTTTCCACGCAAATTATGCACCATTTGTTTTAATCAGCCTCTCATGTATATAGCAACTTGTTTTATGTTCAATGGAGGATTCATGGTAAATACCTTATTGACGGATGGAGGAAGGAAGGGACGGAGGGGGAGAGAGAAAGGATGATGTGTAGGATGAGTTGGAAAAATTAGAGGACATGTAGCTGGATTGGAAGCAATTTCAGTTAAAATTAATCGTTAATGTAAATGGTGATTAAAAGAGGGGTAACTGTAACATCCCAAATTTTTTAAACAGTAATTAAATGTTTTTAGGATGTGATCTATTAAGTAATTTGAGGTTTAGAAAAGACTTAAAAACATTTTTATCTATATAAATCAATATATAATAAAATAATATAGGGCCCACAATTATTTATACTCATATTTCCTTTCTCTATATTCGTGATATATATATTTAAATATATAATATTATAATATTATATTATATTATTATAATAATATATAAATGGTCGCAGCATCATGTGGGCTGCTGCCCACCATTGTTGAAAAGAGAGAGGGGTGCAATAATGCACCCCAATCCTTCGCTCTCCCTTCTCTATTTGAACGCACAAGGTGTGTATTCAGCGAGAGGGAGAGCATGAGCGTGGAGAAGAAAGAAGGGGAATTTTGAAATTGAATTATTTGGTGTTACTAAATTGGAAGCATTCAAATAATATTGATAAAAATAGGCTTGTAATAGAGGTAACCTTGGTTATTTTCTTATATACTTGTCAATTATATATTTATATATGTATATATTAAACTGTTTTGGGATTTGTTGTGCCTATAGAAGGTTTGATTTAGAATTGTATATTGGACTAAAATTATATTGATGAGTTTGGATATTCTTAGAGCCCTTGGTATCACCTTTCTTTTAACCGGGTTAAGGGACAGTGACACCTCCTTGTTTGTGTTCTTAAAAGGAGGGGAGTCATGCTCTAATCATGACAAGCTAGGAACCTTGATAAGGGTGACGCCTCATGATTTGGAAATTATGTGTAATTGATGTATTTCTATTGGATTATGTGTTAGTTATGGCTTCAGTCAACAGTTATAAGAGGATGGACAGGGTAATAAGAATTGTCTGTACATCAATATTTGTTTGACATGTTATACATGTGATATCTCTTATAAAGAATATTTTGAAAATGAAATAATGTTCAATTGTTTTGAAAATTCTTTTTGGGAGGAGGTTTTAGTAACCAAATCGAGAACTAGTTTGTGAAATGTTTTATATATAAAAGAAAATATATTTATTGTGAGTTTGAACCGTATGTTCTCGATCTTGGTTTACATGTATATTTCTAAATAACCAATGGTTACAGAGATCTTTGGATCTTATGGTTATTTTTTTTTTCAGGTGATTATTTTAGTAGGGAGAAAGGGGAGGCACATATGGAGTGAGTCTTGAAGGCTCTTTTGTACTCCTAAAGCTCATGTTATATTTTTGTATTTACCATAACTATAAGACTTCTGCATTTTTATTAATATTAAAATATTTTCAGAAATTAATTTGACCTTGTAAAATTGGGTTTTTTGTTAGTTGGCCATATTACAAATACGTATTTAGTTATTGGTTTGGGATCTTACAGTAACATTGCTGCATTTTTAGAAAGACATTGAGACTAAAAAAACTTTCAGGATAATATTACTCCCAAATCTTTACTTTCAGGGCAGATTTGTCATTTAACCCAATAAAAAGTGGTTACGCAAAAGTTAGGGTTCCACGGTCAAAAGAGAAGAGAGAAAGTAGATAAAGGAAGTGATTAAAGTAATTCATTTAAATTAGATTTTTACTGAAAATAAAATAATGTAAATTAAGGAAATGACATCTAAGATTAAAATAAAATAAGGTATTGTGTTACAAGTGGCGAGATTGTTTTGTCAACATCATACAGTCATAATTTAACTTTTCCTAGTCAGCATTTGGCATTAATAAATGGTATTAAGCTTTAAAGACAAAAAAGTATACTTTACAAACTTAAGGGATTGATATATCATGTTTTCAATTTATAATTTTTAAATCGTAAACTTATTATATACAACTTGTGAAAATATCGTTTTATTTCAAATTTCATATTACCTCTATTAAAAGAATTTTGTCATGCAGTACTCCTCCAGTCTTTAATATAAAACACATCTAAAGAGTTGATTTTAATTCTAAATATAAGACATAATTTTAATATTTTTCAATATTTTTCTGATTTACCTACTGATGCTTCATCAACAATAATAAAGAATGAGAGTGAATAAGGAAATTAAAGAAGATAACTTAGATATTTTAAAAAATACAATGTCATATTAACTAACTGAATTAATTTTTTTAATTTAATCAAATTATGCAAATATTTTATTTTAAGAATAATAGAAGTATCATCTTTATCTGTTGGATTCCAATTTTAATGTCATGTATCTTCTCATGTTTTTGTTTCAGATATATCAATAGTTAGTTGCTCCTGCAAATAAAATAGACCATCTTCATTCTCCCATACATCATATCTGTAAGGAAACTTCAAACCCCCGTACCTGTTACAAGTTGCACAGTAAACGACTTTGGAAATACTCAATCCGGTATTTTTTTTAAAAAAAAACCAACCAAAATGTAGTTTTAAATGTTAGTTAATAAAGAAAATAAATATATATAATATTTACTTTTCTTTTTAATTATACCCTTATTTATAAAAATGGTACATGATAAATTATGGGTAAAAATTTATTATAGAGCGAGTGACTTATATTTAATGAGGATAAAAAAACAATCAATTTAAGCTTGAAGACAAAGGGAAATTGTTCCTTATATTAAATACCTCCGATGAGAGAATGTTTATTATAAAAAGAATTAGAAAGAGTAGTTTATAAAAACAAAAACAAAAACTACTTATTACTTTGGTTATGAATATTAAAGAGAGTTTATAAAAAAAAATTTGGGTAACTTTCAACTAATTCACACACACACACACACAAAGTTAATTTTTACTTTAAGTAGCAAAATATCATAAAATTAAAATAATTTTTTAATAATATGGGTTAAGATGCATCAAACATCCTCAAATATTTTTTAGGTATATTCATTTCCCTAAAATATTTTGTATCCAACACTCTTTAATGTTTTTCTGATGAATCACTATTGCAAAAACCACTTTTTAGATCGGTTAAAAATGACTTTTTAGATCGGTTTTGGATGAGGTCTTGATACACCCGATCTAAAAGTATCTAACTTTTTAGACCGGTTAATAAAATTTTAAAAAGTATGACAAACAAGACAGTCTTAAAGTCTGACAATTTTTTAATTCATTTAATTTCACTTTGCTTTTGAGACCGGTAAATAATATTTTTAAGACCAATTATTTAAATAACCGATCTAAAAAGTTTCTCTTAATTATAAAATTGTCACCGCGTTTTTCTTTTAGACCTAATCCGTAATAACCGGTCTAAATGATGTGATCTAAAAAGGCTATTTTGCACTAGTGAATCTAATTTTCTGAAATATTTTTTTAAGTGTGTCTACTATCATAGAATATTTTTTTAGACATTCAATACCTAAAAATTTTTTTTATGTGTATTTAGCAACTTAAATTGATTAAATTATTAAGTGCAAAATAAAAAAAATACTTTAAATGATGGACACCCTTAAAAAATATTTCATAGTACTTGGTGCATTACAAGATAATTTAAGATACTGAAAAAATATGTCAGTACATACTGCAACCCTTTTAATATTATCTTTATTAATTATACTAATTACTTTTATCATACTCTATCCGTCTCAATCATAAGGAAAGGCTACCTGATCTTATCGGCTAAAATTGTTAATTATTACTAAACAAACACTACTGTCTACTGTCGTACAACAGGTGAATCTCGTTCCCCCTTGTACAAACAAAACCATCGTATTCCGCATCTCTTTCCACTTGGAATCTACGCCTCACAAATTAAATTTATTTTACCTGGTAAAAAAAAATCTAAAATTACAAAACCCTAAATTAGTTATTTCTCACAAAATAAATTATAAATTTCTTATTAAATTTAATCATCACCTTATAAATTATAAGCAACAAACCTAATTTTCAATTTTCAATTTTCAAGTTTTTTTTCTATCATTTTCCTAAAGAAAAAAATCATTGCATCAGTATGCGGTGGTTGGTAGCATGGACAGTGCAGCCAGACCGTACCACTCCCTTCTGCGGCTACGCCCTCTTCGGTGATGATATTCTGATCGCCACTGAGGACGTTGCTCATACAACACGATCCATTCTGATCAGGACGAATGGGATTGGTCTGACCTCTCGCTCAGGTGGTTGACTCCCGCCGCCGGCAGATGTCCCATGCCACGTTTCGTGAACAGTGATGCCCGAGAATTTGAATGAATGAGTTGTGATATATGACCTTGTAGGCTGTTTGGAATAGTTTGTGTAAATTTCATAAGTGCTTATGAATTGTAATTTACGGTCTACGAGGTAACTTTTATGGTCTATGAAGTGTTTTTACGGTCTACGAAGTGCTTTCACGGTCTACGAGATAAATATATGGAGGAGATTTATCTCGATTTACATGAATCGGGTTTATTATATAAGTCCAATTCAGATAAATGATAACAAACATGCTCTAAGCCACATACTGTTGGAAAGGAAATAGGGGGGCGGGGAATCTGAGTCTTGTTTCGTTTATATGCCGTTTATTCGTAGTAGGTATATATTTTGTATGTTTTAGATAAGTAAGACAAGCGCTTCATTATGCGTGATTCTAATTCTACCATATTCGCCCAGCTGCTTAATAATTGAAAGAAAAACGAGACCAAATTTCTTTTGTCCTGTGAGGAGGTGAAAGAAAGTAGCTTACTGTTTCAATATTCCGTATTGACTTGACTCCATTAAATAAAAAGAAAAAAAAAGGGAAAGAAGGAAAAACTTCCCTACACCCCCACTAAAGCAATTTAATGTCCGTTTGATGTCAAAACCTTATTAAATTTCACTGCACTTCATAGACTTCAATGAAATTAAATTTTGTGAATTAAAAGACACACATTTGATTTTATTTCAAAATGTTAGAAAATAGCTTAGTCCACCCTTAGTGGATTAGACCCAAGCCCAATAGAATTGGAGTCAAGTATAAATAATATGAAAGTTTGGGTCGACATGTGTGATATTTTTTAATTACTATAAGTCATATTATTTGAGCGATAGAATATGACTCTATAGGTGATATTATTTCACTGATACAATATGCTTCTCAATTGAAAGGATATATCGTCTCTCTGATGAAAGGATATATTAGTAGAGAGTAAGGAATGCGTAAAACATTATAAATAGGTGTAAGAAGTTCAGTTGTGAAGAACTTGAATATAGATATTCTAACACTGATTCCTTATTATATCTATATATTTCTCTCTCTTCTTCTTCCTATCAATAGTGCATTTGCTATACATCATAATCATTTCTATAACTGTGATTTGATTAGTGTGGATATTAGAGATTAACGTTCGCACTCCAATACGCTTAACATTCTTACACAAAAAAAGGTAAACGTTTCTTATTGCTGGACCGTCGGCCATTGGAGAATAAATTTGCAACAAAGGGGGCCAAGGGTTTAAAACCCACCGGCACTCTAAAAGGTTGGCCATAAAGTTGAGGGGGTTTAATTCCCTTAAGAGTTATAAATTTTTTTATGTAAGGCTGTAAATTAAATTTGCTAAATGTGGTTGATAGGAGTTGTTAATTGTCTCATGTGTTGTTGTAAATTCCTTTGTATGTTGTTGTAAATTTACTAATGGGTAAAGGGTTTATTATGCCTCAAAAGTTGTCACCAAAGACAATTTTGTCTGGAAAGTTTTTTGGGGTAATTTTTTCCTGAAAGTGTTAAAAATGGAGCACTTTTTCTTATGTTATTATCCCAGTTAATTTTGATCGTCAGTTGATCAAATATGTTGAGCTGACAATCTATATGTCATCCACATTATTTTTGCTAAGGTGCAAATTTACCCCGGAAATTTTAAATCTAACTTTAAAAAAATGACACGTAGATTTCCGAGGCAAATTTAAATTTGAACAAAAATAATATGGATGACATATGGGTTGTCAACTCAATATATTTTGTTAATTAACGCAAAATTGTCCCTCGATGACAACTTTCAATACTAATTATATATAGTTGTACACCATGTTGTAAATGTGGTAAATGGGGGCTATCCAAACACTCGTTTTTTTGTAATATTGTTTTTTACAAGAAAGCCATATGACTCGTTTGGATTAAAGAAAATGTTAGAAAAAAATGGAAAGGAATGAAAAATATTTGATTTGTATTGAAAAAGAGAATAAGTTGATAGAAAAATTTTTGTTTATTTTAAAGAAAATGAGGTAGGAGCATGAACCAAAAGACCATTTTATCCCAGAGTAAAAATAATATTTAAATGTCTATAGTATTCACTCACCTATTTATATCACATCAAATGTCACATTAAGTGACTTTTATAATTTTAGGCATTTTTCCTCCACGTTTAAAAATTGGTTCAGAAATTTTGAGGGAACCCATTTTAATCATATGATTAAAAATTAATAGGCTCAGAAAAATATTCTTACAGAAATAGCAACCCAAACTGCCGCCCCTTGCAGAAAAATCTCATTTTCCCAAAACCATACGGCCCATAGTTTTTCATAAGCCAATTTTTTATGCTTTTCAGAATCCATTTTAAAAAGTATATTTTCCAAAATCACTTCTCCAAATTAAAAGCTAACCACTTGATATTTGTAAATTCCAAAAGCTAATCACAATCGCAAAACGACTGTCAAAAAAGAAAACCCCGCCACGTGATATTTGCCGGCAAAAGCACGAACATTGTTCGAAAGAATCCAAACGTCTGTGACCTTCGCGGAAGGTGCTGGAATGCTAGATGATGGGATTGAGAAAATAGCTCTGATCTGGAAGAAAAAAAGGAAGAAAGAAAGGAAAAAAAGATTAGGAATTAATGTACTGCTGGATCCCAAAACAGTGTTGCCGTTTTTCTATGTGGCTATGAAGTGAGCCACAATGAAGTGCGTGTGCAGTTAGAAAGTTGTCTTAGGCAAGTCTCCAGCCAACTAAAAATTAAAATTATCTTATATTTTAACCGGATAGAATTTAAAAGATGTGGCACTCAAAAACATGCACATTTTGTCAAATTCCTTGACAAAATGAGATAAAAAAGTAGAAGTTGAGAGGCATTTTTGGCTCATTGGCTATTATAAATTAGCGCATTTATAACACTTAATACATAATGATCGTTAATAAATATAATGTATGTTGAAATCTTTTTTTTATAATTTGATACAAAACTCTTCTTACATAGTTAATAATTTAAGATGAATTTGTGGTGAGATTGATTGAATTGTAGTGTTATGTGCTATGTTCATAAGCTAAAAAGTATGGTAAATCGTAAAACACTTCTAAAAATTTAAAACAAATTGGTATTAAAAGTTTTGAAGTTTGGAACATGAGAAAGTGATGACGAGTTTTTTTTTTTATTTGACCAAAGGTTTTTCCCTCACGGCTTAAAAGACAATTAGTTCTCATCTCTCTCAACAAGTATGTTTCCTAAGATTTGAACTTGTATTCTTTTTTTTACCGAGGTGAGGCACTTTACCACTTCAACCAACGGCAAATTGTTCTCACCTTTCCCAACAAATGTGCTTCCTAAGATTCAAACTTGTGTTTTCTTTTTTGCAGGGTAAGAACTCTTACTACCTCAACTAATGGCTCGTTGGTGTTGATGGGTTAATTAAAAGTAAGTTCTTTTGGTTATTTTAATCTTAATCACTTTCGTATAATCTCCTCCCCAGTTTTGTCATTTTGTGGGGAGGACAATGCTTGACATTATTGGCTTCATTTTATTTAAATTATTAATGAAAACGAAAATAGATTGAAACCAAAATTTGTCACTACGTACACTGAATTATCAAGGATTAAAACTCTAAAAGCTTATTTAATTTCAGAACAAAAAAAAATCTTATTTAATTAAATAAACCAAATAGAAATTATATATACATACCTCTCCGATACAAAATATAAAGTTCAATTAACTAATTTGTAGAGTTTAAAAAAGTAGTTAAGTTAGTTTTTTGATAATTAATATGAGACATTTTAAAAATATAATATACGTACCATTAATTATTATAATTTGAATTTGAAGGGCAAGACTATATCATATCTTAATATGCAGAGAGAATATGAAAAATAAGTTATTAATACTTAAAAATTAAAAATTGAAAACTTTAAATTTCAACCATCCAAGTTAAATTTGTAAGGTGCATATCTAAGTGTGATGAGCACGCTATCTAACCCAACCCACTTGCTCATGGGTCACAAGGTAAAAAATAAAACAAAACAAAAAGAAATCTTGGCATTGACGTAGAAAATAGAAACGCAAAGCCTTTCACGTAAATTGGTATCATTATTGAGTTTACTAATTGTTGGTGGAAAAAACATTAGTCCAATCAACATATATATAATATAAAATTTGTAACAACCATACCATACTGTTTGTCGGGTTAGGGATGGAATGATAAAGGTGTTGGGGGCAATTCCTTTATATGGCACGTGGAGACAATTCTTGTTCAGATTACCTAAATTTCATAGGCAAAAGATGTTCAATTTTATTTATTTTTCCTCAAGATTGTTGTTGGGACTAGATCTACGAGATGTACAGGAATAAAAAATAAAGAAGAAAGTAGTAGTATACAATGTCTTTAAGGTATGGATAACACTTTCTTTCAGGCTTAATTCACTCCTATTTATATATATCTTAAAGGGTGCAATTTTGATTGATAGACAAGTTTCCTATATGATACAATTAAGACTCTTAAATATGTATTGCACTCCTCACACTTAAACCAAGATAATAATGACTTTTACAAAGTGATAATTTAATTTTATCTTTGTGTGCACCTAAAGATAAAGATAGTGAGTTTGATATTTTATTTTTGTGTGGTGTTATGTTAGATGTTATATGTCCCAAATTAAGTGATGGTGTGTAGTGCTAAGGACTGAAATAAAGAATCGAAATGCACCAGCAGTCAAATATTGCATTCAACTTCAAAAGATATAGGATGATCGACTTAAGATAAATCTCAAATAACATATTGAATACAGAACAAGAGGGACCCAGAAGAAAACTGTAATAGAGAAGGAGAGAGACCCGAGAGAGAAGAGAGACCACGTAAATCATGCACACCCTTCATGTCTCTGTCTTGTTCATTAAATAGCGGTTCTTTCATCTAACCAACCCCCCCCCCCCACCCACCCCCCAAAAAAACAACCATTAGAAGGGACCTTGTCGTCAAGGTCCATATCTGAGCACATAGGACACTTGACCTAAGTATCCTAGCCAATTCCATTCGAGTTTCAGAACCTTAGTAATTTACCATTGGCCAACCCAAACACCCACTAGCTCACACAGGTCCCAAAATAAAAGAAAAACCAAAAAAACAATTTTGTGTATTTTATATCTAGTGGTGATGAATCTAACCGTAAGCACCTTTTTATTATATTTTTCTGTCTTAGGTTGGTTTTTAATATAAGCAATTTTTATCTTGTGACTCAAAATGTAAACTATTTTTTTTATCCCTATTAAATATATATTTTTATATTAATGATCTCCATTTATCACTAATTGTCTTTCATCTAGTCATTTATTATACATTATCTTATACTCCATCCAGTCCTATTTATAAACAACTTTCTCTCTCATGGGGCTGGTCCCTTTTATAAACAACTTTCACTTTGTGTCAGAAAATATAAACTCATTTTCTCCATTTTATCCTTATTAAATACATACTATTTATAATTAATTATCAAATTTAGGAGAGAGAGAGAGAGAACTCATTAGATGAATGAAGTTAATAAAGCATTGGGAAACGTATTTTATTATCTCTCATATTTTTTATACATTCTCTCTCTATTTTCATAAATAAGGGCATATATGGAAAAAACATGACATTTTTGACATACTTATTACTTTTAAATATCAATTCGTTTTACGCAATCAAGAAGAAAGTTGCTTATAAATAGGACCGGAGGGAGTACTTTTTACTCATTCTCTCTCTTATGCTCTTCATAAATAGGAGTATATTTAGAAGAAATATGATATTTTTGTCATATTTATTGTTTCTAACTAATCTTAATAGTTAGCTTATTTTTACAATAAAAAATTTTGTTTATAAAAAAAATAAGACGGAGTAGTATCATCTTTATCTGTTGGATTCCCATTTTAATGTCATGCCTCTTCTCATCTTTGGTTTCAGATATACCAAAAGTTAGTTGCTCTTGCAAATAAAATAGACCATTTACTTTCTCCCCTACATAATATTTGTAAGGAGACTTCTACCCTCATACCTGTTACAAATTGCACAGTAAACGACTCTGGAAATACTCAAAAAAACAACTAAAATCACAACATTGAAAATATTGGTTAAAAGCGATAAATATATAAAATATTTAATTTTTTTTCAGTTATACCCTTATTTATAAAATGATACATGATAGATGATGGGTAAAAATTTTATAGGGACAAAAATTGTAAAAATGACCAATTTAAAATTTCAGATAAACGAGAGCCGTTCCTTATATTAAAGACCTCCTATAAGAAAATGTTTCTTTTTTTTTTGGTCGGTAAGAAAATGTTTCTTATAAAAAGGACTAAAATGGGTAGTTTATAAAAAACTACTTATTACTTTGATTATGAATATTAAAGATAGTTTATTAAAAAAATGAGTGACTTTCAACTAATTCAAACATATAAAAAAAAGTAGTTAATTCTTAGTTTAAACACCGAAATGTCATAAAATTAAAATATTTTTTTAATAATGTGGGATAAGATGTATCAAATACCTTAAAAGTATTTTTCCATTTTGGGGAACCTAGGATTCTGAAGCTTTTTTTTTTTTAGGTGTCTCTAGTGCCATAAATTATTTTTTTTATGCATCCAACATCTAAAAGTATTTTTTAGATGTATTTAGCAACTTAAATTATCTAAATATTTAAGTGTAAAATTCAACAAAAAAGTACTTTAGGGTGACTGATGTCCCTAAAAGATATTTAAGATACTGGGTGCACCACACGATACTTTAAGACATTGGATACACCTAAAAAATACGTCAGACACACTTTAACCCTTTTAATGTTATCTTTATTAATTATATTAAATACTATATATTATCATACTCTATCCGTCTCAATCATAAAGGAAAAGCTACTAATCTTATCAGAAAATTGTTAATTATATTTACTAAACAAACACAACTGTCTACTGTCGTACGAGAGGTCAATCTATTTCCATCTATACAGACAAAACCATCGCATTAGGTATCTCTTTCCATTTGGAATCGGTGCCTCACAAATTAAATTTCTTTTAGGAAAATACCACCAAAAAAATTTTAAAAATAAAAAAAGATAAAATAGTGTTTCAAATATTTATAATACCAGAGAGATGTCCTTATAAATACCTTATTTGTCTTTTTTAAATTGAAAAGAAATTATATAAGTGCCCTTATATATATATATTAAAAATTTACCTCATCGACTGCTACCATAACTCTAGTGGCTAGCAGGTAGCGACCACCCCTTACCGGCAGCCCAAAGCTCCTAGGGCCACCGGCCGTTGGAGTTCCATCAGGAATATTCTGGTGGGAAGGGATATTCCGTCAATAATAAATATCCTCAAAGTGGTGGGGATGGGATTTGGATCCCCACCACTTGATTTACACAAAAGATTGATACCCATTGGTCCACCATATATATATATATATGTGTGTGTATACACATATACACACATATATATACATAGACACACACACACACATCACTTTTGATCTTCAACCCAAGCTCATTAACAAGTTTTTTTAAGGAATTAATGACATTTCATTTGATTTTAATAATTTTTGTTTATCAAGTGAAAAATTCACACTATTAGGTCGATCACAAGTTTTGTTAAGAAATTCACAACAATTCATTAAGTTTTAACAGCTTTCATTTATCAAGTAAAAAATTCACACTATAGGTTATTTACAAGTTTTGTTAAGAAATTAACGATATTTCATTAGGTTTTAATAACTTTCATTTACAAAGTAAAATATTCATACTATCAGATCATTCACAAGTTTTGTTAAGAAATTCATGACTTTAATTATTTTCATTTTCCCATAAAAAAATTCACAACTTGTTAAAACCTCATAACGTGACTTTTTAATGAAATTTATTAAAAACTAATCAAATATCATGAATTCCTTATTAAAACTTGTGAATGATCGGATAGTATAACTTTTTTACTTGATAAATAAAAGTTGTCAAAATCTAGTGAAATTTTGTGAATTCTTTAACAAAACTTATAAATAATCTCATAGTGTGAATTTTTTACTGAGTAAATAGAAGTTGTTAAAACCTAATAAAATGTTGTGAATTCCTTAGCAAAATTTGCAAATGAGCTGATAGCATAACCTTTTTTTTACTAGGTAAACAAAAATTAAAACATAATGAAATATTTTGAATTCCTTCATAAAACTTGTGAATGAGATTGATTCAAAGTTAAAAAACTAGCTTATATATATATATATATTTGTTTACATAATATATATTAAAAAGATTAAGCCACACCATTGATCTTGGCAAAACAAATGGTGGGGGATCAAATCCCACCCCCACCATTTTGGGAATATTTATTCCCAGTGGAATATTCCTTCCCACTAGAATATTCCGCTTGGACCAGCCACCAACAAGGATGGTCGCCGGTTAACCATCGGAGCTCTGGCTGTATCAACTGGTGGGGAAATTTTTTTTTAAAAAAAATATATAAGGGCATTTGTTTCATTTCTTTTAAATTTTAAAAAGAAAAAATTAAGCCTAACACTTCTCTAAAATTATGAATATTTGAAACACTTTTTTTTTTTATTTTTTTAGCAATTTTAATGTTATTTTACTAGCTAAGTTTCCCCTTTCTTTAACCTAGTCAAAAAGAAAAAGGAAAAATAATTGAAAAAGAACCTGAAAATTACAAAATCCCAAATTAGATATTTCCCACAAAATAAATTATAAATTTATTATTAAATCTAGTTATTATCTTATAAATTATAAACAACAAGCTTAATTTGAAATTTTCTAATTTTTAGATTCTTTGTCTATCATTTTGCCAAAGAAAAAAAAAATCATTCCATCAATATGTGGTTTGTACCATGGAGAGTGCAAACAGACCGTACCACTCCCTTCCGTGACTACGCCCTCTTTGGTGATGATATTTTGATCACCGGTGAGGAGTTTGGCCATCAACAAGATCCGTTCTGATCAGACCAGGATGAATAGGATGGGTCTGACCTCTCGGTCTGATGGTTGACTCCCACCGCCAACAGATGTCCCATGCCACGTTTTGTGAACAGCTATGTCCAAGAATGAATGAATTGTGATATATCACTCAACAAGCCACAGACTGCAGGAGAGGAAATAGGGGGCTCAATCTGAATCTCATCTTTCGACGAATCTCGCTCCGTTTATATGGCGCTCATTTGTAGCAGTTTCTTGTTTGTTAAAAGGTTGATAGCCATAAAGCTAAGGGGGTTTAATTCCATTATGTGCTGTTATAAATTTCCTTATGTATAGTTGTAAATTAAATTTGCTAAATGTAGTTGTAAATAAGATTAAGAATATGGGAAAGAAGTAGCTAATTCTCTCATCTGTTATTGTAAATTCTTTTGTATGTTGTTGTAAATTTACTAACGGGTAAAGGATCTGTTTTAATTCGGAAGTTGTCACCAAGGGATAATTTTACCTCAAAAGCACTAGAAGTGTTAAAAAGAAAGTAATTTTACTTTGGCCGTTATCCCAGTTAATTTTTACCGTTAGTTTACTAAATATAATGAACTAACAATCTACATGTCATTTACGTCATTTTTGTTACGGTGCAAATTTACTTCAGAAATTTTAAATCTAACTTTAAGAAAAAAAAAGTACATGATACATGGACTTCCGAAATAAATTTGTATCTTAACAAAAATGACGTAAATAATATGTAGACTGTCAGCTTAGTATATTTAATAAAATAATGGTCAAAATTAAATGAGGAAGCGACTAGGCTAAAAATTACTTTCTTTTTAACACTTCTAATATAAAATTACCCCCTTAAAATCTTTCAAGATAAAATTGTTCGGGGACCTTTTACTAATTATGTATAGTTGTACACCATGTTGTAAACGTGGGAAATGGGAGCTATCCAAACACTTGTTTTTTTCACAACGTATTTTTTACAAGAAAACCATAATTTTTCAGAAGCCAATTTTTTATGCTTTTCAGAATTTATTTTGAAAAATTTATTGTCCAAAATCACCTCACAAAAGGTTATCACAATCACAAAACAATTGTCAAAAAAGCAGAAAAAGCAAACCCCACCACGTGATATTTGCAGGCAAAAGCACGCACATTGTTCGAAAGAATACAAACGTCTGTTACATTCGAGGACGGTGCTCGATCATGTGATTGAGAAAATAGCATTGACCTGGAAATAAAAAGGAAGAAAGAAAAAAAGATTAGGAATTAATGCCCTGTTAGATCCCAAAGCAGTGGTGCCTTTTTTCTTTAAAGTGAGCCAAAATGAAGCGCGTGCACAGTTAGAAAGTTGTTTTAGATAAGGGTTCAGTCAGCTAAAATTAAAATTATCTGAATTTTTATATATTAATCAGATAAAATTTAAATGATGTGGCACTAAAAAATATGTAAGTAGCTCATGTACGTACCGATTGAGAATGTAACAGAAAAACATGTACATTTTCTCAAATTCCTTGACAAAATGAGATTAAAAAAAGTAGAAGTGGATAGGTATTTTTGTCCATTTACTATTATATGTTTATATATTTATAATACTTAATATATAACAGTTATTCTTAATAAATATCATGAATGTAGAAACCCTTTATCGCTAATAAATATAAAATTCAATTAATTAATTTGTGAGTTTAAAAAAGTAGTAAATTAAAGCTAGTTTTTTATAATGAATATGAGACACTTTAAAAAAAATATCTCAACCATTAATTATTATAATTTGAATTTGAAGGGCGAGACTATATCATATCTTAATATATGCAGCAAGAGAATTAATACAAAAAATAAGTTATTAATATTTAAAAATTATAAATTTAAAACTTTAAATTTAAACTATCTAAGTTAGATTTAGAAGGTGTAGGTCTAAGTGTGATGAACACCCTATCTAAGCCAATCTAGAGATAATTAAATTCTAAAATGGATTGCTATCTATCTATGACTAGATATCGGATAAATGAAAATTTTATTGATAAGATCTTTTTCAACAGTAGTCAATATCTTATTATGAATAATTCCGACAACTTTAGAAGAAAATGAGGCATTCACCTATTACAGAGATAGTGGGATTCCTCATGGGACAACAAGTAAAAATAAAAACAAAACATGAAAAAAAAATCTTAGCATTGATGTGGAAAGTAGAAACGCAAAGCCTTTTACATAAATTGGTATCATTATTGAGTTTACTATAATTGTTGGTGGAAAAAACATTAGTTCAATAAACATATATATAATATAAAATTTGTAACAACCATACCATACTAATTCATATCAATAAACTAGTAGGGCCTTATTATTATATTGTTTGTCGGGTAAGGGATAGAATGATAAAGGTATTGGCGGCAATTCCTTTATATGGTAGTAGAGACCATTCTTATTCTGACTGGCTAAATTTTATAGGCAAAAGATGTTCAATTTTATTTATCTGTCTCCTCAAGAATGTTGGTGGGACTGGATATCTGAGGAGTGTAAGAATAAGAAATAAAGAAAAAAGTAGTATACAATATCTTTAAGGTATAAGCAATACTTTCCTTTAGACTCAATTCGCCCCCACCTATATATATCTTACAGGGTGCAATTTGGATTAACAGATGAGTTTCCTGTAGGATACAATGAAAACCCTTTAGTATGAATTACACTACTGACAGTCAAGTTAAGACAACTTGGCTTTAAAAAGTGATAAGTTGACTCTACCTTTGTGTGCACTTAAAGACAAAAACAATGAACTTGATGTCTTGTTGTTGTTGTTGTGTGGTGTGATGTCTGGTATTGTATGTCCCAAATGAAATGATGGTGTGTAATGTTGTAAGTAGGGGAGAGAAAAAAACCCAAAACCCATCAGCCCGCCCGCAACCCAATTTAATTGGGTTACTGTTAGCCTGCCCAAAACAAACCCAAAATGGGTTGGGCTTTAGCCCGCTTATTTAAAATTTAAATGGGCGGGTTATGGGCATACCTTCGGGCTGCCCATATCCGCCCATTTAATATATACTATTATTTTTTCTTCATATGTAATCCCTTTTCCCCTACCCAGTTGTTCAATGCACCACTCAATCACTCCACTAATTGCGTCTTGTTGTGATGATGTCCCCCACTTTCTAATCACTAATCACTAATCACTTTGTCGGTCTGTCCATCATCACACTCTCACACTCTTTTTTTTTACTAATCACACTCTCACTCTCACATGACACATCTTTTTTTTTTGTCAAACTCTCATATGACACATCTCAGTATCTTACTCTCACCCAGTCACTCTCACCCAGTCACCCTTTCACGACTCAGACTCACACTCGGACACTCTGTTCTGGCTTTGCCCTCTAAATCGCTTCTCTACCCGTCTTCCGTGCCTCTGCCGGTCTGCCATCTGCTATGCCTTTTCCCTCTGCCGATTGCCCTATCAAGACTGAGAGCGGATTATCCTTTGTGCTTTGTCTTTTTCCCTCTGTCGACTGCCAACTGCCGTGTCAAGACTGAAAGCAGACTACCGTGTCAATTCCGCCGACTACGATCGTAGACGCCGAGACGGTTACGGACTCGGCCGTTTCATTCCAAGTAAGCCCATTGCCCGATCCCGTAGTTGCTAGCCTCAATTTTTAAGATTAATTCCGATCGATAGTGTTGTATGTTGTGCGTGTGTTCTAAAATGTCTGATATTTTTGGTCGCTTGCCTCTGTGTGTTGCGTGTGTGGTTTTGTTTATAGCGATTCGATCTGGGATGGAAGAGGATTTTGTGCCATTAACTGTTATCATCTGATCTGTGCTTTGACTGGTTTGTCACAATACTGCTGCTTCTTGGTTTCTTTGTCTTTGATGAATTGAATTGTTGATGATCTGTTACAGTCTATTATGTAATCGTTGATGATCTGCTGCTATTTTGGGACTCTGGTTTTGGGAAATCTCCACGCCTTTGTTTCGTTTAGCTTTAGCTTCCTCTTTTTGTGAATTGTTGTTTTGTGAATTGCTGAGAATCTGTTGCTTTGGCTTCCTCTCATGCTAGTATTATAGTATGATATGCTTTTATTATAGTTTGATATGCTTTTACACACTACTCTTCCGGTTCATTCATCTTCTTAAATTTGATCTTTTTATAGTTCATTATTCCTAAATTAAGATAATGCTCTGATGGACATGAAATTTCTTAGTCTTGTTAATTTCCTAAACTTTCTAATTGTTTGTCTTCTTGGTTTGAGTAGGAAAATGAGCATAGTATAATCTCAACAAGAAGATGCACAAGCGATCACTATTGTAGAGGCCACTGAAAATATAACTACAACCACCTCATTACCACCTGCTCATGATGGAAATCGAAAACAAAATGAAGGAGAGGGACAAGCAGCTAAGAGAAAAAGGAGGACAACATTTTATGCCTGGAAGCATTTCAAAAGGTTGCCACTTACACATACAAAAGGTAAACATCGGGCATAGTGTAATCATTATGGCAGAGATTTTGCAAGTCATCCTACAGATTGTGGCACTACACAATTGTTGCGGCATTTGGCAAAGTGTCCAAAGAATCCCAACAAAGCTAGTAACTCACAGAGTTTGTTATCGATTTCTTCATGTAAAACTTTGACTCATCACTTATTTAGCCAGGAGAAATGCAGAAAGGCTATTGCAAAATTCCTTATAAAAGATGAGTTTCCTTTTCGGACTGTGGAAGGGGAGAGTTTCAAAGATTTATTGCAAGAGGTTGAACCTAGATTTCAAATGCCCTCACGTTGGACAATTGCCCAACCCGCCCATTATTCTAGACCCATGCCTAAACCCATAGCCCGCCCATTTGACACTTCTGATTTTGTTGGAAGCATTTATTAGTTACTCTTTCTTGTCCGAGGACGTCCAAGAGCTAAGCGTGGGGGAATTTGATAAGTAAAATATTTGCATATTTATTTTTCCTTATATGATGATTTTGTGGACTATATTTGAGCTGAATATAATCAATTTGGGTGTAATTAATAAATAAATAATGATTTTCTTGCAGCCATGGACAGTACTGGATTAAGAAGAATTAAAGAAGGCATTTAAGGGGAAGTACTATTCATGCGGTACTATTCACTGTGCACTGTTCATGCGGGTATTGTTCACTGTGCACTGTAGCAGGGGTACTGTAGCGGACCATTGCATTTCACTGTAGCGGACCATTGCGTTGTACTGTATCGGTCGGTGTGTGTGGAAGTGGGGCGGTTCAGTGCGGTTCCTGTAGCAGTCGGTGCACTGTAGCAAGTGGGTGGTCGGTTCACTGTAGCAGTGCGGTTCATTGTAGCAAATCACTGTAGCAGTCCGAAAATGAAACCTATAAATAGAGCTTCTTGGCACCCTAAAATAGAGAGGAAGGAAGAGAGAGAGAGAGAGTTTCTATTTTAGAGAGAGAGTTGTTATTTTTAGAATTTATTTCTTGCATTTTTTTACTTCTTGCATGCCTCCTACATGGATGGTTTTACCTCCTATATGGAAGGCCTAGGTAGTCCTCTTTTATGGATGGTATAGGTTGCCACCTACATGGATGGTTTTACCTCCTATATGGTAGGCTATATTTTCCATTTTCATGCATCTTGTAGTTGTACTTTTATGTTTTTGTAATTAATTTTTATGCAATATTTATGATGTTTGTAATATATTTTGGTTTTGTTTTTAATTTTATCATGAGCTAAATTTTCCTTTTCCTAGGGTGATGACGTAGCTTACTAATGATGGATTGAATCTTAACTTATTAAATCTAGTTTTAATTTTTCCTTCATGATTGAGTTTTAATTATTGCTCTTAATGCTTACAATTGATTGGCCACCTTTTGGATGATTTTAATATGCATGTTGAGACCGGAAGGAGATACATGTGTGTGGATCCTATAATTAAAACCATAATTTGCATATGAAATAGGAATATATTCATATGGGTTGTGTAGTCTTAATTGAGTTCCATAAATCTTAATGCATGATTGATTGCTTAAATTCATATAGGAATATATTGGGTTAGCAATTAATTATAGAATTACTTGACCTTGGAAGAGGCTAGTAATTAAAATAAGGAAACTCGACTATCAATCATGTGGAATAAATTGGACTAGAATAGATAAGTGATTCAATCCTGAATTTATTAAGTGAAATCTAATCCCTAGGGCTTTTTCTCATATTTATCTTTATATCACTTGTATTCATATTTCATCATTTCTATCTTGTAATCTCAATCACAACTAATCAACCGACTAAATAAAATTAAAATTACCAATTTTGGTACTTAGTGATCAATCCTCGTGGGAACGATACTCTACTCACTTCTATATTACTTGATTACGATAGTGTACACTTGCACTTCTAAATACATCATCCTACACTCGTAACAGTTGGCGCCGTCTCACTGGCAGGAGTGTTGCCGAAATTCCGAACCGTCTACGGAAACGTGTAGAGGTAAGCGTAAGCTTCCTTTTTAACCGATTGGTTTGTTGATTGGATGAGTTATGGGAAGGTTGGGTACTGTTCATGGCTGCATTAAAATGGTATTTTCAATGGCTAAATCATGTCTAATGAGTGTTTAAATAGATAATCATTTGATTAGATGTAGAAAGGAAGTGATTAAGCCAAAGAAAATAAGAAACCAACAAACTCTTTTCGGAAACTCTTATTTTCAGTTTTCTGTTCTGTGTGACGTAGTGATGGGCTGAGAATTTGATGATTTTGATGCTTCCATTGGCTTTAGGAGGAAAAATTGTGTAGGTACGCAAGTGTTCATGATTTTTGGATATTTGTATATGAATTTGGGAAATTATGAAGTATAGGTGTGCATGTTGCTTAAATCTGTCATGTGTGGCAGTCAGTGTTGTGTGTGATGTTTGAAGGTCTAAAACTTGTCCAAAAATTATGAAATTTTTCAGGATTAAAGTAGACATGTGGAGCTTTAATTTTATGGGTACTTTGTAAATTTTGGATAAATATAATAGGAGATGTGAATTTTTGAAGATATTCTGGAAAGAATCTGAAACTGTGATGTTGTGCGAAATGTTTCACAGGGCAAACCTTGTCGAAAAATTATGAAACTTTCCAGAATTAAAGTAGAGATATAGATATTGAATTTAATAGATATTTTGTAATTTTTTAACAAATGTGCTAAAAGATGTGCTTTTTCAAAGTTATGCCCTGCTGCTAGAAGAACATATGAAACAGTTGGTGTTTGGAAAAATTCTGGGAATGCTGTGGTTGTGGCGTTCAAAATTGAGTATTTTTATATAAAACTAGATTGAAGTAGATTTGTATAGAATTTTGAACCAACTCAATTGGAGTTCTATAGAATTAATTACGATTTTACAAATTTAAGTGGAAAATTTGTCAGCTTTATGTCTTATGTGAATTTATGACTTAATGGCACAAAGGTAATTGGTATGAACTCCAAGTGTGAAAGTAAGCCTTTAGGGCTAATGTGGCCTATTGGACATTTACTTTTCATGGCCCTAATGATGTCATTACTTATCTAGGGCCATAAAGTGACATTGGAAGATCAAAGGACAATGACATAAAGTCCAAGAGGTAGTGAACTTACCTTTTCTGCATGTATGTGATATGTATGTCTTGCATTGATTATGTGACTACTTTGCCTATTTGTGTGGAACATGTATGATTGGTTGAAGCTCTTTTATATTTGTGCAACGGCCATATGTATGTCATAACATTGAGCATGCAACATGTCATTATGTTGGCATGAAATAGTGTAGGCAAGTATGTCATGCATTCATATATATCTAGCATGCATAGTGGTAATGTTTGCTACTGAGATTCTCTCGAATCTCACTCCTCCCAACCAACCATTTAGACAGGTGAAGATATAGGAGGATGCATGGATGAGATATGAATTTGAAGTGCAGTTGTATTTACTATAATTGATTTACAATTGATAGCCTTGTATGACTTTGAATTTCATGTATGTATATGAGTGTATGAATGCAGTATAAGCAGAGAATAGCTCGAATTTCATTAAAAAGGCAAGAGAATTGCTCACATACTCTAATCTAATGAGATTAAGAGCCGATGAGACATTATGATGTAGCGAAACTTGTGAAAATAATTGAAATATTTTTTTTTACCTGCTGAAAAACCCTCTCAACCCTAGGTTCAACTCCTGAGTTGAGATTGGGGATTTGTGAACATTTTCAAAAGTTGGGTAATCCTGATTCGAATCCTGGTCCCATCAGTGATTTCACTACTCATTTTCACTCATCTGAGGCTATGAAAATAAGGTATTACGATTTGTACCTACTTGCACATCAATTTAGTGTTCATGTCCCCCTATTAGGAGGCAAATCGTGTGATTTCTCAAAAATTGCAGTATGACAAGCTAGCATCGCTACTTAGTCTTCGAGTACCTCATTGTTTAGGCTGTCTTGCGGTTCATCAATGTTTAACTTTTAAATCATATAAAATTCTGTGATTGCATGTACCTGCTTCAGGCAAACCAGGTGGTGAAACTGTGCTTGCGCAATTGATGGCCCTCAAAATCCTGTCAAAGTGTTGGGGACACAATAATATCGTGTAAGATAAAAAATGAAAATTATAGCGTAAGCAATAGCGGAGAGACTTTTCGTCGTATTTTTTTCCCATGATACTAGCCCAGCAAAGTAGCACGTGGGAGTTCAAGTGGATTCCACTCAATCAAATTCGCAAAGGCAAATATGAACATGCAAATAAGGAAAGCAGAGATAGTGAAGCACCAAGTGATTGACAAGCCATATCGTGGTGGCTATCAAATAAAAGCTAGATTAATATGCACTTAAGTGATGCTAACCTAGATCAATTCTCTAATTAGAACCTAATTATCAAAGTAATTAACTAAGTGTAATTAACAAATTAATAAAAAAAGTGTAACTAAATTAATTAACTATATATTATAAATTAAGTTAAAGCTAATTGTTTATAGGTTTTTTCAAGTTTAATAAGTCAAATGAAGTGATGTGGAATATGAATATGAGCTTTTTTTTTATAAGTGAATCTACTAGCTTTCCTTATTCATAAGGCAGCCTGTGGTTTAGTCTAGTCTAATACCAACCTAAGGTCAAGCTGGACCAAACCAAGTCTGGTGGACTACTTGGACTGGTTTAGCTAATCCAAGACCTATTTTAATTTTTGTTTTTTCTTTTGGAAAGCAAAATTTGAACCTATTAAATACAACTAAGACCATAAAAATACCTATAATAATATAAAATGCGTCACATAAACTTAAAACATAATAAATCTATAAGAATACGTTGAAAAAAAGATTTAAACATGATAAATACAACTAAGATAATAAAAATACCTATGATCATACACTACAAAAAAACCGTCAATTTCCAATAGAATTTGAGACGGAAAAAAATTCTGTCTCAAAGGTTGTCAAAAGATCGTTGGAAGTTTTCTGACGGAATTTGCGACGAAATTTCCCATGAAAAAAGTCTGTCGGAAATTCTATTGCAAATTGAAATTTCTGACGGAAATTTCCCACAGAAAAAATCTATCAAAAATTCCGTCGCAAATAACAATTCCAACGGACCTTTTCCGTGGGAAATTTTCGTCCCAAATTCTGTCACAAATCCTAACGTAACGTTTTTGATGGAATTACTGACTGAAATTTCATCGGAAAAGTTGACAAAATTGGTTCGTGGCAAATTTTGTCAGAAATAGGTATTAATTAATTTTTAAATTTTTTTTATTATGATTTATTTAATTAATGATTAATATATTTATTATGTATTAATTATTTTATTATTAAAATAAATTATGTTAATAATTTAGAAAAATCCTATACAAAGCTTCCTAAAATAGAGAAATTCTAAATAAAGATGGTAATTTCAATAAATTATTAATCAAGTCATTAACTCAATTTAGAATTTTGAAATATGAGTAAAATGACTTTAATGTCTCTCATCTATTTTCTCCCATCTTTTTTACTAGCATCTCTTTTCTTCCCTCATAAAAGAATATTATTGCTTTATGATTTTATGCCTCTATATATCAACATTAATATATATGCTAAATCAAATCAATTTTTTTCTCTAAGAGAATAATCAAAAAATAATTCAAGCATGACATGCCATGATAGTATCATTGATATCAATTAAATAAGTTTTAATTGAAAATCAATTAATTGATATTAATGATTAAAAAATAAATGAGATTTTTTTATATAATATAGTTATTTTTACTAGGTGAGACAAAACAAAAAAAAAACAAAAAACAAAGGAAGCATAACCCATACCAACTTCACTTTGCAAAAATGAATTGAAATAAAACTCATTTTTACCAATATTAGCTTAAACTAGAATGATTTTTCTTAACACATAAATGTGATTTTTTGGAAAATAATTTAGTTAATATTTTAATATTTACTTTTTTCATTATTTAATATGAATTAGTAACATTAATTACTATTTTCTAATAAGCAACGTGTAAATTTCATATACTTCTATGGATATTTTAGAAAAAAGATGCAAAAGGCATTTAAAATTTCATAAAACGGTTTACATAAATACAAAACTTTCCAAAAAAAAACCTCTGTGTGTGTGGGTGTGTGAAATATAGTAAAATGTATACTTAATATATTTACTAAAATATATCATTTTATAGTGGCATATATTATGAGTTTTCTGAAAAAAAAATTGTTCTTGTTAATAAAATGATCTTTTTGTTCAAAATATTGTATGTCTTTGTACTAATGATGATAGTTAATATATTTAAACTAAAGATGAATCATATTTTGTTGTATTAAAATTAATTTTGATATATACAGTTATACACATGTTGGGAAACACAAGTTAGGAAAACTCTTTAACAAAGAGAGAAGATAGAGCATTAAAATTATTTTACCTATATTTTGAAATTCTAAATTGAGTTAATGACTCAATTAGAGATTTATTAAACTATTAAAGTGTCTAAAAAAGTTTCCGACTCAAAAGTCATCTAAAGATCGTCGGAAATTCCGTCACAAATCCTAAAGTAACATTTTTGATGGAATTACAGACGGAAATTCCGTTGGAAAATTTGAGAAAATTGATTCGTGGAAAATTCTGTCTGAAATATGTATTAATTAATTTTTTAAATTTTTTATTATGATTTATTTAATTAATGATTATTCTAATTAGTATATATTAATTATATTATAACTTAAAATTTAAATTATTATTAAATTATAATATAAATGAAAAAAATTATTAATTCATATTTATTATTGAAATTGAATATATATATATATATATATATATATATATATATATATATATATATATATATATATATATATATATATATATTGATAATATATTATATACAAATAAAAATACAAATTTTATAAATAAAGTAAAAATAAAGTATATAATAAAATGAATAAAAAGAGATATTAATAATAAAAATTTAGATATAATATTTATGCAAAAAAATAAGAAAACTAAATTGTAATGCTTATATATATATATATATATATATATATATATATATATATATATATATATATATATATATATATATATATATTTGATAATATATTATATACAAATAAAAATACAAATTTTATAAATAAAGTAAAAATAAAGTATATAATAAAATGAATAAAAAGAGATATTAATAATAACAATTTAGATATAATATTTACGTAAAAAAATAAGAAAACTAAATTGTAATGCTTATATATATGTGTGTGTGTGTGTGTGTGTGTGTGTGTGTGATTTTGCATTTAAATCACATAGGTTCTTCTTAGTTCAACTGGTAAAGGCATTGGTATGCACATGATAGGTCATGGCTTCGAATCTCAATTTGGTTACAAAATGCAACCCATTTGTGATATGGACACGTGGCGGGCAACAAAGGGCGACATGTGACACATGATGGAGGGTGACATGTAGTAGTTGATCGGGACACGCGATGGTTGACCAGGACATGGGCGGTTGGAGGTGAGGTGGTAGTGGCTTGCGGTGGGTACATATGGTGGCTATTGGCCGGAGGTTTCTGTCGAAAAATGCTGTAGGCAAATTGGCCACAGAAAATGCCGTGGCAAATTCCCTCTCAAGTTGCCAAGGAAAGTTCTGTCGCAAATTCTCTCTCAAGTTGAGACGGAAAAATCCATCGAAATTTGCCACGGACGTAATCCGTCACAAAAGGGAATTTCCTTGGGAAAATCCGCCGCAATTTGAGACGAAAAGTCATATTCCGTCGTAAATCAATTTGCGACAGCACTATTTTCGACGGAATTCTGTCGCAAAAAACCTCCGTTCCGTCACAAAATCCGTCAGAAATTGCCTATTTTTTCGTAGTGATATAAGAATGTTAATGTTTAAATGTCATGTTAGTAGAGGTTGAAAATTTCTAACACATGTCATGAGTTCAAACCTGAAATATCCTGTTGAAATAAGAATGTCGAGTCAAATTACAGAAGATTAAAGAAATATTCAAAAAAAAAATGATCACTTTAACATATTTAATTTTACGAAGCACTTTTGTTTCTAAAACGTCTCACAGCTTGGAATCCAAGAAAGTGGAGAATTGGAGATAAGTTATTTAAGTGTAAGTAAGCTTTTTTGTTATTTTAATTTTCATCGCTTTAAACCAATCTCCTTCCCTGTTTTGCCGTTTTGTGTGGGAGGCTATGTTTGACATTATTGGCTTGATTCTATTTAAATTATTAAGGAAAATGAAAATAGAATGAAACCAAAACTTGTCTCTCCGATGGTCCGATGAGTTATCAAGGATTTTTATTTTTATTTTTTATTTGCCCAATCTATGAAGGATTAAATCATTAAGCTCTAAAAGATTCTTTCAGGCAAAAAAAAATCTAAAAGATTCTTTAATTAAATAAACCATATAAGAAGTATATACATACGCCATCCGATATTAAACACTATAAGGTCCAATTAACTAATTTATAGAGTCCAAGAAAATAGTTAAGTGAGTTTTATAATTAATATCTAGAAAATTTGAGACATTTTAATAAATACCCTAACCATTAATGACTATAATTTGGATTTTAAGAGAGAGACTATCATATTTTAATACGTAAAGACAAAAAAGGCCCAATAAATAGGGATATGAGAAAAAATAAATTAATATAGGATATAAGAGAAAATCTGACATTACATTTAGAGTCAAACCAAAACAGAGAAAATAACCTTATATTTATGAATGGAGAGAGTATAATGGAAAGAAGCGTGTACCCCATATTAAAAATTATATGTTCAACTAAAGTTCAACCATTCAAATTAGATTTAGACAATGTAATATAAATGCCTAATCTAACTCATCACTAGATCATACATCCCAAAGTAAAGGGGCAAAAAAGAAGTCAACAAATAGTTGTCTTAATAGCAACGCCACCTACCATACTTGTACGAGGTCCTCCATTCGAGCTTGGTGTTGAAATGTTTGTGTGCATGCATGTGTTTAGACTAAATTAAAAAAAAGGGGAAAATAACAAACAACCAAAAAAACAAATAGAAATTCCAGACCTATATGAGCTGCTATATGTTTGTGTTTAATTACGTAGAAAAGCAAAGCCTTTTCTATAAATTGATTTTAAAAAGCAACATTACTCCAATCAATCAATATATAATATAAAATTTGTAACAGCCACACTAAATTATTTCATATATGAATAAACTAGTGCCTTTTTATTGTGTAGGGTTAGGGATGGAATGATGGAGTTGTTGGAGGTAATTCCCATCTCCCACTACTCTAGCTTGATCATGCATGTATGTATGTATCTACGTATGTGTGTGTATATACATATATATATATATATATATATATATATATATATACATATTATGTATATACATATACATATGTATATATTATGTGTGCGCGCGTGCGAGTGTGTGGATATATGTATGTATATATATGTATTTTATTTCCATGATTTATTGTTGGCAAAAAAATAAAAGGGAAAAAAATTTAATTTACAGCTTCCTTATAAAGACATGATAAAAAAGTAAACAAAAACACTGCTAATTGAAATCATGCGAAAATTATAAGAATCTGATAATAAGGAAAAAAAAACTATATAAGTTGATTGAAAATGAAGTGAAACTATAGAGTCATGCATGGTGATTAATTTTTTCAAATAGAAAAAAAATGAAATTGAAAAGATTAATGGGTACCTTGCTGGCTCAAAGATACTGGACTGTCGGAACAAGCAATCATTTGTTTCTGAAGAAGAAGAATCCGTTAAAATTAAATTGGATCAAATGGCATCATCACCAAACAAAAAACCAAACAAATAAATTACAGGTGTAGATGGAGCGGAAAGTTATGAGTCTTGCGATAGAAGAAACGAGAGCAACAACCCAGTTGGGAGCAAAAGAGATCTCCTCTTCTGTCACCTAGCCACCTATGTCTCTCTCGATCAATCAAGCAAAGGATTCTGTGATAGACACGTCGTGAGCTTCTATTATAGGTGTGTTTGAAATTTGATTACAAAAGTGATTTTTTTTTTCAATTTGATTTTTGCAATATTACTTTTAGGTAAAATTCAAATTATATAATATGATTTATATTTGTATTGACGGTCGTATAAATGGTTTTTCTGAATTGAAACTTATTTGGATTAACAGTAGCATAAGTGGCTTTTGTGATAATGATAAGAGAAAAATTAAATTAAAAATTATAAAAAAATTTTAAAAAGTGAAGTTGGAAATTTGGCAATTAAAAAATACATAATTTGATGAAATAATACTACGTAACTAATTGAATCATATGTCCCATTCAATTTGGTCTCTATATGAGCTACGAATATAATTCATTTGGATGGAAGATCATCAAACATAATTCGTCATGAAAGGCTCTTCATCTACACTATTATTATTTACATAACCTATATTCCCTGCTTTAGCTTGCTGAAAATTAATGGCAGTGTTAGAATTTCTCCTAATAAAATTATGTAGGGCCATTATTGTACAATCAATGCATACTTGTATTTGGTTAACTGTAGTTGCACATTTTTTGTAACATTTCAAATCAATTCTTCCACACTCCAAAAGTTTTTTTTATGGTAGACCTCAAATTAGAATGATAAAAATTGAATGCCTCTTTAACATTTCCAAATCTGGGTTGACGCCTAAATTTTGACAAATGATAATACTCACATCTGTAGGGACCAAGATACCCAACTGGTCTCAAATAGTTGGTACCAAACAAATAATATTTGCATAATAAATGTTAAAATCATTTTAAAAGTTTGAGATTAATTAAAGTGTGTGAAATGAAAGTAATTGAACCAAAGGTGATGGAAATATACCTGCAAGTGAATAAGGGAAATTCATAGATGGATTTGAGACATCAGATTAAAACACCCAAGCATCATGTGCAAAGCTAAGATTAATCGGAATCACACGGTCTGATATTTTCCAGCGCTAGGCTAATGCAAGCATCTAATACCATGTGCAAAAGCCTACTAACTGTTTCCCTGAATGTTGAAATATTTCTTGTACCACCCTATTGCCAAACTCCATCACCAACAGTGATAAAAAACATGGCAAACATTTCCTCGACACCTTCATTCGTTGAATTCCGTAACTCGTGTTTGACCAATTTATGGCACAAGTTGTAGAACACATGTTTTTCCACTCTAAACATGTCATGGCTACGTGAACCATGGGTTGCCAATATCCCTTGGACCCATAAATGACCAGTCTGTTGACTAGTTTTATGAGGTTCTTTGCACACGAAAGGAACTCAATATTAACCAAGGAATGTAGTCAATTGTTCATACTCTGTTAACTCTTCATCTATAAGAGATACTACTCAAGACTGGCCATCTTTTTCCACCATGTCAGTGAAGTTTTGATTGTTCCAATTTGCCAATATTCCTTAACCTGTGAATGTGGTTAAATTAAGGTGAGTATCTGTTACGAGTGTAGGATGGTGTATTTAGAAGTGCAAGTGTACACTGTCGTAATCAAGTAATATAAAAGTGAGTAGAGTATCGTTCCCACGAGGATTGATCACTAAGTACCAAAATTGATAATTTTAATACTAGTTAGCCAATCGATTGGTGATTGTGAATGCAAGATAAAAATAATTAAATGTGAATACAATTGATGTGAAGACAAATATGAGAAAAAGCCCTAGGGATTAGATTTCACTTAACAAATTCCGGATTGAATCACTTATCTATTCTAGTCCAATTTATTCCACATGTTTGATAGTCGAGTTTCCCTATTTTAATTACTAGCCTCTTCCAAGGTCAAGTAATTCTATAATTAATTGCTAACCCAATATATTCCTATATGAATTTAAGCAATCAATCATGCATTAAGATTTATGGAACTCAATTAAGACTACATAACCCATATGAATATATTCCTATTTCATATGCAAATTATGGTTTTAATTATAGGATCCACACACATGTATCTCCTTCCGGTCTCAACATGCATATTAAAATCATCCAAAAGGTGGCCAATCAATTGTAAGCATTAAGAGCAATAATTAAAACTCAATCATGAAGGAAAAATTAAAACTAGATTTAATAAGGTAAGATTCAATCCGTCATTAATAAGCTACGTCATCACCCTAGGAAAAGAAAAATTTAGCTCATGATAAAATTAAAAACAAAACCAAAATAAATTGAAAACTTCATAAATATTGCAGAAAACATGAATATTAAATTCTAAAACATAAAGACATAACTACAAGATGCATGAAAATAATCTAGCCTTCCATATAGGAGGTAAAACCTTCCATGTAGGAGGCAACCTATACCATCCATAAAGGAGGACTACTTAAACCTTCCATGTAGGAGGTATGCAAGAACAACAAAATGCATGAAATTAAACTCTAAGATGCTGCCCTCCCTTGTGCCTTCCACTCCTCTATTTATAGATGGATTGGGTGTAAGAATTTCCACATGTTAGGTAAGAATCTTGACTCTAAACCACCAATATTGACTTTGTGACCACCTTGCTCCTTGATTGCAGCCAACTTTCGGCAATTAAAACGTTGGAATTTCATTTTGTTGTCTTCATCAAAGTTGTAGCTCTGGACCTTATCTTGAAAACGCATCTGAGAGCTCCTCATTTCAACATTTTCAGCTCCAGTTATGGTCAAATTAGTGGACAAAGGTCAAATCTGGATGAATTCACGTGCTTAATATTCTAAGCAGAATTCGGAGCTCTTAAGGACAGAACTGGGTTTTTGCCTCAACATAAAAGTTGTAGGAATTTTTCTTAGCTTTCTATCCATATAAAGAACATCCCAATCCGACATCTAGAGCTCCAGATATTTCCTGAAAACTGAAACAGGGTTAAAATTTAGTATTTTCCAATAAATTCTATTTTATGTCAAGTCATTTTTTATTTATTAATTACACCCAAATTCATCACATTAAGCTCAAATGTCATCCAAAAAAAATCATCATATAAGGGAAAATGAATATGCAAATATTTTACTTATCAAATTCCCCCACACTTAGATCTTGGACGTCCTCGGACAAGAAAGAGTAACTAATAAGTGGTTCCAACAAAATCAGAAGTGTCAAGTCATAAACAAGGACACAATTAAAGAATAAAGAGATCATAGTATTCTTGAATCAATAAAAGTATAAACTGGTAACTTCATTTGAAAATAAATGAACCGAATTCATAATTGTCGCTCATTCTCTCAATCTCTCAAGTGTTTTAGGGTAAGTGTTTCGCTCAAATTCACCTGAAAAAATTGCACTACCATAAGCTTGCCAAAAATCTCAATCTCCACTACCTAATTCACATGCATAATTCAAATCAAAAGGACTTATTAAAGGTTGTAATGGGGTTAAGGTGAAAGGAATGTAAAAAGTGATATGAAGGGCTATTTTTACTAAGTAAATAGAACAATTGAAAAATGGGCCATCTTATGAATAAACCTGGCTTATCTCATCCCAACAACCCATAATTTACATTTTTTTTTTCTTTTTCTTTTTTTTTTAAATTTTTTTTTTTTTTTTTTTTGCAATTCTACAATTGATAATATACACACCCCCACACTTGTCAAAAGCCCATTTCACAAAGATTTCAAATGCTCTGTTAATCTTTTGAACTAAGTAAAAGCACTTGATATATCATTAAAACACATTAATGGGTTGACAATAAAGAAATAATCAATCAGGCTCAAAGGGGCTTATCAACGGTGTAATTGTAAGGTTGGCTTTTTGGCTCTGGCTAAAGAAAATGAATGCCTTTATCATTTTCGAATGTGCATGTGAAATGTAATTTCAACCAGATTTGAAGCAAGTTCTAGAGTAACAACTCAATAGATGAATATCACACACAAGAAAGATAATCATTATTGATCATATAGGCTCAAAAACTCACGGTTAGGGACTTTCAAATTCAGCTCATTCAATCTCAAAATTCATCACCAAATTCAACAATCAGTTATTCAATCATGCTATAAAATCTCTAAACTCAATTGATCCATGCTTCAAACTTATATACTTCTTAAAATCATTGAAAAACACTTAAATAGAATTTTTTTTTTTTTTAAGAGATGAAATAACAAAAAAATTACAACTAATAAGATGCGTCTCAAGAGTTAAGAATAACTCTTTACTCTGCCATCTATGCATACCCCATGCATCTAATGGTTTTACTAACTAACTATCTAATGGAGAAACTATGCTCTTTTTTTTTTTTTTTTTTTTTTTTTTTAATCCTCCCCCAACCTAAATCATACATTGTCCTCAATGTCTTCTAAAGATTAAAGAAAGTTTTTTTTTTTTTTTTTTTTTGAACAACATAAACACACAATAAATTAAACCAAAATGCTGAGAGTAAAACCATAAGATAAAAGAAAGTTACAACCGGAGAGTGGTATCTGGATTCTGCTTCTGACTGCTGTCTGAAGATTGCCCACCTTTTTCTTTTACTAATAGATCTGGTTGAGGTTCATAGGTTTGCAGTTTATCTAGTAGTTGATCAGCAGTTGGTGCAGAAATGATGGAATGACGAGTCGCTTGGGGTATGAATCCTGTTTCCACAGCATGATCAAGAAAAGACAACAGGTTATCGTAAAAACCATTAACATTTAACAATCCTAATGGTTTTTTATGAAAGTTCAGTTTAGCCCAATAAGCAATACTAGAGATCCCATCCAACGTTTCAAAACCACCGGGTAGAGCGATAAAAGCATCAGCACTGTAAAACATACGTCCCATTCGTTCAGGCAGACTTGAAACCTCTAACTCTTGCCCTAAGGAGAAGATGTGATTTTCTAACTCCTTCACCCTTACGTTCAAACCTTTACTACCATTCATGGTTGCAGCAATAGCCACACTTCCCCTCAGGCCTTGAATACCTCCCCCGTAGACAAAATTGATCTTTCTTGCAGCTAATGCACGTCCCAGTTCGTTGGCTGCAGGTATAAACTCTCTATCCTTTCCCAAGTCAGTTTCACCAAAAATGCATATAGATTTAAAACTGCATTTTAGAGTGATACCACTCCTCTTTTTTTTTTCTCTCAGACATTTTGTGTTTTTTACAAATGGAAGATTACATATTTATATTACAAAAACAGCGACAACAAAATCATGCAAATCACACATTTTTCAAAAAAAATTTGAAAAAACTTTCTGACACGAATGACCAGTGGGCCACTGTGCGAAGAAATTAAGTAAAGTGAGTAAAGAAAGTCAAAAGTTACTGAAAAAGATAAGACAGATTGACAAAAACAAGATTATGTACAGTAGTTGTGATTGTGGCTCACATCTTCCTCTGGTTTTACGTCCAGTAACGGCTTAAACGCTTTCTATGAATCGAGGATTTGCTTCCCATCCAGTTTTCTTATAAACTGGCAAACAGGGTCGTTTAACGTCAGATTCCCAAGACGATAGCGCTCTTGTTCTTTGTTGAATATGTCAAATAAATCGAGAAGAACACGATGAACATCACCACTAGGATGCGTCTCAAGAGTCTGAATGATATCATCCAATGACTCCTTACTCAGTCCATCCCTTATAAATTGAATTTTATCTTCTCGATTTATCGAAACCATACCTTTACTTCGACAGCGCTGATCACAATTCCACCTTGCACATCTAGAACAGACCTGCATTCTTTTAGCTCTTCGCTTTTTGGAATAAGAGCTTCTTCCCATTCCTGGCATAGGTTTAATAATTGATTCATGAATGTCACCTATTAAACGTACCTTAGCCTCGATGATCCAACGGACATCCTCAGGAAGGCCTAAACGCTTGAAAGTCTTCATTCTTTCAAGTCGACATTTATAGATCTTCCTAAGCACATCTTTGGGAAGAGTAGGGAACCTGTTCTTAAGCTTTACAATAATTTCCTCCATGATGAGATTAAAATTTAAAGATGCAGTTTTGTGTGCTTCAGTACGTAAGAAAGAAAAATGAAAGATTAAGGAAAAGAAGTTTTGGGTTGCCTCCCAAATAGCCGCCCTTCTTTAACGTCTTTAGCTAGACAAAGACCCAAGCAATAAATTTTTTTATTTTTTATTTTATTTTTATTTTTTTATTTTTTTTTTTAAAAAAAAATTAGGACTTACCTGTTGTTCCCTCCAAAGTGATGACAGTTTTCAAAGTGTTGAGTGCACCGTCAATATACTCTTTCAGCCTTTGCTCGTTTACTTTGAATTTTCGATCACCATCTTGAATCTCCACTGCTCCATTTGGCCATGTTTGAACTTCAGTAAAAGGTCTTGACCACCTTGATCTCAACTTTCCCAGAAAGAGCTTTAACCTTGAGTTGCATATCAGAACTTTTTGTCCCGGCGTGAACTCTCTCCTCAAAATTCTTTTATCCTGCCATATTTTTGTCTTCTCCTTGTATAACTTTGCATTCTTATGAACTTGTTGTCTGAATTCTTCAAGCTCATTGAGTTGGAGAAGTCTCTTCTTACCAGCTGCCTTTGAGTCAAAATTGAAAGCTTTTATTGCCCAATATTCTTTGTGCACTTTAGGATTAGTTGATTTAGAAACATCAACTATTCCCATTGCAAGTGGTTGATCCATGCAGCTTTTATTCACCACGTCTTTTGTGCAGCTGGTCAATGTATCTACTCTGTAACAGGTGTCACCTTCATTTGGGCATGACCAAGCCTTAAAAATGTTAAAAGATACTTGATCATCTTGAGCTCGTAAAGTCAACTTTCCCTGTTGCACATCTATTAAAGTTCTCCCAGTTGCTAGGAATGGCCTCCCAAGAATGATAGGAATTTCTTGGTCTTCTTCCATGTCGAGTATGATGAAATCAGCTGGAAATATGAGTTTGTCCACCTTCACCAGAACATCTTCTAAGACACCCCTTGGATGTTTAATTGATCGATCAGCAAGAAGTAGTGAAACTGTGGTAGGCTTCACCTCTCCAAGACCAAGTTTTCTGTAGACAGATAATGGCATGAGAT
Organism: Albizia julibrissin; assembly: GCA_037074505.1. NCBI lineage: Eukaryota > Viridiplantae > Streptophyta > Magnoliopsida > Fabales > Fabaceae > Albizia > Albizia julibrissin. Next base: position 12,063,348 of record CM073481.1, on the reverse strand, counting down.
TTACACTTGCTCCTAGGTCACAAAGTGCTCTTTCAAAGTTACATTGACCTATGGTGCAAGGTATGCAAAAGCTTCCTGGATCTTTCAGCTTTGGTGGTAGTTTCTTTTGCAGAATGGCACTGCACTCCTCAGTAAGTGCAACTGTCTCGAATTCCTCGAGTTTACGCTTATTTGAAAGAATATCCTTCATGAATTTTGCATAGCTGGGCATTTGGGCAAGAGCATCTGCAAAAGGGATGTTGATATGTAGCTTTTTGAAAACCTCCAGAAACTTTTTAAACTGCTTGTCTAGCTTTGCCTTCATAAGTCTTTGAGGGTATGGAACTGGTGGTACATATGGAGGAGGGTTATCTGGAAAGCTGATTCTTCCTGGTATCACATCATCTTCTTGAGGTTTCTGTGCTTCCTCCTTTTGTTCTTCTCCACTTTCTTTATTTTCTCCATCTTTCTTCTGTTGAATTACAGGTTCTTTCAATTCTTTCCCACTCCTTAATGTAACATCCTTCACATGTTCTCTTGGATTTTTTTCAGTGTCACTTGGAAGAGTACCTGGTTGTCTGGAGTTCAGCATATTTGCAAGTTGGCCCATCTGAATCTCCAAGTTCTTTATTGAGGCCTCCTGGCTTCTGAATGTTGCGTCAGTTCTAGCCATGAATTGAGATGTATTCATGGTTAGTTGAGCCAGTACATCTTCTATATTTATTTTCTGCTGCGGTGGATTTGGTGGTTGAAGAGCTTGTTGCTGGTAGTTCCCTTGCGGCTTGAACACATTTTGATTATTCCTCCAACTAAAGTTTGGATGATTCCGCCAACCTGGATTGTAAGTGTTTGAGAATGGATCATTTCTTTGATTTCCGATATAATGAGCTTGCTCAGATTGAGAAGGCATGGATGGGTTTCCTTCTTGACTTTGCGTGCTCATATGAGGTTCTCCATATCGATCACAGGTTTCATGAGGAGTGTTGATTGCATTTGCTTGACTTGTCAATGAGTTCACTTGCTTGGATATAGATGCAACTTGAGAAGACAAAGTTGTAAGGATATCCAGCTCATGCACTCCTAGCATTTTCTTTGAAACATGACGTTCAGAAGGCCATTGGTATGCATTGGCTGCCATCTCCTCAAGAAGATTGTAAGCATCTTCTAGACTCTTTCCCATAAAGGATCCTCCAGCTGCAGCATCTACAAGAATTCTGGTTGTATGTGTCATCCCATTATAGAATGAGTGCAATTGCCACCAATCTGGTAACCCATGATGAGGACATCTCCTTAGCAACTCCTTGTATCTTTCCCATGCTTCATAGAGGCTTTCATGTTCATGTTGAGCAAATGAGGTAATTTCATTCCTCAATTTAGCTGTTTTTCCTGAAGGAAAGTATTGTGCCAAAAATTTCTGCGCCAAGGCATCCCATGTAGTTATGCTTCCCACTGGTAAAGAGTATAGCCAGCTCTTAGCCTTATCCCTGAGTGAGAAAGGGAAAAGTCTAAGTCTAATGGCGTCATCAGTAACACCATTATGCTTGAATGTGTCACAAATTTCTAGGAAGCTGGCTATATGTGTGTTGGGATCTTCTGTTGGTAAACCACCAAACTGAATTGCTTGCATCATCTGGATAATTCCAGCCTTGAGTTCAAAATTATTAGCTGCTATTGACGGTTTTCTGATTCCAGAAGTTGTCTCCATGACTGTTGGTGTTGCATAGTCACGGAGTGTCTTGGTATCTTCTATTTCTCTTTCCGGATTTGCCATCAGATTGATTGAAGTAGACTGCTTTTGAACTCTTCGATTTCTTCGACAAGTTCTCTCGATCTCCGAATCACAAGGTTGTAATTCAATCTTCTTCGATCTTGTCATGCACTAAGCAAAAGCCTGAAAAGAAATACAAGACACCAAAAAGAAGACAAATGTAATGTAAAGACCAAATTAGTATTAAAATTACTTGGTATTGATATTAATGACAACAATCCCCGGCAACGGCGCCAAAAACTTGTTACGAGTGTAGGATGGTGTATTTAGAAGTGCAAGTGTACACTGTCGTAATCAAGTAATATAAAAGTGAGTAGAGTATCGTTCCCACGAGGATTGATCACTAAGTACCAAAATTGATAATTTTAATACTAGTTAGCCAATCGATTGGTGATTGTGAATGCAAGATAAAAATAATTAAATGTGAATACAATTGATGTGAAGACAAATATGAGAAAAAGCCCTAGGGATTAGATTTCACTTAACAAATTCCGGATTGAATCACTTATCTATTCTAGTCCAATTTATTCCACATGTTTGATAGTCGAGTTTCCCTATTTTAATTACTAGCCTCTTCCAAGGTCAAGTAATTCTATAATTAATTGCTAACCCAATATATTCCTATATGAATTTAAGCAATCAATCATGCATTAAGATTTATGGAACTCAATTAAGACTACATAACCCATATGAATATATTCCTATTTCATATGCAAATTATGGTTTTAATTATAGGATCCACACACATGTATCTCCTTCCGGTCTCAACATGCATATTAAAATCATCCAAAAGGTGGCCAATCAATTGTAAGCATTAAGAGCAATAATTAAAACTCAATCATGAAGGAAAAATTAAAACTAGATTTAATAAGGTAAGATTCAATCCGTCATTAATAAGCTACGTCATCACCCTAGGAAAAGAAAAATTTAGCTCATGATAAAATTAAAAACAAAACCAAAATAAATTGAAAACTTCATAAATATTGCAGAAAACATGAATATTAAATTCTAAAACATAAAGACATAACTACAAGATGCATGAAAATAATCTAGCCTTCCATATAGGAGGTAAAACCTTCCATGTAGGAGGCAACCTATACCATCCATAAAGGAGGACTACTTAAACCTTCCATGTAGGAGGTATGCAAGAACAACAAAATGCATGAAATTAAACTCTAAGATGCTGCCCTCCCTTGTGCCTTCCACTCCTCTATTTATAGATGGATTGGGTGTAAGAATTTCCACATGTTAGGTAAGAATCTTGACTCTAAACCACCAATATTGACTTTGTGACCACCTTGCTCCTTGATTGCAGCCAACTTTCGGCAATTAAAACGTTGGAATTTCATTTTGTTGTCTTCATCAAAGTTGTAGCTCTGGACCTTATCTTGAAAACGCATCTGAGAGCTCCTCATTTCAACATTTGCAGCTCCAGTTATGGTCAAATTAGTGGACAAAGGTCAAATCTGGATGAATTCACGTGCTTAATATTCTAAGCAGAATTCGGAGCTCTTAAGGACAGAACTGGGTTTTTGCCTCAACATAAAAGTTGTAGGAATTTTTCTTAGCTTTCTATCCATATAAAGAACATCCCAATCCGACATCTAGAGCTCCAGATATTTCCTGAAAACTGAAACAGGGTTAAAATTTAGTATTTTCCAATAAATTCTATTTTATGTCAAGTCATTTTTTATTTATTAATTACACCCAAATTCATCACATTAAGCTCAAATGTCATCCAAAAAAAATCATCATATAAGGGAAAATGAATATGCAAATATTTTACTTATCAGTATCAAAAGAAAAAAAAAACTCTATGATACATGTAAACATATTCAAGTTATGTTATAAAAGGTAGTTCAACAAACATTCAATCATCAAGTCACATAATGTCATAAGTTACATAAATGAACATAATTCAACTATGTAGATGTAATACCTTATTTTCAATAACCCCGTATACATCAAATATATAATTATACATAACCACCACACTCTTACATCAAATACAAATAGTAGTGTCTTACACTACAATCTTCACTTCACCTTCATATCTCCTCCGAAGCATATCTACCTGCACTCTTCACCTGTCTAAATGGTTGGTTGGGAGGAGTGAGATTCGAGAGAATCTCAGTAGCAAACATTATCACTATGCATGCCAGATATATATGAATGCATGACATGCTTTCCTACACTATTTCATGCCAACATAATGACATACTGCATGCTCGATGTTATGACATACATATGACCATTGCACAAATATAACAGAGCTTCAACCAATCATACATGTTCCACACAAATAGGCAAAGCAGTTACATAATCAATGCAAGACATACATATCACATACATGCAGAAAAGGTAAGTTCACTACCTGGTGGACTTTGTGTCCTTCTCTTATCCCTTGATCTTCAAACCATTGCTTTTTCTTTAACACTTCATGACCCTAGATAAGAATGACATCATTAGAGCCATGAAGGGTGAATGCCCAATGGCTACATTAGCCTCAAAGGCTCACTTTCACCCTTGGAGTTCTAATCAATTACATTTGGCCAATTTCTTACTCAATTTCACATGGTAATCAAACTACCAGCATTTTTGACAAACTTTGGAAAATCATAACTAATTCTATAGAACTTAAATTGAGGTGTTTCAAAGCTCAATTTGATCCTCTTTAAGTATAATTTCAAGGAAAAATATCATTTTCGGGAAAATACCAACTCAAAATTCCCAGAATTTTGGAAAACATCACTGTTCTAGATTTGTTTCCAGAAAACAGGACAGAACTTTACAAATTCATATCTCCTAGCATACTTATCCAAAAATTACAAACTACATATAAAATTAAATATCTATATCTATACTTTAATTCCAGAAAATATCAGGATTTTTGGACAAGTTTTGGCCCCTGAAACATGAAGCACAAGCACACTGTTCCAGACAGGGCAGATTATCACTATGAACAAACTTACTTCATAAATTCCCAAATTCATATACAAGCATCCAAAAATCATGAACAATTGTATACCTACACAATTTTGCCTCCTAAATCCAATGGAAGCATCAAAATTACTAAATTCTTACATTTTCATCATGTCACAATACAGGGCAGAATTGAAGATTCTTAAGGGAAAGTTGTTGTTTTCTTGTTTTCTCTTGCTTAATCACTTCCTTGCTACTCCTAATCAAATGATTAACTATTTACACACTCATTACATATGATTAGAAGCGATTTGGGCATTAGGACCCCTTAGGGTTTCATCATCTATATTCCACAAATCATTCCAATCCAAGCCAACAACAACAACAACCACAACAAAGGCACAAGAAGCAAGTTTTGGAAGTTTACCTTTGATTCTTATTGTTTCTCACTCCAAAATGTCTCAGCTCTCTCTCTCTATACCTCTGATTAGCCTTGAAAATCATGGTTACAAAGAAGTAGAAGTGATTAGAAGAGGCTATAGAGGGGTTAGGGAGTAAGAATCACAAGGTAGCAACTTCCTTACCTTGTTTTATGATGAACCCTAGCACTTCCACCATCCTTCACATTTCAGCTTTCTCTCCCACTCTTGTGTTCTGTTTCTGTCGTGAAAATGAGCTGAGGAAGATGATGGTTTAATGGAGTATTAAGTGATCTGCCACGTGTCATACTCCTATTGGCCCAAAAATCAAATTTTCGCACAAAATACCAAATTCTGCAGATTTTTCATTAACTTTGAAAATTCACATCTAATTGTAAAAATGTCTAATTGGAGTAATTCTAAAGGCTATGCAACCCTTATTGAGTCTAGTTTTAAGGAAAAATATAAAATTTGGTCAATTAGAAGCTCACTCTTCCCATAATTTTAATCTTTGAATGATGTCCCAGCAAATAATTAATTTTTCTGGGCTAACTTCAAAAATTCATTTCTCTTTGTGTACAACTCCAAATGACTTATATGACCTATCAAATTAAATCTTGATAAGTATACTTTCATTTTGAAAAGTTTCATAATTTTTCACCATCATTTACCTATCGAAACATATCACACAATCATCACTGTCATACCGGGAATTTCACCGATAGCAAAATTACTTTGTGTTCCACTTTACTATATTGTGTGTGACTTCCAATCACTTCTTTTTGTTATTTCTTGAGCTCTTTAGCTCACTAATATAATTCCTTTTAATATCCAAGGATATAAATGAATTTTGGGAAATAATACTATGTCTCACTATGACATTTACCAAACAGTGGGTCTAGTAGTCCCCTTTATTCTAGGTTAAATTTTAAGCCTTTAGTCCCAAAATTTAGGATATTACAGTAGACATATATTTCAAGTATAGGTAAGGGTCATAAATGGTAAACCATATCTAGGGGGTTTTAACCATAAACTGCAACCACTGAATCAAGTACTGCTTGTTCTGTTTACCTATTGAGACAAATGTTTCCCTACTAGTCTTGTCTATCAAAAGCTTTATATGTAATATCCCAAATTTTAAGACTAGAGGCTTAAGATTTAGCCTAGATTAAAGGAAACTATTAGACCCCTGTTTGGTAAATGTCATTGTGAGACATAGTATTATTTCTCAAAATTCCTTTATATCCTTGGATATTAAAAGGAATTATATTAGTGAGCTAAAGAGCTCGGAGAATAACAAAACGAAGTGATTGAAAGTCACACACAATATGGTAAAGTGGAACACAAAGTAATTTTGCTACTGGTAAAATTCCTAGTATGGCAGTGATGATTGTGTGACATGTTTCGATGAGTAAATGATGGTGAAAAATTATGAAACTTTCCAGAATGAAAGTAGACTTATCAAGATTTAATTTGATAAATCATATGATTCATTTGGAGCTGTACACAGAGAAATAAATTTTTGAATTTAGCCCAGCAAAATTAACTATTTTCTGGAGCAGCATCCAAAGATTAAAATTATGGGAAGAGTGAGCTTTTAATTGGCTAAAGGTTATATTTTTCCTTAAAACTAGACTCAATGAGGGTCGCATAGCATTTGGAACCACTCCAATTGGACATTTGTACAATTAGATATTATTTTTTAAATTTTAATGAAAATTCTGCCAAATTGGATATTATGTGCGAAAATCAATTATTTGGGCCAATCAGAAGCTGACACATGGCAAGGCAATTTAACACCTCCTTCAACCATCAATTATCATCTTCCTCAGCTCATTTTCACACTGAAAATGCAGAGAAGAGAGAGAGAGAAGATGCACAGAAAATGGAGAGAGAAGAGAGAGAAAATTCTACTCGCCAAAACACTACCGAATCGGCGTCCTCTCTCAAAGTACCCTTCAGGAAACTTCTTCTACTCATCGCGAGCTTTATTTCTACAGTTTTGGATTCTCATTTAGAGATGGTTGGCGTCATCTCACCGGCCGGAGTGTTGCTGGAATTCTGAACCGTTTGCGGAAACGAGTAGAGTTAAGCGTAAGCTTCCTTTTTAACCGACTGGTTTGTTGTTTGGATGAGTTTTGGGAAGGTTGGGTACTGTTCATAGCTGATTTAAAATGATTTTTTTCAATGGCTAAATCATGTCTAATGAGTGTCTAAATAGCTAATCATTTGATTAGAAGTAGAAAGGAAGTGATTAAGCCAAAGAAAACAAGAAACTGACATAGTTTTTCTGAGAACCTTGAAATCTGCCCTGTACTGTTTCATGCAGGAGGAGTTTGAATTTGATGATTTTAATGCTTCCATTGGATTTAGGAGGCAAAATTGTGTAGGTATACAAGTATTCATGATTTTTGGATGCTTGTGTATGAATTTGGGAATTTATGAAATAGGGTTGTTGATGTTGTTGATTCTGCCCTGTTTGAACAGTGACGTTGTTCGAACTGTTTCATATGGTAAATCTTGTCCACAAATTATTAAAATATTTAGGCTTAAATTAGACATGTAGAGCTTTAATTTTGTGGGTAGTTTGTAATTTTTGGACAAGTATGTTAGGAGATATAAATTTTTGAAGTTGTTCCCTATTTCTGGAATGAAATCTGGAACAGTGCATGTTTGCCGAATTTCTGGGAAAATTATGACAATAATAGTCATACCAAAGTATATAAAGCTACACTTAAAGGGCTTCAAATAGAGCTTTGAATCACCTCAATTGGAGTTCTATAGAATTAATTGTGATTTTTCAAAGTTTGGTGAAAAATCTATCAGCTTTATGTCATGTATGAATTTAAGACTTAATGGTACAAATATAATTGGAATGAACTCCAAGGGTGAAAGTAAGCCTATAGGGCTATAGGGCTAATGTGAGCCATTGGATATTCACTTTTCATGGCTCTAATGATGTTATCACTTGCCTAGGGCCATGAAGTGACAAAGAAGAAGCAATAGTTGGCGGATCAAGGGACAAGAAGAGAAGGACATAAAGTCCGAGAGGTAGTGAACTTACATTTTCTGCATGTATGTGATATGTATGTCTTGCATTGATTATGTGACTGCTGTGTCTATTTGTGTGGAACATGTATGATTGGTTGAAGCTCTGTTATATTTGTGCAATGGCCATATGTATGTCATAATATCGAGCATGCAGCATGTCATTATGTTGGCATAAAATAATGTAGGCAAGCATGTCATGCATTCATATATATTTGGCATGCATAGTGGTAATGTTTGCTACTGAGATTCTCTCGAATCTCACTCCTCCCAACCAACATTAGTGACAGGTGGAGATACATGAAGATGCATGGAGGAGATATGAAGTTGAAGTGAAGCTTGAAGCACAAGGCGCTAGCTTGTATTTGGTTGTATTTATTGGGTGATTGTATTTATAAGAAGTGATATATGTATAAGTGTATGTATGAGAATGTATGAATGAATGTGTTTAGCAAAGAACGGCTCTAATAGATAGCTCTTAATTTATTTTATGTAATTGTTGCACACTCTGATATTGTGAAACTAAGAGCCGATGATGTATTGGTGACGTAGTGAATCTTGTGGGAATGATTGTAAAGATGCTACCCTTTTGAAAAACCCTCTCGACCTTAGGTTCAAATCCTGAGTCGAGAGTGGGGATTTATGAACGTTTTGTAACGTTGGGTAGTCTGGAGTTAAATCCTGATTCCACAATTAATTTCACTAGTCAATTATACTCATTTATGAGTATTGGAAATAAGGTGTCACATTATACAACAGACTCAAAAGTCCTCATCACATTGGACTTACTCAAGGTCAAACAGGTCATTCATAACAGCATCAACACTAACATATTTGATTTCACTTAATGTTGCTACTGTGTCCTTCGATGCATTAGCTATTACACTAACTGCATCCGCAATTTGTTTTGAAGCTAACACTTTCAGCCTTTTTCTCTAAACTGAACCTTCACCCATCTTCCTCTTGCCCTGGATTCCTAACTCAGTACCAACAGTTGATGGAGTGCTTGTTGTTAAGCCAATGCTTGCTAGTGCATCCATCACTCTTATACTAGGTGCTAGGTTCGTACCAAACATATCATCTTCACTGGCCCCTGAGCCCTTTTCTTCATCAATGGTGGGTTGGTACACATCTTCCTCATCTTCCTACTATGTCAGAGGTTGTGTGAAAGATGTGCAAATATATCCTCTCCAGATGCCATCATATCCTTGAAAATAATTGGTAATTCTTGTTCAAACTTGAAGCTTGCGTGCCTAAACATTTTATATGATGAATTCTCCTGTATGCATACAAGAAGCCAAAAAGCAATTAATTAACCAAAACAAATCAGTTGAGAGAAAAAAATAAATAAATGTATAAGTTAGTATAATTATGTTTTACCTGTATTTTCCGCTGCCACCACTCATTTGATGTGAGGACTTTATTTGTTGTAGGGTCTCTACCTACACCAGTCTCTTTGATTAAAGAACCCCAAATCTTGAAATCTTTCCTCAAGTTATCTAACCTATTCTTCAATTTGTTTATTGTCATATACTTTCGCAATCTTCTCAATAAATGTAGAGACAATATTCTTCCACCCTATCTTTGTAAATGACAACCCATGACGTTCTTTTTTGTATATTTGCTTAGTGCAGGTTAGCTGTCTCAACATCCCATATTGTCCCTATTTCTATAGGAAAAATTGGACACATAACAAATACGCACCCGATAATGGAAACTGTTCGTTTAACGTTCAGTGATGCAAAAAGTCAGATTTAGCCACATTGGAAAAGACCAAAACTCATATTGTTCAATAATTTAACCCATGTCTGTGAACAAATAATGTTTTTTTAATTAAAAAATAAACATAATTTATGTGTTTATGATTCTTTACCAACAGATGGCTGAAATCTTCAACAAGTTTGATGTGAAGCCTAGCTGAAACAAAACTCAAGTTATGAAGAACACAATTAATCCTACAAATACACCGACACCCTGACGTTTACCTTCCTACTCTTGTGGATATAATTTGTGGGACTCAAAACCACCAGGTGGAACCACTGTCACTAATTCTTCCTCCTTCACATGGGAAAAAAAGGCCGGGTAAGGGTTTCTTTTTCTTTTTTTTTTAAAAAACAGTTTGATTAATGGCTTGATATAAAAATATATGATCAAGAACTTAAGCTTGGTTGCATAATCAGATTGAAGCCGCGAAGGGTATAACAATACTGAATTTTAACGCTTCCCCCGTTCCAGTCGACATTCTTTTTTCCCCTTCTAAGCCCACAAAAATAGAGACGTAGCAAAAAAATTCGGCCCACCATAGCATACCAAAATAAAACCAACGCCACCCCATAAATTGGAGCAACATTAGACCATACATCCTCTGCATCTAACGGATCGAAACAATAAAGGGACACGAATGCAACTTTAGGTAGAGGCAAAAAACTTGGTTAAGAGCAAGTTTTAAAGCTTACCACACACATGAAACAACCGGCAGAGTTTAGATCGATGAGCAGAGAGTCGATTGTATATGTCGACAAGCAGAGAGCAGAGATCATGCAACTTTAGGTTGTGATGGAAATCTTGGATCAGAGCAAGTTTTGAAGCTTACCATGCAAAAGAACACACCGGCAGAGATAAGATCGACGAGCAGAGAGTCGATTGTCTGTCGACGAGCAAAGACAAGAGAGAAGAGAGAACCGGACAAAACTCACCGAAGTAGCCATGCATGAACAGATCGGCCAGGATAACAATGAAAAGATGCCGAACGCGGGCCATAAGAGTTCGTCGAAGCTGAAGAGGAGGTCCCAGACTTCAACATGCATTGACGGTGAGAGTGAAACGGAGAGCAAACGCATGCCGCTGACACAGTTTCTGGGAACCAAACAGAATTTCATGGGAAAGAAGCTTCGCTCATAGCCGAGAGAGGGATGAACATGACCGGCCCTGTTGCTCATGTTCACTATTGAAGAAGAGAAGCAAGAAGAGAGAGAAAAGAGAAGATTGGTGACAATTTTAAATGGCAATTAATGCACTAATGGTAAATATTGGACCAATTGTAGAAGCCTAGTCCATAAGCCACAAATGGTGGCTTAAAAAAACGCCACTTATATGTAAAGGAAAGGCCCAGTCTTTCAAACATCCAAGCAACATATCCTAAAAGTTAAAAGCTTGTGGATCACACGATTGAACCTAGATTCACGCGTTTGGGCTTTCTAAACATCCAACCAAACACACACTATATGACTCTTCGCTGAAGTTGTGTTGCACGTTGCCCATAGATATAGCATTAATTATATAAAATATTCCCTCAACGACTAACACATTTAACATTTAGTTAGTTTCTTTAAACATCTATTCATTGGTTCGATGTCTCGCAATGTGTATGAAAAGAGACTCGTGCCCAATACTAAAATCCCTTGAGGAATATTTTAAGTAAAAAAATATAAATTTGAAAGTTAAGATAATCAATGTCTTTGTTATAACAAACAAATCTCTTCTCCAGCTTCTATATTTAAAAGTGGAGGTTGTACATTAATTGTTATGTTACTATCTATAAGCTCTTTGAATGGGCCGAATAACATGCAAACCAATGTTTTAAAAACTGACCTAGACATCAAGTCAAAAAAGTCAGCAAGTTATGGTTGAAATGGTCAAGCCATCTAGTTAAACCATTGATTAAATAGTCAAATAAATAACACACACATGTATAAAGTAATATATGTACACACTACTAAAGTTGGGAATTAGGGCCTGGGAAAAGAAATGCCATAAGTTATTTTCACAAAATTTAACTATACGTCTACACGCATCATGCAATAAAATAAATACAATTATTAATTCATAATCAAAGGTAAAAAATATTGTGTACAAGTAATTCATAGTCTCATACAAAGCATAAGAAGGCAAAAAGCTAAATACTCTAAGCAACATTATTATGAAAACCATCATTTTCATCTTCTTCGCTACTATCATCATTTTCAATGAATTTTGATTGTACTTCACTTTAAGTAGTAAACTCTGTTTAAGGGGTAAAAATATCAAGAATTAGTAAATTACCATCATATATAAATTTAGCAATTTTTAAGGTTCTTAGGGATGAGTCAGCAAGTGCATGAGTATGAAGGGTAGTAAAATTAAAACAAAAAATAAAGATAAAGGGCCTAACGGGCCGGCCCTACAGGGCCTTCGGCCCTCCAGGGCTGGCTTTTTTAGGCCCGACTTCCTTTTGAAGCTCTATTTTTCAAGCCCAACCAGTGATTTAAAAGGGCTTAAAAGGGCCGGCCCGACGGGCTCGACCCGATTTCCCGGCTCTACATACTACCTCCCGTTTAAAATATAAGAGATAAATAACTAAATTACACAATTCGAAAAATTAGTTAAAATTGGTTAAAGATAATAATTTTGTAAAAATATAACTTACTTCCCTAAAAGTCCTTATTTATGGACAGGGTGAGTATGAGAGAGAATGAGTGTAAATAGATATAAAAGAAAAGAAGCGGAAAAAATAGATAAAGAGATATATAATTAATTAGGTATAAAATTTAAAAAAATAAATGATGAGAGAAAATGAAAGTAGCTCTTATATAAAAAACCAAACTTTCTCATAAATTTGGCTCTTATATTTTGATCCAAAGAGAGTATAAAAAATTATCTAAATTTAAATAATTTTATAATAAGTTCAAATAATCTAAATTCATAATGGTTATCTTATGTCACAGGCATTTAAAATTAATATGAATATATTTTACCAAAAAAATGAATAAAAATGATTATTTATTTATTTATTAAAAAATATTTCAATGTGAAATACTATTTTCCTCGGTAAATAATGTTGGAAAAAGCAGTCAAAGGAAATACTAGTAATTTTTTTCAATTTTCAAAAGAGAAAATAAATAGGCAAATGCAGATTCAGTGAGTCACGTTTTGGCTTTGGAAGAAGAAAAGTGACGGTAGCTCCACTCTTTTATTCGATGGGTTTCAGTACAGTGCAGTTTTTTAATCCATTGGAACTAGGTAATTAAATGCTTCCCGGGAACTTTCTTTTTCGACTTTATCATCTTTCTGCTTCCATGTAACAAAATTCTCACTTCCCTTGTTTTCAGTCTAGCGTCTCTCTACAGGTAATTAAAAAAAAAAAAAAGTCTAGCGTCTCTCATTCTCAACGTTTATGGCTTGTTTGTTTTAGCTTTCACGATTGTATAAGCCCGATTTATGTAAATCTAGATAAACCTTCTCCACATATTTACCTCGTAGACCGTAAAAATTATCTCGTAAACCATAAAAACTACATCGCATTCTATAAATCACGATTTATAAACACTTATAGAACTTTCATAAGCTAATCCAAACCACCTAAACATTTACAAATTCAAATGCAGCTCCATCTACTTTTTCCCCGTGTAGTTGAGGTTTTTTATATTTTTTTTGTCCTTTTTTCTTTTACTTTTTGGTCCGATCTCCACCTCCTTCTCTTATTCTTCTTCTCATTGGGTCGTTATTTCTAGGCACTCAAGCCGTCCAGCTATTGAATACTCAGAACAGGTTCTAGCCTAAAAGCAATTTATGGCCTAATGATGATTAAATAGCGTCTTAAAATGGCCTAACCCAAAAATTGCTTGTTTCCTAAAAACGAGCCATTCTGGAGTCTGGCAGACAATCTGGCCAGTCGAATCATCCTGTTTGGTCTTGCTCACAAAACGTTGATGCAAACACATTTGCTCCCGCAATTAAAATATTTACAGGAAAAAAATGAAAAGAAATTGCTGAAGTTGAGAAGTCAAAATAAGTTGTTGGCTAAAAAAAAGTCAACATAAGTAATGACTTCGAAATTAGATTATTAATATATTTATTATAGGGTTTCTGATGGAACTAGCGATCACCGAAATAATTAAGCAAGTCCAGTCCAAGAAGACATAGGAATATTCGAAAATGATCACTTTAACAAATTTAATCAGAATTGGAGCCGATCACATGCTCTGACAATTCAAATATTTACAAGGAAAAAATGAAAAGAAATTGCTGAAGTTGAAAAGTCAACATAATTAATAAATTCAAAATCAAATCATTAATATAGTCATTACCTATTAGGGTTAAAAGTCAAAAGTATTCTGAGAGTCAATTTTATTCCGTAAGATTTCTAAGGGTCAATTTTATTTTGGAAGTGTCAAATATGAAGCAATTTTATCCAGACCGTTATCCCAATTAAGTTTTACTGTTAGTTGACTAAATTTCGGGGTAAATTTGATTCAAAGTGAAAATTTTTAAAACAAATTTGCATCTTAACAAAAATAACATGGATAACAAAATTGCCCTGAAAGTTTTAACGTGAGAGCAAATTAACCCAAAAGTTGGTTAATTAATAGTCAAATTTAACTGCAAAAACAATCAAGGTAAAATTGCTTCAAATTCGATACTTCCAGTATAAAATTGTCTCTTAAAAAACTGTTGGGACAAAATTAACCCTTAGTAAATACTTCCGAAATAAAAATTTCCTTTACCCCTAATTAGTTATTATAGGGTTTCTTGTGGGCATAATTAAGCAGGTCGAGTTGAAGTAGATAAGAGGAATATTCGAAAAATTATCACTTTAACAAATTTAATTTTTGAACTGCTGAAACGTTTTGTTATTTTAATTTTAATCACTTTCATCCCATCTCCTTCCCAGTTTTGTGGATTAGTGTGGGAGGCTATTGTTCGACATTTTTGGCTTCATTCTATTTAAATTATTAGGGAGTTAATTCTACTTTTGGTCCTTAAAATTTCATTTAATTTTAGTTTTAGCCTCTCAAATTTAAAATTAGTGATTTTAGTCCTTTAAATTTACTTTGTTTATAACCGTTGGTCTCTAAAATTTAAAAAGGACTTAGAACTGATTTAACTGTGTTAATTTATCCTATGTGATACTAACTCCGTTAAATTGGTATACATGACATGCTAATTGGAAAGTTGATTAGGTAGATATATAATAAAAGTTATAAACTGTTATTAAAACTAAAAAAAAAAGGGTGATGCCCCTTCTCTTCATCATCTTCTCTCATAATGTTCTTTGGCCCTAGATATGGATGATGGGGTTTTACTCAAGCATGACCTTGGATTTGACATTGACGATGACTGTCTTTTGTGTTCCCACTCGAATTAAAGAGTGAATGGAGAAAGCTAGCTGAATGGAGAAAGCTAGCGAATCTGGCGCCGGGAGAAATGGTTTGCTTCGATTTCTTCAAGTCGCTATATAAGATCTTCAATGTTTTGGTTTGCTTTGCCGGAACCGTTTTTCTCGCAATTCGGCTTCTGGGTTTGCGCAGAATGGGTCCCGTAGTTGTTAGGAGCTTCAAAGCTTGAACTTTCAGGCGACGTCGGCAAAGAAGAGGCTAGTGTGCAGAAGCTATAATCCATGCGCAAAATTGGATATTCAGTTTCAAACTTACAAAATAAGCTTGACCCCTTGATCAAATAGATTTTGTTTTCTTACATTCTCCCCTTCTATAATTTCCTTCTCCTTAAACTCTACAATACAAATTTATAATAGAATTCAGGCTTGAGATTATTTTCATACTGTTATTAAACAGAAAATTATAAGAGAGAGAGAGAAAAATGGAAGAGAAAAATATAATAGAGAGTAACTTTCATTCACTTAAAGATTAATTACAAGTACTTGATACACGTCTCATATTTATAAGCCTGTAATGGAGACAATCAAATGCATATAAAGAGTAGAAATAATATACATACTTATTAGGTGTAACTAGTTTTAGTTAGGTGGTTATTAATTGTAACTAGATTTAGTTAGAGTAACCAGATTTAGTTAGAACAGAAGTTACATATGTATTATTTATTTCTCTATTTTTCCTATATAAGGACGATTTGTACATGATATCTGATATGAAAATAATTCAGAATTTCATTTCATTTCTTCCTAACTGTGATATGGTATCAGAGCAGAATAGGTATTTGACCTTATTTTGCATTTTCTTCTAATTTTTTTTTCATTGTTGTCATCCATCGAGCATTACACTGGTGCTTCCTCATCATTTCCTCTCTTCATTTCTTCTCTCTCTTTAGGCCGATATTTACTCTCTTCTCCTTTCAATTTTTTTTGGTAACCCTAATCCTGTTCTTCATGGCTTCCACCGGTGATTCATCTAATCCCGAGAATCTTCAGAATGTTTTGAATCCGTTCTATCTTCATCCGAATGAGAATCCATCTCTGGTTCTCATTTCACCTGTTTTAACTGGCACCAACTATCACTCTTGGGCGCGAGCAATGCGTATGGCATTGATTTTGAAGAATAAGGTGGGGTTCATTGATCGATCTATTCTGATTCCAACAGTTACAGATCCGGTTTATCCAGCTTGGGAACGTTGCAACATGGTGGTTTTATCCTGGATAACCCGAGCGATTTGACCAAATCTGGCACAGAGTATCTTGTGGCTTGATCGTGCTATTGATGTTTGGGAGGATTTGAAGGCTCGATTTTCTCAGAATGATGTTTTTCGTCTTGCTGATCTACAAGAGGATATCCAGAATCTACGACAAGGAGATCTAAGTGTAAGTGATTACTTTACCAAACTCAAGCTGTTATGGGATGAATTCTTAACGTTGAGGCCTTTGTTGAGTTGTTCTTGCACTCATAAATGCACTTGTGGTATTGCTGAGACTTATCGTCTAAGACTGGATCAAGACTATGTTATAAGATTTTTGAAAGGTCTTAGTGATCGTTTTGCATCGGTTAAATCTAATATTATGCTTCTTGATCCTTTACCGAACATCAATAAGGTATATTCTCTAGTACAACAACAAGAGAGAGAAATGGGCTTGCTTGTCACTGATGCTACAACCTTGCTTGTTAAGACAAATATGTCTAAATATCATAACCTGAGTCAGCCGAAACAGAATAATGGTGGATATAATCAAGGTCTTGTTAAACAATGTACTTTTTGTGGGAAATACAAGCATACAGAATCTACATGCTATAAGAAGCATGGATTTCCACCTGGATTTAAATTTCGAAATCAATCCACTTCTACTGTCAATGCGGCTGCCACTGAGTCTATTTCTGCTAGCAAGACTCCATATGATATCCCAAAGGTAGCTAATCCTACATACAGTTTCACACCAGAACAATATCAAAAGTTGCTTGCATTAGTCCAGTCTGATTCATCACTTTCTCAACCCTCTATCTCTGTGAACAGTGTTTCTACCAATGGTAAATCCGTTTCTTCAGCTTGTCATTTTTTTTTCTGATGCTTGGATCATAGATTCAGGTGCTATAGATCATTTTTGTTCTAATATGGCTTTGTTTCTTTCATATAAACCTATATCTCCTCTTTTTGTTAATCTTCCTAATAGTTCACGAGTAGTTGCATCTTCTCGTGGTGTTGTTAAATTCTCTGATTCTTTTCTCAATCATGATGTTTTACATGTCCCCAATTTCAGATTCAATCTCATTTCAGTTTTAAAACTCACATCATCTTTACCTTGTGCTGTTTCTTTTCAGCCCAACCAGTGCCTTATACAGCTCCATCCTTCACGGAAGATGATTGGTTCAGCTGATGCCATTGAAGGATTATACATAATGAAACAAAATGCAGATCATAATACTCATTTCGTTAGTCATTTTTCTTCTTGTACTACTTCCATTCCTTTTGATCTTTGGCACTTTTGTTTAGGATACTTGTCCAATTCTACTTTACATTCCCTACATATGCAATATCCTGATATTCCCTATAATGTCAAGTTTCGTTGTTGTGATGTGTGTCACTTGGCTAAGAAAAGAAATCTTCCATTTCATGTAAGTGAAAATTCTGCTAATAAAATTTTTGATTTGCTACATATGGACATTTGGGTCCTTATCAATTTACCTTCACTACATGGCCATAAATATTTTTTAACGATAGTTGATAATTTCTCTCGATATACTTGGGTTTATTTGCTTAAAAATAAATCAGAAGTTCGTCCTACCATTAAAGCTTTTACACAAATGGTTACTACTCAATTTCAAAATTCTGTTAAAATTATAAGGTCTGATAATGGCTTAGAATTTGCTATGCCTGATTTTTACAATGACAGAGGTATATTTCACCAAACTACATGTGTTGAAACACCTGAACAAAATAGTAGAGTTGAGAGAAAGCATCAACATATTTTAAATGTTACTAGGGCTTTATTGTTTCAGGCAAATTTGCCCAAAACTTTCTGGTCTTATGCATTATTACATGTTGTTTATCTCATTAACCAATTACCAACTCCTGTTTTGAAAGATAAATGTCCATTTGAACTATTGTTTAATCATAAACCAAATTTTTCAACTCTTAAAGTCTTTGGTTGCTTATGCTTTACATCCACACTGATGCAACATTGAACTAAACTTGATCCACTAGCTACTAAGTCAGTCTTTCTTGGCTATAAACCTGGAACTAAAGGGTTCATTACCCTTGATATAGACCATAGAAATATTTTTGTTTCTAGGAATGTCATTTTCTATGAAGATATTTTTCCTTTTCGTCACTCCACACCTCACATTCCTCCAGATTCTATTCATCTCCCAACATCATTACCACCACTTGATTTCCAAGATTCTGACTTACCATATTCTGTTTCTCCTAATTCTTTTTCAGTTTCTGTTAGGAGATCAACTAGACCTAGGCGCCCACCCACATATCTGCATGCTTATCATCATGCCCTTCAATGTGCATCAGAAGTACCAGATGCTCTGAAAGATGGAAGTTATCACCCTTTATCTTCATATCTCTCTTATGACAAACTTTCTTCTTCTCATCGTCATTTTGTCTTAACCATCTCTGTTGATGATATTCCTAAATCTTATTCTAAAGCCATTCAACATGAGTGTTGGAGAAATGCTATTCAGGTTGAATTAGATGCTTTGCAACAAAATAATACATGGGTGATAACTGATTTACCTCCTGGTAAGCAACCAATTGGATGTCGTTGGGTTTTTGCTAAGAAGTATAACTCAGATGGGACTTTAAATAGATATAAAGGGCGATTAGTCGCTCAAGGTTATACACAAGTAGAGGGTGTTGATTTTAATAATATTTTTCCCCAATTGCTAAGCTTACTACTGTGCGTTTGTTATTAGCTTTAGCAGCAGCTCATAACTAGTATTTGAAGCAACTTGATGTTAATAATGCATTTCTTCATGGAGATCTTGAAGAAGAGGTTTACATGCGTCCTCCACCTGGTTTGCTACTTTCTTCTTCTACTCAAGTCTGTAAATTGCAAAGATCTCTTTATGGTCTTAAGCAAGCAAGTAGACAGTGGTTTGCTAAGCTTTCTCAAGCTCTTGTTTCATGTGGATATCAAAAATCACAGGTTGATCACTCTTTGTTTATTAAAAATACAACTACTTCCTTTACTGCTATTTTAGTCGATGTGGATGATATGCTGATTGGTGGTACTGATTTACATGAGATTGATAGTGTTAAATCATTTCTTGATGATCGTTTCAAGATTAAAGATTTGGGTGATGTGAAGTATTTTTTAGGCCTTGAGATTGCGTGAAGTTCTAAAGGATTTTCCCTATGTCAACGGAAATTTGCTTTAGATATATTGTCTGATGCTGGTTTTCTTGACTGTAAGCCAGTTTCCATACCAATGGTGAGAGATTCCAAACTCACTAAAGATGCAGGAACGGTTTTGGAAGATGCTACACTGTATAGGACCTTGGTTGGTCGTTTGTTGTATCTCACTAATAGTCGACCTGATTTAGCTTTTACTGTCCAGCAGTTAAGTCAGTTTGTTCAGTGCCCTACAAATGTTCATATGAGAGCTTTACATAGAGTATTACGATATGTTAAAGGTTCCCCTGGTAGAGGTTTATTTTTCCCAGCAACATCTTCTTTAAAACTCAGTGCTTTTTGTGACTCAGATTGGGCTGGCTGTTTAGATACTCGAAGATCTATTACTGGTTTTTGTGGATTTCTTGATCATGCCTTAATCACTTGGCGGTCAAAGAAACAACCTACTGTTTCCACTTCTTCTTCAGAGGAAGAGTATCGAGCCCTGGCTGCTACTACATGTGAACTCCAATGGTTGAGTTATTTGTTGAGAGATTTTGGTTTGCCTCTAACTTCTCCAGCTTCCTTGTATTGTGATAATCAATCAGCTCGCCACATAGCTGCTAATCCAACTTTCCATGAACGAACTAAACATTTGGACATTGATTGTCATATAGTTCGAGAGAAATTACAATCTGGCTTAATTCACTTGTTACCTGTGCAATCTGCAAATCAGTTAGCTGATGTGTTTACCAAACCCCTGGCTACTTCTTCTTTTTGTACATTGATTTCCAAGCTGGGAATGGTGGATATACATTCTCCAGCCTGAGGGGGGTATTAGGTGTAACTAGTTTTAGTTAGGTGGTTATTAATTGTAACTAGATTTAGTTAGAGTAATCAGATTTAGTTAGAATAGAAGTTACATATGTGTTATTTATTTCTCTATTTTTCCTATATAAGGATGATTTGTACATGATATCTGATATGAAAATAATTCAGAATTTCATTTCTTTTCTTCCTAACTGTGATAATACTTGTACATAGTGAAGCATTTGGAAGTTATAGGGATTTAGATATATAACGACCTGCCTCATATATCCCTTATTACTGACCTTACTCAGAGTAGCAATGCGTAGTTCATTGGGCACACATGAATAACATGAATATACTGATAATATTAATACAATATTGCTTGATTATAATACAAAAGTTTCCCCACCAGGGGTTTACACAATATATTCAGACCTTAATAACTAAAAGGCCCTCAAACAACTAGCAACATTTCTCTTCGTGCATACGCCTTTTCTGATCTCAGCACGTTTCCAATGCTCACCTGTCTGAATGGTTGTTTGGGAGGAGTGAGATTCGAGAGAATCTCAGTAACAAACATTACCAATATGCATGCTAGATATGTATGAATGCATGACATGCTTGCCTACACTATTTCATGCCAACATAATGACATGCTACATGCTCGATGTTATGACATACATATGGCCATTGCACAAATATAACAGAGCTTCAACCAATCATACATGTTCCACACAAATAGGCAAAGCAGTCACATAATCAATGCAAAACATACATATCACATACATACAGAAAAGGTAAGTTCACTACCTCTCGGACTTTATGTCCTTCTCTTCTTGTCCCTTGATCCGCCAACCAATTCTTCTCCTTTATCACTTCATGGCCCTAGGCAAGTGATAGTATCATTAGAGCCATGAAAAGTGAATACCCAATGGCCCACATTAGCCCTATAGGCTTACTTTCACCCTTGGAGTTCATTCCAATTATATTTGGCCAATTTCTTACTCAAATTCACATGGTACTCAATCTACCAGCATTTTTGACCAAACTTTGAAAAATCATAATTAATTCTATAGAACTCCAATTGAGTTGGTTCAAAGCTCTATTTGAAGACATTTAAGTGTATTTTTATATAAAAATACTCGATTTTAAAATCCACTACTACACCATTCCCAGAATTTTTCCAAACACCAACTATTTCAGATGTTCTTCCAGAAAACAGGGCATATCTTTAACAATTCATATCTCATAGCATAATTGTCCAATTAACCATTATGACCTATCAAATTAAAGGTCTATGTGTCTACTTTTCATCTGGAAAGTTTCGGAATTTTTAGACAAGGTTTGTTCCTTGAATTATCACGCACAGTAACAGTGCTTCAGACAAGGCAAATCAACACTATGAACACATATGCTTTATAAATTCCCAAATTTATATACAAGCATCCAAAAATCATGAACACTTGTATACCCACACAATTTTACCTCCTAAAGCCAATGGAAGCATCAAAATCATCAAATTCTTACTCCTTCTCCACGTCAAAACAGGGCAGAAAATCATATTCTTAGGTGCAATATGTTGTTTTCTTGTTTTCTCTTGCCTAATCACTTCCTTGCTACTCCTAATCAAGTGATTATCTATTTAAATACTCATTAAACATCATTTAGCCATTAAAACATCCTTTAAAACCATCCATAAACAGTACCCCACTTCCAATTTACTCATCCAAACAATAAATCAATCGGTTAAAAAGGAAGCTTACGCTTACCTCTACCCGTTTCCACAAACGGTTCAGAATTCCGGCAATACTCCGGCAAGGGAGATGGCACCAAACACCTCCAAATGAAAATATGAAATCGTAGAAATGAAGATCTCGATGAGTAGATGAAGTTTCTTGAAGGGTACTTTGAGATAGGATGCCGTTTCGGCAGTGTTTCGGAGGAAAGAACTTCCTCTCTCATCCTTTCTCCATTTCTTTCAGATTTATTCTCTCTCTCTTCCATCTGATTTTTCTTCGTGAAAATGGCTGAGGAATGAAGAAGATGATGCTTTAATTGGTGATTAATGGGCTTGCCACGTGTCACCCTCTGATTCGCCCAAAAATTGAATTTTCGCATATAATATCCAATCTGGCAGAATTTTCATTAACTTTGAAAATTCATATCTAATTGTACAAATGTCCAATTAGACTGATTTTAAAGGCTATGCGACCCTTATTGAGTCTAGTTTTAAGGAAAAATATAACATTTGGCCAATTAGAAGCTCACTCTTTCCATAATTTTAATATTTGAATGTTGTCCCATAAAATAATTAATTTCGCTGGGCTAACTTCAAAAATTAATTTCTCTTTGTGTACAACTCCAAATGACTTATATGACCTATCAAATTAAAGCTTGATAAGTATAATTTAATTCTGGAAATTTTCATAATTTTTCACCATCATTTACCCATCGAAACTTGTCACACAATCATCACTGTCATACCGGGAATTTCACCGGTAACGAAAATTACTTTGTGTTCCACTTTACTCTATTGTGTGTGACTTCCAATCACTTCGTTTTGTTATTCCCAGAGCTCTTTAGCTCACCAATATAATTCCTTTTAATATCCAATGATATAAATAAATTTTGGAGAATTTAAACATGCCTCATAGGGACATTTGCTAAACTAGGGTCTAGCAGTCCACTTAATCCAGGCTTAATCTTATGCCTCTAGTCCCAAAATTCGGGATATTACAAGATATTCAAAAACTAACCATGTGATGGAGGTTATGTGTTATTAATGCCAGTAAACATGGGGTGCACTGTGTACTAAAAACGTCTTAGTCTTGGAGGGTTTTGGACATCCACAATGTTCATAACAGACACAGCTACAAGTAGAATAAAACTTAAGCAAGGTCCTATACCCAATGTCTCAATTTATCTATAAGGTAACAAACTTGTAATCTATATATATATATATATATAACTCTGGCCAAAATATATACGAAAACACACTGTATAGCTCTGCGTTATAAAGCAGAATCTAATTTACATCATTTAAAAACTAAACTAGCACTTTGATCCTGAACTTTTAGGCCAATCTATAGGTTCAAGGTTTCATGCACCTTATAATATTTTCTTAAAAAAAACTTATAAGAGCTCATAACAAAATTACTAAATAATAATAATAATAAAAAAGCTAACATATACGCAACGATATATTACATTCGTGAACCAATAACTCATGCGCTGAACAATATTTGAAGAAGAAAGCACTTAACAATTCAAGATCTATATCAAGTCTTCCAAATGAAGAAAATGAGGCCTTTTATTGGGGAGGATGATCAGCAAGCTCTTGCTCTCTTTGTTGAAGCTTACGAAATCTTTCCCTATTGTGATCTCCCATCTACACATTTTTTATAATTAAAAACACATGTTAATGCAATAATGGCTATAATTTTCTTAAAATAAATAATTTTCTTGCCAAAAATTTAGATAATTCAAACTTTTTGAAAATATTCCCCTGAGGTGAGGTGATGTTTAAAAAAAAAGTTTGACAAAGTAAAATGGCGAAAAATATTATAGACAGTATATTTCTTAATTCCCAAATTGTGATTGATTGGAAATAAACTGAAGATGCATCTAATTAAAATGATAGTGCTATGTAATATCTTGCCATGAGAGGATCCAATTCAATTTGAACAACAATTCAAATAAACATACCTGCGTAACGAGTGCATACAAAGGTAGCGTGCTGTAGCTGCAAAGGACCTGAATGGACACCCTGAAACACCAACACAAAGGAGAAAGCAAATGGAGAGAGAGAGAGAGAGAAATTAAACTTCAGCATGCATAAAATAGGTAATAGAAGAAACAACTTAGAACTACCATAGGTTCTTATAAGAGTCCCATCATAAGAAGCAAAGTTTGGTTTATAAATTCAAAAGATTCTCCTACCTGCTGGCCTTTTAGTTTAGGTTTTCCTTTTAAATTTATACTCACAACGTTATTCCTTTAACGGAGAGGGCATAGATGCCCTCTTCATGGAAGATTCTGTTCAGCATATACATAATATACATAAAATATTGATAACTAATTTACAGGTATTAAGAAAATTAGTTTAATTAGTTATTTAAAGCAATAATATGTTTTATTTTTCCTAAAATACTCCTTTAATCATTACCTTTATGGCTCCATAGATTGAGGTTATATAAAGGACCAAAATAAACCCTTTAACTAACTCTTATGTTTAGCTCCAAAGGGAACATATCTAGACCCGTGATTTGCATAAAGTCCTAAAATGGCATATTGAAAGTAGTTAATTACATGACAGCAACCAAATTAAGTGAAACTCCAATGACGAACGTCATAATTCGCAATTGTACAAGTGAAGGAAGTGTTGTAGATACCCGATGACGAGCGTGACGACAATGTAACCGAGTTTTCCCATTACACAGGCGTCAAAGTTATAAGCAGACTTAAGCTGAAGAATAAGATTATGCATAAATATTAATTATAATTATGTCAACCCAGAAGGGTAAATGAAAGTGGAAGGAGAAGAACAAGCAAACAGGTTTATTTTGCTCCAATAATAGAATTTGCTCACCCATATCCAGAAAAAGAATCCAATCTCAAAAGAGTTCTGGAAAAGGATGAAGTGAATCAAGAAGAGGACGAAGCGAGGCCGATGAAACCAAAAGTGATTATCTGATAGTCGAACAATATTCGATTGGCTTTCAATGCCATCATCAGCATGCCTTACAGCTACGTCATGAACCAATTGTATTAGCACATGCTCCAACTTGGTGCCCACAGCTAGTAGAATCTGTCACATAATAATTGTGTATCAGTATATGTACAATTGAGTTATATATATACACAAA
Organism: Albizia julibrissin; assembly: GCA_037074505.1. Taxonomy (NCBI): domain Eukaryota; kingdom Viridiplantae; phylum Streptophyta; class Magnoliopsida; order Fabales; family Fabaceae; genus Albizia; species Albizia julibrissin. The sequence goes on along the minus strand of CM073481.1, from coordinate 12,038,038 downwards.
CACAGAGACAGACATAAAAAGTGGGTATCGATCAAATTAAGAATCTTAAAGAAAAATCAGAATCAAGAATATTAAGCCCGTGAAGCCTTGAAGTTGCCATGAAAACTAGTGCGAGACTTTAGGAAGAGATACATGCGATCCTGATATTTCGGTTTCTTTATTTTATTTATTGATATTTCAGTTTCTTTATTTAAGTTTATTTAAATAATTTATTAAGTCAGCTATTTGAGGCTTGTTCACGTGGGTCTTGTGTTCTGAGTGGTTTCCTATGATTTTGCTTTATTTTTATTACAATAAGGAAAAATTAAAATGAAGGATCTGAAGAAAAAAGATATTTATTAAGAAGAATCATAAGAAATATAATTATTTAGAATGAACAAATATAAAAAATACAAAATTAAAGAAACTAAAATATCCTTGAGAAAATCTTATCCATTTCCTCCCATATTCTCATCCATATTATATTTTTAAAACTAATACAAAAGTCTAAATTTCACTAAATTAAATAAAAATTTTCTCAATTTTCATTTTTCTTGCATAGATATCTATGGAAAAAAATTACACATTCTTCAATTTTTTTTAAAATTATATTTTGTTAAAATAAAAAAATGTTTTAATTAAAAATATAATTATATAATTTTAATAAAAACTCAAGGTCTTTTATAATTTATTACATTTGTTAAACCAAAAAAGTTTATATGATTTATTTTTATTTTAGAAGAAATTTATGTGAGTTAAAAAATTCATTTGATGTTAATAAAATTAAAAAAATTCTAAATAATCTAGTATGTCCTAAAAAAAAGACATGAAATGAGTTTAGTTTTTATTTTATAAAAAGAGTTCAATTGATATCCACTTGATTCTTGATAATATAAATTCAGCAACTTTATGATATATTCATTAATTAAACTATCTATTGATTATATGAATATATAACTTGTTGAAAAATCAAAATTAAAAAATGAGTTTGAACCTTAGGTAATTAAAAAAATATATCAATTCTAAATTAGTATGAAATCTGGTGAAAAATAAAAATGTAAAAAAAGATACAACCATATTATATGTGAATGATAGGCAGTTTTATTGTTAATTTTATTTATTTTTTTAATTATGAATGTAAGAGATAATGTAAGAGGTTTGATTAAGGAAAATTTAGTAATTTTAAATTTATATGATGATATTTGGTCCTTCTAAATAATTATAATTTTTATAGTTCTTTTCAATAAATATATTTTCCTTCGGGTGCTTCATTCTAATTTTCCCTTTGAATAATGGGCAGTGTATAAGAGATATCATGATAGTTGGAGAAAAATATGCAAAGCAGGATCGTGGCTCTAGATTATACATGAGATCATATTTTTGAAGTAAAAATTCAGATACACATTCCCAGAATATATTCTCCAATTTACTTTACTTTTTATTATTATTTCCTTATATTTTATTTTATGGTATTAGATCATTGGTTTTACGGAATTTTGTTGTCCATTGAAATGGAGGTCTCAAATGGAGGAAACGTAGAGAACGGGATGGAGAAGCTTGTAGGCAACAACTACAAGTATTGGAGGATGTGTTTGGAGGCTTATCTTGAAGGTCATGACTTATGGGAATTGGTTGCTGGTGCTGATACAATTCCTCTTGATGTTCCTGAAAATGCCTGAGTCATGATGAAAGTAGAAGATCAAGTGTGGGAAAACTCTCTTTGCTTTGAGGACATCTATCAACAAAGAGTTAATTGATCATGTTCTTGGCGTTTCTTCTCCAAAGCAAGTTTAGGAAACGCTTGAAAGGCTCTTTACTGAGAAGAACCCAGCAAGGTTGTAGTTGTTGGAGAACGAGTTGGCAACGCTAAAGTAAGAAGGTATGTTGATTTCATAATACTTTTTACGTGTAAAGAGTATTTGTGCTAAAATTTCAAAGATAGATGTGGATGAAACGGTTAGTGAAGCTCCCCTATGTCTCTATCTTATTCATGGTCTAAAGAAGGAGAATGGGCCTTTTGTCACCTCCATACAAGGGTGGTCGCAACCTTCTGTTGAGTAATTAGAGAATTTGCTCTTTAATCAAGAAGCCTCGGCAAAACAGATGGCAAAGAGCTTCAAAATCGATTATGTTCTCTACTTGAAGGGAAAGCCAAACACAAAAAACGTGTCCAGGAGCAAGAAGGAAGAAGAAGATTCAAATTTAGAAGAAGGCATCTCACACTAAGAAGCCCATCACATGCTTCAGATGCAGGAGGAGTGAGCGTATAAAGAGAAATTGTTGAGTGAAGCTCTCCAAGGCCAATGTTGCGTACACAAGTAAGGGAGATGATGATCAACTCAACTGGGATCACTACTTCACTATTGCGGCTATTGAACAGAAGTTGACACAAGCTTTTGTTAATTATGCTTATAACAAGAAGGATGAGTGGATCATTGATTCAGGTTGTTCTCACCATGTAGCTGAGAATGAGACATTTTTTTTAGAAGTACGTGAACATCATGGAGATCGAGTTGCTATCATTGCTAATAACTCTACTCATCTAGTAGCAAAAGAAGGCATTGTGACGATCAATGTAGCAAATTATGTAAGCACAAAAAGTGTCAAGCTACATGATGTTTACCATGTTCCAGGTTTGATTAAAAATCGTTTTACTGATTCTTGAAAGTGTATTATTTGGCCCAAATGATGTGAAGGTTCTTGATAATGTGAAAGAAATATCTGTTGATGTCATTTTTTCTAGTGAGAAGAAAGGCTCTTTGTTTGTTATGTCAACAGGTGAAGCTTATAGATCCCGAGACAAAGTATACTACTTCTAGAGATGTGGTGTTTGATGAGGTGTCATCACCATTCTCTACTCCAAAATTCGTTACCCTTAATGATGACCAAGACAATTTGGAGCTCTTATTTCTTGAAGCAAATGTGCAAGCACCTAGTCGTAGAGAGGCAAAAGTTGACCCATCAGTTAGGAGTACAGAAGATGGTGAACAACAAGTAGTGAAGCGATCATTAAGGAAGAAACGAAGGCCACACTACCTCAAAGATTAAGGGGTAGAACTTAACAATTGTTTGGTGACCGCATGTTTCTTTACAAGGTCATTAACTGTAGAAGAACCAACAAGTTATGAGGAAGCAAAGGGCTGTCCAAATTGGGAAAACTCAATGGAGGAATAGACTGATGCTTTAGATAAAATTGAGACATGGGATTTGGTATCCAAATCAAAAAAACTATGAGCTAATCATTTGCAAATGGGTTTTTCGCTTGAAAAAGAATCCTAATGGCACTATTGATAGGTTTAAAGCTTGTCTAGTTGCTCGTTATGGATTAGACTATGAAGAAACGTTTAGTCCGGTGGCAAAGATGGTGACAGTGAGGACTATTATCTCGCTTAATGCTTTTATAGGTCGGAAATTTTGGCAACTTGATGTAAAGAATGCATTTCTTTATAGAGAGCTTAATCGTGAAATATTCATGGAGTCGACCCTTGGTTTATTTTCTGAGCAATTTCCAAATCATGTTTGTTGTTTTAAAAAAGCACTTTATGGCCTAAAGCAAGCTTCACGAGCTTGGTATGGTAAAGTTGCTTAGTATCTTATTTTCTATGGATTTAGATTTTCTAATTCAGATTCTAGTTTATTTATAAAATCATAATCACATGTGTGTCTTTTTGTAATATTATATGTCGGTGATATGATAATAACTAGAGATATTGAATCAGAAATTTCTAACTTAAGGGATGACTTGTCTGTTCATTTTTATATGAACATTTTGGGGGAGATTGGCTGTTTTCTTGGTTTAGATGTTGAAAAATCATCTCAAGGGTATTCTGTATCTCAAGAAGCATATGCAAAAAGCGTCTCAAAGCGTTTCAGCATGAGGGAGTTGAAAGAAATGGCCACCCCAATGGAATCAAATCTAAGGTTGAGGAAAGATCAAGGCAAGCCATTAAAAGATGCGAAGAAGTTTAGACAACTTGTTGGAAGTTTGATTTATCTCGCCATCACAAGGCCAGAAATTTTATACGTTGTTGGCATAGTTTCTCAATTTATGGAGAATCCAAGAAGTTCTCACTTGGAAGCAGCAAAAAGAATTGTGTCATGTGAAAGGGACTATTGGTTATGGCCTTTTATACAAGAGGTGTAACAGCTTTATGTTGAGTGGATTTACTGATGCAGATTGAGTTGGAGATACAACTTCAGGTTCTTTCTTCAACACAGGCTCGGCGGTAGTTTCTTGGTGCAGAAATAAACAAGATATTGTTGCCTTATTCAGCACCGAAGCCGAGTATGTGGGAGCAACCATGGCAGTACAAGGGTGCACTTGGTTAAAGAGGTTAATCGGGAACATGCTATGTGAAGTAGTTGACTATATATGCTGTGCAGATTAAATGTGATAATGAAAGAGCCATCAAGCTTGCATCAAATCCCATTTTTCATGCCAGGACAAAGCACATAGAGGTGCGTCATCATTATGTTCGTGGGAAGGTTTTGAGTGAAGAGATTGAGTTAACATGTGTTCGCATCAGTGCTCAAGTGGCTGATATATTCACTAAAGCTCTGGTTTCAAGCTTTTCAGGAAAACTATACCGTTTTGGTGTAGTTTTGGGTGTAAAGTGATGAGGTTGATTTTTTTTTTAATAGTTTCTAGTATTTTTGAAGTATTTTTTTTTAAAGTATCTAATATCTTAAAATATTTTTTAAGTAGCATGCAGTATTCTAAAATAATTTTTTGTATTTTAACCCCTTAAAATATTTTTTCAATTGTACCAAGTGTCTTACTAGACTAATTGCAGTTGTACCTGTAATTATTTTTTCAACTTCAAAAATTACTTTAAAATATTTTTTGGTGCTTTTAACCATTTAAAATATTTTTTTAATTATACCTCGTGTCTTAAGAGATTGACTACAATTTTATCATTAATGTATTTTTTTAGTAGTAACAAACAACCAAATCTTAGGATACTGATTTATTGATTTTCATCCACTATAAAATATTTTTCCAGTAGCACCTAATATATTAAAGTAATTTTTGGAGCTGAAAAAATAATTAGGGGTAAAATTGCAATCAGTCTGATAAGATACCGGATACAACTGAAAAAATATTTTCAGAGGTTAACGTATAAAAAATTATTTTAGAATATTGCATGCTACTTAAAAATTATTTTAAGATACTAGATACTTTAAAAAAAATACTTCAAAAGTACTAGAAACTATTTGAAAAAAAAAAAATCAGCCCTGTTACTTTATACCCAAAACTACACCAAAACGGTATAATTTTAAGTAAAAGGTTGGCAGCGGACTGCATTGCAACAGACTTAAGCCAGGTCCGGAAGTTCGCGCTAAGGGGGAATGTGAAAATTTTAGTGCAAGACTTTAGGAAGTGATATGTTCAAACGTGATGGGATCCTGATATTTCAGCTTCTTTATTTTATTTATTGATATTTTAGTTTCTTTATTTAATTTTGTTTAAATAATTTCTTAAGTCTTGTTTTCTGAGTGGTTTCCTATTATTTTGCTTTATTTTATTTGAATGATGGGGGAGTGTGTAAGAGATAAAAGGATAGTTGGAAAAAAATATGGGAAGCATAGCCGTAGCTCTAGATTATATATGGGATCATACTGTAGTCAGTTTTTGAAATAGAAAATCCAGATACACATTTTTGGAATATATTCTCCAATTTATTTTACGTTTTATTATTATTATTATTATTATTTTATTTTATTTTAGCTGCATGGTGAGATTATGTGTGGACAAGAAACTAAAGTTTAAACAAAAGGCAGAACTTAATTAATTGAGACATGATGAATCTGTAACTAAATAATAAATTTCCACCAAAAGCGAAACAAATCTTCTAGAAATACTTACAAGACATGGAATAAACGCCATCCAAAAATATGTATACCAGCCTGTAAAACCAAAGAAAATAGCTTAATTTGGAGACAGAAGGCAATGCTTTTTTGACAACTAGCAAAACCAAAAGAAACAATTAGATATAAACGAGTCTTTGTAGGAAAAATATATTATATTTTTGATACATTTTTTGGAGAAATTAATCTTAGTTTTTATAGTTTTTACTCATTTATAACTCAATCTTTAAACTTTAACCTGATTCAACTATTACCTAATAGTTTTGACTAACTTAGTCTCAAAATTTTGATTCGATGGAATTCAATCTCTATAGTTTAATCGTTTAAAATATTAGTTCCTATATTTTTAAAACTAAAATTACATGCTTTTTTTTTTTTTTTGCCTAAACTAAAATTACATGGTTCATAAAGCTTAGAGACTAAGATTTTAAATAATTAAAATTATAAGAACTAAGTTTAAGTTAAAGACTAAGTTTTAGCTGAGTCAAAATCATAGGAACTAAGTTAGTCTAATTCAAAATTTAAGAATTAAATTACAATTAAATCAAAATTGTAGGGATAAAAAAATAATTTTCCTTACATATTTTGTTTTAGTAAAAAAGGGAAAGTATAACAAATATAGCAGAAATGCTAAGTCATAATGCCATACCCTTAACACTAAGTAAGAAGAAGATAACCACAAAGATCCAAAAGTGCCATCTGCAACAGGGGGAAAAATTGTGATCATGAGTACAGAATCACTCATATCATAACTATAAGGCAAACAAGAAAGATAGGAACAACTTGACTACAACTGACCTTATACCAACAACATGTTTAAAATCATCCTCAAGGGCGTCTATCATGTACTCGTAAAAATTAAAACTTGGATTTGCCTGGCCATTCTAAAACAAAGAAATAAACAAAAGAATAATATTGATATTCCGACTTGAGAGGCTACTTGGGAAGACCCAGATCAAGGATTAATAGGAAGTAAACTTCACATTATTCCATACTTTCCTTGTAAACTTATTACCATGATAAAACCATGCCTTATGGTCACATAATCCGATTTATATACAGAGCCATGAAATTGCTTCCAAAAAGAATGCTGCAAGAAACTTGCAATATTAGGATGAATAACTAAAATTCAGACAAAATCTTCCAATAAGGCAAAGATCAGAAGCTTTTTCTTCTTTCCATGAGTGATGTGAAAATATATCATCATCAATTCTCAGTTTCAGATTAACATATGAACCACTTACCAACCAACCCATCAGAACTTGAGTGCTCCTTGGTTGCAGAACTGCAGTAATCCAATAATTAGCATATAAAGAGCAATGGAGAAGAAAAATTCTCAGAAAGATAGCCTTATAGTAGTTAAACAGATACTATTTGTCAGATTATTTCATATATGGCTCATGAAAACAAAAAGATAACATTCACAAAGTACATATAACTTGAAAGAATTAAACATCTAACAAAGAGTCTAAAGGATCACTATACTGATCAAATCACTTACCTCTCTGATCTACTGCATAGTTCGCTGCAGCAATTGAATCCTCCCAGTGCTTCCACTGTCGTATCTATACAACAAACGGATGGATCTTTAATAAAGAAATAAAATTGTGAGCAGGAATAGTTTATAATAATAAAAAGTGTCTTGGATACCCACTTTGACTCGTGCGATGAACACTGTCAGAACACAGTATATTACATGGACTAGAGCTAGAGCAAATATGAAGATATGCAGGTCATGGATGGCTTTAACGGATATTAATGGAACCTTGTCCTGAAAGAAAATGAAGGGAAAATAAAACGGTTAAATGATCATAGTTCAATAAATTAACATAAATAATTGACACGGTTATATCCTGACTCTGAGAACCTTGATAACTATTGTGATTATTATAGTGTATGTAGTTCTCTCCTTTTACTGTATAAAACAGTACAATTATAGCCTCTTTAAGATCACACATTATTTCATTTTTGTTCTTTAATTTTAGGGAAAAAAACATATAAATACCATTTGAATTTCTAAAACCCAAAAAGTCAGATAACACTTAAAAATGATAAATAGGTCTTAAGGTAGGAATCTAGGGTTTTGAAATGTTGTACTTTTACTAAAATATCCTTCACTTTTTTTTTTCAAAAAAAAAAAGCAAAGTTCTCATGGAATGCCAAAATTATTTTTACCAAAATTTTAAATATGGGAAAAAGACATAAATATCATGTAAGCATCTAAAACTCCCTGAAAAGTCCCTTCACACATACAAAGAATAGAGAGGGAATGTGGCTGGAATCTGGGTTTTTTATGTTTGGGTGAAAGGACCAAAAGACCCCTATTACTCAATTTTTTTACACATATTGTATATACTTACGGATTTTGTCAAAATCATTATTCATTTGGTTAATTTCATTACTCAGTTGGTCACATTCTAAAACCCTTTACCAATCATTTTATATATTTTGTCAGTACTTATTGATTTTGTCAAAACCATTACTGATTCTATCAATACTACTATTCATTTTATTAATTTCATACTTATTAATTTTGTCAAAACCATTACACATTTTATCAAAATCATTATTCTTTTAGTTATTCTCATTACCCAATTAGTCACAACCCAAAACTCTTTATGATTCCTTTTATATATTTTGTCAGTACTTGTTGATTTTGTCAAAACTATTAGTGATTTCGTCAACACCACAATTTATTTTGTCAATCACATTATTCTATTGGTTACAACCCAAAACTCTTTTTCAATCATTTTTTGCATATTATGAGTACTTATTGATTTTGTCAAAACCATTACTTTTTTAGTTTATCCTGTAAAAAGCAATTCAATTTCAAAACAATTAGATCTGCTGCCACCAGAGAGAAAGGGAAGACGTTGAGAACAGAGAGGGCAAAGGTACAAGAGCTTACTGCTACCACCATCAGAAATCTCGCATTCACCATCAGATCCGCCATGACAAACATTGGAGGTCACACAGCACCACCATCGGAAGTTACTGGCCATTCTCCCGTCGATTCTCACCACCACCGACAGAAATCAGAGGAAAGAGCCAAAAGAGTCAAAGCCGAAAGAGGGAGAGAGGCAGTGAATGAGGGAGGCGACCCTAGTAGAATCGCGCTAGATGCACGAGTTGAATCTGGAGCAGTGGTCGTGGGCGTTACTGGAGACGGACAGTGTCTCTATGGAGGAGGCTAAGCTTCTGTGTGTTGGAGCAGGCGTGGTTGAGAGTGGTGGGTGAGGGAGGGGAATGGGAAGGTTGAGTGGTGTTGAGAAGAGACTGTAATTGAGGAATGGATGCATAGGAAGATTGTGGGAAGGATGTGTAGATGTTACAAAGTGACGAATAATTGAGGATGTTTGGTTTGGCTTACGTGATTGTATAAACCCGATTCACGTAAATTGAGACAAAACTCCTCCACATATTTACTTCTTAGACCGTAAAAGTTACCTCGTAGATCGTAAAAGCTACCTCGTATTCTGTGAATCACGATTGAAAGACACTTATGGAGCTTGCAATCGCTATTTAAAAGAAGGTGATTAATCACTTTCGAGGGTGTCTTTTTTTCCTGTTTTTTTTAAATTAAAATACTAGAGGCATCATGGTAGAAACATATAAACTTCCTTATTTCATATTCCTACCGCATCATATTTTTTTCATTTCAATATATTAACAGACTTTGAGGTTCTGCAAATTCAAATTGTATTTATTTGTCACTTTTCCTTTAAATATTAACAATTGAAACTTAAGACTCAGATGGTTCAATGTTACCTTTTTAGCACAATATCGTTTTTTATCGTCAGATGCTGCTGGCCCCTCAGCAATAGGATCACGAACAGTTCCATAGTTAATTTTCTTCCAGCAAGGAAGCATACGACGGGTCAAATCAGGCGAAACGCAGATTTTTATTATCCAATCTTCTGAAACTGTCAGAAGCAGGGATATAAAACCCAACAGCATCAACTCTGAAATTTTCATAATTTAGTTAAACTCTACAAATCCACTAATGAAGAGGGGTGAAGAAAAAATTAAAATGAAAAATTAGATTATTATTATTTTTAAGAACAAAAAGCAGAGAGCTTAGTTACCGAACCTTCTTTGATTTTCTGAAGAGCTTCGTAGAGGGCTACCTTTCTCTTCCTTTCGAGGACCACTCCGCCATGCCAAAGTAAACGTTCGACAGCAAATGAAACGGCGACTATCACAGTGTAAACGACAGCAACAACCCATGTTGGAGTGTATTCGTTCGTCTCTTCTTTCCCACCTCCAGCCATTCTCTCCCTAGCTTTCCATCTTCTTAGCTTCTTACTACTCTCTGGATTCTCTGCACTATGTCATTTCCACTCTGTCCATATATATGTGTGTCCCCGTTGAGCTTCAAAGTCTGTCTGCTTACCATAATGTTTTGGATCTGACTGATTTTCTTCGTAACCAATCCAGACTTTTTATTTATTTCATCTGAAAAAAACTAATCATTTATAAGTCTATGTATTTTATTTCGGTTATAGATAATTGACTTGGCTGTTTACTAAATAAATATTGAGAAAATTATAATGAGGTCTCAAGTAAGAAAGAATACGAAGAAATGAAGAAATGGTCCCACGAAATCGTAAAATGAAAAAATGGTTTCAAGGAGTTATTAATGGAGTATCATCAGATTGTCAAATTTGTTTGGGACCAAAGTGTAATTTTCCCATGAATATTTGATGTCTTAAATTTAGATGATATTATCAAACTGGAATTAATAGGTTCAATAATGCGGAAGGAAACTATACTCTCATGGTAAGCCTTATGCCTCATAATTTCTTTCCTTGAGTTTTTCGTATTCTGTTAATTTAGTTTAAAAGTGAAATACTCTCACCACCATTAATTTTTTGTCCTAACTATATGACTCCTCCCTATTTTAAGAATATACACTTAATTCTAATAGTTAACTTCATTAAGAATATTCTAAAAAATATGTTAATTAATTTTATATTTACTAATTTGCCCATATCAAGTCCGTAATTTATTTTTTGAACATTTGCAAACTTCACCCAAAAAAAAAAAATCAATGGCAGTAGTGATGAGTTGTTTATATAATCTGCTCGTTTGGGATAGCGGTTGGAAACTTTAAAAGTGTTTTTCAATCGTGATTTACAGAATACGAAGTAAGTTATGTGGTGAAACTTATCTCGATTTATGTGTCCAAACTCATAAATAATTTTCAATTGTGATATTGAACTTATATTATTATTTATACAATATGATAAAAAAATATGTATTTAAAATATGTTTTTATCCGTTCACAAAAACTAAAAATAAACATGTTTTTATAAATATAATGGGATACTAAAATCATAAAATTTAATAATATAGTCAAAATTAATAATTACATAACATATTAGAAATTTTGAAAATATCTGTTAAAATTGATTTTTGGATTTATCATTTTTTTTAAAATATAAATATTAAAATAAGCAAGACACAAACACGTTTGCATTGACGTGGAGAGTAGAAACGCAAGGCCTTTTTCATAAATTGGTAACTTTCACGTCACTCCAACCTTTTTCTATTTTTACAATACAAAATGTGTGACAACCACAAGATTGTCATCAATGTTTTAAAAGACCATCAAATATCAAGTTAAAAAAAATTAACGGGTTATAATTCAAATCGTCGCTGTAGAGCCAATGATATAATAACTAAATTCAAAATACTATTACATATATGTAAAATATGATATGAAATTGTTATCGGACTTAAAAATAAAAAAAATATTATGATTTTTTAATAATTTTAATAATCTCTTATATTTAAATATTAACTATTGTGTATTTTTTTATTATAATTTTTTAAAGTAGACTATGAGAATATAAAAATATATTCAAATAATAATGTTTATGTTAAAGAGATGTATTTTAGTAGAATAAAAAATTTGAGAATCAAACTTAAATAAGCAAGACAAAAAAACTTTTGCATTGTCGTGGAGGGTAGAAACGCAAGGCCATTTCCATAAATTGGTAACTTTCACGTCACTCCAACTTTTTCTATTTTTACAATACAAAATGTGTGACAACCACAAGATTGTCATCAATGTTTTAAAAGCCATATCAAGGGTCAAGTTAAAAGGATTAGCGGATCATAATTTAAATCGTCAGACTGGGTCAACCAGTGACAAAATAACTGAATTCAAAATACTATTATATACATGTAAAATATGTTATGAAATTATTACCGGGCTCAAAAATTAAAAAAATAGTATGACTTTTTAATAATTTTAATAATCCCTTATATTTAAATATTAACTATTGTGTATTTTTTATTATAATTTTTTAAAGTAGACTATGAGAATATAAAAATATATTCAAAATTCACGAACATTTCGATGCGTAATATCATTTTAAATTTTAAATTTAATTTTTTAAAAAAATAAATAAACATAAACTACCATCAGCACTAGAGTCGGGAAAATGGGCTGAGCCTGTCGGGCCGGCCCTTTTAGGCCCTGAATTTATAAAAGCCGGGCTTAAGATTTTAGCCTCAAAACTGAAAGCGGGCCTAAAATGGCCAGCCCTGTAGGGCCGGCCCTTTAGGCCTATATATATATTTTTTATTTTTTAAAATTATTTATATGATAATAATATTATTGATTTTTTATGTTTTGTTGATGATGTTGCAAATATTTAGTTGTTATTATCTTTTTTAGAATTAAATTTTATAAGAATATATGGTATTAAGAATCCTAAAAATTAAAAATTTATAAAAGATATTTCTTATTTTATAAGAAAAATACATTAGATATTTCTTATTTACTCCAAAGTTTCACATATGATGGTAATTTACTAATTTATTTGTATATTATATTTGTTATAGAGTTATTTATCATTTTGGTTTATTATTTGTTATAGATAAAGATTATGGATGTATTCATGATGTGAAAGAAGAAATTTTTTATATTTTTACCCCTCAAGCAGACCCTATTACTCAAAGTGAAGTAAAATTGAATTTCCTTGAAATTGATGATAGTGGCGAAGAAGATGAAAATGATAGTCATCATACTCATATTGTTTAGAGTGTTTAGCTTCTTGTCATCTTATATTTTATACGAGACTCTGAGTTATTTGTGGACATTATTTTTTTACCTTTGATTATAAATTAGTAATTATATTTGTTTTATTGCATGAGACGTGTAGACATGTAGTTAAATCTTTTGAAAACAATTTCCGGCCCTGCGGGCCAACCCTGGCCCTCATGCACTCGGGCTGGAATTTGAAAAAGAGTAATTTTTCTTACTTTGAGCCTTATAAGGCCGGCCCTTTTAGACCCTGACCCTTCAAAGGCCGGCCCTGTAATACCGGGTTAACCCTGATTCCTAACTCTTATCAGTACTTCAAAGTCAAACACCTCTTTTATCCCAAGGTAGAAAACTCCTCTTTTATCGGTTGGAAAATCACATCATATAATAAAATGAGTTTAATAGTTCAGTAGTTCACCGGATGGGTAATGGACCCATCTCACTATAAGACAAAATTTTTCATCCTTACATGAGAGAAAGTAAAACTCAACACTCAAACAAGACAGGGAAATGACAACAAACCTTCATATTTCTCTCTCTTTCTCTTACCAGATGTGAGTTTTGTTTCAGTTCCGGCGAGCTCATCTACGAACAAAAACCATATCTGCATTTTAGTTTTTCAGGAGCTCATTTTCACTATAAATGACACGAAAAAGCACTCGACTAAGAAAATCTGAGTTATATGGTTTTTCTAGTTAGTCTGTTTATCTTTTTCTTCATTCTTCTTCATCATCTTCGCTTCCTGGCTTTCCTTCTTGCCTAAAACGCTGGTTGGGATCCGTCCGGTTTTCCAAAATCCGTCCTGGCTCTCGGCTGAAAAGAGAGTTCCATCTTCATAACGGTTTGTTTCCGGTTCAATCCTGCTTGACCATTAAAACGGCTTTCTCCTTCAACTGAAGCCGCAGCCTCCTCTGGCTGACGGCCCGGCCGATTAGGCCGTCCGGTCTGATTTAGCTTTAAAAACGTTGATTGTGATATCCAGCATTCCATGGGCCTACTATAATTTTTAGGGGAAATCAGGGAGAAAAACAAAGGGTTTGATTGGTACGAGGGTTTTTGTTTTTTTTGGAGAAAAATTAATTAAAATTTTTTAATTAACCCAACTTCTATAATTTTCTTAAATTCAATTCAAAAAAATTTTATTTTCTCCTCCCACTTTCACTCTCCTCCCCTTATACCAAACAAGTTATAAGGATATAAGATATTTTATCACTAAAATCTTAAAAATTATAATTATTTTTAAGGATAAAAAATTAAAATATAAATTTTCAAGTACAAAATTAACCATAATCAAACTCTCTCGGTTTATCTAAGCTTTTCTTTTCATGAAAGGTCACATATTTTAAAATAAATATATTATAAGAATTTTTTTTATTTTGTTAGGTTTTTAAAAATAATTAAAATCTAAAACTGAGGTAAATTTCTAATAATTTTTAAATTTTAAAGGCTCTTTAATTTAAGTAAATTTTAAAAATAATATAATGGGCATGAGATAGAGAATATTATAAAAATATTGAGTTGTATACAGATATTTGTTTTATAAAATATACATAGAGATATCATCAAATTTGATAACTAACCATCAAATAGTTAAGATGATGTTAGAGAAGACATAAGGAGTGTGATCAATATTAATTTTGTAACTGTAAATTTATATTTTTAATTTTTGGTCTTTGAAAATAATCACAATTTTTAAGATCCTTACTAATAAATATTTTATTTCCTTGATCCTTGTCTCTAATTCTCCCTAAATTTTATTTAATAAATACTACCCCCGTTCCTACATATAAAATTCAGTTGAGTTTTTTGGGAGATTAAAAAAGCTAACTAAATTACTTTAAAGTATTTATATTTATTTTTTCTCCAAATTAATTTGTCATAAGATGATATATAATTTAATTATATACAATATATTATATGATTAAGTAATTTATTTATCTGTACTAATCTCTTCAAATAAAGTTAACTATATCTTATATTTATGACCGGTGGTAATAGAAAATTTGAAATAAAATGATATTTTCACAAGTTGTATATAAAAAAGGAAAATTTTTCCATAATTACCTCATTGAAAACTTATTTACCAAATGAGACATTTCTGTGCAAAAAATTCCTCGTGTAAAATATTTTCTACTATGTTCAAACAATTTTTCCTGTGTTCAATATATATTCTCTTTGTGACTTTTCTTTATATTTGAACAATCTTTCTTTGTGTGCAACAAATCTTCCCTTAGCTCACATTTGACAAATAACTTTCCAATGAGGTAGTTATGGGCAATTTTTCCAAAATTTACATTTTAAAAATTATAAATTGAAAACTTTAAATTTAAGGTAAAGTGTACTTTTAATTCTTTAAATTATACCTAAGATATATTTTTAGTTCTTTAATTTTATAAAGTATACTTTTACTTTTATAATTTTAACATGGTTAATGTCACTAATACAAAAGAGTAACGTAACAAATTTAAGTGATGATTGTATAATTGACAAAATATATTTAATTTTTAATTTTTTAATATAATAATTTAGATTATTAAAATAAAATAAACTAACAAATCACTGCAAATAAAATGAATGTTTTGATATTTAGATTATGTTTTTGCCAACTTGATATTTAGGTTTCGATTATTTTTTTGATATTTAGATTATTAAATTAATATTTTTCGATTATTAAAATAAATTCTTTTAGTAAAATCAAGGTTTTGATATTGATCGCTTTATTATATTTTTAAATATTTTTTAATTTACACATGTATTAAATTTAATATTAACAACATTTAATTACATTATCATCATTTAAATTTACTACATCAACATTTTCCATTAGTAACATTAATGATATTAGAAATATAGGATCTAAAATATACTTTATAAAATTATAGAATTAAAAATATACCACATCTAAACTTAAAATATTAAGAGCATACTTTAGCTTTAAATTTAAATCGTTTAAATTAAATTTACTTATTATGATTACCACTTCCCAACCCAAAAACCAACTAGCTCACACGGTCCCAAAATAAAAGAAAAACCAAAATTTTTTTTTGTCTATTTTATATCTAATGGTGATGAATATGACCGTAAGCACCTTTTTGTTATCTTGCTCTTTTGTAGGTTATTTTTTAATATAAGTAATTTTTATTTTATGTTTTAAAAAAAATATAAACTATTTTTTTACCTCTATTAAATACATATTTTTATATTAATTATCTTTCATTTACCATTAATTATCTTTTATCTAGTCATTTATTACACATTATCTTTCATATGCTCCTTTTATAAATAGTGCAATATTTTAAGGGGAAAATAATATTTTTGATACATTTATTATTTTTAACTAATCGTAACTGTAAGTTCGTTTTGATCAATCAAGAAAAAAGCTACAGATTGCACAATAAACGACTTTGGAAACACTCAATCCGGTTTTTTTAATAAATAACAACAACTAAAATCACTTGGTTTAAAATGTTAATTAAAATTGATAAATATATAACATATTTACTTTTCTTTCAATTATAACCTTATTTATAAAAGGATATATGATAGATGACAGGTAAAAATTTAATGTAGGCAAAATGTAGACCAATTTAAAATTTCAGACAAAAATGAGTTGATTTTTATATGAAAGACCTCCTATACGAGAATGTTTGTTATAAAAAACGACTAGAAAGAGTAGTTTATAAAAAAGTACTACTTATTACTTTGATTATGAAGATTAAATATATTTTATAAAAAATGAGTGACTTTCAACTAATTCACATATATAAAAAAGGTAGTTAATACTTAGTTTAAACACCGAAATGTCATAAAATTAAAATAATTTTTAAATAATATGGGTCAAGATGCATCCAATACCCTAAAAATATTTTTTCATTTTAGTGAATATAGCATTCTGAAGTATTTTTTTTATGTGTGTCTAGTATCATAAATTATTTTTTTAATGCATCCAACACCTAAAAGTAATTTTTTTGGGTGTATTCAGTAATCTAAATTATCTAAATTATTAAGTGCAAAATTCAACAAAAAAAAGTACTTTAGGGTGACGAACACCCCTACTTTAGGGTGCTGAGTGTACCATAATCAACATATATTCACTTTTGATCTTCAATCTAAGCCCATTAATAAGTTTTGTTTAGGAATTCACGACATTTCATTAGGTTTTAATAACTTTTGCTTATCAAGTGAAAAATTCACACTATCAAATCAATTATAAGTTTTGTTAAGAAATTCACGTTATTTAATTTCATAAGTTTTGCTTAGGAATTCATGACATTTCGTTAGGTTTTAATAACTTTTGCTTATCAAGTGAAAAATTCACACTATCATATTAATCATAAGTTTTGTTAACAAATTCCCGATATTTCATTAGGTTTTAACAACTTTCATTTACTAAGTAAAAAATTCACACATAAGGTCATTTAAAAGTTTTGTTAAAAAATTAATAACATTTCATTAAGTTTTAATAACTTTCATTTATCAAGTAAAAAATTCACACTATCAGGTCATTCATAAGTTTTTTTAAGCAATCCACAACATTTAATTAGGTTTTAACAATTTTCATTTTCACAAAAACAAATTGCAAATTGTTAAAACCTCATAATGTGACTTTTTTAACAAAAGTTGTTAAAACTTAATCAAATGTAATGAATTCATTAACAAATCTTGTGAATGATTTGATAGTGTGATTTTCTTTCTTGGTAAACGAAAGTTGTTAAAATCTAATGAAATTTCATGAATTCTTTAATAAAACTTGTGAATAATCTCATTGTGTGAATTTTTTACTAGGTGAATGAAAGTTATTAAAACCTAATGAAATATTGTAAATTCCTTAGTAAAATTTGTGAATGAGCTGATAGTGCAAACTTTTTTGCTGGGTAAACAAAATTTTTTAAAACATAATGAAATATTATGAATTACATAACAAAACTTGCGAATCAACTTGAGTCAAAATTAAAGAATTAGCATATACATATTTATTTGCATAACATAAATTGAAAAGCCCACCATTGATTTTGGCAAAACAAGTGGTGGTAGTTTAAATCCCACCCCACCATTTTAGAAATATTCCTTCCCACTAGAATATTCCCCCTGGAGCTCTAGTGGCTGGTCAGCCATTGGTAGGGATGGTCGCCCTCTGGCGGCGGCGGCTTGTGGGGTAATTTTTTTTTTAAAAATATTTTTTTAAAATTTAAAAAGGATAAATTAAGCCCAACACTTTTTTTGAACAATTGAAACATCTTTTTGTGTTTTAGCCTTTTTCAAGTTCTTTAATTGGAATTTTCCCTTTCTTTTACCTAGTCAAAATGATAGAGGAAAAATAACTGAAAGAGAACTTGAAAATTAAAAAATCCCAAATTAGATATTTCCTACAAAATAATTATTAAATATAGTTATTACCTTATAAATTATAAGCAACAAGCCTAATTTGAAATTTTCCAATTGACCAGACCGTACCACTCCCTTCCGTGACTTCGCCCTCCTCGGTGATGATATTTTGATCGCTGGTGAGGAGTTTGCTCATTCAACAAGATTTGTTCTGATCAGACCAGGATGGATGGGATTGGTTTGACCTCTAGCCCTGATGGTTGACTCCCGTGGCCAACAGATGTCCCATGCCACGTTCAGTGAACAGCTATGCCCGAGAATGAGAATGAATAAGTTGTGATATATCACCCAATAAGCCACAGGCTGTAGGAGAGGAAATAGGGGACCCAATCTGAGTGTCGTCTTTTGACGAATCTCGTTCTGTTTTATGCTGCCCATTTGTGGCAGGTTTTTTGTTTGTTTTAGATAAGTAAGACAAGCGCTTTATTAGGCGTGATTCTAATTCTAGCATATGCGCCAAGCTGCTTAATAATTTAAAGATAAATTAGAACAATTTTTTTTTGTACTGTGAGGAGGTGAAAGAAAGTAACATGCTTCATTATTTCGTATTGACTTGACTCCATTAAATTAAAAGAAAAAGGAAAGAAGGAAAGATTTCCCTGCGCGCCCACTAAAGCAATTTAATGTTCATTTGATGTCAAAATATTATGAAATTTCATTCTACTCCATAGACTAAATTGAAATTAAATTTTATAAATAAAAAGACATTGGTGTGCACCTTTGATTTTATTTTACAACATCTCTTAATCACTGGACCTCCGGCCATTGGAGAATAAATTTGCAAGAAAGGGGGCCAGGGGTTTAAAACCCATGACCCCATGGCAACCTAAAAGGTTGATGGCCATAAAGCTAAGGGGGTTTAATTCCATTATGTGTTGTTATAAATTTCCTTATGTATGGTTTTAAATTAAATTTGGTAACTGTAGTTGTAAATAAGATTAAGAATATACGAGAAATAGGAGTTGTTAATTCTCTCATGTGTTGCTATAAATTCCTTTGTATGTTGTTGTAAATTTCCTAATGGGTTAAGGGTATATTTTACTTTGAAAGTTGCCGTCGAGGGGTAATTTTGCTCCGGAAGCTTAAAAAAGGAAGCAATTTTGTCTTGATCGTTGTCCTAATTAATTTTGACTGTTAATTAATCAAATATACTGAGCTCGCAGTGTACATATTATCTTTATCATTTTTGTTAAGGTACAAATTTACTCCAAAAATTTTAAATCTAACTTTGAAAAAAATAAGTAGATGATACATGGATTTCTATGGAAAATTTGCATCTTAACAAAAATAATGTGAATGACATATAAATTGTCAGCTCATATATTTAGTAAACTAAAGATCAAAATTAATTAGAATAACAATGAAAGTAAAATTACTTTCTTTTTAATACTTCTAGTATAAAATTACCCTCTCCAACAGAAAATCTCCCGGGTTAAATTGACCTAATCCTTTACTAGTTATATATCATTGTACACCATGTTGTAAACGTGGGAAATGGGAACTATCCAAACAACTTTTTTTTTTTAACAAAGTACTCTTTTATGCTTTTCAGAATTTATTTTCCAAAATTACTTCTCCAAAAGCTAATCATAATCACAAAACAATTGTAAAAAAAAGCAGAAAAAGCTAACCCCTTCACATGATATTTGCAGGCAGAAGCACGCATATTGTTCGAAATAATCCAAACGTCTGTGACCTTCGAGGACGGTGCTCGATCATGTGATTGAGAATGTAGTAGAAAAACATGTACATTTTCTCAAATTCCTTGATAAAATGAGATTAAAAAGTAGGAATGGAAAGGCATTTTTGTCCATTTACTACTATAGATTTACATATTTATAATTATTAATATATAATAGTTAATGCTGACAAATTTAGGAAAAGAATGTCTCCATTAACCCCTCTCTCCACTTTTTCTCCACTTGATTTCTCTATCATTGGATTGACTTTTAATGGCTGAGATTTGTTTTGTAAAAATATTATTATCATTTAATAGCTAATATTACAATAATATTTTTAATATATAATAAAACCTCTACCATTAAAATTCATTCTAATGGTGGAGAAATTAAGTGGAGAGGAAATGGAGAGAATGATTAATGGAGACACCATTTTCCTGATAAATATCATGTATATTGAAGTCTTTTTCCGTAAGTTGAGACAAAATTCCTTTTATATATTTATCTCGTAAATCGTAAAAATATTTTTAAAAAATTAAAACAAATATGTACTAAAAGTCTTAAAGTTTGGAACACGAGAAAGTGCCTGACATTATTTGCTTCATTCTATTTAAATTATTAAGGAAAATGAAAATATATTGAAACCAAAATTTGTCACAATATTCAAAATGAATTATCAAGGATTAAAACTCTAAAAGCTTATTTAATTTCAGAACAAAAAAACTTATTTAATTAAATAAACCAAATAGAAAGTATGTATACATACTTCTCCGATACAAAATATAAGTTCAATTAACTAATTTGTGAGTTTAAAAAAGTAGTTAAGTTAGTTTTTATAATTAATATGAGACATTTTAAAAAATTATCCCAACCATTAATTATTATAATTTGAATTTGAAGGGCAAGATTATATCATATCTTAATATTCTGAGAGAGAATTAATATAAAAAATAAGTTATTAATAATTAATAATTATAAATTGAAAATTTTAAATTTGAACCACCCAAGTTAGATTTAGAAGGTGCAGATCTAAGTGCGATGAGCACCCTATCTAACCCAACCCACTTACTCATGGGTCACAAAGTAAAAAATAAAAGCAAAACAGGGGGAAAAAGAACTTGGCATTGACGTAGAAAGTAGAAACGCAAAGCCTTTTAACATAAATTGGTATCATTATTGAGTTTACTCCAATTGTTGGTGGAAAAAAACTTTATTTCAATCAACATATATATAATATACAATTTTTAACCTCCATACGATACTAATTCATATCAATAAACTAGTAGTGCCTTGTTATTATATTGTTTGTCGGGTGAGGGATAGAATGGCTAAATTTCTTTATATGGTACGTGGAGACCATTCTTGTTCTGATTGGCTAAATTTCATAGGCAAAAGATATTCAATTGGTGGGACTAGATCTCTGAGGAGTGTAAGAATAAGAAATGAAGAAGAAAGTAGTACACAGTGTCTTCAAGATATGAGTAATACTTTTCTTTAGGCTAAATTCACCCCCTATACGTATCTTACATAGTGCAATTTGAATTGACAAATGAGTTTCCTGTAGAATATAATGAAGACCCTTAAGTATGAATTGCACTCTTAATTAACACTAAGTTAAGACAACTTGGCTTTAACAAAGTTATAATTTGACTCTATCTTTATGTGCACTCAAAGAAAAAAACAATGAGTTTGATGTCTCATCGTTGTGTGGTGTGATGTTTGATGTTGTATGTCCTAAATGAAGTGATAGTGTGTGTAACAGCTTAGCAGGGGCGACTCTCGAAACTCCCGGCCAGTGAGGCCTCCCTCAGGACTGCAAGGAATTGTCCCCTCCTCTGAAGGATTTATTATGCCTCTCCAGGGACTCAAGACCACAACCTAAGGACAAGTGCATGCCTTTATGAGATCTCTGGTAACCACTTGCACCACGGCCTCACTGGCTGGCCAGTTCTGAGGGTTGCCCCTACTGAGCCGTTACATAAAAAGGTGCAAATGTCAACACCCATTTCACATTTTGATATTTGTAGAGTAATAAGTGCATCGTTCATTAGGCATACAAAAACAGTGGAGACATATTGATATTATTGATAAAATGCTCGTTCATATACAATATACTTGTTTACATTACAGAAATTTCCCATCGGGTTGTATAGAATAATAATAGACCTTAAACAAAAAAAGGTGCTTGCTGTTGGAAAGGGTGAGATTCAAAGACCTTTTACATTCTTTGAATCTCCGTTTTGCCCTTTGAGTCGGTGCTTGCTGTTGGAAAGGGTGAGATTCAAAGAATCTCTGTAGTAACTAGCAGCCTAGCATATACAATGTGAAGATAAATATGTCATGCACCATGTTGTGTAAGATGAAAATGTCATATGCATACTGTCCGAGGCTAAACAACTATTTCCAACCCCGGCTTAACTCATGTCCATGGTCAAACGACATATTTAGACTTTGGCTTATTAGCGTGCACCGTAGCTCGATCCCATATCACAGCTAGGATAACGTGCCCTAGGCATTGTGCTCATGCTACAAAAGATGGCATGCTCAAACATACAATAATCACATAGTGCATGAAAGAAAGTATTACTACTTGGAACATGCCCTTTTCTTGCTTGTCAATCGGTCCAGCTCTGTCTCCGGCTCGGACTTTTGATATATTCTAAAATTTTAAATTTAGGATGAATGAGTTATTATTTGTTTATAACTCATTCTAAACTTATTGTGTTGGTTATCTATCACAGTTTTAACAATTTCTGCACAACACAATTCTGTATAGTACAGTTTCACTATTTTTCAAAAATTAATAGATTTTTAGTCAATTTTAGAAAATCATGATTAATTATAAGAAATTATATATTGACTGATTCCAAAGTCTATGTGAATCTCTTTAAACTTATTTTTATAGAAAAATAATTAGGTCTAACCATTGCTATCATATTTTTCCCAAAAATTAACCAAACAACCCCTGTTCATATTACATTCCAAAAATAGGGTTCAAATTTGAAAAATCATATCTCTTAATATACTTGTCTAAAAATTTCATTCTACCCACCAAATTAAATCTCGATATGTCTACTTTAATCATGTCAAATTTCACAATATTTGGACTAGGTTTGATCTATGAAATACATTGCACAACATCACTGACTCATAGGAGATAGATTAAACAACATGCACATTCAACTTTATAAATTTTCAAATTTGTATACCAACATCCAAAAATCATGAACACATGCATGCCTACACAATTTTTCCTTATAAAACCAATGAAAGCATCATAATTACAAAATTCCAACTCTACCCTTGTGTTCTACCTCTTGGACAAAAATGATGTTCTTAGGAGGAAACATGTGTTTTTTTTATTTTTCTTGCTTAATCACTTTCTTATCACTTCTAATCACATAATTAACTACGTACTTACACACTAAATGAACATGTTTAAAGGAAATTTTGGCAGCATTTCCCCTAGGGTTTGCTTCAACCCAAATTTGAAAAACAAGAGAACACCAAGGAAAAACCACCAACAATGTCAACAACAACATGGTACAAGATAAGAGGATCAAGCTTTGAAGATTACCTTTTATTTTTAGCCCTTTCTCTCTCCTAGGCATCACCTCTATCTCTCTCTCTCTCTCTCTCCACTCTTGATTTATCTTTAAAAACATAGATTTAATGGAGGAGAAGAGGTTAGGAGAGGTTGTAGGGAGATTAGGAAGCATAAACATCAAATTTTCAAGTTTCTTACCTTTGATCTTGCACTTGGAACCCTAGAGCTCTCCTTCTTGTGTTCTTAGCTCTTTCAAATCACTTTCTATCTTTTTGGTTCAGTTTTGGCCAAACATGAAATGAAAAGGAAGAGGAGGTAATAGTTTGATTAATATCTCAATTTGCTTTATGCTTTATCATGTGTTTGTTTTCTTCCAATTCCCCTTTATTGACTGAAATGACAAGGGAAGAGGAAATGTTTAATTGCTTCTTACATTTAACTTCTTTCTTTTTGGATTTTATAATTTAATAATCAAACTTGCATGTGCCTATATATTTTACTTTGTCAACAATGTCCTTCTTGAACTAAATATGGACCAAGCAAATTAATTTCCCTTTCTTGCTCCCTACTTTAGCCAATATTTATCCCATTTAGAGGGAAAAATAAATGGTTGTTGGCTTTATTGGTCAAATGACCATTTTGCCCATATATTTATTACCATTTTCGCTCTAGCTGAAAAACTGGATAGAATTTTCATTAAACTTTGAAAATTCATATCTAATTTTATAGATATCCAATTGGGTTGGTTCTAAAGGATATTGACCCTTGGTAAGTATATTTTTAAGAAAAAATATAACCTTTGGCATAATGGAAGCTCAACATTCCCAAAATTATTATTTTTAGACGCTGCCACTGAAAATTGCTAGTTTTATTAGGCTAACTTCAAAAATACATATTTCTTTGTGTGTAGCTCCAAATGAATTCTATGACCTATCAAATTAAAGTTTGATAAGTATAATTTCATTCTGAAAATTTTCATAATTTTTAAACATCATTTTCCAATTAAAAAATGTCACTCCATTATGACTGTCACGCTGGAAACTATTGGCAGCAACTCCAAATTGTTACAATTTGCATTTCAACATAGTTATATTGTGTGTGACCTCTAATTGCTTTAATTTGTCGCTTAATGTGCTTTTCAATTAACCATTTTATTCCCTTAAATACCCCAAAGGTGTAAAGGAATTTTAGAGAATAAAATCATACCTTTTTGCGACAATTGCTAAACCAGGGTTTAACAATCCACTTGATTCAAGTTTATCCATACGCCTCTAGTCTTGAAATTTGGGATGTTATAGTGTGTAATGCTAAGGACTGAAATAAGGAATGGAAATATACCAGTAGTCAAATATTGCATTCAACTTCAAAGATATAGTACAATTGACATAAGATAAATCTCAAATAATGTAACATTACAAATTTTGGGATAGAGGCTTGAGAATAAGCCTGAAATAAGTGGACTCTTAAGCCTTGGTTTAGCAAGTGTCCCAGGAAGGCATAATTTTATTCCCTACAATTCTTTACACCATTGGTGGTATCAAAAGGAAATAAAATGGTGCATTAAAGAGTGCATTAAGTGACAAAACAAGGCAATGAGTGGTTACACAACAAGATTATGTTGGGAACACAAATGAAATTTGTTGCTAGTGTGTTTTTCCACGTGGCAGTCATGATTGTTTGACATTTTTCAATGGGATGTCCAAAAATTATGAAACTTTTTAGAATGAAAGTAGACTTATTAAGATTTAATTTGATAGGTCATATAAAGCAATCGAAGTTGTACACAAGGAGATATGTATTTTTGAATTTGGCCTAGTGAAACTGACGATTTTCAGTGGCAACGTCCAAAAACAATAATTCTAGGAGTGTGAGCTTCAAATTGGCTAAAGACTATATTTTTTTCTTAAAACTAGACTTAATGAGGGTCACATAGCCTTTGGAACCACCCCAATTGAATATCTATGCAATTAGATATGAATTTTCAATGTTTGATCAAGATTATGCTCAGTTTTTCACTATGTGCGAAAATTACAAAAAATGTCAGAGCAAAATGGTCATTTGACCAATAAAGCAAGAAACCAATTATTTTTCTTTTAAATGGGATAAATATTGGCTGAAGTAGGGAGTAAGAAAGGAAAATTAATTTGCTTAGTCAATATTTAATTCAAGAAGAAAATTCTTGACCAATCACAAGAAAGCATGTGTTAAAGCAAGATGGGTTTTTGACAAAAGCCATTACCTTCTCTTCCTTCTATCTTCATTACGTCCAACTAAAGTAAGAGAAAAGGAAGAAGCAAAAAGTCAAATATGTCATGCTAATTGGTAAATATTAATTCAAGAGTAGGCACATGCAAATTTGAGTATTAAATTATAAAATCCAAAAAGCAAGAAGATAAATATAAGAAGCAATTAAACTTTCATCTTCCCTTGTCATTTCGGTCAATAAAGGAAATTGGAAGAGAAATAAATATATGGTTATACTCAAGCAAGAGGAGGGGAAAAAAAGGAACCAATCACAAGTTAGCACATATGTAAACTAAAGTGAGATATATTACAAAAAGCTATTTCCTCATTCTTCCAATCTTTATTTTGTCCAAATTGAACCAAGAAAGAGAGAGAGAGTTCAAAGAGCCAAGAACATAAGAAGAAGGGTCTTAGAGTTCCAAGTGCAAGATCAAAGGTGAAGCTTGAAAACTTGATGTTTATGCTTCTTAATCTCACTACAACCTCTTTTAACCTCTTCTCCTCCTTGAAATCCATATTTTTCAAGACAAATCAAGAGAGAGGAGAGAATGAACAGTGACATTTTAGAGAGAGAAAACCAAGGAATCCAAGGTAAACTCTAGAACCTAACTTCTTTTATTGATTCTTGATGGTTCTTGGTAGTTGTTGATGTTGTTATGATTGTTTTGGCTTTATTTGTAATTTTGGGAATCTCAAAACCAAAGGGGTTATGTTGCCCAACTTTCTAATAATCATGGGGGAAAAAGTGTTTAAGTGATTAAATATGTGATTAGAGGTGAAAAGAAAGAGATTTATGGATTGAAATCAAGGAAACAACATTTTCCCTTAATTTTTCAGATCTGGTAAAGGGGCATTTTCATTCTGTTTGATTTGGAATTTCATCAATTTTATAGTTCCATTGAGTTTATAAGGAAATATTGTGTAGGGTTCATGTAGATTGCGAAGTGAGAAAAGCCCTAGAATGTGAAACAACCAAACTACCCTTAAAACCTTAGTTAGGGGCTACCAAGGGTAAAATTGTAATTTAGGCCTGATTTTGACTAATTTGAGGTCAAAAATGGATTCTACACATGAAATTGTGTAGGATTAGCCTGGGTCATGATGTTTGGAATAGTACAATTGGACTGGGTACGAAGGGCTTAGACCGGGTTCTTAGGGGTATTTTGGTAATTTTACATTTTTGAGTCAAGATTACCAACAAAATGAGTTTACAATGATTTATGAATAAGTAATAACTCATTTATCCTAAATTTGTAATTTTAGGATATATCGATAGCCTGAGTTGAAGACGGAGCTGGATCGATTGACAAGTAAGGAAGTGGCACGTTCCAGGTAGTAACTTCTTCTTACATATACTATGTGATTACTAAATGTTGATTATGTCATTCACTGTAACATGAGCTAGTGTCCTTGACACACTAATTTGTCATGTTGTGGTCAAGGACCCAACAGGGGCGCTAAGTAGACCAAGGTGCAGACATATAGTTTAGCCTTGGCAAAATGTACATATAGTTTCGATCATCTTACTTGACATGAAATAGCATATCTATTTTTGCATTCTATATGTTTGAAAGTATGTTACTATTGAGATTCTCCAAATCTCACCCTTTCCATAAATGTATAAAGTTTCCAGAGGTAGGCAACAGCTCAAAGGGCAAAATGGTAATTTTCGGAAACTGGAGGTTCCAGGACAGTATGAAAGGAGGCGTTAGTTATCTGAAGACCTTTCTATTTGTTTAAGGTCTGTAGTTTACTCTGTACACCCTTATGGAGAATTTTGTATGTAATCAAGCAATATTGTTTCAATATATCAGTATATTTATGCTATTTCTATGTGCCTACTGAGCTATGCTAATGCTACTTAGAGCAATATCAATAATGAAGCGAAGTCTTACAAATAACATATAGAATATAGAACAAGAGGGAATTAGAAAGAAATTGCAAAAGAGAAGGAGAGAGACCCGAGAGAGAAGAGAGACCACATAAATCATATACATCATTCACATCTCTATCTAGTTCATTAAATAGCGGTTCCATCATCTATACCACGTAACTTCCATGACCGCTTAGTACTACAAAAAACACCATAAATTGCACTTATTTTTATAAATACTATGGCATTGGGGAAGTGTCACAGTTTCCAGCGCCATAAAATCAACCTATAGCGCTTCTTGAATTTCTAAAGCGTTGGTGCTTTTTATTTATTTTTGTTTTCAATATACCTCTTAAGGCTTCTCATAAACAACGATTATCTAATACAATTATACAAAATCAATGATTTTTTAAAATACATTTTCAGAGCTTAGAATGTAGGATTCGCCCACAAACCCTTTTACAACATATCGGAGTTTATGGTACAAACTTGCCCACAAACTCACTACAGATAAATCTATTATTCTGATCTTATACCACAATTAACCCGTGAATCACAAAATAATTTCCAACACAGTTGTGGTTGTGGACCTACCAACATATCAGAGTATACAACATAAAATCTCAAATCTAATAATGGTTAAGCATTTATTCCAAAAAAGATATCGAAACAGTAAACGTGGCATTTTAGAAACATGAGGGCTCTATAATGTCAATATAAAAATTAACACAACACTAATACCAAAAGAGGCTTACAAGATTCTCAACGTCTATGCCTCTGGTTGCTTCCCTTGACCTCTAGCCAGATTAGAAGTCTCACTTGAAAAATTATTTATAATGACGGGGTGAGACATAAAGTCTCAGTAACCAAAATCAATTTACAAAATATGCAGGGAATGATTGTAAGTTAGAGAAGCAGGTTTAACTGACATAATAATAATAATAATATTCTCATAATTCAAAACTTAACATAATATAATCAATGAATAAAATCATCCCTACTCATTCATCCTGCTCCTCCTTATCTCCTTTGGCCTGGTACAGCCTATCAGTGCTAGTATACTTGGCCAAAGGTTAGCTAGTCACATCAAGAATACTGTCCCTCCCATGTCACCATTAATATACCATAATAGGGAGGTGTCTGCCCAAAACACTCAACTTAAAATCCGGGCTAGGATTGAGAGAGCTGATGGACACACATTTCACCATATCTCTTTTACACAACCCAACATATCCCATAACATAAAAATAATATATTGGTATAATTCTTTAAAAACATCAACAAGATCATCATTTATTATACAACATATTCATCCCAAACACATATTCATCACAACAATAATAATTATTAATAATTTCATCTTATATATATAAATTGGAAAATACACTGCTTCACTGAAATAAATTCATATTCAAAAATAACATAATTTTTTCAAAACACATACAAGTAATATAGATGGAAGTAAGGTTTATAAAGCACCTTTCAGTCCAAAACAAGCATATAAAATAAATTAACCCCGATTACCTTGATTCCAAGTTTAACCTTAATTTGGATAGTAAAACCCGTGCAATCACCGATCACAAGAAAAATCTACATTATTAATGTAGATACCAATTAGCCACAAATAACAATAAAATAATTAATTTACATAAATTAAATCCTACAACCCAATTTTCTCTACAACTATTATCCTCAATTATTCTAATTTTCTTAAAAATCATTAATTATAGATCATTCCTCATAAACCCAAAATACTCATTAAAATCCTTAAATAACCTTTAACATACCTATAATTACAAAATCTTCAATATCAACTTTCTAAATAATTAAATCTCTTTTTCATAATTTATATGAGTATAATCCAATTATTAAACAACTCCTCAAATCTCTACATAATTAAAATCATATCAAATTTTAATTTAAATATTAAATCCTAACTCATATTTTTATAGAGCTTAGATCTAATAAAATAAACCAATTAAAACCTTAACAATACCTTCAATAATCCAAATAAATTATTTTAAAAAATTTTGATCAGTAAAAACACCCTATGGAGATTAATTTATATCCTATTTATAAAATAAATTAATTATAAAATCACATAACAATCAAATAATAAATCTAAATAGGATAAAATTAACTATTAATTATTTTCTACATTTCTACAGTCTTATATTGACAAAACTCAAAATTTACCTAAAATAATATCCCCAAAATATTCTCTAACTAGCATAAAATTACTATTATGGGAAAGAGAAAATTATTTAGAATATTTTTCATAAAAAAAACTTTGTGATTAAAAGAGAGTTTACGTACCTTATTGATTTCAAAAAACCAAAATAACTCTTATAAGAACCTTACTCCATACGTCTTTCCTCAACACTTCACGTTGAAAGTATTGAGAGGGAGGGGATATTTATAATACCTCTCCTCAATCAATTGGCGCCTAATGGCGCCAATATTTTTTTTTAATTAATTGACAAAGGGGTCGCCCCCTTGGTCATTGGTGCCTACCTTATATATATATATATATATATATATATATATATATATATATATATATATGCCTGATAGCTGTTCTTCAGTGCTTGAACCTCCGCTGATTTACAGTCAAATTTACTAAATATAGTTTTTCCTCTTATTAAATTAAATAATAATTCCATTTTAGGTATAGGATATCTATTTCTTATTGCTATTTCATTTAATTTAGTGTAATTTATTACCATTCTTGATTTTCCTCTTTTTTCTTCACTGTGTTTTACAACTATCATTCCTGCCGATGAGTATTCAGATCTACTTTCTTTTATCAAATTATATTTCTTCATTTCTTCTATATGCATTATAAATTCATTTCTATCATTTTCTGTCCATGGGTATGGTTTGCAGTTTATTTCTTTACTATAATCTTTTAATTCTATTTTTGCTAAAGGTTTAGATTTTTCCCAATGTATTAAAGGATTTTCACTATAATTTTGTTCTAGTCTTTGTTCAATTGTTTTCTTTTCTTTTTCTTCTACTTCTCTTATTGTTAGAGTAGCTAACATGTGTTTTATATGTACTGGTTTATTATTTGGTAAAAATTGTACTTCATGTTCATTATTTTTTAGTTGAAATTTTTCATTTTTTCTACTATATGGTTCCATTATTCTTATTCCCCATGCTTCATGTTTACAAGGCGTTGTTAATATGAATGCTTTCTCTATCATTGTATAGGAAAATATTGTTCTATAAAATTTAATCCTAATATTATATCACATGATGGTTCATTAAACTGATTTAATATTTTTAATTTTAATTCATAACTTCCTATTTGAATATTTACATTTAAAGCTTCATATTCCATTAAATGAATTTCTTTTCCTGCACTTTCCATTCTTAAAGGTCTTTTCTTTTTCTTCCATATTATAGGTGGTAAAACATTATATTTTGCTACACTTAAATTTGCTCCTGTATCAATTAAAGCATGATATTTTCTTGATCTATATTTTTCATAATTAAATTTCGTAAGAATATAATATAACTTAGTCATTATTATCCACGACTTAATATTCTTAGTTTATTCTTCCAGTATTCTATGAGTCTATTTCTATCTCTTATTCTCATATATGCTTGATTCCTTAGTATTAAACTATTATATGTCCTTTTTCTGTTTTCGAAAATGTCTTTTATTATTCTTCTATCATTTTTTTCCAACTTTCACATTTTATAATTATTTTTCTTATTAATGGTTTATTATTATCATGTATTCTTGTTAATTCTCCTCTCTGATTGCTATATATATTCATAATATTAACCTCTTGATAATACTTCCATTATTTTTTTAAATTTCTTTGCATAATATTTTCTTTCTACATGTCCTTCTACTGTATTTTGGTATTCTTCTAACCATAACAAAAAATCTTGTTCAAAATATAGAAGAAAAAAGAATAAACAAGATTAAGAGAATTATATGAACAAGATTTTTTGTTATGGTTAGAAGAATACCAAAATACAGTAGAAGGACATGTAGAAAGAAAATATTATGCAAAGAAATTCAAAAAAATAATGGAAGTATTATCAAGAGGTTAATATTATGAATATATATAGCAATCAGAGAGGAGAATTAACAAGAATACATGATAATAATAAACCATTAATAAGAAAAATAATTAAAAAATGTGAAAGTTGGAAAAAAAATGATAGAAGAATAATAAAAGACATTTTCGAAAACAGAAAAAGGACATATAATAGTTTAATACTAAGGAATCAAGCATATATGAGAATAAGAGATAGAAATAGACTCATAGAATACTGGAAGAATAAACTAAGAATATTAAGTCGTGGATAATAATGACTAAGTTATATTATATTCTTACGAAATTTAATTATGAAAAATATAGATCAAGAAAATATCATACTTTAATTGATACAGGAGCAAATTTAAGTGTAGCAAAATACTCATCGCCAGGAATGATAGTTGTAAAACACAGTGAAGAAAAAAGAGGAAAATCAAGAATGGTAATAAATTACACTAAATTAAATGAAATAGCAATAAGAAATAGATATCCTATACCTAAAATGGAATTATTATTTAATTTAATAAGAGGAAAAACTATATTTAGTAAATTTGATTGCAAATCAGGATTTTTTCAAATAAAATTAGAAGAGGAAAGTAAAAAATATACAGCTTTTAGTACATCAGAAGAATTATATGAATGGAATGTGTTACCCATGGGGTTTCACAATAGTCCAAGTATATTTCAAGAATATGTATCAAAATTATTAAGTCCAATAAGAAACTTTGCAGTAATATATATAGATGATATACTAATATTTTCAAAAAATGAGAAAGAACATGAAGAAAATTTAGAAAAATTTATAGAATTAATAGAACAAAAAGGATTAAATATATCTCCTAAGAAAGCTGAACTAAGAAAAGAAGAAATAGGATTTTTAGGACAAATAATTTCAAAAGATGGAATGAAATTGCAAGATCATATAAATCAGAAAGTAAAAGATTTTCCAAAAATAAATAATAAAAAAGAATTACAATCATTTTTAGGATTAGTAAATCAAGCAAGAAATTATATTCCACATTTATCAAAACTAACAGCAAAAGTGTCTAAGTTAGCAGGAGAAAAAACAATATGGAAATGGAATGAAGAAACTCAGAAAGTTATAGAACAAATAAAAGTATTATGTAAAAAATTACCAAAATTAACTATACCCTTAAAAGAAAATATAAGATGGATAATATACACTGATGCATCTAAAAATTATTGGGGTGCAGCTTTGTATTTCGAAGATAATAAAGGAATAGAAAGAATAACAAAATATGCAAGTGGAAAATTTAATGAATCTCAAAGTAATTATCACTCTAATTGGAAGGAATTTTTAGCAATAAAGAAAGCAGTAGAAAAATTTGAATTATTTATAGTAAACTGTAAATTTATTATAAGAACTGATAACACTCAAGTAAAAGCATGGTTAAAAAATGGAATAAAAGATGGAAAACTAAGTAATGAAATGTTATTAAAATGGCATAGTGATATGTCTTATTATGATTACGATGTTGAATATATCAAAGGAAAAAATAATCTAATTGCTGATTATTTGAGCAGATAAAACCAGGAAAAAGAATGAGTAACAACACTGTAAGTCAAATTCATCTAAATGAGGTACAAGAGGAAAATCCCTTTATGACACATCTTGTAATGAAGATAAATATGCTCGAAGTAAATATGAGTTTGCTAGGAAGCCAAGTAAGTAATAGTGTACAAAATTTGTCTAATTCTGTATCTAACCTTACTAGCTCAGTAAATGAATTATTTACTAGAGTAAACAACCTGGAAAGTCTAGTAAAGAAGGAACCAATTATGGAACCTTCGCCAAAAACGAATAATGACAAGGAAAGACCAATAACTGGGTCACCTACCCAATCTGAGTCATCTACTCAGAAAATTCTAATTGGGTCTTCTACCCAAAACCAAAAAATTGGGTCATCAACCCAAAACCTAGGAAAAAACCCTTTATCTTTAGCCCAAATAATAAAAGACCAGCAAACCGAGAAACAGAAAGAAAGCCTAGAAAAAAGCCCAATACCAAGCCCAAAGTATAAAACCAGCCTACCAGACAAAAGCGTAATAACCTATAAAGCCTCAACTTCTAGACAGTCCATTAACCCAGAAGTTTTTAACCTTTCTGAAAAATACCAATTTTATAAAACCATTATAAAAAGGCTGAATACCTTGAATCTAACCCACAAGACTATTAGATATGTATCCCATTTTTCCATTAATAAAGCCATTATTTATCCATGAACACCACCAGAGATTGTAAGGACCTTATACAGCTATGGATTAATCCAAACTATATATCCTTCCCAAGACCTGAAAGAAATCCAATTATTCCCTCAAAAATTCAAAGAAGCCGTAGAAAAATACTTTAAGATAGTCCTGCAACACAAAGTTTTTATAAGGTGTTATTCCACAGTTGCGGAAATTACACCAGACCAATTTTATCATCCTATTAATTTAATTCGTCTTGGAACCACAAAGAAACCAATTGAATTTGATCCAGAGATTAAAGAAGAAATAGAAGATGATGAAGAATTCTAGTTTAGAATCTCCAATATCCGAGCACAAGATCACCATATAATTTTCCAGGAAATGAACAGAATTGCCACTAATCTTGGAGAAATTCCTTGGGTTTATTATACAAGTGATTTATCTTGTATTTATTCCCTAGGAAAAACTACTAATGGAACTCATACAAAATTCCATAAGTGGTATGATATGATCAAGAAAAATGAAATGGAACATGAAGAAGAAACAGCTGAAAAAGTCTGTAAATACTTAGCAGAATATCCAGTCCATAATTGTAATTATTGTAAAGAAAAAGAAGGATTAATTCCAATTAATAAAGATATTTTGTGACAGCAATGAATAGAAACATCAGAAAGATCCAAAAGAAGATTGATAAGATTAGAAGAAAAATGAAGAAAGTAGAAGAAAAGTTTATGGAAATCCGAAAAAGAATAAAGGAATTGTCGGCAGAAGAAGACAAGGAAGAAAAAGAAGAATTGACAACCCAACAGCCCGACAAGACCATGTGACAGTCGGCAGAAGAAGACAAGGAAGAAAAAGAAGAATTGACAGTAGACCTAAAAAAGTAATCATGGTTTGTCTAAATCATAGTTTGTAAACTCGAGTCATGTAATCATAGTTTAATTCAGAGTCTATATAAACGATTGTAAGTTTCAGAGTAAGGTATCCTGTTTTTAATCCGGTTTCTAATCCAGCTTGTAATTTTCTGAGATTCAATAAAATTCTCAGTTCTCTCATCCTTCGTGTTCTTTACCCCTCACTCATATAACCTCCATTACAGCAACATTTACGTGGAAAGAAGATTATACTTTGTTTAAACGACATCTAAGGTATGGAGTTCTAAACTCCTTATAGAGATTTAGGGGAGTAATTTTATCAGATTCTAAATGAGTACGGTCTAGAATGGGATTATGAGATGCATGTTATTATAATTTTCATATAAGGGATATATATCATGATACACCTCCAGTAGGAAACGAAGGTAGGCTGTGCTGATATGGTCTGAAGGAAGAAGGTTAGGGATCCATGTGTTGATACCCTGTAATATATTCTATACATGAAAGAGGGCATAGATCCTTCCATAACCCGGATCATATTCGGTCAATCCCATGATTTTTTTCTTATATTTTGATTATGATCTCCTGCATCTCATCTGTCCAGTTTTTTAATTTAATTTTTTGAATTATTTTTTTAAAAAAACTTTCTATTAAATTTTTGCTTATCTCCAAAATATGATTATATCCTAAAATAAAAATAATGATATTACAACGCTTCCCTAGGGAAGTGTTAAGCATCATATGACATATGGACCTTCTATGACACTTCCAGGGAAGTGTCATAGGAGGTTATGAACCTCCTATACTGCTTTCTTGGGGATGCGGCATAAGGGGTGGCAATTTTTTTTATGTTGTTTAATGTAATTGTAACCTTTTCTTAAACCATGCCAGTTCAAAATCCACAATAATTTACAATACAAATCAACAATAAAAAAGCAAACCAAATAAGAATTAATATAACACATAACTAGTTCAAAAAGAAGCAAAAATAACGTGGACCAAATGTTATTAAATACCATTAACAAGAACTCCAATATTTAAGTTATTCAAACTTGAGCCATACACATTTTACACATAATATTCAGATCCAGGAAAAATTTTAAATAAAAAGACAAAAAAATGTGGACCAAATGTTGGAAAACAAAACCACTTACAGGAAAGGATGCTTCAGTAGAAGGAGACACAAGTAGAAAATAACACGTGGGATAGGAAGCTTTGTAATGCAACTGAAGTGGCGACCAAATATTGAAGAAATGTATAGAGGAGGAGACAAGAATACAAAAAAAGTGGGAGACCAAGGAAGCTTCTGCTTGCCGTCATCAAATAGAATGGAGACAATCGATAAGGAAAGGTGGCAGACTAACCAAAGGGACTGAAGGAGAGCTTTATGAAATAAGGAGATGGAGGGCATAGGAGAAGATGAAAAATGGCTCTCCCGTGCCCTCCAAATGAATTTATAATGCTTTGCAAGTGCCATACATGACCATGCTTTTTTTTTAAAAAAAATAAAAAGGCAGTGCATGACTGCAATTAAGGGAAAAGACCATATTTTTTTAAAAAAAATGAAAAGACATCTTGGATTTTAGAGAGTTGAAACATTAAAAAAAGTATGTCTGGTTGCTTTTAAAAAAATCCAATTTTTTTAAAAATAGAAAATATTTGACCTTGGGCAGCACTTTAATATAAAGTGTTGCCCAAGGTTCTTTAATGTTTAACCTTTAGCCGGTGCATTAACATAAAGCGTTGGCCAAGTTTTCTCTAATGAACCATAAGCGGCTCTTGCTATGTTTAACTTGGCCAACGCTTTATGCTAAAGCGCCGCCCAAGGTCAAGTATTTTCTATTTTTTATAATACGTTTTTTTAAAAGCAACTAAATATGTTTTTTTTAATGTTTCATCTCTCTAGATCCGGCCTTCGTAGGCACCAAGGCCACACATTGGCTCTAGATTTTCTTATAAGACTGATTAATTTAGTTTTATGGATAAAAGATTTTGTTGTGTATTTTAGATAAACTATTTGTTTATATCTCTTCAAACATTATAAAAAAATCTACAAAAACTTTGGGATTTAGATTTATATTTACTTAATATACTATTTTAGTTTTTACTTTGTTTAATTTTTCTTCATAATTAAAAGACAATTTCAAATTATATCTTTGAAGACAATTATCATATATATCCAACCCAAAATCAATATGGTTTTGTTGTTGTTGTTGCATCATATCATAATTTGAAACATTAAATTTTTACTCACAAATGGCTTATTGGTAATACATTATGAAATAATGTAAAAATTGAGAATAAAAAAATGAGGTTAAATCAAATAAAGTGTTGTGACTAAAAAGAAGACAAAAACTTAAACATAACCAATAAATTAAATATACACAATGTAACTAAAATTAAAAAAAAAATGTTAAAACCTTGGAAGGCGCTTCCCTGGAGAAGCATCATCCAAGGTTTAAAATCAATTATGATGTTTTGCTACAAAGGCTATAGTTGGCTTTTAATTTTTCTTAAAAAAAAAGAAAAAGAAAGTCTTGTATGGCGCTTATGACGTTTTGCTACAAAGGCTATAGTTGGCTTTTAATTTTTCTTAAAAAAAAAAGAAAAAGAAAGTCTTGTATGGCGCTTTTTTAAAAAAGTGCCATACAAGGTTAACACTAAGCTATGACACTTATAATAGAAAGCACCGTAGCTTCTTTTTTTTAAAAAAAAAAGAAAAAAAAATATCTATATCATTTCTTTGAAGAAATATCATTAAAGGTGCGCCACTAAAATCATCTTTTATAGTAGTGGCTTATTACTTCTTATGCTTTGGCAGAGTGGGCCTTGTGCTTCATTTGGGCCTGCATGGGCCGAAGTCATTACATCATCCCCACCATTAGAAGGGACCTTATCCTCTCAAGGTCCATATATGAGCATATGGTATCCTCTGGTAGTGACATAAGTAGTAGTGGCATATGCGAAGTCGGTGGCATTTCTTTATGGAAAGGTTTGAGTTGCGAGACATGAAAGACAGAATGGATCCTTGCATGCTTAAGAAGTTCCAATCTATACGCCATAGAGCCAATACTCGCCACAATGGGGAAAGGTTCGAAATATCAGAGTGCCATCTTTTGATAGTGTCTCAACCGGACAAGAGTATTGCCGGTATGGCAGAAGTTTAACCAAGAACTAGTCATCAACTTGAAACTCTACCTCTCGGCGTTTCTTATTAGCAAACCTTTTCATTCATTCTTGTGTTTTCTCTATGTTGTACTTGAGGATTCGTATGAATTTGTTCCTTTATTCGAGCCGCATGTAGAAATCACCGGGTGTGTGTGGTGGTAGTTCTTTGTCATAAACCACTTTAAATGGTGACATGCTGAGAGAAGTGTGGAATGATGTGTTGTAACAAAACACTTTGCCTAAGATAAAAGTGACAGCTACTGTCGTGAGTATTCAAAGATAAGCAATTTCAAATGTTTTGTTGGATTGGGGGGTGGTATGCTGAGCTAAAGTTGAGCTTAGTGCCCTAAAGTTTCATAAGATGCCGCAAGAACACACTAGTAAAGGTATGGTCCTGATTGCAGACAAAGGAGCTTAGTATGCCTTCGAGTTTGACCATGTGGTAAAGGAAAGCTTCTGTGACAGTTTGGCTGGGGAAATTTATGGTGAGAGGAATGAAATGTCCATATTTAGAGAGTCAATCTACCACCACCATAATGACTGTTTTATTCTAAATGGGTGGTAAACCAGTGATGAAGCATATGGCAATGTCTTCCTATATGCTTGAAGGGATCGGTAGTGAATTAAGAAGTTTGGCAGGGTGAAGTTTTGATGATTTGGTTTGTTGACACACAATACTGTTTCACATGAATGCCTAGAAATCCTGTAATATCCCGAATTTTGGGACTAGAGGCATAAGATTAAGCCTGGATCAAGTGGACTGCTAAGCCCCGGTTTAGCAAATGTCCCTATGAGGTATGTTTAAATTTCCTAAAAATTTCTTTATATCCTTGGGGGTATTAAAGAGCTCGGGGAATAACAAAATAAAGCGATTAGAAGTCACACATAATATAGTAAAGTGGAACACAAAGTAATTTTGCCACCGGTGAAATTCCCGGTGTGGCAGTGATGATTGTGTGACATGTTTTGATGGGTAAATGATAGTAAAAAGTTATGAAACTTTCCAGAATGAAAGCAGATTATCAAGCTTTAATTTTATAGGTCATATAAATCATTTTGAGTTGTACACAAAGAGAAATGAATTTTTTAAGTTAGCC
Source organism: Albizia julibrissin (assembly GCA_037074505.1). Classification (NCBI taxonomy): domain Eukaryota; kingdom Viridiplantae; phylum Streptophyta; class Magnoliopsida; order Fabales; family Fabaceae; genus Albizia; species Albizia julibrissin. The sequence goes on along the minus strand of CM073481.1, from coordinate 11,999,003 downwards.
CAGTAAAATTAATTATTTTGTGGGAAAGTATTCAAAGATTAAAATTCTGGAAAGAGTGAACTTCTAATTGTCCAAATTTTATATTGTTTCCTAAAACTAGACTCAATAAGGGTTGCATAGCCTTTAGAATCACTCCAATTGGACATTTGTAAAATTAGATATGAATTTTCAAAGTTAATGAAAAATCCGCAGAATTTGGTATTTTGTGCGAAAATTCAATTTTTGGGCCAATAAGATTGTGACATGTAGCAAGTGAAATGTGTGATTACATTTAATCAATTCCCCATCATCTTCTTCACCATTTCACGCAAGAAAAGAACTAGAAGAGAGAGAGAGAGAGAGATCGGATGGAAATGGAGAAAGAAGAGAGAGAAAATTCTTTCCTCCGAAACACTGCCAAAACGGCATCCTCTCTCGAAGTACCCTTCAGGAAACTTCCTTTACTCATCGCGAGCTTTATTTCTACGGTTTTAGATTTTCATTTGGAGGTGGTTGGCACTGTCTCACCGGCCGGAGTGTTTCCGGAATTCCGAACCGTTTGCGGAAACGGGTAGAGGTAAGCATAAGCTTCCTTTTTAACCGATTGATTAGTTACTTGGATGAGTTTTGTGGGTTTGGTACTGTTCATTTTCGACCAAGTTCTGCTTTTAGTGGTTTAATCATGTGTTTATGGTTAGATTATGATTTATGATGATATTGGATCAAGTTGTTGGACAAAATTCTGTTTTGGTGAATTGTTGTAGAAAACTCTAGTTTTCTGGTCTGAATAGAATGTGATGAAGGAGTGAGAATTTTGTAATTTTGATGCTTCCATTGGCTTTAGGAGGTAAAATTGTGTAGGTATACAAGTGTTCATGATTTTTGGATGCTTGTGTATAAATTTGGAAATTTATGAAATAGGGTTGTTCATGTTGTTGATTTTGCTATGTTTGAACAGTGATGTTGTTCTCCAAACTACATCAAAGTGTAGTTTAGAGAAAATGAGATGCAGCGGACGTCCTTTGCAAAGGACGCCAGCCATCTCGGAGATATTTTTAATCCTTTTTTAAGTATTTCACTTCTAAATATTTTTTATGTTTGAAAAGTGATTTTGTAGTATAAAAATGATAAAATAATAAATTATTTATCTTTTTTTTATTCAAAATATAATTATTTATATTTTTTGAGATTACTCTTAAAAAATAAAAATAATAAAATTTGGGAGATTTTAAGTTTTGATACTATAAATATTATTTTTTAAGACCATAGATTCTAGAAATCCCAAATAAAGACAAAGGTTAATTCTTGATGGAATTAATTTCTTTTGTGTGATTCCATTGATATCCCCTGATTTCTTTTTAATACACATATTCTATTTTCTGAGTATGCGATATAGAATACCTTCCCACTGAAAGTGAAACGATTGTTTACAACAGGTAAAAAAAAAGGAAAGAAAGTGAAAGGATTAATATGTTACCCTGCTGGCTCATAGGCTTGTTCACCTGACCCATGGAATCTTCCGTCGGTATAGTATTACGTAGGTAGGGGCTTCAAAGATATTGGAGTGTTGGAAGGATCAGTCGTTTCTTTCAGAAGAAGAATCCGGCCTTTAAAAGTGGAGGAACTAGCATCATCATCAATCGTACCAAATGACAAACAAATTACAGGTGGAGATGGACTGGAAAGTTACCTGTGAATTGCTGGGTTGGCCAAATAGATCGAGAAGACAAATCTAGTTTATCATAAATATCAGAGAAGGCAGAAAGAGTGAAATGAAACAAAGGGTTACTGACTGACTCACAAGCATTAAGATGTCAAACTAAAATCAAAGTTAAATAACGAATTCGAATAATAATAATAATAATAAAGAAAACTGGAGATACTGAATTATGAGTCTTGTGACAGAGCAACAACTCATCTGCCAGCGTATGCCGAGTTCGTCTCTTCTCACATTCTCTCTTCCTTTCTCAATCAATCCATTAATTAATCAAGGAATCCTGTAATAGACAGGCATGATACATCCGGTTTTCGGAAGTCTTCCAAATAAAATAAAATAAAATAAAATAAAAGGCTATAAGGTAATTATCACGAAAATAAATTAAGATAAAAGTATAAGTGGGGCAATGCCAGTTGTTAATGTTGTTCCCGAGTACTTATAAAGTAGAAAATTCAATAAGAATCTGTATAACTAAGATGGCGTAATTTATAAACACAGAACAATTATGTATACTATATAAGAACTTACAAGACTGCCGAAAATAATAATAATAATGAACTTTAGAAAAATCCGAGCCCAACGTACGTTGTCTCCTTAAGACAATTTGTTCCCTCTATACGGATGCCCAATGTTCTCGAACAATTGTCTCCCAGGATAGAACGGATTGCGTCTTCAGGATGATGGCACTATCAGTCTGAAGCCCGGACGAACACAATGATATTGCTTAAAGAACCGCACAGGTAGAGATGATTGCAGAATGCACTATGCAGTATATGAGAAGAGAGGAGTGTTTCGAGATTGAGAGTGATTTTTCCTGTCACTAGCACGTCCTATTTATAGTTGAAGGAAATTGATCAGATGGACTTGTCTCTTGAGGCGAACCAGTGCGTCGTGCGAATAGACATACCGGAACGAAGTGAAAAGAAGCGAATGGTGACTCTTTGTTGGCGAACCGGTGTGTCGTACGAACAGACACATCAGAACATAGCAACCGGACGCTCCAGAATGGATACGCTGGTTCGGTCATTCGGTCACACACATTCGCACTATTTGGGAAATCACGAAGGGTTAAGAAGGAATTAAACACGATTATTCGGACAAATTAAAAAATAATTTAATAAAAAATTATTTTTAAATCTCACACACGCGCGACCGACCGAACCGAGCCGAGCCGGCCGGACGGACGGCGGCGGCGCGCGCGTGTGTGGTGGACCAAGGTTCATGTATGTCCTCACTCCTCCACAAAAGTGGATTGGCCCAAGGGCCCATTTTAGAGGTGAGAATTTGAGCCTTATATACACTCTTAATTCTCTTCATTTGTCCAATGTGGGACTTTTATCCACACACTATTTTCTCCTTCCTTTTCCCTCTTTTCTTCCAACCTACTTCTTATTCATAACTCATGGAATTATTGTTTCTAAATTCCAACAATCCCCCACATGGATAAGAAGTTAGTCCATAATGATCAAATGCAAATGAACATGTATGCAAAGTACGATTCCTCTATGAGAAGCAACTGCATCGAGATAGGTAGGGGTCACCTTTGAACCTTCTCTAGTAAAAACCTATCGGATATACTCGGTCAATCGGTGGACGTGTTATCTTGAACCGTCAACCTTTAATGTATAACAAGACAATAGGAGTCACACAATTGCTCATCTAGCATCATTGGTTCTCATGTTGTGCCCATTTTGGCCCTGGACACCTGCCTGGTTCTGCGAGTGTTCTAGAGAATTGGCCGTTTTAAATTCTCGTAGAAGCGGCCCCACTTCACACTCACATAGGTGATTCCTTGCGATGTAAGTCAATATACATCATCTGAACACATCAGATTAAGAAACCATTAAAAGTCTAAATGCTTACCCTAATATATATGCACTGTTTTGTCATAGGAATGAGTATGAGTATAAAACTCCACAGTGTTTACAGTCTATCATTACTTAGTTGTCTCTTTGAACCTAGTTTGTGGGATCTCCACTCATCTAAGTAGAGTTACCGCAATGATCAACAATTTATCGGCCTTAAACCCATTCCTTTCGACAAATTTCTAATTAACTCTCTAGGAATTCCTTTAGTCAATGGATCCGCTATATTCTCTTTTGATTTCACATAATCAATTGAGATGATTCCATTAGAGAGTAATTGTCTAACGGTATCATGTCTACGACGTATATGTCTAGACTTACCATTATACATGACGTTCTTGGCCCTACCAATAGCTGCTTGACTATCACTGTGTATACACACTGCCGGTACCGGCTTTGGCCAACTAGGAGTGTCTTCAAGAAAATTACGAATCCACTCAGCTTCCTCACCAGCTTTATCTAAAGCAATAAATTCTGCTTCCATAGTTGATCTTGCAATACAAGTCTGTTTGGATGACTTCCAAGACACAGCACCCCCACCAAGGGTGAAAAACATATCCACTTGTGGATCTTGTGTCATTAGAGCTGGTGATCCAATTTGCATCACAATACCCTTCTAGCACTGCAGGATACTTCTCGTAATGCAAAGCAAAATTTTGAGTGTGCTTTAAGTAACCCAAAACTCTTACCATAGCTTTCCAATGATACTCATTTGGATTACTAGTAAAGCGACTCAACATGCTTACAGCGTAGGCAATATCAGGTCTAGTGCAGTTCATAATATACATAAGACTGCCTAGCACTTGAGCATATTCTTTTTGTTTTACAGCTTTGCTAGTATTTCTCAATAAACGAAAACTAGAGTCTATAGGGTTCTTCACAGGAATTATGTTTAAACTCTTGAATTTCTCTAGAATTTTATTAATATAGTGTGCTTGAGACAAAGCCAACCCTTCAGATGTTCTATAGATTTTAATTCCCAAAATAACATCTACTAGACCCATATCTTTCATGTCGAACTTACTTGTAAGTAATCGCTTAGTAGCTTTAATCATTTGATTATTACTACCCATTATCAACATGTCATCTACATAAAGACAGACTATTGCAAACCCATTTGCAGTATTTCGAATATAGACACATTTGTCACATTCATTAATGCTAAAGCCATTTGATAACATAACTTCATCGAATTTCGCATGCCATTGTTTCGGGGCTTGCTTAAGTCCATAAAGGGACTTTATCAATCGACATACTTTCCGTTCTTGTCCTGAGACAACAAATCCCTCAGGTTGTTCTATATAGATTTCTTCTTCTAAAACACCATTCAAGAAGGCTGTCTTCACATCCATTTGATGTATTTCTAACCCATTCAATGCTGCTAATGCAATTAACATCCTAATGGATGTAATCCTTGTAACAGGTGAATAGGTATCAAAGTAGTCTAGGCCTTCACGTTGTCTGTAGCCTTTTACTACCAACCTAGCTTTGTACTTATCAATAGTGCCATCCGCTTTCATCTTCTTTTTGAAGACCCACTTAGTTCCTAGAGGCTTATTGCCAGGAGGAAGGTCAACCAACTCCCAGGTATGGTTTGACAGAATGGATTCAACTTCACTATTGATAGCCTCTTCCCAGAATGGTGCTTTAGGAGAGCCCATAGCCTCTTCATATGTTCGAGGCTCATTTTCTAACAAAAAAGTCAGAAAATCAGGCCCAAAGGATGTGGCGATCCTTTGCCTTTTACTACATCTAGGTTCCTCTTCAACAGAACCCTCATTAGTAGTAGCATCCCATGGTATCACTGTATTGTCATTATTACGATCACTTGCCTCATTTCCCTTGTTATACGGAAATATATTCTCAAAGAACGTAGCATCCCTTGACTCAATAACTGTATTAACACAGACATCTGATACATCGGACTTATAAACCAAAAACCTATATGCACTACTATTAAGTGCATAGCCAATGAACACACAGTCCACTGTCTTAGGTCCAATTCTCAACCTTTTGGGTTTAGGAATTGCAACCTTAGCCAAGCACCCCCACACTTTTAAATATTTCAAGGAAGGTTTCTTTCCTTTCCATATTTCATAAGGTATGCTTTGTATCCTTTTGTGGGGCACTCTGTTAATAAGAAAATTAGCCGTTAAAATGGCTTCCCCCCATAAATTCTGTGGTAAACCGGACGTAATCAACATTGCATTCATCATTTCTTTCAATGTCCGATTTTTCCTTTCTGCAATCCCATTTGATTGCGGAGCATAAGGAGCAGTCGTCTGGTGTATAATACCAGATTCTATACAGAATTCTTCGAAAGGGCCATCATATTCTCCCCCACGATCGCTCCTTACTACTTTAATTTTCTTATTAAGTTGAGTTTCAACTTCATTTTTATATTGTTTAAAGGCAATAATAGCCTCGTCTTTACTATTAAGCAAATACACATAACAATATCTACTACAATCATCAATAAATGTAATAAAATATTTTTTGTTACCCCTAGATGGTACAGATTTCATATCACATATATCAGTATGTATTAAATCTAGTAATTCAGTTGATCTTTCAACAGGAGGAAACGGTAACTTAGAAAATTTTGATTCAATGCATACTTGACATTTATCATGATTTGAACAATCAACTTTAGGCAATAAGTCTGAATGAATTAAACTTTTAATTGATCTAAAATTAACATGTCCTAATCTTTGATGCCATAAATTAGAAGACTCAAGCACATAAACAGAAGCAATATTATTATTGATAACACCATCATTGGTTACAGTCATTACATTAAGTTTGAACAGGCCCTCACTAAGGTAACCTTTTCCTACATACATATCATTCTTAGAAAGTACAAACTTATCAGAAACAAATACAAGCTTAAAGCCATTCTTGATTAAGAGGGATCCGGACACTAAATTCTTACGAATATCAGGCACATGAAGCACATCATTAAGTGTCACGACTTTTCCAGAAGTCATCTTTAAGGCCACCTTACCAACACCTTCCACCTTTGAAGTAGAAGAATTACCCATATAAAGTTGTTCATCTTTTTCCGCAGGGGTGTAAGAAGAGAACATCCATCTGTTGGCACACACATGCCTAGTGGCACCAGTGTCCACCCACCACTCCTTAGTATTTCCAACCAAGTTACATTGCATCACAACAGTCGAAAGATTCATGTTTTCAATCATATCAGTAGTAGTTTCAACAATGTTGGCTTGACTGTTCTTCTTCTTTTTGTGGTCCTTTGCCTTCTTACAATCCTTAGCACGATGGCCAGGCTTCCCACAGTTATAACAATTACCTTTGAATTTATGGCCTTTGCTTTGGGCTTGCTTTGATGATCCCTCATTAGAGCGTTTCCATTTCTTGGGCTTTGGACCATCTTCAACAATATTAGCCTTTGAAACTATAGGATTGCTGCCAAATTTCTTTTCAGAAATCTTGTTATCTTCTTCTATTCTCAATCTTATAATTAGATCTTCAAGTGACATCTCCTTGCGCTTATGTTTGAGATAATTCTTGAAATCCCTCCAAGATGGTGGCAATTTTTCTATAAATGCAGCAACTTGGAAAGACTCACTAAGAGACATCCCTTCGGCGTGAATTTCATGCACAATCAATTGAAGTTCTTCAACTTGACTTACCACAGATTTAGAGTCAAGCATTTTGAAGTCCAAAAATCTGCCAACTATAAATTTCTTTAAGCCAGCATCTTCAGTTTTGTACTTCTTGTCTAGACTTTCCCATAATTCTTTGGTTGTCTCCAAAGTACTATATACAGTATATAATGTATTGTCTAGACCATTGAGAATATAATTTCTGCATAGGAAATCAGAATGCTTCCAAGCATCAATTGCAGCAACCTTTTCCTTGTCTAATGGTTGTCCTTCTTCCAATTTCGGAGCTTCTTCAGTAATAAACCGTGCCAAGTTCAAGGTAGTTAAGTAGAAAAACATTTTCTGTTGCCATCTCTTGAAATCATTCCCATTGAACTTTTCAGGTTTCTCACCATGCATTGGAGCAGAACCAATTGGGTTCATCAAGTTTGTACTCGAACTTGCCATTTCTGTTACTCAAACAAAAACTTTGATTAATCACACAGATTAATCTAAGAACAATATAATAATCAAAATTAAAGATACTAAACACAGATTCAACACAATCAAGTGAAAAGCTACAATCACGTTTCTACTAGTACATGAAACCAGCTTTGTTGATTATATCAATTGGCTGGGTAAGTGTGAATGAAGTGGGAGTCTCTCCGTGCTGTTGCAACGGTGACTAATTAAATAACCACTAAATTAAATCACTTTCCTAGACACTAAATTAAAGTATTTTCTCATTTACACCCAATGTTCTAAAATTATTTATAATACAATTTCATCTTTAAAGTAAAGGGGCAGATTTCCTCAAAATATTTTTTTTTTCAGAATCTCATATTTATCCTTAGATTCAAAAATATATGTTTCAGATTTAGTATTTTCTAAAACTATTATTATAGTATTTTATAAATTAATTTTTTATTATTTTTTTTGTGTTACAATTTTAAATGGTGTAGATCATATTTTTCATCGTTTAAATTTATTTTTTTATGTTTAAAATGATAGTTTTATAAAATATTAAATTTGGACCATCTATTTTTTTTTTTAATCTGATGGTAGAGATGAGATTTTTAGACAAAAAGGAGAAAAATGATTTATGGTGCAATTTCATCTCTGAAGTATTTAAAGTGGTGCGTCACTGAACCTTGACCCTTTAATTTATTAAGGAAAATGAAAATATAATGAAACCATAACTTGTCTCTCCGATGAATCAAGGATTATTTATTTTGACCATAATCTATACATCTCTAAAAGATTCTTTTATAAAGTAAACCATATAAAAAGTACTGCATATACATAGAAGAGGGGCATCTTTATTTTCCTTATTATCCACTTCCCTCTACTTCTTTATTCTCACTGTTAGATTAACTCTGAATAGTTGAGATTCAATATCCTATAAAAATTATATATATATATATATATAATACTTTAATAAAAATATAAAGATATGAACTAGTTATATTAAATTTTAATTATTTAAATTTATTTATATATATTTTTTGTTATTTAATACTATAATAATATTTTTGTAAATATTGAATCATAACCATTCAGAGTTAATCTAATGGTGAGAATAAAAAAATGAAAGGAAGTAGATGGTAAAAGAAATGAAGAGACCCTTCTCCCCTACATATATATGTAGCCCACCCAATTTTTCTAGAAGGTGTAATTAATTGATTAACTAATTTGTAGAGCCAAAAAAGTAATTAAGTTAGTTTTTCGTCATTAATATCGAGAAATTTATGGGACATTTCCAAAAATATCCATACCATTAATGACTATAAATTGGATTTGAAGAGAGAGACTATTCCTTGCTCCTCTGATCCTATGGTAAGAGAGAGAAACTTTTTTTTTCCTTTTTACAAAGCATTCTATTAAATTTTTGATATGAATGTACAGTTTAACCTTTAATTTATTATTGTTTGATTTGGTTTTCATGTATATTAATTAAGTATGGTTAGAATTAGAAAGTTACTGAATTTTATGACAAAGTTAATAATATTTAAGATTTTCATTGATCAATATGAAAAATGTTGGAAGTGTGCAATCTTGTATTGTCTTTTGAAGAGCCTTTTATTAATTACTTAGAAACTAAGCGTGATAATTGGCATAAAACAAGTTAAAAAAATGATTTTTGAGCTTTTTATCTAACAAATACATTGCAATTAAACTAAAATACTTTAAAAACTAATTTTTTTTTGAATTTTTTTGGATATAAAATGATAGGTAAAATGAAATGGAAATCCCTTGAAAATGATGTAAGGGCAATCAAGTTCATATAATGATAATGGGAGTTCAATTTACTAGTTTAGTCAAAATTGTTTAAAAGACCATTTGAGCTAGCTTGAGTTAGATTGATTAAACACTTCCACACTGGGTAAGGTTTAACCCCTCTAATTGAAACTCAATACAAAACATTAGCAATTACAACCAAAGTCCCTCAAAATAACAAACCTCAAACACCGTTGAATCTAATGCATTAATCGATGATTATTCCTAAACCTAGAAATAATCACTTATTAAAACACTATTAAAAACCACTTTGTATGCAATTTATGAAATCACTAAATTTTTTAAAATATCAAACTCCATCAACCGATGAGTGTATTAAAAAGAGGAACTCCTACTCTTGAGATGCTATTAAGCACTCTTAATGTGTGTGATTTAAATTAATTAATGCAATTGGTTCAATGCGACTCAAAAATCAACTCAATATATAAACAATACAAGACTATGGAATCAATGGAATTACACTTAAACATATATATAACCCCTATATATATATATATATATATATATATATATGAACACAAAATTTAACATCAACTAATTCAAATAACAAATTAATCTAAATTAAATACTTAACTAAGTAATAAAAGGTCTAACAACATAAATACAATCTCTAAAAAAATTATAATTACAAAACTAAATAAATGGATTAAAACATAAAACTTCATTCTCAAAAACTCAAGTCCTTAGCTTCCGGTCTTTTTAAGAGTTTGTGAAATTTAGCCAAGTGACACTCTGGATACATCTTCACAACTTCACCAAACAATTTAACAATTCCAGCCATATAAACACTGATCAAAATAACCAATTAGCACTAAATCAATTAAACTTGGTGACTGAAATTTTCACACAAAAACCAGATTGGAGAAGCCACGGTTCTGGGCAGAGGATTGACGGCGGCGGTGGAGTGGTAGAACCAGCGGTGGAGGAAGATCAAGTCTGGTGAAAGTGAATGGTGGTGGCGTCGAAGCTCTCTCCTCTGTGAGCTTTCGACCTCCCCTGTTCTCAGAAGCTCCACCGGCGATAATGGTGGAGTTGTGGTCGCCGGCGATGGTGGTGAGCTAAAATGAAAGTGAGTTAAAGTGATGAGAGCCAAGATCCCTCCGTTCTGTCGTGGCGCTCTATGTGGTGGTGAGGATGAAGTGGTGGTCGCCGGCGATGGTGAATGAAGAGGCGAAATTCGCCGGCGACGGTGAAGGGTGAAGGTGAAGATGGAAGAGGATTGAAGATCTAAGGTCCGATGTGTGTTCGCTGTGATCCCCCCCGCGCCTCTGTTCTTAATGTCTCAAATATATGATCTGAAACTGACCTAAAGATGCTGTCAAAACGCTACAGTTTTGATGATGACCAAAATGTCATTTTTTAAATTCGTGGGACAAACTGTTATTTTTGAAATTTGAGGCCAAACTGCTATTTTCAGTTTTAATTCAATTTTTCAAGCACCTACAATTAGTCACAATTAAACCAACATCAAATATTTTTAGAAAAATCAATGATTAAGAGTACTATAATTATTTTGACAATTTTACCTTTTTTTGTCCTAATTTAATATATTTACTTTTAATTTCAATTAAACACAAATAAGACATTTTAAGATAAATTATTATGACAAAATCCCCAAATAAAATATAAAAATATATAATAAAAATAGGGCTTTATCAAAATACTCTATAAATAGGATTAGAAGGGTATTTTAATATATAGTGAGAAAATAACCCCAATAAATAGGTGTACTATGGGAAAAGAGAATCTAATATAGGAGACAAGAAGCAATATGATCTGATGTTTATGAATGAGGGAAAACAAAGGAATGAAGCGCGTAGCCTTGGGCGCACACGAAGTGTAGGGCACTAAAGGGGCCTTCTCCTTGAGTTTAAATTTTTTTTTTTATATTGTATAGATTTTATGTAGGGAAAATCTTATTTCAAATTTTTTAAAATACCCAAATCCATATTCAGGCTTGCACTTTTATCAAAATCCCTAATCAAAAGGCCTGATTATAAGGATTTTCTGAATTTATTAATTTTACCAGTATGTCCTTATGCTATTTACTCCATGTCTTTTCTCAAATCTCAATGACTCAATCTCATCGACTCCCCGGCCGCCTCCCTCTATCCATCCTGAGATTTCTCCAGCCGAATCACCATGCTATATCTAACATTAATTAAGGAGAAGACAAGAAAAATTTAAATAAGGAAAAGAAAAGAAAAGAAATCTACCATCTCAACGAACAAAAAATGATTACCTGTACTTTTCATTTTTTATATTGTTTTGTTTGCCTTGTTCCATGTTGACTCCCATCTTCATGTTTTCAGTAAGATTTCTCCGGGCGATTCAGTGTATTTTCCTTATTTCATTTTGATGGATACATCATGTATTTTCTTTGTACTAATCAGGTTCTTGTGGAATATAGAAATATAGATATATATTATGTAAATAGTTTTTATCCTTTAGGCCCCAATGGGGTTCAATAATTTACAAAGCTAAGTCATCATTTTAATTAAAGAGGTATTATGGTGTTTTAACAATATTTAAAAATCCCTGACGAGGACTCTTTGCCTGATTAGAGATTTGCTAATACATGCCTAAATTTGGATTTAAGTATTTCAAATATATTTAAATGGGATACTCCCTTTTATGTAATTCTGGCATCACAAAATTTATATGAAAAAATAAATTTCTAATTTATATATTAAAAGTTAAAAAAATTAAATTCAGACCACCTAAATTAAATTTTAAACGAGGCAAGATGAGCACCTAATCCAACTCACTACCTCTTAGGTCCCAAAACAGAAAGGAAAAAACAAAGAAAAAAGCAAAAAATATTTTAATTTAGCATTGACGAGGAAAGTACGTAGAAAGGCAAAGGTTTTTGTATAAATTGGCATAACATTGACTTTACTCCAATTGTTGATGGAGAAAAGAAACATTACTCCAATCAATCAATATATAATATAAAATCTATAACAACCACACTAAATTATTTCATCTATGAATAAACTAGTGTCTCATTATTGTGTGTAGGGTCAGGGATGGAATGATAAAGGTGTTGGAGGCAATTCCCACTACTCTAGCTTGATCATGCATACTTTTATCGCCATGAATATTTTTTTTATTTATTTCCATCATGAATATATAGATGCTTGGGTTTTCATACTTGAGTTGCTAATGCTATTATGTAAGTACAATCGAGATAGTGATTTTTACCTGCTGCCTTAAACTATTCTCTCTCATACACGCGCACAGATATAGGCATTAAGAAGTTAATTATAATCCATATATCCATATGGATTATACAATAACTTCTTAATGCCTATATCTGTGTGTGTACCTCAAATCGCAAATATGGCTTAGGGAAAGCAAAGGAAGACAAGGATGGTACGTTTTTCTTAATCAGAAGACAGTGATGAAGGCAAACCAAAATCATTGAGCAGGGATCAGTTATCTTCCTCTTAAGAATGATTCTGGGTTTTGTTTTGGGCAAAAAATGATTCTGAATTGTACCATATAGCTTTTACAAATGTGGAATTTACTTAGGCTTTGGATGTGTTCTTTTGTAATGTTTAGATTGAACGTCTTCCAAATATTTCTATATATACACTTACATTGATTGATTTCATTGACTTGTACTTTGATGTTTGGTTGTTAATAAAAAGAAAAAAGAATTAAAAAAAAGCTTATCAAACACATATGGTTTAATGGTTTCCATGCGGTGAGCTGATTATTGGGAGAATTAAAGCCTTTTTAATTTATTAGAAAACTTATTTATTAGAAAGGACCTTTAAATTTCTTAAATCATCCAGCACGATCAACTGATCAAGATCCTTTTCATCAAGAAAGAAAAAAGCGACGGGAGAGCGTCATTAAGAAGTAACTTATTCGCACGAAAGAACCAAAAGGTTTTGAAATTTAACTTCAAGGTTTAAGGTCTCAATTGAAATTAAGCTTTTCTGTTCAATTAGCAAAATACTCTTTATTAACAATGGAACATTTTATAACATTAAATTATAGACTTGTTAAAACCTCAGATGAATTTATCATTTTGATGGCTTTTACTTGATAATTTTGGAGATGTCACTTCTCAGCATATCGGATCATGCAGAAGTGGACTAGTTAAATAGTTAACTGGTCATTTTAATACTTTTACTTATTAATAGACTAAGAAATGTTTTTGGTCTTTTAAGTTTACCTCAGGTTTCATTTATATCTTTGAAGTTTATAAAGTGTATTTTTAGTCCTAAAAATTTAATACATTTAGTATAACCAATAGAAAATGCAAACGAGGCAAAATTATATGATGAATACAATGCTGAAGAAGCAAACCAAGCCTACTCATTTCTATTAACTTGTTATTTTAAGAAAATAATATTGTCAGGATCTTGTAATTTTCATTACTGCTCCTCTTCAGCCTCTTTCTCAATCCCTCCCTCTTGTCTCTCCGTCTCAAACTTGCACATTCCAGCGAGCAAATAAAATAATATGCGGCCTTTTAATACAAGTTCAAGTTTTCAAAATGAAAATTATCATTTCTGTTTTGTTTCTCAACTTTTGCTTGAGGAAAGATCTTAAATTCTCCTCTTTCTATCAAGAACCATTAGACGCCACGCCAAAAATTGAAGCACTGGTAACCACCCGGAAATTTTGTAGCAAGAATAAAATAACAAAAAAATAAACACAAAACCATTTTTGAGCCCATGGACATTGAAAAACCCAGAAAAATGAGCAAGGAATGAGAAAATAAGAAACTAGTTTTGAGCATTGCAAGTGGTGGAGGCGACAATGAAGAAGAATAAGAAGCTTGGTTGACTGAGATCTGTAAAGTGGAAAAAAAGGAAAAAAAAAAAAGCACAACTAAATCAGATCTACAACCTAGTGATTGAGTTCTATTAAGCCTCGTGCGAGAGAAGCTTGGCTTAAGATGGTAGGAGTGACAACAATCATTGCAGTTACTGATGGAGGATAGTAGCTGCTGTTGCTAGTGGAAAATTTCCACCGCCGTCACCCGCATCTAAGAAAAAAATTGGGGAGATGAAGTGAGGGATTCGAGAGTATTTGGGACAGATAAAAAGAAAGAGGGAAGAGGCTCAATAATGGAGCCTAAGAAATCCTGCCTTTTTTATTTTTTAAAAAATAATAAATTAATAGAGATGAGTAAGCTAACATTTTGATTTGAGTAATTGGAATTTTATTATTGGGGAGAGTTTAAATGAGTTTATTCTTCAGCATTGCACTGTGACCAGTTAACTTTTCTTTATCAGCATAGCATAAAGAGTTAAATGTTAAGGACTAAAAATGTACTTAATAAACTAAAAGGACTAAAAAAAAAATCTTAGGTAAAATTAAAGGACTCGAAGTATACTTTATCACTTATTAATATGTAAGGTCAATTGCAAAATGAGAGGTTCAAAAATGTATGTGAACCTTTTTATAGTATCAAATGAACTTGTTAAAACCTTAATGAGGTGTTATTCATGGAGACGATGGAAGCTGGATTTGTGATGGAAGCTGGATTTGTGGGTTTGCTCGAAAACTTGTATTTGTTCCTCCAACTATAGCGGAAATCATTGCGATCATCCAAGGATTACAATTATGTTGGGATCGTGGGTACAAGAAGGTGATTGTATTATCTGATTTTGTTGAAGCTATAAATGTTATTACTAGGGGTTGTGATCAAACTTATCCCTTTAAGGATATTATAGATGATGCCAGATTGTAGTTTTTAAAGAAATGACAATTTTTGATTACGCACATTCCTAGAGAGGATAATACTTTAGCTGATCATTTGGCTAAATTAGCTCATAACATTGTTGAAAATTTCATTCTCTTTGATCAACCACCACTTACATATTAGGAGGTGGTTAGATAAGTTTGTTTGTAACATTTGTTTTTTGTGATAATGGTCATAGAATCCAGTTCTTCATTCAAAACAAAAATTTGTCATTCCCATAGGTTTTGCATCAAATGAACTTGTGACATTTCAGCTTATATGAACATAGCTTATATGAACATACAGAAGTAGTTTTGTTAAAAACTAACTCTACTACTTGTGACTAGTAAAATGAAGGGTTTGAAAATCTCTAAATAAATGACAATCTCAATTCAATTTTTAACAAGTTCATTTAAATTCAAATGAACTTGTTTCTTTTATTGATGAATCAGAGTGACCCCGTTTTTGAAATAGATGGAAAAGGTTGAAATCTAAAAATTGATATCACAGGCTACATGGCAGATGAGTGAAAGTGTGAAAGAAGTAATAATATGCAACACCGTTTTGAGAGTTAATTTGGAATCACCTAACCTAAACAAAAAGCCACAAGTGTGACGGAGAAAGGATAGCCACGGCATAGATAAAGGGCAGCCACCATTGACTATCTTTTCCTTCGTCTCTTTAATTGGGTCTTTGGTCTGAAAGAGCGAGAGCCGCGGATGTAATATCCCATATTTTGGGACAAAAAGCTTGAGATTAAGCCTGGATCAAGTGGACTGCTAAGCCCTTGTTTAGTAAATGTCCTTATGAGGCATGTTTAAATTCTCCAAAATTCTTTTATATCCTTGGATATTAAAATAAATTATATTGGTGAGCTAAAGAGCTCGGAGAATAAAAAAATGAAGTGATTGGAAGTCACACGTAATATAGTAAAGTGGAACACAAAGTAATTTTGCCACCGGTGAAATTCCCAGTGTGGCAGTGATGATTGTGTGACCTTTTTTGATGGGTAAATGATGTACATAAATTATGAAATTTTACAGAATGAAAGTATACTTATCAAGCTTTAACTTGATAGGTCATATAAGTCATTTGGATTTGTACACAAAGAGAAATAAATTTTTGAATTTAGCCCAGAGAAATTAACTATTTTCTGGGGCAGCATTCAAAGATTAAAATTCCAAGAAGAGTGAACTTCCAATTGGCTAAAGGTTATATTTTTGCTTAAAAATAGACTCAATGAGGGTCGCACAGCCTTTGGAACCACCCCAATTGGACATTTTTAATATTAGATATAAATTTTTAAAATTTAATGAAAATTCTGTCAGATTAAACATTATGTGCGAAAATCAATTATTTGGGCCAATCAGGTGTTGACACGTAGCAGATGAGTTAGCTGACTCATTTATCCATTAAATCCATCATCTTCCTCCTCCATTTCACGCAGAAAACCAGAAAAAAGAGAGAGAGAGTGATCGGATGAGAAATGGAGAGAGAAGAGAGAGAAAATTATACTCGCCGAAACTTTACCGTAACGGCGTCCTCTCTCAAAGTACCCTTCAGGAAACTTCTTCTACTCATTGCGAACTTTATTTTTATGGTTTCAGATTCTCATTTGTAGGTGGTTGGCGCCATCTCACCGGCCAGAGTGTTGCCGGAATTCCGAACCGTTTGCGGAAACGGGTAGAGGTAAGCGTAAGCTTCCTTTTTAACCGATTGATTTGTTGTTTGGATGAGTATATTGGAAGTTGGGTACTATTCATTCTCATAAGAAAATGGTGTTTTCAATGGCTAAATCATGTCTAATGAGTGTTTAAATAGCTAATAATTTGATTAGGAGTAGCAAGGAAGTGATTAAGCAAGAGAAAATGAGAAAACAACAAACTATTTTTGAGAATCTTAAATTTTTCCATGTACTGTTTCATGTAGGAGAAGTAAGAATTTGATGATTTTGATGCTACCATTGGCTTTAGAAGGCAAAATTGTGTAGGTATACAAGTATTCATAATTTTTGGATGCTTGTATATAAATTTGGGAATTTATGAAGAAAGCGTGTTCATGAGATTAATTTGTCTAAAAATTCTGAAAATTTCCAGATGAAAATTAGACACAAAGACCTTTAATTTGATAGGTCATAATACTCAATTGGATTTGTGTGCTAGAAGTTATGCATTTTTGAAGTTAGGTCATGTAAAACTAGAATTTTCTGGAATAATGTGTAGAAAGTTAATATAATGTATTAATTAATGTATATATAGCTAATTGCTATATTTTTCCTTGAAACTATACTTAACAAGGGTCAATGAAGACTTGGAACCAGCTCAATTTGATTTTTTTGGATTTAGATATGAATTTTTGAACTTCTGCCCTGTTTCTAGAATGTGATTTGGACAGGTTGAGTTTAGAAAAATTCTGGGAATTTTGTGGCTATGATAGCTAGAATTTAGTATTTTTATGTGAAACTAGAATGAAATAAATTTCCATAGAATTTGGAACCATTCAATTTGGAGTTTCTTAGAATTAATGGTGAATTTTTAAAGTTGGTGAAAAATCTATTAGCCTTATTACGAATTTAAGACTTAATGATACAAATGTAATTGGTATGAACTCCAAGGGTGAAAGTAAGCCTTTAAAGCTAATATGGGTCATTGAGCAATCAATTTTCATGACTCTAATGATATTATCACTTACCTAGGGCCATGAAGTGACAAAGAAGAAGTAATGGTTAGAAGATCAAGGTGCATGAGGAGGACATCAAGTAAAAGGTAGTGAACCTACCTTTTCTGCATGTATGTGATATGTATGTCTTGCATTAATTATGTGACTGCTTTGCCTATTTGTGTAGAACATGTATGATTGGTTGAAGCTCTGTTATATTTGTGCAATAGCCATATGTATGTCATAACATCGAGCATGCAGCATGTCATTATGTTGGCATGAAATAGTGTAGGCAAGCATGTCATGCATTCATATATATCTGACATGCATAGTGGTAATATTTGCTACTGAGATTCTCTTGAATCTCACTCCTCCCAACCAACAATGGTGATAGGTGAAGATGCATGAAGATGCATGGAGGATATATGAAGTTGAAGTGAAGCTTGAAGCGCAAGGCGCTAGCTTGTGTTTGGTTGTATTTATTAGATGATTGTATTTATAAGAAGTGACACATGTATATGTGTATGAATGAGAATGTATGAACGAATGTGTTTAGCAGAGAGCGGCTCTAATTGATAGCTCTTAGTTTATTTTATGTAATCGTTCACACTCTGATATATGGTAACTAAGAGCCGATGAGGTAATGGTGATGTAGTGAATCTTGTAGGAATGATTGTGAAGTTTGCTACCCTTTTGAAAAACCCTCTCTACCTTAGGTTCAAATCCTGAGTTGAGAGTATAATATTGTGAAAGATTTTAGATGTTGGGTAGTCCGGGTTTAAATCCTGGTTCCGCAATAGATTTCACTTGTCACTTACACTCATTTAAGAATATTGGAAATAAGGTGTCACAGCGGACATGGGAGAGTTCATCATCATCGTCGCGAGTTGAGGGCAGAGCGGGACTGGGAGCGTCTTCACTGTGAGAGCTCGGGGAGGCGAGAATCAAAGAACGTCGCCGATGAACTCGGTGTCTGGAGCTTCATCATCTTCTTCGGTGTCTTTGGAGGCAACACCCAGCATCTCCGGAGACGAGAAAGACAGAGTTCAATGGCGGCAGCGGTGCCGTCGACATTTTGTGAACCAGAATCGCAGAGGGAGAAAGCCATTGAAGGAACAGCTGGGTTGTTCTTTCTTCAGCTGGTGGCTGAACGCTATTGAAAGGATTAGACAGGTTATTTCCTCAACTTCACAGACACTGTTTGGAGCTGAATCAGAGGACCAATTCGGTGTATTCCTTACGCAACTCACTCTCTTCACATTCAGAACACTCCTAACTTCGATTTGCGAAGGAAGGACTATGGCTGGAGCTTGGATCATTGAGAGGGGATTTTCGCATTTGAGATTTGGAGTAGCTTCAGTTTTATCTCCCTTTTCCTTTGATTTTCATGATGGGTTGGAACTTAATTTAATTGTTGCTGAGATGATGATTCTGATTAAAGCGCTGGCTGATTTTCATTTTAACCTAGAGTAGCTATAGCTATGAACTAATTTGAAGATTCGAACATGTATAAAAATTATTTGTGCTTAGTGTTAGTTTTTGTTTACATAATCTATTTTGTTTTGTCTACTTAGTGCTTGATCACTATTAAGTATGAAATTGAGTAATTTAGACTAGTCTTGGGAGAGGGATTATAATTGGACTATATGATTAAGTAATGTGATATTAGAATTTATTCCAATTTACCAATAGGATAGAAATATACCTATTGGACCCATATAATCTTATTAGAGTAAATTTGGGCATTTATTGACTCTTAAGTAAATTAGTTAGAAATAACAATTTTAAATTGAGAGAGGGGTATAAGTGATTGGAAGATATTTATATCCATTAATATTCTAGATTAACAAATTAACATTAAGTGCTTTTAAACGGATAATTGCATGCTCTAAGACTTGAAAAAGGGATTAGCCACTCTAAGTTGTTTTTATCAATTTGAAATTTTATAAACATTAGATTTACTACTTTTGCATTTGTTTAAATTAGTTTTAAAATTCCTTCTTTGATTTGCTCAACTTAAATGAAAATAAGAAATTTAATGACTAATCACTAATTTGATTAAATCTCTATGTGATGACCTTGATTTGCTATTTTTACGGCCCGTACACTTGCGATACTTAAAATTTAGTATTAATTATTTATGACAATTGTATATTGGTTTTTCTAAAATACCCTTTCTAGTTATGTGCATTTCAATTACCTTTAATGGAAATCCCTTTTGTTTGTGCAATCAATAAAGAGGGTTAATGTCTTATATTTAACGTCATTTGTCTTACTCTTATATTTAAGACCGAAATTAATATTTTTTAAAAAAGAAAAGTTATCCTCATTGATTGCAGTTATTAAAAATTTCCATCAAGGGAGTAATTTTAATGCAAATGATTAGAAGAGGTATTTAAGAAAACCAACACAAATTTCTTATCAATAACTAATTTAAATAATTTTTTTAATATTAGCCAATTAGTTGTCTAACTTTTATCTTCAAGAATGGAACTAATAAAAATGTGAGAAGAGAAAAGAAGATATTTTGAGGCTTTGGCTGCTCGTATGTTCATGATTGGTCACTTACCTAAATATTTTCTAAAAATTAGGGGTGAGCATGCTGCCCAGGAGCCTAATATGGCCACTCGAGCCCGGTCAAAAATTACATTACCCAACCCAAAAAAAAGTGGCCCAAAAAAAATTTGGGCATGCTGAACTATCGGCCATGGCCGGGCATCAGGCATGGGGTACCACCCTGCCTATTAGGCCCTACCACGACAAAAAAAAATTGTGGTTTAATAGTGATTAAAAAATTTTATTTGTAATGGTTTTAACCGCTACAAACGACATTAGTAGTGGTCATAAAGATCGCTACAAAACCCACTGTTGCAAACGAATTTATAGTAGTTTAATATAACTGCTACTCAAGCAACCCAACTGCTACAAATGTAGTAGCTGTTCATTTCAGCCGCTATAGGATTCATATGTTGATAACACATCATCTGTGATAATTGTAGTGGTTATAAAACCGCTACAAATGTTGGCACCACATTCTTACGTGATGGGAAATGAAAAATGAAAATTTGGCTCTAGTGTTTAACCGCTACTAAATTGAAATATGAATTTTAAAAATTTGGCACCAACATATTTGTAGCGGTTATGAAACCGCTACTAATATAGTTTGAATTTCAAAAGTAGCGCCAAAAATTTAATCCGATTTTGAATTTAAGTTTGTAGCAGTTTTTGTGAAAATAAAATAAAAAATTATGAAATTATCTGAGTGCATTTTTATAATATTACGTTGAATAATTAGATATTATATTATTTAAGTAACTTAACTGATAATAGTTATTATTTAAAAAGAATGATTAAATTAAATTAGATAAGTATAAACTTTATATTGAGAATGTGTAGGTAATAAGGACTTATTATGTTGTCTACTATATGTTATTCGTTATAAAAGAAATATTGAAAACGTTAAGGAAAAGTTCTTTAATATCTGGGAAAAAAATAATAAGTATAAATTTATAAGAGGGGGAAAATATTGAAATCAAAGAATTCAAAAAAAAAATACCATATTTGATCACTTTACTAAGTTTTTCGGCTCTTAAAAAACATTTCCAGATGAGAGAAAATGAAACAGAAGAACGGTTGAAAGAAATGGAGGAGTGTTTGAAATGAGGTGTGGTGAGGTATTTATAAGGATCTGTATAGTGTTTGTAGCGATTAATGTAACAAGTTTTGTAGTGGTTGATATTTATAGCAGTTTATGTGACATTCTTTATAGCGGTTTCACTTTTGTAATAGTTAAAAAACTTCTACAAATATTGGTCTGAATTTTTTTTAAAAAAAATATAAATTAAGGTTTACAAGAACATGAGCATAAATTTGTTTAATCATTCGTCATCGCCATCCTTACAAAAATTGTGTGAAGAAAATGTTAGTGTGACATTATTTTGAACAAAAATTAAATTTAAATGATGTGAACTTATAAAAACACACCGAACTATAGGTAAATTGTCATCGTTTTCAGGGAAGAAGTTTTCAAAATTTGCGGGCTAGAATGGTTCACTCTCATAGGCCATATTATCACTATCACCCATGTTGTAAAGGTCTCGAGGCTTTTGTAAGAGGCAAGCTTCACTCAAAGGGGGTGAATTGAGTGATGTAATAAATTTTTTAGACGTTACGGTGTTATATAGAAATAAATAATGAGAGAGTATAGATGAGAGAATTTGCATATAGAGATTTAAACTAGTTCAGCCCAACCCCAGGCCTACGTCCAATCCTCAGAGATCAGTGCCTCTTGAGATTTTTACTAGTCCTCCAAAATTTAGTAGGCTCTCAGAATGCCGTAGTACAATAACTATCCTCAAAAGGACTATGAGCAGAAATGTTTTAATCGTAGAACTTTCTCTCCTCCTTACGACAAGTCTTATGAGTAGAGCAATTTCGAAAACTTTTCTCTCCCGCTTACATGTACAAGTCTTACGAGCATCAATGTTTTCTTCTGCTTATACCCTTGTAAGTCTTATAAGCAACAATGTTCTCTACTTCTTGCATCTTGTAAGTCTTACAAGTAGAAAGTCTTACCAAGAATTATCTTTACGGCTTCCCCTGTAAAGAAATCAACCCTCTCAAGGTCCCTTTACCTTGAGATCAATTTAAAAATACAATTGAAATTGTTTACAGAATCTCTCATAGAGTTGATATGATAATCACTGAAGTACAATATGAATACAGAGAAACATGAAATTAGAAACTCTTGTAAATTTTTTAGTGTATGCTCTTCATGTGTTCTTCAGTCTATCTCCGATGCTCTGTATTTATAGCCAATCTGAGTTAGCCATTGTGGAACGGAATCTCGTTGTTAAGCGGGGAAGTATACGTTTGAATTTACAGACAGTCTTTCATGGTGGGTCAATTGTTTGCAGTTGTAGGTAGAAGATATTCAATGTGTAATGATAATGTTCGCCACAATTGACTTTCTTAATTGAATATGTAATCCGAATGTTTAATCTCCTGCTTCACACTTTTCATATGGCTACAATTTTCTATATATATCTACATACAAACATAGAGGTACATAGTGATATCAGTACACATAATGGTAGTATCAACATGCATAGTAAGGGTAGTAGTATTATTATTATGCTTAAATATCGAAACGATGATGGGTAATTGCATGATTCTTTCCTATAACTTAAAAATGATAGATTAAATGTGATAGCTGTAATGTCCCGAATTTTGGGAATAGAGGCTTAAGATTAAGCTTGTAACAAGTGAACTATTAAACCCCTGTTTGGTAAATGTCATAGTGAGGCATAGTATTATTTCCAAAAATTCCTTTATATCCTTGGAAATTAAAAGGAATTATATTGGTGAGTTAAAAAGCTCGGGGAATAACAAAACAAAGCAATTAGAAGTCACACATAATATAGTAAAATGGAACACAAAGTGATTTTGCCACCGGTGAAATTCCCGGTGTGGCAGTGCTGATTGTGTGAAATTTTTCAATGGGTAAATGATTTTAAAAAATTATGAAACTTTCCATAGTGAAAGTAAACTTATCAAGCTTTAATTTGATAGGTCATATAAGTCATTTGGAGTTGTACACAGAGAAATGAATTTTTGAAGTTAGCCTAGTGAAATTAATTATTTTTTGGGACAGCATTCAAAGATTAAAATTATGGGAAAATTTAACTTCTAATTGGTTAAATGTTATATTTTTTCTTAAAACTAGACTCAATGAGGGTCGTATAGCCTTTAGAATCACTCCAATTGGACATTTGTACAATTAGATATGAATTTTTAAAGTTTAATAAAAATTCTGTAAGATTTAATACTATATGCGAAAATTGGAATTTTGGGCCAATCAGAAGCTAACACGTGGCAAGCAACTTTAACACCTCATTTGTGACACCCTTCTCTAAATGACTAGTGAAATCAATTGTGGAACCAAGATTTGACCTCCATGCATATCTCTCGATACCCTTCAACCTGTCTAAATGGTTGGTTGGGAGGAGTGAGATTCGAGATAATCCCAGTAGCAAAAATTATCACTATGCATGCTAGATATATATAAATGCATGACATGCTTACCTACACTATTTCATACTTACATAATGACATGCTGCATGCTCGATGTTATGACATACATATGGCCATTGCACAAATATAACAGAGCTTCAACCAATCATACATGTTCCATACAAATAGGCAAATCAATCACATAATCAATGCAAGACATACATATCACATACATGCAGAAAAAGTAAGTTCACTACCTTGTGGATCACTTTCCTTTCTTTGTTATCTCTTCTTCCAACTATTGAAGCTTCTTAGAAATTATTTCATTCCTCTTCTTTCTTGACTTCTCCATGGCCTTTTACCCGTTTCCGTAAACGGTTCAGAATTCTGGCAATACTCTAGCTGATGAGACGGCGCCAACCACCTCCAAATAAGAACTCAAAACTATAGAAATAAAGCTCGGGATGAGTAGAAGAGGTTTCTTAAGGGGCACTTTGAGAGAGGACGCCGATTCAGTAGTGTTTTGGCGCCTTCAAATTTCTCTCTCCTCATTTCTTCACTTTTGTTATGTACTCTTTCTCTCTCTTCTTTCTAATTTGTGCGTGAAAATGGTGAGGAAGATGATGAATTAATGTTTAAAAGAATCAACCATCACATTTTGCCACATGTCAAGCCATGATTGGCCCAAAATTCCAATTTTCGCACTTAATTGCAAAACTGATAGAATTTTCATTAAACTTTGAAAATTCATATCTAATTGTAAAAATATCCAATTGGAGTGATTCTAAAGGCTATAAGACCCTTATTGAGTCTAATTTTAATAAAAAATATAAATTTTGGCCAAATAAAAGCTCAATTTTTCAAAAATTTTAATCTTTGAATGTTGTCCTGGAAAATTTGTTGGGCTAACTTCAAAAATTCATTTCTCTTTATGTACAACTCAAAATGACTTATATACCTATCAAATTAAATTTTGATAAGTCTACTTTTATTCTGAAAAGTTTCATAAATTTTAGACATCATTTGCCCCTTGAAATTTGCCACACAAACATGACTGCCACATCGGAAATTTCACCAATAGCAACAATACTTTATATTTCACTTCAGTATATTGTGTGTGACTTCCAATCACTTTAATTTTGGAAAATAATACTATGTCTCACAATGACATTTACCAAACAGGGGTCTAGTAGCCCCCTTTAATTTAGGCTAAATCTTAAGCCTCTAGTTCCAAAATTCAG
The DNA here is from genome assembly GCA_037074505.1 of Albizia julibrissin. NCBI lineage: Eukaryota > Viridiplantae > Streptophyta > Magnoliopsida > Fabales > Fabaceae > Albizia > Albizia julibrissin. The sequence goes on along the minus strand of CM073481.1, from coordinate 11,973,921 downwards.
AATATTACATCATTTAACCAATAATTCTTCATCTCTTCGGCCATTTTTTCCCCATGAAAATAGAATCAGAACGCAGAGTGAGGGCTTGAACGAGATGGGAAAGTTTGGAGAAGGAAGAAGATCAAGCCAAAATCTAAGGTAAAGAAGTTGTAATCTTGAAGTTTAAGCTTCCTAATTACTCCCTAATCTCTTCTATTTCAATAAATCCATGGATTCAAGGAAAAATATCAAGAGAAGAGAGGGAGGGGCTGATGTTTTCTTAGGAGAAAAAGCTCAAGAATCAAAGGTAAACTTCAAGACTTGTTTGCTTTACCTTGGTTGTGATTGTTATTGTTGGTTTTGGTTTGTTTTGTAAATTGGGGCTGATTAAACCCTAGAGGAAATGCTGCAAAAATCTCTCCTAAATTATTTCTAATGAGTATTTAAATAGCTAATCATTTGATTAGGAGTAGCAAGGAAGTGATTAGGCAAGAGAAAACGAGAAAACAACAAACTATTTTTTAGAATCGTTAGGACTGCCATGTACTGTTTCATGAGGAAAGAGTGGAAATTTGATGATTTGCATAATTCCAATGACTTTAGGAGGTAAAATTGTGTAGGTATGCAAGTGTTCATGAATTTTGGATGCTTGTATATGAATTTGGGAAATTATGAAACATATGTGTGAGTGTTGCTTAATCTGCCATGTGTGGTAGTAAGTGTTGGACGTGATGTTTCAAAGTCTAAATCTTGTCCAAAAATTATGAAATTTCGTAGTAATATAGTAGACATGTAGAGATTTAATTGTATATGTATTTTGTAATTTTTGGACAAGTAGGCTAGGAGTTATTATTTTTAAAAATCTGATCATGTGAATCTGGTAACTTCTGGAGCAGTGTTCAAACGAATTGAACTCTGTAATTATGTGAGTACATTTAGATTATGGAAGTATTTTTCCCTTAAATTATACTTAATAAGGGTAAATTAGGAATTAGAATCACCTCAATTTGATTTTTTTGGATTTAGAAATGAATTTGTGAACTTATACCCTGTTTCTGGAATGTAATCTGGACAGGTTGAGTTTGGTTAAATTCTTTTAATTTTGTGGCTTTGATATCTGAAATTTGGTATTCTTATGAAAGCCTATAAGGAAATATATTTATATAGAATTTAGAACCACTCAATTTGGAATTTCTTATAATTAATGGTGAATTTTTAAAGTTGGGTCTTGTTTCTGGAACAGTGATCTTCAAAGAAATTCTAGAAATAATTTGTCTACATTAGGAAAACCTAATTATTTTTCCTTAACTTTACATTTAAATATCTTCATTTAGGATTTGGAATCAGTCTAATTGGAGTTTTGTAGAATTATTTATGATTTTTGACATTTGAACATGATTCTAAAAGCTATCTTGGGACAGTGAAGAGTAATGATTTTTACTAAAAGTAGACTTCAAGAGAGTCAAATAGAGCTTTGAATCATGGCTCTAATAATGTGATTGGTTATATAGGGCCATGAAGTAACAAAGAAGAAGAAGCAATGATTGGAAGATTAAGATACCAAAAGAGGACATAGAGTTCTACAAGTAGTGAACTTACATTACCTGCATGTATATGATATGTATATTTGTGCATTGTGTTTATGTGACTGCTTTGCCTAATTGTGTTTAACATGCTTGATTGATTGAAATGTTGTTATATTTATATGGTGGCCATGAGTATATTGCATCATTGAGCATGTAGATGTCATTATCGGCATGTTTTTTTAGAAATGGCAAGCATGTCATACATTAACTATATATTTGCATGCATAGTGGTAATGTTTACTGTTACGAGTGTAGGATGGTGTATTTAGAAGTGCAAGTGTACACTGTCGTAATCAAGTAATATAGAAGTGAGTAGAGTATCGTTCCCACGAGGATTGATCACTAAGTACCAAAATTGGTAATTTTAATTCTATTTAGTCGGTTGATTAGTTGTGATTGAGATTGCAAGATAAAAATGATGAAATATGAATACAAGTGATATAAAGACAAATATGAGAAAAAACCCTAGGATTAGATTTCACTTAATAAATTCCGGATTGAATCACTTATCTATTCTAGTCCAATTTATTCCATATAATTGATAGTCGAGTTTCCCTATTTTAATTACTAGCCTCTTCCAAGGTCAAGTAATTCTATAATTAATTGCTAACCCAATATATTCCTATATGAATTTAAGCAATCAATCATGCATTAAGATTTATGGAACTCAATTAAGACTACATAACCCATATGAATATATTCCTATTTCATATGCAAATTATGGTTTTAATTATAGGATCCACACACATGTATCTCCTTCCGGTCTCAACATGCATATTAAAATCATCCAAAAGGTGGCCAATCAATTGTAAGCATTAAGAACAATAATTAAAACTCAATCATGAAGGAAAAATTAAAACTAGATTTAATAAGTTAAGATTCAATCCGTCATTAGTAAGCTACGTCATCACCCTAGGAAAAGGAAAATTTAGCTCATGATAAAATTAAAAACAAAACCAAAATATATTCTAAACATCACAAATATTGCATAAAAATTAATTACAAAAACATAAAAATACTACTACAAGATGCATGCAAATGGAAAATCTAGCCTACCATATAGGAGGTAAAACCATCCATGTAGGTGGCAACCTATACCATCCATAAAGGAGGACTACCTAGGCCTTCCATATAGGAGGTAAAACCATCCATGTAGGAGGCATGCAAGAAGTAAAAAAAATGCAAGAAATAAATTCTAAAAATAACAACTCTCTCTCTCTCTTCCTTCCTCCTCCTTCCTCTTCTTTTTAGGGTGCCAAGAAGCTCTATTTATAGGCTTCATTTTCGGACTGCTACAGTGATTTGCTACAGTGAACCGACCACCCACTTGCTACAGTGCACCGATTGCTACAGGAACCGCACTGCTACAGTGGACCGACCACACCGTCCGCTACAGTGAAACTGCTACAGTGAACAGTACCACATGAACAGTGCACAATGAATAGTACCGTGTGAATAGTAACTTTCCCTTAAATGCCTTCTTTAATTCTTTTTAATCCGGTACTATCCATGGCGGCAAGAAAATCATTATTTATTTATTAATTACACCCAAATTAATTACATTCAGCTCAAATATAGTCCACAAAATCATCATATAAGTGAAAATGAATATGCAAATATTTTACTTATCAAATTCCCCCACACTTAGCTCTTGGACGTCCTCGGACAAGAAAGATTAACTAATAAGTGCTTCCAACAAAATCAGAAGTGTCAAGTCATAAGTAAGGACACAATTAAAGAATAAAGAGATCATAGTATTCTTGAATCAATAAAAGTATAAACTGGTAACTTCATTTGAAAATAAATGAACCGAATTCATAATTGTGGCTCATTCTCTCAATCTCTCAAGTGTTTTAGGGTAAGTGTTTCGCTCAAATTCACCTGAAAAAATTGCACTACCATAAGCTTGCCAAAAATCTCAATCTCCACTACCTAATTCACATGCATAATTCAAATCAAAAGGACTTATTAAAGGTTGTAATGGGGTTAAGGTGAAAGGAATGTAAAAAGTGATATGAAGGGCTATTTTTACTAAGTAAATAAAACAATTGAAAAATGGGCCATCTTATGAATAAACCTGGCCTATCTCATCCCAACAACCCATAATTTACAATTTTTTTCTTTTTTTTTCCTTTTTTCTTTTCTCTCTCTTTTTTTTAACAACTTCTGCACTTTTGTGGTTGATGATATATAGACCCCCACACTTGTCAAAAGCCCATTTCACAAAAATTTCAAATGCTCTGTTAATCTTTCGAATTCAGTGAAAGCACTTGATAAATCATTAAAACACATATTAATGGGTTGAAAATAAAGAAATAATCAATTAGGCTCAAAGGGGCTTATCAATGGTATAATTGCAAGGTTGGCTATTTGGCTCTGGCTAAACAAAATGAATGCCTTTATCATTTTTGAATGTGCATGCGACATGTAATTTCAACTAGATTTAAAGCAAGTTCTAGAGTGACAACTTAATAGGTGAATATCACACACAAGAAAGATAATCACTATTGATCATATAGGCTCAAAAGCTCACGGTTAGGGACTTTCAAATTCAGCTCATTCAATCTCAAAATTCATCACTAAATTCAACAATCAGTTATTCAATCATGCTATAAAATCTCTAAACTCAATTGATCCATGCTTCAAACTTATATACTTCTTAAAATCATTGAAAAACACTCAAATTTTATTTTTATTTATTTTTATTTTTTTTAGATGAAATAGAAAGAAAGAAAAAAATTACAACTAATAAGATGCGTCTCAAGAGTTAAGAATAACTCTTTACTCTACCATCTTTTCACCCCCCATGCATCTAATGGTTTTACTACTAACTACCTAATGTAGAAATCATGCAATTTTTTTTTAATAATCCTCCCCCAACCTAAATCAGACATTGTCCTCAATGTCTTCTAAAGATTAAAGAAAGGTTTTTTTTGAACAACCTAAACACACAATAAATTAAACCAAAATGCTAAGAGTAAAACCATAAGATAAAAGAAAGTTACAACCGGAGAGTGGTATCTGGATTCTGCTTCTGACTGCTATCTGAAAATTGCCCACCTTTTTCTTTTACTAATAGATCTGGTTGAGGTTCATAGGTTTGCAGTTTATCTAGTAGTTGATCAGCAGTTGGTGCAAAAATGATGGAATGACGAGTCGCTTGGGGTATGAATCGTCCCATTCGTTCAGGCAGACTTGAAACCTCTAACTCTTGGCCTAAGAAGAAGAATTGATGTTCTAACTCCTTTATCCTTACACACAAACCCGTGCTACCATTAATGGTTGCAGGAATAGCCATACTTAACTTCAGGCCCTCGAGACCTCTCCCGTAGACAAAGTTGATTTTCCTAGCGGCTAGTGCACGTCCCAGTTCCTGTGTTGCAGGTATAAACTCTCCATCCTTTCCTGAGTCAGTTTCACCAAAAATGCATATAGATTTAAAACTGCATTTTAGAGTGATACCACTCCTCTCTTTTTCTCTCTCAGACATTGTGTTTTTTACAAATTGAAGATTACATATTTATATTATAAAAACAGCGACAACAAAATCATGCAAATCACACATTTTTCACAAAAAATTTGAAAAAAAAATTTCTGACACGAATGACCAGTAGGCCACTGTGTGAAGAAATTAAGTAAAGTGAGTAAAGAAAGTCAAAAGTTACTGAAAAAGATAAGACAGATTGACAAAAGCAAGATTATGTACAGTAGTTGTGATTGTGGCTCACATTTTCCTCTGGTTTTACGTCCAGTAACGGCTTAAACACTTTCTATGAATCGAGGATTTGCTTCCCATCCAGTTTTCTTATAAACTGGCAAACAAGGTCTTTTAACGTCAGATTCCCAAGACGGTAGCGCTCTTTTTCTTTGTTGAATATGTCTAATAAATCAAGAAGTACACGATGAACATCGCCAGTAGGATGCATCTCAAGAGTTTGAATGATATCATCCAATGACTCCTTACTCAGTCCATCCTTTATAAATTGAATTTTATCTTCTCGATTTATAGAAACCATACCTTTGCTCCTACAACGCTGATCACAATTACACCTTGCACATTTAGGACAAACCTTCATTCTTTTAGCTCTTCTCTTTTTGGAGTAAGAGTTTCTTCCCATACCTGGCATAGGTTTAATAAATGAATAATGAATCTCACCTATTAAACGTACCTTAGCTTCAATGATCCAACGGACATCCTCAGGAAGGCCCAAACGCTTGAATGTCTTCATTCTTTCAAGTCGACAGCTATAGATCTTCTTAAGCACATCTTTGGGAAGAGTAGGGAACCTGTTCTTAAGCTTTACAATAATTTCCTCCATGATGAGACTAAAATTTAAAGATGTAGTTTTGTGTGCTTCAGTAAGTAAGAAAGAAAAATGAAAGATTAAGGAAAAGAAGTTTTGGGTTGCCTCCCAAATAGCCGCCCTTCTTTAATGTCTTTAGCTAGACAAAAACCAAACTAATAAATTTTTATTTTTTTTTATTTTTTTATTTTTTTATTTTTAAAAAAATTAGGACTTACCTGTTGTTTCCTCCAAAGTGATGACAGTTTTCAAAGTGTTGAGTGCACCGTCATTATATTCTTTCAGCCTTTGCTCATTTACTTTGAATTTTCGATCACCATCTTGAATCTCCACAGCTCCATATGGCCATGTTTGAACCACCGTAAAAGGTCCTGACCACCTTGATCTCAACTTTCTCAGAAAGAGCTTTAGCCTTGAGTTGCATATCAGAACTTTTTGTCCCGGCGTGAACTCTCTCCTCAAAATTCTTTTATTCTGCCATATTTTTGTCTTCTCCTTGTATAACTTTGCATTCTTATGAGCTTGTTGTCTGGATTCTTCAAGCTCATTGAGTTGGAGAAGTCTCTTCTTACCAGCTACCTTTGAGTCAAAATTGAAAACTTTTATTCCCACTAGTGCAAAATACTAATTTAACTACATGATTTGGTATCAGTTACTTGAAGAACAGAAGTAATAATTCATGTGGCATAATTTCACTTCAGTCTTATATGAAACAGACGCCATAATGTACAATATGGCATCAGTTATTTGAAGAACAGAAGTGATGATTCATATGAAATAAATTTACTTCTGTTTTAAGTGTAACTGAAGTCATAATGTATAATATAGCATCGGTTGTATGTTAAACTGATATCATAACTAAGAAGCTATAACAATAATAATTATGGAATCAGTTTAGTAAGTACCAAAAGCCATAATTAATATAAAGTTTTGGAATTTAATTGTAAAATAAATAAATTTGAAATATAACATGTCATAATTGCAAATAAATACTATAAATAAATTTTAAAAAATAATTTTTCCTAAAATATAATTATATTATAGTTATATTATAAATGAATTTTTTTAAGTGGGCCATCTATAGCTCAAGACCAGAGATTAGTAAATTTCTTTTAACTACTAAATTAAACTTAGTTAATTATAAAAAAATTTAATGTCAATTTATGAATAAAACTTAGCCTATAATTTATAATTTATTTAATAAACTTACTTATAACGTGGCTCTTATAAAAACACAACGCCTCAATTATAACTCACATGGCTTTAAAGAAATCTTAGAGATATGTTAGCTTTTTTTTTCAAAAAAAAGGACATATTATGCTGGTTTCACTCCACCCGACGCCCTAATGCCACTACTCTGCTAATTTCGCGGCTTTTCTCTACATGAATTTTGCTCCACTTCTGCTACCTTCACAACTTCCATTTATCTCATGGCTCCCAAATAGGGCTTTAGGGCTTTTAGATATTTGCCAAAATCACCGTTCATCTCACATTGTCTTTAGTTCTAGAATCAGCCTTAATCAAAGAGCTCTATCAGCACCTCTGTTATCTGCTTTGGAGTTGATTGGACTACGCAGTGTGATTTCCCTTTTGTTCCTTGGAGATCGAGTGCGAAGACACTTGGAATTGTTAGCTTGAAAGCATTACCTATACTGCCAAGGTACTTCTCATTTGTACTAGTGTAATTCTACCACATTTAATTACACGTCTTCGCAATTTCTTTTCTGTTTGTGTAGGTTTTGTGTTTTGTTCAAATTGCCTAGAGCTTGGATTTCTGATTAGCAAATTTGGATCTTAGTTGTAAATTTCATTTAAAGTTTTCTGAACCCTATGAGATGTCGTCTTTGAAGAAACTTGTCAAGTTGACACACATGCACATTACCTTAGACAGAGGGATTAGGAAGGAAAGATAGGGAGTAATTGAGAGGTTTCTAGTCTTTTAGCTCCTTCTAGAGGTTTGTGAACAATCTTACTCTGTTTCTGCATGCTTGGAGGCTTACCCAGGACCTTTTGATGAGAGATATTCTATGTACAAGATAATTCAAATTATGTGCTTGTCATCCAATCCCTGCTGGTTTTTAGATTAGACGAGTAAATGTTATTATTTTAAAGCCTAGAATTAATCCAGCTTAGTAAAAACCAGGCGGAATTTCTTATGAATTTTCCCCTTTAGTTGCTCTCTAATTTCATACAGTTGATTGCTAAACTGCTCGTGCTATAGTTAGATAAGTGATAAGTTATAGGATATGGTTAATTTATGATGGTTTTTTATAGTGGAATTCTACTGAATCTTGATTTTGGATTTACCTACGGAGAAGTTATCAAGTATGAGAGCATGCATATAGTTTCTGCTTTCTTTGCTGTTTGGTCTAAATATAAAACATTTGCATTTAGATATTTCGTCTACTTTCTCTTTTGTTTGGTATAAATATAAAAGAAAACAAAACAAAAATTCTGGAAAGCTAGTCTGTTTTGTGGTATATATATTGTTGTTTGGTGTTTCGGTAGTTGCTGTTTCACTACATTATCTTTTGTCAATTGTTGTTCTCTGTATTTCTATCGAATTACTGTTGAATCCGAGTTCATTTGTTCTACGTGATGTGTTAGAGGTGTATTGTGACTGAGTTGAAAGAATTCTATTATGTTGTGAACATTTTCAGTGGTTTTAAATTAGAAGTTTGTGCCTAACCTGAGGTTTTTTGTTCAGTAGAATTCCACTATAAAAAACCAAGTTATGATTATAGGTTCCGAAGCACGGGCTTTTGTAGTTGGCTAGCTTTTGTGTGGGGTTTAGACTTCAGAGTTCATACCCCAAGAATAATAATTTATGTATAGCTAGATCCCACAAATAATTTACGTAGTAGAGTGAAAAAATCAAAACCAAGTTATGATTGTCAATAACTGAAAAGTATATGACACACACAGTGCAAAATTATTGTTTATCTGTTCCTTGTCAAAGTAGAATTGGTCAGCCTGAATCCATATAGTAGACTCTCCCTAAAGTAGCAACCCTACCCTGTATTCTCACTACCCTCAAACCCGTTATATATAAACATATATAATGCGCGCGCGCGCGCACATATATATATAACCCTCTCAGTCACCCCCTACACTTTTCATCTTCTTCACATGCCTCTTGTTTTTCACACGCTAACTTGTTATTACCATTGCTCTCTAGTTCTTACTCTTGTATTTGTCTTAATATGTGTTAATATCGTTAAAGTTCTTCTTCTTCTTCTTTTTATTGATTGTGTGAGCATTACTCTTTACTAATGATGCACCTCAAAGTACAGTTGCCACATGTCGCATTTAGTCCCAAAGCATAGCTCCTGCATTCAATAGTAATAATAAAAGTTAAATGACTATAATATAAAATCCAGCTATGTGTATACTATATGGACTCCTCATAATAATTCAAGCCCACAAAATTAATCATATTGCCCTTAATTATTCTTCATTACAGTATCGTCTCATCAAGGATGAGGCTCCTTTTCTGCTGATTTATTTGGTTACTTGTTGCTAGCATTTCTCTACTGGAAGGAAATTCTGATTGAGATCCTTTTCTGCTGATACATTGAAATCTGCTGTGCTTATTGCATATTTGAATCTGTCTAGGAATTGTTTCATTGCATTCCTCTAGCTGAATTCAGATTTATTGTTACTGCATTTAATTGAAATCGATTCTATTAAACACTGATTATGAGGTTCTTAAAATTTATGAAGCAAATCATAAGTGATACGATAAGTTTTTGCTTGCTTGTATTTGTGTTGTTTTTATAGTCATGACATGGTTAGGTTTAGTGATATTTCACATAAAGGACTTAATGTGGAATGTTTAATAGTAGAATATATATATATATATATATATATATATCTATATATATATATATATATATATATATATATATATATATATATATTCTGATTTTTTATTTCTTTTAATAGAGATTAGGCAGACATAGGCGTGAAAATGCTCCTTCAAGGTGGAGTGTAAGCAACAAGTGGTAGGATGTGGGCTAAGCTTTGTCATCTTGTACCTTCTCCCTTTTGAATCTCCTCTCTTCGCTTCAATCTCACCTCATCTCCTTTTGTCACAATAATAGTATCTATCTCCATATGTGTGTGTGTGTATTTTTTATATCCTAGTATTGCCCCATACTTGTATATATACTTATTGTAACATCCTGAAAAAAAAACTAAAATAAAATAATAATTAAATAATATATATTATATATTATATATTATATAATATATATATATATGTCTGCGCCTAACAGCGCAGCCATATTAGAAAATGGAGGGGGTTGGTGTGCCAACCCCCAATTAAAACAAAATAAAATAATAAAATAAAATAAAAAAAAGGGGAGGGGGCTCAGGAGGGGGGTATTATAAATACCCCCTCTCCTTAACACTTCACGCAGAGAGTTGCATGAAGTGTTGTGTTGGAAGTGCATCCGGTCAGGTCCTAATAGGAGTATTTTCGATTCTTCGGGGATCAATAAGGTACTTAAATTCTTTTCTAATCATAATACTTCTTTTATGAAAAGTGTTCTAAATAATTTTATCTTTCTTATGATAGTAATTTTGTATCGATTAGAGAAAATTTTAAGATTAGGATTTTGGATAAAATTGAGTTTTGACAAAATAAGACTATAGAAATGTAGAGGAGCATTTATAGTTAATCTTAATCGGTTTACTTTTATTATTTAGTGGTTATAAGATTTTATAATGAATTTTTATATATAACTAATTTATAAATAATTCTATATTATACTTTTTAACCGATTAAATCTAGATTAAATAATTTATTTAGATTATTAGAGATATTACTGTAGTTATAATCGGTTTAGTTTTGTAGATTTTGTGTTATAAAATTATAGGTCATAATTTGATATTAGAAATTAAAGTTTGATATGATTTTTAATATATGTGAAGATGTTAATATTATTTAATAATTAGGTTATGCTCATATAAGTTAGAAGAGTGATTTAATTAAATTAGGATATTAATATTAACGATTTTATGATACAAAGGTGATTAGAAAATTACTATTGTTAAAGATTTTAGTAAATAAAATAATTAAGGAAATGTTAGAAAATTTTATTGAGAAATAGATCAATTATTATTATTTTTCTAAAAAGAATTAAGTGAGTTAATTATGGGGATTAATTTAGTTAGCAAGTATTATTAATTTTATTAACCAATAATTATATATTTATTGTAAAGTGAATTTGGCTTGTTGAACTTGAATTCTCTCTAGTTGTCAAGAACTCGAGGTAACCACTTTTCAATTTATCTTATATGCTTGTTGATGTGATTATAAGCATATGTTTGTATTTTTTTTTACTATAAATATGTTATAGTATTTTATATATGAAATGTACAATCATAGTATGAATTATGTTTTTAGTAAATTTTAGTTAAGTGGGCCTGAATGTTTTGGAATGGTTGATGATGTATAGTATTGATTATGATACATATAAATAAATTATTGATGATGGTGATGTTGAGATATTGAATGTGGTGAGGTGTGATTGGAGGAGGTTTGGTTCTTTTATACCACGTGGTATAGCCCCACTGAGCGCACAGTGGATGACTTTGGCATTGTCAGGGCCCTTGGTACCACTCTTTTCCTTTGGCCGGGATAAGGGTCAGTTTAAGGGACAGGTGACACCTTTCCATGTTCAACGGAAAGCGAACCCATGGTCTGATATGAGCTCTGTAGCCTTTGGCTGGGGTACACCTCATTATCAGTGAGCTTGGTACAGTTTTGTTAAAGAAACTAAACCTGTTATGTGATGTAGCTCATGGGTTTTGTCAGCGGTTAAGGAGGTTATAAGGATGGTTGAGGGAGTACATATTAATTTGTTCTTTTGAAATAATAATGTTTATTTGAAAGATTATATCATATATTATTTTTATTGCCCGCTTAACTATCTTGTAATCATTCCCTGCATACCTGTTAAAATAGAAGTGGTTACTGGGTCTATATGACTCATCCCGTCAATTTATTATTTTTTTTAGGCAGAAGTCCAAACGGTGGTGCCAAAGGGGAAGCGAACGAGGCTTGATTTGCTATCAAATTGTATGACTCGTTTAGTTTTATGAGTATAATGTATATTGCCAAACTTAAGGGCCTTTTTGGGCAATTATGACATATATTTAATAATTCACTGCATATTGGAATATGTATGTGGACGGAGCACTTGTTATATTGTTTACGTGATATTTGGACGGAGTATTTGATATGATATTTCCATTATATTATTTCATTTCTTGATGAAATGATGGAATTTGAGGTAATTTAAGGAGGATGTTACACTTATCACTCAAAACCACAATATATATATAGATGCTATATCCTAGTATTGCCCCATACTCGTATATATACTTATTACTCAAAACCACTTGCAGAGATGATTTGCCTTTTATCATGGGTGCTATAGCCTCCACGTTTCCTACACTTTAGTTGCATATGGAAAGGTATATAACTCTGCAACAATGATCCACCACCAGAAGATACTAGATTATCAGGTGAAGGTAGTGATTGAAAAAGTTGTAGATGCTAATGCCTTAGTGTCGTTCCTTATTGAGGATGTAAAAACTGTAGGAGAAGCTAAACAAAATTTCATTCTTTGGCTAAGAAGGCTAGTTCATCAAGTTACAGCTGAGGTATGAATAACCTTGTGATTTTTCATCATTCCCTACTTAAAATGGTATGCAATTTTAATTTTTTTTCTTTACTTATTGATTTATTAATTAAGAACTACAACAATCAAAGGATTTTTTCTATTCAAATTCTCAACAAGCAATTGGACCCAGTGCCAAACCAAAGGAAAATGGCTTGAGACGGTTGGCTTCATTTGTTGTCGATATGGACGACTTCATTGTATTGAATGTGAGTAAGGAGATTGTAGGGCACCCTTTTGAATAAAGGATCTTCAAGTGGGATGTTCTTGACCTCATTTCTTTTGATTAGTTAAACATATCAATTATTGAACTTTTTCTTAGGTAAGTATGCACTTTTATTTTTGAATTTAACATTTACGTTTTTTTTATTTCTTCACTAACTTATTTCCTATTTTTATAGGTATCTCTACAATCTCTGTAAAGAATTGGGTAAGATTAACAATTATGGGTTCTTGTGCCCACATTCTATTCAATCATCTGGAAACAATAATGTAAGTGAGAGAACATCATATATTGGAAGGATAATTAAAGAAGGGAAAAAAAGTGTTGGTTTGCACCATTTATAGAAAGGTATTTAATTCTATTCATCTCTTACTTAAGTAGAAACTTTCTTACCGACATAATATTAATATGAATTCATATTGCAGTAATCATTGGAGGCTCGTTGTTATTTTCCTACATGAACGTACTATATATTGGTTATATTCTTTACAATGGGCAGTGAGTGAAGATACGAAGTGGGTGTTTGAAACGTAAGTTTTCTGCAAAATTCTATTCTATAATATTTGAATATATCATTTTCTTACAATTATTTGATAATATATCTTTAAAGATGCATTCTATGTTGGTGGGAAAAAATGGTCAAAGTGATGTCATTTGGGTCCTTTTGAAGGTAAATACTTTAAATTTAAACAATGGATTGCTGAATTATATTATTAATTTTTATGAATTTGATTGTTCTTGTTTGTGTACATTCAAGTGCCATAAACAACCAAAAAGTTTTGAGTACAGATATTACGTGATGCGGTATATGTATGAAATCATCACTAAGGGCATCACCAACTCACTTAACAAGGTAATAATATTATATAAAAATCATAATTTTAGTTTAGACTTTAGTTTTTCTCATAATATTGCTTATCTACAGATTTTTTGAATTTGCAGCATTTCTAAAGTTTGGAGTCATATTCTGATGTGCAAATAAGAGAGATATGCTACATTTGGTCTAAATGTTTTCTACGTTCAACAAAATTAGAGTAGAATGACAAGTTGTACATGGTTCTCTTTTATAATTTGATAATATAAGATATACACTTTTCTTTTGACCATTTATTTATGTTATGCATTGGTTGCATTACTTGCATTGTTGTGCATTGGCTCCATATGATAGTAGGTTCTCAAATGAGGAGTTAATATAAGATTAGCTCTTTTTTTTAAAAAAAAATATATTACAATTATGGTGTCAGTTATGACCATAACTGACGCCGTAATTGGTAATTATGGCATCAGTTAAGATAAGAACAAACACCGTAAACAACCAAATTGCATCTCTATTATGGCATCGGTTGAGTATGTGCAAGATGCCATAATAATTAATTACGACGTCGGTTTAGTGTGAAAGTGACGCCGTAATATATTCATTTACGGCGTCACATCTTGAGCAACCGACTCCATAATATATTTATTTACGGCATCATATTTTGAGCAAGTGAAGTCGTAATAGATATTTTTTGCTACGCCTATTTCCGCTACACCCTATATGCTGTAGCGAAAATGCACTTTTAACTGATGCCAAATATACCTTTTTGCACTAGTGTCCCCAATATTCTTTGTGCACTTCAGGATTAGTTGATTTTGAAATATCAACTATTCCCATTTCAAGTGGTTGATCCATGCAGCTTTTGTTCACCACGTCTTTTGTACAGCTGGTCATTGTTTCTACTCTGTAACAGGTGTCACCTTCATTTGGACATGACTAAGCCTTAAAAATGTTAAAAGATACTTGGTCATCTTGAGCTCGTAAAGTTTCCCTGTTGCACATCTATTAAAGTTCTCCCAGTTGCTAGGAATGGCCTCCCAAGAATGATAGGAATTTCTTGGTCTTCTTCCATGTCGAGTATGATGAAATCAGCTGGAAATATGAGTTTGTCCACCTTCACCAGAACATCTTCTAAGACACCCCTTGGATGTTTAATTGATCGATCAGCAAGAAGTAGTAAAACTGTGGTAGGCTTCACCTCTCCAAGACCAAGTTTTCTGTAGGCAGATAAGGGCATGAGATTTACACTTGCTCCCAGGTCACAAAGTGCTCTTTCAAAGTTACATTGACCTATGGTGCAAGGTATGCAAAAGCTTCCTGGATCTTTCAGCTTTGGTGGTAGTTTCTTTTACAGAATGGCACTGCACTCCTCAGTAAGTGCAACTGTCTCAAATTCCTCCAGCTTACGCTTATTTGAGAGAATGTCCTTCATGAATTTTGCATAACTAGGCATTTGGGTAAGAGCGTTTACAAAAGGGATGTTGATATGTAACTTTTTGAAAACCTCAAGAAACTTTTTAAACTGCTTTTCTGACTTTGCCTTCACAAGTCTCTGAGGGTATGGAACTGGTGGTACATATGGAGGAGGGTTATCTGGAAAGCTTATTCTTCCTGGTACCACATCATCTTCTTGAGGTTTATGTGCTTCCTCCTTCTTTTCTTGTTCACTTTCTTTCTTTTCTCCGTCATTCTTATGTAGAATTACAGGATCTTTCAATTTTTTCCCACTTCTTAATGCAATAGCCTTCACATGCTCTATTGGGTTTTTCTCAGTGTCACTTGGAAGAGTACCTGGTTGTCTGGAATTCAGCATATTTGCAATTTGGCCCATTTGGATCTCCAAGTTCTTTATTGAGGCTTCGTGGCTTCTAAGTGTTGCATCAGTCCTAACCATGAATTGAGATGTATTCATGGTTAGTTGAGCCAGTGCATCTTCTACATTCACTTTTTGCTGTGGTGGATTTGGCGGTTGAAGAGCTTGTTGCTGGTAGTTCCCTTGCGGTTTCAACACATTTTGATTATTCCTCCAGCCAAAGTTTGGATGATTCCGCCAACCTGGATTATAAGTGTTTGAGAATGGGTCATTTATTTGATTTCCGATATAATGAGCTTGCTCTGACTGAGAAGGTATAGATGACTGTCCATCTTGACTTTGTGTACTCATATGAGGTTCTCCATATCGGTTACAGGTTTCATGAGGAGTACTGATTGCATTTGCTTGACTAGTCAATGAGCTCACTTGCTTGGATATAGATGCAACTTGAGAAGATAAAGTTGTAAGGATATCCAGCTCGTGCACTCCAAGTACCTTCTTTGAATTATGACGTTCAGAAGGCCATTGATATACATTTGCTGCCATCTCCTAAAGTAAATTGTAGGCATCATCTAGATTTTTCCCCATTAAAGATCCTCCAGCTGCAGCATCTACAAGAATTCTGGTGGTATGCGTCATCCCATTGTAGAATGTTTGCAGTGTCCACCAATCTGGTAACCCATGATGAGGACATCTCCTTAGCAACTCCTTGTATCTTTCCCAGGCTTCATAAAGGCTTTCTAGTTCATGCTGGGAAAATGAGGTAATTTCATTCCTCAATTTTGCAGTTTTTCCTGATGGAAAGTATTTCGCCAAAAATTTCTGTGCCAAGGCATCCCATGTAGTTATGCTTCCCACTGGTAGAGAATGTAACCAGCTCTTAGCCTTATCCCTGAGTGAGAAAGGGAAAAGTCTAAGTCTAATGGCATCATCAGTAACACCATTATACTTGAATGTGTCGCATATTTCTAGGAAGCTGGCTATATGTGTGTTGGGATCTTCTGTTGATAAACCACCAAACTGATTGGCTTGCACCATCTGGATAATTGCAGGCTTGATTTCAAAATTGTTGGCTGCTACTGGTGGTTTTTTAATTCCAGAAGTTGTCTCCATGACTGTTGATGTTGCATAATCACGGAGTGTTTTGGTATCTGCTGCTTCTCCTTCTGGATTTGCCATTGAATTGATTGAAGTAGACTGCTTCCGAACTCTCCGATTTCTTCGACAAGTTCTCTCGATCTCAGAATCACAAGGTTGTAATTTAGTCTTCTTCGATCTGGTCATATACTAAGCAAAAACCTGAAAAGAAAGAAAAGACACAAAAAAATGTAATATGAAGACCAAATTAGTATTAAAATTACTTGGTATTGATATTAATGACAATCCCCGGCAACGGCGCCAAAAACTTGTTACGAGTGTAGGATGGTGTATTTAGAAGTGCAAGTGTACACTGTCGTAATCAAGTAATATAGAAGTGAGTAGAGTATCGTTCCCACGAAGATTGATCACTAAGTACCAAAATTGGTAATTTTAATTCTATTTAGTCGGTTGATTAGTTGTGATTGAGATTGCAAGATAAAAATGATGAAATATGAATACAAGTGATATAAAGACAAATATGAGAAAAAACCCTAGGATTAGATTTCACTTAATAAATTCCGGATTGAATCACTTATCTATTCTAGTCCAATTTATTCCATATAATTGATAGTCGAGTTTCCCTATTTTAATTACTAGCCTCTTCCAAGGTCAAGTAATTCTATAATTAATTGCTAACCCAATATATTCCTATATGAATTTAAGCAATCAATCATGCATTAAGATTTATGGAACTCAATTAAGACTACATAACCCATATGAATATATTCCTATTTCATATGCAAATTATGGTTTTAATTATAGGATCCACACACATGTATCTCCTTCCGGTCTCAACATGCATATTAAAATCATCCAAAAGGTGGCCAATCAATTGTAAGCATTAAGAATAATAATTAAAACTCAATCATGAAGAAAAATTAAAACTAGATTTAATAAGTTAAGATTCAATCCGTCATTAGTAAGCTACGTCATCACCCTAGGAAAAGGAAAATTTAGCTCATGATAAAATTAAAAACAAAACCAAAATATATTCTAAACATCATAAATATTGCATAAAAATTAATTACAGAAACATAAAAATACTACTACAAGATGCATGAAAATGGAAAATCTAGCCTACCATATAGGAGGTAAAACCATCCATGTAGGTGGCAACCTATACCATCCATAAAGGAGGACTACCTAGGCTTTCCATATAGGAGGTAAAACCATCCATGTAGGGGGCATGCAAGAAGTAAAAAAATGCAAGAAATAAATTCTAAAAATAACAACTCTCTCTCTAAAATAGAAACTCTCTCTCTCTCTTCCTTCCTCCTCCTTCCTCTTCTTTTTAGGGTGCCAAGAAGCTCTATTTATAGGCTTCATTTTCAGACTGCTACAGTGATTTGCTACAGTGAACCGACCACCCACTTGCTACAGTGCACCGATTGCTACAGGAACCGCACTGCTACAGTGAACCGACCACACCGTCCGCTACAGTGAACAGTGCCACATGAACAGTGCACAGTGAATAGTACCGCATGAATAGTACTTTCCCTTAAATACCTTCTTTAATTCTTTTTAATCCGGTATTATCCATGGCTGCATGAAAATCATTATTTATTTATTAATTACACCCAAATTAATTACATTCAGCTCAAATATAGTCCACAAAATCATCATATAAGTGAAAATGAATATGTAAATATTTTACTTATCATTTACTACTGAGATTCCTTTGAATCTCACTGTCCCCAAACCAACCATTTAGACAAGTGGAGAATGCTTGAAGATATGAAAGGAGGAACTCCGAAGGTGAAGGGTGGATTGTAGTGCAAGGTACTACTTTTTGTATTTAGTGTAAACATTTGATATTTTGTGATTACACATTTGATATGTATGTATATGGATGTATGAATGAAGTTTAGCAGAGAACAACTCTAAGAGAACCGCTCTAATTAAATTAAAAGTTAAACGCTCGCATATACTCTGATATATTGACATTAAGAGCCAATCAGTCTTAGTGACGTAGTGAAGCACGTGAAATTATTTAAAAAAATTTTTTGTACCCTCTGAAAAACCCTCTCAGCCCTAGGTTCAACTCCTGAGTTGAGATTGAGAATTTGTGAACGTTTTCTGAAGTTGGGTAATCCAGGTTCGAATCTTGATCCCACGAATGATTTCACTACTCATTTATACTCATCTTAGGCTATTGAGAATAAGGTATTACAATAGCAAAGCATAACTCTGACATTATCAAATTTAGTCTAAGGAATAATGAGTTTTAATGAAAAGTTTGTGTTAGGTCCATGTATCACCTAAGAAGGGGCGTAAATTGGGTGAGAATAAAACATTTTAAACTTATAAATTGAAATTTGAGTAAATAAAGAGTAATAGTTTAGAAAGATTTCACCAAACTACACAAGAGTATTTTATACTGGTTCTGTCTAAGCTCGTGACCTACGTTCAGTCCCCAAAGTCCTTTTGAATGTTTCACTATCTTCCAAGATTCAACTAGGTTCTTGGTACCTTTACAACAGTAAGTAAGGTTCCTCCTCGGAAACTCACTCCCTCTTACACGTTGTAATGAAAAACGCCCACTCAAGATCCTACTTATCTTCAGTTGCTCTCAGCTAGATTAGATGCATTCGAATCATCTTCTCTCTCTTACAGAGTAGATAAATAAATACTGAAGCCTATACATGGATGTAACACTTGTGCAAAAAATGCAAAATAAGAGCTAAAGATGAATTGTTGCATTTTTTTTTAGGTGTATTTTTCTTCATATTGATCACTTGCTCTTTTATAGTAGTAGAATTGGTAACTGTTGAAAGCTTTTATGATTACCTAAATATATCTGCTGAGGAGTCATTGAAAGCTTTGATCACAATCACGCGTCTTTCTCTTTTTGTTGGCGAGATTTTTCCTTTTCATAGTCGTTGGGAACTTTGAACACAATCATGCATCTTTCTCCTTTGTTGGCTGGATTTTTGCCTTTTCATTTTCTCGGCTCATTGCCTTGATATGATACTTGATTTTTAACAATGATCAATTTAGATAAGGTTTAACAATGAGAAATAATATAAATAATTTTTTACAAAAATTCTCATAACGATCATAAAATAGAGACATGTGATAAATTGATTTTGTTCTTAATAAATTGATTTATCATTGTTGTTACAATGGCATAAATCTATTTGCCTAGACCATAAATCGATTTATCATTCATTCAAAGTTTGTCTCATTTTACCCAACTTACATAAATCGATTTAACTAGCCTTAAATCGATTTACTCTATATCATGAAGTTTGGTAAATCGATTTGAGCAACGGTAAATCGATTAACTTGAGTTTTGAAAAACATTTAGTTCTTGGCCAATTTTGGTAAATCAATTTACCACATTCATAAATCGATTTACTTCACATTTGATCATTTAACTGCTTTAGGTCATCTCGTGTAAATCGATTTTCAGCATCTGTAAATTGATTTACTTCAAACTTGAATATTTTGTTACTCTATCTTATATAGTAAATCGATTTACAACCCATGTAAATCAATTTACTTCATAGTTCAGAAGATCCTGCTATCATAAGTAAATCGATTTATATAAGACAAATCAATTTACTCCCTGTTTCAACACTTGGCCTATTCTGCAGGATTTTTCGCTTGCTTGACAAATTGATTTCTTTCTCCATAGTCTTAAAGTTTTGTTATCATTGAAACATTGTGGTATGGGAGCTAATAGTTTAAATCACTGATTAATTATTTTAGAAAGTTTTAAATTTTTCAGAAAAGCCTATTCATTTTATAGGTTCAAACCCTGTGTTAGGGATAATTTTTCCAACCATTTTCGAAAATGTTTTCTCCCTTTGTCCAAACCTGGCTTAGTGGTTAAATATCATTATGTAGTGACTCGTCTAACTAGTATAGGAAAAGTGTTACATCCACGCCTACATCAACGAGTGGATTCATTTGCTACTGCATTCACTTTTGGGAATGAAGTTAAGCCGGTTGGACGATATTCATGATTCTTTAATAAAAGTTCATTGTTTTGTGCAGCCACAAGAAGAAAAGAAATTAGTTCAAAACATTTCTTGAACCCTTTTTCATGATATTGCTACTACAAGAGCCTATTAGATACATGAAATGTGGAGAATGTTTTTTTAAGCATATCTTTATCAGTGACTTTTCTTCCACATAATTTTAGGTGGGAACTAATTCTAAATATTGATGAGTTATATTCACTCACAAATTTAAAATCTTGTAATCGTAAACGCATCTAGTCATAACAGGCTTTTGGATGGACAACAATTTTTGGGTGGTCATACCTTTCTTTCAAGTTGTTCTAAAAAACAAGTTGGTCTTTTATAGTTAAATATTTAATTTTTAATCCTTCATGTAGATGATGACGTAAAAAGATCAAGACTTTGACTTTATCTTGGTAAGATGTTTTATTTCTTTCCTTTATTGTGTCTTCCAAACTATTGGCATTCAAGTGGATTTCCGCATCCACTATCCAAGACAAGTAGTTTTTTCTAAGTAATGTCAAGAGCCATAAACTTATGTTTTACAAGGTTCAACATGGGTCAGACTGACTAAAGCTTCATGCTGATAATGAGTGATGAAATAAAAAAGATGAGAAGAAAGAGAGGGAACGAGAGAGAACAATTTTATTCACTATTTAGATATGTGTACAATATATAACATATGCATTCTATTTATAGGCGCAACTATATAACCTAAAATAAATAAGATTATTTAATCATAGGAAAATAATGGGGAGAAATAATAGGAAGATGAGAGAAATAATAGAGAGATTAATATCTATATTACTATATTTTAATATATTATTTATTGCTTTATTTCACCCCATAAAAAAAAGTTAAGGTGAATTCAAACAGGTGAATTGAAGGTATAAATGTAATTAATTAATGAAGCGCATCTCTAGAGTGGGCCAGTGCCTTTTTTTGGGCCAAGAATTATTGGGTTTGATATAAAATAATTATTGGGCCACGAATGAGGTCAAAGCCTTCTGAGTCCCATACAAAAACGGAGGTAGAGAAACATCCTGATTCCCTTTCGGATTTAGTATGGGTGCTCATCAAACATCCTAATTTGAACCATTTAGATTAATTTATTTTTTTAAAAAAAAAGCATTTTAATGTGTATAGAATTTGAAATCAATTAAAAAAAATAAATTTTTTAAATTTAAAATCGTTGAAGGAGGCGTTGTCTGCTTCTTGCCTTAATAATCTCTTCAAAAATTTAACCAAGAATTGCAATATATAGTGTAATCTTGAATCATCTCTTGAAGAACCTTTTATTAATTACCTAGAAACTAAGTGCAATGATTGACATAAAACAAGTTAAAAAGGATTTTTTAGCTTTTCATCTAACAATTAAATTACAATTAAACTAAAATGCTTTAAAAATAAATATTTTTAGATTTTTTTAGAATAAAAGTGGAATAAAATTTAATTTTGAAAAGTATGATAAAACCTCTTAAAACAATTAATTTCATCTATCATTTGCTTCAAAATATTTTTAGAAGTGTGCTAGGTTGACAAAAATGCTCAAAAGACCCTTTGAGCTAGCTTGAGTAAGTGAATTAAATCTCCTATACCAGACAAGACTTAATCCCTCTAACCGAAACTCAATATAGAACACTAACAATTACAATCAAAGTCCTTCAAAATATCAAACCTCAAATACAATGGAGTTTAATGCATTAATCAATGATTATTCTTAAACCTAAAAAATAATCATTTCTTAAAACGTTATTAAAACCACTTTGTATGCAATTTATGAAATCACTAAGTTTTCTAAAATATCAAACCCCATCAACCGATGAGTCTAACACGAAAAGAGAGGAACCCTTACTCTAGAGATGCTATTAAACACTCTTAGTGTGTGATTTAAATTAATTAATGCAATTGGTTCAATGCAACTCCAAAATCAACTCAATATCTAAACAATACTATATAAGACAATAGAGAATCAATAGAATTATACTTAAACATATATGTAACCACATATATTGATGTGCACAAAATTCAATCTCAACTAATTTAAATCACAAATTTAATTCAAACAAAGATTAAACCATAAATATTAATCTTAACTACAAATTACAACTTTTAAAACCAAAAATATCATAAATATAGTCAAGCATAATAAATTAAAACTAAAACTCCCTTTTAAAACTACAAGCTTAAGAACAATTCATTTCTCTAACATATGAAAAGCTCAGCCACGAATGGCCTCAAGAAGCAACATATCCACCATAAAGAAAGGCTGACGGTGCTCTGGAAGGAAGACAAAGATCGCTGGTGGTCTGCAACTATCAAGCTCTACTTCTTTTAGTTCACTGGCGATGGTAAAGAATAGAAGAGGCTGGCTGTGATTGTGGTTTTCAGTGGTGAGAATTGATAGGTGCAGAGAATAGAAAGTGCAAGTGGAGAAAGGAAGGAGACGGCGGTGAAGCTTGACGATGATGGTATTTGTTCTGGAGGCTGCAGCTGTAGCTCTGTCTTGAGTTGAAGAAAGCAATGGCGCAAAGTGGAGAAAGGAAGGAGGTCCCCGGTGACAATGGAGGAAGGGACGTCGCCGGCGACGGTGGTAGATGGAGATGATGAAGGTGATGAATGAAGAAGGGGCCAAGGTCTCTCTACTTTTTCGCGGCGCACTCTGTTCTGTTTTTATTCATTCCCGCTCTGCTTCTGAATCATACCTAAGAGAAGAGCCAAAACTGAGTTTTGGCTTGGACCAAACTGTCATTTACAAAATTCAGACCCCAAACTCTTATTTTCAATTTTAATCCACTTTTTCAAATACTTACCATTAAAGACAATTAAACCAATTATCAAATCCTCTCAAAAAATAAATGATTAAGAGAAATTAATATTATTTTAATATTTTTTTCCCTTTTTAATCCTAATTTAATATATTTACTTTTAGTTTTTATTAAACACAAAGAAAACATTTTAAACTCAATTGATATAACGAAATCTCTAAATAAAGAGTAAAAATATATAATAAAATTAGAAATTTGTCAATGATCACTTAAAAACTTTAAATATAAACCGCGCGTTCGAGTCTCATACTGCGATGAGCATTTGGATCCTTCACTTCTAGATTGATTCCATCTGACATCTCAGTTATGTGCTTTGCTGAGGATATCATGACGGATTATCCTCTTGACTCTTGAGCTTTGAGCTACTTTTGCCTTAAGCATTCTCTGGTTCCCTTCCTATTCCAAAGGTACCAGCAAGTCACTCCAAAAATAGTATCTCGATTTGCATGCCTTCCCCTTCCTGTATCGTTCTCTTTTAGGGTTTATTTAGTTTGAGGGGAGAGGGAGGAGAGGGGAGGGATTTTAATGTTAACTTGTTTGATTACATTAGTGGGAAGGGAAGGTAATGACTATTGAGTTTTTAATGATCTTTTGATTAGTGGAAAAGGGGAAGTAGAGAGGAAGGGGAGGGGAGGGGTTTTAGTGTTAACTTGTTTGATTACATTAGTGGGAAGGGAAGGTAATGACTATAGAATTTTTAATGATCTTTTGATTAGTTTAAAAGGGGAAGTAGGGAGGTATTAATTAATTTACCATTATGCTTTTATATATTAGTTCATAGCTTTCATATTTTTATGCTATACAAATTAATTGATACCTTAATTTAAATTACATGATTTATTAAAATCCACAATCATGTTGTGATTGACATGTATGAAAAATAATATAATGAAATTTATTTTTATATCTAATTGTTATCATAATATATTTTAAAAAAATGAAGGTAACAAATTTCATCTTAGCTCGTCAAATTATCATATGACCCACGTTAACATGCAATATCAAATTTCTCGTAGCATCCATTAAATTCCCATGTATTTGTATTTTCAATATAAAGAAAATATGCAAAAGTCAACAATATCTGAAGCCATGATTTTTTTGACAACGTCACGAAGGCAAGGTCAGTAAAACAATTCATCAGAATCTACAGTTTTTAATTTAGTCGCTCAACTAATAGAAAATTGAATAAATTAACAAGGAAGAAAATAAACAATCTTTATTCATTTCTAGAACCAACTTTCACATTCTGAGCCTTATTATGCGTACAGCTCACATTCTTTGATGCCAATTAATAACTCAGGGATGTGATTAAACCCAATGCCCAGAATGATTCTCAACAGTGAATTCAAAGAAAAACATTTTGTCAGTGAACAAACAGCTGTTGACTTCCACTTCTTCTAATTTCTATTGCATTTGTACACACGGTGGCATCATTCCTCTTCATACGACTACGGTACAGTGTTTTAGAACTCGACTCATGACTGCTTAGATACTTCAAATAAACAATCGCATATAGTGTATTGCATCCCTCAGCGGCGTATTTGCGCCTCCCAGAAATTCAAATTTCAGATAATCGACTCAGAAAGGTTGTTATAAAATCTAATATTTTTGGTAAAATAAGATCAATAACTGGACATATGTTTCCAAATTTCCCGTAAAAGAAATCTGAACGCAGGGATGCCTAATCTAAAACCGTCCAAACATATTTTGGGTGATATGGAACCATCTAAACTTCCTTTTTCCTTCACCTGAAAAGGGAGGCAAGAGGAAGAAATTCAGTGTAGGCTCACCTCCAGTAAGTGATAGATAATCTGATAGCAAAAACCTTCAGATCATCTAAGCTCAATTCCTCTTATTCTAAGAATATGACAGGACCCTCTTAAGTTTTAACGCATCGAACCCCAGGAGGAGCTTGCTGCATAAAATAATGGAAGAGTCTTTGGTCCGAAGAGAAGTCCGCACACGGCAGCTGCGGGTCAATTTACCGAACAAAAAGATTAAAAACAAAAACTCAGTTATGAGGATGTGTAAATGGGGATTCGGATTTTGAGACCAAGATAACACCCAGGGAAACATATGCGATTGGATCCTTGACGGAGGTTGATGGTGGTGCAGCCCCAAGGCATGGACGGCCACGACATCTTTCTAACCCAACATCTTCTGGTCAGCACCGTGCGGAGAGCAGAGGAAGAACGTGTCGGGCGAGATAGCATTCAAAACTTTATGGCGTCTATGGGAATATCACAAAGTTGGTAGGGGCAAATTGGTCAAGATATTTGGCTTCCCTTTGGAGGGAACCAAAATAAGTGGAGGGAAAGAAAAGAAATGAAAAGTCAGATTTTGGCTCCCTACCCTCCAAAATTTCAAACCAAATAAAAGTAGGGTAGCATTTAACCAAACAAGCCCTTAGTTTCCAACAAGCCAGCTCTCTTCTTATCAAGCCGAAAGAAATTGATCTGCACAAATTCTTTGGATTCTACAAGGGCCTTTCCAGTGCCAAATCTGATTCATACCTTATTTACAGTCCTGATCTTGGCTTCAGCTTCAAGATTTTTACACATAGATCGAGGCCATATAAACTTCTCCACTTGATTCAGCTCTCGGTTTTTACACCTTGTAGAGTCATTATTCTTTTTCTGGTATTTACCTTTCATGACTCTTGTCAGTCCTCATTTGAGATAAAGTTCCATACCACTTTGCTATGAGGACTGCATCATTAATCCGTTGCCAAGACTTAAGAGGTCACATACACCTCTATCCTTTGTTTCACACAACGTGCTCCAACTTATGGCATGAAGCGACCTGCGATCAGTGTTACCCTCATATGAAGTCACGTTGAAGTCGTTCAACTTCTTTAGAATGAGAAATTATGATTTGATAGGTATACATTGGTATTTGAAATTTCTAAAGAGAAATGAAATATGATTTGAACTTAATGTTGACCTTCGTAATTTTAAATGAGTATGTATGACTTATCCTGTATCATATCGGTTGATTTGTAAACCCTACTACCCACGGTAAGGACAAATGATATTTTGGTGTTCACCCTCTATTTTATGTTAGCTAAAATATTTATCTAGTTGGATACAATGAAAATGGATGATTATGATTTGCGAATGATATGTACATATCTGAATATGATGTTGAAATTAAGATGTTGATATTGAGCTTCGAAAGGATAAGTATGATCCTTTATTACCATGCGGTGATTGCTAGTCCCTAAATTAGAATATTCCTATGGCTGGGAAGGGAAATGAGGACAATATATAAGTCCTATTCTTCCCTTATCTACTATCCTCGTTCTGAATGGAAGGCGAAGGTATTTACTAAACTATGGTGGCTTGGTTATAGAAACCGGATACAAATTCATAATCTCCCTCCAAACTGCAGTGACCTAGCTAACAAGGGCTATAGAATGGCGGCGGTTATAGAAGGGGGGGGTTTATGTTGGGTATGATTGGTGAAAATTGATTTTGAGTTTCAATATAATTATTGAGACTTACTGTCATTGATTTAGACTTTGCTACAATTTTATTTTCATTTTATTTTTGCCAAACAGTGACCGATGGAAGAGGAAGGAAGAAGTGAAAGGGAAATCATACCACATTATCTTAAAAAAGAGCCACAAATGGGAGAATATAATCATGTATATATGGACAACCGTGGATATATATCAGTTTTAATTCTGAAATGATGCGCCTCCTACTCCTCCTCCTCCTCACATTTATGTTTGGTGCCAGATAAATTTGTAGCTTCAGATGTTGAAGGCTCCATCTCTTCATGAAATGACTCATTATATATCAAATAGACTGCTATTTTCCTCACAGAAAATTCATTTCCAAAAACTGCTATCACCTCCACTTGGTTGTCAGATTCTAGATTTGATATTATTTCCTTCATCTCTGCTGCTTTAAATGAAGCGAGTGAATCTTTCCTGTACTGCAGAGTGGTTCCCTTTGTATAATTTATGATCATTAAACTAATTATACAAGATTCACACACCTTGTTACCCAAATCAACTATGGGGAAATATACCCAACAAATGGTCATCCCTTTTAAATGATTACGACCATTAACTGGAGGCACTTTAAACTTTATAGAATTTCCTTCACCCTTGAATGTTAGCCAATAGGGATAATTGTCACCAGGGAGAACACAATCATCATCACTATACTTTGTAAGATTCAATCCCTGTGCACAAAAACACAAACACAACCTCTAATTTAACTATATAATACACTTGGAAAAATCTTTTTCCAAAAAAAGCAATCCAATTAGAGAGGGAAAAAGAACCTGTGAAACCCTCTCTGAAAGTGTACAAAAGACTTGAGAATTCTTTCCAATTTGAATTAATAGATGTCTCAAGCAATTTTCAAGCCTCGACATATCTATAAAATTTGTGGCACACATGCAATCAGCGAGCTCTATTCCATCTTCCAACAAAAGGCTTTGTTCCTCTAGTAGACCACTAGGGATTATAGAAGGACCATGGATACTGTTTGATGATGGCATGCCCTCATGTGCCAAAATAAGAGGCGGTATATTATTTGTTGGGGATATCCAAGACCGATAGAGAGAAGGAATCACATGATGTGATAATCCTTCATGACCGCAAACAGATAGATATAAGATGTGCTTTAATCTCACTAATGAAAATGGCACTTTTTTAATCAAAGGAGCAACTAGAGTCGTCAAAGATTCCATTTGCTCTATATCCTCCTCTAACTTTTCAATCATCACACAGCCAGAAAGAATGAGAGTTTTTAAGTATTTTAATTTATAAATGCTTCTTGGAAGACTATGAAGGCCAACACAATCCTCCAAGTCTAGTAGAAGAAGCTTGTCAAGAAACTCAATAGAATGATGTATCATAGACAAACTTGGACAATCTTTGAAGATCAACTTTTCAAGATTTGGTAATTTTGAAAAATCAGGAGTTTGCTCTAAGTAAGGAGAATGGCTAAGATTGAGGATTTTAAGCCTCTCCAATACCTACAATGAAAACATTTAATTTCAAAGGAGAATCAGATGAATATCTTCAAAAAAATAAATAATAAGATATGCGGAAATGATTATATGTAAAATCCTTCAACTAAACTAGAATATTAAGTGAAAACATTGTTTTCAATCGATTAAAAATAAACTCTTGAAGGAAATACATAATAACAAATACTAAATTTGAAAAAGGCAATGCATAATTCAATATGATGGTGTAATGTCTAGATCTATAACAAGACATATAAAGCGAAAGTGAATTAATGAAAATCTATAGCACGTTTATTCTTCAATAGTTTAGTAAGGGAAGGTTCAGAAGCTATGAAACAATCTATAAGAAAGATCTATCAAGAACGTTGTAAAACATAAAATCAAATGAAAAATAAAGTAATACATGTACACATCACAAATCTCTCTTTTATTCAATGTCAGTGAACTTCGAAGCTGGTACCAACAAATTAACTATGCCTTTTCGTCATATGCCAGCGGAAAAACAGAAACAAAAAATTGCTATAATATGTACCACAAACTATTTACCATAATATCATAACTTTGAAGTATTTTGATAAATTTTTAGAGGGGTTAAGAGGTGTCCATCATCCTAAAGTATTTTTTTAGATGCATCTAGCACCCTAAAAATTTTTTTAATGTATCTAATATCATGAAGTATTTTTTAGCTGTGCTCAGTGCCCTGAAGTATCTTTTTAGATGCATCTATCACCCTAAAATATTTACAATAATATCATAACTTTGAAGTATTTTGATAATTTTTTAGAGGGGTTAAGAGGTGTCAATCACCTAAAGTATTTTTTTTTAGATGCATCTAGCACCCTAAAATATTTTTTAGTGTATCTAACATCATGAAGTATTTTATAGCTGTGCCAGTGCCCTGAAGTATCTTTTTAGATGCATCTATCACCCTAAAATATTTTTTAATGTATCTAACATCATGAAGTATTTTTTAGCTGTGCCTAGTGCCCTGAAGTATTTTTGGTGCCTTAAGTGCTGGATGCACCAAAAATATTTTATGGTGTTGGATGTAGCTGAAAAAAAAATACTTCAGGTACTGGATGCACCAAAAACTACTTTAATGCATTAAAAACATATGAAAAAATATTTTAGGATATTGAATGCACCACAAAATTCTTTAGATTACTGGTGCACATAGGAAAATACTTCAAGATACTAGATGCACCTTAACCTTTTTCACAGAAACTAGGTTTTATGTCATATAGCAATCCAGCTTTTTTTAAAAAAAAAAAATTTCCAATTTTCTTTTGTGGTTATGCTCAAAAAAGCGAACAAACTAAGTATTAATATACATACCTGAGGTTCCTTCCACACTTGTCTGAGGCTGCTGTATTTTAAATCAATAACAACTAATTTTTGTTGATAAAAGTTGCTAGGAATATACTTTATAGGAAAGCCATGCCAGCAAAGCCATCTCAGATCTCTACTGATGTATTGGTAGTCTCCTTTAAGTTGTACATCTTCAAAATGAAGTAATCTGAGTCTCTTCATCATCTTAAATGTTGCTGTTTCAAAATGCAATTTTTTACTTTGTTGCAACTTCAAATGCAGTCCTTCAATAGCCTCCGTCCCCTAAAAAAATAAAATCAGATTAAAATTGAAGTGTGCACTTGTGCTATTTGTTTGCTGAAAAGCAAAATAGAAATTAAACATTTATGTTGTGATCAAGCTTATAGAGCATGTGACTACAAAATTAGTTATAAAATGCATTCAGTAAGAGATGAAAATAAATGGTTTATATGACCAATTTATTGATGCTCATTTGCGCGTCTTGCAATAATACATCTTGACAGGATATAGTAAACATTAGATATAAAAGTTCTTACCATGTGTTCTACTAATACAGCTTGAGCATCTTCATGAGACCATAACCTACTTCTTTTTCCAAGCTCCTTTTGAGATTGTTGACGAATTATTTCTCTTCCCATGTCTCGTAGCAAATCATGCATACCAAGCATGTTCTTGTCATCAATGGCTACAAGGCTTCGCTCTACAAGTGTTTTGATTCCAATGTCCGCAAAAAATTCACAGCCATTTAATATCTGTGACACATCATTTTTGTCCATCCCAATAAAGAAGCAAGCTATATCAAGAAATATTTCTTTCTCCAATTCATCTAAACCATCAAAACTTATTTTTAGCTTCTTTTGTATCTCATTATGGGGAATTTTTTTAAGTTTCTCCAATACACTCTTCCATTCATGTGCTTCTTTACCAAATAAATAGGATCCAAGGACTTCAAGGGCTAAAGGGAGTCCCCCAGAGTATGCAACTATATCACTTGAAACTTCAGTGAAATCTTCATTAGGACTTTCTTGTTTAAATGCATACCAACTAAAAAGCTTAATAGATTCCCCGTCATCCAAATTATTCATTGCATAAAAATCACAGTTCATTTCTTTGAGTATACGTTGATTTCTAGTTGTGATGATTATTATACTTCCTGGTTTAAACCAATCACGACTTCCAGCTAAAGCATTGAGTTGGACCAACTCATCCACATCATCAAGCACAACTAGTGCCTTTCTATGGCGAAGCCTATCCCTTAATGTGATTTTTCCTGATTCAATGCTATTTATCTTCATTTTTGTTGTCTTACATATTTCAGAAAGAAGTTGGTTTTGTAAGCTCACTTGGTCCTTTTCTTGATTCCAAACTTCTCTGATCTTTGGAAGGTAACTTCTACTTTCAAATGTGCGACCAATTTTATTATAAATGGCTTTGGCAATAGTTGTTTTGCCTACACCCCCCATTCCCCATATCCCTACCATGACAACATCTTCAGATTGATGGTTTTGGAGCATGGTGACCATTTCTTGCACGCGATCATCCACTCCTACTGGGTGGTTTGCAACAAATAAGTCTTTCTTGTCCAATATATCACAAACATTCTCAACAATAGCTTTCACATTTTCACTCTCGTCCCTGAGAATCATATAATAGGAAATGAGAATTGGTTATATAAACACGTATGCTTACAAATAAAGAAAGTCAATATTTTGAAAGCTGCCTGTGTTTGGAGAATGAGAGAAAGGAAAAAGGGAAAGAAAGAGAATTAGTGAGAAGTAGGAAGAAATATGAGTGAAGGCAGTTTAAACTTTTGATTTCATTCAAGATAAGGCATATGATTGGATGGAGTCAGAATATATCTTCATAATTAAATAAAGAAGGTGGTAAATCTTTAATAGAAGATAAGCAAGAATCTTAAACTCGTTAGCCAAATAAAGCCCAATCAAAATCCCTTAAATACGATAAATATTTCTCTATAAATTTTCATATATTTCTAGAGTACGTACTGAGCCCCAATATTTATAGATTAAAAGATAACAACGACTCCCTAAAATTTAGGCTCATTAACCATGACTTATGAAAATAACAGACGTGTCTACATTCAATAAATTTATTTAAAATAAAATACCTGACTTGATCAAACTAACTCCACTTAATCCTAAACTTGTGCATAGCTTAACTAACCACTAAACCCACTACTAAAACAACAAAGATGAATATTAATAAAATAAGACCAGACTAATTCAATCCCCTAAATTAACTGCAAGTGAGTTCCAAACTTGGAACTCTATCATTATGCCCTCCATGCAAATATGCCTTATCCTCAAGACAACTTAAACAATATCTGTATATCGGGAAGTTGAGGCAGGGGTAATAGGAAGACAATAGAATATATGTATGCAACTCCAAATGAGCCTTCAAAAGCAAGGGTTGGGCAAACAAGGAGACACTCGTCAGGCATCAACTCTTTGCATATAAAATCATGTTTGGACCCATTGTCAACAAGAATTAGAATTTTATGACCCTGTACAGTAACCTTCATCGTTGAAGCAGAAGACTTGCCCATATAATGGCATTGAAGGAGATTTTGGCATTACCCCTTCCTAACTTGGTGTCGGCTTCTTCTAAGGGCGACATAACCTCGTCTTCCCCTTCAGTAATCCCTATGAGGAGCAGTTTGATTGGTAGCTATTCCCAAGCCCAAAAATTGCTTGCCATAATGGAAGCAGAACTCTTTCTCCATGCGATGTTGGCTCTCGGACTCCACAACAGAGGAATTGGACGAGTTCCCATGGCGCTCTGATTCAAGGTTAGTTGGCTTTTTCGACATCACCGTTTGATAGTCTAATGGAGCTGAACTCAATGTCAGTGATATGAGGTGATTCAAAGATTCAGAATCATCTCCTTTTACTACTCGTGCAACACATGACCGCAAATAGAGGGATCGGTTGTACGATTT
The DNA here is from genome assembly GCA_037074505.1 of Albizia julibrissin. Classification (NCBI taxonomy): domain Eukaryota; kingdom Viridiplantae; phylum Streptophyta; class Magnoliopsida; order Fabales; family Fabaceae; genus Albizia; species Albizia julibrissin. The sequence continues at coordinate 11,941,303 of CM073481.1, read as the reverse complement.
TCGGTAGAAGAGGCATTAGGCTTCGGCCAAATGCAAGCTGAAGTATGTGCTCGTACTCTGGAATGAAATTTGTAGCCCTATAAGGAAACCTGTCTCTTTGGTTGAAGAAGGCCCAGTCAAAAGAACAAGAATATGGTAAGGATAAGGCGCTGATTTGGGAATTTTCTTTGGTTGTCTTTGATATCATATTCTAGATCCAGACTTGTGGCTTTGTAAACTGACTTGGTGATCTCGGTTTTTGTACTTTGTGAATTTTGACATCTCTCCTAACTCCTAAGCAGATGTCGGTAGATTTGGCTTTGGTGGTGGCAACCGTTCTGCTTTGTTGGGGCTGGGAATTACTAACTTGGGTTTTCAGGCCAAGTCTAGCATTAACAATGTGAAGCCAAAGGTCCAAGATATATGTAGGATGCTTATAATTATTCATTAAGGCTATGTTTGGCTCGATGGAGGGGAGAGGAGGGATTTAAATGAAGGGGAGGGGAGGGGAGGGGAGGGGAGGGTTTGAGAGGGATTTTCTTTTACCTTATTTGGGTTGATAAAAAGAGAGGGGAGGGGAGGGATTTTAATAGTATTATATTTGGTATAGGAGGGGAGGGGAGGAGAAATATTTTTATATGGATAATTTTACTCTTATTTCATTTAATTTGTAATTAATAACTTTCTAACATATTTAATAAAGTATAATTATATAAGGAATTTAATACATAAAATTATAATTTTATAATTATAAAAATTAAATAAATATAATTATAAATGACATTTACTATATAAAATTATAATTTTGTAATTAAATAATGAGAAGTGTATTGTGAGAATATTTTAAAATGGTATGGACATATTAGTCAATTTAAGCTCAAACATTAATCTTTCCCTCCAAATCCCCCCAATTTTGGAGGGAAGGGTTAGGAGGGGAGGGGAGGGAAAATTTTCCTAAAATTTTTAGTTATCCAAACAAGGGGAGGGGAGCAAAATCCCCTCATTTCCCTCCCCTCCCCTCCCCTCCCCTCATACCAAACACACCCTAAAAGTGGAACAAGTGTTTGATGGAGGAAGATGCTGGAGGAGGGCTAGCGGAACAGGTGGTTACTATCTTCGGATGGTCCAAAGCAGTAGGAAAAAAATAAATGAACCAAACTCTTTATCAAATTATAAAAGTACAATCTAACTTCATAATTAAATAAAGAAGCTAAATCTTTAATAGAAGACTAGTAAGAATATTGAACTCATCAAACTAATATAAAGCCAAAGCAGAATCTTTCAAATAAGAGAAATATTTAGCTATAAATTTTCATATATTTCTAGACAACTTTTACATGTATTTAGCCCCAATATTTATAGATAAAAAGATAACAATTACTTCCTGAAATTTAGCCTCACTAATCATGACTTATGAGAATAACATATTGACTATATTTAATAAATTTATTGAAAATAAAATACTGGACTCGAGAATCCTAACTAACTCCACTTAATCATAAACTTGTGCAGAACCTTTTTTTTTTTTTTTAGTGCTAGTCTACCCATGATGGGCAATTTAGAACTGTATCCTTACACGGCAACTTGTGTAGGTCAACTTATCTAACCACTAAACCCATTGCTAAAGCAACTAAAAGAAAATAAACCTTTATATAGGTTGACCAACAAACCCCAAAACTCTTGGAGACTACATGATGAGATGAGGACCTACGTCAACCCCCCTCTTTAGTGAGGATTCAAATACCTTCAGACACTTAACCTATAAATTAAGAACCTTTATATAGATCAGGTCGCTAACCCAATCACATAAAATCTAAACAAATTAAATTAAGATCTTAAATAACTAATTTCACCTTAATATCTCCAACACACAACCCTCAAGTTAAATAAAGGTGTTCAACTTGCCTCAAAACAACATCAAGATATAATTTTCAAATTTTCTTTCACTAAATAAGCACTTCTTAGTTTGACGGATGACCAGAGCAGGACCCTATAACATTTTGGTTTATTCGCATATGCCGTTTTGCAAGTAGTGTATGTCCAGTATGTGATCCACGTTAATATTCAAACTAATCATTTCCAAGTCAATCAAATCCAGAAGTAACTCGTATTCACTAGAAGAAGGCACATGCTTTGGCGGCTTTTCCCCCCTCACGTTTAACAAATTAAGGCTCCCATATCATTATCAAAGACAGTATAAATGTAATCATCAGATAGGAGGGCTATTAGTTGACGAGACCATTGTTCTCAGCATCGGTTTTCCTTCCAAACTCATCTCCAGAGTTCAGGACAATAAGCTCATCAATTATCATCTATACTAACAGACATAGTAGTTCCATTTACATGATCCTCGGCATGCTCTCAACACCTCTTCTTCAAGATCCCCTCTTTAGAGCATTTGTTGAGGTCTAGATAGTCTTGCCCTCGTTCTTGGAAGCCATACTAGAAAGCTCAGCTAAGGAACATAGATTGAAAGAACATGAGATTTATGCAAGGAATCTTAAGAACTTTCTTTTAACAAAATGAAATTCTGAAAGTCAAAAGTCAGTGCCCCAAGATAGGATGAAGATGGTTACCCGAACAATAAGAACGGTGAGCAATAGTCAGGGAGTTCTTGAAAGGCTGACGGATCAGGCAGAACCGAACCAAACCTTAACTTCGTCTTTTATATAAGTAGTAAGTAATTAGGATATATTAGGTTCTTGTTATTATTTAGGTAGTCTTGCACTTGTACAGGGTGTGTTCTTGATTTGAGGAGCCTATACAAGGCCCTTCCTTTGTAATTTGACTTTTGGTAATCAATGAGAAGTCAAATATGCTTGAGTCTAGAATATTATGAAGTTTAACATGATGCTAGAGCTCTTTGGTTAGCCTGGCCTTTTGTTTCCAATTGCGTCAGTTTTAGGCCCTCCGATTTTCCACACCCATTTCACACCTTCCAGATCTCTCCTTCCTTTTTTTTCACCTCATCACTCTCTCTTCAGTCAATAATCTCCAGCTCTAGATATCTCCCTTCTCAATTCTTCGGTCTCATTACTGCCGCAATTTCCATGTCCCCACTGCCTACCCAGCCTCGGCGTTCTTTTACCCTTCTTGAAACGCCGGCTTGATCGCTGATTCCGTCTCTCTCTTGGCGCTTGTGCTCCGTTCCGCTTCCTGCGGAGCCTCAGCGTTCTTCTCTATTCCGCTTCCGCTGAAGCCTCAACATTCGTTTATCATTCTTGCAACGCCAGTTGATTGTCATTCCACCTCTGTCTTGGTGATCTATTCTTCTTTCGCCAGCAATTTCCAGCTCCCTGAAACACACCACGCATCGGCGTCCCTTCATCATTCTTGGTACGCCATTCTTGATCACTGCCTTCATTTTTCTCTTACCTATCTTGCGTTTCTTTTGAGAATCATGGCGGAAGCTAGTGCATCCAAGACCGACGTTGTTGCCCTAGGATTCAACCATCCACCCTTTCTTCACCCGTCTGTCTGATACGCAAATTCTCACTCTTGTCTCCAATGTGCTTACCGGATCTGACAACTATTCCACCTGGAGTAAACCTATGTGTATCACCCTGTTAGGAAAGAACAAACTATGTTTTGTGGATGGCACCTGCACTCGAGATATGCAACCCACTGATCTTTGACCAATTTGGGACTGTTGTAATGCCCTGATACTCTCTTGGTTGATCAATTCTGTGGATAAGTCGATTTTTTGTGGTCTTACTTTCTCAGAAAACACTCAGTCAGTTTGGCTCGACCTTAAGGAACATTTTGGCATTTTTGATGGCACTAAAATCTTTGGGCTATACTGTTCCATCACTACCATGTCACAAGGTTCCCTTTCTGTCTCCACATACTATTCCAAGCTTAAAGACTTGTGGGCAGAATATCACAGTCTCGTGGTCCTTTCGTCATGCAACTGTAGCACATCCCAGACTTATACAAAAATTGTGCAAGAACAACAATTTTTCCAATTTTTAATGGGGCTCAATGAAACATACCACTAGGCATGTAGCCACATTCTCCTTCTGTCTCCTCTACCAACGGTCAACTAGGCCTACTCAATGATTTCTCAACAAGAAGGACAATTTTATTTCACCCCACTTCAACCAATCCATCTGTTGCAAGTGCGGTAATAATGTCTCAAGGAGGCAGAGAAGGATGTGGACGAGACAGATGGGGTGTTCAGGGCATTAGAGGCAATCAAGATAAATGCTCCCACTTCCGCAATAAGGGTCATAAGAGGGAGCAACGTTACCACCTTATTGGCTTTCCACCAAATTGGAAGCCTTGACCCTGGAGAGACCAAGGAAATCGTGGAAATTCTGTGATGAATATTAACTATACCACTTTTGCCCTAAATCCTTCTATGACTACTGCAACTTTGACTCTGAAACTCACCCCCCAACAATATGAACAGCTACTCCGCTTACTTGAGAAAGATTCCCATGCTCCAACAAAAGACACCATCAAGGATTCTGCCGACCCCATAATAGGAGCAGTTGGCGCCACCTCAGGTTTGCATGGTTTAATAAATTGTTAGCCCCTTTGGTTATTAGATTCTGGTGCTACAACTCACGTTGTTAGTAATCTAGAGCTCTATCACAATTATAAAATATATGAGGGTCCAATAAAACGGATTAGTCCCAAATGGACAGCAACTCACTGTTACACATACAGGAAATGTAAGTGTTGGAAACAGTATGATATTAAAAGCACCTAGACTTAAATTCAATCTCATTTCCATATCTTAATTAACGTTGCATGAAAATTGTTTAGCTCTGTTCTTTCCTAATGTTTGCATTGTACAGGACACCTTGAGTGGGAAGATCAAGGCGATTGGTAGACTGTTTTATGGGCTTTATGTGCTACAAAGAAAACTAGATTTAGATTTGCTTTCTGATGTTCAAATTCCTTGTTTCGTTCTGTTCAGCATGGTTGCTCAATCAATAAATGTAATGTTAATGTTTTGCATCGCAGATTAGGGCACGCCTCTACTCGTGTATTGAAACGATTGTATGAAATAAATTATCAAGTTGGCGACTTTAATAATAACACTTGTGAATTTGTGTACAATCTAAGAAAACATGTCTTCCCTTTCAAGTTAGCACAATTAAGTCTACTTGATGTTTTGAATTGGTTCATATGGATGTTTGGGGGCCATATAAGGAACCCACACATCAAGAATTCAGGTATTTCCTAACTATTGTTGATGATTTCTCAAGGGACGTATAGGTATTTCTTATGTCAAACAAACCAGAGACTATTATCCATGTTAAGAATTTTTTGACTTGTGTATCAACTCAACATGGAATTGATATTAAAATGATAATGGCCTAGAGTTAGTCAATATAGGGATGAGTAGCTTATTCAAAGAAAGAGGAATCGTACATCAAACTTCTTACCCTTATACACCTCAACAAAATGGAGTTGTGGAAAGGAAACATAGACATTCACTTGAAGAAACTAAATGTTTGATGCTGTTAGAAGACAAAAAGCTTTTTATGTAGACACAACTTAGTGGACTTGCAAGTGCCTTAAAACATTCCTTATTTTTCTACACTGTCTCCACCATTACCCTTAATTCACTCCACTAGTGTTTCTTTTCTTCCTGCACTACTCAGTTTCTTTCCCTATAAATGCACACACATAATGTACTCATTTTGTATCAATGAATTCTGGGCTCTATGAGCCAATATGGTATCAGAGCAGGTTCTATACTGAGGGTGAGGCAACAGTGAGATAGTCACCGATGCCAGAATTTGAGCGACAGAGAGAAACAGCGAGAGGGACGGTGAGAGCTGAAACATTGTGAGTGACGGCGAGTGAAGTCTCACCGCCACCACAGGGATGACCGGAAACCGCCGATCGGCGGAACCCAGAAGCACGGCGTCAAAAGGAGCCGGCGCGTGACCTCACGCGCCACCGTCCGTACTGTTCTCCGGCGACCATTTTTTCAGAACCATGAACCCCTCTGAACTTCCTCCTCTTTTTGGCTCTTTTCCTAAAAATTCAACCAAAAACAGGGATATTCTAGTAGCACTTATGTCAGGTACAAATTCTGAAGAATCTTTTTCCACCACTCATACCTCAACCAACAGAATGGTGACGACTCCAGAACTCTCAGATAGTCAAATAATGGCCATTAACCACAGGTTCAATGGGCGAAACTATCTTCAGTGGTCTCAAACTGTGCTAAGGTATATTCGTGGGAAGCGGAAGGAAAAATATATCAATGGAGCAGCACCTCAACCTACTCCAAATGATCCAAATTTTGACACATGGTTTGCTGAAAACAATCAAGTTATGACTTGGTTGTGCAATTCTATGACAGATGACATGAGTGAAAGCTATCTTCTAGCAGATACAGCAAAGGAAATATGGGATGCAGCAAGACAAACTTACTCTTCCCTTGAAAACACCGCTGCGTTACTTCACTTGAAACGACAACTTCGAGACTTAAGGCAAGGTAACTTGACAGTTACAGAATATTATAATGCCTTGATGAAAATCTGGCAACAACAAGACCTCTACGATATACATCCATGGGATACTGTCAAAGATGCTCAATTACATAGAAGACTAACGGATGAGGGAAGAATATATGACTTCCTTCTTGGGCTCAATAACTCTTTTGAAGAGATAAGAGGTCGAATCATGGGACTAAAACCTCTGCCTTCCCTTCGTGAAGTTGTCAACCATGTGCAATTTGAAGAAAGCAGGAAACTACTGACTCAAAGCTGTTCTTCCATCCAAACTGAAAGTTCAGCTCTTGCAGCGAAAGGAACAAAAGATGAACAGAGGAATAATAAATGGTGCAACTACTGCAAGAAAAAGGGCCACATCAAAGAGGAATGCTGGAAGTTACATGGTAAGCCACCAACCAACAAACAACATTTGTCGCCTAATTTCAACTTCACTGCAGCAGATCAAAGAGCTGAAGATTCAGGAGTGTGAATCTAGTACAATAAGGTAATTCAATTATTTCCCTTAACACTACAGTAACTAGTAAGGATACTTGGATTGTAGATTCAGGAGCTACAGATCACATGACAGGTAACAAAACCTTATTCCACAACCTTAAACTTTGTCATGAACTTCTTCAAGTAAAAGTTGCCAATGGTGTTTTCATAAAGGTTGAGGGAATTGGCAAGGTCATAGTATCTAATGACTTGGAACTTAAAAATGTTCTGTTTGTGCCAGCACTTACTTGTAACCTTATATCTGTGAGTAAATTGACTAGAAGTCAATCATGTTGAGTAACATTCAATGGTGATTGTTGTCTTTTTCAGGATTTAAAATCAAGGCGGACGATTGGGACTTCTAGAGAATGGGATGGATTATACTATCTTGAAGGATCAAACTTGAAGATCGATGCAAGGAAGGAAAGAAGGACACTGGTTAGCTCCAATTCTCAAAGTCATGATGTACACTTGTGGTATTGTCGTTCAGGTCATCCTAGTTTTGAGTATATGACGCATGTATTTCCTACTTTATTCAATAAAAACTCCATTCCTTTTCATTGTGAAACTTGTCAACTTGCCAAACAAACTCGATCCTCATATCCTAAACAGCCTTACATACCCTCCTCACCATTCACACTAATCCATAGTGACATTTGGGGTCCTGCCCGAATCAAAACTCTCACCAATGCCAGGTGGTTTGTTACTCTCATAGATGATCATACTAGAACGACGTGGGTGTATTTAATGAAAGACAAGTCCGAAATAGCTCAAGTATTTCAAAACTTCTATACCTTTGTGCGAACTCAATTCAATACTTCCATTAAGGTTTTAAGAAGTGATAATGCAAAAGAATACATGAGTAATGCCTTTAACGACTTCCTCATTAAACATGGAATTCATCACCAAACTTCTTGCCCTTACACCCCTCAACAAAATGGAGTGGCTGAGAGGAAAAATCGTCACCTATTGGAAGTAACCCGAGCCTTATTGATGGAACGACATGTGCCTACCATCTTCTGGGGTGACGCTGTACTCACTGCAGCTTGTCTCATTAACCGTATGCCATCCAAAGTCCTCAATTACACCACTCCTATCCAAAAACTACTTGACAAATTTCCAACTTGCCCATTGATCAATTCTTTACCTCCAAAGGTGTTTGGGTGTGTTGTCTTTGTTCATAAAAATGATGGTAACAAATTTGCTGCTCGAGCAGACAAGTGTATCTTTCTTGGCTATTCCTCTACTCAAAAAGGGTACAAATGCTACTGTCCTACTTCTAAGAAACTCATAATCTCCTGGGATACTGTTTTCTTTGAAGACGAAGCATTTTATCCTAAATTACCCATTCAGGGGGAGTATATTGACATTGAATGGCTTAGTTTGGAAAACTCTAAGGGCTTGACACATATACCATTATTGCCTCCACCTAATCCAATAACCACAATTGACTCCTTTGTTCGACCTGAACCTGAACAAAGAACACCTCAACCCGAAACCACACCTAGGGAATTGCAAACAAATGTTGAGATCAATTCAGAGTTGGATATCGGACTACAAGGAAGGGAAGAACCAGACACTAATAGTACTATCTCCCCCATTCAAAGGAACGACCAAGACTCCAATTTGGGATTAAATCCTGAAGAACTGGGTTGGCCTATTGCATTGAGAAAAGGGGTAAGAACTTGCACTCAACATCCAATTCAACGCTTTGTCTCATATGGTAACTTGTCCATGAAAATGCAAAGCTTTGTTGTAAACAGTGCACAGATAAAAGTTCCCAACACATTCCAACAAGCTATGACTGATCCAAAATGGAAACAAGCTGCAGAAGAAGAATTGAGGGCACTAAAGGACAATAAAACGTGGGAGATTACAATGCTCCCTGAAGGAAAGAAGCCAGTCGGATGTAGGTGGATCTTCACACCTAAATTCAATCCTGATGGAAGTATCAACAAATACAAAGCAAGACTTGTTGCAAAAGGCTATACTCAGACATATGGCATTGATTATCAGGAGACATTCGCTCCAGTAGCTAAACTTAATACCATCTAGGTACTACTATCAATAGTAGCTAATTTGGATTGGTCACTGCATCAACTGGACGTGAAAAATGCCTTTCTGAATGGAAATTTGGAGGAAGAAGTATATATGGAGATTCCAGATGGAATTTTTGCTCCTAACCACTCTGTGTGCAAACTCAATAAGTCGTTATATGGACTTAAACAGTCACCCAGGACATGGTTTGGTAGATTCACCAAAACAATGAAGGGATTTGGGCATATCCAAGGACAAGCAGATGACACTTTATTCACCAAACGTGTTAATGAAAAAGTCACCATCTTGATAGTCTATGTTGATGAAATAATCATTACAGGAAATGATGAAGACTGTATTGAACAGCTAAAACAGAATTTGTCAATTGAATTCCAAGTAAAAGATCAAGGACAAATGAGGTATTTCCTAGGTATGGAAGTGGCAAGAACTAAAAAAGACATCAGTGTATCTCAGCGGAAATACACACTAGACCTGTTACATGAGACAGGGATGTTGGGAGCACAACCTAAAGGAACACCGATCGAAGAAGGTTGTCTTCTGGAGATCAAACCAAAAGGTGTCCCAGTCAACACAGAACGATACAGAAGAATTATAGGGAAGCTCATATACTAAACTCACACACACCCTGACATTAGCTATACGGTTGGAATAGTAAGTCAATTCATGCACCAACCACAAGAAGAACATATGAATGCAGTGTATAGAATCCTAAGCTATTTGAAATTTAATCTTGGAAGAGGAATCTTCTTTAGAAAAGGAACTACCAGAAATATAGAAATCTACACTGATACAGACCATGCAAGGGATCCAGAGACTAGAAGATCCATCTCAGCGTATTGTACATATGTGTGGGGAAATCTGGTTACGTGGAGAAGCAAGAAACAAACTGTGGTATCAAAAAGTAGTACGGAAGCAAAATTGAGAGCAGTTAACAATGGAGTTTGTGAAGGAATTTGGGTCATCAGATTACTTAAAGAGTTGGAAATTCCACACGAGGGACCAATACAAGCTTGGTGCGACAAGAAGGCTAGCATCGAAATGGTTAAGAATCTAGTTTATCATGATAGGACAAAACATGTGGAGATAGACAGGCACTTTATCAAAGAAAAAATTGAAGCAGGCATCATGAGTCTATTCCATATCAGATCTAAAAATCATATTGCAGGTATCATGACAAAACCTCTTGGTAGAACTAAGTTTGAAGAATTTAAGTGCAAGCTGGGAATGATTGACATATACTCTCCAGCTTGAGGGGGAGTGTTAGAAGACAAAAAGCTTTTTATGTAGACACAACTTAGTGGACTTGCAAGTGCCTTAAAACATTCCTTATTTTTCTGCACTATGTCTCCACCATTACCCTTAATTCACTCCACTAGTGTTTCTTTTCTTCCTGCACTACTCAGTTTCTTTCCCTATAAATGCACACACATAATGTACTCATTTTGTATCAATGAACTCTGGGCTCTATGAGCCAATATATGCTAGAGGCAAGATTCCTATAACCTTTTGGGGGGAAGGGATTAGAGTAGCAGCATATTTAATAAACAGAACACCCACAAAATTGCATGATTTTAAGACCCCTTATCAAATAATTCATGGTAGACCCCCTTCCTTAGGACATTTAAGAGTCTTTGGATGTTTGGCATTTACGACAAAGCTACACACTTTAGATAAACTACAACTTAAAGCTAACCCATGTGTATTTATGGGGTACCCTACTACACAAAAGGGTTACATACTTTACAACTTAAGAACTAAAATGATGATGGTAAGTAGGCATGTGTCTTTTGTGGAGGAATGATTTCCATTTAAGGAGGAAGAGTATACTAAACAAGAGGGAGACTCCCTAAAATAAAGGGAAACAACATAATACCAACTGACCCTATTTTATATGATTGTGAGAAAATTTTTGTGCCATTAGAACAAGGGAATCAAGGTGAGGCAGCACCTCCTCTAGACTAGGTCAGAATGCTAGAACCAGTGGTAGTAACACAAAAGTGATCTGTGAGAGAAAGAAGACCGACGACGTAGCTTCAGGATTATGAATGTGTACCTCAAACTACAAATGCAGAAGTTGCTAGTGATTCTGGCTCAGAAACTACAAAAGCGATTTGTGCCATTAGAACAAGGGAATCAAGGTGAGGCAGCACCTCCTCTAGACCAGTTCAGAATGCTAAAACCAGTGGCAGTAACATAAAAGCGATCTGTGAGAGAAAGAAGACCGACGACGTAGCTTCAGGATTATGAATGTGTACCTCAAACTACAAATGAAGAAGCTGCTAGTGATTCTGGATCAGAAACTTCAGCAGAAAGGGTGAATGGGATGATACAGCCTTAAGGAGATGTTAGATAGGGAGATGTTACAAACACTATACAAAATTACTTCAGATATTCACATTTATCCTCCTCATATAAACATTTTTTATGTTCTACTAATGTTGTTTAAGAACCTAGGTGTTTTGGCGAAGTCGCTAAGGATCAGAGATGGGTAGATGCTATGAAGGATGAAATTCAAGCACTTGAAACCAACAAGACATGGCAGATTGTTAACCTACCATACGGAAAAATTCCCATCATATGCAGATGAGTTTACAAGGTCAATTATGACTCAAATGGCAGTGTGGCAAAATTTAAGGTGCAACTTGTGGCCAAGGGATACACACAAACAAAGGGAGTAGACTACTATGAGACCTTTTCACCAGTTGTGAAAATGGTGACAGTGAGAATGGTCCTCAGCCTTGTAGCTATTAATAACTGGAAGCTATTCCAAATGGATATACACAATGCATTTCTCCAAGGAGATCTCTATGAAGAAGTGTACATGTGGATTCTGGAAGGGTTCAGCAAGATGGGAGAGAACAAGGTGTGCAAGTTGATAAAGTCACTTTATGGGCTCAAGCAAGCATCAAGATAATGGAATGCCAAGCTTACTCAAGCTTTGTTAAAGGGAGATTTTAAGCAAAGTTTACATGACCATTCTTTGTTTGTTAGATTAAGAAAGGGTCATATAATTGTTGTGTTGGTTTATGTTGATGATTTACTTATAATTGGTAGTTTTTGTGATCAGATAGAGAAAACTAAGAAATATCTGCACAGTCAGTTTAGGATTAAGGACTTAGGAGAGGCGAGATATTTCTTAAGAATAGAGATTGTAGGGTCAAAACAGGGGATTGTTTTAAATCAGCAAAAGTATGTAATTGATTTGTTAAATGACATAGGTTTGAGTGCTGCAGCACTTGCTGCTACTCCAATAAAGCAGAATTTAAAATTAGTTCAACACCCTAGACTAGAAAGAAAGAAGAAGAAGAAAGGAAACAAAGAAGAGTCAAAGAAGGTTGATGAATTGTTAAAAAATCCAGAGTCCTCCAGAAATCTGGTTGGCAGGTTATCCTCTTTGACTGTGACCAGACCTGATTTGTGTTATGTTGCGCAGGTTTTGAGTCAGTTTCTGGTTCAACCGAGGCAGTCTCATAAGGCAGCATTACTTAAGAGTGCTCCATTACTTGAAGGGCATGGTTAGAATGGGGATCATGTTGTCATCCAATAGTAAAATAGAGTTGGAATGCTATTGTGACTCTGACTGGGCAGCATGTGAAGATAGTCGAAGGTTGGTCACAGGATATGCGATAAAGCTAGGAAGCTCCTTGGTGTCATGGAAGTCATTGAAGCATAGTACAGTTTCCACTTCATCAGCTGAGGCTGAATACAGATCAAGCATTAAGACATGTCACAGGGGAGATAGTGTGGCTGATTGGCTTGTTAATAGATCTGAATGTAGTAAACATAGAACCTGCAATAGTTTTCTGTGATTCTAAAGCTGCTATTCATATAGCTAATAGTCCTATTTTTCACGAAAGGATAAAGCACATTGAGATCGATCGTCATTTCGTGAGGGAAAAACTATTGCAAGGGCTAATAGATTTGAGACATGTTAAGTCATCTAATTAGTTGGCTGACATCTTTACCAAATGATTAGGAAAGAGAGTATATGAATATTTGTTTGGCAAGTTGGGGACCTTTAATTTGTTTAGTCCTAACTTGAGGGGGAGTATAAGTAGTAAGTAGTTAGGATATATTAGGTTCTTGTTACTATTTAGGTAGTCTTGCATTTGTACAGGGTGTGTTCTTGATTTGAGGAGCCTATATAAGGCAGGGTCCCTTCCTTTGTAATTTGACTTTTAGTAATCAATGAGATGTCTAGTATGTTTGAGTCCAGAATATTATGAAGTTTAACATCTTATAATTGCTTAGGGAATATATGGTGTGTCGATGGAGGGGTAATGGATCAAAAGTCCAAAAAACCTATGCTTGTTATGGGAACAACACATCGTTGTCGCCAAGGGGTTATGTTTAGCAAAACCGGTTTCAAAATTGGACTAACAATTTTTTAGGGTTAAAGGGAATATTTGCCTTGGAAATTTCATGGAAGAGCTTAATAAGAAGATTTTAAAGAAGCAATGTCATCCCAAAAGTTATAAAATGGGATGCAATGTTGACCTATCCTAACATAAGCAAATGGTCAACATTTGTTGACCTAATTTATGTTGAGGTAGCTTTGCCATTTGAAATTTTATTCCATACGTTATTTCCATATCGTAAGGTTCTTGCCATGTGATCTGGAGGTCACGAGTTTAAATCTTAAAAACAGCCTCTTAGCTTATAGAGGTAAAATGCATAAAATATATCCCCTCCCCAGACTCCACGTGGTAGGAGCCTTCTACACTAGGCATTATTTCCATATCATGCTGCATCATAACAGATAAAATAAAAAATATGGAATACAAAATATGCCCTTGATTCAGCTTCTTCCTAACACCGTGCTGTGTGGTTTTGGAATCTCCTTCCAATCATGTTGCTTACACCGTGCAGGGAAAATTATTTGCAAAGACGTGCACCCAACGATCATCCTTTCTTTGATCTTCTTCACAAGTATATATCAGAGCTTCAAAAAGGATTGGCAGTAGATAGATAAGGAAATGGAGAAAAGAGAGTGGTCGAAAGGTAGGAGCATAAGATGCAGAGGTTAGTGCAAGCTCGAGAGAATATGAAGTCTATGGACAGAGAAGAATCAACACTGTCAGAGTTGTGAAAGTGGTATTGAAAGCCTTCACTGCCATCTCAAGCATATATTTTCTGCTTTGGAGAACTTCACTGCTATATCAGCTTACGCATATGAAAAAGACACCCACCGTGTTTTGGGACAACCACCCAGGATTCCTTAGCTCTTTTCCTATTCTGACAGCACAATTCTTTTACAAACTAAATTACCTGAATCTCAACTGCTGAGTAAATATATTATATTTGGACTAAATTCAAATTCAAAATTCTTCAAACCACTGATTTCTTTTTCCCTGTTCTTTCAGGTTAGAAATAAGCATTTGTAATCTAACATGAAGTGACGGTTCTTCTGTGGTACTAAGTTATCAACCGAGCAATAAGATAAACTAGACTATTGGTAATTTTTTGTGGCCAAAGATGAACTATCGTAATCTCAATATTAATTATTGCATTTGGACTAATAAAAAGAACGTAATCAGCATATTATAAAAGTATCGCTCACATGTTAAAATGACACCTTAGCAACATAATAAAAAAATGTTATCAGGTGTTCTACGATATTAGAGACTTGAGAGTTCTACGATATGTAACTTATAAAATTATGCCTGGTAGAGGTCAAGCAAAAGTGTCATGTTCCAAATAATGTGGCCAATGATAATTTCAAGTATTCCAAACAACACACACACTCACTTCAATAACTCCACATCAAGATAGTCTATCAAAAGCAAATTAAGAGTAAAATATTACCTGGAACCAAGGACAACAATCCCTGCCGTACCCCCGGCCTCAGCAAGCGCTGCCCTCCAGTTGGATGCTTGATATTCTGGTGGTGAAATTCTTTCTATAAGATCTTTAAATGCTTCTCCAAAGCTAGAAGTTTGATGACGAATTTCTGATGGGTCCACATCGTAAAACACGGGTAAAACCACTTGATCATTTGATTTATGAAGTGCCATGATAATTGACAATTCCTCCAAACACCATGAAGAT
This sequence comes from Albizia julibrissin, assembly GCA_037074505.1. Classification (NCBI taxonomy): domain Eukaryota; kingdom Viridiplantae; phylum Streptophyta; class Magnoliopsida; order Fabales; family Fabaceae; genus Albizia; species Albizia julibrissin. The sequence continues at coordinate 11,926,265 of CM073481.1, read as the reverse complement.
CCAGCGTATTCCCTAGAGAAGATGATAATTGCAATCTTTGAACTTCCAATTGCTTGCAATAGTTCTGTTTTGATATAATTTCCCCTGGGAAGCTCAACGTCATCTTTGAAAACAATAATACTAGCATTGCATAGAGCTGAATAGAGATGTGAAGTAAAAGTTGCCCGAGTGTCTTCACCTCTAAAACTCAAGAACACCTCATATCTATGACCTGAATGTTATATTTAAAAAATATAGAATATTAATAAAGTAAATTCCTATTTAAATAAATATGAAATGTACATTCTTATAATTGAATAATATAAAATGTCAGAAATATTATGGATAATAGAACTCCCTTCAATCTTTAATATAAGACATATTTGGGCAGTTGATCTTAGTCCTAAATATAAATATAAGATATATTTTTCATATTTATTAATATTTTTCTAATTTACTCTTATTGATACTCGTTCAACAATAATCAAGGATGAGAGTGAATGAAGGAATTAAGAAAGAAGATTAGGATGTTTTAGAAAAAAACATGTCATATTAATTAACTTCCTTAATCTAATCAAATTAGCTAACTATGTCTAATATTAAAGACCAGAGGGAGTATTATCATTGCTGCATGCATGCTTGATATATAATACATGAAGCACATATATGCCCTAACCTACCTTGATTTGGGAGCTCGTTTTGTGAAGTTTCACGTGTTATTTGTCTTCCCATGAGCTGCAACACATTATGCATTCTCATTTTGTTGTTCTCATCAATGGTTACAAGGCTTCGATCCACTAGGGCTCTTATCCCAATGCTAGCATTACATCCATGCCCATCCAACTTTTGTATCACATGATTCATGTCCTCCCCAATATGGAAAGAAACTACGTTTAGAAATATTTCTTTTTCGCTATCATATAAAGAGTCAAAGCTACGCTTTAGTGTGTTGTATATAGCAGGAGGGATATCTGTGCTTAGTTTCATCAGTGCCGACTCCCATCCTATCAGTGACTTCCCAGCAAAAAACGAGCCAAGAACTTCAAGAGCTAGTGGAAGACCTTCAGCATAAGCAACCATTCTTTTGCTGACTTCGATGAATTCTCCCTCAGGAATTGCTGGTTTCAATGCTTTTCTACTAAAAAGTTGAAGAGAGTCATTATTGCTCAAAAGTTTCACGCTATATACATCATCCACATTAAAGGCCTCAAGTAGATGTAAATCTCTAGTTGTAATGATTATTCTCATCCCATGACCATAAAGATCACGTAAATAGTGTAGTTGCTTCAAGTCATTCACATCATCAAGCACAACAAGTACCTTATTAATGTGAACTCTTCCATCAAATATTGCTGAAACAAGTTCTTTATCCAAACCAATTGTGCCTTTCCTCTCCCAAGCTTCCCTCACATTTGAAAGAAAACGTGTATTTTTGAATTCGTGCTGAATGCAGTCAAAAATGTGTCTGGCAATTGTTGTTTTGCCTATACCCCCCATTCCCCATATACCTATGGTGACAACATCTTTTGATTTATGCTTTCGAAGCATTTTAATCACTTCTTGTGCTTGAGAACGAACTCCGACCAGGCCATCTCCGTCAAACAAGCCTTTCATGTCCAATATTTGACGAACTTGCCCGAGAATATTCTGAATAACCTCACTTTCAGTCCTGTGAATTATATATAAAGAAAGAATAGTGGAAAAGGGAGCATTGATTAATCAAACAACACTACAATAATCACAACAATGGCATCGATCAAGAGCAATACACGTATTTCCATCAAGAAATTCATCACAATAGCGTTATTAATTTTATCATGTTCACACCCCTGTTGAATTAAAATAATAGAAGTCAATTCAAAAAAGCATTTCGATATGACTTGGGTGTATAGATTGTTATAGCCTAAAATAAGCAAGCTTTATATGACAATCATCATCGTCATCTTCATCATCTAACTATAAAACATTCAGTTTCTAGTGAGCGATTTGGAAAGAGGAAAAAAAAAAACTGTATCTCTCTATTTATTATACAACATCATACTTATCTTCTATTAACTAATTGTTATGGATTGAAATTGTACTCTATCTCCCACACACACATAAATATTAGTAAAAAAATTTTTGCCGACAAAAATATTAGTGAAATTGAAAATAAATAAAATGCAAAACGAACAGAAATATAAATTACTTGGACTTGAAATTAGGCACAAAAAAGCCACGATTGCCTCCAGCTTCACTGAGAGCTGTCATCCACCGTGACACTTCATCTTTAGTAGGTGAAATTCTTTGTACAAGATTTCGAAATGCTTTTCCAAAAGTAGATTCCTGATTACAAACATCAGATTGATCCACACCAAAGAATATGGGAAGAACTACCAGATCATGTGACTTGTGAAACTCCATTATTTTTGTGAGTTCCTCGAGGCACCTTCTGGAACTAGCATAGTGTTTAGAGAAGATGATGATTGAAATTTCAGAGCCTTCAACAATGCTTTGCAATAATTCTATTGAGATAGAATCTTTAAGAACGGAAATTCCAGCTTTCCTTAGTGATGAATAAAGACAGCAAGAGAAAGACTTTTGAGTGCCTCTGCCTCTACTATAACTCAAGAACACTTCATATTTATTGCCTGCACTTTAAATTACACAAGCACATAAAAGGATATGTGAAGATTAATATATATTGTGAACAACGATAAAAATTGTAAATATATTAAGAACCAAGAGATAATTCATTGGCCCTCATACCCTAAAAAATTAATAGATGTCTTTTGTTTTTTTTTTCTTTTCTTATTTTGTAATTTATTACTGCTCCCCCCCCCCCCAAAAAAAAAAAAGGGAACTCTGCTGTAGAATCAATTGCGCTAAACATTTTGTCTCTTAATGCAAAGTCAAGTATATGCCTGAAAAGAAGAATCCCATATATGCCTTAGTGGCCTTATAAGTTATAACGGACTAACAAGGTGTCTTTTTGGGCTAAGGGGCAGGTTATTTTTCTAGGCTAAAGTAAATGTTTAACCATTTATGTTTAGCTTAATTATACAAGACCCCCTAAAATTTGAGATAGTTGCAAACAAACTCCTCATATTTCAGAGTTTAAATTTAACCCTTGTCGTTAATTCATTGTTATGTCTCTGAAAATTGACACGTCGGATTAATATAACACATATGGCATCCTACATAACATCCTTTGTGTCATCCTATGTAATCTAATAATTTTATATATCTTTTACTAAGGGTTGAATTGTCATTTAACATTTAAAAAACCCTAGTTCTCCTGGTATGATGGAATCTGCTTGCTGTCATCTCTATGAGCTTTCTTTCACTTTTAATTTCAATTCTTCTAAAAGAAAAATGTCATCATTCTGCATATCGTCACATCCTTAATTAGTTAACCCTTTCAAGAAGATGGTGTTGTGGTTCTGACTAGCTATAGGCTTCATCTTTCAGCCCCATATCTCTCACAACAAGGATCAGGTACAAATCTCCTGCCTTTGACGGCCATAGCACCTCTTTTCTTCCACATGTCTCATCCTCAAATATGATTCTCACCAGAATTACACATAACATCAAGCCTACACAAGCAAAACTTCAGATTCTATATTTGCAAAAACTCCAAAACTTTTGAGAATAGATGGGTGGTTTTCAAAAAGTTGGAATCTTCAAGTCCTTGTTAATTAACAATTGTTTCAGGAAAGAAGAAAACAAAAGGAAGCTAACTAGATATAGATTTGGAGCAGAGTCATTTGTAAAGAGAAGTGAAGCACTATATGAGGAAGAACGAACGAAGTGTGTTGGAAGGGAAGGATACGAAGAAGAGGATGCTACATCAAACCATGGAATTCTGATAAGAACACCAAGAAGAGGGACCCCCCCCCCCGGGGGGGCGCCGCGGAAGACAAAATAAATCTACACTAAGGAACAGTTACATACACTCATCCAAGAAGAGGAAGCTCATAGACGACGGCAAGGAGATACTAGGAGAACTATGTTTTTTTAATATTAAATGACAATTTAAACCCTGGGCAAAACTATATGATTGCTATGAATTTATGGGGTTAAATAAGACCGCAGAGGATGCATGTGTGTTATATTGATTTGACGTATCAATTTTTATTAAAAAGATAACAGTTAATTAATGATAAAGGGTTCATGTAAAAAAAAACGTTTAGGAAGTTTAAATTTAAACTCTAAAATGTGAGGTGTACCATCCCAAAAATTTGAAAAGAGAATTACAAATCTTAATTGAGGCCTAGGAATGTTACTGAAAAATTAAAAAGCCTCCAAAATAAATTATCTGTTATTTTTCAGGACAGAATTTCAAGGGAATAAGAAATGAGATGATCGTTAAAAATGTTTAAAGGACTAGAAAGATCAAGGAAAAGATAAAGATAGTTATTTTGAGAAATAGAGGAGTTTATGGAGAGGTTAGTTTCCTGAAAAGATCTATAGATAATTATAAAGCTGTTTTTTTGGAATGAAGGGTATATTTTCTTGAAATAATTCGAGAAAAAAGGTTAGAGATTGATGAATAAAATTCTTATATAGTAATAATGATTAATTTCTATAATTTATTTGATAATTAAGTACCGATAAAAGAAGGGGTAAAATAATAAATTGGGCCACATAATAACCTAATATTAGAAGCCTAAAACGTGCTACCAATGGCTAGAGAGATGAAGTTCATATTGTTTGGATATTGGCCCAATCAAATGTTGGAAGATAAGGCTTGTGGGCTAAGCCATCCTTAAGGAAATATTAAAACATAAAGAATAACCTTTCAATTAAACCATTAGCTCATAAAATCCCTTCCCCTGCGACTCCAAAACAGAATCAGAATGAGAGGAAAAGGGAGCGAGGTTGAGAGCGAAAGGAGGAAGACCGAAGGTGTAGAATATGAAGAAAGGATGGGATGTCGACATACAAAGCTAAACCTTGGTTAAGGTAAGGATTTAACCTCATTCCATCATTATTTTCTTTGGTTAGGGCATGTTCTGTAAGAGGATGAAGTTGAGAATCTGGTTTTTAGAGTGTGCGTGAAGAACTCGTGGCCCATAATTGAATAAACTAAATAGAATGATGGAATATAGGTTAGATTGATCGGTTCATGGCTTGCATGTTGATTTGTGTAGTTGGGAGTAATTTTTGATTCTGCATTTGCAAGTTCCAGAGGAGTCTATCTGTTCAATATTTCTTTTGTGGCTTATAAAAACATTTTAATGCTAAAAACAGATAAGGAGTTGAGTGTTAGCTACCTGGATGACATTGAAAACTATGAGATTTGAATTTTGAAGCCTAGAACTAACCTCAAATCTACTGTTAGATATTTCAAAAAGATGAATCACTGCTATGGGTAGTTAAATCATACTTATAGATGTTAAATTCAATATAACAATAATGTTCTTGAAGTTGGAGAAGAGTTTCAGATTTCTGCAGCGGGGCTCTGTGAATTTAAGTGGGGCCCTGTGAATTTAAGATAGATATCATGTTAACTATGAAGATGGAATATATGATGTTCGAAGCCTCAAGAGTTTGAATCTTGAGGCTAAAAATGGATAAGGAAATCACTGTTTGATGCTTCCATATGTTGAATACTATCTTAGATTAATAAGCCGCGCATAAAGGCTCTAAGATGATCATTGAAACAGCCTTATTTAAGCTGAAATTTGCAGACTTAAAGGGGGAAGCCGTGTGAGAGAATAAGAAGAGGCAGGACATACTTAGATTGTTATAAACGACTTACATATGGATATTCATATTATGAATGTGATTAAAGTTTCAATCGATGGAATGATATGAAAAAAATTTCAGAATAACACCTAAAGTGCCCAATAAATGAGAAAGTGTGTTGTTTTTGAATGAGATGTTGGTAGAGCAATATAAATGATATACTGTCGTTGACAACTTTAAAGATCAGAGTGGTTGAAGCTTACTAAAGGCTAATTAAAGTTGCTGTTTCGAAAACCCTGAGTGTCAAAAAGAATAGTTTAAGTTATTGGATTGTGGTTTAAGTTTTAAGATGATGATAGAATAATAGTTACTAGACTATATAAAGCTGGAAAACTATTTCAGAATAAAGGAGGATGGTATAAGCTTGTAAAGTTAGAGTACTGTTTAATGTCCCTAGGTGCTGCATAAATGTTATAGATGGGTAAACCATGTCTAGAGACTATAAAATTAAGTTTTAAACCTTGTTCTTGAAGCTGAAGTTTTCAGTTGTTGGTATCGGATGTTGCTCGAAATTTAGCAGCCAAAGTCTTAAAAAAGTTTACTATTTTGGTGACCATTATTTACCCAAAATATAGAGAACTGAAATAAAGTACATAGATGGCAATTAGAAGACATAATACGATGGTTAGAATAACACTACAAGAGCTGGAAATTTTCAAAATCAAGAGAGGAGTTACCCAAATGATAAGCTTGAAGCTGAATATGGTATCATTTGTTTTGAGGTGCGAGTTAAAATATGAAAAATATGGGTCAAGCTTGCAGTTCGATACTTTTAATATGGAATTAAGGTTTTTAAAGATGATAAACATATTTTAGGTACTTAAAATTCCTATTGTACACGGATGCCATGGAAAATTAGTAATAATAGGAACTATACCTTTATTTACTATTCATCCAATAAGCTTAAAGAAGATAAGAATGGTTTAAGCAGAACTCATAGAACAATGGCATAAGAATAAGTTAAAAATATGGAATTAGAGTTTGAATTTGAGAAAGATTACTTTTGCCATTGAGGTATATATATACTTATCTTTTTATCCAAGATTACCCACCACTTTCATAGAGGGTAGAGCTTGTTTAGATCTAAGATTTGGGAAGAGTTAATATAAGTTATTAATGGCTAAAGTGTTAACCTACCCGTACATAAATGTTAGGTTTGATAATTGTCCAAACTTGCAAAGGAATTATCAAGGAGAGAAGCAGGTAGATAGGTAATTTGGAAGAAAGTACTAGAGGTAGTAACTCTTTTGCTCTTATGTTATTGCGCATTGGTTGCCTCATGAGAACATGTAAATTTCCTCGTATAGATATTTGTCATGGCCATGTGCAATAGATAGATCGATAGAGCAGTTAGTTATCTACTTAGTATGTGTACTAGTTATTTATTCATTTTATCCATTTGTAAAATGAATGTGGACCAACTATTTATACGTATATCTATCTTGAAAAGATTGTGCACTAGTTAGTTATTCAGTTTAGTTATTAGTAAGATATGTGTGAACGAGATAGCTTTTCAGCTCAATTACTTGCAAGGTCTTGTTCTCTATGGCTTGTTTTTACATCCATAGTTAACCTTGTATGATTTATATAATGAAAAGTAGTGGCTATTAAGATTTCCCCGAATCTTACCCCATTCTTCCATGATATGTAGTAAAGGCAAGTATCACTAAGGGCAAGGGCGTAGTGGTTGGTAAAGACTGAAGTTGATGGAGTTGGAGAATATGCTATTTTGTTGTATATATAAGCTCTGTTATATACTTAGTTACATTTATTATGATATTAAATTTAAATATGCATGTATTATATATTTTGGCATGAAAATACCCTCTATAATGAGGAGAGGCTATAATAACCTAAAGATAAGTGACATATGCAATGATGGCTAGAATATGTTTATATATAGTTAGTAGCAGCTGTGGCTGAGCATACATGGTTGATTAGTATATTTACTTCCATTTAGAAACCAGGGCAATTGTATAAGTGAATGTCCTAAGATGTTTACATGCCCAAGCTACTGGTTTTAAGTTTTTTGTGTTTCCAAGGGTACCTACTGGATCATATGTGGTTCTTAAATGACTAAACAACTTTGAACAATGATCCTAGAAGAAGGTGTCACATCAAAGAGGTTATCTGAAACTGACCAAAAATTTAGAGGTCTTGTGTAATTAAGAAATTAAAGGATTAAAAGTATATTTTTTTAAATTTAAGAAATTAAAATAAATGTAAACTTAAAGAACTAAACATATATATTAATCCAAAAAGTATTTCACTTCTAAATATTTTGTATGTTTGAAAAGTGATTTTGTAGTATAAAAATGATAAAATAATAAATTATTTATCTTTTTTTATTCAAAATATAATTATTTATATTTTTTGAGATGACTCTCGAAAAATAAAAATAATAAAATTTGGGAGATTTTAAGTTTTGATACTATAAATATTATTTTTTAAGGCCATAGATTCTAGAAATCCCAAATAAAGACAAAGGTTAATTCTTGATGGAATTAATTTCTTTTGTGTGATTCCATTGATATCCCCTGATTTCTTTTTAATACACATTCTATTTTCTGAGTATGCGATATAGAATATCTTCCCACTGAAAGTGAAATGGTTGTTGACAACAGGAAAAAAAAAATAAAAGGAAAGAAAGTGAAAGGATTAATATGTTACCCTGCTGGCTCATAGGCTTGTTCACCTGACCCATGGAATCTTCCGTCGGTATAGTATTACGGAGGTAGGGGCTTCAAAGATATTGGAGTGTTGGAAGGATCAGTCGTTTCTTTCAGAAGAAGAATCCGGCCTTTAAAAGTGGAGCAACTAGCATCATCATCAATCGTACCAAATGACAAACAAATTACAGGTGGAGATGGACTGGAAAGTTACCTGTGAATTGCTGGGTTGGCCAAATAGATCGAGAAGACAAATCTAGATTATCATAAATATCAGAGAAGGCAGAAAGAGTGAAATGAAACAAAGGGTTACTGACTGACTAACAAGCATTAAGATGTCAAACTAAAATCAAAGTTAAATAACGAATTCGAATAATAATAATTATTATTATTATAATTATAATAAAAATAAAGAAAACTGGGGATACTGAATTATGAGTCTTGTGACAGAGCAATGGAGAGTAACAACTCATCTGCCAGCGTACGCCGAGTTCGTCTCTTCTCACACACTCTCTTCCTTTCAAAATCAATCCATTAATTAATCAAGGAATCTTGTGGTATACAGGTATGATACATCCGGTCTTTGAAGTCTTCCAGGCTATAAGGTAATTATCACGAAAATAAATTAAGATAAAAGTATAAGTGGGGCCATGCCAGTTGTTAACACCTATCATGTGACTCTCTGATTTGCACATACAGCATCAGTGATCATATTAATGATAAGCATTGGAAGCTTTACATTACGGTGAGATCTATACCGTAAAAATAAAATCTTAATCATCCAGTCAATTAATTATTTTTAAATATAAAAAAATTTAAAAAAAGTTTATAATTAAGAGATTGTTTTTAGTTTAGCTTCTGTGTCCATCAAAATAAATTTTAAAAAAAATTAAAAATAAATTCACTCAAAAGCATCTAAATTACATCTAAATGTTTAGTAGTAGTGAAAAGCTCTCAGTGCTAAGCATTATGATGAGTAATGAAACGGGACAGCAGTGAAGAGCTCTAGCTGCTTATCATTGTGATAATTATTAAATCTGATTATGTAGCATAATAGGAATATTTAAAAAAAATGATCACCTTACCAACTTTAATTTTGAAAGTGTTGGAGCATTTTGTTTATAAAAGTCTCAAAGTTTGGAACACGAGAAAGTGGTGATTAGTTATTTAATTAAAAGTAAGTGTTTTTTGTTATTTTAATTTTCATCCATTCTCGTCCCCTGGTTTGTCGTTTTGTGCGGAGGATATAGTTCACACTATTGGCTTGATGATTTATTTAATTTAGGGTTAAAGGTACACCATGGGCCTTAAAGTATTATCTCATTTACACCCAGTGTCTTAAAATGATGTATGCTGCATATTTCCTCAAAATCCTTTCTTTCTTTTTTTTTTTTTCTTCCAGAATCTCATCCTCATCCTTAGGTTTAAAATTATATGGTTCAGATTTAATATTTTCTAAAAATATTATTATAATATTTTATAAATTACTTTTTTATTAGTTTTGTTTGTATTACAATTATAAATGGTGTAGATTAGATTTTCATAGTTTAAATTTATTTATTTATGTTTAAAATGATAGTTTTATAAAATATTAAATTTTGATCATCTATTTTTTTTTAATCTGAGGGTAGAGATGGGATTCTGAGAGGAAAAAGAACAAAATGATTTATGGTGCAATTTCATCTCCAAAGAATTTAAAATGGTGCATCATGGCTGAAATTGCATTATAAATAATTTTAGGATATTGGAGAGCTTGTTGACCTTGACCCTTTAATTTATTAAAGAAAATTAAAATATAATGAAACCATAACTTGTCTCTCCGATGAATCAAGGATTATTTATTTAACCATTATCTATCAAGGATAAAATCTCTAAAAGATTCTTTTATAAAATAAACCATATAAAAAGTACTGCATATATACGTAACTCACCCGATTTTTAGTTTAAGATCTAATTAATTGATTAACTAATTTGTAGAGCCAAAAAAATAGTTAAGTTAGTTTTTCGTCATCAATATCAAGAAAATCTATGAGACATTTCCAAAAATATACATACCATTAATGACTATAAATTGGATTTGAAGAGAGAGACTATTCCAGTCTCCTCTTATCCAATTTATATGTGAGTGAGAAAAACTTTTTTTTTCTATTTGTAAGGCACCTCATTAACATTTTGAGGTAAATATATAATTTAACCCTTCATTGATTAATGTGTTAACTTTATTTTCATGTATATTAAGTAAGGTTAGAACTGAAAAATTTTGAATTTTATGACAAAGTTAATGATATTTAAGATTTTCATTGATCAATGTGAAAAATGTTGGAATTGTGTAATCCTGGATCGTCTTTTGAAGAACCTTTTATTAATTACCTAAAACAAAGTGTGATGACTGGCATAAAATAAGTTAAAAATGATTTTTGAGCTTTTTACGTAACATACATTGCAATTAAACTAAAATGTTTTAAAAACTAATATTTTTGGAGTTTTTTTGGATATAAGGGCATGTTTGGATTAACGTTAGAAAAGCACGTTTACGTAAGTCGAGAAAAAACTTATCTTACATACTTACCTTGTACACCGTAAATCACGTTAGAAAAGCAGCTTCTATCACTAACCCAAACAGTCACTAAAATGATAGGTGAAATGAAATGGATAAAGTGAATCTCTTGAAAATAACTTGTAAAGTTAATCATAGTTCATATAATGATAATGGGAGTTCAATTTACTAGCTTAATAAAAAATGCTCAAAAGACTTTTTGAGCTATCTTGAGTTAGATTGATTAAATACTTCCACACTAGGTAGGGTTTAACCCCTCTAACTGAAACTCAATACAAAACACTAGCAATTACAACCAAAGTCCTTAAAAATACCAAACCTCAAGCATCATTGAGTCTAGTCATTAATTGAGGATTATTCCTAAACCTAGAAAACAATCACTTTTTAAAACACTATTAAAAACCACTTTGTATGCAATTTATGAAATCACTAAATTTTCTAAAATACCAAACCCCATCAACCGATGAGTCTAGCACTAAAAGAAAGGAACCTCTACTCCAGAGATGCTATTAAGCACTCTTATTGTGTGATTTAAATTAATTAATGCAATTGGTTCAATGCAACTCCTTAATCAACTCAATATCCAAACAATACCATGTAAGACAATAGAGAATCAATGGAATTACACTTAAATATATATGTAACCACATATATTGATGAGCACAAATTTCAACATCAACTAATTCAAATCACAAATTAATCCAAACTAAGTACTTAACCAAGTAACATAAGTCTAGTAACATAAATACAATCTCTAAGACTAAAAATCATAATTACAAAACTAAATAAATAATGGATTAAAACATAAAACTCCCCTTTGTAGTACTTAGAACTCAAGTCCTTAGTTTCTATCTTCAAGAGTTTGAGAAATTTAGACATTCTCACTCATGGATACATCTTCACAACTTCACCAAAAAATTTCACAATTCCAACCATATAAACATTGATTAAAATAACCAATTAGCACTAAATCAATTAAACTTTGTGACTGAAATTTTCACTCAAAAACCAGATTAGAGAAGCCACGATTCTGGGCAGAGGATTGGTGGCGGTAGCGAAGTGGTAGAACTAGCAGTGGAGGAAGATGAAGTGTAACATCCTAAATTTTGGGACTAAAGGTTTGAGAATAAGCTTGAATCTAGAGGACAACTAAACTCTAGTTTAGCTAGTGTCCAAAGTAAAGTATAATTTTATTCCCTACAATTACTTACATCTTTGGTGGCATAAGAGGAATAAAATGGTGAATTAAAGAGCATATTAAGTGACAAAATAAGGTAACTAGAGGTCACACACAATATAGTTAACTGGAACACAAAGTAATCTTGCTGCCAGTGAATTTCCATGTGTGGCAATTGTGTTTGTGTGATATTTTTCAATTGAAAAATGATGTTTAAAGATTCTGAAACTTTCCATGATAAAAGATCAAATTTTAATTTGATAGGTCATATGAGTCATTTGGAGCTATATACAAAGAGTTATGTACTTTTGAAGTTAATCCAGTAAAACTGGTAATTTTCAATGTTAGTGTTCAAAAACAATAATTATGGGAATTTTGAACTTCCAGTTGGATAAATATATTTTTCTTAAAAATAGACTTAATAAGGGTCACATAGTCTTTATAATCACCCCAATTGGATATCTATACAATTAGATATGAATTTTCAAAGTTTAGTAAAAATTCTGCTTAGCTTTTCAACTTGTGCGAAAATCACAAAAAAATGTATGGGCAAAGTAGTCATTTGGCTAATGAAAATTAAAGACAATATTTTTCCCTCTACCTTATGAGGTTGGACGGTCAAAAAGGGAAGCAAGAAGGGAAATAATTATTTGAGTTAAATATGCTAAGAGTTGGAGCAATTCTAACCAAGTGAAAGTGTGGTTAAAAAGTCAAAGATTGTAGGTAAATTTGAGAAGTAACTTATGATAATTCAAAAAACCATATTCCTTTTGCTTCTCCATTTATTTCAGTCAACAAAGGGAATTGGAAGGAAAATAAAATACTTCGTCCATATTTAATGCAAGAAGAAAAAGAATAGCCAAGTATTTCATGCATGTGCAAATTTGTCATTAAACAACTAGTATTGTAATAAAGCAAGGGGGATATTTTGAAGAGTTATATCCCTTCTTCTTCATTCATGTTTCAACCAAAATGGCAGCCAAGGAGAGAGAGATGGCTCATATGGAAATAGAAAGGCAAAGATCAAGAGTCAAACCAAGGTGAGTCACAAGTGATTTCCACTTGTTCTTGCATTTTTCTTTATGCCAACACTCTTCTAACCTCTTCTTGATCTTGGAAACCATGTTTAGTAAGAAAAATCAAAAGGGAAGAGAGAGAGAGGAAAATGGCGCATAGAGAGATGAAGTTGGAGAATCAAGAGGCAAATTCAAGAACCTTGATTATGTTGTTGTTGGCTTGATTTATGGTTATTTTGTCTTGGTTTATGATTTTGGGATGTGCAAAACCTAAGGGGCTGCCCAATTTTCCATTAATCATGTTTAAGAGGTGTTTAATGGGTTAATCATGTGATTAGAGATGAAAGGGAGGTGGTTAATGGATTGAAATTAAAAAAACACACATTTTCCCTTAACTTTGTCATGTTTTGGCTAGTGCTGGAAATAGGGAAAGGAGTTAGAATTTCATCAATTTGATAGTTTCATTGAGTTTAGAAGGGAAAATTGTATAGGGTTTATATAGAATGTAAAGTGAGAAAAGCTCTAGAAAGTAAAATGATCAAACTACCCTTAAAACTCTAAGTTAAAGGCTGTCAAGGGTAATTTCATAATTTGGGTTTGAATTTGACCAATATAAGGTCAAAAATAGATTTTACACGCGAAATTGTGTAGGATTAGTCTGGGTTATAATTTTTTCTAAAGTATAGTTGGATCGGGTACAAAGGAATGTAGATCGGGTCCCCAGGAGCATTTTGGTAATTTTATAGTTTTTTTGAATCAAGATAACCAACATAATGAGTTTAAAATGAGTTATACCTACTAGCAAGGAATAAAAAATCGGACCGGGTAATGAACCGATCACAACACAGGTTTAAGGGTTAATGGTTCAACTGGGGTTGGACCTGTCATATTAAAATATTAAATTTATTAGTAGCAATATATATATTAGTATATTTTTAAATTTCTATAGATAAAAATAAAGATTTTTAGACAAAAAAATGCTTAAAATCTATTAGTATTAGTTATGGTGCCTATATTTATGCAATGATATCTCCTTTCCTATAATTAGTTAATTATTATATCCCTTTAAAATCTTCTTTTTTTCAGAACTTTTCTTTTTTTACCTATTTTTTGTTTCATTTTGGTCTTCAAAATTTCATTTTCCCCTAAAAAATAGTGCAAAATAGTAATTAGAGGAATAAAAAAATGTATTTCTAAGAAAAAAAAAGGCGAACCGGGTGGACCGGTCAAACCACCAGTTCAAATCAATTGACTGGTTTACCAGTTCAATTCATCAACCGGACCAGACCACTAACCGGTCACCGGTTGAACTGGCCAGTCAAGTCCGGTTTTTTTTACCTTGTCTACCAGTATAAAAGTGAAGTGATTTAAGGAATCGATCATTCACCCTAAATTCTACTTAGGCACTATGATAAATTTTTAAGGGAAAATTCCAAATAAATACCAAATCAACTTGCAAAACACCAAAATGTCTATTAACACTTTAAAAAGACTTAAAGGTACCAAGTACCAAAGTGAAATTTTAAAGTTTTGACACTTTTACCATTTTTCCCTTCACTTAAAAAAATATCAAAAAAATATCTCTTACCGGAGCACCGTTGCTCGCCACTGGTGGGACCCACTGGGCAGAGGTTTTTTGGGGAGAGAAGGGCTTTTTTTGTAAAAAGTGGATGAAGTGCAAAGGGTGAGGTTCGAACCCACCCCACCCCCAATACCAAAGGGGCCTGGTGGCCACTAGGCCATCAGAGCTCCTTTGACATGTAGATGCATTAATATATATGTATATATATATATATATATATATATATATATGTATGTATGTATGTATATATATATATGTATGTATGTATGTATGTATAATATAAATGAAGAAATAATGGCTTTAACAAAAACAGTAATTGAAATAACAAAACTCGTAATGCGTTTAACAAAAACGATAATGGAAATAACAACTAGCGCAAGACCTCCTCACCAAATGTGTGAAAGTATTTGTCCAGATGGGGGATCTCAAATTCACTAATAGGAATGATTAAACCCATGACGGTTTTTACAAAATGATATACATTGCTCACCTCTTAACACATTTGACAAATTCAGTAATGGAAATAACAAAACTCATAATGGTTTTCACAAAACAGATAATGGGAATAACTAAACACATAATGATTTTAACAAAATGACATGCATTGCTCATATCTTCACACATTTGACAAATTTACTAATGAGAATTACTTGGTTTTAACAAAATGATATGTATTGCTCACCTCTTTACACATTTGACAAATTCAGTAATAGAAATAACAAAACTCGTAATGGTTTTCACAATATGGATAATGGGAATAACTAAACACATAATGTTTTTGACAAAATGACATGCATATCTTGACACATTTGAATTTGTCATTTCCATTATCTGTTTTGTTAAAACCATTACGAGTTTTGTTATTTCCATTATTGAATTTGTCAAATGTGTGAAGAAGTGAGCAATGCATATCATTTTGTAAAAATCATTACGGTTTTAATAATTCTCGTTAGTAAATTTGTCAAATGTGTGAAGATATGAGCAATGCATGTCATTTTGTCAAAACTATTATGTGTTTAGTTATTCCCATTATCCGTTTTGTGAAAACCATTACAAGTTTTATTATTTCCATTACTGACTTTGTCAAATGTGTGAAGAGGTGAGCAATGTATATCATTTTGTAAAAACCGTCATGGGTTTAATCATTCCTATTAGTGAATTCGTGAGATCCTTCATCTGGACAAATACTTTCACACATTTGGTGAGGAGGTCATGCGCTAGTTGTTATTTCCATTATCGTTTTTGTTAAACCCATTACGAGTTTTATTATTTCCATTACTGTTTTTGTTAAAGTCATTATGTCTTCATTTATATTATACATATATATATTAGTGCATCTATATGTCAAAGGAACTCAGTGGCCACCAGGCCCCTTTAGTATTGGGGTGGGGTGGGTTCGAACCCCACCCCTTGCACTTCATCCACTTTTTTTAAAAAAATAAAAAAGCCCTCCTCTCCCCCAAAAAACCTCCGCCCAGTAGGTCCCACCAGGCTAGCAGCCGAAGCTCCAGTCGCCAGAGGGTCCCGGCCGACCAGCGGCGGCAGTGGCAACCGGCGGTGGTGCTTCGGTAAGGCATATTTTTTTGATATTTTTTTAAGTGAAGGGCAAAATGGTAAAAGTATCAAAACTTTAAAATTCCACTTTGGTACTTGGTACCTTTAAGTCTTTTTTAAGTGTTAATAGACATTTTGGGGTTTTGCAAGTTGATTTGGTATTTATTTGGAATTTTTCCAATTTTTAATTATATTATATATTTTTATACTTTACTTAAAGATTTTTTTTAATATTAATTGAATTTAAAATGTGTTACTTGTGATAAATTGAGATTAAGAATAAATATATTAAATTAGGATTAAAAATGATAAAATTATCAAAATAATTTCAATTACTCTTAATTATTGATTTTAAGAATATTTAATATTGGTTTAATTGGTTTTTAATTTTAAGTGTTTGAAAAAGGGATTGAAAAATTGAAAATGACAGTCTGGGATCGAATTTCAGGGTTTGGTGCAATGAATTTTTTTAATGTCAGTTCAGTCCTCACAAAACTACAGCGTTTTTGCAGATTAAGACTGAGGTCGGGTCTGATTCAGTGATAACCGAGGGGAATGAATAAAAGAAAAGAACCAGAGAAAGAGCGGTGTGGCGGCGATCTTGGGAGCTTAGTTCCTTAATCATCATTATTTCACCATTATTGTGACTGCACCATCTCCTTCGTTTGATCATCACCACCTCTGCCTACCATCACTGTCCACCACCAAGCTTTTCATCTCTGTCACATCTCTGCCATCATTTTCCTTCCAACCGTCGTCCTCTGTTTTGCATTGACTTGGATCGCAGCTTGAAGAGGCTAGGTCTCAAAAATCACTATATCTCCACTCATCACATTCACTTTCCTCATCACCTTCCATCCACCATGCGTCCACCACGTTACTTTCTCCATTTTCACCATCGGAGAAGCTGAATCAGAGAGAAACAGAACAGACGTGACTGGGAACCAGGGAGAGAGTTTCAGCGGTGAAGAAAAAAATATTCCATCACGATATACCATCTTTCATCGTCTACCTTCTCCTCTATCGTATTTCACTGACTACACGGGTGGAAACAGGTGGCCTATTTCCGGTTTGATTAGGCTAAAAGTGAGTGTTGGGCACATTGCATGTTTTCTTAGTAGGGAGGACCACCCTGAAGCATAAGACCATGTTTGGTATGAGGTATTGGATTTTGATGGATTAGAATTAGGGTTGGTATTGGAATTGAAACTGGGACTGAGAGTTTAAAATTATGTTTGGTATACGGTAATATTTAGATGAAATACTTGAATTGATTTTATTTTATAATCCTCCATAAATTATTAAAATGCTAAAATATCCTTATTATTGAAAAAAATAACAAAAAACAAAGTCCCAGGGATTTAAGTTAAAATTGATAGGGCATTTATGTCAAAAAAATATTATAAACATAAATATTTTTTTCTCTAATATTTACAGTCCCGGAATTGAAAATGTAATATCAAGGAAGGTGGCTTTATAACAATCTCACTTTCGTAGTACTTTCAATCCTTAGTTATCTATAATCCCTTTTACTAAACGGTATATTCTAATATGATTCATGGTCCAATCCTAATCTCTACCTCCAATACTTTATACTAAACAGGGCTTAGGAGACTTGCCACTTCAAGGTTGCTAAAACATGCTAGTCACTAGTTCCCTAAAGAATTCCATGCAATATCATGCTAGCTCCTTTCCATTCGAATAGGATTAAAGGATTAAGATCCAAGTTTACCTTAAAAATTTTCGCACAAGAGATGTGAATATCCAAAAGATTTCTGAATTAATATCGTCTTAAAAGTATTAAAAAATAAGTAAATTTTCCTAACAGTTAAACAATTAATATTGACTATTAAAACACTAACTTTGACCATTAAAATTTTTAATTATAAAGGACAACATTACTCATTTTAACGATTCCGAGCCATATTGATAAAAAGGATCTTTAATATATCTATAATTCATGTGAAACTTTTGCCCAAAAATTGGACATTAACCCTCTCTCTATTGTTTGGCAGATACTCCTCCTTGCTTTGATTATAAGAACCTTTTAATAAAATAAATAATCATAAGTCATCATGTGAGATATTAATTTTTTAATATAGTTGTTATTTCTCATTAATTGTAAATTTTATAAATTTTTTATGTAATTCATGATTTTAAGAGAGTAATTTTTTTAATTTTTAAATAAAATTAATAACTTAATCACCTTTTATTGATTTTAATAAAATAATTAAATATGTTTTATAAAAAGGATTTGAGCAGTACTACTGCTTACTGCTTAACAGACAAGCAAAGTGGCTAGTCCCCTCCATGATGGGGGAGTGGACTACATGTGCACATAAGTATTGTAACACCCATCTTACATATCCTTAATTACTTACACGGAAACGTTTATTATTACTTTGTTAGAGGTAATTACTTATTCACGACTTATTTAACCATTATTCTTACCGAATATCAGAGTTAATTCTTATTCTCAATAATCCCAATTATGGCTTAATTCAAATTCGCGTGTATTCTTACAAGTAAATATTTTATGTGCGCAAATAATAATACACACAGTAACCTAAATACAATTCAGAATTTAATTCTTCGTCTTCCTTCCTTTTGGTTCTTCTTCAAACATTATTCGCTTCAGTATTCATGTACCTATATGGTTGGTGGTGGAGGGTGATATTCGAGAGAATCTTAATAGCAAACATACAGATAACGTATGTAAGATGAATGCTAATGCATGATATGTTTGCTTTACATAGGCTCATCTTCACATAATGATATTATGCATGCTCAATGTTTCATGCATCATAATTATGGTCATAGTAAAAATAGAAACAGAGCTTTATTCATTCATACATGCATCACATAACCAAGCAAAGCAATACAACAAATCAATATACAACATAAACATCACATATATACAAGTAAGTAAGTTTACTACCTCTTGGACTTTGCCTCCTTCTCTTGTACCTTGATTTTCCAATCATAGTTTCTTCTTTGTCACTTTATGGCCCTAGATAAGTAACGACATTATTAGAGCCATGAAAAGTGAATGTCCAATAGGCCACATTAGCCTTAAAGACTTACTTTCACCCTTGGAATTCATAATAATTACATTTGGTCATTTTCTTTCTCAAATTTGTAAGGTAGCTAAAAGCTACCAGCATTTTGACCAAACTTTGAAAAATCATAATTAATTTGATAGAACTCCAATTGAGGTAGTTCAAAGTCCTATGTGAAGCTATTTAAGTGTAATTTCACATAGAAATACTCAGTTCTGGCTACCACAGCTACAAAATTCCCATAATTTCTCCAAACACCATTGTTCTAGATTTCTTTCTAGAAAACAGGGTATAACTTCAAAAATCCATATCTCTCAATATACTTGTCATAAAATTACAAAATATATATCAAATTAAATATCTATGTCTCTACTTTAGTATGAAAAGCTTCATAATTTTTGAACAAGATTGACCCCATGAAACATCACGCAAAACAACTCTGTTCCAGGTTTTCTTTTCAGAACTAGGGCTTGATTTTGGAAAATCATATCTCCCAACATACTTATCCAATTATTACAAGTTACCTATCAAATTAAAGCTATATATCTTTATTTTAATTCTGGAAAATTTTATGGTCATTGGATAACATTTAGTCACTCAAAAACTCATTACAATGACACTGCCTCCAGAAAACGAATTTCATAACATCTACACTTCAACTTCCAAAAATTTTCAATTCATATACAAGCATCCAAAAATCATGAACACTTGCATACCTATGCAATTTTGCCTCCTAAAGCCAATGGAAGCATCAAAATTATCAAATTCTCACTCCTCTTTCACAACACATACAGAATATAAAATCAGAGTTCTCGTAAAAAGTTTGTCAGTTTCTTGCTTTCTCTTGCTTAATCACTTCCTTTCTACTTTTAATTAAATTATTAGCTACTTAAACACCTTTCCCCCATGATTATTAGAAAATTGGGCAGCATAATCCCCTAGGGTTTGAGCTTCCCAAAATCACAAATCAAGCCAAAACAACCACAAAATCAACAATAACCACCAACTACACAACATATATAGCAAGAAGATCAAATTTTGGCGATTACCTCTTGATTTCTCCACTTTCTCTGTCTAAAATGTCATTGTTCACTCCCTCCTCTCTCTCTTGATTTTGTCTTGAAAACCATGGATTTCAAGGAGGAGCAGAGGTTAGAAGTGGTTATAGTATGATTAGGAGGCAAAAATCTCAAGATTACAAGTCTTTTACCTTGAATTTTGGTAAACCCTAGCCCTTGTGTATGCTTTTTGGTCTCTTGGTATGGCTAAACTCCCTCTTTCTCTTGGTTCAGATTTTTGCACGAAAATGAAGGGAAAAGATGAAGAGAATGGTGATTTAATGAATCACCAAAAGTGGCTTGCATGTGGAATTTTCCTATTAGTCCAATGTTTGACTTTTCTTTGTATCATATTACAAGTAATTCATTTTCCCTTTTTCCTTCTCTTTTCCACCGAAAATTGCATGAGAATTGAGAGAGTATATATTGGTAATTAAGTTATTCCAATGTCATCTTGCAATTTGTAATTTTTACTATTTGATCTTTTTTTATAATAATTTGCTAAAATAAGCTTATTAGTTACCAAATAGTCATTTCCCTCTTTTTAATTCCCATTTAACTGAAATTATTGGGAATATTAGGGAAAAATAATCATTTCTTGTCTTATATAATAACATTTTGCCCTTACATTTTATTCCATTTTCGCACTTAATGCAAAATTTGGCAGAATTTTTATCAAACTTTGAAAATTCATATCTAATTGTGTAGATATCTAATTGGGGTGGTTCCAAAGTCTATGTGACCCTTATTCAGTATATTTTTAAGGAAAAATATAAAATTTAGCCAATTGGAAGCCCATCATTCCCAGAATTCTCATTTTTGGAAACTAACACTGAAAATCACCAGGTTCATTAAACTAACTTCAAAAATACATAATTCCTTGTGTACAACTCCAAATGACTTATATGACCTATCAAATTGAAGCTTGATAAGTCTACTTTTATTTTTAAAATTTTAATAATTTTTGGACATCATTTGTCTCTCAAAAGATGTCACACGAGCACAACCGCCACACCGGGAAATTCACCGGTAGTAACACAACTTTGTGTGTGACTTCTAATCGCATTGTTTTGTCACTCCCTGAGCTCTTTAACTTACCATAATACTCCCTTTAATACCCGAAGGGTAAAAAAATTTTAGGAAACACAATCATGTCTTATTGGGACATTTGTTAAACAGGAGCTTAGCAGTCCACTTAATTCAAACTTATTCTCTAACCTTTAGTTTCAAAATTGTCTTATTGGGACATTTGTTAAACCGGAGCTTAGCAGTTCACTTAATTCAAACTTATTCTCTAACCTTTAGTTTCAAAATTCGGGTTATTACAGGTGTAGGTTGTGCACAGATAAAAACTGTGAGGTACTTCGACTATAATGTCATCTCCTTTTGGTCCATTTTAAAAGAAATTTGTGATCTCAATTTAGTCTACATATATAGAGTTCACAAAAAATCCAGTGTCAGCAGTGATGGTGGTAGTAATAATAATACGTAAATTGGTTAAAATGGACTTAAGAAATCAAATAATTAAGATATTTAATAATTTAATTATTATTTATTGATATGTGAAAATTAGTTAAAATAGATTTAAGATGAACACGAGAGTTATAATAAGGAAGAGAATGGTATCTTCTTTTTTTCTTTCTTTTTCTTTTTCTTTTGAAATAGAGAGTGCTCTAATTCATGAAAAGCCTTCAACTTAAAGAATCGCATTGTGGGACCATGTTTGTTTCTGGTTTTTATTTCCTTACTTTTTCTCTGTGCACGCTCGCTCCTTCATTTTAAATTTTCTTTTCTTTTATCGCCACTTCAATTCTCCCTCAACTTTTTTAAAATTTCCTTATTTTTTTGGTTTATTTTACATTAACATGTAAAAATTATAAGAGGACAATTATGGAATTTTTTTTTAAAGAAAAACATAGTATATACAAAAAGAGAAAGAATTTGAAAGTCAGTTATACATGAAAAATGTGTTAGACACCCTGAGTATAAAAATTGATTCCTCTAAATTGATTGCATGAAATTAAATAACCTTAAATATAGTTTAATTACCCTTATTAAAACACATTTAAATTAAGATAGATAAATAAGAATAACCAAGAAGAAAGGAAAACAAATAGTTTTGTTAGAAATATCATGGTGAATTAATTTGAGTAGTTAGTTAGTTAAGGTCTTAATCTATATAAAGGGTCCTATCTAATATGGTTTAGGGGTAGGATGGTTTGATCCTCACCATATTTAGAGAGAGGCTAATTTGAGTCTCTCTTTAGAGAGGAAAGTCCATCTTAGTCTCCAAGTGGGGTTGGTTATCTCTCTCAAGTGAGGGTAGATTAGTGATAACCCGAGTAGATTATAGTTTGTATGAACATGTTGCTCTCATATTGTTAATATAAGATTTTTTATCTTTTTCATCATGTTTCTCTAATTAATATTGTTTACATTGTATGGTTATGGGCCAAATCTAGTTATTTTCTGATGCCCAATGGTTCTCTTTGCTGCTACACGATGTGTTTTGATGGTTTCTTGATCTGCCTCCTTGAAACCCTATCTTTCTTGATTTGCCGCTGCTCAGCTCTTGATCTTCCTTTGAATGTTTCCGTGATCTGAACCGTGATTCTTGGTTCCACGCCATTTACTCTGACGTTACTGCCGAAGTTTAAAGCTCGCCGCCAGAGAACCATCCCCGTTGCCACCATCAGCTCTTCTCATGCAATATTGGTCAAGTGTTTTCATTGAAGCTTGCTTCCAAATCTCCTCCAAACACCCTCGAGTTCTCATGTTTTGTTCAGGTTTTCTGTTCAAGATCCAACCGTGTGTGCACCGGCTGCCATTGATATCTTCCATCTCCATTGAAGTCTGCTATCAATGCATGTTTCGAGAGGCTTGTTGGGTATTTCTCGATCGTTCATCCCTCTCTCTGCTTTTAAGATAAAAATGTGGGTTGAAGGTGGTAGCGTACATAATAATTTTTCACCATTCATCAAGGCTGGCTGCTTCAACGATTACTTTTCTGGCCACCATGATTCCTTGAAGCAAAGGCCAACCCTCTTATGACCAAAGGTCATACTTCTTATTACTCTCCAAAGATTTCTGCCGTCATTGTTCTGTAAGAAAATTATTGGGTTCGATTCTTGCTCCAAGCATCATCTTTTGTTTCTTTCATGACCCAAGTTCTTGCTTATGCCAATGGATTTTGTGATCACTTCCTTTGGTTTTTTGGGAGACTTTGAGAGAATTTAGTTGTCTATCTTTGGGGTTCACAAGGTTGTTCATTCAAAAAAAAAAACGAAATCAAGTTTGCAGATCAGGTATCTGATGAAATACCAAGAATCAAGTAAGTGTTGAAGATTTTTAAGTGCTCTTAGTTACTGGTGAAAGCAAGAAGGAAAGTGATTTGTTATCAGCAATTCATTTTCTCAACATTTGCTTTATCAATTCTTCTTGTTGTTATGCCATTTATATCAGGTTATATCAGGTTGTTTACTGAAGCTACTGAGGCTTTCTAGCTATGCATCCAAATGGCAGGCTAGAGGCAAGGTTCCTGAAGGTTAGATTGATGTGGACATGTGGTTCATTATAACTTTGGTCTTGAAATTGAGTTTTGGAGCCACTTTGAAATAGCTTGAGCTGTTGTTTCATATGAAGAATATAAATTTCACTTCCAATTGTTTGCGTGGGTAGCTTGAAAACGATGCAATTGAGTCATTTATTTGATCATATGATACCATATAATTTCTCGACCTTATTCATGCTACGGAAGATGGTGATGTTTACCATGACTTTGTGAGTGAAGGTTGAACCAAATTCAAAGGTTTGATATAGCAAAGAACTTTGGAAGCATGAACACAATAGTTGAAGAATTGGATTTTATGTTGAGCTTCATTGTTGCTTCATGAAGGCTTACAGTTTTATTGATAATGCTTTGCTCTGGAAACTCTGAAAGAAATATGGTCAATGCTTGGGTGACACTCTGATATGAGAGCTAATGATTAGAAACTTGATTATTGAAGCATTCTAGAAGTGAATCAACTATCAACATGGCGGGGACTGAGACATTTACAGTAATGGGCTACAAGCATAGTGAAACAGCAAGCATTACGAGGATTATTATGGAGAAGAATGTTATGAAGGAATCTTTGTATTATTTTTGTGAATTGAAAATTGTTCAGTTTTAATTCACCTTTTCCCCTGTTTTTTTGTATTGCAAGTTGACACTTATATATATGTGTAAGAAATGTTCAACTTGAGGGGCATGTTAAAAATATCATGGTGAATTAATTTGAGTAGTTAGTTAGTTAAGGCCCTAATCTATTTAAAGGATCCTAGCTAATATGATTTAGGGGGTAGGATGGTTAGATCCTCACCATATTTAGAAAAAGGTTAATTTGAGTCTCTCTCTAGAGAAAGAAGTCCTTCTTAATCCTCAAGTGGAGTTGGTTATCTCTCTCAAATGAGGGTAGATTAGAGATAACCTGAGTAAATTATAGTTTGTATAAGTATGTTGCTCTCATATTATAAATACAAGATTCTTCATCTTTTTTATTATATTTCTCTAATTAATATTGTTTACAAGTTTATTTACAAGAACATATTTGATCTTGGATGAGAGTAGAGTGCCTATATACCTTGCCATAGGATTGAAGTCTACGTAGTTTGAGCACCTCTTTCATATGTAGAATTTTACTTTTACAAAACACATACCTCTTGTTTGTTAATCTAATTATAATTTAATAATGGGTTAACATGGAGGTACTCAATAATAACCTAATGGCAAGATTAGATGGATGCTTGTTTTGCAATCTTCCAAACCATGCAATAGGTTTACGACATCATGCCAAAAAAGTGCTTCACTATCGCAAGAGCTATTTATGATAGAATTAGTGTCAATTTCGAGAGCAAAAGTTTCCTTATTAGTATTGAGGATGTATGGGAGAAACATAATGGTAGAGTTCTTCTACGGAACCAACGTCTTTCAGATTTTTCTGAAAGTGAATTTGATGATGAGATAAATGATGATGAAGAGACACTTGAAAGAAGAACGTCGGTACTTGTCTATAAAAGAGCTCTAGTAGTACTTGATGATGTCAATCAAGCGAACCAAATCATTGAATTTTGTGACCGAGGGTTGTTTGTTGAAGGAAGTTTGATAGTCATTGCCACAAGCTAAGAGATAGGGATATCATATCATACGAAATGGAAAAGTTGGACAACCATCTGTCTCTTGAGATTTTTAGTAGGCACGCATTTAAGAAATCTAATCCACTAAATTATTTTGAGTCTTTCATGGGAAAATATTTAATTTTTGTGAAGGAATAACATTGGCTCTTGAAGTTATTGGCACTCTCCTACGTAATAGGACAATGTCAGAGTGGAAAAATGTATTGAACAAATTGAAAGGAATTCCTCATGGTTAGATACAAAAGAAGCTCAAGAGTAGCTTTGACTTTCTTTGTGATCTAGATCTAGAGAAAGATTTATTCTTTAAGATAGCTTGTTTTTATGTGGGTCAAAGTGAAAATTATATTACCCATTTATTAAACGGCTCAAGATTTCCCGTGGAAATCGTAATGCGTGACATTATTGAGCGGAGTCTTGTAAAAGTTATAAATGGTAAATCTTCATTTTCATAATTTGCTACAAACGATAGCAAGGGAAATAGGTCCTAATAAGGCAAAGCTCAAACATAATTTTTGAATTTTAGAGATGAAGATACACTCAAATCATTTACTACTCATCTCTGTACTACCCTAAGGCAAGCATGAATTGAAGTTTACATAGATGAAGAATGGATTAAAAGGGGGGAAAATATTTCATCTTCACTTCTACAAGCAATTGAATGTTTGAGAATTTCAATAATTATATTCTCTGAATGTTGGCTCAAGTTAGTGTTTGCAAGAATTCACTACTATCAAATATAGATTTAGCATTGACAATCTTATGACACTTCTTCAAACAAGTACCGGTGGAAATTTATTCTTTTTAAAAAATATATATATGAGGCAGTTATGGCATTTGATCAGGAAAGTACCATAATTATACCTATTGTATGCTTGCAAATATAATTTTACAAGGGGTTATATTTAATAACCTTAGGCAAACGCTATACAAAAAGTTTTTTTTTTTAAATCCTGGGGCAAGCGCCATACAAGGATTCATTTATTTATTTTTCTTTTAATTTACACACTTTGGGCAAGCATCATACAAGTTATTGGGTAGCCTAGTCAAGCACCATACTTGCTAAATGTATTTTATAAAAAGATAAAATAAAAGCCTTTTTCTGGTGGCCATTTTTCCTTATCCTTTTTTATCATAGTTTTTGCTCCTGACCTTAACCCTAAACTTAATCCTCCTCCCCCCTGAAAAAGAGGAGAAATGTCCTAGGAACACCAGGTTCGTAACATAATGTACTCAATTTCTTCTTCGCTGATTTTAATTTCTCTCTAGATTTTAATTTCGTGTTGTGACTTGTACATACAGATCCAAATGCAAAATTCATCACTCTGTTGCCCAAGTCTCTTATGTTTGAAGAAATGCACAGTTCAATCTGATTAGAAAGCTTACACCAAAGCTTGTGGTATTAGAAAATATAAGTGCGACTGTGATACCTTATTCTCTAAATACATACTAAATTTCCAAATCTCAGAAGCTTTTTTTTTTCTTATTGTCTCCTCCTACAGAAGCTCCCTTGCAAGTCTTTTTTTTTTAAATGCAGAAGCTTTCGTTGATTGGCACTATATTTTCCTTTTTTTTCATTTTAAGTTTAACATATGTCATGAATCTTAGCTTGTAGTTTTACGTGTACTTATAATTTTTTTCAAATATTTTCTTGAAGTTCAACTCTCGTTAAACTTCCTATACATTGTAAGTTTTTTTAAAATTTTTGAGCTTACAAATATAATTTTATTAGTTGTTACTAATTTGATTTGCTCAATGTAATTATTTTTTTGGGAGTTATTTCATTCTAGGGTTTGATTTTGTTCATTTTGCTGTGAATTTATACTGTAAAATACAGAATTTATAAGGAAAAGAAAAAAATTATGTAAAATTATTTTTTTAAAAAAATACTTCCTGTGGCACTTCTCCAAAGATGCAATATAGGAAGTTTCATACTTCCTATGGCGCTACCTCAAAAAACCATTTAAAAAATAAAAATAAAAATGAGAAAGTGTCATAAGAAGCTATTTAAAAAAACAAAAATAAATTATGGCGCTTTCACAACTTCAAGAAGTGTTACAACTTCTTTTAATGACATTAGAAGCTGTAGCGCTTCTTAAATGTCATAGTATTCATGAAAATAAGTGTCACTTATGACGTTTTTTGTAGTAGTGGTTAGAGTAGATCATGAAGTGTTACAAAAGAACTTATCAAGAGTTTTGCCTATATTTTATGATGTGGAACCATCTGAAGTTCATAAACAACAAAATGCTTTTGGCAAAGGATGGAAAAGGCTTATAACAAGACCTTCAAGTAGCGAAGGTAAGAAATTGACGTTGTAGAGCCAATTTATCTGGGTGGGATATAAAGAACTTTAGGTATTTTACTTATTATTATTTAAAATGCTCAAACTCGTCAAGTTCAGTTTTAAATAATAGCCAGTGTTGATTTCCTTTGGTTGATCAAAGCTCATTTATGCCAATTTAATTAAAAATAATAGAAAAATACTTGGTTGTAAAGTGAGTATTAAATACTAAAGGTTAAGATGCAAATCAACTCGTGAAGTATTCTTAAATGTGCACCTAGCACCATAAGATTTCTTGGTTGCAAAAATGCCAGTGAAGATTTTAAAATTGTACAAAAATGTTATGGCCGTTAACGTCTATTAATTTTTCTATTGGGCCCACACTATTGTCCAAGTGTAAAGAAAGTAATGGCCTTTATGTTATAGTAATTGACGTCATATTTTTCTACCATTTTAAAATTTTCATGTGTATTTTTTGTATCCAAAGAAATTTCATAGTGCTAGATGGGCATCTGTGAATAGTTTATGGATAGATTTTTACCTTAATCAAATGCTAAAATACCACATATATGGAATAAAGTTGAGGAACTTTAACCCACACATCACAAACCCTTAATTACAAGTTAAATAAACAAATGCACTAAACTCTAATGGGTTATATCAATATTAAATAATATCTCTCTTATGAAAGCACTGTGATAAACCAACCACAAAATGAGCTCCAGGCTGGGGCATTTAGCAAATAGGCTAGTGTGTACTTTAAACCAATGTTTAGAGAACCGAACGGTCAGACCGGTTAGACCATCGAATGATCATTGAGGCGGGTCAGATATATACGTTGGACCGTTTTTCTGAGGGAGCCGTTTTAGATCGTCATTTAACCGTTTTTGAGCCGAAAACTATGGTTAAGCCGGAAACCAAACCGATTTCTCAAAAACCATCCGGTCCAATAAAAAATACAAAAAAAAATTTTGTTGCAAATTTTTTTTTATAAATTTGATGCTGCAAAAAAATTTAAAAAATGGCATATAAATTTTAGACATATTACTTTATTTTATTTATATTATATGTTACTAATTTTAATAATTTGATTTATTATAAACAATTTTATAAAGATGCTTTTGAAGAAAAAGCCAATGAGGTTCATCCTCAAATTGAAAGCACTGAAATCGGAGTTGAATATCTTGATTTTGGATAATTTCCTCAAGAAGATGATAACATTTACCACTCTAGTCTTATTTATAAGTCCCTTTTAACTAAATCTCATATACCAAGGAGATATAGTTAACTCAATGATTATGGGGTAAATTTACAACTACACCCTCATTTATGAATGAGTAATTTTTAACTCTTTTTTCTCTATCTATCTTTAAATTATTTATTCATTTGTATAATAAATAGGGGTAAAATTGTCATAATCTCATTTATTACACTAAAATTGAACTTATAAATAGAACCAAAATTTTTGGTAAAAAATGACTTATAAATAGGATCAGAGTGGTATGATCTAAATGCATTTCAAGAGACTTATGCTTAAATCAATCAAGAGCCATTAATATTTGACAAGTCATAAAATCATTATTGTTAGTATATTTTGTTAGGTTGATGATTGACTTAATGTTCTTCTTTAAATGGTATTTTGTGACTTTATTAACTTCCTATGAAATTAGACTAACAATTAATTGTAATATATATATATATATATATATATATATATATATATATTTATAATTTTTAAATTTAATTATTACATCACTGGTCCAACCGAACGGTTTAACCGTTTCAACCGGTTTAACCATGACCCGTTTACCTTTCCGGCTCGACGTCCGGTCCAACTTTTAAAACATTGCTTTAAACCCACAATTAACATATGACCCAATCCTTCTAAACTTAGTATTTCAAAATAAGATCATTAACTCAATTAAGTATGTAATTAGGCTTATGATGACTTTTTGAAACCATAATATCTTAAATGCATATTTTCTTTAAAAAGCTTTATATAAAACTCCACAACCTTCCTTATGACTTCTCTCTTCTCTTCAATCCACATATTGTCATAATCTTTTTAGCATGTAGGCTCTTTTTGTCTACTTCCTGATAGAAGTTTTGGTGTGGTATATATATAGTATGATGTGGTTCCATGCTCTCTTGTTCAACCACTCCGTTTAAGCCTTTGATGCCAGGAAACTTTCTTCCTAATTTAATTAGTTCATTTAGCTAGCTCTTTTTTCAAATTCACTTTAAGATCTTTAAGATGGGAATGAATGCATTTGTAGCTTATCCGACTTCTTTGCCCATCACATTTTACTTATCATCTATAGATCTAAACAAATAAATTTTAAAAACTCCAATTTTTATTATAAATTTAAAACTTATGACTTTCTCTTTATACATGTATATGGATAAGAGACACACGCACATACAAGAGAGAAATGTTTCCATTGATTTTTCCTTCCCCACCTCCCAATTTCTTTATTTAATGTATCCACCATTATATCAAGTTTTAATGGTTGAGATTTATTATATTTACTATGGTAGATTTCTATTATATTTTATGTTATAATAATATAATATTAAATCTCAACCATTAAAACATAATTAAATGATGTATAAATTAAATAAAAAAGAAATGGAGAGAAAGAACCGTTGAGACATTCCTCTCCCCACACACACCATGATCCACAAATGGCCTGTATAGTGATTATTCTATATGATATTAAGATCCATGCCAAAAAGATTTGTTCTGAATTCATTATAGCCTTCTTAATTAAGATCCATGCTTTTCCCCCCAACTATGACAATAACTTTTATTATTGCTAATAGTCATTTTTTGTGTAGTGATTATTCGTTTGAAAGAATAAACATTTTTGGTGTTATTGAAACAAGGGTAAAAAGGCATCTAGCACCTTAATCTATTTTTAAAGGTGTAATCAGCACTCTAAAGTATTGCACCCTAAACTATTTTGGAGGTACAAATAGTACCCTAATATATTTTTAGAGGTGCAATCAACACCTTAATTTATTAAAAATGGAGCAATTACACCCCTTTACTAGCATAATATTAACTCTGTTTGCTGACACACACTCTTTCCTTTCCTCTTTCATAGATCTTCAACATGTTCATATCTTTTTTTAGTATTTAAGGGTGCAATCTTACCCCTAATATATTAAAAATGGATCAATTACACCCATTCACTAACAGAATATTAACTTAAGTTTGAGATTTAAGATCGATGAAAGAGAAAAGGAAAGGGTATGTCAGCAAATAGAGTTAGTATTCTGTTAGTAAATAAGTGTAATTACTCTATTTTTAATACGTTAAGGTATTGATTGCACCTTTAAATACTTTAGAGTGCTTATTGCTCCTCCAAAAATAAATCGGGGTGTTGCATGTACCTTTACCCTTAAAACAATACTTTATATGATAGGTAAAGGGATATACACACAAACTGAAAAGTTTTGGAGATTCCTTGTCAATTTTTAAATGCCAAGGTGTTAATTATTTGTATATGTTTCAAAATTTTGGATACTTTAGTATAATTTAACAAAATAATAATAATTCCTTTATTTAATTAAAAAGCGTTTAGTGTTAGTTCATTATTGTTGATTATTTAGGCCTAGAAAATAATGTAGCTACACATTATTTTTTTTAATAAAAAATATGCTATTTCTGATATGGCGTAGTGCAAGTGAAGTATAAAATGTAATTTCCATTTTCACCAAATTAAATTGAATTTATAGGTTTAACTCTAGAATATATCTTTTTTTCTCAATGTGACATTTTAATGTGTACGGATCTTCTCTCTCCATTAAATAACTCTCAACATATAAAAAGTTTCCTTTGCATAATTTCAAAATAATTTTTGTCTAGCACCATTCATAAACATTCAACTGAATTTCATTACTGCTTCATGATATTGTCCTTTCCAATATCATTCATGACTTGTTTATTTGATCTTATTCCAAAAAGCTATTTGATCTTAGCATTTTTAGCTATATATTACAAGTTGCACCACTAATGTTATGGATTATTGGTAGAATTAATTCTTATCTATCTTGCTGCTAGAACAGAACGGGAGTTGATTGACCATGCTATTGAAGCTATCACACTGAAAACAGACAACAAAAAATTTTTATTTGTTACTCACCACCCAGTGGGATTGAAGTCTCGTGTACAAGATATCATCCAATTGCTGAATAGTAAATCAAATGAAGTTATCATAGCATTGTTTTGGGGATGGGAGGGATCGGTAAGACAACAGTTTCCAAAGCCATTTACAATGAAATTAGTGAAAATTTTGAGGGGAAGAGGGAAATCTGGAAGGGAAATAATGGTCCGGTTTATTTGCAAGAGCAACTTCTTTCAGGCATCTTAAAATCAAGAAGGATGACACTACCAAATCCAGAAGTAGGAAAAACTCTAGGAAAGGAAGTGCTGTTTTTTTTCCAGGATCAAACTTAGTTTAGTAGTTCATATTCATTAAAGCTTATTTAATAATAATGGAAATACGGGTGCTACATCTTACTCTACAAAAATTAAACTAAATCATGATTTATCATATATTTGAAAATATTAGTAAATCACAAAAATAGGTAATTAAAATATTAATAATTTAAGCCCAACAATCTCATAATTAATTTAGATTTATATTATTTTCTAAAATTGTTTAATGATCTAAATATTAACTAATAAATCCAAATTAGCCTAAAATCACCCTAAAAAATGAATAAAGTAGGATAAAAATATATAAAAATTGGGATTTATCAACCATGGAAAACAAATGGACAAGGAATAAGACAATAGTTACTTACAACTTTGAAAGTAACATGTGAGAGTTCAAATGGGTTCAACTCATTTAAATCTACAATGGCAAACATCAATATGGACAAAAAGGAAGGCAGAGATAGTGAAGCACGAGGGAGAATGATAGTTAAGGATTGACTAGCTATTTAATGCGAATAAAGTCCCATGGGCTCTTAAATCATTAAAAAGAACAAATAGTATATATGTAATTACTGAAATGCTCTCAATTAGAAAACTAGAAATTATAAACAAATCTGCTCTCGCTTTTGCTCCAAACTGCTGTGATCTCTAGCCAAGGCTCTCGACTTTTCCTTATGATCATTGAGACATATGCTACTTTTTATGTGTGTGTGTGTGTGTTACTTTTTGAGATTATACTGTTACCTTCCCTATTAAGAACTACAACTATTTAGGAATATGATGATCGTGAATTTTCTCATACTATTATATATTTTATTGCTCCTGTTTAAATTAGAATTATTCTTCGGTTAAATTAGAATTATTCTTCGGTTACTGAGATTTTATATCTCACCTTTCATTTAAACAATTTTCAGGTGAAAGCTATTGCTTAACTTATGGGATAGCATTGGAGTAGTGGTGTTCTATGCACAACATCAAGATTGGGCTACTCCTGGTATTTGATCACCCCCATAGTAATTGTAATTGTATTGCAGAATTGTTGAGATTTTGTAATTTGTTTTGTTGTTGTCCATGGGCTTGATCTCTAGCTATGGGTTCTATTTGATTGTGGGTTGTTCCATATCTCATTGTTGGATGGTAAATTAAGGATATATGATAGACATGAGTAGGTATTCGGAAAATACACAAACCTCGTACAGATTCAATAAATAAATTATTAACAATCTTTAATAACAAGTCAGAATGTTAATTAGTTGATTTGTTGTCTAATTAAGTATACAAAAAAGAATTATATTAGACCTTTTACTTCTCAATTTAGTCTAAATTTTCATTTTCATTACTATGTTATTCGGTTTTTTTATATTTTTGCTACAATTTTATTTTCATTTTTTTGCCAAACAGTGACCGATAGAAGAGGAAGGAAGAAGTAAAATGGAAATCAAACCACAATATATATAAAAGAGGACCAATAATGGGACAGTACAATCATTTATGTATAACCGCATGCTTATAGATCAATTTTAGTTCTGAAATGAAATATATTGACTTCATGAAAATTGTTGCCGCAAAAAATGGAAGTAAGTTTCTAAGTTTCGAACCTTCGCTGCCTTTCTAGGCAAGATAGATTGATGTGCTTCCTACTCATCGTGGCATTTGTGTTTGGTGCCAATTAAATTTGTTGCTTCAGATGTTGAAGGCTCCATTTGTTCATCAAATGACTCATTATATATCAAGTAGACGGCTACTTTCACCACAGTATATCCATTGCCAAAAACTGCTATCACCTCCACTTGGTCATCAGATTCTAGATTTGATATTATTTCCTTCCTCTCAGCTTCTTCAAATGAAGCAAGTGAATCTTGCTTATAGCGCAGAGAAATTGACTTTGTATAATTTATGATTATCAAGCTAATTATACAAGATTCACTTGCCTTGATACCCAAATCACCTGAGGGGGAATATACACAACAAATAGTCATACCTTTTAAATGATCATGACCATTAACTCGAGGCACTTCAAATTTAATAGAATCTCCTTTGCTCTTGAATGTTAGCCAATAGGGATAATTTTCATTTGGGAGGATACAATCATCACTATATTTTGTAAGATTCAATCCCTGTACAATGACAAAAACACAACATTTACTCTAACGATATAATATGCGCACACAAAATTTTCAAAATTGAAAAAGAATCCAATTAGAGAGAGAACCTGTGAAACACTCTCTGAAAGTGTATCAAAGACTTGGGAATTCTTTCCAATTTGAATTAAAAGATGTTCCAAGCAATTTTCAAGCCTTGAGATGTCCGTACAATTTTTTGTGGCACCACACAATGAATTAGGAGTCTCCAATTTATCTTCCAACAAAAGTTTTTGTCGCTCTAGTACACTACTAGGGATTGTTGAATGACTACGCATATCACACACAATTGATGATGGCATGCCCTCATGCGTTGGAATAAAAGGTAGTTGAATTTTTGTTGGGGACATCCAAGACCGGTAGAGAGAAGGAATTACATGATGTGATAATCCTTCATAACCACAAATAGATAGATACAAAAGGCTTTTTAATTTCACTATAGAAAAGGGCACTTGTATTATTGTAGGAGCTATTAGAGTTGTCAAAGATTCCATTTGCTCTATGTCCTCCTCTAGCTTTTCAATCATCACACAACCAGAAAGAATGAGAGTTTTTAAGCATTTTAATCTATAAATGCTTCTTGGGAGACAGTGAAGGCCAATACAATCCTCCAAATCTAGTAGAAGAAGTTGATCAAGAAGGCCAATAGAATGATGTATCATGGACAAACTTGGACAATCTTTGAGGATCAACTTTTCAAGATTTGGTAGTTTAGAAAAATCAGGAGTTTGCACCAACCAAGCAGAGTGGCTGAGATTGAGGATTTTCAACCTCTCCAATAACTACAATGAAAACATTTAATTTCAAAGGGGAATTAGATAAGCATCTTGAAAATAAATAAATAATAAAATACATGGAAACAATTATATGTAAAATTTTTCATCTAAACTGAAAACTCTAATGATATACTTAGATGGAGAGAAAATGAGAGAGGACTTGAATATGGGAGAAAATGTGTTGTCCAAATCTGCCCCCTACAATACGTTTCACTGTCTTTTTCCTTACATACATAGTTATATTTTTTCTCATACGAGTTATGTTTTGTATTTTATTCTACAGAAGGTATTGCATGATTTTATAAGTAAGAGGGGGATTTTTGTGGCAACATATTTGAGAAGAAAACTTTTAAAAACAAGTAAATAACATTTAAAACAATTGTTCTATTAATTTTTGTAATTTTTTAAAAAATGTGTTGAATTTTTTTATATTGCACTTTAATCATTCCATTTTTATTAGTTATTAATAATGTTGGATAATGTATAATCTAAGAAAGGTAACACATAATTTAATATGATGTTGCAAATCAGAAGCTATGGGAAATAATCTAAAATAAAGATCTATCTAGTTTGAAATTTTTTTATTTTTCAACTTTTTTTAAGTTATGGCTCAAAAAGCCAACAAACTAAGTATTAATTTACATACCAGGGGTTCCTTCCACACTTGTATGATGCTGCTGTATTTTAAGTCGATAACAACTAATTTCTGTTGATAAAAGTTGCTAGGAATGTATTTTATGGGAAAGCCATGCCAGCAAAGCCATCTGAGATCTCTACTGATGTATTCGTAGTCTCCTTTAAGTTGTACATCTTCAAGCTGAAGTAATCTGAGTCTCTTCATCATCTTGAATGTTTCTGTCTGAAAATGCATTTTCTCATTTTGTGACAACTTCAAAGACAATCCTTCAATAGCCTCTGTTCCCTACACAAATAAAAGCATATATATTGAAATGAATCGAAGGGTGCACTTGTTTTATTTGTTTGTTAAAAAGCAACAGAGAAACATACATGTCATGGTCAAGCTTATAGAGCATGTGGGTACATAATTATTTTTAAAATGAATACAACAAGAGACGAAATCTAATGGCTTATATGACCAATTAATTGATGCTCATTTGCACTTCCTGCAATACATGTTAACAGGAAAAAATAAATATTAGATATAAAAGTACCTACCATGTTTTCTAATAATACTGCAAGTGCATCCTCATGATGCCACAACCTGCTTCTCTTCCCAAGCTCTTTCTGAGATTGTTCACGGACTATTTCTCTTCCCATGTCACGTAGCAAATCATGCATACCAAGCATGTTCTTCTCATCAATGGTTACAAGGCTTCGCTCCACAAGGGTTTTGATTCCAATGTCAGCAAAAAATCCACAACCATTTAATATATGTGACACATCATTTTTGTCCATCCCAATAAAAAAGCAAGATATATCAAGGAATATTTCTTTCTCCAAATCATCTAAATCATCAAAACTTATTTTTAACTTCTTTTGTATCATGTCATTGGGGATTCTTTTAAGTTTCTCCAATACACTCTTCCATTCCTGCACTTCCCTACCAAATAAGTAGGAGCCAAGGACTTCAAGAGCTAATGGAAGCCCCCCAGAGTATGCAACTACATCTCTTGAAAGTTTAGTGAAATCTTCTTTAGGACTTTCTTGTTTAAATGCATGCCAACTTAAAAGCTCGATAGATTCCCTTTCATTCAAATTCTTCATTAGATAAACTCCACAGTCCACTTCAAGAAGTAAGCGTTGATTTCTAGTTGTGATGATTATTATACTTCCTGGTTTGAACCAATCACGACTTCCAACTAAAGCATTTAGTTGGGCCGACTCATCCACATCATCAAGTACAACCAATGCCTTTTTATGACGAAGTCTATCCCTCAATGTGATTTTTCCTGATTCAATGCTATTTATCTTCATTTTCGTAGTCTTACATATTTCAGAAAGAAGAAGGTTTTGTAAGCTCACTTGGTCCTTTTCTTTGTCCCAAACTTGTCTGATCTTTGGAAGGAAACTTCTACTTTCAAACGTGCGACCAATTTGATTATAAATGGCTTTGGCAATAGTTGTTTTGCCTACACCCCCCATTCCCCATATCCCTACCATGAGAACATCTTTGGATTGATGTTTTTGGAGCATTGTGATCACTTCTTGTGCGCGATCATCCACTCCTACTGGGTGCTCTGCAACAAACAAGTCTTTCTTGTCTAGTATATCACAAACATTCTCGACGACCACTTTCACATTTGCACTCTCGTCTCTGTAAATCATATAAGCATAATCGGAAATGAGAATTATGTATATTAACATTCTCAACAATAACTTACATTTTGAAAGCTACATGTGTTGGAGAGGAGATATCATGCATAAACTATAGATCAAAGAGAAAGGACCAAGCTTGTGGCAGCATTAACAAGATAAAATATATTTTAAAAAGATCATTATTTAACTGAAAAACAAATATGGAGAATCACAATAAGGTACCAAGGAAGGGACTTAATTATCAAGTTGTTGCAATGACAACTAAGGAGCATAAACCTATTGTTTCCTGCACTGGCACCTATGGTTGCATACTCCTCAGTTGTTAATGGACTTTTGTGTAATTAAATCTCTTCATATGAACGACTACTTTTGAGTTTGATAATATATTCATGGAAACTATATATTAGGCTTGAGAATTTCATAACATGCAACTTTCGAAACTTTGCCTAGTAGGAAACAAGCAAAAGTGCGTTGAGTTCAAAATAATATGGCAAGGGATATTCTAAGTATTCCAAATAATATACATCTACATAGATACATATAAACACAAATCAGGTGTCTATAACGAAAGCAAATAAAGAGTAAGAAATTACCTGGAACCCAGCACAACGATCCCTGCAATGCCTCCAGCCTCAGCAAGAGCTATCTTCCAGTTGGAAATTTGAACTTCTGATGGTGAAATTTTTTGTAGAAGATTTTTAAATGCTTCTCCAAAACTAGAAGTTTGATTACGAATTTCTGATGGATCCACGTCATAAAACACGGGTAGAACTACCTGATTATTTGATTTATGAAGCTCCATGATTATTGACAATTCCTCCAAACACCATTTAGATCCAGCATATTCCCTAGAGAAGATGATGATTGCAATTTTTGAACTTCCCATTGCTTGCATTAGTTCCATTTTGATATGTTTTCCTCTAGGAAGCTCAACATCATCTTTGAAAACAATAATGCCAGCATTACATAGAGCTGAATAGAGATGTGAAGTAAAATTTACCCGAGTGTCACCTCTAAAACTCAAGAACACCTCATACCTATGACCTGAATGTTATATTTTAAAAAATACAGAATATCAATAAAGTACATTTCTATTAAATTAATATGATACAGACATTATTCTTATAAATGAATATTATAAAATATCAGAGATATTATGAATGATAGTATTAATTATCATTTCTACATGCATGTTTGATATATAATACATGAAGCACATACATGCATGCATCCTATAACATACCTCGATTCGGAAGCTCGTTTTGTGAACTTTCACGTATTATTTGTCTTCCCATAAGCTGCAACAGATTATGCATTTCAAGTTTGTTCTTGTGAATGGTCACAAGGCTTCGGTCCACTAGGGCTCTTATCCCAAATCCAGCATTATATCCACGGCCATCCAACTTTTGGATCACATCATTCATGTCCTCCCCAATATAAAATAAAACAATGTTAAGAAATATTTCTTTTTGGTTGTCATCTAAATGGTCAAAGCTAAGCTTTAGTGTGTTGTATATTTGAGGAGGGGCAACTGTGTTTAGTTTCATCAATGTCGACTCCCATTCTATCAATGACGTCTTAGCCAAAATAGAGTCGAGGACTTTCAGAGCTAGTGGCAGTCCCTCAGCATAAGCAACTATTTTTCTGCTAAGTTGGATGAAGTCTCCTTCAGGACTTGCTTGTTTAAATGCTTTTTCACTAAAAAGTTGAAGAGACTCATGATCGCTCAAAAGTTTCATGCTATATACCAGCTCCACTTTAAAAGCCTTAAGCAGATCTAAATCTCTAGTTGTAATTATTATTCTACTCCCTTCACCATAACGGTTTCCACATAAATCATACAGTTGATCCAAGCCATTCACGTCATCAACCACAATAAGTACCTTTCTTTCCTCGACTTTTGCTGCGTCAACCTCATCTACTATTATACCTGGTGATATTGCTGAACGAAGTTCCCTTTGTAAACCAAGTTTGTCTTTTCTTTCCCAAGTTTCCCTGACATTTGAAAGAAAACATGAACATTCGAATTCGTACTGAATGTGGTCAAAAATGAGTTTGGCAAGGGTTGTTTTGCCAATACCCCCCATTCCCCATATCCCTATGGAGACAACATCTTTAGATTGATGCTGTTGAAGCATTGTAATAACTTCTTTCACTTGAGAACTAACTCCAACTAGGTCTTTTGTGGCAAACCGGCCTTTCCCGTCTAATATACGATGAACAAGCTTGACAATCCTTTCATTGCTGTGAATTATAAAGAAAGAATAGCAGAAAATGGGAGAATTGATCAATTAAGCATCAATACAAATAAAGCAGAATCATGATATCAAGAGAAACACATATTTTCCATCAAAATATTAAACACAATAGTGTTTATTAATTTTTTTTATCATCTTCACTACACCTGTAGAATTAAAATAATATAAGTCAATTCTCAACATCATAGACCCATGTTAATTAACCGTCTTACATAAATTAAACTTTTATTGCATAGTATGATAAAAGGGAAATAAGCGTGTCCTTTATGCGATCCTAAGTTGTTAATTACCTGTTAAGACTTTCAGTGATGACAAGCACGAAATATACAAGTCACGTTGTAAGTATAGACTAT
This sequence comes from Albizia julibrissin, assembly GCA_037074505.1. NCBI lineage: Eukaryota > Viridiplantae > Streptophyta > Magnoliopsida > Fabales > Fabaceae > Albizia > Albizia julibrissin. Next base: position 11,886,179 of record CM073481.1, on the reverse strand, counting down.
GTGCTTAGTTGATTACTATATAAGTTTTGACTTCAAAAAATTTATAAAAAACAATTTTATATGACTATATATAGCCTTAAAAAACACATCGTTATAATAATAATAACAACAACAACAACAAATATTATTACTACTACTACTACTATTTGACAATAAAACATTTAGTTACTAGTGAGCCAACAGTCCACCCAACACATAAATTTTATGAATCAACATATCCCTTATTTTAATAACTAACTGTTATAGATTGCAACAAGAAATTGTCCTCTCTCACAAAACCCCCCCCCCCCACACACACACAATATTAGCAAAATAAAAAAACGGAAAACAAAAAGAAACATATATTACTTGGACTCCCAATAAGGTACGACAAACCCAAAATTGCCTCCAGCTTCACGAAGAGCTCTCCTCCATCTTGAGACTTCATATTCAGTGGGTGAAATTCTTTGTACAAGATTTTGAAATGCTTCTCCAAAGCTAGATTCTTGATTACGAACATCAGACCGATCCACACCATAGAATATGGGAAGAACTACCTGGTCATATGCTCTGCGAAACTCCATGATTTTCGTGAGTTCCTCAAGGCAACTTTTGGAACTAGCATAATCTTCAGAGAAGATGATGATTGAAATTTTAGAACCTTCAATAATGCTTTGCAATAGTTCATTCGAGATATCATCTTTGAGAACGGAAATTTTAGCTTTCCTTAGACTTGAATAGAGACGTGAAGGGAGAGACTCTCTAGTGTCTTCACCTCTATTATAACTCAAGAACACTTCATATTTATTGCCTGCACTTTAAATTACAAGGACACATAAAAGGATCTGTACAACATAATATTTATTGTGAATGACAACAAAAATTGTAATTGTAAATATATTCAAAAACCAAACTATAATTCACTGGCCCTCGTACCTTAAAAAATAATAATTTCATTGTTTTTATTTCCTTTTCTGAAATTTTTCTTCCTTCCCCCACCAAACTCTTGTGGAGAAGCAATTTTACAGTTCAGTGAAAGAACATTCACATAGCATTTTTTCTAGAGAAAAATCAAAATTTTTGGCCCTTTTAATTAGCCAAATCCTGCGTTTTTCCTTTTTCTCGATGGACAGAATTTTTTATAAAAAATAATAATTTATATTTATTTATCGGTATTTTTACTTTTCAATATTTTGCAATTTTGAAAATTAATTTTGCAATATAAAAATTATAAGATATTAATAAATTATTTATAATTATTTAAGAGATAAAAAAAATCATAAGCTTTTCAATTTAATAACAAAATCTAGTATTTTGCAGTTGGAGACCGCAGGAATCTTCGATCCGGGCTTCAAAATGGGTTTTGAATTATATTTGAAGTCTGCAAATTCAAAAAATTTCAAATAAAAACAAACGTTATTATTTCTTTTTCTTTTTTTTTTTGGGGGATCAATTTCTTTTTTGGTGATCCGAATGTCCCTCTTTGATTTCTCTTTAATCACATCTTTTATCTTTTGAGTATGGCATCTAAATTATCTACCCACTGAAAGCGAAAGGATTGGAGGCAAAAGAAAAAAAAAGAAAATGAAAGGATTAATAGTTACCCTGCTGACTCATCGGCTTATTCACCTGACCCATGGAATCCTGCTGCCTCGTAGGCTTATTCACCTGAACCATGGAATCGTGCTTCCTCATGGGCTTATTCACCTGACCCATGGAATCTTCCTTCTGTATCGGCTTCAGAGATATTCGACTATTAAGAAGAAGAAGAAGAAGGTGGAGCAAGTAGAAGGAAGTTACCTGTAAATTGCTGGGTTGGTGAAAGAGACGAAAAATTTAGTGTATAATGAAGATCAAAGAGGGGAGAGGGAGATTTAAGAGGCTTTTGCTTCTTCTGCAGAGAGTCAACGGAGAAATGGTGAAATGAAACAAAGGCATCCAGAAAGCGACAACTTAGGGGAGGAAGAAACGCGGATCTAGTGTGATTGTGGGTTTGTGAATAGGTTATAGGAAAAAAAAAAATAAAAAAGAGATTTTTGAGAATAGATTTTGAAAAAATATATTATGTGAAAAAAATGATTTTGATAAATGAGAGTGTTTGGATATATTTTGATCAGAATAATAATTTTTTTTATGATTAAATTATTTAAAATGATATTAGCTTTTGTGATAGTTACATATAAAAGATAAGATTATATTTTATGTATTATTTAATAAGAAAATTTATAATAAATATAAAAAATGACATAAATTTATCTGAAAAATTAAAAATTATAACATTAATCAATTATTTAATATAAAAAAAATCAAACATATATATATATATATATATATATATATATATATATATATATTATAGAAAAAAATAATTTTGATAAAATGAGAGTATTTTGGTATTGGGTTAAGAATCACTTTTTTAATGGTCAAATTACTAAAAAAGAACATTAGCTTTTGTGATAATTGCATATAAAAAAATAAGATTTTATTTTAAATATTTTCAACATTAAATTTCATAATAATACCTAAAATTAAATAAATTTGTCTAAAAAATTAAAATTATAACATCGGACAATTATATAACATCATAAAAAATAGTTCAAACATATATGTATTAATAAATTATATAAAAAATTTATATATAGTAATTATTCAAAATAATACTATATTTTAGATTGAAATAAATAATCACTCCAGTCTTAAATATAAAACAGAATTGATTTTTTTAAAGATTAAGGAAGCTAAATACATTACTTAATCATATCATATATTTTGTATCTTTAAATTACATATAAGTTTATTATTCAAATTAATTAGTTAGGGGAAAAAATTAAAATATAAATACTCTATAATAATTTAATTAGTTTTTTAATCTCTTGAAGAAAGTTAAATTTATCTTATATTTAAGACTAAAAAGAATAATAAATTTTGACATAAATAATGATTCTTTAAAAAAAACCACACAATAATTTTTTTGTAATAGGTATTTAGAAAAAAAAATGAGAACATGGGGATGAAAATAGAAGAAATGAAAGAGGGAAGATGAAGAGAGAGAAAATGAAATGGGACCCACATACAAAAAAGTAGAAAATATTAACTTCTCCAAAACGGGAAAATTGCTAGTAAATACTAAATACTTAAATTAATTGCTATCTACCACCAACAATGGAAGGTTGTAAATTGTCATTCATTTTGGACCTGGAAAGACAAAAGTGCCCTTTGACAACACAATTGCTTTTAAAAAAAAGAAAAAAACAAAATCAAACGAACACAAAAGGCGGGGAGCGGCATTTTGTTTTCGATCTCAATTTTCGTTCTCTCTTCACCATTGAAGCTTCTGAAATCTGTCACCGTCATCACTCATCACCGATTCCGGCCATAGATTACCGTCTTTCCTCTGCAGATCCTCGCAATGGACGAATGTTTTTATTAATTTCTTCAATAACCTTCGTAATCGTTGAGCGCTTACTCATGAAGCTGCTACAATAATCATCGTCAAGGCTTCCCGTGCATCTACAAGTCCTTGGAGCATCGGAATCGCAGTGTCTGTGGAGAAGGTAAGATATGCTTGAAACTTAGGGTAATATTGCCCGTTCAATTTCATGCTATTAGAGCCTGTATTAGGCAAAATTGAAATTGCTCTTTTGTGGTTGCCTTGTGATATTTAGTACAGCAATAAGTTTCTTGAGTACTGTATGTTTAGAATGAGTATGTGTGGCTTTATAAATATGAATTTTAACCGTATGTGTATATAGGCTTTCTTTGGAAGAAAGAGGCTTGCTTCATAATCCTGAATATTAAAATCAATGGTAAGGGTATGTTACAGGTCTTAGCCTATGAGAAATCAAATTACTAGACAATGTCAATAGTAAACGTAAAACAATTCATCAAGTTCACACAAAATGCATGGCAATTTCAACATTTACCCACACATTCAATGTCTTCATCCTTTGGTCTTTGCATAGTCTGATCAATTTGTAAGATTCGATGAAGCAGAACCTTCCTAGAAGCTTTTAATTGATTCAACCCTGTCTAGATTTAATACTTCAGAGAGTTTATGCTGTGGAAACTGAACTAAGATTGATACTCAGTCACTGTGCATATAGTTGATTTTGCAAGATTGTTATTCTTCACAATCTATAAAAGTTTTGAAATCTCATTTTGCAAAATAAGATCAATTTTAAAGGCCTTTGTAAGTGGTTAATAATAATATAAAGTTCTAATAGAGATGGCACTCCCAAAGATCACAACAACTCACCATCCTAGACTCACTGTAGCATATCCTACAACCTCTAATTAGTGTGTATCAATCATGCTAATCGGGAGACTAAAATGATTGAGAAGCATCTGGGTAATTAAAGGAAGTGATATTTTTTAGATAAAAGAAAGACATTTTATTGTTAGGCCAATGCATGAGAAGGGGAAAAATCCATGTCAGCAAAACCAGAATTCAGTTGGCTTTAAACAAAATTGGTTTTGAACAAAGATGTAGAGGGAGGATGATGCGAGAAGATTAGTACATGATGAATGAGGATGTCACAACTGAAATTATGGTTTAGCAGTAAAGTGTTAGTCGGAAGGATTTAGTGTTGTTGAGGTCATAGGCTCAGTAGTAAGGGAGAAGAGACTTATGCCCACTACTAGCTTGTGACCACTATGCCTTAGTTGGGGGCGATCAGTGTATGGTTAGAACACCTTAAGGGAAGGACAACCTTATGGCTAAGCGGCCCAGAGGAATTAAGCGCACTGCTATAGGTTCTGTCATAGATATTGACTAAAATAGTAACACATTGCCTCCAAGGACAGTAGCTTCACGCAGGTTTTTTTTTCTTTTGAGCAATCTATATCTATACACTAAATAAATTATTTGTTAGTTAATTATGTATTATCAATGGTCAACAACATTTACATTGATTTCAGATATTTGATAAAACATAATTTAAGAAAGGAAAAGTAGACATTTTTTTCAGTACAGCAGTAATTAATACTTATGCAAAGTTCAGGCATCCCTGTCAATATAGTAACTCTTGGTGGCTTTGAATTGTTTAAAGTTCCTGCAATTCCTTGTTCAATCTTCCCAAGCAATTCATTAGAAAAATTCTTGTTCTGTTCAGAATGAGGAAGACCTTCTAACCACCAAATTGTAGGATCATCGTTGCTCTCACTTTATGCATTGCAAACCTATAAAAAAAGTTCACATATCATGTAAGAGGGACATAGAACAGAAATACCTTCTAAGCATAATGATATAATGCTGTAGATTTAAACTAGAAGCAGCCAAAAAATAATAACAGAAATCTAGAATTTGAGGGAAATACTGACATTTGTAAGGAATGGGTAACTAGAAATAGTTTGAGTTAGAATCAGTGACCCCTCTTTTGGTATTTTGAGTGATGGTTGAATATTGAAGTATGTATCGAAGGTGTTTTTTCTGAATATACATGAGACGGAGGGAATATAGTCCATTATATATCCTCCATGCCCTCGATTTGAACAGTTGATGAAAATAGTAAAAGATGAAGTAATTATTATTGTGCTTGTAGAATATTGAAGTGTGTACCAAATGTGTTTGTCCCTGTATATGTGTGTGCATATATGTACCCAATAGGTTTATAGTAGTAAGTAATTTTGTCCTACACTTGACTTGTTCTAACAGATAGCATAACACAATTTGGTAGTAGTCATCTTTTGAGTTAGAATTGACTGTTTATTAGAGCTAAAGCACATAACAATAGTGATAAAGACTATGCAAACTCTATTATGTTTCTATGTTCATGGCTTATTTTGTTCTGCCTTTTATGTCCTCAATAAATATATGTAGTTTTGATTGCTTAATAGTATGAATTATTTTTGTTGTTCCCATAGTAGTGAGTTTGAAACCAGTCATCATGTAGGACCCTAATTCATGTGTCTTTGATGTCTTTAATTCCCGTACTAGTGGATTTTCAACTTCATGTGTTCTGATTTACTATTGTCACTTTAAAGCTTCCATATCCGCTATCAAATTGGGTCCCTATCATTCTATCATATTATAGGAGAAAATACCACACATTCCATGCAGTTTGTTTTCCATTTATCCTTAATAAATATATGCAGTTTTGATTGCTTAATTGTATCAATTTATTTCTGTTGTTCTTGTACTAGTGAGTTTAAAACCAGTCATGATGTAGGACCTTAATTCATGTGTCTTTAATGACTTTAATTCCTGTAGTAGTGAATTTTCAACTTCGTGTGTTTTGATTTGTCATTGTCACTTTAACAATCTGTACAGAATCATGGTGAAAAAAATAGGAGGGAAAGGAAGGAATGTAGGGAAAGGTGGGAAGCCAAGCTTGAATGGAGTCACTTTATTTAAGCGAGAGTATTGGTCTGATGAAATGAGGAAAGGCAAACACAAGACAATTCAAGACGCAGACAAGGAAGTAAGGGAGGCATGGAATAAACTGTCAACGGCGGAAAAGAGTAAGTATGCCCAAAAGGCTAAGGAGGATAGAGATCGTATGGGATGTGTCTCCTCAATTAAAGAAGGTAAGGTGCGGACCCGATCATCACTAAAACAATTTGTGCAATTTGCACACTTTGTCAGAAGTGATGCAAGGTTGAGGGCTAAAGCTAAGAACATTGGGTTTGAGAAATTATTAGATGTCACATGTACACAGATACCTCATGCTCTATGTGGACAATTGGTTAAAGCTATTGACCCGGCGACTTCTTCAATATGTATCAGGAACCTTAGGCGGCAAATAGTTGAAAAGGATGTACATGATTTACTTGGCTTGCCTAATGGAGGGAGTGAGATCATAGAGAAAGCTAATACAACAAGTGAGCAATTTGTCAAGTTAAAGGTAAAACTTGGAAGAAAAAGGTTCTCAGACATAAAGGAAATGATCATTTCAGGGCAAGAGGAAGACATGTTTCAGGCATTGATGGTTTTGTACACGTTAGGGACATTATTGTCTCCTCCTAAAAATGGAGGTGTTAGCGACCGATTGCTAAAAATCATTTCTGCTGATAACACAAATTTAGGTTGTTATGATTGGTGTAAGTTTGTTCTCAATGACTTGATGAAGGAGGTTACAGAGTACAAGAATGCAGGAGTGAGAAGCAAATGTATTGGATGTTGCATTTATTTTCTGATGGTAGGTATTATAATATGTTTACTTTTTTTTAAATTGGATATTTATTATATAGTGGTTAAATGATTGATTTCGTTACAGATAGTGTTTTTTCAAATGTTTCCGTTGCTTCCTGAAGAGCCACCATTGCCTAAACATGCCGTTAAGTTTTGGACTGATGCAAAAGTCAAGGAAGTTGTAAAACGAGAGTACGAGAGTGATCAAGGAATCCTATTCAGATATGTGCCCCCAATCCTGGATGACATAGGATCCAACTCAAATCCTAAGTGCGACGCACGTAAACGTGACATTGACTACTCACTTCAACTTCCAAAAGTGACGATATTTAAAGAAGAGGTAGTAATTTCTGAATTTAGTACCATATTTGGTGGTTTTTATAGTATACTTGCTTATGCTTCTCATTGTTGCAGATGACTAGACAAATGTATTGTACAATTATGGGAAAGGTTGCTCAAACTGTTGCATCTGAGTTGTTAAATATGGAAAAAAAATTTGAGCAACATATTAAAAGGGATACGCATAAAAAAGGGAACATTGTTGGCGATGACAAAGAAAGTGACACCCATGTGGAAGCTCAAGATGTTGGTCAACAAAGAGGGGACAGTGAGGACAAAAGGCAAGGGACTGAAGAACATGCAAGTTGCAGCCAAACTCAAGATCATGTTGATGGCCATCAAGATACCGATATAGGATTGGAAGATAGGGTGCCAACAAGCCATGTGCAACTTGAAGTTCATTCCCATGAAGTTAATGATGAAAGCCTCAATGATAGAGTGCCTCTGAGAAGGTCTCAAAGGATAATTAGACCTGCTATACATTCACCATTCTTGTCAGAAATAGGGAAGACAGGAAGGCCTACTGAAAAAGAGCGATTGTATGACTACTGCACTCGTAGGACAAACCCCTTAGTTGGTCAACATATCTATGTAGAAATTAGAAACTTCTTCCTACGAAAAAGTGAATTGTATTGCCTTAACCGAAGGGGATGGATAAGTGAATGTGTAAGTTGTAATCTCTTTTTATGTAATTAATGTATTTGTATTTAATTGAAATCAATATTAACTCTACAACTAATGTCTAATAAAATGGCATTGCAGGTCGTCTCACTTATTGCAAATGTTTTGGTCGATGATCAAAAAGAGAGTGCTGGGGGACGTGTGACACGTCATATATTTCAGCCTATTTTCATGGTAAGAATGTGTTATTTGTTAGTTTCTATGTTATTTGGTAGAAGGTTAACAAGCAACAATAAAATTTCTTGTGCTTTTTTCACTAGGATCGTATGTTGGGAGATCTTAATAATTGGAACATCGACAATCATGCAAAATTCATTGAACCTGACAAAGTGGGATATAACATCTCAGATTGTGACTATGTGTTTGCACCTGTGGTGCGGGATCAACATTGGTGTTGTTATGTGTTTGTGAAAAAAGAAATGACTCTATATTTACTTGATTCATTGTTGCCCAACTACAATTCTCCAGGGGGTGCTAATGCACTACTTGTTAAGCGGGAGAAAGGACACAAAGTGGTATTGAAACTTGCATCTTTACAAAGCGTGCAATTGGTTTATTGTCATACATAAACATACTGACTTTCAACTTTGCATTTTATCAGAGCAAACATTTCTGTGATTTACTTGCATACCTTAATCATGATCTCTATGGACACAAGCCTGAATTTAGTTTTAGATTTGGTCTTGTTGAACAACAGAGCAATGGGTAAGTTAGTTCAATTGTTGGACACTCATGTATACATACATGTATCCATCGTGTGTTAATATTCTGCAATTTTATTCATTTGTAGATGGGACTGTAGGATGTATGTCATATCTTGGCTGCAGATGTGGGAAAATATTAGAAAGCCTGAGTGGAATGGTTTCACAATGCCTAATGTGAGTTCATTTTTTACATTAAAGGATCTAATATGATTGGATTTGACGGGAAATTTTTTTGTTTAGGAAGACATGGATCAAAAGAGGGTGGATGTGGTATGGTGGCTAGTGACTCATCCGAAGAACAAACAACGGGAAGCGATAATGCGTAGCATTGAAGTTTGGAGACCTAACAAGAAGAAAACAAAGTAGTTTTTCCCCTTTTTTTTGTATCCACACCAGTTGACATGTACATAACAATGTTCAATGATGTGCAACAAAGTAGCTATATGTATGACTTTGGTAAACAAGAATGTATGTATGCAATTAACGCATTTTAAATTAGATCTTAATAACCATCCATCAATGCGTTATGGATCATTTGTTGCTTTCATACACTCTTCCCCATGTGCAACAAACCACCCTTGTTATGGATCATTTGTTGCTTTCATACCCTCTTCTACATGTGCAATAGCTACCCACGGTGTGCAATATACCTTCCATGGTGTGCAATATACCTTCCACGGTGTGCAATATACCTTCCACGGTGTGCAATATACCTTCCCTGGTGTTGGAAGGACTTTTTATCACCCTCTTCTACATGTGCAATATACCTTCCACGGTGTGCAATATACCTTCCACGGTGTGCAATGGAACTTCCCTGGTGTTGAAAGGACTTTTTATCACCCTCTTCTACATGTGCAATATACCTTCCACGGTGTGCAATATACCTTCCACGGTGTGCAATATACCTTCCCTGGTGTTGGAAGGACTTTTTATCACCCTCTTCTACATGTGCAATATACCTTCCACGGTGTGTAATATACCTTCCACGGTGTGCAATATACCTTCCACGGTGTGCAATGGATCTTCCCTGGTGTTGGAAGGACTTTTTATCACCCTCTTCTACATGTGCAATAGCTACCCACTGTGTGCAATATACCTTCCACGGTGTGCAAACTACCTTCCACATGTGCAATGTATCTTCCCTGGTGTGCAAATGGCCTTGTACCACCCTCTTCTACGTGTGCAACAGCCACCCACGGTGTGCAATACATCTTCAACGGTGTGCAAACTACCTTCCACATGTGCAATGTATCTTCCCTAATGTGGAAAGGACCTACTATATCAGGGTATGTCGTTGATTTTATTCAGTTGATCCTATGTGCAATAGACCACCCATGATGTGCAATACATCTTCCATAATGTGCAATACATGTTCCGTGTGTGCGTTGCCTCTTCCATTGTGTTCGTAAATTATTCGCTATACAATAGACCTTCCATCAATGTGATAATGTATTCATTGTGTGCAAACAATGTTCAATCATGTGCAAGGGATCTTCACTGATGTTCAAATTATGTCTCACATGTGTTGAAACACCTTCCCAATATTTCACGGCCAACATACATGACCATTATAACGCATTTAACTACCCAGGCAACATATGGTCGTAATATAAATGAGTTCACATTATCTCATATGGACTAGTTCTTTTACAAAGAGTAAGCACAATATATGATGCTACTATATATATACAAGTTTGACACTTATAATTACACCATAAAATACAGCAGATAGTACCCAATTACAACAAAAAATAATCAAATTGGGTGAGCATTAAAAGCATTGGTATACTTGAAGAACGTGAGGTCAATATGGATTTGGGTTCCTACACCTTCTTCGAGTATGCCCTTCCTGTCCGCACCTTGAACATGTATATACTTTCTTGTCTTGGAATTGAGACTCCCTTCTACTTACTCGTGGTCTCCCGGGCCGACGGCTTGTTGTTGGGGGCCACAAGAATATCTCGTTCTCATAATCACTGAATCATAACTCATTTAACTTTGGCATGTCATGGGTATTTATTGGAGTCATTGTTGTATTATATATCTTTTCTTGAGTAGTACTTAAGTAACATTCTTCCACATATTGGTAAACATTCCCATTCACTACTTTGATGCATGCACATGCATGTGAGCATGGTATACCAGACATTTCCCAAGCCTTGCAAGCACATTCTCTCAATGCAAGATTTACATGTATACAAACTTCTCCTATCTGTACTTCAAAGGTGTGTGCAGAATATTGCAATACCACCATCCTTGCTGCATACAACACATTCTGCTTTAACTTTGCTTCTACATTAGGTCCAACTCCATTTTTCCATTCTGTAATTGCATTCTTCATAGCAAATAATTTCTCGATAGTTTTTGTCTATGCTCATTTATCAATGTGAACACATGGTGTTTCCTCTCTTTCACAAGCCATGCATTATAAGACTCAGCCAAATTAGTGGTTATATTATCCCACCTTCTGAATGGGAATTGTGACAATGCCCAGCGATCAATATCACCATGCTCTTCCAGCCATGTTAACAATTCACGGTTAAAACATCCCATGTTGGCTACAGCTCTTTCAAAGTCACAAGGAACTCTAGCATATGCAATCCCATCCAACATCTTTAAAGCATCCTCCTTCTTCACTGGTGTATTTCTTCTATAGGATTTATGCACCTTTGAGAACTCTGAACTAAAGTTCTCTTTTACATGCCTATAGCAATAGGCATGCCTTTCCCTCCCGAAGACATATCGAACAGCATGTATTATTGCATTATGCCTATCTGATACAATCACTACCTCAACAGAGTTTAAAATACCTTTCACATTTTGCATAAACCATGTCCAATCATCATTGGTCTCACCACCTACAATGGCATAAGCAAGAGGGTATAGTTGATTATCAGCATCAAGTGCTGAAGCAGATAACATGGTCCCACGGTACGGGCCACTGAGGTGAGTTCATCACAATATATAACTGGTCTACATCCTCCCAAGAATCCTTCTACACAACATCCATATGCGATAAATAACCTAGTGAACGTATGGTCAGCACACGCTTCCCATTTTGCCACTGTCCTCGGGTCTACTTCCATTAGTCTTCTGCAATACCAAGGAATCAACATGTATGATTGCTCTGGTGCTCCCTGTATCTCTGCCAATGCTTTCTCTTTACCTTTCCACGCTTGATCATATGACATTGATAAACCATATTCCCTATAAACCTCACGCCTTATCTCGTGAGGTGGTTTTTCTAAACAACCCCTCAATCCATCTTTTATTATGGAAGCTGTCAAGGTGGAGGTTAATTTACGATGTATGACCAGATCATCCTGTGCTGAATGATTATGCTTTTCCATAAACGTTCGCACACGTAAGAAGCTACACTGCTCCTCTACTTGATATGCAGTAATTTTCCATGGGCATCCCTCCACCTTACACTTCACTATCATCTTACTTGCACAATTGCTCACATATTTGTATGCAAATTTGTGTGCCAAACTATACTTGTACAGTGCCTCTTTGAACTCAATAGCATTTGTAAACCTTTTTGGAGGACCTGAAAGTAATTCCTTCCACTTCTCAACACCATGCTCAGGGATAGGTGTAAGTGAACTTTGAATTACGTATGGCTGATCTTCTGATATCCTACTTGATGATGATCCAACATTACATAACCCATTTGATCCTTCCATAGTCTCCAACCTACATCAAAATTTATTGTCAGTTAATAACTATTCTTCCATACCACTTCAAAATACTTGTAAATATTTATGTAACTTACCTTTCTGAAATAATCGTTGATTGTTCTTCATCTATCAACTTACTAACATCTTCAACTATATACAAATGTGCACATTTGTCATTAAATTGTACTAGTTGTTGCACTGCTTCATCATCCTTTATGTCTACAATAGTGTTTTCATCTAGTGTTGACAGTATGCACCTTAATTGCAATGCTTTACCTTTAATACCAATACATGAACATATTGTTCTTCTAAGCTCATTGAGCGACATTCCTTCTCTTACCATTCTTCCATTTGCTCTCCCACCCACATATTGAGTCCTCCCTTGATCAATCACAATCTTTCCACCTATATGGAAGAAGCAATATATTTCCTTTTGTAATGAACTCATCACATTAACTATACACCTGCAAAAATATGACTTTACTATCAACTAAACAGAATTTTACAACATGTTTAAGCTATAATAAACTACTCAATATGTAATTATAGTTTCACCCATAATAAACTAATATGTGAGCATTTCTTGTAAGTGGGTGCTGGTTTTTTCAAAGTGCTTTTGACTATTTATGATAAAAATAATCCACCTTTTGACATTTGATTAATTTGAATTTTGCCCATTATGATGTGATTTGGTTTAAAGTATAATCTTTTCATCTTTAGAGATGTCAGACTTGGATAGCTCAACAACTAGTCTTAATCTCTATAATTTTGGATCTTCCATCATCAGTTTGAATAAGTAAAACCCTCAATGCTCAACCAATGTAGAAATTTATAGCTAACAGTGTTTTTTCCATTCATTCGACGAACAAAGATATATATTACAATTATAGTTTATGAAAAAAAAATTCCAAACCATTCCACACTGCAAACACATAATACATAATGTCTTTGAAATCAATTTTATCAAAACCAGTAAGCAATATTACCCAAACAAAGAAAAGAAAATGAAACGTTATCACATGCGAATCTCCATTGCAGCATTTTTACTTCCACCAACAATGATGCAGCAATACACAATACAGACTATTAATACATTTTTAGACGCAGCAGACCACCTGTAATCTCTGTGTAATAGACGGACAAAAATGATTCACAATGCAGACTATTCACATACCTCGAACAAATTGGAATGCGAAAGAAGAGGCAGCCATTAATTATGACAACAACTTAGCCATTAAAAAGTATCTACCTTTTAAGCATTGAAAAAATAGATTCCATTGTAAACCCTGAGTTTGAACAATATCTAACCTTCTCTGGCGATGCAGCGATTCCCACGAATCTGCAATGGAGTGGTGGCATTCTATGACCTGAGACGCGATCAAGGATTTCAGAAGCAAAAAGGACAACGAGAAGCTTTGCTGCAAACGAAAATGAAAGGCAACGTTCCTCACTTGTTCTTTTGTCTTTGTCTTTGTTTTCCACGCAATTGTGTTGTCCAACTAAGGGTATTTTTGTCCATCTATGCCCAAAATTAATGACAATTCAGTACCACTTGATTTAGGTAGCAAATAGCAATTAATTTCAGTATTTGGTATTTACCAGCAATTTTCCCCTCCAAAACCATGCTTTTAAAACCTAAAATCATGGTTTGACAAAAAAGTGCTTTATACCATTTTTTTTGTGTTTGGATTTTTTACCCAAACCATGGTTTAAAGTTAAAACCATGGTTTGGATAAAAAACATCCAAACACACTATGTGTCAGCTACTGTCTACATACTCCGTTAAAAGAATTATTAACAAGCATTTTTATTATTAAACAACCAATGCCCATTCCCAATAATTACTAATTGTTATCATTGCACATGGTGAGTGATATGATGCACACAGGTGGATGATATTTTGCACATGAGGGATGGTGTTTGCACATTCGCAAGGATGAATTTTACACATGTGAATGATGCTTGTACATAACAGGTGCTTGTTTGCACCCGTAGTACCAATCAGCAAATAATTTCCTTACAAGATATTTTTGAGCCATTTTCCCTTTAATTTTCCACATGTTTAATATTCGTTAATGATATTATATCATGATCAGACTACACAACCTCACAAATTTACTAACATCTAGAACATACATTTAATTTGATAAGGAGAAACAAATCAAATATTCAAGTTTCTAAAAATCTCCTTATAAATTACTCCCTCCAGTTCTATTTATAAACAACTTTATTTTTGATTACGCAAAACAAACTAGTAGTTAAAAATAATAAGTGTGTCAAAAATGCTATATTTTTTTATATATGCCCTCATTTATGAAATAGAGAGAGAATGTATAAAAAGTATTAAAGATAGTAAAATACATTTTCACAATGCTTTGAATTCTCTCTCTCTCCTAAATATAACTCTTGGTATTTGTAATAATTAATTATAAATGATATATTTAATAAAGGTAAAATAGGAAAAATGAGCTTATTTTTTCAGACACAAAGTGAAAGTTACTTATAAAAGGAATCAACCCTATGAGAAAGAAAATTGTTTATAAATAAGACCGGACATAATATATTTGTTGTGGTTTTTCGAGCATCATATCCATTATTAGACACATTTTTAACACATTCATACTTCTAAGTCTAGAGAATACAATGTATAATTGACAATATGTAAATATATGCTTCAAGAGATATTCTTTAACATAGCAAGTGATTGTCTCTTAATTTTGTTGATTGTTATTGTAAAGCTTAGGATCATTCTGAATTGTTTTCTCGTCGTATGAAACACTGACATCTTGATTTGGACTAAAACATAGCTTCTACAATATAATTACTTTCTAATCATATTAATCAACATAAACAAATTTTTTATTCCTTCACACTATGTTATTGCCATGAAAGGATTGGTTCAATGACAAATAACACTGCCTTTTGGATCATAGCTTCTTAGGACTAACATCATATTTGAAGTAACCTTAAGAGATTCCTACAAAGCTGCTAAAACAAAGAAGCCGCCTGGACATTGATTAATATAAATCTTCCACTCTTACATAACAAATGCTTCTATATAGAATACAATGAATTTCAAATTATTTTGTTTATCACCATGGGCTAATAAACACACATCTATCCCTATAACATTATTGACTCATTGCTATAAACATATTGCAATATTACAATTAAAACAGTCATACATGATTTCACTCACAAGATATAAAGTAACATATATTTAAAAGATAATATATAAAGATATATCTATGATATTTAAATCTATAAAAGAATGCAACAAATACATCCATGAAACTCTAGCCAAAAGATACATCCCTGAAACTACTTTTGTATTTTTTTTCCTATGAAATCCAAATAGTAAATATCCTTAAAGAAACTTCAATGAGACAATGTTCAGATAATATGAAGAAGCAGAACCTCCATTTTCTGAGTTCACAATCGAAGCATCCAGAAAGGTGAAACACAAAAAATATTTGTGGAACCATAAACTATTAGCCATGGAAAACTGAGAAAAGTAACCATAGGTCAAATGCTTACACGCTAGTAAATAAAGGAACAGATTAAATTGAAAAAAATCATAAACAGCAGAACCATAACCTTCCTCAGAACCATAATCTTCCTAAGAAGCAAAGGTGAGGCTGGGTTTGAATTTGAACCATAACCTTCCTTCCATTAGTAAAAAAGCATCATACCTCCATCATTATCAGAATAATTACTTCGACTTCAACATCCATATATACATCAAGAACAGGTCCATCACTGAATTAAAGCTCTTTTTCCTTTTTTGAATAATGTTTTCTACCATTAATATCATATTTTTCCTCTTTCTTCTACTATCTCAAAAAAGTTTCCCTCTTTAATGAAATTCTTTATTATTGTTCTTATAATCCTGCTGCCACCCGGGCACATCTTCACAAAAGAACATCACTATCTCAGAAAATAAAAAAGAAGACAAAGGTTTCCATATGCATGAAAGACTAATAAATGTTTGACAAGAAACATGAGGGAGAGAAAAATAATCGATAAAAGAAAGAGTGAGAGTGAGACTAAGACAAGCCTAGGACAACACAATAAAACTAATCCAAAAAACTTTACTGCACTCATCAACGGCTCTCATTATTATTGTTACCTGCTACTGTGTTCTCTCATCCCTTTACCCTCGGCTTCTCCTTGTTTATAGCCAAGTCAATTCTGGAATTAAAGTTTAAATGGCAGAAAATGAAACTTCTTGTTAGTTGTTACCCGATACAAGGGAATTTCCCGAACAAAATGGAGCATTTCCAACTAAAAAAATATTACCATAAGGAACCAAAATATTGATGCTTGGGCAGAAAAGAATGCAAACTCACGTAGTAGGAAATTAAACAGTACGACATGTTTTGAAGAACCTTGAAGTTTTACTCAACAGTAAAACCATTGCCCTGTTCACCATACACGATGAGTGTCCAATGTTTATTTAGTCCATGAAACATCATAGTTGACGTTACCAGTAGGGGTGAGCAAAATCATACCGAAACCGAACCGAACCCAATTCGATTTTTTCGGTTCGATTTTTCAATTCGGTTATCGGTGCGGTTATAGAAAAAAAAAATCGGTTTTAACTGAATAACCGAAGTTTAAGCTAAAACCCATTTATTTTCCAATCAAGACCTATTGCAATTTGTAACTGTGCAAGTGCAACTACTCTCAAGGCCCATTGCAATCAGGTCCCATTGTCCCTGTCAAGTCTCAAGTCTCAACTACTCTCAGTCTCTCACGTCTCAACTCAACTACTCGCTGACTCTGACTGACTCCCGTGACCATGAGGGTGACTGGGTGAAGTGGTGAACCTATGCCGTGACTTATCTCTGATCTCTCTATCGGCTCCTCTCCAGTTCTCCATTGGAATATCTTGTTGAAGAAGGAGATGATGATATACAAAAGATAGAGCTTGGTAATGTTTTTCTATAATTCATGGAACTCTACTTTATAATATCAATTCCATATTTATTGTGATATATGAAGTCTGATTTTTTTTTTCAAATTGCCAGATTTGCAAAAAATTGCAATAGAGACAAATGTTGATATGTTTTAATTGCATATGGGCAACTTAAGATTTTGTAATCAATTTTTCATTGTCATATTTGTAATCTTTGATGCATGTTAATTGTTTTTTTTTTGTTGTTTCAGTTGTTGTAGGTGGAATTCAGGGGGCATTCAAGGAGTAAGGATGAATCTAAATATCTGATATGAAGTTTTTTTTATTTTTAATGTGTTCTTTTGATTGTTTTGATCAGTAGAAGTTTAAACTTTTCAATGTTGTATGATTCAGTTTGTATTTTGATGTTTTACTATCCATTGGGCCATTTATGTGTGGTGCAACAAAACATAGATATTGATTATTGTTCAAGTATGTAATTTGATGCTCCAGACCTCCAGTAATAGCTAATTACGTAATGATACAGGTGTTTGATTAAAATAATACAAGTATTAAGTGCAAGGGTATAAACAGGAGTGCAAGGGTGTGTATTCAATAAATTCATAATTGATAAGTAAGATATTAAAAGCATAATATTTTATGAACTTATAAATCTTATTATAATCCTTATAATATTATATTCTGTTATACTCAAGAGATCAAGGTATAAACAGATAGATGAAAGTAATAGTCTGGTTATTTATAAGCGACTACACATTTCCAACTATCCCTGCATAATCCATCCTTGGGTAATAACCTGAAAAATTTCATGTCTTTCTTTCTAAACAGTGCTACAACTTGTAATTTATAACATATTGTATTGCATAATTTTCAAGAGAGTGAACAGAAAAGATAAAAGGAATCCAATATTGTACAAAGAAAGGGAGTAAGTAACCCACTGACCTTAATCTCCTTTGAGATTGACAAAGCACTACTTCTACCAAGTGCCAACTGCTCCTTTGAAATGTTGAACTAACTTGACCGTAAAACTCAAATGTCTTGGAGAGCTCTAACGCTACTGCACTTGCAGTATCCCCTGTTTATTGTTCCCCAAACAACTTTATCAGTACAAGATCTTAGTATAAACTCGGAATAGAGTATAAAGGACAAAGACCATTCTGGGTTTTCTAAAATTAGCGTATCAACAAAAAAGGAAACTAGTAAATAAAAAAATTTCCATATGACTTCTTCCTCCTTTCTATAATTTCAAATACAGAGGTCAAACAGTAAATTGAAATCAGAGCTCTATGATACGAGTAAAAAGGTTGATCGAGTTTATGCACCTAGGATGAACTGCTCCGCTGACTAAAAAGAAAAAAGAATTTTACTTGATGAGCAGGCAAAACAAAGGCTCACTCTGCTTCATATATATAGAACAGGGGTGAGGGGATGAGAGATTTAATACATCGTCATTATAGTTACACCTACCTCACCAATGACAATAAATGAAGTAACAGAGTGATTAGCTCTCCCCCCATTATTTTAGAAACCTGTTGAAGAGGCAAGACAAAGCATTCATGTTTAATTTGAAGAAAGTGACAGAACAGGGTGGAACGGCATGACCAAAACGAATAAAAACTCACTACATAAAAGAAGTTCATGTCGAATAGCAACGTACTCAACCGGGAAGAGTACACCCAATGAGGTCTTTGTTGGATATGCCCAGATCAGTTCTTCCGTGCTCTCACACCGTATAAGAGAAGGAGGGTCATTGAGTGGACTTAACTACAAAGCAGTATATATTTTAACCTCCTAGAGCTTGCCGAATAATCCTGCAAGCTAAGTCTGGTCTCTCTGACGGCCAGAAGATATATGTCCGCATGCACGACTAAAAGCCTTTATGTCTATGAGGTTCTGCCGTAAAGGTTGATAGGATATGAAGGACATATTATGAAAGGATGTAGGTTCAGATGGAACGACCAACCGGTGTGAAATAGATATTTTATTAGATGTTGGTTTAGGCGGGAGATTGTAATTCGATTTGAATTTTAAAGAAAAGCAGATTTGTCACTTTGCGTTTTGATCAGAGCGCAAAGCCTCTTTAACAGCTGCAGCATTACACCAGCTTGGTCAGGAGCCCGAGAACGTAGTAAAATAATCCCAAAAAATTGTCAGCCCGTTATTTCTGGTAAACAGTGTTTTATGTGAGATGAGTCACTTTTGAGCCGTTTTGTAGGTGATGGCTTGATGAAAGAGTACTGTACTATATATTATATATTGATATTTTTTGAAACCAACAAAAAAAAGAAACAAAAAGAAAATGTATTTTTATTATTTAATTTCTTACCAAGAATTTTTATTATTTAATCGAACCCATAAAAAAATTTAACAAATGGGTCGTACATCGCATTGCATGTGCTAAAAGCAGAAAAAATAATAAAAATATTTTTTTCCTTCATTTAAAAAAATTAATGTATATTTTTGCCCTTAGCTACCATTAAAAAATTCATGAGTAGAATTCACCTTAACCTAAGATAAAAAGAAAAAAAAGTTAACTTCTCACGGACTCTGCGATGCACGAGGTATTTTATACAATTATTAGAACACAACGCGTTTTTGTCTTTAGTGGGTGGGGGATTCGAACGAGAAGGTGAGGCTGTGTGTCTTTTGATATACTGAATATATTTTGATTAGCCACAGGAGACTGAATTTTTTTTTAACGTGGTTTTTATAAAAATCAAATTGAAAAAAAAATAATATTATAAATATGATTTGTTTTTAAATTAGTGGTAGTAGAAATGATTTTTTTAAAAAACCCAGTAAAAAAAGCCAAAAACCACTTCAATGAACTTCTAAAAAACAGTTTTTTTTAAAAGTCTAATGAAAGCTAACGTGTTCACAAACATGTATGTGGATGTCAAATAAATTTTTACCCTCTAAATAAATTTTTTTACCTTCTCAATAAGTTTCCAAATAGACCATTGGATTGGAGGAATCACCAACAGTCCAAATTTAAATTTTGAAGCGCATAAGAACAAGTCTGGAGGTTGTATAAAAAAAACAAAAAGTCTTGAGGTTTGGAACACGATATAGGGTGTGTTTGGATTGGCGGTGAAAAAAGTGACTTATTTAAAAAGTGACTTATGGATAAGTCCAATTGGTGTAAGTTGTTTATGTTTGGATTAGCGATTGGATAAGTGTTTTTATAAAAGTGAATGTGTTTGGTTTGACTTTTCCATAAGTGACTTTTGAGATATTTAAAATAAAAAATTGTAAAATATATTAAAAGTGAAAAAAATGTATTAGAAATAATTTAGATAATTAAATTGCAATGAAAATGTAAATAAACCAAATAATACAAAGTATGGCCATTGTATAGCCATTGTTGCACAGACCATGCGCACTTGAGTGTGGAAGCTGTACTTGGGCATATTTTGTAAGATCTTGAACCTATTTTTCCACACTCCAAACGTCATTTCTATTGTGCATCTCAAACTTGAATGATAAAAATTGAAGGCCTCATTAGGATTCCGAAACCCCCGTTGATTCCTGAATTCAGGGAGGTGGTAACGTTCACCTCTGTACGGACCAAGAAATCCAAGTGATGATGGGTAGCCAGAATCAACCAAATAATATTTGCCTAACATAAGTTAAAATAATTGCAAACTTTAGATTATTGGCATTCAATTGGGCTTAAAGGGGAAGAAAAGCTAGTGAGGGGAGCTTAAAGGAAAAGTCACTTATTTTCCTTTAAGAGCTTAATTATTAAGCTTTTTCCAAATACTCAATTAAGTTTCAATTAAGCTTATTGACATTCAATTGGGTTTAAAGAGGAAGAAAAGCTCAACCAAACACACCCATAGTGAAGATAAGTTGTTTAATTAAAAGTAACGTTGTTTTTGGCTATTTTTATCGGAATCACTTTCTTCCAATCCCCTACTCAATGTTGTTATTTTGTGTGGGAGTACATCGTTCGGCATTTTTGGCTTGATTCTATTTAAAACTCTAATTAAATAAACCACGTCCTCCCTAGCCTCGCCTCACACGCACACGTCATATCTCAGATTTTGCGCCTAAAAATTTATGAATTAAATTAACTATCAAGCTTAATTTGATAAGAGTCCCAAAAAACAAAATGATTCTTAGGGATTATGTAACATTTTATTTTTATTTATTGAAAATTATTTATTTTTATTTAAGTATTATTATAATTTTTCAATTATATCGCATATGTTCTCATTAAAAAGAAGAGAAATATCATGAAAAAAAAAATCATGCCCACCTACTTATTTTTTCTGAACTTACTCTATAAATAATATATCCAAGAAATTATTTTTATTAATAATTAAATTAAACAAAGGATAAGAACTAAATAAAAAGGAGGGTGGGAAAAGAAATTAGAGAGGGGCCCATAATGGTCATGCCCCAATACTCTCTGTGTTTGTTAGGTTTAGAGAGTAAAAATGCTCTAAAAATTTTCATCATCAGTATTAAGTGTTTGAAAGTTTTTGAAGAGGTAATATTATTTTAAAAATTTAAAAAACAGGATAATTTCACCCTATAGTTCAAAGATGTTAACTTTGACCATTAAGTTTGGCCAACCTATACAAATGACATTTAATACATGCCACCTCATCATCCACGTCAACCGGATCTAGCCAAATCATCTAATCTCAACTCATACTTATTCCCAGAGCCGCCCTCTGATAAAGAATTGGATCCGAATTTGGGCGTGAGATAAAATGGATAAAGACAAAATCGAATGATAATTGATAGATGAGTGAAGCAGTAGTGAAAATTGAATTGGAATGGTAATTGAAAATTGTAAGAAGACAAAACTAATAGCATGTTTGGAAACTTTGTTTCTAATCGGGCTTATTTTATAAGTCTGATTTACGTAAATCGAGATAAATCTCTTTCATATATTTACTTCGTAGACTGTAAAAGTAACCTCATAAAAGTTACTTCGTATTCCGTGAATCACAATTTATAAGTGAGATTAGACATCGGGCTTGAAGCTTGTGGTGAGTAACAATCAATAGAAGAAGAAGAAAATAACAAAAAATAAAAATAAAAAACTCCCAGATCTTCAAAATAATCTCAATAAGAAAAAGGAAAAGAACCTACATACATAAAATCAATAATGTATTGATTTAGATGGAGATTGAATGTCAAAAGGCGCTCTTTTGAGATTGATTTCAATGGGTCCCAATTCACCAAATTTTGTCATACCTAACTGCCCAAAATCACTACCACACCCCTGTTCTTCCCCACAGGCCACCTCCGGCACAAAGTGAGACAAACACACTCGACGATTCCGATGTCATGGGTATTCGAGAAGAGAGCATCACTTGATTCAAATCCATTGCTCCAAAGATCATCAAATGTGGTCATTGCTCAATTCACATCTGCTGATCCAGAGTTCATCAAAGGTGGTTGACACTCCATCTAGATCCAGTGGCATTCCAAAGATCATCAAGCTGGTCAAGATCGGCGACGCTCCAAAGATCATCCCCGGTTTGCAATTTTTTTTAATTACCTACAAACATGACTTGGAAAAAAATGGTGAGATGAATGTGCTAGCATTGCATTTTAGGGTGATATTTTGTCACATAACAATAAAGGTTAGGGTGGATGAGGGCAACATTGCCCCCTTTTTTAAACTTTTTAGGGTAATATTGCCCATAATTTTTAGAACATTTTTGCCTCTAAACCCTTTTTGTTATTTACTTTATTCTCTCTGTCTCTCTCCATAAAACCCACGCAATTTCAATGTAATGGCAGAAAATGGAGACACGAGTTATTGAAGAGGTTCTTTGCCAAATGAAAATTTTACAGTGGAGAATGGCTCCTCTAAATTCAAAGTTGGTGGAATTGAATATAAAGTAACTAATGTTATTTATAAGTCATTACCAATATATGTTACCCAAATTAAGAAAATTTTTAAATCTTATTAATATTATTTGATTAGATTAAATTAAATTCTAAAGTTTGTTAATATAAGGATTTATATGTACTCTTCTTTATTTAAAAATTTATGATAATATTTTAAAGGTTTATATATATATATAATTGAGTGAAAAGTATAATTGAGTTCCCGGAAGAAACTCTTGTTGAACTAAAGAGTTTACAACGATTTCTAAGAGTGCTTAATTATGCTAGAAACTATATTCTAAATCTCACAAAGTACACATGACCTTTGTATTCGAAATTAGCACCTCAAAAAGAAAGAAAATTTAAGAAACCATCCTTGTAATTATTGATTCTACACCAGAACTCTTAGATTTACTATATCATTATTATCCAGATTATGACTGGACACAGGATTTTGATATAATCTCACATCCTGATGATTGTATATTTTTAATTCAACAAAAATACAGTGGTGATTATCTTAAGATATTTACTAACCCCTTTGCATCTGAGTGTCAGCGAAGCATGGTGGGTACAGGTAATAAAAGTAATTTTTCAGATTTCTCTGACATAGGTACAAGTAATAGTTTTTCTGACATTTTTGAGGTATTTGATGTACATTAACAATGGAAGAAAATATATACGATTTATTACCATATCCTTAACACGATGATACTCCTAAATGGGATGAAGACCATATTCTTGTAAATGAAAGCACAGGATCAGGGGTTTATAATTTCAATTGCATTCCTGAAATGCGAGACAGTCAGATACCCATACATAACTTTAGAGCTATACCTACAGTACCACCAGTAGCAGGACAACAACAAGGAAGACAGAGAGGATGTAACTACCCTTATGAGTATATAGGTGAACTTCCTCGTGGTAATGTAAATGATGGGTCAACATTAGTTCTTGTAGGTATACCTCCACAGCTTTGGGAAGAAGTGATAGGACGATGGGAATCATCTACAATTCTTCATTGTTCAAACATAACCTTCTCGAGCAACCAGAAGAAAGTTCATTACATTGAAAATCTCCTAGGAGAAATAGCTAAGTATTATTATTTAAATTGGGTTTCATCATTTCCTAATGATTATAATGGATTAGTAGCCTCAGCTGATAATACTCAAAATATTACAGGACAGATAGGAGGGGGGGGGGACAGATAGAGCTGGGAATCAGGGCTGGCCCGGCCCTACAGGGCTCGAGGTAAGAAAAATTGATCTTTTTCAAAGTCCGGCCTGAGAGCATGAGGGCCAAGGCTGGAAGCTATTTTCACAAGATTTAACTACACGCCTTATGCAATAAAACAAATACAATTACTAGTTCATAATGAAAGGTAAAAAAGAATGTCTACGAATAACCCACAGTCTCATACAAAATATAAGATGACAAGAAGCTAAATACTCTAAGCAATATGAATATGATGACTGTCATTTTCATCTTCTTCGCCACTATCATTAATTTCAAGGAAATTCAATTGTGCTTTACTTTGAGTAGTAAGGTCTATTTGAGGGGTAAAAATATCAAGAATTTCTTCTCCCACATCATGAATATATCCATAATGTTTATCTGTAACAAATACAACAACAACAAAGACTTTATCCCACCAGGTGGGGTCGGCTACACTGATCGCACGACGCCACTGTACTCTATCAAATACTATAGATTTCGATATATTATTAATTGAAAGGTCTCTCTCAATGACCTCATTGAGCGTTCGTTTCGGTCTTCTTCGACCTTGTTTGACAGGACTCCATACTGCTTGATCAACCCTTCTCACCGGAGCACTCAATGGTCTTCGCTGAACATGTCCAAACCATCTCAAACGGTTTTCTATCATTTTTTCTTCAATAGGGGCCACTCCAACACAATCACGTATATGAGTGTTACGAATCTTGTCCTTTCTTGTATGTCCACACATCCATCTTAACATCCTCATCTCAGCTACCCCCCATTTTATGTTCATGATATCCCTTTAAAGCCCAACATTCACTACCATATAGCATTGATGGTCTTATAGCAGTGCGGTAGAATTTTCCTTTTACCTTATTAGGTACTTTACGATCACAAATAACTCCCGTAGCTTTTCTCCATTTATACCATCAGGCTTGAATTCTGTGATTGACGTCTCCATCCACCTCACCATCTTGTTGTATAATTGATCCCAAATATCTAAATTTTGTCACTTGTGGGATGACTTGCCCACCCAATTTAACTTCCACTTCACTTTGACTTTGTCTCTTATCAAATTTGCAATGCATATATTCAGTTTTGCTCCTACTAAGACGAAAACCTCTCAATTCCAAAGTCCGCCTCCATATCTCAAGTTTAGAGTTAATTTCTTCCATAGATTCAGCCAATAGCACTATATCATCTGCAAAAAGCATGCATTTAGGGATCTCCTCTTTTATAGGTTCAATTAGGATGTCTATCACTAGGTTAAACAAATAAGGACTTAAAGCTGATCCCTGATGTAATCCAATCCTTATAGGGAAGTCATTTGTAATACCTCCAGACGTTCTAACATTGGTTGTAACCCCCGCATACATATCTTGAATGGCTTTGATATATGCAACCCTCACCTCCTTCTTTTCCAAGGCTTTCCAAAGCACATCTCTTGGCACTCGTTCATAAGCTTTCTCCAAATTAATGAAGACCATGTGTAAATCTCTTCCTCTGCTCCTATACTTTTCCATTATCCCCCTTAATAAATAAATCGCTTCTGTTGTAGACCTTCCTGACATGAATCCAAATTGGTTTTCAGCAACATCAGTCTCCAACCTCAACCTATATTCAATCATTTTGATTTATTATCTGTAACAAATAATAAATCAAAATGATAAATAACTCTAACAAATATAAAATACAAATAAATTAGTAAATTACCATCATATGTGAAACTTTAGAGTAAATAAGAAATATCTAATGTATTTTTCTTATAAAATAAGAAATATCTTTATAAGTTTTTAATTTTTAGGATTCTTAATATAATATATTCTTATGAAATTTAATTCTTAAAAAGATAATAACAACTAAATATTTGCAACCTCATCAACAAAACATAAAAAATCAATAATATTATTATCATATAAATAATTTAAAAAATAAAAAATATATATATAAGGGCTTAAAGGGCCGGCTCGACGGGCTCAACCCGTTTTCCCGGCTCTAGGGACAGATCATTAAAAAACAAAGTTTTGTGTAATTTAAGTTAGGATTAAAAATGCAAATTCAAATTCAAACCAGTGTATTTGTGCTTGAGTTGAGTTGGACAAGTCAATATTTGATTAAAAATAAGAATGAAATTAGAGGTGAAAGGGGAGCAGGAAAATATTAGCCACTTTTAGAAACATTATGAGAATGCCATAAAAAAAAAAGAAAGGTTATTAGAAATAAAGTAAAAAGATAAATTTTTGGGAAAAATATAAATAAATAAATAGTAGTATATATATATAAAAAAAATACTTGAATATTTAAACAAAATAAATCAACAAAGATTGATCCAGAAACATTATTGAAAAGGAGGGTGGGGTGGGCTATGTGTTTGGTTGGAGGGGAGGGGTGATTTTGTATTGTATTTTCCTTATCTCTCTTTATTTCACATTAAGAATCATTTCCCTCAAATCAAATAAGGTATCCTCCCCTCCCCTCAAACCAAACACACCCAAGGTGGCGAGTGAGGAGATGTGACATTACGCGTTTGTGGGCCTAAGTTGTATCGGGAAAGTTTCAGCTTAGGGGTGTTAAATATTACTTTTCCTTTTTTTTAAACATTGGTTGTTTGGTTTTTAATGGATTTAATTTAACTATTTAACTGATTCTATTTTTGGCTAGTTTTGTGTTACTTGGGTAAGGTTGGTTTTGATCTATAGATTGAATTGGTTGGTCTTATCTGATTTTTAAATTTATAGATTAGTCTAGAAGTAAAAATTGCATGGATTTTGCCATTTGATAGGTGATATTTATCTAACAAACGCAGACAAAACTTCTCATTAATTATAGTCTAGTGGTTCTATTTATAAGACAGAAAAAGAAAGAATTATTTAGTTATATCATTCAGTTTTTTATATGAATCTATAATTTTATCTTCTATTTTTTTATTGTGTAGACTTTATTCTTATAGGGTATAGTCTCTATTAAATAGAGGTAAATTTAAAAATTTATTGAATTCTAAGGTATAAATAATGAGATTTAAAGTTTTTGTTTACTCCGGTGAAACTGGTAGGAAATGTCTTATAAACAGGGCAAAATGAGTAATAATCTTGACTGGATTTCAAGTATGAGAAGATATGCAATGTAAATCTTTGAGGAGAGTGATTACCCTTTATATATACAAAGATATTATCTATATAAATATACAAGTATTAAAAATTGGACTAACAATTGAAGTCGGGATATAAACTTGAGAGTCAATCGTGGTTGAAACTTATTAAATCAGTATTACGTAAATAAATATAATTTTAATTCTATATAGATTATCTTAATAAAAGAAATTTCACATAATTTACCGTGCAAATACTATACATAAATTAAAAAGTGAAATATGATCAATAATCGGCTCCACCTAATAATGTTTCTTTTTCTTGAGTAATAAAATGGTGTAGATGTCGGGATGGGACCTCCAAAAGTAGAAATGTATTTAGGCGGGAGAGGCAGAGAAATTTTAAATTTTATTTAAGGTAAAATTAGAGAGAAGAACTAAGAAAAAAAATATTTATTAATAAGGATCTTAAAAATTATAATTATTTTTAAGGAACACAAATTAAAATATAAATTTTTAATTACGATATCAACCCTCACAAAAACCTTACATTTTTTATAATCTCATATCAATTATTTGACGGTTAGTTATCGATTGATATTCCCTCATCTCTCTTCATATATCATTTTTTACTAGTTTTATATTTTTGAAACTTATTCAATATTATTGTATTTGAAATTTATTCATCAAGAATTTGGTTTAGCAATAATAGAAAAGCTAAAAACGTCGTGAATCACAATTCTGAGATAAGCTTTTTTTTCCTCTTGAATAATCACATATTTTTAAAAGAAATATATGATAGCAAGTTTTGTGTGCTTTTTTAAGTTTTTTAAAATAATTAAAACCTAAAAAGAGGTAGATTTATAATTATTTTTAGATTTTAGAGACTATTTTAATTTGGATAACTTTTAAAGATAATCCGATGTGCATGGGAGAATATTATAAAAATATTGAGTTGCATATAATTGCTTTTACAATCAAAATATACATGGAGATATCATCAAATTTGATAATTACCCGTCGAATAGTTGAGATGGAGTTATAAAAAATGTAGAAAGTTTGGTTAGGGTTAATTTTATAATTGAAAATTTATATTTTATTTTTTGTCCCGGAAAATAATTATAATTTTTAACATTCTTGTTAATAAATTTTTTTTTCCTTGGTCCTTCTCTCTAATTCTCCCTCTATTTAACTTATTTTTAAAAATGCCATTAATTGAATTTCTGCTTCAGTTTTATGTGAAACTGAAGGGAAAATTTGGACATTAAAATTATAATTAGTTTTCTTTCTTACAATCGTATAGAGTGGTTCAAATTCTTAAATAACATTATTGACTTGAAAAAATATAAATGAATTCAGTATAATTAATGATATACTATTGAGTACGATAAATTTAATAATTAAAATTCAACGGATTATTAAATTAACGAACGAATCAGATTACAGTCTCTTAATATTGTACTGATTTGATTTGAATGAATAAATTATCCATCTATGAAATTCTTTGCTAATATTTGGATCTAAATCTGCAAAATCTTGTTTGGATAATGTGAGAAGTTGTTAAATGACAGGATGGTTGGTTGCTTAAGGTGGGATGTATTGGGTGTTAACAAAATTTTACAATTATGAAAAACTTAAATCCTTACAAAGTGATGTATAAATCCGAAGGTAGGGAAAAACAGAGGAGTGTAGAAGAATATAGAAAAACAAATACACCCATGAATTCATCCCAACTATTTGGCCTACATTTAGCCCCCACTAATATTTATATGAAATTAAATATTCCTTAGATATAAAATTAGAAACCAAGAAGTTATGCAATTTACACTAAAATTGATTTCTCAAAATTTAATTCCATAGCAATAGGCATTAGCTAGGTCTAATGATGTCTTAGATTTGAGTTTGTGCGAATGCAGAAGATTCTTTTGAAATAGCTATCCCATTGATGATGTTTAAATTTAATCCAGGAGTACCAGATATTATATATTGTATAAAAAAATTGATTCCATCAAATAAGTAGATTATTCGTCTATAAAAGTCTTTCTAATACTTTGATGTAGATCCGCAAGCTAGGTCATGTTTGGATCATGTGAGAAGTTGATAAAAGCAACTATATTCATAGTCACTAGTGAGAAGAAATTTCTGCTCTTGTGGAGTTCAAAAGTTCATCTTAAAGAGTTGGTGGTAGCTAGTCGCTTTAGAAACTAATTGCATAGAACAGAAGTATGATATTTGTTTCTCATTGGATCTCTTTCTGATAAGAATGAGTATGATTATTTTCTTAAAATAAATGTAGTGATGCGCAAGACCCACTTCTATCATTATACTTTATATGCAGTTTAAGAGTGAGCTTTATTAATCAAATTCTATTATATAAAATTTGATACTTACACGCACGCATACGTATTTCTTTTTACTGATTCTGAAGTCATTTTGTCCAGCAAGGACAGTGAGATTATGAGTAAACTTATGGAGGAACTAGATAAATACTTGTTTCGCGATCTTCCACCCCATCCAGTGGGGTTACTCCCTCGTGTGAAAGATTTACTTCATGTGTTGATAGGTGGGAATTATTCCATGATCGGAATATGGGGGATTGCAGGTATTGGTAAGACTACTTTTGCCAGAGCTATTTATGATAGAATTGGCGGCAGGTTTAAGAGAAAAAGTTTCCTTGCAAACATCAATGATGAGTGGAAGAAAGATAATGGTCTAGTTCATCTACAAAATCAACTTATTTCAGATGTTAAGATGGGAACTAGTCAAATGAAGAAGGCACTCTCCAATGAAAGTGTACTAGTAGTATTTGATGATGTGAATCATATAGATCAATTCACAGCGTTATGTGGAAGTAGTGATTTGTGCTTTAGCAAACAGAGTTTGGTACTTGTTACATCAATAAACAAAGATCTACTACTTGGCCTTAAACTCTACTTTTATGAAATGAAGACGCTCAATGAGAGCGATTCTCTTGAACTTTTCACTTGGCATGCATTTAAGAAATTTCATCCAACAAATTCCTCCATGGATCTTTCAAGGAAAGCAATAGATTTTTGTGAAGGACTACCATTGGCTCTTGAAGTTATTGGCTCTGTTTTGTATAAGACGGCAAGACCAAAATGGAATAATGTGTTGAAGAAACTGAGAGGAATTCCTCATGGTCAAATACAAGAAGAACTCAAGATAAGTTTTGACTTTTTAACCGATTCAGAGAAAGATTTATTCTTTAATATAGCTTCCTTTTATGTGGGTCTGAATAAACAAGATGTTACACAACTGTTAAAGGGCTCAAGATTTCCTGTAGAAAAGGCAATGCAGGAGATTATAGAGCGGGGACTTGTAAAAGTTGATAAGAGTGAAAGGCTTGATGTTCATTATTTGCTGCGAGAGATAGGAAGAGAAATAAGTCCTAAAAAGATAAAGCATGAATATGTCTATGAAGTATTCTTGAGTTTTAGAGGTGAAGATACACGTAAATCTTTTGCTACTCATCTTTGCAGTGCTTTAAAGAAAGCAGGTATTGAGGTCTTTATGGATGAAGAGGGGATAGAAAGGGGTGAAACAATTTCTTCCTCTTTATTGCAAGCAATTGAAAGTTATAGAATGTCGATAATTATATTCTCAAAAAATTATGCCGGCTCTAGTTGGTGCTTGCAAGAATTAGAAAAAATCATGGAGTGTCACAAAACAACTCATCAAGAGGTTTTACCAATATTTTACAATGTGCAACCATATGAAGTTCGGAAACAACAAAATATTTTTGGAGAAGCATGGAAAAAAATCACACTAAGAAACTCAACCAGCAAAGTGAAGAAATCACTCATCAATTGGAAGAGAGCACTCATTGAAGCTGCAAATATATCTGGATGGGACATGCATGAATGGAGGTAAGTTTGGCTATCATTCTTTTTTGGTGAACAAATTTGATTACCTTTTTAATCTTTAAATTCCTTAAGTTATTATTGGTGATATACACTTCAATATATTAAAACAATCTTATTAATACTTAGTTGTATGATCAAGCTGCTTACTACACAAATCATACTTTGAGCACTAAAATGAATGTAGCTTGGACAATTGCAAAAGGTATTTGTAATTTTCTTAGAGAAGATGCGACAGAAGAGGGGGTTGAATTTAGTTTGTCATATAAAAAATACCTTTAAACAAATTTTGGCTAACATCCATGTTAGGAGGAAAGATATATATCCAATCATTTAGAAAAGAACTGTTAGTCTCCAAGATTAATATAATTGAATGCAAAAGTGATCCTAACATAAATGTAACTTGTTTTTGCCAGAACTGAGACAGAGTTGATAGACAATGTTGTTGAAACCATTACAATGAAGCTAGACAGCAAAGATCTGTTTGTTGCTCACTTCCCAGTGGGAGTGGAGCCTCGTGTGCAAGATATCGTCAAGTTGCTAATTAATAAATCAAATGAGGTTATTATAGTAGGGATATGGGGAATGGGGGGAATTGGCAAAACCACTATTGCTAAAGCCATCTTCAATGAAATTGGTCAAACTTTTGAAGGAAAGAGTTTCCTCTCAAATGTGAGAGAAGTGTGGAGGCAAGATAATGGTAAAGTTTATCTGCAAAAACAAATTCTTTCTAGCATCTTCAATGCGAGAAGAGTGAAGTTTACAAGTATAGAAATGGGGGCAACTATGATCAAGAACATGGTTTGTAAGAAAAGGGTACTTGTTGTTCTTGATGATGTGAATAATGAAGATCAGTTGAAAGCTTTATGTGGAAGTCGTGGATGGTTTGGTCAAGGTAGTAGAATAATCATCACTACTAGAGATGAACGGCTCCTCAAGATCCTTGGTGTGGAAGATCATAAAATATACAATATGAAAGAAATGAATGACAATGAATCTCTTGAGCTTTTTAGTTGGCATGCCTTTAAGCAATCATTCCCTGAAAGTGATTTTCTTGAATTTTCAAGAAGGATAGTTTCCTACTTAGGAGGTCTGCCACTAGCTCTTGAAGTTCTTGGCTCCTATTTGTTTGATAGGGAAGCACTGATATGGAAAAGTGTTTTAGACAAACTACAACAAATTCCAAATGATAAAATACATGAAAAGCTAAAAATAAGTTATGATGGTTTGAGTGACCAAACCGAGAAAGATATATTCCTTGATATATGTTGTTTTTTTATTGGGAAGGACAAAAGCTATACTACACAAATATTAAATGGTTGTGGACTTCATGCTGAAATTGGAATTGTTCGTCTGGTAGAAAGGAGCCTAGTAAAAGTTGGCAAGAAAAATAAGTTTGATATGCATGACTTACTACGTGATATGGGAAGACAAATCATTCGTGAACAATCACTAGAGGATCCTGAGAAGCGGAGTAGATTATGGTCTCATGATGATGTTTTAGATGTGTTAAGAAATTGCACAGTAAGAATATCTCTCAATAACTTACAATTATATTGTTTAAATTGTTTCTTCATCACTCAATTTGCAATCCCAATTTTTTAGTTGACTATTATGTGTTCAAAAATTTAATATATGTTGCTTGTTTGTATTATAGTAGGTTTCAATAACTGAAATATTATTTATTTTTATTTTCCATTATTTCTACTTTAATAGGGAACAATAGCGATTAAGGGATTGGCTTTAAACATGTCAACAAACAATTCAATATCCTTGAGCACCAAAGCATTTGAGAACATGAAGAGACTTCGTTTGCTTAAACTTGATCATGTACAACTTGCTGGAGACTTTGGCTATCTATCAAAGGACTTAAGATGGCTTTGTTGGCAAGGATTTCCCCTAGAAAACTTGCCAGCGAATCTAAGTCTAGAAAAGATAGTTGCCATAGACTTAAAGTGGAGTAATCTCATAAAAGTATGGGAGAAAAGCCAGGTATTGACAATTAAACTTATAAATTAAACACTAGTTACAATAGTTGTATTAATTAGTTTTCATATATTTTATTCTTTCCATTGTGTGATTTATTTTAAAATGTTCTCTTGGTGCAGGTGCTAGAGTGGTTGAAAATTATCAATTTGAGTCATTGCCATTATTTGACAAGAACACCTGACTTTTCAAACTTTCCATATCTTGAAAAGTTAATACTCAAGGATTGTCCATGTTTGTCTTTGATTCATCCCTCCATTGGAGATCTTAAATGTATTGTTTTGTTAAATTTAAAGGATTGCAAAGGCCTCAATCATCTCCCAAAAGGTATATATAAATTGAAATCCTTAAAAACTCTTAATCTTTCTGGTTGTTCAAAGATTGAAAAGCTGAAAGAAGACATTGAGCAAATGGAATCCTTGACAACTTTGGTGGCAAATCAAACTTCCATAACACAAGTTCCCTTCTCATTAGTGAGAATGAAAAGTATTAAATATGTGTCTGTATGTGGCTACGAAGGATCATCACGTGATGTATTCCCATCCATTGTTTTGTCTTGGATGTCACCAACAATTCATTCAAAGTCCCTATTACAAGCATTTAGGGTCATGCCATCTTTAATCAAGGGTCTATCACATCCTTTGTTTGCTAGAAGCCGTGAAGTATTAGAAGCAAGACCAAGCACATCTCAAGATTCATTTGGAACTCAAGCATTAATTGGTTTCCATGAGCAATCTCACTTGGAGAAGCTAGAGACATTCATGAGTTCTTTAACTATTCATATTGGTGGCTTCAACAAAGTTATGGATGCACTTTTAAGGAGTATTTCACAGGTTATTTCTTTATCTCTCTATTGCCACCTATGCATAAATTATCTTAATATGTCTTTATCGCTTTCAAGTAATTTGTTTTGACTTGACATGTGCAATAATGTAATGCTTTAATAAATATCATATTGGCGTAATAATGTAGAATATACTTCTAACAAATTGTGTGTGTGTCTATAAATGTGTAAAAATGCACTTATACTAACCATTCAAGGCCCGTTATAAAATTTTTGAATTTAATAGACTATTCTTTCTTTCTTTCTTTTTTTTGAAAAAAGTCATTGGAAATTGTCGCTATATTAATTAAAAACATATAAATTAGCTAGAATCCTGGTACTGTTTAACTAATTTTGTATTAGCAATCCTTAAAAACCACCACGAATGTATTTTCAATTAAAAATAGGTGGTTTAGTACCCCTGTTGGTCTTTGCTTAAGCAATATGTCTAATTGGAAAGTATCAAGTATGTATGCTAAATGTTAAACCAGCTAGCATGATGATCATTTTCGTTAGTCTGAGCATTATACTATTATGTTTCCTCTGTTCTCAATCAATTAATGTATTTCTTATGTTCATGGAATAGGGATGGAGTGATGGTGGGTTTGACTATTCTCTCCCTCAAGATAATCATCCTGATTATCTATGCTTTGAGAACGAAGGATCTTCTATATCATTTAAAATGCCTCGAGCTGTTGGTCGTTATTTAATAGGAATGATAATTTATGTTATCTATTCTTCTCCTCAAGATAGCATGGCATCGGTATATCCTGTTGGCTTCATGATAAAGAATTTCACAAAGGTTACTATGGACTTTTATAAAAGAGATGCTGGAATGACTTCTTCTGATGATGAGTGGCAAAAAATAATACTTAATCTGGAGCCTGATAGTGAGGTGGAAATTATGATCAATTTTGCTCAAAAACATATTGTGAAGAAGACTATAGTATATATGGTATACCATGAAGGAACTCAGCATCACTTGATAATGTTAAATAGCATTGATAAGAAAGCAGGTTTGTAATTTT
Source organism: Albizia julibrissin (assembly GCA_037074505.1). NCBI lineage: Eukaryota > Viridiplantae > Streptophyta > Magnoliopsida > Fabales > Fabaceae > Albizia > Albizia julibrissin. Next base: position 11,850,872 of record CM073481.1, on the reverse strand, counting down.
TTTTGTCATTTGGGATTGTCATATAAGATTTGCAAGTGTTTATTCTGAAAATATTTTAATATTTGTTTCTATGGATATAATGTTGCAGGGCTTCTTTGAAAGGAATAAAAGAAGGTGAAGAATGACAAGCAGAAGGCTTTAGGTTATGACACTCCTTTACTTTTTCTTTTGGTTCACATTTTTATTTGTCGAGGAAAGCAGCAAAATGAACAAAAAAATTCTTAGAATAGTTAGTATCTATCACAGTACTATGGTCCCCTGCTTATCATTATCCTACTTCTAGTTCTTAACACAAAAGGTTAGATAACTAATTTATAAATATTAAAAATATTAGTTTAATTATTTGTAAAAAAAAATGTGTCTTGATTTCTTTAAACTACCTTATTTAATTATGTTCGTTGGAATTATCTCTTAATTGAGAGCCTTTTTAATATGTGTAATCAATAATAATACTTTAGAGAACAATTATCAATTTAGGAAATAAAATGAATTGAAGTATTATATTTAAGATTACAGTAAACATTTTATCTAACTCTTATATTTAGAACATGAGGTAATATGTTATTTCTCACTCATTTATCTCGACATAAACCTGTCATACAGTACCCACTTGTCTATAAAATAGAGTCGTTTTTTTAAAGTTCATTGGGCTTCTCTAAATGACCCAAGTCCTTGACCCATTAACCCAAATCCTTACCTACCCCCTTAAACTGACCCATCTCACATTTCATTTCATTTCTAAATTGACTCGCGTGAAAGGTGATTTTTGAAAAGGTGAGAATTGAATAATCTCTGGAGTTTAAGTTATAGGGTGGGGTAGACGAGTAAGGTTAATATAATATCTTTCATATTGATGTGTCTGCATCTGTATGATTTATTGTTTATTGAGTATTTCGGTTTTTGACCCATTCACAGGGGAATGGAGCTGAAAATTATGATCTTGGTTTCCAGCATGGGTGATTTTGGTAAGCCTCTCTAATCTTGCTGAAAACTTAATCTTCTATCACCAGCCATCTGTCTCTTTTGCGTTCTGTTCTCTCTGCTGCTTACCTACATATCATGTCCTGTATTAGGCTCCCACATCATGTTGTGATAAGATTGATTAGAGGCGTATTAATTTCTTCTGGGGAAACTCTAGTGATAGGAGGAAGCTTCATCTCCTTAACAAAGAAATCCTCTTTCTTCCAATCAATGAAGCTGTTCAACCGAGCTTTGCCGTCTATGGACACTCTTCGTAGTCATCATCTGAAAAACTTATTTCTTCATCTCAAGTCTCAAGGCCAAACAGAACAAGTTCAGGGTATTATTGTGCTCATCAACATTCTTTGGCAAAAAAAGAAATGTTGTTCTTCACCAAGGCAAGATTCCAGCCACCATATTTGGTCATTAATAAAATTTTTGGATCACTCTCTTATTTGTCTTTGTCATTTTCCTTGCCTGAACACTCTCCTGGTATCTCTTTACCTTCTAATGACATAAGCTCTTTTTTTTTTCCCCTTTTTTCCTCTGTTACATGTATTACTATAGATTTACCTCAATTTTTTTCACAATTCCCTTCTCTATTGTACTAGCACTCTGACTATGTAATGTTTCTTTCTCTAATATCATTTTGCTTATTATTAAAAAAAAAAACAGATGAATTATTGCATCAAGGGGAGATAGTAAAATCAATGTGTGATTTTTTATGATAATTGAAATAAGGAATTGAGACTCTTGATTATGGTGATGGACCATATTGATACATGGAGATTAACATCAAATATTAGTGATAATAACTAGGTAATAAGTTGTAGTAATATGACAATTCTGATAGTGAGTATTGTGTTAATTCTTGAGCAATGTACCTACAAAGTGCTACAAAACAACTCCTTATAAAACTACTCTTTGATCATGCATATTTTTATTTCCTGGCATAGATGCTTATGTTTTCATACTTGAGTTGTTATTATATGTAGGTATGAAAGTGGTCTTAGTTGCTGCCTAAAACTACTCTTTCACACACACGTACACACTCAGATATAGGCATCATATGTAAGTAGATTATAGCATTCATATATACCTTAAATCGTAAGTGGCTCAGGAATTTTCCTAATAAATAGCGAGACGCATCAATCACCAGGGAAAGCAAAGGAACTTAATGATGGTACGTTATCATTGATCAGAAGAAAGTTATGAAGGCGAAACCAAAATCATTAAGCAGGGATCAGTAGCTATCATCCTCTTGACTTCAAGATTCTTAAGGACTTCAAGCAGCAGAACTCTGACGTCTAAGATCTAATTGATCACGTAATAATGATTCTATGTTGGGTCACTAGAATCTTGAAGATTCCACGATTGCCTTTTACAAACGTTGAATTTAATTAGGTTTTGCGTGAAGAATTCCTGAATTCACCCGCTTTGGATGTCATTTTCCAAGATATCAAGCGCCTTTGTGGGTTATTTTGTAGTGTTTGGATTGTAGATGTTCTTAATAGTTGTAATAATTGTTATATCCCAAATTGAGTTTAGAAGTTCAAGAATTAGCCTAGAAATAAGTAGGCTATTAAGTCTAGTTGGCTAAGAGTTGTGAAAATACATAGAATGATACTCAGGGACTGTATAACATTTGGCCTTAACGAATAGAGGTTGAACATACAATTAAAGGTTAGCTAAGGGCATAATAAAATAGTTGACAAACTAAAGAAGCATTGTATACCCACCGTTCCGAGTCATGGCAAAAGCGTAATTTCAAAAAATTACAGGCATGTAAGGGCAATTTTATAAATTATGCCTATAATTTCAAAAAAAAAAAAAAAAACCACCCGGAGACACGAGGAGGTGGAAATTAATTTTCCCAAAATGTTTTTGAGGCTTAATTGAGGTATAAATGAGAAAATTAATAAGTTCTAAAGAATTATTAGAATTTTGGCTAATTAAAGGATAATTAGCCAAATTTAGTTATGAAAAATATTAGGAGGCCTCAAATAATTGAGGAAAAAAAGGAGAAATTTATTCTAAAGATAATTTGAGTTTATAAAAATGGTTTTATGCCTGCTTTGATAAGAACCTTAGCCGGTTTGGAGTCAAATCACAAAATTTTATCACAAATTAAAAATGCAATATAGTGCAAACAACTTGGACTTGTTATCTTATCAAGGAATCTTTTATTTTGATTTCCGTAGGTTAGACTAAGTGGTAAAACCATAGCTAGAAAGGGGATTTTGAAAATGGTTTTCTTTAAATTAAAATGCATAAAAATAAAGTTATTTCTAATCATTCTAGTATTTTGGAAAACAATGAAGAAATGCTTTTAATTAAAAAGGGATGATATAATAAAATGAGTCTTGGTATTAAAGTTGGTGGCTTTCCTAACTCCTCGAAATAATTTGGGAGTTAATTTTGCATCAAGTCTAATTGAAACCCTAAACAACCGCATTATGTTTAATCTATCTAATTAATGACTAATCATACAATCGCATTCATAATCATTTCTTAGATAAATTATTAAAAACTAATTAATGTATGTATGAAAATCATTTTAATGCACTTACATTCTCTTAAATGAGAGCACAATTATGATGCTCAAATTGAAATAAATCTATCATACACACTAATAATCACATAGAATGCATAACTTTTTCAATTTAAAAAGAAATATGTTCAATACAAAATCTAAGTACAAATAAAATTCAACACAAGAGTAATTAATCATAGACAAATAAAAATAAACATCTATCTAAGTCTCACATACATAACATGTACTTATTACAAAATCGGACCAAACAGAGCATAATACATGAATAAGCTAAAGGAATTAACTGCAAATTAAGCTCTAGTCACTTTCTCTGCCACCAAGATTCAAGCAAAAAATCAGCCACTCATACTATTAAGATTAATCACAGCTTCTTTAACATTTAAATAACCCATAGAATCAGTTTGAGGAGCTGAATTAGATGGAGAATGATAATGGAATGGGGTGTCAATTTAGTACTGAAGAAATGGAGGAAAAGAGGGTGAGAATGATGAAGGTGCTGTAATGGTGAAAAAGAGGAAATGGAGTGAAAGAGAGTGAGAACGGTGGTGAAAATCCGACGGTGGTGAGCAGAGGAGGTAGCCGGCGGTGACAATGATGTTTCGGTGGTGGCCAAATGCAGAGTAGGTGGCCGGTGGTATTGGTACGGGAATGAAGATGGAGGAAGGTCGGGCGATCCTGAGCTATGGTTCGATCACATTCGTGGCGACTCTGTCTCTCCTCCTCTCCCCGATTCTCAGCTCTGCCGTGCCTCTTCTGTCCTCCTCCAAACTCAAACAGCGGTGGTGACAGGATGAAGGAGGTGGTGAGATGGTGGGCGAAGGACGGTCGGCCGTGAAGACGATGGTAGTGGTAGTCTCCTCCGTCCGATTCTGAGCTCTCAACTTCAAGAAGATTTTGATTGTCTTCGCAGCACTTCCCTCTCCTCTTTCAAATCAGTCGGCGATGGTGATGGCCTAAGTGGCGGAGGTGTTGATTTCCTCTCCTCCCTCAAGATTGAGTTCTAGATTGTCTTCTCCGGTCTCAAGCTCTCACTCTCGCCTCACTATCTTTGTCGCGACCACTCCTCCCTGAAACTCATCGCGAGAAAGAAGACCTAATTCGTCTATTGTAAAAACGCAGGTTTTGCTTAGGGACCAGTCTAAAAAGTTCAGAAGTTTACAGGGACTTAAATATAAATATTGAAACTTTGTGGGACAAAAATTTAATTTTCAAACATTTTGGTTCCGTTCTGTAATTTTATCTGATCCTTTTGTTCATTGTTTTGCAGTTTCCAAAAATTCTGGGGTCTTTTCCATACTTTCCCTAGTCCTTAAATAATATTAATTTTGACCCTAATTGACATTTTCTATAATCTCCAATTTTCTTCTAAAACATTTACAATTCAAGATTAAGCATAACTTAGAATAAAAAATCCAAGCAATCATTTGCATTAATAATTAACAAATTATTACCATTTTACCCCTAATTAGACTTGATTCAATACAAATGTTCCTAACTCAAATTAGTACTTAATCATGCAATAATGACCTAAGAAATAAATTAAAAAATTAACATTAAGAAAAAGCATATCAAATGTGGTTCAATTAATTTCCCCACTGTGATACCTTATTTCCAAACACTACGGTAGAGTACTAATTAGCTAATACTCACCGACTATAAATATCAGAGTGCGGAAAATGCTAGAAATTTCATACAATGCCTCTGCTGGATATACATATTCACATACTTGCACATTCATACACAATTCATATTACAACACATATATTCATTCTTCAATTCATTCAATATACAAACCACAATTTTACCATATTCTCAAAATACATAATGGAAACTTGACAACCTAAACTAGCTCATCCACTGCTCGGCCTCGACTCATCATCATTTACCTTTTTCTTGCCCCGCGAGCTTCCTCCCTGTACTAGAGATTTGTTTTTTGGGAAAAGAATGAGATTCATGAGAATCTCAGTAGTAACACATACAACATACAAGATAACACATACATAGCATGCTCATCATATACTGATCAATAAAATTATTATAAAATCATTTAGTGCAATTAATGCAAATCATACATCATGCTAGCGCTAGACAAAGACTTGGTCCCGAGGGGTACCAGCACAAAGATAGGCCCCGGGCACCGCTCGTGCAATATGAATATTATCGTATGAGTATCAACCCGTGCAAAGATAGGCCCCGGGTGATTTCTCTACTTAATCTAAATATGTATGACATTTGATGATAACAAACCACACATATACATGCTATGTCATATGAAGACGGTTACTACCTGGTTGCTACTTTACGCAACTTTACCACTTGATACAAGCTCGGGCAACAGCTTCTAAGGCTAAACTGGTTGTCCAGTCTTGAAATTGTTAAACATTACCAAAGGGGTTATTACTCATCCATACACCTTTCCAAGCTCATATCATTGGTAAATTTAGCCTATTGGTGCCAAATTACCAAAATACCCCTTAGGTTCTTATTATCAGTATTTTCTCCAAAATCATGATTTAGGCCATTCCTACACATTTTCGCATGTAGAATCCCTTTCCAACCTCGAATTGGCCAAAATCAAGCCCTAATGACAAAAATACCCTTGACAGACTTCAAATAAGGCTTAGAAAGGGCAATTTTGTCATTTCGCTTTCCGGGCCTTTTCTCACTTCGGGGTCAACATAGACCCTACACAATTCAGCATCCTAAATCCAATGGAAGCATCGAATTGGTCAAATTCCCATTCATTCATCATGTCCAACACAGGGTAGGGAAAATAAATTCCCAAAAAAGTTGTGTCGGATTCTCGTTTTCTTTGGCCCAATCACCTCCCTCCTATTTATAACCAATATATTAACTAGTTAGACATTCATTGGACTTGATTTGGAGACACTTACATATTAAGGTCTCTTTGGCTTTCTTGAATTATCTTGTACCAAATGAACCATAATCAAAGCCCAAAACAACTCTACTAACCTTAATCAAGTAAGAGGAACAAGTTTGGGAAGTTACTTCTTGATTTTTTGGACTTTCTCTCTCCTGGACGTTTTTTCTCTCTCTACCACCACGTTTGATTCAGCTGAACATCATGAAAATAAGTGGCAGGAAGATGAGGAGAAAAGGATTAGAAGCCTTTAATCACAAGGTTTAAGCACCATACCTTGATCTTGGTAAATCCCTAGCTTCTCTCCTTCTTCCGTCGTGCTTCTCGTTCTCCAGCCCTCTCTCACTCTTTCTGAATCAATTCTAATCGGGAATGAGAGCTGGAGGTGGAGATTAATAATATAAGGCAATGGTTTAAGTTAATTTGACAAATGGCACCTTATGATTGGTCCATAATGCCATTATTTTCTAATTAAATTCTCATTCCCCTTTCATGCTTCATATCTGCCGAAAATCACATGAGAATAAGAGGGAAGTATTAATTCTCCAATTATCTCATGGTGCCAACACGTAACTTGTTGACCAAGTCATTGACTTTTTGACTATTTGACCATTTTTCACAATAATTCACCAAAATTGATCCATTGATGATCAATTAGTCATTTTGCTCTTTTTAATTCCCATTTAGCTCAAATCATTGGGAATTTGAGGAAAAATAATTATTTTCCACTTTTCAGCAAAATTACCGTTTTGCCCCTGCATTTAATGATTCATCGAAATAAATCATTTTTCGCCCATTTCTTCGGCTAAACCCCATTTTGACACTTAAATGAGGCCATTAACCATATCATTAAATTTTGTAAATTTTGGTTATCATATTGGGCCTTTTCCGGTTTCTTATACCCTTATTCAGTCAATTTATGCGTAACTGGCGATTGGAATATTTTCCATAAATTCACATAAATTCATTCACATCATTTTTCACCATTTTATTCCATTAAATATACATCAAATATCCACATAAATGCATTGGTGAAAAATGGGGTATTACACCCACACTTAAACCTTTATACTTCTGAACAAAGATAATTTAAGTTCAAGATTCCAAGTGCCAATCATTAATGCATTTAAAGGATGAGCAATTTCATAATTAGAAGGTAATGGATCAATTAATCAAATTCTTCAAGCCAACACTAGTCATAGTCAAGTAATGCAAAGAAATTTTCTAACTACACAATCCAACATATTAGAATGAAGTATAAGAGAACTCTCAAGGATATTAGTGTTTCACTTATCTCAACGCATTGGAATAATTTCACTCTAGTTTACTTAATTAACACCTTATCATAAACTTGTAACAACTCTAATATCTCCACGACTAATAGCAATTAATGTAATGAATCAAGAGGATTTAAAAAGCTTGTAATATTGGATAAAGGCTAGGTGGCATGAATTAATTAGAAAAAGAACTAGTTGATATGCAAGTAAAAGTTAATGAGTACGTTATAAAAGTTAATGAGTACGTTCATAACATCTAAATAACTTGAAAAACCTTTATCAATTCTTTTCTAAATTCATGAACAAATGATTTCTTTATATTTCCTTTACTTTTTTTTATCTATAAAATACTTTTCTATTTTTCTCTTTACTTTTTCAATACTTTTCTCTCTCTCTCTCTCTCTCTATTTTTTTCTTTTGACTTACTTTCTTTCTCTTTTCTATATTAATGACATTTTGATATATACATTGTTCAAATTTCTATTAGTAAATCACTTTGATTTTTAGAATACTATGAATACTATGAGTAAATGACATGCATACAACATAGGAATGGTTTCAAATGGGTAACAAAGGATGATAAATGTCAGTTTGTGTTTGGGTGAAAAGGTTTAAAATTGAATGATTTTTTCATTTCCATCACACTACTGCAATTGCCATTTCAAAAAAGAGTTGAAATAAGCTCTAAAAGGTGAAACACTAAGTGAACATGCACACATGCAAAGAATTTAAGGCCCAGATAACCTTTCAATAAAGTTTTTCTCCAATACTCACTCTAACACAATCAATTTCATAGCAAGCTAATAACAAAACATTTACTTAGCTATTCCTAATACTAACCTTACAAACACAATCAATTGAAACATTACAATCAAGTATAATAATGCTAAACTTCTAAATGCACTAATGATGTAGAAACTTTTTTCTCAAAACAAGGAGTAAGTAAAAATCCAATTGTAGATTCATTTATCTTCCTATTCACTTGGAAAGCAAAACATGGTTTTAAAAGGTTGCCAAAACACCAGATTTCATGAAAGCTCAAAGAATTTCCTATAAATCACACTTCTAAAGTGGTAAATGTGACCCTTTACCACTAAGGGCATACATCAAAGCAAGTCATTTTTGAAAAATTTTTATAGTTTAAGGCATTTCTCATTTAAAAACAACCCATTAATGGGATTCAAAAATGTATTCCCCTCCCCCATACTTAATCAACATATCATCCTCAAAGTTAAGTGAAAAATCTATCAGCTTTATGTCTTATGTGAATTTAAGACTTAATGGCACAAATGTAATTGGTATGAACTCCAAGGGTGAAAGTAAGCCTTTAGGGCTAATGTGGGCCATTGGGAATTCACTTTTTATGGCTCTAATAATGTTATCACTTACCTAGGTCTATGAAGTGACAAAGAAGAAGCAATGGTTGGCGGATCAAGGGATAAGAAGAGAAGGGCATAAAGTTCGAGAGGTAGTGAACTTACCTTTTCTGCATGTATGTGATATGTATGTCTTGCATTGATTATGTGACTGCTTTTCCTATTTGTATGGAACATGTATGATTGGTTGAAGCTCTGTTATATTTGTGCAATGGCCATATGTATGTCATAACATCGAGCATGCAGCATGTCATTATGTTGGCATGAAATAGTGTAGCAAGCATGTCATGCATTCATATATATCTGCCATGCATAGTGGTAATGTTTGCTACTGAGATTCTCTCGAATCTTACTCCTCCCAACCAACCATTTAGATAGGTGAAGATGCAGGAGGATGCACGGAGGAGATATGAAGTTGAAGTACAATTGTATTTAATGTAATTGATTTACAATTGATAGCCTTGTATTGCTTTGAATTTCATGTATGTATATGAGTGTATGAATGCAGTATAAGCAGAGAATAGCTCAAATTTCATTAAAAAGGTAAGAGAATCGTTCGCATACTCTGATGTAATGAGATTAAGAGCCGATGAGACATTATGACGTAGTGAAACTTGTGAAAATAATTGAAATATTTTTTTTACCTGCTGAAAAACCCTCTCAACCCTAGGTTCAAGTCCTGAGTTGAGATTGGGGATTTGTGAACATTTTCAAGAGTTGGGTAATCCCAGTTCGAATCTTGGTCCCATGAATAATTTCACTACTCATTTATACTCATCCTGGGCTATTGAGAATAAGGTATTACATAATACCCCGTCTTATTATTAATATTGCTCAGAGTAGCACTTGCATAGTTCAGTGGGCACATAGAAATAACATAAATACTGATATTATTGTTACAATATGCTTGTTTATATACAGGAATTCCCTATATGGGTGCACATAATAATTAAAGACCTTAAACAAATAGAAAGGTCTTCAGATAACCAACTGATGCCTCTCGCACTGGTCTGGAACCTCCAATTGCCGAAAATCACCGTTTTGCCTTTCGAGCCACTGCCTGCAGCTGGAAACTTTACATGGTTTTGGAAAGGGTGAGATTCGGGAGAATCTCAGTAGTAACATGCTTTCAATACATATAAAATGTGAAAATAAATATGTTATGCCATGTCATGTAAGATGATCGAAACTATGTGTACACTTACCCAAGGCCAAACGACAAGTTTGCACTTTGGTCTACTTGGCGCCCTTGTTGAGTCCCTGACCACAACATGACAGATTGATGTGTCCAAGACACTAGCTCATGTTACAATGAATGGCATATACAAACATAATAGGAATCACATATTATATGTAAGAAGAAGTTATTACTTGGAACGTGCCCTTTCCTTGCTGGTCAATCAGTCCAGCTCTGTCTTCGGCTCGGGCTATCGGTATATCCTAAAATTTCAAATTTAGGATAATTGAGTAATTAGATATTCATAACTCACTCTAGACTTAATGTGTTGGCTATCTATCATAGTTAAATAGTTTATGCACAGTACAACTCTGCACAGTGCAACTTCACTGTTTTTACAAAAATTGGCAGATTTTCAGTCAACTTTGGAAAATCATAATAAATTCTAGGAAAATCCAATTTGACTGATTCTAAAGCCTAAATGACTATATTTAAATATAATTTTATGTAAAAATGATTTGTTCTGAACATTGACTTCATAAGTTTTCCAAAAATTTGCCAAAGTCCACTGTTCCCAGATTTGCTTCCAGAAATAGGGAACAATTTCAAAAATTCATATCTTCCAATGTACTTGTCCAAAAATTACAAACTACCTATCAAAGTAAAGATCTATGTCTCTAATTTAATTTTTCCAAGTTTTAGAATTTTGGATAAGGTTTGAATAACAAAATATATTGCACAATGTCACTGCCTCACAAGAGGCAGATCAAACAACATTGCATTTGAGCTTTATAAATTTCCCAATTTTTATACAAATATCCAAAAATCATGAAAACTTACATACCTATACAATTTTGCCTTCTAAAGTAAATGGAATCATTAGAATTACAAAATTCCGACTCTTTCCCCTTGTTATGCCTCTTGAACGAAAATGGGATTCTTAGGAGGAACATGTTGTTTTCTTGATTTCTCTTGCTTAATCACTTTCTTTCTACTTCTAATCTTATGATTAACTAATTAAAGACTAAATGGACATTTTTAGAGGAAATTTTGGCAGCATTTCCTCTAGGGTTTAATGAGCCCAAATTTTACAAAACAAGAGAAATCTAGGCAAATCCACCAACAACAACCAAAGCAACAACATATAACACAAGAGGATCAAGTTTATAAGATTACCTCTTGATTTCACCACTTTCTCTCTCTAAAATGTCACTATTCACTCTCTCCTCTCTCTTGATTTGGCTTGAAAAACATGGATTTCATGGAGGAGAAGATGTTAGAAGAGGCTGTAGAGAGATTTAGAAGCTAAAACATCAAGGTTTCAAGCTTCTTACCTTGATTCTTAGCTCTTGGAACCCTAGCTTCTCTTTGGTGTTCTTGAGTGTTTAAAGCTCCTCTCTCTCTCCTTTAACTTCAGCTGAATGAAAATATGAAGATGGAAGAGGTGGAAATGATTGCTTAGATATTATATCACTTGTCTTGCTTTTTCTTAACAAGTGCTTGTTTCTAATTGGTCAAGAGGTTTTTTTTCCTTCTTGCTTTAATTATTTCCAATCAATATATATATATATATATATATATATATATATATATTCCCTTGCTTCTCTCTTTTTGACAGAAACTACAATGGTAAAGGGAGCCTTTAATTGCTTCTTGCATTGTCATAAATTCCCTTCTTACCTTAGTTGCAATTGTTGACCAAGTTATCATCAATTGTCTCCATATATATCATAGTTAATAGCCAATATGTATTTCCTATTGCTTTCCATTTTGCTGACCGAAATATCTCCCAAATGTTGGAGAAAATAGTTACTTCTTGCTTTATTAGTTAAATGACCATTTTGGCCATACATTTATTTCATTTTCGCACTAGCTAAAAAACTGGGCAGAATTTTTATCAAACTTTGAAAATTCATATATAATTTGTATAGATATCCAATTGAGGTGGTTCTAAAGTCTATATGACCCTTATTAAGTCTAGTTTTAAAGAAAAATATATCCTTTATCAAAATGGAATCTCACACTTCCCAGAATTATTGTTTTTGGATGCTGCCACTACAAATCGTCAGTTTTACTAGGCCAACTTCAAAATACATATCTCTTTGTGTACAAATTTAAATGGCTTATATTACCTAGCAAATTAAATCTTGATAAGTCTACTTTAATTTTGGAAAGTTTCATAATTTGTTGACATCATTTTCCCATTGAAAAATGTCACACAACAAGACTGCCACATAGGGAAATTCACTGGTGGCAAATCTAATTTGTTATAATTTTTGCTTCTACATAATTGTGTTGTGAGTGACATCTAATTGCCTTGTTTTATCACTTCCTGTGCTCTCTAATTTTCCATTCAATTCCCTTTAATTTTAGGGAATAAAATTATTCCTTACTGGGACATTTGTTAAATCGGGGCTTAGTAGTCTACTTGAGTCAGACTTATTTTCAAGCTTCTAGACCCAAAGATTGGGATGTTACAGTAGATGTGGGAGCTCTCATAAGCATCCAATCATATTTCCTCAAGTTCTTGTAGTTGCAACTTCCTTTCCAAGCCTGATTTTTTCAAATCCATATTATTGCACATTTTCACCGCATAATAGGTCTTGTACTCCAACTTCAATGGAATATGACATGTTTTTTCATAGATAAGCCAATAAAAAGACATCTCTATCATGTCTTGAAAGCCTCTAACCTCAATTTCCAATCCTTCCTTAAAGGGTTGACTATCTTTTCTAGAATATATTTGATCACTTAGTTGGAAACTTGCACTTGCCCATTCGTCTATGGATGATAAGTAGTAGATGTTTTCAGTATAATCCCAAGTTTAGTAAGTAGGTTATCGATAACCCTATTGCAAAAGTGGGCACCTTTATCACTCGCTATAGCCCTCAGTACTCCAAATCTACAAAAGATGTTATACTTGAGAAACTTGGAAACCGTTTGGGCATCATCTTCCCTAATGGGAATGGGTTTTACCAACCTAAAGAGGTAATCTATGGCTAATAGGATATAAGTAAATCTAGATAATAGAGGAAAAGGACCCATGAAGTCTATGCCCCATATATCAAATACCTCACAAAAAAGTATGGGTTGTTGTAGCATTTTATGTCTTTTACCTAACCCCCCAAATCGTTGGCATTTATCACATGCCTTATAATACAAGTATGCATCCTTAAATAGGGAGGCCGGTAAAACCCAACATCTAACACTTTCCTAGAGGTCTTGTTAACACTAAAGTGTTCACTATAAACCATTGAATGGCAAGCAAAAAGTATTGCCTTAGACTTGGTCTCTAAAATATACCTCCTGATGACTTGATCATTGCATAGTCTCTACAAATAGGGCTAATCCCAAATGCATTGTTTAGCTTCTCGTTTAAGTTTCTAAGCCTAAAGGAAGACATATGCTAATGAATAATCATAGTTACAATATAATTAGCTAGATTAGCAAACCAAGGAACATAGATAGAGATAACCATAAGGGATGCATCAAGAAAGTAATCATAAATAAGGTTAGAGTCAAGTACTCCCCTTGTAGCACTCGGTAGTTTACTCAAGTGATCCGCTACAAGGTTCGTTATTCTAGGTCTATCCTTAATACAAATATTAAACTCTTGTAGCAGTAATATCTATCTAATGAAACTTGGTTTTGACTGAGGCTTAGTGAAGGGAAACTTCACAGTTGCATGATTTATATACACAACTACTTTGGAATTGATTAAGTACTATTTGAATTTATCTAATACAAATATAATAGCAAGCAGTTCCTTTTCAGTGGTTGTGTAATTCTTTTGTGCACTATCCAAGGTTTTGGATGCATAAGCAATCACATGGGACAACTTGCTATGCTTTTGACCTAGCATGACCCCCACAGTAGAATTAGAGGCATCGCTTGCTAGTTCAAAAGGAAAATTTTAATCTAGTGCACTTAGACTAGGAGGAGAAATAATATGTGCATTTAACTAATCAAATTCTTGTTTACAAGAGTTATCAAAGACAAAATCAACATCTTTTTGCAATAGTTTGGACAATGATAGAGCTATCTAACTGAAATATTTTATAAATCTCCGGTAAAACCCACATGCCCTAAGAAAGAATGAAGTTCCTTAACATTAGTAGGGTAAGGCAAGGAGGAGATCACCTCAATATTAGCTCTATCAACTTCAATGCCTTTGCTAGATATCAAGTGACTAAGTGCTATTCCATGGTCAACTATGAAATGACACTTCTCATAATTTAAAACTAAGTTCTTCTTAATACACTTATCAATAACACTATCAAAATTAGCTAAATAGGCATCAAATGAGTTTCTATACACTATGAAGTCATCCCTAAATACTTCCATACAATTTTAAAGGAAATAAAAAAATAGTGACATCATGCAAGGTTGGAAAGTGATAGGTGCATTGCACAATCCGAACGGTATTCTTCTATAGGCATAACGATTTAACCATCATCTTGATTACCTTGGGGTTAAATACAAAATAAATCAAGGATTATACTATAGGGTGCAACACTTTTCTCATTCTTTCTTTTTGAGGAGCTTTTTATTGGAACCTAAGTAACCTAAATGCCATGAAATGCAATTTAAACAAGGAAAAAGTAATTGATTTTTTTTAACTACAACTATGATACAATGAAGATAAAGGTCCTAAACTAAAATATTTTTGGTATATTTGGATATAAAGTGGATATGTGAATGGAAATGGATGAAGTGAATCTCTTGAAAATGGCTTGAAACGGCAATCATGGTTTTTCAAATGATAAAGGGTGTTTAAATTGCTAGTTTAGTCAAAAATACCCAAAAGACCATTTGAACTAGCTTGAGTTAGGTTGATTAAACACTTTCACATCGGGTAAGGTTTAACCCCTATAACCAAAACTCAATAAAAACACTAGCAATTGCAAACAAAGTCCCTCAAAATACTAAGCCTCAAACACTGTTGAGTCTAGTTTATTAATCAATGCTTATTTCTTAACCTAGAAAATAACCACTTCTTAATACACTATTAAAGAACACTTTGTATGCAATTATGAAATCACTAAGCTTCTAAAATACCAAACCCTATCAACCAATGAGTCTAGCATCAAAACAAAGGAATCCTTGCTCTTGAGATACTATTAATCCCTCTTATTGTGTGATTGTGAATTAATTGATACAATTGGTTCCAAAGCAATCCAAAATGAACTCAATATCTAAACAATATCACGCAAGATAATAAAGAATCAAGGGAATTACAAGGAAACATATATGTAACCACATATATTGATGAGCATAATGTTTACATCAACTAACCCAAATCACAAATTAATCCAAACAAAGATTAAATTAAAAATCTTAGTCTTAACTGCAAATTACAACTCCTAAACCAATGAAATCATAAATACATAGTCAAGCTAATAAACTAGAACTGGAACTCCCTTTTGTAGCACTTGAAACTCATGCCATCTTCATCATCTTTAAGAGTTGAAACTCCTAGACACGTATAGCTTGAGAAATAACACCAAAGAACATGAATTCCTTGGCCATACTAGTTAGAGGTGGAAAGAAATTTGAAGGGAAATGGGGGTAGAATGGAAGAAATGGAAGAGAGGAAAGTTGGAAGTGAAGTGGATAAAGATGGAGAGGCTAGAAATGAAATGGAGTGTAGGAAGATTACCTAAATAAGGGTTTTGGCCGATATTTATCTCAGGAAGTTAGGTCAAATGAAAAAATGGGTTAGGATTCTGACTTGGGGCCAAAACACACATTTTAAGAAGTGCAGAATTTGACGACTGGCCTCAACAAGTGTGTTACTTACCGAGGCCTGATCGAGAATTGTCGAGTTCTTGCAAAATAACCAGTTTTAATAAGAATTTACAGTATAGAGAACCTGGATCGTTTCCCATGGAATTCACATGCAGTCTAAAACATTCGAACAATGATCGATTAGGGGGGTTTAATTAAACTATTAACGAACAATAAACTCAGATTAAAGACAGAAATAAAAAACGAACTAGATCAAACAGATTAAAACGACTGACCTAGAATTGGGATTCATAATTTCCTACCATCATCGGACGAAGATTATAACGAACTCGTGACTGGTTCTGGACGAACCGAAATCTCTGCATTCGTCCAGAAAATCCCTCGACTAGATGATCGTCTAGGTTCTGTTCGTATGCATGGCGTGCTACTGTGCGATCGCACAGTATCGCTGTAACCCAATTCGAACTGTGTCCTTGGGATGTACCAATTCCGAATATTAAAATAAACATTTGAACTATTCCAGAAATCGAATCCAATTAGAGTAAATAGAAACGAGTTACGTTACCAGTTTAAGTGTGTCCTTTAATTGGAAACGTGAATCCTCAATCCATAGGTCAATCACAGAAACTTAGCCGGACATGGCTGGAAAATCTGAAAAATGAATGAAGAACGCGAAGAACATGAAGAAAATTTTTCAGAGAATGAAGAACTTCTGATTTCAATCCAAAATCGTCCCAAATTCATTCTGCACTATTGTTTCAGCTAACTAAAATAAAAACCTAATTGTCAAATGGGTCAGAGCCCTCCAGTTCAGCCCAAAACGAAAATTAATAATAAATGGTGCTTCATTACAAAATTTGGGCCCAATAAAAATCTAGAAAGATACATATAACATTGACTACAAATTTGACTATCCTCTTGTCTGAATCTGCCCTTCAAGTCTTCATATCAATTGTTTCCCTCTGAATCATCTAAAAAATGAGACAAGAATGAGATCATTTGGATATCTGGTTTAAGAGTTATGATCAAAATAGAGAAGGGTTGTAAATCTGGAATTTTTTTTATTAAAATTGTTAAATCCAATAAAACACTCAAAGCCCAAATAAGCATAAAAGCCCAGTATTTATTAACTAAACAATCTAAATTTATTAATCAAGAGATACAAATGAGTGTAATAAATATTCAATTATCAAATTCCCCCACACTTATCATTTTGCACTCCTGATAAAAACTAAAAGAAAAATTTATCCTTTCTAACAATTGCCAACAATGTAAAATTGGAACAATGGACACAGAGCTTCAATGGACCAACCAATTAAAACTGAAATCCCTGCATATCAAATTACAAAACACGGTAGTCTCGATCAATGATTATACTCACACAAGATGGTATCTCAAAGGATTCTCTCAATAACTCTCTAAAGTGTATAGGGTAAATAAGTGTATCACTCAAATTCTACTCAAGAAATTGTCCTACCATAGGCTTGCTCAATTTCTACTTTTCCACTACTCATATCACATACATGCACAAATCAAGAGAGCTTATTATTCAAGGTTGTAATGGGGCTAAGGTGAAGGTGTGTATAAGTATGGATATGTGAGGCTAAGCACCAAAGAAATTTGAAAGAGCATGACAATAATAACACTCAAATCAATGGAATATCCCATTTCAAATAAACATCCCTCATTCTCCTTTCTTTCTTTCTTTCTTTCTTTTTGTTTTTTGTTTTTTTTGAATGATCCAACTCCCAAATCAAACATCCAAACATCCCCCCCACACTTAAATTGTGGCACTCCTGGGTAACCCCCACATGTAAACACAAAACTAAGGTGAAACCAATACTCAGTAAATTCCAAGGTGCGGTATAACATGGTTTTACACTTTGGCTAGTAATGTGGTTGAAGAAAAGAATGAGTCAAAAAGGCATAAAGGGGCTAACAAAGGGAATTTAATAGTGTAAGGGAAGGTTATTTGGTCAAAGTGGCAAATAAAAGAAAGAAACTAAACAAGCCTCCATCATATTTATTCCTGTAAGTGAAAAATGTAGCTTTAAAAAGAAAGAGAGCAAGTTCTAGAGAACATAAATCAGGAGCAGAGACACACAGAAAAAGGAAGAATGGTAAAGATGAATCCCATTCATGTAGGCCTAAAATCTCACAAAGGTAAATACCAAATCATGCAATCAGCATCACCAAAATCAACTACCAAAAAGTAAGGAATTCAGCCCAAACAGTATGATCCATCAAACCAATATGTCCAAGTCCACAATATACATAGCTAAACAATGATAGAAGGAGAAAGTGTATTGTTTAGAAAATCTAAACTAAGTGTGAAAAGAAAAGTGAAAAAGAAACACAAGAAATAAAAGAAAAGGGAAATAAGGAAAGAAGAATACTCCCCAGGTGTTTACGGAGGATAAGTGGCATCAGTGAGTATGAGGTCCACTTCTTCAGGTTGCTGTTGTGATCCCTCATAAAATGGTTTGAGTCGATGTCCATTCACTTTGAAGGTCCTCCCTGTAGGTGGATCACACAACTCAACAGCACCAAAAGGGAAAACATTAGCAATCACAAAAGGGCCATCCCATCTAGATCGAAGCTTACCGGGCATAAACTTGAGATGGGAATTGAATAGAAGAACTTTCTGGCCCATAGAAAACTCTTTCCTCAGGATTTGCTTGTCATGGAATGCCTTGGTCTTCTCCTTGTACAACCGTGAACTCTCATAGGCATCCAATCGAAGCTCATCCAACTCTTGCAATTGGAGCTTCCGTTCCATCCCAGACTTAGCCAAATCCATGTTACACTGCTTAATGGCCCAATAAGCTTGATGCTCTAATTCAACCGGAAGGTGGCATGCCTTACCAAAAACAAGCCTATATGGAGACATCCCAATTGTAGTCTTGTAGGAAGTTCGATAAGCCCACAAAGCATCATCTAATCGCTTGCTCCAATCCTTCCGGGGAGAGTTAACAGTCTTCTGAAGGATTTGCTTAATCTCCCTATTCGAGACTTCGGCTTGACCATTGGTCTGTGGATGGTATGCTGTGGACACCTTGTGAATCACTCCATACTTCCGTAACAAAGCACCCATGCTCCGGTTACAAAAATGAGAGCCCTGGTCACTAATAATGGCTCTAGAAATGCCAAACCTGTAGAAAATGTTAGACCTGACAAAATCTACCACCACAGCAGAATCATTAGACCGGGGGCCTTCGCCTCAACCCATTTCGAAACATAGTCAATAGCAAGCAATATGTAAGTGAAACCATGAGAAAAAGGAAAGGGACCTATAAAATCAATACCCCAAACATAAAAAATTTCACAAAAGAATATAGGGTGTTGGGGCATCTCATGCCTATGAGAAAGACTACCTGTTCTCTGACAATTATCACATGACTTACAAAATAGATGAGAATCATGAAACAAGGTTGGCCAAAATAAACCAGAGTCTAGGACTTTCCTAGCAGTCCTTTGGGGTCCAAAGTGACCACCACAGGTAGAAGCATGACAAAAATATAATATGGAGTCAAACTCATGATCAGGTACACATCGCCTAACTACTTGGTCACTACAAAATCTCCACAGATAAGGGTCATCCCAAACGTAATATTTAGATTCACTTTTTAATTTCAGAGTTTGGGCCCTAGTGGAGTCAGAAGGTAAAACACCAGCAACCAAGTAATTAACTAAATCAGCATACCATAGAAGCTTACCTTGCAGTTGTAAAAGCTACTCATCAGGAAAATCATCCTGAATGGCAGAGGGGGAAGAGGAATGAGTGACACGACTCAAATGATCAGCTACCCAATTCTGTGCTCCACTCCTATCTCTGATCTTAACATCAAATTCTTGGAGCAATAACATCTACTGAATAAGTCGAGGCTTAGCATCTGTCTTTTTCAAAAGAAACTTCAAAGTAGCATGGTCAGAGAAAATAATTACCCTATTGGCTAGCAGATATGACCTAAACTTATCAAAAGCAAACACTATAGCCAAAATTTCTTTCTCAATGGTGGTATAATTGGATTGGGCAGGATCCAAGGTCTTGGATGCATATGCAATGACATGAGAAACCTTGTAGACCATCTGAGACAAGATAGCCCCAACAGCATAATTGGAAGCATCGCACATCAACTTAAATGGGAGAGACCAATATGGTGGTTGGATAACTGGAGTGGTGGTCAGGCAACGCTTCAAGTAATCAAAGTCCTTATGTAGAAGGTTAGACAGGGGTCAGGCAATCTTGCTGAAATCCTGAATGAAGCGTCGGTAGAAACCTGCATGGCCAAGAAAAGAATGAACTTCCCGCACAGATGTGGGATAAGGCAAAGCAGTGATAACATCAATTTTAGTAGGATCTACCTTAATACCCTCTTTAGACATAATATATCCCAACACTATCCCTGACTCAACCATGAAGTGACACTTTTCAAAATTTAGCACAAGATTAGATTCAATGCATCTATTCAAGACTCTAGACAAACTAGCTAAGCATGCATCAAAATCAGACCCATACACAGTAAAATCATCCATGAAAACCTCCATGCAATCCTCTAGAAAGTCAGAAAAGATACTTACCATGCAACGCTGAAAGGTACCAGGTGCATTGCAGAGGCCAAAAGGCATGCTTTGGTAAGCATAGGTTCCAAAGGGGCATGTGAAGGTTGTCTTCTCCTGATCCTCAGGAGCAATATGGATCTGGAAGTACCCCGAGTAACCATCCAAAAAGCAGTAGTGAGACTTACCAGCCAAACGCTCTAACATCTGATCAATGAAAGGTAAAGGATAGTGATCCTTGCGGGTAGCTTGGTTAAGTCTCCTGTAGTCTATACATACTCTCCAACTGTTTTGAACTCTTGTAGGAATGAGCTCATCCTTTTGATTGGCTACCACGGTTACTCTGGACTTCTTGGGAATAACTTGGACCGAGCTAACCCACTGGCTATTAGAGATGGGATAGATGATGCCAGCCTGTAGAAGCTTAGTTACTTCCTTCTTAACCACTTCTAAAATGAGAGGATTAAGACGTCTCTGGGGTTGTCTTACTGGCTTAGCATATGCTTCCAACAGAATCCGATGCATACACATAGAAGGGTTAATGCCAACAAGATTAGCTAACGTCCACCCAGGTGCCTTCTTATTGGCCTTCAACAAGCTCAACAGCTTCTCTTCTTGATCAGGTAGAAGGTTATTGACCACAATGACTGGAAGTTGCTCATATACCTCTAGAAAGGCATATTTCAAGTGAGTTGGCAATGACTTCAACTCTAACTTAGGCGGCTACTGAATGGAAGGAAGAAGCTTAGGTGATTGGACCATTTCAGAAGTGTATACACCTGCAATACCTGAAACTATATGCACAGAAGTAGAACTGTGGCTAGGCAGCTCACTGTTAACATCGGGATTCAGTTCATAATCACAACAAACATCAAAATGAAGCTCAGCTTCACCATAATCAATATCAGGATCCACAAAGTAAAGTAGAATCAAAAATCAAGTCAATATCTCCATACAGTGTATCATCAATCTCAGTGCAAACAGGACACCATTCAGTGTCAGAACATGCACATATCACAGAATCTCCCACCGATGCAAAATTAGGAAAATCAGCATACCAAGCAGAAAGAACATCATCAACAGTCTCATCTATCACATCAATGTACAAAACATAATGCTCTTCCCTAGGATGTCTCATGGCATCAAAGATATTAAAGTCACAACAATATCACCAAATTCCATGGAAAGAGTACTAGAATGCACATCTTAGTCTTAGCTGTTTTCAAGAAAGGTCTCCCTAAAATGATTGGGGACCTACTGCTAGGAGATTCATCCTCCATATCTAGAATGTAAAAGTCAGCAGGGAATATCAATTCATTGACCTTAACCAAAACATCTTCAATCAAACTAGCAGGATGAGCATTACTCCTATTAGCTAGTTGGACAACAACACCAGTAGGTCACAAGGGACCAAGACCAAGGGATTTATAAATAGATGTAGGCATAACATTAATGGAAGAACCTAAATCAGCCATGCAATTATCAAATCTATAATTACCAATAATGCAAGGGATAGAAAACGTACCTGGGTCCTTGCACTTGTGAGGCATGGGTTGTTGGAGAAGCGCTGAGACATTCTGGTTCAAGCTCACTCATTCAGTCCCCCTCAGTCGTCTCTTGTTGGTACACAACTCCTTTAGAAACTTGGCATACTTGAGGATCTGTTTGATGGCATCTAAGAAAGGAATGTTAATCTCAACTTTTCTGAATGTCTCAAAGATATCACTGTCTTGCACTTTTTCTGCCAACTTCTTGGATTGAAGGGACCTCTGAGGGAAAGGAAGAGGAATAGGAACTCCAGACTCCTCTTCACCTTGCTTCACTGCCTCTTTGTTTCTAGAGTCAATCTTCACTTTTTCTGACTCTTTTTCTGATATGGATTCAGTCACATCTGTAGCTGGTTTATGCCCTTGTAATTGCTTACCAGACCGTAGGGAGATAGCACTAACGTTTCCCTTCGGATTGGGAATTGTCTGTGAAGGGAGAGTATTGGATCCCTGAGGTTGGAGTTGGTTCAATGATGTTGCCAACTGCCTAATCTGAGTCTGCAAACTTTGGATAGAGGCCTCAGTTTGTTGCTGGAATTGCAAACTGTTTGCTGCAAGCTGCTTCATCATTTCTTCTAGTGAGGAACCACTGCTGCTGGTCGGTTGTTGTTGTACTGGCTGTGGAGGTGCGAATTTTTGGAAATTATGTCTGTTCTGTGGAAACTGTCTCTGTTGGTAATTTCCAGAATTCTGCTGCACATGACTATTATGGTTCTGAATCTGACTCGGATTCTGGCTCCACCTAAAATTCAGATGATTTCTCCAGCCAGGGTTATATGTATTGGAGAAGGCATTATTTTACTGCTGGTATTGTGGCTTCCCTGAAAAAACACCCACAGCAACCACTGATTGATCTTGATATGTGTTGTCTTGCAAAGTGGGGCAAGAATCAGTAGGATGGAAGGGATCAGAACAGAAACCACATGAATAGCCCAACTGTGGAGTGGAAGACTATACTGTTTGAGTCACTGCAAGTTGCCTCACCAAGGAGGTCAGATCATCAATTCTATTCTCCAATCGCTGGTGAGAATCATTAGATCCGCTAATCTGGAACACAACACTGCTATTTACTCTAGTGCCAAATTGTTGAGAGTTAGCTGCAATAGTGGATATTAAATCTCTGGCCTCTTAGGGTGTCTTGTTAACCAAGGCTCCACTACTAGAAGCATCCACCAGATTTTGGTCATTAGGTAGAAGACCCTCATAGAAATAAGTAATCAAGAGCTGCTCAGTTATCTGGTGATGGGGGCAGCTAGCACACAACCTCTGGAATCTCTCCCAGTATTCATGCATATTTTCGCCATTAATTTGCTTGATTCCATTGATTTCTTTTTTGATTGTAGTGGCTCTTGAAGAAGGGAAAAATCTCTCTAGGAACAATCTCTGCATATCAGCCCAACTTCCAATAGATGACGGTTGAAGATTATATAACCAGTCTTTCGCTCCATCCTCAAGGGAGAAAGGAAAAGCCCTCAGCTTAATGTGGTCTTCATCAATATGTTGTGGTTTCATTGTGCTGCATACCACATGGAATTCCTTCAGATGCTTGTGCGGTTCATCACCTGCAAGACCACGAAACTTGGGCAACAAATGTATAAGTCCAGATTTAAGTTCAAGGTTAGCACCAAGGGCAGGGTATGAGATACACAATAGCTGATAATTATCACCAGGTGCAGTCAATTGCTTTAAAGTCCTATTATTTCCCTGATTTGCCATAGTGTCTGAGTTACTAGAAGTGCTGCCAATAGAATCAGAAGAAATAGAAGTGCCAACAGAATCAATGTCAGAATCAGAAACAGGTTCAGCAATAACCCTCTGACTTAACCTAACAGCCCTTCTAGCAGCAAGAATTGTGCGTTCTATCTCATGATTTATGTCCAACAGATCATATGCACTAGTGCTGTTCCTAGTCATACAACATAGGGAAAAATCAGGACAACCACCAGAACACTCAAAAACACAAAATTACAAGCCCACATTAGAAATTGACCAAATCAAATTCAAAAACACTACCAAATGATTTTTAAAAATTATGGGACTTGCACAGAACAACTTCTACACTATCCGGGAACCCAAAAATGCAATAAAAAAACTTAAAAATTGAAAAAGTGGTCTAAACGATGGAATTTGGAAAAGTTAGGTGGGTGCTCATAGCAAGGCAATGAGTTATGCTCTGAGACACATTTTCTTTCAGCTTACCAAAAATCAGCCTAATCAGAGCAAGTCGGAAATTCTAGTAGAAATCCTAGAATAATTTCTGAAATACCGGCTACGTCCCACAGAGACCAAAAAACAGTGAAAAAGTGGTCTAGATGATGGAATTTGGGAAAATTAGGGGTGATCTCACTTCTTAAAGGAAGTGACTTTTGCTCAGAATGCCCAATCCCTTCAAAAAGACCTAGGGCCAGTGATTTGGTTGAGATACAAATCTGCCAAACCACCAGAACCACCTGACTCAAACACTATACTACTGTTAATGCTAGACCGATGCAAACTCCCCGGTAACAACGCCAAATTTTGATCGAGAATTGTCGAGTTCTGCAAAATAACCAGTTTCAATAAGAATTTACAGTATAGAGAACCTGGATCGTTTCCCACGGAATTCACATGCAGTCTAAAACATTCGAACAATGATCGATTGGGGGGTTTAATTAAACTATTAACGAACAATAAACTCAGATTAAAGACAGAAATCAAAAATGAACTAGACCAAACAGATTAAAACGACTGACCTAGAATTGAGATTCATAATTTCCTACCATCATCGGACGAAGATTATAACGAACTCGTGACTGGTTCTGGACGAACCGAAATCTCTGCATTCGTCCAGAAAATCCCTCGACTAGACGATCGTTTAGGTTCTGTTCATATGCATGGCGTGCTACTGTGCGATTGCACAGTATCGCTGTAACCCAATTCGAACTGTGTCCTTGGGATGTACCAATTCCGAATATTAAAATAAACATTTGAACTATTCTAGAATCGAATCCAATTAGAGTAAATAGAAACGAGTTACGTTACCGGTTTAAGTGTGTCCTTTGATTGG
The DNA here is from genome assembly GCA_037074505.1 of Albizia julibrissin. NCBI lineage: Eukaryota > Viridiplantae > Streptophyta > Magnoliopsida > Fabales > Fabaceae > Albizia > Albizia julibrissin. The sequence goes on along the minus strand of CM073481.1, from coordinate 11,825,746 downwards.
AAACGTGAATCCTCAATCCATAGGTCAATCACAGAAACTTAGCCGGACATGGCTGGAAAATCTGAAAAATGAATGAAGAACGCGAAGAACATGAAGAACATTTTTCAGAGAATGAAGAACTTCTGATTTCAATCCAAAATCGTCCCAAATTCGTTCTGCCCTATTGTTTCAGCTAACTAAAATAAAAACCTAATTGTCAAATGGGTCAGAGCCCTCCAATTCAGCCCAAAACGAAAATTAATAATAAATGGTGCTTCATTACAAAATTTGGGCCCAATAAAAATCTAGAAAGATACATATAACATTGACTACAAATTTGACTATCCTCTTGTCTGAATCTGCCCTTCAAGTCTTCATATCAATTGTTTCCCTCTGAATCATCTAAAAAATGAGACAAGAATGAGATCATTCGGATATCTGGTTCAAGAGTTATGATCAAAATAGAGAAGGGTTGTAAATCTGGAATTTTTTTTATTAAAATTGTTAAATCCAATAAAACACTCAAAGCCTAAGTAAGCATAAAAGCCCATTATTTATTAACTAAACAATCTAAATTTATTAATCAAGAGATACAAATGAGTGTAATAAATATTCAATTACAAGGCAAATGACACAGAGAAGGCAGATTCATAGTTGAGCTGGCTTGCCTTGGCAAGTTATGTACTTGTTTAAGTGAGTTGCACAATAGTAGCACTTGATTTTCTTGTTTCTTTTGCTCATTGTTTGAGCCTTTGCTCTTTATTTTTTCTTATAACTTACAATAGAAATCCATGCAGAAATCAATTAATCAATACTTAATAACTAATTATGGCAATATTTCCCCTTCTTAATATTAATTTCATGCAAGCACACTTAATCCAAAATAACTACAATTCAATGCATTTATGGCTTGAATACAAGATAATTACCCCCAAATGGCATATAAAATGTATGTGTGTGTGTGTGTGTTGATATTCATCACTTAAGTACTAAATGGATAAGTAAAAGTAGTCTTTTTCTGATCCTCGGGAGCTAGTGTGATTTGAAAACATCCAGAATAATCATCTAAGAAATAATAGTGGCTCTTACCCACCAACTTTTCAAGCAACTGATTAATGAAGAGTAAGGGAAAGTGATATTTCATAAAGGCTTCATTTAACTTACTATAGTCTATGCACACACGCCAAGCATTTTGCACCCTAGTAGGGATCAACTCATTGTTTTCATTATTAACCACAATGATCCCACTCTTCTTAAGCACTACTTGTATCGGGCTAATTCACTTATTATCAGAAATTGGGTAGATGATACCCACCTCAATAGCTTAGTCACTTCTTTCTTAATCACATCTAGAATGAGGGAGTTGAGTAGCCTTTGGGGCTACCTGTAGGGTTTGGATTCCTCATACAAGAGAATAGCCGGACTAATCCTAAGAATGTTAGCCAAAGTCTAACATAGAGCCTTTTTATTTCTACTCAAAGAATAAAGTAATCTCTCCTCCTTACTCACAGACAATGAATTTGAAATAATAACAGACAACTTCCCATCAGTAATAAGGAAAGTATATTTCAAATTAGAGGGGAAAGGCTTAAGCTCTAAATCAAGGGGTTGAGCAATAGAGGGAATTAGCTTATGAAGATCAAGGGTAGAGATACTCCCCTTCATAGACTTAGGCGTTGAATGACTTGAGCTAAGCTTTATGGATTCTACCACTTGTGCATTGATCTTCCCAAGTGTTGAACCAACATCCAGTTGGTCTATACCAACAACAAGCTTGGGGATAATAGCCTTTCTCATGCCTTTTTCACAAGGAGTGATTAGTTCATTCAAAAATATCAACGTATGAGGAGTAATCCTAGTCCTTGTATTTAGAGATGAGTTAAGAAGTGGCCCTTTAACCACATTGTGTTGAGGCCCAAAGTGTGTCACATGAGAGGATGTATTGGTTGGTGTGAGGGCTATCCCCTTAGAGACCAAATCTTCCAAGTCTTGGCTTCCAACCTCAAACTCAACTTTCTCTACTAGTTTGACTCAAAACATTGACAAAAAAGCCTTTCTCACAAGTATCATCACTTAAACATGAATTATTGGAAGAATTAAGCTCCAATAAACTAAGAGAAGTAAGAGAAAAATCACTAAGGGAAGATAATCAACAATCGATCATTGATGAGTTAAGGTTGGAAATCTCACTCCTAAGTGAATCAAAATTATCAACAGAAGGAGGGGAGGAAAATTTATCATCACATGAATCCAATGCAATACCATAGTCAAGATCACAATTATCAATGTGAAAATTAAACTCATATTCATTAACCAAATCATCGATTGCTAAGTTAATTAAATTCAAACCTAAATAAGGAGTAGTCCTTAAAAAGGTACTTCATACAACGTTGAAGCTTAGCTTATGGCCTCCCACTTCCATTGTGACTGAACTATCTCTCATGTTTATCAAGTTATTAGCTGTTCTCATAAAGGGTCTCTATAAGATAAGGGTGAATTCACTAAACACATGAGACATATCTAACACATAGAAGTCAATAGGGAAAACCAAATCCTTAAATTTAACAAGCAAACCCTCAATGATGCCTTGTGGATGCTTAATGTTCCTATTAGCTAGTTGGAGAACCACACTAGTCCTCTTAAGCTCCTTGACACCAAGAGACATTAATAGCTTTACCTAAGTCTAATAAGGCTTAGGCTACATTCACATTACCTATGGTACAAGGTATAGTGAATGAGCTAGGATTTTTTCACTTAACACGGAGTTAGGGTTTGAATAGGGTAGACACATTAGAGCTAACTTGCACTCTCTCATTAGGCCTAAACTTCCTCTTGTTAGTACAAAGCTCGTTTAAGAATTTGTAATAACTAGGTATAGACTTAACCAATTGGAAGAAAGGAACATTGATATGCAACTTGCTAAACAAATCATACATTTGTTTCTCAGTTTGTTCCTCATGCATTTTCTTGCCATGAAAGTAAGCTTTAAGGAAAGGGAGTTGAAAATTTTTTACCTCCTTACCATTAGCATTGGATAGTGTGCCTTGCTCTCCTGTCCCACATTTTCTCAAAAATGCTTCTCTCCTTGGAGGCAACCTCTCTTAGAAGTGGTTGTTGTTCTACTTAAGGTTGCTCAACCGCTTTGTCCTTCTTCTTCTCAAGGATAGCTTTCTCTTTAGAGCTCTTAGAATCAGGAAGCTTCATTGGGCTAAAGGGTGGATTTTCAACCTCTATTTCCTCATCTACTTTATCGTCAACCTCTCCTGAAAAATATACCTTCTTACCAATCCTTAACTCAATAGCATTGAGAGACTTGGGATTGATGATAGTGTTTGAAAGAATAGAATGACCTAACTTTGCATGCACATCGCTCAAAGAGTTGGAGAGTTGAGTTAAGTGAGATTGCATAGTATTATTCTTTAATTCCAACTCTTCTAACTTCTTGCGTATATGTGCTATTTGAGTACTACCATGTCACACCCTAAAAAATGTAAGGAGTGACTAGAACAAAATGTGAGAAGACTCACATTCCTTAAGCCTTAAAACATATAAATGAGTAGCTATAGTGATAGTCATAACAGTCTTAAATATGCATAAATAATTTCTAATACATATATAAATGTATTTAATTTATAATGAAGATATTAAGCCTTTTTTTATAGAATTTTTGGCAAAATCACCTCTATCATATTAAACTTGGTCTATACAGCAGTTAATAGCCCTTCCAAAATATATCTCTAAGCTTTGGTCAGCGATGAGGGTTTTCACTCTTCAACCAAAGGTACAAGGTCATCAATTATATCTGACACCAAAATTTTTTTGGTGAATAACATCCTATTAATAAAAATAACTAAAATAATGAAATAAATAAATTGATTGTATGAAAGTCTATAATAAATTGATAACAGTTGATTTCAACTTCCAAGTACGAAATCAATCCATAAATCAATTTACATGAAAGATTATCAATAAGCATAACTGAAACTATATAAGAGATCATTAAATGAATAACATCAAGTACATAATAAAACAATTTATTTTTCAAAACCAATTTAAAAGCAATAAATCTAAAATTCTATCTTCTTATAGGACTTCAACAAAATGGGTAACAAGCGTGGACACACAATCTACGAGGGAAAGTAACCAAGTGTGGCTAGAAGCCATGAAAACAAGCGTGGACATACATTCCATGAGGGTAAGTCACCAAGCGCAGCTTGAAGCCACGAAAACAAGTGCAAGTACAAAACCCACGAATAACAAGTGTGAGAATGAATCCTATGAATATCAAGCATGAGTACTATGCCCACAAATGTCAAGTGAGCTCAAGTTTAACCATGTCGCGCCAAGAACTAATAGTATTGCTGTTAGTAACTAGCGTTTTGTATTTAGTCCTCTAAAAAAATATTTTCAAGCATGCTTGGGACTAATTTATCAAAGCAATGAAAAGTTTTTCTTTCAATAACATAATAACTCGTATCAAGTACAATATCATGGAATACCCCAGCATGAAACTTCACAAACAATATTTCAAGAATTTCCTTCAAATTCAATCTATTAACAAAACCATTTCCAAGTAATAAAAACTCGTGTACAAACATTTCAAAATGCAAGACTATCTTAACATGAAAATTTATGAAAGATATCTCAAAACTTTCCTTATCTTTTCCATACATAGTCATGATTATACCATGAACCAAAGAAAAATAAATAATATTAACAACATATTCAATCATCAATCCTTACTCATTTCAATATAAATAAGAAACTAAATAATTCTGATAAATTGTTCTCGATAATACCATGCTTAGAATAAGGCAATTAATATAATAATATAACAAGTACTAAAATATCATTTATAAAGATTATAATTGGATGCTATTCACTCACCTATAATGCTTATGCTTATATCTCTTTCTCCAATCTATCATCTTCCAAATTATTTAGCTCTTCCTCGCTTAATGTACAAAACAAATCCATTATTACTTCAATTATAACTTTACATAAAATTCTTAGAGTATCTTATTTATTAAAATTCTCTTTTTTCCCTCATGATGATGGTATGTTTTTAGCTTTTACATTCACAACAAAATCTTAAGCTACATGGCCTCTAAATATAATGAGTTCGACAACCAAAATATACCATCTCAATCTTCAATTTGCACAATATGTAAATTAGAAGAAAATTTAAATTTTAATCCCTTTTTATGGATGATAAAATCACAAACTCACTTGATGATGGAACTTCACTGATCTCAATTATTAAACCCGATATTTTGACCTTAAAAGAGCATTCGAGATTTTTCCTTTCTTTTGTACACACCTCGATGTTCAACTTAGCAACCAAATTTTTACCCCACTACAACTATATATATATATATGAAACTTTTACCATTTCTCTAAATTCTTGAATAGAGCTTTGGCAACTTTACTTCAATGAGTGATTCCCTTCTCATTAACAAACATCTAACAAAAACTACCAACAATGATACATGTTTACGCATCCATAAAGCCTCTTAAGTTAAATTTCTTGTGAATTCCAAACTTATAATCATAATAAAACAACACCATAAAAAAGAGAGAGAAACAAAATTCAACCCTCCCTCAAGCCATTGGACACGCTAACCAGAGAAGGAATAAGGAGGAATTGACGATCTTTGAATCTACCAACTATCAGTGACCATTGAGGAGAAAAGGGGAGAAGATCCAGCATGCCTAAGAAGCCTCTGGAAAGTTTTGTCCCTCTGTTTTTCTGTGTCTAACAATAGGAAGGGAAAAATAAGAGAGAAGGGAAAAAAATAAAAGAGATGGGAAAAAAATCTGATGCTTATATTCTTCAAGAGGAAGGCATCGTGGAAATTTCATAATGATAAAACAAAATGAAATACTCTTTGGGCATAATAGAGATTTGAACCCAAGGCCTCATGTTTTATAACTTTACAATTTCTACTTGTCCTCAAGCTTCCTTTGTTGGATTACCAACAAGAATTTTATATTTAACATATAAGATAAGAAACCTATTTACCTCATGCTAATATCTTATTTTCATATTAATAATAAAATTATCTTATTTAAGGTTCTGGGATATTACATGTCACTTGCCTTATCACTTTGCACCTTTTGTAGAATTGTGGCAATAGAAGAGAACTGACTCTCATTCAGAGCTTTATTTTCCATAATCAGGTTATCAATATTAGTAAGTTGAGGAGTTATATTCTTCAACAATTGATTGGTCTCATCACCTTTAGACTCTTGAAGAGCACCATTTGCCCACGGTTTGACCCATATGGTTGAATTTGATAAGATGAACCTTCTTGATTCCTCCAACTAAAATTAGAATTAGGTCTTCTACTTTCATTATAGGTAATAGTGTTAGAGTCCTATATTTGTCATTGGTTTGACCTTCCTTGATACATAGGATTAACTTCCTTATAGTGATTAGGGTATAAACTTGTAATGTGCATCACTAAGCCACAACTACCATAACTAGGTGTAACAAGAGCTTGTGAATTACGGGAGGAGTTGCTTATTGGACACTTAGATTTTGGAGCTCATATGTGGTAAGGAAAATTTGTAACGTGATTGTATCTATTTTAGACTCAAGTAAGGCCATCCCTTGGTTAGACCCTATATCTTAGACTCCTTAGATCTCTCCCACATTGTATTGTTGAGTGTTTCTAGCTCTTGTTCGAATTTGAGCCCATGCCTCTTTAGCATTGAAATCTTCCAAAGAACCTCTAGCTGAAGCATCTAGAATACCCTTCTCATTAAGTAGGAGACCATCATGAAAGTATTGAATCAAATGCTCATCACTTATTTGATTGTGCGGACACTTAGCCAAAAGCTCTTGAAAGCAGCTTTAATATTCATAGAATGACTCCAAAGGATCTTGTTTGATAGAGTAGATCTTCTTCTTAAGTTATGCAATCCTTGAATTAGGGAAGTACTTGTTTAAGAAATCTTTCTTTAAATTAACCCATGAATGAAGAGCATTGCTAACATGCCTCAGTAGCATGTCTCAGTAGCATCATGTACAACTCTTTAGTCTTCCCCTCTGAAGTGAGATAGAATACCTTTAATTTCACATCATCTAGGAAAGCCCCGACAGGCTTCATACTTGAGCAAGCTATGTGCAAAGCATTGAGATGGTTGTAAGGGTATACCTTTTCAAGTCCATAGAAACGAGGTATTGAATTAATCAAAGGACCTTTAAGCTCAAAATTGACCTTAAAGTTAGGGCATGCAATGTTAAAAGGATCATAAGTCACATCCGATCTTGTTACATCCCTTATGGTTCTTCTCCTTGGTTGACCATCACCATTGCTATCCATATTTGCACCCTGAGAAACACAATCACTTAAACCAATGATAAAATCAAGAGTAGAGGAATGGTCAAATGTCTTGTCAAATTGGTCAGACATGCAAAGCTATCAAGTAAGCAATAGAATAATGGAGTGCTAAAACTATCTTGCACACAAATTCAAGCAAACATGTATGAAATGGAATGAATGCGAGTGTATGTGTGTATGGATGGTGTGTATGGTATGGACAAGGAGGAATGGAAAAATTAAGAAAATTAGAAATTGAGGTTTCAAAATGTTGACATTCACATGAAAAACTATATCACCAAAATTGTGACTTGGAAATTAGAATCATGTACTCGAATAGGATCAAGAGCAAGTTATCCACAAGCAATCCAAATGTAATGAAACCACTATGCATCAACCAAGCACAAAGCAATTGGAATCAAGTAAGAGAAATGTAAGAATGTAAATGCAAATGCAAACAAAACAAAGAAAAATTAAGATATTTGGTTGTTTTTAAAAATTTTGATGTAAAACACTTTGAAAACCAAAACTAACTATGAAAAAGGTTTGAAAACTATGACAAATGAAAGAAAACCTAAGAAGCTCACAAGGGCAAACCCCGGTTAATCTAAACCAATTGACACTTATAAAACCAAGAGAGTCAAAATTAACTCTCGGCAACAGCGCCATTGATTTGACAAGAACCTTACCGACCTTGGGGTCAAATCACAAAATTTTACTATAAATTAAAAATGCAATATAGTGCAAATAACTTGGGATCATTATCTTATCAAGGAGCCTTTTATTTTGATTTCCCTAGGTCTGACTAAGTGCTAAAAACATGGCTAGAAAGGAGGATTTTGAAAATGGTTTTCTCTAAATTAAAATACATAAAAATAAAGCTATTTCTAATCATTTTGGTATTTTTGAAAAACAATGAAGAAATGCTTTGGATTAAAACGGGATGATATGCAAAATGACTCTTGGTAGTAAAGTTGGTCGCCTTCTTAGCTTCTCAAAATAATTTGGGAGTTAATTTTGAATCAAGTCTAATTGAATTCCTAAGTAATCGCATTAGGTCCAATCTAACTAATTAATAACTAATCCTACAATCGCATTAATAGTCATCTCTTAGATAAATTGTTAAAAACTAATTGATGTGTGTTTGAAAATCATTTTAATGCACTTGCATCCTCTTAAATGAGAGCACAATCACAATACTCAAATTGAAATAAATCCATCATACACACTAGCAATAACATAGAATGCATAACTTTATCAATTCAAGAGGAAATATGTTCAATACAAAATCCAAGTGCATCAATACAAAATCCAACACAAGAGTAATCCATCATAGACAAATAAGCACTTATCTAAGTTTTGACCAATTACAAAATCAAACCAAACAGAACATAATACATGAAATAAGCTAATGAAAACAAATAAACTCTTCTTTGTTGCACATTGAAGCTCTAGCCACTTTTTCTACCACCAAGATTCAGGCAAAAAATCAGCTACTCATATTGTTAAGATTAATCACATCTTCCTCAACATTCAAATAACCTATAGAATCAGTTTGAGGAGCTAAATTAGATGGAGAAAGATAATGGAATGGGGTGATGGTTCAGTACTAAAGAGATGGAGGAAAAAAGGGTGAGAATGATGAAAGTGTTGTAATGGTGAAGAAGAAGAAATAGAGTGAAAGAGAGTGAGAACGGTGAAAAAGATCCGATGGTGGTAAGCAAAGAAGGTAGCCGGCGGTGACAGTGATGTTTTGGTGGTGGTGAAATACAGAGGAGGTGGCCAGCGGTATTGGTGCGAGAATGAACATGGGGGAAGGTCAGGCGATCTTGAGCTCTAGTCTGATCATAGTCGCGGAAGCTTCCTCCTTTCCTGATTCTGAGCTCTTTCGCACCACTTTCGTCCTCCTCCAAACTCAAACAACGGCGGTGATGGGATGACGAAGGTGGTGTGATGGTAGGCGAAGGAAGGTTGGTTGTGAAGACAATGGTGGTGGTAGTCTCCTTTGTCCGATTATGAGCTCTTAACTTCAAGAAAATTTTGATTATTGCGCATCATTCTTTTCTTTCAAATCAGCCGGCGGTGGTGATGGCCTAAGTGGCAGAGGTGTTGATTTCCTCTCCTCCTTCAAGATTAAGTTCTAGATTGAGTTCTCCGATCTCAAGCTCTCACTCTCGCCTTACTATATCTTTGTTGTGGCCGCTCCTCCTTGAAAGTCATATCGTGGGCAAGAAGAAGATAGGGACCAATCTGAAATGTTTAAAAGTTCATGGAGGGACTAAAATACAAATTTTGAAACATTGTGGGGAAAATATAATTTTCAAAAACTATGGGGTTTTTTTTTGTAATTTTCTCTGGTCCTTTTCTTCATTGATTTACAGTTTATGGAAATTCTGGGGTCTTTTTCATAATTTTCCCTAGTTCTAAAAAATATTAATTCTGACCCCACTTGACATTTTCCATACTCTCAATTTTCTTTTAAAACACCTACAATGCAAAAAGCACAAGGTAGTATCAAAAGTCCAATCAATCATTTGCTTTAATAATTAACAAATTATGACCATTTTACTCCTAATTAGACTTGATTCAATTCAAAATGTCCCTAATTCTAATTAGTGCTTAATCATGCAATAATGGTTTAAGAAATACATTAAATTCCCCAAATTAATCATAAAAAATTATTAAAATATGGTTCAATCAATGCTCTATAAATGATAATTTTATCTTAAAGAATATTTTATGGGCATTTTATGCAAGAATAAGGAAATTTCTTGGAAATTATGGGAAAAATACTTAAAGACCAAATTTTGAGCCTGGGAAAAATTGGGGAATTACTACCTAATTAATGTCAATTTGTGATAGTCTTACATTGATCATATGGCCAAATAATCTTCAAAAAACATTTGCAAGTGATTAAATTCATTTTGATTGAAGAATTAAGATTAAGTGAGATAATTAGGCTTTTGGAAGACAATCCATTGCCACTTTCAAGTACATAAGTGGCGACATATTGAAGGATGAAGGAAGGGAGAAGAATTATTGGCCACATGGTTATAAAAAGTCATTAAAAAATTTAATTTATGGAGGAGGTGAAATTGAAACATGTTTCCAATTGAATCAATTGTTAGATTAAGTTACCTAAACTCCTAAACACCTCATTAGTGTCAGCCAGACCAGCTGATACACAAAAACAGAGACAGAGAGCCATGAGGGTGAAGAAGAGAGGACAGGAGGAAGAAGAAGGAAAAAATTGTACAACCAAGTGAAAATAGGTAATTTTCTACCTCTAAATCATCATACAAGCTTTGTTTTCTTATTTGGAAGTTGTGTTCATGCTGGAATCTCTCTCCAAATAGTTAAAGATAAGAGTTGATAAAGAGAGAAATCAAAAGAAACAAGCTTGTGAATTGATAAGTAGTAATGTTATGATGATTTCGTAATGTTGTTGATGAGGATGGCTTGGGTTGTTCTTGAATTTTTGTAAATATTATTGGAAGCAAGAAAGATCAGGGGAGTGCTGTAAAATAATTTGAGAAAATAGATAAAGCATTATTTTAGATAAAATCATTCTTAAGGAATTGATTTTAAGATTGAGGTGTCGAAGCTCATGGAATGGAAATTTGGAAAAATGATTTTCCTTCTCCCTTGGTCACCCACGGCTGAACAGGGCAACATGAAGGAATGGCAATTTTAATATCTCCATTGATTTTATAATGGAATTTTTGTGGAAAACGTGTGATAGAATATGATTGCAAGCAAAGGGAAGTTTTGAACTAATTGAGCATATGTTTCGGCCCAAGGGAATTGAGGAATAAGAAAATTGATTTTGTTGAATGTGAGTTTAGAAATGAATTCTACATGCAAAAGTATGGGGAATAGTATGTGGAATTGAATTTAAACCTCTTGGATAAAAAATCCAAATTAAATATTTAAAGATTAAATAAGAGGAAAGAAGAATCTAAGCATGCTTTTAGGTATGAGTGTTGAATAGATAATGATGCGCCTTATGTTATGTGATTGTCTAGGCTTTGATACTTTTGCAAAGAGCCAGAAGTCAAGAGGAAAGCAAGTACAAGAGAGGGAAGAAAGGAAAGCAAAGAAAGAATAATAAAGTTTCAAGGTAGCAACTTTACCTTTTTGTATTTAAGTTGTTTTTCTGCTTTTTTACGCTTATTAGTTTGCCATGAGTTGAATAGCTATTTTATCTTGAACTTGTTGTGTAATACCCTAAATCTTAAGACTAGAGGCTTGAGAATAAGCCTGAATCTAGTGGATTGCTAAGCCCTAATTTAGTAAGTGTCCTAGATAGGAATAATTTTATTCTCTAAAATTCCTTATACCTTTGTGGCATTAAAGGGAATAAAATGGTGAGTTAAAGAGCACAGAAAAGGATAAAACAAGGCAATTAGAGGTCACACACACAACATAATTATTTGGAATACAAATTAGTGTTGCTGTCAGTGTGTTCTCTGGCGTGGAAGTCCTATTGTGAGGCCTTTTTAAAAATGCAAATGATGTTTAATGCCTATGAAAATTTTCAGAATAAAATTATATTTATAAAGCTTTAATTGATAGGTCATATAAGTCATTTGGAGCTATACATAAAGAGTTATGTATTTTTGAAGTTAGCCCAGTAAAACTGATAATTTTTTGCTGCAGAGTCCAAAAACAATAATTATGGGAATTTTTAGCTTCTAGTTGGCTAAATGCTATATTTTTTTTTCTTAAAAATAGACTTAATAAGGGTCACATAGCCTTTAGAACCACACCAATTAGACCTCTATACAATTAGATATAAATTATCAAAGTTTGATGAAAATTCGGCCAATTTTTCTAGCCCGTGCGAAAATGAAAATAAATGTATGGGCAAAATGGTCATTTGACCAACAAAGCAAGAAGCACTTATTTTCTCCACATTAGGGAGATATTTTTGCTAGCTAGAGAGGAGGAAAAGGAAATTAATTTACTTGCTCCATATTTAAAGAAGAGGAATTAATTACGGCCAAGTAAAAATTGCATATGTTGATTTTTCATTAAACACTATTAAACCAAAAGCAAGAGATATATTATGAAGACTTCATTATCTCCTTTCCTCTTCCATATTTTCAGCAAACACGGTAGCCAAGACAGAGAGAGAGCTCATACAAAAATAGAGAGACAAAGGGAAGAGCAAGGATTCAAGAGGTAATAAGGTGAGTGTGGTTGTAAAAATTCACTTGTTCTTGCCTTCTTCTTCATGATCACTCTCCCTAATCTCTTCTCCATCTTGAAATACATGTTTAGAAAGCAAAGTCCAAGAGGGAAGAGAGAGAGAAAATGGTTCCTAGAGAGAGAAAGTAAGAGAAGCAAGATGTAATCTCAAGAACTTTGGTTATCTTGTTGATTATATTGTTGTTGGCTTGATTTGTGGTTATTAGCCTGGTTTTCATGACTTGTGATTTTGGGAAGCTTAAACCCTAAAGGGTTATGCTGCCCAATTTTCTATTAATAATGTGAGAAGTTTGATTAAGTGGTTAAACATATGATTAAAAGTGAAAAGAAAGAGGTTTATGGATTGAGATCAAGAAAACACATTTTTCCTAATTTTTTGTCAAGTTTTGGCCAGACCTGAAAGTGAGGGAAGGAGCTAGAATTTCATCAATTTGATGGTTTCATTGAGTTTAGAAGGAAAATTTGTGTAGGGTACATGTAAAGTTTGGAGTATAAAGGCCCTAGAATGTGAAATGACAAAACTACCCTTAAATCCCTAAGTTAGGGGCTGTCAAGGGTAAATCTGTAATTTAGGCCTGAATTTGACTAATCTGAGCCCAAAAATGAATTCTACACGTGAAATTATACATGATTAGCTTGAGTCATAATTTTTGGAAAAGTACAATTTGACCGGGTGTAAAGGGACTTAGAACAGGTCCCTTTGGGTATTTTGGTAATTTTGTAGTTTTGAGTCAAGATAACCAACGCATTGAGTTTAGAATGAGTTATGAATAAAAAATAACTCATTTATCCTAAATTTAAAATTTTAGGATATATCAGTAGCCCGAGCCGGATAGACAGAATTAGATCAATAGACAAGCAAGGAATGGACACATTGCAGGTAGTAACACTTTATTTTATGTACTATATGATTATTTATGTGCTTTGTGTATTCCATTTTCTATAGCATAAGCACACTGCCAGGGGCATATTAGCTTAGTTGAAGTCTGAGACTCAATAGAGGTGCAGAGTTAAGTCAGGGTTGCAAACAGTCATTTGATCTTGGACAGTATGCACACAACATTTTCATCTTACACATGGTACATGACATTTATTTTCATATCGTATATGTCGATTGTACGTTACTACTGAGATTCTTTGAATCTCACCCTTTTTATAAATGTATAAAGTTTTCAGCAGCAGGCAGCGGCTCGAAGGGCAGAATGGTAATTACTGGCAATAGAAGGTTCCGAACTGGTATAAGAGGAGATGTTGGTTATCTGAAAACCTTTTAGTGTTTTAAGGTATGTAATTCTTATGTAGGTCCTTTATGGGAAATTTCTGCATTTAAACTAGCATATTGTATCAATAATATCAGTATTTTTGTGCTATTCCTATGTACCTACTGAACTACGCAATTACTACTCCTATTAATATCAATAATGAAGCAGGGTTTTACATGTTGAATATTTTTCTTGAATTGAGTCATAGCCATGATTGACAATTCTATGTTTTATGTACATGTTCTTGATTACATGTAAGTTTGGCAATGTTAATTATTGATGAGATCAATGGTGAATCATAACTTATTGCTTAAATGGTAATAGTTTGGTACTGTGATTCTTTCTTACCCCTCCAATGATTAACCATGCTAGGTTACAAGCTTCCAAAGGAAGAGCAAAAGCAAAATGGTAAGTGGAAGGAGAAGCTATCTTCCTATGGTATTTTGTTGGAAGTTGGAATATGTTTAAATAATTCCATGAGCTCTTTAATTTCATGTTGTCGACTTAGCATGTGTAAATGAAGTTCATAGATGGATTGTAACCAGTTGGAAGTCATGGAATAGCCTTGAAACTATAAATTTAGCTTGTATGTGTATGACTTCCTAGTTTGAGCTCTTTTCAGAACGTAGACATAAAGACATTTCCAAAACGTCCTACTTTAGGTCAATTGGATGTGAAAAACTTGAGTTATGAATGGTTAAAGATGAGGCACAGAATCTGTACAAAAAACAGAGCAGGGTGAGAAAAATAACAAAAATATATTAGTCCCGATTGGATCAGTCAAGGATGATATTTTTCTCAAATAAAAGACTTCAAGAACTTTTAATAGGAATTTAGATCACCCTCATATGACTTTTCTAGATGTAATTATGATTTTTTAAAGTTGGACCATGAAACTAGAGATATAAAATGAATAGTAACCCAATGACTGAGATGCAACTTTTAATTTATGGGCTTCAAATAACGATTCGTTAGAACTAGAGCGCTTCTGTATGCATACTAAAGGTTTGAAAATGGCAGATGTTACAACGCTAAACTACTCCCACCGGTGCTTGATGTAATTTCTACTCAAATGATTTCGGTAGAATAAGAAAATTAGTTATTTATAAAAATTGTGTCGGTTTCCTTAAAATACTCTTCTAAATCACTTGCATTAAAACTACCCTTGATGCAAACTCCATTAACATGTACAATCAATATAATAGTTTATGGGAAAAATGATAAATATGGGGACAAAGTGGATTATGGTTATATTTAGGAGCAAATCCAACCCTTCAACTAGCTCTTATATTAGGGACCGGAGGTACCATTTTATATCAATAAAATATATTCTCTTGACATGAAAATAAGTGTATCATCATGAAAAATCACATAGATGACTGCCTCCACAACATTATTCATACAATCATATTCTTTGGGCTTTCTTCAATACATAATTCTTTTGCCAACATCTTCATCATACACCAAATATATTACTGTCCTTTTTATATCAAACTTGTGTGCAAAAGTTACTATGAATTCCACTTCATTATCAGGCTCTAAATTAGAAATTATGTTACCCCATTCTTCATCATTAGAGGCCGTTTCTGCATCTCGCTTGTAGAATTCAATAGTAGTCTTTGTGTGATTTGATATCAGGACACTGATAGGATATGAAGATGCCATGCAATCTTCAGGGGACATATAGACAATGTACAGGATCAATCCTTTCAAGCTTCTACAAGGAACTTGAGGCACCTTAAACAATATTGAGGATCCTTCGCCATTGAAGTTTAGCCAGTTAGGATTATTGTTTCCAGGAAGAGAATATTCACCAAATTCGCTCAATCCCTAACTCATCCAAAAAAAGGAAAAAAAAAAAAAAACCCGACAACAACAAAGAGGACACGACTTTAGCATGAGAATCAGGGTGTTAATCTTGATCAAATCACTAAATGTAAACCCACATAACTAATGTGGAGATTAAAATTAATTGGGTTTTCAAAACTACATAGCACATTAGGATTCAAACTTGTAGGCTTCATATGTTGGAAAAAAGTGTTCATCTCATACTGAAATAAATTATATGATCAGTACTAGGGGAAGTGAGATAAAGAGAAGAACCTGTGATAAACTCTTCAAAAGCGCATCAATGTCTTTGTTGAACTCGCCTACATGAATAGTTAGAGAACTCATGAAATTTTCCAACCTTGTCATGCGAACTTGCTCGGGAAAATCAATTGTTGCTGGGGTTTTCTTGAACGAAACTTGAGATTTACTTGATCTTGGTTTCAATGTTGCACTACTTTTGGCAAATAAACTATGCGAAAGACCTTGGAGTAAATAGGGTATTGTTCCAAATGCTTGAACCAAGGATTTTGGAGTATTTATTGGAGACATCCATGACCAAATGAGAGGAGGAAATACATCATGAGATAGTCCTTCATAGCCGCACAAAGACACATATTTAATGCTTTTTGATCTAATCAATGAAAAAGGCACTTGTGTTATTGCAGTTTGATTTGCCATTAGAGTAGTCAAAGATTCCATTTGTTCAATATCCTCTTCCAATTTATCAATCTTTGAGCAGCCATCGATATTGAGAGCTTTTAAATTCTTCAATTTATAGATACTCTTAGGGAGATGGATGAGACCTTTACAATCCTTTAAATTTAACAAAATAAGATATTTAAGACATCCAATGGATGAGTGAACAACAGACAAACTCTTGCAATCTTCAAGTATCAACTTTTCAAGATTTGGCAACTTTGAAAAGTCTGGTGTTTGTTCCAAGTAACAAGAATGACTAAGATTAAGAATTTTCATCCTCTCCAAGATCTGTGAAATGAGAAATTTTATTTGAAAACTTCAATATCAATGGGAAAGAAGAAAACAAATAGCAACAATAAATATTATTACTAATTATAAATAACAAGAATAAATCACATACCTGGCTATCCTTCCATACTTGTATGAGACTGCTATATTTTAAGTCAATAGCAATTAAATTTTCCTGGTAGAAGTTCTCTGGAATGTAACTTAAAGGAAACCCATGCCAACAAATCCATCGCAAGTCTTTTGAAAGATATCCATAGTTGCCAAGAAGTTTTACATGATTAAGTTGAAGCAATCGAAGTTTCTTCATCTCCTTAAATGCTTCAGTGTTGAAGGATAATGCATTGTTTCTTGATAAGTTTAAAGCCAGCCCCTTAACACTTTTAGTTCCCTGCAAAATAGCGAATAAAGGAGAATCAACTTTTAAAATTTAAATAGTAAACAAAAGACATGGAGCGTTTTTGGATTGGGAGAATAAAGGAAAAGAAGGAGCGAATTAAATCTAAATTTCCTCTTAGAAATTTTCATTGACAAGAATAAAGGAATTCGGCTTTTTTTAATTTTGTCAAAATCAAAAAGAAATTTTTTTACTTTCCTTTTGCTTTCTTCTCAATTTAAGTACAATCACTTGATTTAGCTCATTCAATTCATTAAGAAAATGTCTTACCGTATTAGTTTTCAACACATGGAGGACATCATCATAAATCCATAATCTGCTACGCTCCTCAAGCTCTGGTGACGTCACACGGATGATCTCTCTTCCCATGTCATATAATAAACTATGCATACCAAGCTTATTATTCTTATTAACTCTTACAAGGCTACACTCTATAAGTCGTGTAATTCCAATTTCTGCGTGAAGTCCACACCCATTTAATATTTCTGTAACATAACTTCTATCTTCACCAATGAAGAAACAACAAATGTCAAGAAATATATCTTTCTCCATATGATCACTCAACCCATCATAACTTATTTTTAACTTTTCATGTATATGATCATTTGGAATTCTTTGTAGCTTTTCCAAAACACTCTCCCACTCAGATATTGTCCTATCAAACAAATATGAACCAAGAATTTCAAGAGCCAATGGCAACCCCCCAGAGTAAGCTATTATCTTTCTTGAGAGTTCAACATAATTTTCTACTGGACTTACTTGCTTAAAAGCATGCCAACTGAAAAGTTCAAGGGATTCAAAGTCATCCATTTCTTTCATATTGTATACTTCATCCACTTGAACAACATCAAGTAGACGCTTGTCTCTAGTAGTTATGATTACTCTACTTCCTGAACCAAACCATTCACGACTTCCACATAGAGCAGTAATTTGGACCAACTTATCTACATCATCAAGCACAACAAGTGCCCTTTTATGACAAAGCCTTTCTTTCATCACATTTTTCCCCAATCCATTGTGTTGTAGTTTTGTTGCTCGTTCGTTCGAAATTCCCATAAGAAGTTGTTCTTGTAAATTGACCGGGCCATTTCCTTGCTCCCAAAGTTTGCTTATGTTTTCTATGAAACTTTTCCCCTCAAAAATTGCCCCAAGTTCGTTGAAAATGGCTTTGGCAATAGTTGTTTTGCCAAGACCACCCATTCCCCAAATTCCTACTATGATTATTTCATTTGATTTACCACTCAACAATTTTGTAATCTCCTGCACACGAGATTCTACTCCCACTGGGTGATCAGCAATGAACAAGCATGTTTTATCTAGTTTCATCATAATACTTTCAACAATAAGATTGATTAAAGCTGCATCAGTTCTGCAAAAAAAAAAAAAATTAAGAAAATAAAATCGTTTGCAAGATCTTTATAAATATCCAGAACAAGTTATTATAACAAGAACATATTGCGAACTTTTACCAAGGCATTGCAAAAACCCGAATTAAAAACTAGGTGGGTAACAATTCTTTTTTAGATTTGTGTGTAGAGGGGGAGACTAGCCAAAGTTTCTATGCTTTTAGGTAATTTACAATTTGTTTTTATAAAGCATTGTTATATGCTTAAGAAATAGAAATCTATTATGTATTTCTTGTTAGTCAATCAGCTTTCGCTGAATAGGACATTGTTAACGACATGCTACATGGAATCATGAAAGGGAAGGGCAAGTAAATCGCTTATTTTGAAAGAAGTGGAAGAAGTGGAGGAGAAAGTGGGAGTAATATATAATAGAAACGTAAATGGGAGGAGGTGTATTTATATTATGAAAAGGGTATAAATAATAAGCAAGTAAAAGAAAAGGATTGAGCACATTGACATTTATAAAACTATAAATCGTACATTTTTTCCTGGTTGATCCCTTTTTTTCTCAATTTCAAAGCATGCATAAAAAGGAAGTGTAAAGTTTTTGAGAATCTAACGTGATGGACAATAAATTGAAGATTACCTATAATTATACGAGTCCCAGCCAGATATATTGGCAGCTGCAGTGAGCTCCCTTCTCCAAGTTCGCTCTTTTCTAGTTGAGGTTCTAGCAATAAGTTCATGAAATGCTTTTCCAAAATTGCCCATTTGTTTTCTTACTTCAAATGCTTTCACATTGTAGAATATAGGCATAATTTCTTGGCCGATCTTTCTATGACACTCCATAATTTTCTCCAATTCCTCCAAGCACCAACTAGAACTAGCATAATTTGTTGAGAAAACAACAATTGAAATTCTAGAACCTTCAATTGCTTGCAAAAGTGCAGGCGAGATGTTTGTCCCCTTTTTGAGTTTTTCATCCATGAAAACCTCCAAGCCAGCATTTTTCAGAGCAGCGTAAAGATGACCAACAAAAGACTTTCGGGTATCTTCACCTCTAAAACTTAAGAAAACATCATAGATGAATGTGGGTGGAGTCCTAGGACGATTAATTCCTTTTCCCATGTCTTGCAAATATTCATGCATTTCAAACTTGTTATCCTTGTCAACCTTTAGAAGACCTCGATCAATAAGCAAACTTATGTCAACTTCAGCACAAAACCCACAATCATTTAATATTTCTGTCACATATTGTCTGTCTTTACCCACATAAAAGGAAGCTATCTCAAGGAATGCATCTTTCTCGGAGCTTTCTAAGTACCCAAAGCTTAGTTGAAGCACATCAAGTATTGCATTACTCTTTAATCTGTGAAGTTTCTTGAACAAAATTTTCCACTCCTGTAGTGTCTTATCAATCAAAAGAGATCCAAGGACTTCAAGAGCCAATGGTAGCCCCCTACAGAGAGTAACTGCTTTATTGGAGAAAGTTATGAACTCCTTTGGAGGACTGAAGTGCTTAAACGCATGCCAACTAAAATACTCAAGAGATTCACTTTTGTCCATCTCTTTCACTTTATACAATGAGTCCACTTTAACATGACCATGAGCTTTTAGTTGATCAAGAATATGCTTATATCTAGTGGTGATGAATATAACACTCCCTGCACCAAACCATTCTCGACTTCCACACAACATTGTTACTTGGTCTATTTTATTGACATCATCAAGTACTATAAGCACCTTTTTGTTATGTAGTATCATCTTTATCAGTTGGATTCCCACTTTAATGTCATTTATCTTATGTTTTGTTTCAGATATATCAGAAATTAGCTGCTCTTGCAAATGAACTAGACCATCTTCTTTCTCCCATACATCCTTAATATCTGTAAGTAAACTTCTACCCTCAAACCTGTCAAAAATTGCACTGTAAACAGCTTTGGCTATGGTTGTTTTACCAATTCCTCCTTCTCCCCAAATTCCTACGATTCTTACATTTTCAACAAATCGACACGATTGAAGAACTTCTTTCACACGAAGCTCTATCCCCACAGGATGGCGTGAGATGAACAATAATGATTTATTGTCTAGTATTCTCTTGATGGAGTTAATAATATGACTGACAATTGTGGCATGACTTCTGCCAAAAAAATCAGGAAACAATTATAAAAATAAAATATATATGCATAATGACAAATTTGTATGTGATTTATATAAACTTCATCAAATAAAAAGTATATGCTCATTATGCTTAGAGTATTGTTGGCACAAATCCCAAAACAAGTAATTGATTTGAGACCTAAGTTTCAAAGACAGTACATATTATAATAGAAGAAATCAATATATGGGCATTTCATTTTGCTATGACTAAAATATCCCAAATTTTGGTCTAGAAGCTCAAGAGTAAGCTTGAATTTAATAGGATGCTAAACCTAGTCGGGTAAGAGTCCCGAGTATACCTTGAAAGACAGAATGACTTAGAAGAACTACATAACTTTTGACTTTCCCTAATAAAGCCTAGATGTGTAATTAAAGTTTATCTAAGGGCCAAATAAAATCTTAGACTCCTTAAAATAACGTTGTATATCTACTGTCCCGGGTTTTGGCAAAAGTGTAATTTCAAAAGGTTACGAGTGTGCAAGGGCAATTTTGAAAATTATACCTGAAATTTCAAGAAAAACACCCGGAGACATACATAGGAAGGTCAAAAATAATTCTCTAAACTATATTTGAGGCTTAATTGAGGTATAAATGAGAAAATTACCCAAAAAAGGAATTTTAAGAATGATTAGAATTTTGGTTAATTAAAAGATAATTAGATAAATTTAATTATGAAAAATACAAGGAGGCTTCAAAGAATTGAAAAAGTAGGGTACATTTATTTTAAGGTTAACATGAATTTATAAAATAGTTTTATGCCCTAGAAATGGACATTTTATGCTAAAGAATATTTTATGGGCATTTTATCCAATAATAAGGCAATTTCTTGAAAATTATGGGGAAAAAATACTTAAGGTCTAAATTTGAGTTGGAGAAAAAATAGGGAATTCCTTCCTAATAAATGTGAATTTAGCATGGTCTCACATTAATCATTTGATTAACGAATTCTAAAATGAATTTGTAAGTGATTAATTACATTTTAATGGAGGAATTAAAATTATTTGATATAATTATGCTACCATTTGATGCCCAATCTTCCATCTCTTATAGTTTCTTAGTTCAACACCACTTCTAATCTCTAAATCCTCTCTTGGTTTCTTGAAAATCAAACATTGGACTTAAGTAATACTATTACAAAAATAGGAAATCATGGCGCACTTTTTGTGGCACTTCTTTTTTTAAATTTTATTTTGAATTTTTTTAAAAAAAATTGGTACAAGGAAGCGCACAGCTGCTTGGAGGCTAAGTGACCCTTGCTCAAGCAAGCACCACCTAAGGTGTTTTTTTTTTAAAAAAAAAGCTGAAGTAGCAGCTGTGTTGCTTGCTTAGTGAAGTATCATAGCCTTGCTCAAGCAAGCGTCATAGCTGCTACGCCTTTGTGTGGCACTTGGCTTGATAAGCGCCACAAAAGCAATATTTTTATTTTTATTTTTAAACTTTTCTCTCTCCCACAATCTACTTCCATCACTTTTATCCTCTTGGTCTCCACTCTTCATCCAACACATGCCATCATTCTTTATCTTCTTAGTTCCCACATTTCCTCCTTTTCCTCTTTTTGTCACTCATCGCTGTCCCTACTTAGATCGGCACTCTCTCTTCATTCTTTTGGTCTATCACTTTCTTACATTTTCTCCTTCTCCTCTTTTTATTTTTGGCACTTCCTCCACATTTCTTTAGTCCTATTTCTTGCACCAAACCAACCCCACTCCTCTTCCCTTTTGGTCCCATGTCATCCTCATTATAGTTTCATTTCGTTCTGTAAGTACGTACCTACTCACTTTTCCTTTTTTTTAAATATTTTAAAGCTACTTATGACACATTATCTTCTTAACAACCTTTTTTTTAATTATTTTTAAGCATACATGCAACTTTGTCTTTCTCTTTTTTCCTTTATTAATTTTTTTTCAGGTGTTGTACTTGAGGTTTCAGCTCACTCTATTCAAGCTTCCTATATACTGTAACTTTTTTTAATTTTTGAACTTGCAAATATAATTTTATTAGTAGTTAATGGTTTAATTTGCTCAATATCTTTTATATTTAATTTATTATGAAATCTGAAAAAATTATTCTCATTTTTATATGCCAAAAAATAAATGAGATAAAATTAAATGTTATTATATAGATATTGTATGTGAAGATATGTAGTAGTTATAATTTTTAGTTGTTGTAGTAATTGTTAACATTGATGAATTGTATAAATAAAATAATTATTTATTTTTAACACTTGTATTTTATTTAGTAATGATTTTTTAATTAGTTATTTTTTAATTTATATCATTTTAGAGTTATTTGATTGTGGTTTGTTTTTCTTCATTTTGTTATAGACATGGAAATGTGTTTAAAGTGCATTATCAACTATAATTATATAGTTAGTTTAAAAATAAGCGTCACAGCTGTCCTTTTTTGTAGTAGTGCAATTAAGTGGATATTTGTGGTGTGTTTGTTGAATATTGTTATGTTGATGATGGTTTTAGTTGATGATCATGAGACTTTATAATTTTGGATAGCAAGAAAAATAAGGGTCAGTGCTTTCAAATTATTAGAAACTATAAAAAAAAGCTTGATTAAGATTAAGCAGTGATTATGGAAGGGATTAGGACTTGAATTATGGTTGTTTAATGGAATGAGATATTAAAAATTCATTTGTGGCTTTCCCATGAAAGCCACCGCCCGAACAGTACAACCTAGAGAAGTAAAATTTTGCTAATTTTAATGCTTCTATTGAGTTTAAAATGAAAAATTTGATAGGGTACAAATGAGAAATCAAGTTTAGAAGCATTAGAGATTCATAATGGCATTTTTGTCTTACATAGCCCTAAGTTTTGATTTTGGGCTTGGATGATGGGATAGGAAGTTTATTTTGATTGACTTGAGTTTAAAAATGAAATCTACTTGCAAAATTATGGGGAGAAAGTATGTTCGATTAATTTTTAAGCCCATAGAATTAAAAGTGAAAAGTTGAGGTTTAAGTGACAAGAGTAATTTTACGATGTTAATTGTTTTAATGGTCATAATATGCTTAGCAATTAATATCTAATATTTACTTAGGCCCATTGGCTTTATAGAAGTGGAATTGGAGGTTTGGACAATGAAGTTCAAAGAATGGAAATTAAAGAAAACAAGGGAAGTTAAAGCATAAAGGAGCAAATTTTACCTCTTACTCTTATATGTTTGGTTACTTGTATGAATTGACATGTTTGTTGTATTTATGTGATTTATGTGAAATCATACATTTATATATGTGATTATGTTTGAGACATGGCATAGGTCTGTGGTTTACAATTAATGCATGAAAGTTTTGAAAATGTCATGATAAAGTTGTTAAGTTGCAAGTATGCTATAATGGAAATGTTTACCTTGTATGTTTGAGTGGTGAATGTGTGTTACTAAGATTCTTTGAATTTAAATGACCATGCTAGGTTATAATTGAGTTGGTAATATCGAACATCTTGCCAGCTATAGGCCAGCCCATCTCAAGTTGACAGCCCAATGGGTCGGGCTAAAAAGACCCGTATCAATATAGGCTAGCATTTAGCCAATGCAACTCATAAAGGTCATGCTAATCCTTTTTTTCATATTTTTTTGCATATTTTTTAAAACCATATTATGATATTTATTTAATTACCTAACATGTAATGAAGTATCTTTTTATCTCAAACCTAAATTATAAAAATACATTACAAGAAAATAAATATTTTTAAACATGTTTTTTTCTAGAATTTCAGAAATTTTAAAACAAATTAAAAAAATAAATATGGGCTAGCCCAAGGGTTGGAAGGCTAGCCTATCACGGTTACAAGTTATGCAAGTTTGGGTCAAAAAGACCTACATCAAAACTAGTCCATTTTCTCATAACTTAGCCCACCAATTTTTTTTGGGGTGGCCAATTTGGCCTACGAGCCAACCCATATTACCGGCTTTAGGTTACACGCCTCCAAAGGGACAGCTATAGGAAGAAGTAAGGGTATGTGGATGGAGTGATTAACTCTTATAACATTTTGCTTTAAGTTTTAAAATGTATAACAATTCCTATGTGTTGTGTAAATTTAATATGAAGCCTTGGCATACATATCTGATATGTAATGAGTGATAAGTAATTATATCCTAAATATGGCCTTGGAAGCATGACTTTAAGATGTATGATCATATCTGTCCAGATTATGTTATTTTCAGAGTATGGTTACTATTTCATCATATAAGATATAGTAATCAATGTCCAATGCTCCTATAAAATTTTATGTGAAATATAGACACTGAGAGCTTTCTAGAAAGTCTTGAATCAAGGTAATTATATATATGAAACATGAGTCATGAATTTTTGAAGTTGAGGTACATTTTCTGTCTGGAAAAGAATAGAAGAAGCTTACAAATTGAATAGCACTACTACATATTTGGGCATTTATAACGCTTAATACATAACGGTTACAGCTAATAAACATTATGTATGTCGAGGCGGAAGTGTAATGATATATAACGCTTTAAAGTAATGGTTAATTATGCACACCGTCACATATTATAAGACAAAATTCGTGAAATCACAAAAAAAATGGTTGTAGCTAATAACCGTAATTTATTTAGTGACAAAAGTGACAACCCCTTCGAAACAACTGCATGTACCACTTACAAACAATGCGACTTTCAACCTCTTATATCAGCGAAGACAAAACATAACAGTCTTCAGAAATAACCATCATGTAACACTTTTTATAGGTCACAACCATTCGTAACATCCGTTTGACCTCTATTTAAACTCACATATTCCTTGTGATTCTTAATACTTTTCTTTATCGACTTCCTCCTTCTCTCTAAAATGTTAACATCCCATGTAGCTACTCTGCCAACTCCTCCTCTACCTTTGCCTCCTCCTAAAATGAAGGCTCTGATACAGCTGTTGGCAAGCCTTGATTGCCATACAACACATCTCACGGTATACGCCAACAGGCTAAATAGGGAGTTGAACCTCATACTTCATCACAATAAGGTTGAATATGACTTGTAGTTTGACTCTTCATCTCTTTCCTTCAATGATGAGAATGAAGAGGAGGAGGAGAAGGATAGTGATGGTGATAACTAAATACCACTATTGTATTTTAAAATATTAAAAAAAAGTTATAAAGAAACAACTTCATACTTTATGGTTATTGATTAGTAACTGTAAAGTATTTTTGTACCATACTTATGGTTCTAACTTAATAAAAATAAATTAAAAATTTTGAAATATTTCCTCTTCTCCACTCTGACTTTGGGTGCCTCCTCATTTCCTAATGATCATCAGGAGAACCAGGTACCCTTTTATTAAGTCCTGTTCAACTTCCAATTAACATGTGCAATGATGGTTTTCTCCGGCCCTTTTGGAGTTCTAGACATCTATTTAAACTCACTATTTTCATTTGTTTTTCCTATGTTTTATTAATCATCCTCCTCTTTGTTCTCTCAATCACAAAGATGAAATACCGTTCAAAAGAATTTCCAGAAAGCTCTTGGCGTCATCCTCTACCACCTCCTCCTCCTCCTCTGCCTCCACATCTTATGCTTCCACAAATGGAGGCAATGTTGTGGCATACATGACATACTGACCATGCCATGAGGAGGCTTTTTTTATACCTCTCGAGTATGAACAAAAAGGTCAATCTCATACTTGATGAGTATAGGATTGGCCATGATCCTAGCCACTCCTCTGATGACAAGTAACCTGATGATCTTATCAGTTCATGAGGCTACTCTCCACTGTTATGTTTTTTACATATTTTTCATTTTAAATGTATTGTAAAAAAAAAATACAAAACATTATTCATAGTTATTAGAAATCATCCACCATTAAATATAATAAATAATGGTTTGTAAGTTGTTCTTTCAAAACAATTGTCATGAAACTTATGGCGCGGGAAAAAGAACATAATGTAGTTGCGCAGACTAATCCTCGATCTTCAACTTCCTTCACATGCTTCACTTCCAATTTATTTAAACTCCCCATTTTCATACATTTTCTTCATCCTCTTCCTTTGTTCTCCTCATCATCATGGTCAAGTGATGCACTAAAAAAATGTTAGAGAATCATCCTCCCCAGCCTCCGCTTCCTTCTTCTCCTCATGTTGCTTCTCAACATGCACCTCCACCTACTTCTCTTCCTCCTCCCACCAACCTCCACGCCCTTTCATGTTCCTCCTTCGTCTGTTTCTCTTCCTCCTTCTTCCCAACCTATTGCTCCCCTGCCTAATTCGCTTCCTCCTCCTCCCCAACCTTAACCCCCACCTGCTTCCCTTCCACCTCCTACCAAACCTCCATGCCCTCCTTGTGCTCCTCCTTACCAACCTGCTCCTCTGCCTGCTTCTCTTCCACAACCTTCGGCATATGGCCAGTACTGCTACCGCTTCCACTTCGCTTGTCCTCGTGTTCTCAAATGATTCAGATCACTCCTCTGAGGATAATTGGTTGGTTTTATTTAATTCCATTTTTAGTTTATATATATAAATATATTAATGTAATGGCTCAAACATATTTAAGAAAAATAGTAACATACATTACGATTGTTATTAAAGAACTGTGATAAATCAAAATAACCGTTATAAAGGTAAAAATATAATTAGCGCTTTTTACCAACTAACCATTATGTACAACCTTTAAATATTATAGATTTGTTGATAATATACCTCAAGTTTTCTTAAACGTAATCATTATAAAAATGAAATATTTAGTGGTTTTTACCAACTAACCATTATATAAGACCTTAAACATTGTAGATTTGTTAATAACGTACCACATAGTTATTTGAATATAACCATTATAAAAATAAAACAATTAGTGGTTCTTACTAACTAACCGTTATGTAAGACTTTAAAATCTATAATGGGGTTTTGTTTGTAAAACATCCAATCAGTTAAACATTCAAAAACTTTTGCACTCGATTAAAAGCTCTAGATCTTTCAGCTCTGAGAAAGGCATCCATTCAACCTTAGAGTTTTCTTTCTTCAACTTTCAGCTAGGTTGACATAGGGCTCATGGTTTTTCTTTCATTATACATTTTTGTGAATTTATTCTGGGCGTGGATGATTATTGGGTTTTGATTCGTGGGGTTTTTGTTTCTAAATGACTTATGCTAGATGGGGTCTTTGAATAAGTAGTGGACGTATGCCAATCGACTAATGAGAGAATACTAGGATGGGGAAACAAATTTCCTTGACTTTGCATATGCGCATAATCCCCTAAACAATGATTTGATTCTTTGCCCCTGTGTAAAGTATGACAGTGTATGGTGGTGTGATCAAGAAACTTGTATTTAATACTTAGTGATTCATGGAATCGATCCTACTTATATATGTTGGACGAGGCATAGGGAGACAATCAGTGGGATGGTTGAACATATACAAAGTTGTGTTCACTTGATTTCGACACAAGTGCATTTGATGCCTACCATCTTAATGATATGGCCAAGGTAATAGAAGACCTTTGAGATTGTCCTAAAATGATGGAAACTTTGAAGGGCGACGCAATAAAGTCATTGTATGAGGGGTGCACTGAGTTTACCTTATTGTGTGATATGTTGATGTTGTACAACTTGACGGTGAGAAATGGGTGGTCTAATACGAGCTTTACATAATTTCTTAAGGCTTTGAATAAAATGCTACCAACCAAAAACATGCTTCCACCCAAAACATATGCCGCAAAGAAGATATTGCACTTTGTCGGCTTTTACTATGAGAAGATACTTGCTTGCTCCAACAATTATGTCTTACTTAGGAATGAATATACATCACTAACATATTATCCCATGTGTGAGGAGCCATGCTACTAATAGAATAGGAAGAGCCTAAATAAGGCGTCATGGTATTTCCCCATTATACCTATATTTAAACGCCTATATGGCTATCCTGATTATGCAAAAAAAATTGAGGTGGCATATAGATGAAAGGACAGATGACAACATGCTTTGACATCCTGCTGATTCTCTAAAATGGAAGAAGTTTGACATGAACCTTCCTAAATTCACTAAAGATGATAGGAACTTACACCTTGCATTGGTTATTGATGGGATGAACCTATTTAGGATGCAAAAGCAGTACCCAAAGCACATGATCAGTAATATTGTTTATATATAACCTTCCTCCATGGCTTTGCATGAAGCGCAAGTACTCCATGTTGTCCACACTAATCTCGAGGCCCAAGCAACCCGAGAATAGCATATATGTCTACCTAGCTCCACTAATTGAAGACTTGAAATGCTTGTGGGATGATGGGGTTAGTGTATGATACTTACGAGGAAGAAATTTTCAACTTGAGAGCCATATTCTTTAGCACTATCAATGACTTTTCTACATATGGTAATTTTTCATGATACAATTTGTGAAGAGGGTACACACTCAATTAGATTGAAGCATGGCATGAAGAATTCCTATATGGGGACATCAAAGATGGTTGCTTCAAGATCATCTTACCGATGTTTTAAAAAAATATTTCAATAGGAAATCAGAGGAGGGCAAGGCACCTCAACATTTGACCGGTGAATAGGTATATCAAAAAGTGAAAGATATATAATATCTATTTGGTAAACCTTTTGCAAGGTATGTTGGGACAAGCGGTTAGAAGAAGATGTCCATTTTCTTTGACTTGCCTTATTGGAGGACCTTGGATGTGAAACATTTTCTTGATGTTATGCACATTGAGAAAAATGTGTGCGAATGTATTATTGGCACATTACTTCATATGCCATGGAAGACCGAAGATGGCATAGATGCTAGGTTAGACATGGTTGAGATGGGAATAAGGGAAGAACTAGCACTAGAGGAGAGGAAAGCCCGTACATTTCTTCGTCTTGCGGCTTAAACACTATCAAAGGAAGAAAAAACTAGTTTTGTTAGTTCCTTGCTTTAGTTAAGTTTCCGAAGGGTTACTCTTCAAAAATCAGAAGACTAGTGTTAGTCAAGGACTTGAAACTGATGGGATTAAAATCTCATGACTGTAATATCTTGATAGAAAAATTGATTTCGGTGGCTATACAAGGTATCTTGCTTTATGAGGTGTGAGCTACAATCACCATGTTATGTTTCTTTTTTAAGTCACTTTGCAGTAAAGTATTAGACCCTAAAAAATTGCCAAGGTTGTAAAACTGAATCGTACACACATTGTGTGAACTTGAGATGTATTTTCCTCCAGCATTCTTTGACATCATGATCCACCTAAAAACTCACTTGATTAGAGAGGTACAACTTTATGTCCTTGCCTATATAAGGTGGATGTACCTTGTTGAACATTTTATAAAGATAATGAAAGGGTTTGTGAAAAATCAAAGTCGTCTGGAGGGTTGCATTGTTGAACGATATATTTGTAAAGAAGCCCTTGAATTTTCTGCCACATACTTAAATCATGCAAGTGATATTGGGCTTCCCATGTCTCTACATAAGGGAAGAAGGACTAATAGGGAAGGTATCATGAGTAGAAAATTTGTAACCATCTCAGACCAACAGTTGGAGTATGTATACCTATATGTGTTGCACAATTCTTAGGAGGTTGATGAGTATGTGTGCAACCATATGCGTCAAATTCAGAGGGAAAATCCCTACAAAGGAGAAAAATGGTGTGTTCAACAACACTATAAACATTTTATAACATGTTTTAAAGATCAAGTCCTTTACGAGTATAGAGCTAATCCTAAATCAATTTCTATTACATTGAAGTTCTTAGCATATGGTTTAAGCAATCAAGTGACACCTGATGCTAGTTACACTCAATGGGTTCAGCTTTTACACCAAAGAGAAAGATGATCAAAGCAAAAGCAAACTGCAAAATAAGAGTGTAACTCATGTATCTAACACCATGTATGTATCGAGTTCTAAAGATAGAAATACTATCTATGTGAAGATGTCATACTTTGGGGTGATTGAGGACATGTGGGAGTTGGATTATATCGCCTTTTGGGTTTGCATATTCGGTTGCAAGTGAATTGACAACAATTATGGCTTGAGAATTAAAGACTTAGGCTTGATACAATTGAATTTGAACAAAGAATGGTATAAAGAAGAGACTTTCATTTTGGCTTCTCAAGCTAAATAAGCGTTCTACGTTTGTGATCCTTATAAACATGGATGATCTATTGTTTTGTTGATAATTAAATTGATTGATGAGGAGATGGCTGATGGAGTTGAGGATGATCCATTCAATGGGAGGTCACTTGAACTATTAAATTTGGACAAAGAATATGTTTTTACATTAAGCACGATCATAATGAAGGCAATTGGGTTTTAAAGAGGAGAAAATTATTACTTCACAAGAAGAGAAGAATTCAAACTAAAAAATATAACTTACAAACAGCTCAGACTAGGAAAAGAAAAAAAAGACACTTAATTTCTGTGTTTTGACTGTGTATTATTGTTTTTCTGCTACTGGGCTAGGTTAATTTCTGTGTTTTTATGAATGATCTATTATATTGTTGCTTTTTTATGCATATGTTGTTTATGAAAGCAGGGGGAAATTAATACCTCCTAATTTTTTTTAAGAAAATATGTTGTAGATATTTAATGGTTGTTAGCTAGAAACTGTAATATATGTTTCCAAAACAACTAACGATTTCTTGTAATAACCATTAATATGTAATAATGGAGTAATACATTATGAGTATTATATTTGAATTGTTTTAAAATTAAACTTTCCCCTCTATTTAAACGTCTCTCTACTTCTCTATTTCATTCATTAGCACACTCATCTTAGGTCAGATGCAAACCCCACACCCATCAACCTCAGAACCCCACTACTCTGGTCGTCGACTGTCTTTTTTAGTCTAACTACACCACCCACAAAGCCTTCTCCATGCTTCTCAGTGACAGTTGCGTGAGTTGCTGGGCAAACCCTAACATGTGTTTCCATTCATTACAACACTTATCTTAGGGTATATTATAACCAACCAACCTCGGAACCCCACTTCTCTAGTTGGATTTTCCATCATACGTTAATTGTATTTGTTAGATATGATTAGTTTTAATGATGTCAAATATAGATGTAAAAAATTAAGAGCAAAAAGTTTATACAATAAATTTATCTACTATATTGACTAAGTGATATATTTAATGCATATTAGAAGATATCAAGTTGAACTATGGAGAATGATCAAGAAGAAAATTAAGAAAGAAGTTATTGAGTTGGATTGATCCAAAGGAAGAAGAAAAAATTGAAGATATTCAAGAAAATAAAGAAGCTATCTAGTTGAGTTGGGTTATGAGGAATAATCAAGAAGAAAATCAAGAAGAAAGAGATTGAAGAAAAAAGAACTAGCAAAATGTAATGGGAATATCAAGTTTCAAGTTCTTAGATTTGATATTGGAAGTCTGGATGATCAAATGAAAGTTGGAATGTATCAATTCGAAGTTAAAATACCAAATCAGAAAGGTTTTCCATGTTCACTCGAGTGATATTAACAGGGTGTTTCTTGTGCCTATTGGGGAACCCAAGGTAGCCACCCAGTGCCCAGGTTAATCAAAGGAGATGGGGCAGGGACTGTGTCCCCTAGTGTTAGTCCCACATCGCCTGGAGAGGGCGGTCTCGGGTGTCATATAAGTGGCCGCGTGCTCTTCCCCCAACAGCTACCTTTTGGGGGGCCTTGGGCCGCTTAAGCTTGTTTGGTATCAGAGCCAAACTCATCTGGGCGGTGGTAGGGTATTGCTTGTGCCTATTGGGGAACCCAAGGTAGCCACCCAGTGCCCGGGTTAATTGAAGGAGATAGGGCAGGGACTGTGTCCCCTAGTGTTAGTCCCACATCGCCTGGAGAGGGCGGTCTCGGGTGTCATATAAGTGGCCGCGTGCTCTTCCCCCAACAGCTAGCTTTTGGGGGGCCTTGGGTCGCTTAAGCTTGTTTGTCAAACAAGCTTAAGCTTCCCAAGACCCCCCAAAACATTTTTAGCCCAATGCCTCCCAAAAATTTGTTTTGATGCAAGATTTTTAACATCTTTTTGCAAAACGTCTTTAGTAGATTTGCAATCAATACGGACTAAAAATCTTTGGTTTAAAAGATCAGATTGAAATTTTGAAATGCATAAAATAATTGCCAAAATTTCTTTTTTAATGGTAGAATAATTCTGCTGAGAATTATTCCAATGTTTTGATGTAAAAGAAATGATTTTTTCTTTTTCATCAATTTTTTGTTTTAGAATGCCACCATAACCAATGTCAGAGGCATCAGTTTCAACAATTTTGAAAGCAGAGGGATTGGGAAGGTTAAGACAAGGAAGTTCCTTAACCTGGGATTTGATCTACTTTACAATATTGGAATGTTCATCCGTCCAAGGAGGAGGATTTGTTTTAAGACGCTGATGAAGCGGTTTTATGAAGTTGCTAAGATGAGGAATAAAATCCGCAACATAGTTTAAACATCCCAAAAATCTTTGAAGTTGAGTTTTATCAATGATTTGATCAGGAAATTTGTCAGCAAATTGAATTGCTCTTTCAATTGGGGTTATGTATCCTTGGTATATCCAATGTCCAAGAAATATAACCTTAGTTTTAAACAAACTAATTTTGGGTTTAGAAACTACTAAACCATTTGTTTATGCAATTCTAATGAATTTAAAAACATGTTTAAAATGTTCTTCAATAGAGTGAGAATAAATCAATACATCATCAATATAAACAATAATGAATTGACTATTGTCATTGAAGATTTCGTTCATAATTCTCTGGAATTTAGAGGGAGCATTTTTTAAACCAAAAGGCGTAACATTCCACTCATACTGACCAAATGGGACAGTAAAAGCAGTTTTATACCTATCTTTTTCTAAAATTTGTATTTGCCAAAATCCAGATTTCATGTCAAATTTTGAAAAGATTTTTGCATAATACAAACGTTTTAAAAGATCAGTTTTGTTTGCGATTGGATACCTGATCCATTGTAAAGCTTCGTTTAAAGGTTTGTAATTAATTACAAGCCTAGGAGCTCCACGTTCTATTTCTGCATTTTTATTAACATAAAAAGCAGCGCAAGACCATGGACTTCTAGATTTGCGAATCAATTTTTTATTTAATAAATCCTGAATTTCTTTTTTACAAGTTTCAAGAAGTTCTGGATTCATTTGAATTGGTCTAGCCTTAGTTGGTATTTTCTTTTCAGAAAATTCATTTTCATAAGGTAGATCAACTACATGTTGTTTACGATTCCAAAAAGCATTTGGCAAGTCTGAACAAATTGTTTTATGAATTTTTTCTAAACAATTTTGGATTTGGTTTTGAACTTGTGTTTGACACAGTTCTTCTAATCGTTTAAGAGAAATCTCTTCTTTCAAAAAGTTTATTTGTTATTGTTTCGAATGAAGAGGATTTAAGTATTTGATCCTGGGTTTCTGGGTAAAAGGAAATAATATTTTCTTACCCAGATGTTGTTTTGAAATCCCATCCTCATCAGTCATGTATGGGAATAATAAATGGGCAAATGGTGCACCAAGAATTATTGCAGATCCCATAACTTTGATTAATATGAATGGGGTTTTAACTTTAAATCCCTCATTTTCAATAACAACATTTGAAATCTTATACTGAACATCGACACGTGTTTTATTAATACCGTTAAATCGTTCAGTAGTTTTTTCAAAGTATTTTGTAGGAATGAGACCTTCTCTAAAACAATTAGCGTCAGATCCCATGTCAAACAAAACAGTTTGTTCCAATACAAATTCATCATTAATAATGATCTTTGCATGTATATGGAATTTTTGAAATAAAACTTTCGAAATCAAGTTTAAAAATGGTTCAAAAATATCATTGTCTTGATTTGTTTCTGAAACATAATTTGTTTGAGTTTGTGGAGATGCTAATTGTATATCCTAAATTTGGGATATGGCTTCAACATGTATTCCTTGTTGAAATTTAATAACTTTAATTTCTTGTTTAATGTTATTGACTTCTTTATGAAGATCAGAAAGAGTTGCTTGTTTTGGAATATGTTTGAATTTTTCAAGGGTTTGGGTAAGGTCATATTTGTTTAAGGAAGTTTGTGGTTTTGTCCTAGAAGGGCTAGGAGTTTCAGTGAAAATATCTTTTAGTTTAAGAAGATATTCTCCTTTGTCAGAATCTGGAAGTTTTGTAATGATATCAAGAAGTAAATCATGTTCCTTCGTGATAACATTAATTTCTGAAGATGATTTTTCAAAATCATTTTCTTGAATTTCATTCAAATCTTCAGAAGAATTTGACTTTTCAGATTCAGATTCAGAAGAGGTTTCAATTAATAAATTGTTTATCTGTTCAATAACAGATTGCTCAACATTATTTAATTTTTTAAATTTTTTTAAGTTTTCTTGTAAGACTACAATATTTTGAAATATGGCCTTGTTTACCACATTTAAAACATGTAACCTTTTCATTCTTTTGAAAATCATATTTTGGTTTAGTACGAAATTCTTGTTTAAGTTTACGAGGAGGTGTATCGTATTTGTATTTTTGGTAAATGTTTTTGGGTTTTTTGTGGTAATGTTTGTGATGAGTTTTCTTTTTGGGCTTAGACTGTTTACAGCTAGGAAGACCAAACTGTTCACAGAATGTACCCAGTTCTCATTTTTCAGATGCCTTTTCTTTGGCAAGTTGATGTTGTAGTTTATCATCTTGACAAATCTTAAGAGTAGTTCTTTGGACATAAGAAATCAATTGTCCATAAGTCAAATACTCATAAGGAATTTTGCCATCATTAAGATTTCTAAGTTTTTCCCTAACCTTATTACCAAGAGCTGTTGGTAATCCGGCTAAGAATTTTTCTTTCCAAAATGGCTGATTTGAATCTTCCCTTGTGAGAACTCGACTAAGGAACGTGTCCTTATACCATCTAAAATTAGACAGTGTTCCACACTTAAGATTTGAAAGAAGATCTGCTGATCTATCTTGCCATAAAGAATGATCACCAATAAAATGTTTAACAATTGTAAAAATTAAATAGTTTGTGGAATCAGGATTGGGTTGGCCATTATGTGTAATGGGTGTTCCATCTGATTGGGTTTTAATGGATGAATAAATCATGTTTTTATCTTCAGTTGAAAGATAAAAATCCTACCAACCTTTTAGTTGTCCAGTAAAACCATATACTAAAAGATTAGTAATATCTTCATCTGAATAATTATGTTGAGTTTGATAAGCATTGCTTAACATTGTCATATGTTGGAGAATTTGAAGAATATTTGTTTCATTTTGGCCATCAATATTCCATTCGTAAATATTGTCAGCACTAAATGATTTAAAGTTTTGGTTTATTCTTTCTTCAACCAGCATATCTGGAGGACTAGCTCTATGATAGTAGAGTTTAGTTGGTTTTCTCCAATATTGTTGATTGATTTGGATTTGGGAATCATTAGATTCAGTTTCAGATGTTTGGGAATCTTTTTCAAGGTTATGAATATCCCCAGATTTTGGAGAAGATTCATCTTTTGGTTTGGAGATTTGAGACTGAGGTGTTTCAGGTATAGTGAGTTGTCTAAGTCTCGTTTGTGTAGATGGAGTTTGTTGGGTTTGTAGTTTGGACATTTTTTTGTTGAATTTGCTCTAAAATGTTGGATTTAGATTTGTTTTGTAGATCCATTTTTTGTTGAGGAGTAAATTCAAATGGTTTAAAAAGAGGTGTTTGAATTTCAGATTTAAGTTCTGTTTCAGGTTTAGTTTCAAGAACAGAGTGTTTTGTTAAATGTTCACCTAAAACCTGAAGATATAAATTGGTATAATTGTTTTGTTCAACAATACCTTTTATATCAGCAGAATTCTTGAGAAGTATGTTTAAATCTAAAAGGAGTTGCCCAAATGGGTTGATCTTTATCATCAACTCTTCTGGGAACTTGAATGTTTTTAATAGGAGGAAATTCAGAAGAAATAGTTTCTTCTTCAGAGATTTTCCAATCTTTTTTAAGGACTTCAATATCTTGAAAAAATGGATAATCCAATTTTCGATCTTGTGCATAAGCATCAAACCAATAAAAAAATGAAATATTCATTTGTATCAATTCAAGAAATTTATAAAACTTATCTTGAATAGATTTTCTTTCAAGTCCTTTGAATTTATTTAAAAACCATGTTCTCTGAAGAGTAAATTTCTCAGAATAAAATTCCTCTTGCAAAGCAACTTTGTTTATTTGAAAATTGTTTTCTAAAACATTTATCTCTTTAGGTTCACCTAATTGTGAAAAATCAGGAGACTCAATAGATCTTAAGTCTTCTTCTCTTTCATAATTAAGATGGGGAACATTTAAAGAATTATCAATTCTAGAAACTAAAATGTTTGTTGAGTCAGGTTTAGGAATTATGTTTACATAAGTTTGGGATGTGGTTGGTACAGTAGGTTGTGGAGGTATGTAGATGATAGATGGTGGTTTAGGTAAAGAAGAGCAAGATCTCCTAGAAGATTCACTCCCCATAGATCTACAATCTTCATAGATTGAAGGTTGAGACCCATATGTTTGTGAGTTTGATCTATCAAAAGATAATTTTACAGTACCATCACTAGTTTAGATGACTCTATTAATCTGTGGAACCAGATTAGGAATAGGCGTAGTTGCCTTTTCCATAATCCATTCATCAGGTAGAGTAACATCTTTCCACATAATGGTTCTGGGTATGGAAACATTTACTTTTGTAAAATCTGTTAAGAAAATAGTTGTTTGTTCCTTTTCAGGAAGAATTTGGGCAAAAGTTGCGTTTGAGTTTAATACCTTATACTGCACTCTGTAAATTAGAGTAGCAGGTATAGATCCTGGTTTCATGTTTAATCCACAAAGTTGGATTCTAAGTTTAAGGGCATCAAGGATGTTTTCATCATTAAGGCCTATCGTTCTATCTGGAAAGCAATTGAAGTAGACGGGTCCATTATTTAGATGCATCTCAGCAGTTGCTAACAGAGAGTCTGCTAATGTATAATGTCTAGCGTCTTGAAGACAAACTAAACATCCTACATCTTGACCTTTTCTAATGAGTGGTTTAATGGCAACTTCAACACATCCTATATGAATATAGTTGTATTCTTTTTTATGTTTTTCAATGGATTATTTGGAAAGAAGGAAAAATTCCTTGTTTTCACACCTAATAGGAATTGATTCTTCAACAGTTCTGATTATGTAATTAGACTTTGTGAACCATTTCTTATTAGGAATTTGGTAAAGCATGTTTGATGCGACTTCTGGCAAAGTCCAGTTGTCAACATGTTGGTTTATGTTTTCAAAAACAATTTCTTGTTTGAAAATTTTGTTTTTTGTTGAAGAATTAGATTCCTCATCGTTTAGCGTAGAGTTTGAAGGAGTAGAAGAAGAACTAGAAGTATGACGAGAAGAAAAAGAAAAAGAGCGGAGAATGGAAGACATAATTTAAATTGCAAAATTTAAATTACAGAATTTAAATGACAGAACGGTAAAGAACTGAAAGTAAAGGGACGGAAAGTAAAGGAACTAAAAAAGACTGAAATGAAAATTCAGAATTTAAATAAGCATAAAAGAAAAGAAACGAAAGAAATTCAGATATGAATCTCCCTTGCCTTGATATCATTACCATCTGGATCCATAGTGGTGTAATCATTAAAACTTTATCAGTTTTATGGTTCAAAATAATTTATTAAGACATTACTATGATTTCTCAGATCTGATTATAGCCTGAATTGTACATAATATCTATACTTATCATACACTACTGTGGGGACCAATCGCTTGCCACATCACCTTGGGACTTACAGCC
Source organism: Albizia julibrissin (assembly GCA_037074505.1). Classification (NCBI taxonomy): domain Eukaryota; kingdom Viridiplantae; phylum Streptophyta; class Magnoliopsida; order Fabales; family Fabaceae; genus Albizia; species Albizia julibrissin. The sequence goes on along the minus strand of CM073481.1, from coordinate 11,787,579 downwards.
TTAAAAATTCCCCACCAACGGCTCATGTATGATAAGTAAAAACCATATACTGGTGGACTAAAAGTCCTTGCTATCGAATCAAGATCTTTAAATCATATTAATATGCTAATAAAACTTTTGAAGACATAAAACAGATCTAGATCTAATCAAAACACCTCTACTTCACTCGAGTGATACTTGATTTTCACTCAAGTGATAGCTCTCAAAAGTGATTTTTTGATGTTTTACTCGAGTGAATTGAAGGATCACTCGAGTGATCATTAATTTTCAACTACTCTTTTTAGCTTTGTTCTTTGTTTAGAGTGAATAAGGTTTAGTAATTTAGTCATATATCCCAAATTACAACTCCAATTGAGATGAAACTAGTGGTATATGAAACTGGACTTCTAATGCATCATTTTGACACTAAGATCAAGCTGAAAGGAGCTCAGGTAAAGGATATATGAATTTTTGAGTTTGACCTTCAAATCACCATTAGTTTTCAGAATAGGTTCAGTATTTTGGACATATATCCCAAACTACAAGTCTAATTGAGTTCAAACTTGTGGTATGAAACAGACTTAAAGAGATTTCCATAGATATATAATATGTCAAATTTGAAGTTATATTCAAAGCGTTATGGCTTTTAGAATTCGATGCTCGAAAATATATACACTATCTACAGTCTTTGGATCATAACTTGCAGAATACAATGAGTTTGGAGCTGATTCTTTTTGCATTAGAATGTAGACAACAAGAGCTTTCCAATGATAAATCATTTTTCGAATTTGGAGTTATATTCAAAGACCTCTATATTTATATATTTACAGATGGATTGAATGTGGTATCTCAATGCTCTTGAATTGAATGATAATTCTGACATTGATCTATTGCAAGGTTCTAAGAGTCACTTGCGAACTTTGTGAAAGTTATGAAAGAAGCCACTCGAGTGAATACATAATCACTCAAGTGGAATTGCTCACTTGCTAGATTTTTCAGAAGTCACTCGCATAGCTCAGTAAGTTTCAGAAAAAGTTCACTCGAGTAAGTATAGTTTCACTTGAGTGATAACCAGCCACTTACAGCCTTTCAAGAGTCACTCGCGATGGCTCTGCAAGTTGTAAATTAAGATCACTCAAGTGAGTAAGTTGTCACTCAAGTGATGGTGTCAAATTTCAGTACTTCAGCAAGTCATTCGCAATATTTATGAAAGTTGTAACTCTCCACTCGAGTTTATCAGTTGAAACTCGAGTTGTGAACATTGCAAGAAGAAACTTCATATTGATGCACTCAAGTTCTAGAGGAGCACTCGAGTTCTAATGTAAAATGCACTCGAGTCCTGAAAGTTTTGCAATAAAAGTTTCTACCTAAGAATCCTTGTGTTATGCAGACCTAGCGGAGAACTTGAGTTCTAAGTAAGCACTCAAGTTTTAGACATTAACTCACGGTGTTTTTGTAGGTGACTTGGGATGGCTTTGCAAGTTATTAACAAAGCTCACTTGAGTGAGTAAGTTGTTACTCGAGTGATGACAGGAAACTCGCAAGGATTCAGCAAGTGATTCTCTGATAAACCAAGAGTGCAGTGTATCTCAACAGAAGATCACTCGAGTTATATTTCATGTACTTGAGTGATATTGATCACAAATTCTCTTAATCACCGTCTCAGATTTCTCCATAATCTTGCAAACTCATTAAACCTTGATTATATTGCTTCTAATCATTCCTAATAATCACTAATCAAGTTTACATGAGGATTATAGGTGATTGAACTTGGATTAGAGCTCAATAGCCAGAAAGAAATTTGTGTCAAAATCTCCAACGGTCATATTTCTATAAAGCGACAAAATCACAATGGGAAGACCAATATGCCTACTGGATACTTCAACATCTCCAATGTTCATTAGAGCTATATCAACTATAAATTGAAAAGCATTCAAAGTCGAAAATATGAGCTTACACCCTTGATGTCAAAATTCTAATACTCTGATGTTCATCTCATTTTCTCTATATTTTCTCAGTGATCTTATAATTTATCATAAAGAGTAAGATTATTTGTAATGTATTTCAATGTTTATCTTATTCACTTTTGAGAGAGAAGATTAATTGTAATCCTTCATCATAAAGATTGTATCCTTATGGTGAGTAAGGGGGAGTATCTTGGTGAGAGATTTGTAAATGACTACACAAGTGCCCGGTTAAACTTGTGGGATTGTAGAGACTTCTCTTGTGCCCAGTTTAAATAAGAAGATAGTGGATTGAAAATCTCAAGTGGAGCTTGGGGACTGGACGCAGGTCATCAAGGATTGGATTGAACCAGGATAAATCACATTTTGCATATTTTCTTCTTTAAACTATTATATTTCTAGTATGTGATTTAATTAACTGACTATAGTTTTATAACTTATTTCTTTAATACTTATTGATTCTATAAGATGTGAAAAGAATTTCAAAGTTCTTAAGTTTTTATCTTACACCCAATTCACCCATTTCTTAGGTGTCATCCGTTTCTAACAGTATTTAGTAGAGCCATACAATCCAAAGCATTTTTCATACTATTGTTTGCAACAACTACATGAGTTATTTTGGTTGCCTTTACTCATGTTTTCGTTCTTCAGCCCTAGCCAGGTCATTTTTCTTTACGTAGTTTATTCTAATCATATGAAGGTAAGACTTCCTTCCTCTATTATGCATTCTTCATTATTATTCACTTTGTTTTTGTAGCTAGGTTTTGACCTAAGTCATGATCATATTTTGTAGCTATAGGCCACATGTATAACTTACAGGGGAAGAACACGATTCACAACTATCTCTACAAGCCATATGTATAACCTATAGAGGAAGAATACGATTCACAACTCATCTCTCCCTCATAATTATTTTATCCTAAAGAACTAAAGGCTGTCATCAATCCAAGTTAGCTCTTCCAGTGTCCACCACAGAATGCTTGTGAGAGGAGTTGTGCTTATGATGTGTGCTTAAACTTGTTGCTTGGCTTGACAACCTTATGATCATACCATCTATGACAAAAAAAGGTATACCGTCGTCTTATCTCATATATATATATATATATATATATATATATATATATATATATATATATATTATATATGTATATGCGCATTAGATAGAGTTTCTGATTTTGCTTTGCTCGTTGGATTTTACTGTATAATAGAACAGAAGCTCACATATCAAGTGAAATTTGGGATGGATCAAAACATTCCTAGCTTTGTGAATAGGCACAATGGAACTCTCCATTGTAAAGGGCTCAAGAGGTATGCAGTTTCGACTAAGACTTGACAGAGAATGACAGATTAGATCTATAGAATGCCATATGCAACCTAACGAGAAAGAGTAGGTAGCGTACTATAGATCTAACCCATCCTTCTCTATCAACTCTTCTCGAGGTTGCATACCCCTCGAGCCCTTTACGGTAGGGAGTTCCATTGAGTATAGCCACAAAGCCGGGAATGTCATGATCCATCCTAAATTGCACTCGATGTGTAAGCTTTTGTAATATACAAATTTGTGTTCAATTTCATTATGTATGCATGTAGGGGATATTGAAAGGAGAATCCTCATTTTAAAAAAAAATTGCCTCCAAACTTAACGGTTCTTACGTAAAAATTGTTATATATTTATGCACTATATATAACGATGGTTTCATTAAACCCCTTAGCATCTATATCAAATAAATCATGGTTATGATAAAATGACCATTACGTATGCTAAACTTTATATAACGGTTATTTTGAAAGCACTTTTATGAATGTTACAGATATAACGGTTGTTTACTTGAGACCATTGTTTATTGTGCTAGCATTATGGTATATATAACAGTTGTTTACATAAAACCTATTTTATTATCATGACAGAATTGCACACAGCATGGCCTCAACACATCTCAATACATAACGATTGTTATACTAGCACTGTTATATTACATTTAGAACAAATTATGGGTTGGAACCATAATTTATTTTCGCCAAGTAAATATAGCACCCGCATATATGACGATTCAGAACCGTGATGTATGTCAGTTAATCATATATCACAATTTCTATAGTAGTGTAAACTATTTTAATTTGGATAATATCATGCTAGAATGATATTCTTATCATGTAAAAGACTCTAAGAGCTTTCAATAGAATTTAGAGCACCCTTATAAAAATTTTCTAGATTTAGTTATAAGTTTTTAAGGGTGGACCATAAAACGGATAATGTTGAATAAATAGTAACCTAAGGATAAAAAATGCAAATTTTAATTGATGAGTTTTAGTTAACAATTTTCCTGATGGATGTGACAAATGATCCATAAAAACAATAGTTGAAAAGGTGTTGTGTTTTTATTACTTTTTGGGACCAGAGGTGCGCGGACTAATATTTCTTCCCCCTTCGGGTGCGGACTGATATTACAGATACATAAAAATGTCTTGGCATTCTTACATGGTCCTAGATTATTCCTTTGTTGAACAGTACAAAGCCTTGGGTTTGACTTGACCTCGATTTTATAGACAATTGTAGGGGTACATTTTTACTCTTCAATTGTGGTTAGGTTATAACTGGTTTGCAGAATTTTCTTTTCTTTTCTTCAATTCCCAGGTTTCATCTTTGAAAGAGATTTGTCTAATGACCCAAAAAACATCTATCTAGTAGGATGAGGATACAGGATATTTAATCGAGTTGAAACTATACGGAACGAGTTAAATTTCCAATTCAACTATCGGTACCCGAGGCTTTAACTGATTAATCCAGCCCTGTCTGGAGGTTCATTTAAGGAGCAGGGTGTTCCAGCGAGAGTTTTCTCTTTACCCAAGGATCAAACTTGACAGCTAGTAGTTAAGAGACTAAGGTACCTATACTACCTAGTATGGGGCTAACCCTTGATGATTCGTGAATTGAACTTTTATCGATTTCAAACTATATGGACCTTGTTAAATTTCAGATTTCAGAGAATAAATGCAGAATAAATTTCTAGAGCGAATCAATGGGCATTGAAATTGTAGGAATTCAAACCTGGAACTTGAGGATGAGACGTCCCAACCAGGCAAGGATGTAATTTGAGTGAAGTCTCTTCTCCATCTCATCTCTTTTACTTGGTTCACGCACCTTCCCTTCACAAGTCCTTCAAACGCTTCTCCAAATCTCCCACTCTGCCTTCTCACTTCCCACAGATTCGCATCATAATAAATGGGCAATACCACCTGACCCTTTCTTCTATGGCACTCCATGATTTTCTCCAGTCTCTCCAGACGCTTTATGGAGTCTCCGTACTCTCTCGTTAGCACTACGATCGAGGTTCTGGACTCCTCTATGGCTCTCAATAGTGCCGGCTTGATCTCTTGTTCATGATCGTCGTCCATGAATGTCTTGATTTCAGCATCTCTAAGAGAGGACTTGAGAGAACTGGTGATGAAACAGTCGATGTTTGAACTCAACAACACATCGTTGTTCCATTTAGATTCTGAAGATGAAGGTTGGAAATTTGAAAACGAAGACATTGATTATTGGCGAGGGGATGGTAGCAAACCTCTGCAAATGGATTGATTAATTCTGAGATTTCAACTTAAATTTATAAAAAAGTAGCTAGGATTGAATGGACTCAGAACCAGGGAGGCCCACACACATGATAATGTAATAAAAGAAGCAATAGACTATTTCAAACAATCTGCAGTACTTGTTGACTTGACCAAATTGGTTTGGCCTTTTTGTTTTTGTAATCCCTTTATTGCCAAAAGAAATAAAAGGAAAAATCAAAAGAAAAAGGGAGAAATACTATATGGTTTCAATGAATGAATGTGATCCTAAAAAAATCTTGATATAGTTGAGTAACATGCAATAATTAGTTTTAAATATAAAAGGCAAAAAAGAAAAAACATAAATAAACAAGACAAAAAAACAATTTTGCATTGACGTGGAAAGTAGGAAAGCAAAGTCTTTTCCATAAATTGGTGACATTCACGTCACTCCAATCACTTTTTGTCTGTCTATGCAAAATATAAAATTGTCATATCCTACATTCAACGCACCTACTATAATTCTTAAAAAATATTATAAATTAATGACTTTAAATTTAAATCTATCGTTTAAATTAAATTTGCACGGTGCATCTCATTGTGGTGACCGCTACCTAGAGGCGGTAATATGGTATGTTGTATCAGGTTTGGGCTTACCTGTCATAAGTAGTATTATATGGATTTGGGTTTAAAAGGATCGCATCAATATGAGTTAGCTAGCCTAAAAAGATCACATCAATACGGGTTGGTATTTAGCCAACCCAACTCATAATCGGTGGGTTGGCCGGTTAGCCCGCCCAACCCATATTATTATTATTTTTAAACAATATACTAAAATTATTTTTTCTACAAACTTAAACCATTAAAAATTTATTACAAATTAAACATTCATCACAAATTCACACATGAAAAAATAAACATAAATCCAAAAGTCATCGATACTCAATAGAACTTAAAAATAATCAATAATTAGTTAATATTAATGGTGTTCGAATTTGAAGTATGATGTGAAGCTATAAGATTTTCTTGAGCTTGATTAGTTTGCTTTTCCACAGGTAAATCCGCCACTGTCACAGAGAATAAAGCAAAAATGAAAGATAATATTATGCTAATTTGGATCTTGCCAAGAGTGATAGGAGGCTAGGGCAGGAGAGGAAATTTGGTGGTCTTCCGGATGAACTTAATTGAGTCTTGCTGTCTTGGGCTCTTGCCTCTTGACATCTTGGTCTTCGGTTATATAAAAAAAATAAAATAAAATGTGGACCAACCCATCAACCCGGTGGTCCAACCCGCTGTAATTTGGGACTATATGGGTTCGGGTATAAAAGAACTGCTTCTAAATGATCCATATTTTACAAAAGCCAGACCATCTACAAACATGAGAGTTTTAGTTGCAATAGAGACTCATATTTGTAACTTATAATCTGACAAAATTTTTTGGAATATAACTATAGTTAAATTTAACTTTTAGGAATTAAATGTAATTTTTTTTCTTCTATTATTTTTTTAAGAAAAAAATCATCCTTATCTTCATCACACATGAATCATGTTCGTGACATGATTATAGATAAACTTGTTAGGGGTAGACGAACTTGATAGGGATAGATGATTCAATTATGATTCATTGCATGTATAAGATTCTGATTGAAATATATATTTATCCTTTTTAAATTAAGTGCTTCAGTGTATTTTTCTTTTTTTTCAATAATTATTTAACTTTTTTATTTTAAAAAATTTTATTTATATTTTTTAACATCAATTATAATAATATATGCACAAATAATATATATGTAGTATTGAACAAGGTTCATACCTTTTTCAGTGATTTCTTATCCAAACCGGCTTTTCAAATGCTAATCCAAACAGGTTCCTTAAAAAAAAACCACTTCTCCCACCGCCAATCCAAACACAAATCACATTTACAATATGACTTTTTTTCAAATGGGCTTTTGTAAAAACCCCATTTTTTTAAAAAAAATCACTTCTCCATTGAGTTCCCAAACACACACACTAAGTAAGCTCGGCCTACTATACCAAACCCATATTACCAGTTGTTTCGCTACCTAACCCAAGCTAATCCCAACCCAGTAGCTCGAATGTCCCGAAGTAAAAGCAAAAACCAAATAACAAAAGAAATTTTGGAACACACGGGAAATGATTCGCTTCACTGCCCTTCCCTTCATTTACCCTCCTGACTCTTGATATCGTTGAGATTTAACATTTTAGGGGAAAGATATATTAATATAGATTTAGCTAAAAATAGATAAATAAATTTAAACTACTAAAAATTGATCAGAATAGTTCATTCCTATAGATTATTATTATAAACGTGGAAAGTAGAAAGGAAAAACTTTTTCCATAAATTGTACTCTCTTGTTCCTAATTATAAACTTCAAATAAACAGTTTGCATTTATCAGGAAAATAATTAAAATCAGTTAAAAGTAATAAATATATATATTTTTAATTATGTCATTATTTATAAAGAGGATAAGTGAAAAAAAAAATAAACGCAACAAATAAAGTCAAATAGTAAGATTGAAAAAGTACAATGAATGTTTTAACAAATCTAAAATGAATCTTATATTTTTAGAGACATCCATTTATAAACTTAAAACTTATAGGATGTCGCAAGTAACATACACGTTGCTGCAATCAATAACTTATGTTTGTTTGGATTAGTAATTGGAGCTTTTAAAAGCAGCTTTTTAATCATGATTTATGATATACGAGATAAAAATGTGAGATGAGTGTTATCTCAATTTACGTACATAAACACTTTTTGACCTTCCAATTGCTCAACCAAATACGCAATCGTCATATCTAACATTCAACGGCCCTACTATAATTTTTATTTTAATAAATAGTATAAAATTTGAAATAAAACGACATTATCACAGGTTGTATATAAAAAAATTTACAATTTGAAATACACCATCTTCTTTCTCCCATTCATCTTTCATATTTGTAAGGAAACTTCTCCCCTCAAACCTAAAAGGTTGCACTGTAACGACTTTGGCAATAGTTTATAAAAAAAAATACTTATTAAAGACAGTTTATAAAAAAAAATATAGGGTACCTTGATCTAATTATATTTAAAAAATAGTTAAATCTTAGTTTAAGTATTATAATTTCATAAAATTAAAATATCTTTTTTATTATCTTTATAAATTATACTATATACAACTATCATACTCTATCCATCTCAAGCATAAGTGAAAGCTACCTAATTTTATCAGCTAAAATTGATAATTATATTTACTAAACAAACTGCTGATCATACGAGAGGTGAATCTCTTTCCACCACCTATACATACGGATACCTTGTTTTTGGTCACTTTCCGGAGAAAAAGACAAAACCATCGTATTACACATCTCTTTCCACTTGGAATATGCACCTCACATTTTGGAAAATTGCAACTAAATCATAAATTACAGCAATAATAACAACCCTTATCCTTTAAAATTATCAAATCACAGTAAAATCTATAAGGTTTAAGTGATATTAATTCTAAATATAAAAATAATAAGTCGAAAAGAAAAAGAAATCATTGCATTAATATCTATTTTATTAATGGAAAGAAAAACGAGAGACCAAATTTCTTGTCCTACGGTGAGGTGAAAAAAAGTAAGAGAAAATGGCTCTTAGGTCCTAAGGGATTAAAATAATAGCAACAAAGTCCCAAAGTAAATTTTTATGACAGAAAAGTCCCTATGAATTCCCTTAGTAAAAAGACCATCATGTCCCTAAGGAAAGAAAAAAAAATGCACAGAAGAAGAGGGAGTAAGAGTAGCGTATTTTCCCTAAACGTAGAGAATCAATTATCGATCTGTTTGCTACTTGTTCTCATTTTGTTATTTCATTTTAGGGTCTCTCCTTACCCTCTTTCTCCCTCCCCGATCAAATGTTTTGCAGGAAAACTCGGTGGAAAAGGATTTGGAGGGAGTTACTCACAAGGTGTTTTTTGATATAGAGATCGACGGGAAGCTTGCGGGTATATTTAAACTTGTTAGATCCATGAAATTTCCATTAATAAGATTCAAAACCTGAGCTTAGTCATTCCATATTATTTAGCAGGTTTTTACGTGCTTCTTTTGGTTAATTGTTGTGGCAATTTGAGGAATCGAATCACATATTAAGTGTTAGAATGAAGTTTATGTATTACTGAATCTAAGGCATCATACATGGTTGCTGTGAGTTCAAATTAGTTTGGATGATGGCTTGTTTCATCTAGTATTGCTCTATTATTAGTGAGAACACGCTGAAATAATAATAAGAAATTGTTGTTAAGACGTGCAGTTGTAGTTGTAAATATGGCTGTTGTATTTATTAGTACGATGCTCTATTTTTGAGAAATGTAATTGTGAATATAAATCAGCTTGTGAACATAACTCATGTAATTGTGAAAAGATGTATTAGGAATTGTGAAAATAGGCGTCAGGTATTGAAAAGATATATTAGAAATTTGTAACTCATGTAATTTGTTGCTAGATAAGTTGTGAATGATGGCTCATACATGTTGGCTAGCTCCTGCAAATTTTGGAATCCGAGTCACGTCCACGGACGCTGACCTTAAGAGCTATTCCGCAACCACCGGCAAGCTGGAAGCGGCACTCCCCAGGATAAAACAGAATCTTCCTGCAGACACGGTGAACAGAACAGCGAAAAAACAAAGCAACTAGAAGGCAGAGATAACAGAGGAGGACCAGAGAGGGAGAGTGCTCGATAGCTTAGAGCTGGGTTGCCTGAACCTCTTGCAGGCAGCGCCTTTTATAAGGCCCCTTGAGCATCTGAACGTTGGACAAAAATTAAGGGCCATAAAAACAATTAACTCAGCGGTTACCGAACGTTGAAGACAATAAACCCATTTTAGTAATCAGTTATGAAATCTGCACGCTGGTCGGTTTGAGAAAATAAAATCTGGTTAAGTATGGTTTATGACCATTGTAACTGAAACGTTCAGATTTCAAAACCAAATGCCTCAAAACTGGGTATTTTTCGGTAAGCCAATTTTACAAAATAAATTTTAGATTTTTCCAAAAAACATTTCATAAAAAGTGCCCAGTCCGTGTTTTATTTGCGCGCAGGGGGGGAAATCGCCAGATTTCAACTGTGTTTGCTTCCTGGTGGCCCGTTGTTGTGCGCGCGAGCCCACTCTTCCTCTTGGCCCATCTACTAGCCCAATTTCACAAGAAGTAATATATACTCTTGTGTTATCTCTCTCCCAAGCAATGTGGGACTTGTTCCCTTTGACACACCCACATGTAAGTTAAAAACTCCAACAATCCCCCACATGTGTCAAAAGGAACGCCTTTAGCTTAGTTGCACACTCGGATATAATCATTCTATCTAGTGGTCCTTAGGACTATGAACTAAACCTAGACTAATAACACTTAGTACACAGAGATGTTAGTGGTCCTATGGACTATGAACTCACATCTATTGGGCGTATACTAGAGGCATTAGTAGTCAGATTATACCCCCACATTTCGCTGTTAACGCGGTTTTGCACGTTAAACAGCCATGCGCGTGCCTGGTGCATAACGAATGCTTTAGAGATTTTGCCACGATCTCATAGGGGCGGCCCCACTCCTACATTCATAGAGGTGATTTCATAAAATGTACCTGTAATGCGCACACCATTCCGTAGAATTATGAAATCATTAAGAGCTTTACTTATCCTCACCAAAATGCATTCTAGCACATTCTCGGCATCATAGGAAGGGACTAACAATTTATTTTTGTGCTAGCAGAACTAACATAAGATTTGTTCTTACCCATTTAACCTCCTTCATGGGATCACCAATCACAGAGGTTGGGTTGCAATCGCTGTTAATTTCGTATTGGCTTAAGTCCCATTCCCCTCGATGAATCAAATATTTGTTTCCTTCCCAAGGGTTTTGTAAACGGATCCGCAAGGTTCACTGCTGACCTTACATAATCGATTGAGATTACACCATCTTTTAGCAGCTGCCTTATTATATTATGTCTCAATCGAATATGTCTACTTTTACCATTAAAGGTTTTATTTTTAGCCGTAGCTATCGCAGATTGGCTATCACAATGTAAAGACACTGATGGTGTTGGTTTTCCACCTAGTGGGATATCTGCCAAGAAGTTTTTCAACCACTCAGCCTCAGTACCAGTCAACTCCATAGCAATAAACTTAGAATCCCTTGAGGAACTGGTTAAGATAGTTTGTTTGACTGACTTCCACGTTATGGCACCACCACCAAGAGTGAAAACATAGCCATTAGTGGATTTGCTCTCCTCTGAATCTGAGATCCAGTTAGCGTCACTGTATCCTTCTAATACAGTGGGAAATCCACTATAATGAATACCATAATCCATGGTACCTCTCAGGTATTTCAATACCCTTACCAGAGCCTTCCAATGCTCATTATCTGGACAATGAGTATATCTGCTCAATCTACTCACAGCGTATGCTATGTCTGGCCTGGTATAGTTCATTAAGTGCAACAGACTCCCAATAATCTGTGCATATTTGGATTGAGCAATTGGATCTCCTCTATTTTTCTTTAAATGCACATTAGGATCATAAGGAGTATTCACAGGAGACTCATCAAACATCTCAAACTTTCTCAGAATTTTCTCAGCATAATGTTCCTGAGAAAGTATGATACCATTATCATTCCTTTTGATTTTTACACCCAAAATTACTTTGGCTTCACCTAAATCTTTCATGTCAAAATTAGAAGACAAAAATTTTTTTGTCTCAAGCATAATACTCATGCTAGTACCAAAGATAAGCATGTCATCCACATATAAACAAATAATCACACAATCATCATTTATTAGTTTTGTATAAACACATCTTTCTACCTCAATGGAGAGAAACCACCACTGAACAAAACTTGATCCAGTTTTTCATGCCATTGTTTAGGCGCTTGTTTCAAACCATACAAAGATTTAATAAGTTTACAAACTTTTTTTTCTTGCCCAGGAATAATACAGCCTTCAGGTTGCTGCATATAAATCTCCTCTTCTAAATCACCATTTAAAAACGCAGTTTTAACATCCATTTGATGAATGAAAAGTTTGTGAATAGAAGCTAAGGCAATTAGGACTCTAACAGAAGAAATCCTAGTTACAGGAGAGAAGGTGTCAAAATAATCAATATTTTCTTTTTGAGTATACCCTTTGGCTACCAACCTAGCTTTGTATTTATCAATAGTTCCATCAGGAAAATATTTTTTCCTAAAAATCCATTTACAACCAATAGGTTTTGCTCCTGGAGGTAAGTCTACTAAAACCCACGTTTTATTTTGATTTAAAGAATCAACTTCATTTTTTATTGCTTCTTTCCAAAAGGATTCATCCGGAGAAGAAATAGCTTCATAAAAATTTTTGGGTTCATCTTGCACCAGGTAAGTATAAAAATCATCCCCAAAAGATGTATGTTTTCTTTGTCTTTTACTTCTCCTTAAATCTTCAACTAAAACTTCTTTTGAAATTCGTTCAATAGAAGAATTTTCAACTCTTGTAGGTGTATACTCAACCTTCAAAGGAAATATTTGTTCAAAAAACTATGCATCTTTTGTTTCAACTATTGTGTTATGATCTAAAACATCACTTTTCAAAACCAGAAAACGATAAGCAGCACTTTGTTGAGCATATCCAATAAACATGCAATCAGAGGTTTTAGAACCAATTTTCCTCTTTTTAACATCAGGTAGTAAAACTTTAGCTAGACACCCCCACACTTTCAAATATTGAAGATTAGGAAAAAAAACCCTTCCATAATTGATAAGGTGTCTTCTTAGTTTTCTTGTGAGGTATTCTATTTTGTAGAAAACAGGCAGACAATAAAGCTTCACCCCACAAGTTATTAGGTGCTGCAGAACTTACAAGTAATGCATTCATCATTTCTTTTAAAGTTCTAATTTTCCTTTCTGCAACACCGTTAGACTCAGGTGAGTAAGGAAGAGTTACCTCATGTATTATACCTTCTTTTTCACAAAATTCGTTTAGTAATAAATATTCCCCTCCTCTATCTGATCTAACTCATTTAATCTTTTTATTTAACTGGTTTTCAACTTCTGCTTTGTATAAAAGAAACTTGTCAAAAGATTCATCTTTATTTCTCAATAAATATACTTTAGTATATCTTGAAAAATCATCGATAAAGGTAATATAATACCTGTTACCTCCTCTGGTTTCAGTTTGTTTTAAATCTCCTAAATCGGTGTGAATTAAGGACAATAACTCAGTTTCTCTTCGTGTAGAAAAATGTGTCCTCTTGGTTAATTTAGTTTCTACACAGACCTCGCATTTACTTTGAAAATCAATTTTAGTTTTAGAAATTAGCCCTAGATTTTGTAGCCTCATAATATAAGATTTATTAACATGTCCTAATCTAGCATGCCAAACATCATAAGAATCAACCAAGTAAGCAGAAGAAGATGCATTCTCATTCATTTCAACAGTACTCAGAATAAATAGTCCCTTATCACAATAGCCCTTCCCAATAAGAACATTGTTCTTAGTTATGACAATCTTGTCAGATTCAAAACAGACCCTAGCCCCAGCTTTCCCAAGCAGCATTACAGAAACTAAGTTAGCTCTGACTTCAGGTACATACAGCACGTCATTCAATGCCAAGGTCTTTCCAGATGTGAGCTTCAGCATCACTCTCCCTTTTCCATGAACCTTAGCGGTTCGGGAGTCAACCAGATAAATGTGTTCTTCCCCTTCTTCAAAGGAGGTAAACAGCTCTTTGTTTACACATATGTGCCTAGTAGCTCCTGAGTCTACCACCCATTTCTTCACATCAGAGACAAGAAGGGCTTGTGACACTACAGCAACAATGATATCTTCATAACTGCTATCATCTCCTACAACCAAATTCACATTCGGCTTAGGAGGATTTCCACCATATTGAGAGTTATCTCCCTTAGCCCTTTTCCTACATTGAGCTGCATAGTGACCTGGTTTTCCACAGACAAAGCAATTGCCCTTCTTCTTTTTGGGGTTAGTATCCTTGGGCTTGTAATAAGGTTTTTTATTTTTATTATTTTTATTAGAGTCGTACCTCTTGTTGTTCGACTTTTCCTCAACTAAGTTTGCTTTAGCAGCCATTTCTTTGCCTTTTGCAGCTTGTATTGCTTTTCGGTTGGTATCTTCAATGATGATATGAGTGATCAAATCATTCAGGGACAATTGTTTCTGTTTGTGTTTCAGCTGTTGCTTGTAGTCATTCCATGAATCTTGCAGCTTTTCGATCAGTACACCAGCCACGAACTCATCTGGCAGATTAATCTTTTCAGCCTGAAGCTCCTCATTCAACTTGTGGTACTCGTTAATCTGGAGCTTGATGTCTTTGTCATCTGTCATCTCCCATTTGTAAAAATTCCCTATCACGAACTTCTGCTTGCCAGCATCCTCAACAGTATACTTGAGGATAAGTGATCCCCATATCTCACTTGCTTCTTTGTACACATGGTATACATCGAACAGATCGTTAGATAAAATAGTAATAAGAGTGTGTCTGCAAACCTTTTTAGCATAAGCCCAAGCATCCTTCTGGGCTTGGTTAGCATCTGAGGATGGTGCAGGTTGTGTAAGTGTATCAGCGACTCCATGCATGTCAAGGACAGTGTAGACACATTCCTGCCAGCGTCTGAAGTTCTTCCCTTCAAACTGCTCTATCTTCGAGATATCTGGGAACTGTCTTGGCATAGGCACTGCCATTGGAATTGAACCAGCATTTGGGTTGTTAGGTTCGGAAGTAGCATCATTGTTGGTATGGGCACCGGACGCAGGACCAGCAGGAGGAACAGAAGCCATGATAGCTCTTAAGATTGTTGGCTAGCTCCTACAAATTCTGGAATCCGAGTCACGTCCACGAACGCTGACCTTAAGAGCTATTCCGCAACCACTGGCAAGCTGGAAGCGACACTCCCCAGGATAAAACGGAATCTTCCTACAGATATAGGGTGAACAGAATAGCGAAAAAACAAAGCAACTAGAAGGCAGAGATAACAGATGAGGACCAGAGAGGGAGAGTGCTCGATAGCTCAGAGCTGGGTTTCCTGAACCACTTGCAGGCAGCGCCTTTTATAAGGCCCCTTGAGCATCTGAACGTTGGACAGAAATTAAGGGCCATAAAAACAATTAACTCAGCGGTTACCGAACGTTGAAGACAATAAACCCATTTTAGTAATCGGTTATGAAATCTGCACGCTGGTCATGATGGTCGGTTTGAGAAAATAAAATCTGGTTAAGTATGGTTTATGACCATTGTAACTGAAACGTTCAGATTTCAAAACCAAATGCCTCAAAACTGGGTATTTTTCGGTAAGCCAATTTTACAAAATAAATTTTAGATTTTTCCAAAAAAAGATTTCATAAAAAGTGCCCAGTCCGTGTTTTATTTGCGCGCAGGGGGGGAAATCGCCGGATTTCAACTGCGTTTGCTTCCTGGTGGCCCGTTGTTGTGCGCGCGAGCCCACTTTTCCTCTTGGCCCATCTACTAGCCCAATTTCACAAGAAGTAATATATACTCTTGTGTTATCTCTCTCCCAAGCAATGTGGGACTTGTTCCCTTTGACACACCCACATGTAAGTTAAAAACTCCAACAATACATTGTTCTTAAAAGCAACATTCCCTAACCTGAAGGCCATATTAGAGGCTTAGAGTAAGCTTTTAGTTTTCCTGATTATTTTCATTTTGATTAATTATTGACATGTATATACATGTTTTGCTTAGGACTTAAGGTGAACTTGTGCGTCTTTTATCCTCCCCCCTTTTAAATTAACTGTTATGAGTTAAAGTAAAATTTGATAAAAGTGTAAAGAATTAACAATCTAGCATAAATTGTGGATGATTGCAGATGATTTTCATTGTTATATACAATATCTTTTTTGACTTGTCTCCTGCACATCAATACAAGTTTATGGATGCATACAAAGCTCATGATATAATGAAGAGTACATTGATGAAGAATTTTATGAAATATCACTTTCCTCTCAACTTGGTCCTCCAATTGTAAAGCCTCACAAGTTGGTCTCCCAAAAATTTTTTCCTAATCAAAATGATCCTTCACTTAAGCAAACTTGTTCTATAGGCATGAACTGTGTGCCTTAGTTCTTTGACTGCTTGCTGAGCATTTTTTTTAGCGTGTATTAGGCATATAACTAGCTTACATCCTTGTAATTGAGTGCTATGTCATGATTTATTACTTCCTGCATTGTATAACACACTCATGTGCCTAGCACATTCACATAGAGCAGTTACATGGTTTGTCATTTGGTATAAATATATTAATAAAAATGACCCATGATTTTGCTTATCTTTTCTTTCCCTTGCTATTATAATGGTGCCTCCCCCTCCTCTAACATATTTATTTTCTTGGCTGGGGGTAATAGTTTGATGTGGTATCCCAGAAACAGGTTCAGTAAGATCATTTGTAAAGAAGACTATGTAAGAGGAGCCATTTAAGAAAAAGAATCCTAGAGCGGTCAAAATTAGTCCATGGGCATTGGCACGGTCAAAATTTCCTCATGGCTTGTGACATATGAGAGGGACAAACATGTACATAAGGTTCTATCCATTGTAGCTGGCAACGGACAAGGCAAGAGGAAGAAAGAGACATAGGACTTGTTCTGCTAATTTGTACCGAAGCCTTCTTGTTATGTAAATATGTATTTTGCCAGCTCTATGTTATTTTGAAGAAATGGCTTGTTATGACAATGACAACTATTTGTGACTAGTTTGACAAATGTATTTTCAGTTCTGCAACCACATGTCCTTACTGTTTATATGGTTTTAAACAACATATTTACAACTTGTTCAGTAGGTTTTAACAACTTTATTAGCTATATTTACAATCTGATCAATCTTTGAGGGCTACTGGTTAACTTGACATGAACCAAGTCAAAAATTGTGATTTGGTGTATTTAGAACTTGTTCAGTAGGTTTTAAAAACTTCGTTAGTCATATTTACAACCTAATTAGTCTTCATGAGCTACTTGCTAAGTTGAAATAAACCAAGTCAGAAAATGTGAATTGGCGTATTTACAACTTATTCAGTAGGTTTTAACAACTTTATTTGTCATATTTACAACCTGATCAATCTTCGTGGGCTACTGGCTAAGCTGAGATGAACTAAGTCAAAAATGTGATTTTGCGTATTTACAACTTGTTCAGTAGGTTTTAACAACTTTATTAGTCATATTTACAACATGATCAGTTTTTTCTGGGCTACTTACTAAGCTGAGATGAAACCAAGCTAGGAAATGTGATTTGGTGTATTTACAACTTTTTCAGTAGGTTTTAACAACTCCGTTAGTCAAATTTACAACCTGATCAATCTTCGTGGGCTACTAGCTAAGTTGAGATGAACCAAGTCAGAAAATATGATTTGGTGTATTTACAACTTGTTCAGTATGTTTTAACAACTTCATTAGCCATATTTACAGCTTGATCAGTCTTCATAAGCTACTGGCTAAGCTGAGATGAACCAAGTCAAAAAATGTGATTTAGTATATTTACAACTTGTTTACTAGATTTTAACAACTTCATTTTCCATACTCACAAGTTGATTAGTCTTCATGGGCTACTGCTTAACCTAACATGATCCAAGTCAGAAAATATGCTTTGGTGTATTTACACTTGTTCAATATGTTTTAACAACGTCATTAGTCATAGTTACAATAACATGATCAGTCTTCGTGGGCTACTAGCTAAGTTAATATGAACCAAGTCAAAAAATATGATTTGGTCTATTTATAACTTGTTCAGTAGGTTTTAACAACTTTTAGCCACATTCACAAGTTGATCAGTCTTCCTAAATAAGGATCATAAGCAAAGTAGCTTACTAGCAGCAGCTCCAGCACCCGCATTGCAGATGACATCTTGGTGCTTTGATTACCACTATGAGATTTACCATTACTACTCATTTTAAAGAAAACAAGCTAATGCAAAATTTTTCTAATCAATGAACCGAAGTAAATCCCTTAATACTATCTCAAACCAAAATCGAATTCTCATGGAAGATCTTCAGAATGGCTATTTTATAGCAATCCTGCAATTACTGAGTTTTCGAATACCCCAAAAGATGGGCTATTGAATTTGCTGTTAACTTCTCTTAAGGGTTTGTTAGCGTGAAGAAAATGACTTAGAATGGGAAATATCCTAAGAAATTCCTAGGAATTTGACTGAATGTTTGCATTTTTCTTGTCTCTATTCTTCTGAGAATTTGTGTTTATTCTTCTGACGTTCCTTCATTTTCTCTTTCTTTGCGTTTTCCTCCATTTCTTTTTCTATGCGCTTCTTCCATTTCTCTTTCTGTGCGTTATTTTCTCTTTCCTTTACTTGGGGGCAAGATGGTCTTTTCACATAGGGAATTAATCACAGAAAAGTCTCTAGTTGGGAATCCCCTTTAGGACTTTATTGCCATTTTTTTTGGTCTCTTGGGACCTAAAGAGCCATTTTCCCAAAAAGTAACAAGCTGCTTCATTCCGTATTTTTTTGTTGGGGATTGTTTCATTCCATATTGACTTGACTTCATTAAATAATTAAAAAAATAAAGAAGGAATAATTTCCCTACACCCCTTCATAGCAATTTAATGTCCATTTAACCACTAAACATTATGAAATTTCACATTACCCCTATAAACTAAAAATGATGTTAAATTTTATGAATGAAAAAATATTAGTGCCTATGATTTTTTTTTTTAAAAAAAGGTCGACACCTCTAATCACGAGAGCTCTAACCACTAGAGAATAACTTTTCAAGAATGGGGTGGGAGTCATGACCCCTGACACCCTAAAAGGTTGATGGCCAATGAGATAAATTTGCTAATTGTATTTGTAAATAAGGTTAAGGATATGAGAAATAGGACTTGTTAATTGTAACACCCCAAATTTTAGGACAAGAGAATTGAAAATAAGCCTACAATAAGTGGATTGCTAAGCTCCAGTTTAGCAAGTGTCCCAGTAAGGCACGATTTTAATCCCTACAATTCTTAACACCTTTGGTGGCATCAAAGGGAAATAAAATGGTGCATTAAAGACCACATTAAGTGATAAAACAAGGCAATGAGTGGTCACACAACAAGACTATGTTGGGAAACCAAATGAAATTTGCCACTAGTGTGTTTCTCCACGTGACAGTCATGATTGTGAGACATTTTTCAATAGACAAGTGATTTCCAAAAATCATGAAACTTTCCAGAATTAAAGTAGACTTATCAAGATTTAATTTTATAGGTCATATAAGCTATTTGGAGCTGTACACAAAGAGATATGTATTTTTGAAGTTAACCCAGTGAAGCTGGCGATTTTCAGTGGCAGCGTCCAAAAACAATAATTCTGGGAATGTTGAGCTTTCAATTGGCTAAAGGCTATATTTTTCCTTAAAACTAGACTTAATAAGGGTCACATAGCCTTTGGAACCACCCCAATTGGATATCTATACAATTAGATATGAATTTTCAAAGTTTGGTGAAAATTCTGCCTAGTTTTCCAGCATGTGCGAAAATCACAAAAATGTAAGGATAAAATGGTCATTTGACAAATATAAGTCAGCAGCCATTTATTTTCCCTTTAATTGAGATGAATTATTGCTGAAGTAAGGAGCAAGAAAGGGGAACAAATATACTTGGCTATAATTAATTCTTGAAGAAAAAAAAATGATGAGAGCCAATCCCAAGCAAGCACATGTATTAAAGCAAAAGGCAAGGAGGATATTTTGATTAAGTCTTGATCTCTTCTCTTCCCTTTTCTAACAGCCACCTCACGTCAATATGAGAAAGAGGAAAGGAAAATGAATTGACTTGATGAATATTAATGGAAGAAGTAAAATTATGGCCAAGGAAAAATGGACACATGTTCATTTGCATTAAACAACTACTATTCTAATAAAGCAAGAGAGATATTATGAAAGCACATTTTTTCTTGCTCTTGCATTCATTCGGTCAACAATTGTGGGTCAAATAAAGAGATGATGACTTGAGTTTGAGGAGCATATCCGTATGGCATAAGGAAGGAAAGAGAAAAGATAAAAGATGATGACATAAAGTAAAGTCACATGGTTAATTAGCAATTTAATATGACACTTGAGGAGGTGAGTTGGGATATTTTTATAAGGCTATTATCCCTTCATTCTCTTTCATTTTCGGCTGAAGCAACAACAATAGAGAGAGAGAGAGGAGAGTTTGAAGGAGCAAAGGCAAAGAAGAGAGCAAAGTTCAAGAGGCATCCAAGGTGAGTTTTAAGTGATTTTTCACTTGTTCTTACCTTCTAACTCCATGTAAACCTCTCCTAACCTCTTCTCCTCCATGAAATCCATGATTTTCAAGAAGAATCAAGAGGGAGGAGATGATGAACAGTGACGTTTTAGAGAGAGAAAGAAGAGAAATCAAAGGTAATCTCAAGAACCTTGATTATCTTGTTGATTCTTGCTTGTTGATGATGATTTGTGGTTGATTTGGCTTTGTTTCCTTGATTTTGTAAATTTGGGAAGCTCAAACCCTAAGGGGTTATGCTGCCCAATTTTCTAATATTCATGGGGGAAAGGTGTTTAAGTGATTAAACAAGTGATTAGAGGTGTAAAGAAGGAGGTTTATGGATTGAAATCAAGAAAACAACATTTTCCCTAAATTTTCCAGATCTGGTCCAGGGGCATTTTCGTCCTCTTTGGTCTGGAATTTCATAAATTTGATGGTTTCATTGAGTTTAGAAGGGAAAATTGTGTAGGGTTCATGTAGACTGCGAAGTGAGAAAAGCCCTAGAACACAAAATGACCAAACTACCCTTAAAACCCTAAGTTAGGGGCTGCCAAGGGTAATTTCGTAATTTGGGACTGATTTTGACTAATATGAGGTCAAAAATGGATTCTACACACAAAATTATGTAGGATTAGCCCGGGTTATGATTTTTGGAATAGTACAATTTGACCGGGTACGAAGGGGTATGGACCAGGTTCCCAGGGGTATTTTTGTAATTTTACAGTTTTGAGTCAGGATAACCAACATAATGAGTTTATAATGAGTTATGGATAAATAATAACTCGTTTATCCTAAATTTAATATTTTAGGATATACCGATAGCCTGAGCCGGATACGGAGCTGGACCGATTAACAGGCAAGGAAAGGACATTCCAAGTAGTAACTTCTTCCTACATATACTATGTGATTACTAAATATTGTATATGTCATTCACTGTAACATGAGCTAGTGTCTTTGACACACCAATTTGCCATGTTGTGGTCAGGGACCCAACAAGGGCGCCAAGTAGACCAAGGTGCAGACATATAGTTTGGCCTTGGGCAAGTGTACACATATTGTTTGATCATCTTACATGACATGGCATAGCATATCTATTTTCGCATTCTATATGTTTGAAAGCATGTTACTACTGAGATTCCCCCGAATCTCACCCTTTCCATAAACATTTAAAGTTTCCAGCAGCAGACAGCGGCTCAAAGAGCATAACCGTAATTACTGGTGACGGAAGGTTCCGGGCCAATACGAGAGGAGGCGTTGGTTATCTGAAGACCTTTATATTTGTTAAGGTCTGTATTATTCTGTACACCCTTATGGGGAATTCTGTATATAATCAAGCAATATTATTTCAATATATCAGTATATTTATGCTACTTCTATATGCCCACTGTGCTACGCTAATGCTACTCTGAGCATATCAATAATAAGATGGGGTCTTACATTAATTCTCTTATGTGATGTTGTAAATTTCCTTATATGTTAATTGTAAATTTATTATTTGTAGTTTTACATCAGATTGTAAATATGGGAAATGGGAGCTATCCAAACACTCTTTTTTCACAATTTATCTTTTATAAGCAAACCATACTTTTTCAGAAGAAAATTTTTTATACTTTTGAAAATCTATCATAAAAAATCTATTGTTCAAAGTCAATTCTACAAACCTAGTCAAAATCACCAGAGAACGAGTCAAATAAGGAAGGCAGAAAAAGCAAACCCCACCACGTGATATTTGCAGGCAAAAGCATGCACATTGTTTGAAAGAATCCAAAAGTCTGTGACCTTCGCGGAAGGTGCTAGATCATATGTGATTGAGTGAATAGCATTGACCTGGAAGAAAAAAGAAGGAAAGAAAAAATAGTAAGATTAGGTATTAATCACGCCACAGTTCGTTAGCACCGACCTATGTCTTGAGAGACTGGAGGACATAATATTGGATCACAAAACAGTGTTGCCTTTCTTCTATGGAGTGAGCCACAATGAAGCCTATGTGCAGTTCGAGAATTTCATCTTGCGAACATATATGAATGAAGCGAATGGGCAGTTGGACAGTTTGCACCAAAGAGCCGACGCTGTGTGTAATTCACTATATGGATTCACAATGTCAGATTAGGTGACGACTAATCCTATTTGGCTTTTCCAGTTTATACTTTTTGCTTGCCTTCCAGAATTCATGAAATTCTCAACGTATATTATGCTTCAACCAAAAAAAAAAAATAGTCGAAAATGTTGTAACATCTATATATCTATAATAAATTGTGTAGGAAGCCAGATATATGATGTGTTAAGTTGGTAAATAGAGCGTTCTGATTTTAGGTATATTATGAATTTATGATGCTTCCTTTTCTCTCTCCACAAACAAAATAGTAGATATACATAGTCAAAGGTTGCCAAAGTCACTATTTTAAATAAACTTGTGACAAGAATGTAGAGTGAGATTGTGAACACGAACCATAAGAGATTACTTTTTATAATAAATAGGTTTTTAAAATATAAACTTAAATAATAAAATATAAAAAACGACATAATATGATTTAAATATTTTTAAAATATGAATAATTGAACTTAAATTCATCAATATTCATAAGCTTGTTCAAACAGGTGGAGACAAAACTCATTTCACATACTTATTACCATGTACAGTAAATCACGATTAAAAACCTGCTTTTAAAGGATTAAATTTCCATTATATTCCAAACAAGTCATTTGTAAGGAAGAAACATAAAAATGGTTAATTTAGTGTGTGAACTCGTGAGTTTAGCCGAGTTTACAATTAACACAAGTTTAAAAGTAAGTTGACACAATTTTGTAAATTAGAAACATAAAAATAATAAACTCATATAGTTAGCTGGAAAGTTTGACAACAACGCACATAATTATTAGATCAATTATTTTTAGATCTCTATTGTGACTAATGTCATGGCTAAATAAAAAAGTAAATAAAGAAAAAATTTGGAAGAAGTTTTAAAAAAATCTTGAAGCGTTTCTCATTTAAATGATCCATTTTTGTTCAACTCTAAGCTTCGTTTTCTCTCTCCCACATGTAGAATCAGGAGAAAAATGACAAACACCAAAACATAGTGCACTATAATTGCAGCAGTATCCTAATTTGATTTTCTCTCTCTCTCTCTCTCTCTTTCTTTTTTTTAACACTTAACAAGAGTTACCTAGCCCCCGCAACTCTAAAGCCCGGCTTGGTGAGCGGAAATGAGAATGGGGAAGGGATTATACATTTTTACATGTTTGGTTCAAGGTATCTTTTAATCCCTGGATTGGCAAAAAGCCATGTACAGGGGAATGGTTGAAAACCAATGGCGAGGGTGAGATTGAAAATCCAAGCCTAATAGGCATAGTTCTAGTGGAAGGGGTATGACCACAAAAGTATGAGGTTTCAAATTTTAATCCGTGTGAATGTGAAAAACGCTTTTTAAGAGAGCTACTCCCCAATTATATTCGACAATGTTTGAATTTGACCCAATAAGATAACCATATGAAATATATTTTTTATGACCAAAATTTCCTCTTCTCAGTCCTCATATGAAAATCCAAGCCTCCTTTGTTTCCAGAAATAGATTTAATGATGGGCACAATAAGCTCGTCAGGTCTTGACAACCCATAACCATCTAAATCTAATATGAACTTTCCATATTTGAGTTATTTTTTCAATTGATGATTTTTAAATAAAAAATCAATTTTTAAAAAAATGTAGTTAATATATTATCTTTATTTTAGTTTCTGCACTTATTAAAATAATTTTTAAAAAATAAAAATAAAAAGATCAAATATGGATCATTGAGATTAGATATAGATGATTATGGTGTGTTTGGAAACACATTAGATAAGGAAAAAAGCCCATTTGGACATCAAAAGCTCATTAGAGCACATGATAAGTGTTTGGAAAATCATTAGCTTATAATGAGCTTTTAATAAAAAAGAGTTTTTTTCCTTAAGCTCATTTTTTTAGCTTTTGAGCTTCTATCAATGGGCTTTTGAACTTTTTCATTGAATTTTTTTATTTTAAAAAAATATATTTATATTTTTTAACATCAATTATAACAATATATATGTAGTATCCAACAAGGTTTATACATTTTTCAGTCATTTCCTATTTAAACGGGTTTTTCAAATGTTAATCCAAACAGGTTCAATGTTAAAAAAAAATCACTTCTCACACTGCCAATCCAAACACAAATCACATTTCTAATCTGACTTTTTTTCAATTGGGCTTCTGTAAAAGCCCCATTAAAAAAAAGCCACTTCTTCACTGAGTTCCCAAACAGGCTATAAAATTTGATGTGCTTATAGTGCCCATCATTTTGATGGGCACAAAAACTACCTTTGTTTTGATCCCTACGTTCTCAATCTCCTTTGTCTCCGTACGTAGTTGGTCCTCCATCTCTTTTTAAGTTTGCTATTCTCATTTAATTCTCTCAAAATTCGTTTTGTGTACCAAATGTCGCACAAAATTATCCACACGCACTCACCATACCAGGCTAATAGCTTCTAGAACTTCCCGATTGATTAGTGTACTTTAAAATTCTCAACATAACGATGCATGCTGGGTTTTCAGGTTAATGGTTAGCAGATTACATGGTAAACAAACAAAAATTGGTTTTATTCACTACAAATAATTAAAATAAGTACATAGCGATATGGAATTCTGTAACACCTCGATTTCCTTATAAATGAGAGAAAATAGAATACTTAGAATCTCATTTCCCTTAATTTAATTAACGGGTTACTATTCATTTGGAAACTTTTTTTAGATCTTTGAAAAATCATCACTAATTATCACTACTACAGAAAGCACTTTTAACGTCCGTTTTTAGGGTTTTTTAACATCATTTTGTAGGAGGATGTCTATGTGAGCGACGTAGTAAATAATGGAAATAATGTCCTTTAAGAAAGGGACGCCTAAAGTGTCTTTAGACATCCTTTTTTTTTATAAACGTAAAAAATATTTTTTAAAATTTGTTTTTAAAATTTTTTTATGCCTAGCAATTCAAAACCACATAAACATGATCAAAGAATAAACTAAAATTTGCTTACAAATGATAAGGAAACATCCATCACTAGCTAATTAACTCTTAGTACCATTACTATGTACAAGAACCACCACAAAGTGTCAAAAATGTTGTCTACTACACAACTATACTAACATAAAAATACACTTTTACTGATCTATGTGTTGAATAAGCTGCCCAGCTAAAAAGTCTCTGATCAAGTTAATGTCTTCATGTAAGTAGGCAGCTTCTTCATAAAAAATATGCAAATTTGAAAATAAGCTTAGATAAAATCAATCAAGTGAAAGAATTAATTAGCAATTCAATTGCAATACCCAAAATATTATTATCATTTGATTACCTGTTGAAAATCACTTGTAACTACGCTCTGAATGATATTATACATATAAAGCATAACGTAGTAGCCACATTCAGTGACCCTTGTGGTTGTCGAAGGCACAATAAATCAAAAGTAATTGGTTAAAATCAATAAAGTCATATCTAAAAAGATCGTCAATAAAAGAACTTGAATTGAAACCACTTACTTTCGGATAAAAATCACTTCGGGTCTCTAATAGTTTTACCCTTGTGTGACCCATCAAGGAATCTATATGTCTAGGTCGCACTATCATTAAAATGTAAAACCACATAAATTAGAAAAATTTATTTAAGTCGAGAATCAATGAAATACAAAAAAATAACTTACGTGTTGCAGACAGATTTTGTCTCTTTGTCTAGCTTTTTACCCAAGGGATCAAACCAATAGACGGTGTTGAGGCGAGTATAAACAACACACAGACTACAATAGAAATACAATGATAAATGAATTATTTAACGTATGAAACCAAAAAAATCATTGCAGTAATTGAAGGAAAAAAACTGACCGGATTGCAAGTTTCACTCATCCTATATCTATCTCCTCCAAATGGATGAACTTCCTGACATCTTTGCTGTCAATCTTGAAGGGATATGTCAATGTCAGGCCCACAATTCCTGGAGGCATCAGTAAGTCGATTTGGTGAATGCCTTTGTAAAGCTATTGTAGTCATGCCAAGAGGGGCCATTTCACTGCATGTTTAACATTATATTATCAGAACATAAAAAATAGATTATTAGTAGGATGCTAACAGATCTCAAGTAATAGCAAGGTAGTTCCTACCATTGGAAGTGTGCTAATAAAATTTTGAAGCCAAAGGATGGAATATCCTATCGCCTAACCTAGCGTGACAACCTCTACGTCAGGAACAGGGATGGCTACACCTTATTCCCCCTCTCGAACACATGTTATAGTCACCCTGCATAAATGATTGGAATTTGCTTATGATGGTGGGTAGTAGCTTGTGTGTGAACAAGAGCATCGGCAACATCACCCAGTAGTGGGGTATCCAAATAAAGGATGTAAGGTGCTCCCGACTTCAAAGTGGGAGAAGGTTGACCAAGGGGTTCCTTCTGCGAGTTATAACATCCTTTGGTGCTAGGAAAGGCTGGGGATTCCTGGGTTCTATGGTTTTTATTTTCCCTCTCTGATTGAATTATAGATCGTATTTTACCACGTAGCTCTACCAACAGCTCTTGTCAGACCTTTACTCGAAGCTCATTGTGAATCTTGGCTACAATCTCTCTACTCAATTCAGCTTGTGATGAATTATGTAAGGATTGTCTAAAAAAGTTTGTGACACCAACTCCCCTTGGCTACCTTAGAACATGACCGATGTGATCTTCCTTCCTAATCGCTGTTGACAATATGTCCATCCGTCCACTTAGAGTGAACAAACCTTGGCTGCTCTAATCTTCGATTCATCTTGTAGCATACAATTTATCGTAAATAAAAATTAAACACTACCAATATGAAAAAATTTCAACATTAAATACTTATGCTTTAGTTACATACAATCCTCACGGTAATCTCAGCAACAGCCATATTTATGAACTTCCCACCCTTAATCCTCTCCACTTTTCATTTTTTGTGACACGGAGGAGGAGTTAGGGCTTGCACAATAATGCTAGGATGTCTTTTGGATGCTTCCTTCATTTTCTCAAACTCTTCTTGCATCATCCTCCACTCAAGCTTCCGATAACCACCACGGGACATACAATGCTGATACTTATTTGTTGTTTGCCTCTCTGTATTTACCGCTCTTACTTCCTATGAAAGGAAAACAATGAAAAATGAGTCAATGATGTCAAGTATATTCAAATAAAAAGTTTTATACCATGATGAAAGAAAATTTACCAAAAATTAAGGATCTTCCCGTGATGCCACAAACAACCTTCAGTCTTCTGCAAACAAATAAGAATAAGTTTGACATGGGTCTTGACCTCTCTTTTCCCCTCGAGTGTACCTTTGTGTGAGCTTTTTGTGAAATCTTTCCACAAACCTCCCCTATCGAGTGCTTGTACATCTCTCTGGTGTTTGGGACATCGAAAGTTTGCTATAGGAATAAAGAAAATTATATTTGAAGCAATAGGAATAAAGATCTAAATGTAGATGTATCGAAACTTATATACCAAAATTTGTTGCCAAATCATGGCTTTTGTTTTTGGGAGAACCAACTTCCAATTATCATAGATAATGTGAACTTTTCTTTGACCTAAATAGCCTAAATAGCTAATGAAATTGTCTTTCTCAGGATCAACTGGATTCAGGTTGGCATTAAAGTCCACATTCAACCTTTCCTATTGATGTTGATGATGTGCCACCAATGTAGGCATCTTTATGCTGCCTCTAGTTCTTCTCGTAACGGGTTTACCTCTTTCTATTTGATGCTCCCTACCACTTTATGAGTCACTAGAACTATCCATATTCCTGTTAACACAAAAATCATTGTTAGATTGGTAAATAAATTGCAACTAAATGAATAAACTAACCAGGATTAAGAAAAAAAAAGCACATTGTACTATTTTCTAAGTTAAGCACATAATACAATCTTCTAAGTAAATGTCTTACTCTATATTACTTCCTATATTCTTCACAATGATCATTTCTTGCAGCATATTCTTCATTATCTACAAATTCTAGTTCACTTGATCTAGGTGGATTTGTTGTGAAAGGTGGTGTGTCGTCAAGGTTAAAGGTTGGATCACCATACTTATGTTTATTACTTTGAATTACAATGGAAATTTTTTTTGCAATATTTGTGATATAAAACACTTGTTTCACTTGGCTTGCTAGAATAAAGGGCTCATCTCTATAACCAACTCTTCAAAGATCGACCGAGACAAATCCAAATTATTGATCTATTACCACAACAATATTGCTGACCCACTAACATTTGAATAAAGCAACTTTAAAATTGTTGTAGGCTATCTTCTATATTTGTTCTATAACTCCATAATAAGCCATTGATGCTAATATAGGGTTTTTATCTTAGGAACTGGAAAAGTGTATGGCTTCAGCTTCTACCATCACCCCACTATTTTGCATGGTACTTCTGTCATTTTGGTCTTTTGTGTAGAAAGAATACCCGTTTATATCATAACTAATCCAAATAATAACTTGAAATGAAGGTCCCAAGCTAGCCACTCGATTGTCTCAGACATACCAATCTCATGCAAAACCTTTTCCTCGAACCACTCTATGAATGTCTTGTTTTGCTCAATAGCTATCTGCATGTCACTCTTCTTTGGATTCATGTTCTTCAAACTCTTTTTTGTTCATCTATTTACAGTTGAACTTCTTCTATATTATTCAAGATATACAAGTGTGCTTGCAACACTTCTTCACAATGCACATTCTTCACTTTCAGTCCTCGTATTCCCTTGCTTCTCCCCTCTTCATACCAAGATTGTTCCTTCTTCCTTGATAGATAATCTTTGTAAAAGTTCATAGCCTCTTTAAATACGTATCGCTCAACTATTGAGGCTTCAGGTTGATAAAGATTTTTAGAATACCCTTTTAAGATCTTCATGTATCGCTCGAAAGGGTATATCCACCTCAGGTAAAATGGATTGCAGAACCTTACCTCCCTTACCAAATGAACTATCAAATGCACCATCATATCAAAAAAGGAAGGAGGAAAATGCATCTCTAGTTGGGACAAAATAATATAACCCTTATTTTCCAATTCATCCATCTTTTCAGTGTTAATGACTTTGTTATAGATAGCATTAAAGAAAACACACAATCTTATTACAGTGGTTTGCACTTCATCTTTCATAATGTCTTTAATAGCTACTGGTAATAGTTGTTGCATCAACACATGATAGTCATGGGACTTCATTCCCACTAACTTTAAATCGTCCATTGACACACACCTACTCACATTAGAAGAATACCCTTGTGGCACCTTAATTTCATGAAAACACCCATACAAACTTCTTTTCTACGCTTTTAATAGTGTATGTGCTTTAAATCCATGTATGCCCTCCTACCATCATCTCTTAGTTATGGATGTAACCGTTCTTTTATTCCCACATCAACAAGGTCTAATCTCGCACTAATACCATCCTTAGTCTTCCTTGGTATGTTTAAAAGTGTACTGACAAGACTATCACAAACATTTTTCTCCACATGCATCACATTAATACTGTGTCTCATATCAAGACTATATAAAAATGGAAGATCAAAGAAAATTTATCTCTTTTTCCATATGTTATTCTCACCTGCAGTACTCTAATTCTTACCGAAGGTGACATTGATACGTTCCACCTGACTATAAACTTCCTCCCTGGTTAATTCCTTTGGAGCTATTCCATACTCTGGTAAGACGTTAAGACACTTTCTTAACCTATGATATAGTGGAACTGATAAAGAAACTTCTTGTGACCAAGGTAGACAATTTTTTTCCATACTTAAGTTGATAAAAGTGTGTCTACTTCACAGATTGGACATGTTTTATGCCCCTTCACACTATACCCTGACAAGTTTCTATATGAGGGAAGTAATTTATTGTGGTGAAAATCATTACACGTAGCTTGAAAGACTCCTTCTTATATGCATCAAATATATCTACACCTTCCTCCCAAAACTTCTTCAAGTCCTCAATTAAAGGCGTCAAGTAGACATCAATATTGTTCCTTGGCTGTTTTGGTCCATAAATCATAATAGAAAGCATCACATACTTACGTTTCATACATAACTAGGGAGGTAAGTTGTACATTACAAGGAGAACTGGCCATAAACTATGTGTGCTAGTAAGAATTTCATACAGATTGATTTCATCTATACAAAGCCCAAGCCAAAGGTTTCTTGGCTCCATGCCAAATTTAGGTAACATTTCATCTATTTTCTTCCATTGTGGAATGTCAACCGGGTGCTGAAGATATTTTTCATTAGATATTCTCTAATCAAAATGTCATCTCAACTACTTTGCTTTTGTTGCACTCGCAAACAAGCGCTTAAACCACGGTATTATTGGAAGATACCATGACACCTTTAAAGGTTTCCTTTTAATTGTCCCTTCGCCACAACCACCATCTTTCTTCACTTTGTATCATGACGTTTTACACTTAGGACACTCACTAAGACCTTTATACTCTTTTCTGTATAATACGCACTCATTAAGGTAAGCGTGTATCTTTTTATACTCCATACCTATCGTAGATAAGATTTTCTTGGCCTCATACATACAGTTTAGAAGTACATTATCGTCGGGAAACATATCACACAACAATTCAAGCAGCAATGTGAAACTACTATTGGTCCACTTACAAGTTTCCTTTAAGTTGATCAAATACAAGGTTCTTGTCAACCATGTGTACTTACTCCCAGGGTACAACGGTGTCTCTACATCACTTTGCATGCTATCATATTCATGCAATTGCACAAAGGATTCTACCTCAACATCGTGAATCATTTTCTCTATTCTATCTTCATCAATGACATTCACAACTTCCTTCTTTTGCTACGGACAATTAGTTACTTCCTCACTATGCCATATCCACCTTGTGTATCGAAGATTTATTCCATCACAAAATAGGTGATCCTTTATAACATCAACATCCCATCGACTCTCTTTTAAACAATTGACACAAGGACAAAAATACTTCCCAATTTTTGTTGGATCATTTCTTCTAGTAAATTCAATAAACTCTTCCACCCCACTCTCATATTCTTCATTAGTTCTCAAAGCATTCATCCAACAATGATCCATTTTATTACCACCTAATCTATTTCCAACAACACTCAAGTTTAGAATAATTGTTAACGATTGGATTTCCTTTTACTAATGTTTTTTAAATTTTTTGGCAGCATTTCTCCTTAAAAGTAGGAAATCCCAAAATTTCAATAACAAACTATTTTAGCTTAATTTAAAAGAAACTAACTAATTGAGGCAATTCATGATAATATCAATAATTGCCCGTAGCCGCAACACTGGAAAACAACTGGGTTAGTTCTTCGTAGTGATGTAGGCCTCTAGCTCTGAATTTATCATACCCTGGAACTTCCTATACATACATCACCGAAGTTATTACATTTATTACATAAGACCACATCAAGATGAAAGCTTGAACTACGCTCACATTAGTAAGTTACTAACCGCTATTTTCATGTCCCACCAATCACAATTGGCCATAATAGTGTTGTTGATGCTATCCCATCCAGCCCCCGTCTCATGTAACAACCTATCCTACAGTTGACACTCCTTCCTAAGGGCATCATATTTATTTTTAAATTAACCCCTCTCATACATCCAGCCTGTTTTCACAGTAAAGCCATCCGAAATAGCTTTCCACCCATCCTTATTGAAGCTTGTGTTTCTCCGTGTTCCTTTTTGAACTTGTTCCAAGCACAAATCAATGAAGACTTTTGTGCTAATTACATCCCAACTAGCTTTCATCTTGTCCTTACTCATGCCTTTATTATTTTTCACTAATGACACAGATTGGGGGAATCTTAATAGGGGAAACAGGAGATAGGGGAGTTATGCTCAACAAAGAAAAATGAAAGAGGGTCTAAAATCATTAGAGAAAAAACTGAGGACATCATACATACACCAAAAAAACAGAACATATTAGGGGAATTTTAATCTTAAAGTTGGATAGGATAAAACAAGACGACCTAACTAATGATCAACGTATAATGGCAGAACACAAAATAATTTTAAGGATAGGAGCATGCTATACTAAATTATATCTATGGATAGTAGCTCAAGTATACATTATCTTTCAATATAGACAAAGGAACTATGGAATAGCTCAAGTATACATTATCTTTCGACTAGGTAGTGAATAGGTTGGCTGCATATAAACTAGTGTCATCATTAAAGCCCCCTAAAAAGGCTAACTCTACCACATGGCATGCCTTTGTGTTCGCCCTACTCAAATGTCCCTTTGCTGGTTAATTAGAAAGACTATGCATGTTTCTTGATGATCTAATTAAGGATAGGCAGGAAAAAAAAGATAAAGATCGTTTCTTAGAGTTAAAGGAATTCCAAAAACATAGATGATCGAGGGTGCATTAGTGGCATTTGAAGAAGAGAAGCAAGAGCAAAGAAAGGAAGAAACATTTTAACCTCAAAGGCCAATCCATCTGATATAATTGTTTGGCTTACTAAAGACTAATAATTTCCAACTATTCTCACATGCTTTAATTATCATGTAAACCATAAAATCCCTTCTAAAGAATTAATTCAAACACATAATTAATAACAAGCAATAGCTAAAAGAAAGTCAGGAACTTGAGACTTTACGCATTGCCGACATTATATTTCATGAGAAGTAATAAGAAAAAGAAGCAGTGTTTGATGTGATGAAGTGAGTTGGGGAGATTAGTTGTGCAACGAAGCCCACATCTGACATTGATTATTTCCAGATCGAAAAGGAGGTTGATGAGACAGTGTAGAAGGACAAACACAAGTATACATATTGTTCTCAGATCTCTAAACATTCCAGGTAAAGCAAGGGAAACCTTGAAATTCAAGTATTTTTTGAGATCCAAAGTAAAGCAATGTGCAAAACAGAGATAAACCTTATTCATATGTATAATTGTTTCTAGAAGCTAAATTGTTTCTCCAATTTCAGCATCCAGTGAGCATCAGAATACAACACCACAAAACTTTGAGAAAGGTATAAAAGACCCAAATCGGAAGTTAAACATCAGAAGGTGATCCTCAGGAACCAAAAACAAACAAAATTAAATCAAATACAACAATTTCATCGGCGAAATGAAAAACTAAGAAAACATTGAAACTGAGTTAAAATAGTTAGAATGCAATGAAAAAAGAACAAGACGAAGTGTTCATACTGAGATGCGAGTGAAGAGGAATAGAGTGGGGGAAAAATACTTGACGAGTGAGAAATAAATGATGATGCAGAGAAGAAGAATGAAGAGTAGTTGTGAGAAGTAGGAGAGAGTGATTGTGGTAGAAATTCACTGAGATCCCATCTTCTAAGCACCAGTCGCCATCTCTATGAAGAAAGGAAAATGCTGCTGTTATGTGCTTCTATCTCTATCTCTCTCACTATTTTAGAGAAAAAGGACAAAGCAGAGAGAGGAATCAGACCTGATCTGACCTTAGATTCTGATCTAAGGTTGGGCACGGGGAAGACGAGAAGCAGTTCACAGATGGAGTTGACGCCTTTTTCGTTCTGATCGGAGCTTGGCTACTGGGAGGATGAGATTCCAAACACAAACGGAGCTGAAGGCTTCTGGGTTCTGATATGAGCTTGGCCACCAAGAAGACAAGAAACATAACACTGATTGTGCACGAGAGCTTGATGGACGAGTGCTAGAGCTTGAGATGAGAGCTGGAGAAAATGGAGAAGAGACACGGAGAAGAGACAAGGGAAAGGGAATATTGCACAGTGGTCTGGGCAGCAGAAAGAGGGAGAATAATTACTCAACGATAAAAAAAATAGAGAATCTAATGCTAGTAGCAGGTCACGAGCAGCTTATTTGAAACCATGGTTTTAATTGCTCAAACCATGGTATTGTGCACAAACGGGATAATCAACTTATTTCAGGTATTTTGATATTTTTTTCTCAAACCATGATTTGAAGCTGAAACCATGGTTTGATTTTTTTCATCCAAACACACATATAATCTCATCAAATTGGTCTAGAAGCACTAAAGTGGAATTTACATATTTTGAAAAAAGGCTGCACCACCCCTACTACCAATTAGAAGCGGTGGTTAGATGCGCAGTATCTGGTTTTATACACGGTATGGGATTGCTCAATTGTTATGAGCTCACTGATTTCGGTATTTTAAATTTAGGAAAAATGTTATGAAGTTGTTGTAGGTTGCTGTAAATAACTAATAAAGTGTAGTGAATAACTAATGAAAAAAATCTTACAAGAGTTGTCAATTTCCTATTTAACATTGCTACAGAATCACCAATATGATGGTTATTATCGACTATAAATCACAGTTACAAACCATCACATATGTGGGTGTTATACATGCTCGGTGTAAATATACAACAGTCCTCTCAACCGTGATTTATTCCATGCCTATTATAACAGTTCTAATATAACACCATTCCTGCATTGAGGGTTAGTAAGGCTCATGAAGCAGGCATAATAAAAAATGGGCTTACGTAAATAACCATTATATAATCAATAATGCTTGCATAATACATAGTCTCACTTTAATGATTGTTATTTATTCAGTAACATACATAACGATTTTTATGTAAGAACTATAACTTTTAATAATAATGAATAATGATCTAATGTAGACAGTTATTATCTATTTAGTAACATATATGACAGTTTGTAAGTAAGAACTGTGAACTTTTATAATACATTACTACAATAGAGTTGTAATTCACTAATTATTCCAGGTGCTCGCCAAATCTGGAAAAGATAAGAGTTTATTTGTATTTCTTAGAAACAACCGCCTATATCACAATTTAATATTTCTTGGCCCACTATTGGCTAAATCACCTGGGCACTAGGTCCAAGTGAGTAGGATCACTTAGCTATGCTTCATAATTGAAAAAAAGCACCATGGAAATACATGCCACTCAGCCAAAGAAAGATGATAGAGAGTTGGCCGAAATGTGCACTAAATACTTTTCGGGAAATCTCCTCCAAATAATTAGTATGGCTATCGAAATCATGAGTATCATCATGTAGATTCCAGATCCAAGTAGTAGTCTTAGGTCTCTTAGCTATTGTTCTTGAGAAATGACCAGGTTTAGCCCATTCCTCGAAAGGCGTTTTACAAGATCCATATCTACCAAAATTTTGACTTCTGGTTTCGGCGAACGAATAATCATTGACTCCTCCTCTTTCCAGATAGCACATACAAAGAGAGATGCCAACATAAAACATAATTAGTGAACTTATAAGAGATTTTTCTATTGAGTTTCTTTCTCTTCTATGTCCCACCCATGTATTCTATTTTCTTTAGTTATTTACTAGAATAATTATGATTTGGAAGTCAATCTGGGGCAAGTGTTCGAATTTATTATGACATAGCTGTGAGGCGCTCAACGGACCTTTTGAATCTTATAAAACCCTTTTTGGACTTTGAATTGAAGGGAAACAATTTTTTTGTGCAACCTAGTGCATTCATATTTCAATTTTTGAATTGGAAAAAAAGTTAAAAATCAATGCACAAGGGAATGGTTGAGACCCAACTGGAGAGGTGGGATTGAGAATCCTAGCCTTTGGTCTGAAATTTTTGACCAAAATACTACTAATTCGATCTTTAATACAAGACATATTTACCTAATTTGATTAGATTAAGGAAGTTAGTTGTGTTAGTTAATATGACGTACTCCTCCTGTCTTTAATATATGACATGTTTGGGGAATTAATCTTGGTCCTAAATATAAGACATTTTTTACATTTTCCATTTTATTCATGATTTGCCTCCATTGATGCTTCCTAAACAACAATTAAGAAGGAGAAAGAATGTGACAATTAAAGAAGATGTCTAGGGTGTTTTAGAAAATACATATAATATTAATTAACTGAAATAACTTCCTTAGTCTAATCAAATTAGGTGAATATGCTTTTATTCAAGACTGGAGGGAGTATTTTCTAAAACACTTTAGTCACCTTCCTTAATTCTCTCATTCCCTCTCCTCCTTGATTATTATCAAGGGAACATAATAGGGGAAAATTAGTAAAAGCTTGACAAATATAAAAGCTATGTTTTTTTATATAGAACCAAGATCAATTCTCTAAAGTTTTTTTATATTAAGGACCGGGGAAGCATCTTCCTTCTTAATGTCTGTTTGGTTTTTTGTTTTTTTGGGGGGGGGGGGGTAATGTTGTTTAATTTAGGAGGGAACTAGAAGAAAAATATTTTTATATAGATAAATTTGCCCTTATTTTATTTAATTTTTTTCCAAACTATGTTTCATAAAATATAAAAAAATAAATAATTCGATAAAGAATATATATATATATATATATATATATATATGTATATATATGTATATATATATATATGGTTATGGAAAATAAAATAATTATTTATTTACATTTTTGTCAAATTTACTTAATTTAAAAACCACACTCAAAATTGCACCTTGTGCTGGTGCATGATTTGGTTTGAGCTTCAATAGCTTTGACGAAGTGAGTAGCTAGCAATAGTGCGGATGACAAAGAAGTGAAATGGGGGTTAAGTCTTCTCTTCCTCTAAAGATGAAGCCACTTACCACTTTAACTAATAAGTATTAGCATGATATACCACGAATTTTTTAAGGCCACTCACATTTCCATTATTATTGTTCCCCTAAAATTTAATTTGTATACCCTCTACATAGCCTAAAAGTATCCCCACACCTCGCACACCATACTAGGCCAATATATAGCTCCTTGAACTTCCCAATTGATTACTGCGCTCCAAATTTCTCAACATAACAGTGTATGCTGGGGTTTTAGGTTAATGGTTAGCGGGTTACATTGTAAATAAACAAAAACAATGGTTTTATTTACAACAAGAAATTGAAAAATGTATATTAGCCATAGAGAATTCCGTTTTTATTCAAGGTAAAACCTATCGCGACTATTTTAGTAATAAAATTTGCAATAGATTTTGTAATAAAAAAATTCATTTTTTTTCTGTAGCAATAGATTTTCTGTAGCGATAGAGCAAAAATTGTTTATTAGCGGAAGTATGAGATTTGGTTAATCAAATCATATAGAAATTGGACATTTCTTTTTGTATATGAATATATATATATATATATATATATATATATATATATATATATTATTTTCATAACACGTTATACCTCCATTAACTTTAATCTAAATCCTAATTTACCACCAGTGACCAAGAAGTAGTCAATAGCCTTATTGCAAGAGCCATATCACAAGTAGGCTTGCAAACTCGTGTGAAAGACGTGCTTCACCTTTTGGGAAAGGGGAAACGGAATCGCAAGGAAACACTCATAGTTGGAATTTGGGGAGTTGGAGGTATTGGTAAAACTACAATCGCCAGAGCTATTTATAATTCAATTGGTGACCATTTTAATTGCAAAAGTTTCCTTGCTAATATCAAGGATGAATGGGAGAACAATAATGGTCAAGTTCTTCTACAAAAGCAACTTCTTATAGATATCCATGAGGATCATATGAGCCAAGGGCCTTATAGAAGAGCCCTAATTGTACTCGATGATGTAAATCAAGTAGGCCAACTCACTGAACTGTGTGGAAATAGAGAGCAGTTTGGCAAAGGAAGTTTGATTATTATTACAACATAAGAAATAAAGATTTACTTGATCACTTTGTTGACAAGTCATATGAAGTGGAAAAGTTGAATGAAAGTGAGTCTCTTCAGCTTTTCGGTTGGCATGCATTTAAAAACTCTGGTCCAACTGATTTTGTGAATCTTTCTAGTAAAGTAATTGCTTTATGTGAGGGGATACCACTGATTCTTGAGGTCATAGGCTCTCTTTTGCTTTATAAGACAAAAGCAGAGTGGAAAAAAGTATTAAATAAATTAAGAAATGTTCCAAGTGGAGAAATACAATATAAGCTTAAAATAAGCCTTGACTATTTGGCTTATTCAGAAAAGGAATTGTTTTGTGATATCGCACACTTTCGTGTTGGGCCAGAGTAAAAGTCATGTTACACATTTGCTCAAGGGCTCAAGATTCCCCACGGAAACGGAAATGCAAGTACTTATCAAGCGTAGCCTTGTAAAAGTTGTCAGTGACAAGATTCATGTGCATGATTTGCTTCAAGAGATTGGGAGGGGCATCATTCCAAATAAGCGAAAGCCCAAATATATCTATGATGTATTCTTAAATTTTAGAGGTGAGGATATGCATAAATCATTTGCTACTCATCTTTATACTGCACTAAAACAAGCAGGAATTGAGGTCTTCATATGGATGAAGAAGGCATTGCAAGGGGAGAGCACATTCCAGATGCATTACTGCGAGCAATTGAAAATTCTAGAATATCAATCATTATATTCCCAAAAAATTATGCTGGCTCTAGTTGGTGTTTGCAAGAATTAGAGCAGATCATGAAGTGTTATAAGACAACTTATCAAGAGGTTTTTCCAAAATTTTATGATGTGGAACCATATGATGTTCGTAAACAAAAAAAAAAAGCCTTTGGAGAAGCATGGGAAAGGCTGCTTATAACACAACCCTCCAGTAGTAGTAAAGATAAGGAATCGACAAACAATTTGAAGAAAGTCCTTACTGAAGCTAAGCTGCCAACCTATCAGGGTGGGATATGCAAAACTACAAGTACTATCATTTACTTTTACTTATAATTTAAAATGGTCGAATTCCTTAAGTTCGTTTTTCTATATATGTGTGTTGAATTCCTTAATTTTGTTTGTAACACGAGTAAATTCATGATTAAGCTACTTTATGTACTAATCTACCTCTGATTAAAGACCAAAGGAATATTAAATAAACCTAGAAAAAACTAGCTAGCTCTCACAATTGCGAAAGCTTTTTGAATTTTGGATTATCTTAGTGCATATTGTATAAGAAGGGGGCATGAAATAGGTGGAAATATAGTCAAGCATCCAGACTAGAAGTTATCCAACATATATGAAAGTAAAAAGTTTTCTTGTAATATACAAAATATCATAGTATACTCTACAGTGAAGCTTGAGATTACTAAAAGGAATAGTACAGAAAAATAGAGGAATAAAAAATGTATAAGAAAGCAATCCAGAATTATTTTAGGTAATAATAAGAATTGTGCAAGGTGTGAGTGGAGGTTAAAATAACAAAGCTATCTGAAGCTGGTTTAGATAATACAAATAAATTCTAGTAAACAAAGGTAGCATATGACAGCCAAAAGTAAACCAAGGTAGCATACTATGTGCATGTAGCATATGATAGCCAAAAGTAAACTAAGGTAGCATACTATGTGCATGCTAGTGGAATGCTTATTGCATGCATACAATCATAGTATTTGGTAAAAAAAAATCACTTTTGTTCTTTCTTTTCTGCCAATTAAAAGAGTCACAGCATAAAATTATTCATCACATGCATGCATACATGAATGATTATTGCATGGGTGCAGACAACATTGTTTAGAAATGAATGGAAAAAATAATAGCTTTTGTTTAATTAATAAAAAACATTTAGTGTCATTTTTTATTTTCTTAGATAGAACATATATGTGTGTGTGTGTGTGTCTATATATATTATTTACTATGAAAATTGCAAAATTATACATAAATACATAGATAGGTGAAATTCCATATGGTATATAGCCAAGCTTAACGTAACATATGAATCACATGTGCTCAAGTTTTCTATAGTTAGGTCATAATAGTTGAGGTGATACTATAGTTATTTTAAAAGTAAAAATAATTGATGTTCTAATCAAAGATGGTATACTAACAATATAGGGAAAAAATGACGAAACTAGCAGGAGCAATTAGTCCTTTTCCAACATGTTATTCATCTGTCTTGTTTTTTCTAACGCTACAAGTATATCAATTTGTCGTTATTATAGTTTTGTACCATGCATTTTAATGATTGTTGGTAGAACTCTGGTCATCTAATTTCTTATTGTTCCTAGAACTGAGGCCGAGTTACTTGATGAAGTTGTCAAAACTATCACAATGAGGCTATAGACAATAGCATAATGTTTGTTGCTCACCATCCAGTGGGTTTGGAGTCTCGCGTGCAAGATATCATCCAATTGCTAAGTAGTGAATCGAATGAGATTATCATAATAGGCATTTGGGGAATGAGAGGGATTGGCAAGACGACAATGGCTAAAGCTATTTACAATGAAATGAACCAAAGTTTTGTGGGAAGGAGTTTATTCCTTGCAAATATTAGGGAAGCATGGATGCAAGGTAATGGTCAAGTTTATTTGCAAGAACAACTTCTTTCTGGCATCTTAAAAACAAGAAGGATGATCAAGCTACCCAATGTAGAAATGGGAAAATCTCTAATCAAGCAAACTCTTTGTCAAAAAAGTGTAGTTCTTGTATTGGATGATGTGAATGATGAAGACCAACTCAAAGTTTTATGTGGGAGTTGTGAATGGTTTGGACAAGGCAGCAGAATAATTATCACTGCTAGAGATGAACGTCTACTTCAGATCCTTCAAGTGGATAAAGTATTTAATGCAATGGAAATGGATGAAAATGAGTCTATTGAGCTTTTCAGTTGGCATGCTTTTTAAGCAAGCGCTTCCTAAAAGAAATTTTGTTGAACTTTCAAGAAGAGTTGTATCATATTGTGGGGGGCTGCCACTAGCTCTTGAAATCCTTGGCTCATATTTGTTTAACAGGGAAGTATCTTATTGGGAAAGTGCATTGAATAAATTGAAATAAATTCCAAATGGTAAAATCCATGAAATTCTAAAAATAAGTTATGATGGTTTAAGTGACAGAACAGAGCAAGAGCTATTCCTCCAAATATGTTGTTTTTTTCTTGGGAAGGACATAAGCTATGCTACTCAAGTGTTAGATGGTCTTGGACTTCAAGCAGAAATTGGAATTATTCATCTAATTGAGCGAAGCCCTGTAAAAGTTGTAAAATTTGGAAACAAAAATATACTTGATATGCATGACTTACTGTGTTATATGGGAAGATAAATCCTTCGTGAGCAATCACCTGAGGAGCCAGAGAAGCGTACAAGATTATGGTCCAATGATGTTGTGTTGAATGTGCTAGAAAACAACACTGTAAGAAAGTTTTTGAACAACTTGTGCCCAAATTTATTATTTTTTGCATTTAAATCTTAATACTGTTCATCATCAATTGTACACTCTTTCAGTTTTCAACTGAGTTAAATTGTTTTTATTTTCTGTATATTTTCACAGGGAACAATGACTATCATGGGATTGTCTTTAAGCATGCCAACAAACAATTCAAAAACCTTTGGTACCAAGGCATTTTAAGAAGATGAAGACGCTTCGTTTACTCAAATTTGATCATGTACAACTTAATGGAGACTATGATTATATATCAAAAGAATTGAGATGGCTTTCCTAGCATAAATTTCTCTTAGAAAACTTGCCAACGGACTTCAATCTAGAAAAGATAGTTGCTATTGACCTAAAGTGGAGTAATCTTACAAAAGTATGGAAGAAAAGCCAGGTATTTGCAATGGACTTTTGGAAATTAAACATTACCAATACAATTTGTGTTATTTTTCCATCCATTATTGTTTCTATTTGTTATGATTTTTATTATGAAATAATCTCTTCATAGGTATTGGAATGCTTGAAAATTCTCAATTTGAGTCATTCTCATTGCCTAACGGAAACACCAGACTTTTCAAAATTACTATATCTTGAGAAGTTGATACTTAAATATTGTCCTTGTTTGTCTACAATCCACCATTCCATTGGAAATCTTAGACATCTTATTATGTTAAATTTAAAAAATTGCATTAGCTTGGAACATCTCCCGAGAAGTGTATATGACCTAAAATCTTTGAGAACTCTCAATCTTTTTGGTTGCTCCAAGATTAAAAAGTTGGATGAAGACATTGAGAAAATGGAATCCTTAACGATTTTGGTGGCAAGTCAAACTACTATAACACAAGCACCCATGTCATTGGTGAGATTGAAGAACATTAAATATGTTTCTATATGTGGTCATGAAGGATTGTCACGTGATGTATTTTCGTCTCTTATTTTGCCATGAATGCACCCAACAAATCATTCAAGGTCATTTTTTTCAAGCATTTGGGATCAAGCCATCGTTAATCAAGTGCTTTTCACATCCTTTGTTTGCCAAAGGTCGTGAAATATTTAAATCAATTCCAAGAACATCTCAAGCTTCATGTAAAAAGACTCCACCATTGATTGGTTTTCGTGAGCAAGTTCACAAGGAAAAGTCAGAAACATTCTTGAGTTTTATCACTATTCATGTGGGCGAGTTCAACAAAGTTATTGATACACTTTTAAAGGGTATTTCACAGGTATATTCTCTTGATCTCTCTACTACTACCATTTGGGCCTTGGAGGAACACCGTTTTCATACATGTTTTATTTGATTGTTCAACGTGTTATTTTACTAATATCATGCGTATGCACGCGATGGGAGGCATGCGCATATGTGTATGTGGATGTGTAGATGTATAACAATGCACATTAATTATGTGTTTTTTAATTTTTTTTATTCATACTTTCAACCAGCACCCGATGCTTTTTTTGGATCCCATTACCAAGTATCCAACAACGATTACTTTAGTTTCGAGATTCATGACCGCCCCTTCTAATACAGGTATCCGCTTTGAAACTCAAACTCAAGGCCCAAAGGGATCTAATAGGGCCTTACACTGATGGATCAACTCTATATTACTAATTATGCTTGTAATTGTTTAGAAGGCATCTTGAAAGTTTCAATTATGTTTAAAATTGTGCCAAATGTCAGAATATGTAAACACTATAAGGATTAATAGATTATAATGCACACTTCACAAATTTTTTAGACATACTATAATAAATGTTTAAGAGTGAGTGCTGATATCATATGTATTTGATTGCCCATCTATATGGTTATGGTTAATTGTGTTTTTCTTTTGTGATGTTTATGCTTTAGGGGTGCAATGAAAGAGGATTTTGAGTTAATTCTCTTCCTGGAGACAATTATCCTTATTGGCAGAGTTTTAAAGCTGAAGGGTCTTCAATATCCTTTGAAGTTCCTCAAATTTTGGGCAAAAGCTTGAAAGGAGTGATTCTGTGCATAATGTATTTGTCTACTCAAGACAACATGACATCTGTATATCCAGTTGGTGTATTGGTATCGAACCGTACAAAGGGCGCCATTAAACTCTATTAAAAGTTGCAGCAACTGCTTCAAA
The DNA here is from genome assembly GCA_037074505.1 of Albizia julibrissin. Taxonomy (NCBI): domain Eukaryota; kingdom Viridiplantae; phylum Streptophyta; class Magnoliopsida; order Fabales; family Fabaceae; genus Albizia; species Albizia julibrissin. Next base: position 11,743,685 of record CM073481.1, on the reverse strand, counting down.
TGATGAAGATAATTGGCAAGACATAATTTCTAATTTAGAGCCTTATAATAAAATGGAGGTCATAGTCACTTTCGGAAGTGAATTGAGAGTGAACAATACAGCTATCTATTTGGTATATGATGAAGATATTAGCAACATAATCATGTATTGAATATCTCCAATCTTTGTGGCGTAATGTTGTATAGGTAGTCTTGGATGTGAAACCAGCTCTACGGAAGTACAAGTTCAAATCTATATAATTGGGTTTGTTTTTACAGCAGTAATGTTTTTAATTATACACAAGGTGCTGACTTTTTTTATTAATTTCATTTCTTAGTCCCTAGAATCTAGATTGAAGAAACTTAATTGCAATGATTTTTTTGACGTAATTAGACACCCATAATTAATGGTCACAAAAAAGAGTTTCTTTTGAGTGCTATTAAAAGTTGTTAACATGAATCTCACGAATAGTACTAACAATATTTATTAGAATGTGACAATGCAGAGCCATTATCTTGTTTGGATGTTATGATATTTATCTGTGTTTCTTTGTAATAAAAAACAGAGGTAACCAAACAGAGTATGAGTTGACATTTTATAAAGAGCAATTATCTTTCGCTGGCTTCAAATGTTCCATTATAAGATGCATTCCAGAAGGGGTCACAGGCAAATATATGGGGTAACTATCACTTGCCATGGAGCTAACATTAGGCCTCGTAGGATTAACTATAAAATTGATAAACTGATAAAGCCTTAATTAATTTTAAACTTACTATGAAATTAATGCAAACTAATACTATCACTATCAAATAGATAAAAATATCATCGGGGGTATAAAAATAACAATTATGATATACATATGAAAGATAACGGACACATCCTACCCCAATTTTAAGGAGCTAATAAAAGCGATTACTTATAAAGATGAAAAATGATCATCAATCAAACACTGATGTAAAAATAAAAATGATATTGATAAATTTTGCATGCAAAAGATATTGAAAAATTACTTAAACCGTGTGAATAAGTTTCATTGGTTATTTCTTTGAACAAAAATTAATATCTACAAGAACTATGTGTGGGACAATTAAACAGGCGAAATCATCATTTTTTGTGTTAGCAATATTGGACAACATTTACTTGTTCTAATTCAATTGTAGAAAGAAGTACAGGAAAAATAAATTCAATGCAAAACTGCAAAGCTTCGGTTATGAGTCCCATGTCGGAAAGCCTCACAAATGTAGTATGGTTTATAAGTTAAGGGGATTTCCTTCCCAATAGGCTAGTCTTTTGGGGTGTGGTTCTTCTAAGAACTTGTGCCTGTTATAATGGCTCTTTCATTAAGAGCCCGATGCTCACAGAAAGGGCTACATGCAGAGGGTTCTGACCGGCAAGATGCTCATAGAAAGGGCTACCCACAGAGGGTTCTGACCGGCAGGAGGCCGAGTGAAGTTTCGTGGTGTAGGGCTACCCACAAAGAGTCCTGAACGGCAGGAGACCAGGTGAAGTACCGTGGTATGCAGCCGCTGGGAACGTCGGCTCTTAAAAGGGGTGACTATGTTGTTAAGTCTCACATCGGAATGCTTCTCAAGTGTAATGTGGTTTATAGAATTTAAAAGGCTCTTCCTCCTCCTAATAGACTAGTCTTTTAGGATGGGCTCTCAATGTGAGCTTCCATTATGAATTATGGATGCTTATTATATTTGTTTTTGTTAGTTTTAATTTAAAATATCATTTCCGGTAAAATTTTCCAGGAATGAGAGAGGTGGACACAAATATATACAAAAGCAAAAAAATGTCAGCTAAGATCACGGTCACCGACAATGATTTTACATCCACCTCCTCTCCTTCGTTTAGTCGATGCTCCTACAGCCACCTTCACCAAAGATGATTTCATATGTGGGCCATTTATGAGAAGGCTGACCGCTGTGTTCTGTTCTTTTTATTTTATTTTTTGAAATCTGAATTGGTGGAAGAAGGAGATAGTCAGTACTCCACCGTGAACTGCATTCCGCAGAGCTAGAATCCACTTCCCCAACCCAGATGATACCAATAAGCTCCTCAATCGTGGTTACTTTATTTATTTTTTGGTTGACTTTTTTGTTCAAACAGCTTTAAAAAACTTCCAGAACAACAACGTTACTTTAATGTGACAATTTCTGGCATAACATTTGATTTTAACTCAATATTTTATGTGAATGGTTCAAAAATATCATTCACAATGAAACACTCTAAACTTAAAATAGGAATATGTATGTCTTTAATTAATGCTAAAAGGTATTGCCAGAAAAAACGGAAAACTTTCAATTGAATATGCATGTCCTAAATGGGTATATGAAATAGGGTATAAAATTATAATGGGAAAACTAATGAAATGGGTACAAAATTATTTGTACTGGGAATGTTCTAAAATATCAAGAAAACTAAGCCTAAAGGGTATAATTATTATTTTATATAATGGGAAAGAAACGCGAAGCGATACCTTCAATTATTGTATCAGGAAAAGGTAATCATCATTAGATTATTAGTCATTCTAATCCAACCACTGAAAGAATCAGATTTAAGAATCCAATTCAATTGGATCATTTAAAAATGGCAAATTAAAGCTTTTATTATTAAATAGATTGATGGAAATCACTATGCGAACACAGGATAGGTTGAAAAGTAGTGATCAATGAGCAAAAGTAAGACGCATCTTACAATAAGATACCATAAAAAAAATTGTTTAATTTATTAATAACCAATTTTAAATACAATGGTAATATCTGATAAAAAAAATATGAATGGCGATTCCATCATAATCAATTAGTAACACCCTGGAAAGAAACAATGTCGTAAAAATAAGAAAGAACTAATATACACATTCAAATCGTGTGAATGCGTCACATAGGCCATATTTAAGGAAGAATTAGTGGTTAAATATTTGTCATTTTTTTGAAAAAAAAATAGAAAGAATCAAAGAGTGACACAACACAGGTAGACAATAGGTATATTTTTTTTTTCATTGTTTTTTGTCCGTATCTACATTGTTTTGTTCCCTCCTTGAAAGGTCTATAATTGTGCGAGTGTATTAAGTAGCTTTGCATATAAAATGTTAAATTTTATCAAAGTCTATATCAGGCAACGCGCTATGTGACCTTCGCAGAAGGAACTCGTAATTTCTTTTTCTTTTTCCAAACGTTGCTGATGTTAAAACTCCGCTTCACCTCTAGCGCTCGCTTGTTGGCAGCAGCTACTCTCTTCATTTTTTTTTTTCCTTCAATTTTTCTTTCAGAACTTTCAGTGGGCTAACAGAAGTTCGTTTAAGGGGTTAAGGGCTAAAGTAGAAAAAATAATCTATGTGGCAGTTTGTGATTGGCAAACTAGACATAATGGATCTAAGGGACCCGACCCAAGTTTTCTCCTTAAAAATATTGTATGTTTTTGTTCTTACTGTAAGTTAATATATTTTAACTATGGATGAATCATATTTTGTTTTAGGGAGAATCTCATTTAAATCTATTTGAAATATCTAAATCTAGATTTAGGCATGTACTTTTGACAAGTTCCTAATTAAGCTAAGAGGCCTAATACTACCAAAATTTAATTAAGCACCGTAAGTATACAAGTTATGAAAATAGTAAATGACAAATCAAGGTCGTCCTAGAGACTCAATCTAACTAGTAATTAGGTGTTAAATTTATTTTTTTTATTTAAGTTAAACAAATCAGAATTGCTTACAATATGAGTAAACAAAAATTCAATAAAAAAAAGACACTAATAATAATAAATACTTTTCACAAAGAGCAAATTCTAATATCAAGAAGGACAATTTAAAGTCACTAATCCCTTATTTGTTTCTTAGATTTTATCTCCACTAAATTAATTTTAACTTAACTTAATTAGCTAATCTAGAGTATTAATATCCATAAATGTCTATCGATCCATTTATATACCTACCTCAATAAATTATACAATGTCTCACACAGCTAAATAAGTTGTAATTTAGTTCGGGCTCGCTCTAATTTGATTATGTAGAGCTTCTAGGTATATATCTATCACATATGCAAATTCGATTAAAATCTAATTTCACAGTCTTTAATCCCAAGGTTAATTTAAGATTCATTCGTTAAGTTTAATCATAAATCCCCAAAACATGTTCAATGGTGGTCAATCACTAAGCAACAAACAATAAAAACAAAATGAAATAAACTGAAATAATATTAAGCAAAACTAATTAATGGAAATAATCTCTAAATCTCAAACAGGTTCATAGCTCCTATAGGTTGAAAAGAAAAATTTAACCACATATGGCTTTAATCAAATCTATCTTAACAAATAAAAATTCAGAGTTCAAATTCATACAAAGAGGAAAGAAAAATAGAACCAAAATAGAAAATTTACTTTGCCTCCTTTGGTTCCCATCCAACGACTTCCTGTGCTAAAGGCTAACCCTGGAACAGTGAGCAATGGTCTCCAAACCAGCCACCCCGTCCTTCTGCACGATGAAGACAATAGTCTGCTCATGGTTTAAGTTGGCCCCTGTTCTGAACAATGAATGAAGACGCTCCAATAAATTGCCTCCTCGGGTCCCTTCTTGCTTCAATTGCCAAACAGTCTTCACACAATGTAATGCGCAGCTGCCCCCTTTTATGATCGATGAGAGAAAGTTGCTCCCCTTTAATTCCAATTACTGCTGCCTCCAACCGTGACTTATGGCACAAGTTCTTTTCTTTTTTAAAAAAAAAACAAAACTTCAATCCTCAATTGCCAAAATGCTGCACGTCCTTCCCGTATTACTTAAAAAAAAACAATATATTAATGATAATCATCATAATAATAAACAGATTATTTTTTCTCTCTGTTTTTTTTAGAAAATTTTCCATTATTATTTTTCTTTCCTAAACTTAAAAACTTATTTTTTAAGTTGAAATCCCACAAATGGTATACCCAAATTGATATCTCTTAAAACCTCAAGAAAATATCTTTAATTAGGTGTTGATAACTTCCTAAATAAATCAAAATGTATCTCTAATCTATTCAAAATTGGGAAGTCATCACATCTCTAGACTTGCATCAAATTTTGTCCTCAAAATTTTAAATTCTAAAACAATCAAATTCAAGAAAACCATCCAAACGAGATTTTTAAAGCAAGCATTATAAAATTGAAGTCAATTTAAACTTTTAAGAACCAAACTTTCTTAGAAATATAATCTTTTCCACTTTCTAAAAGTGCGAGTAGCAAGGCATTGAATTCAATCAAATTAAGTCACAATAGAATGCATCTAATAAGTCAAGTGTTTGCATTACTCTCAAAATATTCAAGGGCTTGTGTTTCATTCAATCCCACCTATTGCAACTCATCTACTATAGGCTTGTTCCTCATCCCAATCTCTACTATATTATCCCATTACATACACAAATCAAAAGGACTTTGGTAATAGATAAATACTTTAGTTAATGCTAAGTAATTCAATGAATAATATGAAGAATGAAGGGATATTTATATCATTATACTCTTTTTTTTCCTTTATATTTATTTTGAGTTGTTGTAAGTCCCCTTTTAATGTGACCCGTGCAGGGTAATGCAGTACCAGTTAATTAATTACTCCAACAGGCACCTCAAGAGGCTTTCAGCCCAACTCATAACCTCTTTGACTTAACCGTTTGACGTGAGTGCCAACATTGGTGATAAAATACACCCGGTTACTAAGTCAAGTCTAGAGATGTCAGTGGGGTTGTTGTTATTGTTCTTATTCGTTCTTTTTTTTTCAATCCCTTCAATCTCTTTTTTTTTAATCTTACTTAGCACTTACTATAGTGACGAATAAAAACGAATACCTAAATCATCTTTATATATACAAAGGAAATTTTCTGCTTCAAAAGAGATTCAATACAAGTTCTAAAGATGAAATTACAATAAGTGTACTCTCTCTTAGGAGAACAAATATTTAGGTTCGAATTCCTCACGGGTTCTTTAACATCCTAAAGTAAAGTATCCAAGCCAAATCTTTACCTATTTACTCACATTCAAAGAACATAGAATCAAATTCAACCCTTTTCAAGTTCAAATCAAACCAATTGTGACAATGCTCACGAATAAAATTCAAACTTCCAAAAGAATTTTTTTTTTTAGAAAAAAATTGAGGACTAGTAATGTAAAATCACGGGTACCCTCACCCCCATATTTAAATGTCACATTGTCTTCAATGTGAACAAGTAACAAGAAGTAATGGAAGTGAGGAGCATCCATATCCAAGTGTAAGGATAGCCTGATTTCAGATTTCTACTAATTAAATAGCTCAAGTGCTAACAACCATTCAATAGTTATCACAAACATTCATCGCATGCATATCTAATTATGACCAGCACTCATTCCAGCAATATGTCATCAACAATCAAATGAAATAAATCAAAGAAAAGTATAAGGAAACTCCCATATTTGTCCATGACTTGCACTTTCAATCCTTGCTACTAAAGTGGAGCACCTCATTAGGGGCTACCAACAGTCCTACCAAATCAAACAAAGTATCAAATCAAACCTTGGGTTGCCTCCCAAGAAGTGCTTGGTTTATAGTCCTTAGCTTGACTATATTAGCAATCTAAGTAGGCGATGATAAGTGGTGAACCATTGTTTGCTAGTTCACTTCACTACTATGGTAATGCTTCAGTCTTTGTCCATTCACTTTAAAGTAGTCTCCAGTTCTCTCATCTTTAACTTCAATTGCACATTTTGATGACACCAAAAGCACTCTGAAAGGACCAGACCATTTTCATTTAAGCTCCCTAGGAAATAATTGAAGTCTTGAGTTGAAGAGAAGCACCAACTGCCCTAGCTCAAAAGAGCACTTCAAGATATGACTGTCATACCACTTCTTTGTCCTTTCTTTATATAGTCGTGCGCTATCATTTGCTTGAAGTCTGAATTCTTCCAACTCATTTAGTTGAAACAACCTTTTAGCTCCCACTTGATGGTGGTCGATACTTAGCTTCTTGATTGCCCATCATGTTTTATATTCCAATTCAAGTGATAAATGACATGCTTTTCTATAAACCAAACAGTATGGTGACATGCCAATTGGAGTATGAAAAGCTGTCCTATAAGCCCATAAAGCATCATTAAACCTGTCAGACCAATCTTTTCTAGTCGGGCCCACAATTTTCTCAAAAATCCCTTAATCTCCCTGTTAGTCAACTCAGGCAAACCATTAGTTTTTGGATGGTGTGCAAGTGATATCTAGTGGTACACTCCATATTTTTCTAAGAGAACCTTGAAATTCTTGTTGTTGAAGTGGACAAGGGCAACCAAAGTAGTTACTCATAACATGCAAAGCAACACAAGTGAGTTCAACTGGAATCCTCTCACTTAATCAAACTTGCAACGACAAACATCAACATGCAAACAAGGAAGGCAAAAGCATTCCCATTATTCCCATGAACCCAAACTTCCCAATAAAAAACGCAGCGTTTTGCTGAAACAACCCCCGCAGGCATAAATCAAAACCTGGTTATGTTTAGGTATTGATGAAACAACCAAATTAGTGAGAGCACCCAAAAGTTCAACAACAAAAACTGTGAAGCCTAGTTTGTTATCTTCCTATGGTAGTGATGCAGAAGGGGTCATAGGCATATTAATGGTATAACTATCACTTGCCATGGAGGGAACATTATTAGGCCTCGCAGGAGTAACTCATTGGACTGAGATTTCAGCAAACAGTATTGTCAGAATTTTCTATGGTAGATGTGGCTGAGGACAAATTATGGCAGCATTAAGATCTTGCGTTTGCTCTTCATGTTTACCAACACTCTCCAACTCCTCCAACTTAAATCCTGTACATACAAATCCTTTCGAGAATAACTAAACAGACATACAGAACTGTGATAAGAATATATTTCTAAACTGATAAAACCTTAACTAACCTTAATTAATTTGTACTTACTAAGAAATTGATGCATAATAATACAATCACTTCTAACATGCACAATTAGTTAAATAACTAGTGATCTGAAGTGCATATGAAAGATAAACAACATCCTACCTCAATTTTACTGAAGCTAATTAAAGCATAAAAGCTCATTGGCAATGTGTCACTTTTTGTTATAAAGATAGATAAACATGTAAAAACTTTACCTTGGATTCAGTGGAAGCAAAGAGCATATGAATGCAATGGTTTAGGTAGATTGAAGAGAGGAGATGGTGGCAAATATCTGAAAGGAGAGTTGAGAGTTTGATTCTCCATTGGAGGCTCTTATGACTCTGCTCCTCTTGCAGGCCTTTTACTCAAAGTCCTCTTGAAGGTGTAGTCTTTTGTAGTACTGATATGCACTGAAGTTATGTAGATCCTTTGAAGTAATTACAGAGTGAGAGAGGAAAATAGTTTTTTCTCCGATCACTTTAAAACAAATATACTTCAAAGAATTCTAGCTGTGGCATTGTTAAGTATCAGTATATGAAATTATTAAATAAAATAATAATTGGTAAGTATATAGAATGACAAAATTAGTAGCACCGACAGCAAAATTTTTCATCACGTAAATGCATATATGAATGAATGATAATTGACAAATATGCAAGTAGTATATAGATAGCTTGAGTACATTTGTTGGTCTTTGATTTCAAGTGTTGACTGATTTCTGGCTACTAAGTAGAGCCGATAATATGGGTTTAACCCATGGGTCGAACCTGCCCAACCCAGAAAACTTGGTGGGTTGGGTTGTCAAAAAGAAGAACCGTTTTGATGTGAGTCTTTTTGGCTCGAACCTATATGGCCAAACAATGGGTTAGCCTGATGGGTTGACGGGTTAGCCCGTTTTTGTTTTTGATTTTTTAAAAAACTTGCTAAATGTCATGTCGTATTATCCCTTAGAGCTCAGACCCTAGTCACTCATTAATATTGTTATTTTAATTAAAATATGAATTTATTAAAAAAAATTGAGTTCATGTGGCAGCTAATAAGGATTAAAATAATATAACTTGACGAGTCAGCATTTTCCGTTATATTAGACTAACGGTGTTAAAATTGAAGACCTAAAAATACACTTTTTAAACTTAAGGGACTAAAATAAACCTTAATGCAAATATAAAAGACCTAATGAATATATTAGCCTTAATTTTCTTATGGTTTTGATTTATAGAAAAAAATAATTAGTATATTGTTTAAAAAAAGTTTGGAAAACACAATATATAAAAATATATAAAAAGAAAATAGGTTGGGCTGGTAAGCTCGCCAACCCAGAGGTTATGGGTTAGGTTGGCTAAATGTCAATCCATATTAACATGGGTTTTTTGTTGTTGCTAAAACCCATATATTCTCAACTCATGGCAGGCCAGCTAGAAACCAACTCTACTACTATGTCCCAAATGGCTAAATTCAACAAATTTTATTCTTAACTGAATTTAAGGCAATGGATCAATTTGTTAAAGTAAAAAATAGGAATATTTATTTTAAAATACAGAAATTATTTTTGGCCGACATATATTGGGGTGAGGGTAAAAAACAAATTAGAGTACAATTATATAATCCACTATTTATGCATCTAAAGCAGTAAAAGCATCATTACCCAAATTATGAAAACAAAGGAAATTAAAAAAAAAAGAATGTTGGAATATATTAGTCTATCCTTAATGGATTAAGACCCAAGCTCGATTCAAGACGAGCTATCATAGAGAGACAATGGTTCGTAAAGAGACATTCATTTACGATGTGATAGTTATGTCTATTTTCATATACCCATACGCTTAAGAGTTACATCTACTTCTATGTAACTATACGTCACTATATATAGGACATGGGATTGATAGAGTTAAAATCTGAATAGCACATACATAATATTGTTCTTCTCCCTCTAAAAGGTTCTCTTATAAGAATGCTTTCTTCTCACACTCTTTTTGATGTATTTACTGTGTAACATGATCAAAGTCCGCATCGGTGTTCCGGTTTTACACTATAAAAAAATAGCGAATTAGCGACGGAATTTCCGTCACTAATCAACTTAGAGACAGAAATTAGTGACGGATAGAGACGGAATAATATCAGTGACGGAATTAGCGATGAAATTTGTTTCGTTGCTAAAAAGACCGTTACTAATTGATTAGTAACGGAATTTTGAATTCCGTCGCTAATTAGAGACGGAATTTTCCCTCTCTAATCCATTGCTAATTATTTTATATATATATAATTTAAATTGCCACATGTCTACAACACGAGCCTCCATATGTCCCTTGCCGGCGGCCACCACGTGTACCAATCAGCCACCGCCACCTTGCCTTAGGCCACCACGTGTTCCGGTAAGCCACCACATGTCATCCTTTATGGCACGCCACGTGTCATCCTCCACCGCGTGCCACGTGTCACCCTCCACCGCGCGCCATGTGTCACAAGTCACAAATTGGTTGCATTTTGTGACCAAGTTAGGATTCGAGGCCATGACCTCTCACGCGTGTACTAGTGCCTTTGCCAGTTGAGCTAAAAAGAACCTATGAAAGTTAAATGCAAAATCATATATATATATATATATATATAGAGACACACACATACACACATACATACATATATATAGATATATATATATACTTGCAAACAAAAATAGAAATACAAAATTTTATATATTATTGAATATTTTAATTTAGTTTTTTTATTTTATTTTATGTAAATATTCTACCTAAATTTTTATTATTAACATCTTTTTTTATTTATTTTATTTTATATTTTTATCTTTTTGTTTGTATTTATAAATTTGTATTTTATTTGTATATAATATATTATTAAAAATTCAAATATATTATATTATAATTTTAATTTCAAAAATAAATATGAATTAATAATTTTTATTTATTTATTTTAATATTATATTATTAATTTAAAATAATTTAAAATTTAAATTATTTAAAAAATTATAATTTTGGAAAAAAATAAAATTATTAAAAAATGTAACTATTAGAGACGGAAATTCCGTCGCTAATTAGAGACGAATTTTTCCGTCTCTAAATTCCGTCGCTAATTTTTAGTGACGAAAATTAGTGACGGAATTTAGCGACGGAATGTAATTCCGTCACTAATCCATCTCTAATTAGCGATGGAAAAATTCTGTCTGTAAATTCCGTCGCTAATTTTTAGCGACGGAAATTAGTGACGGAATTTAGCAATGGAATTCCTTCGCTAATCTATCACTAATTTTGAGACGGAAAAATTTTGTCGCTAATTTTAGTGACGGAATTTGTGAGGGATTAGGGACGGATTAGCGACGAAATGAAGTTCCGTCGCTAATCCTGTATTTTTTGGTAGTGTTATGTGGGTATTTCAATGAGTTAGTCGAATTCTAGGTAGGCCTAAAATTCTAACAAAGACAAACTAAAGAAAGTATGTATACCTCTTTCACAAAAATGATCAAAGGCTTTATTTTAGATTTTGAAACTAGAAAGATTTCAAATGAAGAAATGCAATGAATTATGCATTTACTGTGCGAGTCTCGTAACTGAGATGAGAAATAATAGATGTAGCAGCATCGATCCTCATGCCTCTCTGAGGTGAGACGATCTACGTGGCTTCAATATTCACACATTTGATCATATTATGCTTGAAGTATCATGCATAATACATACAAATGTGGGCTAGCTTGTTATGTATAAATCAAACCAAGATTAGCGTTTGTTTATATAGTAATAATCACATATATCAACAGATCTATCATAGAGAACTCAAGGAAAGTAAAATGTGAAAAGGAACCATACCATGTGATTCTTCTATTGCAGGCTCCACCGTAAGTTGAGAATCAGAAAATACATTTTTCATTAGATGTTTCCAAAGTTGAGGCAGGCTCTGCTTAGAATCACCATGACAAGAAGCCAAGTGAGTGACGGATTGGTTGAGTAACTGAAACAACGATGCTGAGGATGAAAGCGATAAATCTTGCATCACAGAAATTCCAAGGTCATTCTGAATCCGTGCTAATATCTGAGAGACAGGATATTTGAGATCAAACTCGAACCTTTTGTTCTCATCGCCTGATGCTTGGATAAATCTTGTTTGATTCGTTTTTGCCGTTACGAGGAGAGTAGATGACGGAGGCCGTGTTTGGTGGTTGTAAGATTTGTCCTTTTGGAGAGCCACTTTTTGATATAAAAAACCAAACACGAGCATAATAGAGCCGTTGGTTATGACATTGGCAGCCAGCAAATTAATGTGGCATGCGTCTTCTCTCTTCCAAGGACCGACCTCCATTAAAGACTGTGGGGGCACTTAGCTTACCCTTATTAAGATAGAGAATCAAGTTATAACCAATGCCATAAAAATTCTCCCCGTAAGTGTGGAAGGTCGTGGGTTCTATTTTACTTTTAACCTCATCTGTTGATTAGTATATGCCTCATTAATTAAAAAAATTGAGAAAGCTGCACATAACCCTAACAAATAAATAGGTTAGAAGCAGCATTAGTTACATGAGCTATTTTCAGCTCACAATAGTATATATTCATACTTGGGGTTTCGTCCACATTTGTCTCAGGTTTTTTTTTTTTTTTTCCTTTTGAGCAAAAGACAAAATGAAATTAATAAGATAAATAATTACATAGTAGCATAAGTAATAGTAAGACACAAACATTGTGGATAAAAAAGCCACGGAAAGAAGATGCAACAGTGACAGAAGTCTTTGAGTTTGGCGTAATTGAACTCAAAGAGAGACTAAGAATTTATCCCAAAGCAAAGTAACAGTGAGCACCTCGATTATTTCTTTGCCAAAAGAAGAAAAAATTATGCTTAAGGACCAGATGTATAAATCTTTTATTCCAAATGTCCCCAAATATGAAAAATTATCATGAAGGTCCACGGTTCTCCTCTAAAAATACGAATCATGTGTGAATACCAAACTGTCCTTAATCCTTATGTTAAATTATGAAGGAGGAAGTTGTAAATTCTTTAATTTATGTGTGAACATTAAATAATAAAAATGTTAGTTATAAATCCTTGTTGTTTCAATGTTAAATAATAGAATTGGCAGTGGCTCTGCCAACTAACCTATAAAAAGTTAACTTATCATCGCCTTTTATTATATCCATACATTGTTTTTGGGTTCATAAAATTTAGGGCCTAGAATTTTTGGTTTTTCCATTTTATTTTCATATTTGGGCTTTACTTTTCTAGCCCAGTTAAGTAAAATATAGGGAATGAGTTTATGGTAGTGGGCCATGATGAGGTATGATTTTCTTACCCTAAAACATATCATTACATATTTTTCAGTTGTCATTAAGATTTGTTGATAATTAAATCTCTTTATCTTATAGTAATTCTCACAAAAACGAAATCCTATCTAATATAAGTTGGTCTACAAGCTTATATGGAAATGAAATGGAGCCAAAAGAATTAGATTCTTCATTTGGCTTGTTGTTCAAATATAGTTGAAGCAGGAGTAGGGAAACTATCGTGCTCTGCTCTGCGTCCTTCATCCTCTCCTTTTCACAAGTGGCTCTGTTTTTGTTGGTCAGTCACTGTCCCTCATAAACTTGTTCCAGAAATTCTCAATAATACATATAGCAGCTCATTGAAAAATCAAGTACTATCCTTGAAAACCATACTAAAACAACAACCAAGAAAACCAAATGGACAAGGGCAACGTCAACAGTTACTCATAACATGCAAAGAAACATATGTGAGTTCACTTGGATTCCTCTCACTTAATCAAACTTGCAACGACAAACATCAACATGCAAACAAGGAAGGCAGAGACAGTGAAGCACCAAGTAATAGTTGAAGGCAAAAGCATTCCCATTATTCCCATGAACACAAACGTACCCATCAGAAACGCAGCTTTTTGCATCATCTTCGCAATTGTAGGCCTTTTCTTATGTAACACCAGAGCAGTTGAAGAAATAGAGAAGGCAAGCGTAGAACAAGCCACCACAACATATATCAGAACCTGGTTATCTTTTGGTCTTGGTGAAACAACAAGATTAGTGAGGGCACCGAGAAGTTGAACAGCAAAAACTGTGAATTCTGGTTTGTTATCTTCTTGTGGTGGTGATGCAGAAGGAGCCGGAGGTATATCCATGGTATGAGTATCACTTTCCATGGAGGGAACATTATTAGGACTCGTAGGATTACTTTGTTGATGGACTGGGATTTCGGGAGAAACAGAGGAATTTGGAGGAGTAACGGTATTGCCAGAATCGTCAGTGACAAATGTGGCTGAGGAGAAACTATGGGAGTGATCAGAATTGATTGTGCCCGCAACAATAGGATCTTGAGTTTGCTCTACATGGACACCAACACACTCCAACTCCTCCAAGTTAGATCCTGTACATACAAATGCTTCCAAGAATAACTAAACAGACGTATAGAATAGTGATGACAATATATACTTCTAAACTGATAGATAAAAATAGTACTATCTCATATTAAAAATAACTAGTCTGACATACAAATGAAAGAAAAAGAAGACATACCACCTCAATTTTACAGGAGCAAATAAAAGCCATTACTTATAAAGATAGATAAACATGTAAAAACTTTACCTTGGATTCATTGGAAGCAGTTAGAGCATATGAATGCAAGGGTGAGTATTTGACTGAAGAGAGATGGTGGTGGTAGCAAATATCTAAAAAGATCAGATCTGATGGTGAGATTTGAGAGTTTGCATCTCCATTTGGAGGCTTTTGACTCTTCTCCTTTGGCAGGCCTTTGATTCAAAGTCCTCTGCTTTATCTGAGGATAGGTGAGTTTTGCAGTACTGATTTGCACTGAAGTTATGTGAATCCTTTGAAGTAAAAACAGAGTGAGAGAGACGACAATAGAGAGGAATCCAAACTGTGGAATACCTAGCTGTGACATGGTCAAATATCAGTATCCTAAAATTAATAATTGGTGAATATATAGAAAGACAAAATTAGTAGCTATGGTAAAATAGACAACAAATTTTTCATCAAGTAAATGCATATATATTAATTTTTTGCGATGAAAGCAAACGCATATATTAATGATAAGTGATAAATATGCTATATATAGTTAGCGTGAATTTGTTGGTCTTCGTTTGTAAGTCTTGATATGATTTATGAGTACCTAACTGTTAGCCCCAAATGACATATTTTTATTAATCTAAAATTTATTATTAAATGCATAAATTAATTTCCACCGACATATTCGAGGGGCTAGAATAACAAATTAAAGCACGGATTTATAATCCATTGTATACATCTAAAGATGTAAAAGCATCACAAATAATTAGTCAAATTAGGAAAACATGACTAAAAAAAAAAGACAAACTAAAGAAAGGATGTATACCTCTTCCACGATAAAGATCAAAAGGCTTTACTTTAGATCTTCAAATTAGAAATATTTCAAATGAAGAAAGGCATTGACATTATGCATTTATTGTGCTAGTCTCAGATTTGAGATGAGAAATAATAGATGTAGCAGCATCGATCCTCATGCCTCTTTGAGGTAAGTCGATCTCTGTGGCTTCAATAATCACCCATTTGATCAAGCACATGTATTAAAGCAAAAGGCAAGGAGGATATTTTGATTAAGTCTTGATCTCTTCTCTTCCCTTTTCTAACAGCCACCTCACGTCAATATGAGAAAGAGGAAAGGAAAATGAATTGACTTGATGAATATTAATGGAAGAAGTAAAATTATGGCCAAGGAAAAATGGACACATGTTCATTTGCATTAAACAACTACTATTCTAATAAAGCAAGAGAGATATTATGAAAGCACATTTTTTCTTGCTCTTGCATTCATTCGGTCAACAATTGTGGGTCAAATAAAGAGATGATGACTTGAGTTTGAGGAGCATATCCGTATGGCATAAGGAAGGAAAGAGAAAAGATAAAAGATGATGACATAAAGTAAAGTCACATGGTTAATTAGCAATTTAATATGACACTTGAGGAGGTGAGTTGGGATATTTTTATAAGGCTATTATCCCTTCATTCTCTTTCATTTTCGGCTGAAGCAACAACAATAGAGAGAGAGAGAGGAGAGTTTGAAGGAGCAAAGGCAAAGAAGAGAGCAAAGTTCAAGAGGCATCCAAGGTGAGTTTTAAGTGATTTTTCACTTGTTCTTACCTTCTAACTCCATGTAAACCTCTCCTAACCTCTTCTCCTCCATGAAATCCATGATTTTCAAGAAGAATCAAGAGGGAGGAGATGATGAACAGTGACGTTTTAGAGAGAGAAAGAAGAGAAATCAAAGGTAATCTCAAGAACCTTGATTATCTTGTTGATTCTTGCTTGTTGATGATGATTTGTGGTTGATTTGGCTTTGTTTCCTTGATTTTGTAAATTTGGGAAGCTCAAACCCTAAGGGGTTATGCTGCCCAATTTTCTAATATTCATGGGGGAAAGGTGTTTAAGTGATTAAACAAGTGATTAGAGGTGTAAAGAAGGAGGTTTATGGATTGAAATCAAGAAAACAACATTTTCCCTAAATTTTCCAGATCTGGTCCAGGGGCATTTTCGTCCTCTTTGGTCTGGAATTTCATAAATTTGATGGTTTCATTGAGTTTAGAAGGGAAAATTGTGTAGGGTTCATGTAGACTGCGAAGTGAGAAAAGCCCTAGAACACAAAATGACCAAACTACCCTTAAAACCCTAAGTTAGGGGCTGCCAAGGGTAATTTCGTAATTTGGGACTGATTTTGACTAATATGAGGTCAAAAATGGATTCTACACACAAAATTATGTAGGATTAGCCCGGGTTATGATTTTTGGAATAGTACAATTTGACCGGGTACGAAGGGGTATGGACCAGGTTCCCAGGGGTATTTTTGTAATTTTACAGTTTTGAGTCAGGATAACCAACATAATGAGTTTATAATGAGTTATGGATAAATAATAACTCGTTTATCCTAAATTTAATATTTTAGGATATACCGATAGCCTGAGCCGGATACGGAGCTGGACCGATTAACAGGCAAGGAAAGGACATTCCAAGTAGTAACTTCTTCCTACATATACTATGTGATTACTAAATATTGTATATGTCATTCACTGTAACATGAGCTAGTGTCTTTGACACACCAATTTGCCATGTTGTGGTCAGGGACCCAACAAGGGCGCCAAGTAGACCAAGGTGCAGACATATAGTTTGGCCTTGGGCAAGTGTACACATATTGTTTGATCATCTTACATGACATGGCATAGCATATCTATTTTCGCATTCTATATGTTTGAAAGCATGTTACTACTGAGATTCCCCCGAATCTCACCCTTTCCATAAACATTTAAAGTTTCCAGCAGCAGACAGCGGCTCAAAGAGCATAACCGTAATTACTGGTGACGGAAGGTTCCGGGCCAATACGAGAGGAGGCGTTGGTTATCTGAAGACCTTTATATTTGTTAAGGTCTGTATTATTCTGTACACCCTTATGGGGAATTCTGTATATAATCAAGCAATATTATTTCAATATATCAGTATATTTATGCTACTTCTATATGCCCACTGTGCTACGCTAATGCTACTCTGAGCATATCAATAATAAGATGGGGTCTTACATTAATTCTCTTATGTGATGTTGTAAATTTCCTTATATGTTAATTGTAAATTTATTATTTGTAGTTTTACATCAGATTGTAAATATGGGAAATGGGAGCTATCCAAACACTCTTTTTTCACAATTTATCTTTTATAAGCAAACCATACTTTTTCAGAAGAAAATTTTTTATACTTTTGAAAATCTATCATAAAAAATCTATTGTTCAAAGTCAATTCTACAAACCTAGTCAAAATCACCAGAGAACGAGTCAAATAAGGAAGGCAGAAAAAGCAAACCCCACCACGTGATATTTGCAGGCAAAAGCATGCACATTGTTTGAAAGAATCCAAAAGTCTGTGACCTTCGCGGAAGGTGCTAGATCATATGTGATTGAGTGAATAGCATTGACCTGGAAGAAAAAAGAAGGAAAGAAAAAATAGTAAGATTAGGTATTAATCACGCCACAGTTCGTTAGCACCGACCTATGTCTTGAGAGACTGGAGGACATAATATTGGATCACAAAACAGTGTTGCCTTTCTTCTATGGAGTGAGCCACAATGAAGCCTATGTGCAGTTCGAGAATTTCATCTTGCGAACATATATGAATGAAGCGAATGGGCAGTTGGACAGTTTGCACCAAAGAGCCGACGCTGTGTGTAATTCACTATATGGATTCACAATGTCAGATTAGGTGACGACTAATCCTATTTGGCTTTTCCAGTTTATACTTTTTGCTTGCCTTCCAGAATTCATGAAATTCTCAACGTATATTATGCTTCAACCAAAAAAAAAAAATAGTCGAAAATGTTGTAACATCTATATATCTATAATAAATTGTGTAGGAAGCCAGATATATGATGTGTTAAGTTGGTAAATAGAGCGTTCTGATTTTAGGTATATTATGAATTTATGATGCTTCCTTTTCTCTCTCCACAAACAAAATAGTAGATATACATAGTCAAAGGTTGCCAAAGTCACTATTTTAAATAAACTTGTGACAAGAATGTAGAGTGAGATTGTGAACACGAACCATAAGAGATTACTTTTTATAATAAATAGGTTTTTAAAATATAAACTTAAATAATAAAATATAAAAAACGACATAATATGATTTAAATATTTTTAAAATATGAATAATTGAACTTAAATTCATCAATATTCATAAGCTTGTTCAAACAGGTGGAGACAAAACTCATTTCACATACTTATTACCATGTACAGTAAATCACGATTAAAAACCTGCTTTTAAAGGATTAAATTTCCATTATATTCCAAACAAGTCATTTGTAAGGAAGAAACATAAAAATGGTTAATTTAGTGTGTGAACTCGTGAGTTTAGCCGAGTTTACAATTAACACAAGTTTAAAAGTAAGTTGACACAATTTTGTAAATTAGAAACATAAAAATAATAAACTCATATAGTTAGCTGGAAAGTTTGACAACAACGCACATAATTATTAGATCAATTATTTTTAGATCTCTATTGTGACTAATGTCATGGCTAAATAAAAAAGTAAATAAAGAAAAAATTTGGAAGAAGTTTTAAAAAAATCTTGAAGCGTTTCTCATTTAAATGATCCATTTTTGTTCAACTCTAAGCTTCGTTTTCTCTCTCCCACATGTAGAATCAGGAGAAAAATGACAAACACCAAAACATAGTGCACTATAATTGCAGCAGTATCCTAATTTGATTTTCTCTCTCTCTCTCTCTCTCTTTCTTTTTTTTAACACTTAACAAGAGTTACCTAGCCCCCGCAACTCTAAAGCCCGGCTTGGTGAGCGGAAATGAGAATGGGGAAGGGATTATACATTTTTACATGTTTGGTTCAAGGTATCTTTTAATCCCTGGATTGGCAAAAAGCCATGTACAGGGGAATGGTTGAAAACCAATGGCGAGGGTGAGATTGAAAATCCAAGCCTAATAGGCATAGTTCTAGTGGAAGGGGTATGACCACAAAAGTATGAGGTTTCAAATTTTAATCCGTGTGAATGTGAAAAACGCTTTTTAAGAGAGCTACTCCCCAATTATATTCGACAATGTTTGAATTTGACCCAATAAGATAACCATATGAAATATATTTTTTATGACCAAAATTTCCTCTTCTCAGTCCTCATATGAAAATCCAAGCCTCCTTTGTTTCCAGAAATAGATTTAATGATGGGCACAATAAGCTCGTCAGGTCTTGACAACCCATAACCATCTAAATCTAATATGAACTTTCCATATTTGAGTTATTTTTTCAATTGATGATTTTTAAATAAAAAATCAATTTTTAAAAAAATGTAGTTAATATATTATCTTTATTTTAGTTTCTGCACTTATTAAAATAATTTTTAAAAAATAAAAATAAAAAGATCAAATATGGATCATTGAGATTAGATATAGATGATTATGGTGTGTTTGGAAACACATTAGATAAGGAAAAAAGCCCATTTGGACATCAAAAGCTCATTAGAGCACATGATAAGTGTTTGGAAAATCATTAGCTTATAATGAGCTTTTAATAAAAAAGAGTTTTTTTCCTTAAGCTCATTTTTTTAGCTTTTGAGCTTCTATCAATGGGCTTTTGAACTTTTTCATTGAATTTTTTTATTTTAAAAAAATATATTTATATTTTTTAACATCAATTATAACAATATATATGTAGTATCCAACAAGGTTTATACATTTTTCAGTCATTTCCTATTTAAACGGGTTTTTCAAATGTTAATCCAAACAGGTTCAATGTTAAAAAAAAATCACTTCTCACACTGCCAATCCAAACACAAATCACATTTCTAATCTGACTTTTTTTCAATTGGGCTTCTGTAAAAGCCCCATTAAAAAAAAGCCACTTCTTCACTGAGTTCCCAAACAGGCTATAAAATTTGATGTGCTTATAGTGCCCATCATTTTGATGGGCACAAAAACTACCTTTGTTTTGATCCCTACGTTCTCAATCTCCTTTGTCTCCGTACGTAGTTGGTCCTCCATCTCTTTTTAAGTTTGCTATTCTCATTTAATTCTCTCAAAATTCGTTTTGTGTACCAAATGTCGCACAAAATTATCCACACGCACTCACCATACCAGGCTAATAGCTTCTAGAACTTCCCGATTGATTAGTGTACTTTAAAATTCTCAACATAACGATGCATGCTGGGTTTTCAGGTTAATGGTTAGCAGATTACATGGTAAACAAACAAAAATTGGTTTTATTCACTACAAATAATTAAAATAAGTACATAGCGATATGGAATTCTGTAACACCTCGATTTCCTTATAAATGAGAGAAAATAGAATACTTAGAATCTCATTTCCCTTAATTTAATTAACGGGTTACTATTCATTTGGAAACTTTTTTTAGATCTTTGAAAAATCATCACTAATTATCACTACTACAGAAAGCACTTTTAACGTCCGTTTTTAGGGTTTTTTAACATCATTTTGTAGGAGGATGTCTATGTGAGCGACGTAGTAAATAATGGAAATAATGTCCTTTAAGAAAGGGACGCCTAAAGTGTCTTTAGACATCCTTTTTTTTTATAAACGTAAAAAATATTTTTTAAAATTTGTTTTTAAAATTTTTTTATGCCTAGCAATTCAAAACCACATAAACATGATCAAAGAATAAACTAAAATTTGCTTACAAATGATAAGGAAACATCCATCACTAGCTAATTAACTCTTAGTACCATTACTATGTACAAGAACCACCACAAAGTGTCAAAAATGTTGTCTACTACACAACTATACTAACATAAAAATACACTTTTACTGATCTATGTGTTGAATAAGCTGCCCAGCTAAAAAGTCTCTGATCAAGTTAATGTCTTCATGTAAGTAGGCAGCTTCTTCATAAAAAATATGCAAATTTGAAAATAAGCTTAGATAAAATCAATCAAGTGAAAGAATTAATTAGCAATTCAATTGCAATACCCAAAATATTATTATCATTTGATTACCTGTTGAAAATCACTTGTAACTACGCTCTGAATGATATTATACATATAAAGCATAACGTAGTAGCCACATTCAGTGACCCTTGTGGTTGTCGAAGGCACAATAAATCAAAAGTAATTGGTTAAAATCAATAAAGTCATATCTAAAAAGATCGTCAATAAAAGAACTTGAATTGAAACCACTTACTTTCGGATAAAAATCACTTCGGGTCTCTAATAGTTTTACCCTTGTGTGACCCATCAAGGAATCTATATGTCTAGGTCGCACTATCATTAAAATGTAAAACCACATAAATTAGAAAAATTTATTTAAGTCGAGAATCAATGAAATACAAAAAAATAACTTACGTGTTGCAGACAGATTTTGTCTCTTTGTCTAGCTTTTTACCCAAGGGATCAAACCAATAGACGGTGTTGAGGCGAGTATAAACAACACACAGACTACAATAGAAATACAATGATAAATGAATTATTTAACGTATGAAACCAAAAAAATCATTGCAGTAATTGAAGGAAAAAAACTGACCGGATTGCAAGTTTCACTCATCCTATATCTATCTCCTCCAAATGGATGAACTTCCTGACATCTTTGCTGTCAATCTTGAAGGGATATGTCAATGTCAGGCCCACAATTCCTGGAGGCATCAGTAAGTCGATTTGGTGAATGCCTTTGTAAAGCTATTGTAGTCATGCCAAGAGGGGCCATTTCACTGCATGTTTAACATTATATTATCAGAACATAAAAAATAGATTATTAGTAGGATGCTAACAGATCTCAAGTAATAGCAAGGTAGTTCCTACCATTGGAAGTGTGCTAATAAAATTTTGAAGCCAAAGGATGGAATATCCTATCGCCTAACCTAGCGTGACAACCTCTACGTCAGGAACAGGGATGGCTACACCTTATTCCCCCTCTCGAACACATGTTATAGTCACCCTGCATAAATGATTGGAATTTGCTTATGATGGTGGGTAGTAGCTTGTGTGTGAACAAGAGCATCGGCAACATCACCCAGTAGTGGGGTATCCAAATAAAGGATGTAAGGTGCTCCCGACTTCAAAGTGGGAGAAGGTTGACCAAGGGGTTCCTTCTGCGAGTTATAACATCCTTTGGTGCTAGGAAAGGCTGGGGATTCCTGGGTTCTATGGTTTTTATTTTCCCTCTCTGATTGAATTATAGATCGTATTTTACCACGTAGCTCTACCAACAGCTCTTGTCAGACCTTTACTCGAAGCTCATTGTGAATCTTGGCTACAATCTCTCTACTCAATTCAGCTTGTGATGAATTATGTAAGGATTGTCTAAAAAAGTTTGTGACACCAACTCCCCTTGGCTACCTTAGAACATGACCGATGTGATCTTCCTTCCTAATCGCTGTTGACAATATGTCCATCCGTCCACTTAGAGTGAACAAACCTTGGCTGCTCTAATCTTCGATTCATCTTGTAGCATACAATTTATCGTAAATAAAAATTAAACACTACCAATATGAAAAAATTTCAACATTAAATACTTATGCTTTAGTTACATACAATCCTCACGGTAATCTCAGCAACAGCCATATTTATGAACTTCCCACCCTTAATCCTCTCCACTTTTCATTTTTTGTGACACGGAGGAGGAGTTAGGGCTTGCACAATAATGCTAGGATGTCTTTTGGATGCTTCCTTCATTTTCTCAAACTCTTCTTGCATCATCCTCCACTCAAGCTTCCGATAACCACCACGGGACATACAATGCTGATACTTATTTGTTGTTTGCCTCTCTGTATTTACCGCTCTTACTTCCTATGAAAGGAAAACAATGAAAAATGAGTCAATGATGTCAAGTATATTCAAATAAAAAGTTTTATACCATGATGAAAGAAAATTTACCAAAAATTAAGGATCTTCCCGTGATGCCACAAACAACCTTCAGTCTTCTGCAAACAAATAAGAATAAGTTTGACATGGGTCTTGACCTCTCTTTTCCCCTCGAGTGTACCTTTGTGTGAGCTTTTTGTGAAATCTTTCCACAAACCTCCCCTATCGAGTGCTTGTACATCTCTCTGGTGTTTGGGACATCGAAAGTTTGCTATAGGAATAAAGAAAATTATATTTGAAGCAATAGGAATAAAGATCTAAATGTAGATGTATCGAAACTTATATACCAAAATTTGTTGCCAAATCATGGCTTTTGTTTTTGGGAGAACCAACTTCCAATTATCATAGATAATGTGAACTTTTCTTTGACCTAAATAGCCTAAATAGCTAATGAAATTGTCTTTCTCAGGATCAACTGGATTCAGGTTGGCATTAAAGTCCACATTCAACCTTTCCTATTGATGTTGATGATGTGCCACCAATGTAGGCATCTTTATGCTGCCTCTAGTTCTTCTCGTAACGGGTTTACCTCTTTCTATTTGATGCTCCCTACCACTTTATGAGTCACTAGAACTATCCATATTCCTGTTAACACAAAAATCATTGTTAGATTGGTAAATAAATTGCAACTAAATGAATAAACTAACCAGGATTAAGAAAAAAAAAGCACATTGTACTATTTTCTAAGTTAAGCACATAATACAATCTTCTAAGTAAATGTCTTACTCTATATTACTTCCTATATTCTTCACAATGATCATTTCTTGCAGCATATTCTTCATTATCTACAAATTCTAGTTCACTTGATCTAGGTGGATTTGTTGTGAAAGGTGGTGTGTCGTCAAGGTTAAAGGTTGGATCACCATACTTATGTTTATTACTTTGAATTACAATGGAAATTTTTTTTGCAATATTTGTGATATAAAACACTTGTTTCACTTGGCTTGCTAGAATAAAGGGCTCATCTCTATAACCAACTCTTCAAAGATCGACCGAGACAAATCCAAATTATTGATCTATTACCACAACAATATTGCTGACCCACTAACATTTGAATAAAGCAACTTTAAAATTGTTGTAGGCTATCTTCTATATTTGTTCTATAACTCCATAATAAGCCATTGATGCTAATATAGGGTTTTTATCTTAGGAACTGGAAAAGTGTATGGCTTCAGCTTCTACCATCACCCCACTATTTTGCATGGTACTTCTGTCATTTTGGTCTTTTGTGTAGAAAGAATACCCGTTTATATCATAACTAATCCAAATAATAACTTGAAATGAAGGTCCCAAGCTAGCCACTCGATTGTCTCAGACATACCAATCTCATGCAAAACCTTTTCCTCGAACCACTCTATGAATGTCTTGTTTTGCTCAATAGCTATCTGCATGTCACTCTTCTTTGGATTCATGTTCTTCAAACTCTTTTTTGTTCATCTATTTACAGTTGAACTTCTTCTATATTATTCAAGATATACAAGTGTGCTTGCAACACTTCTTCACAATGCACATTCTTCACTTTCAGTCCTCGTATTCCCTTGCTTCTCCCCTCTTCATACCAAGATTGTTCCTTCTTCCTTGATAGATAATCTTTGTAAAAGTTCATAGCCTCTTTAAATACGTATCGCTCAACTATTGAGGCTTCAGGTTGATAAAGATTTTTAGAATACCCTTTTAAGATCTTCATGTATCGCTCGAAAGGGTATATCCACCTCAGGTAAAATGGATTGCAGAACCTTACCTCCCTTACCAAATGAACTATCAAATGCACCATCATATCAAAAAAGGAAGGAGGAAAATGCATCTCTAGTTGGGACAAAATAATATAACCCTTATTTTCCAATTCATCCATCTTTTCAGTGTTAATGACTTTGTTATAGATAGCATTAAAGAAAACACACAATCTTATTACAGTGGTTTGCACTTCATCTTTCATAATGTCTTTAATAGCTACTGGTAATAGTTGTTGCATCAACACATGATAGTCATGGGACTTCATTCCCACTAACTTTAAATCGTCCATTGACACACACCTACTCACATTAGAAGAATACCCTTGTGGCACCTTAATTTCATGAAAACACCCATACAAACTTCTTTTCTACGCTTTTAATAGTGTATGTGCTTTAAATCCATGTATGCCCTCCTACCATCATCTCTTAGTTATGGATGTAACCGTTCTTTTATTCCCACATCAACAAGGTCTAATCTCGCACTAATACCATCCTTAGTCTTCCTTGGTATGTTTAAAAGTGTACTGACAAGACTATCACAAACATTTTTCTCCACATGCATCACATTAATACTGTGTCTCATATCAAGACTATATAAAAATGGAAGATCAAAGAAAATTTATCTCTTTTTCCATATGTTATTCTCACCTGCAGTACTCTAATTCTTACCGAAGGTGACATTGATACGTTCCACCTGACTATAAACTTCCTCCCTGGTTAATTCCTTTGGAGCTATTCCATACTCTGGTAAGACGTTAAGACACTTTCTTAACCTATGATATAGTGGAACTGATAAAGAAACTTCTTGTGACCAAGGTAGACAATTTTTTTCCATACTTAAGTTGATAAAAGTGTGTCTACTTCACAGATTGGACATGTTTTATGCCCCTTCACACTATACCCTGACAAGTTTCTATATGAGGGAAGTAATTTATTGTGGTGAAAATCATTACACGTAGCTTGAAAGACTCCTTCTTATATGCATCAAATATATCTACACCTTCCTCCCAAAACTTCTTCAAGTCCTCAATTAAAGGCGTCAAGTAGACATCAATATTGTTCCTTGGCTGTTTTGGTCCATAAATCATAATAGAAAGCATCACATACTTACGTTTCATACATAACTAGGGAGGTAAGTTGTACATTACAAGGAGAACTGGCCATAAACTATGTGTGCTAGTAAGAATTTCATACAGATTGATTTCATCTATACAAAGCCCAAGCCAAAGGTTTCTTGGCTCCATGCCAAATTTAGGTAACATTTCATCTATTTTCTTCCATTGTGGAATGTCAACCGGGTGCTGAAGATATTTTTCATTAGATATTCTCTAATCAAAATGTCATCTCAACTACTTTGCTTTTGTTGCACTCGCAAACAAGCGCTTAAACCACGGTATTATTGGAAGATACCATGACACCTTTAAAGGTTTCCTTTTAATTGTCCCTTCGCCACAACCACCATCTTTCTTCACTTTGTATCATGACGTTTTACACTTAGGACACTCACTAAGACCTTTATACTCTTTTCTGTATAATACGCACTCATTAAGGTAAGCGTGTATCTTTTTATACTCCATACCTATCGTAGATAAGATTTTCTTGGCCTCATACATACAGTTTAGAAGTACATTATCGTCGGGAAACATATCACACAACAATTCAAGCAGCAATGTGAAACTACTATTGGTCCACTTACAAGTTTCCTTTAAGTTGATCAAATACAAGGTTCTTGTCAACCATGTGTACTTACTCCCAGGGTACAACGGTGTCTCTGCATCACTTTGCATGCTATCATATTCATGCAATTGCACAAAGGATTCTACCTCAACATCGTGAATCATTTTCTCTATTCTATCTTCATCAATGACATTCACAACTTCCTTCTTTTGCTACGGACAATTAGTTACTTCCTCACTATGCCATATCCACCTTGTGTATCGAAGATTTATTCCATCACAAAATAGGTGATCCTTTATAACATCAACATCCCATCGACTCTCTTTTAAACAATTGACACAAGGACAAAAATACTTCCCAATTTTTGTTGGATCATTTCTTCTAGTAAATTCAATAAACTCTTCCACCCCACTCTCATATTCTTCATTAGTTCTCAAAGCATTCATCCAACAATGATCCATTTTATTACCACCTAATCTATTTCCAACAACACTCAAGTTTAGAATAATTGTTAACGATTGGATTTCCTTTTACTAATGTTTTTTAAATTTTTTGGCAGCATTTCTCCTTAAAAGTAGGAAATCCCAAAATTTCAATAACAAACTATTTTAGCTTAATTTAAAAGAAACTAACTAATTGAGGCAATTCATGATAATATCAATAATTGCCCGTAGCCGCAACACTGGAAAACAACTGGGTTAGTTCTTCGTAGTGATGTAGGCCTCTAGCTCTGAATTTATCATACCCTGGAACTTCCTATACATACATCACCGAAGTTATTACATTTATTACATAAGACCACATCAAGATGAAAGCTTGAACTACGCTCACATTAGTAAGTTACTAACCGCTATTTTCATGTCCCACCAATCACAATTGGCCATAATAGTGTTGTTGATGCTATCCCATCCAGCCCCCGTCTCATGTAACAACCTATCCTACAGTTGACACTCCTTCCTAAGGGCATCATATTTATTTTTAAATTAACCCCTCTCATACATCCAGCCTGTTTTCACAGTAAAGCCATCCGAAATAGCTTTCCACCCATCCTTATTGAAGCTTGTGTTTCTCCGTGTTCCTTTTTGAACTTGTTCCAAGCACAAATCAATGAAGACTTTTGTGCTAATTACATCCCAACTAGCTTTCATCTTGTCCTTACTCATGCCTTTATTATTTTTCACTAATGACACAGATTGGGGGAATCTTAATAGGGGAAACAGGAGATAGGGGAGTTATGCTCAACAAAGAAAAATGAAAGAGGGTCTAAAATCATTAGAGAAAAAACTGAGGACATCATACATACACCAAAAAAACAGAACATATTAGGGGAATTTTAATCTTAAAGTTGGATAGGATAAAACAAGACGACCTAACTAATGATCAACGTATAATGGCAGAACACAAAATAATTTTAAGGATAGGAGCATGCTATACTAAATTATATCTATGGATAGTAGCTCAAGTATACATTATCTTTCAATATAGACAAAGGAACTATGGAATAGCTCAAGTATACATTATCTTTCGACTAGGTAGTGAATAGGTTGGCTGCATATAAACTAGTGTCATCATTAAAGCCCCCTAAAAAGGCTAACTCTACCACATGGCATGCCTTTGTGTTCGCCCTACTCAAATGTCCCTTTGCTGGTTAATTAGAAAGACTATGCATGTTTCTTGATGATCTAATTAAGGATAGGCAGGAAAAAAAAGATAAAGATCGTTTCTTAGAGTTAAAGGAATTCCAAAAACATAGATGATCGAGGGTGCATTAGTGGCATTTGAAGAAGAGAAGCAAGAGCAAAGAAAGGAAGAAACATTTTAACCTCAAAGGCCAATCCATCTGATATAATTGTTTGGCTTACTAAAGACTAATAATTTCCAACTATTCTCACATGCTTTAATTATCATGTAAACCATAAAATCCCTTCTAAAGAATTAATTCAAACACATAATTAATAACAAGCAATAGCTAAAAGAAAGTCAGGAACTTGAGACTTTACGCATTGCCGACATTATATTTCATGAGAAGTAATAAGAAAAAGAAGCAGTGTTTGATGTGATGAAGTGAGTTGGGGAGATTAGTTGTGCAACGAAGCCCACATCTGACATTGATTATTTCCAGATCGAAAAGGAGGTTGATGAGACAGTGTAGAAGGACAAACACAAGTATACATATTGTTCTCAGATCTCTAAACATTCCAGGTAAAGCAAGGGAAACCTTGAAATTCAAGTATTTTTTGAGATCCAAAGTAAAGCAATGTGCAAAACAGAGATAAACCTTATTCATATGTATAATTGTTTCTAGAAGCTAAATTGTTTCTCCAATTTCAGCATCCAGTGAGCATCAGAATACAACACCACAAAACTTTGAGAAAGGTATAAAAGACCCAAATCGGAAGTTAAACATCAGAAGGTGATCCTCAGGAACCAAAAACAAACAAAATTAAATCAAATACAACAATTTCATCGGCGAAATGAAAAACTAAGAAAACATTGAAACTGAGTTAAAATAGTTAGAATGCAATGAAAAAAGAACAAGACGAAGTGTTCATACTGAGATGCGAGTGAAGAGGAATAGAGTGGGGGAAAAATACTTGACGAGTGAGAAATAAATGATGATGCAGAGAAGAAGAATGAAGAGTAGTTGTGAGAAGTAGGAGAGAGTGATTGTGGTAGAAATTCACTGAGATCCCATCTTCTAAGCACCAGTCGCCATCTCTATGAAGAAAGGAAAATGCTGCTGTTATGTGCTTCTATCTCTATCTCTCTCACTATTTTAGAGAAAAAGGACAAAGCAGAGAGAGGAATCAGACCTGATCTGACCTTAGATTCTGATCTAAGGTTGGGCACGGGGAAGACGAGAAGCAGTTCACAGATGGAGTTGACGCCTTTTTCGTTCTGATCGGAGCTTGGCTACTGGGAGGATGAGATTCCAAACACAAACGGAGCTGAAGGCTTCTGGGTTCTGATATGAGCTTGGCCACCAAGAAGACAAGAAACATAACACTGATTGTGCACGAGAGCTTGATGGACGAGTGCTAGAGCTTGAGATGAGAGCTGGAGAAAATGGAGAAGAGACACGGAGAAGAGACAAGGGAAAGGGAATATTGCACAGTGGTCTGGGCAGCAGAAAGAGGGAGAATAATTACTCAACGATAAAAAAAATAGAGAATCTAATGCTAGTAGCAGGTCACGAGCAGCTTATTTGAAACCATGGTTTTAATTGCTCAAACCATGGTATTGTGCACAAACGGGATAATCAACTTATTTCAGGTATTTTGATATTTTTTTCTCAAACCATGATTTGAAGCTGAAACCATGGTTTGATTTTTTTCATCCAAACACACATATAATCTCATCAAATTGGTCTAGAAGCACTAAAGTGGAATTTACATATTTTGAAAAAAGGCTGCACCACCCCTACTACCAATTAGAAGCGGTGGTTAGATGCGCAGTATCTGGTTTTATACACGGTATGGGATTGCTCAATTGTTATGAGCTCACTGATTTCGGTATTTTAAATTTAGGAAAAATGTTATGAAGTTGTTGTAGGTTGCTGTAAATAACTAATAAAGTGTAGTGAATAACTAATGAAAAAAATCTTACAAGAGTTGTCAATTTCCTATTTAACATTGCTACAGAATCACCAATATGATGGTTATTATCGACTATAAATCACAGTTACAAACCATCACATATGTGGGTGTTATACATGCTCGGTGTAAATATACAACAGTCCTCTCAACCGTGATTTATTCCATGCCTATTATAACAGTTCTAATATAACACCATTCCTGCATTGAGGGTTAGTAAGGCTCATGAAGCAGGCATAATAAAAAATGGGCTTACGTAAATAACCATTATATAATCAATAATGCTTGCATAATACATAGTCTCACTTTAATGATTGTTATTTATTCAGTAACATACATAACGATTTTTATGTAAGAACTATAACTTTTAATAATAATGAATAATGATCTAATGTAGACAGTTATTATCTATTTAGTAACATATATGACAGTTTGTAAGTAAGAACTGTGAACTTTTATAATACATTACTACAATAGAGTTGTAATTCACTAATTATTCCAGGTGCTCGCCAAATCTGGAAAAGATAAGAGTTTATTTGTATTTCTTAGAAACAACCGCCTATATCACAATTTAATATTTCTTGGCCCACTATTGGCTAAATCACCTGGGCACTAGGTCCAAGTGAGTAGGATCACTTAGCTATGCTTCATAATTGAAAAAAAGCACCATGGAAATACATGCCACTCAGCCAAAGAAAGATGATAGAGAGTTGGCCGAAATGTGCACTAAATACTTTTCGGGAAATCTCCTCCAAATAATTAGTATGGCTATCGAAATCATGAGTATCATCATGTAGATTCCAGATCCAAGTAGTAGTCTTAGGTCTCTTAGCTATTGTTCTTGAGAAATGACCAGGTTTAGCCCATTCCTCGAAAGGCGTTTTACAAGATCCATATCTACCAAAATTTTGACTTCTGGTTTCGGCGAACGAATAATCATTGACTCCTCCTCTTTCCAGATAGCACATACAAAGAGAGATGCCAACATAAAACATAATTAGTGAACTTATAAGAGATTTTTCTATTGAGTTTCTTTCTCTTCTATGTCCCACCCATGTATTCTATTTTCTTTAGTTATTTACTAGAATAATTATGATTTGGAAGTCAATCTGGGGCAAGTGTTCGAATTTATTATGACATAGCTGTGAGGCGCTCAACGGACCTTTTGAATCTTATAAAACCCTTTTTGGACTTTGAATTGAAGGGAAACAATTTTTTTGTGCAACCTAGTGCATTCATATTTCAATTTTTGAATTGGAAAAAAAGTTAAAAATCAATGCACAAGGGAATGGTTGAGACCCAACTGGAGAGGTGGGATTGAGAATCCTAGCCTTTGGTCTGAAATTTTTGACCAAAATACTACTAATTCGATCTTTAATACAAGACATATTTACCTAATTTGATTAGATTAAGGAAGTTAGTTGTGTTAGTTAATATGACGTACTCCTCCTGTCTTTAATATATGACATGTTTGGGGAATTAATCTTGGTCCTAAATATAAGACATTTTTTACATTTTCCATTTTATTCATGATTTGCCTCCATTGATGCTTCCTAAACAACAATTAAGAAGGAGAAAGAATGTGACAATTAAAGAAGATGTCTAGGGTGTTTTAGAAAATACATATAATATTAATTAACTGAAATAACTTCCTTAGTCTAATCAAATTAGGTGAATATGCTTTTATTCAAGACTGGAGGGAGTATTTTCTAAAACACTTTAGTCACCTTCCTTAATTCTCTCATTCCCTCTCCTCCTTGATTATTATCAAGGGAACATAATAGGGGAAAATTAGTAAAAGCTTGACAAATATAAAAGCTATGTTTTTTTATATAGAACCAAGATCAATTCTCTAAAGTTTTTTTATATTAAGGACCGGGGAAGCATCTTCCTTCTTAATGTCTGTTTGGTTTTTTGTTTTTTTGGGGGGGGGGGGTAATGTTGTTTAATTTAGGAGGGAACTAGAAGAAAAATATTTTTATATAGATAAATTTGCCCTTATTTTATTTAATTTTTTTCCAAACTATGTTTCATAAAATATAAAAAAATAAATA
Source organism: Albizia julibrissin (assembly GCA_037074505.1). Classification (NCBI taxonomy): domain Eukaryota; kingdom Viridiplantae; phylum Streptophyta; class Magnoliopsida; order Fabales; family Fabaceae; genus Albizia; species Albizia julibrissin. The sequence continues at coordinate 11,711,405 of CM073481.1, read as the reverse complement.
ATTCGATAAAGAATATATATATATATATATATATATATATATGTATGTATATATATGTATATATATATATATGGTTATGGAAAATAAAATAATTATTTATTTACATTTTTGTCAAATTTACTTAATTTAAAAACCACACTCAAAATTGCACCTTGTGCTGGTGCATGATTTGGTTTGAGCTTCAATAGCTTTGACGAAGTGAGTAGCTAGCAATAGTGCGGATGACAAAGAAGTGAAATGGGGGTTAAGTCTTCTCTTCCTCTAAAGATGAAGCCACTTACCACTTTAACTAATAAGTATTAGCATGATATACCACGAATTTTTTAAGGCCACTCACATTTCCATTATTATTGTTCCCCTAAAATTTAATTTGTATACCCTCTACATAGCCTAAAAGTATCCCCACACCTCGCACACCATACTAGGCCAATATATAGCTCCTTGAACTTCCCAATTGATTACTGCGCTCCAAATTTCTCAACATAACAGTGTATGCTGGGGTTTTAGGTTAATGGTTAGCGGGTTACATTGTAAATAAACAAAAACAATGGTTTTATTTACAACAAGAAATTGAAAAATGTATATTAGCCATAGAGAATTCCGTTTTTATTCAAGGTAAAACCTATCGCGACTATTTTAGTAATAAAATTTGCAATAGATTTTGTAATAAAAAAATTCATTTTTTTTCTGTAGCAATAGATTTTCTGTAGCGATAGAGCAAAAATTGTTTATTAGCGGAAGTATGAGATTTGGTTAATCAAATCATATAGAAATTGGACATTTCTTTTTGTATATGAATATATATATATATATATATATATATATATATATATATTATTTTCATAACACGTTATACCTCCATTAACTTTAATCTAAATCCTAATTTACCACCAGTGACCAAGAAGTAGTCAATAGCCTTATTGCAAGAGCCATATCACAAGTAGGCTTGCAAACTCGTGTGAAAGACGTGCTTCACCTTTTGGGAAAGGGGAAACGGAATCGCAAGGAAACACTCATAGTTGGAATTTGGGGAGTTGGAGGTATTGGTAAAACTACAATCGCCAGAGCTATTTATAATTCAATTGGTGACCATTTTAATTGCAAAAGTTTCCTTGCTAATATCAAGGATGAATGGGAGAACAATAATGGTCAAGTTCTTCTACAAAAGCAACTTCTTATAGATATCCATGAGGATCATATGAGCCAAGGGCCTTATAGAAGAGCCCTAATTGTACTCGATGATGTAAATCAAGTAGGCCAACTCACTGAACTGTGTGGAAATAGAGAGCAGTTTGGCAAAGGAAGTTTGATTATTATTACAACATAAGAAATAAAGATTTACTTGATCACTTTGTTGACAAGTCATATGAAGTGGAAAAGTTGAATGAAAGTGAGTCTCTTCAGCTTTTCGGTTGGCATGCATTTAAAAACTCTGGTCCAACTGATTTTGTGAATCTTTCTAGTAAAGTAATTGCTTTATGTGAGGGGATACCACTGATTCTTGAGGTCATAGGCTCTCTTTTGCTTTATAAGACAAAAGCAGAGTGGAAAAAAGTATTAAATAAATTAAGAAATGTTCCAAGTGGAGAAATACAATATAAGCTTAAAATAAGCCTTGACTATTTGGCTTATTCAGAAAAGGAATTGTTTTGTGATATCGCACACTTTCGTGTTGGGCCAGAGTAAAAGTCATGTTACACATTTGCTCAAGGGCTCAAGATTCCCCACGGAAACGGAAATGCAAGTACTTATCAAGCGTAGCCTTGTAAAAGTTGTCAGTGACAAGATTCATGTGCATGATTTGCTTCAAGAGATTGGGAGGGGCATCATTCCAAATAAGCGAAAGCCCAAATATATCTATGATGTATTCTTAAATTTTAGAGGTGAGGATATGCATAAATCATTTGCTACTCATCTTTATACTGCACTAAAACAAGCAGGAATTGAGGTCTTCATATGGATGAAGAAGGCATTGCAAGGGGAGAGCACATTCCAGATGCATTACTGCGAGCAATTGAAAATTCTAGAATATCAATCATTATATTCCCAAAAAATTATGCTGGCTCTAGTTGGTGTTTGCAAGAATTAGAGCAGATCATGAAGTGTTATAAGACAACTTATCAAGAGGTTTTTCCAAAATTTTATGATGTGGAACCATATGATGTTCGTAAACAAAAAAAAAAAGCCTTTGGAGAAGCATGGGAAAGGCTGCTTATAACACAACCCTCCAGTAGTAGTAAAGATAAGGAATCGACAAACAATTTGAAGAAAGTCCTTACTGAAGCTAAGCTGCCAACCTATCAGGGTGGGATATGCAAAACTACAAGTACTATCATTTACTTTTACTTATAATTTAAAATGGTCGAATTCCTTAAGTTCGTTTTTCTATATATGTGTGTTGAATTCCTTAATTTTGTTTGTAACACGAGTAAATTCATGATTAAGCTACTTTATGTACTAATCTACCTCTGATTAAAGACCAAAGGAATATTAAATAAACCTAGAAAAAACTAGCTAGCTCTCACAATTGCGAAAGCTTTTTGAATTTTGGATTATCTTAGTGCATATTGTATAAGAAGGGGGCATGAAATAGGTGGAAATATAGTCAAGCATCCAGACTAGAAGTTATCCAACATATATGAAAGTAAAAAGTTTTCTTGTAATATACAAAATATCATAGTATACTCTACAGTGAAGCTTGAGATTACTAAAAGGAATAGTACAGAAAAATAGAGGAATAAAAAATGTATAAGAAAGCAATCCAGAATTATTTTAGGTAATAATAAGAATTGTGCAAGGTGTGAGTGGAGGTTAAAATAACAAAGCTATCTGAAGCTGGTTTAGATAATACAAATAAATTCTAGTAAACAAAGGTAGCATATGACAGCCAAAAGTAAACCAAGGTAGCATACTATGTGCATGTAGCATATGATAGCCAAAAGTAAACTAAGGTAGCATACTATGTGCATGCTAGTGGAATGCTTATTGCATGCATACAATCATAGTATTTGGTAAAAAAAAATCACTTTTGTTCTTTCTTTTCTGCCAATTAAAAGAGTCACAGCATAAAATTATTCATCACATGCATGCATACATGAATGATTATTGCATGGGTGCAGACAACATTGTTTAGAAATGAATGGAAAAAATAATAGCTTTTGTTTAATTAATAAAAAACATTTAGTGTCATTTTTTATTTTCTTAGATAGAACATATATGTGTGTGTGTGTGTGTCTATATATATTATTTACTATGAAAATTGCAAAATTATACATAAATACATAGATAGGTGAAATTCCATATGGTATATAGCCAAGCTTAACGTAACATATGAATCACATGTGCTCAAGTTTTCTATAGTTAGGTCATAATAGTTGAGGTGATACTATAGTTATTTTAAAAGTAAAAATAATTGATGTTCTAATCAAAGATGGTATACTAACAATATAGGGAAAAAATGACGAAACTAGCAGGAGCAATTAGTCCTTTTCCAACATGTTATTCATCTGTCTTGTTTTTTCTAACGCTACAAGTATATCAATTTGTCGTTATTATAGTTTTGTACCATGCATTTTAATGATTGTTGGTAGAACTCTGGTCATCTAATTTCTTATTGTTCCTAGAACTGAGGCCGAGTTACTTGATGAAGTTGTCAAAACTATCACAATGAGGCTATAGACAATAGCATAATGTTTGTTGCTCACCATCCAGTGGGTTTGGAGTCTCGCGTGCAAGATATCATCCAATTGCTAAGTAGTGAATCGAATGAGATTATCATAATAGGCATTTGGGGAATGAGAGGGATTGGCAAGACGACAATGGCTAAAGCTATTTACAATGAAATGAACCAAAGTTTTGTGGGAAGGAGTTTATTCCTTGCAAATATTAGGGAAGCATGGATGCAAGGTAATGGTCAAGTTTATTTGCAAGAACAACTTCTTTCTGGCATCTTAAAAACAAGAAGGATGATCAAGCTACCCAATGTAGAAATGGGAAAATCTCTAATCAAGCAAACTCTTTGTCAAAAAAGTGTAGTTCTTGTATTGGATGATGTGAATGATGAAGACCAACTCAAAGTTTTATGTGGGAGTTGTGAATGGTTTGGACAAGGCAGCAGAATAATTATCACTGCTAGAGATGAACGTCTACTTCAGATCCTTCAAGTGGATAAAGTATTTAATGCAATGGAAATGGATGAAAATGAGTCTATTGAGCTTTTCAGTTGGCATGCTTTTTAAGCAAGCGCTTCCTAAAAGAAATTTTGTTGAACTTTCAAGAAGAGTTGTATCATATTGTGGGGGGCTGCCACTAGCTCTTGAAATCCTTGGCTCATATTTGTTTAACAGGGAAGTATCTTATTGGGAAAGTGCATTGAATAAATTGAAATAAATTCCAAATGGTAAAATCCATGAAATTCTAAAAATAAGTTATGATGGTTTAAGTGACAGAACAGAGCAAGAGCTATTCCTCCAAATATGTTGTTTTTTTCTTGGGAAGGACATAAGCTATGCTACTCAAGTGTTAGATGGTCTTGGACTTCAAGCAGAAATTGGAATTATTCATCTAATTGAGCGAAGCCCTGTAAAAGTTGTAAAATTTGGAAACAAAAATATACTTGATATGCATGACTTACTGTGTTATATGGGAAGATAAATCCTTCGTGAGCAATCACCTGAGGAGCCAGAGAAGCGTACAAGATTATGGTCCAATGATGTTGTGTTGAATGTGCTAGAAAACAACACTGTAAGAAAGTTTTTGAACAACTTGTGCCCAAATTTATTATTTTTTGCATTTAAATCTTAATACTGTTCATCATCAATTGTACACTCTTTCAGTTTTCAACTGAGTTAAATTGTTTTTATTTTCTGTATATTTTCACAGGGAACAATGACTATCATGGGATTGTCTTTAAGCATGCCAACAAACAATTCAAAAACCTTTGGTACCAAGGCATTTTAAGAAGATGAAGACGCTTCGTTTACTCAAATTTGATCATGTACAACTTAATGGAGACTATGATTATATATCAAAAGAATTGAGATGGCTTTCCTAGCATAAATTTCTCTTAGAAAACTTGCCAACGGACTTCAATCTAGAAAAGATAGTTGCTATTGACCTAAAGTGGAGTAATCTTACAAAAGTATGGAAGAAAAGCCAGGTATTTGCAATGGACTTTTGGAAATTAAACATTACCAATACAATTTGTGTTATTTTTCCATCCATTATTGTTTCTATTTGTTATGATTTTTATTATGAAATAATCTCTTCATAGGTATTGGAATGCTTGAAAATTCTCAATTTGAGTCATTCTCATTGCCTAACGGAAACACCAGACTTTTCAAAATTACTATATCTTGAGAAGTTGATACTTAAATATTGTCCTTGTTTGTCTACAATCCACCATTCCATTGGAAATCTTAGACATCTTATTATGTTAAATTTAAAAAATTGCATTAGCTTGGAACATCTCCCGAGAAGTGTATATGACCTAAAATCTTTGAGAACTCTCAATCTTTTTGGTTGCTCCAAGATTAAAAAGTTGGATGAAGACATTGAGAAAATGGAATCCTTAACGATTTTGGTGGCAAGTCAAACTACTATAACACAAGCACCCATGTCATTGGTGAGATTGAAGAACATTAAATATGTTTCTATATGTGGTCATGAAGGATTGTCACGTGATGTATTTTCGTCTCTTATTTTGCCATGAATGCACCCAACAAATCATTCAAGGTCATTTTTTTCAAGCATTTGGGATCAAGCCATCGTTAATCAAGTGCTTTTCACATCCTTTGTTTGCCAAAGGTCGTGAAATATTTAAATCAATTCCAAGAACATCTCAAGCTTCATGTAAAAAGACTCCACCATTGATTGGTTTTCGTGAGCAAGTTCACAAGGAAAAGTCAGAAACATTCTTGAGTTTTATCACTATTCATGTGGGCGAGTTCAACAAAGTTATTGATACACTTTTAAAGGGTATTTCACAGGTATATTCTCTTGATCTCTCTACTACTACCATTTGGGCCTTGGAGGAACACCGTTTTCATACATGTTTTATTTGATTGTTCAACGTGTTATTTTACTAATATCATGCGTATGCACGCGATGGGAGGCATGCGCATATGTGTATGTGGATGTGTAGATGTATAACAATGCACATTAATTATGTGTTTTTTAATTTTTTTTATTCATACTTTCAACCAGCACCCGATGCTTTTTTTGGATCCCATTACCAAGTATCCAACAACGATTACTTTAGTTTCGAGATTCATGACCGCCCCTTCTAATACAGGTATCCGCTTTGAAACTCAAACTCAAGGCCCAAAGGGATCTAATAGGGCCTTACACTGATGGATCAACTCTATATTACTAATTATGCTTGTAATTGTTTAGAAGGCATCTTGAAAGTTTCAATTATGTTTAAAATTGTGCCAAATGTCAGAATATGTAAACACTATAAGGATTAATAGATTATAATGCACACTTCACAAATTTTTTAGACATACTATAATAAATGTTTAAGAGTGAGTGCTGATATCATATGTATTTGATTGCCCATCTATATGGTTATGGTTAATTGTGTTTTTCTTTTGTGATGTTTATGCTTTAGGGGTGCAATGAAAGAGGATTTTGAGTTAATTCTCTTCCTGGAGACAATTATCCTTATTGGCAGAGTTTTAAAGCTGAAGGGTCTTCAATATCCTTTGAAGTTCCTCAAATTTTGGGCAAAAGCTTGAAAGGAGTGATTCTGTGCATAATGTATTTGTCTACTCAAGACAACATGACATCTGTATATCCAGTTGGTGTATTGGTATCGAACCGTACAAAGGGCGCCATTAAACTCTATTAAAAGTTGCAGCAACTGCTTCAAATGATGAAGATAATTGGCAAGACATAATTTCTAATTTAGAGCCTTATAATAAAATGGAGGTCATAGTCACTTTCGGAAGTGAATTGAGAGTGAACAATACAGCTATCTATTTGGTATATGATGAAGATATTAGCAACATAATCATGTATTGAATATCTCCAATCTTTGTGGCGTAATGTTGTATAGGTAGTCTTGGATGTGAAACCAGCTCTACGGAAGTACAAGTTCAAATCTATATAATTGGGTTTGTTTTTACAGCAGTAATGTTTTTAATTATACACAAGGTGCTGACTTTTTTTATTAATTTCATTTCTTAGTCCCTAGAATCTAGATTGAAGAAACTTAATTGCAATGATTTTTTTGACGTAATTAGACACCCATAATTAATGGTCACAAAAAAGAGTTTCTTTTGAGTGCTATTAAAAGTTGTTAACATGAATCTCACGAATAGTACTAACAATATTTATTAGAATGTGACAATGCAGAGCCATTATCTTGTTTGGATGTTATGATATTTATCTGTGTTTCTTTGTAATAAAAAACAGAGGTAACCAAACAGAGTATGAGTTGACATTTTATAAAGAGCAATTATCTTTCGCTGGCTTCAAATGTTCCATTATAAGATGCATTCCAGAAGGGGTCACAGGCAAATATATGGGGTAACTATCACTTGCCATGGAGCTAACATTAGGCCTCGTAGGATTAACTATAAAATTGATAAACTGATAAAGCCTTAATTAATTTTAAACTTACTATGAAATTAATGCAAACTAATACTATCACTATCAAATAGATAAAAATATCATCGGGGGTATAAAAATAACAATTATGATATACATATGAAAGATAACGGACACATCCTACCCCAATTTTAAGGAGCTAATAAAAGCGATTACTTATAAAGATGAAAAATGATCATCAATCAAACACTGATGTAAAAATAAAAATGATATTGATAAATTTTGCATGCAAAAGATATTGAAAAATTACTTAAACCGTGTGAATAAGTTTCATTGGTTATTTCTTTGAACAAAAATTAATATCTACAAGAACTATGTGTGGGACAATTAAACAGGCGAAATCATCATTTTTTGTGTTAGCAATATTGGACAACATTTACTTGTTCTAATTCAATTGTAGAAAGAAGTACAGGAAAAATAAATTCAATGCAAAACTGCAAAGCTTCGGTTATGAGTCCCATGTCGGAAAGCCTCACAAATGTAGTATGGTTTATAAGTTAAGGGGATTTCCTTCCCAATAGGCTAGTCTTTTGGGGTGTGGTTCTTCTAAGAACTTGTGCCTGTTATAATGGCTCTTTCATTAAGAGCCCGATGCTCACAGAAAGGGCTACATGCAGAGGGTTCTGACCGGCAAGATGCTCATAGAAAGGGCTACCCACAGAGGGTTCTGACCGGCAGGAGGCCGAGTGAAGTTTCGTGGTGTAGGGCTACCCACAAAGAGTCCTGAACGGCAGGAGACCAGGTGAAGTACCGTGGTATGCAGCCGCTGGGAACGTCGGCTCTTAAAAGGGGTGACTATGTTGTTAAGTCTCACATCGGAATGCTTCTCAAGTGTAATGTGGTTTATAGAATTTAAAAGGCTCTTCCTCCTCCTAATAGACTAGTCTTTTAGGATGGGCTCTCAATGTGAGCTTCCATTATGAATTATGGATGCTTATTATATTTGTTTTTGTTAGTTTTAATTTAAAATATCATTTCCGGTAAAATTTTCCAGGAATGAGAGAGGTGGACACAAATATATACAAAAGCAAAAAAATGTCAGCTAAGATCACGGTCACCGACAATGATTTTACATCCACCTCCTCTCCTTCGTTTAGTCGATGCTCCTACAGCCACCTTCACCAAAGATGATTTCATATGTGGGCCATTTATGAGAAGGCTGACCGCTGTGTTCTGTTCTTTTTATTTTATTTTTTGAAATCTGAATTGGTGGAAGAAGGAGATAGTCAGTACTCCACCGTGAACTGCATTCCGCAGAGCTAGAATCCACTTCCCCAACCCAGATGATACCAATAAGCTCCTCAATCGTGGTTACTTTATTTATTTTTTGGTTGACTTTTTTGTTCAAACAGCTTTAAAAAACTTCCAGAACAACAACGTTACTTTAATGTGACAATTTCTGGCATAACATTTGATTTTAACTCAATATTTTATGTGAATGGTTCAAAAATATCATTCACAATGAAACACTCTAAACTTAAAATAGGAATATGTATGTCTTTAATTAATGCTAAAAGGTATTGCCAGAAAAAACGGAAAACTTTCAATTGAATATGCATGTCCTAAATGGGTATATGAAATAGGGTATAAAATTATAATGGGAAAACTAATGAAATGGGTACAAAATTATTTGTACTGGGAATGTTCTAAAATATCAAGAAAACTAAGCCTAAAGGGTATAATTATTATTTTATATAATGGGAAAGAAACGCGAAGCGATACCTTCAATTATTGTATCAGGAAAAGGTAATCATCATTAGATTATTAGTCATTCTAATCCAACCACTGAAAGAATCAGATTTAAGAATCCAATTCAATTGGATCATTTAAAAATGGCAAATTAAAGCTTTTATTATTAAATAGATTGATGGAAATCACTATGCGAACACAGGATAGGTTGAAAAGTAGTGATCAATGAGCAAAAGTAAGACGCATCTTACAATAAGATACCATAAAAAAAATTGTTTAATTTATTAATAACCAATTTTAAATACAATGGTAATATCTGATAAAAAAAATATGAATGGCGATTCCATCATAATCAATTAGTAACACCCTGGAAAGAAACAATGTCGTAAAAATAAGAAAGAACTAATATACACATTCAAATCGTGTGAATGCGTCACATAGGCCATATTTAAGGAAGAATTAGTGGTTAAATATTTGTCATTTTTTTGAAAAAAAAATAGAAAGAATCAAAGAGTGACACAACACAGGTAGACAATAGGTATATTTTTTTTTTCATTGTTTTTTGTCCGTATCTACATTGTTTTGTTCCCTCCTTGAAAGGTCTATAATTGTGCGAGTGTATTAAGTAGCTTTGCATATAAAATGTTAAATTTTATCAAAGTCTATATCAGGCAACGCGCTATGTGACCTTCGCAGAAGGAACTCGTAATTTCTTTTTCTTTTTCCAAACGTTGCTGATGTTAAAACTCCGCTTCACCTCTAGCGCTCGCTTGTTGGCAGCAGCTACTCTCTTCATTTTTTTTTTTCCTTCAATTTTTCTTTCAGAACTTTCAGTGGGCTAACAGAAGTTCGTTTAAGGGGTTAAGGGCTAAAGTAGAAAAAATAATCTATGTGGCAGTTTGTGATTGGCAAACTAGACATAATGGATCTAAGGGACCCGACCCAAGTTTTCTCCTTAAAAATATTGTATGTTTTTGTTCTTACTGTAAGTTAATATATTTTAACTATGGATGAATCATATTTTGTTTTAGGGAGAATCTCATTTAAATCTATTTGAAATATCTAAATCTAGATTTAGGCATGTACTTTTGACAAGTTCCTAATTAAGCTAAGAGGCCTAATACTACCAAAATTTAATTAAGCACCGTAAGTATACAAGTTATGAAAATAGTAAATGACAAATCAAGGTCGTCCTAGAGACTCAATCTAACTAGTAATTAGGTGTTAAATTTATTTTTTTTATTTAAGTTAAACAAATCAGAATTGCTTACAATATGAGTAAACAAAAATTCAATAAAAAAAAGACACTAATAATAATAAATACTTTTCACAAAGAGCAAATTCTAATATCAAGAAGGACAATTTAAAGTCACTAATCCCTTATTTGTTTCTTAGATTTTATCTCCACTAAATTAATTTTAACTTAACTTAATTAGCTAATCTAGAGTATTAATATCCATAAATGTCTATCGATCCATTTATATACCTACCTCAATAAATTATACAATGTCTCACACAGCTAAATAAGTTGTAATTTAGTTCGGGCTCGCTCTAATTTGATTATGTAGAGCTTCTAGGTATATATCTATCACATATGCAAATTCGATTAAAATCTAATTTCACAGTCTTTAATCCCAAGGTTAATTTAAGATTCATTCGTTAAGTTTAATCATAAATCCCCAAAACATGTTCAATGGTGGTCAATCACTAAGCAACAAACAATAAAAACAAAATGAAATAAACTGAAATAATATTAAGCAAAACTAATTAATGGAAATAATCTCTAAATCTCAAACAGGTTCATAGCTCCTATAGGTTGAAAAGAAAAATTTAACCACATATGGCTTTAATCAAATCTATCTTAACAAATAAAAATTCAGAGTTCAAATTCATACAAAGAGGAAAGAAAAATAGAACCAAAATAGAAAATTTACTTTGCCTCCTTTGGTTCCCATCCAACGACTTCCTGTGCTAAAGGCTAACCCTGGAACAGTGAGCAATGGTCTCCAAACCAGCCACCCCGTCCTTCTGCACGATGAAGACAATAGTCTGCTCATGGTTTAAGTTGGCCCCTGTTCTGAACAATGAATGAAGACGCTCCAATAAATTGCCTCCTCGGGTCCCTTCTTGCTTCAATTGCCAAACAGTCTTCACACAATGTAATGCGCAGCTGCCCCCTTTTATGATCGATGAGAGAAAGTTGCTCCCCTTTAATTCCAATTACTGCTGCCTCCAACCGTGACTTATGGCACAAGTTCTTTTCTTTTTTAAAAAAAAAACAAAACTTCAATCCTCAATTGCCAAAATGCTGCACGTCCTTCCCGTATTACTTAAAAAAAAACAATATATTAATGATAATCATCATAATAATAAACAGATTATTTTTTCTCTCTGTTTTTTTTAGAAAATTTTCCATTATTATTTTTCTTTCCTAAACTTAAAAACTTATTTTTTAAGTTGAAATCCCACAAATGGTATACCCAAATTGATATCTCTTAAAACCTCAAGAAAATATCTTTAATTAGGTGTTGATAACTTCCTAAATAAATCAAAATGTATCTCTAATCTATTCAAAATTGGGAAGTCATCACATCTCTAGACTTGCATCAAATTTTGTCCTCAAAATTTTAAATTCTAAAACAATCAAATTCAAGAAAACCATCCAAACGAGATTTTTAAAGCAAGCATTATAAAATTGAAGTCAATTTAAACTTTTAAGAACCAAACTTTCTTAGAAATATAATCTTTTCCACTTTCTAAAAGTGCGAGTAGCAAGGCATTGAATTCAATCAAATTAAGTCACAATAGAATGCATCTAATAAGTCAAGTGTTTGCATTACTCTCAAAATATTCAAGGGCTTGTGTTTCATTCAATCCCACCTATTGCAACTCATCTACTATAGGCTTGTTCCTCATCCCAATCTCTACTATATTATCCCATTACATACACAAATCAAAAGGACTTTGGTAATAGATAAATACTTTAGTTAATGCTAAGTAATTCAATGAATAATATGAAGAATGAAGGGATATTTATATCATTATACTCTTTTTTTTCCTTTATATTTATTTTGAGTTGTTGTAAGTCCCCTTTTAATGTGACCCGTGCAGGGTAATGCAGTACCAGTTAATTAATTACTCCAACAGGCACCTCAAGAGGCTTTCAGCCCAACTCATAACCTCTTTGACTTAACCGTTTGACGTGAGTGCCAACATTGGTGATAAAATACACCCGGTTACTAAGTCAAGTCTAGAGATGTCAGTGGGGTTGTTGTTATTGTTCTTATTCGTTCTTTTTTTTTCAATCCCTTCAATCTCTTTTTTTTTAATCTTACTTAGCACTTACTATAGTGACGAATAAAAACGAATACCTAAATCATCTTTATATATACAAAGGAAATTTTCTGCTTCAAAAGAGATTCAATACAAGTTCTAAAGATGAAATTACAATAAGTGTACTCTCTCTTAGGAGAACAAATATTTAGGTTCGAATTCCTCACGGGTTCTTTAACATCCTAAAGTAAAGTATCCAAGCCAAATCTTTACCTATTTACTCACATTCAAAGAACATAGAATCAAATTCAACCCTTTTCAAGTTCAAATCAAACCAATTGTGACAATGCTCACGAATAAAATTCAAACTTCCAAAAGAATTTTTTTTTTTAGAAAAAAATTGAGGACTAGTAATGTAAAATCACGGGTACCCTCACCCCCATATTTAAATGTCACATTGTCTTCAATGTGAACAAGTAACAAGAAGTAATGGAAGTGAGGAGCATCCATATCCAAGTGTAAGGATAGCCTGATTTCAGATTTCTACTAATTAAATAGCTCAAGTGCTAACAACCATTCAATAGTTATCACAAACATTCATCGCATGCATATCTAATTATGACCAGCACTCATTCCAGCAATATGTCATCAACAATCAAATGAAATAAATCAAAGAAAAGTATAAGGAAACTCCCATATTTGTCCATGACTTGCACTTTCAATCCTTGCTACTAAAGTGGAGCACCTCATTAGGGGCTACCAACAGTCCTACCAAATCAAACAAAGTATCAAATCAAACCTTGGGTTGCCTCCCAAGAAGTGCTTGGTTTATAGTCCTTAGCTTGACTATATTAGCAATCTAAGTAGGCGATGATAAGTGGTGAACCATTGTTTGCTAGTTCACTTCACTACTATGGTAATGCTTCAGTCTTTGTCCATTCACTTTAAAGTAGTCTCCAGTTCTCTCATCTTTAACTTCAATTGCACATTTTGATGACACCAAAAGCACTCTGAAAGGACCAGACCATTTTCATTTAAGCTCCCTAGGAAATAATTGAAGTCTTGAGTTGAAGAGAAGCACCAACTGCCCTAGCTCAAAAGAGCACTTCAAGATATGACTGTCATACCACTTCTTTGTCCTTTCTTTATATAGTCGTGCGCTATCATTTGCTTGAAGTCTGAATTCTTCCAACTCATTTAGTTGAAACAACCTTTTAGCTCCCACTTGATGGTGGTCGATACTTAGCTTCTTGATTGCCCATCATGTTTTATATTCCAATTCAAGTGATAAATGACATGCTTTTCTATAAACCAAACAGTATGGTGACATGCCAATTGGAGTATGAAAAGCTGTCCTATAAGCCCATAAAGCATCATTAAACCTGTCAGACCAATCTTTTCTAGTCGGGCCCACAATTTTCTCAAAAATCCCTTAATCTCCCTGTTAGTCAACTCAGGCAAACCATTAGTTTTTGGATGGTGTGCAAGTGATATCTAGTGGTACACTCCATATTTTTCTAAGAGAACCTTGAAATTCTTGTTGTTGAAGTGGACAAGGGCAACCAAAGTAGTTACTCATAACATGCAAAGCAACACAAGTGAGTTCAACTGGAATCCTCTCACTTAATCAAACTTGCAACGACAAACATCAACATGCAAACAAGGAAGGCAAAAGCATTCCCATTATTCCCATGAACCCAAACTTCCCAATAAAAAACGCAGCGTTTTGCTGAAACAACCCCCGCAGGCATAAATCAAAACCTGGTTATGTTTAGGTATTGATGAAACAACCAAATTAGTGAGAGCACCCAAAAGTTCAACAACAAAAACTGTGAAGCCTAGTTTGTTATCTTCCTATGGTAGTGATGCAGAAGGGGTCATAGGCATATTAATGGTATAACTATCACTTGCCATGGAGGGAACATTATTAGGCCTCGCAGGAGTAACTCATTGGACTGAGATTTCAGCAAACAGTATTGTCAGAATTTTCTATGGTAGATGTGGCTGAGGACAAATTATGGCAGCATTAAGATCTTGCGTTTGCTCTTCATGTTTACCAACACTCTCCAACTCCTCCAACTTAAATCCTGTACATACAAATCCTTTCGAGAATAACTAAACAGACATACAGAACTGTGATAAGAATATATTTCTAAACTGATAAAACCTTAACTAACCTTAATTAATTTGTACTTACTAAGAAATTGATGCATAATAATACAATCACTTCTAACATGCACAATTAGTTAAATAACTAGTGATCTGAAGTGCATATGAAAGATAAACAACATCCTACCTCAATTTTACTGAAGCTAATTAAAGCATAAAAGCTCATTGGCAATGTGTCACTTTTTGTTATAAAGATAGATAAACATGTAAAAACTTTACCTTGGATTCAGTGGAAGCAAAGAGCATATGAATGCAATGGTTTAGGTAGATTGAAGAGAGGAGATGGTGGCAAATATCTGAAAGGAGAGTTGAGAGTTTGATTCTCCATTGGAGGCTCTTATGACTCTGCTCCTCTTGCAGGCCTTTTACTCAAAGTCCTCTTGAAGGTGTAGTCTTTTGTAGTACTGATATGCACTGAAGTTATGTAGATCCTTTGAAGTAATTACAGAGTGAGAGAGGAAAATAGTTTTTTCTCCGATCACTTTAAAACAAATATACTTCAAAGAATTCTAGCTGTGGCATTGTTAAGTATCAGTATATGAAATTATTAAATAAAATAATAATTGGTAAGTATATAGAATGACAAAATTAGTAGCACCGACAGCAAAATTTTTCATCACGTAAATGCATATATGAATGAATGATAATTGACAAATATGCAAGTAGTATATAGATAGCTTGAGTACATTTGTTGGTCTTTGATTTCAAGTGTTGACTGATTTCTGGCTACTAAGTAGAGCCGATAATATGGGTTTAACCCATGGGTCGAACCTGCCCAACCCAGAAAACTTGGTGGGTTGGGTTGTCAAAAAGAAGAACCGTTTTGATGTGAGTCTTTTTGGCTCGAACCTATATGGCCAAACAATGGGTTAGCCTGATGGGTTGACGGGTTAGCCCGTTTTTGTTTTTGATTTTTTAAAAAACTTGCTAAATGTCATGTCGTATTATCCCTTAGAGCTCAGACCCTAGTCACTCATTAATATTGTTATTTTAATTAAAATATGAATTTATTAAAAAAAATTGAGTTCATGTGGCAGCTAATAAGGATTAAAATAATATAACTTGACGAGTCAGCATTTTCCGTTATATTAGACTAACGGTGTTAAAATTGAAGACCTAAAAATACACTTTTTAAACTTAAGGGACTAAAATAAACCTTAATGCAAATATAAAAGACCTAATGAATATATTAGCCTTAATTTTCTTATGGTTTTGATTTATAGAAAAAAATAATTAGTATATTGTTTAAAAAAAGTTTGGAAAACACAATATATAAAAATATATAAAAAGAAAATAGGTTGGGCTGGTAAGCTCGCCAACCCAGAGGTTATGGGTTAGGTTGGCTAAATGTCAATCCATATTAACATGGGTTTTTTGTTGTTGCTAAAACCCATATATTCTCAACTCATGGCAGGCCAGCTAGAAACCAACTCTACTACTATGTCCCAAATGGCTAAATTCAACAAATTTTATTCTTAACTGAATTTAAGGCAATGGATCAATTTGTTAAAGTAAAAAATAGGAATATTTATTTTAAAATACAGAAATTATTTTTGGCCGACATATATTGGGGTGAGGGTAAAAAACAAATTAGAGTACAATTATATAATCCACTATTTATGCATCTAAAGCAGTAAAAGCATCATTACCCAAATTATGAAAACAAAGGAAATTAAAAAAAAAAGAATGTTGGAATATATTAGTCTATCCTTAATGGATTAAGACCCAAGCTCGATTCAAGACGAGCTATCATAGAGAGACAATGGTTCGTAAAGAGACATTCATTTACGATGTGATAGTTATGTCTATTTTCATATACCCATACGCTTAAGAGTTACATCTACTTCTATGTAACTATACGTCACTATATATAGGACATGGGATTGATAGAGTTAAAATCTGAATAGCACATACATAATATTGTTCTTCTCCCTCTAAAAGGTTCTCTTATAAGAATGCTTTCTTCTCACACTCTTTTTGATGTATTTACTGTGTAACATGATCAAAGTCCGCATCGGTGTTCCGGTTTTACACTATAAAAAAATAGCGAATTAGCGACGGAATTTCCGTCACTAATCAACTTAGAGACAGAAATTAGTGACGGATAGAGACGGAATAATATCAGTGACGGAATTAGCGATGAAATTTGTTTCGTTGCTAAAAAGACCGTTACTAATTGATTAGTAACGGAATTTTGAATTCCGTCGCTAATTAGAGACGGAATTTTCCCTCTCTAATCCATTGCTAATTATTTTATATATATATAATTTAAATTGCCACATGTCTACAACACGAGCCTCCATATGTCCCTTGCCGGCGGCCACCACGTGTACCAATCAGCCACCGCCACCTTGCCTTAGGCCACCACGTGTTCCGGTAAGCCACCACATGTCATCCTTTATGGCACGCCACGTGTCATCCTCCACCGCGTGCCACGTGTCACCCTCCACCGCGCGCCATGTGTCACAAGTCACAAATTGGTTGCATTTTGTGACCAAGTTAGGATTCGAGGCCATGACCTCTCACGCGTGTACTAGTGCCTTTGCCAGTTGAGCTAAAAAGAACCTATGAAAGTTAAATGCAAAATCATATATATATATATATATATATATAGAGACACACACATACACACATACATACATATATATAGATATATATATATACTTGCAAACAAAAATAGAAATACAAAATTTTATATATTATTGAATATTTTAATTTAGTTTTTTTATTTTATTTTATGTAAATATTCTACCTAAATTTTTATTATTAACATCTTTTTTTATTTATTTTATTTTATATTTTTATCTTTTTGTTTGTATTTATAAATTTGTATTTTATTTGTATATAATATATTATTAAAAATTCAAATATATTATATTATAATTTTAATTTCAAAAATAAATATGAATTAATAATTTTTATTTATTTATTTTAATATTATATTATTAATTTAAAATAATTTAAAATTTAAATTATTTAAAAAATTATAATTTTGGAAAAAAATAAAATTATTAAAAAATGTAACTATTAGAGACGGAAATTCCGTCGCTAATTAGAGACGAATTTTTCCGTCTCTAAATTCCGTCGCTAATTTTTAGTGACGAAAATTAGTGACGGAATTTAGCGACGGAATGTAATTCCGTCACTAATCCATCTCTAATTAGCGATGGAAAAATTCTGTCTGTAAATTCCGTCGCTAATTTTTAGCGACGGAAATTAGTGACGGAATTTAGCAATGGAATTCCTTCGCTAATCTATCACTAATTTTGAGACGGAAAAATTTTGTCGCTAATTTTAGTGACGGAATTTGTGAGGGATTAGGGACGGATTAGCGACGAAATGAAGTTCCGTCGCTAATCCTGTATTTTTTGGTAGTGTTATGTGGGTATTTCAATGAGTTAGTCGAATTCTAGGTAGGCCTAAAATTCTAACAAAGACAAACTAAAGAAAGTATGTATACCTCTTTCACAAAAATGATCAAAGGCTTTATTTTAGATTTTGAAACTAGAAAGATTTCAAATGAAGAAATGCAATGAATTATGCATTTACTGTGCGAGTCTCGTAACTGAGATGAGAAATAATAGATGTAGCAGCATCGATCCTCATGCCTCTCTGAGGTGAGACGATCTACGTGGCTTCAATATTCACACATTTGATCATATTATGCTTGAAGTATCATGCATAATACATACAAATGTGGGCTAGCTTGTTATGTATAAATCAAACCAAGATTAGCGTTTGTTTATATAGTAATAATCACATATATCAACAGATCTATCATAGAGAACTCAAGGAAAGTAAAATGTGAAAAGGAACCATACCATGTGATTCTTCTATTGCAGGCTCCACCGTAAGTTGAGAATCAGAAAATACATTTTTCATTAGATGTTTCCAAAGTTGAGGCAGGCTCTGCTTAGAATCACCATGACAAGAAGCCAAGTGAGTGACGGATTGGTTGAGTAACTGAAACAACGATGCTGAGGATGAAAGCGATAAATCTTGCATCACAGAAATTCCAAGGTCATTCTGAATCCGTGCTAATATCTGAGAGACAGGATATTTGAGATCAAACTCGAACCTTTTGTTCTCATCGCCTGATGCTTGGATAAATCTTGTTTGATTCGTTTTTGCCGTTACGAGGAGAGTAGATGACGGAGGCCGTGTTTGGTGGTTGTAAGATTTGTCCTTTTGGAGAGCCACTTTTTGATATAAAAAACCAAACACGAGCATAATAGAGCCGTTGGTTATGACATTGGCAGCCAGCAAATTAATGTGGCATGCGTCTTCTCTCTTCCAAGGACCGACCTCCATTAAAGACTGTGGGGGCACTTAGCTTACCCTTATTAAGATAGAGAATCAAGTTATAACCAATGCCATAAAAATTCTCCCCGTAAGTGTGGAAGGTCGTGGGTTCTATTTTACTTTTAACCTCATCTGTTGATTAGTATATGCCTCATTAATTAAAAAAATTGAGAAAGCTGCACATAACCCTAACAAATAAATAGGTTAGAAGCAGCATTAGTTACATGAGCTATTTTCAGCTCACAATAGTATATATTCATACTTGGGGTTTCGTCCACATTTGTCTCAGGTTTTTTTTTTTTTTTTTCCTTTTGAGCAAAAGACAAAATGAAATTAATAAGATAAATAATTACATAGTAGCATAAGTAATAGTAAGACACAAACATTGTGGATAAAAAAGCCACGGAAAGAAGATGCAACAGTGACAGAAGTCTTTGAGTTTGGCGTAATTGAACTCAAAGAGAGACTAAGAATTTATCCCAAAGCAAAGTAACAGTGAGCACCTCGATTATTTCTTTGCCAAAAGAAGAAAAAATTATGCTTAAGGACCAGATGTATAAATCTTTTATTCCAAATGTCCCCAAATATGAAAAATTATCATGAAGGTCCACGGTTCTCCTCTAAAAATACGAATCATGTGTGAATACCAAACTGTCCTTAATCCTTATGTTAAATTATGAAGGAGGAAGTTGTAAATTCTTTAATTTATGTGTGAACATTAAATAATAAAAATGTTAGTTATAAATCCTTGTTGTTTCAATGTTAAATAATAGAATTGGCAGTGGCTCTGCCAACTAACCTATAAAAAGTTAACTTATCATCGCCTTTTATTATATCCATACATTGTTTTTGGGTTCATAAAATTTAGGGCCTAGAATTTTTGGTTTTTCCATTTTATTTTCATATTTGGGCTTTACTTTTCTAGCCCAGTTAAGTAAAATATAGGGAATGAGTTTATGGTAGTGGGCCATGATGAGGTATGATTTTCTTACCCTAAAACATATCATTACATATTTTTCAGTTGTCATTAAGATTTGTTGATAATTAAATCTCTTTATCTTATAGTAATTCTCACAAAAACGAAATCCTATCTAATATAAGTTGGTCTACAAGCTTATATGGAAATGAAATGGAGCCAAAAGAATTAGATTCTTCATTTGGCTTGTTGTTCAAATATAGTTGAAGCAGGAGTAGGGAAACTATCGTGCTCTGCTCTGCGTCCTTCATCCTCTCCTTTTCACAAGTGGCTCTGTTTTTGTTGGTCAGTCACTGTCCCTCATAAACTTGTTCCAGAAATTCTCAATAATACATATAGCAGCTCATTGAAAAATCAAGTACTATCCTTGAAAACCATACTAAAACAACAACCAAGAAAACCAAATGGACAAGGGCAACGTCAACAGTTACTCATAACATGCAAAGAAACATATGTGAGTTCACTTGGATTCCTCTCACTTAATCAAACTTGCAACGACAAACATCAACATGCAAACAAGGAAGGCAGAGACAGTGAAGCACCAAGTAATAGTTGAAGGCAAAAGCATTCCCATTATTCCCATGAACACAAACGTACCCATCAGAAACGCAGCTTTTTGCATCATCTTCGCAATTGTAGGCCTTTTCTTATGTAACACCAGAGCAGTTGAAGAAATAGAGAAGGCAAGCGTAGAACAAGCCACCACAACATATATCAGAACCTGGTTATCTTTTGGTCTTGGTGAAACAACAAGATTAGTGAGGGCACCGAGAAGTTGAACAGCAAAAACTGTGAATTCTGGTTTGTTATCTTCTTGTGGTGGTGATGCAGAAGGAGCCGGAGGTATATCCATGGTATGAGTATCACTTTCCATGGAGGGAACATTATTAGGACTCGTAGGATTACTTTGTTGATGGACTGGGATTTCGGGAGAAACAGAGGAATTTGGAGGAGTAACGGTATTGCCAGAATCGTCAGTGACAAATGTGGCTGAGGAGAAACTATGGGAGTGATCAGAATTGATTGTGCCCGCAACAATAGGATCTTGAGTTTGCTCTACATGGACACCAACACACTCCAACTCCTCCAAGTTAGATCCTGTACATACAAATGCTTCCAAGAATAACTAAACAGACGTATAGAATAGTGATGACAATATATACTTCTAAACTGATAGATAAAAATAGTACTATCTCATATTAAAAATAACTAGTCTGACATACAAATGAAAGAAAAAGAAGACATACCACCTCAATTTTACAGGAGCAAATAAAAGCCATTACTTATAAAGATAGATAAACATGTAAAAACTTTACCTTGGATTCATTGGAAGCAGTTAGAGCATATGAATGCAAGGGTGAGTATTTGACTGAAGAGAGATGGTGGTGGTAGCAAATATCTAAAAAGATCAGATCTGATGGTGAGATTTGAGAGTTTGCATCTCCATTTGGAGGCTTTTGACTCTTCTCCTTTGGCAGGCCTTTGATTCAAAGTCCTCTGCTTTATCTGAGGATAGGTGAGTTTTGCAGTACTGATTTGCACTGAAGTTATGTGAATCCTTTGAAGTAAAAACAGAGTGAGAGAGACGACAATAGAGAGGAATCCAAACTGTGGAATACCTAGCTGTGACATGGTCAAATATCAGTATCCTAAAATTAATAATTGGTGAATATATAGAAAGACAAAATTAGTAGCTATGGTAAAATAGACAACAAATTTTTCATCAAGTAAATGCATATATATTAATTTTTTGCGATGAAAGCAAACGCATATATTAATGATAAGTGATAAATATGCTATATATAGTTAGCGTGAATTTGTTGGTCTTCGTTTGTAAGTCTTGATATGATTTATGAGTACCTAACTGTTAGCCCCAAATGACATATTTTTATTAATCTAAAATTTATTATTAAATGCATAAATTAATTTCCACCGACATATTCGAGGGGCTAGAATAACAAATTAAAGCACGGATTTATAATCCATTGTATACATCTAAAGATGTAAAAGCATCACAAATAATTAGTCAAATTAGGAAAACATGACTAAAAAAAAAAGACAAACTAAAGAAAGGATGTATACCTCTTCCACGATAAAGATCAAAAGGCTTTACTTTAGATCTTCAAATTAGAAATATTTCAAATGAAGAAAGGCATTGACATTATGCATTTATTGTGCTAGTCTCAGATTTGAGATGAGAAATAATAGATGTAGCAGCATCGATCCTCATGCCTCTTTGAGGTAAGTCGATCTCTGTGGCTTCAATAATCACCCATTTGATCATATTATGCTTTAACAATCAAGCATAATATATGCAAATTTGGGCTAGCTGGTTATATATGTTTAAATCAAATAAAGATTAGAGTTTGGTTATATAGGAAGAATCTCATATATATATATATCAACAGAGAGATGTGTCAGTAGAGAACACAAGAAAAGTAAAATGTGAAAAGAAACCATACCAAGTGTTTCTTCCGCTGCAGACATTGTGATAAGATCTTTCCAAAGTTGAGACATGTTCTGCTCAGAATCACTGGGACGAGAAGCCAAGTGGAGTAACTGAAACGACGATGAGACATCTGAGGAAGAAAGTGCTAAATCTTCCATGAGAGAGATTCCAAGGTCTTTGTGAAGCGGTGCTTGTATCTGTGGGACAGAATATTTGAGATCAAACTCGACCCTTTTCTTCTCCTCACGTGATGCTTGGATGAAGCTCTCTTTGAACTTGTGAGGATCTATGGGATCATCAGCATCATGAAGATTAATCTGGTAGTTTTGTTGAGCCATGGAGGGTGGAATCGAAACGGAGATAGAGAGAAGAGAGAGCTTACAAGTGAGGAGTGAGCGGCGTGAAGCTAGGCTTTTGTAGTGATAGCAGGCGTTGATTGGTGGGCATGACTATACGAGTGTGCAAGCATATTCCAGGAATAAATAAATAATAATGAATTGGAAATGAAAGAAGGCGATCCCACATGAATGCGAGTGCTCGGGTGAATTACTTTGTTGTTATTGCTATGATTAATTTTAATAAATCCATTTTTAGAGATGCTACTGGATGTAAGTGGTGTTCAATAGGGAATCTAGAAGGATCTAACTAATGTTTTCCATCCCACAAATTGTCGGCAGTTTTTATCGTCATACAATTATTTCCCACTTAGGGGGCCACTTGTGGAATTATTCCTCTTCTTTCTTGGCCCAAACCGTCCTTCCCTTCCAATTCATCATTGTGCCAACCAGCCATCCGCCCCCTCTACTCTTAGGTTTTTCGACCTTTTTTCAATTACTCTTCTTTCAACCAACCAATCCTTCAAAACAAAACTCGATTTCAGCCATCCCATTTTTTTTTAACATAACTTGGGGGCATTTTCATCTTTTAGTTACAATTTCAAATCCTAGATTCCTATTAACATTCTGATTTAAGATTTCAGCAATTTACAAAAACTATTTTGTCCTTTCTCATTTTTAATTACATTTTAATGTGATTTTCCCCAATCCAAAATGCTCAAATTTCAATTTAAATATTGTGATTTGTAGTGTGGGAGGAGAGCAGAGAGTGGATTGTAAGAGTAAGGTTGGAAAGCCAAATGCTAAAAACTTTTCTATAGAGTGAAGGTTGCGGGTTCTATTCAGTTTAATAACTTCATATAGTTAGTGCAGACTACTTTAATTAAAATAATTAAAATAATGGAGAAAACTTCACATGACCGTAACAAATAAATAGGTTAGAAGTAGCTAGTGTCAGTTACAGGAGCCATTTTCAACAACACAATTGCATATATGCATACTTGGGGTTTCATCCACAATTTGTCTGAGTTTTTCTTAGAAAAGAAAAAAAATTAAAATTAATAAGATAAATAATTACAGAGTTGCGTAAGTAGTAAGACAAAAAAAAAATTGAGTAAAAAAGCTACGGCAAGAAGGAGGAGCAATAGTAACAGAAGCCTGAATTTGGTGTACCCTTGAACTCTAAAGAAATTAAACTTAATTCCAAAGGAAAGTTATTATAGTATACTAATGTTACATAAATGAAAAACATTATCTTTTTCTGACAGCCTCATATGTAATTCCTCTGTTTCTGGTGTCCCATAATAAGAGAAATCCTTATGAAGGTCCTTGGTTCTTCTCAAAAACAAAAAAACAAATAACATGTGAAGACCTAGTTGTCCTCATGTTAAGTAATAGAAGATATAGTTTTAAATTCTTTAACATTATCAGTTATAAATTTTTGTCATTTCAATGTTCAAATAATAGAATTGGCAAACCTGATTATGGCTCAGCGAACTAACCTATAACAAGTTAAGAAATACTCCGCCTTGTCCATAATACAAAAAATATTCTAGAAGGTAATTTTGGTCCAACATGTAATAATTACTTTTTCACTTTTACCCAGGAGAGGAATAGAGGTGTTAAATAATGAATGCATATTTAAAAATTATATTTTTTAATAAGGATAAAAGAATTAAATTTTATCAAACACATTAAATTACTTAACTAACATTTCTTAATTCATTTGAATTAGCTAATACTGTGTTATACTCCTTTGTCTCTAGATGTAAGTTTCATTTTTTAGAAGAGGTATGACCTAAAATGTAAGCTTGATTTCAGTTTTATCTTAATATTTATAATTTTTCTAATTTTACCCTTATTGACTGTATATATTTAACTTACTTTTTTTTCATATTTTTACTAGTGGATGAATTGCATTAATTAGGTACTACTATTTTTGAAGAAGGGAGAAATAATTTTCATATATTCACCTTTGATATAGAGTATTGCTATATTTATTTTCTCTTCTTTAACACACACACTCTCATTATCTTTTCCTCATACATTCTTTCATACTTTTTTCTCATTTATTCTCTCTCTTATTTATCCTCTTTATACATAAGGATATAATCGAAAAAAAAATTATTTATATATTTATTGTGTTTAACTACTTTTAATTATTGATAAACACGAAAAACAGTTAAATCAAGCTTACAATTAGGAAAATCATTGTCACGAGAAGCCAAGTGAGCGATGGTTTAGTGGAGTAACTGAAACGACGATGAGACATCTGAGGAAGAAAGCGCTAAATCTTCCTAGAGAGAAACTCCAAAGTCTTTGCGATTCAGGGCTTGTATGTGAGGGACAGAATATTTGAGATCAAACTCAACCCTTTTGTTCTCCTCGTGTGATGCTTGGATGAAGCTCTCTTTGAACTTGTGAGGATCTATGGGATCATAAGCATCATGAAGATTGATCTGGTAGTTTTGTTGAGCCATAGAGGTTAGAATCCAAACCGAGATAGAGAGAAGAGAGAGCTTGCTAGGTGAGGAGTGAGCAGCGTGACGGAGGAATAAATGACGGAGTCCATGGTGATGGTAAGATTTGTCCTTTTGGAAAGCCACTTTTTTATAAAAACCAACACACACCGAGAGACGTTGGTTATTATTGTGGCATGCCTCTTCTCTCTTCCAATGACGGACCTCCGTTAAAGCGTGTGGGCACTTAGCCTGTTGAATGGGAGTGCGCGTGTGAATTGCTTTGTTGTTGTTTCAATGATTAATTTAAATAAATCCATTTTTTTAGCAACAAAAATTTACATAAATCCATTTTTAGAGATGTTACTGGATGGAAGTGGAGTTAAATAATACATGCATGCGAATTTTTTGTTTTTTATTTTTGGGTTATTGCAATGATTAATTAAAATAAATCCATTCTTAGAATTATTACTGGAAGTGGAGTTGAGTACTGGATCTATAAAGAAAGATCTAACTAATGTTTTCCACTTTTCCGTACCCAAAATTATCGGTAGTTTTGTTGTCATACAATTATTTCCCTTCGTAGAGCCACTTTCTGGAAGACTAGAAGTTTGGATGAGATTTTTTATTTATTTATTCATTTTTTACTGTTAGGAGGAAAAGTAATAGTAGTTGATAACGGGGGCCGTGTTTGGAGGTTGTAAGATTTGTCCTTTTTCTGAGCCACTTTTTGATAGAGAAACCAAACACGCACATAATAGAGACGTTGGTTATGATTGTGGCAGCCAGCTTGATTTGGGGTTGACGAAATTTTGGCTTTGTTTTCGGCGGTTTTTCTTTTATTTTCGTATTTGGGCTTTACAATTCTAGCCTAATTAGGTAGAACAACGGGAATAAGTTTATCGGAGTGGACCAGATGAGGTGTGTTAAGGTATCTAATAGGCCAACTTTTACTTATACCCCAACCCGTGCCCCTTGCCCATGTGACATTGTGAGTATAATTAAACCCATTTTGTTCTAACAGTACCATGCAACCTGGTGCATTTAGAGATACAGAATATGCTGACACGCATTTGGGAATTGGAAATAAAAAATATTAGCAGGGTGCAGAATAGTGTGGCAGATTGCTTAGCAAAAGACAGTTTATCTAAATAATTTATTCTTGATACTTGTCCGATACATTTGTGGACTTTGGTTGACAACGAATGTATGGGACTAAATTCCCCAAAATGCATTTTGGGAAAGCTCATTTGAATTTCATGGTAGCTTATTTGCCTTTACATTTTCAAGAAGCTCATTTACATTTTACTTCATTTTCATATTAATGGTTGTTCATTTGCATTTTGTGTGGAAGCTCACTTGTATTTCATGAAAACTTAATTGCATTTTATAGAAACTCATTTGCATTTTCAGGAAGCTTATTTGCATTTTTACTTCATTTACATATTAGGGGAGTTCATTTGCATTTTATGGAAGCTATCTTGCATTTCATGAAAGCTCATTTACATTTGCATTTCTAGGACACTTATTTGCATTTGTATTTCCACGAAGTTCACATTTCTTGAACATCAAAGAGCTCACCACTTGCAACTTCCTCCCATCTCAACAGCCCTTCAATAATGTATCATCCATACCCATAAGAATGTATCATGCAAATTAAAGGAAAAATAAAGGAATTGATACAACCATTTGCAACATCTCAACACCTCACCCTCAAAATTGTCCGCTTTGGGGCCTAATTATGTGTGACTTCATAATCTACCCCTAAGGGCCCAAAGTCTTTAATGGCACATAGACTTGAACCTAACTATAATACTACTTGTAACATGACTTTAATACCACCACCTATGTCATTTAAGCAAATCACTCTCGAATTTGTCTGCTTTAGATCCCATCATTCTTTTAAAACATATTGAGAGAGGGGTATTTTGACTATTATAAGGTGTCTTTATTCCTCCCATGTATAATTTCATAAGTTATAAATTTAAATAATTTTTTTTCTACAAGTTTTAGAAAAAAATCTGTGTAAGAAGCTAATGTGAGGAATAGTTCCACCTAAACCGAAGTTCACAATCCACAGTTTTGACATGTAGGGCTATCCAAAATGATGGAAGATAAAATCAGAACAAATGAATTTTATAAAGGTAACATCTTACATACCTGTACATTTTTTAAACCTAGATATGATACCACCAACTATAACATTTCAGTGCCTCGTTCTCAATATTTTCTACTTTAGATCCCACCAATCTCTTAAAACGTATTTTGAGAAGGAGGTATTCAAAACTTTATTAGGTCTCTTTGTTACCTTCCTCAAAAGATACGGAAATTCACAAGTTATAAATATGTAAAATTAATTAAAAAATAACTAATTTTCTTTACAAGTACTAGTTAGAAAAAAAAAATTGCTGAAGAAGAGAATAGTTCCACCTTAACTAGACTTCCCAATGCACAATTTTGTCATGTGGCCCATCTAAAACGATGGAAGATGATAGTTTTATCTAAACCAAAGTTCACGTTCCATGAATATGACATTAGGGCCATCCAAAATAGTGGAAGATATAGTCAAAACAACTAAATTTTCATAATGGTGACATTCTGCAAACTTGATTTTGATACCATTAAATGTGTAGCATCTTGGCGTCTTGCTTCCGAAAATTGTCTGTTTTGGGGCTCATTTGTTGTATAATTTTACAATCCCTTAGAGGCCCATAATCTTTGATGGCACATCGACTCGAAGCTGGCTCTGATATCACTTATAACATTCTATGAAGCTGACTTTGATACGACCTCCTATAACATTTTAGCATGTCTCAATCTAAAAATATCTGTTTTGGGGCCCAGCTGATGTGTGACTCAACAATCCTCAGAGTCTTGATGGCATATCAACTCCAACCAAACTTTGATACTACTTAAAGGTGAAGGATGGCTTAACGATAATTCTCTTCTGGGAGACAATTATCAATATTAGCAAAGTTTTAAGGTAAAGGATATGATCTTCAATATCCTTTGAAGTTCCTCAAATTTCTTTAAAGGGTTAATTCTGTGCATATTCGATTTGTCTCCTCATACAACATGAAATGTGTGTTAGATATTTTATTAAAATAATAATATTATATTCTTTTGTTTATTCCAAATGGTATCTAGATATATTCATTGATTGATCATATGAAGGATCTTCTAGTTTATTATTTTGATCAAGTTAAATATTCTATATATTTTCTAATTGTTTTAAATATTATCAATTTAATATATTTTAGATAAAATATTCTCTAATTGTGGCCCACACGTGATTTAGATAGAGATTTGGTTTAGGGTTATCTACCTAGTTGGTAAGCTCTTACAAGCCTTGATGGGAGATTATAAATAGCATATGCCAAGTCTTATAGCAGTAATGTGGAAAACCCACTTACTTGCTCTTTAAGGATTCTCTAATGGATAAAGGTTATTCCCAGACAATCATTGTTCCTCATTTTCCCTTTAGAAGAAGCCCTAACTTATTCTATTTTTATTTTAATTCTTTCCTGTTATCTATAGTTTTCAGGTTGTAAGATACTATATGTAAAATTGCTATGGCTAGAAGTATTTCATCAAATCTCCTGCTGCTGCTATCTCTTACGGGATTTATATAATATATTTAGGATTTTTATTGTTAGATTATTCTGACAATGTGTATATCCTATTGGTGTCAAAACATACAAAGGCTACCATTAAACTCTACCAGAAAGATGCAACAACTACTTCAAAGGATGAAAGATAATTGGCGATACATAATTTCTAATTTGGAGCGTGATAATAAAGTGGAGGTACATAGTCACTTTTGTATGTGAAATGAGAGTGAAAAGAACAGCTTTCTATTTGGTATATGACAAAAATGTTAACAAGCGAATCATGTATGGAATGCCTCCAAGAATATCTTTATGGGGATAATGTTGTATACGTAGTCTTGGATGTGAAAACTTGCTTTCCCAAAGTGCAAGTTCAAATCTTTATAGTGTGACATAGGTTTTCAGCAGTCAATTGGGTTTGTTTTCAGAGTAATGTATTTTAATTTTAATCATACAAATGGTATTAACTTCTTTTCTAATTTCTTTTGTTAGATACCTAGAATCTGGATTGAAGGAACTTAATTGCAATGATTTTTAGACGTTAGCCACCCCTAATTTTATACTAATGTGTAGATCACACAAAAGTATTTGCTATGGAGTGCTATTAAGTGCGTATTGGGTTCACATAATTGGAAGTAATATAATAAAATGTAGTATAATGATTATTACATAATTTGTTTGGTTATTCATTAGGGAAAGATTATGCATATATATAAAAATGTTTGGTTGAATTATATCGAACATGAGAATATATAGAAATAATATAGCAAGGAACAAAATTACTCATTTTATTTTTATTTTTTTTATATCCACCCCTAATTAGCCACTTTGCGTGGCAAGATGGTAACCCCAAGTATCCCCACGGCTTAGGCCCTTTGGGTCTGCTATGGGGCTAATCTCGAGTCGGGGCAACATGTATGCGCTGAGCCTTAGGTTATTTTCCCCAGTACCTAGGATTTGTCCCCATCCTAACAAGAGTGCCTTCCTAGACTTGAACACACGTTCTCCTTTAGAGGATACTGAGCTACCTACCACTCGGTACTAGCTGTTGATGGTAAAATTACTCATTTCTACATATATAATAATATACACGTTGGGTTCATGATAATTTTTTTATTCTATGCAGTGTACACACTGGGTTTATAGTAATTTTTTAATATTTTATTACGCAGTATCTAGGTTAGATTCATGTTAATTTTTTAATATTAATGATAGGAATATTATTTAATGAGATATTTTAATATTTTTTAATGGTGAAATATAATTTTTTTAAAATTTTTGAATGGGGGAATATTTCTTAAATTTCTATATTATTAATTTTTTTAATATTTAATGGCGGTAATTAAAATTATTTAATATTTAACCGCATTTATGGGTGGGTACTTTGGTCAATTTAAAAAATTATAATGACAATAGTATCATTTTCATTGGATTACAACATATTTTCATCCTCATTCATTAGTCATAGCAATGTAATCTTGAATATATCAAATGATGTAATCAAGATTATAAAATGCAATCATTTTTACATTACATAAGCCTAACATCAGTATTTACATTACAAAATATTATAATCACACTATTACATCAGGATTATATGTAATTCTTTCTCATGTAATCGAACCAAATGGGCTATAAAAGTTTTTAACTTAAATTTGACTAATAGTACTAAATATGTTGATTGGAATGTGATGAGGTAGGGCTATTATCTTATTTCGTTGTTATGATTTTTATCTCTATTTCTCTATAATGAACAAACAAATGTAATCAGGGTATAATTTGACATGGTATAAAGAGCAGTTATCTTTGTCTGCCTTCACTTGTAGTATTCTTACCTATTCAATGTACATGCCTAAGTCATCAGTTCTATTATAAGATGCATTGCAGAGACTAAAATTCCCCCTACAATGTAACATCCCAAAAATTTGAAAAGATATTTACAAGGTATATTTCAGGTGTAGGGATGTTATCTGGAAATTAGAAAGCCCCGTATATAATTTATTTGGTCAAGAGCCAAGTTTTAGGCCAGAATTTTAGGAAACTAGCAAATGAGATAATTATTAAAAAATTTTAAAGACCTAGGAAAATTAAGAAAAAATTATAGATAAGTATTTTGGGCAAAAAATGAGTTTATGAAGATGTTTATTTCTTGAAAAGAGTTATAGATAATCTTAAAGCTATTTTCTGGATTTAATGGTGTATTTTCTAGAGAAATTCAGGAAAAAAAGTCAGATGTTATTATTTGGCCTAAAGAAGAAATTTAAGGAAGAAAATACTTATAAAGTGTTATGAATTAATTTCAAGAATTTATTCAACAATTAAGTAAAGGGAAAAAAGGTAATTTCATTATCCTAAGTCCAAAAATAAATTTGGGTTGTATTTGGGCCAAAATATGAAGCTCAAGAAATGCCTATCTGAAGAAGATGAAGTGTTTCAAATTTTAAAGACATTGACCCAATAAAATGATTAGACACGAAGCTTATAGGATAAGCTTGCAAGTGTGTGGGGTGAAGTGAACAAAAGCTTTTATTTCCACTAATTAAAACTCCTCAGCCTCTCCATTACACCCTCATTTTCGTCACTGCACCATGAAGAAATAATGGGAAAGAGGAGGGGGGGGGGGAGAACAAAGACAGGTCATGAGGAAGAGAGACCGGTAGAAACATAATCGATAAAGGTTGCCGGAGAAGGGAAGAAGAAGAGTTTGAACCCCACACATGCAACCATAGATTCTGATCAAGGTGAGTCCCCTAAATCTGTTTCCATCTTTAGTTTCTTGATTGGGGTTGTTCTGGAGTGAGAGGGGCGACTGAAATTTGGTACCTATGAGAGAAACTAGCAATCATGTAATATCGATTGAAGCTTGAATGGATAATAGTTGGGGTTTCATTCCGTATTTGGTTCTGTTTTTGTGATGACTGAACCAAACCTCTCTGTTTAATGGGTATGGCTTTGGGCTCTTTAATGAAAAAGATAAGAGGAAACATATATGATTAAAAGTGATGATTTAAGCTTGTAAGTTTGAGTTGTAGGGCTGACCGAGAGTTGTTGCCCAATACTTTCAAATAGTTATTAATTAATGGAGTTTACTGAATAATGTTTGAAAATGGTTACTTTTAAACATATGGAATTTCTAGTAGGTTGTGTGAAGCTTAGAGGAATCTATATGATATTTAATTGATCATGATGCATATAGGTGTGTTATGCTTATGACGTCAATGCTGAATGGTTTGAATTATAAGACTGGAAATGAAGAGGGACATTGTTGTTTAATACTTTTGAGAGAAGCTAGAAAGAATATACATGATATTGCTTTTGTTTGAGGCTTCCAAATGTTAGAGGGATTAAAATGATGACTTGAAGGTTAATATTGAAGCTGAAAATTTTGGAAATGTAATATAAGAGTGTTGTTGAATTGTTTTGAAGGATAATGTTACTTAGAAATTGATGATTAAGTACCAAGTATTATCAGCATAAAATATTGCACCAAATACTTTAGGATGCTGAATAATACTGAAAAAATATTTTAGGAAATCGACTGGTACTAAAAAAATACTTTAAGATATTGACAAATTATCTTAAGATCCTGAAAAAACATTTTAAGAAACTCACCAGTACTAAAAAAATACTTTAGTATATTGAATACAATTTTTTTTTTTAAAAAAAAGCCTTTTGCTTCAGTTTTTTACGCCAAAACGACACAGTTTAATGACAAAGGAGGGCAATGGACGCTAAGCGCAAAGGAGAGAAGCCGCTTCCGTTAGATGATACCAACAAGCTCCTGGTTGCTTTAATTTATTTATTTTTGGGTTGATTTTTTTTTTTTTTTGGGATTCAAACAGCTTTAAAAAACTCCCAGAATAATGTTATCTGTACGTGACAATTTCCGGGATAAAAGTTAACCTTAACTCAATATTTTATGTGAATGGTTCAAAAATATTATTCTCAATGAAACACTCTAAACTTAAAATAAGAATATATGTATGTCTTTAATTAATGCTAAAAGGCAAAACTTTCAATTCAATATGCACCTCCTAAATGGGTGCCTTCAATTATTGTATCAGGAATAGGCAATCATCATTAGATTATTAGTCGTTCTAATCCAACCACTGAAAGAATCTGAATTAAGAATCCAATTCAATTGGATCATTTAAAAATTGGAAATTAAAGCTTTTATTATTAAGTAGATTGATGGAAATCACAATGCGAACACAGAAATAGGTTGAAAAGTAGTAATCAGTGAGCAAAAGTAAAACGCATTGAACAATAAGATAAAAAAAATTGTTTAATTTATTAATAACCAATTTTAAATACAATGGTAATATCTCATGAGAAAGATGAATGGCGATTCCATCATAATCAATTAGTAACACCCTGGAAAGAAATAATGGCGTAAAAATAAGAAAGAATTAGTATACACACTCAAATCGTGTGAATGCGTCCCATGGGCCATATTTAAGGAAGAATTAGTGATTAAATATATGTCATTTTTTTTTGGAAAAAAAATAGAAAGAATCAAAGAATGACACAACACAAGTAGACAATAGGTATATTTTTTTCTTTGTTTTTTCGTCCGAATCTACATTGTTTTGTTCCCTCCTTGAAAGGTCTATAATTGTGTGAGTGTATTAAGTAGCTTTGCATATAAAATGTTAAATTTTATCAAAGTCAATATCAGGCGGAAGGAACTCGTAATTTTTTTTTTCAAAGGTTGCTGATGTTGTTGGAACTCCGACTTCCCCGGTCTAGCGCTCGCTTGTAGCGGCGGCTCCTATATATATATATATATATATATATATATAACTCTTTCTTTCAGAACTTTCAGTGGGCTAACAGCATTTCGCTTAAGGGGTTAAGGGCTGATGTAGAAAAATAATCTAGGTGGCAGTTTGTGTTTGGCAAACTAGACATAATGGATCTAAGGGACTCTACCTTAGTTTTGTCCTTAAAATATTGTACGTTTCTGTTCTTAATGTAAGTTGATATATTTTAACGATGGATGAATCATATTTTATTTTAGAGAGAATCCCATTTAATGCATTTGAAATACTCAAATCTAAATTTAAACTTGCACTTTTGATAAATTCTTAATTAAGCCAAGAGGCCTAATGCAACCAAAATTTAATTATGTAACATTCGGAAAATTATTAAGAGGCTTAATTCCCCAAAAGTAAAATAAATAATTTTAAAGTTAAATTCTGAAAATTAAAAGTCTTTTTTCCCAAAAATTCAAGAAAAAAAATAGTTAGAGGTTATTAGAGGAAGAAGTCAACCCTAGATGACTCTTAGAGGATTGAATCAGAATCTGTCCGGTTTGTGCCACGTTAGATGACTAATGGGAGTTTATATGTAAGTAGGGACCACATACAGCATAAATTGATAATCAGAACAAGCCAACTAGAAATGGAACTCAAGTAAGTAATGCAGAAAAGGACTGGTAACATACATCAGCGAGGATTTTCACTTGCCTACTTAGAACTTGAGCAACATACAGATCCAACTCCAACAAGCTCATACCATGAATCTTTTTAGACTATTCACTTCATGCAACTAAAGAAAAAGAGACATATAAGCAAGTCTCGTTCAAAAGGCCGGTAAGCGTAAGTACCCCTCTCTCCCTGTACATATATAATTGTATAGATTATATTTCTACATATATGGTGTCAGAAAAAGTCCTTGAGTACCACTACATGCTATCATGACTGTTCACTTTTATATATATACAATCATCTCTGCCCGAGCCCTACTATCTGTTAGCCACGACGTCCAATCCAAGATTATTAGCATTACAGGAAAATCATTTACTCTCCGCAAAAACCATACTACGACTAGAACCAAGAAAACCAAATAGACAAGGGCAACAACAATAGTTACTCATAACATGCAAAGTGTAACTATCACTTGCAACAAGAAGATTAGTGAGAGCACCTACAAGTTCAACGGAAAAAACTGTGAAGCCTAGTTTGTTACCTTCATGTGACGGTGAGGCAGAAGAGGTCAAAGGCAGATTAATGGTGTAACTATCACTTGCCATAGGATTAACTTGTTGGACTGCCATTTCGAGAGAAACAGAGGAATTTGGAGAAGCAACAGTATTGCTAAAAATGTTTGTGATAGATGTTGTTGAGGACAAATCATGAGAGTAATTAGAATTGATTGTGGAAGCATTAAGATCTTGAGTTTGCTCTTCATGTACACTAACACTCTCCAACTCCTTCAACTTAGATCCTGTACATACAAATGCTTTCAAGAATAACTAAACAAAAATATAGAACAGTTCTGAGAATATACTTCTAAAGTGATAAACCCCTATTTAATTTGGCAGAGGCAGTCTTGTTGCCTACATCTTATATACTCTCATTTAACAATTCTGATAATATCCTTAGTCATCTTCTTTTGTCGATTTTGATTCCCTTCTCATAGTTTCATCTAAATCCAGCAACTCCAACCAACACCAGTCGAAGGCTTTATCTAAATCTGTGAAATCTATGTGCAAGTGGAAGAAGACGACACTAGATGAATCTTTGGAGGAGTGAATCAGAGTCTGACATGGAAATGAGTTACATGCCATTGGAGCAAATCCCACTATGAGAACCGGTTTATGCCTCGTTAGATTACTCAGGGAAGTTGATACTCTCTTATCTCTTGTACTTAATATAAGAGCTGGTCGACTAATTTGAGTAGATTAAGAAAATTAGTTATATTAGTTATTTATAACAAATATAAGTTGGTTTTTTTGAAATACCATCTTTTATCATCACTATATTTAGATATAAACTCCTTAATGTGTGCAATCAATAAAAATACCTCAAAAAAAAAATTATAAATTTGTGAGATAAAGTGAATTAAGGTATTATACTTAGGGCCAAATTCAAACCTCTTATATTAAGGATTGAAGATAGCATGTATTACTAAACGAGTTTTAAGTGAGATGGAATTCAGTGTTAAACCAAGTAGCCATCCGATCACAACATAACTTGACGTGATCTACAGAATTGGCCAACCAGAAATGGAATTCAGTATCTAATGGAGAAAAAGACAGGTGATAGACTTCAGCATGGATCTTTACATGTCTCCTTAGAACTTGAGCAACATAAAGATCCTATTCAAACAAGCAACATAAATCTTGAGGGAATATTGTGTATTTATTTTGGATTATTTAGATTAATTTTTATTTTATTATTAAGTTTGATATTTATTATATCTCAGGATTGGATATGGATATATTATATCTTAATTATTTTGATTAGTTTTGATTAGATTAGATTAAATTAAATTCTAGAGTTTGCTTTAGGTTTGCCTATATAAAGGCTCATATATACTCTCTTTTATTTAAGGATTCATAATAATATTTTTATCTCAAATTGTCTATAAATCTTTGCCTTCATGCAACTAAAGAAAGATAAAGGCATCTACGCAAGTCTCATACAATAGGTGAGGCTAAGTTTCCCCTCTCTTTGCATATATATATAATTTATACAGACTATATTTCTACATATATGGTGTCAGAAAAAATCCATAAGGAGCACTAATATGTTGTCATGACTGTTAACTTTTGATATAATAATATACAATTAAGGGAAAGCTAATCATTTAGTCCCTGAATCTTTTTTTTTTTTTTTTTTACTGCAATAATGAGATCTAGAAAGATCTAACTAATGTTTTCCGTCCCCAAATTTACGGCAGTTTTGTCTTCATGCCCTGGAAGTCGTGACTTCTATTTTACTTAACCTCACATTGTTAATTAGTATATGCCTCATTAATTTTTTTAAAAAATTGAGAAAGCTTCACATAACCCTAACAAATAAATAGGTTAGAAGCAGTATTAGTTAGAGCTATTTTCAGCTCACAATAGTATATATTCATACGATGGTGTCTCCATTCATTTTTCTCTTCATTTACTTCTTATTGAATGTATCTATCCTTAAATTAATTTTTAATGATTAAGATTTTCTATAATAGATTTTTATTATAATGATATTCTTTATATATTATTAAATTTCAATCATTAAAAGTTAAAAGTTGATCTAATAATAGATATTTCAATAGATAGAGAGTAAATACATGGAAAGAGAAATTAATTAAAAAACCCCTCTCCCATATTTATACTTGGGTTTGGTCCACATTTGTCTCAGTTTTTTTTTTTTCCTTTTGAGTAAAAGACAAAATGAAATTAATGAGATAAATAATTACATAGTAGCATAAGTAATAGCTACGGAAAGAAGAGGCAACACTAACAGAAGTCTCCGAGTTTGGCGTAATTGAACTCAAAGAGAGAATAAAAATTTATGTGTGAACATTAAATAATAAAAATATTAGTAATATACTCTTGTTGTTTCAATGTTGAATAATAGAATGGGCAAACTTGATTATGGCTCTAACAACTAACCTATAACAAGTTAACTTATCGTAGCCTTTTATTATATTTAAATCATACATTGTTCTAAGGTTCATGAAATTTGGGACCTATTATTTTGGGTTTTTCGATCTCGTTTTCATATTTGGGCTTTGCTTTGCAATCCCAGTTAAGGGCTTGTTTGAAATCTCAGGGAAAAAAACTCATTTGGAGAGGACAAAAACTCATTTGATATTTACAAACCTTTTTGTGAATACATTAGCTTTCATTAGGCTTTTAAAAAAAAATCTACTTTTTTTAAAAGCTCATTAAAATAGCTTCTAGCTTTTTTTTCACTGGGTTTAGAAAAAAGCAACTTCTCTTACTGCAAATCCAAACACAAATTATATTAATAATATGACATTTTTTTCATTTGGTTTTTACAAAAACCACATTAAAAAAAAAACTATTTTTCCACTTTCCCAAACATGCACTAAGTAAAACAAAAGGAATGAGTTTATGATAGTGAGCCGTGTGTTACCAGGGAGGGGGAAAAGTGGCATTTCTTACCTGAAACTTATGATTGTATGCTACTATGAAACTTCTGAGTAATTAAATCTTTTTTTTAAACCTTACAGTAATTCTCCCAAAAACGAATCATATCCAATATAACTCCAGTTATCTGCTAATTGGTGGAGGCGCCGAAGGTCATGCTGCTCTGCATTGTGTGATTAGTGCCATAACTCATCTGTGTCATTAGCTTTGACCAAAACTGTAAAGATGATTATTTGGCATTCCATTCAGTGCCACATGGGACACAATATTATAATTATAGTTCTTTTTAATATATATATATATATATATATATAAAAGAATGGAGAAAAAAGCAGAGCTAAAGCTGGAGTAGGAAAACTATCGTGCTCTGCTCTGCGTCCTTCATCCTCTCCTTTTCACAAGTGGCTCTGTTTTTGTTGGTCAGTCACTGTCCCTCATAAACTTGTTCCAGAAATTCTCAATAATTACATATAGCAGCTCATTGACAAATCAAGTACTCTCCTTGAAAACCATACTAAAACAACAACCAAGAAAACCAAATGGACAAGGGCAACGACAACAGTTACTCATAACATGCAAAGAAACATATGTGAGTTCACTTGGATTCCTCTCACTTAATCAAACTTGCAACGACAAACATCAACATGCAAACAAGGAAGGCAGAGACAGTGAAGCACCAAGTAATAGTTGAAGGCAAAAGCATTCCCATTATTCCCATGAACACAAACGTACCCATCAGAAACGCAGCTTTTTGCATCATCTTCGCAATTGTAGGCCTTTTCTTATGTAACACCAGAGCAGTTGAAGAAATAGAGAAGGCAAGCGTAGAACAAGCCACCACAACATATATCAGAACCTGGTTATCTTTTGGTCTTGGTGAAACAACAAGATTAGTGAGGGCACCGAGAAGTTGAACAGCAAAAACTGTGAATTCTGGTTTGTTATCTTCTTGTGGTGGTGATGCAGAAGGAGCCGGAGGTATATCCATGGTATGAGCATCACTTTCCATGGAGGGAACATTATTAGGACTCGTAGGATTACTTTGTTGATGGACTGGGATTTCGGGAGAAACAGAGGAATTTGGAGTAACGGTATTGCCAGAATCGTTAGTGACAAATGTGGCTGAGGAGAAACTATGGGAGTGATCAGAATTGATTGTGCCCGCAACAATAGGATCTTGAGTTTGCTCTACATGGACACCAACACACTCCAACTCCTCCAAGTTAGATCCTGTACATACAAATGCTTCCAAGAATAACTAAACAGACGTATAGAATAGTGATGACAATATATACTTCTAAACTGATAGATAAAAATAGTACTATCTCATATTAAAAATAACTAGTCCGACATACAAATGAAAGAAAAAGAAGACATACCACCTCAATTTTACAGGAGCAAATAAAAGCCATTACTTATAAAGATAGATAAACATGTAAAAACTTTACCTTGGATTCAGTGGAAGCAGTTAGAGCATATGAATGCAAGGGTGTGAGTATTTGACTGAAGAGAGATGGTGGTGGTAGCAAATATCTAAAAAGATCAGATCTGATGGTGAGATTTGAGAGTTTGCATCTCCATTTGGAGGCTTTTGACTCTTCTCATTTGGCAGGCCTTTGATTCAAAGTCCTTTGCTTTATCTGAGGACAGGTGTGTTTTGCACTACTGATATGCACTGAAGTTATGTGGACCCTTTGAAGTAAAAACAGAGTGAGAGAGACGACAATAGAGAGGAATCCAAACTGTGGAATACCTAGCTGTATGGTCAAATATCAGTATCCTAAAATTAATAATTGGTAAATATATAGAAAGACAAAATTAGTAGCTAAGGTAAAATAGACAACAAATTTTTCAATAAGTAAATGCATATATATTAATTTTTTCCGATGGAAGCAAACACATATATTAATGGTAATTGATA
Organism: Albizia julibrissin; assembly: GCA_037074505.1. Lineage (NCBI taxonomy): Eukaryota > Viridiplantae > Streptophyta > Magnoliopsida > Fabales > Fabaceae > Albizia > Albizia julibrissin. Next base: position 11,671,723 of record CM073481.1, on the reverse strand, counting down.
AATATGCTATATATAGTTAGCGTGAATTTGTTGGTCTTCGTTTGTAAGTCTTGATCTGATTTATGAGCACCCAACTGTTGGCCCTAAATGACATATTTTATTAAACTAAAATATTTATTATTAAATGCATAAATTATGTTTCACCGACATATTCTGGATGAGGGGCTAGAATAACAAACTAAAGCACAGATTTATAATCCATTGTATGCATCTAAAGCAGTAAAAGCATCACAAGTAATTAGCCAAATTAGGAAAACATGACCCCAAAAAAAAAAAAAGACAAACTAAAGAAAGGATGTATACCTCTTCCACGATAAAAATCAAAAGGCTTTAATTTAGATCTTCAAATTAGAAAGACTTCAAATGAAGAAATGCATTGACATTCTGCATTTATTGTGCTAGTCTCAGATTTGAGATGAGAAATAATAGATGCAGCAGCATCGATCCTCATGCCTCTTTGAGGTAAGTCGATCTCTATGGCTTCAATATTCACCCATTTGATCATATTATGCTTGAACAATCAAGCATAATATATGCAAATTTGGGCTAGCTGGTTATATATGTTTAAATCAAATAAAGATTAGAGTTTGGTTATATAGGAAGAATCTCATATATATATATATATATCAACAGAGAGATGTGTCGGTAGAGAACACAAGAAAAGTAAAATGTGAAAAGAAACCTTACCATGTGTTTCTTCCGCTGCAGACATTGTGATAAGATCTTTCCAAAGTTGAGACATGTTCTGCTCAGAATCACTGGGACGAGAAGCCAAGTGGAGTAACTGAAACGACGATGAGACATCTGAGGAAGAAAGCGCTAAATCTTTCATGGGAGAAATTCCAAAGTCTTTGCGAATCAGGTCTAGTATGTGAGGGACAGAATATTTGAGATCAAACTCGACCCTTTTGTTCTCCACGCGTGATGCTTGGATGAAGCTCTCTTTGACCTTGTGAGGATCTATGTCAGCATCATGAAGATTGATCTGGTAGTTTTGGTGAGCCATGGAGGGTGGAATCCGAAGGGAGATGGAGAGAGATGAGAGAGCTTGCTAAGTGAGGAGTGAGCAGTATGAAGCTAGGCTTTTGTAGTGAGAAGGCGTTGATTGGTGGGCATGAGTGTGCAAGCATATTCCAAGAATAAAGCAACACTAATGAATTGGAAATGAAAGAAGGCGATCCCACATGAATGGGAGTGCTCGTGTGAATTACTTTGTTGTTATTGCAATGATTAATGTAAATAAATCCATTTTTAGAGATGTTACTGGATCCAGAAAGATCTAACTAATGTTTTCTATCCCAAAAATTGTCGGCAGTTTTGTCGTCATACAATTATTTCCCACTTAGAGAACCACTAGTGGAAGACTAAGAGATCTTGTTTGATTCGTTTTTAAGCGTTACAAGGAGGAGAAATAAATGACGGAGTCAATGTTTGGGGTTTGTTCGTTTTGTCCTTTTGGAGAGCTACTTTTTTATAAAAACCAAACACACACGGAGAGACGTTTTTTATTATAGTGGCAGCCAGCCAGATGTGGCGTGACTCTTCTCCTTCCAATGACGGACCTCCGTTATAGACTGTGGGCACTTAGCATGCTCCCATTAAGGTGGAGAAAACTTGCCAATGATCTTATAACCGTTTCCTGGCTAAAAAAATTGGTTACCAGGGAGAACTAGGAAGATCTAAGCCGACAGATCTGTATAGACAGTCCAAATTTGATAATTTTTAAAAGTAATTTTTTTTTTAAAAATTATTTTAATAGACATAAAATCTAAAATATAGATAATCCCTTATTTATTATTTTTTAAAAAATCATTTTTTAGTTAAAGAATGATCATTTTAAAAAAACTCAGATCTAGCGACAGTCCACATATGCACAACTTTCTCTAATAAGCAAAGCACTTGGCAGGAAACCGGTTCCTAGAACCAATGCCATAAATATTCAAACTTAGTTTCCTCCTCTACTCTTATCATCCACTTCCCCTCCTCATCTCCCCCACTGCTCATCTCAACTTAGCACGGTTCAAATTTAATGTTTTCTAAAATTACTAATAAAATATTAAATTATTAAAAAATAATAAAATTAAAAAATGCTAAATTTTAGTCATGATAATTTGAAATTGCAATAAAAATATTTTTTTGAAAAACATGAAATCCAAAGGGAAAATTCCAGAAAAATGCAACAAAATTAGGAAAGGACAAAATGGTGCTACTAATTTTTGAAATCCCAAATCAGAGTGTCCGTAGGAATCTGGGATTGAAAATTGTGATAAAAAGATAAAAATGTCCTAAATTAAGTGGCAATACAGGTGGGATATATATGGTAATTGACATTAAGAAGTTTTTTTTTTGGAGGGGAAGGGATAGAATTCCTCTATCTATATTAATAATATCATATTTTGTATTAACGACTTGAATTTTTTGTTTCACAAGTTTCTATCTAACAATTCAACACATGCCCAAGGAAAAGTGTGAAAATTAATAAGTTGGGGGCCAATAAAAACATTTTTCTCTATATTAATAACACTATATTTTACATTAACGACTTGAATTTCTTGTTTCACAACTTTCTATCTGACAATCCAACACATACCCAGGGAAAAGTGTGAAATTAAAAGTTGGGAGTCAATAATAACATATGTTTCTATATTAATAACACCATATTTTACATTAATGACTTGATTTTCTTGTTTCACAATTTTCTATTTGACAATCCAACACATGCCCGAGGAAAAGTATGAAATTAACAAGTTGGGGGCCAATAACAACACCTTGCTTTATATTAACAACACCATATTTTACATTAACGACTTTACATGCACAGGGAAAAGTGTGAAATTAACAAGTTATGATGCCAATAACAATACATGTCTCTATATTAAGAACACCATATTTTATAATAACGACTTCATTTTCTTTTTTCACAATTTCCGATCTGAGAATTCAACATATGCCTTGGGAAAAGTGTGAAATTAACAACTTGATGGGGGAATAACAACACCTGTCTCTATATTAATAACAATATACTTTACATTAATGACTTAACTTTATTGTTTCACAACTTTCTATATGACAATCCAACACAAGCCCAAAGAAAAGTGTGAAATTAATAAGTTGGAGGGGTAATAACAACTATCCCTATATTAACAACATCATATTTTACATTAACGACTTGAATTACTTGTTTCACAACTTCCTATCTGACAATCCAACACATACCCGGGGAAAAGTGTGAAATTAACAAGTTGGGAGGCCAATAATAATACTTGTCTTTATATTAACAACATCATATTTTATATTAATGACTTTACTTTTTTGTTTCACAACTTCCTATCTGACAATCCAACATATGCCCAAGGAAAAGTGTGAAATTAACAAGCTAGGGGGCCAATAACAACACCTTGCTTTATATTAACAATACCATATTTTACATGCACAGGAAAAAGTGTGAAATTAACAAGTTAGGGAGCCAATAACAACACATGTCTCTATATTAAGAACACCATATTTTATAATAACGACTCGATTTTATTTTTTCACAATTTTCGATCTGTGAATTCAACATATGCCTCGGGGAAAGTGTGAAATTAACAAGTTGTTGGTGGTGGGGATAACAACACATGTCTCGATATTAACAATATCATATTTAACATTAATGACTTGACTTTTTTGTTTCACAACTTTCTATCTGACAATCCAACACATGCCCAAGGAAAAGTGTGAAATTAACAAGTTTGGGGGCTAATAACAACACGTCTCCTTATTAATAACACCATATTTTATATTAATGAACTATACTTTCTCATTTCATAACTTCCTATCTGACAATCTAACGCATTCCTAGGGTAAAGTGTGAAATTAACAAGTTGAAGGCCAATAATAACACATGTCTCTATATTAACAATACCATATTTTATATTAATAAACTTGATTTTCTTGTTTCACAACTTTTTATCTGACAATTCAACACATACCCAGGGAAAAGTGTGAAATTAACAAGTTGGGGGGCAATAATAATACTTGTCTTTATATTAACAACATCATATTTTATATTAACGACTTAATTTTTTTGTTTAACAACTTTCTATGTGACAATCCAATACATGCCCGAGGAAAAGTGTATAATTAACAAGTTGGGGGGCCAATAACAACACATGTCTCTATATTAACAACACCATATTCATAATTTCACAATTTCCTATATGACAATCCAATATATGCCCAGGGAAAAGTGTGAAATTAACTAGTTAGAGAGCCAATAATACCAGATGTCTCTATATTAACAACACCATATTTTATATTAATGAACTTGACTTTCTTATTTCACAACTTTCTATCTGACAATCCAGTACATGCCTTAGGAAAAGTGTGAAATTAATAAGGTGGGGGCCAATAACAACACATGTCTCTATATTAATAATACTATATTTTATATTAACGACTTTACTTTCTTGTTTCACAACTTCGTATATGACAATCCAACACATGCCTAGTGAAAAGTGTGAAATTAACAAGTTGGAGGGTAAATAGCAACTTATGTCTCTATATTAACAACACCATATTTTATATTAATAAACTTGACTTTCTTCTTTCACAATTTCCTATCTGACAATCTAACACATGCGTAGGGAAAAATGTGAAATTAACAAGTTGGCGCCCAATAACAACACATGTCTCTATATTAATAACATCATATTTTACATTAATGACTTGACTTTCTTATTTCACAACTTCCGATATGACAATCTTCCAACTTAACAGAACGCCACCGAAGCTCAGTGAAGAAAGCATCATTCCCTTCCTCTTCTTCGCTGGGCTAGCAACCACCACCACTATTGTAAAATCATTTCCTTAATTTCATAATATTAACTATACTTTGAAATAATAATCAGGGTAGAGTTAAAATTTCACAATCTATTAAATATTCTACCATGATTGTACAAAAGTTTTCATGTCAAAACTAAAGTCATCCAGCTGGATATAATATCCAAATCATAGTACAATAATAAAAAATATGCAGTCAAATAAGAGTTTACAAAATGTGAGCCTTATGAGTAAGAATATACATCAATTCAACATACCATAAACCACAAGAAGCTATACAAATATATAGAGATATATCTATACCTCAGGAGCTTCTCCCGACGTCTCAGCACGAAAACTATCACTTGAAAAATGTTAAATTGATGGGGGTGAGATAAAAGCCTTAATAACTAGCTATCCAACTCATTACACATGTTGACATGTGTTCATGAGGTGCCAAGTGGAATAGTCTATATAACAAAGTATTAGAGATATAATTGACAAAAAATTCAATGTCATGGTTTTATACACAAATCTTATATCAAGAATTATATATCACAATTAATATATCAAATCTCATATTATAATTCCTAAGTGCCTCCCATCAATCCAACCGAACTAACTTATTTCTGCCGACTAGACCCATGGGTTAGGCTACTATCCATGTCACTAGCCACTCAAAAACTCTTCGGCCACATGATGAGGATCAGCCAAAATCCATAGAGCAGGTGCTCAGACCATAAGTCTTTCCCTTCATTGAACTGGTGGGTGTCACAGCCCCTCAATGAACTGGTGGGGCAGTCTCTCATTAAACTGGTGGGATAATAGAAAGCTAATCATCATGTACTAATGGACGCTATACCACGTGATAAAAAAAATTTTCTCTATCTCATCCCAAACCAATCATCATAATAATTATCAATAAGTAACTCAACATGAATTTTTCCAAATTTCCACATTTATATAAGGATATTCAAATCATAAGGTTCCACAAGGCTAATTTATATCAAAATACTTTTTAATATTATGATAACTTTCTCGATCACAATAAATCTTTATTCATTGAAATATTTAATAAAGATCAACATATCATTTTCAATCTCATAAACATTTTACAAAATAATCACAAACAACATACCAGTACACATAACAAGTGAAAAGTGGTTACCTCTCGCTAAAGCAAAATTATAACCACAAGCTCCTAATCCAAGTGCTCAAATACACGTCAAAAATCAATTTACAATAATCAATTTATTATACATTAATAACTCTTTGAGTTATTAAAAAAATTAATTTACTTAACTTAATTCTATAATTTTAAAGTTTTGAATTAATTACTTTAAAAGATTCCAATTTCACACTAATATCCCAATTATTATTTAAATATATTTCTTAATTCAAATAACCTATTCAGTCATTGATTATTATTAATTTCATTCCCTTACATAAAATCCTCAATTTTAAGTTTAGTACATAAAATAACTAAATTATAAATTTTCATCTTAAAAAGAAATTAAACCAATCAAAACTTCAAGAATATCCCCAAATAATCCAAATAAATCATTTAATCCAAATTTAATTGGTTAAAAAGTCTAATATATAATTATTTATAGGCTGATTATATATAAAATTTATTATAAAATTTTATACCAACTGAATAACAAAAAATAAACTGATTAAAATTAATTATTAATCATTCTCTATATTCCTATAGTCATATATTGACAAAACTTAAACTTGCCCAAATTCTAACTCCTAAAATATTCTCTAATCAAAACAAAATTACTATCATAAGAAAGAGAAAATTATTTAAAAAAATTTTATGAAAAAATTTTTATGATTAGAAATGATTTTGAATAATTTATTGATCCCAAAAAATAAAAAATATCCCTACCAACATCTTCCCTTCCGGAGAAATCACTTCACCTCTCTCGGTGAAGTGATTGAATTGGGAGGAGGGGTATGTATACTCCCTCCCCAAATCAACTTTTCGTGTCTTTTTTTTTTTTTTGGGTATATAATCATTATCTTTTTTAAATCATTACATTTTTTTCTACTTTTCCACCGATAGGTGGTTTTTATCCTTCTGTTTTTCCACCGAAAGATGGTTTTTTAATATATATTTATTATTATTTTATTATTTTTTAATAATTTTTAAAAATATATTTTAACTATATCTCTTTTTCTTTTTTATTTTAAAAATTACCTACTAAATTTATGTTTTTAATAAATAATTATTTTCAAATTATAATTATATCCTAGAAATAAAAATGAGAATGTTACAACTGTCAACCATATTCCAACTCCAAACACTGTTGAAGTATTGTTCTTTGCTAAGCCAAGAACCCGCCATTTCCTTTCTCTTCTTTGCTGGCCAAGACCGTCCTTCCCTTCCAATTCTTTGTTGTGCCAACCAGCCCTTCGCCCCTTTCTACTTTTTGGTTTTTCAACCCTTTTTCAGTTACTCTTCCTTCAACCAACCGACCCTTTAAAACACGACGCAATTTTGGCTATCCCATTTTTTTTAACATAACTTAGGGCCTTTTCGTCTTTTGGTCACAATTTCAAATCCTATATTTCTACTTATACTCTGATTTGGGATTTCAGCAATTCACAGCACTATTCTATTCTTTCCTATTTTTAATTGTATTTTAATGGGATTTTCCCAAATCCAAACTGCTCAAATTTCCATTTAAATATTTTGATTTGTAGTGTGGGAGGAAAAAAGAGAAAGTGGATTGTAAGAGTAAGGGTCGAAAGCCAAATGCTAAAATTTTTCAATTAGATTGAAGGTTGCGGGTTTTATTCAGCTTTATAACTTCATATAGTTAGTGCATGCTACTTTAATTAAAATAATGGAGAAAACTTCACATGACCCTAACAAATAAATAGGTTAGAAGTAGCTAGTGTTAGTTACAGGAGCCATTTTCAACAAACAATTGCATATATGCATACTTGGGGTTTCATCCACAATTTGTCTGAGTTTTTCTTAGAAAATAAAAAAATTAAAATTAATAAGATAAATAATTACAGAGTTGCATAAGTAGTAAGACAAAAAAAAAATGAGTAAAAAAGCTACGGCAAGAAGGAGGAGCAATAGTAACAGAAGCCTGAATTTGGTGTACACTTGAACTCTAAAGAAATTAAACTTAATTCCAATGGAAAGTTATTATAGTCTACTAATGTTACATAAATGAAAAACATTATCTTTTTCTGACAGCCTCAAAGGTGTAGTCCCTCTGTTTCTAATGTCCCGTAATATGAGAAATCCTTATGAAGGTCCATGGTTCTTCTCAACAAAAAAAAAAAAAAAGACAAATAATATGTGAAGACTAAGTTGTCCTAATGTTAAGTAATAGAAGATATAGTTGTAAATTCTTTAACATAATTAGTTATAAATTTTTATCGTTTCAATGTTCAAATAATAGAATTGGCAAACCTTGATTATGGCTCAGCTAACTAACCTATAACATGTTAAGAACTACTCCGCCTTATCCATAATATAAAAAGTATTCTGGAAGGAAATTTTGATCCAAAATGTGATAATTGCTTTTCACTTTTAGCCCTGGAGAGAGATAGAGGTGATAAACAATAAATGAATATTTGAAAATTATATTTTTTAATAAGAGTAAAAAAGGTAAATTTTATCAATATAATACACATTAAATTACTTAACTAACATTTCTTAATTCCTTTGAATTAACTAATATTGTCTTATACTTCCTTTGTCCCTAAATATAAGCTTGATTTGAAGAGAGATCTGACCTAAAATATAAGTTTGATTTTAGTTTTGTCCTAACATTTAATAATTTTTTTATTTTTGTCCTTGTTGACTTTATATATTTACCCTTGCTTTTGTTTCATATTTTTACTAGTGAATGAATTGCATTAATTAGGTACTAATATTTACTAATGAAGGAGAAATAATTTTCATATATTTATCCTTGATATAGAGTATTGCTATATTTATTTTCTCTTCTTTAACACGGACCCTCTCATTATCTTTTCCCTATACATTCTCTATCTTTTTCTCATTTATTCTCTCTCTCTCTCTCGTTTATCCTATTTATACATAAGGGTGTAATTGGGGAAAAATGTATTACTTATATATTTATTGTATTTAACTATTTTAAACTATTTTCTTGATAAAAAAACAGTTAAATCAATCTTACAATTAGGAAGGATGGAGTATTTTGTTCTGCTCAGAATTACTGTGACGAGAAGCCAAGTGAGCGATGGTTTGGTGAAGTAACTGAAACGACGATGAGGCATCTGAAGAAGAAAATGCTAAATCTTACATGAGAAAAATTCCATAGTCCTTGTGAATCAGGGCTAGTAAGTGAGGTACAGAATATTTGAGATCAAATTCGACCCTTTTGTTCTCCTCACGTGATGCTTTGGTGAAGCTCCTTTGAACTTGTGAGGATCTATGGGATCATCAGCATCACGAAGATTGATCTGGTAGTTTTGGTGAGCCATGGAGGGTGGAATCCAAAGGGAAATAGAGAGAAAAGAGAGCTTGCTAAGTGAGGAGTGAGCAGCATGAAGCTAGGCTTTTGTAGTGAGCAGGCGTTGATTGGCGGGTATGAGTGTGCAAGCATATTCCAAGAATAAAGCTATACTAATGAATTATATTGAAAATGAAAGAAGGCCATCCCACATGAATGGGAGTGCTCGGGTGAATTACTTTGTTGTTATTGCAATGATTAATGTAAATAAATCCATTTTTAGAGATGTTACTGGATTCAGAAAGATCTAACTAATGTTTTCCATCCCAAAAATTGTCGGCAGTTTTGTCGTCATACAATTATTTCCCACTTGGAGAGCCACTAGTGGAAGACTTAAAGAGGTCTTGTTTGATTCATTTTTAACCGGTACATGGAGGAGAAATAAATGACGGAGTCAATGTTTGGGGTTTGTTAGTTTTGTCCTTTTGGAGAGCTACCTTTTTATAAAAACGAAACACACACGGAGAGACGTTGGTTATTATTGTGGCAGCCAGCCAAATGTGGGATGCCTCTTCTCTCTTCGATTGGCGGACCTCCGTTAAAGACTGTGGGCACTTAGCCTGTTGAATGGGAGTGCGAGTGTGAATTACTTTGTTGTGTTGCAATGATTAATTTAAATAAATCCCTTGTTTTCAGAGATGTTACTGGATGGAAGCGGAGTTGAATAATGCAGGCATGTGAATTTTTTGTTTTTTTGTTTTTTTGGGTTATTGCAATGATTAATTAAAATAAATCCATTCTTAGAATTATAACTGGAAGTGGAGTTGAATACAGGATATAGAAAGAAAGATCTAACTGATGTTTTCCGTACTGAAAATTGTTGGTAGTTTTGTTGTCATACAATTATTTCCCTTTGTAGAGCCACTTTCTGGAAGACTGGAAGTTGGGATGAGATATTCTTTGATTCATTTTTTACCTTTACGAGGTAAAGTAATAGTAGGTGATAATGGAGGCCGTGTTTGGAGGTTGTAAGATTTACCTTTTTGTTAGCCACTTATTGATAGAGAAACTAAACACGCGCAAAATAGAGACGTTGGTTATGATTGTGGCAGCCAGCTTGATTTGGGGTTCACGAAATTTTGGGCCTAGTTTTAGGCGGTTTTTCTTTTATTTTCGTATTTGGGCTTTACAATTCTAGCCTAATTAAGTAGAACAACGGGATTAAGTTTATCGGAGTGGACCATGATGAGGTGTGTTAAGGTATCTAGTAGGTCAATCCGTGCCCCTTGCCCCTGTGACATTGTGAGTATAATTAAACCCATTTTGTTCCAACAATACCATGCAACCTGGGCCATTTGGAGATACAGAACTTGCTGACACGTATTTAGGAATTGGAAATCAAACATATTAGCAAGGTGCAGAATGGTGCATGTGGCAGACCGCATAGCAAAAGATGGTTTATCCAAATTATCTATTCTTGATGCTTGTCCTATACATTTAGACTTTGGTTAACAAGGAATGTATGGGACTAAATTCCCCAAAATGGTTAACAAGGAATGTATGGGACTAAATTCCCCAAAATGCTAGTTTATTCAATGTTGGGCTATTGCTCACTCTTGTACCAAAAAAAAAAAGAAAAAAACATTTGTACCTATTAGGCTATCACATACTATTTATGAGAAATTGGGGATAAATCCCCCATTGAAAAGTAATTTGGGGAACGGGACATGGACCTTTAGGTCCTTTAATGTCACTAAAATTGAGGGAGAAATGATCAAAATACCAATTTGCACATTAGAGAAATTTAATTGCATTTCAAGGAAACTCATTTACATTTTGGGAAAGGTCATTTGAATTTCATGGTAGCTCATTTGCCTTTGCATTTTTAAGAAGCTCATTTGCATTTTACTTCATTTTGATATTAATGGTTGTTCATTTGCATTTTATGGAAGCTCACTTGTATTTCATGAAAACTTAATTGCATTTTATAGAAACTCATTTACATTTTTAGAAAGCTTATTTGCATTTTTACTTCATTTATATATTAGGGGAGTTCATTTGCATTTTATGGAAGCTTACTTGCATTTCATGGAAACTCAATTGCATTTGATGGAAGCTCATTTGCATTTGCATTTCTAGGATGCTTATTTGCTTTTTTTACTTTATTTGCATTTCATGGAAGCTCACTTGCATTTGATGGAAGCTAATAAGCTTATTTGCATTTGTATTTCTACAAAGATCACATTTCTTAAATGTCAAAGAGCTCACCACTTGCAACTTCCCCCATCTCAACAACCCTTCAATAATATATCATCCATACCTATAATGTATGATGCAAATTAAAGGAAAAACAAAGGAATTGATACAACCATTTATAACATCTCAACGTCTTACCTTCAAAATTGTCCACTTTGGGGCCTAACCATATGTGACTTCACAATCTACCCCTAAGGGCCCAAAGTTTTCAATGGCACATGGACTCTAACTTAACTATGATACTATTTGTAATATGACTTTGATACCACTTGTAACATTCTACGAACTTGGCTTTGATACCACCACCTATATCATTTCAACAAATCACTCTTGAATTTGTCTGCTTTAGATCCCATCATTCTTTTAAAACGTATTAAGAGAGCGAGGTATTTTGACCATTATAAGGTGTCTTCGTTCCCCTCATGTGTAATTTCAGAAGTTATAAATTTATAAATTTAATTAAAAAAAAATTTCTGCAAGTATTAGAAAAAAAATTGTGTAAGAGGCTAATGTGGGGAATAGTTCCACCAAAATCGGAGTCCACAATCCATCATGGTTGGGATTTTCTCTACATCAGGTTCTGGGATCCATTTATCGCATGAACTACTCCAATCAGATAGGCAAGCACGACATTCATTTGCCTCTATTTCCTCCCCGAAAAGAGCTTTTTCTTGGCATCCAGATGATCACCATCTCTCTAGAGGAATCGGAATCATAGTTTCTTCTTCCTACCCCTCGGTAACTGAATCCTAATCTGACTCCTAGAGGTCACTTGGTCTGGCAATAGGTTATGTAGGCTACAACTCTTACCTTATTTTATTCTATTGTTTTTCCTGTGCTAGAATTACCATCAAAGTGGTTTCCTATATTAAGTCAGCGGCTAGTTTTATTGGAATAGGAACAAACGATGCAATTGAATCTATTGGAGGAAGGTCATATATGACAATAGACGAAATTCATTTGAGTTTCTATATCCCCTTTGTTGAGTTGACTGTTCATGCTTTGGTGGGACCAAGAATTAATTACTCTTGTTCTCGGACCAGGAAGTGATTGCATTGATGTCGAGAATACATACTCTTTCTTTATCTTTGAAGGAATCTGCATGGAAGGCTCTCGACCAGGTCATGGCATTGTTCTGGAGTGGAGCGAGTTTAGTTCTCTGAGGGAGGAGAATAGGGAGCTATTAGAATAGCGGGGGGAACTCCCCCTATTCTACCAAGTTAGAAGGTACTCTTAGAGAGGACAGGAAGCAGAAGAGAAGCTAACTCGGGAGTAAAGGATGAAAGATGATAAGTAAAATATTTGCATATTTATTTTCCCTTATATGATGATTTCATGGACGATATTGGAGTTTAATATAATGAATGTGGGTTTAATTAATTAATAAATAATGATTTAAGAATAATTATGTCTATTACTACTATAATATAATATTTTCTTGCTTTTCTTTTGACAGCCACGTACAGCCACATTAAGAAGAATTGGAGAAGGAATTTAAGGGATAAGGGTACTGTAGCAACATTGTAGCATACGCGGTTATTGTAGCAGTATATGCGGTTTACTGTTCATGGTTACTGTAGCACATAGTTTTGAAGCCTGTAAATAGAGACCCTAGGCAGAGCAGAAGAGAGAGGAGGAGAAAAGGAAGAGAGAGCAAACTCCTCTTATAAGAGGAGGACAAGCTGAAGCATAGAGAGAGGAGTAATGTTTCTAAAAGAGAGACATTATTTTAGAATTAATTTCATACATTATATTACTTTTTGCATGCCTCCTACATGAAAGTTTTACTTCCTACATAGAAGGGTTAGGTAGTCCTCCTTTATGGATGATATAGGTTGCCACCTACATGAAAGGTTTTACCTCCTATATAGAAGGCTAGACTTTTCCATTTTTATACATCTTGTAGTTGTATATTTATGTTTTAGAATTTGATAATCAAGTTCTATGCAATGTTCATGAAGTTTTCAATTTATGTTTTTTTTTTAAATTTCATCTTGAGCTAAATTTTCATTTTCTTAGGGTGATGACGTAACTTACTAATGACGGATTGAATCTTAACTTATTAAATCTAGTTTTGATTTTTTGTTCATGATTGAGTTTTAATTATTGTTCTTAATGCTTTTAATTGACTCGCCACCTTTTGAATGATTTTAATATGTATGTTGAGACCGGAAAGAGATGCATATGTATGAATCATATAATTAAAACCATAATTTTCATATGAAATAGGAATATATTCATATGGGTTGTGTAGTCTTAATAAGTCCTAAAACATTGGTTCCTTTCTTCTAAGGAGTGAGCCAGAATGAAGCGCGTTTGCGGTTGGGGAATTTCAATTACGATGTGTGTATTTCGCTATATGGCTTCACACTGTCGCATGATTTTAGGTAACAAACTAATCCTTTTTTGCTCTTCCCGTTTATAATATTTGCAGCCTGGTAGAATTATTCAATGCTTCACAGTCAAAAAATTTATAACATCTATATATATTATTTATAATAAATTGTGTAGGAAGCCAGGTATATGATGTGTTTAGTTGATAGGTAACACAAATATAGGCATTATCAGCCATAACAGTGTTCTTCGCTATAACGGTGCTCAGGGGACGGGACCAAATCTCATCCTGATGGAAGGACACGGGATGTCATTTGTTGTCCTGAGTCCTATCCCAGAACTATCTGGGACGGGACGGGACATGATTTTTCTGTAATATATATTTTTTTCTACTGGAATTTTATTCATAACGACATCTTTCAATCTCTTCACCACGTTCCCTTGTACGGACAGTTCCCTTACCCAGAACTTCTGTAGAATTTCTAAGCAAATCTTCCAAATCCAAACTATAAAAGCTCACCTAGATATACTTCTTGGAAGCGAGTGAATTGGATTGTGAGCGTCCGTACAAAGTCCTGAGGTCAAAGGTGGAGAGAAGATCTAGGGAGTGATATTAGAGAATTAGTTCTCCTTGGTTTTACATGATAGAGAATTAGTTTTCAAGGTATATTATTATCATTATATTTTTATATAAGAGAATATTATTATTGAAAATAAAATAATAGGTAAGAGCCACAAGAGTGACATTAGGGATTTGGTTTTCATAGGATTAGAGTATATTATTATTGAAAATAAATCTTGGACATCCCTATGAAATGGTTAAGGAGGTGGAAATTATGATCAAGGAGGAACACAAACCGGAAGCCAGAGGCCAGACAAAGGAAAATCTAAATAACGAATTTGAAGGTCAGATAGAAGAAAAATCATGAATCTGACGAGGAGAGGTGATGCGAGGTTGGTGACGTGGAGATAAGAGCAGGCGTGACTGTAATGGGTGCTAGGACTCAAAGTCAATGATTTTAACCTCGGATCGGCCAAGACGACTGGACAGTCATTTAGAGTTCTAACTCGCTTCTAGGTCAAAAACCACTTTGGAGGTTGTACCGGTATTTTGTTGTAGAACCCAATGTTTTTTTCTTTTTATATTATCATTTGATATTTAATTTGAGGTTTTCTGGCTGTCTTCTCCTTATAAGTGTCTTTTCTAGGGTTTAAACTTAAGACCTTAGAGGGATCTAATGAGAACTTATACTGCTAGACCAACTCTATGTTTGTTACTAGGACTGTCGAATGTGTTAATCCAAACACACACTAACTCTCTTTCTTCTGCCATTTTTATGGTCACTCCTTCCTATTCTAGTTTTTCAATGTCTATTAATTTAAGGATTAAGGTGAAATTTTATCAAGAAAGTTTTTCGTGAGGAGCATGTAACATAAATAAGATTTGAAAGGAGAAAAAATACTAATAAATAATTTAAAATAATGCAGATTTACCAAGACCTTTAAATTTCATCATATGTCCGTTAGATTTTACTTCCAATTGGATTTGATGAATTTAACAAAGGTTTGTTGAAATTTAACGGACATGGTGTAACACCCGCCTTACATACCCCTTAATTACCTACACGGAAGCATTCATTATTACTTTGTTAGGGGTAATTACATATTCACGACTTATTCTTACTGAATATTAGAGTTAATTTTTCTTCTCAGTGATCCCGATTACGGCTTAATTCAAATTCGCGTGTATTCTTACAATTAAATATTCTCTATGCGCAAATAATGATACACACAGTAATCTAGACACAATTTGGTCTTCAGTTCTTCGTCTTCTTTCCTTCTGAATCATCTTCAAGCATTCTTCTCTTTCTTGTTCTTGTACCTATATGGTTGGTGGGGGAGGGTGAGATTCGAGAGAATCTCAGTAGCAAACATACAGACAATGCATGTAAGATGAATGCTAGTGCATGATATGCTTGCCTTACATAGGCTCATGTTCACATAATGATATTCTGCATGCTCAATGTTTCGTACAACATACTTATGGCCATAGTAAAAATAGAAACAGAGCTTCATTCATTCATACATGCTTCACATAATCAAGCAAGGCAATACAGCAAATCAATACATAGCATAAACATCACATACATACAAGTAAGTAAGTTTACTACCTTTTGGACTTTACATCCTCCTCTTGTACTTCGATTTTCCAACCATAGTTTCTTCTTTGTCACTTTATGGCCCTAGATAAGTAATGACATTATTAGAGCCATGAAAAGTGAATGCCCAATGGGCCACATTAGCCTTAAAGGCATACTTTCACCCTTGGAGTTCATACTAACTACATTTGATCATTTTCTTTCTCAAATTCGCATGGTAGCCAAAAGCTGCCAGCATTTTGACGAAACTTTGAAAAATCATAATTAATTCTATAGAACTCCAATTGGGGTGGTTCAAAGTCCTATTTGAAGATATTTCAGTATAATTTCGCATAAAAATCCTCAATTCGGGTTAACACAGCCACAAAATTCCCAGAATTTCTCCAAATATAACCTGTTCCATATTTCATTCCAGAAACAGGACACAACTTCAAAAATCCATATCTCCCAATGTACTTGTCCAAAAATTACAAACTACCTATCAAATTAAAGCTTATTATGTGTAATTTAATTCTGGAAATTTTCAGAATTTTTGGACAAGTTTTACCCTATGAAAAATCTTGCACAATGTCTCTGTTCCAGACAGGGCATATCAACAACATATACATTCAACTTCATAAATTTCCAAATTCATATACAAGCATCCAAAAATCATGAACACTTGCATACCTACACAATTTTTTGTGTAGAATCCAATGGAATCATCAAAATTATAAAATTCCTACTTCTTCATGACGTTCTGTTCAGACCAGAAAAACAGGGTTTTCTACAACAATTCACCAATTCAGAATTTTGTCCAACAACTTAGTCCAATATCATCATAAATCATCCTCTAACCATAAATACATGATTAAACCTCAAAAATACCCCTTGGATCAAAAATGAACAGTACCCAACCCTTACAAAAACTCATCCAAACAACAAACCAATCGGTTCAAAAGGAAGCTTACGCTTACCTCTACGCGTTTTCGTAATCGGTTCAGAAATCCGACAGTACTCCGGGAAGGGAGACGGCACCAAACACCTCCAAATGAAAATCTGAAACCGTAGAAATGAAGCTTAGAATGAGTAGAAGAAGGTTTGTGAAGGGTACTTTGAGAGAAAACGCCGATTTAGTAATGATTCGGCCGATTGAAGTTCTGAAAATTCACTATTCACCTCTCCTCTCTCCTCCAACATTTTTTCTTTATTTTCTATTATTTTTCTTGCCTTTTTGGGCTGCTGGACGAAAATATATGGCCTAGGAGGAGTATCAAAAAGTTATGCCAAGTGTTGCGATCCCATGATGCCATTTGTACAGGGTTCCACTGATCGGGTGACACGTGTCACCTTACTTTAATAAAGTGGGTCCTACCTCTTTTCTCTATTAGGTGGCACCATATTGTCAGGGAAAGGGAGAGCCCTGACAATTTTCCCAGACTCCTGGGTTCAGTGTTCGAAAAGTCAAGTACATGACCGAGCTGGAGACTGGAGGATTTCCCTGACTATTGCGCTAGGTGTCACACTCTGGTGGTGACAACTCAAAAGGCAAGATTACTTTTTCATCATGAGAGGACAAGTGTCATGTTCTCATTTAGCCAACACAAAAGTTGTGTCATGATTACTTACTTTATTAAAATTACTTTAATAAAGTTACTTTATCGGTGTCTACTCAGGATTCTACTCGGGACTTACTCGGGATTGCATCACGCATATCGAAGCCCATCAAATGACACCAGATCAGAGTATGTATATGGGCCCCACATGGCGCCACATACCGATGTCCAATTCAAAAACGCAGGGTACACATATATGCCCTGAATATGGCATATGCACACCTACATCGGTATATTCCGCCCGACTAATCGGTCCCTTGCGTCATGACATAGTTGGGTGGCGTCTTTCTACCAACCCAATGGCATTATATATGTGTTCTGTGCATATCTGCACCGACATTCTAATCATATTGTCTACAGATACCGAGCCCTTTGCCCAGTAAGGCCCAAATCTCATAGCCCCTGAGAGTCTTTCTATATGTCATAATTTCTGGGACTCTTACTAATGTGGGCTTAGTAGTCTACTTTATTCATGCTTATTCTCAGGCCTTTAGTCCCAAAATTTGGGATATTACACATGGTGAATCTATACCATTTTAAGTTGTTTATTGATCTTTTTATCTCTTTTAAAATTTATTTGTGTCATATGCTTCTAAGAAAAACTTTGTTTGTAAAATTACATTTTAGCCCTAATTTAATTACACCTCATACGAGGCAAATCAAGGCAAGTGAAACTTTCTAAACTTTTTTCTTAGTGGGAAAATTCTGGTGTTTTAATTTTAAATGATCAACCGGTATCTTTTTAAATTTAAGATACATATTTATAGATTTTCCATTTGCCCTTCTTACCTTATATTTGGGATCTTTTGATCTTTTTGAGTTTACTCTATTCTTTATGTTTTTAGTTTTATAAATTTTTGAAATTTACTTACATTTTTTTTTTCATTTTAATTTTTATCTAAAATATGATTAATATGAAGTTAAACAAATTCAATTTTGAGATATATATTGCCATGTAAGTTTGTTAATTTATTATAAAATTTAGAGTAAAATACTCTGATCACCTTTCTGTTTAACTTTAATTATACAAATCTTCCATCTATTTTGAAAATATACACTTTAGTCCAAATCATTAATACTGTTAAAGAATATTCTAAAAAGATTGTTCAAATATATATTTTTAAAGATAAACCATTTAAAGTAAATTTTGTTTACTAATTTACCCCTTATTATAACAAATGCCTAATTTATCTGTTAACACTATGAAATAGCTCCCTTTAGTCGCCTCAGGGTTATCAAGAATAAAACCGAATTAATACAATATAGTGCACAACTCGGTCGTTTCACTTTGAGGAGCTGATTATGAAACTAATTTCAACTAAGTAATTACAATATAAAATTGATAAGGGTAAAACATGACTGATGGATTTTCAAAACTATGAATTAAATGCAATTAAAATATATATTTTTGTGATTTTCAAATAAGAAAGAATGGAAATGAGTTAAAAATGTAAGTGATGAAGATACTCTAGGAAATGGTTTTTAATGGCTATTCTTACTCAATTAAAATATATACGGAGTTAATATACTAAACTTCTAATATTTCAAACCTCATTAACCAATGAGTTTAATGTCACAAGATAGTGACCCTTACTCTTGAAATGCTATTAAACCCTTTTAATGTAATGAACTTCTCTAAGTTTCATAATATATAAAACCTCAATTATCATTGGGTATAATACTTAAACTCATGAACCCATTAATTTAAACATTATTAAAACCCCTTAGAGAGAGATTATGAAGTATGCAATGGATTTAGGTTCAATTACAATTCCTATTCAATCAAACTATCCAACAATATCATGTTAAATAGATAGAAAACAATAGAATTATAGTCAAACATATATATAACCATATATATTGATGAGTACAAATACTCAGTATAAACTTAAAATTACAAGAACTCAATCCATAAAATAAAGCATAGTTAAAATCATAGTCTCAATATATAAATGAATTCTTAAACCTAAGAAATCACAACTATAATAAGCTGTGGCTAATTTAAACTCCCAGCACATGTAAGCTCAAACCAGTTCATCTCTAAAAGCACAAAATTTCCTAGCCACCTATGAAAATAACTTCACCAAACAAGTACGAGATTTCAGACATTGAAGACCACCGATTAATTAACCAATTAACACTGATTTGGAGAAAGTTTGTGACTTAATATAAACCAAAATCAGAGAATCATCTGACGGTGTGCCAAATACAAAGGAGCTACGGTCTGGAATAATGAAGGCATGGAAAGATGAGACTCGCCTGAAGTAATGGAGAACGAGGCGAGGATGGTGGTTGCGGAAGAGCAGTATCTCCGCCAGCGATAGTGAACGGAGATGCTGACCGTGGAGAGGGAATGGATGGCGTGGTTTGGTTGGTGAAGAAGCAAAGTGTCACTGCTGCAACTCTCTCGGATCTCGACTCTCAGCTCGCGGCAGTCTTCTCAATCACCCTCAGCTCCCCTTAGCTCCAAACTTGTGGCAACTTTGCTTCTCGGTTCTTCTTCGCTAAAGCTCGGACTTGGGGGTGGCGATATGGCTAAAAGTCGTCGGCAGTGGAGGGGTGACGATGATGGTGTGATGAAGGTGGACGCGAGGTGATGAGTGGCGGAGATGAGGTGTATGGTGTTGAGAGATTGAAGGTTGCGGCTGAAGCTCCTCTGCTCTGCTTCTCTCGATAAAGGCTGGAGAATGATGATGGAGGTGGTGAGATGGAAGAAGTTCGCTGGCCAAGTTAGTGGCGGATGGTGGAGTCAGTGGCCGGCGAAGGTGGGGTGATAGTAAAGAAGATGAAGGTCTCAAGCTCCCCAGCCAATCGCCAGCGGCGTTCTCCTCCGGATTTCTGTCTCTCCTAAGCTCTGGTCAAAATTTCAGACCTAAAGATCTGAACCAAAATGCCGTGTTGTACTGTAGACCAAACTGGCATTTATAAAATTCGTGGACCAAACTGACATTTTCAAATTTTAGCCTCA
This sequence comes from Albizia julibrissin, assembly GCA_037074505.1. NCBI lineage: Eukaryota > Viridiplantae > Streptophyta > Magnoliopsida > Fabales > Fabaceae > Albizia > Albizia julibrissin. The sequence goes on along the minus strand of CM073481.1, from coordinate 11,651,163 downwards.
AATTGCCATTTTCAGTTTTAATCCCATTTTCCAAGTACCTACAGTTAAAAATAATTAACCCAACATCGAATTTTCTCAAAAATAAATGATTAAGAGTGATATAAATTATTTTGACAATTTTGTTCTTTTTAGTCTTAATTTCATATAAACACATTTAATCACAATTAATAACAAAAGAAACATTTTAAGCTCTTTACTATGAAAAAAATCCAATTAAAATATGAAAATATATAATAAAAATATATATTTTTCATACTAATATTTACTAATGGTCTGTTTAATATTTTTATTAAATTCTGAAAATGTTTAAATTAGCTTTTATTTGAAATATATTAATTTGATAAAAAAATTTGAGTAATTTTCTAAAAAAATGATTAATGGAATATATTTAAGAATTTTGAATTATAATATACTAGTATAAGAATCTCAAAATTATATTATATATATACATATATGTGTATGTATATACAGATGTATGTATATACATATATATATACATGTGTGTGTGTGTGTCAAAATATTTTGGCTAACATATATGTATTTAAAAGATTACATCTTAAATAAATTTTACTAAATAAAAAATATTAAAAATTTATATTTATTGAAAAATTAAAATTTATGATGATAAAATTAACTAACGTAATATGGTAACGGTAATCAATTTAACAGTGTGACAAATTTTTTTTTTATAAAAGTCCTAAAATTATTTTTAAAAATTTTAGATAAAGATATGGGTTTAAATGATTATTTTATGATAAAGATTACATGATTATTAGGTGACTTTTTTAAGGAGAGGGCACTTTGGTCAAAATAATGGGCCAATACTATGACATAAAGGTCAACTAACAGTTGGGTCGATGAAAGTTAAATCATAACACTAGAAGGGATGTTTATGCAATATATATTTTGCTTTAAAGGGAGGTTCATGTGGGTTTTCAAAATAGATAGAAAACCTCTGTAATTTAAAGTAAATAAAAAGGAGGTTGTTGTATTTTACTCTAAAGTTAAACTAATTAATTTTTGGATAGATGGTTCCATACCGTTTGAACTATGACCCATTGGTCTTAGTAACTCAACTTCTAATTCAACTTTTAAAATATCTCTTTAAGTATAGGTAGGAAAAAGGGTTAAATGTAAGCTCTTGACGGACTTGGGCCTAAAAGACTGACTCCTAAAATGTCATATTCCACAAAATCAACAAAATACCCCTAAAGTTGAAGCAAGACCTTCGAATTTGTGGTTTCAAGCCTGGCCTGAAGGCTTTAGGCCCTTCTAACATTTTCAGTATATTTTATTTATTTTCACAAAGATAAAAGTAAAATAAAAGGTCTCATTTAATTTCTAATTCAAATAATAAATAGTAGAAAATTAAAGTGTCAAACTAAACCCAGAAAAGTGATCTATAGTCACATGAATATCTTGATATTTGTGTCATTTTTTATCATGTAGTAATTTATAAAGGATTAAAACAATTTTCAAATAAATATTTTCTAAATAAAAAAATTGAACAAATATAATTGTCCAATTAAAGTATACCTCAAATGAATAAAATAATGACATGCGAGCTTAAATAGGATAACTTTTAGTTTCGTAGGGCTGACCTTGACATGCTTAAAAAAGGATTGGGCTTAAAAGCCTAATTACCTTAAAATCATCTTTTTTAGATGTTGGACCCTCAATTTAAACATCACAAGAGGGTTGGCCCGACAGATTCTACCTATTTACCTAACTCTTGCTCTGAGCTTCTTCCTTGGCATGCGAGATGAGCGTGCAGTTTAATGAGTGTCTAAGACTTTTATGAGGTTGGGTTTGATGAAAATTATTTATATGTACCCAGATTTTTAAACCCAGACTGCCCAGTCTAGTACTTTAAAAAAAATTCATTTTTTATTTTTTTATAATTTTTTATTAATAAACATAAAATCTTCAATTTCTCATCAGTTTGGCTCTAGCTTAGCTTCAGTTTGACTCCAATATGACTCATTGACTCTTCATCCAATATCCCAATCAATTCAGTAACTGGTCCGGATTTCCGTTGACACGTACACACAAGTACACATTTTCCTGTGGTCAAACCAAACCGATTGGTCTAGTTATGGCTTAGTCTCCTGTCCAACCTAACCTAAAGGCTAAGTCTGATATAATCTGATCATTTTTCCCCATCAAACTACTATTTCCCATATTGGACTAGTTTGGTTTGATTAAGTCAGTCTAAATGAGTGTTTGTTTATACCCGATGCGGTTTCAGAAGCTATTTTCTTTAAATCGAGATAAAATTCTTCTCATATATTTATTTTATAAATCGTAAAAATTATTCTCCAAAAACTAATCCAAATACACACTTGGCTTATTTTATAAGCCCATTTATGTAAATCAAGACAAAACCCCCCCACATATTTACCTCGTATACTGCAAATCACAATTGAAAAACACTTTTGAAGGTTTCAATCGCTATTCCAAACACCCTTACTAAATTGGATTAGACTATTGAGTTTTTTACACTACTAGAAAAAACACTTTTAACGTCCCTTATATGGGACTTTTAACGTCCTTTTATGAGGGGACGCGTATGCCAGCGACGTAGTAAATTTGGAGTTTAGACGTCCTTTGTAAAAAGACGCCTAAAGGGCTGGGTTTAGGCGTCCCTTTGGTCAAAAGGGACGCCTAAAGTAATGAGTTTAGGCGTCCCTTTGGTCAAAAGGGACGCCTAAAGTCCCCGTTTAGAATTTTTTTATTTAAAAATTAGGGACTTTAGGCGTCCCTTTGACCAAAAGGGACGCCTAAAGTAAGGACTTTAGGCGTCCCTTTGGCCAAAAGGGACGCCTAAAGTGTTTTTTTTTCAGAACCATTTTTATTGTTTCTGGCCATATCATTTTGAAAGCAAACAAAAACGTATACACAAAAAGGAAACATACAGCACGCAGTTTATAATTAACAAAACACAACATCCACCTCTAATGAAACATTATGCACTACATTGTTGACAGAAATGTTGTCCACTAATATAATAAACAACTACTAATAAGTAAATGTACAGGAAACGATAAACTTCTACAAATCAATGTGTTGAAGAATCCTCCCAGCCAACAAGTCTCTGATCAAATTAATGTCTTCATATAAGTAAGCAGCATCATTATCAAAGATCTACAAATTAGAAAATATGATTATATATACGAAATCAATGAAATTAAAGAATTGTTTAGCAATTCAATTAAAATACAACCAAAATATTATCATTTGATTACCTGTTGAAAATCATTTGTAAAGCCACTTTGAATGATATTATACATGTAAAGTAGAACATAATAGCCACATTCAGTACCACCTGGTTGTTGAGGGCACTATAAATCAAAAGCAATTGGTTAAAATCAATAACATACATCATTTATAAAACAACCGTAAATAAAATAACTTAAATTATATTGAAACCACATACTTTGGGATAGAACCACTTTGGCTTGCGAACAACTCTACCCTCACGTGACCCGCCAAGCATTCTATATGTTTGGGTCGCGCTACCATTAAAATGTAAAACATTTTAAGTTAGAACCATTAAAATGTAAAACATTTTAAGTTGGAACAATTTATTGAAATCAAGCATTTCTTTAATTAATAAAAAAGAAATAACTAACGTGTTGAAGACTGATTTTGTGTCTTTGTCTGGCTTTTTTGTCAAGGAATCAAACCAATAGATTTCATTGAGGCGTGGGCAAACAACACACAAGCTCCAATGGTAACTAAAACAATACACAGATTAAAATGAAGTTTAGATTAGAAGAAAATTATTTCTCAAACATCCAAAAATAAAATTTTTTACTACATACCCTTGAACAATTGGCGCTAGATAACATCGCAATTTGGTCGCTGCCATTGTGAAGCCCACATAATGCGTCCTTTGTGCGACATCATTTTTATCTGATGTCGTATTTGCCGGACACAAGAATCCGTATAAATTTGATCTTTGCATATCAATGCACATGTGGTAGAAGGACCTAAAATAGAAATAAAATGACCAATGAATTATTGAACTTATGAAATCTTGAACTTAGAAAAGAAACACTAACCAAATGCCAAGTTTGACCCATCCTACATCTATCTCCTCCAAATGCATAAACTCCTTAAGATCTTTATTGTCGATCGTGTAGGGATACGACAATTCTGTACCCACAATCCCTGGAGGCATATTGAAGTTGACTTGGGGAATACCTTTGTACATCTGTTGGAGCCGTGCTAAAAAGGGCCATTTTTTCGCATGTTGCTCCTCCTATAAGCATAGAAAACAAAACCAATTATATTACAATGATGCCAATAAATGTCAAGTGATATGAATATAATTCCTACCATTGGTGGGGTTCCCAACGTGCCAATAAGATATTGAGGCCAAAGGATGAAACCTCCAATTGCCTGACCCAGCGTGGCAATCTCAACGTCAGGGATAGGGATGGCTGCACCTTCTTCCCCCTCATGAACACCTTCTGGTAAGCCATCAAAACGCTTTCTCAGCCTACGATATGGGTGGAATCGAGGAAGAAACCTCCTGTGGCCAAGGTACACTGTTTTTTTGCAATGCTTAAGTTGTCGAAAGTGTGTGTCTCCTTCACAGATTGGGCATGCTTTATGACCCTTCACACTATACCCTGACAAATTTCCGTATGCGGGGAAGTCGTTTATCGTGGTAAAAATCATTGCACGCAACTTGAAAGACTCTTTCTTATAAGCATCGAACACATCCACACCTTCCTCCCATAACTTCTTCAAGTCCTCAATCAAAGGAGCCAAATACACATCGATGTCATTCCCTGGCTGTTTTGGTCCAGAGATCATCATAGAAAGCATAACGTACTTGCGCTTCATACATAACCAGGGAGGTAAGTTGTATATTACAAGGAGAACTGGCCACGAACTATGTATACTAGTAAGAGTTCCATACGGATTTATTCCATCTGTACAAAGTCCAAGCCGAAGGTTTCTCGGCTCGCTGCCAAATTGAGGGAACATTTCATCTATCTTTTTCCACTGTAGAGAGTCGGCCGGGTGCCGAAGATATGTTCCGTCACAAATTCTCTCATCAGAATGCCATCTCAACTTCTTTACTTTTGTTGCGGTCGCAAACAAACGCTTAAACCGTGGAATTATTGGAAGATACCATAACACCTTCGAAGGTTGCCGTTTACTTGTTGTCCCTTCTCTACAACCACCATCTTTCTTCACTTTATATCGTGATGTTTTACAGTTAGGACACTCACTAAGACCTGCATACTCCTTTCTATACAATACACAGTCATTAGGGCAAGCATGTATCTTTTTGTACTCCATACCCATCGTAGACAAGATTTTCTTTGCCTCATACATACGGTTTGGAAGTACATTATCTTCTGGAAACATATCACACAATAATTCCAATAGTAATGTAAAACTACTATCGGTCCATCCACAAGTTGCCTTTAAGTTCACCAAATGCAATGTTCCCGTCAGTCGTGTGTACTTACTCCCAGGGTATAATGGTGTCCCCGTATCACTCCGCAAGCTGTCAAATTCATGTGCCTGGGCGAAGGATTCAACCTCGGCATCGTGAATCATTTTCTCCATTCTATCTTGTTCCATAACATCCACTCCTTCCTTCTTGTGCGACGGACAATCAGTAATTACTTCCTCACCATGCCATATCCACCTTGTGTATCGAAGATTTATTCCATCACAAAGTAGGTGATCCCTTATATCATCAACATCTCGTCGACTCTCGTTTAAACAATTCACACAAGGACAAAAATACTTCCCATTTTTAGTTGGAGCATTCCTTCTAGCAAATTCAATAAACTCTTCCACCCCATTCTCATATTCTTCACTAGTTCTCAAAGCATTCATCCAACTATGATCCATTGTTTTACCACCTAAACCATTCCCAATAACACTCAAGTTTATAACAATTGTTAACTATGAGATTGCCTTTTATCACTTTTTTCAAAAAACATTTCGGGATCATTTCCCATTAAGTGTAATATCCCACAATTGTAATAACAAACCATTTCACCTTAATTCAAACAAAAAATAAATAAATAAAGTAACTTAGGCAATTAAGGACAATATCAACAATTTAAAATATCAATTTTTCTTTAGAGAACTAATATGTTTAAATTAGTCAAGTTAAAAGTTCTATGCACCTACCTAATATATTAAAAGTTCTATACATGCATTATTTCAAACCAATAAAAGTTCTATAGCACTCAGAGCTTCCTACACATGTTTTATATAATTAAATAAATTATATACTTATTTAATCTAATAAAATTAGTTAACTAGCAAAACTCCCATATGTACTTATGGAATCTAGCATACATATGTACTTATGGCATATATGAGTGGCTTATAGTTTCTAGCAAAACTACTATTTTAAATTAAACTGTCGATCATGACATTAACTAAAGTGAAATAAAATAAATCAAAATAAAAAAAAAAGCTTACAGGTTGAAAGAAATTAAAATGGCGTGATGATGAAGAGGTTGGGAGGGAGGAGGCGCGCTAGCCACCGTGAGAGAGGGAGCTCCGATGCTGCAAACAATGAAAAGATCAAGGAATATGAGGCTTTCACTGGTGGGGATAGCTGATTAGCTAGTTGGAAAAAAAGAAAGAAGAGATCGAACTGTACCGTAATACTTCTCAGCTGATCAGCTCGCTGGAACAAGTTAGTAAGGCGGCGGAAGAGAAAGATACAGGGGGTGAGTATTGAAGTGAGATGATAGAAGGAGGAGATGAGAGAAAATGAAGAAAGAGGGATTGAGCGGTGGAAGGGATATTCGGTGGAAGGAGGCTAAGTGTTTTTTATCAGAGAGGGAGGAAGTAGAGTGACGAAAGGAATGGAGGGAAATGATGAAAATGTGGAGGGAAATGATGTTTAGGCGTCCCTTCTGTAAGAAGGGACGCCTAAACATATAAATAGGCGTCCCTTCATAGAGAAGGGACGCCTAATGTCCCTACATTAGGCGTCCCTTCTCAAGAAGGGACGCCTAATGTGGGGTGCATGCCAGCCAGGCGTCCCTTCTCAAGAAGGGACGCCTAATGTGGGGTGCATGCCAGCCACGTGGCTGGCATGCACCCTTTAGGCGTCCCTTCTGAAGAAGGGACGCCTAATATTGGGTGCATGCCAGCCACGTGGCTGGCATGCACCCTTTAGGCGTCCCTTCTCAAAGAAGGGACGCCTAATGTCCCGACATTAGGCGTCCCTTCTCTAGAAGGGACGCCTAATGTCTCCTTTAGGCGTCCCTTCTTCAATAAGGGACACCTAAAGGTTAATAAGTCTCTCTTTATTTACATAAATGCCACCGCGTACACTTTTTACTTCCCTTTTTAAAGAAGGGACGCCTAATTGTGACGTTAAATCCCTTTTCTGTAGTAGTGTTACACCCTATTTGGCTTGTCATAAGTGGCAAAAATGAAAATTCAAAAAAATTCAAAATATATGGATAAAGTAAAACAAAATCAAATAAATTACTCCCCCTTTTTACAAGAGTATGAAATTTAAATTGCATTAATCCTTTTTATATGATCCTATTTAAGGTGATCTGAATATTTAATGTGTTTTTACTATTTTTGCCCTTAATTAATTTTATTATCTATTCTCATCTTTTTTTTTCTATACTACTTTCTCCTTCATACTTTATGTCTCATTCCTATCATAACTCTATCTCTTAATTGCCCCTTATAAATAAGGACATACTTGAGAAAATCCTTTTTCTTATATATTTATTACTTTTAACTAATTTTAATTGTTATTTAACTAGATAATTTTATTATCTAGCCCTTATAAAAACAAGGGACTTTTTTTCAATTCTAAGTTACTTTTTGACTTTCTTTCTTTTTTCCAGTTTTTTTCTCTTTTATCCTTTATTTCTTCAAGAGAAAAATGAAATATGCAATACCTAATTTTCAATAGTCACATATATATCAAATGTTTAATTACACATAACCACCACACTCTTACATTAAATACAAATAGTAGTGTCTTACACTACGATCTTCACTTCACCTTCATATTTCCTCCGATGCATATCTTCCTGCACTCTTCACCTGTCTAAATGGTTGATTGGGAGGAGTGATATTAGAGAGAATCTCAGTAGCAAAAATTACCACTATGCATGCTAGATATATATGAATGCATGACATGCTTGCCTACACTATTTCATGCCAACATAATGACATACGGCATGCTCGATGTTATGACATACATATGGCCATTGCACAAATATAATAGAGCTTCAATCATACATGTTCCACACAAATAGGCAAAGCAGTCATATAATCAATACAAGACATACATATCACATACATGTAGAAAAGGTAAGTTCACTACCTGGTGGACTATAGTCCCCTCTCTTGTCCCTTAATCATCTAACCATTACTTCTTCTTTATTACTTCATGACCCTATATAATCGATTACATAATTAGAACCATGATTCGAAGCTCTATTTGACCCTCTTTAGGTCTATTTTCAAAAGAACATATAGCCATTAGCTATATGTGAACACTTTAACATGGAATTTCCCCTTTCTAATCTCTGTTTCAGAATTTTAGTTAACACGATTAACTTTGAAAATTCACCATTAATTTTAAGAAACTCCAAATTAAATGGTTCCAATTTCTATAGAAAGATATTTCATTCTAGTTTCATATTAAAATACTAAATTATAGCTATCACAGCCACAAAATTCCCAGAATTTCTCCAAACTCAACCTATCCAAATCACATTCCAGAAATAAGACAGAAGTTCCAAAATTCATATCTAAATCCAAAAAACTCCAGTTGAGCTAGTTCCAAGTCCTCATTGACATTTGTTAAGTATAGTTTCATTGAAAAATATATCCATTGGCAATATATATACTAATGTATATAGTATATTAACTTTCTACACATTATTCCAAAAAATTCCATTTTTTCATGCTCAAAATTTGAGAATGTAGAACTTCTAGCACATAAATGCAATTGATCATTATGACCTATAAAATTAAAGGTCCATGTGTCTAATTTCAAAATGGAGAGTTTCAGAATTGTTTGATAAGAATTGGCCCTTGAAACATCACGCATAGTAATAGTGCTCCAGACAGGGCAGATCAACACTATGTATAATCTTACTTCTTAAATTCCCAAATTTATATACAAGCATCCAAAATTCATGAACACTTATATACCTACACAATTTCACCTTCTAAAGCTAATGGAAGCATAAAAATGGCCAAATTCTATCTGCTTCATCACGTCACAGAACAAGCATGCAATTAAGATTATCCAAAAAAGTTTGTTGTTTCTTCGTTTTCTCTTATCCAATCACTTTCTTGCTACTCCTAATCAAGTGATTAGCTATTTACACTCTCGTTGACATCATTTAGCCATTAAAACATCCTTTAAAATCAGCCATAAACAGTACCCCACTTCCAATTTACTCTTCCAAACAATAAATCAATCGGTTAAAAAGGAAACTCACGCTTACCTCTACCCATTTTTGCAAATGATTCGGAATTCTTGCAACACCCCGGCCGGTGAGACGCCGCCAACTGTAACATCCTCATTTTTTATTTTTGGGATATAATTATAATTTAGAGAAAATTATCATTTTTAGTAGGTCATTTTTTTAGGGAAAAAAATAAATAAAGGAAAAAAATAAATTAAAAAAAATTATTATATAATATAATATAATATAATATAATATAAATATAATATAATATAATATAATATATTATTAAAAAATTATATATAATAAAAAATGCCGCCCCCCACATTTGACAACAGGTGTGGCACCGTAAGGTGCCACACGTTTTTTTAAAAAAATAATAAAATAATATTAAAGTGAGGCAGGAGGAGGTATTATAAATAGCTCTTCTCCTCACAAACTTCACGCAGCAAATTTGCGTGAAGTGTTGTGCAAAAAGGTGACGGTTAAGGCTTTGATATGGGTATTTTCATTTCTTCAGTGATCAATAAGGTACTCAAAATCTCTTCTAATTATAAAACTTCTTTTATGAAATATTTTCTAAATAATTTTCTCTTTCTTATGATATTAATTTTGTACTGATTAGAGAATATTTTAGGATTAAAATTTTGGACAAGTTTGAGTTTTGTCAGTATATGACTATAAGAATATAGATGATAACTAATAGTTAATTTTAATCGGTTTATATTTGTTATTTAGTTGATATAAGATTTTATAATGAATTTCTTATATAATCAATTTATAAATAATGCTATTTTGGACTTTTAAACCGATTAAATTTAGATTAAATAATTTATTTGAGTTAATGGAGATATTATTGAAATTTTAGTTGGTATAGTTTTAAAATCTGAAAGACTAAATAGTCATTTATGAAATTCGTAGGACTAAAATGTCATTTATAAAATTCGGAGGACTAAATTGTCATTTATGAAATTTGGAGGACTAAACTGTCATTTATGAAATTTGGAGGACTAAACTGTCATTTTATAATTTAAACCCTAAATTGTTATTTTCAGTTTTTATAGTATATTATTATTAGAATTTGTAAATAAGTTATAATTTTGACTTTTGGAAAATTATTAACGGACAGTAAATTGATTGTGATAGATTGATTTTGGCTTGTGTTTGAGCTCTTGGATTTAGAACAGTGTGATAATAATTAGCTTTGGTGAGAGGTAATCACTTTCCACTTATAATGTGTGTTGGTGTGTGTTTGTGAGTATTTTGTAAAATGATTATAAGATTGAAAATCATATATGGATATTATAGATTATTTCAATGAGTAATATTGAGGAGTATTTTGTTATTCACTTGCTTTATGGAACCTTGTGATTTAAATTATAAGATGTATTTGTATATTTTGAATATCCTCATATGTGTATGGAAATCTTGAGAAAATTCTTATTGAGCTATTTATTGATACATATTGGGTTGTTTGGTTTTGGTTGAGATGGAGAAAGTTATTTTTACCACGTGATATAGCCTCCATTGGTGTAAGATGGTTGGCTTTATATTGTCCCACCAGTTCAATGAGGGACTGTCCCACCAGTTCAATGAGGGACTGCGACACCCCACTAGTTCAATAAGAGGAAAGACCCATGGTCTGGAAACATGCTCTGTGGATTTTGGCCAATCCTCATCATGTGACCAGAAAGCTCTTTGAGTAGCCAGTAACATGGATGGTAACTTAGCCTATAGGTCTAGTCGGCATAAATAAGGAAGTTAGGTTGGATTGATGGGAGGCACTGGGGAATTGTGATATGAGATTTGAGATATAATATTATAATTTCTGATATGAAATTTGTGTTCAAAACAATGATATTAGATTTTTAATATTTTATTATATAAATTGTTCCACTTGGCACCTCATGAATACATGTCAGCATGTGTAATGAGTTGGAAAGCTGGTTACTGAGGCTTTTGTCTCACCCCGTCGATTTAACATTTTTCAGGTGATAGTTTCCCTGCTGGAATGTCGGGAGGAGCTCCTGAGGCGTAGATATATCTCTATGGCCTCTTGTAGTTTATTATGTGTTGAATTGATGTATATTGTCACTCATAGGGCCTACATTCTGTAAACCCTGATTTATCTACATACTTTGGATTATCGTATCATGGATTGTATATTATAATATTTAATAGTTTGTAAGATTTTATCTCTATTGTGATTAATCTTTGAGAGATAATATTTAATATTATGAAATTGAGGAGAGGATCTTACACCAACCACCTCCAAATGAAAATATGAAATCGTAGAAATGTAGCTCGCGATGAGTTGAAGAAGTTTCCTGAAAGATACTTTGAGAGAGGATGCCGTTGCGGCAGTGTTTCGGAGGTTGGAATTTTCTCTCCTCTCCCTCCATTTCTCTATAGCTTTTCTCTCTCTCCTGGTCTGTTTTTGCATGGCTGAATGGATGAAGAAGATGATAATTGATGATTAAGGGAAGTGTTAAAATGGCTTGCCACGTGTCAGCACCTGGTTGGCTCAAAATTCCAATTTTCACATATAATACTTAATCTGACAAAATTTTCATTAAACTTTGAAAATTCATATCTAATTGTAAAAATGTTCAATTGAAGTGATTCTAAAGGTTATGCGACCCTTATTGAGTCTAGTTTTAAGGAAAAATATAACCTTTGGCCAATTGGAAGCTCACTATTCCCAGAATTTTAATCTTTGAATGATGTCCCAGAAAATAATTAATTTTGCTGGGCTAACTTCAAAAATTCATTTCTCTTTGTGTACAACTCCAAATGACTTATATGACCTATTAAATTAAAGCTTGATAAGTATACTTTAATTCTAGAAAGTTTCATAACTTTTTACCATCAGTTACCCATCAAAAAAGGTTACACAATCACCACTGCCACACCAGGAATTTCACCGGTGGCAAAATTACTTTGTGTTCCACTTTATTATATTATGTGTGACTTCTAATCGCTTTATTTTATTATTCCCTGAGCTCTTTAATACCCCCAAGGACATAAAGAAATTTTTAGAGAATTTAAACATACCTCATAGGGACATTTGCTAAACCGGGGCTTAGCAGTTCACTTGATCCTGGCTTAATCTTATGCCTCTAGTTCCAAAATTTGGGATATTACAAAATACACCAAGACATAAAGCTAATTGTAGCATTATCCTAATTTAATTTTTGAAAAATTAGAATACTTCCAAAATTCACAAAACCTAAAAAGATTATCCCAATTTACAATGATTTTTGATAATAAATTCTGGCAGAATAGATTATGAGAAAAAAGTGATTTTAATAAAATGAAAGTGTTTAGATATTATGATGAGAATAGTTTTTTTTTCATAGTTAAATTACTGAAAATGACATTAACTTTTGTGATAATTACATATAAAGGATAAGATTATATTTTATGTATTATATAGTAGTAAATTTCATAATAAATACAAAAAATGGCATAAAGTTATCTGAAAAATTTATACTTAATATATATATATATATATATATATATATATATATATATATGTATGTATATATATGTATATATGTATGTATATATATGTATATATGTATGTATATATATGTATGTATGTATATATGTATATATGTATGTATATATATGTATATATGTATGTATATATATGTATGTATGTATATATGTATAATAAATTGTAAAAAAATATTTATAATAATTACATATAAAAGATTAGATTATATTTTAGGTATTATTTAACATAAAATTGAATAATAAAAACTAAAAACTCTTTAAATTTGTCCAAAAAAATTATAAATTGTGACAAAAAATAAATAAATGAATTGTACATACATACATAGAAATATACATATTAATAAATTGTACATTGAAAGTTCATAATTTAATAGTTAATATCTAGAAATGATATAAGGAGCCACTCTTTCAGTACAGTTAATACAATTTGTTTTTGCTTTTCTCCTTTAGACATTATCTTTCTTTTACTAACAAGTGATATATTGGTCGTAATAACATTTCTAGAAACCTCAAATTCATCATGAAACAAATACATTAACATTTAATATTTTGTCAATAATTCAGTATATCGAAATGAGATAAATTTATAGTTCACTAAGTAATAAAGTACGTTGAAACACTAAAAACAATGCATGACTAATGCACTTGCATGTAATACCAGATTTAATCTCTTATAGAATCACGAAGACAAGTCATGTCTGACGAAGATGCAATTAAAGAAGGTACTGTTGATGATTGTATAGCATCATTGTTATCGTCATCGTCACCACACACAAAATCCTCCCGGTCATGGTGTTCAAAGTCAGGATCAGAAATAGACGATCTTCTAATGGAATTGTATATAGCCATCGTGGCACAGATAATTTTAACCTATGTCGGGAACTTGTAGCTATACATGTCCTTTAAAATTGCGAACTTGTTTTTCCGAACACCAAATGTTCTTTCTATGGTGCACCTAAGACTTGAATGCAAGTAATTGAAGGTCTCATTTGCATTTTTAAGCCTGGATGACCTCTGAAAGTCAGGGAAATGGTAACGCTCGCTTCTATATAGCCCAAGGTACCAAGTCGGGGTTGGGTAACCGACATCCACCAAATAATATTTACATGTTCAAATGGTACGTTTAATGTGAATACAAGTATTTGAAGTTAACAATAATGAAATTGTATGAATTACAAGCATACCTGCAGGTGGATGTGGAAAATACATCGCCGGCGTTGTCACTGCATGATCAAATAAGCGAGTATCATGTGCCGAACCTTCCCAACCAGCCAATACAAAGGTGAAACACATGTCCCAGTCACAAACCGCCATCACGTTTTGCGAGGCAAATTCTTTTCTATTTATATATTTTGTTTTCTCTCTTGTTATGGCCTTGCATGGAATGTGTGTACCATCAATTGCTCCAATAGCATTTTTAAAAAGATGTCGATACCTATTGCTAAGTTGTATCTTTAAATGAATGCTCTCAAATTTATTATCTAAGGGTTTGATGTTGTCTATTGCAAGGCGGCAACATGCATTTAACACAGAATGCATTGCCCTGTGAATGGTCTCGCTAGAGCGCTGAAATCTTTCTTATTGGAGCCTACTCGACAACGCAAACCCAACAGTGTTCAAGAAAATTGCAACCATTTCATGAATACCAACATTTCGAAACTCTCTCAAACCATGTCGTTGCAATTCACAACAAAGTTCATGAAATACATTGAGTTTCATTCTAAACATATCATAACAACGGGTAGAATTACCCAGTAAGATATCACAGACCCATGCAGCACCTGTGAACTCACTGGTATGTCGTGGTTCTTTAGACAAATAAAGGCAAGAATATGCACCAACAAGTGTGACAACTTTCTTAATTGTTCGCATTCGCCGCTTCCTACGCTCATTGAGTAGTGTGATTGTCGGGTCCATACCTATTTATTCTTGTGCACATATACATTAGTCATTATAAAATCATTGAAGACATAATTTGCATCAGTCATTCAAACCAACTATGAGCATTATCATAACAACGTACATATATAGCCATTAAAAGAACAAATAACCACACACATAACAGTCAATCCTACTTACATTACATGACATTAACAAATAACCACCATCATTATACACTCGTCTCATTCATTTCCATAACACTCTCGCCTAAGAAATATCAGAAGTTTATGCTTCATATTCTTCATTGCTGCATATATTTCCCGTACAGGTAGGTTCCTTATTAGGAGCTGGGCACATCTGGTATAAAAGTCCAAATCACCTACAACCTCTGGAATTTCATTGAGATGACTCATCACTCCAGCTATTGAAACCTCATAAGCTTGATCTTCTGTGGCCATCCTCTCAGTGTGGACTGCAATCCTCTCAGCACGTGAAGCTTCCATATCAACATCATTTCCATCAACCATCTTCATTAAGGCCTCAGCTATTTTCGCAGAGTTAAGCCCTTTCTTTTTCATTGATGTGCCCCTCTGCCTTACCCCTAATAAACTGATTGCTCTATCACCGCTTGAGGTTCCCATCCCTTTTCCACTGTTCCCCGTACTACCTCCACTATTACTAATGAAATTGAATGAGTTCAACTCGCCACTCAGCCTAGTTGGTGACCGCAATACTTCATCGCTATCTCCTGAACCTTCTTGCCTATAATCATCAGGGATAGGCTCAGTAGGAAGCGACATCGATGAAGGTGCCTGACTCTGTGTGCCGGTGGCCGCAATACTGGAAAACAACTGGGTTAGTTCTTTGTGGTGTTGTAGGCCTCTAGCTCTGAATTTATCATACCCTAGAACTTCATGTACATACATCACCGAAGTTATTACATTTATTACATAACACCACATCAGGATGAAAGCTTGAACTATCTCATATTAATAAGTTACTAACCGCTATTTTCTTGTCCCACTAATCACAATTGGCCATAATGGTGTTGTTGATGCTATCCCATCTGGCCCCCGTCTCATTTAATAACCTATCCCACAGTTGCCACTCCTTCCTAAGGGAATCATATTTATTTTTAAATTGACCCCTCTCATACATCCTGCCTGTTTTCATAGTAAAGCCATCTGGAATAGCTTTCTACCCATCCTTATTGAAGCTTGTGTTTCTTCGTGTTCCTTTTTGAACTTGTTCCAAGCACAAATCAATGAAGACTTTTGTGCTAATTGCATCCCAACTAGCTTTCACCTTGTCCTTACTCATGCCTTTATTATTTTTCACTAAGGACAAAGCTTGGGGGTATTTTAATAGGGAAAAAGGAGATAGGGGAGTTATGCTGAACAAAGCAAAATGAAAGAGGGTCTAGAATCATTAGAGAAAAAACTGAGGATATCATACATACACTAGAAAAACGGAACATATTGGGGGAATTTTAAGCTTAGAGTTGGATAGGATAAAACAAGATGACCTAACCAATGAGCAACGTACAATGGCAGAACACAAAATAATTTTAAGGATAGGAGCATGCTATACTGAATTATATCTACGGATAGTAGCTCAAGTATACATTATCTTTCAATATAGACAAAGGAACTATGGCATGGCTCAAGTATACATTATCTTTCAACTAGGTAGTGAATAGGTTGGTTACATATAAACTAGTGTCATCATTAAAGCCCCCTAAAAAGGCTAACTCTACCACATGGCATGCCTTTGTGTTCGCCCTACTCACATGTCCCTTTGCTGGTTAATTAGGAAGACTATGAATGTTTCTTGATGATCTAATTAAGGATAGGCAGAAAAAAAAGATAAAGAGCGTTTCTTAGAGTTAAAGGAATTCCAAAAACACAGATGATCGAGGGTGCATTAGTGGCATTTAAAGAAGAGAAACAAGAGCAAAGAAAGGAAGAAACATTTTTAACCTCAAAGGCCAATCCATCTTATCTAATTGTTTCGCTTACTAAAGACTAATAATTTCCAACTATTCTCACATGCTTTAATTATCATGTAAACCATAAAATCCCTTCTAAAGAATTAATTCAAACACATAATTAATAACAAGTAATAGTTAAAAGAAATTCAGGAACTTGAGACTTTAAACATTGCCGACACCATATTTCACGAGAAGTAATAAGAAAAAGAAGCAGTGTTTTATGTGATGAAGTGAATTAGGGAGATTAGTTGTGCAACAAAGCCCACATCTGACATTGATTATTTCTAGATCGAAAAGGAGGTTGATGAGACAGTGTAGAAGGACAAACACAAGTATACATATTGTTCTCAGATCTCTAAACATTCCAGGTAAAGCAAGGGAAACCTTGAAATTCAAGTATTTTTTGAGATCCAAAGTAAAGCAATGTGAAAAACAGAGATAAACCTTATTCATATGTATAATTATTTCCAGAAGCTAAATTATTTCTCCAATTTTAGCATCCAGTGAGCATCAGAATACAATACCACAAAACTTTGAGAAAGGTATAAAAGACCCAAATCGAAAGTTAAACATCAGAAGGCGATCCTCAGGAACTAAAAACGAAAAAATTAAATCAATTACAACAATTTCATCGGTGAAATGAAAAACTAAGAAAACATTGAAACCGAGTTAAAATAGTTAGAATGCAATGGAAAAAGAACAAGACGAAGTGTTCATACTGAGATGCGAGTGAAGAGGAATAGAGTGGGGGGAAATACCTGAAGAGCGAGAAACAAATGATGATGCAGAGAAGAAGAATGAAGAGTAGTTGTGAGAAGTAGAAGAGAGTGATTATGGTGGAAAGTCACTGAGATCCTATCTTTTAAGTACCAGTTGCCATCTCAATAAAGAAAGGAAAATGCTGCTGTTATGTGCTT
Organism: Albizia julibrissin; assembly: GCA_037074505.1. NCBI lineage: Eukaryota > Viridiplantae > Streptophyta > Magnoliopsida > Fabales > Fabaceae > Albizia > Albizia julibrissin. Next base: position 11,633,413 of record CM073481.1, on the reverse strand, counting down.
CTATCTCTATTTCTCTCACTATTTTAGAGAAAAAGGATAAAGCAGAGAGAGGAATCAGACTTGATTTGACCTTTGATTCTGATCTAAGGTTGGGCACGAGGAAGACGAGAAGCAGTTCACAGACGGAGTTGACGCCTTTTTCGTTTTGATTTGAACTTGGCCACGAGGAGGACGAGATGCCGAACACAGACAGAGTTGACGGATTCTGGGTTCTGATTTGAGCTTGGCCACTGAGAAGACAAGAAATGGAACACTGATTGTGCGTGAGAGCTTGATGGATGAGTGCTAGAGCTTGAGATGAGAGATGGGGGAAATGGAGACGAGACACAGAGAAAAGACACGGAGAAGAGACAAGGGAAAGGGAATATTGCATAGTGGTATGGGCAGAGGAGAGAGGGAGAATAATTACTCAAAGTTCATAAAAATAGAGAATCCAAGGCTAGTAGCAGGTCACGAGCAGATTATTTGAAACCATGGTTTTAATTGCTTAAACTATGGTTTTGTGCACAAATGGGATCATCAGCTTATTTCAGGTATTTGGATGTTTTTTTCCCAAACCATATTTTGAAGCTGAAACCATAGTTTGCTTTTGTCATCCAAACACACACATATTCTCATCAAATTGGTCTAGAAGCACTAAAGTGGAATTTGCATATTTTGAACAAAGGCTGCATCGCCCCTACTACCAATTAGAAGCAGTGGCTAGATGCGCAGTATCTAGTTTTATACACGATATGGGATTGATGACTTTGCTTAATTGTTATGAGCTCACTGATTTTGGTATTTTAAATTTAGGAAAAATGTTATGAAGTTGATGTAGGTTGCTGTAAATAACTAATAAAGTGTAATGAATAACTAATGAAAAATATCTTACAATAGTTGTCAATTTCCTATTTAACATTGCTACAGAATCGCCAATATGATGGCTATTTTTGACTATAAATCACAGTTACGAACCATCACATATGTGGGCGTTATACATGCTCAGTGTAAATATATAACAGTCCTCTCAACCGTGATTTATTCCATGCCTATTATACAAGTTCTAATATAACACCCTTCCTGCATTGAGGCTTAGTAAGGCGCATAATGCAGGCATAATCAATAATGCTTGCATAATACATAGTCTTACTTTAATAATTGTTATTTATTCAGTAACATACATAATGATTTTTATGTAAGAACTATGACTTTTAATAATAATGAATAATGATCTCATGTAGACAGCTATTATCTATTTAGTAATATATATGACAGTTTGTAAGTAAGAACTGTGAAGTTTTATAATACATGACTACAATAGAGTTGTAATTCACTAGTTATTCCAGGTACTTGCCAAATCTAGAAAAGATCAAAGGTTATTTGTATTCCTTAGAAACTACCGCTATATCACAATTTAATATTTCTTGACCCACTATTGGCTAAACCACCTGGGCACTAGGTCCAAGTGAGTAGGATCACTTAGCCATGCTTCATAATTGAAAAAATAAGCACCATGGATATACATGCCACTCAGCCAAAGAAAGATGATAGAGAGTTGGCCGAAATGTACACTAAATACCTTTCGGGAGATCTCCTCCAAATCATTAGTATGGCTATCGAAATCATGAGCATCAGCATGTAGATTCCATATCCAAGTAGTAGTGTTAGGTCTCTTAGCTATTGTTCTTGAGAAATGACCGAGTTTAGCCCATTCCTCGAAAGGAATTTTTACAGGATCCATATCTACCAAAATTTTGACTTCTGGTTGCGGCGAACGAATAATCGAGTCCTCCTCTTTCCAAACAACACATACAAAGAGACATGCCAACGTAAAACATGATTAGTGAACTTATAAGAGATTTTTCTATCGAGTTTCTTTCTCTTCTATGTCCCCCCATCTATTCTATTTTCTTTAGTTATTTACTAGAATAATTATGATCTAGAATTCAATATGGGGCAAATGTTCGAATTTATTATGACACAGCTGTGAGGCGCTCAACAGACATTTTGAATCTTATATAACCCTTTTTGGACTTTGAATTGAAGGGAAACAATTTTTGTGTGCAACCTAGTGCATTCATATTTCAATTTTTGAATTGGAAAAAAAGTTAAAAATTAATGCACAAGGGAATGGTTGAAACCCCACTAGAGAGGTGGGATTAAGAATCCTAGCCTTTGGTATGAAATTTTTGACCAAAATACTACTAATCCGATCTTTAATACAAGACATATTTATCTAATTTGATTAGATTAATGAAGTTAGTTGGGTTAGTTAATGTAAAGTACTCCTCCTGTCTTTAATTTATGACATGTTTGGGGAATTAATCTTAGTCCTAAATATAAGACATAGTTTTTACATTTGCCATTCTATTCATGATTTGCCTCCATTGATGCTTCAATTCCTAAACAACAGTCAAGGAGGAGAAAGAATGTGACAATTAAAAAAGATGTCTAGGGTGCTTTAGAAAATACATATAATATTAACTAACTCAAATAACTTTCTTAGTCTAATCAAATTAGGTGAATATGCTTTTATTAAAGACTGGAGGGAGTATTTTCTAAAACACTTTAATTATCTTCCTTAATTCTCTCATTCCCTCTCCTCCTTGATTATTATCGAGGGAACATAATAGGGGAAAATTAGTGAAAGCTTGACAAATATAAAATCTATGTTTTTTATATAGAACCAAGATCAACTCTCCAAAGTTTTTTTATATTAAGGACCGGGGAAGCATCTTCATTCTTAGTGTCTGTTTGGTTTTTTTTGGGGGGGGTAATGTTGTTTAATTTAGGAGGGAACTAGAAGAAAAATATTTTTATATAGATAAATTTGCCCTTATTTTATTTATTTTTTTTTCCAAACTATGTTTCATAAAATATAAAAAAAATAAATAATTCGATAAAGAATATACACACACACACATATATATATAAGGTTATGGAAAATAAAATAATTATTTGTTTACATTTTTGTCAAATTTATTTAATTTAAAAACCACACTCAAAATTGCACCTTGTGCTGGTGCATGATTTGGTTTGAGCTTCAATAGCTTCGACGAAGTGAGTAGCTAGCAATAGTGCGGAAGACAAAGAAGTGAAACGGGGGTTAAGTCTTCTCTTCCTCAAGATATGAAGTCACTTACCACTTCAACTAATAAGTATTAGCTAGATATACCACGAATTTTTTAAAGCCACTCACATTTCCATTATTATTGTTCCCCTAAAATTTAATTTGTATACCCTCTACATAGCCTAAAAGTATCCCCACACCCACACACCATACTAGGCCAATATATAGCTCCTTGAACTTCCCAATTGATTACTGCACTCCAAATTTCTCAGCATAACAGTGTATGCTGAGGTTTTAGGTTAATGGTTAGCGGGTTACATGGTAAATAAATAAAAACAATGGTTTTATTTACAACAAGAAATTGAAAAATGTATATTAGCGATAGGGAATTCGGTTTTTATTCAAGGTAAAACCTATCGCGACTATTTTAGCAATAAAATTTGTAATATATTTTGTAATAAAAAAATTCATTTTTTTTCTGTAGCAGCTATTTACATGCTTGAATTGGTTCTAGCAAGATGTATGGGTAAAAATTGTTTATTAGCGGAAGTATGAGATTTGGTTAATCAAATCATATAGAAATTGGACATTTCTTGTGTGTGTGTGTGTGTGTGTTATCATAACACGTTATACCTCCATTAACTTTAATCTAATTTTTATCCTAATTTACCACCAGTGACCAAGAAGTAGTCAATAGCCTTATTGCAAGAGCCATATCACAAGTAGGCTTGCAAACTCGTATGAAAGAAGTGCTTCACCTTTTGGGAAAGGGGAAACGGAATCGTAAGGAAACACTCATAGTTGGAATTTGGGGTGTTGGAGGTATTGGTAAAACTACAATCGCCAGAGCTATTTATAATTCAATCGGTGACCATTTTAATTGCAAAAGTTCCTTGCTAATATCAAGGATGAATGGGAGAACAATAATGGTCAAGTTCTTCTACAAAAGCAACTTCTTACAGATATCCATGAGGATCATATGAGCCAAGGGCCTTATAGAAGAGCCCTAATTGTACTCGATGATGTAAATCAAGTAGGCCAACTCACTGAACTGTGTGGAAATAGAGAGCAGTTTGGCAAAGGAAGTTTGATTTTTATTACAACAAGAAATAAAGATTTACTTGATCACTTTGTTGACAAGTCATATGAAGTGGAAAAGTTGAATGAAAGTGAGTCTCTTCAGCTTTTCGGTTGGCATGCGTTTAAAAACTCTGGTCCAACTGATTTTGTGAATCTTTCTAGTAAAGTAATTGCTTTATGTGAGGGGATACCACTGATTCTTGAGGTCATAGGCTCTCTTTTGCTTTATAAGACAAAAGCAGAGTGGAAAAAAAGTATTAAATAAATTAAAAAATGTTCCAAGTGGACAAATACAATATAAGCTTAAAATAAGCCTTGACTATTTGGCTTATTCAGAAAAGGAATTGTTTTGTGATATCGCACACTTTCATGTGGGCCAGAGTAAAAGTCATGTTACACATTTGCTCAAGGGCTCAAGATTCCCCACGGAAACGGAAATGCAAGTACTTATCAAGCGTAGCCTTGTAAAAGTTGTCAATGACAAGATTTATGTGCATGATTTGCTTCAAGAGATTGGGAGGGGCATCATTCCAAATAAGCGAAAGCCCAAATATATCTATGATGTATTCTTAAATTTCAGAGGTGAGGATATGCTTAAATCATTTGCTACTCATCTTTATACTGCACTAAAACAAGCAGGAATTGAGGTCTTCATATGGATGAAGAAGGGATTGCAAGGGGAGAGCATATTCCAGATGGATTAATGCGAGCAATTGAAAATTCTAGAATATCAATCATTATATTCTCAAAAAATTATGCTGGCTCTAGTTTGGTGTTTGCAAGAATTAGAGCAGATCATGAGGTGTTATAAGACAACTTATCAAGAGGTTTTTCCGATATTTTATGATGTGGAACCATTTGATGTTTGTAAACAAAAAAAAAGCCTTTGGAAAAGCATGGGAAAGGCTGCTTATAACACAACCCTCCAGTAGTAGTAAAGATAAGGAATCGACAAACAATTTGAAGAAAGTCCTTACTGAAGCTGCCAACCTATCAGGGTGGGATATGCAAAACTGCAGGTACTATCATTTACTTTTACTTATAATTTAAAATGGTCGAATTCCTTAAGTTCGTTTTTCTATATATATGTGTTGAATTCCTTAATTTTGTTTGTAACACGAGTAAATTCATGATTAAGCTACTTTATGTACTAATCTACCTCTGATTAAAGACCAAACGAATATTAAATAAACCTAGAAAAAACTAGCTAGCTCTCACAATTGCGAAAGCTTTTTGAATTTTGGATTATCTTAGTGCATATTGTATAAGAAGGGGGCATGAAATAGGTGGAAATATATTCAAGCATTCAGACTAGAAGTTATCCAACATATATGAAAGTAAAAAGTTTTCTTGTAATATACAAAATAATCATAGTATACTCTACAGTGAAGCTTGAGATTACTAAAAGGAATAGTACAGAAAAATAGAGGAATAAAAAATGTATAAGAAAGCAATCCAGAATTATTTTAGGTAATAATAAGAATTGTGCAAGGTGTGAGTGGAGGTTAAAATAACAAAGCTATCTGAAGCTAGTTTAGATCATAAAAATAAATTCTAGTAAACAAAGGTAGCATATGACAGCCAAAAGTAAACTAAGGTAGCATACTATGTGCATGTAGCATATGATAGCCAAAAGTAAACTAAGGTAGCATACTATGTGCATGCTAATGGAATGCTTATTGCATGCATACAATCATAGTATTTGGTAAAAAAAATCACTTTTGTTCTTTCGTTTATGCCAATTAAAAAAGTCACAGCATAAAATTATTCATCACATGCATGCATACATGAATGATTATTGCATGGGTGCAGACAGCATTGTTTAGAAATGAATGGAAAAAATAATAGCTTTTAGTTAATTAATAAAAAGCATTTAGTGTCTTTTTTTTCTTAGATAGAACATATATTTGTGTGTGTGTGTGTCTATATATATTATTTACTATGAAAGTTGCAAAATTATACATAAATACATAGATAGGTGAAATTCCATATGGTATATAGCCAAGCTTAACGTAACATATGAATCTCATGTGCTCAAGTTTTCTATAGTTAGGTCATAAAAGTTGAGGTGACACTGTAGTTATTTTAAAAGTAAAAATAATTGATGTTCTAATCAAAGATGGTATACTAACAATATAGGGAAAAAATGACGGAACTAGCAGGAGCAATTAGTGCTTTTCCAACATGTTATTCATCTGTCTTGTTTTTTCTAACGCTACATGTATATCAATTTGTCGTTATTATAGTTTTATACCATGCATTTTAATGATTGTTGGTAGAACTCTGGTCATCTAATTTCTTATTGTTCCTAGAATTGAGGCCGAGTTACTTGATGAAGTTGTCAAAACTATCACAAAGAGGCTAGACAATAGCATAATGTTTGTTGCTCACCATCCAGTGGGTTTGGAGTCTCGCGTGCAAGATATCATCCAATTGCTAAGTAGTGAACCGAATGAGATTATCATAATAGGCATTTGGGGAATGGGAGGGATTGACAAGACGACAATGGCTAAAGCTATTTACAATGAAATGAACCAAAGTTTTGTGGGAAGGAGTTTATTCCTTGCAAATATTGGGGAAGCATGGATGCAAGATAATGGTCAGGTTTATTTGCAAGAACAACTTCTTTCTGGCATCTTAAAAACAAGAAGGATGGTCAAGCTACCCAATGTAGAAATGGGAAAATCTCTAATCAAGCAAACTTTTTGTCAAAAAAGTGTATTTCTTGTATTGGATGATGTGAATGATGAAGACCAACTCAAAGTTTTATGTGGAAGTTGTGAATGGTTTGGACAAGGCAGTAGAATAATTATCACTGCTAGAGATGAACGTCTACTTCAGATCCTTCAAGTGGATAAAGTATTTAATGCAATGGAAATGGATGAAAATGAGTCTATTGAGCTTTTCAGTTGGCATGCATTTAAGCAAGCGCTTGAAATCCTTGGCTCATATTTGTTTAACAGGGAAGTATCTTATTGGGAAAGTGCATTGAATCAATTGAAACAAATTCCAAATGGTAAAATCCATGAAATTCTAAAAATAAGTTATGATGGTTTAAGTGACAGAACAGAGCAAGAGCTATTCCTCGACATATGTTGTTTTTTTCTTGGGAAGGACATAAGCTATGCTACTCAAGTGTTAGATGGTTTTGGACTTCGAGCCGAAATTGGAATTATTCATCTAATTGAGCGAAGCCCTCTAAAAGTTGTAAAATTTGGAAACAAAAATATACTTGATATGCATGACTTACTGCGTTATATGGGAAGAGAAATCATTCGTGAGCAATCACCTGAGGAGCTAGAGAAGCGTACAAGATTATGGTCCAATGATGATGTGTTGAATGTGCTAGAAAACAACACTGTAAGAAAGTTTTTGAACAACTTATGTGCCCAAATTTATTATTTTTTGCATTTAAATCTTAATACTGTTCATCATCCTTTGTACACACTTTCAGTTTTCAACTAAGTTAAATGGTTTTTATTTTCTCCTTTTTTTCTGTATATTTTCACAGGGAACAATGACTATCAAGGGATTGTCTTTAAGCATTCCAACAAACAATTCAAAAACCTTTGGTTCTAAGGCATTTTAAGAAGATGAAGACGCTTTGTTTACTCAAATTTGATCATGTACAACTTAATGGAGACTATGATTATATATCAAAAGAATTGAGATGGCTTCGCTGGCATAAATTTCTCTTAGAAAACTTGCCAACGGACTTCAATCTAGAAAAGATAGTTGCTATTGACTTAAAGTGGAGTAATCTTACAAAAGTATGGAAGAAAAGCCAGGTATTTGCAATGGACTTTTGGAAATTAAACATTACCAATACAATTTGTGTTATTTTTCCATCCATTATTGTTTCTATTTGTTATGATTTTTATTAATATCATGTGTATGCATGCGATGGGAGGCATGCGCATATATGTGTATGTGGATGTGTAGACGTATAACAATGCACATTAATTATGTTTTTTTAAAAATTTTTTTATTCATACTATCAACCAGCACCCGATGCTTTTTTTGGATCCCATTACCAAGTATCCAACAACGATTACTTTAGTTTCGAGATTCATGACCGCTCCTTCTAATACAAGTATCTGTTTTGAACTCAAACTCAAGGCTTAAAGGGATCTAATAGGATCTTACACTGATGAACCAACTCTATGTTACTAATTATGCTTGTAATTGTTTAGAAGGCATCCTGAAAGTTTCAATTATGTTTAAAATTGTGCCAAATGTCAGAATATGTAAACAATATAAGGATTAATAGATTATAATGCACACTGCACAAGTTTTTTAGACATACTATAATAAATGTTTAAGAGTGAGTGCTCATATCCTATGTATTTGATTGCCCATCTATATGGTTATGGTTAATTGTGTTTTCTTTTGTGATGTTTATGCTTTAGGGGTGCAATGAAAGAGGATTTGGAGTTAATTCTCTTCCTGGAGACAATTATCCTTATTGGCAGAGTTTTAAAGCTGAAGGATCATCAATATCCTGTGAAGTTCCTCAAATTTTGGGCAAAAGCTTGAAAGGAGTGATTATGTGCATAATGTATTTGTCTACTCAAGACAACATGACATCTGTATATCCAGTTGGTGTATTGGTATCGAACCGTACAAAGGGCGCCATTAAACTCCACCAAAAAGTTGCAGCAACTGCTTCAAATGATGAAGATTATTGGCAAGACATAATTTCTAATTTAGAGCCTTATAATAAAATGGAGGTCATAGTCACTTTCGGAAGTGAATTGAGAGTGAACAATACAGCTATCTATTTGGTATATGATGAAGATATTAGCAACATAATCATGTATTGAATATCTCCAATCTTTGTGGCGTAATGTTGTATAGGTAGTCTTGGATGTGAAACCAGCTCTACGGAAGTACAAGTTCAAATCTATATAATTGGGTTTGTTTTTGCAGCAGTATTGTTTTTAATTATACACAAGGTGCTGACTTTTTTGATTAATTTCATTTCTTAGTCCCTAGAATCTAGATTGAAGGAACTTAATTGCAATGATTTTTTTGACGTAATTAGACACCCCTAATTAAAGGTCACAAAAAAGAGTTTATATTGAGTGCTATTAAAGGTTGTTAACATGAATCTCACGAATAGTACTAACAATATTTATTAGAATGTGACAAGGCAGAGCCATTATCTTGTTTGGATGTTGTGATATTTATCTGTGTTTCTTTGTAATAAAAAACAGAGGTAACCAAACAGAGTATGAGTTGACATTTTATAAAGGGCAATTATCTTTCGCTGGCTTCAAATGTTCCATTATAAGATGCATTCCAGAAGGGGTCACAGGCAAATATATGGGGTAACTATCACTTGCCATGGAGCTAACATTAGGCCTCGTAGGATTAACTATGAAATTGATAAACTGATAAAGCCTTAATTAATTTTAAACTTACTATGAAATTAATGCAAACTAATACTATCACTATCAAATAGATAAAAATATCATCGGGGGTATAAAAATAACAAGTATGATATACATATGAAAGATAACGGACACATCCTACCCCAATTGTAAGGAGCTAATTGTAACACTTTAATTTTTAAAGCCTTTAGATTAGTTTAAATATATAATGGTTTCAAACCTGAGATCAAAACAAATTAAATTCACAATTTAAGATAGAGTTTAATCTTATATTTGTATAAGATTTTCAAAAAATTTTTAAAATAAATATGTATGGTCTAAATTTTAATTTGTAAATTCATTATCTTTATCAGTTTCAAAATCATTTATTTAAAATACAGAGCATTTTCTATTCATAGCTCGCATCGTGATGGTTAACTTATGGGTTTCTAGATACCAATACGTTATCGAAAGTCTAGCGTACGGATTACAACTTATACAGTCTGCGTCGCAAGTACCAGTACTACTATCGCTACTACTACTACTTATAAATATTTTACAGTCATCCAAAATAAAATGATAACCAAACAGTCCATAATTTATTTGTCTCTTCTTCGTCCGTCTATATTACCTTCTTGCCCTTAGAGCTGGACGCCTTTGCTGTATATCATTTGTTGAAAAAGGGGTGAGATTCAAAAGAATCTCAGTAGTACACAGATCACTCATATAATATGCAAATACTAAGCATGTAAAATAAATCATCAAACATCACAACTTACAGAAATGCAGCACATAAAAGGGCCTAACCGGTCCATTATCTCATACTCACAGCGCTTGAGATTCACAATCTGGCTGCCCAGGGCCTCTGCCCCATACAAGGTACAGTCACAGACTTTTTGTCTCAAACCTACCTGGCTTAAGACGCCCCCGGGTAACTCCCGGTGTAACTTGTACTTACGGGTCTTACTGCCTATGGACTATCTGTCCCACACATATACAGATGATATGGTTCACATACGTGACATCACATATGATATAAGAGATAAGGTACTACCTGACAGTCTTTCCAAATTTGGTTCCAGTTCTCAGTCTCTTAGGCGTCCCGGGCAAATGTCAAATCCTATAATTTATAATTTACGGACGGGCGAATCATTACTTGTTCCAAAATAATTTAAAATACTTTGGTAGGTTATCATTATTGGTAATACCTTAAATTCAATAGGTATTTAATATAATCATACCAACTCTAAGTATTTAACTTGACCCTTAGAGTCCCAATTATTTCAAAAATACCATTATTTTTTTATTTTTGCACTATTACTCAATTCTGTCAGAATTGTCAATAATCTCTGAAAATTCATATCTTGACCTAGGAATATCCAATTAAGGTGGTTCCAAATTTAATGTGTCACTTATTAAGTCTATTTTAAGAGAAAAATACGTTTCACTACCACCTATCCATGAAAAATTCCCAGTTTTAAGGTTTTCTCGCACTGCCAGAAAATCTTTCCAATTTCAATAGCTTAACTTCTAAAATTCATAACTAAATATCTAGAACATAAAATGGGATGGTTCAAAATCATATATGATCCTATTTAAGTATATTTTCAGGTAAAAATATTACCATTTATATATTATAGCCACAAAATTTCCAGAATTTCGTCAAACCTCGTCTGTACCATAAAATGTTCCAGATTCATCATCTAACTTTAAAAATTCATATCTCACTATTTATAAACACAAATGATACATATTATATATCAAATTAAATCTTAAGATGTATAATTTCCTTCTCAAAAAGTTCATAATTTTCGGACCAGGTTTGGTTACCGAAATTTATTTTACAACCAATATGATTTCAGAGAAACTAACCGAACAGCAACTCCTCTTATTTTCTAAAAATTTTAGACTTATATATAATCATCCAAAAATCATAATCTCATGTATTCCCATATAATTTTTCGTATAGAATTCATTGGAAACCTCAAATTTATCAAATTCTCATTCCTTCCTTATGCACTATTTTGCCCAAAACAAAACCTCACAAGACAATAATTCATTATGCTAGATTCTTATGCTTCACAAACTACCCAAAATAGCCTCAAATTAACTAGAAAGAGTTAAAAATATGGAAAGAAAACTCACCTATATTACGATATGTAGTTGTATATAGAATTTGTTGTCTCTTCTTCCTTCCTCTACTGGCACCAATTACTCTTACATATCTCTCTTTCTCTATTACGTGTCTCTTGCTCTTTCTCTCTTTCACTCACTCTCTCTTTTTTTTTTCTGTGTGTAATGCAAAATAAAACTAAGAAAATGAGGAGAGTGTAGATGTGTTTCCATATGTGTATGTGTTTAAGAGAGTGAGAGAGATTAGGAGGTGATGATTATTTTATTTAATATGTGTGTGTGTGTGACACATGGGGTAGGTGTGTGTGTGTATTGAATTAAATAATTGTGTGTGCATGAATGGCGTGTGAAGTGTGGGAAAAGGGTGTGTGTGTTTTAATTATTATTATTATATATATATATAGGTATATTTTTATCCTATTAATTACACACACTAGGTCTTTATTTTTCCCTTTGTCTAATTTAAGATTCCTTAAATTTCATAGCTTCCATAATTTGGCTTACTATCTAACTCCCATAAATTAATCCTTAACCTTTGAATAAATTTTGGGATGTTACACTAATAAAAGCTATTACTTATAAAGATGAAAAATGATCATCGATCAAACACTGATGTAAAAATAAAAATGATATTGATAAATTTTGCATGCAAAAGATATTGAAAAATTACTTAAACCGTGTGAATAAGTTTCATTGGTTATTTCTTTGAACAAAAATTAATATCTACAAGAACTATGTGTGGGACAATTAAACAGGCGAAATCATCATTTTTTGTGTTAGCAATATTGGACAATATTTACTTGTTCTAATTCAATTGTAAAAAGAAGTACAGGCAAAATAAATTCAATGCAAAGCTGCAAAGCTTCGGCTACGAGTCCCGCATCAGAAAGCCTCACAAATGTAGTATAATTTATAAGTTAAGGGGATTTTCTTCCCAATAGGCTAGTCTTCTGGGGTGTGGTTCTTCTAAGAACTTGAGCCCGTTATAATGGCTCTTTCATTAAGAGCCCAATGCTCATAGAAAGGGTCACCTGCATAAGGTTTTGACGGGCAGGATGCTCTTAGAAAGGGCTACTCACAGAGGGTTTTGACTAGCAGGAGGCCGAGTGAAGTATCATGGTGTAAGGCTACCCACAGAGGGTCCTGACCGGCAGGAGGTCGAGTGAAGTACCGTTGTATGGAGCCGTCGGGGACGTCGGCTCTTAAAGGGGGTGACTATGTTGTTAAGTCTTACATCAAAAAGGCTTACAAATGTAATGTGGTTTATAGAATTTAAAAGGCTCTTCCTCCTAATAGGCTAGTCTTTTAGGATGGGCTCTCCATGTGAGCTTCCTTTATGAATTATGAATGCTTATTATATTCGTTTTTGTTAGTTTTAATTTAAAATATCATTTCCAGTAAAATTTTCCGGGAATTAGAGAGGTGAACACAAATATATACAAAAAGCAAAAAAATGTCAGCTAAGATCACGGTCATCGACAATGATTTTACATCCACCTCCTCTCCTTCGTTTAGTCGATGCTCCGACAGCCACCTTCACCAAAGATGATTTCATATGTGGGCCATTTATGAGAAGGCTGACCGTTGTGTTCTGTTCTTTTTATTTTATTTTTTGAAATCTGAATTGGTGAAAGAAGGAGATAGTCAGTACTCCACCCTGAACTGCATTCCCCAGGCTAGAATCCACTCCCCCAACCCAGATGATACCAACAAGCTCCTCAATCCTGGTTGCTTTATTTATTTTTTGGTTGACTTTTTTGTTCAAAAAGCTTTAAAAAACTTCCAGAACAACAACGTTACTTTAATGTGACAATTTCTGGCATAACATTTGGCCTTAACTCAATATTTTATGTGAATGGTTCAAAAATATCATTCACAATGAAACACTCTAAACTTAAAATAGGAATATGTATGTCTTTAACTAATGCTAAAAGGTATTACCGGAAAAAAGGGAAAACTTTCAATTGAATATGCATGTCCTAAATAGGTATATGAAATAGGGTATAAAATTATAAAATTATAATGGGAAAACTAATGAAATGGGTACAAAATTATTTGTACTGGGAATGTTCTAGAATATCAAGAAAACTAAGCCTAAAGGGTATAATTATTATCAATATCAATATAATAACTCTTCCCCTAAACACTGTTGTCAAGCCGTAACGCACTATCCATAAGCCATATCAAGCTGCAACACACTATTCATAAGTCATATCCTCATAAGCCATGAGACTTCTATTTAGAAGTATAAAGCCATACCTACTACAACCATACTAAACCAAAAACATCCGCTCAACAAAACTCATTCTCTCTCTCTCTCTCTTCTTCTTCTTCTTCCTTCACCCATCTTTACCATCTCATCACCACCTTCAGCATCATCTCCTTATCATCTCCATTACTCCTTATCATCTTTTAGGATCTATTAATTTTCATCACTTTTACGGAGGAATCTCTTCCAAAGCTTAAAAAAAGGTTCCCTACTCTTCCCAAATATGTGCTCAGGAAAATTTATAGATATCGACTTAAAAGGATGAAGACATTCAAGATTTTGGGCCTACCTGAGGATATACGCTGGATCATTGAAGCTAAGGTACGTTTAGTAGGTGAGATTCATGACTCATTTTTTAAACTTATGCCAGGAATGGGAAGAAGTTCTTACTCGAAGAAGAGAAGAGCAAAACAAATGAAGGTATGCCATAAATGTGCAAGGTGGACATGTGATAGCAGTTGTCGGAACAAAGGTATGGTTTCTATAAATCAAGAAGATAAAATTCAATTCATAAAGGATGGACTGAGGAAGGAGTTATTAGATGATATAATTTTGACTCTTGAGGTGCATCCTAGTGGTAAAATTCACATTATTCTTCTCGATTTAATGAAGTTATTTACTAAAGAAAAAGAGCGCTACTATCTTGGTAATCTGACATTGAAAGACTTTGTTTGTGAGTTTATAAGAAAGCTGGATGGGAAGCAAACCAATCTAATCAGTTGATTGATCAACTGCAAATCTTTGAATCCAAATTAGATCCATTAGTCAAGCAAATAGGTAGGCAATATTCAGACAGCAGTAGATATGAAGGTTGTAACTTTCTCCGTTAGATTGTTAGTTAGTAAAATCATTATATGCATAGTGTGTGCAAAGATAGCAGAGTAAAGAGTTATTCTTAACTCTTGAGACGCATCTTATTAGTTTCATATTTTTGTTTCATCATAAAAAAAAAGTTCTGACCTAACAAAATCTTGTCCAGGTGATTTTAAATCATTTTAAGAAATGTATACGTTTTGAGCATGGATCAATTAATGACAAAGTTGGGAGTTGAACATCAACTACTTTCTCTATTAAATTTTGTACTCTGACCAACACTCCGAACAAGCACAGATAATATTTTTTTGGGAAAAAATAGATTTAAAAGATAAAAAGTATGTTACGCAATCAAATCCTATAAATGATAACTTTCAATTTAATTGGTTTGTTCACAACGACTTTGAATTTAATTGATTTCTTTGAATTCAAATCCTAACGATGGTAACTTTGAATTTAATTGTTTTATTCACACTAAAATCTATCTCTGGGGGACACGTCGCAAACAAATTAATTGGTTCTACTTATAATATTGTGATTCCTACGTGAAGAGAAGAAAAAAGGGATATGGCAATCCCAATTTCTCTCAATCATGAGCATGGATCAATTAATGGCCACGCATGGCGCATGTAGGAGTGCAAGACACACATTTTTATGCCATCATCATCATCAGCAAAGCAAATTAAAGATATTACTCCCTCTCATCCTAAATATAAGATAAAGTTAATTTTTTTGAAGATATTAAAGAAGATAATTAAAATTCTTTAAAATATTTATATTTATCATTGTTTCTCAATCTATTTTTCCCAACATATAAACTTATATATAATCTAATAATACACAATATACGATATGATTAAGTAACTTATTTTACTTCTTTGATCTATAAAAAAAAGAATTAATTGTCTCTTATATTTAAAGCCAAAAGGAGTAATAAATAATAATATCAACACAATACGTATGTTCCTAAAAAAAATTTGATAATAATTAATTTATGATAAGTAATATAATATTGACTTTTGATAAGGGTATAATTGAAAAGTTTTACATATTTTAAAAATATTTATTGATATAACTTCTTTTAAGTATTTTTTTTATCTATGTGTGCATTATTGACTTTGAAGTTATTTGATTTCTTTGAATTCAAATCCTAATTATGGTAACTTTGAATTTAATTGTTTTATTCACACTAAAGTCTAGCTCTGTGTACCACTTATAATATTGTGATTCGTACGTGAAGAGAAGAAAAGATGGATATGCCAATCCCAATTTCTCTCAATCATCTATGATTGATTCTCAAAATGTTTAATTATCATCTGTGCATGTGGGACTACAAGACACACATTTTCATGCTATCATCATTATCAGCAAAGCAAATTAAATATATTACTTCCTCCTATCTTAAATATAAGATAAAATTGATTTTTTTAAAAATATTAAAGAAGATAATTAACATTCTTTAAAATATTTATATTTATCACTTTATTCTCAAATCTATTTTTCCCAACATATTAACTTATTATATATAATTTAATGATACACAATATATGATATGATTAAGTAACTTATTTTACTTCTTTAATCTCTCTAAAAAAAGATTAATGGTCTCTTATATTTAAGACCAGAAGGAGTAAAAAATAATAATATCAAAACAATACGTATGTTCCTAAAACAACTTTTCTATTCATTAATTTATGATATGTAACATAATATTGACTTTTAATATAATATTTTTAATCTATGTGTGTGTTATTTTATGTAAAAAAGAGTATTAAATTATTTGTTTGCGATAAAAGTTCGTTTCTCCTAATTTTTATAGTCTCCACCACTATTTCTATTAACATATTGACCGTTATTTATCATTCTCTAATCAAAACTCGCCCATGTTCCATGAAAACACTTTTTGAATTTATACCTTCCCTTTATATTTCTCAACAACAATTCAAATTCTTCTTTCAATATATTATAAATGATTTAATTTTAGAACCATAAAAAGTCCAATAAATTAAAACTTTTGAATTAGTGGAAAGAGGGACCAGATGTTGACGTCAACAAATACCCCTATCAATTTACTTCATATTAACTTCATAATTTTCTTTTATTGTGGCCTCTTTAATCATTACAAAAGTTTCAAATCGATCAATATCTTCATATTCAATTCCTGGCTTTTTTGACTTCCGATAAGAAGTATTAGAAGAGAACATGGTTTTTTTTACTTTCGGTAGTAATAAATTAATCTTCATAATTTATATTGTGATATGCATTTTGCTTTTCAAGATTTTCAAATTTAAAAAGTTACAGAACTCCTCTAATTAATTTAATTATTTTTTTTTTCAATTTAATTTGTTTCTTTGTACTGATGCAAATTAATCACCGCATAGTCACTTTTGACTTTAATTTAATCAACAAGACCTCACTTTTCCTTCAATCAATCACGTTTTCCTATTTTGATAGGAGGAGCTAAAATCACGTGAGCACTGTTTATGACTATACACCATATTCATAGATCATATCTACATAGATGTAATTATAACGACACAAGCTGCTTTTTGAATTTTGACATTGCCACAAAAGCTAAATTATTATGTTCTTTTTAATGCACATGTTGATCTACATAGTTTTAAGATCTTTAATCTAAAAGCATCAATTTTGTGCAAATTTCCAATTTAATAATAACTATTGTGTCTCACTCTTTGTGACAAATAGACACATCATGAATAATTAACAAATTTTAATTGGGACAATTGATCACCTCCCTCATCATCTATGTAAAAAATTGGGACAATCGATCACCTCCCTCATCATTTAATAGATCACATGATGCAATATAGAACGTTGTCAGGGCAACTACTAAAAGCAATGAAAGCTATGTGAAACAAAGTCAAAGTGAGAAGAAAACATGAAGATTTGGACAATCATAACCACTGGAAAAAAAACCGGACCAGACCGGCCAGTTCAACAGGTCCGGCCGGTGATCCGATCCGGTTCATGGAATAAACCGGTGAACCGGTCGAATCGGTAAAATCGGTGGTTCGACCGGTTTGACCGGTTTGCCTTTTTTTTATAAAATACATTTTTTTATTCCTCTACGTACTATTTTACATTATTTTTTAGGAAAAAATGAAAGTTTAAAGACCAAGATGAAGAGAAAAGTAAGTAAAAAAAGAACAAATCTAAAAAAATGATTTTGAGAGGATATAATAATTAATTAATTATAGGAAAAGAAATGTCATTATATAAATATAGGCACCATAATTAATACTAATATATTTTAAGCATTTTTTTGTCTAAATATCTTTATTTTAATCTATGGAAATTTAAAAATATATTAATATATATATTGCCACTAGTAAATTATAATATTTTAATATGACCAGTTCGACCACCGGTCCGACCCCGATTGAACCATTAACCCTTAAACCAGTGCTGTAACCGGTTCATTGCCCGGTACGATTTTTTGTTCCTTGATCATAACAGTTAAAGAGTTTTTGCTTTTCCTTCTTTGTGCCTGTCAGTCTTTTTTTTCCTTCCATTAATTTGTTTCTCTTTTTTATTTCAACTTTTTTTTTGACTTAATGGATCCCATTGAAGTGTCAATTAGCTATGTAAAAAGTAAAATTTTAACATTTGAGTCGAGAGTTTTCATATTAAACTATGTTCAATTAAATTTTAGAATTTCCCACATTAATATCTTTAATCTAAAATTATTAATTTTAAGGATAAAAAATATTTATTTATTTGAAATTAAAGTCTAAAATTTCCAAAGTTAATATCTTTAATATAAAATTATTAATTAATTTAAGGATAAACAAATGTTTATTTATTTTTTTTTATTAAAAATATCAACAAAACAAACGCACACAAGAAAAACAACAGGCCACACTAGTCATGTCCCTATATATAATCTGCCCACTTCAGCAAATCATTAAGTCTCATGAGCTAGAAATTTTTTGAATCTCCCTCCAATACAATCAATAAGTCTCACAAGCTAAAGAAAGTCATCATCTGCCCACATCAGCAAATCATTCACGTTTGACAATCAGATTGCATTATTGGTTAGAGAGACAAAATTCAATAGAGAAGAAAAATAATAATATAAGTCTAGGACAATATAATGATACAGGTACGTGATTTTTAAAATTGAGAGTCTATTTCTATTTCTATTATGTCCTTTTTCAATATGATGATGATGCATGTACCTGATTTTCAAAATTCCACTATTTCTATTATGTCCTTTTTCAAAGTTTCAACTTTCCATATATTTTGACGCACGCACTGTGATTTAACACACTACAATCTAGACATTTATTTAGAAAAGATTTACAAACATCAGAATAAACTCATATATTACATATAGAATATGAAATTATTCATACTAACCCATTGTATGGTACAAACAATATATGATTTTTTTCCATTCTTATTTACTCCTCTAATCCAATTTGTAAAGCACATATAATATTTTTTTTTGGTTCTGATGATAAGTTACGACATCAAATTTTTTTATATGAATGTAAAATTATATTCTTTATTTGTTATTATTAGTACTCATATATATTTAGATAAAAAATTTTCCAGCCAAATAGTTGTAATTTTATTTTGAAATTTTCTTTTACTATGGCCTCTACATATGGCCCCCACATTTTCTTCCAATTGCCAAGCTTCATATCATAAAAGGAAAGGAAAGTGGAACTTGTCATGATGAAGGCATGGAGATGGTCCTAAATGTAAAATCATTTCCTTAACACTGTAAAATCCTATTATTATAACTCAATTCTCCAAAAGTCTACCATGGTAAAAAAGATTACAGCTCATCTTTTAAAAAATTAACCATGGTAGAAAAAGAGTTCAACTAACTGTTTGAAAACTCCACTATGGTTTATAAAATTTACCATGGAAAATAAAACACTTTTTCCTTACTGAATAGTATCTCATCAGATATTAAAATATCCTTATCAGATCAAATTGTGGATCCACAAGTTTAAAACACATCATAAGTCATACAGGCCTTCTAACATCATCAGAAGCAATTAAAAATATATAGTTAATATATCAGGATCTCAGAAATGGATTAGAGTATGCAAGATGAACCTTAATGTGGCATTATACAATAATCCTACATATATTAAACAATGGAAGTACTACTTTTATCAGAAGTAGTTTAAGCTTCTGAAGTCTTCCTTGATGGACCCATACGACAACTATTTTCTGAAAAATGTTAAATCAACGGGGTGAGACAAAAGCCTCAGTAACCAGCAATCCATCTCATCGGGCATACAAGTATGTGCCTGTGAGGTGCCAAGTGGGACAATTATAAAAGTATAACATTATTAAAATATTACTTGTCCACACGAATAATTTCATAATAATTCACAATATAATATTCTCATTCTCAAATTTACCATATAAGTGTACAAGAGTCAATACACAATAATTTATTTTCTTTCCTCCCTTATTTCCTCTCCACTTTATTTCCTCTAACTGAACCCATGGGCTAGTACTCACTCATATGATTGGTAGCTAACTTAACAAGCTCACCGATCAAGTGATATGGATCGGCTAAAATCCACATAGCACAAGACCGGACCATGGGTTCCCCCTCTAAATACATTAATGGGGTGTCATAACCCTACGAAATACAAATGGGCCAAAGGACTAACTAGTGTACACCTGGACATCCACCACCTTATTTTCTTTTTTGTACAAGAATTCATCCCCTTATTTCCTCTTTGAGTAACCTCCCATTAATTCCACATCCACTATCCCCTCTCCTATCCATATTATGTGATTATGACATGTCATTATCATTTCATAATTATCAAAAAGGATCTTTCCAATCTCATAAATAAATACCAACTCATATAATATAATATTGCTAGTGATTTTCTCAATGAAAATAAGTCCCAGAAGACAATTTCATTAACAACATATTTTCCAAAACCACATCACATATCAGCAGCCAAATTTATAAATCTGCATAATTAAAATCACTCACAAACATCATACAAGCATGCACAACAAGAGGAAAGTGGTTACCTCTCGCCAAAGATATTTATTACCACACTGCTCCTAATCCAAGAGCTCAAATAAACGTCAAAATCAATCTACCACAATCAATTTACTACCCAATAATAATTCTCCAAAATTCCACATAATCAAAATTATAACTTATATAAAAATTTTAATAATAATATAATAAATTATAAAAACTGAAAATAACAGTTTGGGGTTTAAATTTTAGAAATGACCGTTCAGTCCTTCAAATATCAAAAATGACAGTTTAGTCCTCCAAATTTCATAAATGACAGTTTAGTCCTTCAAATTTCAAAACTAAACCAATTAAAATTTCAGTAATACCTTCATTAATTTAAGTAAAGCTTTTAATCCATATTTAATTGGTTAAAAAGTCCTATATATAATTTTTTATAGACTAATTGTAATACCTTATTTTCAATAGCCACGTATACATCAAATGTATAATTACAGATAATCACCATACTCTTACATCAAATACAAATAGTAGTGCCTTACACTATGATCTTCACTTCACCTTCATATCTCCTCTTATGCATATCGTCATGCACTCTTCACCTGTCTAAATTGTTGGTTGGGAGAAGTGAGATTCGAGAGAATCTCAGTAGTAAACATTACCACTATGCATGCCAGATATATATGAATACATGACATGCTTGCCTACACTATTTCATGCCAACATAATGACATACTGTATGCTCGATGTTATGACATACATATGGCCATTGCACAAATATAACAGAGCTTCAACCGATCATACATGTTCCACATAAATAGGCAAAGCAATCACATAATTAATGCAAGACATACATATCACATACATGCAGAAAAGGTAAGTTTACTACCTCTCGGACTTTATGTCCTTCTCTTCTTGTCCCTTGATCCTCCAACCATTGCTTCTTCTTTATCACTTCATGGCCCTAGGCAAGTGATAACATCATTAGAGCCATAAAAAGTATATGTCCAATGGCCCACATTAGCCCTAAAGGCTTACTTTCACCCTTGGAGTTCATACCAATTACATTGGTGCCTTTAAGTCTTAATTTTGCATAAGGCATAAAGCTGACAGATTTTTCACAAAATTTTGAAAAATCATAATTAATTCTATAAAACTCCAATTGGTGTGGTTCAAAGCTCTATTTTAAGCCCATTAAGTTTATTTTTATATAAAAATAATTTGGTATTACTATTATTATCATAATTTTCCCAGAAATTCGGCAAACGGGCACTGTTCCAGATTTCATTCTAGAAACAGGGCACAACTTCAAAAATTCATATCTCCTATCATAATTGTCCAAAAATTACAAAATACCCACAAAATTAAAGCTCCACATGTCTAATTTAAGCCTGAAAAATTTCAGAATTTTTGGACAAGATTTACCATATGAAACAGCTCGAACAACGTCATTGTTCAAACAGGGCATAATCAACAACATGAACAACCCTATTTCATAAATTCCCAAATTCATACACAAGCATCCAAAAATCATGAACACTTGCATACTTACACAATTTTTCCTCCTAAAGCCAATGGAAGCATCCAAATCATCAAATTTCCACTCCTTCCCCACGAAACAGTACAGGGCAGAATTTAGGATTCTCAGAAAAAGTTTGTTGTTTTCTTGTTTTCTCTTGCCTAATCACTTCCTTGCTACTCCTAATCAAATGATTAGCTATTTAAATACTCATTAGACATCATTTTGCCATTAAAAATCCTTTAAAACCAGACATGAACATTACCCCACTTCCAATTTACTCATCCAAATAACAAATCAATCGGTTAAAAAGGAAGCTTACGCTTACCTCTACCCGTTTCCCTAAACGGTTCAGAATTTCGGCAACACTCCGGCCAGTGAGACAGCGCCAACCACCTCCAAATGAGAATTCGAAACCGTAGAAATGAAGCTCGCGATGAGTAGAAGAAGTTTCCTGAAGGGTACTTTGAGAAAGGATGCCGTTCAGCAGTGTTTCAGAGGAAATAATTTTCTCTCTCTTCTTTCTCCATTTCTCATCCGATCATTCTCTCTCTCTTTCTGGTTCTTTCTCCGTGAAAAATGAGGAGGACGATGATGGACTTAATGGATAAATGATTCAGCTAACTCATCTGCCACGTGTCAACACCTTATTGGCCCAAATATTGAATTTTGGCACAAAATACCAAATTCTGTAGATTTTTCATTAACTTTGAAAATTCATATCTAATTGTAAAAATATCCAATTGGAGTGATTCCAAAGGCTATGAGACCCTTATTGAGTCTAGTTTTAAGGAAAAATATAACATTTAGCCAATTGGAAGCTCAATATTCCCAGAATTTTAATCTTTGAATGATGTCCCAGAAAATAATTAATTTCGCTGGGCTAATTTCAAAAATTCATTTCTCTTTGTGTACAAATCCAAATGACTTATATGACCTATCAAATTAAATCTTGATAAGTCTAATTTCATTCTGGAAAGTTTCATAATGTTTTACCATCATTTACATATTGAAACATGTCACACAATCATCACTGTCATACCGGGAATTTCATCGATAGCAAAATTACTGTGTTCCACTTTACTATATTATGTGTGACTTCCAATCACTTCATTTTGTTATTTCCCAAGCTTTTTAGCTCACCAATATAATTCATTTTAATATCCAAGGATATAAAGGAATTTTGGAAAATTTAAACATGCCTCATAGGGACATTTACTAAACCAGGGCTTAGTAGTCCACTTGATCCAGATTTAATCTCAAGCTTTTTGTCCCAAAATTTTGGATGTTACACTAATTATATAGAAAATTCGTTATAAAATCTTATATCAACTAAATAAGAAAAATAAATTGATTAAAATTAACTATTAATTATTCTCTACATTTTTATAGCCTTATACTAACAAAACTCAAGCTTGTCTAAAATGCTAATCTTAAAATATTCTCTAATCAATACAATATTATCCTTATTAGAAAGAGAAAAATACATGGAATAATTTTCATGAAAGAAATTTGATGAAAAGAAGTTATTTTAGCTATCTAAATAATCTTATAAGATAAATAACTTACCTCAGAAAACCTTAAATAAGCTCATTGTGCTCTTCTCGTTTTCTCCCTCTTTCTCTCGCTTTTCTCTCTTACAAAACCGTACAAGAGACCGCACCTCTTGTACGGTTTTAAAGGAAATGAAGGGGACGATTGCTCCCCCTACATATATATATATATATATATATATATATATATATATATATATATATATATATATTATATGCGTGCAACACTAGCGTGCGTATATAAAGATTTCAAATGAAGAAATGCAATGAATTATGCATTTACTGTGCGAGTCTCGTAACTGAGATGAGAAATAATAGATGTAGCAGCATCGATCCTCATGCCTCTCTGAGGTGAGTCGATCTATGTGGCTTCAATATTCACACATTTGATCATATTATGCTTGAAGTATCATGCATAATACATACAAATGTGGGCTAGCTTGTTATGTATAAATCAAACCAAGATTAGCGTTTGTTTATATAGTAATAATCACATATATCAACAGATCTATCATAGAGAACACAAGGAAAGTAAAATGTGAAAAGGAACCGTACCATGTGATTCTTCTATTGCAGGCTCCACCGTAAGTTGAGAATCAGAAAATACATTTTTCAATTAGATGTTTCCAAAGTTGAGGCAGGCTCTGCTTAGAATCACCATGACAAGAAGCCAAGTGAGTGACGGATTGGTTGAGTAACTGAAACGACGATGCTGAGGATGAAAGCGATAAATCTTGCATCACAGAAATTCCAAGGTCATTCTGAATCCGTGCTAATATCTGAGAGACAGAATATTTGAGATCAAACTCGAACCTTTTGTTCTCATAACCCTAACAAATAAATAGGTTAGAAGCAGCATTAGTTCCATGAGCTATTTTCAGCTCACAATAGTATATATTCATACTTGGGGTTTCGTCCACATTTGTCTCAGGTTTTTTTTTTTCCTTTTGAGAAAAAGACAAAATGAAATTAATAAGATAAATAATTACATAGTAGCATAAGTAATAGTAAGACACAAACAATGGATAAAAAAGCCACGGAAAGAAGATGCGACAGTGACAGAAGTCTTTGAGTTTGGCGTAATTGAACTCAAAGAGAGACTAAAAATTTATCCCAAAGCAAAGTAACAGTGAGCACCTCGATTATTTCTTTGCCAAAAGAAGAAAAAATTATGCTTAAGGACCAGATGTATAAATCTTTTATTCCAAATGTCCCCAAATATGAAAAATTATCATGAAGGTCCACGGTTCTCCTCTAAAAATACGAATCATGTGTGAATACCAAACTGTCCTTAATCCTTATGTTAAATTATGAAGGAGGAAGTTGTAAATTCTTTAATTTATGTGTGAACATTAAATAATAAAAATGTTAGTTATAAATCCTTGTTGTTTCAATGTTAAATAATAGAATTGGCAGTGGCTCTGCCAACTAACCTATAAAAAGTTAACTTATCATCGCCTTTTATTATATCCATACATTGTTTTTGGGTTCATAAAATTTAGGGCCTAGAATTTTTGGTTTTTCCATTTTATTTTCATATTTGGGCTTTACTTTTCTAGCCCAGTTAAGTAAAATATAGGGAATGAGTTTATGGTAGTGGGCCATGATGAGGTATGATTTTCTTACCCTAAAACATATCATTACATATTTTTCAGTTGTCATTAAGATTTGTTGATAATTAAATCTCTTTATCTTATAGTAATTCTCACAAAAACGAAATCCTATCTAATATAAGTTGGTCTACAAGCTTATATGGAAATGAAATGGAGCCAAAAGAATTAGATTCTTCATTTGGCTTGTTGTTCAAATATAGTTGAAGCAGGAGTAGGGAAACTATCGTGCTCTGCTCTGCGTCCTTCATCCTCTCCTTTTCACAAGTGGCTCTGTTTTTGTTGGTCAGTCACTGTCCCTCATAAACTTGTTCCAGAAATTCTCAATAATACATATAGCAGCTCATTGAAAAATCAAGTACTATCCTTGAAAACCATACTAAAACAACAACCAAGAAAACCAAATGGACAAGGGCAACGTCAACAGTTACTCATAACATGCAAAGAAACATATGTGAGTTCACTTGGATTCCTCTCACTTAATCAAACTTGCAACGACAAACATCAACATGCAAACAAGGAAGGCAGAGACAGTGAAGCACCAAGTAATAGTTGAAGGCAAAAGCATTCCCATTATTCCCATGAACACAAACGTACCCATCAGAAACGCAGCTTTTTGCATCATCTTCGCAATTGTAGGCCTTTTCTTATGTAACACCAGAGCAGTTGAAGAAATAGAGAAGGCAAGCGTAGAACAAGCCACCACAACATATATCAGAACCTGGTTATCTTTTGGTCTTGGTGAAACAACAAGATTAGTGAGGGCACCGAGAAGTTGAACAGCAAAAACTGTGAATTCTGGTTTGTTATCTTCTTGTGGTGGTGATGCAGAAGGAGCCGGAGGTATATCCATGGTATGAGTATCACTTTCCATGGAGGGAACATTATTAGGACTCGTAGGATTACTTTGTTGATGGACTGGGATTTCGGGAGAAACAGAGGAATTTGGAGGAGTAACGGTATTGCCAGAATCGTCAGTGACAAATGTGGCTGAGGAGAAACTATGGGAGTGATCAGAATTGATTGTGCCCGCAACAATAGGATCTTGAGTTTGCTCTACATGGACACCAACACACTCCAAGTTAGATCCTGTACATACAAATGCTTCCAAGAATAACTAAACAGACGTATAGAATAGTGATGACAATATATACTTCTAAACTGATAGATAAAAATAGTACTATCTCATATTAAAAATAACTAGTCTGACATACAAATGAAAGAAAAAGAAGACATACCACCTCAATTTTACAGGAGCAAATAAAAGCCATTACTTATAAAGATAGATAAACATGTAAAAACTTTACCTTGGATTCATTGGAAGCAGTTAGAGCATATGAATGCAAGGGTGAGTATTTGACTGAAGAGAGATGGTGGTGGTAGCAAATATCTAAAAAGATCAGATCTGATGGTGAGATTTGAGAGTTTGCATCTCCATTTGGAGGCTTTTGACTCTTCTCCTTTGGCAGGCCTTTGATTCAAAGTCCTCTGCTTTATCTGAGGATAGGTGAGTTTTGCAGTACTGATTTGCACTGAAGTTATGTGAATCCTTTGAAGTAAAAACAGAGTGAGAGAGACGACAATAGAGAGGAATCCAAACTGTGGAATACCTAGCTGTGACATGGTCAAATATCAGTATCCTAAAATTAATAATTGGTGAATATATAGAAAGACAAAATTAGTAGCTATGGTAAAATAGACAACAAATTTTTCATCAAGTAAATGCATATATATTAATTTTTTGCGATGAAAGCAAACGCATATATTAATGATAAGTGATAAATATGCTATATATAGTTAGCGTGAATTTGTTGGTCTTCGTTTGTAAGTCTTGATATGATTTATGAGTACCTAACTGTTAGCCCCAAATGACATATTTTTATTAATCTAAAATTTATTATTAAATGCATAAATTAATTTCCACCGACATATTCGAGGGGCTAGAATAACAAATTAAAGCACGGATTTATAATCCATTGTATACATCTAAAGATGTAAAAGCATCACAAATAATTAGTCAAATTAGGAAAACATGACTAAAAAAAAAAGACAAACTAAAGAAAGGATGTATACCTCTTCCACGATAAAGATCAAAAGGCTTTACTTTAGATCTTCAAATTAGAAATATTTCAAATGAAGAAAGGCATTGACATTATGCATTTATTGTGCTAGTCTCAGATTTGAGATGAGAAATAATAGATGTAGCAGCATCGATCCTCATGCCTCTTTGAGGTAAGTCGATCTCTGTGGCTTCAATAATCACCCATTTGATCATATTATGCTTTAACAATCAAGCATAATATATGCAAATTTGGGCTAGCTGGTTATATATGTTTAAATCAAATAAAGATTAGAGTTTGGTTATATAGGAAGAATCTCATATATATATATATATCAACAGAGAGATGTGTCAGTAGAGAACACAAGAAAAGTAAAATGTGAAAAGAAACCATACCAAGTGTTTCTTCCGCTGCAGACATTGTGATAAGATCTTTCCAAAGTTGAGACATGTTCTGCTCAGAATCACTGGGACGAGAAGCCAAGTGGAGTAACTGAAACGACGATGAGACATCTGAGGAAGAAAGTGCTAAATCTTCCATGAGAGAGATTCCAAGGTCTTTGTGAAGCGGTGCTTGTATCTGTGGGACAGAATATTTGAGATCAAACTCGACCCTTTTCTTCTCCTCACGTGATGCTTGGATGAAGCTCTCTTTGAACTTGTGAGGATCTATGGGATCATCAGCATCATGAAGATTAATCTGGTAGTTTTGTTGAGCCATGGAGGGTGGAATCGAAACGGAGATAGAGAGAAGAGAGAGCTTACAAGTGAGGAGTGAGCGGCGTGAAGCTAGGCTTTTGTAGTGATAGCAGGCGTTGATTGGTGGGCATGACTATACGAGTGTGCAAGCATATTCCAGGAATAAATAAATAATAATGAATTGGAAATGAAAGAAGGCGATCCCACATGAATGCGAGTGCTCGGGTGAATTACTTTGTTGTTATTGCTATGATTAATTTTAATAAATCCATTTTTAGAGATGATACTGGATGTAAGTGGTGTTCAATAGGGAATCTAGAAGGATCTAACTAATGTTTTCCATCCCACAAATTGTCGGCAGTTTTTATCGTCATACAATTATTTCCCACTTAGGGGGCCACTTGTGGAATTATTCCTCTTCTTTGTTGGCCCAAACCGTCCTTCCCTTCCAATTCATCATTGTGCCAACCAGCCATCCGCCCCCTCTACTCTTAGGTTTTTCGACCTTTTTTCAATTACTCTTCTTTCAACCAACCAATCCTTCAAAACAAAACTGATTTCAGCCATCCCATTTTTTTTTAACATAACTTGGGGGCATTTTCATCTTTTAGTTACAATTTCAAATCCTAGATTCCTATTAACATTCTGATTTAAGATTTCAGCAATTTACAAAAACTATTTTGTCCTTTCTCATTTTTAATTACATTTTAATGTGATTTTCCCCAATCCAAAATGCTCAAATTTCAATTTAAATATTGTGATTTGTAGTGTGGGAGGAGAGCAGAGAGTGGATTGTAAGAGTAAGGTTGGAAAGCCAAATGCTAAAAAATTTTCTATAGAGTGAAGGTTGCGGGTTCTATTCAGTTTAATAACTTCATATAGTTAGTGCAGACTACTTTAATTAATTAAAATAATGGAGAAAACTTCACATGACCGTAACAAATAAATAGGTTAGAAGTAGCTAGTGTCAGTTACAGGAGCCATTTTCAACAACACAATTGCATATATGCATACTTGGGGTTTCATCCACAATTTGTCTGAGTTTTTCTTAGAAAAGAAAAAAAATTAAAATTAATAAGATAAATAATTACAGAGTTGCGTAAGTAGTAAGACAAAAAAAAATTGAGTAAAAAAGCTACGGCAAGAAGGAGGAGCAATAGTAACAGAAGCCTGAATTTGGTGTACCCTTGAACTCTAAAGAAATTAAACTTAATTCCAAAGGAAAGTTATTATAGTATACTAATGTTACATAAATGAAAAACATTATCTTTTTCTGACAGCCTCAAAGATGTAGTTCCTCTGTTTCTGGTGTCCCATAATAAGAGAAATCCGTATGAAGGTCCTTGGTTCTTCTCAAAAACAAAAAAACAAATAACATGTGAAGACCTGGTTGTCCTCATGTTAAGTAATAGAAGAGATAGTTTTAAATTCTTTAACATAATCAGTTATAAATTTTTGTCATTTCAATGTTCAAATAATAGAATTGGCAAACCTGATTATGGCTCTTTGAACTAACCTATAACAAGTTAAGAAATACTCCGCCTTGTCCATAATACAAAAAATATTCTAGAAGGAAATTTTGGTCCAACATGTAATAATTACTTTTTCACTTTTACCCAGGAGAGGAATAGAGGTGTTAAATAATAAATGCATATTTAAAAATTACATTTTTTAATAAGGGTAAAAGAATTAAATTTTATCAAACACATTAAATTACTTAACTAACATTTCTTAATTCATTTGAATTAGCTAATACTGTGTTATACTCCTTTGTCTCTAGATGTAAGTTTCATTTTTGAGAAGAGGTATGACCTAAAATGTAAGCTTGATTTCAGTTTTATCTTAATATTTATAATTTTTCTAATTTTACCCTTATTGACTGTATATATTTAACTTACTTTTTTTTTCATATTTTTACTAGTGGATGAATTGCATTAATTAGGTACTACTATTTTTGAAGAAGGGAGAAATAATTTTCATATATTCATCTTTGATATAGAGTATTGCTATATTTATTTTCTCTTCTTTAACACACACACTCTCGTTATCTTTTCCTCATACATTCTTTCATACTTTTTTCTCATTTATTCTCTCTCTTATTTATCCTCTTTATACATAAGGATATAATCGGAAAAAAAAATTATTTATATATTTATTGTGTTTAACTACTTTTAATTATTGATAAACACGAAAAACAGTTAAATCAAGCTTACAATTAGGAAAATCATTGTCACGAGAAGCCAAGTGAGCGATGGTTTAGTGGAGTAACTGAAACGACGATGAGACATCTGAGGAAGAAAGCGCTAAATCTTCCTAGAGAGAAACTCCAAAGTCTTTGCGATTCAGGGCTTGTATGTGAGGGACAGAATATTTGAGATCAAACTCAACACTTTTGTTCTCCTCGTGTGATGCTTGGATGAAGCTCTCTTTGAACTTGTGAGGATCTATGGTGATGGTAAGATTTGTCCTTTTGGAAAGCCACTTTTTTATAAAAACCAAAGACACACCGAGCGACGTTGGTTATTATTGTGGCATGCCTCTTCTCTCTTCCAATGACGGACCTCCGTTAAAGCGTGTGGGCACTTAGCCTGTTGAATGGGAGTGCGCGTGTGAATTGCTTTGTTGTTGTTTCAATGATTAATTTAAATAAATCCATTTTTTTAGCAACAAAAATTTACATAAATCCATTTTTAGAGATGTTACTGGATGGAAGTGGAGTTAAATAATACATGCATGTGAATTTTTTGTTTTTTATTTTTGGGTTATTGCAATGATTAATTAAAATAAATCCATTCTTAGAATTATTACTGGAAGTGGAGTTGAGTACTGGATCTATAAAGAAAGATCTAACTAATGTTTTCCACTTTTCCGTACCCAAAATTGTCGGTAGTTTTGTTGTCATACAATTATTTCCCTTCGTAGAGCCACTTTCTGGAAGACTGGAAGTTTGGATGAGATTTTTTTTTTTTATTCATTTTTTACCGTTAGGAGGAAAAGTAATAGTAGTTGATAACGGGGGCCGTGTTTGGAGGTTGTAAGATTTGTCCTTTTGCTGAGCCACTTTTTGATAGAGAAACCAAACACGCACATAATAGAGACGTTGGTTATGATTGTGGCAGCCAGCTTGATTTGGGGTTCACGAAATTTTGGCTTTGTTTTCGGCGGTTTTTCTTTTATTTTCGTATTTGGGCTTTACAATTCTAGCCTAATTAGGTAGAACAACGGGAATAAGTTTATCGGAGTGGACCAGATGAGGTGTGTTAAGGTATCTAATAGGCCAACTTTTACTTATACCCCAACCCGTGCCCCTTGCCCATGTGACATTGTGAGTATAATTAAACCCATTTTGTTCTAACAGTACCATGCAACCTGGTGCATTTAGAGATACAGAATATGCTGACACGCATTTGGGAATTGGAAATCAAAAATATTAGCAGGGTGCAGAATAGTGTGGCAGATTGCTTAGCAAAAGACAGTTTATCTAAATAATTTATTCTTGATACTTGTCCGATACATTTGTGGACTTTGGTTGATAACGAATGTATGGGACTAAATTCCCCAAAATGCATTTTGGGAAAGCTCATTTGAATTTCATGGTAGCTTATTTGCCTTTGCATTTTCAAGAAGCTCATTTACATTTTACTTCATTTTCATATTAATGGTTGTTCATTTGCATTTTGTGGAAGCTCACTTGTATTTCATGAAAACTTAATTGCATTTTATAGAAACTCATTTGCATTTTCAGGAAGCTTATTTGCATTTTTACTTTATTTACATATTAGGGGAGTTCATTTGCATTTTATGGAAGCTATCTTGCATTTCATGAAAGCTCATTTACATTTGCATTTCTAGGACACTTATTTGCATTTGTATTTCCACGAAGTTCACATTTCTTGAACATCAAAGAGCTCACCACTTGCAACTTCCTCCCATCTCAACAGCCCTTCAATAATGTATCATCCATACCCATAAGAATGTATCATGCAAATTAAAGGAAAAATAAAGGAATTGATACAACCATTTGCAACATCTCAACACCTCACCCTCAAAATTGTCCGCTTTGGGGCCTAATTATGTGTGACTTCATAATCTACCCCTAAGGGCCCAAAGTCTTTAATGGCACATAGACTTGAACCTAACTATAATACTACTTGTAACATGACTTTAATACCACTACCTATGTCATTTAAGCAAATCACTCTTGAATTTGTCTGCTTTAGATCCCATCATTCTTTTAAAACATATTGAGAGGGGGGTATTTTGACTATTATAAGGTGTCTTTATTCCTCCCATGTATAATTTCATAAGTTATAAATTTAAATAATTTTTTTTCTACAAGTTTTAGAAAAAAATCTGTGTAAGAGGCTAATGTGAGGAATAGTTCCACCTAAACCGAAGTTCACAATCCACAGTTTTGACATGTAGGGCTATCCAAAATGATGGAAGATAAAATCAGAACAAATGAATTTTATAAAGGTAACATCTTGCATACTTGTACATTTTTTAAACCTAGATATGATACCACCAACTATAACATTTCAGTGCCTCGTTCTCAATATTTTCTACTTTAGATCCCACCAATCTCTTAAAACATATTTTGAGAAGGAGGTATTCAAAACTTTATTAGGTCTCTTTGTTACCTTCCTCAAAAGATACGGAAATTCACAAGTTATAAATATGTAAAATTAATTAAAAAATAACTAATTTTCTTTACAAGTACTAGTTAGAAAAAAAAATTGCTGAAGAAGAGAATAGTTCCACCTTAACTAGACTTCCCAATGCACAATTTTGTCATGTGGCCCATCTAAAACGATGGAAGATGATAGTTTTATCTAAACCAAAGTTCACGTTCCATGAATATGACATTAGGGCCATCCAAAATAGTGGAAGATATAGTCAAAACAACTAAATTTTCACAATGGTGACATTCTGCAAACTTGATTTTGATACCATTAAATGTGTAGCATCTTGGCGTCTTGCTTCCGAAAATTGTCATTTTTGGGGCTCATTTGTTGTATAATTTTACAATCCCTTAGAGGCCCATAATCTTTGATGGCACATCGACTCGAAGCTGGCTCTGATATCACTTATAACATTCTATGAAGCTGACTTTGATACGACCTCCTATAACATTTTAGCATGTCTCAATCTAAAAATATCTGTTTTGGGGCCCAGCTGATGTGTGACTCAACAATCCTCAGAGTCTTGATGGCATATCAACTCCAACCAAACTTTGATACTACTTAAAGGTGAAGGATGGCTTAACGATAATTCTCTTCTGGGAGACAATTATCAATATTAGCAGAGTTTTAAAGGTAAAGGATATGATCTAGCTTCAATATCCTTTGAAGTTCCTCAAATTTCTTTAAAGGGTTAATTCTGTGCATATTCGATTTGTCTCCTCATACAACATGAAATGTGTGTTAGATATTTTATTAAAATAATAATATTATATTCTTTTGTTTATTCCAAATGGCATCTAGATATATTCATTGATTGATCATATGAAGGATCTTCTAGTTTATTATTTTGATCAAGTTAAATATTCTAGATATTTTCTAATTGTTTTAAATATTATCAATTTAATATATTTTAGATAAAATATTCTCTAATTGTGGCCCACACGTGATTTGGATAGAGATTTGGTTTAGGGTTACCTACCTAGTTGGTAAGCTCTTACAAGCCTTGATGGGAGATTATAAATAGCATATGCCAAGTCTTATAGCAGTAATGTGGAAAACCCACTTACTTGCTCTTTAAGGATTCTCTAATGGATAAAGGTTATTCCCAGACAATCATTGTTCCTCATTTTCCCTTTAGAAGAAGCCCTAACTTATTCTATTTTTATTTTAATTCTTTCCTGTTATCTATAGTTTTCAGGTTGTAAGATACTATATGTAAAATTGCTATGGCTAGAAGTATTTTATCAAATCTTCTGCTGCTGCTATCTCTTACGGGATTTATATAATATATTTAGGATTTTTATTGTTAGATTATTCTGACAATGTGTATATCCTATTGGTGTCAAAACATACAAAGGCTACCATTAAACTCTACCAGAAAGATGCAACAACTACTTCAAAGGATGAAAGATAATTGGCGATACATAATTTCTAATTTGGAGCGTGATAATAAAGTGGAGGTACATAGTCACTTTTGTATGTGAAATGAGAGTGAAAAGAACAGCTTTCTATTTGGTATATGACAAAAATGTTAACAAGCGAATCATGTATGGAATGCCTCCAAGAATATCTTTATGGGGATAATGTTGTATACGTAGTCTTGGATGTGAAAACTTGCTTTCCCAAAGTGCAAGTTCAAATCTTTATAGTGTGACATAGGTTTTCAGCAGTCAATTGGGTTTGTTTTCAGAGTAATGTATTTTAATCATACAAATGGTATTAACTTCTTTTCTAATTTCTTTTGTTAGATACCTAGAATCTGGATTGAAGGAACTTAATTGCAATGATTTTTAGACGTTAGCCACCCCTAACTTTATACTAATGTGTAGATCACACAAAAGTATTTACTATGGAGTGCTATTAAGTGCGTATTGGGTTCACATAATTGGAAGTAATATAATAAAATGTAGTATAATGATTATTACATAATTTGTTTGGTTATTCATTAGGGAAAGATGATGCATATATATATAAATGTTTGGTTGAATTATATCGAACATGAGAATATATAGAAATAATATAGCAAGGAACAAAATTACTCATTTTTTTTTATTTTTTTTATATCCACCCCTAATTAGCCACTTTGCGTGGCAAGATGGTAACCCCAAGTATCCCCACGGCTTAGGCCCTTTGGGTCTGCTATGGGGCTAATCTCGAGTCGGGGCAACACGTGTGCGCTGAGCCTTAGGTTATTTTCCCCAGTACCTAGGGTTTGTCCCCATCCTAACAAGAGTGCCTTCCTAGACTTGAACACACGTTCTCCTTTAGAGGATACCGAGCTACCTACCACTCGGTACTAGCTGTTGATGGTAAAATTACCCATTTCTACATATATAATAATATACACGTTGGGTTCATGATAATTTTTTTATTCTATGCAGTGTACACACTGGGTTTATAGTAATTTTTTAATATTTTATTACGCAGTATCTAGGTTAGATTCATGTTAATTTTTTAATATTAATGATAGGAATATTATTTAATGAGATATTTTAATATTTTTTAATGGTGAAATATAATTTTTTTAAAATTTTTGAATGGGGGAATATTTCTTAAATTTCTATATTATTAATTTTTTTAATATTTAATGGCGGTAATTAAAATTATTTAATATTTAGCCGCATTTTTGGGTGGGTACTTTGGTCAATTTAAAAAATTATAATGACAATAGTATCATTTTCATTGGATTACAACATATTTTCATCCTCATTCATTAGTCATAGCAATGTAATCTTGAATATATCAAATGATGTAATCAAGATTATAAAATGCAATCATTTTTACATTACATAAGCCTAACATCAGTATTTACATTACAAAATATTATAATCACACTATTACATCAGGATTATATGTAATTATTTCTCATGTAATCGAACCAAATGGGCTATAAAAGTTTTTAACTTAAATTTGACTAATAGTACTAAATATGTTGATTAGAATGTGATGAGGTAGGGCTATTATCTTATTTCGTTGTTATGATTTTTATCTCTATTTCTCTATAATGAACAAACAAATGTAATCAGGGTATAATTTGACATGGTATAAAGAGCAGTTATCTTTGTCTGCCTTCACTTGTAGTATTCTTACCTATTCAATGTACATGCCTAAGTCATCAGTTCTATTATAAGATGCATTGCAGAGACTAAAATTCCCCCTACAATGTAACATCCCAAAAATTTGAAAAGATATTTACAAGGTATATTTCAGGTGTAGGGATGTTATCTGGAAATTAGAAAGCCCCGTATATAATTTATTTGGTCAAGAGCCAAGTTTTAGGCCAGAATTTTAGGAAACTAGCAAATGAGATAATTATTAAAAAATTTTAAAGACCCAGGAAAATTAAGAAAAAATTATAGATAAGTATTTTGGGCAAAAAATGAGTTTATGAAGATGTTTATTTCTTGAAAAGAGTTATAGATAATCTTAAAGCTATTTTCTGGATTTAATGGTGTATTTTCTAGAGAAATTCAGGAAAAAAAGTCAGATGTTATTATTTGGCCTAAAGAAGAAATTTAAGGAAGAAAATACTTATAAAGTGTTATGAATTAATTTCAAGAATTTATTCAACAATTAAGTAAAGGGAAAAACGGTAATTTCATTATCCTAAGTCCAAAAATAAATTTGGGTTGTATTTGGGCCAAAATTTGAAGCTCAAGAAATGCCTATCTGAAGAAGATGAAGTGTTTCAAATTTTAAAGACATTGACCCAATAAAATGATTAGACACGAAGCTTATAGGATAAGCTTGCAAGTGTGTGGGGTGAAGTGAACAAAAGCTTTTATTTCCACTAATTAAATCTCCTCAGCCTCTCCATTACACCCTCATTTTCGTCACTGCACCATGAAGAAATAATGGGAAAGAGGAGGGGGGGGGGGGAGAACAAAGATAGGTCATGAGGAAGAGAGATGTAACGACCCTTTCTCACAAAACAATTATCCACATTTATACAAAATCAGTGATATTTTTTTTTTTCATACAATACATATCAGAGTTCAGGACACAAACTCGCCTACAAACTCTTCCACAACATATCGGAGTTTAGGCACAAACTCGCCCACAAACTCACTGCAGATAAATTTATTATTCTGATATCACATCACAATTAACCCATGGGTCACAAAATGATTTCCAACATAGATATCCAAACAGTAAATATGGCATTTTAAAAACATGTGGGCCCTATAATGGCAATATAGAAATTAATACAACACCAATACCAAAAGAGGCCTACAAGATTCTCAAAGTATATGCCTCTGGTTGCTTCCCTTGGCCTCTATCCAGATTAGAGGTATCGCCTGAAAAATTATTTATAATGACGGGGTGAGACATAAAGTCTCAGTAACCAAAATCAATTTACAAAATATGCAGGAAAAGATTGTAAGTCAGAGAAACAGGTTTAACTGTTAGAATAATAATAATAATAATAATATCCTCATAATTAAAAATTTAACATGATGTAATCAATAAATAAAGCCATCCCCACTCATCCATCCTGCTCCTCCTTATCTCCTCTGGACTGGTACAGCCTATCAGTGCTAGTATACCCGGCCAAAGGTTAGCTAGTCACATCAAGAATACTGCCCCCTCCCATGCCACCACCAATATACCGTAACAGGGAGGTGTCCGCCCAAACACTCAGCTCCAAAATCCGGGCCAGGATTGAGAGAGCCGATAGGCACACAATTCACCATATCTCTTCCACACAACCCAACATATCCCGTAATACAAAAATAATAAATTAATACAGCTTTCTAAAACAATTACGAGAATTCTAAATTCTTATACAACATTCCATCTCAAATAACATATCCACCATAACAGTAACAATTTAATAATAATTTCCACTTATATATGTAAATTAGAAAATACACTGCTTCACTGAAATAAATTCATATTCAAACATAAATATAATCTTGCAAAGCACATACAAGTAATATAGATAAAAGTAAGGTTTATAAAATACCTTACAATCCAAAACAAGCATATAAAATAAATTAACCCTGGTTACCTCGATTCCAAGCTTAATCTTAATTTGGATAGTAAAACCCGTGCAATCACCGATCACAAGAAAAATCTACATTATTAATGTAGATACCAATTAACCAAAAATAACAATAAAATAATTAATTTACATAATTTAACTCCTACAACCCAATTTTCTCTACAACTATTATCCTCATTTATTCCAATTTCCTTAAAAGAAATCCTTAAATAACCTTTAATATACCCATAATTACAAATCTCCAATACCAACTTCCTAAATAATTAAATCTCTCTTTCATAATTTATATGGATATAATATAATTATTAAACAATTCCTCAAATATCCACATAATTAAAATCATACCAAATTATAATTCAAATATTAAGTCCTAATTTATATTTTTCACATAGCTCAGATCTAACAAAAATAAACCGATTAAAACCTCAATAATACCTCCAATAATCCAAATAAAATATTTAAACTAATTTTGATCGGTAAAAACACCCTATAGGGATTAATTTAAACCCTATTTATAAAAGAAATTAATTATAAAATCACATGACCACTAAATAATAAATCTAAACCGATTAAAATAAACTATTAATTATTCTCTACATTTCTACAGTCTTATATTGATAAAACTCAAAACTTGCCTAAAATCATATCCCCAAAATATTCTCTAACTAGCCTAAAATTACTATCATATGAAAGAGAAAATTATTTAGAACATTTTTCATAAAAGAAACTTTATGATTAGAAGAGAGTTTGTATACCTTATTAATCTCCGAAGAACCGAAAATACACCAATCAGAACCTCACTCTCTTCTCTCTCCACAAAACACTTCACTTACGTAAAGTGTTTATGAGGGGTATTTATAATACCCCTCACCTCCTGTGCATCAATCATTCACCATCGTTCATTCATTTTTTTTTAACAAAAGGGGACAAACCCCCTTTTGTTTGTGGTAGGCGCCGAAATCGGCGCCTACCACACACACACACACACACACACACATATATATATATATATATATATATATATATATATATATATATATTATATTTTATAATATTATATTATATTATTATTTTAATAAATTAATATTTTATTAATTACAATTTTTTTTAGAATGTCACAATTCTCCCCACCTAAATAGAATTTTGTCCCCAAAATTCCTAACACACATAAATGTCAAAACAAAAATTTTCACAATACAATTGACACTCCAATCACAATAAAACACAAGTTATCAACACAAAATTTAATCATAATATTACATATTCGATTGTAACACAACACATCACAACCATAAATATTAACATTACTAAAATATAGAAGCATACTTAAGTAAATAAGTTCGGAAAATCACGTCGCATCCGCTCTTCGATTTCCCATGTGGCATCTCCGGGAGACATACCCTTCCAGAAAACTTTTAGGAGTCGAATGGTTCTATTCTGCAGCTGCCTATCTTTCACATCTAAGATCCTTTCTGGCTCAGACATATAGGTTAAATTCTCCCTCAACTCAATCTCTTCAGGTGCAATCACATGAGAAGGATCTGGATGATATTTCTTAAGTTGTGACACATGGAACACATTGTGAATACTCGACAAGTGTGGAGGTAATGCAATTTGATAAGCAACTGGGCCAATTCGTTCTAGAATTTCGTACGGTCCAATGAATCGGGGAGTCAACTTCTTGGCTTTAATAGATCTACCAATGCCAGCCACTGGAGTAACTTTAAGAAAAACATGATCACCTACTCCAAATTCTAAAGGTCTACGCCGCCTATCCGCATAGCTCTTTTGTCTGCTCTGAGCGGTCAACAACTTTTGGCGAATCATCTCAATTTTCTTTGTAGTTTCATCTACTAAATCCGGTCCAATCACAGTTCTTTCACTTAACTCAGTCCAACAGAGAGGCGATCTACACTTTCTGCCATATAATGCCTCAAAAGGCGCCATCTGAATACTTGAATGATAATTGTTATTGTAAGCGAATTCTGCCAAAGGCAAATGATGATCCCAACTACCAGGTAACTCAATGGCACAAGCCCTCAACATATCCTCAAGGGTTTGAATTGTTCTCTCTGTTTGTCCATCGGTCTGTGGGTGATAAGCCGTACTATACTTCAATCTAGTTCTCATGGTCTCCTGTAATGCCTTCCAAAAGTTTGATGTGAATCTCGGATCACGATCTGACACAATCTCTGTAGGCACACCGTGCAACCTAACAATCCAATCCACATACAATTGAGCTAATCTCTCCAAGCTATAACCAATATGGATCGGTAGAAAATGGGCCGATTTCGTTAATCTGTCCACAATGACCCATATGGCGTTATGATGTGCTGCAGTCTCAGGCAATCCCACGATGAAATCCATAGAAATGTTGTCCCACTTCCATTGAGGAATCTTTAAAGGTTGAAGTAGCCCTGGAGGTTTTTGATGCTCAATCTTCACCTTTTGACAAGTCAAACACTTCAGCACGAAGGTTGTCACGTCACGTTTTATCTTAGGCCACCAATATCCTTGCTTTAAATCTCGATACATCTTAGTGATTCCTGGATGAATGGTATATTTACTCTGATGATCCTCCTCTAGAATCTTCTTCTTGATTTCCTCATTGTCTGGAACACAAATCCTCTTCTTGTACCTCAATATACCTGTATCTCCAATATCATAATCAGGTACTTCACCATTTTCCAACTCCTTTCAGATCCGTAGCAATCGATTATCTTCTATTTGGGCCTTCTTCAAATCACCGTAAAAATCAAAATTTCCAACTACTGTACTCAAAATCACTTCTGACCTTGGTT
This sequence comes from Albizia julibrissin, assembly GCA_037074505.1. Classification (NCBI taxonomy): domain Eukaryota; kingdom Viridiplantae; phylum Streptophyta; class Magnoliopsida; order Fabales; family Fabaceae; genus Albizia; species Albizia julibrissin. The sequence continues at coordinate 11,592,777 of CM073481.1, read as the reverse complement.
CCAGATAAACTTCTGATAATCTTTCCAGGAGGTTATGCTCAGTCACACACATATGAAACATGTGTATTGACTTTCAGCTTAAAGCGTCTGCAACTACATTCACCTTCCCTGGATGATACTTTAACTCGTAGTCATAATCTTTCAAGAACTCCATCCATCTACTCTGTCGATTATTCAACTCTTTTTGATCCATGAGATACTTTAATGTTTTATGGTCACTAAAGATCTCAAATTGAGACTCATACAGATAATGCCTCCAGATCTTTAAAGCAAAAACAACAGCTGCAAGCTCTAAATCATGCGTCAGGTATTTTTCTTCATGGGGTCTTAATTGACGAGATGCATAAGCCACCACTTTACCATCTTGCATAAGCACATATCCCAAACCTTTAAATGATGCATCTGTGTACACCGTGTATGGTCTGTGTGGGTCAGGGATAGTGAGAACAGGTGCAGTTGTTAACCGAGTTTTTAGCTCCTGAAAAGCTTCCTCGCACTTCTCATCCTAAATAAATGGTTGTTCTTTCTTAGTCAATCTGGTGAGTGGCATGGCAATCCGAGAAAATCCCTCTATAAAATGACGATAATAGCCAGCTAATCCCATAAAACTGCGCACCTCTGTCACAGTCTTAGGTGGTTCCCACTTCAACACAGCATCTACCTTGCTGGGGTCGACTGCTACTCCCTTTTCTGAAACTACATGACCCAAAAACTTAACCTCTTTTAGCCAAAATTCACATTTACTCAGCTTCGCATACAACTTATGCTCTCTTAAAATTTGTAGTACTATTCGAAGATGTTTCTGATGCTCCTCTTCACTCTTTGAATAGATAAGAATGTCATCAATGAACACCACCACAAATTGATCTAAATATGGTCTGAAGATCCGATTCATGTAATCCATGAACATCGCTGGTGCATTTGTTACCCCAAAAGGCATAACAAGGAACTCATAATGACCATATCTAGTACGGAAAGCAGTCTTTGGAATATCTTCTGCTCGTACCCTCAACTGATGATATCCCGACCTCAGATCAATTTTTGAAAATACAGATGAACCTACGAGCTGATCTAACAAGTCATCTATCCTCGACAATGGATACTTATTCTTAATAGTAACTTTATTTAGCTGCCGATAATCAATGCAAAGCCTCAAGCTGCCATCTTTCTTCTTCACGAACAAAACTGGTGCACCCCAGGGAGATACACTTGGACGGATAAAACCCTTTTCTAACAAATCTTCAATCTGCTTCTTCAATTCAGCCAACTCTGAAGGTGACATCCGATAAGGAGCTTTAGAGATCGGCTCTGTCCCTGGTGCTAACTCAATGGCAAACTCGACTTCTCGTTCAAAAGGTAATCCGGTCAATTCTTCAGGGAACACATCAGGAAACTCTTTTACCACTTCGATCTGGTCAATATTCTCCTGAGATTCTACCTGAACTGAGAAAAACACCACGAAAGCTTCGCACCCCTTCCTTACACTTTTCTCCACCTGGGCCGCTGACAACATAATCGAGCCTTGGGGTATTTCTATAATTACTGTGCAAGTATTAAATTGCACAGTTTTATTCTTACATTGTAAGGTTACATCATTAGATGATAACCAATCCATACCCACAATCACATCTATACCCCGCAAAGGTAGACAAATCAAATCAATGGTCGTTTCACGACCCTCACATACAAACAACAATTTCCTACACACCATAACAGTTTTCACACATACACCAGCAGGGGTAGACACAAACAGATTATAAGGTAGATCACTCATAACAAGCTTTAATTTTTCCACACAATCATAGGAAATGAAAGAATGGGTAGCACCAGAATCATATATAACAGATAAAGGATGTCCTTGAAGAAGAACATTACCTCGGATCAAATTTGGGGCGACCCTCGCCTCCTCAGCAGTCAAAGCAAACACTCGCCCGGGCATCGATGGTCTATATGTCTGATCCTCTTTCCTTCCCTTAAAGCAATATCTCGCAATATGACCCTTCTCCCCACAATTAAAACAAGTCAAACACTCTCTAGGATGTATTCTTCCACAACGAGTACAAGGAAGACGCTGAGTCACGCCAGGACTTGATGCTGTTGATCTTTGCTGGAAGCCTTGATTCACTCTGGTATTGTTGCTCCTGCTCTGATTTGTAAAAGGACGATTCCTCTGCTGGAAGCTTCCCTGCTGAAAACTCCTTCTGTTTCCAGATGCACCAGAACTTGAAGGATAATTCCTCTTATTAATTCCCCCAGATATTCCCATATGACTGTTAAATCGGCCTTGAAAATCCCTTCTCATAGATCTCTCGGCATCTCTATATCTTCTACAGACTTCTCGAATTTTGGCAATCAGCTCTTCGAGGGTAGTAATGTCATAAGTGCCCATCCTCGCTTTGACACTATCATTACATTTCTCGAACATCTGTCGGGCCAACCAATTGTTGTGAGCCTTGTTGGTTCTATCTAACTGTGATACATATTTGGCTGACTCCATAAATTTCGATATATAAGTGTTTTCATCCATCTCCCCCTGCCGAAGAATGAAGAACTCAGCTTCTTTTTTGTGCCTCATTGCAATGGGGAAATAATAATCGAAGAACATTCTTTTAAACTCATCCCACTTAAGTTCATGCCCATCAGCAGGCTTTACAGTGTTCCACCAATTCAACGTATCACCCTTTAATAGAGTTTTTGCAGCAATCACCTTTTGATATTTATCGCATCTAATTGACTCAAATAGCATTTCCAGCCTATCAATCCAACTCTCAGCGTCTGTTGGTGATCCTCCCAAGAATGTCTCAGGATGGAAACGATCTAAATACTTCCACACTGTGAACATATCTGGAGCTCTCAATTGCTCTGCTGACCCATCCGTCTCAGAGTATGGTGGATGCAGAACTAGCTTTTCAGAATAGACACTATTTTGCTCCTCTGTTTCAACATTCACCTCTTGGGTCTTATCCTTATTTTCTCCGCTCGGTCGTTCATTATCCCTGCCTTCCTTAAGCCTTTTCAATCGTTCCTCTGTTGCAAGGGTCCATCCATACAGATGTCGCAACATTTCAGCCTTAGATAAATTCTCATTGGGCATATTAGGTCTCTGTTGGCTCTGTTGACTATTGTCACCGATGTTTGTACGTCTAGTATTCACCATCTCTCCCCACCTATGGGTAAAAACCACCCAAAAATGGAAAATAAAAATGAGAAACAAAACACAACATAAAAGGGAAGCAGGTGTGTAAAATCCTATATTGCCATACTCTAAATGTAATGCATGATCGGGCCAGGAAAATCGTAAACACATTGCTCTGATACCAAAAATGTAACGACCCTTTCTCACAAACAACAATTATCCACATTTATACAAAATCAGTGATATTTTTTTTTCATACAATACATATCAGAGTTCAGGACACAAACTCGCCTACAAACTCTTCCACAACATATCGGAGTTTAAGCACAAACTCGCCCACAAACTCACTGCAGATAAATTTATTATTCTGATATCACATCACAATTAACCCATGGGTCACAAAATGATTTCCAACATAGATATCCAAACAGTAAATATGGCATTTTAAAAACATGTGGGCCCTATAATGGCAATATAGAAATTAATACAACACCAATACCAAAAGAGGCCTACAAGATTCTCAAAGTCTATGCCTCTGGTTGCTTCCCTTGGCCTCTATCCAGATTAGAGGTATCGCCTGAAAAATTATTTATAATGACGGGGTGAGACATAAAGTCTCAGTAACCAAAATCAATTTACAAAATATGCAGGAAAAGATTGTAAGTCAGAGAAACAGGTTTAACTGTTAGAATAATAATAATAATAATAATAATATCCTCATAATTAAAAATTTAACATGATGTAATCAATAAATAAAGCCATCCCCACTCATCCATCCTGCTCCTCCTTATCTCCTCTGGACTGGTACAGCCTATCAGTGCTAGTATACCCGGCCAAAGGTTAGCTAGTCACATCAAGAATACTGCCCCCTCCCATGCCACCACCAATATACCGTAACAGGGAGGTGTCCGCCCAAACACTCATCTCCAAAATCCGGGCCAGGATTGAGAGAGCCGATAGGCACACAATTCACCATATCTCTTCCACACAACCCAACATATCCCGTAATACAAAAATAATAAATTAATACAGCTTTCTAAAACAATTACGAGAATTCTAAATTCTTATACAACATTCCATCTCAAATAACATATCCACCATAACAGTAACAATTTAATAATAATTTCCACTTATATATGTAAATTAGAAAATACACTGCTTCACTGAAATAAATTCATATTCAAACATAAATATAATCTTGCAAAGCACATACAAGTAATATAGATAAAAGTAAGGTTTATAAAATACCTTACAATCCAAAACAAGCATATAAAATAAATTAACCCCGGTTACCTCGATTCCAAGCTTAATCTTAATTTGGATAGTAAAACCCGTGCAATCACCGATCACAAGAAAAATCTACATTATTAATGTAGATACCAATTAACCAAAAATAACAATAAAATAATTAATTTACATAATTTAACTCCTACAACCCAATTTTCTCTACAACTATTATCCTCATTTATTCCAATTTCCTTAAAAGAAATCCTTAAATAACCTTTAATATACCCATAATTACAAATCTCCAATACCAACTTCCTAAATAATTAAATCTCTCTTTCATAATTTATATGGATATAATATAATTATTAAACAATTCCTCAAATATCCACATAATTAAAATCATACCAAATTATAATTCAAATATTAAGTCCTAATTTATATTTTTCACATAGCTCAGATCTAACAAAAATAAACCGATTAAAACCTCAATAATACCTCCAATAATCCAAATAAAATATTTAAACTAATTTTGATCGGTAAAAACACCCTATAGGGATTAATTTAAACCCTATTTATAAAAGAAATTAATTATAAAATCACATGACCACTAAATAATAAATCTAAACCGATTAAAATAAACTATTAATTATTCTCTACATTTCTACAGTCTTATATTGATAAAACTCAAAACTTGCCTAAAATCATATCCCCAAAATATTCTCTAACTAGCCTAAAATTACTATCATATGAAAGAGAAAATTATTTAGAACATTTTTCATAAAAGAAACTTTATGATTAGAAGAGAGTTTGTATACCTTATTAATCTCCGAAGAACCGAAAATACACCAATCAGAACCTCACTCTCTTCTCTCTCCACAAAACACTTCACTTACGTGAAGTGTTTATGAGCGGTATTTATAATACCCTCACCTCCTGTGCATCAATCATTCACCATCGTTCATTCTTTTTTTTTTTTTTAACAAAAGGGGACAAACCCCCTTTTGTTTGTGGTAGGCGCCGATTACATTTATATATATATATATATTATATTTTATAATATAATATATTATTATTATTTTAATAAATTAATATTTTATTAATTACAATTTTTTTTTTAGAATGTCACAAGAGACCGGTAGAAACATAATCGATAAAGGTTGCCGGAGAAGGGAAGAAGAAGAGTTTGAACCCCACACATGCAACCATAGATTCTGATCAAGGTGAGTCCCCTAAATCTGTTTCCATCTTTAGTTTCTTGATTGGGGTTGTTCTGGAGTGAGAGGGGCGACTGAAATTCGGTACCTATGAGAGAAACTAGCAATCATGTAATATCGATTGAAGCTTGAATGGATAATAGTTGGGGTTGCATGCCGTATTTGGTTCTGTTTTTGTGATGACTGAACCAAACCTCTCTGTTTAATGGGTATGGCTTTGGGCTCTTTAATGAAAAAGATAAGAGGAAACATATATGATTAAAAGTGATGATTTAAGCTTGTAAGTTTGAGTTGTAGGGCTGACCGAGAGTTGTTGCCCAATACTTTCAAATAGTTATTAATTAATGGAGTTTACTGAATAATGTTTGAAAATGGTGACTTTTAAACATATGGAATTTCTAGTAGGTTGTGTGAAGCTTAGAGGAATCTATATGATATTTAATTGATCATGATGCATATAGGTGTGTTATGCTTATGACGTCAATGCTGAATGGTTTGAATTATAAGACTGGAAATGAAGAGGGACATTGTTGTTTAATACTTTTGAGAGAAGCTAGAAAGAATATACATGATATTGCTTTTGTTTGAGGCTTCCAAATGTTAGAGGGATTAAAATGATGACTTGAAGGTTAATATTGAAGCTGAAAATTTTGGAAATGTAATATAAGAGTGTTGTTGAATTGTTTTGAAGGATAATGTTACTTAGAAATTGATGATTAAGTACCAAGTATTATCAGCATAAAATATTGCACCAAATACTTTAGGATACTGAAAAAATATTTTAGGAAATCGACTGGTACTAAAAAAATACTTTAGGATATTGATAAATTATCTTAAGATCCTGAAAAAACATTTTAAGAAACTCACCAGTACTAAAAAAATACTTTAGTATATTGAATACAATTTTTTTTTTTAAAAAAAAAGCCTTTTGCTTCAGTTTTTTACACCAAAACGGCACAGTTTAATGACAAAGGAGGGCAACGGACGCTAAGCGCAAAGGAGAGAAGCCACTTCCGTTAGATGATACCAACAAGCTCCTGGTTGCTTTAATTTATTTATTTTTGGGTTGATTTTTTTTTTTTTTTTTTTTTGGGATTCAAACAGCTTTAAAAAACTCCCAGAATAATGTTATCTGTACGTGACAATTTCCGGGATAAAAGTTAACCTTAACTCAATATTTTATGTGAATGGTTCAAAAATATTATTCTCAATGAAACACTCTAAACTTAAAATAAGAATATATGTATGTCTTTAATTAATGCTAAAAGGCAAAACTTTCAATTCAATATGCACCTCCTAAATGGGTGCCTTCAATTATTGTATCAGGAATAGGCAATCATCATTAGATTATTAGTCGTTCTAATCCAACCATTGAAAGAATCTGAATTAAGAATCCAATTCAATTGGATCATTTAAAAATTGGAAATTAAAGCTTTTATTATTAAGTAGATTGATGGAAATCACAATGCGAACACAGAAATAGGTTGAAAAGTAGTAATCAGTGAGCAAAAGTAAAACGCATTGAACAATAAGATAAAAAAAATTGTTTAATTTATTAATAACCAATTTTAAATACAATGGTAATATCTCATGAAAAAGATGAATGGCGATTCCATCATAATCAATTAGTAACACCCTGGAAAGAAATAATGGCGTAAAAATAAGAAAGAATTAGTATACACACTCAAATCGTGTGAATGCGTCCCATGGGCCATATTTAAGGAAGAATTAGTGATTAAATATATGTCATTTTTTTTTGGAAAAAAAAATAGAAAGAATCAAAGAATGACACAACACAAGTAGACAATAGATATATTTTTTCTTTGTTTTTTCGTCCGAATCTACATTGTTTTGTTCCCTCCTTGAAAGGTCTATAATTGTGTGAGTGTATTAAGTAGCTTTGCATATAAAATGTTAAATTTTATCAAAGTCAATATCAGGCGGAAGGAACTCGTAATTTTTTTTTTCAAAGATTGCTGATGTTGTTGGAACTCCGACTTCCCCGGTCTAGCGCTCGCTTGTAGCGGCGGCTCCTATATATATATATATATATAACTATTTCTTTCAGAACTTTCAGTGGGCTAACAGCATTTCGCTTAAGGGGTTAAGGGCTGATGTAGAAAAATAATCTAGGTGGCATTTTGTGTTTGGCAAACTAGACATAATGGATCTAAGGGACTCTACCTTAGTTTTGTCCTTAAAATATTGTACGTTTTTGTTCTTAATGTAAGTTGATATATTTTAACGATGGATGAATCATATTTTGTTTTAGAGAGAATCCCATTTAATGCATTTGAAATACTCAAATCTAAATTTAAACTTGCACTTTTGATAAATTCTTAATTAGGCCAAGAGGCCTAATGCTACCAAAACTTACTTATGTAACATTCGGAAAATTATTAAGAGGCTTAATTCCCTAAAAGTAAAATAAATAATTTTTAAATTTAAATTCTGAAAATTAAGAGTCTTTTTCCCCAAAAATTCAAGAAAAAAAATAGTTAGAGGTTATTAGATGAAGAAGTCAACCCTAGATGACTCTTAGAGGATTGAATCAGAATCTGTCCGGTTTGTGCCACGTTAGATGACTAATGGGAGTTTATATGTAAGTAGGGACCACATACAGCATAAATTGATAATCAGAACAAGCCAACTAGAAATGGAACTCAAGTAAGTAATGCAGAAAAGGACTGGTAACATACATCAGCGAGGATCTTCACTTGCCTACTTAGAACTTGAGCAACATACAGATCCAACTCCAACAAGCTCATACCATGAATCTTTTTAGACTATTCACTTCATGCAACTAAAGAAAAAGAGACATATAAGCAAGTCTCATTCAAAAGGTAAGCGTAAGTACCCCTCTCTCCCTGTACATATATAATTGTATAGATTATATTTCTACATATATGGCGTCAGAAAAAGTCCTTGAGTACCACTACATGCTATCATGACTGTTCACTTTTATATATATACAATCATCTCTGCTCGAGCCCTACTATCTGTTAGCCACGACGTCCAATCCAAGATTATTAGCATTACAGGAAAATCATTTACTCTCCGCAAAAACCATACTACGACTAGAACCAAGAAAACCAAATAGACAAGGGCAACAACAATAGTTACTCATAACATGCAAAGTGTAACTATCACTTGCAACAAGAAGATTAGTGAGAGCACCTACAAGTTCAACGGAAAAAACTGTGAAGCCTAGTTTGTTACCTTCATGTGACGGTGAGGCAGAAGAGGTCAAAGGCAGATTAATGGTGTAACTATCACTTGCCATAGGATTAACTTGTTGGACTGCCATTTCGAGAGAAACAGAGGAATTTGGAGAAGCAACAGTATTGCTAAAAATGTTTGTGATAGATGTTGTTGAGGACAAATCATGAGAGTAATTAGAATTGATTGTGGAAGCATTAAGATCTTGAGTTTGCTCTTCATGTACACTAACACTCTCCAACTCCTTCAACTTAGATCCTGTACATACAAATGCTTTCAAGAATAACTAAACAAAAATATAGAACAGTTCTGAGAATATACTTCTAAAGTGATAAACCCCTATTTAATTTGGCAGAGGCAGTCTTGTTGCCTACATCTTATATACTCTCATTTAACAATTCTGATAATATCCTTAGTCATCTTCTTTTGTCGATTTTGATTCCCTTCTCATAGTTTCATCTAAATCCAGCAACTCCAACCAACACCAGTCGAAGGCTTTATCTAAATCTGTGAAATCTATGTGCAAGTGGAAGAAGACGACACTAGATGAATCTTTGGAGGACTGAATCAGAGTCTGACATGGAAATGAGTTACATGCCATTGGAGCAAATCCCACTATGAGAACCGGTTTATGCCTCGTTAGATTACTCAGGGAAGTTGATACTCTCTTATCTTTTATACTTAATATAAGAGCTGGTTGACTAATTTGAGTAGATTAAGAAAGTTAGTTATACTAGTTATTTATAACAAATATAAGTTGGTTTTTTTGAAATACCATCTTTTATCATCACTATCTTTGGATATAAACTCCTTAATGTGTGCAATCAATAAAAATACCTCCAAAAAAAATTATAAATTTGTGAGATAAAGTGAATTAAGGTATTATACTTAGGGCCAAATTCAAACCTCTTATATTAAGGATTGAAGATAGCATGTATTACTAAACGAGTTTTAAGTGAGATGGAATTCAGTGTTAAACCAAGTAGCCATCCGATCACAACATAACTTGACGTGATCTACAGAATTGGCCAACCAGAAATGGAATTCAGTAACTAATGGAGAAAAAGACAGGTGATAGACTTCAGCATGGATCTTTACATGTCTCCTTAGAACTTGAGCAACATAAAGATCCTATTCAAACAAGCAACATAAATCTTGAGGGAATATTGTGTATTTATTTTGGATTATTTAGATTAATTTTTATTTTATTATTAAGTTTGATATTTATTATATCTCAGCATTGGATATGGATATATTATATCTTAATTATTTTGATTAGTTTTGATTAGATTAGATTAAATTAAATTCTAGAGTTTGCTTTAGGTTTGCCTATATAAAGGCTCATATATACTCTCTTTTATTTAAGGATTCATAATAATATTTTTATCTCAAATTGTCTATAAATCTTTGCCTTCATGCAACTAAAGAAAGATAAAGGCATCTACGCAAGTCTCATACAATAGGTGAGGCTAAGTTTCCCCTCTCTTTGCATATATATATAATTTATACAGACTATATTTCTACATATATGGTGTCAGAAAAAATCCATAAGGAGCACTAATATGTTGTCATGACTGTTAACTTTTGATATAATAATATACAATTAAGGGAAAGCTAATCATTTAGTCCCTGAATCTTTTTTTTTTTTTTTACTGCAATAATGAGATCTAGAAAGATCTAACTAATGTTTTCCGTCCCCAAATTTACGGCAGTTTTTACCTCACATTGTTAATTAGTATATGCCTCATTAATTTTTTAAAAAAATTGAGAAAGCTTCACATAACCCTAACAAATAAATAGGTTAGAAGCAGTATTAGTTAGAGCTATTTTCAGCTCACAATAGTATATATTCATACGATGGTGTCTCCATTCATTTTTCTCTTCATTTACTCCTTATTGAATGTATCTATCCTTAAATTAATTTTTAATGATTAAGATTTTCTATAATAGATTTTTATTATAATGATATTCTTTATATATTATTAAATCTCAATCATTAAAAGTTAAAAGTTGATCTAATAATAGATATTTAAATAGAGAGTAAATGCATGGAAAGAGAAATTAATTAAAAAACCCCTCTCCCATATTTATACTTGGGTTTGGTCCACATTTGTCTCAGTTTTTTTTTTTTCCTTTTGAGTAAAAGACAAAATGAAATTAATGAGATAAATAATTACATAGTAGCATAAGTAATAGCTACGGAAAGAAGAGGCAACACTAACAGAAGTCTCTGAGTTTGGCGTAATTGAACTCAAAGAGAGAATAAAAATTTATGTGTGAACATTAAATAATAAAAATATTAGTAATATACTCTTGTTGTTTCAATGTTGAATAATAGAATGGGCAAACTTGATTATGGCTCTAACAACTAACCTATAACAAGTTAACTTATCGTAGCCTTTTATTATATTTAAATCATACATTGTTCTTAGGTTCATGAAATTTGGGACCTATTATTTTGGGTTTTTCGATCTCGTTTTCATATTTGGGCTTTGCTTTGCAATCCCAGTTAAGGGCTTGTTTGAAATCTCATTGATGAGGGAAAAAAATTTATTTAGAGAGGACAAAAACTCATTTGATATTTACAGACCTTTTTGTGAATATATTAGCTTTCATTAGGCTTTTAAAAAAAAATCTACTTTTTTTAAAAGCTCATTAAAGTAGCTTCTAGCTTTTTTTTCACTGGGTTTAGAAAAAAACAACTTCTCTTACTGCAAATCCAAACACAAATTATATTAATAATATGACATTTTTTTCATTTAGTTTCTACAAAATCCACATTAAAAAAAAAACTATTTTTCCACTTCGTTCCAAACATGCACTAAGTAAAACAAAAGGAATGAGTTTATGATAGTGAGCCGTGTGTTACCAGGGAGGGGGAAAAGTGGCATTTCTTACCTGAAACTTATGATTGTATGCTACTATGAAACTTCTGAGTAATTAAATCTTTTTTTTAAACCTTACAGTAATTCTCCCAAAAACGAATCATATCCAATATAACTCCAGTTATCTGCTAATTGGTGGAGGAGCCGAAGGTCATGCTGCTCTGCATTGTGTGATTAGTGCCATAACTCTCTGTGTCATTAGCTTTGACCAAAACTGTAAAGATGATTATTTGGCATTCCATTCAGTGCCACATGGGACACAATATTATAATTATAGTTCTTTTTAATATATATATATATATATATATATATAAAAGAATGGAGAAAAAAGCAGAGCTAAAGCTGGAGTAGGAAAACTATCGTGCTCTGCTCTGCGTCCTTCATCCTCTCCTTTTCACAAGTGGCTCTGTTTTTGTTGGTCAGTCACTGTCCCTCATAAACTTGTTCCAGAAATTCTCAATAATTACATATAGCAGCTCATTGACAAATCAAGTACTCTCCTTGAAAACCATACTAAAACAACAACCAAGAAAACCAAATGGACAAGGGCAACGACAACAGTTACTCATAACATGCAAAGAAACATATGTGAGTTCACTTGGATTTCTCTCACTTAATCAAACTTGCAACGACAAACATCAACATGCAAACAAGGAAGGCAGAGACAGTGAAGCACCAAGTAATAGTTGAAGGCAAAAGCATTCCCATTATTCCCATGAACACAGACGTACCCATCAGAAACGCAGCTTTTTGCATCATCTTCGCAATTGTAGGCCTTTTCTTATGTAACACCAGAGCAGTTGAAGAAATAGAGAAGGCAAGCGTAGAACAAGCCACCACAACATATATCAGAACCTGGTTATCTTTTGGTCTTGATGAAACAACAAGATTAGTGAGGGCACCGAGAAGTTGAACAGCAAAAACTGTGAATTCTGGTTTGTTATCTTCTTGTGGTGGTGATGCAGAAGGAGCCGGAGGTATATCCATGGTATGAGCATCACTTTCCATGGAGGGAACATTATTAGGACTCGTAGGATTACTTTGTTGATGGACTGGGATTTCGGGAGAAACAGAGGAATTTGGAGGAGTAACGGTATTGCCAGAATTGTTAGTGACAGATGTGGCTGAGGAGAAACTATGGGAGTGATCAGAATTGATTGTGCCCGCAACAATAGGATCTTGAGTTTGCTCTACATGGACACCAACTCCTCCAAGTTAGATCCTGTACATACAAATGCTTCCAAGAATAACTAAACAGACGTATAGAATAGTGATGACAATATATACTTCTAAACTGATAGATAAAAATAGTACTGTCTCATATTAAAAATAACTAGTCTGACATACAAATGAAAGAAAAAGAAGACATACCACCTCAATTTTACAGGAGCAAATAAAAGCCATTACTTATAAAGATAGATAAACATGTAAAAACTTTACCTTGGATTCAGTGGAAGCAGTTAGAGCATATGAATGCAAGGGTGTGAGTATTTGACTGAAGAGAGATGGTGGTGGTAGCAAATATCTAAAAAGATCAGATCTGATGGTGAGATTTGAGAGTTTGCATCTCCATTTGGAGGCTTTTGACTCTTCTCCTTTGGCAGGCCTTTAATTCAAAGTCCTCTGCTTTATCTGAGGATAGGTGAGTTTTGCAGTACTGATATGCACTGAAGTTATGTGAATCCGTTGAAGTAAAAACAGAGTGAGAGAGACGACAATAGAGAGGAATCCAAACTGTGGAATACCTAGCTGTGACATGGTCAAATATCAGTATCCTAAAATTAATGATTGGTGAATATATAGAAAGACAAAATTAGTAGCTATGGTAAAATAGACAACAAATTTTTCAATAAGTAAATGCATTTATATAGTAGCTATGGTAAAATAGACAACAAATTTTTCAATAAGTAAATGTATATATATTAATTTTTTGCGATGAAAGCAAACGCATATATTAATGATAATTGATAAATATGCTATATATAGTTAGCGTGCATTTGTTGGTCTTCGTTTGTAAGTCTTGATATGATTTATGAGTACTTAACTGTTAGCCCCAAATGACATATTTTGTTAATCTAAGATTTATTATTAAATGCATAAATTATTTTTCACCGACATATTCTGGACGAGGGGCTAGAATAACAAATTAAAGCACGGATTTATAATCCATTGTATGCATCTAAAGCAGCAAAAGCATCACAAATAATTAGCCAAATTAGGAAAACATGACTCCAAAAAAAAAAAAAAAAAAAGACAAAGTAAAGAAAGGATGTGTACCTCTTCCACCATAAAGATCAAAAGGCTTTACTTTAGATCTTCAAATTAGAAAGATTTCAAATGAAGAAATGCATTGACATTATGCACCTACTGTGCTAATCTCAGATTTGAGATGAGCAATAATAGATGTAGCAGCATCGATCCTCATGCCTCTTTGAGGTAAGTCGATCTCTGTGGCTTCAATATTCACCCATTTGATCATATTATGCTTGAACAATCAAGCATAATATATGCAAATTTGGGCTAGCTGGTTATATATGTTTAAATCAAACAAAGATTAGAGTTTGTTTACATAGGAAGAATCTCATACATACATACATACATACATACATATCAACAGAGAGATGTATCAGTAGAGAACAAGAAAAGTAAAAAGTGAAAAGAAACCATACCAAGTGTTTCTTCCGCTGCAGACATTGTGATAAGATCTTTCCAAAGTTGAGACATGTTCCGCTCAGAATCACTGGGACGAGAAGCCAAGTGAGCGATGGTTTGGTGGGGTAACTGAAACGACGATGAGACATCTGAGGAAGAAAGTGCTAAATCTTCCATGAGAGAGATTCCAAGGTCTTTGTGAAGCGGTGTTTGTATCTGAGGGACAGAATATTTGAGATCAAACTCGACCCTTTTGTTCTCCTCGCGTGATGCTTGGATGAAGCTCTCTTTGAACTTGTGAGGATCTATGGGATCATAAGCATCATGAAGATTGATCTGGTAGTCTTGTTGAGCCATAATGGAGGGTGGAATCCAAAGGGAGACACAGACAAGAGAGAGCTTGCTAAGTGAGGAGTGAGCAGCGTGAAGCTAGGCTTTTATAGTGAGCAGGCGTTGATTGGTGGGTATGAGTGTGGAAGCATATTCCAAGAATAAAGCAATACTAATGAATTGGAAATGAAAGAAGGCGATCCCACATGAATGGGAGTGCTCGTGTGATTTACGTTGTTGTTACTGCAATGATTAATGTAAATAAATCCATTTTTAGAGATGTTACTGGATCCTGCACAAAGATCTAACTAATGTTTTCCATCCCAAAAATTGTCGGCAGTTTTGTCGGCATACAATTATTTCCCACTTAGAGAGCCACTAGTGGAAGACATAAAGAGATCTTGTTTGATTCGATTTTAACCGTTACAAGGAGGGGAAATAAATGACGGGGTCCATGTTTGGGGTTTGTTAGATTTGTCCTTTCGGAGAGCTACTTTTTTATTAAAACCAAACACACACGGAGAAACGTTGGCTATTGTTGTGGCATGCCTCCTCTCTTCCAATGACGGACCTCCGTTATAGACTCTGGGCACTTAGCATGCTCCCATTAAGGTGGAGAAAACTTGCCAATGATCTTAGAACCGTTTCCTGGCTAAACAAATTTGTTACCAGGGAGAACTAGGAAAATCTAAGGCGACAGATCTGGTTTAGACTGTCCAAATTTGATAATTTTTAAAAGTATATTTTTTTTTGAAAAATATATTTTAATAGGCATAGAATCTAGAACAAAAATAATCCCTTATTTATTACTTTTTCAAAAAATTATATTTTAGTTAAAAAATTATCATTAAAAAAAACTCAAATCTAGACCGTCTACATATGTGTAACTCTCTCTAGTAAGCAAAGTATTTGGCAGGAAACCGGTTCCTAAAACTAATGCCATAAAAATTCAAACTTAACTTTCCTCCTATACTCTTATCATCCACTTCCCTTCATCTTCTCCCCCACTATTCATCTCAACTTAACAATTCAAATTTAATGTTTTCTAGAACTACTAATAAAATATAAAATTATTAAAAAATAATAAAATTAGAAAATGCTAAATTTTAATGATTATAATTTTAAATTACAATAAAAATATTATTTTTTTCAAAAACATGAAATCCAAAGGGAAAATTCTAGCAAAATGCAAACAAAATTGGGAAAGGACCCAAATCAAAGTATCAGTAGGAATTTGGTATTGAAAATTATGATCAACAGACAAAAATGTCATGAGTTAAGTGACAATACAGGTGAGATATTTTGAACAATAGAGGTGGGACATATATGGTAATTGACATTAACAAGTGTTTTTTTTTTTTTGGATAGAACTCTTGTCTCTATATTAACAACCCCATATTTTGCATTAACGACTTAAATTTTTTGTTTTACAACTTTCTATCCGACAACCTAACACATGTCCAAGGAAAAGTGTGAAATTAGTAAGTTGGAGGGGGGTAACAACACCTATCTCTATATTAACAATACTATATTTTATATTAATGATTTGACTTTCTTGTTTCACAACTTCCTAGCTAACAATTCAATACATTCCCAGAGAAAAGTGTGAAATTAACAAGTTGGGAGGCTAATAACAATACATACCTCTATATTAACAACACCATATTTTATATTAATGAACTTGACTTTCTTGTTTCACAATTTCCTATTTGTAGTGTGGGAGGAGAGCAGAGAGTGGATTGTAAGAGTAAGGTTGGAAAGCCAAATGCTAAAAAAATTTCTATAGAGTGAAGGTTGTGGTTTCTATTCAGTTTAATAACTTCATATAGTTAGTGCAGGCTACTTTAATTAAAATAATTAAAATAATGGAGAAAACTTCACATGACCGTAACAAATAAATAGGTTAGAAGTAGCCAGTGTCAGTTACAGGAGCCATTTTCAACAACACAATTGCATATATGCTTACTTGGGGTTTCATCCACAATTTTTCTGAGTTTTTCTGAGTTACAGGAGCCAGTTTCACTTACAGAGCCACTTGTGTAAGACTTAAAGAGATCTTGTTTGGTTCGTTTTTAACCGTTACGAGGAGGAGAAATAAATGACGGAGTCCATGGTGATGGTAAGATTTGTCCTTTTGGAAAGCCACTTTTTTATAAAAACCAAACACACGGAGAGACGTTGGTTATTATTGTGGCATGCCTCTTCTCTCTTCCAATGACGGAACTCCGTTAAAGCGTGTGGGCACTTAGCCTGTTGAATGGGAGTGCGTGTGTGAATTGCTTTGTTGTTGTTTCAATGATTAATTTAAATAAATCCATTTTTTTAGAAAAAAAAATTTACATAAATCCATTTTTAGAGATGTTACTGGATGGAAGTGGAGTTAAATAATACATGCATGGGAATTTTTTTTGTTTTTTATTTTTGGGTTATTGCAATGATTAATTAAAATAAATCCATTCTTAGAATTATTACTGGAAGTGGAGTTGAGTATGGGATCTATAAAGAAAGATCTAACTAATGTTTTCCACTTTCCGTACCCAAAATTGTCGGTAGTTTTGTTGTCATACAATTATTTCCCTTCGCAGAGCCACTTTCTGGAAAACTGGAAGTTGGGATGAGATTTTCTTTGATTCATTTTTTACCGTTAGGAGGAAAAGTAGTAGTAGTTGATAACGGAGGCCGTGTTTGGAGGTTGTAAGATTTGTCCTTTTGGTGAGCCACTTTTTGATGGAGAAACCAAACACGCACATAATAGAGACGTTGGTTATGATTGTGGCAGCCAGCTTGATTTGGGGTTCACGAAATTTGGGGCCTTGTTTTAGGCGGTTTTTCTTTTATTTTCGTATTTGGGCTTTACAATTCTAGCATAATTAGGTAGAACAACGGGAATAAGTTTATCGGAGTGGACCATGAGGTGTGTTAAGGTATCTAATAGGCCAACTTTTACTTGACACCCCAACCCTTGCCCCTTGCCGCCTCTGTGACATTGTGAGTATAATTAAACCCATTTTTTTCCAACAGTACCATGCAACCTGGTGCATTTAGAGATACAGAATATGCTGACAAGCATTTGGGAATTGGAAATCAAACATATTAGCAGGGTGCACAATGGTGTGGCAGATTGCTCAGCAAAAGATAGTTTATCCAAATAATTTATTCTTGATGCTTGTCTGATACATTTGTGGACTTTTGGTTGACAATGAATGTATAGGACTAAATTCCCCAAAATGCTAGTTTATTTAATGTACGGCTATTGCCCGCTCTTGTACCCAAAAAAATGAAAGGAAAACAAAGAAAGCATTTTGTACCTATCAGGCTATCACATACTATTTAGGGGAAATTGGGGGTAAATCCCTCATTGAAAAGTAATTTGGGGAATGGGACATGGACCTTTAGGTCCTTGAGTGTCACTAAAATTGAGGGGCAAATGACCAAAGTACACATTTGCACATTAAAGAAATTTAATTGCATTTCAAGGAAACTCACTTGCATTTTGGGAAAGCTCATTTGAATTTCATGGTAGCTCATTTGCCTTTGTATTTTTAAGAAGCTCATTTACATTTTACTTTATTTTCATATTAATGGTTGTTCATTTGCATTTTGTGGAAGCTCACTTGTATTTCATGAAAACTTAATTGCATTTTATAGAAACTCATTTGCATTTTCAGGATGCTTATTTGCATTTTTACTTCATTTACATATTAGGGGAGTTCATTTGCATTTTATGGAAGCTTACTTGCATTTCATGGAAACTCAATTGCATTTCATGGAAGCTCATGTGCATTTGCATTTCTAGGATGCTTATTTGCATTTGTATTTCCACAAAGTTCACATTTCTTGAACATCAAAGAGCTCGCCACTTGCAACTTCCTCGCTCCCATCTCAACAACCCTTCAATAATGTATCATCCATACCCATAAGAACATATCATGCAAATTAAAGGAAAAATAAATGAATTGATACCACCATTTTGCAACATCCCAACACCTCGCTCTCAAAATTGTCCGCTTTGGAGCCTAACAATATGTGACTTCATAATCTACCCCTAAGGGTCCAGAGTCTTCAATGGCACATAGACTCGAACCAAACTATGATATTACTTGTAACATGACTTTGATACCACCAACTATATCATTTCATCAAATCACTCTCGAATTTGTCGACTTTAGATCCCATCATTCTTTTAAAACATATTGAGAGAGGGGTATTTTGACTATTATAAGGTGTCTTTGTTCCTCCCATGTGTAATTTCATAAGTTATAAATTTAAATAATTTTTTTTTGTAAGTATTAGAAAACAATTTGTGTAAGAGACTAACGTGGGGAATAGTTCCATCTAAACCAGAGTTCACAATCCTCAATTTTGACATGTAGGGTTATCTAAAATGATGGAAGATAAAATCAGAACAAATGAATTTCACAAAGGTAACATCCTGTAAACTTGGTTCTAATACTACCAAATGTGTATTATCTCAACATCTAATTGTCCAAATTGTTTGCTTTGGGGCCCAGTTGATGTGTGACTTCACAATCTACCCCTTGGATCCTATAACCTTCAATGGCACTTCATGTAATACCTTATTCTCAATAGCCCAAGATGAGTATAAATGAGTAGTGAAATCATTCATAGGACCAGGATTCGAACCAGGATTACCAAACTTCAGAAAGTGTTCACAAATTCCCAATCTCAACTCAGGAGTTGAACCTAGGGTTGAGAGGGTTTTTCAGAGGGTAAAAAAAACTTTTCTAAATAATTTCACGTGTTTCACTATGTCACTAAGACTCATTGGCTCTTAATATCAATATATCAGAGTATATGCGAACGTTTTACCTTTATTTCAATTAGAGCGGTCCTCTTAGAGCTATTCTTAGCTAAAACCTCATTCATACACTCATATACATATATGAAATTCAAAGCCATACAAGGCTATCAATTGTAAATCAATTACATCAATACAACTACACTTCAACTTCGTATCTCCTCCGTGCATCCTTATGTATCTTCACCTGTCTAAATGGTTGGTTGGGAGGAGTGAGATTTGAGAAAATCTCAGTAGCAAACATTACCACTATGCATGCCAAATATATATGAATGCATGACATGCTTGCCTACACTATGTTATGACAACATAATGACATGTTGCATGCTCGATGTTATGACATACATATGGCCATTGCACAAATATAATAGAGCTTCAATCAATCATACATGTTCCACACAAATAGGCAAAGCAGTCACATAATCAACACAAGACATATATATCACATACATGCAGAAAAGGTAAGTTCACTACCTCTCGGACTTTATGTCCTTCTCTTCTTGTCCCTTACTCCGCTAACTGTAACAACCCACCTCATATATCCCTTATTACTTATCTTACTCAGAGTAGTAATGCGTAGTTCAATGGGCACACAGGAATAACATGAATATACTGATAATATTAATACAATATTTCTTGATTATAATACAAAAGTTTCCCCACCAGGGGTTTACACAATATTTACAGACCTTCAAACAACCAGCAACAGTCCTCTTCGTGCATACCTCTTTTATGATCTCAGCACGTTTCCAATGCTCACCTGTCTGAATGGTTGTTTGGGATGAGTGAGATTCGAGAGAATCTCAATAGCAAACATTACCACTATGCATGCCAGATATATATGAATGCATGACATGCTTGCCTACACTATTTCATGCCAACATAATGACATGCTGCATGCTCGATGTTATGACATACATATGGCCATTGCACAAATATAACAGAGCTTCAACCAATCATACATGTTCCACACAAATAGGAAAAGCAGTCACATAATCAATGCAAGACATACATATCACATACATGCAGAAAAGGTAAGTTCACTACCTGGTAGACTTTATGTCCTTCTCTTCTTGTCCCTTGATCCGTCAACCATTGCTCCTTCTTTATCACTTCATGGCCCTAGGAAAGTGATAACATCATTAGAGCCATGAAAAGTGAATACCCAATGGCCCACATTAGCCCTATAGGCTTACTTTTACTCTTGGAGTTCATTCCAATTATATTTAGCCAATTTCTTACTCAAATTCGTATGGTACTCAATCTACCAGCATTTTTTACCAAACTTCGAAAAATCATAACTAATTCTATAGAACTCCAATTGAGGTGGTTCAAAGCTATATTTGAAGCACTTTAAGTTTATTTTTATATAAAAATACTATATTTTAAACGCCACCACTACACCATTCCCAGAAATCTGGAAAACAGGCACTGTACCAGATTTCATTTTAGAAACAGGGCACAACTTCAAATATTTATATCTCATAGCATACTTGTCCAATTAACTATTATAACCTATCAAATTAAAGGTCTATGTGTCTACTTTCAAACTGGAGAGTTTCATAGTCATTGGATAACATTTGACCACTCAAAAACACGTCACCATAACACTGCCTCCAGAAAACGGAATACACAGCATTTACCCTTTAACTTCCAAAAATTCTCAATTCATATACAAGCGTCCAAAAATCATGAACACTTGCACATCCACACAATTTTTGCCTCCTAAAGCCAATAGAAGCATCAAAATCTTACTCCTTCTCCATGTCAAAACAGGGCAGAAAATCAGATTCTTAGGTGCAATATGTTGTTTCTTGTTTTCTTTGGCTTAATCTCTTCCTTTCTACTTCTAGTCAAGTGATTAGCTATTTAAACACTCATTAGACATGATTTAGCCATTGAAAAAACCAATTTAAACTATCAATGAATAGTACCCAACTTCCTCTATACTCATCCAAATGACAAATCAATCGGTTAAAAAGGAAGCTTACGCTTACCTCTACCCGTTTCCACAAACGGTTCGGAATTTCGGAAATACTCCGGCAAGGGAGACGGCACCAAACACCTCCAAATGAAAATCTGAAACCGTAGGAATGAAGATCTCGAGGAGTAGAGGAATTTTCCAGAAGGGTACTTTGAGAGAGGATGTCGTTTCGGCAGTGTTTCGGAGGAAAGAATTTCCTCTCTCTTCTTTCTCCATTTTTGCCTCATCTCTCTCTCTCTCTTCTTTCTGGATTTTTCACAGGGAAAAATGGCTGAATGAAGATGATGAAGAATGGTTAAATGCATCAGCCAACTCATCTACCACGTGTCACAATCTTATTGGCCCAAAAATTTTCGCACAAAATACCAAATTTTGCAGATTTTTCATTAACTTCGAAAATTCATATATAATTGTAGAAATGTCCAATTGTAGTGATGCCAAAGGCTATGCGACCCTTATTGAGTCTAGTTTTAAGAAAAAATATAAAATTTGGCCAATTGGAAGCTCATTCTTCCCAAAATTTTAATCTTTAAATACTATCCCAGAAAATAATTAATTTCACTGGGCTAACTTCAAAAATTCATTTCTCTTTGTGTACAACTCCAAATGATTTATATGACCTATCAAATTAAATCTTGATAAGTCTACTTTCATTCTGGAAAGTTTCATAATTTTTCACTATCATTTTCTCATCAAAACATGTCACACAATCATCACTGCCATACCGGGAATTTTACCGATGGCAAAATTACTTTGTATTCCACTTTGCTATATTGTGTGTGACTTCTAATTACTTCTTTTTGTTATTCCCCAAACTCTTTTGCTCACTAATATAATTCCTTTTAATATCTAATGATATAAAGAAATTTTGGGGAATTTAAACATGCCTCATAGGGACATTTGCTAAATCAAGGTCTAGCAGTCCACTTAATCCAGGCTTAATCTTATGCTTCTAGTCCCAAAATTCGGGATATTACACTAACCATTTCTTTTTCTTTATCACTTCATGGCCCTAGATAAGTTACAACATCATTAGAGCCATGAAAAGTAAATGCCCAATGGCTAGGGATGGAAACAGGTCTGGTCAGGTAAGGCTTAGCTTGTTAAGGCACTGGATGACCTGAGCCTGGCATGTGGCCTGTAACAGGCTTTTTTTTAGCCTAAGCATAGCCTGTATACAGGCCTTGCCTGGCTTATGTCTTGTTAAGGAGGCCTGTAATTAAAAATAAAAAATAAACAAGCTAACAGGCCACAGGTTTCACAACAGGCCTGCTTCAAATAGGCCGAAAACAAGCTTATTTCAAACAGGCTGAAAACAGGCCTATTTCAAACAAGAAAAAAACAAACCCAATTACATAAATAAATGATATAAATACATATATTAATGATCCACTTGAGATGAGATTTGGGAATGAGAATTATGGGATTTAGGGTTAGGATGTGAGGTGTGTGAGAATTTTTTTTTAAAATACTTTACAAGCCTATTTCAAACAGGCCTAACATGCGTGTCAGTAAGCCTAAGCCTGACCTTTTTAAAAAAGCAGGCATGGGCCTGGCCTTTTAGCCTGACAGGCCAGGCCTGATCAGGCCAGAAACAGGTCAGGCCGCCTGGCCTGTTTTCACCCCTACCAATAGCCCACATTAGCCCTAAAGGCTTACTTTTACCTTTGGAGTTCATACCAATTACATTTGTGCCATTAAGACTTAAATTCACATAAGACATAAAGCTGACAGATTTTTCACTAAATTTTGAAAAATCATAATTAATTCTATAGAACTCCAATTGAGGCGGTTCAAAATTCTATACAAAGCTACTTCAGTTTAGTTTCATATAAAAATACTCAATTGTAAACACCACAACCAAAACATTCCCAAAATTGTTTCAAACACCAACTATTTCAGATGTTCTTCCAATAGTAGGGCATAACTTTGAAAAATCACATCTTTTAGCATACTTGTCCAAAAATTACAAAATATCTATCAATTTAAAGTTCCACATGTCTAATTTAATCCTGAAAATTTTCATAATTTTTGGACAAGTTTTAGACCTTCAAACATCACACACAACCCTGACTGCCATACAAGGCAGATTTAAGCAACATACACACCTATACTTCATAATTTCCCAAATTCATATACAAGTATCCAAAATTCATGAACATTTGTATACCTACACAATTTTTCCTCCTAAAGCCAATGGAAGCATCAAAATTATTAAATTCTCAGCCCATCACCACGTCACATACAGAACAGAAAACTGAAATTAGAGTTCCCGAAAAGAGTTTGTCAGTTTCTCGTTTTCTTTAGCTTAATCACTTCCTTTCTACTTCTAATCAAATGATTAGCTATTTAAACACTCATTAGAAATGATTTAGCCATTGCAAACACCATTTTTTTATAAGAATAAATAGTACCCAACTTCCAATATACTCATCCAAACAACAAATCCATCGGTTCAAAATGAAGTTTAAGCTTACCTCTCCTCTTTTTCGTAAACGGTTCGGAATTCCGGCAATACTTTGACAGGTGAAATGGCACCAACTATCTCCAAATGAGAATTTGAAACCTTAGAAATAAAGCTCGCAATAAGTAGAAGAAGTTTCCTGAAGGGTACTTTGAGAGAAGACGCCATTACGGTAGAGTTTCGGCGAATAGAATTTTCTCTCTCCTCCTTTCTCCATTTTTCGTTCAGCCTCTTTCTCTCTCTTGTTTCTGTGTTTTCTGCGTGAAATGGCTTATGAAGATGATGATTTATTCATTCAATGGGTATTAAAGTTGCTTGCCACTTGTCACAAGCTCATTGGCCCAAAAATCAAATTTTTGCACATAATGCTTAATTTGACAAAATTTTCATTAAACTTTGAAAATTTATATCTAATTGTACAAATGTCCAATTGGAGTGATTCTAAAGGCTATATGACCCTCATTGAGTATAGTTTTAAGAAAAAGTATAATATTTGACCAATTGGAAGCTCACTTATCCTATAATTTTAATCTTTAGACGCTACCCCAGAAAATAGTTAATTTTGCTAGGCTAACTTCAGAAATTCATTTCTCTTTGTGTACAGCTCCAAATGAATTATATCACCTATTAAATTAAATCTTGATAAGTCTACTTTTACTCTAGAAAATTTCATAATTTTCCAACATTATTTACCCATTGAAAAAGGTCACACAATCACTACTGTCACACCGGGAATTTCACCAGTGGTAAGATTAATGTGTTCCACTTTACTATATTATGTGTGACTTCTAATAGCTTTATTTTGTTATTCCTGAGCTCTTTAATACCCCCAAGGATAGAAATAAATTTTTAGGGAATTTAAACATGCCTCATAAGAATATTTGCTAAACCGAGGCTTAGCAATCCACTTGATCCAGGCTTAATCTCAAGCCTTTTATTCTAAAATTCAAGATATTACACTTCAACTCAAAGCAAGCTTTGATACTACTTGTACATTTTGTAAACCTAGATATAATACCACCAATTATAACATTTTAGTGCCTCGCTCTCAATATTTCCTACTTTAGATCCCACTAATCTCTTAAAACATATTGAGAGAGGGAGGTATTTAAAACTTTATAAGGTCTCTCCGTTACCTTCCTTAAAAAATATGGAAATTCACAAGTTATAAATATGTAAAATTAATTAAAAAAATAACTCATTTTAAAATTTACAAGTACTAGTTAGAAAAAAAAAATTGCTGATGAAGAGAATAGTTCCACCTTAACTAGACTTCACAATGCACGATTTTGTCATGTGGGCCATCTAAAACGATGGAAGATGATAGTCTTATCTAAATCGAAGTTCACATTCCATGAATTGGACATTAGAGCCATCCAAAACAGTGGAACATACAATCAAAACAACTAAATTTTCATAATGGTGACATTTTGCAAACTTGGTTTTGATACCATTAAATGTGTAGCATCTTGGTGTCTTGCTTTCAAAAATTGTCTGTTTTGGGCCCATTTGATGTATAATTTTACAATCCACGTACCCTTAGAGGCCCAGAATCTTTGACGGCACATTGCTAGTTCTAATACCACTTATAACATTCTGTGAAGCTAACTTTGATACTACCTCCTATAACATTTTAGCATGTCTCACTCTAAAAATGTTTGCTTTTGGGCCCAACTGATATGTGACTCAACAGTCCTCAGAATCTTGATGGCACATCAACTCCAACCTAACATTGATACCACTTAAAGGTGAAGGATTGCTCAACGATAATTCTCTTCTAGGAGATAATTATCATCATTAGCAAAGTTTTAAAGGTGAAGGATCTTCAATATCCTTTGAAGTTCCTCAAATTATTGACAAAAGCTTGAAACGGTTAATTTTGTGCATATTCTCTTTGTCTCCTCATACAACATGACATGTGTGTTAGATATTTTATTAAAATGATCATATTGTATTTTTTTGTTTATTCAAAATTGTATCTAGATATATTCATTGATTGATCATATGAAGGATATTATAGTTTATTATTTTGATCAAGTTAAATATTCTATATATTATCTAATTATTTTAAATATTATTAATTTAATATATTTTAGATAAAATATTCTCTGATTGTGGCCCGCACATGATTTGGATAGAGATTTGATTTAGAGTTAGCTACCTAGTTGGTAAGCTCTTACAAGCCTTGATGGGAGGTTATAAATAGCATAGGCTAAGTCTTATAGCAGTAATGTGGAAAACCCACTTACTTGCTCTTTAGGGTTTCCTGACGGATGACGGTTATTCTCAGACCATCACTGTTTCTCATTTTTCCGTTAGAAGAAGCCCTAACCTATTCTATTTTAATTTTAACTCTTTCTTGTTATCTATAATTTTCAAGTTGTGAGATACTATACGCAGAATTGTTATGGCTAGAAGTATTTCATCAAATCTTCTACTGCTACTATCTCTTAGGGGATTTATATAATATATTTAAGATCTTTATCATTAGATTATTCTCACAATGTGTATATCCTATTGGTGTCAAAACATACAAAGGCTACCATGAAACTCTACTAGAAAGATGCAACAACTACTTCAAAGGATGAAGATAATTGGTGATACATAATTTCTAATTTGGAGCCTGATAATAAAGCGGAGGTCCATAGTCACTTTGTATGTGAAATGAGAGTGAAAAGTACATCTTTCTATTTGGTATATGACAAATGTTAACAAGCGAATCATGTATGGAATGCCTCCAAGAATATCTTTGTGGGGATAATGTTGTATACGTAGTCTTGGATGAGAAAACTTGCTTTCCCGAAGTGCAAGTTCAAATCTTTATATCGTAACACAGGTTTTCAGCAGTCAATTGGGTTTGTTTTTAGAGTAATGTATTTTAATCATACAAATGGTATTAACTTCTTTTCTAATTTCTTTTGTTGGATACGTAGAATCTGGATTGAAGGAACTTAATTGCAATGATTTTTGATAGTAATGTGTAGATCACACAGAAGTATTTACTATGGTGTGCTATTAAGTGCATATTGGGTTTACGGAATTGAAAGTAATATAATGGAATGTAGTATAATGATGATTACATAATTTGTTTGGTTCGTCATTAGGGAAAGATGATGCAAATGCATAAAAAATTTTTGGTTGGATTACATCAAACATGTGAATATAAAGAAATAATATAGCAAGGAACAAAATTACTCTTTTCTTTTCTTTTCTTTTTTTTCTTTTTATTCTTTTTTTGATATAAATCCCTAATTAGCCACTTTGCTTGGCGAGATGGTAACCCCAAGTATCCCCACTGTTTAGGCCCTTTAGGTCTCCTATGTGACTAATCTCGAGTCGGAGCAACGTGCACGCGCTAAGCCTTGGGTTATTTTCCCCAGTACCCAGGGTTTGTCCCCATCCCAATAAAAGTGCCTCCCTAGACTTGAACACACATTCTCCTCTAGGGGATACCGAGCTTCCTACCACTCGGTACTAGCTGTTGTTGGTAAAATTACACATTTCTACATATATAATAATATACGCGTTGGGTTCATGATAATTTTTTTCATTCCGTGCAGTGAACCAGATGGGTTCATAGTAATTTTTTAATATTTAATGGTGAAAATATTATGTAGTATATAGATTATATTCATGTTAATTTTATAATTTTAATTATGGGAATATTATTTAATGAGATATTTTAATATTTTTAATGGTGAAATATAATTTTTTTTTAAATTTTTGAAAGGGAGAATATTTCTTAAATTTCTATATTATTAATTTTTTTTAATATTTAATGGTCATAATTAAAATTATTTAATATTTAACCGCATTTACAGGTGGGTACTTCGGTCAATTTAAAAAATTATAATGACAATAGTGTCATTTTCACTGGATTATAGGATATTTGCATCCTCATTCATTAGCCCTAGCAATGTAATCCTGAATACATCAAATGATGTAATCAAGATTATAAAATGTAATCCTTTTTACATTACACAAGCCTAACAAAATGTTATAATCCCACTATTACATCATGATTATATGTAATTCTTTCTCACGTAATCAAACCAAATAGACTATGAAAGTTTTTAACATAAATTTGACTAATAGTACTAAATATATTGGTTAGAATGTGATGAGGTAGGGCTATTATCTTATTTCGTTGTTATGATGTTTTTCTCTATTTCTCTATAATGAAAAAACAAAGGTAATCAGGGTATAATTTGACATTGTACAAAGAGTAGTTATCTTTGTCTGCCTTCACTTGTAGTAGTATTCTTACTTATTCAATGTACATGCCTAAGTCATCAGTTCTATTATTAGATGCATTGCAGAGACTAAAACTCCCCCTACAATGTAACATCCCAAAAATTTGAAAAGATATTTACAAGGTATATTTCAGGTGTAGGGATATTATCTGAAAATTAGAAAGCCCCATATATAATTTATTTGGTCAAGTGCTAAGTTTTAGGCCAGAATTTTAGGAAACTAGCAAATGAGATAATTATTAAAAAATTTTAAAGGCCTAGGAAAATTAAGAAAAAAATTATAGATATGTATTTTGGGCAACAAATGAGTTTATGAAGATGTTTATTTCTTGAAAAGAATTATAGATAATATTAAAGCTATTTTCTTGATTTAATGGTGTATTTTCTTGAGAAATTCAAGAAAAATAGTTAGATGTTATTATTTGGCCTAAAGAAGAAATTTAAGGAAGAAAATACTTATAAAGTGTTATGAATTAATTTCAAGAATTTATTCAACAATTAAGTAGAGGGGAAAATGGTAATTTCATTATCCTAAGTCCAAAAATAAATTTGGGTTGTATTTGGGCCAAAATATGAAGCTCAAGAAATGCCTATCTGAAGAAGAAGAAGTGTTTCAAATTTTTATCAAACTCCCATTTTGTAGCTGCAGCACAGCTACTTATTTAAGTAGGAGCTATAAACGTTTTAATCATATTTGCTGTGGGAATTAGTTCTTGAATTTAGAAAGAATACACAAATCTAATAAGAAAAAGAAAGAGTCTGCTTCCAATTGACCCAATAAAATGATTAGACACGAAGCTTATAGGATAAGCTTGCAAGTGTGTGGGCTGAAGTGAACAAAAGCTTTTATTTCCACAAATTAAAACTCATCAGCCTCTCCATTACACCCTCATTCTCTTCACTGCACCATGAAGTAATAATGGGAAAGAGGGGGGGGGGCAAGAACAAAGACAGGTCATGAGGAAGAGAGACCGGTAGAAACATAATCGATAAAGGTTGCCGGAGAAGGGAAGAAGAAGAGTTTGAACCCCACACATGCAACCATAGATTCTGATCAAGGTGAGTCCTCTAAATCTGTTTCCATCTTTAGTTTCTTGATTGGGGTTGTTCTGGAGTGAGAGGGGCGACTGAAATTTGGTACCTATGAGAGAAACTAGCAATCATGTAATAAAGATATATATAGGCATAGATTGAAGCTTAAATGGATAACAGTTGGGTTTCATGTCGTATTTGGTTCTGTTTTTGTGATGACTGAACCAAACCTCTCTGTTTAATGGGTATGGCTTTGGGCTCTTTAATGAAAAAGATAAGAGGAAACATATATGATTAAAAGTGATGATTTAAGCTTGTAAGTTTGATTTGTAGAAGCTGACCGAGAGTTGTTGCCCAATACTTTCAAATAGTTATTAATTAATGGAGATTACTGAATACTGTTTGGAAATGGTGACTTTTAAACATATGGAATTTCTAGTAGGTTGTGTGAAGCTTAGAGGAATCTATATGATATTTGATTGATCATGATGCATATAGGTGTGTTATGCTTATGACTTCAATGCTGAATGGTTTGAATTATAAGACTGGAAATGAAGAGGGACATTGTTGTTTAATACTTTTGAGAGAAGCTAGAAAGAATGTACATGATATTGCTATTGTTTGAGGCTTCCAAATGTTAGAGGGATTAAAATGATGACTTGAAGGTTTATATTGAAGCTGAACATTTTGGAAATGTAATATAAGAGTGTTGTTGAATTGTTTTGAAGGATAATGTTACTTAGAAATTGATGATTAAGTACCAAGTATTATCAGCATAAAGTATATTATGAATATTGTTAAATTTGCAATGGGAGACCTGATTTAAAGTCTGAAAAACTTTCCCGAACAATTGAACGTGATTGAATGTTATGAATGTTATACAGCATGTGAGGAAGGTGTAAAAAGCTATATTAAGGATAGGTTGATGCATATCTCTTAACAATTGAATTTTTTGGGAGAAGGAATTTAAAGAGATACCACTGTTCTGAGGCTTCACAATGTGACACAAGTGCTCTTAATAATTAAATCATACATAACTTTTGTCTAGATGTTTTGTGAAATGTTTGATATTAATGGAAGTAAATTATATGAATTTTCTTTCTCCCCTGTTATGGGAAACTTTATTTTATTTAGAGGGAGTTGGATTTTATTCCATTTGTTGGCTCTAATGAATTTAGTAGGCGTTGTATAGGATGAGCATGAGCAAAGAATTCCCAAATAAAGGGAACAAGTTAAAACTTAAAGTAACAAGAGCAAAGTTAGAGAACTAATCACAAGGGATTAGAGCTTGGAAATGGAAGAGAGATTTAATATGCCGTTAAAGTATAATATATAAGTATTGAACTACCCTTATATGTATATAAATTATAGGATTTTACTTGTGGCCAAGCCCACTAAGGAATCAACAAAGAAAGAAGCAAGGTGAAGGTAATTTGGAATAAAGTACAAGAGGCAGTAACTCTTTGTTTTCATGCGATTCTGCATTGGTTTCTGCATGTTTGTTTGAGCTATTTTGCTATAGTTAAACATGAGAACATGTAAATTATCCTTGTATAGATATTTGTCATGGCCATGTGCAGGAGATAGATCGGTAGAGAAGTTATCTGCCTAGTATGTGCACTAGTTATTTATTCATTTTATCTATTTGTAAATTGAATGTGTACCAATTATTTATATAGTTTATCTATCTATAGGAGATTGTGCATCAGTTGATTATCTAGTTCAGTTATCAGTAAGATATATGTGTATCAATTAGCTTTTCAGCTCAGCTCAGTTACTGGGAAGGTTTTGTTCTCTATGGCTTATTTTTATATGTATAGTTATTAACCTTATATGATTAAAATGATGAAAAGTAGTTGCTACTAAGATTCTCCAAATCTCACTTTTTTCTTCCGTAATATATAGTAAAGTTCGTAGTGGTTAGAGAAGACTGAAGGTGAATGGAGTTGGAGAAACATGTTATTTGGTTGCATATATAACCTCTATTGTATTTTTTTATATTTATTTTGATATTAAAGTTAAAAATATGCATGTAATATTATCTATTTTGGCATGTAAATACGCTCCATAAGGAGTGCTAAGGCTATGCTAGTCTAAGGGTAAGTGCCATCTATGGTGATGACAATAAAACTAAGTATCTAGTTGTAGTTATTAATGTGTGTTTATTAGTAGTTTTAACTTTCTTTGAAATTAAGGCAAGCGTATCGATTATGCCTTTAGAATTTACATGCCAAAGCTACAATATGTAAAAAGGGGGTCAAATAGTTAGTTAAGTAGAGATAATGTTATAAGTGTATGAGTAAAGGTTATCCATTAGTTTAAAGAGAGTAATATGTATTACATATTTGTAATATGAATAGGTTTAGTCATGGTTTAATGACTTCTTAGAAACAGGGTAATTGACTGAGTTAGGTTATGACACTTTGTAATGTCATAGTACACATTCAGATTATTAAAATGAGCCCTAATTCATAATTTTTAGATATGTAGATTTAGAGACATGATTATACAAGATTGACCCTGGAAAACTGAGAACTATTTCGAAAGTTACTCTATACAATTTTTGTTTAAGTGAGTTTTTAGACTAAATGGGACAAAGGTAAGTCCAGGTCTTATTTTCCTTTCAAAAAAGCTTTTCAAGAGCTAGAAGTAGAGCTTTAAACCACTAATCTTGAAACTAAATTGATTTTGTTATAAATTTTCTAAGTTTAATGAAGAAGATTTGTTATGTCATGCTACCCAAGTAACAAGAAATGCTTGAAGTTTTTAGCTTAATTAGTGGTGCCTATTAGGTTACATGTGATTCGTAAATAGCTAAAAAACTCGGATAAGTGACCTTAAAGTGAAGTGTTACATACAACATTTTTTCTGACAATCTAAACCCTGCAATTATAAGCATTACAGGAAAATAAGGTGTCCTGCATGAAAATCAGATGGCAGCGTTACTCATAACATGTAAAGTAACACGTGTGATTAGTTCAAATGGATTCCACTCACTTAATCATCAAATTTGCAGCGGCAAGCATCAATATACAAATGGAAATAGTGAATCACCGAGTGCTTGTTGAGGACAAATTATGGGAGTGATTAGAATTTATTATGGCAGCATTAAGATCTTGAGGTCCCTCTCCATGTACACCAAGGCTCGCCAACTCCTTCAACTTAGATCCTGTAAATGCAAAATGATTCATAGAATATACTTCAAACTGATAAAACCTGAATCAATTTAAACTTGCGATGAAATTGATGCAAAATAATAGTATCACTATCAAATTATTTCAAGGGTGAATTTGTTGGTCTTTGATTTCAATTGTTGGACTGATTTCTGTGTATTGAGTAAGTCCTCAATGGCGGCTGAATTCAACAAATTTGTTTTAGTTTGGAATAAGCTTAATTGAATATAAGGCAATGGATTAAATATCCCCAATGAGAAGAGGCATGGGGTGCCAATTCAACCATGAAACTCTTGGCACTTGGATATATACTTTGTTAATCTAAAAAATAAGATTTATTCTTAAATACATAAATTATCTTTGATCAACATAAAAACAAATTACATTAGAGTACATTCCTATAATCCATTGTATGCATCCAAAGCAGTATAAAAACATCTCGAATATTAGCCAAATTAGGAAAACACAGCAAAAAAAGACAAACGAAAGAAAGTATGTCTACCTCTTCTCCGATGTAAGGATCAAAGTCTCTACTTTAGATAATCGAATTAGAAAGATTTCAAATGAAGAATGGATTATGCCTCTCTGAGATGAGTCTGTGTGACTCCAATATCACCCCATTTGACCATATCATGAATGAATAATATGTACTAATTTGGGCTGGCTGGCTAGTTATGTTTAAATCAACCCAAAATCAGAGTTTGTTTTTATGAAGAACCATATATATAGATATATATAGACACACACACACACAAACACATCAACAGATCCATCAGTAGACAACAAAAGTAAAATGTGAAAAGAAGCCATACCAAGGGATGTTTTTGCAGGCTCCTTGGTAACTTGAGGGTCAGAAATAACCATTCTGATAAGATGTTTTCAAAGTTGAGGCATGTTTTGCTCTGAAGTCTGAACCATCATGACCAGAAGCCAAGTGAGCGATGGTTTGCTGGAGTAACTGAAACCACGGTGAAGTAGCTGAAAACGAAAGCACTTAATCTTCCATGACAGAAATTCCCAAGTCTTTCTGAATCAGTCTTCGTGTGTGAGAGACAGAATATTTGAGTTCAAACTCGAACCTTTTCTTCTTCTCACATGATGCTTGGATGAAGTAGTCTATGAACTTGTGAGGAACCATGGAATCATCATCATAAAGATTCTGGTGGTTTTGGTGAGCCATGAAGGGTGGAATCAAACGAAGATGCAGAGATGAGAGAGCTTGCAAGTGAGGACTCACCAGTATGAAGCAATTGCTTGGCTTTTGTGCTGAGCAAGTCGTTGATTGGTGGGTGTGAATGTGGCTTATAACCCATAGATCACGAGTTGAAATTCCACTGTCGATTCAAGAAACTTGTTGATGATATGTAAATACGATTTTAAGGCTATTTGAGCCCCAAGTCTAGCTCTCATTAGGCCAGTACCAAATTCAGCTAAACTTTTTCCTTGTCAAAAGAAAAGCTGACGGTGGCCATGTTTGGTTATAACGTTAATTTGTCCTTTTGGTTTTGGGATCCCAAACCATAACTTTTGACTCCCTATGCTATTTTGACTCTGTCCAAGTTGAGGATTTTTGAAGTGGAGGCAACATTTTAGAATATTTTATCTTCGTAATTTTTTTTTATTTTTGTGATATTCTACTACCCTACTTTATTATAAGACCCAGTTGATTAATTTGGAGATATTAAGAAAATTAAATAAATTACTTAATTATATTATATATCACCTAATCTCTCTGAAATACTTATATGGATAATTAATATGTAGGCCCTTATAGTTACAACCATTTTTTAATTAGGTCCCTATAGTTCTTTTTTCTTTTTTATCATGTCAGTTTTTTTTTGGATTTAATTTAATAATTTAATTGAAAATTCAATAAATGAATAATATAAATTATAATTTACAAATAATAAATTCAAATTAATAATTATATAATTTAAAAAATAATTAATATAATTCATTAGTTATTCTTATTTAGTTAATTATAATTATATGCTATTTTAGAAAAAAATAGTTATTCTAAATAAAATTTTATTATTATAAAAATAAATAAAAAATTAGAATACAAACATAAATGATATAAGTATATGTTTAATTAAAAAAATTTCGAAGAATACTAAAATAATTCATAAAAAGGAATGTTAAAATAAAACTATCACCATAATATATTATTTATAGAATAGTAGTATTTATAAAATAATATTTAATAATATTATTCATAATAATATTATATTTTATATTTATAGATGACTTTTATTAGAATTTATTGAATAAATAATAAAAAAGTATAGGGACCTAATTAAAAATCATGTGAAACTATAAGGATCTGATAAAAAGAAAAAAAAACTACAAGGACATGATTAAAGCCAAGTGAAAGTATAAGGACCTGATAAAATTAAAAGAAAAACTGTAGGGACCTAATTTAAAATTTGTTAAAACTATAAGAACCTGCAGATTAATTATCCCACAGTTATATGTATTATTATATTGTATATTAGTTTATAAATTAAGAAAATTAGTTTGGAGAAACACAAGAAATATAAATACTTTAAATAATTTATTTAGCTTCTTTAATATCTCTAAATTAATTAAATCAGTTAGGGACCGATAATAGTGCTAATATTTATAGTAAATACAAATAAACCTGTCACCCATTCCAGGTTCAGACACTGAGAGAAAATTAGTGTCAAACAGAAAATAAAAATTCCTTAACTATTTTTCCCTCAAGATTTTTATGATATTCCATTAAGAACAATGAGAAAAAAAAATGAAAAGAAACTCCTCAGTCCTCACTCCTTCCGGACCAAGAGGGGCTAATTAATTAAAAATAAAAATTATTATGAATGCTTATTCCTTTTTGCTATAGTTTTAATTTCAAATCTCATTTCCAGTAAAAGTTTCCTGGGCATAACATCAGTGGACACAAAAATAAACAAAAACAAAATATGTCAGTTAAGAATTTATGCATAATCCAACCTGAGCAATTCGAGCAGGTGTTAATGCCTTGTATTATAGAAAAAGAGTTTATATATAATTAATATGTATGATAATTTATTTTAATTTTATATGGAAAAAATTATTTATGCATTTGAAAATAGTTATTTGTATTTTTATCATTATAATTTAATATTTTATGATATAATTATGTCTTAGTTTATATTATTGTGAGATTCACACAGTTTATTCTGCATAAACTAAAAGAAAAAAATATAAGTTGCAAGCTATTAAAAGTCCTTAGCCAAAAAAAAATTATTAAAAGTATAACTTCTAAAAATATTTTAAAAACAACTTCCCATTTTCCAAATACTTTTTATTGATGTTTAAAAAATATCATTTACAATTATACGAACTAAACTTAAAAAATAAAGAAAATTCTAGTATAACTATAAATTCTATTGCCCAGGCCACCATAAAAATATAGATATAGGTAACACCTGTGTGAACACATAATATATAGAAAACCAATGAATTTAGTATAAATTAAAATTATTTGTACTTCAAAATACTACCACGACAAATGTAAAGAGAGGAAAAGATAAATTATAAAGACCTGGCCTTAACGGTATATTTATGAATTTAGCAGTCTCGATCAAGGTCATTTACTTCTTTTGGGGATCCTATATGCCATTTTCCAAGAAAAAAAAACAATGATCCAGCATAAGTGGACCATGGATTTTTTCTTTTTCTTTTTTTCCTGGGTGGTCAGTTCGTAAATTGTTTTGTTCTCTTGTTACTTTCCCACAAGAACTCCTTGGTACATGACCTATGAAACACAATGAAGGTCCCATATAAACTAAGAATTGGAAGGAAATCCGGCATCACATTTAGGATTGATAATTATGTATGCCAAAGAAAGTATAAAATTATTACTTATAATAATATTTAAAATCCTTTTCTTTGGATAAGAACCAATGTAGAATTGACCCAAAAAACAAAGAAAGAATTGATGTAATATTGAACGTGATTAGCTGTCAAAGAAGTGTTAGCAGTATAAAAAGAAATGATTTCAGGAATCGATCATTTACCCAAAAATCGTCATATCTTGCTCCACTTCAATCAATCCATGTCTTCTTTCGCCTCTTCATCCTAATCTAAATTGACTTTTGAATACGACGTCTTCTTAACTTTCTTCAATGTTCTTGAAGATGGTATAAGAACCCTTCTTGAGACTTGTTTAATAGATGCTGGATTCAAAACATTGGTTGTTGACATAATCAATGATTCCATGTGGGAGATGATACGAAGGTGTAGAATTGTGGTGGTTGTAATCACACCAGAGTTCGTGAGGTCCGACGTATGTCTTGAGAGACCGGTGACTCTAATTTCGGATCCCAAAACAGTGTTGCTTTTCTTCTACGGAGTGAGCTACAATGAAGTGCGTGTGCAGTTAAAGAGTTTCTATTTGCGAATATTGGGGAAAAAACTAATCCGTTTTACAAGTGATTTCCAACGAACTGCCGATGCTGTTCGTTCTTCGTTATGTGGTGGCTTCGCACTGTCTGATGATTTTAGGTAACAACTAATCCTTTTTTGGCTCTTCTAGTTTATGATTTTTACCTTCCTGGCAGAATTCATGAAATTCTTAACTTAGACTATGCTTCATCCAAAATGTAGTATTCATTGACATAGAAAATGTTGTGATTTGCTAAATGGTTATGGTAGATAGCTAATCAAATATAGTAAATAGCTAATGAAGTGTATCTCCAGTACATATCAGCAAATAATTAACAAATTCCACCCTTGGGCAATTTAATATAATAGGCCATAGTTTTAAGATATTCAAAGCACTTCATTAACTATTTACTACACTTCATTAGCTTTTCAATATATATTCATTTAGCCAATAACAATACATTTTAGAAAATTTCCACACTTGGATAACTTAGTCTAAGAGGCCACCATTTCAAGATATTTACTATATTTTTTTTCCCGATGAGTAGATATTTACTATACTTAATTCATTTATTATTCACTGTACTTATTTTGCAGCTAGGCAACACATTTTGGCAAATTCCACACAAGGATAATTTAATCTAAATTAAAGGGACGTTTTAACTTATTTACTGCACATAATTAGCCTATTTTTCCCAAAAAAGTCCCAATTGCCACCGGCAGTCGCTGCCGTCAATGGTCGTCGGTAAGGTGGTTAGCTAAGGTGGCATGTTTTTAAAGTAATGGGGTAATATGGTAAGACAAAACATTTTTGAATTTCATTTTAAAACAAGTGGAGTGATATGTGACTATCTGCATTGGAGCCACTTATTAGGGGTTTTTCATTTTTTTTAAGGTATTTATATGAGATTTTTGCGATTTCTTTGGCAAAGATATCATAGACTTTTGCAATTATAATTACATAAATTAAACAAAAAAAATTCAAGCATTCTTCTGATATATCACTTTTTTTAAAAAAAAAGGGGAGGGGAGAATTTCACTTAACCACCACAAGACCAATTTTATTTAATTAATTCCCAAAAGATTCTGAAATTTCACTGTATCCCTTAGGACAAAATGAAAATAAGTGTTGTGGATAAAAAGATAATAATTCCATTGTTGTATTTTTTTCAAAAAGAAAAAAAGGTTTAATTGTCACCAGAGCTTCGATGATTGGTCACCTACAGCCGCTAGGTAGGAGCTGCCTCTGGCAGCTGATGATTGAAGCTCCAGCACCGACGAAAAATCCAACCACTAGATAATTTGTGTTGTTTTATACTTATTCCACTTATTTATGAAGAGTTGCATACTTACAAATCAGACTTGTTCAATTTGTGTTGTTCATATGTTCATTTCATTTGTTCATGCAAAGTTGGACACTTGCAAATGTGACTTATTCGTAAACCTATATTTTCTTGTTAACTAATTAATTTATGTTTCTCATATGTCTATTTCACTTATTTATGAGGAGTTTGACACATGTTCATATACACTTGTAAATGAACAAATCCCATTTGCAAGTGTCAAACTCCTCATAAACAAGTGAAATAGATATATGAACAATATACATTAAATAAGTTTCATTAGCAAGTATGCACCTCTTTATGAACAAGTGAAATATTCATATGAACAAAAAAAAATTAATTTTTAGCAGCCAGAGGCAACTCCGGCCTAGCAGCTGTCGGTGATCGATCGCTGGAACTCTAACAATGATTAATTTTTAAAAAATAAAGTAAGGGCACTATTGTTTTTTTATCCACAAATTTTATTTTATTTTGGTCTTGAAGTGCAGTGAAATTTCATAATCTTTTAAGATTGACTGAAATAAAATTGGTCCTATGGGAGTTAAGTGAAATTTTATTTCCCTTTGAAAAAACCCATTCCCATTTATATTTCCTTAAAATTCATTATGTGTACGGTGTACCAAATCTTGCGTAAAATTACCCCCAAACCCACAAAATAGTCCTATAGCTCCTTCAACTTCCCAATTGATTAGTGCGCTTCAAATTTCCCAATATGAAGGTGCGTGCTGGGTTTTCAGTTAATTGTTAGCAGATTTCATGGTAAACAAAAAAAAAATAGTTTTATTCACTACAACAATTTTTTTGTTTTAAAAAAAAAAGTATATTTGCGATATCCGTTGGTATTCAATGAAAAATCCATGGCATCTATTTTAGTAACGAATTTTGCAATTGATTACAATGGACTTTGCTTCTCTTCTCTACCACTTTCCATCATTTTCCCTTCTTTTCCCTTTTTCACCATTAGATTGAGATCAGAAAGATCCAGATATAACATATTATAACTATATTATTATAATTTTATCTTAAAAATGGAAAAATAACTTTTTTTATACTAGATGCAAAATAAATTTAAACTACTAAAATTAGTTTTGTATCTTCAAGGTAAAATTATAATAATATTTTTATAATATGATAAATCTGGATTGTTGAAATCTTAATCTAAAGGTGGAAAGGGGAAAAGGAGGGAAAAAGATGGGAAGGGGTAGAGGAGAGAAGCCAAGTCAAATTAAAATTAGACGCCAAGAAAAACTTCATTTTTTTTGTAGTACTCCTCCTTCCTTAATGTAAAACATAATTAGGGAGTTGATATTGATCTTAAATGTAAGAACTATTTTATATATTTATCATATTTTTTCCAAATTAGCCCCAATGAAATTTTCTTACCAATAATCAAGTAGGGGAGAGAGATGGATGGAATTAAAGAATATGATTAGGGTGTTTTAGAGGAAAAAATATCATATTAACTAACTAAACAAACTTTCATAATTTAATCAAATTAGTTAATTAAATCTTACATTAAAGATTAGAGGAGTAGCTATTTATACACTTGAATAGATTCTAGCTAAAAATATGAACAACATTGTTTCTTCGTGAAAGTATAGCAATCCTTATATAGTTGAGAATATAATTTATCTTTGGAAAAATCCTATTAAAAGATAGTTGAATAATCTAAATTATAAAATAGGTCACTGAATTTTATAAATTCTAAATAAGGTTATGTGGCATAATTAGGGATTTTAAAATTTTATAAAATGTCCTGAATGCCCCTATGTAAATGGGAGGAAAATAAAGTTAATTTGAACTTCAAAATTTATGTGCATTTAACGTAATTAATTTTTCTTTTAACACTTCCCCATAGGAAATTCCGTTTTCAAACAAAATTGACATTTGGTTACGGGTTTAATGCAATTATTTTTTGGATTGAAAGGAAATGGAACACAATGTTCTAAACACCTAAACCCGATCTAAGAATTTTCACAGAAAAACAAAATTCCCTGGGAAACGGACCATTTGTCAAAACAAGCATTGGAATGCACACTGGGCTATCATCCAGTCCTTCACCCCTCGGAGGAGATAATAACCCCATCGATGATGGGTAGTAGGTCATGAGGTCAATCCATGTTTATTATCTAAAAAGACAAAAGAAACACACAGCCCCCTCAGCAATGCAGAATAACTGCTTAAGAGGGGGCATTATGAACATTTCATAAGATTTTAAAATCTTTGATTATGCCACATAATCTTATCTATAATTTGTTAAGTTTGATGATCCATTTTATAATTTAGGCAATTCAATTATCTTTTAATTGGATTTTTCCTTTATCTTTTTTGTAACACGTATCTTCATTAATTTTAATCTAATTCTATTTTGCCACCAGTGACCAAGAAGTAGTTAATAACCTTATTGCAAAAGCCATATCACAAGTAGGGGTACAAGCTCATGTGAAAGAAGTGCTTCACCAATTGGGCTGGTGGCATCACTACAAAAAAAAAAAAAGACTTTTGTCGCTACTGAAAGTCTAAAAGTTGCCCGCTGAAGGTTTTCAATGGCGACAAGAAGTTGTCGCCAAGTCGTTGCTATTACAACTGTGGCTAAAAGTTTCAGCAGTGACAAATGTTGCTGCCAAAGAGGTAGTTTCAGCTGTGACTTTAAATGTCACCGCTGAAAGTCAACATTTAAAAAATAAGGAAACAAATAATAAATAAAGCCATGTCAGCATCTATATCACCACCTACCTACCACATCATCTCCACATGCCATGTTGTGCCACATCATCACTCTATATTTTCACCTCCCAAATGTGCCTCCACCAAGTTCAAACCCCCCATCTCTTGAATGTTGTCTTGAGCCTCTACCATGTGAGCTGTGATGAGATCCCATCATGTAAATGCATAATTAAATATATACACACACATAACTGAATATTTTATATATATATATATATATATATATATATATATATATATATATATATATATATATATAATATTTCCATGCAGATAAAAATGTGATTAATTAATATAATATTATTAATTTGATAAATTTTATTTTTTATATTGAGTGTATAATATTATATAATAAATCAATAAATAAGTTTTCATTTAATTTATATCTAAAAAATAAAAAATTATTATATAAAAAATAAAGAAAAATAAAGCATTAAATAATACCGATCAAAATATTTTTTTTAAAAAAAATACTCTAAGATATTCAAAGTTATTGAGAATAAGATGTCATCTATCAAATCAATGATACAATAATAAGATATTAAATAATATCCTTGAGATCCTATTTGACAACTCATATATAGAATAATATCCTAAGAGGGAAACTACTAATAAATCTAAAATAGACTTTGGATTATTTAAATTATATAAAAGGTTAAAGTTATAATTAGAAGCCCTCTTAAATAAGATCTTTTATTTATCTTCTTCCATGACCTAAAATCATTGACAAAATTGTCCTCCAAAGTCCTATGATTTTTTATAGATAAAAAGTGTCATTACATAAAATCTATCTATAAGGATATCTTAATTAAGGTATGAAAGGACAAAAAATCTCATATAACCTAATATATGAACCATTCACATTCTTTTTAACTAACATTCGTTAAATTGTATTTTGTTAGAGTGTGTGATTTAGAAAGTTATTTTGCCAAACTAGAATAGCATATGAGAAGTGTGACACCTTATTTCCAATACTCAAATGAGTATAAGTGACTAGTGAAATCTGTTGTGGAACCAGGATTTAACTCCAGACTACCCAACGTTACAAAACGTTCATAAATCCCCACTCTCAACTCAGGATTTGAACATAAGGCTGAGAGGGTTTCCCAAAAGGGTAGCATCTTTACAATCATTCCCACAAGATTCACTACCTCACCAATACATCATCGGCTCTTAGTTTCACAATATTAGAGTGTGAGACGATTACATAAAATAAACTAAGAGCTATCCATTAGAGCCGTTCTCTGCTAAACACATTCATTTATATAGATACATCCACATATACATGTATCACTTCTTATAAATACAATCACCCAATAAATACAACCAAATACAAGCTAGCGCCTTGCGCTTCAAGCTTCACTTCAATCATATCTCTTCCATGCATCTTCATGCATCTCCACCTGTCACTATTGTTGGTTGGGAGGAGTGAGATTCGAGAGAATCTCAGTAGCAAACATTACCATTATGCATGCCAGATATATATGAATGCATGACATGCTTGCCTACACTATTTCATGCCAACATAATGATATGCTGCATGTTCGATGTTATGACATACATATGGCCATTCCACAAATATAACAGAGCTCAACCAATCATACATGTTTCACACAAATAGGCAAAGCAATCACATAATCAATGCAAGACATACATATCACATACATGCAGAAAATGTAAGTTCACTACCTTTTACTTGATGTCCTCCTCATACACCTTGATCTTCCAACCATTACTTCTTCTTTAACACTTCATGCCCTAGATAAGAATGACATCATTAGAGCCATGAAGGGTGAATGCCCAATGGCTACATTAGCCTCAAAGACTCACTTTCACCCTTGGAGTTCTAATCAATTACATTTAGCCAATTTGTTACTCAAATTCGCATGGTAATCAAACTACCAGCATTTTTTTACCAAACTTTGGAAAATCATAATTAATTCTATAGAACGCCAAATTGAGTGGTTCCAAATTATATGGAAATATATTTCAGTATAATTTCACATAAAAATAGTCAATTTTGGTCCAAAAAATCATAAAATTCCCACAATTTCGGAAAACATTACTGTTCTAGATTTGTTTCCAGAGAACAGGGCCAAATTTCAAAAATTCATATCTCCCAACATACTTGTCCAAAAATTACAAACTACCTATCAAATTAAAGCTCCATGTCTCTAATTTAATTCTGGAAAGTTTCAGAATTTTTGGACAAGGTTTGGCCCCTCAAATATCACGCACAAGAACACTGTTCCAGACAGGGCAGATTATCAACATGAATCCCTAAACTTCATAAATTTCCAAATTCATATACAAGCATCCAAAAATCATGAACACTTGCATACCTACACAATTTTTCCTCCTAAAGCCAATGGAAGTATCAAAATCATCAAATTCCTACTCCTCTTCCATGACATCACAGCTCAGAAACAGTAATTTAGAGTTCCCGGAAAGAGTTTGTCGGTTTCTCATTTTCTTTGACTTAATCACTTCCTTTCTACTTCTAATCAAATGATTAGCTATTTAAGTACTCATTAGACATGATTTAGCCATTGAAAATACTATTTTCTTTTGAGAATGAATAGTACCCAACTTTCAATATACTCATCCAAACAACAAATCAATCGGTTAAAAAGGAAGCTTGCGCTTACCTCTACCTGTTTCTGCAAACTGTTCGGAATTTCGGCAACTCTCTGGCCGGTGAGATGACACCAACCACCTCCAAATGAGAATCTGAAACCATAGAAATGAAGCTCATGATGAGTAGAAGAAGTTTCCTGAAGGGCACTTTGAAAGAGAACGTCGTTACGGTAGAGTTTCGGCGAATATAATTTTCTCTCTCTTCTCTCTCCATTTTTTCCGATCAGCTCTCTTTTCTCTCTCTTTTTTTCTGATTCTGCATGGGAATTGCATGAGGAAGATGGAGATAATGGTTAAATGTAATTAAACATTTCACTTGCCACGTGTTACCCCTCCATTGGTCCAAATATCCCATTTTCACACAAAATGCTTAATCTGGCAGAATTTTCATTAAACTTTGAAAATTCATATATAATTTTAAAAATGTCTAATTTGGGTGGTTCCAAAGGCTATGAGACTTTATTGATTATATTTTTAAGAAAAAATATAATCTTTGGCCAATTAGAAGCTCACTCTTCCCAGAATTTTAATTTTTGGATGCTGTCCCAGAAAATAGTTAATTTCGCTGGGCTAACTTCAAAAATTCATTTCTCTTTGTGTACAGATCCAAATGAATCATGTGACCTATAAAATTAAAGCTTGATAAGTCTAATTTCATTTTGAAAAGTTTCAGAATTTTTCACCATCATTTACCCATCGAAAAATGTCACACAATCACCACTGCCACACTGAGAATTTCACCGGTGGCAAAATTACTTTGTGTTCCACTTTACTATATTATGTGTGACTTCTAATTGTTTTGTTTTGTTATTCCCCGAGCTCTTTAGTTCACAAATATAATTCCTTTTAATTTCCAAGGATATAAAAGAATTTTGGGAAATAATAGTATGCCTCACTATGACATTTACCAAACAAGGGTTTAGTAGTTCACTTGTTACAGGCTTAATCTTAAGCCTCTACTCCCAAAATTCGGGACATTACAAGATGTATATATTCTTTAACTTATTTTATTCTTTTTTGAAGCATAGCATTTTTCTTTCATTC
Source organism: Albizia julibrissin (assembly GCA_037074505.1). Classification (NCBI taxonomy): domain Eukaryota; kingdom Viridiplantae; phylum Streptophyta; class Magnoliopsida; order Fabales; family Fabaceae; genus Albizia; species Albizia julibrissin. The sequence continues at coordinate 11,548,249 of CM073481.1, read as the reverse complement.
TTGTTTTGCAACTATAAGGTAGAAAGAAATTGGGTTGAATCATATACATATTTTATAATTAAATAAGTGTAGTTTATGAGCTATATTTAATTAAATTTATCAATATTTTATAACTAATTAATTAACTTTCATATATTTTATTCTCTTCAATTGATTATAATCATACAATAAAAACTACTAATATATTTTTTATATTTTAGATATTAAATTAGTTAGAATGATTGTTTTTAAGTACACACAACACCGATAAAGAAATCAAAATTGAAATATTTGATTTACTCCTTCACTATGCATGTTTGTGTACAGTAAAATTGTGGATGTATAATTCATTTTAAATCAAAATGCCAATTTAAACATAACCCCTGTGAAAATGAAAAATTATGACCTTATTTTATTTCTTCATGATAAGTATCATATTTAATATTTTGAGAGATTAAATATTATATTTTTAAAAAATATCTTTTGATGAAAAAAAAATTAATTGAAAAAAATGATACTTTTGACAGCGACAATAAATGTCGCCGCTGAAAGTCACTTTCAGTGGCGACAAGGAAAATTCGCCACTAAAAGTGTCACTTTCAGCAGCGACAACAAATGTCGCTGCTTAAAGTTTAACTTTCAGTGGCGAAAATAAGAGTTGCCGTGGAAAGAATCTCTTTCAACGACGACAATGAAAAGTTGCCGCTGAAAGTCAAACTTTTAGCTACGACAATAAGAGTCGCCACTGAAAAAATCACTTTCAACAACTCTTTTTATTACCACTGAAAGTCAAGTTTTGGCAGCAACTTTTTAGAGTCACCGCTGAAGGTGGTTGCCAAAAGCCAGTTTTTGTGTAGTGCATCATGAGGAAACTACAACCATAGTCGGAATTTGGGGGGTCGGAGGTATTGGTAAAACTACCATTGCTAGAGCTATTTATGATACAATTCGAGGTCATTTTAATTGCAGAAGTTTCCTTGCTAATATGAAGGACGTTTGGGAGAACAATAATGGTAAAGTTCTTCTCGAAAAGCAACTTCTATCAGATGCTCAAGTGAATCATATGAAGCAAGGAACTTATAAAGGAGCCTTAATTGTACTTGATGATGTAAATCATGTAGGCCAACTTACTGACCTGAGTGGAAATAGAGAGCAGTTTAGTAAAGGAAGTTTGATTTTCATTACAACAAGGAATAAGGGTTTACTTGATGACTTTGTTGACGTATCATATGCAGTGGGAAATTTGGGCGATAGCAAGTCTCTTCATATTAAGAGCTTTGGTCCATCAAATGATTTTGTGAATCTTTCTAGAAAAGTAATTGCTTTATGTAAAGGGTTACCGTTGGTTCTTGAAGTTATAGGTTCTCTTCTGCATAATAAGACAAAATCAGAGTGGAAAAAAATATTGAATAAATTAGAAAAAGTTCCAACTGACCAAATTCAAAGTTTGCTTAAAATAAGCCTTGACTTTTTAGATGATTCAGAAAAGAAATTATTTTGTGATATAGCATGCCTTCTTGTGGACCAGAGTAAAAGTTATGTTGCACATTTGTTTAAGGGCTCAGGATTCCCCATAGAAATGGAAATGCAAGTACTTGTCGAGCATTGTCTTGTAACGGTTGTCAATGACAAGATTGATGTGCATGATTTGCTGCAAGAGATAGGGAGGGGGAATCACTACAAACACGTGAAAGTTGACATATATCTATGATGTATTCTTAAGTTTTAGAGGTGAGGATACACGTAAATCGTTTGCTACTCATCTTTATAATGCTCTAAAACGAGCAGGAATTGAAGTCTTCATGGATGAAGAAAGGATTGCAAGGGGAGAACACATTTCAGGTTCATTATTACGAGCAACTGAAAATTCTAGAATTTCAATTGTTATATTTTCACAAAATTATGTTGGCTCTAGTTGGTGCTTGCGGGAATTAGAGAAAATCATAGTGTTATAAAACAATTGATCAAGAGATGATTCCTATATTCTATGATGTGCAACCATCTGAATTTCGTAAACAACAAAATGCCTTTGGAAAAGCGTGGGAAAGGCTTGCAACGACATTCCCAATGAGCAAAGCCAAGAAATTGGCAATCAATTTGAAGAGAGTTGTAACACTTTAATTTTCCAAGCCTTTAGATGAGTTTAATGTATAATGATTTCAAACCTGAGACCGTAACAATTTTAAAATCCCAACTTTAAAGCAGGGTTCAATCTTGTATTTGTGTAGGGTTTTCAAAACCTTTTGAGAATAAATATGTATGGTCTCATTCTAATTTGTAAATTCACTATCCTTATCAGTTTCAAAATCATTTATTCAAAAATGCAGAGCATTCTTTATCAATAGCCCGCGTAGTGGTGGTTAACTTATAAGCTTTTGGTAGTTGGTTACCCGATTCTAGTTCAAATATCGCTTTTGAATACTAGCGCAGTACCGAAAGTTTAGCGTACTGATTACAACTTATACGGTCTATATCGCAGGTACTAGTACTACTACCGCTACTTCTAGTAGTTATAAAATATTTTACAGCCATCCAAAATAAAATGATAACCAAATAGTCCATAATTAATCCGCCTTTTCTTCATTCGTCCGTATTACCTTGCCCTTGGAACTGGACGTCTTTGCTGTATGTCATTTGTTGAAAAAGGGGTGAGATTCAAAAGAATCTTAGTAATACATAGATCACTCATATAATATGCAAATACAAAGCATGTAAAAACAAATCATCAAACAATACAACTTACAGAAATGCAGCAAATAAAAAGGGCCTAATCAGTTCCTTATCATAGACTCACAGCGCTTGAGATTCATGGTCTGGCTGCCCAGGGCCTCTGCCCCATACAAGATGCAGTCACAGGCTTTCTGTCTCAAGCCTACCTGGCTTAAGACGCCCCTGGGTAACTCCCAGTGCAACTTGTACTTACGGGTCTTACCGCCTATGAAATACCTGTCTCGCATATATACAGATGATATGATACACATACATAGCATCACATATGATATAAGATATAAGGTACTACTTGAAAGTCTTTCCAAATGTTGTTCCTGTTCTCAGTCTCTTGGGCGTCCCGGGCAAATGTCAAATCTTATAATTTATAATTTACGGACAGACGAGTTATTACTTGTTCCAAAATTTTAGTAATTCAAGACACCTTGCTAAGTTATCATTATAGTTAATACATTAGGCCCAATGGGTATTTAATGGGCTAATACCAACTCTAAATATTTAACTTGACCCTTAGAATCCCAATTATTTTAAAAATACTCTTACTTTTTATTTTTGCACTATTATCCAAATCTGGCAGAATTTTCAATAATCTTTGAAAATTCATATCTTGACCTAGGAATATCCAATTAAGATGGTTCTAAATTATATGTGTCACTTATTAAGTCTATTTTAGGAAAAAAAATACGTTCCACTGTCAATTATCCACAAATAATTCCCAGTGTTTAGGTTTTCCCAAACTGCCAGAAAATCTTTCCAGCTTTATTAGTCTGACTTCTAAAATTCATAACTAAATCTAAAGAACTCCAAATGGAATGGTTCAAAATCCTATGTGACCCTTGTTAAGTATATGTTCATGGAAAAATTTTATCATCTACAAATTAAAGCCAAAAAATTCCCAGAATTTCGTCAAATACTATCTGTACCAGAAAATGTTCCAGATTCAACATCTAACTTCAAAAATTCATATCTCACAATTTACAAATCCAAATGACCCATATTATATACCAATTTAAAGCTTATCATGTATATTTTAATTCTGGAAAGGTTCATAAATTTTGAACCAGGTTTGACTAACTAAATTTATTTTACAACCAAACTGATTCCAGAAAAACTAACAGAACAACATCTCCTCTTAATTTCTAAAATTTCTAGACTTATACATAATCATCCAAAAATCACTACCACATGTATTCCCACTCAAATTTTTGTGTAGAATCTATATTTAACCTAAAATTTGACAATAACCAATTTCTTCTCTATGAACCATCTAAGGCTGAAATATATCATAGGAAAAAATAGTGATTTTGTAACTTCCTTTCATGAAATTTGCTAGATTTCTTTCCTACTATACTTAAACCTATTTTATCATAATTTTTCATGTGCTTAATCACTATCTCTTAAGTTTATATTTTTACAAAAAATATGGCAGTATAACATCTCCATATAAATTTAGCTAGAATCCAAGATACTTAGTTTAAATCAAAGCTTATACTTACCTCTTGATTTTGCTATCACCCTAACTTAACTTCTCCAACTTCCACACAACTTAGACAGCTACAAACACCTCCTCACAAGAAACTAAAACCATAGAAATGTAGCTCTCATCAAGAGGAATAATGTTTATGAACACTCCAAGAGCTAGAAAGGTGAGTAAGAGGTTGAAAATCAAGAGAGAAATTTCTTACCTCTTCTTGCAAACTCCAAAATTCACTTCCTCTCTCTCTTGCTGCTTGTGTTGGATGGCCAAATGGACACAAAGAGAGTAATAATGTGTTTTGAAGACACTCATTTCTTTCTTTAATGAGTGCTGGCCGAAAGTTTGAGGAAAAAGAAGAGATAATATTAACTTACTCTAGCATGATTGCACATGAGACCTGAGTGTGTTAGGTATCATTCAATGGGAGTTGTTGACCTAATCTTGCACTCAATTGTGGTTTGTGGGACAGCAAAATAATACAAATGAGAGTGATAATATATTTTGAAGACACTCATTTCCTTCTTTAGTGAGTGTTGGTCGACAGTTTGAGGAAGGTAGGAGAGTGTAGTTGTTGCTTTATGGTCTTGTCATAAGGTAAGAGCATAATGGAAGAGGAAATATGTATTGGCCAATCCCTTTTCTTCCTTTTCTTGCCTTATCCAATTTTGTTGATTTTAAAAGGAAAGGGAATATTTCCATTAAAATCTTCATCTCTTGCTTTTGTTTCTTGACCGAAATGTTGAAGTAAAAGGAAGAGAAAATATTAACTCAATCTTGCATGTATGCATATGAGGTGTAAGGGTCACATGTGTTTTATTTGATTACTTCACTCTCTTACTATTTTCTTTGAATGCTTTGTTGAATAATTGGACAAAGGAGAAGGAAACATTTTCATTCAATTCTCTCTCTCCCTTATCTTGCTTAAAGTATGTCAAATCTTGACCCTTCATTTTAATTCCCAATCCTATCCTTGAGATCAAATTCTAAATCTCCTTTTTGCCCTTGTATAAGGCAATATTGACTAAATTGCCATTGGGTCTTGCTTAGCTTATATGATTAAATCTTGGCAAAGTAAAATGACCATAATCATCCAGGTTTTCCCTTCTTCCAAAAATTAAATTTATCACCATGTAAATTTTTCTTTTTGGAACATTTATCCCTTGAGTGAATTTTTAGGATATTACAAGAGTCCTTTCTAAGGCTGCTAACTTATCTGGATGGGATATGCAAAATTACAGGTACTGTTATTTTTGTACTTGTTATTTGAAATGGTGAAATTCCTTAATTTTCTTTGTAACATGGGTAGATTCATGATTAAGCTACTTTCACATACTTACCTACCTCTAATTAAATAATAGATGAACATTAAATAAACCTACGAAAAACAAACTTGCACTGGCAAAAAATTAAATAAAATAAAATAAGGGAAAACAGACTTGCACAATTACACTAAGCTTTTTTATTTTCGGATTTTCTTAGTGGATATTGTAAAAAAAAAAATAGGGGCATGAAATAGGTGGAAATATATTCAACCATTTAGGCTAAAACATTATTGGTTAACCAGAATATAAGAAAGTAAAAAAGTTATCTTGATATGTTTCATAAAAGAAAATATCCTCGTATATTCTATACATGTGTAGTTCGAGATTCGTAAACAGATTGGTTGAAAAGAGTAGAGGAATAAAACTATCATATTTCTTGTTCTGCCTTACTGTACATGTCCATCATTTTGTTTCCATTATAGTTTTATGCCATGCATTTTAAGGATTCTTCGTAAAATTCTAGCAATCTAATTTCTTGTTGTTGTCAGAACTGAGGCTGAGTTACTTGATGATGTTGCTAAAACTATCACAATGAGGCTAGACAACAGAAAATACTTGTTTATTGCTCACCATCCTGTGGATTTGGAGTCTCGCGTGCAGGATATTATCCAATTGTTAAGAAGTAAATCAAATGAGAGTATCATAATAGATATTTGGGGGATGGGAGGGATTGGTAAGACTACAATGGCTAAAGCTATTTACAATGAAGTGGGTCAAAGTTTTGTGAGAAAGAGTTTCCTTGCAAATGTTAGGGAAGTGTGGACACAAGATAATGGTCATGTCGACCTGCAAGAACAACTTCTTTCTAGCATCTTACAAACAAGGATCAGGCTACTCAATGCAGAAATGGGTAAATCTCTAATCAAGGAAATTCTATGTCAAAAAGCAATATTTCTTGTATTAGATGATGTGAATAATGAAGGCCAACTCAAATTTTTATGTGGGAGTCGTGAATGGTTTGGCCAAGGTAGTAGAATAATTATCACTACTAGAGATGAATGTCTTCTTCATATCCTTTAAGTTGATAAAGTATTTTATGTGAGGGCAATGAATGATATTGAATCTCTTGAGCTTTTCAGTTGGCAAGCCTTTAAGCAAGTACTACCTAAAAGAAATTTCATCGATATTTCAAGAAGGGTAGTATCATACTCTGGAGGGCTTCCCTTGAAATCCTTGGTTTATATTTATTTGATAGGGATATACTTTATTGGGAAAGCGCTTTCAATAAGTTATGATGGTTTGAGTGACAAAATAGAGCAGTAGCTATTCCTTGATATATGCTGTTTTTTTATTGGGAAAGATAGAAGCTATGTTACTCTAGTATTGGATGGTTGTGGACTTCATGCAAAAATTGGAATTACTCATCTAATTCAGCGAACCTTGTAAAAGTTGTGAAATTTGGAAACAAAAATGTACTTGATATGCATGACTTGCTACGTAATATGGGAAGAGAAATTATTTGTAAGCAATCACCAGAGAGGAGCCAAAGAAGTGTACAAGATTATGGTTTAAGGATGACATGTTAAGTGTTTTAGAGAACAACATTGTAAGACTTCTTTTGAATAAATTAATTGCGCAATTTACTAATTTTCTACATTTAAAATTTACAGCTAATTGTCTCTTCATCATTCATTATCCACTCCTTGAGGTGTCACCTGTTTTCTCCTCTTTTCCTATTTCACAGGGAACAATAGCTACCAAGGGATTGTCTTTAAACATGTCAAGAAACAATTCAATATCCTTGGGCCCCAAGGAATTTAAGAAGATGAAGAGGCTTCGTCGACTCCACTTTGATAATGTAGAAGTCAATGGAGACTATGGTTATCTATCAAAAGAATTGAGGTGGCTTTGTTGGCATAGATTTCTCTTAGAAACCTTGCCAATGGACTTCAATCTAGGAAAGATAGTTGCCATTGACTTAAAGTGGAGTAATCTCACAAAAGTATGGGAGAAAAGCAAGGTATATTGAATTAAATTTTGGAAATAAACATTACTTATAGGATTTTTGTATTTTTCCATATATTTCTTTGTTTATATTTATTATGATTTTTATTTTTGAGATAATCTATTTTCATAGGTGCTGAAATGGTTGAAAATTCTCAATTTGAGTCATTCTCATTGCCTAGCACAGACACTTGACTTTTCAAATTTGTCACATCTTGAGAAGTTTATACTTAAAGATTGTCCACATTTGTCTATGATTCACCTTTCCATTGGAAATCTTAGACAACTTATCATGTTAAATTTAAAAAATTGCACTGGCCTGGAGCATCTCCCAAGAAGTATATATGAGTTGAAATCTTTGAGAACTTTCAATCTTTTTGGTTGTTCCAAGATTGAAAGGTTGGATGAAGACATTGAGAAAATGGAGTCCTTAACTATTCTGGAGGCAAGTCAAACTACTATAACACAAGCACCCATCTCATTAGTGAGAATGAAGAACATTAAATATGTTTCTTTATGTGGTTATGAAGGATTGTCACGTGATGTGTTTCAATTGCTTATTTTCTCATGGATGCCCCCAACAAATCCTTCAAGGTCATTATTTCAAGCATTTGGGATCATGCCTTCATTAATCAGGTTTCTTTCCCATCCTTTGTTTGCCAAAAGTCATGAAATATTCAAAGCTATACCAAGAACATCTCAAGCTTCACGTAAAAAGAGTTCAGCATTGATTGGTTTCCTTGAGCAAGTTCACAAGAAAAGATCAGAAACATTCATGAGTTCTGTCATTATTCGTGCAGGCGAGTTCAACGAAGTTAATGATACACTTTTAAAGAGTATTGCAAAGGTTATTCTCTTGAACTCTCTACAACCATATGAATTTAAATGCCCACACATGTAAATACCTTTTTGTCCATATGGTTAATTGGGTTCTGCCTTTGTTGTGTTCATGATTCAGGGATGCAGTGAAAAAGGGATTGGAGTTAGGGGTGGAAACAGGCCAGGCGGCCTGTCAGGGGCCTGCGGCCTGGCCTGTTTCCGGCCTGGCCTGTCAGGCTAATAGGCCAGGCCAAGGCCTGTTTGCCTTAAAAGGCCAGGCCAAGGCCTACTGACAGGCCTGTTAGGCCTGTCAGGCTGGCCTTGGCCTGTTAAGCTTTTTTTTTTTTTGTAAAAAATAAATAAATATTAGTGTAATAATTTTTTTTTGGTTGTAAATGAATTAAAGTCGAATGAAAGGCTTCGCAACAAGTATGGTTTAAAGAAGAAACAAAAGGTATAAATTTTCCGTTGTTAAAATAATGTTATTTCTTATATATATTATTTGTTAAACTTTGTTATACTCTAATACTATATATTTTATTAATTTTTTTTCAAGGTCTTCGAAGGAGAAGAAGAAATCATATTGAAGATTTGATGTGAAAATTGGAGAATTTGTATTGAAAATTATTATATTGTATTTGATTTCACATTTTATGATGTATTTTGGATAATTAATTTTTGTATTGGGATAATTAATTTATGTAATTGGGCATTTTTTTCCTATTTGAAATAGACTATTTTTTGGCCTATGGCTTGTTACTTGTTAGCCTTTAAAAAAAATAAAAAAATAAAAAAATAAAAAAATAAAAAAAATAAAAAAAAAATTCCTTAACAGGCCACAGGCCAGGCTCAGGCCTGAAAATATGCCTGTTATAGGCCACAGGCCAGGCTCAGGCCAGATAGTGCCTTAACAGGCCAGGCCTGTTAAGGCATAGGCCTGGCCTGGCCTGGCCTGTTTCCACCCCTAATTGGAGTTAATTCTCTCCCTGGAGATAATTATCCTCATTGGCAGCATTTTAAAGTTGAAGGATCTTCAATATTCTTTGAAATCCCTCAAATTATGGGCAAAAACTTGACAGGATTAATTCTGTGCATAATCTATTTGTCTTCTCAAAATAAAATGACATCTATATATCCTGTTGGTGTCTTGGTATCAAACCATACAAAGGCTACCATGAAATTTTACCAAAAAGATGCAACTGCTTCAAAGGTTGAAGATAATTTGCAAGACATGATTTCTAGTTTGGAGCCTGGTAACAAAGTGGATATTATAGTCACTTTTGCATGTGAATTGAGAGTGAAAAATATAGTTTCCTATTTGATATATGATGATGTATGCAAGAGAATCATGTATTAAATGCCTCCAAGAACATATTTGTTTGGATAATGCTGTATATGTGGTCTAGGACGAGAAAACAAACTCCACTGAAGGTGCTTAGGTGGTATCCTTGTTTGTGCACGTTGGACCACAGTCAGAGTTTATTTTATATAAAAGACTTTTTTGTGTTGGGTTTATGTCTTGCTAGTAAAAGGGGATAAAAGGAGCAAAAGATACAATTTTCAACAACTTACACCTGCTTCCTTGTGTAATATGCATGCTTCACAAATCACAACTTTTGTGGGACCCAAGCTGCTATAGCTAGGTAGACGATTTAAGCATGCACAATGTTATGAGGCAGAACCATTATTATGTTTCGCTATTGTGATGTTTATCTCTGTTTCATTGTCAATGTCTGAGCCATTGCTCTATTAAAAGATGCATTAGAGACTAAATTCCCCCTTACAGAATTAGAGATAAAACAAGAAGATTAGCGAGAGCACCTAGAAGTTCAACAGCAAAAACTGTGAAGCCTAGTTTGTTATATTCGTGTGGTGGTGATGCAGAAGGGATCATAGGTATACTAATGGTGTAACTATCACTTGCAATGGATGTTACATTAAGCCTCTAAGGATTAACAGAGGGGTTTGTGATTGGAATTAATTGTGGCAGCTATAAAGATCAAACTCGCCCTTCATGTACACTAAGTCTCTCCAAAATTTATAACTTATTTGCATATATAATCTTCCTATATTTGTAATCCGAGCTTTAGCGATCTGCAAATCAACTTTCGCCATTTGCAACTCAGCTGTGTCAACTATATAGTGGCATTTTCATGAGATACAACCTAATTGACTTTTTTTATAAAGGTTAAGGAAGTAAATAAATTACTTTAGAGTATTTATATTTATCTTTTTTATATCAAACTAATTTATCTGACTTATAAACTGATATATAATCAAATAATATATAATATATATTATGATTAATTAATTTATTTAACTTCTTTAACCTCTTCAAAAAAAATTTATATTAAAAATGTGAGGTAGTATTTTTTAATCAAATTTTGGGTTTCATAAACAATCTTTCATACAGAGATTTTTTTTTTCTTTTTCTTTCTCTGTTTGGTAGAGAGATAAAAGTTTTTACAACAAATGAAGGCATGAAACAAGCTCATGAATGTGTTATAAAAGTTTTTTTTTTTTTTATCACTGAAGTGTTTGGTCGTGGATCCGTATATCCATTTCGCACGTGCTCGGAAGTTAGTGAAGCTATAAATGGAGGAGACAAAATGAGGATCCGACAAAATGAAAAACCAGAGGATTAAGTCGTTAACACTTAACAGTCTTCTTCTGATTTCACTTATTCTCATTCTTAAGAGTAAATTATTATTATTATTATTATTTATTGAAATTAACAGTTTAGTCACTTCAATTAAGAAGATTCCAAACTTATTAAAATCATTGTTTTGCCAAGTCTCTTGTGTAACTAAGTGTAAATCGTAATGATTGATTTTACCAAAATGATACGTATGTTAAAGTTTATATAAACTTATTTCATTAAAAAAAACGCTTAATGTGAATTTTAAATCGTGAGTTAGAGGAATAAATGTAATCGATGATTACTGATACATGTACGTGCACATGTGTATTTCTGAATGGCATAGTGCAAGTATGGCTAAATAAGAAGTCTTTAGAAGAACTACTCTTCAAAAGTTAACTATTGAGGGTTAGAAAACCCAAGTCTTTACAAGGTTTCTTTTTCAAGGAAATTCATTTGTTGTAACAAGCACAATGCACCCTGTTGGAGAGAAGTCCTCATAGCTCCACCCTATGGTATTGTCACGAGTTCCATATTTAGTGGGTTTTTTTTAAATTAAGGGCCTTATGAGGCCTTAAATTCCCCAACCATAATATTTAGTTTATGGGTGTAGTTCTGCTGAAGACATATACTCATTACATATGGCCAATTTAAAAACATAATGGGCCAGCGACTAGATCAAAGCCTTTTGAGAATGAGAAAAAGGTGGAGGTGGAAAAACTTCTTTCACATTCTTAATACACGTTAAGAGGAAAAGTATCCAAAATCTTATAAGAAGTTTTTCATTTCCGTCCGCACCGATGTGGGTGTCACTAATAATATTTATACTATTAATTAATTATACTAGAAAAAATTGCCCATAAATACTTAATTGAAAATTTATTTTCCAAATGGAATATGAAAACATTTAAGGGAAGATCTTTTGTATATGGGGAAGATTATTTGAATATAAGAAAAAAATTTTTACACACATGGAAGATTTTTTGAACACAAGGGAAGATATATTGAATACAGGAAAAAGAAGATCTTTTGCACATAGGGGAGATTGTTTGAGCACAAGGTCCTATTTAACAATTAATTTGTTAAATAGGTATTTATAGGCAATCTTCTCATTATGCTATTTATGTGATAATTTTCATTAATAATATTTATACTTCAACATTAATCAATTAAATACTTAACAATAAAATATCTAGCTTAGCATGCATGATTTACTATTTAAACCATTGTGTGTGTGTGTGTGATTGTACAAATTATATTGCTACATAAAACAAGAACCAAGAAAAACAAATGGACAAGGCCAACGACAATAGTTAATTACTTATAACATGCAAAGTAACAAGGGTGAGTTCAACGGGATTCCCCTCATTGAATCAAATTTGTTACGGCAAACATCAACATACAGACAAGGAAGGCAGAGATATGAAGCACCAAGTGGTAGACCATTATTCCCAACAATCCAAACGTGGCAAACAAAAACGCAACCTTTTGCATCTTCTTCACAGTCTGAGGCCTTTTCTTTTATAACACAAGAGACGTTGAAAAAATAGAGAACGCAACATAAATCTGCTAGTCAGACATACATATTATAGGAATGATTTTGGGTACTCATCAAAGTGATGACTAATAATTACAATTTACACTAACTTACTCTTAGTGCTTATTATCAATCAGAGCCTATTTTGTTCAACATGGTAAAAAATTCAAAACCCATGATGTCATAAATAGAACAAGAGCGACCGCGCGCATATATATATATATATATATATATATATATATATATATATATATATATATATATATATGTTGGGGGAAAAGGAACATTGTCATAAAAAGCTAAATAAAATATCAAAAGAATCACCTTCATGAGAAGAATTCTGGTGTTCGGAAATCACAGAATAACATTGTCACAAAAGTCGCCACTGAAAGTGCATTAATTTTTTTAAAAAAAAATTCCATGTCAGCTATACATTTGTCACATCACCTTCCACCTACCTTGTCCACTTGTCATCTGCCACCATCCACATCACCTACCACGTCACTTGCCCTTCCACATCACCCACCAATATTTTTCTCCCACAAGTGCTTCAGCTGGGTTCGAACTTGGGACCTCCTTGTCAAAGAGGGAAGCTCCTAACCATGTGAGCTAGAATGAATTGGAATCTTTTATTGCAAAAATTATATACACACACACACACACACACACACACACACACACACACACACACACACATACAAACATCTCTCACACACACATGTATTATTTATAATATATTAAATCTTTACTAATATATTTTTTTTGATAAATTTTATTAATATTAATACGAATATATATAATATTAATATATGTGTGTGCATATTTATATATTAATATAATACCTAAAACATTTTTTTAAATTAAAATATGGATATAAATAATATAATATAATTAATATAATATATTTTTCATTTAAAATGTTCTATTAATATATTAATAAATGATAAATGGTTTAAAATATAATTTTTATAAATAAATAATAAAATATATTTACATATATAAATAGCTCAAGAAAGAAAGTTAATTATACATTAGATTACACACACACACATATTTCTCACTTGGAATTCTTTTTCATTTTAAAATAATTATTTAATTATTTTTGAAAGATTATTGCTAAATTTTTATAATATGTTTTTTTTATAAATATTTTTTATTATTTTTCACTTTCCCTCTCTCCCTATCATACAAACTATAAAAAGGTTGTCTTAGAGAAAATCATGTTTGCTCTATTTTTTTTATAAGAAATTACATCAATAAACATATCTATTGCATAAATATAATAAGTTTTTGAAAAAACTAAAATTTTGAAAAAATTATAAATAAAACTTTCAGCAGCGACTCTAAAGTTGCCACTGAAACACTGTTTCCGCGGCGACACAAGAGAGTCGCCGCTGAAAGTTATACCTTCAGTGGCGAAAAAATATGTTGCCTATAATATCCTGAATTTTGGGACTAGAGGCATAAGATTAAGCCTGGATTAAGTGGACTGCTAGACCCTAGTTTAACAAATGTCCATATGAGGCATGTTTAAATTCCTCAAAATTCCTTTATATCCTTGGATATTAAAAGGAATTATATTAGTGAGCTAAAGAGCTCGGGGAATAACAAAACAAAGTGATTGGAAGTCACACATAATAGAGTAAAGTGGAACACAAAGTAATTTTGCCATCGGTGAAATTTCCTGTGTGGCAGTGGTGATTGTGTGACCTTTTTCGATGGGTAAATGATGGTAAAAAGTTATGAAACTTTCTAGAATGAAAGTAGACTTATCAAGATTTAATTGAATAGGTCATATAAGTCATTTGGAGTTGTACACAAAGAGAAATGAATTTTTGAAATTAGCCCAGTGAAATTAATTATTTTCTGGGACAGCATTCAAAGATTAAAATTCTGGGAAGAGTGAGCTTCCAATTGACCAAAGGTTATATTTTTTTTTTAAACTAGACTCAATAAAGGTCACATAGCCTTTAGAATCACTCCAATTAGACATTTGTACAATTAGATATGAATTTTCAAAGTTTAATGAAACTTCTGCTAAATTAAGCATTTTGAGCGAAAATTGGCTTTTTGGACCAATTATAGGCTGACACGTGGCAGATGAGAAAACTGATCATTTATCCATTAAATCATAATCTTCTTCGTCATTTTTCATGGAAAAATGTGAAAGAAGAGAGAGAGAGATGAGGCAAAAATGGAGAAAGAAGAGAGAGGAAATTCTTTCCTCCGAAACACTGCCGAAACGGCATCCTCTCTCAAAGTACCCTTCAGGAAACTTCCTCTACTCATCGAGATCTTTATTCCCACGGTTTCAGATTTTCATTTGGAGGTGTTTGATGCCGTCTCCCTTGCCGGAGTATTGCCGGAATTCCGAACCGTTTGTGGAAACGGGTAGAGGTAAGCGTAAGCTTCCTTTTTAACCGATTGATTTGTTGTTTGGATGAGTTTTGGGAAGGTTGGGTACTGTTTATACTGATTTAAATTGGTGTTTTTAATGGCTAAATCATGTCTAATGAGTGTTTAAATAGCTAATCACTTGACTAAAAGTAGAAAGGAAGAGATAAGCCAAAGAAAACAAGAAACAACATATTGCACCTAAGAATCTGATTTTCTGCCCTGTTTTGACGTGGAGAAGGAGTAAGATTTTGATACTTCCATTGGCTTTAGAAGGCAAAATTTTGTGGGTATGCAAGTGTTCATTATTTTTGGACGCTTGTATATGAATTGAGAATTTTTGGAAGTTAAAGGGTAAATGCTGTGTATTCCGTTTTCTGGAGGCAGTGTTATGGTGACGTGTTTTTGAGTGGTCAAATGTTATCCAATGACCATGAAACTTTCCAGTTTAAAAGTAGAGACATAGACCTTTAATTTGATAGGTCATATGGTTAATTAGACAAGTATTCTATGAGATATGAATTGTTAAAGATATGCCATGTTTTCTGGAAAGAATCTGAAACAGTTGATGTTTGGAAAATTTTTGGGAATGGTGTAGTAGGGGTGTTTAAAATTGAGTATTTTATATAAATCTACACTTAAATGGCTTCAAATATAGCTTTGAACCACCTCAATTGGAGTTCTATAGAATTAGTTATGATTTTCCAAAATTTGGTCAAAAATGCTGGTAGATTGAGTAACATGCGAATTTGAGTAAGAAATTGGCCAAATATAATTGGAATGAACTCCAAGGGTAAAAGTAAGCCTTTGAGGCTAATGTAGCCATTGGACATTCACCCTTCATGGCTCTAATAATGTCATTCTTATCTAGGGTCATGAAGTGTTAAAGAAGAAGCAATGGTTGGCGGATCAAGGGACAAGAAGAGAAAGACATAAAGTCCGAGAGGTAGTGAACTTACCTTTTTTGCATGTATGTGATATGTATGTCTTGCATTGATTATGTGACTGCTTTGCCTATTTGTGTGGAACATGTATGATTGGTTGAAGCTCTGTTATATTTATGCAATAGCCATATGTATGTCATAACATCGAGCATGCAGCATGTCATTATGTTGGCATGAAATAGTGTAGGCAAGCATGTCATGCATTCATATATATCTGGCATGCATAGTAGTAATGTTTGCTACTGAGATTCTCTCGAATCTCACTCCTCCCAACCAACCATTCAGACAGGTGAGCATTGGAAACGTGCTGAGATCAGAAAAGACGTATGCACGAAGAGAAATGTTGCTGGTTGTTTGAAGGCCTTTTAGTTATTAAGGTCTGAATATATTGTGTAAACCCCTGGTGGGAAAAATTTTGTATTATAATCAAGCAATATTGTATTAATATTATCAGTATATTCATGTTATTCCTGTGTGCCCACTGAACTACGCATTGCTATTCTGAGTAAGGTCAGTAATAAATGATATATGAGGCGGGTCTATTACATTGCCGCTGAAAGTCTATAGTCGCCGCTGAAAGTTATACCTTTAGCAGCGACAATATAATGTCGCCACTGATTGTAACACTTTCAGCGGCGACAAAAGTGTCACGGCCGAAAGTCTATACTTTTAGCGGTAACACTTTTGTCGCCGCTGAAAGTCTAACTTTCAGCGGCGACATTAAAAGTCGCCACCAAATGTCGTTGCTAAAAGTCATTTTTTTGTAGTGTTGGTATGGTAGAATTAGAGGCATGGAATTGGATTCCATACTAAAAGCATGTTTGGTATGGTGGAAATGGCCTTGGAATTGGATTCCATATGGAATTCAACTAAACTCAATTCCATCAAGATAAATTCCATCCAAAAAGCTTTGATTTACAAATCTATGTTCATATTTCCAAATTTACCCTCATTGCCTTCTCAATCATCACTACCATGCTTGACCACCTGAATTGAAGGGTGCCATGCTCTACCATGTCCAACAATCAGCCTCCCATATGACAGCAAGATCTTTGGCGACGGTGAGGATGCGACACCATCACTAGCAACCAAATCTGCAGACCTGTTCATATTTGCAACAACCATCAGCAGCATTGCAGACCATGTCGGAGTGGAATTAAGAAGAGATGAGGACAATGGAGAAGGAAGAGGATGAAGTCGAGATGCCCACCGTTAGCAACGACAACACCTCATCTGATTCAGGTGAATGAAGACAACTATGGCCTCCAGCAACCACGACGTCACTTTTCCCTTCTTCATCCTCTTCGATGGTAGCCACCAAATCTGAACGCCAACAAGGTGTTTTTAGCCGTGAGGATCTACTTCTGGACATTCAACCATAACTGCAACCACCGACAAGCTTCTCACTCCAACCATTGGCATGCTTCCGGACCCTAAGATCTGGGTTTGGGATTTTCATCCTTGGCATCCCTTCGAGATATCATCATTTGATGCTGGTGCTTGATTCATGTATAGTGGTCTCTTGTAGACCCAAAGTATGGTGGTCTTTGGAAATGTGCAGGTTGTTTTCAAGTGAACATGAAGAAGGGTTGATGTGTTGTTTTAGGAATTTTTTTTTAAAAAAAATACGAAGGCATTTTACACTTTTGATATAAAAATTAAGTCTCATTTCCATAACATACCAAATATATTTTTAAACCTCATTTTCATCTTCATCTTCATATTTATTTCCATTTCTATTAAAATTAATTACAGGGTATCAAATATGCCCTATATGGTTTACAAGCCCGCCTTATATGGTTACAAGCCCACAGACCTAGCCTGTTCGTAATTATATATATAATTCTTTATAATAATATGTAATCAAATGGGAAAATCCCAGAAAAAAAAATTAAAATATATAACACAAATTCCTTGTTAACCCACAGGAGGAATATGAAATTAACAAATATTTCTAAAAGACTTTTTTCTGCACTTCGAGTTATATGTCAATCTTCTCCCTCCTCTCTCTCTCTCTCTCTCTCTCTATGTCATCTTCTACCCTTACCCTCCACATCCTCCTCTTCTACTCACCCATCCACTCCTTCGACCCCTGCATCACCTTCACTAGTTCCAGCTCTATACCTGCCTTTGTCTCCGTTGTCACCGTCCATGAATGAGAAATGAAGAGAGGAGTCAGAGAGGATGTAAAATGACGGAACCTAATTTTTTCTTGCAGTGGGTAAACAGAAAACGACTGAGATGCCTCAATGTCAGTGAGTGGGTGGATTCGATTCTGCTGGTTTTGTTGAAGAAATTAAGATGGAAAAGCTGAGAGAGATGAAGTTAGAAAATTTGAACTCTTATTCTTAGCAAAAATCAGATTTCGGCATTTGACATCCTTTCTAACCCCTCTCTTCGATCTCCTCTGATCTCTTTGTTTGGGATTCATGGATGATGGCAACAGAGATCACAGGTAGGCATAGAGTTGGAACTAGTAAAGATGCGGCAGGGGTTGAAGGAGTGGATGGGTGAGGGGAAGAGGAGATGGTGGAGGGTGGGGTAGACGAAGAGAGAGAGGGTAGAGAAGTCTTTTGGAAACATCTGTTAGTTCCAGATTCTTTCCTATGGTCTGACATGAATTTGAGATATTAGAATCTCTAATATATCTTTTATATATTTTTTTAAAAAAATTCTAGGGATTTTCAATAACTAAATCAAGTTTTATTTTAATTTACCATAAACTTTGAGTCGACATACATAGAGGTCTATGTAGCTATGTTCCAAAGAATCCACGTGATATTTGCAGGCAACAGCCGGCACATGGTTCGCAAGAATGCAAACATTTGTGACCTTGGCGGAAGGTGTTTGAACTTGCTTAAGTACCAGAACAAAAGAGAAGTGATTTGAGGAATCCATCGTTCACCCAAATCTTCATATATTTGCTCTCCCACAATCAATTCCATAATATTTGTATTCCTTGGCCTCTTCATACTCTCAACCCAAATTGGCTTTCAAATACGACGTCTGCTTAAAGGTGTAAGAACCTTTCTTGAGGATTGCTTATGGCTACGACCTCGCCTGTTTAATATTATATATATAACTTTTTATATGTAATTAAATCAAATTTTATTTTAACGTAGAGTAAAATACATTAACTATCCCTCTATTTTATCTAAATTATATAAATCTCCCTTAAAATTAAAATGCATATTATACAAACATTCCTTGTATATTGGAAATTTTATGTCCATCCATTTAACCCTTAGTTGATCATTAAGTTTGATTCTTAAATTTTATTTTTGACCAAAATATCCCTATTTAACATAATAATTATTTAAACATTTATATTTGTCAAAACAATTATACAACCAAGAAATTTATAATAAATATAAATTCAAAATTTTTAAATATTTTTATTTTTATTTTTCATCACATTTACTAACGCTTATTTATTTATAGTACTTTTAAATGGTTAAAAATAGATTTTAAGTATATTTCATTTTATCATAGAGTATAAATGGAACAAGTCTGAGCCTCAGAGTGAGAGATTATGTAAATTATTTAAATTCATAATTTATAATTTAAAAAAAAATTGGGTGAAGATGCATACAGTGCCCAAAAATACTTTTCAATGGGTATCCAATGTCCTAAAATAATGTATAGGACAATTTCACCTAATGTTTTAGAAGTGGAGTAATTTCATCCGATCTTAACCGCCTCAATAACGTCCGTTAGAAACAAGCTTCTTTTTCCAATCTTTCATGGCAGGGTACAGACTCGCATCAAGCTTCTCAAGCCCACCGATCCTTCTTGGCCTAGGTTATAGACTCATCGCTACTACTCAAGGTCAGTTTTTAGTTTCAGTCTTTGTTCTTCTTACTTTCTTCCTTTTTTTGTATTCCCAATTTAGTTCTTATTTGGTCATTGGGTTTTGTTCTGCAGATGTTATGAAGGGTCTGTCGACAAAGAAACAAGCAAAGCGCAGAAAAGCCTGACAGATTTTCTGCAGATGTTATGAAGGGTTTGGAGACAAATAAAGCAGCAAGAAGTTCCAAAACAGGACAAACACCGCCAACTTAAGTTATCACGACCATTAGTTCTGGCTAGCAAACATTAACACCGTCCAATAATAATTGAGGTAGAATGGAAAGATGGTGACGAAGATAACAACACATACAATTGTTGCGGCCGGCCTTACAAAAAATCGCAAAGTTGACGCCATCGGGAGTCACAGACGACAAGTGGCAGCGGCTTGGTGAAGTAGTTGAGTGTGAAGCCGCAGGTTCATTGAGAAAAGATTTGGAAAAAGAAACTCTTCTAACTGAGGTTATGGGGCTGTTAAGATTGGATGAAATTGCTCCCCTTTACTAGCCTGGTTTGGGTTAGCGGTTTGAGCGCGCAGACGCACAGTAAACACATAAAAGCAAGATGGGATGATTTTTGACCTATTTGAGATGGCTTTAAAATTTTAGCCCATGCCATCTCATAAGCATCGGTAGAGTGGAAGTCACTTTTAGGGTCTGTTTGGTCCGATGGAGGGAGAAGAAGGAAGAGATCTTAATAGAGGGGGGTTTTAATATTACCTTTTTTGGGTTGATCAGAAGAAAAAGGAGGGAGGGATTTTAATGTTACCTTGTTTAATTCGGGAGGAGTGGGGAGGGAAATTATTTTCACATGAATAATTTTACACTTATCTTATAAATAATTTTTTTCTAAACTCTATTAAATATATAATAAATTTTAAATATAAATAAAATTTTTATATCCTAACTTAAGTAGAGGATATTGAAAATATAAATTTTTTTATATATGACAACTTTACCTTTATTTTATAAAATTTTTAAATATATACACACACATAGGGGCTGCATGAAGTTAATGAAAACAGAAAAAGTTTTGACGCTGGAAATTAGTTGTTACCCTATGTCTCTGAATATAGTCCTAGCTAATCTTGTCTCAAACCTAATTAATTATTAGGTTAGGAGGAAGAGAGATGAGGGAAGGACAACTTGGGAATAATACAAATAGGAATGGATATAATGGTCTCCACGTAGTAAAATATCACTTTTTCCCTCCAAATCACATGGTAATACACACACATATAGGGGCGGCTTGAAGTTAATGGAAACAGAAAAAGTTCTGACGCTGGAAATTAGATAATACAAATAGGAATGGATATAATGGTCTTCACATGATAAAATATCACATTTCTCCTCCAAATCTCTCCAATTTGAAAGGGGAGGATTTTGAGGGGAGGGAGGGGAAAATTTCAAAAAATTTATCCTACCTTCCTATATTTTTTATACTACCAATTAAGGGAAGGGGAGCAAAATCCCTCCCATTCCCCTCCCCTCAAACCAAACAGACCCTTAGTGGTTTTTGGCTTTATAGTAGGTGTTTGGAATGATGATTAGAACATTTAAAAATATTTTTCAATCGTGATTTACGGTATATGAAGTAAATATGTGAGAGGAGTTTTATTCCAACTTACATGAAAAACGCTTATAAAATAAGCTACAAGTCATCCAAACATCCCAATAATTGCATCTTGGTAAGTAAAATAGGAGAGAGAGGGTATAGAAACAATTCACAGTAAGCAAAAGAAGAGAGGGGTAAAAAAACAAAAGAAAAGAGATGAAAGAGAAATTTTAGTAGCTTCAAGTTTTTATTTTCAATAATTATTAAATATTTTTATTTTTTAATTATAATTATAATTTTTTTAAAAAAATTATCACAATATATACATGTGTATGTGTGTGTTATTTAATAAGATTCACATCTTTTCAATAATTTTTCATCTAAACAAGTTTCCGTTTTTAAAAAAAAAAATTGTTTCTACTATCGTGATTAAAAATATTTTAAGATACTAGATAAATCTAAAAAAAATATTTTAAAATATTAGATACCATTTTTTCAAACAAAGAAAAAAAAATTCAAACCCCATTTTCTCCAAACTACACCAAAACGGTGTAGTTTAGAGAAAAAGACAAGCAGCGGATGCTTTTTACAGCGGACGCTAGCCATATCCCAAAATATCTATAACAGATTGTGAAGGAAGCCAGACATGTTTGGTTTTTGGTAAAAGCCAGATATGTTTGGTTGGTGAATAGCAATTGTGATTATATTTGAGATATTAATCTCAAATGTTGGCAGTTCATTTTGGCTTGCCCTTTTCTCTCTCCACGAACAAAATTGGTAGTAAATATCTCCTCCATTTAAGTTTGCCAGATCGGGTTTGACCTAAAATCCATTTTTTGATCATTTCTGAAACCTCTTTTTTATATCTTCATTCTCATTCTTCTCATTCCCGTCCCACTCCCATTTCTATTTGTTTAATATTCATTATGTGTACCATACGTCACTTAAAATTAACCCCACCAAATGTAGCCTAAAATTATCCCCCAGAACACACCAGTACTAGCTATAGTCCAATAGCTCCTTGCTGAACTTCCCATCAATTGAGTAGTGTGCTCCAAATTTCTCAATATAATGGTGCATGCTGGGTTTTCAGGTTAATTGTTGGCAGATTACATTGTAAACAAACATAAAAAAAATGATGTTCTTGACTATAACAAATTAAAATAAGTATATTAGATATAGCGAATTACATTACTAATCAATGAAAGATCCATCACAACTATTTTAGTAACGAATTTTGCGATAGATTTTGCAACCAAAAAAAAAATCTTCTTATGTAGTCGCTATTTATGTGCTTGAATGGGTTCGGGCAAAAGGTATGAGCAAAACTGTTTCTTAGTGAAATTCAATTATGACATTTTTATATATGTGAATATATAATACTCCCTCTGGTCGATAATACATGTCAATTTAAATAATTCATTTAGATTATATATGATAGTTAACTCATTAGATCTATCTTAAATCAAATAAAATTCCAAGTTTACCCATATTAAGTGAGGTTTTGAAGGAGAATGAAAAATATAAGAAAATACATTCAAGCTTTAATTCCATGAGCAAAATCAACAAATAAGCATTAATTACCCTCAAAGTAACTTATATTGTGAACCAATGAGTTTTTTTTATAAGTGATTTATACTGTGCACAGGATGAAGTATATAATTTTTCGTAATGTCCCTTCATCTATTAATTTTAATCTAATTATAATTCTAATTTGCCACTAGTGACCAAAAAGCAGTAGTCAGTGACCTTGTTGCAAAAGCCATATCACAAGTAGCGGTGCAACCTCGTGTGAGAATAGTGCTTCACCAATTAGGCTGGGAGTCCCACAATGAGAAAAGTACAATCATAGTTGGAATTTGGGGGGATGGAGGTATTGGCAAAACAACCATTGCCAGAGCTATTTATGATTCAATTGGTGGCCATTTTAATTGCAAAAGTTTCCTTGCTAATATCAAGGATGTATGGGAGAACAATAATGGTCAAGTTCTTCTACAAAAGCAACTTCTTTCAGATATCCATGAGAATCATATGAAGCAAGGGCCTTATGGAAGAGCCCTAATTGTACTTGATGATGTAAATCAAGTAGGTCAACTCATTGAACTGTGTGGAAAAAGAGAGCAGTTTGGCAAACGGAGTTTGATTTTCATTACAACAAGCAATATGAGTTTACTTGATGACTTTGTTGATACATCATATGAAGTGGAAAAGTTAGGAGATGGACCGTCTCTAGAGCTTTTTGGTTGGCATGCATTCAAAAACTTTGGTCCAGAAAATGACTTTGTGAATCTTTCTATGAAATTAATTACTTTATGTAAAGGGTTACCGTTGATACTTGAAGTTATAGACTCTCTTTTACATAATAAAACAAAATCGATGTGGAAAAAGATATTGAATAAATTAGAAAGTGTTCCAAGTGGTCAGATACAACATAAGCTTGATATAAGCCTTGACTTTTTAGCTGATTCAGAAAAGAAATTATTTTGTGATGTATCACAATTTCATGTGGGCCGAAATAAAAGTGATGTTGTACAATTGTTTAAGGGCTCAAGATTCCCCATAGAAATGGGATTGCAAGTACTTATCGAGCGTAGCCTTATAAAGATTGTCAATGACAAGATTCATGTACATGATTTGTTGCAAGAGATAGGGAGGGGAATCATTGCAAATAAACCAAAGTCCAAATATATCTATGATGTATTCTTAAATTTTAGAGGTGAGGATACGCGTAAAGCGTTTGCTACTCATCCTTATACTGCTCTAAAACAAGCAGGAATTGAGGTCTTCATGGATGAAGAAGGGATTGCCAGGGGCGAACATATTTCAAGTTCATTGCTACAAGCAATTGAAAATTCTAGAATTTCAATTATTATATTTTTAAAGAATTATACTGGCTCGAGTTGGTCCTTGCAAGAATTAGAGAAAATCATGGAGTGTTACAAAAAAAACTGATCAAGAAGTTTTTCCAATATTCTATAATGTGCAACCATCTGAAATTCAAAGACAACAAAATGCCTTTGAAAAAGCATGGTGGGAACGGCTTAGAACGAGATCCTCAAGTAGTAAAGGTAAGAAATTGACAAACAATTTGAAGAGAGCCCTTACTGAGGCTATCAATTTATCGGGGTGGGATATGCAAAACTACAGGTACTGTTATTTTTCATTTGCTTTTATTTGAGATGGCCAAATTATTTAAGTTTTCTTTTCTATATATATCTATTAAATTCCTTAATTTTGTTTGTAACACTGGTAGATTCATGATTAAATTACTTTTGCATACTTACCTACCTATAATAAAAACAAGGTACAGTGTAAGTAACGGTTGAGGATCACTCAAATCCTCCCAGTGCAACAAAAGAAATTGCATTTAAGAAAGGTAGCATATGATGGCCAAAAGAAAGCTGAGGTAGCATATTCTGTGAACCCTAGTTGAATGTGTAAAATCAAGGTAGTTGGTGAAAAAGCCGCTTAATAGGTGAACTGATACTCCATGTCTTAAAAAAAATAACTGATGTTCTAATCAATAAAGGTATACTAGCAATACAAAGAAATAATGATGAAACAAGCAGCAAAAATGGGTCCTTTTCCAATGTTATTTTCTTGTTTTGGCTAACTCTACTTGTCTTTCATTTTGTTGCTATTATAGCATTATACTATGCATTTTAATGATTCTTGGTAGAATTATGGTAATCTAATTTCAAGTTGTTGTCAGAACTGAGGCTGAGTTACTTGACGAAGTGGTTAAAACTATCAAAATGAGACTAGACAATAGTAAATACATGTTTGTTGCTCATCATCCAGTGGGTTTGGAGTGTCGCATGCAAGATATCATCCAATTGCTAAGTAGTGGATCAAATGAGATTATCATGATAGGCATTTGGGGGATGGGAGGAATTGGCAAGACAACTATGGCTAATATCTACAATAAAATGGGCCAAAATGTTGGGGGAAAGAGTTTCCTTGCAAATATTAGGGAAGCATGGGAGCAAGACAATGGTCAAATTCATTTGCAAGAACAACTTCTTTCTAGCATCATAAAAACAAGAAGGATCAATCTACCAAATGAAGGAATGGGAAAATCTCTAATCATGGAAATTCTTCGTAAAAAAAAGTATTTCTTGTATTAGATAATGTGAATAACGAAGAACAACTCAAATTTTTATGTGGGAGTCGTGAATGGTTTGGCCAAGGCAGCAGAATAGTTATCACAACTGGAGATGAACGTCTACTTCAGATCCTTCAAGTGGATGAAGTATTTAGTGTGAGAGTAATGGATGATAATGAATCTTTAGAACTATTTAGTTGGCATGCGTTTAAGCAAGCACTTTCTAAAAGAAATTTCATTGAACTTTCAAGAAGTGTAGTATCATACTGTAGAGGATTGCCTCTAGCTCTTGAAATCCTTGGCTCATATTTGTTTGACAGGGAAATACCTTATTGGAAAAGCACTTTGAATAAATTGAAACAAATTCCAAATGATAAAATATATGAAATTCTAAAAGTAAGTTATGATGGTTTGGGTGGCCAAACTGAGCAAGAGCTACCCTTAGATATATGTTTTTTTTTTATCGGGAAGGACATAAGCTATGCTACTCAAGTGTTAGATGGTTGTGGACTTCATACAGAAACTGGGATTACCCATCTAATTGAACGAAGCCTTGTAAAAGTTGCAAGATCAGGAAATAAAAATGTGCTTCATATTCATGACTTACTACGTGATATGGGGAGAGAAATCATTCGTGAGCAATCACCCAAAGAGCTAGAGAAGCGTACAAGATTATGATTTAATGATGACATGATTAATGTGCTAGAAATCAACATTGTAAGGATGTTTATGAATTACTTCATTGCACAATTTAATATTTAATTTAATATTTTCTTTTATTTAAATCTTTAATACTTATTTTTTATCATTCATTATGCATTCCTAGAGTTGCTGACTTTGTGTTATATTGTTTTTGTTCTTTTTCCCCTTATTTCACAGGTAACAATAGCGATCGAGGCGTTATCTTTAAGCATGCCAAGCAACAAGTCAATATCCTTAAGTACCAGGGTATTTAAGAAAATGAAGAGGCTCCGTATACTGAACTTTGATCATGTCCAACTTAATGGAGACTATGGTTATCTATCAAAAGAATTGAGATGGCTTTGTTGGCATAGATTTCTCTTAGAAAACTTGCCAACAGACCTCAATCTTGGAAAGATAGTTGCCACTGAGTTAAAGTGGAGTAATCTCACAAAAGTATGGGAGAAAAGCCAGGTATTTGCAATGATGAACTTATGGAATTAAACACTAGTAACATGATTTGTTACTTTTCCATCTATTTTATTGTTTCTATTTATTATGATTGTTATTTTGAGATAATCTTTTTGCATAGGTGCTCAAACAGTTGAAAATTCTCAATTTGAGTCATTCTCATTGCCTAACAGAAACACCTGACTTTTCAGAATTACCTTATCTTAAGAAGTTGATACTTAAAGATTGTCCACATTTGTCTATGATTCACCCTTCAATTGGAAATCTTAGACATCTTATTATGTTAAATTTGAAAAATTGCAAAGGCCTGGAGCATCTCCCAAGAAATATATATGACTTGAAATCATTGAGAACTCTCAATCTTTTTGGTTGTTCCAATATTGAAAGGTTGGACGAAGACATAGAGAAAAAGGAACCCTTAATGATTTTGGTGGCAAGTCAAACTGCAATAACACAAGTACCCATCTCAATAATGAGATTGAAGAACATTAAATATGTTTCTTTATGTGGTTATGAAGGATTGTCACGTGATGTATTTCCATCCCTTATTTTGTCATGGATGCCCCCAACAAATCATTCAAGGTCATTGTTTGAAGCATTTGGGATCATGCTATCATTAATAAAGTGTCTATCACATCCTTTGTTTGCCAAAAGTCTTGAAATATTCAAAGCAACACCAGGAACATCTCAATTTTCATGTAAAAAGACTCCAGCATTGATTGGTTTTTGATAGAAGCCCAAGTTTGACATATTCAAGGAAAAACAAACGTGCCCGAGTGGGAGAAGAGCATGTTTGACTAAGTTTGTTTTTGTTTATCTATTTTTAATATTTCTTTTAATTTAATATCTAGGATCGTGTCAGTTGCTAAATACATGGGGATACCCAGTATGCCCACGTCCTTAGCAGAGTTAGTTAGTGTTATTTATTTCATTATTTTTATTAATAGAAAACCCAAAAATATAGCTCTGTAAATTCACTATAAATTGGCGAAAGGCCCTGAGGAATAGAGAGCAACAATTTATAGAGTGAAATACTTGTGTTAGGAGATTCTCCAAGGCTATTAGCAAGGAAAGAGTGAGATCCTTGATCTAATCTCACTAGTAGATTTCTCTCTCATTCTATTTTCTACAATTTTCAAAAACCGCTGCTAACAATTTGGCATCAAAGCCGCGTTGATTCATTATGGTGGTAACCCGTTCATCATACGCCATGCAGGAACCGGAGGACAATCCCTTTGGCAATGATCCTTTAGCCACCATAGTTTCCCAACTTGAAACTTTAGACATATTGAATGAAAAAGTTGCAGCCTTGGAAGCAAGTTCCCGATGCCAACACAGGGCAAAAGGAGTGTACCATTATCGTGAAGAGAGTGATGAGGATTCTAATTTCCACCTGAAACAAGCAAGGCTGCCATATGCGAAGATTGAGTTTCCAAAATTCAGTGGTGGCAACCCTCGAGGATGGATACTAAAAGCAGAGAAGTACTTTCGCTACTATGAAACTTCAGAAGACGACAAGGTCGACATTGCTTCCATGTACCTTGAAGGTGATCCTCCTGACTTGTTTTCATGGATCATGGGGCAACAAATGGTAGTGTATTGGGATGAACTCGTGAAGGCACTTCAAGAACAATATGGACCTCCAGAATACCAGAATCCTGATGAGTACTTATGCAGCATTAAGCAAGTAGGTACTGTGCATGAGTACCGATCAGAATTTGTAAAACGGCAGGCACATGTACACAATTGGCCTGTTCACTGCTTGCTGGGTGTTTTTGTTAATGGCTTGAAGGAGGAGCTGAAAGCGGATGTGCGAATTCAAAAACCTCGGACAGTATACCGGGCCACTAGTCTTACACTAGAATATGAGGCCAAGTTGCAGACTACCATAAAGCCCAGATCCACATGGGTATTAGCCCAAACATGCACCCCGTCAACAACTGGTGGATATACCAACACTATGTTGGGTTCTACTGCTTCATCATCAGGAACAAAAAGCTTGGCCCCGACCCCACCAACCGAATACCAACGCCATCGCAATAAGGGACTCTGCTTCCATTGCGGCAAAAATTTCCGACCAAGTCACCAATAAGCAAGCTCGCTATCGCTGATGGAGATAACAAAGGAGGATGACTCCACGACTCCTCCCTTGATTGAAGACGTCATTGATGAAGAAGAAGGTGCAGCGACGGAAATTTCTTTTGATGCCATATTGGGAAAAGCTTCAGCATCAACTCTAAGGTTGGCCGGAAAAGTCAAAGATAGAGCAGTCTTGATTTTGGTGGACAGTGGGTCAACCCATAATTTCATATTCGATGCGTTAGTTGCCGAGCTCTCACTGCCTGTAACACAAACTCAGGAGTTTAGAGTTCAGATAGGGGATGGCAGATTGGTTTACTGCAATCGAGTGTGTTTTGATATTGAGGTGCAAGTATCCGACCTAACAATTACACAGGAATTTTTTCCTTTTTCGCTGAAAGGGACTAAACTTTTTTTGGGCATAAAGTGGCTGGCGTTATTAAATACAGTTCAAGCTCACTGGAATGATATGTTCATGATCTTTTGGATAAAGGGTAAGAAATATAAGTTACAGGGCGTAAAAGCAAACACCCACGCACCGGTATAGCTCCAAAGTGTGGGGTTGGATCCAGAAATGAGGGCAGAACCGAGGGATAATTTGACATGGAGGATGGTGTCTCAAGAATTTCCAGAGGTATTTTTTGAACCAACCCAATTGCCGCCACCATGATGCCACTCACACACCATTCCTTTGCTGCCTAACGCCTCACCTCCAAACTTGAGACCTTACTAGTATCCCCATTACCAAAAAGATGAAATTGAGTCACAAGTGGCAGCTTTACTCAAGAAAGGCTTTATAAGACCCAGTTCCAACCCGTTTGCCAGTCCGGTGTTGTTAGTAAGCAAAAAAGATAGATCCTGGAGATTATGCGTGGACTACCGGCATCTCAACAAACTCACTATCCCAGATAAGTTCCCTATTCCCAATATTGATGAATTATTAGATGAATTGCATGGGGTTGTTTTCTTCTTTAAAATTGACTTACGGTCGAGGTACCATCAAATACGTGTATAACCCACTGATGTGCATAAAATTGCTTTCCGCACACATTTAGACCACTATGAATTCGTGGTTATGCCTTTTGGGCTTACTAACGCCCCCGCTACCTTCCAATCAGTTATGAATGATTTATTCCATCCTTACTTGAGAAGATTTGTTCTTGTCTTTTTTGATAACATTATGGTTTACAATGCCACTGTTCATAAACATTTTGAGCATCTACGAGTGGTTTTTCATATGTTACAGCAAAACTCATTCTATGCTAACAACAAAAAATGCTTCTTGGGGCAGACTCGGATTGACTATCTCGGGCACATTGCATCAGGAAAAGGGGTAGAAGTAGTCCCTGACAAGGTAACGGTTGTAACCCATTGGCCAGTACCTGCGTCAGTAAAGGAATTAAGAGGATTATTGGGCCTCACCCGGTATTACAAAAGATTTGTGAAAGATTATGGTATTATAGCTCGTCCTCTCACTGAATTGACTAAGAAGAATGCTTTCAAATAGTCTGAGCAGGCTCAAAAGGCTTTTGAAGAGCTAAAGGGTGCACTAAGCTCAACTCCAGTTCTGTAACTTCCCAACTTCCAACTCCCATTTGTGGTTGAATGTGATGCTTCCATAAGTGGAGTAGGGGTTATTCTCATGCTAAATAAGCACCATATTGCATATTTCAGTAAGGGATTCTCACCTGCCAATAGGTACAAATCCGCATACGATTATGAGCTGCTTGCACTAGTGTTGTCCTTACTCAACTGGCGACATTACCTACTGGGGCGACATTTTTTTGTTCAGATAGATCGCTGCAACCTTAGGTACCTTTTGGATCATAAGGTAGTCACAAACTCCCAACAGTGCCTTATGGTTAAACTTTTGCCTTTTGATTTCACTATCAATTACAAAGCAAGGAAGGAGAACATGACTGCTGATTCTCTCTCTCGAAGGCCCCAATATATTGATATTTTCCAGCTAGTTATGCCCTTGGCTATTAACAGTCAACAATTACCTCAACTCTTGTTGGCAGATCCAGAGACCAAGAAGAAGATGGATGCTTTGCGACAGGATCCACACTCCGTACCTCATTACAGCACCATCAATAATAGGTTGTATTACAAAGATAAATTGGTAATCCCCAATAATCCTCCAGTTGTGCACAAACCTATTAGAAGAAGCTTACTCCACACATATAGGGGGCACGGTGTAATATCCTAAATTTTGGGACTAAAGGCTAGAGAATAAGCCTGAATAAAGTAGACTACCAAGCCCATTTTAGTGGGAGTCCCAGAAATTATGACATATAGAAAGACTCTCAGGGGTTATGAGATTTGGGCCTTACTGGGCAAAGGGCTCGATATCTATAGATAGTATGATTAGAATGTCGGTGAAGATGTGCACAGAACACATATATAATGCCATTGGGTTGGTAGAAAGACGCCACCCAACTATGTCATGACGTAAGGGACCGATTAGTCGGGTGAAATAGGCCGGTGTAGGTGTGCATATGCCATATTCAGGGCATATATGTGTACCCTACGTTTTTGAATTGGACATCGGTATGTGGTGCCATATGGGGCCCACATACATATCTTGACCTGATGACATTTGAGGGGCTTAAATATGCATGGCGCAATCTCGAGTAAGTCCCGAGTAGACACCGATAAAGTAACTTTATTAAAGTAACTTTAATAAAGTAAGTAATCATGACATAACTTTTATGTTGGCTAAATGAAAAGGTGACACATGTCCCATTAATAATGAAATGTCATTTTGCCTTTTGTGTTGGCATTTTAAGGTGACATGTGGCACAAAAGTCAGAGGAATTCATCGGTCTCCGGTCGGGTCACCGACAACTTTCTCGAACACCGAGCCGGGGAGCTGGGGAAAATATTAGACCCTTACTTCCTCTGACATTTTGGATGGCTAAAGGCCCAAGAAAAATATGTGAGACCCACTTTAGAAAAAAGAAGTGACACGTGTCCTCAAATCAGTGGAATACCAAACAAATGGCACCGTAACATCGCGACACGTGGCATAATTTTTCAAGATCCTTTCTTGGCCTTATATTTTCGTCCAAGCTGCCCCAAATATTCAGAAAAATGATGGGAAAATGTTGAGAAATGGTGGAGGAGAGATGAAGAGTGAATAGTATTTTCCAAGAACTTCAATCCGCCGAAACTCTACCGAATCGGTGTTTTCTCTCAAAGTACCCTTCACAAACCTTCTTCTACTCATCCTAAGCTTCATTTCTACGGTTTTGGATTTTTGATTGGAGGTTTTTGGTGCCGTCTCCCTCCCCGGAGTACTGCCGGATTTCCGAACCGATTGCGGAAACGCGTAGAGGTAAGCACAAGCTTCCTTTTGAACCGATTGGTTTATTGTTTGGATGAGTTTTTATAAGGGTGGGGTACTGTTCATTTTCGGTCCAAGGGGTATTTTTGAGGTTTAATCATATATTTATGGTTAGATTATGATTTATGATGATATTGGACTAAGTTGTTGGACAAAATTCTAAATTGATGAATTGTTGTGGAAAACCCTGTTTTTCTGGTCTGAACAGAACATCATGAAGAAGTAGGAATTTTATAATTTTTATGATTTCATTGGATTCTACACGAAAAATTGTGTAGGTATGCAAGTGTTCATGATTTTTGGATGCTTGTATATGAATTTGGAAATGTATGAAGTTGAATGTACATGTTGTTGATATGCCCTGTCTGGAACAGTTACATTGTGCGAGATTTTTTATAGGGTAAAAATTGTCCAAAAATTCTGAAAATTTCCAGAATTAAATTAGACATAATAATATTTAATTTGATATGTATTTTATAATTTTTGGACAAGTACATTGGGAGATATGAATTTTTGAAGTTGTGTTCTGTTTCTGGAATGAAATCTGAAACAGGTTATATTTGGAGAAATTCTGGGAATTTTGTGGCCGTGATATCCCGAATTTAGGATTTTTATGTGAAAAAATACTGAAATATATTCAAATAGGACTTTAAACCACCCCAATTATAGTTCTATAGAATTAATTATGATTTTTCAAAGTTTGGTCAAAATGTTGGCAGCTTTTGGCTACCATGCGAATTTGAGAAAGAAAGTGACCAAATGTAATTAGTATGAACTCTAAGGGTGAAAGTAAGCCTTTAGGGCTAATATAGCCCATTGGGCATTCACTTTTCATGGCTCTAATAATGTCATTACTTATCTAGGGCCATAAAGTGACAAAGAAGAAACTATGGTTGGAAGATCGAAGTACAAGAGGAGGAGGCAAAGTCCAAAAGGTAGTAAACTCACTTACTTGTATATATGTGATGTTTATGCTGTGTATTGATTTGCTGTATTGTTTTGCTTGATTATGTGAAGCATGTATGAATGAATGAAGCTCTGTTTCTATTTTTACTATGGCCATAAGTATGTTGTACGGAACATTGAGCATGCAGAATATCATTATGTGAACATGAGCCTATGTAAGGCAAGCATATCATGCACTAGCATTCATCTTACATGCATTGTCTGTATGTTTGCTACTGAGATTCTCTCGAATCTCACCCTCCCCCACCAACCATATAGGTACAAGAACAAGAAAGAGAATAATGGTTGAAGAAGAACAAGAAGGAAAGAAGACGAAGAACTGAAGACCGAATTATGTTTAGAATACTGTGTGTATCATTATTTACACACAGAGAATATTTGGTTGTAAGAATACACGCGAATTTGAATTAAGCCGTAATCGGGATCACTGAGAAGAAGAATTAACTATGATATTCAGTAAGAATAAGTCGTGAATAAGTAATTACCCCTAACAAAGTAATAATGAATGCTTCCGTGTAGGTAATTAAGGGGTATGTAAGGCGGGTGTTACATTTTATGGTATCAGAGCAGAGATTCTGGAATTTGGCTAGTTTGCTCTGTTGCTGAGAATAGGTATACTGATACCTTGTCAGTGATTCCGTAGCTATAATGAATTGTGGGGTAGGGAGGAGCCTAGAGAAATATAATTTTCCTTAACCTCTAAACGGGAAAACTGGTTTAGAGGGTGGGATAGAGCTGTATATAGAGAATGAAATAGAGCAGTAGTGATGTATACCCAGTAGAGAAGGGTATGAGCTCTAGAGAATCCGATGCCGAGGGGCCATGTGTTCCAAATTCCAACGGAATTCCGTGGTTAAGCGTGCTCAGACGAGAGCAATCACGGGATGGGTGACCTCCTGGGAAGTATCCTAAAAATTTGAAACCTCTTGATTATAGGCCTGAGTGCCGTGAGATAAGAAATATGGTGATCCCTTGGGATGCCATGAGAATGTTAGAATGAATACATTGAAGATTTATGATATGCTTGAATAAGATCTAAGCTGAGATAATGTTTAGGTCAAGATGTGACCCAAGTTACACTATGGTTTCGATATATGAAAGTATGAACCCTATGAACTTTGTGGACCTAGTAAGTAATGTTGAATTGTCAACAATGCTTTAGGGGAATATTTGAGGATATTACCTGGAACCATGGAGGTTAGAATAGGTACTGATGATTTTGATTCTTAGCGTACCTATTGGGTATGATTGAGGAAAGTGATTTTCATATTTACGTGATGTTGAGGTTCTAAGAGTTGAACCATAACCTGAGAATCAAATGTCATAGTTGAATTGATTCTTCAGGAAGTTAAGATAGCCTAAGTGGCTTGAGGTACTAGCATATAGTACAGAATTGTGTATGAGGTTACTGGAGGTTGCTAGTTGCTAATCTAGCATAGGGAAAGATCTTGATCATAGAATATTCCTTTAAACTTGTGATCATTGCCTGGAGTTGCACCAATATCAAAAGTCCATATTAAATGACCCCAAATGAAAGAGCAGATTACATAACTGCTAAAGAAGAAGGACCTTATGAGATTTAGATCATGTTATAATGATACTTCCATTCAGAGGCGACCAACCGGACAGAGCTACTTATGGAGGATTCTGATCAGAAAGGGCTACCTACAGGGAGTTCTAATCGGAAAGGGCTACCTATGGGGAGATCTGATTGGAAAGGGCTACCTACAGAGGGTTCTGACCGGGGAGGCTGACCAGGTGTATGGGCGCCTGTATGAAGCACCGAGTGCAGTACTGTAGTGTGAAGCCACCATAACATCGAACTATAGTGTGTAGCCGCCGTGACGACAAACTGTGGAGGGAAGCCGCTGTGACGTTGAAACTGTAAAGTAGAGCTACGGGGACTTCGACTCTCAATAGTGGTATCTTATAATGAGTCTTCTATCACATAAGTTTCCTTGAGAAGAAGGGTCGGGTGACCCAGTAAATTGTCATGGGGTGCTCCAATGCTGAATGATGACAGAGATTAAGGAAAGCTACTCTTGCTCTCATATCCTATGTAATGGTTCTACATGTATGTGTTTATCATCACGTGTATTCGTGTTATGAATATACGGTAGACAGTAAGACCTTTTAGGCCAGCGTGTCCTTAGGCAGTCAGACCTGACGGGCAGAGGCCCGAGGCGGTAAGTCCCGTAATGCCTCTGGCATAGGGGTGATTCCTTGGGCAGTAAAACCTGATGAGCATTCAGAATTTACGGGGTGGTCGCTTGGGGCCTATTGTGCGGGTGGACGTCCAGGCCATAGAGATTCCTATTTTGCACGAGCAGTCATCTGGGGCCTATTGTGTGAGTAGACGTATTGCGCGGGTGGACACTCGGGGCCATGGAACTCATATGATGCACAAGTGGAATCCCGGGGCCTATTGCGCGGGTGAATACTTGGGGCCGAATACTCATATGATTATTGTTGTGATGATGGTTTGTTTAGCATGCTTCGTGAACATTGCATAAGAGTATGAATGAGATGAGTAGCAAGAGATGGAGCCTGATATGAGAAGTTATTCGAATGTCCCGTGCGACTGCAGCGTGAGCTGAGTGCCGTTGTAGTGGGCCTAGTGGGGCAGTCCGTTACACAAAAAGTTAAACCCCATGGAGGGGTGGAAGTTGGTCGGATATCCCGTGTGACTGCAACGTGAGCCGAGCGCCGTTGTAGTGGGGCAGTCCGTTACATAAAAAGTTAAGCCCGTGGAAGGGTGGAAGTTGGTCGGATGTCCCGTGCAACTGCAGCGTGAGCCGAGTGCCGTTGTAGTGGGCCTAGTGGGTCAGTCCGTTATATAAAAAGTTGAGCTCGTAGAAGGGTGGAAGTTGGTTGGATGTCTCGTGCGACTGCAGCGTGAGCCGAGTGCCGTTGTAGTGGGCCTAGTGGGGCAGTCCGTTACATAAAAAGTTAAGCCCGTGAAAGGGTGGAAGTTGGTCGGATGTCCCGTGCGACTGCAGCGTGAGCCGAGTGCCGTTGTAGTGGGCCTAGTGGGGCAGTTCGTTATATAAAAAGTTGAGCCCGTGGAAGGGTGGAAGTTGGTCGGATGTCCCGTGCGACTGCAGCGTGAGCCGAGCGCCGTTGGAAAGAACACCTTTTTCTCATACGAGTTTATCTCAAACAATTAATATGTTCTTTTATTAATATCATGTGTGTTCATGCGTGTCAGGGGTGTTCACTGTTAATAATGTATGTTCATGCGCAAAAGTGTAATAATTATCATTAATTATGCTTTTAAGTATTTAGAAGGCATATAGAAAGCGTCAATTATATTTAAAATAGTGTGAAATGTCTAATATGTAAACAACATAAGCATACATGTGATTTTGAAGAACTTATGCATGCTTCCTAAGGTTTTAAACATACTACACAACATATTCAAATATTGGCTTGCAATGTAGTTGACTTTATTCGAAAATGTTTGCTTCCAATTAATTTGGATATAAATATGTTCCTATGATTTAATATCCAAAACTCACTTTCAACCATTTTGAAGCATATTAAAGTTGGTGTTTACAAATATGCATGTTTAATTGGGAGTGCTAGCCAATATTATCTCTATTTAGTTGGTGTTTAAATACCTATTGAATAATTGACTTCTTTATTATGTTTATGATTTAGGGATGCAATGAAAGAGGATTTTGGAGTTAATTCTCTTCCTGGGGACCATTATCCTTATTGGCAGAATTTTAAAGGTAAAGGACCTTCAATATTCTTTGAAGCTCCTCAAGTTATTGGCAAAAGTTTGAAAGGATTGATTATGTGCATAATCTATTTGTCTTCTCAAGACAACATGACATCTATATATCCTATTGGTGTCTTGGTATCAAACCATACAAAGGCTAGCATTAAATTCTACCAGAAAGATGCAACAATAGCTGCTTCAAAGGATGAAGATAATTGGCAAGACATAATTTCTAATTTGGAGCTTAGTAATAAAGTGGAGGTCATAGTCACTTTTGCATGTGAATTGAGAGTGAAAAACACACTTGTCTATTTGGTATATGATGAAGATGTTAGCAACATATGATGAAGATGTTAGCAACAGAATCATGTACTGAATGTGTCCAAGAGCATATTTGTATGGATAATGTTGTTCAAGTAGTCTCAGATGTGAAAAATGCCTCTACTGTAGTGCATGTTCAAATCTGTATTTGTCAATTAGGTTTGTTTTTTAATCAATATTTTTTAGTTATACATATGTGTGTGCGTGCCCTTAACTTATAGTGTCAAATGGTTTATGTGTGTGAGAGAGAAGGCAGTCTTCAATGTTCATGTCTAAGACAGAGATAGTATCTCTGTTTCTTTATAATAAAAAAGAGGTAATTAAACATAGTATCATTAGACTTTGTATAAAGAGCAATTATCTTTGTCTCGCTTCACTTGCTGTATTCTTATATATTCAATGTGTATGCCTGAGCCATTGATTCTATTATAAGATTGATTATTGAGACTTGAACTCTGCAATTATTAGGAAGATCAAGTGTTGTCAACAAAAACCATATTAAGACAAGAACCAAGAAAAACAAATGGACAAGGGAAACGACAATAGTTACTTATAATATGCAAAGTGACATGTGAGAGTTCAAATGGATTCCTCTCACTTCAACAAATTTGCAATGGTAAACATCAATGTGTAAATAAGGAAGGCAGATATAGTGAAGCACCAAGTGATAGTTAAAGGAAAAAGCATGCCTATTATTCCCATGAATCCAAACGTCCCAATCAGAAATGAAGCTTTTTGCATCTTGTTGGAAATCGTAAGCCTTTTCTTACGTAACACAACAACAATTGAAGAAATGAAAAGGGCAAGTGTAGAACAAGCCACCACAACATAAATCAAAACCTAGTTATGTTTTGGTTTTGATGACATAGAAAAATTAGTGAGAGCACCAAGAAGTTCAACAGCAAAAATTGTGAAGCCTAGGTTGCATGAGTCATAGGCATGTTACTGGTGCAACTATCACTTGCCATGGATCTAACATTATTAGGTCTCGTAGGATTAACTTGTTGGACTGAGATTTCAAGAGGTACATAGGGATTTAGAGGAGTAACTATATTGCTAGAACTGTTTGTGACAAATCTTGCGAAGGACAAATTATCGGAGTGATAGAATTGATTATATGGTAGTAACATTTGGATCTTGAGTTTGCTCTTCATGTTCACCAAGACTCTCCAACTCCTTCAACTTAGATCATGTATGTACATACAAAATGCTTCCAAGAATAACTAAACAGACGTACGAAATATGATATCAATATATACTTCTAAACTAATATAGATAAAAATAGTACTATCTCGTATAAAAATAACTTGTCTAACATACATATGAAAGATAAAAAATACATACTACATCAATTTTACTGGAGCTAAGAAAAGGCTAAAAGTTCAATAGCAATATGTGACAATTGAGATAATGATAAGGTCCTATTTGGTTCAGCGAAAATTGGGCGACGGAATAGGAAAATGCCTATTTTCAAATGGCGGTGGCCGTTTGGTTCAAATTTTCCATTGGAAAATATTTTCTCACCTCCCCCAATTTACAATCCAATAAATGAAAATGGGTTCCCACAAAAAATGGTGAGAACCCATTTTCCGGCACCTTTGAAAATGTCCAAAAGTCCCATTTTCCTTTGATGTGACAGTGGCGAGCTATAACGAGAGATTAAAGAAGTCCGTTCTAGAGATGGTGGAAGAAGAAATCATCGGGTTAGGGTGGCCTTGAGGACCCCAATGGAGTTTCCATTTTAGGCTCCAGTGACGTTG
Source organism: Albizia julibrissin (assembly GCA_037074505.1). NCBI lineage: Eukaryota > Viridiplantae > Streptophyta > Magnoliopsida > Fabales > Fabaceae > Albizia > Albizia julibrissin. The sequence continues at coordinate 11,509,615 of CM073481.1, read as the reverse complement.
AATGCAATGGGGCAACTAAGGGAGGTGATTTGGTGAATTCGAAGGTCGCAGAAGCAGAAGACAGTATCGTATGTGGCATTAGATTAAGGAATCCTCTTAGTATATACTTTTCTACATGCTTGCTGGTTGAAAATTGTGCAGAAATTGGTGAATCAAGATGAAGGAAAGTGAGAAGAAAAGATGAAGAGAAAAATGTGTGAATTAACGGGTGAAAGTAAAGTTAGATAACTATCTCGTAACTATGACGTAATTATGAGCAAAATAAGACCATAGAAAGTGGTTGTGACTATGTGTAGGTGATGGATATAATGTAATGGTTATGTAAGTTAACTCTCCATTGAAGGATGCATTGTTTGTGGTAAAGACACTTGTTTAAAAATATGCTTTATTTCGGTGATACGTAACAGGAGCCAACAAAGCATTATTTCAACTGCTAAGATTTCTTGCAGCCCATTGGCACATCGTGGTTAATGCCACATGAATTAAAACTTGATGAGTACATGACGCCTAGGCATACTGTGGTTAACACGATTTTTGCTTCACTATTGGTTATTGACCATAAATATAGTAATTTGATACATGAATTTTTATTCATAGAATAAAAATGGAGCTTACTAATACTTACAAAGAAAAGAAATAGAAAAGGCTTGTATTTTTCAATAGAAGGATCAAATTCGAGCTGGAAGATTTGTTGTATGTTGTAAGCATCGACGAAGATATTGGGAAAACGGAGCTTGGGAATAATATACAAGGCAATGCTAGACTATGGATGTACTGTCGTAGTTAAGAGAGTCAAAGACGAAAACCCATATGCCCAGAAAGAGTTCGAACCATACATGGATATGATCAGAAAGCTTAAATGGATGCAAGTCCCTTAACTTCTGTGGGTGCAATGCCATCCATAACAACGGTATTGGTTGTGTACTCTCCATCAGCTACTCCGTCCAAACCATTCCCTCCTTCTCATGACATCAATCTTCCCCTGCCACCTTCAACTTCTCAGCCCTATTCACCTAGTGAGTTAGAATAGTGTCAACATGATTAGGCTATAGGCCCAAAATTTATTTGCAACGCATCGTAACTGTTACATTCGTATGAGTAGACTTTCTTCACCGCTGCTTCTTTACATGATTACCCATGAGCACACGAAGGCTATGAACTAAGTACAGAGGCCTCATTCATCACAATTAAAATACATTCTCTAATGCTGCTTAACTACCACATGCCCACATGGTGCACACGGTTAAGTCATTGTTATTTTATACGGACTTAATTATTCAAAACACTATGGCATGTGGTGGGCATGCACCCACCCGTTTTTCTGTCATATTCCCTCTTACACATTCATGCACCATATTACACACACATCCACGCACACATTACATACATCGCACCTACTATCAGTATGGTTGATCCTAGCTTGTACTCCTACAACCAGCAAATCCACCCCTACACCTCTATCACTCTATTCTTCTCCGGTTGAAGACGATGCACAAATTTCTAAAGTGTTTGAAAGGATTTATCTTATAAATGGAACATTGATGATTCACCTGTGAAAAAGAGAGTTTAGGAACAACATTCCATATTCAATAGTCAACTAAGCAGGTTAAAGGAAGGAGCTAACCGCAACAGAATCTTCCCACGCAGCATCATTGCTGAGAACTGAATTTGTGCTATAGTCCCACTTGAAATTCTGCTTGTTCGCCCCATATAGCTTATCAAACACTATCACCTAGTCCGCCTTTAGCTACTTCACTCGACAGAAGATGTCATTCTTGCCTTTGAAGCCATATCCTGGCAACCTTTCTTCCATCTTTAGTTCCAGATAAACCAAATAACCAGGTCTGAACCCACTGTCATCCATTTGGTCGCCTCTCAAAGCCATCTTCACCAACAGATCCACTAGCACGTCCTCTACTTCAGGGGTCCACTCATGACGTTGACGCCCATTTCCTTCCACCTAACCACTATCTGCTGCTCCATCTTCCTTCATTACCCCGCCGGTTTCTGCCTTTCGATGGTCCCTTGCCGTATGTCGCAGAAGGGGAACAAAATTCTTTCAGAACTTTATAAGATCCGTAACAGTTCTCCCTAGGTGCGTGTGTAACGTGCATTTAAATAATATATTATATTTATGGGTAAAATGGTCTTTACAATATTTTCCTTCCTCATTTTCTTTCAATCAAACAAAAATTTTTTAATCAACCAATTTTCTTTTCCAATGCGAATCAAACACATTGGAGACAAAATATTCTCCCTTCCTTTCCACTCTTTTCCTTTTCATTCATTTCCATTTCCACCAATTCTTTGAACCAAACGGACCCTAAGACTTGAGAGTTTGCAACTCCATTTGAGGCTTTTGACTTTTCTCCTTTTGCAGGCCTTTGTTTCAAACTCCTTTGCTTTATCCCAGAAATGATAGAGACAAAAATGGAGAGGAATCCTTTGCAGGCTCTTGTTTCAGAGTCCTTTGCACGCCTTTGTTTCAAAGCCCTCGTGAATAAATGAAATAGACTTATAAAAATCACAAATTAATTAGTTAATAAGAAAATATAGGATTAAGAGAAGTTTCATTTGCAACTATCCAACATACAAGTCTCATTTGTAAATGTGCAATTATTCATAAACAAGTGGAATACTCATATATGAACAATACAAATTAATTTCCACTAGCTGGAGTTTTGAAAGTTGTAATATCCAAATCAAATAACAATAATAATAATAATAATAAAATTATTATTATAATATAATACTATATTATATTTTATTATATTATTATAATATTATATTATATTTTATTATATTATATTATTATTATATTATATTATATAAAATATATATTATATTATAAGGTGGGCTGCCCACTCATTATTTTATATAATAAAGAGGGAGTGGATTACCCACTCCTTACTCCCTCTTCCTCTTTAAAAACCGCACAAGAGGTGCGGTTTGTGAGAAAGAAGAGTCAGAGAAAGAGGGAAGAACGAGAGAAAGAGAGAGAACGAGAAGGGAATAAAGATCTCACTTGAGTTTTCTAAGGTAAGTTACTTATGTTATAAAATTATTTAGATAGCTAAAATAACTTATTTTCAGCAAATTTCTTTCATGAAAATTATTCCATGTATTTTTCTCTTTTTAATAAGGATAATATTGTATTGATTAGAGAATATTTTAAGATTAACATTTTGGAAAAGTTTCAGTTTTGTTATAAGGCTATAAAAATGTAGAAAATAATTAATATTTAATTTTAATTGGTTTATTTTTCCTATTTAGTTGGTATAAGATTTTATAAAGAACTTTTTATATAATTAGTCTATAAATAATTCTATATAGGACTTTTTAACCGATTAAATGTGGGTTAAAAGCTTTTATTTGAATTAATGAAGGTACTACTAAAATTTTAATTGGTTTAGTTTTGAAATTTGAAGGACTAAAATGTCATTTATAAAATTCAGAGGACTAAACTGTCATTTATGAAATTTGGAGGACTAAACTGTCATTTGTTAAATTGGAGTACTAAACTGTTATTTTTAATATTTGAAGAACTGAACGGTCATTTCTAAAATTTAAACCCCAAACTGTTATTTTCAGTTTTTATAATATATTATAATTATTATTAAAATTTGTATACAAGTTATAATTTTGATTATGTGGAATTTTGGAGAGTTATTAATGGGTAGTAAATTGATTGTGGTAGATTGATTTTGGCGTTTATTTGAGCTCTTGGATTATGAGCAGTGTAGTAATAAATAGCTTTGGCGAGAGGTAACCACTTTCCACTTGTTGTGCATGCTTGTATGATGTTTGTGAGTGATTTTTAATGACATAGATTTATAAATTTGGCTGCTGATTTATGATGTGGATTTTAGAAAATATGGTGTTAATGAAATTGTCTTGTGGGACTTATTTTCATTGAGAAAATTATTAGTAATATTATATTATGAGTTGGTATTTATTTATGAGATTGGAAAGATCATTTTGATAATTATGAAATGAAAATGACATGTCATTACATAATATTAATATGAGAGGGGATGGCGGATGCGAATTTGATGAGAGGTTACTCAAAGAGGAAATAAGGGGGGTGAATTTTTGTACAAAAAGAGGAAATAAGGTGGTGGACGTCCAGGTGTATATTGGTTAGTCCTTATGCCCATTTGTATTCTGTAGGGCTATGACACCCCACTAATGTATTTAGAGGGGGAACCCATGGTCCGGTCTTGTGCTCTGTGGATTTTAGCCGATCCATATCACTTGATCGGTGAACTTGTTGAGTTAGCTACCAGTCATATGAGTGAGTACTAGCACATGGGTTCAGTAAGAGGAAATAAGGTGGAGATAAAATAAGGGAGTAAAGAAAATAAATTATTGTGTATTGACTCGTGTACACTTATATGATAAATATGAGAATGAGAATATGACATTATGAATTATTATGAAATTATTCGTATGAACAAGTGATATTTTAATAATGTTATACTTTTATAACTGTCCCACTTGGCACCTCACGGGCACATACTTGTATGCTTGATGAGATGGATTGCTGATTACTGAGGATTTTGTCTCACCCCATTAATTTAACATTTTTCAGGAAATAGTTGTCGTGCGGGTCCATCGAGGAAGACTTCGGAAGCTTAAACTACTTCTGGTGAAAGTAGTACTTCAATCTTTTAATATATGTAGGATTATTGTATAATGCCACATTAGGGCTCATCTTGCATACTCTGATCTATTTCTGAGAACTTGATATATTAACTATATATTTTTAATTGCTTCTGATGATGTTTGAAAACATGTATGGCTTATGATGTGTTCTAAACTTGTGGATCCACAATTTAGTATGAGATAGATAATTTTAATATATGATGGCATATTATTCAGTTAAAGAGTTTGAACTAAATAGTGAATAGTTCTGTTGAATTTTGTGAAGTTCAAAGCCCAACTAGGTGTATGAGAATGTGTTGGAAAAATGGTTTTATTAAATCCTTGATTAATTATTGTTTTAATGAAATGATTTTTACAATAGTCAACCACTGGAGGTAGCTCCGACTTAGTGGCTATTGGTGACCTATCGCCGGAGCTCTGACTACGACCAAACTTATTTCTTAAAAAATAATAAAGGACGTCATTGTCTTGTTTATTTAAAAAACTTATTTTTATTTTGGTCTTTAAGAGTTTAGTGAAATTTTAGAATTTTTTAAGGATTCACTCAAATAAAGTTGGTGTTGAGGGAGTTAAGTGAAATTTTCCCTTATGAAAGGGAATGGGAATGGGAATGGGAATGTGAAAGTGGGAATGGCCGCACCATCATAAGACACCATAAACATACAAAACCAACGAGTAGAGAGCGAGTAGTAAATTAATAATGGTCATGTGAATGCTAATTTTTTATTAAAATGTTTTCAAAAGATATTTACTTTTTTTAAGCCATTCTTGACAGGACGGAGCCTTTCTTTTGTTTTGCTTTTGCTTCCTTCTCTGCCGTCTTCTTCCCTCTTCACCGTTCCAATGTCTCTGTTTGATTTTGGTAATGTATGATCAGTTGATGACAGGTTTTTTATATAAAAAAAAAAAGAGAAAAGATTCTCCGTTGAAAACTAAGTACTTCTCACCAATAACATTTTTAATAAATAAGTGACTTTTTCATAATTTTTTTTTGTTTTGACTCAATCAAACTTAATATGTGAACTTTGACTCGATGGAATTTAGTCCCTATAGATTTGATACTTTAAAACATTGGTCTTTAAATTAATGTTTAAAAAATAATTTTAATCCTTACAATAATATCTTTTTAAAAAAAATGGAAACTAACATTTTAAATAGTTAGTATCTTTCTAACTTTGGACAGTTGGAATAAGGGAAAATTTTATAAAAATATCATTTAAATTTTAAAATTTTAAATTAGTTTTGTTGATGATAAAAATAATAATATTGAAAAAAATAAGATTGACAACACAAACTTTTATCAAATCATTAATTTAAAATTTTAAAGTTGAAATCATATTTTGTTAAAATTTTTCCTTAGAACAATCACTAATTTCTTTCTGAAGTTATAAAAGTAGAATCCATAAAAATAATAATAATAATAATGATTGTGGACAGAAAAAGGAGTCAATCGCACCGAAAGTTACCCGTGAATTGCGGGTTGGTTAGGAAAAAAAAAAAAAAAAGCTTACAAGGACTAAGCTAATTATATTATTGCCAAAATAAATTAAGTTAAGGTGCAATTGGCACCTCTATGTATGGTTATTAAAATCTTATAATCTTGAGTTGTATATGACAATTCAATTAAAAAATGGGTGGGAAATATAAAAAATTGTTGATATATCTCATTTATATCTAATACCTTAAATTATTTTTGGAGGTGTATCTAACATTTTAAAATATTTAGTGGTGTAATTTTACCTATAAAACATTAAAAAAGGAACAATTTTGACCCCAAGATGATTAGAAGGTTAATCTCCATTAACTTATTATTCATCATCTTCATCAAACAAGAGGCCCGAAATATCCAAGGGACGAGAAAATCCTCCATAGATTCATAAGAAAGCCATTTTATTTTAGAGTCTTTCTATATATCTCAAGTTTAAAATTGAATTCTTTCCGAGATTCAGTCAATAAAACTGTATCATCAACAAAAAAACATGCAATCATGGATTTCTTTTTTGATAGGTTTAATTAGAGCTTCTATCACTAGGTTAAATAAATAAAGGTTTAAAACTGATTACTGATGTAAGTTAATACTTAGAGGAAAGTCCTTTGTCTCATTTCCAGGCATTATAACACTGGTTGTTACCTTCCTCATACATATCCTAAATAACTTTGATATATGAAACATGTAACCCCTTCTTTTTCCAAGACTTTCCAATGTATATCTCTTGACGCACAGTCATACACTTTTTTTAAATTAATGAAAGCCATATGCAAATCTCGTTTTTTGCTTTGATATTTTTTCATTAGCCCTCTTAGCAAATAAATTGTTTTTGTTGTGTGCCTTTTTGACATGAATTCAAATTGGTTCTCATAAATATTAGTCTTCAATCTTAATCTGTGTTTGATCACATTTTCCCATAACTCCATTCTATGACTTATACAATTAATTGTTTTATAATTTGTATAATTTTAAATATTCTTTTATTTTTATAAATAGAGATCAAAATTTTTTTTCTCTAATCATCAACTATTTTCTTAAATAGTAATATCTTATTAAATAACTTAATAACCCACGACGCATCCTTCCCACCCAAAACTTTCTAGACTTCAATATCAATACATCTGATCCAACAATTTTACCATTTTCTATTAGTTTCCTTGGCCTCATCAACTTGAAACCTGCTATATGACAATTGAGCTCACCTTTATAAAAAAGTAACTTAATCCAAAATAAAGTGAGTCAAAAGGTGGGCTTGAGCATGATGATGCTTTCGTCTTTTTCTGTTTGCTTTTTTAAGGTTGGAGGAGTCAAAAGTTAAGAGTAAAAGTTGTCCACTTCGTGTGGTGTAGAGTGATTTGCGGTGATACAAGTGAGGTAATCTGATTTTTATAAATTTAATATAAGATAAAAATTATATTATAAATATAATTTATATTTAGGTTGATAGTGACAGAAAATTATCTATACTATAAAAAAATAGGTATTAATAATATTTTTAAAAAAATAGTTTTATATCTAAAAACCTATTTAAAAAAATATCAACCCAATTAGCTTATTTTACTACCACCGTGTCTGTCTTCTTTCCTATCAAACTTTTTCAGCCCCCCACTTTCCCACAGGCCCGTAATCTCCAAAAACAAAAAGGAAAAAAAAATCAAAGGATGATACGGTGTCAGGTCAAAAAGGAAAAAAAGATGACTCGGGCATCTGCCCAAAAAAACAAATAATGACGCAGCGGACCATGGATATTTTTTCACTGTTTTCCGTGTGAAAATTGTTTTGTCAATCGTTCCCACTCTGATTTGTCAAAAGGTAAATTCACCGACTTTCAAGGAAATTGTGCTACACTCAATAATTCATTTTTTCCCCATTAAATTTGTATGAGGTTTGCTTTTAATCACCTAATATTATTAAATATACTTTTAATCCTGCAAATTAATTTTAACACCGTTAATGAAAAATATTGGCTAGGCAACATAAGTGATAACGCTATAAGTGGCAAAGCATGTTTAAACTTTATTTTTTAAATGTAATTTTAATATTTTTATAAAAAAATTATATAATTATAAACATGCTTAATTATTTAAAATTCTTTAAATTGGGGAAAGAGAAGATAACTAGATTACAAGACAAACTGAAAAAAGATATTATGTTTTACTTTAAAAATAAAAAATACATGTCATATTTTAATTGGGTAAAAAATACCACAAATTTTTTTATTATGTGAAATTTAATTTAAAATTATTATTAATTATACTTAAATTATATTTAAAATTGGGTTAAGCTGCAAATTTACCAATGAAGTTTTACTAAAGGAGCACCTGTCATATTTATCTTTTGTTGAGTGCAAAAATACCTTCAAACAATTAAAAATGATGCAAATTTACCAAAACCGTTAAATTTGACCTAACGACGTTAGATCAAATTTAACGGTATTAGTAAATTTGTACCATTTTTAATTGTTCGTAGGTATTTTTGCACCCAACAAAAGATAAATGTGCCAGGAGCTCTTTCGGTAAAACTTCATTGATAAATTTGCACATTGACTCTTTAAAATTTAAGCATTTTTTGCCCGTTGTATAGTCATCATTTAAATTGGTCGAGTTAACATTTTTCATTAGTGGCATTAATGATATGAAAATTATATCACAAAAAATACATATTTATAAAGTTAAGAGATCAAAATGGAATCCAATGCACATTTTAAAGACTTTGCATACTTTATCCATAATAAAATTACCTAAAAATTAAAACATATAAATGAACGAATAAAATAGCCAATTGCAATTTAAATCAACCGGATTTAGTTTGATTGGGGAAGCAGTCTTGGTAAATGCCTATCATTACTGCAATAAAATCTATACCATCCAAATATAGTTTACGCCGTGTAGATTAAAATTTTTAACTGCTAATTTTTATATAACAATATTTTTTTTAAAAAAATAACTTACAATAAGATTACTTTGTTTTTTCTTGATACATCAGGAATCAGGATTACTCTTATTTAATTATGTGTAATCAAATAAAACTTGAGATTTTGTAATTACTGATATGTTTTTGGCTCATCATAGAGGGTTAGGACTGGATAGAGCATGAATTTTGCTTAATGTGTGTAATTATTAGAGATATTTTGTCCAAAAACATTAGGGATACTTTAATATGGAAAAAATTATAAATTTTGGAAGACAATATGAATTGAGGTTTTATATTTAAAACCAATTTTAATCCTTAAATAATTCTTATATTAATGATAAGTAGTATATTAGGTGTGTGCACCCGCGCGTATTCCTTAGGGATTTTTCTAGTGGGTTCAGGTGGGCATTATTGGCCTGGGCCATATGGACACTTAAATATAAAATATATATAAAGTTTATATGAGTTGATCCTGGTGCCTCACTAGCACTAAACATATCTCGGGTTTAAAAAAATATTTATAAAATCTTACAAATCGGCAACTAATAAAATTTTTATATTGATGGGATTTAAACTCACAACCTTATAATTATGAACAATCAGCTTAACCAACTTCAATCGATTAAAAACTCATAGTTAGTCCTATGGAAAATTGTGTAACATAAATGAGAAGATTAATAAAAAATAATTAATTGGTCCAATAATATATATATATATATATATATATATATATAATATTACATAAAAATATTTAATTTAATCAAATTCCAAGTTAGGGAAGGTCTTTGTGGTGATTTTTTTTCATATAAACATAAAATATTATTAAAAGTTAAGGTATAAAAATATTTTTAAGCTCTTACATAAAATATACTAAACAACTATTAGCTCGTTTGGATTAGCTTATGGAAGTTCCATAAGTGCTTACAAATCGTGATTCACGGAATACGAAGTAGCTTTTACGGTCTACGAGATACTTTTACGGTCTACGAGATAAATATATGAAAAAAATTTATATTGATTTACGTAAATCGGATTTATTATATAAGCCCGATTGATAAAAATTTAGCGAAACGAGTATGTTTTTTGATCGTGCAAAAGTACAATGTTTGACCGTTAATGGGATTAAATTTGACCAAAAATTGTAGGGTGGCCAACACTGTTGTTCGGGTCAGTAAAGCATTATTTGGGATTCGCGCTAATCATCATCCCTTCAGTCCTTTAGGTTGGATGTGCTTTTTTAACCCTTAAATTCAATTAAAAATCTAAAAACTTAATTGAATTGGAGTATATGATTTTTGGGTGTTTGGTGGGACTTTTGATAAAATAATTTATAGTTAAATAAATTCTTTTTGGAATAAGCTTAAAGTTAGAGCTTTTAACTTTAGTTTTTGGAATAAACTTATTGTTTGGTGGTAGAATGTTATGGTTGTTTATGATTGGAATAAGTTCGTATTGTCTATGCAACAATAGCTAATTCTCAAACTGATGTAGATTTTAAAAAAGCAAAAAATGAAAATATAGTTTATGCAAATATATTTGACTTTATCAAAACTTTAAATTTGTATCATTTTTAATTTATTTACATTTTCATTACAATTCAATTATCTATTTGATCATTTTCAAATGTGATTAAATATATTTTTCTCACTTTTCATATATTTTATAATTTTTTATTTTAAATATCATAAAAGTCACTTATACAAAAGTCAAATCAAATACATTTCACTTTTATAAAAACACTTATACAATCGTCAATCCAAATATAAATAACTTACATAATTTAATTTTTACTCAATCTAACTTATCCATAAATCACTTTTTAAATAAATCATTTTTCTCACCGCTAATTCAAACAAACCCTGTTATATCTTCCCTCGTTCATGATGGCATCTGCTCTTTTTCTCTGTCCAAGCTTGTCAGTCCTCAAGAAAAAGAATACCCAAGCAGAATGGTGCTCCCTCACTCAGCTCGTATTTCTAGTCCTTCCCCTATCGCATTCTCATGATAATTCTCTCCTTGCCACTCGAAGAAGAAGAACCTACAAAAGAATCAGAAGCACTCACAGTGTCGTCCTCTTTTTCCTTTCTGTCGACCAAAACAAGAAGTGGATGATGCAAGCAGTAACGGTGACCCATGGTACATCAATACTCACACACCACCAGTCACAATTTTTGCTAGTTTTTTAACACTGACAGGTATTTTTGCATTTTTTTTAAAAAACAAGGTGTTTAGTCCACTGCAAAAGTTTATAAGTATTTGTACACATTTATCCTATTTTGATTAAAAAACGAAAAAGAAACTAACAAAGTTTATAAGTGTTCATTTAATTCACAAAATTAGAGGTAATGTAATTGAATGTAATATATAATAGAATAGAATGTAATGTAATGATGGTTATATAATTTGTTTGATTCATCATTAGGAAAATGTGATACATATATATAAAAACGTTTAGTTGAATTACATCGAATATGAGAATATATAGATATAATATAGTGAGGGAAAAAATTACCCTTGTCTACACACATAATAATGTACACATTGGATTTATAATAATTCCCCCCCCCCATTTTGTGTAGTGTACATAGTATACAGGTTGAGATCATGTTAAGTTTTTAATGTTTAATGATGATAATATTATTTAATATGATATTTTATTATTTTTTAATGGTTGAATTTAATTTTTTAACTAGGAATATTTCTTAAATTTGTATATGATTAATTATTTTTTTAATATTTAATTATGATAATTAAAATTATTTAATATTTAACAGTATTTATGGATGACCACTTTAGTTAACTTAAAAAACTATAATGACAGCAGTGTTATTTTCACTTATAGAATATTTACATTCCAATTCATCAGTCTACTAATATAATTCTGATTAAATCAAATGATATAATCAAGATTATAAATTATAATCATTTTTATATTATATAAACTCAACCAAACATTATAATTTCCATCAGAATTACACACGCTATAAGGCTTCCTTGGCGGATGGTGATCATGCAATTGAGAAAATAGCATTGACTAAATTGAGACAGATTTGCATTAAGAAAAGTTAATTTTTAATCAGAGTTCAAATTAGGAAACGCGCTCTGTGATCTTCGTGGAGGGTGATCATGTGATTGAGAAAATACAAAATAGCATTGGCCAAAGTAAGAATGCAGTAGGAAACATGTCGATTTTCTCAAACCTCATGACAGATCAGAGATGGGAATAAAAAATGAAAGTAGAGAGGCATCTTTAAATGTGGATAGAGGCATCTTTTAAGTTAGTTTATTTTATAATAAGATTTAATTAATATGAGAACGCGCTTGCTGGTAGCAGTATAAGGTGTGTTTGGAATCAGTTTTTGAGAATAGCTTATAGAAAAAAAAGTGATTTTTGAGAATAGATTCTGGCAGAATAGATTATGTGAAAAAAATGATTTTGATAAATGAGAGTGTTTTGATATTTTGATCAGAATAGCTTTTTTTATGGTCAAATTAATGAAAATGACATTAACTTTTGTGATAATTACATATAAAGGATAAGATTATTTTATGTATTATTTAATAGGAAAATTCATAATAAATACAAAAAATGACATAAATTTATCTGAAAAATTAAAAATTATAACATTAATCAATTATCTAACATAAAAAAAATCAAACATATATATGGGAAAAAATGATTTTGATAAAATGAGAGTGTTTGGGTATTGGGTTAATAATCACTTTTTTTTAATGGTCAAATTACCAAAAAGGACATTAGCTTTTGTGATAATTACATATAAAAAGATAAGATTTTATTTTAAATATTTTCAACATTAAATTTCATAATAATACCTAAAATTAAATAAATTTGTCTAAAAAATTAAAATTATAACATTGGGCAATTATATAACATCATAAAAAATAGCTCAAACATATACGTATTAATAAATTATATAAAATATTTATATATAAAAGTAATTTTAATAAGATGAGTGTTTGGATATTAGGTTAGGAATCACTTTTTAGTGGTCAAATTACCAAAAGGACATTAGCTTTTGTGATAATTACACATAAAATACAATGTTATATTTTATTAACAATAAGAGAATAAAACTCTTAACGGTGTTAGAACAAATTTAACGATTCTGTTAAATTTGCACCCTTTTTAATCATTCATTATTATTTTTGTCCCTTCCAAAACTTCTTTATACCAGACGCCTCTCATAAAAAGCTTAGTTTTTAAATTTGTACATTTACCTTTATATTTAACATTAAATTTTTTAATAAATACAAAAAAATTTATTTATATATGATATTAATTAATTTAACTAATTTTTTTAATATAGTCAAAATAAAATTTTTTAATTAAATTTCTAAATTTTTTAAATTAAATTTTTTAATTTTTTTAAAAATATTTATCATTAACTTTTTTTAATTAAATTACTATATTTTTTAATTAAATTTATAGGAATTTCAAAAAAAAAAAGATAAAGGAGAGAGAAGAATGTGGGTCCCACAAACATGAAAATCAAACTTATAGGTGATTCTCCCAAAATCATGGTTTGAAGGATAAAACCATGGTTTTATAACAAAACCAAGATTTTCAAAATTTTAATGTGTTTGAATGATTTTACACCAAAATTATAGTTTTGTACCACATCCAACACACTAAAAGAGAAGTTATTTGAGGAATCAATTATTCACCCAAAAGTCTTCATATCTTAGCTATACGGCAATCAATATCCATGTCTTCCTTGGCCCCTTCATCATCCTCTGAACCCATATTGGCTTTCGGATACGATGTCTTATTGACTTTCTTTAATGGTCTTGACGAAGATCGTCCAAGAACCTTTCTCGAAAATCGCTTAAGGGAAGCTGGATTGAAAACTTTGGTTGCTGACATCGTCAATGATTCCACATGGGAGACGATAGAAAGCTGTAGAATTGTGGTGGTGGTAATCACACCAGAGTTGGTTAGGTCGCAAATTGAGAGACTGGTGAATATATTGTCGCATCCCAAAACAGTGTTGCCTTTCTTCTATGGAGTGAACCAGAATCAAGTGCGTTTGCAGTTGGCGAGTTTGCATTTGCGAAGATCTAATGAGTGGATTTTCGATTGGGATTGGCAACGAAGAAGCGACGCTGTGTGTTCCTTGCTGTTTGGCTTCACACTGTCAGATCATTTTGGGTAACAACTAATCCTTTTTGGCTCTTTCACTTTATATGATTTTTAATTACCGGCCTGCTACAATTCGTGAAATTCATAACTTCATGCTTCAACCGAAAAAATAAGTAGTCAAAAGAGATATGATATATCTGTCTTTTTTTCCTCTCTCTCCCCCTCCCGGAGGACCTTCTTTGTTTCATCAAGAGAAAAATAACAAACACCACCACTACATAATGCACTATAATTGCAGCAGTATCGTAATTTAATTTTCTCTCCTTTTCTTTTTCTTAACTCTTGATACGGGTTAGATCACACAAATAAGCTATGTTTGATTTGGTTTAAAGAGAGGGGAAGGGAGGAGATCGATGGAGGAGAGAGAAAGGGAGAAGGTTACCTTGTGTTGGAGAGGAGAGAGGGGATCCCTGTTTAGTTGAAGAGCGGTGGGCATTGTTGATAATATTTAATTTATCATTCTATTTCTTACATTAAGCAAAATTAATTTAGAGATTCTTATGGTTTTATTTGATTTTGAAGTAAGTTTTTGAATTTTTTTTAATAATATAAGATATAAATATATAAAAAGAGTCTTATATCTATTTATATAAAAAAATATTTATAAATCACTTTTAAACCGTTTCAAACATGATATATATGATACAAGTTTTATCTGAATTTATTAAAAATATGTTTTAAAACCGTATGTTTCTGATTAAACACTCACGTCAAATTGTTCCTCTAGCTCCAGCTTATAGGCCTTACCCTAATCACGTGGTGTCTGACAAATAGTCAGAAGGACGTTCTCTCACACTGCTTGATTCAAAAAAATTGACGGACTTGGATTGTTTCTCTTATTATTATTATTATTTTTAATCTAAAACAGTTTGATTAAGATCTTAACAATTCAGATTTAATATATTATAAAAATATAATATTTTAATAATATTTTATAATAATAAATATTATTTTTATAATTAAAAAAAAATTTGAACCATTTAAATTTTAATCTAACGGTCTTAGAAAAAAAAAAAGAGAAAAAAAGAGTGTAAGAGAAAATGAAGAACAAACTGGACGGTGAAGGAGAAGATGTTGAGAAATGAGGAGAGCTGGGTCAGACATGGAGTTATGGTGAAAGGAGAAAGATCGAGATGTTTCAGACTTGGATCATTGCTTTGTAATGGAAGTTTTAATGTTGTTAATACTTATTTAATACATCTAATGGGAGAAAGTTAAATGACCGATAAACAGAAAAATAAGTTTAGGGACCTAATTCAAAATCAAGAGAAATTATAAGAACCTTCCTTGGAGCATTTCCTACTACAAAACCTGAAGTGAAGCTTTAAGTGAACACAGCTCGCTCGCCTTCTGATTATAATCAAGTTAAATTTTTCCTATATTTTTATTTATAAATTATATAAATTAATTTATACTTTAATTCAAATTACATAATTTATATTTTATACCTTTTATATGTTTGATAAAATCTTTTTGGATCTCTTTAGTTTGAGAGGGGTGGGGAGACGAGAGATTTTGCTCACTTCTTTAATTATTAAAAAAAAAGAAAAAAAATAAAAAAATTAGAGGGAGAATTAATAACCCTAGCCCCCCTTTAAAAGTAAAAGGATTTTGAGAGAAAAAATTGAAGGGGTGAATTATTAACCCTCCCCTTTAAAAGTAAGAGTTATAGAGTGGAGGGGTAAAATATTTTACTTTGTGTTAGTTTACTTTACCCATGAATATTTTTAATAACCTTAGAAATATCCTGTTGCCTTCAGGCACCCACCGTCATCCCCATCCACAGACCAGCGACCTCATACCCTTCGTTGGTGTGCATTAGTTAATAAAAAATGTGCCTTTTGGTTTATACTTCATTGAATATAATTACCGTCATTTGCCCAAAAAAAAAAAAAAAAACCAGTCATTACCCTTCATTGAACATCCACGGCTAATCTAAAAAAAGTTTCTGTACCATCTCGTTAGCTCTTGTTTTCACAGTCAGTTCGTGGTGGGGTGGGTGCGGTGGAATTATATTTATAATTATCATATGTATTATAATATATATTCATAATTATTATGTGTTATAACTTAAATTATGATAATTATAGTATTTATAATTCTTATGTATAGATTTTAAATATAACTATAAAATATAATTTTAGAATAATTACTGGATTGGATATATATTATATATTGTAAATTATATATTTGCCACCAATAGTAAAATTGTTTAAATAAAAATATCTTTATTTTCCTCCCTTCTTTAATTAAATAAAGTAATATTAAAATCTTTCCTATATCTTTTCATCCCCCTTCTGCATTAAAAATCCCTTCGTTTCCTCACACAAACCCTAATACTTAGGAGTGGCAAAATCCCATGCGTAAGGGAATGGTTGAAACCCAACCCCACGGGGGGGATTGAAATTCCAAGCGTACGTCTGAAATTTTTCTCACCAAAATACCCTCTTCCCTTTCAGTTTCCATATGGAAATCCAAGCCGTGACTTCTCCCTCCTCCATCGGTGTTTATTGCTATCTTAACCTCCATATCCGACCACTACCTTCTCCTCTGTCTCCATGTAGTGATACATAATTCCGTTACTAATCAAGCAAAAATCCATTGAAACTATTTTAGTAATGAATTTTGCAATTGATTTGCAATAAATTATGCAACCACAAAAACTCAATTTTTTTAGAAACTGTTTATATGCTTGTATGGGTTCTAAGTTCTAACAAATGATATGAGCGAAACTGTTTCTTAGTGAGAATATGAGTTTGGGCAAATTAAATTATATAGAAATTGGACATTTCTTATATATGTGAATATATTTTAATATATCTTTTTTCGTAACATATTCCTCCATTAATTTTAATCTAATTCTAACTTGCCCCCAGTGACCAAGAAGCTGTCAATGATTTCATTGAAAAATCCGTATCACATTCACAAGTAGGGGTACAAATTCGTGTGAAAAAACTGCTTCACCAATTGGGCTGGATATCTCATCATAAGAGAAATACAATTATAGTCGGAATTTTTGGGGTTGGAGGTATTGGTAAAACTACTATCGTTAGAGCTCTTTATGATAAAATCGGTGGCCATTTTGATTGCAGAAGTTTTCTTGCTAATATCAAGGATGTATGGGAGAATAATAATGGTCAATCTATTTTACAAAAGCAACTTCTTTCTGATATTCAAATGAATTGTACGAAGGAAGGACCTTATAGAAGAGCCTTAATTGTACTTGATGATGTAAATCAAGGAGGCCAATTCACTGAACTGTGTGGAAATAGAGAGCAGTTTGGTAAAGGGAGTTTGATTTTCGTAACAACAAGAAATAAGGGTTTAATCAATAAGTTTGTTGACATATCATATGAAGTGGAAAAGTTGGACTACAGTGAGTCTCTTGAGCTCTTTTGTGGGCATGCATTTAAAAACTTTGGTCCAACAAATGACTTTGTAAATCTTTCTAGGAAAGTAATTACTTCATGTGAAGGGCTACCATTGATTCTTGAAGTTCTAGGCTCCCTTTTGCATGATAAGACGAAATCAGAGTGGAAAAAAGTTCTGAATAAGTTGAAAAAGGTTCCACATTCCCAAATGCAACAAATGCTTAAAATAAGCCTTGACTTTTTAACTGATTCAGAACAAAAATTATTTTGTGACATAGCACGCTTTCATGTGGGCCAGAGAAAAAGTTATGTTACACATTTGTTCAAGGGCTCAAGATTCCCCATAGAAATGGGAATGCAAGTACTTATTGAGCATAGCCTTGTAAAGGTTGTCAATGACAAAATTCATGTGCATGATTTGCTACAAGAAATAGGTAGAGAAATCACTACAGGTAAGCAAAAGTTCACATATATCTATGATGTATTCTTAAGTTTTAGAGGTGAGGATACGCGTAAGTCATTTGCTACTCATCTTTATACTACTCTAAAGAAAGCAGGAATCAAGGTCTTCATGGATGAAGAAGGGATTGAAAGAGGAGAACACATTTCAGGTTCATTACTACAGGCAATTGAAAATTCTAGAATTTCAATCATCATATTCTCACAAAATTATGCAGGCTCTAGTTGGTGCTTGCAAGAATTACAGAAAATCATGGAGTGTTACAGAATAACTTATCAAGAGGTTTTCCCTATATTTTATGATGTGCAACCATCTGAGGTTCGTAAACAACAAAATGCCTTTGGAAAAGCTTGGGAAAAGCTTATAACGACATTCCCAATCAGCAAGGGCACGAAAGTGGCAAACAATTTGAAAAAAGCCCTTATTGAAGCTGCCAACTTATCAGGGTGGGATATGCAAAATTATAGGTATTTTTATTTTCTTTTACTTATTATTTGAAAAGGTCAAATTAATTAATTTTGTTTTTCTGCATGTGTTGAATTTCTTACTTTTGTTTTTAACATGGGTAGATTCATGATTAAGTTACTTTTACATGCTTACCTATCTATAATTAATGACCAAAGGAACATTAAAAAAAAAAAAAACTAGAGAGAACTACCTGGCACAATTATATTACATTAAGCTTTTTCGTTTTCAGATTTTCTTAGTCAATATGGTATAAAAAGGGGAAGCATGAAATAGGTGGAAATATTTGGCTATCTAGAATACATGAAAGTAAAAAAGTTATCTTGATATGTTTCATAAACAAAATACCTAGTATCCTATACACGTGTAGCTCGAGATTACTAAAGAATAGTTGAAAAACAAATAGATAGGAATAAAATGTATATAACTAAGCCACCGAAAACAAGTTTAGGCGATAAGAATGATGCAAAGTGAGTTTTCAATTAACAAATCTATCTGAAGGTAGTTCAGATAATATAAACAAGGTAATTAAAGTGTAAGTAAAGGTTGAGAATTACTCAAAATCCCCCATTGTAACAAAGAATTGTATTTAACAAAGATAGCATATGACGGTCAAAAGTAAACTAAGGCAGCATATTATGTAAACACTAGTTGAGTGCTTATTAAATGCATAAAATCGTGGTAGTTGGTAAAAAGTCACTTTTTCCCCTTTTTTCCTGTCAATAAAGAAAGACACAGGCACACAACTTACTATTATATATCATGTATATATAATCAATGGGTGTTGGTAACATTGTTTAGAAATAAATGTAAAAAACTATAACTTTTGTTTAATTAATATAAAGCATTTAACATTGTTTATTTTCTCATATATAAAATGTGTCTGTATCTTATTTAAACTGAAAATTAAAAAGTTGTGTATAGATGCATAGATAAGTGAAAGTAAATTCCATGTATGCATAGGGATCTATGGTATATAGCCAAGCATATAATGTACCATATACATCTCACGTCCTCAAGTTTTCTATAGCTAGGTCATAGTTGCTGAGCTGATACTCTGGTTACCTTGAAAGAAAAAATAAATGATGTTCTAATCAATGATACTCACCAAAAAGGGAAAGAAAGATGAAACTAGCAGCAAGAATTGGTCCTTATTCAATTATTTGTTTTGGCTAATTCCACACTTCTATTCTGTCAGTGTGTTGCTTTTATGGTTGTCTTAATAGAATTCTAGTTAACTAATTTCTTCTTGTCGCCAGAACTGAGGCTGAGTTACTTGACGATATTGTTAAAACTATCACAATGAGGCTAGACAACAACAAATATATGTTTGTTGCTCACCATCCAGTGGGTTTGGAGTCTCGCGTGCATGATATCACCCAACTGCTAAGTAGTGAATCAAATGAGGTCATCATAATAGGCATTTGGGGGATGGGAGGGATGGGTAAAACAACAATGGCTAAAGCTATTTACAATGAAATGGGCCAAAGTTTTGTGGGAAAGAGTTTTCTTGCAAATATTAGGGAAGTATGGAAGCAAGATAACAGTCAAGTATATTTGCAAGAATTACTTCTGTCTGGCATATTATTAGAAAAAAGAAGGATCAAGCCGCCAAATGTAGGAATGAGAAAATCTCTAATCAAGGAAATTCTCTGTCGGAAAAGAGTATTTCTTGTATTAGATGATGTGAGTAATGAAGACCAACTCAAAGTTTTGTGTGGGAGTCGTGAATGGTTTGGCCAAGGAAGCAGAATAATTATCACTACTAGAGATAAACGACTACTCCAAATCCTTCAAGTGGATGAAATATTTAGTGTGAGAGGAATGGATGATAATGAATCCATTGAGCTTTTTAGTTGGCATGCGTTTAAACAAGCGCTTCCTGAAAAAAGCTTCATTGAACTCTCAAGAAGGGTAGTGTCATACTGTAGAGGGCTACCACTAGCTCTTGAAATTCTTGGCTCATATTTGTTTGACAGGGAAATACCTTATTGGGAAAGTGTTTTGAATAGGTTGAAACAAATTCCTAATGGTAAAATCTATGAAATTCTAAAAATAAGTTATGATGGTTTGAGTGACAAAATAGAGCAAGAGCTATTTCTAGACATATGTTGTTTCTTTATTGGAAAGGACAGAAGCTATGCTACACAAATATTAGATGGTTGTGGACTTCATGCAGAAATTGGAATGACTCATCTAATTGAGCGAAGCCTTGTAAAAGTTGTAAAATTTGGAAATAAAAATATACTTGATATGCATGACTTGCTACGTGATATGGGAAGAGAAATCATTCGAGAGCAGTCACCAGAGGAGCCAGAGAAGCGTACAAGATTATGGCTTAATGATGACGTCTTGAATGTGTTAGAAAACAACATTGTAAGAATGCTTTTGATCAACTTTATTGCGCAATTCTCTCATATACTAACTTTCTTGAATTTAAATCTTAATTATGTTTCTTCATTATGCATTATGCACTCCTTGAATTACTGATTGTCTGTTATATTTTTTCTCCTCTTTCCCTATTTCACAGGGAACAATAGCTATCAAGGGATTGTCTTTAAACATTCCAAGAAACAATTCAGTAACCTTGAGTACCAATGCATTTAAGAAGATGAAGAGGCTTCGTTTACTCAACTTTAATCATGTACAACTTAATGGAGACTATGCTTATCTATCAAAAGAATTGAGATGGCTTTCTTGGCATGGATTTCCTTTAGAAAACTTGCCAACAAACTTCAATCTAGAAAAGACAGTTGTCATTGATTTAAAGTGGAGTAATCTCACAAAAGTATGGGAGAAAAGACAGGTATTTGCAAACTTTTGGAAAAAAATATTAGTAACAAGATTTGTCTTATTTTTTTTCAGTTATTTTATTGTTTTATTTATTATGATGTTTATTTTGAGATAATCTCTTTGTATAGGTTTTGGAATTGTTGAAGATTCTCAATTTGAGTCATTCTCATTACCTGACAGAAACACCCGACTTTTCAAAATTACCATATCTTGAGAAGTTGATACTTAAAGATTGTCCACGTTTGTCTATGATTCACCCTTCCATTGGAAATCTTAAACATCTTATTTTGTTAAATTTAAAAAATTGCAATAGCCTGGAGCATCTTCCAAGAAGTATATATGACTTGAAATCTTTGAGAACACTTGATCTTTTTGGTTGTTCCAAGATTGAAAGGTTGGATGAAGACATTGAGAAAATGGAATCTTTAACGACTTTGGTGGCAAGTCAAACTGCTATAACACAAGTACCCATCTCATTAGTGAGATTGAAGAACATTAAATATGTTTCTTTATGTGGTCATGAGGGGTTATCAAGTGATGTATTTCCATCTCTTATTTTGTCATTCATGCCCCCAACAAATCATTCAAGGTCCTTGTTTCAAGCATTTGGAATCATGCCATCGATAATCAAGTGTCTTTCACATCCTTTGTTTGCCAAAAGTTGTGAAATGTTCAGAGAAATACCAAGAACATCTCGAGCTTCAAGTAAAAAGACTCCAGCACTGACTGATTTTCATGAGGAAGTTCATAAGGAATGGTCAGAAACATTCATGAGTTCTATTATTATTCCTGTAGGCGAGTTCAACCAAGTTATTGATACGCTTTTAAAGAGTATTTCCCAGGTTATTCTCTTTATCTCTCTACTACCACAAATGCATATAGTTTGTTTGGGTTTTGGAAGAATTCTTTGTTCATACATATTTAACTTACCCTATGTTTGGATTGAGAAAAAAATTATGGGGAAAGAATACTGTGAGGAAAAACTCCTAAAAATGGTAAAAATTATCACTTTTGGAAGTTGTCCCTCCTAATATTCCCTCCCTCTATTTTTCTCTGAGCCTTTATTAATATCATGATGTGGGCATGCGCGTGGAGCAGCGTGCACTTATAATAATGTAAGTGACTAAGTGCATGTATAAATGCTTAATAATGTATATTAGTTATGCTTTTAAGCTTTTAAAATACTTTAGAAAGTGTCGATTATACTTAAAATAGTGCCATATGTGCAATATGTAAACAACATAAGGATACATGGAATTTTGAATTAGCTTATGCATGCTTCGTAAGGCTTTAAATCATACTACACTACATATTCAAATATTGGCTTGTAATGTATTTGATTTCATCTGAAAATGTTTTCCTCCAATTAATTTGGAAATAAATCTACCCTAATCATTTAATATCCAAATCTCATTCTCAATCATTTTGAGTTAATCAATTAAGGCGTTCAAGAACATTTTAATTAGCTGTTAAAATATACATATTTAAGATTGAGTACTAATAACATTTGTATTTAGATGTCCATCTATGTAAAATATTTGTCTATTTGATTAATTAGGTTCTTCTTTGTTATGTATATAATTTAGGGATGCAGTGAAAGAGGGTTTGGACTTAATTCTCTTCCTGGAGACAACTATCCTCATTGGCAAAATTTCAAAGGAGAAGGATCTTCAATATTTTTTGAAGTTCCTCAAATTATGGGCAAAAGCTTGAAAGGATTGATTGTGTGCATAATCTATTTGTCTTCTCAAGACAACATGACATCTGTATATCCTGTTGGTGTCTTAGTATCGAACCATACAAAGGCTACCATTAAACTCTACCAGAAAGATGCAACAACTGCTTCAAATGATGAAGATAATTGGCAAGACATGATTTGTAATTTGGAGCCTGGTAACAGAGTGGAGCTTATAGTCACTTTTGCATGTGAATTGAGAGTGAAAACCACACTTGTCTATTTGGTATATGATGATGTTAGCAACAGAATCATGTACTGAATGTGTCCAAGATCATATTTGTATGGATAATGTTATTCAAGTAGTCTCAGAGTGAAAACAACCTGTACTGCAGTGCATGTTCAAATCTATATTTGTCAATTGAGGTTGTTTTTTAATCAATATTTTTTATTTATGTGTGTGAATGTGAGACTTACAATGTCAAATGATTTGTGTGCGCGTTAGAGAGAAGACGGTCTTCAATGTTCATGTCTGAGACAGAGCTGTTATCTCTGTTTCTTTATAGTAATAAAAAAAAAAAAGTAATTAAACAAAGTATCATTTGACTTTGTAGAAAGAGCACTTATCTTTGTCTTGCTTCACTTGCTCTATTCTTATATATTCAATGTATATGTATGAGCCATTGGTTCTATTATAAGATGCATTATAGAGACTAAAATGCCCTCTTACAAATTTTTTTTTCCAGCAACCTAAACTATGCAATTATTAGGAAGATCAATTGTTGTCCACGAAAACCATACCAAGACAAGAACCAAGAAAAACAAATGGACAAGGGAAACGATAGTAGTTACTTGTAATATGCAAAGTGCCATGTGAGAGTTCAACTGGATTCCTCTCACTTCAACAAATTTGCAATGGTAAACATCAATGTGCAAATAAGGAAGGCAGAGATAGTGAAGCACCAAGTCATAGTTGAAGGCCAAATCATTCACATTATTTCCATGGATCCAAAGTCCCAATCAGAAGCGAAGCCTTTTGCATCTTCTTGGCAATCGTAGGCCTTTTCTTATGTAACACAACAGCAATTGAAGATATGGAGAAGGCAAGTGTAGAACAAGCCACCACAAAATAAATCAAAACCTGGTTATGTTTTTGTTTTGATGACATAGCCAAATTACTTAGAGTACCTACAAGTTCAACAGCAAAAGTTGTGAAGCCTAGTTTGTTATCTTCATGTGGTGGTGATGCAGAAGGAGTCATAGGCATAGGTATAATTATCACTTTCCATGGAGGGAACATTATTAGGCCTCGTAGGATTAACTTGTTGGACTGATATTTTGGAGGAGTAACTGTATAGCCAGAATTCTTAGTGAGGAGAAATTATGGGAGTGATTAGAATTGATTGTGGCAGAAACATTAAGATCTTGAGTTTGCTCTTCATGTACGCCAACACACCCCAACTCCTCCAACTTAGATCATGTACTTACAAATGATTCCAATAATCACTAAACAGACGTACAGAATAGTGATGACAATATATACTTCTAAACTGATAGATAAAAATAGTACTATCTCATATAAAAATAAATAGTCTAACATGCATAAGAAGGATAAAGAACAAATACTACTTTGATTTTACGGGAGTTAATAAAAGACTAGTGCTATATTTGGATAGAGAGAAAAGTGAGGGGAAAATAAGGGAAGGGAATACTAGGTTTGAAAACTTCCATAAATATTAAAAAAAGAATTACTATTTTTGAGAGTTTTCTCTCTTAGTTTTCTTTCCCCTCTAATTTTCTCTTCATCCTAACATAGGATAAAAGTTCAATGGCAATGTGTGTCCATTTCTTATCAAGATAGATAAACATGCATGTAAAAACTTTACCTTGGATCCCGTGGAAGCATCTAGAGTTTATGAATGAAATGGTTTAGGGAGAGTAGTGAATGTTCAGAAGGAATATTTGGCTGAAGAGAGATGGTGGTGGTGGCAAATATATAAAAGGATCAGATTTGATGATGAGACTTGAGAGTTTGAATCTCCATTGGAGGCTTTTGACTCTTCCCCTTTTGCAGGACCTTTGTTTCAAAGTCCTTTGCTTTATCCCAGAACTGATAGAAACGAAAACGGAGAGAAATCCAAACTGTGGCATACCTCTCTTTTTTCTCTCCTCACTTTATGACAAATATACTTCAAAGAATCCTAGCTGTAGCATTGTTAAGTGTCAGTATCTTAATTTAGCTAGCTGCCTCGTGCCTTTGTGGTTTAAAGCTGCAAGGGGCGGGTTCGAGAGCTGGCAATTAAAAAAAAAAAGTATCTTAATTTATTAAATAAATTAAAATAATAATTGGTAAATATATAGAAAGACAAAATTAGTAGCTATGGTAAAATAGACGATAAAATTTTACAATGTGTACGTAAATGCATATATGGATGATAATTGATAAAGTTGCAAGTAGTACATAGTTAGGATGAATATATTTGTTGGTCTTTGTTTTCAAGTCTTGACTTGATTTATGATTTATGATTTATGATTTATGAGCCACCTAAGTTAACCCCAAATGACTAAATTCAACAAATATTTATTATCCTTATCTGAATTTAAGGTCAGGGATTGAACTGCCTAATTCTATCATCCGTTGTATGCATCACAAGCAGTAAAAGCATCCCAAATAATTAGCCAAATTATGAACATACAGAAAATTGAAAAAAAAAAAAAGGACAAACTAAAGAAACTATGTATACCTCTTCCACGGCAAAGATCAAAGGCTTTATTTAGATCTTCAAATTAGAAAGATTTCAAATGAAGAAAACATCGGCATTATGCGTTTTGCAGTGTGCTAGTCTCAGAACTGAGATGATAAATAATAAACATCGATCCTCATGCCTCTCTGAGGTGAGTCGATCTCTGTGGCTTCAATATTCACTCATTCAATCATATTACGCTTGAACGATCATGGATAACACATGCAAATTTGGGCTGGCTGGTTATGTATAAATCACACCAAGATTAGAATTTGTTTATATAGGAAGAACCATATGTGTGTGTGTGTGTATGTGAACAAAGAGATGTATTAGTAGAGAACACATTCAAGAAAAGTAAAATTTGAAAAGAAACCATACCAAGTGATTCTTCTCCTGCAGGCTCCACAGTAAGTGGAGAATCAAAAAATACTTTTTTGTTAAGATGTTTCCAAAGTTGAGGCAGGCTCTGCTCAGAATCACCATGACGAGAAGCCAAGTGAATGATAGTTTGGTTGAGTAACTGAAACGACGATGCTGAGGACGAAAGAGCTAAATCTTCCCTGACAGAAATTCCAAGGTCATTCTGAATCAGTGCTAGTATCTGAGGCACAGAGTCTTTGAGATCAAACTTGACCCTTTTCTTCTCATCGTGTGATGCTTGTATGAAGCTGATGTCTGTTGTTGTGGCTAAAGCAATCAATCAATTAAACTAGATTTATTATTTAAGTGGTGAAAGATATAATGAAATAGACTTAAACTAAAATAGAAGACGCTACTGCCTAAATGCAAAATGCAAATGACTATAAAACTTACATGAGAATGAAACTATCCTAAATGAATGCAAATAAAATTTGAAGGTTTTTTTTTGGTGTGAAAAGGGGACTTAAATTCTTAAGAAAAATAAATAAATTAATAGCTAAGAAAATCAAATAAGAAAAGGTTACGAAGCTTTACTTTATATACCGTGAGAGGAACAACTTAAGATTTACATGGTGTTAACTTTCTTAGCCTAAATTAATTAATTAGACCAAAGGAAGATTGGTAAAAGAGAGGGATTAATAAATATAATAACTTAATTGAAACATGGAACCCCTCAAATTTAATAACAATTATTCCACTAGAGAATTCATAATGAACCAAGCACTAGTCATTTAAACCCATTAAAACCAATTACAAATAATTTCAAATTAATTTTGGAAATTATGTTTACAATTGTCTAATTAAACAACTAGACAATTAATCAACTCAATTAAATGATCAAGATGATAAATTAAATTGATAATTAAATTAATAATGAAAACTCAATTAATAATTCAATTGACAATGTAAATGTTTATAAACAAAAATTTCAGCAATTATCTTGGCACAAATCAATCCAATTCAAAAGAAATATGTCTACAATATAAAACTATATTGTTCTTAAAGAATACAACTCAAAATTATTTAAAACTAAACAATCTCAAATTTTAAACAAATTGATAAAAGGAAAGACACTCCCTTATGGTCTTCAAGTACAATCTCCTATGCTTTAACTTCCTTCATGTTCCTCTCAAGTTGCTTTCCCAACTAACTCAAGCTTCCATGGAAATTGTCCTTCCTCCAAGCCGCTTAGACGCCACAACCATGATGGAGATGATGAATGATGAATGGGGAAAGATGGGTTTATTGATTCAAACACTATCACGAGTCTGTGTGTTGGATGGAATAAGGGAAGTGAATCAAATAATAAAATGGAAGATGGGAGGATTGGTGACGTGACTGGAGGGAGTATGTGTGAAGCTATGAATCAATGGGATGGATGTTTAATATGTGAGGTGTGCGCTTTAGCTCTCGGTAGGAGCCTTCTTCCTCATAGGCAGCAAGGTTAATTTTTATTGGATAATGAGAAAGCTTAGGGTACAAGATTTGAATCCACTAGAATTAAATTGATCCATTCAAATGTAGTCATTAGGTTCTCTTTAAACTTCCAAAAATAATTTTGTACCATAGGATTTCCTAATATGTTTTTTCTTGACTTACAAGAATTAAATGAGATCGTGATCTATCATATATTTTAAAATATTAATCCATCAATAAATAGACAATTAAAATATTAACAATTTAAATCCAATATTATCACAATTAATTCATATTTATATTATTTCCTAAAATTGGCTAATGATTCAAATATTTCCTAACAAATCTAAATTTTCCTAAACTCATCCCAAAATATATTAATAATGTGGGATAAAATATATAAAAATTATGACTTATCAAAAGCTCTCTTTGAACTTGTGAGGATCAATGGGATCATCAGCATCACGAAGATTGATATAGTGGATTTGGTGAGCCATGGAGGGTGGAATCAGAGAAGGGGGGAGAGAGAGAGAGAGAGCTTGCAGGTGTGGAGTGTGCAATATGAAGCAGATGAAGCGAGGCTTTTATAGTGTGTGTGGTACGAATATTCCAAGAATAAAGCAATAATAATGGATTATATTGGATATTAAAAAGGTGATCCCACATGAATGGGCATGCGAATCATTTTTTGTGTTATGGCAATAATCAATTCAATAAATAAATCCATTTTAGAGTTGTTTGTCAGGGGAAGTGGAGTTAGAATAATTGGGGTAAAATACGACTATACGAGATCTATAAAAGAAAGATCTAACAAATGTTTTCCGTTCTCAAATTTGTCGACACTTTTGTCTTCATACAATTATTTCCCACTTCTGGAAGTTAGGACGAGATAGAAAAACCAAACTCGCATAATAGAGACGTTTGTTTTGATTGTGACAGCCAGCTTGATCTTGTGTTCATGAGATTTTGGGCCTGGATTTGGGCCTTTACAATTCTATCCCAGTAAGTAAAACAAAGGAATAAGTTTACGTAAGTGGGTCTAGATGAGGTGTGTTAGGGACTTAGGATCTAATAAGCCTACTTTTACTTGATACTACAACCCGTCCACTTGTGACCTTGGGAGTATAATTAAACCATTTTGCACCCATCACATACTGTTTATCCTCTATCCGAATATAAGGTTGGACTCTCTGATTGAAATGGCTAAGAATTATATCATATATAAAAAAAATCTTTGGTTAGTATTTTGGGTTGTATGTTTTACTTAGTAAAACAGACAATTTCATCCAACTCTTCAATTTTCTCCCAATTTTCTTAGGCTCCAAAATTAATCATTTTCATTTTTTTTTCTGTTTATGCAATGCTTGACTGGGAAGATCACCCAAAACTATGGATGATACAGTCAGAACAAAAGGATTTTATATACAGACGGCAGAATGAAACAACATTTTGTGCACATCTTGATAGGGGGAAGATTGATACCTTCACAACCCAAAATTCGAGCCATATAAACCTAACTCTGATACCACTTATTGAGTACATTGATAAAAACAATAGTTGGTATTAGAGTTAGGGTAGGGTCAATGTGCCAGTGATCGTATTGGGCCCTTAGTAGATGGATTATGAAGTCACACATCAATTGAGGCGGGGAACGAATGATGCCTTATAAGGTTTAAGAGTGAAGTGATATTGTATGTGGTATCAAAGCCAAGTCCAGATACAATTTCGGCAATTTCAAATTATTCCAAAAGAACCAGAAGAATGTGACATTTATTTCCCTATTGTTGCTATAGTGCAATGATGAAGAATAAGCCCTTGGTAAGTTGACAAGCTACAATATTGTAAATTTATTTTAAAATTAACTAATTAATTTGTTTCTTTCTACAAGTAATAGAAAGAAACTTGTGCATGATGACGATATAAGAAAGAGTTTAACCTAAGCAGAGGTTCACAATCCATGGCTTTGACTGTGTGGGATAGTAGAAAAAAAAATTGTGCATAACAGTGATGTGGGAAAGAGTTTAACCTAAGCCGAGGTTCACGATCCATGGCTTTGATCAGCGGTGTAGTCCAAAAGTGTGGATGATAAGGTTAGAAAAAGGGTTTTACATATCAGTAGTAAATTAAATTTATTGTAGGGCATAATGGAATAAGGGAGAAATATATTATCATGCTAAAGAAGATATACTAGAATGAAGCTACTTTTTATGTATATCGTGATAAGCAAAAGAAGCATATCGGCACAACCCTAAATCCAAGTCTTATAAACCTTGCTCTATTACCACTTTTGAGCACATTGGCAAAAATAATAGTTGGTATTAGAGTCAAGGCCATGTCAATGTGCCAATAGCGCATTAGGTCCTTAGTAGATGGGTTGTACCATAATGAAGCTGCATTTTGTGCACATCTTGATAGGCAGAAGATTGATACTGTCATAACCCAAAATTCGAGTCGTATAAACATGACTCTGATACCACTTATTGAGTACATTGGTGAAAACAATAGTTGGTATTAGAGTCAGGGTTGGGTCAACGTGTTAGCAATCACATTAGACCTTTAGCGGATGGATTGTGAAGTCGCACATCAATTGGTGTGGGGAATGAATGATGCCTTATAAGGTTTAAGAGTGAGGCGATGTTGCATGTCGTATCAGAGCCAATTCCAGATACAATTTTGACAAATTCCTTATTATTCCAAAAGAACCAGAAGAATGTGACATTTATTTCCTATCGTTTCAAATAGTACAATGATAAAGAATAAGCTTTTGGTATGCTGACAAGCTACAGTTTGGTAAATTTAACTTAAAATTAACTAATTTTTTTTTTCTGGAGGTAGTAGAAAGAAAATTGTGAATGATGATGATGTTGGAAATAGTTTAACCTAAGCTAAGGTTCATGATCTATAGCTTTGACCGGCAGTGTTGTTCAAAAGTGTGGAAGATACCGTAAAAAAAAGGGCTTTACATATTGGTAGCAGATTATATTCATTGCAAGGCGATATCACTTTATGGAAGATAATGGAATAAGGGAGAAAGATATCATCACACTAAAGAAGATGTATCAAAACGGAGCTACTTTTTTATGTACACCTTGATAGGAAGAAGAAGATACTGTCACAACCCAAAATCCAAGTCGTATAAACCTTGCTCTGTTACCACTTTTGAGCATGTTGGTGAAAATAATAGTTGGTATCAAAGTTAAGGTCATGTCAATGTGCCAACGAGCGTATTGGTTCCTTAGCGGATGGGTTATACCAGAATGAAGCTGCATTTTCTGCACATTTTGATAGGCGGAAGATTGATACCGTTACAACCTAAAATTTGGGTCGTATAAACTTGACTCTGATACCACTTATTGAGTACATTGGTAAAAACAATAGTTGGTATTAGAGTCAGGGTTGAGTCAATGTGTTAGCAATCACATTAGACCTTTAGCGGATGGATTGTGAAGTCGCACATCAATTGGGGTAGGGAATGAATAATGCCTTATAAGGTTTAAGAGTGAGGCGATGTTGCATGTGGTATCAAAGCCAAGTCCAGATACAATTTTGACAATTCTAGATTATTCCAGAAGAACCAGAAGAATGTGACTTTTATTTCCTATTGTTGCTAATAGTACAATGATAAAGAATAAGCCTTTAGTATGCTGACAAGCTACAATTTGGTAAATTTAACTTAAAATTAACTATTTTTTTGTTTCTTTCTGGAGGTAGTAGAAAGAAAATTGTGCATGATGATGATGTTGGAAATAGTTTAACCTATGCCAAGGTTCATGATCTATAGCTTTGACCGGCGGTGTCTTTCAAAAGTGTAGAAGATACCGTAAAAAAAAGGGCTTTACATATTGGTAGCATATTATATTCATTGTAAGGCTAGTCTTGTGTGAATCTTTTAGTGGTTGATCTTGTTTTGCATGCAGAAAAGTATTGTGTAAATCTTTTCGTGGTTGATCTTGTTTTGCATGCAGACCAGTCTTGTGTGAATCTTTTCGTGATTGATCTTGTTTTGCATGCAGACCAGTCTTGTGTAAATATTTTTGTGGTTGATCTTGAATGAAAAAACTAACCAACCATTACGATGTGTGTTTAATTTTCATTTCTGCATATTGTTAAGGCATTCAACATCAACATGATGGTTCTCATTTTTCATTATACATCGATATATATGTATATATATATATATATGTATGTATATATATATATGTATGTATATATATATATGTATGTATGTATATATATATATATATATATATATATATATATATATATATGTATGTATATATGTATGTATGTATATATATGAATCAATAGTTCAATTCCCCATCATTTACAAATCAAAATTACTTAACAACATCCCAGAAATGATAGAGACGAAAATGGAGAGGAATCCTTTGCAAGCCCTTGTTTCAAAGTCCTTTGCACGCCTTTGTTCAAAGTACTCGTGAATAAATGAAATAAACTTATGAAAATCATAAAGTAATTAGTTAACAAGAACATATATATGATCAAGAGCAAGTTTCATTTACTAGTGTCCAACAAACAAGTCTCATTTGTAAGTGTGTAATTCTTCATGAACAAGTAGAATACTCATATATGAACAACACAAATTAATTTCTATTGGCCAGAGCTTTGATAGTCAACCGCTAGAGGTAGCTCCAGCTTGGTGGCTCTTGGTGACTTGTCGCCGAAGCTCCAACTACGATCAAACCTTTCTATTAAAAAATAATAAAGGGCGTCATTATTTTTTCACCTACAAAACTTATTTTTATTTTGGTCTTGGGGGTATAGTGAAATTTTAGAATCTTTTAAAGATTGACTAAAATAAAGTTGATCATGAGGGAGTTAAGTGAAGTTTTCCGTTATCTTTTTATGTGTGTGGGTGAAAGCAAATGGGAATGTGGAAGTGGGAATGACCGCACCATCATGAGACACCATATACATACAAAACCAAGGGGTAGGGAGAGAGTAATAAATTAATAATGGTCATGTGAATGCTAATTTTTTATTAAATTGTTTTCAAAAGATATTTACTTTTTTTAAGCCATTGTTGTTGTAACATCCCAAAATTTATTAAAAGTTTAAATTCCCAAAAAGAAAATTAAATGGTGCTAGAGATTAATCTTGGGAATTGAAAGACAAATTATGAAACCTATGAAATATAAGGAATCTTAAATTAGACAAAGAGAAAAATTAATGCATAGTGTGTGTAATTAATAGGATAAAAATATACCTATATATATTATAGTAAAACAAAACACACACACTCTTTTTCCTTGCTTCTCTCATGTCTCACGCACACACACACCAAAATATTAAAATAAGACACACATGACACATGCACACTTATTTAATTAATAAAACAATACTCTCTAACTCTCTCATACACACACGGAAATACACCCACACACTCCTCATTTTCCATTTTGCATTCATTCAACACATTCAAAAGAAACAGAAAAATATAGGAAAAGAGAGAGTGAGTGATAGAGAGAAAGTAAGAGAAACATAAGAGTGATCGGTGCTACAAGAGGAAGGAAGAAGTGATTACAAATTCTACATACAACTCCATATCCTAATATAGGTGAGTTTTATTCCCATATTCTTAACTCTTTCTAGTTGATTTAAGACTATTTTTGGGTAATTTGGGAAGCATAAGAACCTAGTATAATAAATTGTTGACTTGTGAGGTTTTGTTTTTGGGAAAAATAGTGCATGAAGAAGGAATGAGAATTTTTCAAATTTGAGGATTCCAATCAATTCTACACGAAAAATTATGTGGGAATACATGTGGTTTTGATTTTTGGATGATTATATATAAGTCTAGAATTTTTAGAAAATAAGAGGAGTTGATGTTCGGTTAGTTTCTCTGAAATCATATTTGTTGTAAAATACATTTCGGTAACCAAACCTAGTCCGAAAATTATGAAAGTTTCCAGAAGTAAAGTAGACATCTTAAGATTTAATTTGATATATAATATGTATCATTTGGGTTTATAAATAGTGAGATATGAATTTTTAAAGTTAGATGATGAATCTGGAACGTTTTCTGGTACAGATGGGGTTTGACGAAATTATGGAAATTTTGTGACTATAATATCTAAATGGTAATATTTTTTCCTAAAACTATACTTAAAGAGAAACATATAGGATTTTGAACCATCCCATTTGGGGTTCTAGATATTTAGTTATGAATTTTAGAAGTTAAGCTATTGAAACTGGAAAGATTTTCTGGCAGTGCGAGAACAATTTAAAACTGGGAATTATTCATGGATAGGTGGTAGTTAAAATTATTTTTATATTAAAATAGACTTCATAAGTGACACATAGAATTTAGAACCACCTTAATTGGATATTTCTAGGCCAAGATATGAATTTTCAAAGATTATTGAAAATTCTGACAGAATTGAGTAATAGTGAAATAAAAAAATAAAAAGTAAGGGTATTTTTGAAATAATTGGGACTCTAAGGGTCAAATTAAATACTTAGAGTTGGTATGAGTCCATTAAATACCTATTGGATTTAAGGTATTAGCTATAATGATAACCTACCAAAGTGTCTTAAATTATTTTGGAATAAGTAATAATTCGCCCGTCCGTAAATTATAAATTATAGGATTTGACATTTGCCCGGGACGCCTAAGAGACTGAGAACAGGAACCAAATTTGGAAAGACTGTCAGGTAGTACCTTATCTCTTATATCATATGTGATGCCATGTATGTGTACCATATCATCTGTATATGTGTGGGACAGATAGTCCATAGGCGGTAAGACCCGTAAGTACAAGTTACACCGAGGGTTACTCGGGGGCGTCTTAAGCCAGGTAGGTTTGTACAAGTTACACCGAGGGTTACTCGGGGGCGTCTTAAGCCAGGTAGGTTTGAGGCAGAAAGCCCGTGACTGTACCTTGTATGGGGCAGAGGCCCTGGGCAGCCAGATTGTGAATCTCAAGTGCTGTGAGTATGAGATGAGGGACCGGTTAGGCCCTTTTATGTGCTGCATTTCTGTAAGTTGTGCTGTTTGATGATTTGTTTTACATGCTTAGTATTTGCATATTATATGAGTGATCTGTGTACTACTGAGATTCTTTTGAATCTCACCCCTTTTTCAACAAATAATATACAGCAAAGGCGTCCAGCTCTAAGGGCAAGAAGGTAATATAGACGGACGAAGAAGAGACAAATAAATTATGGACTGTTTGGTTATCATTTTATTTTGGATGACTGTAAAATATTTATAAGTTGTAGTAGTAGTAGCGATAGTAGTACTGGTACTCGCGACGCAGACTGTATAAGTTGTAATCCGTACGCTAGACTTTCGATAACGTATTGGTATCCAGAAACCAATAAGTTAACATCACGACGCGAGCTATGGATAGAAAATGATCTGTAAATGATTTTGAAACTGATAAAGATAATTAATTTACAAATTAAAATTTAGACCATACATATTTATTTTAAAATTTTTTTGAAAATCCTATACAAATATAAGATTAAACTATTCTTAAATTGAGACTTTAAATTATTTTGGTCTCCAATTTAAAACCATTATATATTTAAACTAATCTAAAGGCTTTAGAAAATAAGGTATTACATTTTTGGTATCAGAGCAGAGATTCTGGCATTAGGCTAGTATGCTCTACTGCTATAAATAAGTATGCAGATACCTTAATAGTGATCTCATAGCTAGAACAAATTGTGGGTTAGAGATGAACCCAGAGAAATAGAATTTTCCCTGAGCACTAACTGAATAGACTGGTTTAAAGGATATGGTAGAACAGTATATAGAAAATGAAATGGAGCAATAGTGATGTATAGCTAGTAAAGAAGGGTATGAACTCTGAAGAATTGAATGCTAAGCTGGCATGTGACTCGGATACTATTAAAATTTCATAGTTAAGCATGCTCAGGTGAGAGTAAACTTGGGATAGGTGACTCCTAGAAAGTATCTTGGAAATCCAAAACCTTTTGCTTAAAGGTTTGAAATTTTAACCCTAAATTCTTAAATGACCTAGAGGATGATTAGAGGCATAGAGATGATGAAATAAGTATTAATCTTTAATTCGAACCATTTTTGTTGCAAGAAAAGTTCATTTGATGGGGTTATGGAAACTCGAGGCATAGTGATTGTTTTGAGGGTTCTCTATGCTAAATAGTGATCCTTAGTAACACTGTGGTGTTAAAGGTATGCAGGTATGATATATGGTGCTATATGGAGAGCGATAATTATGTCGTATATTGATCCTAAAGGATCCAATCTGATGATACTGAAGGTTCAAGATATGTTTAAAAAAGATCTAAGCTGAAATAGTGTTTAGGTTAAAATGTAAATAAGGTTGCACTATAGTTTTGTTTCATGAAGGAAGTTGAACCTTGTGAACCTTATGAATAATGTTGAACCTTCAGTAATGTTTTGAGGATATTACCAGGATATAGTAAAGGTTAGAATATGCGTTATTGATCTTGATTTTTTTATAACTGAGGAAAGTAATTTCCAATTTATGTGATGTTAAGGTACTAAGATAAGTGCGGGCAGAAGTGCAGCCCCACTTATGTTTGATAGTGTGAGGCATTAGAGTGCACAGTAGAAGCGTGGTAGGCTCATAACCCACAGGTTCCTGGTTGTTTGAATTATATTGTAAATATAGCGGGGTAGGAGTTTGTGATAGATTTGATCTGTTTACCACTCCACAAACTGGAAGTTATCCTAGGCATTGACTGGCTAACGGCGAATAATGTTTTGCTGGACTGTGGTAACAAGAGAATTGAATATCTTGAATCATATAAAGGCAATGATGCTAGCATTAACCTGAATTTTCTCTCCGTAGCTGAAGCTGAGAAATATCTAAGAAAAGGGTGTCAGGGGTATCTGATATTATTCTTGGTTCAGGTAAAATCAGATGTAATGATTGAGAGTATACCTGTAGTGAATGAATTTCCTGAGGTATTTCCAGAAGACATTAGTGGATTACCTCCAGAAAGGGAAGTTGAGTTCGCCATTGAGATTATGCCGGGTACCGGATCTATTTCCAAAGCTCCTTACCGAATGGCACCAAATGAAATAGCAGAACTGAAGAAGCAAATTGAAGAATTACTAGAGAAAGGATTTATACGACCCAGTGTTTCACCATGGGGAGCTCCAGTATTGTTTGTTAAGAAGAAGGACGGGAGAGCTGAATAAGGTGACCGTCAAGAACAAATATCCACTCCCCAGGATTGATGATCTTCTCGATCAACTATCTGATTCTAGCGTATTCTCAAAGATTGATCTGAGATCGGGCTACCATCAGCTGCGAGTAAGAGCTGAGGATGTGCCGAAGATAGCTTTTAGAACCAGATATGGACATTATGAGTTCTTGGTGATGCCTTTCGGACTGACCAATGCACCTGCTATGTTTATGGATTACATGAACCGAATTTTTCGTCAATATCTGGATCAGTTCGTAGTAGTCTTCATTGACGACATCCTAATATACTCTAAGAGTAAAGAGGAACATGAAGAGCATTTGAGAATAGTGCTGAGAATTCTCAGAGAAAAGCAACTCTTTGCCAAACTGAGTAAATGTGAATTCTGGCTTTCAGAAGTTAAATTTCTGGGCCATGTAATTTCACAAGAAGGAGTCTCTGTGGATCCTAGTAAGGTAGAGGCAGTACTAAACTGGAAGAGGCCAGAAACTGTAACAGAGATACGCAGTTTTCTGGGTCTTGCTGGTTATTACCGGATATTTATTCAAAATTTCTCCAGGATCGCCATGCCGTTGACAAAGCTCACGAGAAAGAATCAAACATATGTGTGGGATGCCAAATGTGAGAGGAGCTTCACGGAGCTGAAGGAGAGGTTGACATCCGCACCAGTACTGATTATTCCAGATCCCAGTGAGCCCTATGTGGTTTACAGTTATGCTAGTAAGCAGGGATTGGGATGTGTCCTTATGCAGCAGGGCAGAGTAGTGGCGTATGCCTCTCGACAGTTGAAGCCTCACGAGAAGAACTATCCCACTCATGATTTGGAGCTTGTGGCAATCGTGTTTGCATTGAAAATATGGCGACACTACCTGTATGGTAGTACTGTAGAGTTGTACTGTGACCACAAGAGCCTCACGTATCTACATGATAAAAAAGAATTGAATATGAGACAACGTCGCTGGATGGAGTTGTTAAAAGATTATAATCTAGAGATTAAATATCATCCAGGAAAGGCAAATGTTGTTGCTGATGCCTTGAGTAGAAAAGCGGTGCAAGTAGCAGTCATGATGGTCCGAGAACAGAAATTGTTAGAGGAATTCAGAGATCTAAACTTGACAAATCAAGTATTCCTCAATGCATACAAACCGAATGAAGTACTCCTAGCTAATTTTAGTGTTAGTCAGGAAGAAAGCAATCTGAGAGCAGAAATTGAAGAAGCTCAAATGCAAGATGAACGAGCCCAGTTGATCCGAGGGATGATTGAAAAAGGTGAAACCCAAGATCACGATCTTTCGCCAAGTGGATTGGTTAGATACAATCAGCGAATATATGTACCACCAAAGGCTGATCTGAGGCGGAAAATCCTAGATGAGGCACACAAGAGTCGTTACACCCTTCACCCAGGAATGATTAAGATGTATCATAATTTGAAATCCATGTACTGGTGGCCAGGGCTAAAAAGCGATGTGACCAAGTATGTGTCCCGATGTCTCACTTGTCAGAAGGTGAAGATTGAACATCAGAGACCACCAGGACTTCTACAGAGTCCAGAAATTCCAGAATGGAAGTGGGAAAGTGTCACCATGGATCTAGTGATGGGTTTACCCAAAATTAGAAACTATGATGCCATTTGGGTAATTGTTGACCGTTTCACCAAGACGGCACATTTCATACCCATTAATGCTAGATATTCCCCAAAGAAGTTAGCAGAAATATATATATGAGAGATAATCAAACTTCATGGTACACCAAAGAGCATTATCTCCGATCGAGATCCCAGATTTACATCAAGATTCTGGAAAGCTCTACATGAAGCTCTAGGTACGAAGCTGAAATTCAGTACAGCCTATCATCCACAGACGGATGGACAGTCAGAAAGAACCATACAGACGCTGGAAGATATGTTAAGAGCATGTGTATTGGATTTCAAGGGAATGTGGGATCATTTTCTTCTACTCGCTGAATTCGCTTACAATAATAACTATCATGCGAGTATAAAAATGGCTCCTTATGAAGCATTGTATGGTAGGAAGTGTCAATCACCCCTATGCTGGACAGAATTGAATGAACGAAGACTATATGGGCCGGATCTGGTAAATCAAACCACAGAGCAAATCAGGACTATCAAAAAGAGGCTCCTAACAGCGCAAATCAGACAGAAAAGCTATGCTGATAAAAGGAGAAGATCTCTAGAGTTTGAAGTGGGAGATCATGTATTTTTGAAGGTATCTCTTGTTACTGGAATTGGTAGGGCAATAAAAAGGAAAAAGCTTAGCCCACGCTACATCGGTCCATTTGAAATATTGGCAAGAATTGGGCCAGTAGCATATCGAATAGCCTTACCCCAAACTTGAGTAGACTGCACGATATGTTTCATGTCTCACAGTTGAAGAAGTACCAACCAGACCCTGAACATATTATGGAATAAGAAGATGTGGATATGCGAGATGATCTCATATATGAGGCTGAGCTAGAACAAATCATTGACAGACAAGAAAAACAACTCAGACATCGAAAGGGACTGTCTCCAAGGGAAGCAACTTGGGAAGTAGAAGAGGACCTGAAGGAATGTTACCTGGAGTTTATATCTCAAGAAGTGTAACAAATTTCGAGGACGAAATTTATTTTACGGGGGGAGAATTGTAACATCCCAAAATTTATTAAAAGTTTAAATTCCCAAAAAGAAAATTAAATGGTGCTAGAGATTAATCTTGGGAATTGAAAGACAAATTATGAAACCTATGAAATATAAGGAATCTTAAATTAGACAAAGAGAAAAATTAATGCATAGTGTGTGTAATTAATAGGATAAAAATATACCTATATATATTATAGTAAAACAAAACACACACACTCTTTTTCCTTGCTTCTCTCATGTCTCACGCACACACACACCAAAATATTAAAATAAGACACACATGACACATGCACACTTATTTAATTAATAAAACAATACTCTCTAACTCTCTCATACACACACGGAAATACACCCACACACTCCTCATTTTCCATTTTGCATTCATTCAACACATTCAAAAGAAACAGAAAAATATAGGAAAAGAGAGAGTGAGTGATAGAGAGAAAGTAAGAGAAACATAAGAGTGATCGGTGCTACAAGAGGAAGGAAGAAGTGATTACAAATTCTACATACAACTCCATATCCTAATATAGGTGAGTTTTATTCCCATATTCTTAACTCTTTCTAGTTGATTTAAGACTATTTTTGGGTAATTTGGGAAGCATAAGAACCTAGTATAATAAATTGTTGACTTGTGAGGTTTTGTTTTTGGGAAAAATAGTGCATGAAGAAGGAATGAGAATTTTTCAAATTTGAGGATTCCAATCAATTCTACACGAAAAATTATGTGGGAATACATGTGGTTTTGATTTTTGGATGATTATATATAAGTCTAGAATTTTTAGAAAATAAGAGGAGTTGATGTTCGGTTAGTTTCTCTGAAATCATATTTGTTGTAAAATACATTTCGG
The DNA here is from genome assembly GCA_037074505.1 of Albizia julibrissin. Lineage (NCBI taxonomy): Eukaryota > Viridiplantae > Streptophyta > Magnoliopsida > Fabales > Fabaceae > Albizia > Albizia julibrissin. The sequence continues at coordinate 11,469,374 of CM073481.1, read as the reverse complement.
TAACCAAACCTAGTCCGAAAATTATGAAAGTTTCCAGAAGTAAAGTAGACATCTTAAGATTTAATTTGATATATAATATGTATCATTTGGGTTTATAAATAGTGAGATATGAATTTTTAAAGTTAGATGATGAATCTGGAACGTTTTCTGGTACAGATGGGGTTTGACGAAATTATGGAAATTTTGTGACTATAATATCTAAATGGTAATATTTTTTCCTAAAACTATACTTAAAAGAGAAACATATAGGATTTTGAACCATCCCATTTGGGGTTCTAGATATTTAGTTATGAATTTTAGAAGTTAAGCTATTGAAACTGGAAAGATTTTCTGGCAGTGCGAGAACAATTTAAAACTGGGAATTATTCATGGATAGGTGGTAGTTAAAATTATTTTTATATTAAAATAGACTTCATAAGTGACACATAGAATTTGGAACCACCTTAATTGGATATTTCTAGGCCAAGATATGAATTTTCAAAGATTATTGAAAATTCTGACAGAATTGAGTAATAGTGAAATAAAAAAATAAAAAGTAAGGGTATTTTTGAAATAATTGGGACTCTAAGGGTCAAATTAAATACTTAGAGTTGGTATGAGTCCATTAAATACCTATTGGATTTAAGGTATTAGCTATAATGATAACCTACCAAAGTGTCTTAAATTATTTTGGAATAAGTAATAATTCGCCCGTCCGTAAATTATAAATTATAGGATTTGACATTTGCCCGGGACGCCTAAGAGACTGAGAACAGGAACCAAATTTGGAAAGACTGTCAGGTAGTACCTTATCTCTTATATCATATGTGATGCCATGTATGTGTACCATATCATCTGTATATGTGTGGGACAGATAGTCCATAGGCGGTAAGACCCGTAAGTACAAGTTACACCGAGGGTTACTCGGGGGCGTCTTAAGCCAGGTAGGTTTGTACAAGTTACACCGAGGGTTACTCGGGGGCGTCTTAAGCCAGGTAGGTTTGAGGCAGAAAGCCCGTGACTGTACCTTGTATGGGGCAGAGGCCCTGGGCAGCCAGATTGTGAATCTCAAGTGCTGTGAGTATGAGATGAGGGACCGGTTAGGCCCTTTTATGTGCTGCATTTCTGTAAGTTGTGCTGTTTGATGATTTGTTTTACATGCTTAGTATTTGCATATTATATGAGTGATCTGTGTACTACTGAGATTCTTTTGAATCTCACCCCTTTTTCAACAAATAATATACAGCAAAGGCGTCCAGCTCTAAGGGCAAGAAGGTAATATAGACGGACGAAGAAGAGACAAATAAATTATGGACTGTTTGGTTATCATTTTATTTTGGATGACTGTAAAATATTTATAAGTTGTAGTAGTAGTAGCGATAGTAGTACTGGTACTCGCGACGCAGACTGTATAAGTTGTAATCCGTACGCTAGACTTTCGATAACGTATTGGTATCCAGAAACCAATAAGTTAACATCACGACGCGAGCTATGGATAGAAAATGATCTGTAAATGATTTTGAAACTGATAAAGATAATTAATTTACAAATTAAAATTTAGACCATACATATTTATTTTAAAATTTTTTTGAAAATCCTATACAAATATAAGATTAAACTATTCTTAAATTGAGACTTTAAATTATTTTGGTCTCCAATTTAAAACCATTATATATTTAAACTAATCTAAAGGCTTTAGAAAATAAGGTATTACAGTTGTAGGACGGAGCCTTTCTTTTGTTTTGCTTTTGTTTCCTTCTCTGCCGTCTTCGTCCCTCTTCACCATTCCAATGTCTCTGTTTGATTTTGCTAATGTATGATCGGTTGATGACATGTTTTTCTTCTTCCGTCTTCACCATTTCAATATCTCTGTTTGAATTTGCTAATGTATGGTCAGTTGATGACAGGTTTTTTTATAAAAAAAAATTGAGAAAAAATTCTCCGTTGAAAATTAAGTACTTCTCACCAATAACATTTTTAATGAATAAGTCACTTTTCATTTGACTCGATTAAACTTAATATCTGAACTTTAGAATTTAGTTGCTATAGATTTGATAGTTTAAAACATTGGTCTTTAACTTAACGTTTAAAAAATAAATTTAATCCTTACAATACTGTTTTTTTTTTAAAAAAATGGAAACTAACATTTTAAATATATAGTCAGTATCTTTCTAGCTTTGGACAGTTGCTTTCTGAAGCCTAAAAAAGTAGAATCCATGAAAAAAAATAAAAACTTGAAGCAGCTGTCATCATGATAAATCAAAACAAAAAATAATGATATGTGGACCAAAAAAAGGAGTAGATCGCACCGAAAGTTACCCGTGAATTGGGGGTTGGTTAAAAAAACAAAAGAAGCTACAAGCTTACAAGGACTAAGGTAATTATATTATTGCGAAAATAAATTAAGTTAAGGTACGCCTAATACTCTTAAATATGGTTATTAGAATATTATGAATCTTCATTTGTTTCTCAATTAAAAAATGGATGGGAAATATATGAATCTGTTGATGTATCTCATTTATGAATGCATCTTGTGATTCCATGAAAAATATAAGTTGCAATCTCAGGAATCACGTGACTCCGGTGATTCTTATGATTCTAATTGAACCCGGTTGCGTAGAGATTAGATCAGATCTGACGCGACCTGACTTTAAAAAACCCATTTTTTTTTGTTTTCTTTTTCTAATTTTGTCCATATTTATTTAAGAATTTCTTTTTACTTATATGATTATCCATAATTCTCTCTCACTTATCCCAATCAAAACTCTATTTTTCTATTTCTTTTTTTCCTGAAGCATTATTTGCCTTTAAAATGTTAGTATGAAAAATCATTTGATGTTTTCTTATGTGAAAATTATATTAATATCATCCTTAAAAATGATTATGAATCTTACGATTTATGATACATTTTGATTCATAATTTTGAAAATGAGCTTTCTGATTCATGATTCATATCCCGATTTGATAACGTTATCCTGAAGTTTTTTTTTTAATGCATCCAGTATCCTAAAGTATTTTTTTAGTACAATTTTAACTCTAAACTAATTTTTATGGTCAAATTCCATCAACCCTAAGAGAACCTTATCTTTCACTATTAAAATGGTGATTAAGCAAACCTTTAACTAAAAATTATCCAAATGGCATCTAAGGGGAATGCTTATGTGGCAGTGTGTGTTTTATTATTTTGATTTTATGAGTTTGGGAGTTTGATTTTCATCCATATACTAACAAATTTTTCTTCTTTACTCATGAACTTTAGGATAATCTTCTTTTTTCATTCAATTTCTTTGTTCATGATACCCAACCTGAGGGTCTTTCAACCTCACGCAATAAGAAAATTTTTCTCTGGACCTTTATGCCCCTGATTCCTCTCTTCCGTCTCCATGCCTGGTATGAATTAAGTAGAAGACAACCAAGAAAAAGAAAAGATGTTTCATTCCTTTTTTTTTTTTAGTGCAAAGAGGTTTCATTCTTCACTGAGATACAATGTTGGTTTGGATTTATGGTAGAAGCTGTTTTCTAAACATGATTTACGATATACAAAATAAGTATATAAGAGGAGTTTTGTTTTAACTTACATGAATGTACTTTTTAAATGCTAACTCATACATGCCTATGTATTTCATAATGAACTAAAAATTTAAAATTTCTGTTGTTAGTCGAACATAAGCCAAAATGTTTAGTTTAGCTTATACTTATGTATAAATCTGATTTACGTAAATCGAGATAAAACTCATCTACATATTTACCTCGTAAATCGTAAAAACTATCTCGTAAACCGTAAAAGATAATCGTATATTGTAAATCACGATTGATAAGTACTTTTCGATCCATCTATTCTCCACACAATCGGATTCCCCTTAGGCGAGAATCCCAATGAAGAACTGTCTGATGCCGCATCCAGATAATGATTTGGCTTTTGCACAAAACCTCAACAGAACGGTGCAAGAAATCGATTTATCTATGTAGGAGGGCTAATACCCTCGCTAAGCTAGCCCGCAAAACGAGAAGTGGCCAGGTTAGACGGATGATTCAAGATTGTAAATCCATTTGCAAGTGAGATTGAGAAGAAACCTTGAAATGATTTATCTTCATGTACGGAAAAATCGAAGAAATCGATTTCTCTATGCAAAAGAATGAATTTTTCTTTGAAATAAACAAATTCGAGGGTGCGTTGTGCGTTTTTTTTTATATATAAACATAAAATATTATTAAGAGTTAAGATATAAAAATACTCTTAAACTTTCACATAAAATGCGCAGAACACGTACGTTTTTAGTGTTTGTTTGTTTGAGCTTATTTGAATTGGGCTTATTATATAAGCCCGATTCACGTAAATCTAGATAAATTTCCTCCACATATTTATCTCGTAGACCGTGAAAGCACTTCGTAGACCGTAAAAGCACCTCGTAGACCGTAAAAACTACCTCATAGACCGTAAAAGTTACTTCGTATTCCGTGAATTACAATTCATAAGCACGATTGAAATTTTCAACCGCTGTTCCAAACAAGCACTTAGAATAAGCAAAAGTATAATGATCACCGTTAATCAAAATAAGTTTGACTAAAAATTGTAGCGTGGCCAACATTGGTGTCCAGATCACTAAAGCATTGTTTGGGATTCGTTCTACATCAGCATCCTATCAGTCCTCTGGTTCAGCTTATGTCTTCCCTCGTCGTTGATTTGCTCAAACTTCATGACAGATCAGAGATGGGAATAAAAAAAATGAAAGTGGAGAGGCATCTTTTAAGTTAGTTTATTGCATAATAAGATTTAACTAATATGAAATTATTTGGTGAGGACTAAATTTTAATTGATATGAGAACGCGCTCGCAGGTAGCAGTATATTTTTTTTAATATTTAATGGTGGAATATCATTCAATATATAGATTGAGTTTATATTAATTTTTTAAATATTTAATGATAAGAATATTATTTAATAGGATATTTTAATATTTTTTAATAGTGGAATATAATTTTTTTAATTTTTAATGGGGGAATATCTTTTAAATTTCTATATCATTAATTAATTTTTTAATATTTAATGGTGGTAATTAAAATTATTTAATATTTAACAATATTTATAGATGGTTACTTTGGCCAATTTAAAAAATTATAATTGCAAAACAATGTCATTTTTACTTAATTAATTACAGGATGTATGTATCATCCTTTATAAGTCATAGCAATGTAATCATTATTATATCATTGGATTACAAATTGTAATCCTCTTTACATTATATAAGCCCCACCAAACATTGCAATCAGTATATTTCATCAGGATTACATGTAATTTTCTCTCCATGAATCTAATCAAATGCGTTATAAGGCTTCCTAGGCGGAAGGTGATCATCCAATTGAGAAAATAGCATTGACTAAATTGAGACAGCATTAAGAAAAGTTAATTTTTATCAAAGTCCAAATTAAGAAACGCGCTCTGTGATCTTCGTGGAAGGTGATCAAGTGATCGAGAAAATACAAATAGCATTGGCCAAAGTAAGAATGTAGTAGGAAAACATGTCGATATTTTCAAACTTCATGACAGATCAGAGATGGGAATAAAAAATGAAAGTGGAGAGGCATCTTTTAAGTTAGTTTATTTTATAAAGATTTAATTAATATCAAAATTCTTCAGTCAGGACAAATTTGCTTGTTTGTTTTAGCTTATTATCACCATTAAAAAGTATTTATGGACTTATATACATAAATTGAGACAACTCTTACCACATAACTTACTTTATACTTCATATTTTATAAATCACCATTAAAAACACGATTGAAGAATCAATTCGCTGTTCCAAAATTTGATATGAGAACGCACTTGCAGGTAGCAGTATAAAAGAGAAGTTATCTGAGGAATCAATTATTCACCCAAAAGTCTTCATGTCTTAGCTATACTGCAATCAATATCCATGTCTTCATTGGCCTCTTCAGAACCCATATTGACTTTCTAATACGATGTCTTATTGACTTTCTTCAATGGTCTTGACGAAGATCGTCCAAGAACCTTTCTCGAAAATCGCTTAAGGGAAGTTGGATTGAAAACTTTGGTTGCTGACATCGTCAATGATTCCACATGGGAGACGATAGAAAGCTGTAGAATTGTGGTGGTGGTAATCACACCAGAGTTGGTTAGGTCGCAAATTGAGAGACTGGTGAATATATTGTCGCATCCCAAAACAGTGTTGCCTTTCTTCTATGGAGTGAACCAGAATCAAGTGCGTTTGCAGTTGGCGAGTTTGCATTTGCGAAGATCTAATGAGTGGATTTTCGATTGGGATTGGCAACGAAGAAGCGAAGCTGTGTGTTCCTTGCTGATTGGCTTCACACTGTCAGATCATTTTGGGTAACAACTAATCCTTTTTGGCTCTTTCACTTTATATGATTTTTAATTACCGGCCTGCTACAATTCGTGAAATTCATAACTTCATGCTTCAACCGTAAAAATAAGTAGTCAAAAGATATATGATATACATGAAATTAGGCCATCACGAGTTCTAAAGCGAATATGGTATTAGAGCCAAACATATCCTAAACGTATCCTACCCCTCACCAAATACAACCCCGTACAGCACCCATTACGTATAACCTCCCACAATGTCAAGCAGCAGCAACGCAACCTCCGGAACCTTGAATCAATTGACAGTATCCAACGACAATGGTCCCTTTCCCATAACTATCATCCTCGACGAATCGAACTACGCCCTCTGGGTGCAGTTAATGGAGATGCGCATCTCCGCTCGAAACAAAGGCGGCTTCCTCACCGGTGCCACGAAGAAACCCGCTGATGATGACCCTGCACTCGCGACGTGGATTACTGACAATCAGTGAGTCCGAAGCTGGCTGATCGAAGCAATGAGCCCTACCTTGATGCAACGGTTCATCCGGTTACCCACTACAAAGGAAATACGGGACGCCCTTGCTCGAACATTTTACGATGCATCAGATGAAACAGTAGTGTTTGAACTAAACCGAAAATCCTTCACCACGCGGCAGAACGGATGACCCTTAGTTACTTATTATAATGAACTTGTTGCTTTCTTTCAAGAGATTGATCACTATTCAAAGGAGCATGCAACCACCGTCGACGGCGTCCTTCAAGTCCACACCGCCATGACTCGTTTACGGGTCCACATCTTTCTCGCCGGACTTGACTCTGACTTTGATCAGGTGCGTGGTGAGATACTCTGAAAAGAATATCGCCTTGATCTGGAGAGTACCTATGCCTATGTGCAACGTGAGGCTCAGCAACGTCAAACAATAAACACGTACCATAGTGACAGTACCGTATTGTTGACTAGACAGCCCCAGATAACTCCATAACTTGGCACCGCAAAGCCACGCCTATGGAAGTCGGACACCTTCACATGCACTCACTGTGGCGAGACGGGTCACTCGAAGCAACGATGTTATGAACTCATTGGCTACCCTGACTAGTGGGATTTCTCGAAGAAGCCACGACAGAAGATCACTCCTATAGCCATGCATATTATTACAGAGGAGAGCTAGCTTATGGAAACTGATGCACCTGTCGCTAATGCCGTTCAAAATGGTATGTATCGCTCCTCTCCCACCTCCTGGGTTATCGACTCTGGAGCCTCAGACCATATGACCAGAGATGCGGGCAATCTAGAGCATGTCGAACCTTATTCGAAACCGCTAATCAATACGGCTACAGGGGGAAAAGGAAAAATTGAAGGCCGAGGACCATGCTCTCTCTCCCATGACATAACTATGGATTCTATGTTGCTTGTTCCATCCTTAGACTATAATTTAATGTATGTGAGTCAGATCACTATCGCTCTCTCTTGCTCAGTAATTTTTTGGCCATTTTTTGTGTGTTTCAGGACATTCTCACTCGGAGGATCATTGGCTATGGTGTTAGGTGGGGCAACTTATATTATTTTGAGCATGTATCTGCACCATCACCAGTGGCAAACGTAGCAAGTTCTGAGAAGAAGGCAGAAGCAAATGTGTGGCTGTAGCACAGACGCTTGGGTCATTTATCTTTCGGATATTTAAAAAAATTGAAGCCAAGTTTATTTTCCTATTTGGATAATTCTAATTTCCAATGTCAAACTTGTGCCTCTGCTAAAAGTCATCGTACTTCATATCCTCCCAGTTTAAATAAATCTACTGAACCATTTCAAGTTATTCACTCAGATGTTTGGGGGCCTGCACCCCTACCCACCTTTTCTAATACCCGTTATTTTGTTACTTTTATTGATGAATGCACACGTATGATCTGGGTATCGTTACTGCAGCATAAGAACGAGGTATACACCTTTTTTTCGCGATTTCCACAAAATGGTACAGACTCAGTACAAACGGAATATCAGCGTCTGGCAAACAGATAATGGCATTGAATTTGTGAATTCCCAGCTACACACTTTCTTGTCTGAACATGGCATTAGATACCAAACCTCGTGTGCTTATGCCCCACAGCAGAATGGCTTAGCCGAAAGCAAGAACCGACAACTTCTTGAGGTAGTCCAAGCCTCTCTATTTGGTGCCAACATGCCACGTACATATTGGGGTGAAGCTGTGCGGACTGCTACTTACTTGATCAATAGGGTACCATCCAGTTCCCTAGATTTTAAGATCCCTCTCCAAAAGCTCCATTCCCTCATATCCATCCCTCACATGCCTAACCTTGAACCACGAGTCTTTGGCTGTATGGCGTATGTTCACATTTCGAAGGTCCTTCGGGAAAATTAGATCCTTGTGCTCGTAAATGTGTTTTTATTGGCTACTCAGACTTCCAAAAAGGGTACCAATGCTATGACCCACAAACTCGGAAACTATACACCACCCTTGACGTCACTTTCCTTGAATCCGAACCCTTTTACTCCAATCCGTCCACTTCCCTTCAGGGGGAGAATGCTAGAGAAGAGAAGCTTCATTTCGAACTTGACGCAATAACAGAAATGCAGAAACTTGAAGAACTTGAACTAAGACTCATGGAAGAAACAACATCTATAACAGTGCCCCCAACAGTGCCCCCGTTGTTGCCTACACCACGAGCAAAATGATTCTCCTACGAATGTCCAAAGCACAAGCCAAGTAAGTAATTCTGACTCAAATAGTCTAGAAGCTGGAACTGATTTAACTAATGAAATTAACTCTGAGCCACAAATATCTCATGACACCCACGAGCCCGAGCCTAGTTCATGCAGGAGATCTCAAAGAATCACTAAAGGATTTCCAAAGAAGCACTATGAACCAGAACTAAATACAAAAGGCAAATATCCAATCAGCAATTATACAACAACGAACGAAAGATCTAAGGAGCCAAGCGAACTATATAATGTTGTAGTACCAACAACAATCCAAGAGGCGCTTGAACACCCAAAATGGAGAGAAGCCATGAACAAAGAACTTAATGCACTACAGAAAAATCAGATATGGGAGTTAGTTGACCTACCAAAGGGTAAGAAGACGGTAGGCTGCAGGTGGGTACTCACTCCAAAGTTCAAGGCAGACGGAAGCTTGGATAAGTATAAGGCTCGGCTGGTGGCTAAAGACTATACCCAGAAATATGGTGTAGACTATGATGAGACATTTGCCCCCGTGGCCAAGATCAACACTATTCGAATACTCCTGTCATTAGCTATGAACGAAGACTGGCCACTACAACAGCTTGACGTAAAAAATGCCTTCCTAAACGGAACCCTAGAAGAAGAAGTGTACATGGACCTGCCATCTGGTGTTCAATACCCAAGCTCTTGTAAGAATAAGGTATGCAAACTCAAACGCTTACTGTATGGACTCAAACAGTCGCCACGTGCCTGGTTTGGAAAACTAACAACAACCATGAAGGAGTTTGGATATCAACAGAGCAATGCAGATCATACATTATTTATAAGAAGGATTGGAGAGGATATCACAGTCATGATAGTATACGTAGATGACATGATTATAACCGGGAATGACCTACAAGAAATTGAAAGACTAAAAAGGCAACTTACTTCTGTGTTTGAAATATTGGCACCATCCTAGTACACATATCGTGCATACAAACACAAGTGTACTTGAGCCCCAGCCGGCTCAAGCATTGGAGGCTCCAAAGAGGGGCCAAGCTGGACGGTGAAGGAGAAGATGTTAGGAAATGAGGAGGAGAGCTTGTCAGACATGGAGTTATGGTGAAAGGAGAAAGATCGAGATGTTTCAGACTTGGATCATTGCTTTCTAATGGAAGTTTTAATGGTGTTCATACTTATTTAATAGATCTAACGGCAGAATGTTAAATGACCCAATGAAGAGGAAAAAAAGTTTAGGGATCTAATTCAAAAATCAATAGAAATGATAAGGACCTTCAAGTTAAATTTTCCCTTCATTTTTATTTATAAATTATATAAATTAATTTATACTCTAATTCAAATTACGTAATTTATACTTGTTATATGTTTGGTAAAATCTTTTAGGATCTCTTTGGTTTGAGAGGAGGGGAGGGAAATATAAGGAAGATGAGGGATTTTGGTCATTTCCCTTGATTGATAACAAAAATAAAAAATATAAAAAAAAATTGGAGGGGAATTAATAACCCTCCCTTTCAAGAATAGGGGGATTTGAAGGGGAGGGGTAATATTTTGCTTTGTGTTGTTAACTTTACCCATGAATATTTTTAATAACCCTAGAAATATCCTTTTGCCTTTCTTCCCCCACACACTCCTTCACCCCTGAACCTTCAGCCACCCACTGTCATCCCCATTCACAGACCAGCGACTTCACACCCTTCGTTGGTGTGGATTAGTTAATAAAAAATGTGCCTTTTAGTTTATACTTCATTGAATATAATTACCCTGTCATTTCCCAAAAAAAAAAAAGAAAAAGAAAAAACCAGTCATTACCCTTCATTGAACATCCACGGCTAATCTAAAAAAAGTTTCAGTACCATCTCGCTACAATCTGTTCGTGGTGGGGTGGGTGCAGTGGAATTATATTTATAATTATCATATATATTATGATTATAATATTCATAATTATTATATGTTATAATTTAAATTATTATAATTAATTATAGTATTTATAATTCTTATGTAAAGATTTTAAGTATAATTATAAAATATAATTTTAGAATAATTACCGGATTTGATATATATTATTGTATATTATATATTAGTTATATATCAAATGTAAAATTATTCATATAAAAATATTTTCCTTCCCCTCCCTTCTTAAACAAAACAAAATAACGTTAGAATTCTTCCCATATCTTTCCTTCCCCCCCCCCCCCCCCCAATAAAAATCCCTTCGCTCCCTCTCCATTGAACCAAACAACTTTAGTACTTAGGAGTGACAAAATCCCATGCGTAAGGGAATGGTTGAAACCCATCCCCGCGGGGGATTGAAATTCCAAGCGTACGTCTGAAATTTTTCTGACCAAAATACCCTCCCTTTTCGGTCTCCATATGGAAATCCAAGCCGTGACTTCCCCCTCCTCCATTGGTGTTTGTTGCTATCTTAACCTCCATCTCCTCTACATCCCCCATTGTATTCTCAATCCTCCATATCCGACCACTACCTTCTCCGCTGTCTCCATTTAGTGATACATAATTCCGTTACTAATCAAAAAAAAATCCATCGAAACTATTTTAGTAATGAATTTTGCAATTGATTTGCAATAAATTTTGCAACCACAAAAACTCAATTTTTTTAGAAACTGTTTATATGCTTGTATGGGTTCTAAGTTCTAACAAAAGATATGAGCGAAACTGTTTCTTAGTGAGAAATTGCATTATATAGAAATTGGACATTTCTTATATATGTGAATATATTTTAATATATCTTTTTTCGTAACATATTCCTCCATTAATTTTAATCTAATTCTAACTTGCCCCCAGTGACCAAGAAGCTGTCAATGATTTCATTGAAAAATCCATATCACATTCACAAGTAGGGGTACAAATTCGTGTGAAAAAACTGCTTCACCAATTGGGCTGGATATCTCATCATAAGAGAAATACAATTATAGTCGGAATTTTTGGGGTTGGAGGTATTGGTAAAACTACTATCGTTAGAGCTCTTTATGATAAAATCGGTGGCCATTTTGATTGCAGAAGTTTTCTTGCTAATATCAAGGATGTATGGGAGAATAATAATGGTCAATCTGTATTACAAAAGCAACTTCTTTCTGATATTCAAATGAATTGTACGAAGGAAGGACCTTATAGAAGAGCCTTAATTGTACTTGATGATGTAAATCAAGGAGGCCAATTCACTGAACTGTGTGGAAATAGAGAGCAGTTTGGTAAAGGGAGTTTGATTTTCGTAACAACAAGAAATAAGGGTTTAATCAATGAGTTTGTTGACATATCATATGAAGTGGAAAAGTTGGACTACAGTGAGTCTCTTGAGCTCTTTTGTGGGCATGCATTTAAAAACTTTGGTCCAACAAATGACTTTGTAAATCTTTCTAGGAAAGTTATTACTTCATGTGAAGGGCTACCATTGATTCTTGAAGTTCTAGGCTCCCTTTTGCATGATAAGACGAAATCAGAGTGGAAAAAAGTTCTGAATAAGTTGAAAAAGGTTCCACATTCCCAAATACAACAAATGCTTAAAATAAGCCTTGACTTTTTAACTGATTCAGAACAAAAATTATTTTGTGACATAGCACGCTTTCATGTGGGCCAGAGAAAAAGTTACATTACACATTTGTTCAAGGGCTCAAGATTCCCCATAGAAATGGGAATGCAAGTACTTATTGAGCATAGCCTTGTAAAGGTTGTCAATGACAAATTTCATGTGCATGATTTGCTACAAGAAATAGGTAGATAAATCACTACAGGTAAGCAAAAGTTCACATATATCTATGATGTATTCTTAAGTTTTAGAGGTGAGGATACGCGTAAGTCATTTGCTACTCATCTTTATACTACTCTAAAGAAAGCAGGAATCAAGGTCTTTATGGATGAAGAAGGGATTGAAAGGGGAGAACACATTTCAGGTTCATTACTACAGGCAATTGAAAATTCTAGAATTTCAATCATCATATTCTCACAAAATTATGCAGGCTCTAGTTAGTGCTTGCAAGAATTACAGAAAATCATGGAGTGTTACAGAATAACTTATCAAGAGGTTTTCACTATATTTTATGATGTGCAACCATCTGAGGTTCGTAAACAACAAAATGCCTTTGGAAAAGCTTGGGAAAAGCTTATAACGACATTCCCAATCAGCAAGGGCACGAAAGTGGCAAACAGTTTGAAAAAAGCCCTTATTGAAGCTGCCAACTTATCAGGGTGGGATATACGAAATTATAGGTATTTTTATTTTATTTTACTTATTATTTGAAAAGGTCAAATTAATTAATTTTGTTTTTCTGTATATGTGTTGAATTTCTTACTTTTGTTTTTAACATGGGTAGATTCATGATTAAGTTACTTTTACATGCTTACCTATCTATAATTAATGACCAAAGGAACATTAAAAAAAAAAACTAGAGAGAACTACCTTGCACAATTATATTACATTAAGCTTTTTCGTTTTCAGATTTTCTTAGTCAATATGGTATAAAAAGGGGGAGCAAGAAATAGGTGGAAATATTTGGCTATCTAGAATACATGAAAGTAAAAAAGTTATCTTGATATGTTTCATAAACAAAATACATAGTATCCTATACACGTGTAGCTCGAGATTACTAAAGAATAGTTGAAAAACAAATAGATAGGAATAAAATGTATATAACTAAGCCACCGAAAACAAGTTTAGGTGATAAGAATGATGCAAAGTGAGTTTTCAATTAAAAAATCTATCTGAAGGTAGTTTAGATTGTAACACCCGTCTTACATACCCCTTATTTACTTGCACAGAAGCATTCATTATTACTTTGTTAGGGGTAATTATTTATTCACTACTTATTTAGTCGTTATTCTTACTGAATATCAGAGTTAATTCTTATTCTCAATGATCCCAATTACGGCTTGATTCAAATTTGTGTGTATTCTTACAACTAAATATTCTCTGTGCGCAAATAATTATAAACACAGTATTCTAAATATAATTCGGTCTTCAGTTCTTCATCTTCTTTCCTTTTGAATCATTTTCATGCATTATTTTATGTCCTGCTCACGGACCTATATGGTTGGTGGGGGAGAGTGAGATTCGAGAGAATCTCAGTAGTAAACATACAAACAATGCATGTAAGATGAATACCAGTGTATGATATACTTGCCTTACATAGGCTTATATTATCATAATGATATTCTGCATGCTCAATGTTTCGTCCAACATAATTATGGCCACAGTAAAAACAAAAAAAGAGCTTCATTCATTCATACATGCTTCACATAATCAAGCAAAGCAATACAACAATTCAATACACAGCATAAACATCACATACATACAAGTAAGTAAGTTTACTACCTTTTGGACTTTGCCTCCTCCTCTTGTACCTTGATCTTCCAACCATAGCTTCTTCTTTGTCACTTTGTGGCTCTAGATAAGTAATGACATTATTAGAGCCATGAAAAGTGAATGACCAATGGGCCACATTAGACTTAAAGGCATACTTTCACCTTTGGAGTTCATACTAATTACATTTGATCATTTTCTTTCTCAAATTAGCATGGTAGACAAAGTTGCCAGCATTTTGACCAAACTTTGAAAAATCATAATTAATTTTATAAAACTCCAATTGGGGTGATTAAAAGTCATATATGAAGCTATTTCAGTATATTTTCATATAAAAATCCTCAATTCTGACCATCACAGCCAAAATATTCCCAGAATTTCTCCAAATATAACTTGTTCTAGATTTCATTCCAGAAACAGGACACAAATTCAAAAATTCATATCTCCCAATGTACTTGTCCAAAAATTACAAAATACCTATCCAATTAAAGCTTAGGATGTATACTTTAATTCTGGAAAGTTTCAAAAATTTTGGATAAGTTTTACCATATGAAAAATCTCGCAAAATGTCACTGTTCCAGACAGGGCATATCAACAACTTGTACATTCAACTTCATAAATTTCTAAATTCATATACAAGCATTCAAAAATCATGAACACTTGAATACCTACACAATTTTTCATGTAGAATCCAATGGAATTATCAAAATTACAAAATTCCTACTTCTTCATCACGTTATATTCAGACCATAAAATTAGGGTTTTCTACAACAATTCACCAATTCAGAATTTTGTTCAACAACTTAGTCCAATATCATCATAAATCATCCTCTAACCATAAATACATGATTAAACCTCAAAAATACCCCTTGGATGAAAAATGAACAGTATCCAACCTTTACAAAAACTCATCCAAACAACAAACTAATCGGTTCAAAAGGAAGCTAACGCTTATCTCTATGCGTTTCCGCAGTCGGTTCGGAAATCCGGCAGTACTCCGGCAAGGGAGACGGAACCAAAAACCTCTGAATGAAAATCTGAAACCGTAGAAATGAAGCTTAGGATGAGTGGCAGAAGGTTTGTGAAGGGTACTTTGAGAGAAAACGCCGATTCGGTAGTGTTTCAACGAATTGAAGTTCTTGAAAATCACTATTCACATTTTCTCTCTATTTTTCATGATTTTTCTGAATAATTGGGGCAGCTGGACGAAAGTTTAAGGCCTAGGAGGAGTCTTGAAAAATTATGCCACGTGTCGCGATGTTACGGTGCCATTTGTTCGGTATTCCACTGATTCAAGGACATGTGTCACTTCTTTTTCTAAAGTGGGTCCCATATCTTTTCTTGGGCCTTTAGCCATCCAAAATGTCAGAGGAAGTAAGGGTCTAATAATTTTTCCCAGCTCCCCCACTCAGTGTTCGAGAAAGTTGTCGGTGACCCGACCGAAGACTGGTGAATTCCCTGACTTCTGTGCCACATGTCACCATCTTAAAATGCCAACACAAAAGGAAAAATGACATTTTATCATTAATGGGACATGTTTCACCTTTTCATTTAGCCAACATAAAAGTTATGTCATGATTACTTACTTTATTAAAGTTACTTTAATAAAGTTACTTTATCAGTGTCTACTCAGGATTCTACTCGGGACTTACTCAGGATTGCTTCAAGCATATCAAAGTCCGCCACATGACACCAAGTCAGAGTGTGTGTGTGGGCTCCTCATAGCACCACATACCGGTATCCACTTTACAAAACGTAGGTGACACATATACATCTTGAAAATGGCATATGCATACCTACACCGGCCTATTTCACCCGACTAATTGGTCCCTTACATCATGACATAGTTGGGTAGCGTCTTTCTACCAACCCAATGGCATTATATATGTGTTATGTGCACATTTGCACCGACATTCTAATCATACTGTCTATAGATACCGAGCCCTCTGCCCAGTAAGGCCCAAATCTCATAGCCTCTTAGAGTTTTTTTTATATCTCATCATTCTTGGGACTCTTCCCAAATTGGGCTTAGTCATTTGCCTGATTCAAGCTTATCCTCAAATCTCTATACCTAAAATTTGGGATATTACACAGATAATAAAAACAAGGTAATTAAAGTGTAAGTAAAGGTTGAGAATTACTCAAACCCCCCCCCCCCCAGTGTATGTAACAAAGAATTGTATTTAACAAAGATAGCATATGACGGTCAAAAGTAAACTAAGGCAGCATATTATGTAAACACTAGTTAAGTGCTTATTAAATGCATAAAGTCGTGGTAGTTGGTAAAAAGTCACTTTTTCCACTTTTTTCCTGTGAATAAAGAAAGACACAGGCACACAACTTACTATTATATATCATGTATATATAATCAATGGGTGTTGATAACATTGTTTAGAAATAAATGTAAAAAATTATAACTTTTGTTTAATTAATATAAAGCATTTAACGTTGTTTATTTTCTCATATATAAAATGTGTCTGTATCTTATTTACACTGAAAATTAAAAAGTTGTGTATAGATGCATAGATAAGTGAAAGTAAATTCCATGTATGCATAGGGATCTATGGTATATAGCCAAGCATATAATGTACCATATACATCTCACGTGCTCCAGTTTTCTATAGCTAGGTCATAGTTGCTGAGCTGATACTCTGGTTACCTTGAAAGAAAAAATAAATGATGTTCTAATCAATGATACTCACCAAAAAGGGAAAGAAAGATGAAACTAGCAGCAAAAATTGGTCCTTATTCTATTATTTGTTTTGGCTAATTCCACAATTCTATTCTGTCAGTGTGTTGCTTTTATGGTTGTCTTAATAGAATTCTAGTTAACTAATTTCTTGTTGTCTCCAGAACTGAAGCTGAGTTACTTGACGATATTGTTAAAACTATCACAATGAGGCTCGACAACAACAAATATATGTTTGTTGCTCACCATCCAGTGGGTTTGGAGTCTCGCGTGCATGATATCACCCAACTGCTAAGTAGTGAATCAAATGAGGTCATCATAATAGGCATTTGGGGGATGGGAGGGATGGGTAAAACAACAATGGCTAAAGCTATTTACAATGAAATGGGCCAAAGTTTTGTGGGAAAGAGTTTTCTTGCAAATATTAGGGAAGTATGGAAGCAAGATAACAGTCGAGTATATTTGCAAGAATTACTTCTTTCTAGCATATTATTAGAAAAAAGAAGGATCAAGCCGCCAAATGTAGGAATGAGAAAATCTCTAATCAAGGAAATTCTCTGTCAGAAAAGAGTATTTCTTGTATTAGATGATGTGAGTAATGAAGACCAACTCAAAGTTTTGTGTGGGAGTCGTGAATGGTTTGGCCAAGGCAGCAGAATAATTATCACTACTAGAGATAAACGACTACTCCAAATCCTTCAAGTGGATGAAATATTTAGTGTGAGAGGAATGGATGATAATGAATCCATTGAGCTTTTTAGTTGGCATGCGTTTAAACAAGCGCTTCCTGAAAAAAGCTTCACTGAACTTTCAAGAAGGGTAGTGTCATATTGTAGAGGGCTACAACTAGCTCTTGAAATTCTTGGCTCATATTTGTTTGATAGGGAAATACCTTATTGGGAAAGTGTTTTGAATAGGTTGAAACAAATTCCAAATGGTAAAATATATGAAATTCTAAAAATAAGTTATGATGGTTTGAGTGACAAAATAGAGCAAGAGCTATTCCTAGACATATGTTGTTTCTTTATTGGGAAGGACAGAAGCTATGCTACACAAATATTAGATGGTTGTGGACTTCATGCAGAAATTGGAATTACTCATCTAATTGAGCGAAGCCTTGTAAAAGTTGTAAAATTTGGAAATAAGAATATACTTGATATGCATGACTTGCTACGTGATATGGGAAGAGAAATCATTCGAGAGCAGTCACCAGAGGAGCCAGAGAAGCGTACAAGATTATGGCTTAATGATGACGTCTTGAATGTGTTAGAAAACAACATTGTAAGAATGCTTTTGATCAACTTCATTGCGCAATTCTCTCATATACTAACTTTCTTGAATTTAAATCTTAATTATGTTTCTTCATTATGCGTATGCACTCCTTGAATTACTGATTGTCTGTTATACTTTTTTCTTCTCTTTTCCTATTTCACAGGGAACAATAGCTATCAAGGGATTGTCTTTAAACATTCCAAGAAACAATTCAGTAACCTTGAGTACCAATGCATTTAAGAAGATAAAGAGGCTTCGTTTAATCAACTTTAATCATGTACAACTTAATGGAGACTATGCTTATCTATCAAAAGAATTGAGATGGCTTTCTTGGCATGGATTTCTTTTAGAAAACTTGCCAACAAACTTCAATCTAGAAAAGACAGTTGTCATTGATTTAAAGTGGAGTAATCTCACAAAAGTATGGGAGAAAAGACAGGTATTTGCAAACTTTTGGAAATAAATATTAGTAACAAGATTTGTCTTATTTTTTCAGTTATTTTATTGTTTTATTTATTATGATGTTTATTTTGAGATAATCTCTTTGTATAGGTTTTGGAATTGTTGAAGATTCTCAATTTGAGTCATTCTCATTGCCTAACAGAAACACCTGACTTTTCAAAATTACCATATCTTGAGAAGTTGATACTTAAAGATTGTCCACGTTTGTCTATGATTCACCCTTCCATTGGAAATCTTAAACATCTTATTTTGTTAAATTTAAAAAATTGCAATGGCCTGGAGCATCTTCCAAGAAGTATATATGACTTGAAATCTTTGAGAACACTTAATCTTTTTGGTTGTTCCAAGATTGAAAGGTTGGATGAAGACATTGAGAAAATGGAATCTTTAACGACTTTGGTGGCAAGTCAAACTGCTATAACACAAGTACCCATCTCATTAGTGAGATTGAAGAACATTAAATATGTTTCTTTATGTGGTCATGAGGGGTTATCAAGTGATGTATTTCTATCTCTTATTTTGTCATTCATGCCCCCAACAAATCATTCAAGGTCCTTGTTTCAAGCATTTGGAATCATGCCATCGATAATCAAGTGTCTTTCACATCCTTTGTTTGCCAAAAGTTGTGAAATGTTCAGAGAAATACCAAGAACATCTCGAGCTTCAAGTAAAAAGACTCCAACACTGACTGATTTTCATGAGGAAGTTCATAAGGATTGGTCAGAAACATTCATGAGTTCTATTATTATTCCTGTAGGCGAGTTCAACCAAGTTATTGATACACTTTTAAAGAGTATTTCCCAGGTTATTCTCTTTATCTCTCTACTACCACAAATGCATATAGTTTGTTTGGGTTTTGGAAGAATTCTTTGTTCATACATATTTAACTTACCCTATGTTTGGATTGAGAAAAAAATTATGGGGAAAGAATACTGTGAGGAAAAACTCCTAAAAATGGTAAAAATTATCACTTTTGGAAGTTGTTCCTCCTAATATTCCCTCCCTCTATTTTTCTATGAGCCTTTATTAATATCATGATGTGTGCATGCGCGTGGAGCAACGTGCACTTATAATAATGTAAGTGACTAAGTGCATGTATAAATGCTTAATAATGTATATTAGTTATGCTTTTAAGCTTTTAAAATCATTTAGAAAGTGTCGATTATACTTAAAATAGTGCCATATGTGCAATATGTAAACAACATAAGGATACATGGAATTTTGAATCAGCTTTTGCATGCTTCGTAAGGCTTTAAATCATACTACACTACATATTCAAATATTGGCTTGTAATGTATTTGATTTCATCTGAAAATGTTTTCCTCCAATTAATTTGGAAATAAATCTACCCTAATCATTTAATATCCAAATCTCACTCTCAATCATTTTGAGTTAATCAATTAAGGCTTTCAAGAACATTTTATTTAGCTGTTAAAATATACATATTTAAGAGTGAGTACTAATAACATTTGTATTTAGATGTCCATCTATGTAAATATTTGTCTATATGGTTAATTAGGTTCTTCTTTGTTATGTATATAATTTAGGGATGCAGTGAAAGAGGGTTGGGACTTAATTCTCTTCCTGGAGACAACTATCCTCATTGGCAAAATTTCAAAGGAGAAGGATCTTCAATATTTTTTGAAGTTCCTCAAATTATGGGCAAAAGCTTGAAAGGATTGATTGTGTGCATAATCTATTTGTCTTCTCAAGACAACATGACATCTGTATATCCTGTTGGTGTCTTGGTATTGAACCATACAAAGGCTACCATTAAACTCTACCAGAAAGATGCAACAAATGCTTCAAATGATGAAGATAATTGGCAAGACATGATTTCTAATTTGGAGCCTGGTAACAGAGTGGAGCTTATAGTCACTTTTGCATGTGAATTGAGAGTGAAAACCACACTTGTCTATTTGGTATATGATGATGTTAGCAACAGAATCATGTACTGAATGTGTCCAAGAGCATATTTGTATGGATAATGTTATTCAAGTAGTCTCACAGTGAAAACAACCTGTACTGCAGTGCATGTTCAAATCTATATTTGTCAATTGAGGTTGTTTTTTAATCAATATTTTTTATTTATGTGTGTGAATGTGAGACTTACAATGTCAAATGATTTGTGTGCGCGAGAGAGAAGACGGTCTTCAATGTTCATGTCTGAGACAGAGCTGTTATCTCTGTTTCTTTATAGTAATAAAAAAAAAGGTAATTAAACAAAGTATCATTTGACTTTATAGAAAGAGCAATTATCTTCGTCTTGCTTCACTTGCTGTATTCTTATATATTCAATGTATATGTATGAGCCATTGGTTCTATTATAAGATGCATTATAGAGACTAAAATGCCCTCTTACAATTTTTTTTTTCCAGCAACCTAAACTATGCAATTATTAGGAAGATCAATTGTTGTCCACGAAAACCATACTAGGACAAGAACCAAGAAAAACAAATGGACAAGGGAAACGATAGTAGTTACTTGTAATATGCAAAGTGCCATGTGAGAGTTCAACTGGATTCCTCTCACTCCAACAAATTTGCAATGGTAAACATCAATGTGCAAATAAGGAACGCAGAGATAGTGAAGCATCAAGTCATAGTTGAAGGCCAAATCATTCACATTATTTCCATGGATCCAAAAGTCCCAATCAGAAGCGAAGCCTTTTGCATCTTCTTGGCAATCGT
Source organism: Albizia julibrissin (assembly GCA_037074505.1). Lineage (NCBI taxonomy): Eukaryota > Viridiplantae > Streptophyta > Magnoliopsida > Fabales > Fabaceae > Albizia > Albizia julibrissin. The sequence continues at coordinate 11,447,926 of CM073481.1, read as the reverse complement.
AGGCCTTTTCTTATGTAACACAACAGCAATTGAAGATATGGAGAAGGCAAGTGTAGAACAAGCCACCACAAAATAAATCAAAACCTGGTTATGTTTTTGTTTTGATGACATAGCCAAATTACAGAGAGTACTTACAAGTTCAACAGCAAAAGTTGTGAAGCCAAATTTGTTATCTTCATGTGGTGGTGATGCAAAAGGAGTCATAGGCATAGGTATAATTATCACTTTCCATGGAGGGAACATTATTAGGCCTCGTACGATTAACTTGTTGGACTGATATTTTGGAGGAGTAATTGTATAGCCAGAATTCTTAGTGAGGGGAAATTATGGGAGTGATTAGAATTGATTGTGGCAGAAACATTAAGATCTTGAGTTTGCTCTTCATGTACGCCAACACACCCCAACTCCTCCAACTTAGATCATGTACTTACAAATGATTCCAAGAATAACTAAACAGACGTACAGAATAGTGATGACAATATATACTTCTAAACTGATAGATAAAAATAGTACTATCTCATATAAAAACAACTAGTCTAACATGCATAAGAAGGATAAAGAACAAATACTACTTTGATGTTATGGGAGTTAATAAAAGACTAATGCTATATTTGGATAGAGAGAAAAGTGAGGGGAAAATAAGGGAAGGGAATACTAGGTTTGAAAATTCCATAAATATTAAAACAAGAATTACTATTTTTGAGAGTTTTCTCTCTTAGTTTTCATTCCCCTCTAATTTTCTCTTCATCCTAACATAGGATAAAAGTTCAATGGCAATGTGTGTCCATTTCTTATCAAGATAGATAAACATGCATGTAAAAACATTACCTTGGATCCCGTGGAAGCATCTAGAGTTTATGAATGAAATGGTTTAGGGAGAGTAGTGAATGTTCAGAAGGAATATTTGGCTGAAGAGAGATGGTGGTGGTAGCAAATATCTGAAAGGATCAGATTTGATGATGAGACTTGAGAGTTTGAATCTCCATTGGAGGCTTTTGAATCTTCCCCTTTTGCAGGACCTTTGTTTCAAAGTCCTTTGCTTTATCCCAGAACTGATAGAAACGAAAACGGAGAGAAATCCAAACTGTGGCATACCTCTCATTTTTCTCTCCTCACTTTATAACAAATATACTTCAAAGAATCCTAGCTGTAGCATTGTTAAGTGTCAGTATCTTAATTTAGCTAGCTGCCTCGTGCCTTTGTGGTTTAAAGCCTTGCTTTAAAACTGCAAGGGGCGGGTTCCAGAGTTGGCAATTAAAAAAAAAAAGTATCTTAATTTATTAAATAAATTAAAATAATAATTGATAAATATATAGAAAGACAAAATTAGTAGCTATGGTAAAATAGACGATAAAATTTTACAATGTGTACGTAAATGCATATATGGATGATAATTGACAAAGTTGCAAGTAGTACATAGTTAGGATGAATATATTTGTTGGTCTTTGTTTTTAAGTCTTGACTTGATTTATGATTTATGAGCCACCTAAGTTAGCCCCAAATGACTAAATTCAACAAATATTTATTATCCTTATCTGAATTTAAGGTCAGGGATTGAACTGCCTAATTCTATCATCCGTTGTATGCATCACAAGCAGTAAAATCATCCCAAATAATTAGCCAAATTATGAAAATACAGAAAATTGAAAAAAAAAAGACAAACTAAAGAAAATGTGTATACCTCTTCCACGGCAAAAATCAAAGGCTTTATTTAGATCTTCAAATTAGAAAGATTTCAAATGAAGAAAACATCGGCATTATGCGTTTTGCAGTGTGCTCGTCTCAGAACTGAGATAATAAATAATAAACATCGATCCTCATGCCTCTGTGAGGTGAGTCGATCTCTGTGGCTTCAATATTCACTCATTCAATCATATTACGCTTGAACGATCATGGATAACACATGCAAATTTGGGCTGGCTGGTTATGTATAAATCACACCAAGATTAGAATTTGTTTATATAGGAAGAACCATATATGTGTGTGTGTGTGTGTGTGTGTGTGTGTGAACAAAGAGATGTATTAGTAGAGAACACATTCAAGAAAAGTAAAATGTGAAAAGAAACCATACCAAGTGATTCTTCTCCTGCAGGCTCCACAGTAAGTGGAGAATCAAAAAATACTTTTTTGATAAGATGTTTCAAAAGTTGAGGCAGGCTCTGCTCAGAATCACCATGACGAGAAGCCAAGTGAATGATGGTTTGGTTGAGTAACTGAAACGAACGATGCTGAGGACGAAAGAGCTAAATCTTCCCTGACAGAAATTCCAAGATCATTCTGAATCATCAGTGCTAGTATCTGAGGCACAGAGTATTGGAGATCAAACTCGACCCTTTTCTTCTCATCGTGTGATGCTTGTATGAAGCTGATGTCTGTTGTTGTGCCTAAAGCAATCAATCAATTAAACTAGATTTCAATTAATTATATTATTTAAGGTCAATCTAGGTCACTCTCCCGATAAATAAATTATTGGTTTTCTTTAGGATTGTTTTAAGTGGTGAAAGATGCAATGAAATAGACCTAAATTAGAATACAAGATACTACTACCTAAATGCAAAATGCAAATGACTATAAAACTTACATGAGAATAAAAATAACCTAAATGAATGCAAATTGTAACGCCCCACCTCATATATCCCTTATTACTGACCTTACTCAGAGTTGCAATGCGTAGTTCAGTGGGCACACAGGAATAGCATGAATATACTGATAATATTAATACAATATTGCTTGATTATAATACAAAAGTTTCCCCACCAGGGGTTTACACCATATTTACAAACCTTCAAACAACCAGCAACATTTCTCTTTGCATATGCGCCTTTTCTGATCTCAGCACATTTCCAATGCTCACCTGTCTGAATGGTTGTTTGGGAGGAGTGAGATTCGAGAGAATCTCAGTAGCAAACATTACCACTATGCATGCCAGATATATATGAATGCATGACATGCTTGCCTACACTATTTCATGCCAACATAATGACATGATGTATGCTCGATGTTATGACATACATATGGTCATTGCACAAATATAACAGAGCTTCAACCAATCATACATATTCCACACAAATAGGCAAAGCAGTCACATAATCAATGCAAGACATACATATCACATACATGCAGAAAATGTAAGTTCACTACCTGGTGGACTTTATGTCCTTCTCTTCTTGTCCCTTGACCCGCCAACCATTACTTCTTCTTTGTCACTTCATGGCCCTAGGCAAGTGATAACATCATTAGAGTCATGAAAATTGAATACCCAATGGCCCACATTAGCCCATAGGCTTACTTTCACCCTTGGAGTTCGTTCCAATTATATTTGGCCAATTTCTTACTTAAATTCGCATGGTACTCAATCTACCAGCATTTTTGACCAAACTTTGAAAAATCATAATTAATTCTATAGAACTTCAATTGAGGTGGTTCAAAGCTCCATTTTAATTCCTTTAAGTGTAGTTTTATATAAAAATTCTTGATTTTAAACGCCACCACTACACCATTCCCAAAAATATTCCAAACATCGACTGTTTCATATGTTCTTCTAGAAAACAGGGCAGACATTCAAAAATTCATATCTAAATACACAAAAATCCAATTGATCATTATGACCTATCCAATTAAAGGTCTATGTGTCTACTTTCAAAATGAAGAGTTTCATAGTCATTGTATAACATTTGACCACTCAAAAATACGTCACCATAACACTGCTTCCAGAAAACGGAATACACAGAATTTACCCTTTAACTTCTAAAACTTCTAAATTCATGTACAAGTATCCAAAATTCATGAACACTTGTATACCCACACAATTTTGCCTCCTAAATCCAATGGAAGCATCAAAATTATCAAATTCCAACTCCTCCTACACAAAACAATACAGGGCAGAAACAGAAGGAAATTGGATTCTCAGAAAGAGTTTGTTGTTTCTTCGATTTCTCTTGCCTAATCACTTCCTTACTACTCCTAATCAAGTGATTAGCTATTTATACATCTATTGGACATCGTTTAGCCATTCAAAACACTAATTTAAATCAGCATGAATAGTACCCAACTTCCTCTATACTCATCCAAACGACAAACCAATCGGTTAAAAAGGAAGCTTACGCTTACCTCTACTCGTTTCCACAAACTGTTTGGAATTCCGGCAACACCCCGGCCGGTGAGACAGCGCCAACTATCTCCAAATGAAAATCTAAAACCATAGGAATAAAGATCTCGATGAGTAGAGAAAGTTTTCTGAAGGGTACTTTGAGAGAGGATGCCGTTTCGACAGTGTTTCGGAGAAAAGAATTTTATTTCTCTTCTTTCTCCATTTCCTTCTCTCTCTTTCTTTCAGATTTTTTCCGTGAAAATCAGCTGAAGATGATGATGAATTAATGGATATATGAATCAGATATTTCATCTGCCACGTGTCACTCTCTGATTCGCCCAAAATTTGAATTTTCGCATATAATACCAAATTCTGCAGATTTTTCATTAACTTTGAAAATTCATATCTAATTGTACAAATATCCAATTGGAGTGATTACAAAGGCCATGCAACCCTTATTAAGTCTAGTTTAAGGAAAAATATAAAATTTGGCCAATTCGAAGCTCACACTCTCCATAATTTTAATCTTTGAATATTTTCCCAGAAAATAATTAATTTCGATGGGCTAACTTCAAAAATTCATTTATCTTTGTGTACAACTCCAAATGACTTATATGACCTATCCAATTAAAGCTTGATAAGTCTAATTTCATTCTGGAAAGTTTCATAACTTTTTACCATCATTTACCCGTCGAAAAAGGTCACACAATCACCACTGCCACACAGGGAATTTCACCGGTGGCAAAATTACTTTGTGTTCCACTTTACTCTATTATGTGTGACTTCCAATCACTTCGTTTTGTTATTCCCCAAGCTCTTTAACTTACCAATGTAATTCATTTAATATCCAAGGATATAAAGGAGTTTTGGGGAATTTAAATATACCTCATAGAGATATTTGCTAAACCAGGGTCTAGCAGTCCACTTAATCCAGGCTTAATCTTATGCCTCTAGTCCTAAAATTCGGGATATTACATGTATCATGAATATGTATATATAATATTAATAAATTACCCAAGTAACTCTTGAAGTCATTAATGTGGTTATGCAATGGTGTAGATTGATAGTGAATTGTTACTGTTTAGCACAGGGCTTATTGTTTGTGGTAATATCTCTTTGATTGGTGAGAGGTAACCATTAATGTGGTAACCCCTTGAAGTTTATATTTATATAAAAATACTCTATTTTAAACGCCGCCACCACACCATTCCCAGAATGTTTCCAAACACCAACTATTTCAGATGTTCTTCCAGAAAACAGGGCAGACATTCAAAAATTCATATCTCCCAATATACTTGTTCGAAAATTACAAAATACTCATAATATTAAAGCTCTATGTCTCTACTTTAATTCTGGAAATTTTGAGAATTTTTGGATAAGGTTTGGTCCCTGAATCATCACGTAAAATCATACTACTCCAGAAAATTCCAGTTTTACATGACCTAACTTCAAAAATGTAGAAATTCTAGCACACAAATCCAATTGAGCATTATAACCTATCACATTAAATTTCTTTGTGTCTACTTTCAAACTGGATAGTTTCATGGACATTGGATAACATTTGACCACTCAACAACACGTCACCATAACACTGCCTCCAGAAAATGAAATACACAGCATTTACCCTTTAACTTCTAAAACTTCTAAATTCATGTACAAGTATCCAAAATTCATGAACACTTGTATACCTACACAATTTTGCCTCTTAAAGCCAATGGAGGCATCAAAATTATCAAATTCTTACTCCTTCTCCACGTCACAGCCAGAACAGAACAATAGAGTCTTAGGAAAAGGTTGTTGTTTTCTTGTTTTCTCTTGCTTAATCACTTCCTTTCTACTTCTAATCAAGTGATTAGCAATTTAAACACTCATTGGAGATCATTTAGCCATTAAAACATCCTTTAAACCAGCTATGAACAGTATCCCACTTCTAATTTACTCATCCAAATAATAAATCAATCGGTTAAAAAGGAAGCTTACGCTTACCTCTACCCGTTTCCACAAACGGTTCGGAATTCTGGAAACACTCCGGCAAGGGAGATGGAACCAAACATCTCCAAATGAAAATCCAAAACCGTAGGAATGAAGATCTCGATGAGTAGAGGAAGTTTCCTGAAGGGTACTTTGAAAGAGGATGCCGTTTCGACAGTGTTTCGGAGAAAAGAATTTTCTCTCTCTTCTTTCTCCATTTTCATCTCTCTCTTTTCTCTCTCTTTCTTCTGGTTTTTTCATGGGAAAAATGGCTGAATGAAGTTGATGAAGAATAGTTAAATGAATGAACCATTCACTTGCCACGTGTCACCCTCTGATTAACCCAAAAATTGAATTTTCGCATATAATACCAAATTCTGCAGAATTTTCATTAACTTTGAAAATTCATATCTAATTGTAAAAATATCCAATTAGAGTGATTCTAAAGGCTATGCGACCCTTATTGAGTCTAGTTTTAAATAAAAATATAAACTTTGGCCAATTGGAAGCTTACTCTTCTCAAAATTTTAATCTTTAAATACTATCCCAGAAAATAATTAATTTCGTTGGGCTAATTTCAAAACTTCATTTCTCTTTGTGTACAACTCCAAATAACTTATATGACCTATCCAATTAAAGCTTGATAAGTCTACTTTCATTCTGGAAAGTTTCATAACTTTTTACCATCATTTACCTGTCGAAAAAGGTCACACAATCACCACTGCCACACAGGGAATTTCACCAGTGGCAAAATTACTTTGTGTTCCACTTTACTCTATTATGTGTGACTTCCAATCACTTCGTTTTGTTATTCCCCGAGCTCTTTAGCTTACCAATGTAATTCATTTAATATCCAAGGATATAAAGGAGTTTTGGGGAATTTAAATATACCTCATAGAGACATTTGCTAAACCAGGGTCTAGCAGTCCATTTAATCTAGGCTTAATCTTATGCCTCTAGTCCCAAAATTCAGGATATTACAGTTCTCCCCCCGTTTAATAAATTTCGTCCTCGAAATTTCAACATCAAATGGTATTATATGTACCTCGGAGAACCATTTCTTAGACATTTAGTCTATCTTTCTCCCATTCTAATTCTTTCATTATGTACTCACTATGTGGTACTTTCATTCATTTTGTACCTAGTATGTAGCACTCACACAGGACTCACTAGTCTGACCTCACAGCGCTTGGTTTCTTAGGCCTTACTGCCCTTTCGAGACTATCACAAATCATCTTTTATGCATACTAGGCTTTACGACCCTTTGGGATTCACCCATATCATACTGTATGCACATCAAGCCTTACGGCGTATTCAACTTCCAAGACACTGGATATTCTGGCTTTACAGCCTAGGGATTCACCCTCTATGCCATAGGCATCTTAGGCTTATTGCATCTGCTACAATCTGGTACAACCTACATATTCTGCTATCTTCATGGCATATTTTGGATGCACTGGTCCATGTCACGGTGCTAGGTAACAACCACAACACTTAGACATATAGGTCTTATAGCCCAAGGCACTGCCATATGCAAACCTGCATCTTGGGTCTTATTGCCTCAAGCCTCTACTTGGCTTCATTCTCAACACATCTCATATTTTACCAGCCTAAGGATTTAATAACCCATTAGGTTTTATGGCCTTAGGACATACCGTTCATCATCCTTGCTGAAAACAGCTCTCCTACAGGCCCACTGCAGAGCTACCCTCATTGGGCGCCCCCTGCAGCCGCACGGGAGTCTGGCTCACACCCCTTGGCTCTCCAAGACTGAGTGCGGCAAGCTTATGGGATAATCACACCCATTATGCCCCAAAGGCAACCTCTTAAGGTATCAAGCACACAATATTCGCCACAAAAACTGTGCTCGACAAACCCTAGTATCATTTTTTTATGTAACGGACTGCCCTACTAGGCCCACTACAACGGCACTCGGCTCACGCTGCAGTCGCACAGGACATCCGACCAACTTCTCATTTCAGGCTCCATCTCTTGCTACTCAAGCCATTCATACTCTTATGCAATGTTCATGAAGTATGCTAAACAAACCATCATCACAATAATCATCACATGAGCATTCGGCCCCAAGTGTTCACCCGCGCAATAGGCCCCGGGATTCCACTTGTGCATCACATGAGTTCCATGGCCCCGAGTGTCCACCCGCGCAATGCGTCTACTCACGCAATAGGCCCCGGATGACTGTTCGTGCAAAATAGGAATCTCTATGGCCTGGGCGTCCACCCGCGCAATAGGCCCCGGACGACTACCCTGTAAATTCTGAATGCTCATCAGGTCTTACTGCCCAGGGAATCACCCCTATGCCAGAGGCATTACGGGACTTACCGCCTCGGGTCTCCGCCCGTCAGGTCTGACTGCCTAAGGACACGCTAGCCTAAAAGGTCTTACTGCCTACCGTATATTCATAACACGAATACACGTGATGGTAAACACATACATGCAGAACCATTACATAGGATATGAGAGCAAGAGTAGCTTTCCTTAATCTCTGTCATCATTCGGCACTGGAGCACCCCATGACAATTTACTGGGTCACTCAACCCTTCTTCTCAAGGAAACTTATGCGATAGAAGACTCATTATAAGATACCACTATTGAGAGTCAACATCCCCGTAGCTCTACTTTACAGTTTCAACGTCACAGCGGCTTCACTCCACAGTTTGTCGTCACGACGGCTACACACTATAGTTCAATGTCATGATGGCTTCACACTACAGTACTGCACTCGGTGCTTCACACAGGCGCCCATACACCTGGTCAGCCCCTCCGGTCAGAACCCTCTGTAGGTAGCCCTTTCCAATCAGATCTCCCCATAGGTAGCCCTTTCCGATTAGAACTCCCTGTAGGTAGCCCTTTCTGATCAGAATCCTCCATAAGTAGCTCTGTCCGGTTAGTCCCCTCTGAATGGAAGTATCATTATAACGGGATCTAAACCTCATAAGGTCCTTCTTCTTTAGCAGTTCTGTAACCTGCTCTCTCATTTGGGGTCATTTAATATAGACTTTCAATATCGATCCAGCTCCAGGCAATCATCACAAGTTTAAGGGAATATTCTATGATCAAGATCTTTCCCTATGCTAGATTAGCAACTAGCAACCTCCAGTAACTTCATAAACATCTATGTACTATATTATAGTACCTCAAGCCACTCAGGCTATTTCAAATTCCTGGAGAACCAATCCAACTATTACAATTGATTCTCAGATCAAGATTCTACTCTTAGAACCTCAACATCATTTGAGTCAGAAACCACTTCCTCAATCATACCAAATAGGCATGCTAAGAATCAAAATCATTAGCACCTATTCTAACCTCCTCGGTTCTGGGTAATATCCTCAAACAGTTACTGAAGGTCCATCATCATCTATAAGGTTCACATGGTTTAGACTTCCTCTATGGAACAGAACCATAGTATAACCTTATTCATATTCTAACCTAAGAATTATTTAAGCTTAGATCTGATTCAACCATATCGTCAACCTTCTGTATCATCAATTCAAATCCTCTAGGATAAACATACGGCATAATCACCACTCATCATGCATCACCGTATATCATGCCTATATGACTTTAACCCCACGAGTTATTGAGGATCATTACTTAATATGGAGAAACCTCAAAGCAATTACTATGCCTCAAGTTTACATAACCCAATTAAATGAACTTTTCTGAGCAGTACTCACTGCAACAGAAATAGGTCAAGTTAAAGATCAACACATATTTCATCATCTCTATATCTATAATCATTCCTTAGGTCATCTAAAAGCCTCCAATCACGATTCCAAACCTTTAATCAAAAGATTTGAAATTTTCAAGGTACTTCCCAGGAGGTCACCCATCCCGAGATTTTCCTGGGTTGAGCACGCTTAACTTTTGTGTACTCATGCAAATATAAAGATACCGGCTTGAGCTGCATTTGACTACCGGTACCCCATAGCTGCCCTTATCCCAACCATTATGCCAACCGCCTCCAGGCATCAAAATACTATACTTTGGTCGCATATTAGTATTGGTAGATGTACTTAGACACATACCCTGTAATATGCTCCCAAAAGTCCATAAGGTTGTCTGTGACTTATCTGTCCGAATCAAATCAGCCCAATGGTGATCCTACTCTAGAATGAGGCTCACACTTTGGCCTTACCCAACGAATCCAGGACATTCTTATACTGCCCAACGGGCTTAATTGTGAACTAGCTGAAGTAATCCACTTCGTTGTTCTTGTCATGTTATAATCAAGCATATCAGTATACTATCCTGTTGCCAGAACCGCTTGCTCTGATACCAACTGTAACGAACCGCCTCATATATCCCTTATTACTGATCTTACTCAGAGTAGCAATGCGTAGTTCAGTGGGCACACAGGAATAGCATGAATATACTGATAATATTAATACAATATTGCTTGATTATAATACAAAATTTTCCCCACCAGGGGTTTACACAATATTTACAGACCTTTAAACAACCAGCAACAGTCCTCTTCGTGCATACCTCTTTTCTGATCTCAGCATGTTTCCAATGCTCACCTGTCTGAATGGTTGTTTAGGAGGAGTGAGATTCGAGAGAATCTCAGTAGCAAACATTACCACTATGCATGCCAGATATATATGAATGTATGACATGCTTGCCTATATTATTTCATGCCAACATAATGACATGTTGCATGCTCGATGTTATGACATACATATGGCCATTGCACAAATATAACAGAGCTTCAACCAATCATATATGTTCCACACAAATAGGCAAAGCAATCACATAATCAATGCAAAGCATACATATCACATACATGCAGAAAATGTAAGTTCACTACATGGTGGACTTTATGTCCTTCTCTTCTTGTCCATTGATCCACCAACCATTGCTCCTTCTTTATCACTTCATGACCCTAGGCAAGTGATAACATCATTAGAGCCATGAAAAGTAAATGTCCAATGGCCCACATTGTTCCTATAGGCTTACTTTCACCCTTAGAGTTCATTCCAATTATATTTGGCCAATTTCTTACTCAAATTCCAATGGTACTCAATCTACCAGCATTTTTGACCAAACTTTAAAAAATCATATTTAATTCTATAGAACTCCAATTGAGGTGCTTCAAAGTTCTATTTGAAGCCCTTTAAGTTTATATTTATATAAAAATACTCTATTTTAAACGCCACTACCACACCATTCCCAGAATGTTTCCAAACACCAACTATTTCAGATGTTCTTCCAGAAAACAGGGCAGACATTCAAAAATTCATATCTCTCAATATACTTGTTCGAAAATTACAAAATACTCATAATATTAAAGCTCTATGTCTCTAATTTAATTCTGGAAATTTTGAGAATTTTTGGATAAGGTTTGGTCCCTGAAACATCACGTAAAATCATACTATTCCAGAAAATTCCAGTTTTACATGACCTAACTTCAAAAATGTAGAAATTCTAGCACACAAATCCAATTGAGCAATATAACCTATCACATTAAAGTTCTTTGTGTCTACGTTCAAACTGGATAGTTTCATGGACATTGGATAACATTTGACCACTCAACAACACGTCACCATAACACTGCCTCCAGAAAATGAAATACACAGCATTTACCCTTTAACTTCTAAAACTTCTAAATTCATGTACAAGTATCCAAAATTCATGAACACTTGTATACCTACACAATTTTGCCTCTTAAAGCCAATGGAGGCATCAAAATTATCAAATTCTTACTCCTTCTCCACGTCACAGCCAGAACAGAACAATAGAGTCTTAGGAAAAGGTTGTTGTTTTCTTGTTTTCTCTTGCTTAATCACTTCCTTTCTACTTCTAATCAAGTGATTAGCTATTTAAACACTCATTGGAGATCATTTAGCCATTAAAACATCCTTTAAACCAGCTATGAACAGTATCCCACTTCTAATTTACTCATCCAAACAATAAATCAATCGGTTAAAAAGGAAGCTTACGCTTACTTCTACCCGTTTCCACAAACGGTTCGGAATTCTGGAAACACTCCGGCAAGGAAGATGGAACCAAACACCTCCAAATGAAAATCCAAAACCATAGGAATGAAGATCTCGATGAGTAGAGGAAGTTTCCTGAAGGGTACTTTGAGAGAGGATGTCGTTTCGACAGTGTTTCGGAGAAAAGAATTTTCTCTCTCTTCTTTCTCCATTTTCATCTCTCTCTTTTCTCTCTCTTTCTTCTGGTTTTTTCATGGGAAAAATGGCTGAATGAAGATGATGAAGAATAGTTAAATGAATGAACCATTCACTTGCCACGTGTCACCCTCTGATTCGCCCAAAAATTGAATTTTTGCATATAATACCAAATTCTGCAGAATTTTCATTAACTTTGAAAATTCATATCTAATTGTACAAATATCTAATTAGAGTGACTCTAAAGGCTATGCGAACCTTATTGAGTCTAGTTTTAAATAAAAATATAAACTTTGGCCAATTGGAAGCTCACTCTTCTCAAAATTTTAATCTTTAAATACTATCCCAGAAAATAATTAATTTCGCTGGGCTAATTTCAAAAATTCATTTCTCTTTGTGTACAACTCCAAATGACTTATATGACCTATCCAATTAAATCTTGATAAGTCTATTTTCATTTTGGAAAGTTTCATAACTTTTTACCATCATTTACCCATCAAAAAAGGTCACACAATCACCACTGCCACACAGGGAATTTCACCGGTGGCAAAATTACTTCGTGTTCCACTTTACTCTATTATGTGTGACTTCCAATCACTTCGTTTTGTTATTCCCCGAGCTCTTTAGCTTACCAATATAATTCATTTAATATCCAAGGATATAAAAGAGTTTTGGGGAATTTAAATATACCTCATAGAGACATTTGCTAAACCAGGGTCTAGCAGTCCACTTAATCCAGGCTTAATCTTATGCCTCTAGTCCCAAAATTCGGGATATTACATGTATCATGAATATATATATATATATAATATTAATAAATTACCCAAGTAACTCTTGAAGTCATTAATGTGGTTATGCAATGGTGTAGATTGATAGTGAATTGTTACTGTTTAGCACAGGGCTTATTGTTTGTGGTAATATCTCTTTGATTGGTGAGAGGTAACCACTTTTTACTTGTCATAGACGCTAATATTTTACTTTTGAGATATTTTGATACTATAAAATGTTGAAATGAGATATGTAATTTCTATTGGTATGTATATATATTCTTCATTTGAGAAAATTGTCTAGTGGGATTTGTGATTTTCAAATGAAATTTAAAAGTATTGGAATAGAGGCTTGACTTTAGTTACTGTTTTTGTTAGAGGATGACCATAAGTAGTCATGAGATATATTGTGTGTGTTTTTTTTTTTTGTGGTATTGATTGGTTGTTATTGATAGAAAATAGTTGGAGAAAGATATTATCACGTGATAAGATCTCCCTAGTGCACATTGGGTTGGTTATTTATCCTTATTGGGATAGGCCTTCGTGACTCATTTATCCTAGAGAGAAGGATAGACTCTTGTAGCTTTTTTCGTTCCTAAGAGAAAGGAATAGGCTCTTGTGGCTTACATGTGAGAAAAATACTATCACGTAATAAGACCTCTTATTGGTGAATTATGGGTAGGTTACTCATCCCTATTACGATAGGCCTACATGGCTCCATCCCTATTGGGATATGCCGATATGGCTCATTCATCCTAGAGAGAAGGATAGGCTCTTGTAGCTCTTTTCGTTCCTAAGAGGAAGGAATATGCCCTTGTAGTTTGTGTGTACGTCTCCATAGTGATGGGGATAGGCCTTTTTAGGTTTTTGTATTGCATACCTCCTTAGGAAGAGACTCAAATGAGTAAATGTGTATGATTATGAGATTATGTGAATGACATTATATACAATGTTATTTTCTGTCCCACTTGACACCTTACAAGCACATATTAGTATGTACGATGAGTATGAATGTTGGTTACTGAGGCAATTGTCTCACCCCGTTACTCTTAATATTTTTCGTGTGATAGTTCATATATTGGGATATCAGGGAGAGCTCCACAGGCATATATATCTCTTCGTATACCTGTATAGCCTCTTTTAGGTATTATGGGATGAATTGATATATATTGTTATTCATAGGGCCCATATTTTATAAACTCTGATTTAACTGCATACTTTTGATTAAACTATCATTGGCTGGTGTGCTGGTAAAAGGCCTGAGGCCTTTAGGATTGCATGTGGATCTACAAACTTATATTTTAGAAATTTTTAATTATCGTATTATGATTTGGATGCTATGCTAAAAATGAGTTTTTTTGTACTTAGACTTATGGTGAATGTTATATTCTAAATTTCGAGAAACTCAAGATCCAAGTATTATTCCATAAATTTGAGCAAAGATGAGTTCTATTTAGATATACATATTAGACGGGTTTTTTCTTCTTTCTACCCTGGTTTGAGTTGTAAAATATTTATAAGGGTATTATTATTCATGATCATTTTAAAATATTTAGTTTACATTTTCTATTATTTTAAGGATAAAAGAAAGGATTTTAGATAAAGTAGCCTAAAGCGTCTATCAAACTATAAAGGTTCAGGTTGCCATAAAGGCTTTGTGTAAATGAAAATTGTCTAGCATTTGATGGGATAAGACGTGACATGTGAGAGAATTTAATGAATATATTAAAAACAGAACCTATCTCCTTTGCAACTCCATTTATGCAACTCGGAAAAGCAATGGAACCAGCTTCCTTCCTTGCCCATCTTTGCAACTCCATTTATGCAAAAAGTTTGGAAACTCTTCAAATTAGGGTTTTAAATCATGGTTTGCGTAAGTCGAGATAAAACTCTTCTCACAAACTTATTTCATAAATTGTAAAAACTATTTTGAAAAGCTAATCCAAACAATGAAGTTTATATGAGTTAAATTTAAATTTTTTATCGGATGATTTTTATCATTTTTTAAAACTTTTCTTAAAAATTTACTTTGTAAATCGTAAAAACTATTCTGAAAAGCTAATCAAAATAATGAGGTTTAGATAGGTTAAATTTAATTTTTTTATTTGATGATTTTTATCTTTTTTTTAAAAAATATTAATTAAAAATTATCTTTATTTTATATTTTTTATACATTAAAATAATTTTTTTAAAAATAAAATAAATAAATAAATCTCCAGATCCTAGAGATGGAGCTCCTCCTATCCTTTTTTTATAGGTAGGAAAACTGGTTCTGAAAAGCAACAAAGTCGATCAAAGAGAAGAAGCATCTATGGAGGGGAAGCAGTCTGGAAGATCTAAAATAGTTGAAACTGAGGCTTCCTCTCATTCTGAGAGCTTGGCTGAGACAGAGCCAAACACAAGATGTCAAAATTGTGGACTTCGGCCTCGCGAAGAGAATAGGGGAGAAAGAAGAGTAGAGTGGGGAATAAAAGCAAAGTAAATGGAGGGGAACTCCTCTGTTTATGTCGCCAGAATCAGTGAGAGACCTATATGACTCTCCAGCGGATATATGGTCTCTCGGCTGTGTTGTGGTGTATATGGGGACTGGAAAACCCACCTGGAATAGCCTAAAATATCTATTCACTATTGCTTCGAATTGGGGTTGAGGAAGAAGTGCCGAAAATTCCCGACGAATTATCAGAAGACGGGAAGGATTTTTCTAAGGAAGTGTTTGGTGAAGGATCCAACGAAGAGATGGACGGCGGAGATGCTTTTGGATCATCCCTTCATAAACCAGGAGGGTGAAGAAGAATCGTCATCGAGAACTCACTTCGATTTTCCAGATTGGGTTAAGAGCAAATTCGCCGGAATCCGACGAGTGACGTGAGTCGGGATTTGATACGACAGAGTGTTATTAGCGGAATTGGAATCTGAAAGCGATATGGAAGATCTAAAATAGTTGCAACTACTGTTATTAGTGGCAGCCCTGATCTCAAGACGTCAAGAAACCCAGAAACGTCTATAATACGCGATCAAATTAATGCCCATTCTTTGATTTCATTCCATTATTTTAATTAATATCATATTACTCAATCTGATTCGTCTATAATACGTGATCGAAATTGAATTTATTGAGGTCCTGTATCTCAAGAGTTGATTCACAATCTCTTCATTTTGGTATGATGAGCAAGATATAATCATATAATATTGTTTTTTAAAAGTCGAGGGATATCAAAGGAGAAGGAACTCAGTCCACTATTTCTCTTCTCCACTCTCGTCCCTTTCAAAGATTTCAAGTTTTCTTATGGGTTCTGGAGACTCTCAAGTCTCAATGCTTTTCTTTATTTCTCACATAAACACGTGCCTTTTTATTAAAAAAAACATAGCCTGGAGTAATTGTCCCCACAAGATTAAAAAAAAAAAAAACCCAGCCCCTTACTCGTGTCCTCCACATAAGCATTCAGTGTCTTCCACAACACCACTCCAAGTCAAACTTTTTTTCTGCTTAACGGTCAAATGGGATCAAGTTAACGTCTTTATTGTCTTTGCTTCATTTTTTCTCCTTAACACATCATACGAGTCAACATCGTCTGAAATAGTGATTGAAATGTTTTTAAATTATAATTTATGAAGCTCTTTTGGATAAGTTTAGTTGAATCGGGTTTATTATATAAGTCTGATTTATATAAATCGAAATAAATCTCTTCCACATATTTACCTCGTAGACCGTAAAAGTTACTCGTAAACTGTAAAAGCTACCTCGTATTCCGTAAATCACGATTTATAGGCACTTATAAAAGTCATCCAAACATATATCAATGATATTTAAGGTAAATATGTGACAAGAGTATTATCTCGACTTATGTGCATAAGCACTTATATAAACTTTTCAAAATAAGATGTTTTGGAATAGCGGTTGGAACTTCCAATCGTGCTTTTCAATCGTAATTTACATATACAAGGTATCTTTTACGGTCTACGAGATAAATATGTTGAAGAGTTTTATCTTAATTTACATAAATCGGGCTTATGCACCCAACCAAACATCCTCGAGTGATACCAAACATGCATGAATCGATCCCCTTTAAAAGAGGTGTCTAGATCTAGTGGACGATAATGTTTCAAACATGAGCCTTCAATAAAAAAAATACATACACTTAAAAAAAGAGTGGAAAAAAAGGGAAAAAAAGAAATAAGGGAAACCCAAAAAACTCACGAAAGTATTAATATACATATAAAATTAGCAAATAATTATTTTAACATTTTTTTATTAATAATAACTAAAAAACTAATTATTTTGTTATTATTATTTTAAATGAAGGGCGTTAAAAGAAATCACAAGCTTATGTGTACGTGACTGGTTAAACATTTTGTGATTGTTATTCTAATAATCATAACAATAGTTACCTAACGAGTATAAAAAATATATTAATCAATAAAAATTAATCTTGCTAACAACAATATAAGTCATATTTTAAAATGGTATAAAAAGTCATATTTTACAATTAGGGTTAAAGTGCAAAAATGACAATGAACTATTTTCAAAAGTGCACCCAACACAAATAATTATTTCACTACAAAAAAATACAGGATTAGCGACGGAATTTTATTCCGTCCCTAATCCCTCACAAATTCCGTCCCTAAAATTAGCGACGGAATTTTTCCGTCTCTAAATTAGAGGCGGATTAGCGACGGAATTACATTCTGTCGCTAAATTCCGTCACTAATTTCCGTCACTAAAAATTAGTAACGGAATTTAGAGACGGAATTTTTCCGTCGCTAATTAGAGACGGAATTTCTGTCACTAAATTCCGTCTCTAAATATTAGCGACGGAATTTAGAGACGGAATTTTTCCGTCTCTAATTAGAGACGGATTAGCGACGGAATTACATTCCGTCACTAAATTCCGTCACTAATTTCCGTCACTAAAAATTAGTGACGGAATTTAGAGACGAAATTTTTCCGTCTCTAATTAGCGACGGAATTTCCGTCGCTAATTCCGTCTCTAATAGTTAAATTTTTTAATAATTCGATTTTTTTTTTCAAAATTATAATTTTTAAAATAATTTGAATTTTAAATTATTTTAAATTTATAATATAATATTAAAATAAATAAATAAAAATTATTAATTCATATTTATTTTTGAAATTAAAATTATAATATAATATATTTGAATTTTTAATAATATATTATAAAAAAATAAAATGAAAATTTTATAAATACAAACAAAAAGATAAAATAAAAAATAAAATAAAAAAAGATATTAATAATAAAAATTTAGGTAGAATATTTACATAAAATAAAATAAGAAAACTAAATTAAAATATTAAATAATATATAAAATTATGTATTTCTATGTTTGTTTGCAAGTGATATATATATATATATATATATATATATATATATATATATATTATGTATGTATGTATGTACATACGTATGTGTGAATGTGTGTGTCTATGTTTATATATATATATATATGATTTTGCATTTAACTTTCACAGGTTCTTCTTAGCTCAACTGGCAAAGGCACTAGCACACGCGTGAGAGGTCATGGCTTCGAATCCTAACTTGGTCACAAAATGCAACCAATTTGTGACTTGTGACACATGGCGCGAGGTGGAGGGGACACGTGGCGCGCGGTGAAGGATGGCAAGGTGGCGGTGGCTAATTGGTACACGTGGCGGCCGCCGGTAAGGAACATGTGGAGGCTCGTGTTGTAGACATGTGGCAATTTAAATTATATATAAAAAAATAATTAGCGACAGATTAGAGAAGGAAAATTCCGTCTCTAATTAGAGACGGAATTTTCCGTCGCTAATTAGTTAATTCCGTCGCTAATTAGAGACGGAATTTAGGGACGGAATTTTTCCGTCTCTAATTAGCGATGGAAATTCCGTCGCTAATTAGAGACGGAAAAATTCCGTCCCTAAATTCCATCTCTAATTAACGACGGAATGCAAAATTCCGTCACTAATCAATTAGTAACGGCCTTTTTAGCGACGGAACAAATTCCGTCGCTAATATTGTTCCGTCGCTAATCCGTCACTAATTTCCGTCTCTAAGTTGATTAGTGACGGAAATTCCGTCGCTAAATTCCGTCGCTAATTCGCTATTTTTTGTAGTGTTTTGGGATGTAAAAATGACAACAAACAATTTTTTTGAGGGCGAAAATGACAAAAGTGTTAGATTGGCAAGCTTCCGTATGTTTTTTAGACATGGGACCCATATTGGTGCCATGTGTGTATATGATGTAATAGGAGGTTTTTGGGTTAAAGTGTAAAAATGATAAAGAACTATTTTTCAATGTGCAAAACTAGACATGAACAATAGTTTTAGTAGCAAATATGACAAGACCATTAGAGAGATAACTTCTGTCAAGTTTTTGAATTTGAATAACTCAAACACATACAATAGAAATAGGGTAATTGTATGATTTTTTAAAAAAATTTTAAAGCCAGAGATTTAAAATTTACTTGAAGTATACTTTTGGTCCCTTAATTTTTAAAAGTACACTTTTAATCCTCTAATTCGAACACTGTTAATGTATTGCTAATGGAAAATGCTAACACAATAAACTTAAGTAATAACTGTACAGCTAATAAAGCATATTGAAGTTTTATTTTTTTAATATAATATATTTTCATTATTATACTAAAATATATTGACAATCTCTCTAATAAAATCGATGTTCTGATTTTTAGATTATTAAATAAATATATTTAGATTATTAAACTAAAATTTTTTTATACAATCAAGATTTTGTTATTCACGGGTTCATTAGATTTTTTTAAAAATTTATACATATTTTAAATTAAGATTAATAAAATTTAATTATACAATCATCACTTAAGTTCATAAAAGTCATTACTTGAGTTTGTTGAGTTAGCATTTTCCGTTGGCAACATTAACGGTGTTAGAATTATAGGACCAAAAGTATATTTTTTAAAGTTAAGGATCAAAAGTATACCTCATGTAAACTTAAAAAATTAAAAGTATACTTTAGCCAAATTTTACTTATAAACATAAATTGTAAAATTTAAGTGATAAATATATAATTGTTTCAAACATCAAACTATTACGGGTGCCACATCCAAAAATTTGATAGAAGTTATCCCTCACTAACGAACTTGTCATGTTTGCTACAAAAAATATTTTTCATATCTAGTTTTGCACCTTGAAAAATAGTTATTTATCATTTTTGCACCTTAATTCAAAAGCCTCCTGCCACGTCACATACACACATGGCACCACTGTGGGTCCCACGTCTAAAAAACTGACAGAACTTTTGCCAATCTAACACCTTTGTCATTTTTGCCACTAAAAAAATTGTTTGTTGTCATTTTTACACCCAAAATAGTTATTGGTATTGGGTGCACTTTGAGAAATAGTTCCTTATCTTTTTTACATACACCTTAACCCTTTACAATAATAACTTGAATTTAAATCCTAATATCAAAGTCAAAGCTTATTAATAAATACTTTGAAAGGATGTCTCTTGCTATGAACAACTTCTAAACATAGATGAGATGCAAGCTCCTCTAATTCAATATTAAGACTGAATTAAGAATCCAAGAGAGTACAGCCATTAAGCATGATAGATTGAAAAAAATCCAATACTAAAGAAAAACGTCTTTACTATATATGAAGTATTGTAATGGAGTTCCATTTCAACATGTTTGTAGAGAATGATAGATCATCTTGATTCTAGAATTTTTGAGATGGTTAGGCCTGAAATCAATCTAACGGAGGAAGAGGTGTCAGACTCATGGCTACTTTGATGCATATTGGTTCCTTGTCTTTTTATAGTTCTTGTTTCTATTCCTTCCTTTTCAATTCCAGTGCTTTAAGACTTAACTGCTATTCATAGGAGAAAAGGATTATAAGCTTGTTAAGGATCACTTTTAGAATTTTAAAAGTGTTTATTCATATAAATTGAGATAAAACTCCTCTCACATATTTATCTTGTATACCATAAATCATAATTAAAAAACTATTTTTTAAGGCTTTAATCACTATTCCAAATAAGTAATATAATCGCGTTTTAATATATGTTGTCTTTTCATAAAAAATATAAATACTTTGGAATGTCAACTTGAGTCTTGAGATTTGTTATGATTCCGATGAGCTTTTAAAATTTAACCTGTTAAAATTTAAAAAAACAAAGAAAAAATTGCCTTGAATGATTGGCTGGTAAATTTAATTTAATTTTTTTAATGAAAAACATATAATTTTACTTTGTTGGAAGATGAATTGATGCTCCACTGATTTAGCCCAAAAGCTCTCGACATTACAGCTAAACAGACTAATCCATCCTAATGTGATGAAAATCACAAAAATGTGCTTTACCTTTTCTTCTGAAGTCTTTTTAATACACACAGATATAGGCGTCAAACCAACTACTAGTAACATATTCAAGAGACACATAAAACTTATCAGCAAAAATTTAACGTTGAGCACAACAGAAAAACACCAAAATTGATTGGGAACGAACGACCTCAAGCCAACAAGGAATATAACCCAAAACATATAATCTTTCAATAAGTATTAGAAAGACAAAACATCAGGCTCTTTGTTTATGAAAAACAAACTCTCAACATAAGATCCAACATAAGCTTCACAAAATTCCTGATGTCCCATAGGCCCAGTTTGGTATGTGGCACTGAATTTTGATGGAT
Organism: Albizia julibrissin; assembly: GCA_037074505.1. Taxonomy (NCBI): domain Eukaryota; kingdom Viridiplantae; phylum Streptophyta; class Magnoliopsida; order Fabales; family Fabaceae; genus Albizia; species Albizia julibrissin. The sequence continues at coordinate 11,426,278 of CM073481.1, read as the reverse complement.
GGGACTGGGATTGGGATTGGGATTAGAATTGGGACTGGGACTGGGACTGTGATTGATGCTTTAAAAATATGTTTGGTACGAAGTAATAGTTGGAGGGAATAATTTCATTAATCTTATTTAATAAATAGTCACAAATTATGTCATTAGCGAGAAAAAAAAACAGAGAGAGTGATTATGCAATGTTTTGAAACCTGGACCGGTCGTTGAACCGATCAAGGTACTTGGTTAAGGGTTAGTGGGTTAGATCAGAGTCAAACAAGAGCTAAATCGGGGCCAAATAGGTGAAAAATTGAATATTTTAGGCTTATTAATATGAAATTCTAAAAGAAAATTAAAAAAATTAATTTTTTTAAAAAATGGTGGATTGGACCAGTTTCCGGACCGGACCGATTTTACGACGATTGGCCGATTCCCGGTCCGAACCGGTCAGTCCGGTCCGGGTTTCAAAACCCTATGATTATGTGAGAGTAATGGATTCTTGGTTAAAATTAGGGGTTATTTTTGTCCAAAAAATATTTTAATTAAGGATATTTTGTCTCTACAGTTTTGCAGTCCAGGGATTGAAAACACAATACCAGGGGGGAGGTGGCTTTGCAGCAATCCCACTTTCGTGGTACTCCCAATCCCTAGTTATCTATAGTCCCTCGTACCAAACGATACATTTTGACTCAATCCCTGATACAATCCATGTCCCTACTCCACAATGCCTCATACCAAACAGGGCCATAGGCTCCACCAAATCCTTGATTGGATCAACTAAGGGCATGTTTGGGTTAGCGGTAGCAGAAGTGATTTTTTTTTTAATCTGACTTTTACAAAAGTAAGAAAGGATAAAAGTCAGATTGTAAATGTGATTTGTGTTTGGATTGACGGTAGCAGAAATAACTTTTTTTTAACCTTAAACCTGTTTGGATTATTATTTGAAAAGTCATTTTAGATGAAAATTGAGGATATTTGATTAAGGATTAATTTATGAAATTAGAAATGAGTCAACACCAATTTAGAAAATTTAGAAAAAGTTAATAACTTTATTATTGGGACCCGAAAATTGATATTAAGCTAAAAATAAGCTAAATTATGAAATCCAAGAAATTTAAGAAATTATAAATTAGACAAAAGGAAAAATTTAGAGCCTAGTGTGTATGATTAATAGGATAAAATGCTCTGGTCACAGCCACGCACCACCGTAGAAGCACTTCAGAAGCTAGAATTTTTTGCTTCAAATCAGAAGGAGCATTTTTCCGTTAAGCCCATTTGCACAAAAGCGTTGTCAAACAGTCCAAAATTTGTCTATCGGGCTTTTATATTAGAAAGATTTTTTTTTTTCAGCTTTTTTTGGCTCCCAACACGTTGACAAACATGCACTAAAATTATATCTTCACGTTTAACTCCCAAGGCAACTTTTTCATGGCTAGTTAGAGCTAATATGTGCGTGTTTAGATTAACGGTAAAGAAGTACTTTTTTCGCAATCTGACTTTTAGAAAAGTCATATAGGATAAAAGTTAGATTGTAAATATGATTTGTGTTTAGATTGACGATGGCAGAAGTGACTTTTTTTTCTAACATTAAACCTATTTTGATTAGCGTTTGAAAAGCCCGTTTAGATGAAAAATGACTTAAAAGAACATGAATCTTATTGAATACCACATATATATATTATTAGTATATTTTGTAATAATTGAAGTGCAAAAATGTAAATAAAATTTGATAAAATAAATTAAAGTTCAATTATTATTAAAAAGCAACAAATGATATGTGTGTGTGTGTGTCACACTTTACATCTATGCCCCTTTATTACGTACACGGAAGCATTTACTAATATTCTCTTAGGGGATTATTACTCATTTCCGGCTGTTGAGCCATGATTCTTACCGAATATCAGAGTTAATTCTTTTTTTCCATAGCGATCCCAATTATAATTCAACTTTAATACGCGTCTATGCATACAAATATCTAGGTCGTGCAATTAATCTACATACAGTAAATTAATACACATTCTTCTTCAATTCTTCGTTTTCTTTCCTTCTTGTTCTTCTTTAAGCATTATTCCCTTTCCTATTCTCGTACCTATATAATTGGTGGGGGAGGGTGAGATTCGAGAGAATCTCAGTAGCAAACATACAAACAATACATGTAAGATGAATGCTAGTGCATGATATGCTTGCCTTACATAGGCTTATGTTCTCATAATGATATTTAACATGCTCAATGTTTCGTGCAACATACTTATGGTCATAGTAAAAACAGAAACAAAGCTTCATTCATTCATACATGCTTCACATAATCAAACAAAGTAATACAACAATTCAATACACAGCATAAACATCACATACATATAAGTAAGTTTACTACCTTTTGGACTTTGTCTCCTCCTCTTGTACCTTGATCTTCCAACCATAGCTTCTTCTTTGTCATTTTGTGGCTCTAGATAAGTAATGACATTATTAGAACCATGAAAAGTGAATGCCCAATAGGCCACATTAGCCTTAAAGGCATACTTTCACCCTTGGAGTTCATACTAATTACATTTGGTCATTTTCTTTCTCAAATTCGCATGGTAGACAAAGTTGTCAGCATTTTGACCAAACTTTGAAAAATCATAATTAATTATATAGAACTCTAATTGGGGTGTTTTAAATTCCTATGTGAATATATTTCAGTATATTTTCACATAAAAATACTCAATTTTAGCCATAATGGCCAAAAAATTCCCAGAATTTCTCCAAATATAACTTGTTCCAGATTTCATTCCAGAAACAGGTTACAATTTTAAAAATTCATATATCTCAATGTACTAGTTCAAAATTACAAAAGTACCTATCAAATTAAAGATTAGGATGTCTACTTTAATTTTGGAAAGTTTCAGAATTTTTGAACTAGGTTTACCCCATGAAACATCTCACACAATATCACTGTTTCAAACAGAGCAGATCAACAACATGTACATCAAACTTCATAAATTTCCAAATTTATATAAAAGTATCCAAAAATCATGAACACTTGCATACCTACAAAATTTTTCGTGTAGAATCCAATGGAATCATCAAAATTACAAAATTCATACTTCTTTATCACGTTCTGTTCAGACCAGAAAATCAGGGTTTTCTACAACAATTCACCAATTAAGAATTTTGTCCAAAACTTGGTCCAATATCATCATAAATCATCATCTAATCATAAATACATGATTAAACCTCAAAAATACCCGTTCCATGAAAAATGAACAGTATATAACCCTTACAAAAACTCATCTAAACAATAAACCAATCGGTTCAAAAGAAAGCTTACGCTTACCTCTACGTGTTTCCGCAATCGATTCGTAATTCTGGCAGCACGTGCAGGCGAGATGGCACCAAACACCTCCAAATGAAAATCCAAAACCATATAAATGAAGCTTAGGATGAGTAAAAGAAGGTTTATGAAGGACACTTTGAGAGAAAATGCTGATTCGGTAGTGTTTCAGCAGATTGAAGTTTTGAAAATTCACTCTTCATCTCTCCTCTTTCATTTCTCACATTTTAAACTGATTTTTCAGCCTATTTTGGTTGTTTGACCGAATTAAATGGCCAGGGAGGAGTCTTGGGAGAAATCATGCCAAGTGTCAAAATCCTACAGTGCCACGTGTCCAATAAATTGATCAAACGGTGACAAGCACTTCTAGCTTCAACTAAATGGGTCCCACCCCTTTTCTCTCTCTTAGGTGGTGCCATAATTGCACTACTAGAAAAAACACTTTTAATGTCCCTTTTTTGGGACTTTTAACATCCTTTTATGGGGGGACACGTATGTCAGCGACGCAGTAAATTTAGACTTTAGACGTCCTGCTAAAAGGGACGCCTAAAGTGAGGCTTTAGGCGTCCCTTCTTTGAGAAGGGACGCCTAAACGTAGAACTTTAGGCGTCTCTTTTGTAAAAAGGGACGTCTAAAGCCAGCGTTTAAATTTTTTTTTAATTATTTACTTTAGGTAGAAGGGACGCCTAATGTGACATTAGGCATCCCTTATTCTAGAAGGGACGCCTAAAGCCAAGCTTTAGGCGTCCCTGTTCGTTTTAAAAAAAATGATGCTATTTATATTATTTTTGCCCATACTGAAAGCGATGAACAACAATCTCCTTACACAGTAAGGAAACATACAACAAACAGTATATAATTATCTCCTACAACATCCAGCAATAAGGAAACATTTATGCACAGTGTTATCAGAAATGTTGTCCACTAAATAACTACATACTAAGTGAACATATAGGAAACCATAAACTTTTACAGATCTAGGAGTTGAAGAAGCCGCCCAGCCAACAAGTCTCTAACCAAATTAATGTCTTTATATAAGTAGGCAACATCATTATCAAAGATCTGCAAATTAGAAAATACGATTAGATAAAATCATTAAAGTTAAAGAATTGTTTAGCAATTCAATTAAAATACATCCAAAATATTATTATTTGATTACCTGTTGAAAATCACTTGTAACGCCACTTTGAATGATATTATACATGTAAAGCATAACATAGTAGCCACATTCCATACCCCCTGGCTGTTGAGGGCACTATAAATTAAATCAAAAGCAATTGGTTAAAATCAATAACATACATAATTTCTAAAATAACCCTCAATAAAAGAACTTAAATTGGACCACATACTTTGGGATAGTACTACTTTGGCTTGCGAACAACTCTACCCTCATGTGACCCGCCAAGCATTCTATATGTTTGGGTCGCGCTACCATTAAAATGTAAAACAACAAAAATTAGAACAATTTATTTAAGTCAAGAATCAATTTAATAAAAAAGAAATAACTTACATGTTGAAGACAGATTTTGTGTTTTTGTCGGGCTTTTTTCTCAAGGAATCAAACCAATAGATTTCGTTGATGCGCGGGCAAACAACACACAGGCTCCAATGGTAACTACAACAATACACAGATTAAAATGAAGTTTAGATTAGAAGAAATATGTATGGCATCAAGACATAAGTGCTGATATTACAAAATCCATAGGCTTCAGTATTACAAAATCCGTACGGCATCAAGACATAATTGCTAATATTTGTTCATATTCCATATACAACCTTAAATAACCATAAAAAAATCCCAGTCTACAAAAAAAAAACCAATGCAAAATCCATGCCAATCACAAACATAGAAGATAATGGCTGCAGCGTCAAAGATAAAAGGAGAGGGAGGCGCGAGAGCTGTACCTTGAAGGAGGTTCACTGAAGCCTAGCTTGTCATACGTGGAGACGGTGAGAGAGGGATGGATGAACAGCTAGCATGGTGAGATCGATCGAGGTGAATGAGCTTCTTGAGAGAGGAGGGAGGAGGAGGTTGTCGCTATAGCAGAGTTTTTTGAGAAATGGAGGACGACGAACTTACTTATGACCGTGAAAGGAGAGAACGAAAATTATTGAAAGCTGGAAGGAAATGAAGCAAATCTCGGGAGGGAAAATGAAAAGGGAGGGAAGAGACCTTTAGGCGTCCCTTCTTGCAGAAGGGACGCCTAAAGGCCGCACGTGGCTGACATGCAAAACAATAGGCGTCCCTTCTTAGAAAAGGGACACCTGTTGTTTGCTGCATGTCAGCAACGTGGCTGACATACAGCCTTTCTCTCCCTTTAGGCATCCCTTCTCTAAGAAGGGACGCCTAATTTGCTCTTTACACGTTCTTTTTCATTCTTAGGACGCCTAAAGGGACAAAATTTTTTTTCTTATTTACTTAAATGCCACCGCATCCAGTTTTTACTTTCCTTTTATAAAAAGGGACGTCTTTTAGTGACGTTACATCCCCAATCTGTAGTAGTGTTGTCAGGGGAAGGGATAGGCCTGACAATTTCCCCGGACTCCTGAATTCGATGTTCGAGAAGTCAAGTACATGACCGGACGAGAGACCGGTGGATTCCCCAGACTTCAGTGCTACGTGTCATCGTCTTGGGATGCCAAAAAAAAGGCAAGAAAGACACTTCATAATAAAGGGACAAGTGTCACCTTCTCATTATGCCAACACAAAAGCTAGTCATCATAAGCTATCATTTCTTACTTTATTAAAGCTACTTTAATAAAATTACTTTATCGTGTCTACTCGGATTTACTCAGGACTTGCTCGAGATTGCATCACGCATACCGAAGCTCGTTAAATGACACCAAGTTAGAATATGTATGTAGGCCCCACATGGTGCCATATACCGATGTCTAATTCAAAAACGCAGGATTCACATATATGCCTTGAAAATAGTATGTGTACACCTACATCAGCCTATTCCGCCTAACTAATTGGTCCCTTACCTCATGACATAGTTGGATGTCATCTTTCTACCAACCTAATAGCACCGTATATGTGTCATTTGCACATCTGCACTGACATTTTAATCATACTGCCTACAAATACTAAGTCATTTTCTCGATAAGGCCAAATCACAAGTCTATGAAAGTATTTCTATATCTCATTATTCCTGGGACTCTTACTAAAGTAGGCTTGGTAGTCTACTTTATTAAGGCTTATTCTCTAGCCTTTAGTCCCAAAATTTAAGATATTACAATGTGTGTGTGTGTGTGTGTGATAGATGCTTACCAAAATGTTCTCTCCTAATGGTAGAGTGAAGGGCAGTATCTCCAACATCGACGGTTCTTCAAAGAAACTTATAAGGTCTATTTGGCTCTCCTAAGGTTGTCTCACTAGTAGCACAGTAGAGGAAGATAAAGGCAGGTTTTCTAGTTGTGGAGAGCCACCATGTAGATAGGATCTTGCCCTATTTGTTAGTAATACTGAGCAAATTCAGGCCCACGTGTTGTCCTGCGTTTATGATACACTTGCACATTTTTATTGACTTCCTCTGTTATTCTTCATTTTCAGAGCTTTTTTGTTGTGATTGTCGACGATTGACCCTACATGCTTCTCCATAGCATCTTCTCTGTCATCATTGATGGCCACGTGCAATGTTGTGTCTTTTGAGCTTGTGATCACACTTCTCTAAAGCCATGGTTGTGTTTTGTATAAGTCCACCACCTTTTCCCATTCGCCTCTGAAAGTGGGTTGCGATAATTCATTTTCCTATTCAGCAACTACCCCCATCGGTGATGCAGAAGCACCAAATGGAGAATCTTCACTCTTTGAACCATCAAATAGAGAAGGAAAATCATCCATATCCATCTGTTCAAGTTTGAAAACTATGTGGTGAATTATGATATGATCCTTATTCACAACCGATGGCCTTCGACTACATTCATGGTCACCTCATTCAAAATGCAGACATGCAAGCATAAAAGCACACATAACAATCACGCGGGATGGATCTCCCAAAAAGACAGCAACCTCGACAGATCCACTAAACTGAACCACCGCTAGTTCTGACAACCACCATAGCTTGTCTCATCGGGAAGCAACCCATAGAAGCTGAGGTCTAGCCAGGAGAGACCGACGACTACAAGCAGAGCTCACCAGAATAGGAAAGAGTTGGGAGTTTGAGAGAGGATCCGCTAAATAGAACCACCGCTAGTTCTGACAACCACCACCGCTTGTCTCACCGGTAATCAACTGAGAGAACCACTGGTAAGCCCAGGTCTGACCAGGAGAGACCAACGACTACAAGCAGAGCTCACTAGAACAGGAAAGAGTCGGGAGTTTGAGAGAGGAAATGCACAACGGTTGTCCGAGTTTGAAGCCACCATGCTTGCCTTGCCGAGCAGAGAATAAGCCAGAAGCAGCTTGTAATATCCCAAATTTTGAGACAAAATGTTAAGCTTGAATCAAGTAGACTGCTAAGCCCCGGTTTAGCAAATGCCCTTATAAGGCATGTTTAAATTCCTTAAAATTTCTTTATATTCTTAGGGGGTATTAAAGAGCTTGGGGAATAACAAAATAATGTAATTGGAAGTCACACACAATATAGTAAAATGGAACATAAAGTAATTTTGCTACCGGTGAAACTCCCGGTATGGCAGTGGTGATTATGTGACTTTTTTTTTCAATGGGCAAATGAAGTCTAAAAATTATGAAATTTTTTTGAATGAAAGTAGAATTATCAAGATTTAATTTGATAGGTCATATAAGTCATTTGGAGCTGTACACAAAGAGAAATGAATTTTTGAAGTTAGCCTAGTGAAATTAACTATTTTCTAGGGCAGCGTCCAAAGCTTAAAATTCTGGGATTCTGGGATGAGTGAACTTTCAATTGGCCAAAGGTTATATATTTTTCTTAAAACTAGACTCAATGAGGGTCTCATAACCTTTAGAACTACCCCAATTAGACATTTTCACAATGAGATATGAATTTTCAAAGTTTGATGAAAATTCTGCCTAGTTTTCCTACATGTGCGAAAATAGAATAAATAAAAGGCAGAAATAGTCATTTGATCAATAAAGCCAGCAACCATTATATTTCCCTTAAATGGGATAAATATTGGTTGAATTAGGGAGCAAGAAAGGGAAATTAATTTGCTTGGTTCATATCTAATTCAAGAAGGAAATGGACGGTCGAAATCTAACCAAATGGCATCTTAGTAATTCTTACCTAAACCAATGGTAATTTTGGAAATTGGAAAATTTACTTTTCCTCTATACATTCAAATGTCTAGCATCCTTAGAAAAATCAGAAAAATTGAAAGAGGAAAGAAGGTGATGAATAGTAAAAACTCGGGAAAAAATTCACCGATTTCACTACCGAATCGCAGCTTTCGCCTGGTAAGTCCTTCACAAACCTTCTTCTCCTCATCATGAGCTTCAATTCTATGGTTTTGAATTTTTGATTGGTGGAGGTTGGTGTCATCTACTCAGGGTAGGTACTGTAGGAATCAAGAACCGGTTGCAGAATAGTGCTCAGGTAAGTGTAAGCTTCAATTTGAGCTGAATATTGTGATGTTTGAGTAATTATTCATAGAGTAGTGTGACTGCCCTGCTTTTTGAACACCATGAAAAATGAAGCTTAATGGTCTTGTAATCATGAGAAATGGATTAAAGAAGGTGTAATGATATTACATTATAAGTCTTGAAGCTTAATTTGCAAAATTGTATTTTTGGAGAAAAAGGGGTTTTGTTCGGTTCTATGAAGAATCTAAGGAAGAAGCTGGATTTTGATGTTTTTGAGTATTCCATTGGATTTTACATGAAAAATTATGTGGAATAGTATGTGGTTGTGATTTTTGGATAATTACACATAATTATGGAATTTTTTTGAAAGTTTGAGTTGTTGCTGCCTAGGTTCATTTCTGGAAACCAGTATTGTTGTGACGTGTTTTTCATTATCCAAACCTGATTCCAATTGAATGATATTTTATAGGATGAAAGTATACATCTTGAACTTTAATTGATAGGTATTATGTGTAATTTAGATATGTGGATTGAGAGTTATAATTTTTCACATTTTGACTTGAAATCTGGAATGAAATCTTGGGCAAAATGGGTTTGACGAATTTTCCAAAATTGTGTGGTTCATATTGGTGCTCTGTATCTTTTTCTTTAATAAATGACTTAAATATCTTCACATAGAGTTTTGAACCATCTCAATTAGAGTTCTATAGAATTAATTATGATTTTCCAAAGTTTGGTCAAAATAGTTTGATTACCATGCAAATTTGAGTAAGAAAATGGCCAAATGTAATTGGTTAGAACTCCAAGAGTGAAAGTGAGCCTTTAAGGCTAATGTAGCCATTGGACATTCATTCTTTATGGCTCTAATGATATCATTCTTATCTAGGGTCATGAAGTGTCAAAGAAGAGGTAATTGTTGGAAGATCAAAGTGCATGAGGAAGACATCAAGCAAAAGGTAGTGAACTTACATTTTCTACATGTATGTAATATGTATATTTTGCATTGATTATGTGACTGCTTTGCCTATTTGTGTGGAACATGTATGATTGGTTGAAGCTCTATTATATTTGTATAATGGTCATATATATGTCATAACATTATGTCATTATGTTGGCATGAAATAGTATAGGCAAGCATATCATGCATTCATATATCACTAGTGTAAAATAACCTTTTTAGATCGCATCATTTAGACCGGTTTATTGCGGATAAGGTCTAAAAAATATGACCGGTGGTAATTTCGTAATTATCAAGAATTTTTTAGACCAGTTCTTAAAATAACCGGTCTAAAAGATATTATTTAGACCGGTTATCCAAACAACCAGTCTAAAAACATAAAAATAATTAAAAATTAAAAATTTATAAGACTTTTTAGACCGGTTGTCACTAATAACCGGTCTAAAAGATAAAACTTTTTAGATCGGTTGTTGATGATAACCTGTGTAAAAGATGCGGAATTAAAAAATTAAATATTTTTTTATTTTTAAGACCGGTTATTAGTTATAACCGGTCTAAAAGGTCTAAAAGGTGAACTTTTTAAGACCGGTTTTGTCAAATAACCGGTCTTAAAAGTCCGCCATAATATTTAAAATCCTCTCTCACGGCCTTAACTCACGCCTAATTTCAACTTTGAAATCTGATACTCATCAAGCTTCTTGTAAACCCCTCCCTCGTGCCGCGGCAGCTACTCATTCCCACATCGCTCCTCCATCCTTGACTATCTTTGCTGTCAACGCAGAGGTACAATGGAATCCATTACCATAAGGCTCGGCTTTTCTTCCCTCCGATTGGTTTAAGGTAAGCACTCTACTTAATTAGTTTTATACATACTTCAGACTAGCTACCGTCATATACTTCAGATCGATTTCTATTGTAAAATTTTATACTCATATTTGCGACATCTGAGAGAGTTTACAAATTGGATTCTTCACTAGGAGCCGAGGTTAGCGTTTTCTTCTGTCATTTACTCTATTTCTAAATATTTATTCTCCAACAAAATTTCTTAAATAAAAATTATCTTCCAACTTGCGATCTAATTACTTTCTTTTCTAACTCATTTCCTAATATTATTTCATATTGTTGAGCTATTTACAACTCATTATATTTTTGCACCGGGTGTTACAAGATTCTTGAGCTGTGCTTATTGGGTTCTTCAGGTATGACTCCATCAGGATATATTCGTGATAAATAATTATAAGTATGGCCTTGGAAGCATGCTTTTAGGATATGTATAGATTGAGTATACTAACGTAATCAATGGACTAGAAAAAAAATACATTTTTAGACCGGTTTTGTGGATAACCGGTCTAAAAAGTGAATTTTTAAACCGTTGCATAACCGGTCTAAAAAGTATCATACTTTTTAGACCGGCTGTATCAAAACCTTATCTGAAACTGGTCTAAAAAGTCATTTTTACTCCGTCTAAAAAGTCATTTTTACTCCGTCTAAAAAGTCATTTTTCTACCGGTGTATATCTTGCATGTATAGTGGTAATGTTTGCTATTGAGATTCTTTCGAATCTCACTCCTCCCAACCAAACAATTAGATAGGTTGGAGAGTGTAAGGGGACATACACCGAGGATGAACGGAGAGGTGAAGTGAAGATTGTAATGAATTTGACAAGAGATTTGACCGGTCGTCTGTGAAGATTTTCCTCCACAATTTCTAGAGGTAAATGATCAGACATATTGCTTTGGCTTGCAAATCTATGGGCTCTATCCTTGATGACTCCACTCTTTAGCATAAAAGAAAGAAAGGGAATAGTTTTCTGGGGTAGAAGACAGATGGGTTATGTATAGAAAAAGAACGACTCTAATGGCAAATATTCTCGGAACCTTATCCTAAAGCTGTCAACAACAATATATCATATAGCATCAACATATCAACATCCTTTTTTATTCCTTAACCATTGCGTCTACCTATAATAATTTTCCTGAAACTTTTCAACTCTTATACCATTGTTTTAACAACTTAAAGCATAGGTCAGATTAGTTAGACAACTAATTATTCTGGCGAGACATCAAACAGCAACTTAAATCAACGATTGCAACTTGGGTCATTATTCTCTTTTTTCTTCAGCCGTAATCGATGCCTTTTATACTAGAAAGGCAAGATAAAAATAAAAAATCATCATTCTAGCACTTATAAAATGAATTTTTGACATGAGAAGTAGTAAACAGCATGTCCAAATCAGTTTTTAGCTTCAAATTCTATAAACCTCAAACATCTCAATAGCAGATATATATCATATACCCTTGGTTTTTAAAACATTTTTAAGCAAATAATCAAGGGGAAGTTGAACAGCAACCCAAAACAATTTCCAGATTCGAATAGCTCTTTAAAGAAAGATAAGAGAGAAGAATAGAACGAATTGAAGGGAAACTAAAAAGAATTTCCAAAATCATCTCTATCTTAAAAAAGGGAGGGGGTTACGATGGAAGTTTCGACTGTTTTTTTTTTTTTTTAATATGTTTAAGGGCTCAACTAAGAAGATTCGACTTTTGAGATCGGTTCCAATTAGGGTGCCTTAGTTTTGTTTGGGCTTGGGCCCAATTTTTCGGCCATCAACTATTGATTAGCCGACAAATTAGACCGATCCCTACTCAGTTAAGGGTTTGTTTGCATAGTAGGGGGGGAGGGGAAGGAAACTATTGGGGCAACTTACACTGAGGTCCCAAACTAAACAAAATACTGTACAAAAATTCTTTGAAATCTTCAATTTATAGATAAATCCCAAGAGATATTTAGGTAATATATCCAATTGTCACAATACCCAATTATCTTATAGTGAAACTAAGAAAAAGACATTTCAAAACGCCAATTCTTTTTCTCTCTCTAATAGTTATCAACAATTTACACTTATAATAACTTGAATTCTTCATTCTCATTGGCTTCGCAACTACTCTATTCTAGCCTTGATAACCACTAACCGTGACAGCGACAGACCATGAACCACGACGGCAATAAGACCAGCTTCATTAGGGCGACAAAGTTGGGCTATTGTTGAGAGACGACCGGGCTTTTGGGGAGAGATAGAAGAATTGGGGTTTTTAATTTGTCTGCCTTTTTCTAAAGTTTACTAATGGTGTTTCGGCCTTTTTCACAATCATATTATATTACTCAAATGTCTCATGGGATTTGTTTGTAAATTAGAGATTTTAAATAACCTTTGTGTCATATTTTGTCTAACTTAAGACCTCAATGCAAATTTTTTAAAAGTTTTTGAGAGAATTACATTCAAATCTTGTTCCAAAAGAAAAAAAAATGAAAAAATGGTCCTAATGATAATTTTAGGAGTGTGAATTGATAAGTCCAGAGCACAATTAACAACTTCATAGGACCAATTTTTCATTTTTTCTCTTAGACGGGACCTGAATATAATCCTCTCAAATTTTTTGAGTTAGATTTACAAAAATTAAAGAAGTTGGGTTAAAAGTTTTTTATTCTTTTTTTACTCTTTTATCTTAAATTTTCTCCTAAAATTTTGTAACGCCGTTCCTAGAATTTTCTTAAGTCCAACTCTAGAAAATTTTTCTTTTGGGCCCCACACCTTCAAATCACTCCTACCAAAACCTAAAAAGAGTCCTATCACCTAAATCCAACCATTGGTCAACCAGACTTTCTTTTCTAGCCCAACTTGATAGATAATTAGGTCCGGTTAATTTTACTTTTTTTTTTTATCTATAAGTTACCATCCACCATTAATTAATTACTCTATTATAGTCATCGTATCAAAATCTGGGGAGTTAAAAACAAGGGTATATCTTTCATGTTTCAGTGTCGAGAGTTGAGATTCAATTTAATCATTTAATATTATATTATCATGTTTCATGTTAATCTTTAATTAGTAGTTGATAGGAAGATAAAGGGAAAATACCTTAGACTTAGAGCACCTTTTTTTGTTTTTTTGGGAGGTGTTTGCTGGTTCCTTTGGAAGAATCGAAATCTGCGTATCTGAAAGCGGTGTATCCGCAGAAATTGGGACTTTAAGGTAAGGAAACTTCATAGGGATTCAAATGGGTTTGCTGAAATGAGTTTGAGGATGCCGGGGGAGATGCGAGCATGGAGGGAGGCGTCGATCATTGAGAAAGTGAAGGGGACAGTTGATGGTTGAGGAAGATGCGATTGTTGAAGAAAGTGTTCGCTTCCTTTTATATATATATATATATATATATATATGATGAAGGTTTCTTAAATGGGTAAAGTATTTTCATCTCTTTTAAATAGTATATTTGCTGGGATTTGAATTCGCATTCTTTTTTTTTTTTTAAGAATAAGACCTTCTTACCATCTTAACCAACCACTCTTTTTAGTAGAAAATGTTCAGTTCTAATTAGCTTTTAAATCTGTTTGGTTAAGACGAGTGGAGAGGGCTAGGAGACCAACTTTAAAGAGAGGTAAGGGAGGGATTTTAATATTAATTCATTTGAATTGATAGTAGAATACAGGAGTAGTGGAGGAAAATATTTTTATTTCGACAAATTTATCTTTATTTTATTTAAGTTGTTTTTTGAAACTTTATAAAATATTTAATAAAATATAATTATAGATTATATCTAATATTTAAAATGACGAATATGCAAAAAATATCCATCTACATATTCTATAGATGCACCTAGTACCATATATATTTCTTAGGTATAAAAATACCTATAAATTTATCTTTATTTTATTTAAGTTGTTTTTTGAAACTTTATAAAATGTTTAATAAAATATAATTATAAATTATATCTAATATTTAAAATGACGAATATGTAAAAATATTCATCTACATATTCCATATATGCACCTAGTACCATATATATTTCTTAGGTACAAAAATACCTATAAATTTTCTAAAACGGTGTTCAAATACCATTTCCTTTAACCACCTTAAACGCTGCTTACTTTTTTATTTGCTGAACCCCACTTATATCTACATGTGATCTCTATTGCTCCCCATCCCTCTAACAAGCTTTGTCTTCTTCATCATCTTCTTCCATGCCAGCATTTTCACCTTCCACACATATCACTCTCAAACTCAACTAGTTTTCATCCAAATGAGATCTCCATAATAGCTTGAAGCCTTCACTGTAAAAGCAAGAATGAGGGAGAAATCACATGAAGGGAAGGAGGGAAGAGTATTAAGAGAAAAACGAATTTTTTTATTAACTAATCAATCACAGCTGATTATAACCAAAAATCTGGCCTAGCTTTATTTATAGAGCTTAGAAAATAATAAAATAATAATTCAAAATTCAAATCTAAATCCTAAGTAAGACCATATGATATAAATATCATATTTTATTGAAATACGTACTGGAAATATGAGAATAACAAATCTAATTGATAAATATCCTTATTTAATATCTCTAATGGATAACCCTGAATCTTCTAATTAAATCCTATATATTCCATATTCCTTATCCCATATCCGATGGCATGGCTTGCCGTCATCATGGCTTTCGCTTGGACATTCAAATCTCGAACACTATGCTCTGCCCATCCCCGCATTCCATTCCATTTCAGAAAATTAAAAATAAAGTAAAGACAATAACTACATCAGGAGTCAGGAACTAGTATCAAACAATCACATTAAGACTTGTTCAAAACCTAACCCCAAATCTAACTGCAAAATCAACAGAGTTGTAATAAGAATTTGATCTAACCTTTACTAAAACTTTAGGGTTATAACTCTCGCTGGCTCCCCCAGAGTATGTGAGAGAAGGCTGCGAAAAGCAGGACGAAGAGCAAGAAGAAGCATAGGTACAAGCTGAATGGTATTTTTGCAGTGTTTTGGAAAGTCCATTGTTATTTTTGCAACAAAAAAATGTATATAGTGCCCGATGCACATATAGATCAAATATGTAGATGGGTATTTTTACATCTTTATCTTATATAAAATTATAATTTTACAATTTTTTAAATAAATACTGAAATTCGTGGATAACTTCTAAGCTCCCTTCCTCATGCTGGATGAAGTCAATATTTTCGACCTTCATGAGCACCCGTTTTTCTTGATTATAATTGTAGTATGCTGTAGGTGGCTGGATTATTTGTTGGCTGACCGTCAATTGCATTCTGATGTTTATTTTCTTTAATTTTTCAGGTCTTTGTCTTCTCCAGGAAACTAAACCGTTTGCGGTAACTTTTACAGTTGAGCATGATTTCTTATGTTAGTATTTCATTATTGTGTTGGCGTGGAAATATATCTCTATGCTATATCTTTTAGAAATGTATTAGAAATACGTTTTTGTTTTTATTGTTAAGAGTTTCTTTTGTTTGTTTGTAGAGTGATTTATACCTGTTCTAAAATTTCATGTGTTTCTTCTGCTCAACATCATACCGGACTGAGACAAAGGTACGCTGTAATACTTACTGAATAATATTTTCATCCATAATAGTTTGACATTAAGATAAACATGATAACTGAAAAGCAACTAAACTTTAACCAACTGCAACATATATAAGATAACCCTGGAACCAAACTGAAAATAACTGCAACCACAAAAAACCACCCTTATTCAAATAACTACATATAAAATAACTCTAATTAGCCTTCTTCATTGAATATACTAACAAGGGGCTATTCTAACAGACTGTTTGTTTGTTTATGTTGCTTCAAAGTCCATATTGCATGTATATATTCTTAAAGTGAATTCATGTTTATGGTATTTTTCCATATAAACATTCTGATTTTATCCATAGGATGAAGTATCAAATGCTTACTTACCTTATAAGTTTGCTGTATGTCCAAGTTTGCCCACTTAAAGGGGCTCTTTTCTTAATTTGTAGACAGAGAACTTAATTGTCATCTTCATGTTAGTCCTTCTGAATTCTGATATATTTCTATCCATAAATGTCTAGAATGTGCATGTAAGCTTATGAATACATAAATTTCCAGAGGATTATTTAGGTGCACAGCCTAGTCGGGTAACTAAGTTCAACTGGCTTACTTGGTTGTAATCACCACGGAAAATTCCGTCAGTAATTTCCAACGGAACATTCTATTGGTAATCTCGTCAGTTATTTGAAATTTCGTCGGTAAACCGATTAGCCACGTACTTTTTAGCGACGGAACGGATTTCATTGGTAATTCCGTTTTTGTCGTTAATCCATCAGAAAACTGAAATTCTATCGCTAATTCTATCGGTAATTTGATTTTTTTTGTAGCGTCTTAAATGTTAATTAAATTTACCAGCACACATGTTAAAAACGTGTTTGCTGGTAAATTTTCTGTTTGTTTCAAAAAATGAAAAGGGATGATGGGAAAATAGTTACAACATATGTATCCGAAACATTTTATTCTTTAGAAAAAACAAATGTATAATAACAATATAATAGATTAATCTCAAATGTTAATTTTGACAAATAATGGATATATATAAATTATGGTTTTGCCGGTCAAAAAAATATAAATTGTGGTTTATGCATGTTAGCACTGATTTTGACAACTAGAGTGAAACATATATGATTATTAATATGCATTCTAATTAGTCACCCTAATTTTCTTGGGTCAACTAGGGTGAAGAACAAATTGTAACATAGTCTTACAAGGAGTAAATGACTTATTTTTTATCTTAATTACATCAAACTAAAAGTCATCAAAGCTTTTAGATATTGTATTGGGAGGGGTAGTTACAAACCCTAAATTAGATATCAAATGACAATAAAAAAACAAAAAAGGTCATCAAAGTTTTTTGCTTGGGGAACTCGTACGTGGTATGCGCTTGCAAACGTGTTTCAAAACACATCTTTAATCGCTAATGCTCAAATGACCGTGAGTTCATATCTTCACACTTTGGTTTTTATATTAGTAAAACAAGATTAAAAGACAAGTTATTGTGGGATACTCGAACATTTGACGTATAATTTTTTTTTCACAATTATAATTATTCCCAAGATACGATGACATGAATTCAAATTATATGCATTTTGAAGGAAGGAAGTGGCTAAACAAAAAATTGAAAAAAACACTTAGACACTTATTAACTTGAATAAGTAGTCATAAATTTAGTTTACAACACATTATTTGAGAATAGTTTGATCACAAGCAAAGCCTTCAAACTCTTTGCACACTAAGGGCTTGTTTAGCATGAGGGGAGGGGAAGGAAAATGAGTAGAGGAAAAAAAATTTTGAGTTGGATTTAAAAAAAAAAAGAGAGAAGTATGGTTAAAAGTTTTTTTAATTAATTTTTCTTATTCTTTTATCTTATAATCCAACTTATAAAAATTTTTCCTCCCCTCTCTTCCCCTCCAGATTCCTCATACCAAATGGACCCTCTGTGTGTGTGTGGATACAAACACAAAAGTGATTTTTATTCCTTAACCACATATATAATACAACAAACTGTTGTACACATACTCCAACTTCAAATTTAGCTACGTATTATCACTTTTTGCAGCTGAACACTTGTACCAGTTCATGAATTTTGCTATGAATTCTGAATGAAAAAAGGAATTGGCTCAATAAGTAATAATACACACATAAACACTTGTACCAAATATTTGAGAAAATCCAAAAGAACAATTTATTATTCAAGAATAATGATATGTGAATCATCTTATAATTTTTCGTAAACCCTGATTACCATATATATTAATTAATTAGATACAAAACACTATTTTATCTATTATATTAAACTTATTAATATAATCATACTTGTTTATTATATGATAAATAAAATTAATTTTATGACAAATTTATTATATGCAAAAAGAAAAAGTATTTACCTTCAACTTCTGAGTAATGGCGAGCATTCTTCTTTGGTGTTTCATTTTTCCTTTCATCATATTCTCTTTCTTTGTTGTGACCTTGACCAGAATGCTTCCCACTTCTCATCTTGATTCCATTAACCTTCTGAAATTGAATTTTTAAAAAGTAATTTATGTAATATATTTATCCTAGTAAATTTATCACAAAAATGAATTCATATATATATATATATATATATATATATATATATATATATATATATATCACTTATTCTCAAAATTGAGAGTTTTTATACTTGATTGTGCTCCTTCTTGAGTTTTTCAAGCCCTAGTTTTAGTGATTCGTCTCCGAGAAATTTTAGCTCTGATATCAAATACTGTCTCAACAAAAATATAATCCTCGATCAATATTATATATATAATATATTCAAAAAGAAATTCACTTAAAATTTCATATATATAAACATAAATTAAATGTGTACTTACCTTGTAAACAAAGTTAGGTGAAACCTTGTGAATCATGAGACTTTGAAGCTTTACATGAATCTTGTATAGCCTATTGAAAATAAATCATTAATAATATATATTATAAGTTGCTATATATATCTTCAGATAATAGAAGATTTCTATTAGGCAATAATTAGATATTTTTTGTGCATGCGCATGATTCCGACCTTAATGAAACATATGAATAAATATTAAATGAAAAATAAATAAATTTACAGTATTCTTAAATTATAAAAAATATAACTTATATCAGACTACATGTAATACAAAACATGAAGAAATATGTTCAATTATACTACTTTCTATCCTAAATATAAAATTCAGATGACTTTTTTTTATGAGATTAATGAAGCTAATTAAATTACTTTAAAGAATTTCTATTTTTTATTTTTCTTCATGCTAATTTATCTAACTTATAAATTGATATATAGTTTAATCATACACAATATATGATATGATTAAGTAACTTATTTAACTTCCTTAATCTCTTCAAAAAGGACAATCAACTAGATCTTATATTTAGAACTAAAGGTGGTATACACACATTACTTACTGTTTTGAACTTTGCTCTTTAAGTATAGTCTTAGCAATATTTGAGATGTCATTTTCCCATCCTGTTAAAATCAACTCGTCTTCTTTGATTGAATCCCTGCAAACGAAATAATTATTATTTGGGGAGAAGATAAAGTAGATATATATTTGAAACATTACCACATCAATACATGTAAAAAAAAAAAGTAAAATAGAATATAAAAATAATTTTATATCAAATATCATTGAAATTGCCATACATTGCTTATTATATATGTTATGTAAGTCACACTTAAAATATTATTTAAAATCACGTTACCATAAATTACTAACAAAATACCACATAAAATACTCATCACTAAATTATGTCTAGCTACTAGATGCTTAAATCACATCTCTATATTGAATTTATATATCCGCTAGACCAATTATAAATGAAGATATAAGCTAATATATCTATCTATCTATTATATCTATAGAAAACTTGAAGTAACTATGCATACTAAAGACGTTACATTTTTAACCTTGATTAGTGAAGCCAAATTCTATTCAACTTTTCATTAGACCAAAAAAAAAAAAAAACCATTTACAAGTGCAACCAATCACAAATTTTGAAACAATAGAAATATTTTTTCATGATGTATTTTAAAATTTACATCATATAATACACAAAGGGGGAAGTTGGAAAAATACTAAATGATATGGATGTCTATAAACTTCCAACTCTTGGCATTTTATTTTCTTCACTCCATAACCTCTCTAATGAATAGTTTTTAAGAGTCTTTATTCCATAACTCAAATGTTACAATTTGTGCACTCATGAATATTGTAATATCCCAAAAATTTAATACAAGGATTAATTTATGGAAACTAGATAATAAGCCAAATTATGGAACCTACGAAATTTAACGAAACTTAAATTAGAAAAAGAAAAAAAATTAGGACCTAGTGTGTGTAATTAATAGGATAAAAATATACCTATATATATATTAAAACACACACCTACCCACACTACTCCTTCACACCTACATCCTCCTTCACTTAAACACACACCAAACCTAACACCATCACATGCACCCTTTAATTAATCACCCACCTACTTCAGCTCTACCATTTCGTATAGCAGCTGGAAAAAACAGAGAAAAGAAAACCAGAAACAAAGAAACAGAAAACAAAAGAAAGAGAGACGTGGGTGACCGGAGGAAGAAAACAATCGGAGAAGAGGAACAAGGAAGTTCTAAAACCCATTTACAGCACCTTAAACATATTTAGGTAAGTCTCATCTACTTTTACCTTGGATTTCCATAGGATTTCAATGGCTTTTTTTTGGGTTCTTTTGCTGCCGGAAGTGATAAAATTTGACGGAAAGTTTCTGTCACAAAAACCAGCAATTGTATGTCAATTTTACGTGAGATTTTTGATCTCTTTGCTTCTGTAAACACATCCCCAAACACAAGGAAACATGTATATAAGTGTATAGAGTCAAAATATTTGAGATTAGAGTGAAAAACCATGGTTGTATGTGAGTTTTCTCAACTCTGTTTTGCTCACCAGAAAATAGAGTTTCTGCCAGAAAGTTACAGAAGCTCTAGCAGAGGTTATAGATGGATTTTTTGTCTGATTCTTTTTGTTATGGAAATTTTAAGATGTGTAGTAGGCAATAGAATCAAGAAGAGCACAATTTGGAGTGAAAATGAATGAGTTATTGAATTTTGAAACCAGACTATCAAAACTGATGTTTTTAAGAGTGTGTATGCTTTGTGTAGCATTTTGATCAACCTAATCTTATTCAATATTTATGAAATTTTACAGGAGATAGTAGACATCTCAAGCTTTAAACTGAGTTGTAGAATGCATCATTTGGATATCTGTAGAGGGAGTTATGATTTTTGAAATATAGGTCCAGAAAGAGATGAAATTCTGGAAGTCCAGATTCTGATAGTTAGTTTCGTGATGTTTTTGAGTGATGTAATCTTAACCAATGGCCATGAAAAGTACCATAACAAAAGTATACATGATAAGATTTAATTTGATATATTGTTTGTGTTATTTGGATCAGTATATTGAGAGATATGAATTTTTGAAGTTAGTTGCTGTCAGAATATGTTTCTAGAAGTCAGATTTGTTGTGTTGAAATTTTGGAAACCCAAACCTTGACCAAAAATTATGAAAATTTTCAGATACAAAGTAGACATTCATAGATTTAAATGGATAGGTATTTTGTAATTTTTGGACAAGTAAATTAGGAGATATAGATTTTCAAAGTTGTACTCTATTTCTGGAGAGTAATATGGAACAGTTGCATTTCATAAAATTGTGGGAGCAATATGATGAAATTGAGCAGAATTTGATATTTTTTTCATGAAAATATATTTCAAGAGCTTCATTTATGCTTTAGACCCAATCCATTTGGAATTTTCTAGAATTAGTTATGATTTTTCAAAGTTAACTGAAAAATATGACAATTTTCTGAATAATAGAAAAATTGCACTATGCAAGAATTGTACTATGTAGAAGCCACTGAAACTGAGATAACCAACATAATTTAATTAAAGGAGGTAATAATATAAGTAATAACAAGTTACTTGTAACTTGAATTTTTATAGAAACTGAAAATAGCCTGAGCCGGAACCAAAATTTAGGACAATCAAGAGACTTGAGAAAGGAGCCTGTAGTAACTCTTTCTTGCATGTATTATGTGATTATCTATATGTTGACTATGTTATTTTCTGTAACAAGAGCTAGTGTCTTAGACACACCAATTTGCCAAGTTGTGGTCAGGGACCCAACAGGGGCGTCGAGTAGACCAGGGTGCAAAACATGTTGTTTGACCTTGGGCAAGTGTACAC
Source organism: Albizia julibrissin (assembly GCA_037074505.1). Lineage (NCBI taxonomy): Eukaryota > Viridiplantae > Streptophyta > Magnoliopsida > Fabales > Fabaceae > Albizia > Albizia julibrissin. The sequence goes on along the minus strand of CM073481.1, from coordinate 11,403,899 downwards.
ATATAGTTTCGATCATCTTACATGACATGGCATTTCATATTTATTTTCGTATTTTATATGTAGAATGTATGTTACTACTGATATTCACTCGAATCTCACCCTTTTTCAACATTTAAAAAAGACTCCAGTAGAACACAGCGGCTCTAAGGGAAAAACCGTAAATACCGGTGATTGAAGGTCTGATTCTAATCGGAGTGCAGTTGGTTATGTTTAGTTCTAAATTTTATTTCTTTTAGACTCTGTATATATTTTTCAAATCCTATGGGATTTCCTGTAATGTATACAAGCACTTAATATCAGTATATTTCTGATATTTCTATATGCATATGAACTATGCGCTTAATACTTTGTGAATATCGAATTGTTAAGGGGTTTGACATTTTTTGTATCAGAGATTGCTATTCAACCTCATGATCGGGGGTTCTCACAGTCTGATCTGTGGTGAATGATTGGCTCTTACCCCGACATGACCAAGGAGTCAGGACGAATCCGGCCTTGGTTGCTACCATTGAGAGGTGGGAAAACAAGCGGCTGAGGTACCCTTTGTCGCCATAGGCCATCTGGGACGTGCCACAGAGACATTTTTAGTGTCAGGGCATGTGATTCTGGCAATATCAGAATAGTATACTGATATATAAGAGTATGTGAAATTTACCTATTCCTCATTTTCAATATAGTGAATCATAAAGATGGCAATAATAATAAGTGGTAGAACCGGAGGTAGAGGTTGCGGAAAAGGCTGAGGCAGAGGAAGACACGGAAATAATAATCAAGAACTGAACACTAGGCCTGATTCAATACAACAATTGATGGGGATGATGCTAGAACAACAGAATGCCTTGAATGAACTTCAAAATGAAGTGAGAGAAGGACAACAAAAGCGAGATGCTGATAGAGAAGCTCATAATAACCCTGATGGACAGGGTGGTGGGCACAAACAACCCCCAAAACCAGAACCAGAAGTTCCTAATATTCTTGTAGTGGAAAAGGATAGCATGCAAACTTGGATAACTCGAATGAACCAACACTAGCCAACTATGTTCAATGGAAAGTTTGATTCTAAAGAAGTAAAGAATTGGCTACTTCGTTTAGAGAAGATCTTCAAAATCTTAGAGTACTCCGATAACGTAAAAGCCCGTCTAGCAATCTATAAGTTGGAGGGTGATGCTGACAGATGGTGGGAAAGTACTGAGGCAATCCTACAAGAACGGAATATTCCTCTGACATGGGAAGTGTTCCAAGAGAAATTCAATGAAAAATATTTCCCCGGTCTATGAGACTGGCCAAAGAGACTAAATTCCTGACTATCCAGCAAGGCGACAAGGAAGGATTTGATGAATACCTAGCTAGATACATCCGTCTATCCCGATACTCCTCTTACTTGAACTTTCATAAGGATGAACAGTGGAGTTCAGACATGATGATACGTGGGTTGAAGTCAGAGTTAAAAGAGAAATTTGTTTCCAAATATTTTAAAGAATTTAATAAGGTAGTCAAGGAGTGCTGACTAACTAAACATAATCTGATGGAGCTGCACACCCAAAGAAATACGGGCAACAAGATTACATCCGGTAGCAGAAATTTTTCTCAAAAGTGCCTATATCAGGGTGGTTTTGCAAGTGGCAACAATAAGAAGCCTAACCAGTCTGATAGCTAAGGTAATCAGAGACCATCTGGGAACAAAATCTGCCGATATTGCAAGAATCCTCTCCATCTAGGTCAATAGTGCACACAATCGAAACAAGCAATGACAACAGCTAGGCAGATTGTCTGCTATAACTGCAATAAGCCAAGGCATGTTACCAGGGATTGTAGACAGCGGCAAGAGTCAAGAGAGCTGAGGCAACAAGTACAGGGAAGAATATTCACCTTAACACACAAGGAAGCTCGAAAGTCACCAGAGCTTATTAGATGTATGATTTCTCTCAATGGTAATCTAGTCCAAGCATTGTTTGATTCAGGAGTTAGTCATTCATTCATTGCATACGACTGCATCATACGACTAGGTTTGAGCATGTATAGATTACCTTATGATTTGATGGTATCCATACCTACGGGTAACGGGTTTGTCACCACAAAAGTTTGTTTAAATTGCATAGTAAATGTTGAAGGGCTTGAGTCTACAGTAGACTTAATTTGCTCACTATTGAAGAGGCTTGAGGTAATTCTCAAAATTGATTAGCTAACAACAAACAATGTGATGCTAGACTATGGAAATAAAAAGGGTCGTTTACCCTAATCCAACAGCAAAGGACAACATAGAAATCAACCTAAACTTTCTCTCCGTAGCTGAGGCTGAGAGATGCTTAAACAAAGGTTGTCAAGGGTATATTATGTTTTTCTCCATGGAATCAGAAGCAGGCGTAGCATTGGAGAATATCCCTGTCGTGAATGAATTTTTTGATGTATTTCCAGAAGATATCAGTGGATTACCCCCGGAGAGGGAAGTGGAGTTCACAATTGAAACTAAGCCTGGAACATAACCGATATCAAAAGCCCCATACAGAATGGCACCAAGCGAGATGGCAGAGCTGAAAAAGAAGATTGAAGAGTTGCTAGAAAAAGGGTTCATCAGACCTAGTGTCTCGCCATGGGGAGCTCCAGTGCTTTTCGTGAAAAAGAAAGATGGAAGCCTACGACTCTGTATCGATTATAGGGAATTAAACAAGGTGACTGTCAAGAACAAACATCCACTCCCTAGAATTGATGATTTGCTTGATCAACTATCAGGAGCCTGTGTGTTCTCAAAGATTGATATGAAATTAGGTTATCACCAACTCAAAGTGAAGGCAGATGATGTGTCAAAGACTGCTTTCAGAATACGATATGGCCATTACGAGTTTCTAGTAATGCCATTTGGGCTGACCAATGCACCTGCAATGTTCATGGACTACATGAATCGAATCTTCCGTCCATACTTGGACCGATTCGTGGTAGTCTTTATCGATGATATTCTGGTATACTCCCAAAGCAAAGTGGAGCATGAACACCACTTGAGAACTGTACTAAACACGTTGAGGAGCAAGCAACTCTATGCCAAGCTAAGTAAATGTGAGTTTTGGCTTTCAGAAGTTAAATTTCTAGGCCATGTAGTCTCACAGCACGGGTCTCAGTAGATCCGAATAAGGTGGAAGAAGTACTGAATTGGAAGAGACCATAGACAGTATTTGAGATATGTAGTTTTCTGGGTCTCACAGGCTATTATCAATGATTCATATCAAATTTCTCTATAATAGCATTGTCATTGACTAAGCTAACACGGAAGACTCAACATTTTGTGTGGGACAATAATTCCAAGGAGAGCTTCACCGAGTTGAAACAAAAGCTAATGACTGCACCAATTCTGATAATCCCATATCCGCAATTAACCTTCATGGTTTATACAGATGCCAGTGGGTATGCATTGGGATGTGTCCTAATGTAGCAAGGCTATGTTGTGGCATACACATCTCGATAATTGAAGCCTTATGAACAACGATATCACACACATGATATTGAGTTAGCAGCGATAGTATTCATACTAAAGATCTGGAGACACTATCTCTATGGGGCAACCGTAGAGCTATACTGCGACCACAAAAGTTTGGAGTATCTATACGATCAAAAAGAACTCAACATGCAACAACGCAGGTGGATGGAGTTGCTCAAAGACTATAATCTAGAGATCAAGTATCATCCAAGAAAAGCCAATGTCGTGGCAGACGCATTGAGTCGTAAAGCAATATAAGTGGCAGTCCTTATGATTTATGAGCAAAAGTTAATTGAGAAGTTTCGAGATCTCAACCTATCAAATCACATAATAATTAACAACAACAATGTCAATCAGATAGAGAATGATCTGAGAGTGGAAATAGAAGAGATTTAGAAGCAAGATAGGCATGCTCAGTCTATCAGAAACATGATTGCAAAGGGAGAGACTCAGGAGTATGACTTGTCACCGAGTGGACCAGTCGAATAACATAAGCGAATTTATGTTCCACCATAAAGAGAGTTTAAACAACAAATCCTGAAAGAGGCACACAAGAGTAAATATACTCTGTATCCAGGAGCAATTAAGATGTACCACAATTTGAAATCCACATATTGGTGGCCAGGCATGAAAAAGGACTTTACAAGGTTAGTTGCTCATTGCCTTACTTGCCAGAAATTCAAAGTTGAGCATCAACGATCTTCAGGGCTACTACAAAACCCTACAATTCCTAAGTGGAAATGAGAGAGCATCACCATGGATTTCATGATAGGACTACCAAAGGTCCGAAACCATGATGCCATCTAGGTCATAGTAGATCGATTTACGAAGACATCTCATTTTCTTCCAATCAGTATTCACTACTCTTTTGATAAACTTACAGACATCTATATCAAGGAGATAGTGCGTCTACATGGTATGCCAAAGAATATCATATCTAACAGAGATCCTCGATTGACATCCAAGTTTTGGAAGGTGGTACACGAGGCTTTGGGTACTAAGCTCCGATTCAGTACGGCCTATCATCCTTAGACAGACGGACAAACTGAGAGAAAAATTCAGACACTAGAAGATAAGCTCAGAGCATGCGTAATTGATTTCAAAGGCAGTTGGGATCAATTCCTTCCCTTGGCGGAATTTACATACAACAACAATTATCGTTCGAGCATTCAAATGGCTCCCTATGAAGCGTTGTATGGAAGGAAGTGCCAATCACCCTTATGCTGGGCAGAGCTGTCTGAGAGGAAAATGTACTGGCCATATATTATTGATCAAACAACGGAGCAAATAAAGTTGATTAAGCAGAGGTTACTAACTGCACAAAGTTGACAGAAGAGCTATGTCGACAATAGGCGAAAACCTCTTGAGTTTGAAGTTGGAGACCATGTATTCATGAAATTTTTGCCTACTATTGGCATTGGCAGGGTGTTAAAGGTGAAGAAGTTAAGCCCGAGGTACATTGGTCCTTTCGAGATCTTGTCAAAGATTGGGCCAGTAGAGTATCAAATAGCTTTACCTCCAAGCTTGAGTAGGCTACATGATGTCTTCCATGTGTCACAGTTGAAGAAATATCAACCTGACCCTAATCATGTCATTGAATATGAGCAGCTAGACATGTGAGATGATTTGACGTATGAGGTCACACCTGACAGAATCATTGATCGGCAAGAAAAACAACTGAGACACAAGAGTATCTCGTTCATAAAAGTGGTATGGAAGGGTTTATTTCCTAAAGAAGAAACTTGGGAAGCTGAAAAAGATATGAAGAGACGTTACTCGGAATTTATGTCTTTATAAATGTAACAAATTTTGAAGACGAAATTTTTTTTACAGGGGGAATTGTAACATCCCAAAAATTTAATGCAACCTACAAAATTTAAGGAAACTTAAATTAGACAAAGAGAAAAATTAGGACCTAGTGTGTGTAATTAATAGGATAAAAATATACCTATATATATTAAAACACACACCTACCCACACTACTCCTTCACACCTACATCCTCCTTCACGTAAACACACACCAAACCTAACACCATCACATGCACCCTTTAATTAATCACCCACCTCCTTCAGCTCTACCATTTCATATAGTAGCTGGAGAAAACAGAGAAAAGAAAACCAAAAATAGAGAAACAGAAAACAAAAGAGAGAGAGAGACGTGAGTGACCGGAGGAAGAAAACAATCGGAGAAGAGGGACAAGGAAGTTCTAAAACCCATTTACAGCACCTTAAATGTGTTTAGGTAAGTCTCATCTACTTTTACCTTGGATTTCCATAGGATTTCAATGGTTTTTTTGGGTTCTTTTGCTGTCGGAAGTGATAAAATTCGACGGAAAGTTTCTATCACAAAAACCAGCAATTGTGTGTCAATTTTACATGGGATTTTTTGATCTCTTTGCTTCTGTAAACACATCTCCAAACACAAGGAAACATGTATATAAGTGTGTAGAGTCAAAATCTTTGAGATTAGAGTGCAAAATCATGGTTGTATGTGAGTTTTCTCAACTCTGTTTTGCTCACTGGAAAATAGAGTTTCTGCCAGAAAGTTACAGAAGCTCTAGCAGAGGTTATAGATGGATTTTTTGTTTGATTCTTTTTGTTATGGAAATTTTGAGATGTGTAGTAGGCAATAGAATCAAGAAGAGCACGATTTGGAGTGAAAATGAATGAGTTATTGAATTTTGAATCCATACTGTCAAAACTGACGTCTTTATGAAATTTTGACCAACCTAATCTTATTCAATATTTATGAAATTTTACAGGAGATAGTAGACATCTCAATCTTTAAACTGAGTTGTAGAATGTATCATTTGGATATCTGTAGAAGGAGTTATGATTTTTGAAAGATAGGTCCAGAAACAGATGAAATTCTGGAAGTCCAGATTCTGGTAGTTGGTTTCGTGATATTTTTGAGTAATGTAATCTTAACCAATGGCCATGAAAAGTTCCAGAACAAATTTATACATGATAAGCTTTATTTTGATATATAGTTTGTGTTATTTGGATAAGTATATTGAGAGATATGAATTTTTAAAGTTAGTTGCTATCAGAATATGTTTCTAGAAGTCAGATTTGTTGTTTGGAAACCCAAACATTGACCAAAAATTATGAAAATTTCCAGTTACAAAGTAGACATTCATAGCTTTAAATGGATATGTATTTTGTAATTTTTGGACAAGTACATTAGGAGATATAGATTTTCAAAATTGTGCTGTTTCTGGAGAGTAATCTGGAACAGTTGCATTTCGTAAAATTGTGGGAGCAATATGATGAAATTGAGTAGAATTTGATATTTTTTCATGAAAATATATTTCAAGAGATTCATTTAGACTTTGGACCCAGTCCATTTGGAATTTTCTAGAATTATTTATTATTTTTCAAAGTTAACTGAAAAATCTAACAATTTTCTGAAAAATAGAAAAATTGCACTATACAAAAATTGTACTATGTAGAAGCCACTGAAACTGAGATAACTAATAGAATTTAATTAAATGAGGTAATAATACAAGTAATAACTAGTTACTTGTAACTTGAATTTTTATTGGAACTGGAAATAGCCTGAGCCGGAACCAAAATTTAGGACAGTCAAGAGACTTGAGAAAGGAGCCTGTAGTAACTCTGTCTTGCATGTACTATGTGATTATCTATATGTTGAATATGTCATTTTTTGTAACATGAGCTAGTGTCTTGGACACACCAATTTGCCAAGTGTTGGTCAGGGACCCAACAGGGGCGCTGAGTAAACCAGGGTGCAAAACATGTCGTTTGACCTTGGACAAGTGTACACATATAGTTTCGCTCATCTTACATGACATGACATTGCATATTTATTCTCACATTTTATATGTTAAACTATATGTTACTATTGAGATTCACTCGAATCTCACCTTTTTTCAACATTTAAAAAAGACTCTAGCAGAACGCAGAGGATTTAAGGGAAAAATCGTAAATACCGGCGATTGAAGGTCCGGTTCTAGTCAGAGTGCAGTTGGTTATCTTTAATTCTAAATTTTATTTCTTTTAGACTCTGTATATATTTTTCAAATCCTGTGGGATTTCCTGTAATGTATACAAGCACTTAATATCAGTATATTTCTACTATTTCTGTATGCCTATGAACTATGCGCTTAATACTATGTGAATATCGAATTGTTAAGGGATTTCACAAGGATTAACTTTACTATTTACTTTATGTAATTTTAAACGTCATTACAATAATAATATAATTAAGTACCGCATATATAAGAAGGATTTGATGGGCATTTATATGGAATAGATAAATAAATCTTACTTGTTCTGGCAGGTGGCCTCCAAAGAACGAATGGCCTGACGAAGATTGTTCTTTGACTTCTCAACAACCTTCGTAAGGAATTCTGAGGACAAATCTTTTCCTTCTTGTTTCCCTATGTATTCCAAAACCTCAACAATCTGTTTATTTGAAGTAGAAAATATTCTCAACTTCGTCAAACGCTTCATTTTTGGAAGCCAACCAACAATATGATATTGTAAAATTAATACATCGAATATCAACCAACAGATCAGAAAAAAAAAAAGAGAGTTTATTTACAATATCTATGAAACAAGGCATTAGTTTAAATTTCAAAAAATAGGATATCTTTTTCAGAGTACTAATTAATCTTTTCAATCTCCAAAAATCACAGAGTCAAAGTTTTTTAGGGTAGTTGTAGTAGTTGTGTTGAAGGCTAATTCTCTCTTATGAACTGTTTTATAAGTTGGTATTTGATGTGATTGTTATATTATATGCTACTCTCTTTATATAATTATCATTTTATTAAAAAACCAATATTTGTTAGAAAACAAACAACAACAAAAAAGAGAAAATCTGACCTCTTGAGTGGAAGGAGGAGAAAGACGAAAAGTTTTGCAGAGAGGTTTGACAATTTGGAGCTTGGATTCATCAGCGCAGCAAAAGAAGACTTTATTGCAACCATTATTATACCTTTCGAGCATCCACTTTATATACAACAACGATTCTGTTGATAGTGTCTCGGCCTCGTTTATAATTATGGCTTCACAGTATCAAGTAAAAATACATACGAAAATTTAGATATTTATATATATGTTGAATTTAACTAGCCCTATATATTGATCATGTAACTGTTTTGGGTCAAATATTAGTAGTTAAGAATAGAGTTAAGGTTCATTTTTAACAATGAAGTTTTTCACTTTGAGCATCTGGCATAATTAAGTTTTGAATGATGTAAAAGTATATATAATCTTTTAAAAATGATGCAATTTTAGTAATTTCATTAAATTGACTCAAACATATATATGTTATAAAGTTGGAGAGAGAACAAGTAGGTTTCAAATAAAAATAAAAAGACGAACATTTGGGTCAATTTAATGAAATTACTAAAATTACTATTTTTAAAAGATTAGTATCTACTTTTGTACCCTTCAAAAAATACTTCTATGATACACACATGGCAAAAAACTTCATTGCTAAAATTACAACTTAACTCTTAAGAATAGTAGGAAGAAGGCTCTATTAAATAAATTTAAAATAGAGAAATTAATTACCTTGGCAGTTTTGGGGCTCGCAAGGCATTGAAATATTGATGATCTTGTCGTAAGTTTCTCTTAACAAATCAGCAACCACTTGTTCCTTATACCCTTTTGTTTGAGAGAGATTGACCTCAACATGATGTACTGATCTTATTATTGGCACTTGGATGCTTCCTATCATCTCTCCCTGCCAATTAATTCACCTATCAATATTTTCATACATGTGTGTCTGTGTAATATACATATCTCTGAATTGCATGTACAATGGAAGCATGTGAGAGGATTTTTGTCTAGATTTACATAAAAGTACTTCTAAAAAGATAATTCATCCAAACAAACTCTTGGTTCAATAAACTTGAAAATATTCATCTAGTTCATTTTAAAAGTTTCATTCCACCATTAATTTCACTTTTCCTCAACTATAATTTTACTCCACATCAACTTCTAATTAATTGAGTACGTCCTGCCAAACTTAAATACTCCATCAGGTCTGATATATAAGAATTAGTAACTAATATGAAAAGATTAAGAAAATTAGTTAAGTTGGCCATTTGTGAAAAATGTGTCAGTTTTATTAAAATACTCATTTTAGTCATTTGCTGCATTGAAAAATACCCTGTTGATAGAAACTCACTTAATTGTATGAAGTCAATAAGGATAGTTTGTGCAAGGATTATAAATTTGGAAGACAGAATTGATTGATATCTTATAATTAGGCCCAAAATAATCCCATTAACCATCTTCTTTGTACATTTAGGATTGGAAGGATCAGAGTATAAGAGAATTTTTAGGATACTTCTTTTGGTCAAAATTATATGAAACAAAGAAATTTTTGTCTAGGGTAAGAATTATATTATACCTTTCATTAAATTGGAAATAGTAATTAACAATAAATAAATATAAGGCATAAGTTCAAGCTTTGAATTGTGGGCTTTATTTGTGGGGGAAATGTTCAATTTGTGACACATATAATAATGATAACCACTTTTCTTGGACACGAGATCTAGAAAGAGTTCAGGTAATTAGAAAGTGTGTATGAAATATAATCGTTATACTCTTCTAGTCCTAAATATGAGACCTAATTTATAATGCAATTTGTACTATAAACTAGCTTGGTCATACATTTAGCGTCAGAGGTAGTATTATGAATTGATTGTCTTTAACTTGATAAATTAATTGAGTACTTTTGAGGGTAAGAAATTTGAACTGATCAATCCTATACATTTAAAGTAAGAAGCAACACCACATATATAAGAGTTCTTTAATAGTTAAGCATTAAGCATTACCTTTAATACGAATGTTCTATACTCCTCTATCACCTGTAAACAGATATATTAAAACTTTATTCAAAAGAATATTTTATGTTTAATATCAATATATCATTATATATAATAAAATTTATTAGGAACACAATCATGTCTCATTTTCTTTTTAAAGTTTACCTTGACTTCGTCGTGGCCAAAGACCTCTCGAAGTAGAGCTCGTATCATGGTTCTCTTTCCCACACCGGGTGGTCCTTCAAATATAAAATGATTACAAACACATCCCTCTTTTATCTGCAACAAGTTCATCAAAACCAATTAATTAATTGCATTCACATGTTGATCTTAGATCTATTAAATTATTATAATTAACTGATATTTTTTTTCTCAAATACAATTGCACATGCATATATTTTCAAAGTTATTTGTCCACTTAATTATTATCTTTGACCCAAACAGAACCTAAACTACAAAACCTAGGTGTGGGATTTGTTTTATATAAATGTTTGTTTTAGAGCTTTCATGATATAATAATAAGAAGCCCTAAAAAAATATATAAAAATCATGCTGATAAGGGGAAAAAAGGAAGGAGAATATTATGCATCCAAATTAAAGTACCATTAGTAAAAAGAACACTTTTATGAATTTTGAATGAAAATTAAAACATTGAAATAAAAATTTATTAAAACTGACAGTTAAAAATTAATTAACATGCAATATATATAATCTCTACTTTCATCCCAACTCAATGTGTGTGGGATCAATGAAGAATTTTAGTAATTTTCTAATTGACTATGAATAATACGACTTATTTCTCAAATTCCGTGTAATGCAAAGACGCACACTGATTAGATAAACAAATGGAGTACAAAAATTTAAAAGAAAAAATTGTAAATGTGCAAGGAAGAATTAATAGAGGTTGATTATATATCTCACCATTGTTAGAAACTGAGAAACAATATGTTTGTGGCAGATAAATTCTTGCAATGCCTTGGGTTGGTACTTGTCAGCCCAAACATACTCTTTCAAGGTTCCTTTTTCTTCTTCTTCTTCTTCTTCCTTAATCTCCTGATTGGGAATACCTTTATTATTTGCAGACTCTGTTTGTTCTGAAATATTACTGGAAACTCTCTCTCTCAAGGACTTCTTCTTTATTACCTCTTCATTTAGCAAACCAAATTCATTCATGGCCTCCAGCTCCTTATTGTTCTCAATATCCACAGCTTTTTCCTCTGTAGTTTCTTCTGATTCTCTGCCCCCCAAAGGCTTCCCATCTTCTTCTACTTTCAGCTCCATACTTGAAGCAGTACTCATACCTTTTGGTTATTAATTATTAGTTAATTAGTGTATCTATTACTAGACATGGAATTCTCCTATTGAGATAGAAAATGAAAGGGTAATTAAATAAACTTTTAAGTAAAACAGTTAGTTCATTTTAAAATAGGAACCAATTTCCATGCTAAACATCTTTGCTTAGCATGGAGAGCTAATAGGATTTGGACCATCTATAATTTGATATGGGTAGTTCATATTTGATTTTTTAAAAATTCTATATTCTTTTTAAGAAAGCTATTTTAATGAGTATAGAATCTAAAATAAAGATAATCTATTAACTATTATTTTTTTCAAAAAATGATTTTTTTATTTAAAAATCATCATTTAAAAATGGTGAAGGCACAAATTTAATAACAACGTTTTATATTAGAGGCATCTAGCACCATATAGACATCATAAATTGGGTTTTTAGATTTGGCCAAAAAATTCATTCGCTCCCTCCCATCTCTCGATTCTTCTCTCTGCTGCAACATCTTCATCCTCTTCTCTGACCTAGTTCCCGGCCACCGTCATGACATCGCATCCTCCATCTGCACTCTCGTCTCCATCCTCTCTATCATTGCTTCCCCACTCCGCAAAACAGACTTGCGACACACTTCTCGCGACCATCTACCCCTTACCAACTTAGTTCAAGATCTAGCCAAATCTTGAAGATTACTCTAGACTTTTAAGCTTTATTCTTCAAAATTTGCTTTAGATCTGAGTTTGATTGAACAACCATTTTGGGTTTCAAAGCTTTAACTAAATGTTCCCAAAAAGAAAGCGATCATGCCTTGGACTCATTTCCTGGGCTCAAATTCACACCTTTCGGCTACAGATGAATTTTGCATATCACTATGTCAGCGTTGGAGCTTCAAGCTCAACTCCCAAAATGATTGTTCAATGCATGTCTTCTTTGACAGGTTTGTTTGTTAGTATCTCTTGGCTATTTGATATGAAAACCACCCTCTATCCTACTAATTAGTATGCTTGATGCTTAGAAACAAATTTCTTGAAGAGGAGGAGGAAATGAAAACCACCCTCTATCCTACTAATTATTATGCTTGATGCCCAAAAAAAATTTCTTGAGGAGGAGGAGGTGGTGGTGGTTTTTGTCTTTGAAAATGTCTATATAGATAGTGAGATATAGGGGGAGGCGGAGGAGGGCGAGGGGTTTTTGTCTTTGAAAACCTCTGTATAGATAGTGAGATATCAGAGGAGGAGGAGGTAGTGGTTTTTGCCTTTGAAAATGTTTGTATCGATAGTGAGATATCAGAGGAGGAGGAGGTTTTTGTCTTTGAAAATCAGAGGAGAAGGAGGAGGTTTATGTCTTTGAAAATGTTTGTATAGATAGTGAGATATCATAGGAGAAGGAGGTTTTTGTCTTTGAAAATGTCTGTATAAATAGTGAGATATCGGAGGAGGAGGAAGAGGAGGAGGAGGAGGAGGAGGAGGTTTTTGTCTTTGAAAATGTCTGTATAGATAATGAGATATCGGAGGAGGAGGTGGTGGTAGTTTTTGTATTTGAAAATGTCTATATAGATAGTGAGATATAGGATGAGGGGGAGGGGTGAGGGGGTTTTTGTCTTTGAAAATGTTTGTATAGATAGTGAGACATCGAAGGAGGAGGTTTTTGCTTTGAAAATGTCTATATAGATAATGAGATATCGGAGGAGGAGGAGGAGATGGTGGAGGAGGGGAAGGGGGTGAGAGTGTTTTTGTCTTTGAAAATGTTTGTATAGATAGTGAGATATCGGAGGAGGGGGAGGGGGAGAGGGGGTTTTTGTCTTTGAAAATGTTTGTATAGATAGTGAGATATCAGAGGAGGAGGTTTTTGTCCTTGAAAATGTCTGTATAGATAGTGAGAGGAGGAGGATCGGCAATAGCGAGGCATTATCAAGGTAGGGGTAGGAGGAAGAGGTTTTTGTCTTTGAAAATGTTTGTATAGATAGTGAGAGGAGGAGGATCGATAATAGCGAGGCATTATCAAGGTAGTATTAAAGGAGGAGGAGGAGGAGGAGTGAGATAGAGGATCGACAATAGTGAGGCATTATCAAGATAGTATTAGAGGAGGAGGAGGCTTTTGTCTTTGAAAATGAGGAGGAGGAGGAGAGGAGGATTGACAATAGAGAGGCATTATCAAGGTAGTATTAGAGGAGGAGGAGGAGAGGGGGAGGATAGATCTACAATAGCGAGACATTATCAAGGTAGTGTTACCTTCTGGACTAGAAGAGGAATGGCGGTAATGACTATGATGAGAATGATGGGGATGAGAGAATAGAGAACTTGGTGCAAAGAACTAGGACTGGAAAGATGCTTTGGATGGAAGAAGTGGAGAGTGACTTGATGTGAGTGGAAGCAAATTAGCCCTATTTTGTAATATCCCAAATTTCAGGACTAAAGGCTAGAGAATAAGCCTGAATAAAGTAAACTACCAAGCCCATTTTAGTAAGGGTCCCAGGAATGATAAGATATATAAAGACTCTCAGGGACTATGTGATTTGGCCCTATCATGAAGAGGGTTTGGTATTTTGAGGCTGTATGATTAGAATGTCGGTGCAAATGTGCACAAAACACATATACGGTGTCATTGGGTTTGGTAGAAATATGCCACCCAACTATGTCATGAGGTAAGGGACCGATTAGTCGAATGAAATAGGCCGTTGTAGGTGTGCACATGCCATGTTCAAGGCGTACATGTGTACCCTACTTTTTTAAAGAGGATGCTGATATGTGGGGCCTACATACACACTCTGACCTAGTGTCATATGACGGGCTTCAATATGCGTGACGCAATCCCGAGTAGAATCCCAAGTAAACACCGATAAAATAACTTTATTAAAGTAATTTTAATAAAGTAAATAATCATGACATAAATTTTATGTTGGATGAATAAGAAGGTGACACATGTCCCATTAATGATGAAATATCATTTTTCCTTTTATGTTGGCATTCTAAGATGGTGACATGTGGCACAGAAATCAGGGGAATTCACTGGTCTCTGGTCGGGTCACCAACTACTTTCTCGAACACTGAGCCTGGGAGCCAGGGAAAATAATTAGACCCCTTACTTTCCCTGATAAAAAGGGACGGATAAAAGCCTGAGAAAATATGTGGGACCCACTTTATAAAAAAGAAGTGACACATGTCATCGAATCAGTGAAATACCGAAAAAATGGCACCACAGGAATCCGACACGTGGCATAATTTTTCAAGACCCTTTCTTGGCCTTAAAATTTCGTCCAGCTGCTCCAAAAAGGCATAAAAATCATGAAAATAGAGAGAAAATGGAAAAGGAAAGAGAAAGCATGAATAGTATTTTCCAAGAACTTTAATTCGCCGAAACACTACCGAATGGACGTTTTCTCTCAAAGTATCCTTCATAAACCTTTTTCTACTCATCCCAAGCTTCATTTCTACAGTTTTGGATTTTCATTTAGAGGTATTTGGTGCCGTCTCGTCGGCTGGAGTACTGCCGAATTTCCAAACCGATTACGGAAACGCGTAGAGGTAAGCGTAAGCTTCCTTTTGAACCGATTGGTTTGTTGTTTGATGAGTTTTTGTAAGGGTTTGGTACTGTTCATTTTTCATCCAAGGGGTTTTTTTGAGGTTTAATCATGTATTTATGGTTAGATGATGATTTATGATGATATTGGACCAAGTTGTTAGACAAAATTCTGACTTGGTGAATTGTTGTAGAAATCCCTGATTTTCTGGTCTGAATAGAACATGATGAAGAAGTATGAACTTTGTAATTTTGATTATTCCATTAGATTCTACACAAAAAATTGTGTAGGTATGTAAGTGTTCATGATTTTTGGATACTTGTATATGAATTTGAAAATTTATGAAATTGGATGTACATGTTGTTGATTTGCCCTGTCTGGAACAATAACATTGTGCGAGATGTTTCATGGGTTAAAACTTGTCCAAAAATTCTGAAACTTTCCAGAATTAAAGTATATATCCTAAGCTTTAATTTGATAGGTAGTTTGTAATTTTTGGACAAGTACATTAGGAGATATGAATTTTTTAAATAGTGTCCTGTTTCTGAAATGAAATTTGGAACATGTTATATTTGGAGAAATTCTGGAACTTGTGTGGTTGTGATGGCCAGAATTGAGTATTTTTATGTGAAATTATACTAAAATAGATTCATATAGGACTTTGAACCACCCCAATTGGAGTTCTATAGAATTAATTATGATTTTTCAAAGTTTGGTCAAAATGCTGGCAGCTTTTGGCTACCATGCGAATTTGAAAAAGAAAGTGATCAAATGTAATTAGTATGAACTCCAAGAGTGAAAGTAAGTCTTTATGGCTAATATAGCCCATTGGGTATTCACTTTTCATGGCTCTAATAATGTCATTACTTATCTAGGGTCATAAAGTGACAAAGAAGAAGCTATGGTTGGAAGATCAAGGTACAAGAGGAGGAGGCAAAGTTCAAAAGGTAGTAAACTTACTTACTTGTATGTATGTGATGTTTATGTTGTGTATTGATTTTCTGTATTGCTTTGCTTGATTATGTGAAGCATGTATGAATGAATGAAACTCTGTTTATGTTTTTATAGTGGACATAAATATGTTGCATGAAATATTGAGCATGCAGAATATCATTATGAGAACATAAGCCTATGTAAGGCAAGCATATCATGCACTAGCATTTATCTTACATGCACTGTTTGTATTTTTGCTATTGAGATTCCCCGAATCTTACCCTCCCCCACCAACTATATAGGTATGAGAATAGGAAAGAGAAGAATGCTTGAAGAAGAACAAGAAGGAAAGAAGACGAAGTGTTGAAGAAGAATGTGTATTAATTTACTGTATATAGATTAATTGCACGACCCAAATATTTGTATTGATAGTATGAATAGATGTGTATTAAAGTTGAACTATAATTGGGATCGCTAAGAAAATAATTAACTTTGATATTCGGTAAGAATTATGGCTCAACAGCCAGAAATGAGGAATAATCCCCTAAGAGAATATGAGTAAACGCTTCCGTGTACGTAATAAAGAGGCAAAAATAAAAGGAGTTACATATTTCACACGGTCAACTTTTCAAATGGTCAAAATAGAGCGGCGCCATTCCATTGGGTGGCTCAACTTTTCAAATGGTGAAAGAGAGAAACAAATGATGGGTGTACACTATGTGAGACCCACATACACAAAGTAGCGTGTGTTTGGTTTAAGTTAACTGTTTTGGTAAAATTATCACAATTTATAACATTTATGTATACTTTAGTACCTTTGAAAACCTTAACCGTGTTAAATGCCCCTACCATTAAACATTATGTTGTTAAAATTACCCCTTCACCTATTAAAAGAAACTCAAATTTGGATTGTCCATATCATACCTGAATGATCTAGATCCTATTAGCTCTTTTTGCTAAGCAAAGTGATTAGCAAGGGCAACTAGCTACTTTTAAAATATGATTCTATATATAATCTATTTTGGTGTTGCTTATTCAATTTGATATATGAGTCCTTTAACTGTTAAAGGGTGACTGTTTAACTTTATAATACTTTCATATTCTATATACCTATGTTCCTATGACAGAGAAACAAACAATCAAATAAATAGTTTTGTAAGAGGGTTATTTTATGTTCTGGAAAGTTGGCAGCTTGTAAATGAAAATTTAACCTTTTATTTGTCAGTCCTCATTTGAAACCAAACATGCACTAAATATATTTTTTATCATTCTCAATTTTTCTCTTGATCTAAAACATTTTTCTCATATTAAACTTTGAATCAAAATTAATTACCTTTGGATGGAAACATAGACAGTGGCAGTGGTGGGAGTGGTAGTAATGGCGATTGTAATGGTATTGGTGCCGGCGGCGACAACGGTAAAGTACGCTTTCTTTCCAAGTCTATCGGGACTTTGATGATGTCGTCATTTGAATTCTCATCCTTACCACCTGAGCATAAATTGTTGAACGGAAAGGATGAGAAGCTCATTGGCACAACGCCACCATGACCACGCCATCCTCCTCCTCCTCCTCCTCCTCCTCCTTCGTCAAGTTTCCGAATCGCCATTGCTAGAGAACTATCAGTGAGTAGGCCTCTGAAATATGGACTACTCCTCTCACACTCATACGCTCCATCAACCTCATGAATCCTCATATCATAATCATGCTGCGATTGTAAGTGGTCTTGTCCTTCTCCATGAATACCCAGTGAAAAATTCGTTAGTAGCCCTTTGTAGTATGGACTAGGTTCAGAAGAAGTCGCCGTCGTGGTCGGAACCCTAGAATTACTATTATTATGACCATCACTATGATGATGATGATTCTGCGAATTATATTCGGTGTTGATAGAGATAGGTTGGTAAAGAAGACCATTGTAATACGGAGACGACGGCTCGTGGTGGTTGTTTATCTGATCATGATCAATGCCTTTTCTTCTGAGTTTAACCTTAGCGACAGTAGTGTTTGAAGATGATGAAGAAGCTGAAGCCTTTGAGGAAGAAGGTACAGTGTCACGTGATGAGATCACGTGAGATTTGGAGGAGAGGTTTGTTTCAGAAGGGGCATGGTGAAGCGATGCGTTTGGAGACGAAGACATTATTGCAGTGTGTTGAGAATGTTGGGAGGTTGTACCTGTGAGGAATGAAGGAGACGGGGTATAGGAGTGGGATCTATGAGATTAAATAATAATAATAATAATAATAATGGGAGTGAAGAATACAAAGAAGGCGATGAGGTTTAGAGAAAAATATGCATTATACGTTATGAACTAGGTAAATTTCTGTGTTTGACTTTTAGGCCTGCAGCATATTATTAGTTACATGATTAAATAAATAATTCAATCATCGTCCATACTAGTGGTTTCTATTATATATTATTGAATTGGTCGTGTGGGTTAGAAAAACACAGTTATTCTTTAAACCTTAAACGTATCATTTTCAACCTCTTCGGTAAATCAGAGATTATTCTTGAATCTAGAATAGTCTAAAATAGTGCTACCATTCTAGGAGATATTACTACCCCGGTCTTTAATATAAGAGCTATTTAACTTTTTTGAGAGAAATTAAAGAAGCTAAATAAGTTGCTTAATCATAATATGTGTTGTGTAAAATTAGATTATATATTAGTTTGTAAGTCAGACAAATTAGTTTGAAAAAAAATGAGGAATATAAATTCTTTAATATAACAGATTTAGCTTCTTTAATCTTTTCCACACAAAAAAAAAGTTAAGTGGCTCTTATATTAATGACCAAAAAGTAGTATATAGATAACTAATTTACAGATACTCATTGGTGAAAACTAGTATTAAGGAAATTAGTTAACTTTAGTTATTTGTAATAAATGTGAGTTTTTCTAAAAATATATATCATATTTATTCATGTGTATCGAAATTACATTTTGATGTAAACCCTAAACACTAAATAGTATTAAGGAAATTAGTTAAGTTAATTATTTGTAACAAATGTATGTTAGTTTCTCTAAAATACTGTATTTATTCAAGTGAGTTCAAACCACTCTTTGATGGAAACCCTAGCCCATTACTATCTGCAATCAATAAAAATATATTAGAAAAAAATTATAAATTTATAAAACAAAGTGGATTGAGATTTTATATTTATAATCAAAATAAATCCTTTATTTGCCTCATATATTTATGACCAAAGGGAGTATGAAATATTGAATAGTTGTAACAAAAAAGTTACTACTCCCTTCACTTTAAATATAGGAAATAAATATCTAATTTTATATATTAAAAAAAATTAGTTAAGTTAGTTATTTAATAAAAAATGTGTGTTAGTTTCCTTTAAGTTATATCTTTTAATCATTTTCTTTGGATATTACTCTCTTAATGGAAAACCCCACAATATATGTGATCAATAAGAATTTAGAAAAACAATTATAAATTTAAGAGACAAAATATATATATAGAGGTTTTACATTTAGAACCAATGCAAACTCATATACTAATTCTTATATGGAATGGAAGAGAGTATCTTCTATATTTATTTTTCTTGTGAGAATAAGAGTATCGTCAAGACCTACACTGAGGAGGGGGAAAAAGTAATCTCCCTTAGATAGGGAAGACAAATTTAAGGGATGAGAGCTCATGTCAATCATTCCAAAATTAGTTGGTATATTGAGTTAATCATGGTTGCGTAAGATATTTAATTTTGAACATAAACACAAACTTAAGGAAAAAGGACACAATATAAAAAAGAAATATTTCATTTTTAAAAACATAAGGAAAGGACAAACGGACCATTGTATATTTTAAGTAAGATAGTTTCATTGGATAATCTAGATTGTCACCTTCCAAGGTTATATATTTTGTAGTGTATAAAGACTACTAATTGAATAACGATGAGAATATATATAAACAACAATATCATGAATTCTTATATCTCCTTAATTTACTATTGGTATAATATGAAAAGAGACAAGAATACTTTATGGTCTCATATATTATCATCTGGTATTTAATAGAGCTAAAACTAGTGTAAGAATAAAGATGAAGGGATCTTAAATTGTGAAACCAACAAAAATAAGAAAAATTAAACAAAAATCATTGTTAATTAACATGAAACAAAATGGTTGATAACTTGAAGTTCATGGTATTTATAACTTTATATTGATGCATATTAAATTATTAAGTTAATTTCAAGGACCTAAAAGAAAAAAAACAAAAAAATCACTAATCAAAACCTATGCTAAATGTTATTTTCATTCGAAGCTAAATGGTTTGTTTCCTCCTTCGAAATAATATTTATTTGATTTTGTTGATATTGTATGTCTAATTAACGTGAAAAATATGACATAATTTAATTTTAAATTGATCAGTGCTGGGATTGAAATTTGATTTCGAACAGGAATTACTGATTGATCAAAGTGTAAAAACAATTAGTATTCCATTTTTAAATACTCGCGATGCACAATTACTTGTGTGTGTATTTTCATGAAGTATATTTTTATTAGAAAAATGAGTTTTATTGATCGAGTAGTTTATATGCATCTAAGCTCTCTTTGGTAAGTTAGGAGAGGAAATTGAGGAAATATTATTTGGCTGGATGGAAATACGACGTTGATGTCAAACCCCTTAATATCCTGATATTCGCTGAATAATAAATACGCAGTTCGGATGGCATACAAAAATAGTGAAACTATACTGATAATAAGTACTTATTTATATTACAGAAAATCCTCATATGGTTTGAAAAATATAAACAAATCCAAAAGAAATAATTTCTACAACTAAAGATAATCAGTTGTAACTCCTGACTAGTATCGGATCTTCAATCGCCAGAAATTACGGTTTTGCCCTTAGAGTCGCTGCCCTCTGCTGGAATATTTTTAGATGTTGAAAAAGGGTGAGATTCGAATGAATCTCAGTAGTAATGTACAAGCAGTCATATAAAATATGATAAATAAATATGAAATGTACCATGACATGTAAAATGCTAACTCATGTTGTATGCATACTGTTCAAGGCCAAACGACTATTTGCAACCCCGGCTTAACTCATGTCCATGGTCAAACAACATGTTTAAACCCTGGCTTATTCGAGTGTTGTGCCCCAGGCACTATCATGTTACAGAAAATGACATACACAACCTATAAATAATCACATAGTATATGAGAGAAATAATTACTACCTGGGTCCTTTTTCAGTCCAACTGTTTATCCAAAACTTTTTAGTCGGTTCGGGCTTTTACCAGTTCCTATAAATTAAAATTAATAAGTAATTGGTTATTACTTGTATTACTATTATCTTTAATCATATTCTGCTGATTATCTCAGTTTCAGTGGCTTATACACTATATAATTTTGCATAGTGCAATTTTTCTATTTTTCAGAAAATTGACAGATTTTCAGTCAAATTTGAAAAATCATAACTAATTCTAGAAAATTCTAAATTTACTGGGTCCAAATCCTAAATTAATCTATTGAAGTCTAGTTTCATGGGAAAATATAAAACTCATCTAAAATTCACCATATTTGTCCCAAAATTTCCCGAAATACCCCTATTCCAGATTACTCTCCAGAAAATGAGCACAACTTTGAAAATCTATATCTCCTAATATACTTGTCCAAAAACTATGTTCTACCAATAAAATTAAATCTATGAATGTCTACTTTAAATCTAGAAAGTTTCATAATTTTTTGTCAAGGTTTGTATTTCCAAGCGTTCGACACAAACAATCTATTTTTCAGAAATACAGTTTGAGAGCAACCAACTTCAAAAATTCATATCTCTTGGTATACTAATCCAAATAACACAAACTATATATCAAATTAAATATTATACTATTTAATTCAATTCTGAAAATTTTCATGGCCATTGGAAAATATTACATAATTTAAAATCACCACAAAACCAACTACTAGAATCTGGACTTCCAGGATTGCACTTGTTTCTAAGCCCATATTTCGAAAATCATAACTCCCTCTATAGATATCCAAATGATGCATTTTACCACTCATTTTAAATCTTGTTAGGTGCACTACCTCCCTGTAAATTTTTGTAAATAATAGATATGATTTGGTTGGTCATAAAGCTACCCGAAACTGACAGACTCTGAAAAACATCAATTTTGACAGTCTATATTCAAAAATTAATAAATCATTCGTTTTGACCTCAAATTGTGCTCTTCTTAATTCTGTTTCATGCTACACATCCTAAACTTTCCATAGAAAAAAGAATCAGATGAAAAATCCATCTGTAGCCTCCGTTTAAGCTTCTGCAAGTTTCCGGTAGAAACTCTGTTTTCCGGCGACCAAAACAGAGTTGATAAAACTCACATGCAGCCATGATTTTAGACTCCAATCTCAAAGATTTTGACTCTACATACTCCTAAACATGTTCCTTGGATTTGGGGACGTGTTTACAAAAGAAAAGGAATCGAAAATCTCATGCAAAACGGGCACAAAATTGCTGGTTTTAAAACTAATTGATGATAGAAACGTTTTCGGTGAACTTCATCACTTCCAGCGGCAAAACAACCCAGAAAACAGCCACAAATCCAATGGAAATCCAAGGTTAAAGTAGAAGAAACTTACCTAAACACGTTTATGATGTTGTATGTGAGATTTGGAGCTTCTTCTTCCTTCGTCTCTCTCTCTCTGTTTTTCTGTTTTCTGTTTTTCTGTTTTCTGTGTTTCTTTTTCTTTTTTTGTTTTCTGTGTTTCTGTTTCTGTTTCTTTTTTTTTCTGCAGATGATAGATGAATATGAAATGAATGGAGAGGGAAAAGAATGTTTATTTATGGTGGGGCTGAGTGTGTATGTGTGTGCTGTCCAAACGTCAATGAAGAAAGGAGGAGTACGTAGGTGTGTGCTTGTGTATGGATCATGTGTGTTTTTTGCTGATGGAGGAAAATCATATCAGAAAATGGGTTGTACATGAGATGCCATGTGTGTGCTGTGTTGTGCGAATGAGGAGAGAAAGAAGAGGAATACGTGTGTGGTGCCAAACGAAGAGGAGAGTGATTGATTAATTGTTAGTGTGTGTTGGTAAGTTTTATATATACATATATGTATATTTTTATGCTATTAATTACACACACTAGGTCCTAATTTTTTCCTTTGTCAAATTTAAGTTTTTTTAAATTTTGTAGGTTCCAAAATTGAGCTTACTATCTAGTTTCCATAAATTAATCCTTACATTAAATTTTTTAGGATGTTACAGTTGATGTATTCCAACGTTATTATTGTGACAGAGTTTATTCCATTCAAATTTTAGTGGAAAATTACTATTGAAAATAGTAATTTTTAAATATGAAATTATTTTCTTAAAAAATACAACAATAACTTTTTTTGTGAAACAAAATTAGTTTTTAACTTGTGTTCTAAATTTAATCGATAACCTTTTTTCCAGATAATTTCTTTTATAGTTGAGTGATTTAAAATAATTTTAAAAATAACACAGGAAAATAATATTATAAAGATCTCCAGTTTGAGATTATCAACCATAATATCTTTTAATTTTTTCGTTAATTCTCATAAACTGCTAAGATTTCTATGAGCAAGTGTTGATTCAATAAAGTTGAGACATGTATACATGAAGTCATAAACATGCTGGTTAATTATCACTCATAATACAGATAATTAGTCAGGTACAGAGATTAAAATCATCCACTTGGAGTGTATGTACGGTTAATTGGGGCCAAAATAAGTATCTCATCAATTGTATTAATTAAAGCAAATTATAAAACAACTCACTAATCACATTCATTTAAAAGTTTTGATATAAGAATAATAACTTGTATTCTCTCTGTCCTTAAGATATATTTGGGGAGTTGCTCGTAATCCTAATATAAGACATAATTTTTATATTTGTGAATATTTTTTTAAATTACTCTTATTGATGCTCCATCAATAATAATCAATAAGGAATTTTAAGGAAGATGTTTTAGAACAAACATGTCATATTAACTAACTTCATTAATCTAATCAAATTAGGTAAATAACTCTTATATTAAATATGGATGCATGGATGGAGTAGAATAAAAGAACTATCAAATTATACTTATATGACAAGTTGTGGCCATCATCATTTCTCTGCAGTAACATGAACCTCATAAGAACCGGAGAAAAATCCGTAAGCCCTTTGTAGTATGGACTATATTCTAATGATGATTCTTGGACTCATCTTCTCTATAGAGATAACGAGAGATTATATTAATCAATTAAGGAAACCCCTGTAATACGGACTAATCACCAAATAGGACTTATAGTCGCTCTTAAAATTTTATTTGGTATACTTTTTTTCTTATTTTTCCCTTGTACTATCTTTATTCTTTATATCTTGATAAAGAGAAAATAAACACGTAAATGATTATTTCACTTTCGTGGGATATATTAGTCAGAAGTGGAATTGATTAATACTATTTATATATATAGTATCTTTCTTTCTTCTCACTTAAAAAATCTAGAATTCTCTCACATACAAGGTTTCGTATCCAAGACACAAGGATTCATATATTCGAATTAATCAAGGTCCAATCTTTCTTTTTCTCATCTTGAATTGATTATTAAACCGGTCGAGATAATAATTTAAGGGTAAGTGGTCCATAAAGTTAAATAAAAGTTAACCTAATCCTGATTAAAATAATATAATTTGGTTAAAATGTATAGAAATATTCATATATAATCATCTTCCAGTCTTTAATGCAAGAACCATTGATCAAAGAAGGTAGCTAAGTTAGTTTATTATAATAAATATGATGTTTTTTTTTCTAAACTACCCTTGCTAAAAATAAGTTTCTCAACAATGATTAATATATTGTTAAAGGAATATCAATAAGGTTAATATGAGAAACATGACTTTCATTTAGGACCAATACCAACTTTTCAATTAGATCTTACATTAAGGAGTAAAGGAGTATTGAAAAAACAATATTTAAACAAAAAAAAAAATAAATCCAGAAGTAAATCAGACATTCACATTTAAAATACACATACATTACAACATATTAACAGAGTTACTGAAATACAAATATAACATACTGCTCTTTTTCTGAACTCAAAACAACGTTAGCTTAAGGAAAGGAAAAAAAAAACAATATATAAATCCAACCGGATCAACCTATGTGGAAGTCTCAATCGGGACTAGTCAAGAAACTGATGGTTCACCAATTCACTAATTCAGACCTACACATTCGGATTAGGTTTTGATACGATGGAAAGATATTACTATTTTCGACCACCGGTGCGACAGCCTAGAGCGGGATTACAGCCTCGGTTGTAAGGATTGGCAACTGGTTTCCGGCATTGAGATGGGTACTTGGGAGAGCATCCTATGGCTCTGTTTCTACCCAATACCCCATAATGTAATACATTATCACTTCCCTCTGCCTCTGCCTTTGCCTCTCTCATCACCATTCCCATTATCACTATCACACATATCAACACTCCCATTATTCCCCTCATCTTTTCCATCTTCTTCCTTTACAATTTCCTCTCTTTTTCTTATTCCTCCTCCTATATCTATCTATCTTCTTTCTTCCAATTAATTAATCCCTCTCTCTCTCTCTATATATATATATATATATATATATATGTATGCATATACACACACACACCAACTTTTGATCGTCTATAATAAGCCCTATTCATGGATCTTCAAATACTTATATACCACCAAAACTTGCGTTGTTCGTGACCTTCTCCCTTCCTTCAATATCTGACTCTGTCCTCCCACTCCTAAATCTAGATATTACTCATTATGTGCATGGTATAGGATTCATGCATAAAGACCTAATTTTCTTTTCTCCCTACTTATTTATTTTGTGCGCGCGCGCTCAAACTTCAAAGTGATTTTTATTTATATCGGTTCTGGGAGTTTGATGTGGGTGGACTTTATTTTCACCTTTTTTTTTCTTTTTTTTTTTGTTGCATGTGTTACTCTTAAGGGACTGAAAATCGGACCAATTAATCATTGAACAGGTCAAAACAATAGTAAAGGGTTAGTGGTTCAAGGTCAAACCAGTCCCCCTTTTTTTTTTAAACAAATGAAACCAGTTTTTATTAAAATAATATGATTTAATTAAAATTTATAAAAATATTCATGTATAACCCTTAAAAAGTACTATTTAAATAAAAATGGATTAATCCACAAGTAAATAGAACATTCATACATAAACTCTACATAGTCCACAAAACAGATCTACTCAAACACAAATATAATATATTACTATTTTTTAAACTCAAAAGGGCGCCGTTTTAGGCTCAATAAGGGGGGGGGGGATAATCATATGGAGTTCAATCTGTCTTACCTGTCCAACCCGTCAGGATGCACTGGATTAATTGATTAGTTGGACCAGCCAAGTAGCTGGGTCACCACTGGATTATCAGTAATGTAGTTTTGAAGATAGATAAAAGTAATTTCTTTATCGTAATATAGGGGATAGGTATATAGTTGAATAGATAGAAAAATGTTACATGTTAAAAGTTTATATTTTTCAAATTTTTATGTTAAATAATGAAACCTGATGATGTCTTGGAATGGAACACATATAAGTCAATATAATATTATGAAAAGTGAGAAAGGGTTTGAAAAATTAAAATAAAAGGAGAAGATAAAAAATTAAGCGTCTATATATATGGATATGCATGGGTGGTGGGTGCGTACGTAATTGCCTTTCGTGAGGGTGAACATAGAATTAGTCGCTTTGGCTTAATGTCTCTAACTAAAGAGTTCATTGCGTGGAGAACAGACACACACACAATCATTAAACCCCCTTGATAAAGAAATAACGAAGGTAGATTAAAGCAAATAACTTATCAAAATCGATCTATATATATGTATGTATGTATGTATGTATGTAGTATATATATGTGTGTGTGTGTGTGTGTGTGTGTGTGTGTGAATTATAATGTAATAACTAAAGTAATAATTGTAATTAAAACATCTTAATATGTTTAAATTTACATCCTAAAAATAGTTTTTAAAAAGGAGAAAACTTACATATAATACTTGATATAATAAATATCCAGATTCTAATAAATTACTGTCATATATATATTTAAAATATATCATCTTTAACGGCATAACCCATCATTTCTCTCTTTCCTCTTCAACATCTCCTTCTAGACTGTATCTTTTATCCACTTGCTCTACAAATCTTAATCCATGCCTCCCTTGCCATCCACGCCCTCTCCAAGGAACAACCCAAGAGATCAAAGCAGACCATCCTAGAAGAAGAGAAGAGAGGCCTAGAAGAAGAGAAGAGAGGTTTGAAATCAGCATCTCGCCGCTAAGCAACTTTGTAGAAATCACAGATATGGCAATTGGATAAAAGACATTCTAGAGTATGGACGAAGATGTTGAAGAGAAGATAATGATGATATATTTTTAAGATACAGATGACGGTAATTCATTGGGAGTTGGATATTCATTATATCAAGTAATGGATCTAAGTTTTCTCCTTTAAAACATTTTTTTTTTACAGAGTCAACAATTTAGAATCCAACCTAAGGTTGTGTAAGAACTAAATATTTAGTTTCCATATAATAATTAAAATATTTTTATTTTTTGCCTCAATATAATTAAAATATTTTTAAAACAAACCAAGTAGAGTTAACTTCAAGGGTGCGATAGAAAAATTAAATCTAAATATAGAGCCTCAATTTGCACTTGGTTGATGTGTTGAGTGTGTGGGGATGTGGTGTCCTCACCTAAAGAGAAGAAGGTTAACATAGGGTCCTTGATCCCATATAAAGAGTTTTAGGATTATTGTATTGATTACCATTTGTTCAGATCGTCGCAAATATTCAGTTGTTTATCAAAAGATTTACTCTTGTTTTAATTTTTTTCCCTAAATCATAATATTTTTTCATTTTTTGTCTTCCCACCAAGACTTAAATATGCTGGACTAGGTGTGAGCAAGTCAAAAGTTCAAGTTAGTACACTCATAATTATAGCCCTAGAATGTAAAAACTGTAACAGGTACAAGTTCTTGGGAGATCCATACCCCAAAAGCCAGTCAGAACCCTCTGTAAGTAACTCTCCAGTCAGCCAATAGAGAAGACATCTCAATGGCTCTACATTATAGCACTTCACTTGGCGCTTCACTCTACCTTCTATTGGTTGGCCACTCTTGGTCAGGACCTTCCTTAACTAGCCCACTTCGGTCAGCTGTCTCTCAATAAAAGCAGTAAAGTACTATTATAATGGATACAAATCTTTGAGAGAACCACATCCAAAAGCTACCTATTAAAGTTGGGGAACCTAAGGCCTTATAAAGCCATTTTTTCAAGGAAACTCACCCAATGTGGGACTTATTACAACAACTTGGATTTAATGCCACTTTTTAATGAAAAAAAAATTACACAAAGATATTTTAAGGAATCATGTCAGGTTTGTTAAAATTAATTAATTTACTTAGTTTTTTAATATATTAAAATGAGTTAAGTAGCTCTCAATTTGGGAATAAACACAAAAGACATGTTCAATTATTTTTCTTAAATCCTTTTATTTCTTTGGGGCGGAAAATAATGTAAATCTGACTACAATTTACTTGTATCATGCTCATGGAGGATGATGCAGGAGTAAGGATAACTACAACTCCACTCTTTTTATTTTATTTTATTCTATTTTTGCCAACATTGCAATCGCACTTGGAATTGATTAATGATATAATGATAAGTTAATGGTAAGTTACGCATAAAACGCCCATTCCATAAGCAATGTCTTGTCTGGAGTGTAACTTTTTACAAGTGTAAAAGATTCTAATTTTTTACAATTTCCTCTCTTTTTCTTATTCCTCCTCCTATATCTATCTATCTTCTTTCTTCCAATTAATTAATCCCTCTCTCTCTCTATATATATATATGTGTGTGTGTGTGTATGCATACACACACACACCAACTTTTGATTGTCTATAATAAGCCCTATTCATGCATCTTCAAATACTTATATACCACCAAAACTTGCGTTGTTTCGTGACCTTCTCCCTTCCTCCAATATCTGACTCTGTCCTCCCACTCCTAAATCTAGATATTACTCATTATGTGCATGGTATAGGATTCATGCATAAAGACCTAATTTTCTTTTCTCCCTACTTATTTATTTTGTGCACGCACGCGCTCAAACTTCAAAGTGATTTTTCTTTATATCGGTGCTGGGAGTTTGATGTGGGTGGACTTTATTTTCACCTTTTTTTCTTTTTTTTTTATTGCATATGTTACTCTTAAGGGACTGAAAATCAGACCAATTAATCAATGAACAGGTCAAAACAAGGTTTAAGGGTTAGTGGTTCAATTAGGGTCAAACCAATCCTCTTTTTTTTTTTAATTTTACAAATGAAACCAGTCATTATTAAAATAATATGATTTAATTAAAATGTATAAAAATGTTCAAGTATAACCCTTAAAAAGTACTATTTAAATAAAAATGGATTAATCCACAAGTATATAGAATATTCATACATAATATATTACTATTTCTTAAACTCAAAAGGGCGCCGTTTTAGCCTCAATGAGGGGGGGGGGGGAATCATATAGAGTTCAATCTGTCTTACCTGTCCAACCCGTCAGGTTGCACTGGATTAATTGATTAGTCAGACTAGCCAAGTAGCTGGGTCACCACTGGATTATCAGTAATGTAGTTATGAAGATAGATTAAAGTAATTTCTTTATCGTAATATAGGGGATAGGTATATAGTTGAATAGATAGATTAAAAAATGTTAAAAGTTTATATTTTTCAAATTTTGTTGTTAAATAATGAAACCTGATGATGTCTTGGAATGGAACACATATAAGTCAATATAATATTATGAAAAATGAGGAAGGGTTTGAAAAATTAAAATAAAAGTAGAAGATTAAAAAAAAAAAAAAAGGCGTCTATATGGATATGCATGGGTGGTGGGTGCGTGCGTAATTGCCTTTCGTGAGGGTGAACATAGAATTAGTAGCTTTGGCTTACATGTCTCTAACTAAAGAGTTCATTGCGTGGAGAACACACACACAATCATTAACCCCCTTGATAAAGAAATAACGAAGGTAGATTAAAGCAAATAACTTATCAAAATCGATCTATATATACAAGTATGAATTATAATGTAATAATTGTAATTAAAACATCTTAATATGTTTAAATTTACATCCTAAAAATAGTTTTTAAAATGGAGAAAACTTATATCTAGTACTTTATATAATAAATATCCAGTTCCTAATAAATTACTCTCATATATATATTTAAAATATATCATCCTTAATGGCATAACCCACCATTTCTCTCTTTCCTCTTCAACATCTTCTTCCATACTCTATCTTTTATTCACTTGCTCTACAAATCTTAATCCATGCCTCTCTTGCCCTCCATGCTCTCTCCAAGGAACAACCCAAGAGATCAAAACAAACCAACCTAGAAGAAGAGAAGAGAAGAGAGGTTTGAAATCACTATATCACTGCTAAGCAACTTTGTAGAAATCACAGATCTGGCAATTGGATAAAAGACAGAGTCTAGAGTATGGATGAAGATGTTGAAGAGAAAAAAGAGAAACGATAGATTACACCATTAACGATGATATATTTTTAAGATACAGATTATGTTAATTCATTGGAAATTGGATATCCATTATATCAAGTAATGGATCTAAGTTTTCTCCTTTTAAACAATTTTTTTTTTTTGATAGAGTCAACGATTTAGAATCCAACCTAATGTTGCGTAAGAACTAAATATTTAGTTTCCATATAATAATTAAAATATTTTTAAAACAAACCAAGTAGTGTTAACTTCAAGGGGTGCGATAGAAAAATTAAATCTATATATAGAGCCTCAATTTGCACTTGGTTGATGTGTTGAGTGTGTGGGGATGTGGTGTCCTCACCTAAAGAGAATGAAGGTTAACATAGGGTCCTTGATCCCATATAAAGAGTTTTAGGATTATTGTATTGATTACCATTTGTTCACATCATCCATGCAAATATTCAGTTGTTTATCAAAAGATTTACTCTTGTTTTAATTTTTTTTCCCTAAATCAAGACATATTTTCATTTTTTTTTTCTTTGCAAGACATAAATATGTTGGACTAGGTGTGAGCAAGTCAAAATTTCAAGTTAGTACACTCAGTTATAGCCCTAGAAGGTGAAAACTGCAACGGGTACAAGTTTTTGGGAGATCTATACCCCAAAAGCCAATCAAAATCCTCTGTAGGTAATCATCTCCAGTCAGCTGGCAGAGAAGACGTCCCAATGACTCCACACTAGGGCACTTCACTCAACCTTCCATTGGTTGGCCCCTCCAATGGCTCTACACTAGGGCACTTCACTCAACCTTCCATTGGTTGGCCCCTCTCGGTTAGGACCTTCCATAGGTAGTCCTTTTTGGTCAACCATCTCTCAATAAAAACATCATTATAATTGGTATAAGTCTTTGAAAAAACTACACCCAAAAGCTAAGTATTAAAATTGGGGAATCTAAGGCCTTATAAAGCCCATTTTTCAAGGAAACCCACCTGATGTGGGACTTGTTACAATAACTTTGATTTAATGCCACTTTTTTTATTAAAAAAATTACACAGAGATATTTTAAGGAATCATGTCAGGTTTGTTAAAATTAATTAATTTACTTAGCTTTTTAATCTATTAAAATTAATTAAGTAGCTCTCAATTTGGGAATAAACACAAAAGACATGTTCAATTATTTTTCTTAAATCCTTTTATTTCTTTGGGGCGGAAAATAATGTAAATCTGACTACAATTTACTTGTATCATGCTCATGGAGGATGATGCAGGAGTAAGGATAACTACAACTCCACTCTTTTTATTTTATTTTATTCTATTTTTGCCAACATTGCAATCGCACTTGGAATTGATTAATGATATAATGATAAGTTAATGGTAAGTTACGCATAAAACGCCCATTCCATAAGCAATGTCTTGTCTGGAGTGTAACTTTTTACAAGTGTAAAAGATTCAAATTAATTTTTTTCCAATAATAAATTATAAACTTCTAAATTTTAATAATAGATCCATATCGATCCTTCGTCTGATTATCAAGTTTACATTTTGTAATAAAAAATGCCTGGCTTCTATTGGAAGAAATTGAGAAGATTATAAGGGCGGCCACATGTTCAGCCCGGATCAGACTATCAGTCGCAGGAGCTACTTTGCTTCTTAATTGGGATAACACATTTAATATGATAAAATCTAATAAAATTGTAACAATGCAATGCAATATTGGCACACACAAAGAAGAAATTAAAAGAAAACATGAAGAAGAAAAAAAGAAAGAAATTAAAGAGAGAGAAATGGTGAGTTAAGATTAAAAATATACAAAGTCAAAAGTTTTTTACTTAGTGAGAAAATATATTTTATCCAATTTGAAGAAAAAATTAGGTAAGAGTCTCCCTTTAAAAGTTTTATTGATGGAAATGACATGATAAATTTTTATATATAAAAAATACCAGTAGTCTGGTACTTAGCAAATTTGGGTCATACAATCATACAGGGTATTTCTTACCCATTAAATTTTTAATAGGAGGATTTCCCCCTAATTTTCCAAAACAAAAAAAAAATGTTTGCTAAACTTAAATTTGACAATAAAATAAAGAAAAAAATATATTAAAGATCAATTGAAGGCGTTTCATATCATGAAGTACCAATAACTGAAAAACTTGTCAAATTGACTACTACTAAGAAAAATAAATCAAATATAAATAAAATAATACGATCGTGCATGAGAATAAAGTGTTAATCATCAGAAATTTAGATTAATTAAACGTAATTGATGAAAAAGGATCAATTCAATCTAAACCATAAGAATTTAATTTAATTTTTTAAATTTAATTGATGTAAAAATAAAAAATAATTATTTCAAGTGTTATTTTTTAAAATAAAAATAAATTTACTATTTAAAAAAATATAAACTAATTTTTTTCTTAGATCCAGAGGACTCAAAATGCGATTCGAATTTTGGTCAAAAACAACTAAACGATTCGAACAGTTAAATGCCACTGCACCTAGCACCGACAAGATTCGGCCGCCAAACAAAACGACTCTGTGCCAACCACCTTTCTCACCGTTTTTTTGCCATCACACTGGTCTTGTGCATTCGCTTGCTTTTGAGTTCCATTAGGTTGTTTCCTCTACTAGTGATAGAGCTGCTAATTAATGTGAGAGCTAATTCAGTAATTTGAACTAGCAAGAATGCTCCGGGGAATGGAATTGAGTTTCAAGATCAAACCGTTTGGACCAGAGGAAAGTAGAACTCCATAGAGGATGCGACATGGATTTAAGAGCAATCTTTCCTCAGTTGATTTCGCTGCTGATCGAATCATCTTCAGAGTTCAGGAAAGTGTTTTTGGGATCTGGAATTTCACGCAACATTTCGAAATCGATTGCAGAGTTCGTGCTTTTAATAAAAGGGATACGATGAGGAAAAAGAATGCGGCAACGCAAGATCCGAACTGAGGTGATCAATAAAACTGATAAAGGCGATCATGTTCACATGAAGCCAAGAAAAATTCAGTGAATGACATATGCCATATGGCCTAACATTCTTGGGATTGGTGGAAAGGAGAAGGTATAGGTTCTAATGCCAATTAATACTTAGTTTTAGTCCAAGCCTGACTAGATCTCCACTTGCATATCGCATCGTCAATTGATCGTCGTTTCTCCTAATTTTCAATTCCGTAACTGTTTGTGTTTTTTGGTAACATATGAGGATTAATTCTTTAAGGGTATAATTCACTGTTTTAATTAAGTCCTTAGTTTGACGGTAATTTTTATGTCCTTCGTAATAAATGTTTATGTCTTTATTCATAGATGTTGAGTGATGTAATTTTTTTATTTTGATGGATAAATTTTTACAATTTATTATTTGTACGAAATACATAATAAATTTGTAATATATTTTTATTTATTAAGGTATCTTTTAAATATCAATTCCGGTTTCTGAGGATCACAATGGCTCATGTGCCCTCCAAAATTCTCTATTCCAGTATCAAACACTTTACGGTTACTTGGCTTCCTCCTAAAGCAACATACTCTCGTCTCGTCCGTTTTACACATTGAACTTTGCCATCACACTACTCTACGTTTTTGTCATCTTCGTCCTTGTTGCTTAACTCATTGATTTTTGCATTATAAACTGTCTTCGTCGTTTGTCCTCCAAGGCTTCAATATATAGCCCATTCCTTCTATTGTTTCATCTTTTGTTATACACACTGGTTCTACTTGTTTGATTCGTTTTCCAATATGCTTTATTCTAGTTATGCTAGAAGCCGCACTGCCATCGCTTATCTGTTTCTTGCGCTTATTGCTTCAGAAACTAGATTTTGCTTCGCTTCTAAGGTAGAATCAAATTCCAACCGTTCCGTTCTGGTTTTTGGGATGACTTAGTGTTGGATTGAATGGCAGGTTTATGTAGTTTACATGGGAAGCAAAACTGGCGAAGACCCTGATGATATTTTGAAGCAACACCATCAAATGCTTGCTTCTGTTCACAGAGGGAGGTCAGAGTTTATACCGTTTTTCCTTTTCTGAAAAGTTTCCGTACCCTCCTTTATTTCAGATGCGTGATTTCCTACTTTTTGCTTATTGGTAACGTTGTGCAGTGTTGAGGAGGCACAAGCTTCTCATGTTTATAGCTACAGACACGGCTTCAGAGGCTTCGCAGCCAAGTTGACTGATGAACAAGCTTCCCAAATTTCTGGTAATTTTTCTTGCTTTTTCACTTTGTCAATATGTAATCATTCTTTAACACTCACAGATGAATTACTTCTGTAATATTCTTTAATATTGGCAGATATGCCCGGAGTAGTCTCTGTTTTCCCCAATTCTATGAGAATTCTGCACACAACTCATTCCTGGGATTTTATGGGACTTCCAGACGACAATAGCATGAAGATTTTTGGGCACTCCACCAGAAACCAAGCAGATGTAATAGTTGGCATCATTGATACGGGTGAGCAGTGTTACCAGTTATAGAAAGATTCTTTATTACTTCTATGAAGCAAACTCCCAGTGCGTTAATTCATCACAGTTCCATACAGGCTTTTTCATCGGTCCTCAATTATTTCCACGCTTCATTTATTACTTTGACAGTGGAAACTATGTCTCTTTCCCACTCTCATTTTATCAGTTGCCCCTTAAGAACAAAGTTTTTTGAAAAAATTCAGCCTCCGAAGATTGTATTGTCTCTTTTCCCTTTTGGCAACTTTTAACCTTGCTAATCCTGATCAAATTGAAAACATAGATACATTTTTAAACTTTTTATTATCAGGTCATTCAGGTTTTTTAGTAAAAAGCTAATCAAATTTGCGGAAAAAAATGGTGGGGGAGCTTACTTAAACTGCTCCTTTGTGTGGCAAACCTTAATTTATGGTTTGGTGTTAATAAATGGGAATCACAGTTGATTTAACTTGAATCATGATCACTATTCAAACAGGAATTTGGCCTGAATCCCCTAGTTTTGAAGACACAGACATGCCTCCAGTGCCATCCAAATGGAAGGGACATTGTCAAACAGGAGAAGCTTTCAACGCTTCATCTTGCAACAGGTGTTTGGTTGAACGTCATCTTCATCATTTAACTTTTGACTTTGGTTGTCGCTGTGTTATTTTCATTGATCAATAATTGATCAATAATTAATGGCATAGGAAAGTGATTGGAGCTAGATACTATGCAAGTGGATTTGAAGCAGAGGAAGGCCTAGAGAACAAATTTTCTTACAAATCTCCCAGGGATAGCTCTGGCCATGGCAGCCACACAGCCTCAACAGCCATAGGGCGCGGCACGGAAAACATTAGTTACACAGGATTGGGAGCTGGAAAAGCTAGGGGAGGGGCTCCAATGGCTAGGATTGCTGTGTACAAAACTTGCTGGGACTCAGGTTGCTATGACGCAGACTTACTAGCTGCCTTTGATGATGCCATCCATGATGGGGTTCACATTCTGTCTCTCTCTCTTGGTCCTGAAGCTCCCCAAGGAGACTATTTCAGTGATTCCATTTCTGTGGGATCATTCCATGCTGCTAGTCATGGAGTGCTTGTGGTCTCATCAGCTGGGAATAATGGAAATCCTGGTTCTGCGACAAATCTTGCACCATGGATGATCACTGTTGGTGCTGGCTCAACAGACAGGGATTTCATATCTGATATTAGATTAGGAAATGGAGATAACATCAAGGTAATTCTGATCACTTGTCATTGATAGATTTTTTTGCACTGTTATCAGACCAGGACAAGTACTGAGTAATTGAAACAGGGTGAGAGTCTGAGTATCTTGGAAATGAAAGCCAACACAAGGATACTTTCAGCATCTGAAGCTTCCGCAGGATATTTCACCCCCTATCAATCCAGGTGAAGCACAGGGTTGTTGAAACGTGAAAGTGAGATTTATATAAAGACTGGTGTAAAATGAGGCCTTAAACATATTTGCTTTCTTTTCTCTTTGTTTCTGTAGTTATTGTGTAGACAGTTCTCTGAATGCTTCCAAGGCAAAAGGGAATGTTCTGGTGTGTAGACATGAAGATAGTTCTACAGAGTCAAAACTAACAAAGAGTAATGTAGTGAAACAGGCTGGAGGTGTGGGGATGATACTTGTTGATGAATTAGATCTAAATGTTGCCATCTCATTTGTAATTCCTTCAGCCATCGTAACAAGGGAAACTGGAGAAATGATTCTGTCTTATGTTAATAGCACACGGTTCGTTTTACATTAAAAAATATGGACATTTCTTTTGAGCTCTCTTGGCTACTCTCTAATCTGGCTCTCTATTATGCTGACCAGTAAGCCCACGTCAAGAATTTTTAGAGCAAAGACAGTGTTTGGAATTCAGCCTGCACCCCTTGTGGCAACATTTTCTTCTAAAGGTCCCAACTCTTTAACTCCAGAAATTTTGAAGGTAAATATTCTCATTAACAATGAGTGAAATAGAGAAATTTATTTTGGCTCTCTGGAAAATATCATTTCATTTACTTCATTCTTGGAAGATTTCTGAGTTTTGACTCTGCTTCTGCATAGCCTGATGTTTCAGCTCCGGGATTGAACATCCTTGCAGCATGGTCACCAGCTAAAGGAAACAAAATGTACAACGTTCTCTCAGGAACCTCTATGTCTTGTCCCCATGTAACTGGAATTGCGGCCTTAGTCAAAACTGTTCATCCTTCTTGGTCACCATCTGCTATCAAATCAGCCATCATGACAACTGGTATAACATTATGGCAGTGAATAGTACTCCTCTTATCCGTAATATAAGAGCTAGCTAAGGTCAAATTTGATCTTAAATATAAGACATCAATCAATCTTATCTTCCAAATTCAGAATCCATTCTTCAAAATATCTCTATTGACTATATATATTAAAAGGGTTTTCATTCAATGGAAGTCATGATTAAAAGTGTATTTTAAGAAAATCTACTCATTTATTATAAATAACTAACTAAACTAATTTTCTTAATCGGTTCAAATTAATAAGGACTCGAGATCGTAATGTCTTTTTTTCATTCGGTCTATAAGCTTGATGTTACCTGAGTTTCTTTTCACTCAAATTGCTACTAGACTCTTTGGACATCAAACATCATTAAATTCTCAAATATAATGCCGAACAATTCAAAAGAACTGAAAAAAAGGATCACGACGCATATTCTTATAGTGCACAAGCTTCATTACTTCCTTTCAAGAAATTAATCTCAAGTATGATATGCGCAGCTACAACTCTGGATAAACAACACAAACCCATCAGAGCAGATACTGGAAGAAGAAAGGCAAATGCATTTGATTATGGGTCAGGGTTTGTGAACCCTGCAAGAGTTCTTGATCCTGGCCTCATCTATGATATAAAGCGAGTAGATTACATAGACTTCCTCTGTTCACTAAATTATGACGACAAGTCGCTCGGGCTTGTTACCGGAGACAACAGTACATGTCGTGGCCATAGAAAATTCAAAACTGCCTCTGACCTCAACTATCCATCTATCACAGTGCCCAATCTCAAGGACAACTTCTCTGTATCTCGAACCGTGACTAATGTTGGAGAGGCAAGAAGTATATATACAGCTGAAGTTTCTTCTCCTGCTGGAGTTAAAGCCACTGTTGTGCCAAACCAACTTAACTTCACAAGAGTTGGGCAGAAAATCAAGTTCACAGTGAATTTTAAAGTGGTTGCTCCTTCAAAGGGCTATTCATTTGGCTTCTTGTCATGGAAGAACAGAAGATCACAGGTCACTAGTCCTCTAGTTGTCCAGGTTGCAGCAGCAAACCTTGGGATGTTATGGTAGCAAATTAACAATGATTGTGCTTATAAATAATATTAATAATAGCAATTCTTGTAAATCTTTTTGCAATAGCTTAGAATCTTTGTGAATAGCCTTATAGGCGCTAGAACAAGATTCAAGCCGAAATATTTATCTTGATGCATACCACAGTTATATAACTGGAACAGCAAACGGTAGTGAGTAGTGACAGAATATGAAGTTAATAAACAATGATACATTGAAGCCCTTCACTGTATGCATATAGTTCAAATCTTATGCATTGACAAAACCATCATATGCTGCAATTTCTCACGAGTGATACTGGGTCACCATCCATTCCTCTGGTCAATTTTGAATTTTTTCTAAACAATCAAATTTGTATTCCACATAATCTTATCCATTGTCCTGGTTCAGCCGATCTCTGACCCGGTTTAGTCCGGTCTAATCAATGCACACCTCAAAATTTGAAATATTTAATGGATAATTTTGTTTAAGCCTTTTTGTGGGAAACTGGGAATATGGTTGCATATTTGTAGTAATTATCCGGATAGTGATATAATAGTTATTGAACATATGAGATTTAGACTCGCTAACAACATCAAAGTGAATTGTCTATTATTAAATAGTTTAAAATTTTGTGGTCTTAATCAAATTGCTTAAATAAAGAATATTATAAGATGGCAAATTGGTAATAAATATACATGAAATCATCTTCTATATGAGAATGTCACAATCATATAATGTTTCAATGATTACATATTACCTTAGATATGTATTTCATAGACGCAATGGTTTTAACTTGAATCACATCTTTGGTTGGTGATGATCTGATGATTAATTTTAGAATAAAATACACAGACATCCCTTTATTTTATCTTAATCACTGAGAACTCCTATTTTAAAAAGGGAGAATTGCTAAAAAACACCTTACAAGCAAATTAATTGCTCATTGCTACCATTGCACACGGTGGGTGGTATGTTGCACACGGGTGGATGATATTTTGCACATAAGGGATGGTGTTTGCACTTTCGCAGGGATGTTTTTTGCACATGTGGATGCTGATTGCACATGATGGATGCTTACTTGCACATTGGTACCATTTAGCAATTAATTTGCTTAAAAGGTATTTTTTAACCATTTTCCCTTTTAAAAACCTATACAAACTTTTCTCGAAATTCAAAGTTACATAACACATGCTTCAGCTTTAGCATAAATATTGCTTGAACAACATTTAGATTACCAAAAGATAACTTTAATGATTCATCTTATATTACTTTAAAGTTTATTGCTTTAATATAATTTATGTTTATTGATTTTAATATAATCAGAATATTTTAAAAAAAAGGTATACAAAACAAAATTCGATTTTTGTTAATTACTTATTGCTGCCGTCAGCTTTTTTGTTTTCCAATTGATTTTACAAACTGTTTTTTTTTTTTTTTTTTTTTTTAGCTTCTGCTCCAAGGCTTGAATTGGTAGTCAGTGTCTGCTATTCCTTTAATCTTCGATTTTACTTCCTGGTTCTTGCTTGCTTCGTCCTGTGACAAAATATACTTCAGCACACTGCTTTTACCCCAACATTGAAGCTTTAATAGCATGTTTGGTATCACTTATTTCAGGCTTATAAGTACTTATATATGTAAATCAAGACAACACTCCTCTTACATACTTACCTCGTAAACTCTCACATAATATATTTCTACAAACCCACTCACACCATCCCCACGAAAAGAGAAGGGAGAAAAGCCAAACACAAGAAGAGGTATTAAGAATCTATCATGACTAAAATACAAATAGGATCAAGTTTATCTGCTTAACAAGTGAAAAGTTATAGAGGGGTTAAAGCCTTCACAAACTAGACTTGTCTGATTTTCACAAACATAATTTTTGATCCACCAATTTCTAATCAGCTATACAGAACAGCCAAACATTGAGTCCTGTTCAGGCATTTTATCATAATAAATGGGTTTGTTCTATGGGAAGATGAAGGCAATAGGCATATACAGACGTTGGTTCTAGACAATTGCAGTTTGTAAAAACACTAAGATTGCATCTCTGAAGGATCCACAAGGCCTTCCAACACAACAAGCTGATCCAACAGTGCAAGCTTCTCATCTTCAAGGTTCTTTACCTCATCTTCAACCTCTTTTAGCTCTCTCCCTAATACAAAGCTCTCATCTTCCAGCATTAGATACTTCCGCCTCAGTGCTCGGTAATCATTTCCGGCCGAAGAGGAGTCTGGCAGTGAATCTGAGTTAGAACCCTCTGGTTTCTGAAAAGCGGGTGACATTTCAGTCAAAAAGTTTCTCTTGGAACCCTTGTGCCCTGATTTTTGTGGAAAAGGTGCCTGTACTTCTTCCTTCACATTAATCCCTTGCAGCTGAGCTGCAGATGCTCTCTGGGTTGAGCTCTTCTTCTTTCGTGATTTAGGGTTCAAGATTTCCTCTGGAACAGGGATCCTTGGATCTTGCATCTCTCACCAATAGTTACTACAAATTACACAGGCTATGAAGTTAGTTTAACAAAAGCACAGTATCAACATGGGCTGAAAAATTCACAGACTGCTTTGTGTTAACCACCAGCTTTGGCCTATTAATATAAAGTATGATTAAGGATGTCACAGCATGAATCATCATCCTCAACTTCTAAGATGAATTTGAACAAAAAATTACTCAAGGAATTGGCCAAGAATAATGGAAGGATAGAGTGTTGGTTACTTGATTCATACGTACAGTCCAGGTCATGTGATTACAGGAAACCTCACCACTATAAATTAATCTTTGAATATCTCAGTTAAACTTTCATATTTGCCAAGGTAACTAGTAATAGTTCATTAAATCCAAGGGAAAGAACCAAATTTACGTCCCAAAAGGATCTGGGCCTCCGCGTTGCAAGTATTTCAATTCGCAAAATCAACATTTGAGGGGAAAATCCGAAGTATAGCACAAACTACCTACTCATGAGCAGGAGTAGAAAAGCTCTAGAAATACAGAAACATGCAAAGCCATGTTCAGAAAGAACAATCCGCCCCCATGAAAAAGTTGAAAATTAATCACATACATTGAACGTTTAAATATTTGTATGGATTTGCTAAAGAGAACTTGGATATTCTAAGGATTTTCAGAGATTGAAAAATCATTTGCAAGCAAGCAGCATAATAGATTCGATAGCCGAACATCAAAAAATTGACTACTATTTTTTTTTTTTTTTTTGGACTGAAAAATTAACCACTCTAAGTCCAACGAAAATCCTTGATCCACTCAAATGTAATAGCTGAGGAAAACTATAATCGCATCGTTCAGTGTTCGGATGTAAAGAGAGATTTAGGCATAAGAAACCGAACCTTGAAGCCAAGAATTTCCCCTCTTCTTCGTCAAGTTCAGCCGACAACAACGTTACTTTGCCGAACTATCTCACCCTGGCTTTCCCTACTCGTTTTCGCCCAAATATTGGCCCTAGCCCCCCGATCTTTACCCTCACCTCCTCCCGCACCGCTGTCACCGCCGTAACGATTCCCTCTTCTCCGTCAACTCTCTCAGTCGCCGGCTACACGTGCAGCCCCAAAACCATCGACCACGCCAAGCCGCCAATCCCTCGTTCATGTAACCGAATTCATATCGTCGCGTAAAATAAAAGAAGATCACCTTCTTCTTTTTGTCCTGAAAAATTTCAACTTTTCTTAAAAGGAGTTGCTTCACGATCAGGAGAAGAATGGATTTGATACTGAGATATACAATTTTTAGTGCCTAAAAGTTGTCTTATTTATCAATGGTCACTGATATTTAATTTTTGACAATTAAGTCCTTAAAATTTCATACCCAATTTTTATACTTATTTGATTGATTTCATGGGTAACAATTTTTTCTTAATTCATTAAGAAGTTTTCATCACCAAGTTGATGATTAAATCTCATATTACTAGAATTATATTGTATTCAAATTATAAAGATTAATTATATATGATTATGAAACTTTAGAGATTTGAATGATAAAAATTCCAAACCAATGATAAGGGCAAGCTTGCAACTGAGTTTTATTATGCCATCAGTTTGACATGTGTTAAATTGATTAATTATATCTATAATATCTTTTTATAATGTATTATCATAATATAACGTATCGAACTAAATTAGAATTGATTATTATTTATTCATTATTTTTCATTTTATTTGAAATCAAGCCTCTAATATTAGACAATAAATATTAAACATCTCACTGTTTTTTTAGAGTTGAAAATTTTCAGACATTGAATATATTTTTTAAAAATATTTAATAAAATAAGTATTTATTTGTTCTACATTCTTTAAATCACAACCCCTCATTCACAATCTCCAAGTAACATGACAAGTCCTTCACCTATACAAAGAGTTGGCAACACTCTTCATTAGACAAATGAGTTACCATCCTTGATTTGACAAGCAAACTAGGCCATACATTTTCAATCAGGCACACTATCTTTTTAATCAAAGCATTATTATATTTCCCTGATAACACTCATAAGTAACATAAACAACCTAAAACTTGAAGTTATGATTTCCCTAGAGCTTGAATTACACTAAATTGGTCATGTTAAAAAAAAACACAACTAAATTGGTGAAGCTAATGTGGCAGCACTCTAGGTTGTCTGTAATCTATACAAGTTTATCATAGGCAACTACTATCATATGCAAGTTTTTTGGTTATCTATATACAATATAAATTTTTTTGCTAGTCTCAATTTTTATAAATTAAAACCAAAAAAAGGTACGGCCTCCTCAATTCTTGGTCCCGTTATCGTTTTTGCTTGTTCCAATTATCATTCACTTAGTACCTATTTGAGAACACCCAAAAAGAGAACTTTAGCACTTAATAAATCTGTTCATACATTTATCTAATACAAACTAATCCAAACACTCCCTAAGTTAACACTTGTCATTATGCCTTTGAAATTACTATTGATTCTACCTCTTTCATTAGTTATTTTTTTATTTCATCAAGTTATTTCTCAATAATTATAGTTACTACCCAATTCAGCTTCTCCATAGAACTATAAAATGATGAATCTGATAACGAGAGACTAATGAAGTATAAACTACACATATTAAGTCCCATGGGCTGTTCTGCCTATATAAAAGTTCATTTGATTTGGTGTAGCAAAAACCTAATCAACATTAAACCCTATATAACTCCTTAATTCATTAAATTATAACTGTGAAGTAAAAAGAATGCAAAGAGATGAGTTTCGAGCAAGCATTAGTCATTCTTGTAGTCAAAATCCAAAGGCTACTCTCTGTACACAATCAGGGCGTCTCTTGCTAGGCATTCTTAGTAAGCCAATGATCTGCAACTCTGTAACTGCATTGCAAAAACGCGCTCTGGTAAAACCAAGATTAAGGATCTCAATGGATGTTAAATGAAATGCAATGAGGATACAGCAACCAGAAGACTGAGCAGCAAAATATGCAAATACCATAGATAATAGGTACAGAGAAATTGACTTGCAACTTTACAATAGCAGTAAAGTCTTATATCACTAGGTGGGGTCGACTGTAACTTAAATCATCTTAAAATATAGATCATGATATGACTTCTTGTAAATATAAAACACTAAATCACCATTAGGCAGGATGGCATCAAAGCATATTGGTTTTAGCAGAAACTAGTCCTGGAGTAGTAATTGCGACCCAGGATTTATGCTAAGGATTGAAGCCAGGTAACAGAGCATGATAGT
Source organism: Albizia julibrissin (assembly GCA_037074505.1). NCBI lineage: Eukaryota > Viridiplantae > Streptophyta > Magnoliopsida > Fabales > Fabaceae > Albizia > Albizia julibrissin. The sequence goes on along the minus strand of CM073481.1, from coordinate 11,359,944 downwards.
ATAAAAAGAAATAATTATTTTTTCCTGTTTTTTGGCCATTACAAAGGTATTAGCGGGGGAACGAGATATGAACACTGCAACTTCAAAAGGGAAATCATGAATTATTTCATTCTACAATTCCTGAAAAGTGATTGGCCTTGAGAGGAAGTAGATAGAACCAAGTTTGCTGAATTCCAATATTGAAGCAACTTCAGTGAAGAAAAAGTGATCATAGCTAATGGAGATGAGTTTCACTACTTAAATAGTGGATTGATTGGCTAAGATAAAGATTGATTAGAAACTGTCTGTGGATAATAGAAAGCTAACATAATTTTACAAACAATTAATTTTTCTGTAAAATATGCATATACCATAGAAAATAGGCATAGAGAAATTGACTGGCAACTTAGTCATCTTAAAATGAAGATCATGATACGAATTCTTGTCAATATAAACCACTGAATCACCATTAGGCAGGATGGCAGAAAAGCATAGTTTTATATACTAAGGCTTGAACCCAGAAGGTCAGGTAACAGAGCATGACAGTATAACAAGAAAATAACAACTTTTTGGTCTGTTTTTGGCCACTAGAAAGGTATTAACTGGGGAACAAGATATGAACACTGCAACTTTAGAAGGGAAATCATGAATTATTTCATTCCACAATTCATGAAAAAATATTGGCTTTGTGAAGAGGCAGATGGAGCCAAGATCTCTGAATTTCAATATTGATGCAACTTCAGGGAAGAAAAAGTGAGCATAGCTAATGGAAAGGAGGTTTCACTACTGTGAATAGTGGATTGATTGGCTAATATAAAGATTGATTAGAAACCATCTGTAGATAATAGAAAGCTAACATAATTTTACAAACAACTAATTTTTCAGCAAAAGAAAAAAAAAATCTAAAGGATACTGAATTGATGCTTCACTTGGATCACTAGATTCATTTGTATCTTTTCTCTTCCTTTTATGTGGGGATTGCTTTAACTTTTGTTTGCGCTTATTCTTGTGGTCAAGAATAATTGTTTTAAAGGACTTGAACCAGTCATGAAGATTGATTAGATCACCATGCTCCTCAGCCAGGGAATACCTGTTTAAAACAATGAAGATCAGTTTTAACCTTCGAGCCAAACATTCAAGGCTAAATGCAAGATAACTTTTCCACACCCCTGTGACATTACAGTATAAAGATATATATACATATGCATGCATGGATGTATCCAAGATTTAAGCATTTACATCCAACAACAAATAGACATCTGCACAGACTAAATAATCAGGATTATAAGGAAGGGAAGAACATTTTCAGGCAAAGCCTGGGAATGAAGCTAAAGAATTCCAATGAGGCTTGAATAGTGGATTACCCTACTGATGTAAAACAGGAAAGTGAAAGTGGGGAGAGAAGAGAAGGTAGAAGTAGAAAGATGAGGGATAATATAGAGAGAAATCAAGGGGCAAAAGGACTTGAGGGAGAGGATGAACAAAAAATTATCAATTTTATTTAATTCATAAAAGTGTGAAAATTTGAGCTGTTTATAGAGCCCTAGGTCATATTATTTAAAATAACATAATCTAAATCTAATAAACCCTAAAAGATAAGATAATAACCAAATCTTAAAGAGGATAAGAGAAAGGACAACACAATCCTGAAACTTTGAAAAGAGAAATCATGTCAAACAAATATAATAATTGTTAAAAAAGCACTTTGCCAGATATACTTACATAATTGAGGAATCATGCATGGATGGCAATAGTGCAGAGGTACTCTTTCTGCAGCAGCTGCATCGTAAAATCTTGTTGGAGCTTAAAAGATCAACTTGAATTCTGCTTCTTGGATCTCCAGTCAGAGCCTGAGACAATCAAGAATATATTAAAAAGTGAACATTGAGAAGTTTAAATGTAGGAGGCACGTTGAATGAAATTTAAATAGGTCCAATGATTGTGATTTAAATATTGAAGAATTACTGTAATTTGAGTAGGAATAGCAAAATACAGTAAACGATAAGCAGGTGATATTGACACCTCAACAATGCACTTCCAACATTCAACAGATACATCGTGAAACAAATAAATTAGATGCAGAAGTGTCATAAAGTCTGGCCATTTTATATGATAGTCAAAGTCATGCATCCTGTAAGTGTTAAATTGTTTTATTATAGGTTTATAAGAAATCTCTGGAGGCCTTACCAGTTGTAGCTTCTCAACATCATTAAAACAGGAAATTTCATGAAAAGGCATGCATGAAATGGGCCTCATAAAACTCCTGTTGCATGGAAAAGGTTAATCAGTGAAAGATAAAGAAGTAAAGGCCCCTTTAGCTGCGTGACAAAGGTAAATTCTGTTTTTGTTTGAACTCCTTGCTAATTCAGCAAAGAAAAGAAAAAAAATCAAGTTTTTCACAGTAATGTTGTAAATGACTAAAATAAACAAGTCACATTGGATGTTTCTATGAGCAAGCCTAATATGTAATCTCAAGTCAAATAACACAGAATTATAATAGAATGCAATAACATTTTGAGATGCACTAACAAACTCCACCGTCGCTAATATAAGCCATACAAACAAAATCCATACTGATAATTTGATACTCATGCTGAAAACTGGGCCTTTGCTATCAAGCAGAACTTGGTCTATTACCCCAAGTAATGCACATCAACAGAATAATTATTAGTACTCAGTCAATATTAGATAGCAAAGAATACTTATTTAGTTACAAGATACAAAGTGCATTAACAAAAACAAATGAAACTATGAAAGATCAAGTCAACACTGCCATTACTGACAGAAACAACTCCATTCACGCCAAAAAAACATTCAACTTTAAGTTATCTGATTATGTCTAATCTTTGACCATATCCATGCCAATTATACAGCTATAGTTTCAGTTTTACAGGTATCTCTAAGTTGGGTTGGATAAAGAAACTTTGAAATTTACCCAGAAAATTAGCATTCAAGGAACTTCAGTGCTTGAGGATAAAAAAGTTCACGTGACATCAAATGTTTCCCGCCTTTATTAAAATAATTTGATTTATCTATAACTGTTTTTGATAATTTCTTAGGGATAGAGAAAAAGAAAGGATGTAGAGATATGAAAGGTATGAGGAGGAAAATTAAGCTATTTTACTCTTCCATTCACTTAATCAAAACCCAGTTTTCATGTGCTACTTGTGCCCTCCACGTCTTTCCACTATTCAAATGTCATATAGAAAAAAACAGATCAAATCAAATTTATGCTGACTATACATAAATAATGATAACAGTAATGATAGAAAATCCTACCGGACCAAGTCATTCATGAATGTGACAACTTGAGAATTTGAGATTCTTGAGTCCTTTTCACTGTTCAATGAAATCCTGGCTGCATGTTTCCTGAAAATAAACAGCATCAAGTATCAATAAAAAATGAAGTTACCCTTGAATATTAGCCACGTTGAAAATATTAATAGTTGAAAAGACATGCCAAGGAGCAGCCTCATGGAAATTTTAAGAGAAACAAAAATCAAGACCACTGTGTCAGCATACATGAGTTTTAAGCAGAGATTAATGGTAGAAAACCATTTTGATTTCCCCCAATTCATAAAAATCTCTCATTATTCCTCTCACTCGCCTTCCCTCCTCAGCCTTAAGAGCCCCATTTTCTCCATTTTCCTTCATCGTCCTCTCTCCTTTCGACTTGTCTTGTAAGCACATGTCCTCAAGAAGTATCCATCTGGCCTCTAGCGCTTTAAATGAAACTCATATTTTCTACATAAGGGCTATTCCTCTTATGTTGAAACATGTGATATAATTTTTATGGTTTGAGTGTATTTATTTAGAAACATTTTATTGTTGAGAGAAGAGATACTAAGTGCAAGGTCGAAATAAACTACTCATGTAGTATCATATATATTATTATACGAGTCATTCTAAAGAGTATTTTTTATCTACTTCACTCAGTAATATGTACGAATGTCATAATTTCAAATGATTTTTTAAATTAATGGCATATATATGAAACCTTAAACAAAGAATTAATCATGTTAGATGTGATTAGTTTTGATGATGTCAAATATTAAGAGCAAAAAGTTTATATAATGTATTTATTCCATTCTTTGACTAACTACTATGTTTAATATGAAATATGTTGCATGAAAAATATGTTGCATCTAATATGTTTTCATACTCATATATATTTTTCAAGGATTTTCCATCATCAAAAAAGGGGGAAAATGTCAAATGTGATTAGTTTTGATGATGTCAAATATTAAAAGCAAAAAGTTTATATAATGTATTTATTCTATACTTTGACTAACTACTATGTTTAATGTGAAACATCATGTAGATTAGTCAAACAAAGATTAGAAGATATCAAGTTGAATTATGGAGAAAGATTGAGAAGATATTGAAGAATGAAAATATCAAATATGGGAAAATGAAGTCAAGAAAACAAAGAAGTGATTGAATTGATGAGAATGAGCAAGAGGGAGAAGAAAGAAATTGAAGACATTGGTCAAGAAAGCAAGAAGTTATCAAAAGCACTGTGGAGAATAATCATAAATAAGGAAAGAAGAAATTAAAGAAGGAAGAACTTGCAAAATCTAATGGGAATATCAAGTTTCAAGTTCTTAGATTTGGTATTAAAGGTTGTTATGCTCAAATGGAAGTTGGAATGACTTAATCGGAAGTTAAAATGCCTAACTCTTTCAAAATATTGTGGTTCATTCGAATAAGAGAAGTCTTATTAAAATAAGAGTAGACTTATTCGAATAAGAGCAATGTTATTCAAATCAAGGAGTGAACTCTGTTTCGTTTAGCACGAGGGAGGTTCAGTAATTTGGTCATATCTCCCAAACCACAACTCTGATTGAGATGAAACTTGATTCATATGAAACTAGACTTCAAATGCGACACACAAACACCAAGATGAAGTTCAAAGGAGTTCAAATGAGAGAGATATGAATTTTACAAGTTGGTGCTCGAAATCAACATTGTGTTTAAGACCAGATGTTACAAATTGGATCACAAATTTTGGAATACAATGTATTTGGAATCGATTCCAGTCGCTGTGTAAAGTACACTTAAAGAGCTCTCTGGGGATAGGTCATTTCCCAAATTTGGGGTTATAGCCAAAGGGTTATGATGACAACAAATCTTAGGTTTATTCGAATAGAGGTTGATGTATTCGAATAAGAATAATCATTTTCATAGAAGGTTATTTGAATACAAGGTATTATATTCGAATAACATCACTTGTTTTTCTAAAGAAGCTATTCGAATAGAGTTAAGGTTATTCTAATACCAATACACCTTTTTCTAACAAGTTTTATTCGAATAGGGAAAATGTATTCGAATATGAATGTTCATTATCAACGAAACTTGTTCAATACAAGTAACTGTATTTGAATAAGGTGGTTCGGATTATGGAAAGTGTATTCGAATATACTTCAACAGAAACTAAGTTCTTCTATTCAAATACAACAAAGGTTATCCGAATACATTTCAAAGCCAAGAGATATTCAAATATGGATTATCATATTCGAATAACTATGTTTTCCAAAAAACAGAGCAACGCTTCGTAACTTCTGAAAATCATTGGAATGATTGTGTAACTTATTCTTCTTGCTTCTGATCACTCTAACTCTTCTTTAAATTAGTGCTTAAGTATTTTTCAGGATATCAAACAGAGATTAACACACAAATTGAAAAAAACACTTGTGTCAGAAGCTTCCGACAGCTAGTTCAACGGTTAGATTTTAAGCCTCAATGGAAAGAAGAAAAGCTCAACAGTCATTAGTCTTCATCAACTATAAATAGAAAATCATTCAAAACCGGGGGGAAAAAATAGAGCCTATGTCTACAACGTCAATATGTCAAAACTCTGAATCTCAACCAAACGATGCTCTGTATTCATACTTCCACCTTGTACTGCAGTGTTAATCATTATCTACTTCATATAGAGAAAAGTATGCTTTCATTGTAATCATTCTATCTTTGTGAGAGTTACTCAAGATTAAGGGATCTTGAATAGGAAACGGATTGTATCATTACAGTGTGTAAGGGGAGTCCTTGTCTTAGTACGAGAATTGTAAAGGCTTCACAAATGCCCAGATCAAACTTGTGAGATTGTAGTGGTTCTCAAGTACCTGGTTAAACTTGAGGGAGATAATGAATTGAAATCTCAAGATGAGCCTAGGGACTGGATGTAGGTCATTGTAGATTGGACCAAATCAGGATAAATCACAGTTTGCATCTTCTCTTCCCTAAGCTCTTATATTTCCAGCATATATGTTTTGAATAACTGATTATGGATTTATAATTGATTATTTTCATACTTATTACTTTTACTAAGATGTGAAAACTGAAAAGTTCTTCAAAGTTCTTAAATTTTTATCTTACACCCAATTCACCCCCCCCCTTTTTAGGTGTCAACCGGTTCTAACATTAATCATATTTGGGAATACTTTAATATATGCATATATGTTGGAAAATAGGAGTGATCACGTGCTGATCTTGTTTGGATTAGTTGCCTTAACTAGCTATGCATTTTATTTTAAGAGTCAACTCCTTTATTCCTTGTTTATCTTCTTCCACCTGAAAGGAATGGCCTATAATTTAATGAATAGGAAGGCAAAGAATAATGTGGTTATGTCTTGGCATATAAACTCTATGGAAAACAACAAATGGGAGAGCATCCTCTAAATAGCTCAAGAACTAGTAGGTAATACTTGCTTGCCAAAAGGGTATCTAATGTCTTCTTTCATAACCTAATCTAACATAGAATGGAAGATGTGCAATCATCAGCTTGAAAATGTTAGAAATCATAAAATTATTGTTAATAGTGGACCCTAAGAATTAGGCATATGTTTAAGAAATTAGGGCCCGTTTGGTTCAAAGAATTGGTGGGAATGGAAAGGAATAAAAAGGAAAAGAGTGGAAAGGAAGGGAGAATATTTTACCTCCAACGTGTTTGGTTCACACTGGAAAATAAAATTGGTTAATTAGAAAATTTTTATTTGGTTGGAAGAAAATGAGGAAGGAAAATGTGTCAAAGACCATTTTACCCCTAAATATAAAACATTATTTCAAAGCACATTACACACGCAGCCAGCGAGAATTGTTGCGGATCTTTATAAAGTGCAAACAGAAGTTTGTTCCCCTTCTGCGACAGACGGCAGGGGGCCATTGAAAGGCGGAAACTAGCGGGGCGATAAAGGACAATGGAGCAATGGACAGTGGTTGGGTGGAAGTTGCTATGGAAAACCCGAGTTAGCATTGTTTAAAACTACTAAAACTGGAGAGAACTCGAGTTTAGGCTGAGAACTCTAGTTTGGAAGCCAAAACTCGAGTTTTCATGCCCGAGAGCTTTGGAGTTATGAAGACAAGGCAGAGAACTCAAGTTTTCAATGAGAACTCAAGTTCTGAATAGAAGAGCACTCGAGTTGGCTAGTTAACTCCCACGAGTTTAATCCAGAAACTTAGCCAAAATCTGGAGATATCATGAGAACTCGAGTTTTAAGGTACAACTCGAGTTGTAAACTGAAGGAAACTCAAGTCCAGTTCTTAACACTCGTAAGTTGTTCACAGAAGCCAAGCTAGAAATTGATGTTGTCATGTGAACTCGAGTTTTAGTACAGGACTTGAGTTTAGGTTCAAGATGCACTTGATTTCCACTGTAGCACTTCCACGAGTTTTTGGCAGAAACTAACATTCTACATAGCAGAAGTTGAGAACTCGAGTTTTCTAAGGAAAACTCGAGTTTGGAAGCACTCTATTCTACTCTGTTTTACGTTCAACATGATAGAACTTTGATATTTTGAACATATCTCTCCAACCACACTTCCGATTAAGCTGAAACCAGTTTTATATGAAACTAGACTCCTTGTGCGTCAAATAGACACCAAAATCAACATCAAATGAGTTCAAATGAATGAGATATTAAATTCAGAATTTGACATTGGACTTTCTCAAGTCAGTTCAGAACAGGTTTAGTAATTTGGATGTATCTCACAAAATATACATCTAATTGAAGTGAAACTTGTTTCATATGAAACTAGACTCCAAAAGCGTTTCAACAACGTTGAGATCATGGTCAACTAAGAACAACTGGAAGAGATATGAACTTCAGAAGTTCACAATCATACAAAGACGTTACAAGACGCTGCTCCAGACCAGCCGCTAGAAATGTGATCAAAACTTTCAGAATACAATGAATTTGGAGCTGATTCTTTTTGCATTGGAAAGAAGACTTGAAGAGCTTTCTGGGGATAGCCATATGTCAAATTTGGAGTTATATTTAAAAAATTATGCCCACTAGAAGTTGCTATCAAACTACCTACGTTCTAAAGGTCTCTCGTCAATATTATGAAGCTGTACAAGATCACCCAAATGATTGGATAAGGACTCGAATGATTCAGCGTCACTCGCAGGAATTTGCAAGTGACTTGCACTGTTTTTGGAAGTTGGAGAAAATCACTCAAGTAATGGTTTGTGCACTCGAATGATTCAGCGTCACTGAAAGGAATTTTGCAAGTGGCTCGCAAAAGTTTTGAGAGTTAAAGCATATCACTCAAGTGATGGTTTTAAACACTTGAGTGATAGGCTCAAGAGCACTTGAGTGAATTGGTGATCACTTGAGTGATGGTGCAAAGTTTCAGCGAGGCACTTGCAGAGAAATGCTCAAAAGCTAGCAATATAGGAAGAACTCAAGTTAGGGAGCAAAACTCGAGTTCTGGTGAAAGGAAAACTCGAGTCCAGAAATGAACTCCCAACCAGAGACGCATAAAGTAAGGGAGAACTCAAGTTTACGGCAGAACTCGAGTTCTGGGCAGAAGTGGTGATGTCAACTCGCAAGCCACTTGCAATGGTTCTGCAAGTTTAAACAAAGCTCACTCGAGTGAGTAAGTTGTCACTCAAGTGATGACAAGCAACTTGCAAGACTTCAGCAAGTCACTCTCTGATAAGCCAAGAGTGAGACAATTTATTCACTACCAGACTCGAGTTGGATTGCAAAGCACTCAAGTGATAAGTATTCATTCGAGTGATACTGAATCACACTCAAGTGTAGGTTTATCGTCTTTTGAAAATCAACGTCTCGAATTTCTCCATAATCTTACAAACTCATTTAAACCTTGATTATATTACTTCTAAACATTCATAATTATCACTAATCAAGTTTACATGAGGATTACAGGTGATTGAACATGGATTTCGTTCGGGATGCATCGGCGTCGCCCACGAAATGCAATTCGCCCTCTCCGCTCGTCACCGGCCTTTGTTTTTTCAGCTCCAGCCATATCCATTTGACTTCACTACTCTGCGTATTTATACAACCTGATCGTGACATCAAGGGCAATTGCGATTTTTTTCCATTTTCCCCGCCACTACAAAATGAGTTCCCGCCATTTTTGGTAGGAACCCCATGTCATTCATTCGGTTGAAATTTCAGGTACGTAGGAAAATTTTTTCCATTGGAAATTTCGAACCAAACGCCCGCCACCACTCCCAAATCGCCATTTTCTGTTTCCTTCCTCCTATTTTCCGAGAACCAAACGGGCCCTTAAGCAGTTTGTAATTCTAATTTCTAATTGTTTGGGATTTGTCTCTCTAATTTATTTTAGGATTAAAGCGCAAATTTGCCCTAAAAGTTTTCGCTAAGGACCAATGTCACCTCAAAATTATTGTTAGGTTTAATGTTGCTCCTTAACATTAAAAAGTTAAGGTTCAACGTCAATTTTCTAACGGTCATCATTAGTTTTTTAACGGTATGGAGTAACATTGCTACATTTTGAAACTTCTGGAGTAACATTGAATCTAAAAAAACTTCTAGGGCAACATCGCTTCTTAGCAAAAAACTTCCGGGTCAAATTTTCACCTTAACCATTTATTTTATTTCCTAGTAGCATCTCCCTAATAGTATCAATATCCCTATAATTTGACTCTCCAATATAATAAGAAATCTATCAATTTTGTCGAGCTGTACCAGCACATTGACCCATTCTAGCAAATTTAGTTGAATTGATTGCTTAACCAAGTTTCTAAACACTATTAATGATCAAAACTATATTATTGAATGTAATTTAAAGCGATAAGGAAATAATCTCTAAAGCAGAGGAATCTTCCTCTTAACACCTATAAAACAGACAAGGAAGAAAACAACCTCTGCCGTGAAACTCCAAAAAAGATACAATATAAAAGGAAAAATTATATTACTTGGAAATGTCAGTACTCTTAGTTGGCCTTTTTCCATCTTCACATCTTAGAGAAGACTGCAATGTTTTTAATTTGTCATGAATCTGAAATAAACCATAACATAGGTCAACCAGTTACTTCACCAACCAAAAATATTACATGTGTGAATATATATATATGTATATATATATATATATATGACATATAATACCCATTGAAACCTTTGACTACTAAAACAACTTGCTTTCGGTGAAAATTATAAGCATCAAATCATAGTCACAAGTCAGACAAGTAAGCATACCTCGACAATACCTGCAGTAGGTTTTTCCCAGCTCTTAGCCAACTGAAACAGCATTTCAGGAGGAAGATCCCTGATCCAATTTGCAATCAAAGTTTTGAAATGTTTAAATTTTAAAAATAAAATAATTGGTAGCTTGTGTGAAATGTCCAAATGAACAGTTTTGCAATTAGCAATATTGTTCCATAGTAAGCATAAAAGGTTGAATTCAATTTTAAAATGTTTGCAGAGATATTAACTAAAAAGCAAAGAAGTACTTGATTTTACTTTATGTGGCTAATTTGACTATCCATGATATAGTCTTTGAAATTGATCTATAAAAGCTATTCTGCTTTATTATTTTGGGGAGGTTTAGGCTTTGTTTCTTTTCCTATTAAATTCAGTCTTCAAATACTATGCAGGATAAACCAATCCTAGGATTTCCTATAATAGAAAGAAACTATAATATCCAGATGCCATTTCTTGAGGCACATTATAATTACAGAATTTCAGAAACTATCTTCACCATCTCAATACCTACACCACATTTTCTCTTTTCCATCCTATTCATTTTTTTCCCACCTATCCTCCCTTATTTATTGCATCAACTAGCCCAAAGAGAACATATTATTTAGCAAAATTAAAATTTTCTTACGAGAAAAAGACATGATAACCACCTCACTTTACGAAATATCTGGGAAATATATCCACCCTTTTGAATAATAGAACACTGTTGGTTGGAATTGAGTGGGGGCAAGCCAGAATCATTTTCATTTGCCACATGACAAGCAGAAGCCCTTGATGGGAACAAATCTGGATTGAGTGCTTCGCAAAACAAGTCCAGCAATCGAATTCTATTATATTTTCCAGCTTCGTGCAGGCACTGAACATAATAAAATAACATGAACTCCAAATTATTAGCCACAGCTGAATACCAAAATATCTAGGAGAGCAGGTTATGATAACCTTATGATGAAGATCAGAAAAATGCCAAATACTATCCAGTTTTCACCTTCAATTGAACTCCATTGCCACTTGAATATATAGTTATAACATTTCATCAATGATGAAATTAATCTACATACAAGATGTTCCTAGTATAAGACTTAAACTCCATGAATAGCATCAAATTAAATATGATAAAGGATACTATAATAAATATGATACATTAAATGCAAAAGATGCATATCATAAAATAGAAAAAGAAATTCGAAATATAATTATTGCATAATACCATATCTCTTTCTAATTAAATATAGGTTATATAAATATCAGATAATATGGGATATCATGTGCTACTGCTTTTCTTTGTTGGAGGCTTAACAAGCAGCAGCATCCAGCAATAACTACATTTCAAGATAAAAATACAAGAGTTTGAATAGGCATCTTGACAAGGGGTTACCTTCAAAGAGGAATAAAAATTTCTGAATTCTCATCAAAATATGCTTTACCCTCTGATGGAATAAGATTCAATATATCTGCAATTCTGCTTCACCTGCTATTCATTAATGTTTCTGACGACTAGGATTAAGTTCATTTATATGTCTTGATCCTTGTGACTTGGAAGATTTGACAACTCGAGAAGGTGACCTCAATTTTTCATTTTATCGCAGGATTCAAATTGGCGAGGTTAAAGAAGCTCTTAAGAAGATGGAAACTGGTAAAGCTGTCGGACCTGATGGTATTCCAATTGAAGTTTGGAAATGTTTGGGCGAGGAGGGTGTGTCGTGGCTCACAAAATTATTTAATGAGATCTTACGAACCAAGAAAATGCCAGATGAGTGGAGGAAAAGTACTTTGGTTCCTATTTATAAGAATAAAGGGGATATTCAGAATTGCGCAAACTATAGAGGAATTAAGCTAATGAGCCATACAATGAAATTGTGGGAAAAAGTGATTGAATATAGGTTGAGATTGGAGACTGATGTTGCTGAAAACCAATTTGGATTCATGTCAGGAAGGTCTACAACAGAAGCGATTTATTTATTAAGGGGGATAATGGAAAAGTATAGGAGTAAAGGAAGAGATTTACACATGGTCTTCATTGATTTGGAGAAAGCTTATGACCGGGTGTCAAGAGATGTGCTTTGGAAAGCCTTGGAAAAGAAGGGGGTGAGGATTGCATATATTAAAGCCATTCAAGATATGTATGCGGGGGTTACAACCAATGTTAGAACGTCTGGAGGTGTTACAAAGGACTTCCCTATAAGGATTGGACTACATCAAGGATCAGCTTTAAGTCCTTATTTGTTTAACCTAGTGATAGACGTTCTAATTGAACCTATAAAAGAGGAGATCCCTAAATGCATGCTTTTTGCGGATGATATAGTGTTGTTGGCTGAATCTAGGGAAGAAATTAACTCCAAACTTGAGATATGGAGGCGGACTTTGGAATTGAGAGGTTTTCTTCTTAGTAGGAGCAAAACTGAATATATGCATTGCAAATTTGATAAGAGACAAAGTCAAAGTGAAGTGGAAGTTAAATTGGGTGGGCAAGTCATCCCGCAAGTGACAAAATTTAGATATTTGGGATCAATTATACAACAAGATGGTGAGGTGGATGGAGACGTCAATCACAGAATTCAAGCCGGATGGTATAAATGGAGAAAAGCTACGGGAGTTATTTGTGATCGTAAGGTACCTAATAAGGTAAAAGGAAAATTCTACCGCACTGCTATAAGACCAGCAATGCTATATGGTAGTGAATGTTGGGCTTTAAAGGGATATCATGAACATAAAATGGGGGTAGCTGAGATGAGGATGCTAAGATGGATGTGTGGCCATACAAGAAAGGACAAGATTCGTAACACTCATATACGTGATCGTGTTGGAGTGGCCCCTATTGACGAAAAAATGGTAGAAAATCGTTTGAGATGGTTTGGACATGTTCAGCGAAGGCCATTGAGTGCTCCGGTGAGAAGGGTTGATCAAACAGAATGGAGTCCTGTCAAACGAGGTCGAGGAAGACCGAAACGAACGCTTAATGAGGTCATTGAGAGAGACCTTTTAATTAATAATATATCGAAATCTATGGTCTTTGATAGAGCACAATGGCGTCGTGCGATCCATGTAGCCGACCCCACCTAGTGGGATAAAGGCTCTATTGTTGTTGTTGTATATGTCTTGATCCTTGATTAAATTAAGAACTATTTAGGGAGAATTCTTTTTCTAGCTAGTCACTATCTTCCTCCAATCAATTTCATATAATAGAAGTCTTAAGGCAAAAGGAATGGGTAGACATCTATCATGTACCTTTCCTTTACCATAGAGGTGGGAAATTTTGACTAGAGACACCACAAAAATACAATTATCTATAATGGATTGTCCAAAAATTATTCCAAAGAGCATTACGCAAAATCAAATTTGACGGGAGATACAATTATCTCACCCGTGAAGGTGAGAAAACCTCAAAATTTAAGAGTTCAAACAATGGAATGGCAGTGCTTGGAAATAATTTACCAGTGAAAGTGAAAAGTAAACAAGGAATTTTAAAATCTTACCAAGACTGCAGTGCTCCATAGCTTCTTCACTGAAACCAAATTTGACAAGCCCTGAGCTAAATTTCTCCCTGTCTCATCAGCCATTTGATTCCTGGCGTTAAATTGTAACAAGGAGGTAAGCTCACCATCATCTAAGCAAATTGAAATTCAGGAAAGTAAAACGGTGAATATTTATAAACGGAAATACCTTGCACATGATGGAAGTTCATGCACATACTTCAACACTGTATCAGGTGGTAATGCAAATTTTCCATCCTAAGAACCCAATTATGAAAAACCAATAAAGACATGGGAAGAAAAGCTAATAAGATGGTTAGAAGTTATCAAAAAAGTGAATAACAATTGAAGGAAAGGATCTCATCCAGAAAACGTTTGAACACAAAATGGAAGAAATTGTCCATGAGACTTGTGACAGTTGAAAAATCCTGTTCCACAAAAAGAGTCACGTGCTTCTGCATACATGGTCATTAGCTGTAGTAGAAACTGCAGTCAACATGAACTCTTGGTTTGTCAAGGCTATATTAGCAGTTATCAACTTCCCCTTTACTTGTAATATTACAAATAATTTCCAAGAAGAAAATAATTTTAGGTCTACAATTTTTGGATAAAAAGTAAGCATCTACTTTTATTCCTTTGTTTTTATATTTAAGTAACACGTACTGTTCAGAACTTGACCCTTTAAGTTTTCCCGTAAAACAGTTCAAGTATTGATATTTTCTAATCTAAGTATCTTAAGATTCCAATAAAATGAAATTTTCCATCTATTGGCCCTAGACGCAAGCCAAACTTTTAGACAATAGTAGTTAATTAATCTTCTTAAAAGGAAAAAAAAAATTAAAATTGGATGCTTTTGCCATCACCAAAGAATTCTATATCTTTAACCTGCCAATTGACAAAACAGCCAGCAAGTTGAAGCTTGGACAAAAGCGCCAGCTTACCACTCCATATTGAAATGTCAAACTTAATTATACTAACAAATAGAACCAAAATAACTATAGATCACTTGGTTAAAAGGGATCTAATAACATTATCAATATATGACTTGACCAAAGGATTTAACCTTTCATGTAATTCGTAAGGATGGCTCTTTATATTTCCAACAAATTTGACTACGATTACCTTCATAATTGAAAGAGAAAAGAAAAGACAATTGAATCATTACAGGATTAAAATATCCTACTTCCTGGTCTTCTTCAGCGAGTGCTTGGCTAAGTATGAGACTTAGAGGATCCACGGAGAAATGTAACATGCAAGCTATCTGGAAAAATATATTCAGAAGGTATGACAAGCAAGAGAGAAAGTCATATCCCCTATTATTGAAAATGTAGTAAAACATTACAAAAATATAAAAATCCCCCCAAAAACCAGTAACCCCAAACTGTATGACCTACCTTCAAAGCTCGGATAACAGATGTTAATGTCCCATCCTTGTTTAAGAAGTTGTTTCTAAGAAATAGTGCCACTTTGTAACCAATACTGAATATAGCGCAATGCTTCACAAGAACAGCCTCAATAATTGAATCCATTCTGTCAGCTGGTGATCTAAGCATAAACTTAATGGGGCACAAATGGTGAAGAACATGTGATGGAAGAATGTTTCTTAGGGAATCCACTGTGGTTGCAACACCAAATATTAAGATCATCGGCACCCTGTTTACCCATTCACTGGGAGAAAAAGAGGAAGAAAATGCACGCTGCTGTAAAATCATCCAAGTGAAAGGCACCATTGTATAAAAATATTCAATCACTGGATACAAGAATTCATGTACAAAAGACAAATACACAATGAGGCCTAAACCACAGTTGAGATAAGCGAAAAGCTAACTGAAATAAGTATTCAATAAGCCAATATGCACTACATATTACAAAAAATACAGGATACATATTTATAAATCAACACTCAGAAGATGCTTAAACATACCTTAACATGGGGATAAAATCAGATAAGACAGTCCTGGAGCATCTTTCCAAATCATTAATGATCAGAACCAGGGGTTTATTGTAGTTTCCCTGTTCTCTATACCATGATGCTAAGTTTGATATATCAGCTGACTGCCAAAAGATAGCATATTAAAGAGAGAAAAGTAAAAGGCACAATAAACGTAGATAAACATAGGTATGTAGAGGCACATACATCCATAGTGGTGGCCATAAACTCTCGCAGCAAAGCTTTAAGGCAACCAGCAATCCCATTTTTCACTGAAAAGTCTAAGGATGATAGCATACCCACATGGCAACCTTGCTGTTTCAAAAAGAGGCTTAGCTCTTCAAATGTCAAAATGTCATCAACAAACTCCATGTTTTCTGCCACTCATCATTTGACCAAAAACTTGTCAGAAATCTATTTAAAAAGATAAATTATGTTACCATCATTTAACTTACATGATTAACAAAAGCAACTAGCATAAATTGCATCTCACAGAATTGATATATAGCTGATCAATAATAAAGATATTGGTAATCAAAGCAATACCGGGTGCAAAAACATCAAATAACCAGATCTGAGAAAGTGGATGTGATAGCTTACTGGTAATGACCAAACCAGTGAATAGCTGTCTAGGAGTACTTCCGTTCAGAACAGGAAACGATTCAATTGAGTTGGCAAAGTTAGGTTCTCCAGTTGATCTAGTAGCATTGAAGCATGACATAGCCCATTGTAGTATTTCATCAAAAACACTAGCATTGATATCTCTCAGAACATCCTGCAACAAAAATAATATGACTCTTCAACATCTATTCAAGAATTTGAGCAGAAAAAGATAAAGACCTCATAATTGTGTTGCCCACATTAATTGACAACATCTATCGCTTGAGCATTATATGAAATGAAAAGGCAATAATTTACAAGAAAAAGCATAAATAAGAAAAGATAAATAGAAGACCTTGATAGTAGACTCAATTTTTGACCAAAGAGAGCAAAATGCTTCAAATTGCAATTGCTGGAGTTGATGGCCATCATGTTCTTCCGCAATACTCCCTCCATGTTTCTTAGGGCTTTGCAGAGATGAAGGTGCCTCTTTTCTTCTTCTCTTTTTTCCTTGTCCCGCTGATTTTCTATCTTTACCTCGAGATGAAGCTTTGTGAAGAACATAGAACGGCTGTAGAAAGAACTCAAATGAGAAGTGCACCAGCACTTTTCCAGCAGCAGCTTGGGATGCCAAACCAAACAAAAAATAAAAGTAGCTTCTACGTGTGACAATTGTTCATTTCAATCCTCCCCATTCCCGTAAATTGTAATTGTAATCATCAAAAAAGAATAGGTATCACTCATCCAATGATATGCATATCTGTTCAAGACCACAAAATACTCCCAGTTGCAATTGAAGCACAGGCTAGTAGAAAAGAAAATTATGGATTTGGTTAAAAAAAAATTAACAAAAATGGGTGTCATGCTTCAACTGTGGGGATAATGTTAAGGGATCTTCTATCTTCAATTTCTCCCAATAGATAACATCATCAGAGCAGAAACTGAGTCAAAATTAGCTCTACTTATGTGGGTTTTTTGTGGCGTCAGCAGGTAGGGGAAAAAGTGAGAGAATGAGAAAACTCACCTGAATGTTGTTCTCTATGTTTTGGGGTGCCATTGACGAGGGAAGAGAATCATCACCAATCGGAGACGAGGGATCCATTTTCGTTGCCTAAATCTTGTTAGAAATATATCAACAGTTTACCGGTCATGCAGATGCCGCCTACGAGATCACAGTCACATAAGCAAATTGAGAATCAGCACAGGAATGATTATATTAATGAAACTAGGAGAAGAAGAGACATAGAGATGTCAACTCCGACGCCTGTGACGGTTAAAGGACACAGTTTTACAATATATCCAGGTTCAATTGGTTTGACTTCGAGATAGAGAATGCAATGAGGAACACTTCCGACCCTCTTCGAGGCATAGAATCTTGTATATTTGACTATAAAGCATTGACATTTCTGTTCTCCGAGGACATCTTCTTGTTTCGGCTTCTTTTATGCAGTCGTAATCACAATTTCAAATAAAACAGAGGTGAACAGATTTGACTTAATGAACAAACCTTTTAAATCCTTCAACTTCTAGTTGGTTCAGTTCAGCGTCGGTAACAGATCTTTACAAATGGCCAGAGTAGGAAGCTAGTACCTAGCGAGTCACAGAATAAGACAGAATGATTGGCCTAAATCATCACATTAAGGTCATCACTATGGAAGTATGGAGTTACTTGACAGGATTAATAATACTGCAACAGCATCTTTCAGTTCCGTTAACACTAATGTTTGTGTTAACACTTAGCACGAAAGCATAGGCAGGGGTTTCAAGAAAGAAGAACAGAGGAAGAGAAAATGTCAAGAAAGAGGAAGAGAGGAGAGAAAATGTCAGAGAAAGAAGGTGAAAGGATCGGCGACGCCGCGACGGCAACGATAGGCGTTAGTCAGGTAGGAAGAAGAGGGAAAATTGGGGGTTTAATTGAGAACAGATTGTCACGATTCCTCACACTTGAACGAAGGGCCAAGATTAAACGATGAAATATGTAGCCTTTGCCGTCAATCTCGCAAAGGAATCAGCGGTCTAAATTGTCCTAGTTAGTGTGAAGCGACGTCGTTTTATATACACCGGAGAGACACTGTAAAGAACAGCCGAGAGGCAACTGAAAGAGGCTGTAAGGGTCGCATTCTTTTCCCGCCAACGCGGGAAAATGGCCTCAGCACAGGAGGGCGAGGCAACTAGACACGTGGCAAAGGCATATAAAATCATGAGTTTAAGGAAAAAATTATTAATAAAATCCCCATACTACCCAAAAGGCCAAAAATATCTACATAGGAGCTAAGAGCTTCAATACATCTATATATAAATATTTTCGTTTTATGTGTATTTAAAGATACGCAGTGCTAAGGTACTAAGCCTTAGTGTCTGCTTCCCGATTCGATCCTGTCTGCACCTTTTGGGTGCTACTCAAAAATAAAAAATAAAAAAAGATACGTTGCACCCTACACTCACTAAAAATATGTTGAATTTGGCATTTTTAACAAATTTTAATTATCTTTCCACAATAATTTTTGAAGTTAAAAGTGTAAAAATACGCATAAACTTATTTTAAAAGAGCACTTGGCACTAATAAATTTTTTTTGGTACAAAAGTGCCTATGAACTTTTTTAAATAGAGGCAAAAATGTCATCACAGTTAGACGAAAGATTACCTTTTGGTTGAATAGACAGTACGTATTACATTTTGAGAGCAAAAATGCATATCAACTTTTATAAAAAAAATATGTCAAATGTCATATACTTTTTGAGTATACATATGCATATGTAAATTGCCGACAAATTTAACCCCCCCGGCAAAACAAAAAAAAAAAAAAAACCTCCTTTGTGATTCCTCTCACACAAAACTCTTCCTCCTGGCTTCCTATTACAACACAGGTCAAGGCTCCCATTTGTACTACTCAAGCAACTTCTACAATCTAATAGCGAAAGGTCTGGTGTGCAATGAGTTAGAGAATGCATAGTTTAAAACACTGAAAAATTCACTATTCTGATCAGATACTTCTTTTCCTCCATAGCAAGCTTAGTCACCTCAATTGCCGTTTGGTTCATAGTATGATACAATGTTCTCATGAAGCTTACCTAAGTGCCTGTTTGGAAACCCGGTGAAAAAGTGGTTTTTTTTTTAATGGGGCTTTTACAAAAGCCCATTTGAAAAAAAGTTAAATTATAAATGTGATTTGTGTTTGGATTATCGGTGGGAGAAGTGGCTTTTTTAAAAGTAAAATCTGTTTGGATTAGCTTTTGAAAAGCCCGTTTGGATGAAAAATGACTGAAAATGGCATGAACATTGTTGAATACTACATATATATTGTTTGTATACATATTGTTATAATTGATATTAAAAAATGTAAATAAAATTTTTAAAAATGAAAAAAGTTTAATAATTATTGAAAAACAAGAAAAATACATTAAAACACTTAATTAAAAAAAGGTAAATATATATTTCAATCAGAATGTGATACATGAATTGGATCAGAATGTGATATATTTCAATTCTATAATTTTGATTAGATTATAATTTAGTGTCTTTATTTTAATAATTAATTGAAATATTAATTTATATATTGGATCAAAATATGGATCCCACGTAAACTCTCTAACACAGCAAAAATACCAATTCTATGGGTCCCATTTAATGAGAATTGATGAGAAGCTCATTCAAAAAGCTACAAGTTTGAGCTTGTAAAAAAAAAAGCTTCTACATGTAAAGCCCATTGCTCTTTAATGATTTGCCAAACACTTGTTTTAAATGCAAATGAGCTTTTACATATTTAATGGGCTTTTTTAAAAAGGAAATGAGTTCCCAAACAGGCTCTAAGACATTTTCAGTGTTCAAGAGGGTGACTTTAGGCCTTGTATTGATGGTGGAGATGATGGAATGATTATAATAGTGAAGCAAGCACTCATCACGCCATATTATTGCCTCCTTCGAAACTTTGCATTTGGAAGATAATTGTTAAGTTGCGTTAATCACACATTGGTGGCACATCGTGAAGTTGGAGTTACCCTAGCACATGAAGGGACAAAAATGCCAGCAATTTACATATGCATATCCACATTAAAAAAAGTATATGGTGTTTGCACACTTTTAAAAAAAATTAATGGGTATGTTTGCAACCAAAAGTAATGTGTGGGGTCCCCTTAACTAAAAAGTAACGGTAGTCCTTCCTTTTACTGCAATGGCATTTTCGCCCTTATTTATAGGCACTTTTGCACTAAAAAGTTTTATTGGTGCCAAGTACTCTTTGAAATAAGTTTATGGGTATTTTTGTACCTTAACCCTAAATTTTATAATTGAGATTTTTTAGCGATTTTTCATTAGTGAAATATATTTTGGCCAAAAAAAATCATGAAATATAAAGTCATGTTTGGTAGTACGAAATAGAAATAAGAACAGGAAGTAAGCACTTTATAAAACTTATTTATTTTTAAGGTAAAGGAGAAAAAATTCTTAAGAACTTTTTCCAAATGTGCACTCAGCACAACAAACTTTTCTATGGTACATAAATGCCCAAGAACATTAAGAAAGAGCCTAAAAATACCAGCTCCATCATAGTGAGAGACGTTGACCATTTTCTTAAAGAGTTTTGACCCAAGAGGGGTGAGGTGGACAGTGAGCTGGAGATGAAAGAATGTCCTATCACCTATGTGGCAGTCAAGGTTTGAGGTTAGAAAGGGTTGAAGACATGTTAGTTGAAGGGGTGTTTTAGTGGGAAACATATGTTGGATTGAAAAGGAAAAAATCATTGACGGTCTCGCTCAAGGGTTTCAGTGTCAAAGTCGAGCGATCGTGATCCTACGAATGTTCAAGAGAAAAGCGACAAAGTGAATCAAGGGTTTTGATGGGGAAAGCCAGAAAGTGAGAGAGAGGGAAAGCACATCAAGAGGAGGGGATTTGTGCGTGCACTTGAGAAGATTTCACTATTAAGTTTACAGACTGAGATTGTTCAAGATAGAATCTCTAGTAAAAATCAAATGGGTCCCATAATGTTTGATAGTGGATATAGTGAAATGCAATAGGAGCCCTTGAATTTAACTATGGTTTTGTTTGTTTAAATTTGAATGGTGTCAAAAGGCAAGGATAACACTATGAATAGAAGGGAGAATATGATGAAGACTCTTAAGGAAAGGCAAGCTCGATTGTTGAAAAAGGTGAGTGAAAATTGTGTTGTGGCTAGAAATAGGTGGGATAATATAAAACCAACACTTAGTAATGGACAAAATAGTATTGTTGAAGGTATTAGATCGATAGGTGAGGCAAGGGTTAATGAAAGTGACAAGGGGGTTGTGAAAATGAAAGAGATAAAGGAGGTGGCCTAAATGAACTTGAGAGATCTGACGGGAATTTGAAGGATGATTAGAGAAGAAGAGCCGAAGCTAATGTCAGATTTGAACAAGAGGTTATTGATGAAATAGAAGTCTTAGATGGGTTTGAAGACATAGATAAAGATGATGGTGATGGATTTAAGGACTTTATTCTCGATGACATATATATGTGTGAAAAAGGAAGGTAAATTGAGAAAGGGGGAGAAGTAGTGTGTGATGTCAGATTTGAACAAGAGGTTATTGATGAAATAGAAGTCTTAGATGGGTTTGAAGAGATAGATAAAGATGATGGTGATGGATTTAAGGACTTTATTCTCGATGACATGTATGTGTGTGAAAAAGGAAGGCAAATTGAGAAAGGGGGAGAAGTAGTGTGTGATGGTGGTCAGTCAAATTGTGACGTTGAAGATGATTCTTTATAGTAAGGATGAAAGCTACAAGGGTACAAGTGTGAGTTGGATGATTACTAAATTTAGGGGTGTTCAAGGTTTTCCTGTTGTACTCACACTGGGCAAATTGGGATAGAAAATCTCATCCTAGATATTTTTGGGATAGGAAAATTTGGGATTGAGAAAAATTTGGTTTGGGACGGACTTCCCAATCCCATTCCATCTCTATATATATATATATATATATAATCATAATCTTTTAAAAAAGTTACCATAAAATCCTAAAAGCTAAGGGGCTGTTTGGCATTGCTTTTATGAATCGGGCTTATTATATAAGCCCGATTCACGTAAATCGAGTCAAATCTCCTCCATATATTTATCTGGTAGACCGTAAAAGCTACTTTGTAGACCGTAAAAGTTACTTCGTATTCCGTGAATCACAATTCATAAGCACTTATGGAGCTTCTATAAGTCATTCCAAACAGCCTCTAAAACGTTAGTAAAACCTAAATGGCGTTAGAGTTAGAAGTTTGTTTTTTGTAAGAAATTTTTATGATCATTGAATTGAATTTCGTGAAGTTACTTCGTTTATTAAGAGCAACGGCAGAGATTTTGGGGTTTGGGAATTTCGATGAATTTGTAATTTTAATTTGCTTTAAATATTTATATTGAAGTAATTGGTACACTATAATATTTTTATCTTAGCCATTCTAAAGAAAAAGCAATAAATTGGGCCTAATTCAAGTAAAATTGGGCCAAAAGTTAATACTTCAAAAGAAAAATTTAGAAACAAAGTCAAAATTTTTGGGAACCTGTCCTGGGATTTTCCCATCCTGGTCACTAGAATATGAACAACAATGCTGTTCCGATCCCTCCTTCACGGACCGGGGACTGGGTTTTCTGATCCGGTCCCGATAACCCCCCTAACTAAACTATGTCAATCACACTTGTTAAGCAATGATAATAAACTCGCAAGTGGAGAAATGTAAAATAAAAACCAGCAATGGCAACTGTTAAGGGATTAAAACGGGATAACAATAGCTTGAATGTATCAGAGAAGTTAATTAAAGTTGTCAATACATTTTTATATTGAGGATATAATTGTCAGAAATCTGGCTTTTAAGTCGCATGGCATGTGTTTCTTCTTATGTGTGCAATTATAATGATCCAGTTCCTGTTATTAATCATTACAGATCATGACAGCAACCTCAATTCAGTGAAAGTTTGAACCTTTTTGTTTAAAGTAGTCACTCTCAAACTCAAGAATAATTTCAATTCAGAACATTGCTTCATGGTCATTGCATTTTTTCTTGAGAACTTTTGCTTTTGTAAAAAGAATCAATTTTATATAGTTCTTAGATCAGTATGTGATGCTGGATTCTATGATCCAACTGTTTCAAATAATCAAAGTCAGTGGCTTAAAGGGCTGAAAAGAATAAAAGCATTAGCTAAAGCTAATTTGTTGTAGAATGGTTTGATCTTGAATTGCTTCAAATATAGAGCTTGTTTGGAATAGCGGTTAAAAATTTCATAAGTGCTTATGAATTGTAATTCACGGAATACGAAGTAACTTTTACGGTCTATGAGGTAACTTTTACGGTCTACGAGGTGCTTTTACGGTCTACGAGATAAATATGTGGAGGAGATTTATCTCGATTTACGTGAATCGGGCTTATATAATAAGCCCGATTCAAATAAGTAATAACAAACAAGCACATAGTAACATTAAAATGTCGATTAAATTTTAAATCAGTCTACATCTTGGCTAAAATTTTCATTTATCAATTAAAAGAAACAAATACTAACGGGTTGAGGTTACTATTAGAGATAATTGGTACCGACTCTATTTGGTTAGTAGTTGTCTACTTGTCTAGGAACTTGTTCAATTATGTTATAGTTATAATTTGTGTTAGGAAGATCTACTAATGTATCTTACTTGTTATAAATAGTCAAGTCTTTAATTTGTATATAATGCTCAATTTTCACATCTTGCACATGCTAATCTAATTTAGTAATTTTATATCAATGCATATAGAAATGGAAATGGAATTGAATCTCTTCTTTATTTGAGGAAAGGTTACTCATTTTTGTGATAAACTAGTGTTAGGGGAACATGTATCTATCTCTCTCATCCTAAATTTATCGGAGGATATTAGAGATAATAGATGCCAACTCTATTTGATTATTAGTTGTTCACTTTTATTATAGTTATTCATCGTGTTAGTGCAGGATTACCAATGTAATTCTCTTATTATAAGTAGTTAATTCTTTATATTTTATGCTCAACGTTTCAATTTTTATATAAATAGAAATACTCCTCCTCCTTTTATCTTCTCTTTATACAATTAAATAGTTACAAGCTGCCCTCTCCTCCTTCCATGTCACCTGCTTAATGCAAATTAGAGAACCTGATATATTTTAATCATTTTGCCCTAATATAATTGATTTTAGTATAAAATAAAAGACAGTATATATGAATTCAAACTCAAGTCCATGTGTTGAATCACAATCTAAGGGCTTGTTTAGGTTAGTAGTGGCATGCGTGTATTTTTTTAATATGATTTTTATAAAAATCAGATAGAATAAAAGTCAGATTATAAATATAATTTGTGTTTGGATTGACGATGAAAGAAGTGAATTATTTTTTAAAAAAGACAAAACTTTTAAGCTTCTTCTCAAAAACTGCTTTTAAAAGAAGAAAAAAAACCAGTTATCAAAACGCCAACCTAAACACTCCAATTTTTAAAAAGTCAGAAGCCATCATGATTTTTTTAAAAAAAAACCGTCTGGTACGATAGAAAGTAATCCCAAACAGACACTAACCCATTTCGTTAAGACTATCGTAATTAAAAAAAAAGTATCGTTAAATAAAATTTCAAACACTAAATTTTTATATAAATAAAATTTTGAAAATTGGGAGCCAGATATATTTATTTTCGCAAAAGTATACATTTAATTACATAAGTTAAGATAAGATTTTATTTTTTTTTCTTAATTTTAAAAATTATTTTTTTAATCTTTTAACCTTAATATCAATCAGAAACGACGATCTTTTTGAAAAATCACTATTATTTTTATTTTTTTACTAGAATTATTATTTTAAAAGTTTTTTGGCCAAGTATTATTTTAAACATAATATTTTTTGAATATTAAAATTTCAATATCAGATGCTATAAAAAAAAATCAATATCAGCATTTTTATAAACAACCGTTCCGGAATAAAAGCCTGAAAATACATTTTTAACAAATCAAGACTAAACTAAAATCTTGTAGAAAGATAAAGCATCCAAAGTATAACATATTTTTGGGAAAATCTCATATAAAGACCAATAAAATGGTAAAAGATAAAGAGGCCATTTGAATTTCAATATCTCTTTAATATGTTAGTGCTCAATTTGTTCTTTTTAAATTAAAATAAAATGACTAAAATATCCTTACACATTTTTTTTTAAAAAAATCAACCTCCACCTCCACCGGCGACCGACAACTGTCAACCTACCCTGTAGATGCCGGAGCTTTGGTGGCCGGGGCCACCTCTAGTGGGAATAATTATTCCAACCCCCACCACTTTTGTTTGCCCAAAATATTTGTGGCTATATGGCGATCAATAGCTTTCAAAATAAATTATGCAAGCAAATGTGCGTGTGTGTTAATTTTTAATCTTTAACTTAAGTTTATTAACAAGTTTAATTAAGGAATTAACCATTTTTTACTGGATTTTAAAAAATTTTGTTTACTAAGTAAATATTTTACACTATCAGCCTATTGATAAGTTTTGTTAAAAAATTCATTATGTTTCATTATATTATAACAATTTTTGTTTACCAAGTAAGAAATTTACACTATTAAGCCATTGACAAATTTTGTTAAGGAATTCACCATTTTTCATTAGATTTTAATAATTTTAGTTTACTAAGTAAAAAATTCAGATTAACATGCCGTTAGCAAGTTTTATTAAAGAATTTACCACTTTTCATTAAATTTAACAACTCTAATTTCATTTACCAAACTTGTAAATAATCTAATAGTGTCAATTTATTATTTAGTAAAAGAAAGTTATTGAAATGGAACAAAAAGTCATGAATTATTTAGCTAAATTTATTAATAATTTGATAGTATAATTTTTTTACTTAGTAAATAAAAGTTGTTTAAACTTGATAAAAAGTAATGAATTCCTTAACTAAACTTATTAATAAATTTGGGTTAAGGATTAAAGATTAAAAGTTAACATATGTATATTTATTTGCATAATCTATCTTAAAGCTATTGATGACCATTAATATTTTTTGGGCAAGCAAAGTGATAGGTGTTCAAGCTCTACCCCTACCATTACCATTTTAAGAATATTCGACTGACAAGGGTAGGCAGCTGGCTAGCGTAGAGGTTAATTTTTTTTTGGAAAATATGTGTTAGGGTATTTTAGTCTTTTCATTAATTAAAAAAAAAGACAATTTGAGTACTAAATTGTAATTGGGATAATAACATTCAAATCACCTGACCTTTACCATTTTATTAGTATTTACGTGGGCTGTTCCCTTTTTTATATTTATTATACTTTTTATTCAAAAAAAAAATAGCAGTAACAATAAACGCTTCAAATTTATATTTATTTGTCTATATAAATTGAGATAAAACTCTTCAATATATTTACTTCATAAACTATAAAAATTATCTCATAAATCGTAAAAACTACTTCGTATTCTATAAACTACTATTTATAAACACTTATAAAACTTTCTTAAAATATTTCAAACGTACCAATTTCTCATCAAATCTAATAATTATTGATATCTATGACGGATGGGGAAATAAAAGTTGATATCGGTGACAGATTCGGTTTATGGTCAAACGGGGAGAGTTATAACAGAGGTTGTTTGTATTTTTTTCATTAAAAGGACCCAATCAAAGTGTTCATTGTAAACCAAATTAGCTGGTTTGATTCGTTTATAAAATCTCCCATCTGCATAAGAAGCATCGAAGAAGGAAGAAGAGAGCAATATTACGATTTTTCATCGTCTCTTATCTCGGAGTCTCATCGTCGCGCACTCTACTCTAAATTCAGTGCTTGCTGTTTTTGCTGCAAATAGTCGCGAACTCGATGGACAATGATGGCATGTCCTGACCACTGTTATAATAAGAGAGGATGTCAGCAGCTGACGTCTCGTACAGGTAATTCTCGTTTTCTATTTCTTCCAGTTTTGATCTGGCTCATAGGTTTTAGTCGAAGCAGCTTGTTATTGGGCAAAAGCTGATGAATTTTTAACTTATTGTTGAGCGATTATCCTTAAATGGTGTTTAGAATTTGTGAAAATTTTATGGGGGTTTGGTTTGTGGTAGCAATTTTATTTGTATATTTGCCAGAAATTGTAATGTAGATATTTTGTATGCATTGACTGATGTGTAATCGTGTGATTATGGCCGAGGCAAATAATTTTTGCGTTATCCTGGGGTTGACATTTCAAATCACACCTAATACCAATTTATTTGATGAGAAGATTCTAGGAGTTATCCAAAGCATTTTGGAGAGAAACACTTGGGAAGTAATGAATCTCTCTCCTAAAGTCATGGATCAGAGAAAATCAGAGTATAATGGAACCAATCTTTTGTGTTGAAAGTTGAACCGACATGTCTCATATTTGAATTTACTTTTGAATGTTTGTGTAAGTCCATATGATGAATCACCATACTGTTTTATTAAAAGGACATGACTCTAGAACTAAAACCACCAAGACCAAGAAATAGCTTTGAAATTTCAAATTATTAGTCACTTTTTGACCCATACAATCAAGCAGGTACCCAATTGACCAGTTGCCAGTGAACTAGATGCCACTTTGTTCTCTGATGACATCTGTTCAACTGATTCCATGCACCTGGTTGTCTGCTTGTTCACAGAAGTGACCAATCTTTGTAGCTATGTTATCCAGCTGACTGGATTTTTTCACTACCTGATTGAATTGTTTGCTTTCAAAAGTGAACGCTGATTTTCGTTGACCACTCAGTCAGCTTATTAAGTTACCTAATTGACTGGATGCCTACTGACCTTAATTTTCACATAGTTTTTCCAACTATTCCCAACACTATCGCATCGCATTGCTGATAGTTGTTCCCCACATCTTGGACACATGGTGACCATGTCTTGAACTTGCAATGAACAAGGGTTGGACATAGTTGTACCTAAGAACAAGGAAAACGATCCAAGAAAAAAAAAGTAGAGAGACAAGAAACCTCAGCTCAGCTCGATGAGACATTGAAAATTCTTTCCTATATTTTCTGCAATAAATGAATAGTTTGAAGGATTTTGGTTGATACATTTTTATTTGGTAAATGTCTTTAGGAGGATAATAGCGTAAGATACTTAGAATGCATATATTATGTACATGCTGTGTCATCTTTCATGTCTTTACTTCATAAATATATTAAATTATTGTCTTATTCTCATCTCTCCAAGTGATACTTCTAGCTGTGGTTATCGGAATCATAAAGAATTATATCTGATTGTAAAGGTTTAGACAATATAAAGAATTATATCTTATTATCTTTGGCCACATATTTTATGTGGCAAAAGCTAATAAGTTTTAAAAAAGCATGTAGATAGGCTTTGACCGAGCTGGTGGATATTGATCGAGTGTATTAGATGTCGTGAATATTAGATTGGTTTCATATCATGATTGAGAGTAAAGCTACTGAGAAGAGCTGAGCAAGCTTGACCAGTGAGCTTCATCTTTGTAGGGAAGGGGTGTTTAAGAAGCTTTGACTTTTGTTAAATCCTTTTCTACCTTTCAACTTGGGTTTTCTAGAGTGTGGTGCAAGAAGTTAACAAAGACTGGTCTAATGTGGATTGCCGCAGAGTTGGCTCCAGGGCAAGTGAAACCATGGAGAAAAGTTTACATATCTCATTTTCAATGCAATTAATTGTTTGCGAATGTTTATTGTTATGATTCTACGAATTTAGGAAATGTTTGGTAGCCAAAGGGAGAGGGAAGGATAATGGTGAGAATGAAAAATGAGTCCGAAATAATTTATACAATGCTATTCTATTAATGTTATTATTACACAACAGTGATTTCCGTTTACATCCTTATCCCCTCATCATTTTTCTACCTGACATTCTGCTCGTCAAACATAACCTTACTGTCTTCTGTAATGAGATAAAGTGGACCCATGCTAAATGAAGAAACGGTAATGGTGCTGATCTGTTTTCTCTTATTTCCCCCTCATGTTGGCACGCATTTATGGTTGCAAGGGGTCAGGGTCTTGCTTTAACCTTTTATTCTTTACCATCTCTCAACTCTAGATACATTTTGTTGTCCACTTTTATCATTATTGAACTGCCATGCATTCTGTTCGGCAAATTGTAATGAAAGAATCTATGTTAGCCTAGTATTGCGTACAGATGAAATTATGAATGTTGATATTGTAACTTTTTGAAATAATATTTCTAACATATTTTCTTTTCTTTTTTCTTTTGGTGGCATTCATTTTCTTTTTGGGAGAAAACACAATGATTTAAGCTTAAATACTTAATGTTCATTAGAATAAATGGATTTTAAATTTTTAAAAAGGTTTAAACTGTTAATAACAAGAATTAGTTACAGGCTATATCGTGGATAAAAAATGCGTGCCACTAATCTGGATGAAAAAATTTTCTGAAGTATATCAAGCACAAGTGCCCAAGTTTTTTTTTTTTTTTTCTTTTGGGTGTTTATTCTGTGATTCATATTATCCCTATCTTGATATTTGACTGTCCACTGTGCAGTTGTGGCTCTTGTGGATATCCTCTGAACTTGACATCCTCAAATCGAATCACGTCTGACATAGGTTCTGAATATAAAAAGTCCATAAAGAAAGGATCAATTTCATTTGATTCAGTTGATCTCAGCCGGTTCACACAGGTTGACAAAATAAGTTGTTTTCCTATCTCTTTTTGTGGTCATCATTCAAGGACTAAACTGCTTTGCCGCCAATGCGGGGTTCTTATTGGCTACGGATACATAGACTCATCGGCACTTTGTGGATTTAACTCAGCCAGTTCATCTAGTTCTCATAGGAAGTTCGCTGTAAAGATTCGATCATTACAGCCTTATTCGGAGGAATCTTAAAAAGTTGTCATGGAAGGTTTTACATCAATCATGCACCTGCCAGATGATTGCCTTGCCTTTATTTTTCATTGTTTAAATAGTAGCATTGATCGCCAATCATTTGGCCTGACTTGCTGTCGGTGGCTCCAGATTCAAAATTTGAACCGTCGATCATTGCAGTTCCAATGTTCATTCACCATATTCGATCATCCCTCATTATCCATGAAGCCTTTCTGTGTTGAGGCATTCCATCTCAATCGGTTGCTAAGCCGCTTTCAACATTTAGAATCATTATCTTTATCTGGTTGTACAGACATAACTGATTCAGGATTGACCTGCGTGCAAAGCTATGGTTCAAATTTACAGAATCTTCATCTGGATTGTTGTTCCAATGTCACTGACAATGGTCTAACCTTTGTTGCTTCTGGTTGCCCCTTATTGATGGCAATTAGCCTCTATCGGTGCCTCAAAATTACTGATAATGGGTTAGAGACTTTAGCTAATGGTTGCTTGTCCTTGAAACATGTGAACCTCTCGTATTGTTCACAAATATCTGACAAAGGATTAAAAACTCTCACGCAGAAGTGCCGCCAACTTCAGGCGGTTAAGATATCAAACTGTGATGGTATTGCCGGTGTGGGCTTTGGAGGGTGTTCAGAAACTCTAGCTTATGTTGAAGCTGATTCTTGTAAGCTTACCCCAGATGGGCTAAAGGGAATTATTAGTGGTGGTGGACTAGAGTATTTAAATGTTTCCTGTTTAAGCTGGTCTCCTTTTGGAGATCCCACAGCAGGAATAGGATTCTCCCCAAACCTCAAATTCCTCAACTTTCGGATGTGCAGATCTGTCTGTGACGCATCGATCATCACGATCACCAAGGGATGTCCATTACTTCAGGAATGGAACTTAGCCTTGTGTCATGAGGTCAAGCTATCCGGGTGGCAAGCGATTGGATCGAACTGTCAGAATCTGGAGAGACTGCATGTTAACCGGTGTCGCAATCTTTGTGATCTTGGGTTGCAATCTATACACAATGGGTGCAAAAGTCTATCAATTCTTTACATGAGTGGCTGTGTTCGCTTATCAGCTACAGCAATAGAGTTATTTAAGTGTTATAGAGCTGATGTTCAGATAAAAGAAGTAGAGATAATGGGTATTAACCCTAATTGGGAATACAGATTAAATTCTTAAGCTTTCAAGAGAAGGATTTGCAAATACACATTATTTTGTTTGGAAATATCTTTGCACAGAAATGTCTCAGGCTCTTGTGGGTGTTTTATGGGTTATATACTTAATTTGGATTCTGAAAATGGTCCTTTTATGTTCATTATGATTATGATATGAATGTGATATATTAGTAGAGTATATGAATTTATGCCTAGTCCTTTAATTTTTGGTGACTAGTTCTTCATCTTGGATCGTATACAACTCCTACAAAATCATACATAAGCTTTTTAGCTTATTTTTTCCCCCAGAATATCTTTGCCCAAGTAGGTTAATCTATACAGGCATTTCATTCTCTAAAAGCATGCTTTATTGTCCAATGCCACTTCATATATGTTAAACCACATTAAAAGTTTAAAATTTCAAACAAAAAAATTAATAATGGATTTTATATTTAAAAATTAATAGTCATTTAATCTTTTAGAAATATTTTTTATTATCATCAATCAATCAACTATATTCTCCAAATCTTGTGAAGCCTAGTTCATTAAGAAATGGGTAGATTTGGGTTCATTAGCTATATTTAGATCTTTAAACAATATAATTTATTGGTACATTAATATCTCAAACAATACCCTAATAACTTTCTTATTTATATTTATGAGAATCTTGTGTCAAATAAACCTATATTCTAATTAATGTTTATAACATTATAAATAATTTAAAATCATATTGTCTAATATCTCTTCATTTATGTAATTGCTATGAATCATTTAAAATGTTATTAACATTTAAATTAATACAAACATTGAAACCGTGATTTCAGAAGTATTTTTCCGTAAATCGAGACAAATACTTTATTTTATGTCATTATATTGACTATTTTAGCTTCAATATTGATTATTTTGCCTGAATAGTGAAAAAGTTCTTAATTTATTTTTTGAATTTTCAAAATAAAAGTAGTTAATACCCAAACAAGACTAGAAAAAAGAAAAATAAAAGTAGTTATTAGAAGTTACTTAACAAAAGAAACCCTATTTAGTATTTGCTACTCTAATTTTGGTATTAATTACTTTGTTGTTGTTATTAACTACTCCTAATTGATCCAAAACATATATTAAGAACCTTGTTGGTTGTAAGGCAAAGTAGTCAATATTAAAATCAAAGTAGTCAATATGGAAATTCAAGTACTCCTTCGATCCTTAATATAAGACATATTTTACTTTTTTTTTTGGAGAGATTAAGGAAGCTAAATAAATAAGTTAATTACAGTTTTATGCCGTGTATCATTTGAATATATATTAACTCATAAATTAGACAAATTAAGTTAGTATAAAAAAATATAAATATCAATACTTTAAAATCATTTATTTAACTTCTTTAATTTTTCAAAAAAAATCAATTATGTCCTCTATTAAGGGTCGGATGAATAGTTAATAGCGAAACAAAAATAGTTATTAAGCAATGTTCAACAAGTACGTTGTTTATTACTTTAGTTTCACTATTAACTACTTAAGTTTTCATATTAATTTTTTTCTTGAGAAATTAAAAAATATATATATTAGACCATCGGAGCTCTTGTGTCAACTCTCGGCAAGGGCACCAGAACTCCAGCTGTCACACCCAAAAAATCGAGATGTGACCAACTCAGAATATGCGAGTACTCACATCCCATAAGCCTTATATATATAGATCTTCGTATACTCAATACACATATATTTATACTACATATTATAAAGTCTATAAATATAATTCATGTAATAAAAATTATAAACTACTTAATGTAAAAATTTTCACAAAATCTTCCCTAAGATAAAGCCTTGAAACTCTACTACAGCAAAATCAATGCAGTTTAATCATGAAGGAGCTCCGCTCCTTGCCAATAAATATACAAAAACAATAATAAGACGAGGATCTTAAAGTCTACGTGGAGCTCCTAAATTAATTACCTACATTCAGAAGTTTGTATTACGTTAGATGGGAATTCTTCAAAGGACACTTCAACTTCAAGTCAGCAGTAGAATCCCTCAGTTATCAGCGGGAGGAGGAGATAGAAGGTCAGCTACATTATCTAAGGGCCAACAATAAATTTTCCAATCAATAATGTAACATTTATATAAACTAATAATATACTAAAGAAAATAGTTTAAATATATTTAACTTTGAATAATAGTAACACAGAATTTTCAACTTCTAGAGTATACAAATATAATCATAAATGAACCTATATGAAAGATAAAACTAAATATGGTATAAAAGATCTTATTTAACAAAATCAATTCAAAACCGCAAATCTCAATCTTGCCTTTTGTAGGACTTCAATAGAATGAATAACAAGCGTGGACATATGGTCCATGAGGGTAACAAACAAAGTATAACTCAATTCCATAAACACAAATGTAGACATACAGTCCATGATGGTAAATAACCAAACAAACGTAGTATGAGGTCACGAAACAAGCGAAGGTACAAGACCCACGAACAACAAGTGTGAGAACAAATCCCACGAATATCAAGCGTGAGTATTGTGCTAATGAATATCAAACGAGCTCAATTTGACCATTACTTGTCAAGGACTATACTGTTGTTAGTAACTAGTGTTCTATATTCAGTTCTTTCAAAATATTTTTCAAGCATGCATGGGGTCAATTTCTCTAAAGTAATGAAAAGATATTCTTTTCAGAAAATGATAACTCGTATCAAATACTTCATAGAAGAATACTTCATAAGAAGGTTATCAAAATCATCTCAAAAACTTTCTTTCAAATTCAATTTATCGACAAAATCCTTTTCAAATAACAAGGACTCAGGTACGAACATTTCAAAATACAAGGTCATCTCAACATGAGAATAAAATAATAAATGAAGTCATCAATCTTAACTAATTTTAGTATTAATAAGACAATGAAATAGATTCGATAAACTTTCTTTGATGAAATCGCGCTTATAAATATGATAATGGCAAGTAATAAAATTGTCATTTATAAAAATTATAATGGGATACTATTCACTTTCTTTATGAATTCCCAAATTATATAACTTCGTCTTCAGAATATTAAAACTTTCCTCCACCCATCCTATGTAATATATAAAAAGAATTTTGATTAATTATCTATAGGCTTTATAACTCCCTTCCAATATTAACCCAACAATAAGCAACTACAATATTTCAAAATTCCAAATTCCATCCTATGAGCTTTGAGGCTTCTCTAAATACATAATCATAATTTTTACTTCCAATTTATTTATCCTACACACTTAAGTTTCCAACTCTTATCTTAATATAAGACACTAGCCTCCATTTTCACCCTTTAATCCATAATTCCATGTAATAAAGAACACACTTCCAATAATGAAACATGAAGATCAAATAAATTTATACACAACAATTTATAAAATGCTATAACCCACCAATTCAATTCCACAAGTTACTTTCTCCGATAATTCCTTAATTTAGTGTGAGCTATTGATCTTCCAAACTTCCTTAAGGCCTATAACCACAATTTTTCAATAATGTGAGATAGAATAATAAATGCTCATGATTTCAAAGAAACTTGAATCAAACAATCAATTTATTGCCAAATCTCTTCTTTTTCTTTTTCTACCCAATTTCATATAATATTAAACTTGTAGCCACTGCCCACCATGGGAAAAATATATCTTCCATCAAATCTATTTAGCGCATATGAAGGTTCAAGTAAGCAAAATGTCAAACCCCTTAACATTTCGATATTCACAGAGTGACAAGCATAAAGTTCACAAGGCATACAGAAACAGCGGAAATAATACTGATATTAAGTACAAGTTTACATTACAGGAGAATCCCCGTAGGGTTTGAAAATATACACAAATGTACAAAGCGTTCCTAAGCAGCAAAAAGTGTAAGCATAAATAAACATTTGCAGCAACAGAGAGCTCCGGGTCCCTAATCACCAGGAGCCACCGTCTTGCCTTTCGAGCCACTTGCTTCAGCTGTAAGATTTTGTATTTTGGAAAAAGAATGAGATTCGAGGGAATCTCAGTAGTAACATGCTTACAAACATATAGAATGTGAAAATAGATATGCAATGTCATGTCATGTAAGATGATCAAACAATATGTGTACACTTGCCTAAGGTCAAACTACATGTTTGCCCTTAGTCGACTTAGCGCCCCTGTTGGGTCCCTGACCACAACTTGGCAAATTGGTGTGTCTAGGACACTAGCTCATGTTACAGAGAATGACTTTAAACATATAAATAATCACATAAGATATGCAAGAAGAAGTTACTACCTGAATCTTTTCCAAACTCGCACGTTTGTCCTACTTTTGGATTTTGGCTCGGGCTATATCCAATTCCTATCATCATTAAAGTTACAAGTACTTGGTTATTACTTGTAGTATTATCACCTTTAAATGGTATGCTACTGTTTATTTGATGCAGTTACAACAGGTTCTGCACAATACAACTCTGTACAATGCAATTTCACTGTTTTCCAAAAACTGACAACTTGGTCAGCCAACTTTGGAAATTTATAATTAATTCTATAAAAATCCAATTTGACTGATTCCAAATCCAAAAAGAAGCTCTTTAAATTTAAGTTTGAGGAAAAATAGTTAGGTTTTATCAATCTAACCATATAATTCCCAGTAATTCATCAAACATCACTGATCCAGATAGCATTCCAGAAAACAGGGCATAACTTCAAAAATTCATATCTCCCAATATACTTGTCCAAAAATTACAAACTATCTATCAAATTAAAGCTCTATATCTCTACTTCAATTCTGGAAAGTTTCAGAAGTTTTGGACAAGATTTGGTTAATGAAAGACCACGAACACTGCCACTGCTCCAGACAGGGCAGAACCAACATATGTACATACCAACTTCAATAATTTCCAAATTGGCATACAACCAACCAAAAATCATGAACACTTGCATACCTACACAATTTTGCCTTCTAAAGCCAATGGAATCATCAAAATTACCAAATTCCTACTCCATATTCACGTCACCCACAGAACAGAAAATTAAGGTTTTAAGGAGTAACTTGTTGTTTCCTTGTTTTCTCTTGCTTAATCACTTTCTTTCTACTTCTAATCACATGATTAGCTATTTAAACTCCAAATAGGCATATTTAGAGAGAATTTGGGCAGCATTTCCCCATGATTATGCTTCAGCCCATAATTGCAAAATAAGAGGAAACATAGCAAATACCACCACCACCAACAACAACAACTTCAACTAAGACAAGAGGATTAAGTTTTGGTGGTTACCTCTTGATTTCTTGTGATTTCTCTCTCCAAAATGTATCAGCCCCCTCTCTCTAAACCTCTGATTAACCTTGCTAATCATGATATTTAAAGAGGAGAAGAGATTAGTAGAGGTTCCTACATGATTTGGAACCAAAATCTTCAAGTATCTATGATTCTTACCTTGATTTTTTGGATAAACCCTAGTTTCCTTGAGCTTTTCCTTGCTCTTGAGATCCCTCCATCCCAGCTGCTCTCTCTCTCTCTTATGTTCAGTTTTTGCACGAGAAATGAAGAGGAAAGATGAAGAATTAGATGATATAGCCAAGAAGTCAAATGCTTAACACATGCTTGCTTTTGATTGGTCCATGTGTAAATCTTTTTGTTCAAGATTTCCATTTCCTTTCATGCTCTTCATTCCACCGAAAATCATAGAAAATGAGGGAGTATATATTGATGTTGAATTATCTCATCATACCCTCTTGTAATTTGTTGACCAAAGTCTTTAACTTTTTGACTATTTGACCTTACTTGGTAATAACTTGCCAAAATAGGCTTATTAATGATCAAATAACCATTTCTCTCTTTTTAATTCCCATTTAACTCAAATTATTATAAATATTAGAGGAAAATAATTATTTCCCACTTTGTGGCAAAATTACCATTTTACCCCTACATTTTATGATTTACCGAAATAAATCATTTCTTGCTCATTCCTTTGGTTTAGCATAATTTTTGACACTTGAACGAAGCCATTATTTGTGTCATTTTATACTCAAATTTTGGTTACAATATTAGGCCTTTAAGTGAACATTAGTTGCTCCTTTGTGTTCTTGCTTGGCCGTGTTATGTGTAACCGACAATTAGAATTTTCAGTAAATTGTTGCACACCACAATTCACCATTTTGTTCCATTACATGTATTCATTCCATAGGAGGAATATTGGTAATTATAAATGGGGTGTTACAGTTCTCCTCCCCTTTAATAAATTTCGTCCCCGAAATTTGTTACAAGTACCGACCCATAAATTCTGGGAAACGCTTCTGCATGTCTTCCTCAGCTTCCCAAGTAGCTTCCCTAGGGGATAATCCCTTCCATACCACTTTGATGAATGGAATACTCCTGTGCCTCAGTTGTTTCTCCTGCCGATCAATGATTTGATTAGGTGCGACCTCATACGTCAAATCATCCCGCAAGTCTACTTCTTCGTATTCAATCACATGTTCGGGATCAGGTTGATATTTCTTCAACTGTGACACATGGAAGACATCATGCAGCCTGCTTAAACTCGGGGGTAAAGCTATCTGGTATGCTACTGGGCCAATCTTTGACAGGATCTCAAAAGGACCAATGTATCTTGGGCTCAACTTCTTTACCTTCATTGCCTTGCCAATGCCCGTAGTAGGAGAAACCTTCATGAATACGTGGTCTCCAACTTCAAAATTGAGAGGTTTTCGTCTTTTGTCAGCATAGCTCTTCTGCCTGCTCTGTGCAGCTAGTAACCTCTGTTTAATCAACTTTATTTGCTCCGTGGTTTGATCAACAATATCTGGCCCATACATCTGCCTCTCAGATAACTCTGTCCAACACAAGGGTGACTGGCATTTCCTTCCATATAGTGCTTCATAGGGAGCCATTTGGATACTTGAATGGTAGCTATTGTTGTATGCGAATTCTGCTAAAGGAAGGAACTGATCCCAACTACCTTTGAAATCAATTACACATGCCCTAAGCATATCTTCTAGTGTTTGGATTGTTCTCTCAGTTTGCCCATCTGTCTGGGGATGATAGGCTGTACTGAATCGGAGCTTGGTACCCAAAGCCTCGTGTACCGCCTTCCAAAACTTGGATGTAAATCGAGGATCTCTATCAGATATGATGTTCTTTGGCGTACCATGGAGACGCACTATCTCCTTAATATAGATGTCTGCAAGCCTATCAGGAGAGTAGTGTATACTGATCGGGAGAAAATGAGCTGTCTTCGTGAATCGGTCTACTATCACCCATATGGCATCATGGTTTCGGACCTTTGGCAATCCTGTCACAAAGTCCATGGTGATGCTCTCCCATTTCCACTCAGGAATTGCAGGGTTTTGTAGTAGTCCTGAAGGTCGTTGATGCTCGGCTTTGACTTTCTGGCATGTAAGACAACGAGCAACGAACCTTGTCACGTCCCTTTTCATGCCCGGCCACCAATATATGGATTTTAGATCATGGTACATTTTAGTTGCTCCTGGGTGCAGGGTATATTTACTCTTATGTGCCTCCTCCAGGATTTGTTGTCTTAGCTTTGTTTGTGGTGGAATATAAATCCGCTTATGATACCTAACTAATCCCCCTGATGACAAGTCATGCTCCTGAGTCTCCCCTTTTTCAATCATGCTCCTAATAGACTGAGCACGTCTATCTTGCATCTGAGCTTTTTCTATATCTTCTCTCAGATCATTCTTTTCCTGACTAATATTACTGCCTCTAATCATAATTTGATTTGACAAGTTGAGATCTCTAAAGTTCTCAATTAGTTTCTGTTCTTGAATCATGAGAGCTGCTACCTGCACTGCTTGACGGCTTAATGCATCTGCCACCACATTTGCCTTTCCTGGATGATATTTGATCTCTAGATTATAGTCTTTGAGCAACTCCATCCACCTGCGTTGTCGCATGTTGAGTTCTTTTTGATCATATAGATACTTCAAACTTTTATGGTCGCAGTACAGCTCTACAATCGCCCCATAGAGATAATGTCTCCAGATCTTTAGTGCGAATACAATCGCTGCTAACTCAAGATCATGTGTGGGATATCGTTGCTCGTGAGGCTTCAATTGTCGAGATGCGTATGCCACAACATGGCCATGCTGCATTAGGACACATCCCAATCCATGCCCACTGGCATCTGTGTAAACCACGAAGGTTGATTGCGGATCTGGGATTGTCAGAATTGGTGCAGTCGTTAGCTTTTGTTTCAGTTCGGTGAAGCTCTCTTCGCAATCATTGTCCCACACAAAATGCTGAGTCTTTCGTGTTAGCTTAGTCAATGGCAAAGCTATTCTGGAGAAGTTTGGTATGAATCGTCGATAATAGCCTGCGAGACCCAGAAAACTGCGTATCTCAAACACTGTCTCTGGTCTCTTCCAGTTCAGTACTGCTTCCACCTTGTTTGGATCTACTGAGACCCCATGCTGTGAGACTACATGACCCAGAAATTTAACTTCTAAAAGCCAAAACTCACATTTGCTTAGCTTGGCATAGAGTTGCTTGCTCCTCAATATGTTCAGTATAGTTCTCAAATGGTGTTCATGCTCTGCTTTGCTCTGGGAGTATACCAGAATATCATCGATAAAGACTACTACAAATTGGTCTAAGTATGGACGAAATATTCGATTCATGTAGTCCATGAACACTGCAGGTGCATTGGTTAGCCCAAATGGCATTACTAGAAACTCGTAATGGCCATATCGTGTTCTGAAAGCAGTCTTTGACACATCGTCTGCCTTCACTCTGAGTTGGTGATAACCTGACCTCAGGTCAATCTTGGAGAACACACAAGCTCCCGATAATTGATCGAGTAAGTCATCGATTCTAGGAAGCGGATATTTATTCTTGACAGTCACCTTGTTCAACTCCCTGTAATCGATACAGAGTCGTAGGCTTCCATCCTTCTTTTTCACGAATAGTACTGGAGCTCCCCATGGTGAGACACTGGGTCTGATAAACCCTTTTCCTAGTAGTTCCTCAATTTGCTTTTTTAGTTCTGCCATCTCACTTGGCGCCATTCTATACGGGGCTTTAGAAATCGGTTCTGCTCCAGGCTTAGTTTCAATCACAAACTCCACTTCCCTGTCCGGGGGTAATCCACTAATATCCTCCGGAAATACATCAGGAAACTCATTCACAACAGGGATACTTTCCAATGCTATGCCTGCCTCTGATTGCATGGAGAAAAATACGATGTACCCCTGACATCCCTTATGTAAGCATCTCTCAGCCTCAGCTGCGGAGAGAAAGTTCAGATTGATTTCCTTGTTGGCTTTTGCTAGTGGATTAGGGTAAATGACCCTTTTATTTCCACAATCTAACATTACATTGTTTGCAGTTAGCCAATCGATTCCAAGAATCACTTCAAGATGTTTCAATGGAGAGCAAATCAGGTCTACTGTAGATTCATACCCTTCCGCGTTTATGATGCAATTTAAGCAAACCTCTGTTGTGACAAACCCGTTACCCGTGGGTGTGGATACCGTCAAGTCATAAGGTAATCTATACATGCTCAGGCCTAGCTTTCTTACGCAGTCATATGCAATAAATGAATGACTAGCTCCTGAATCAAACAATGCTTGTATTAGATTACCGTTGAGAGAAATCATACCTCTGATAAGCTCTGGTGACTTTCGGGCTTCCTCGTGTGTCAAAGCGAACACTCTGCCTTGCACTTGCTGTCTCCGCTCTTTAGGCTCTTGTCGCTGTCTACAATCCCTGGCAAAATGCCCTGGCTTGTTGCAGTTGTAGCAAACAATCTGCCTGGTTGTTGTCATTGCTTGTTTTGCTTGTGCGCATGTTTGACCAAGATGGAGAGGGTTTCCACAATATCTGCAGGTTCTATTCCCAGTGGGTTTTTGATTACCTCGGCTATCAGACTG
Source organism: Albizia julibrissin (assembly GCA_037074505.1). Lineage (NCBI taxonomy): Eukaryota > Viridiplantae > Streptophyta > Magnoliopsida > Fabales > Fabaceae > Albizia > Albizia julibrissin. The sequence goes on along the minus strand of CM073481.1, from coordinate 11,318,674 downwards.
ATTGGGCTTCTTATTGCTACCACTTAGAGAACCACTCGGATATTGGCGCTTCTGGGAAAATTTTCCACTACCAGATGTATTCTTGTTACTAGTGCTTTTATGGGTATGCAGTTCCACCAGATTACGTTCTGTTATTCGACACTCCTCAACAGCCTCATTAAATTCTTTGAAGTGTCGAGAGACGAATTTCTCTTTTAATTCTGGCTTCAACCCTCGTATCAACATATCTGAACCCCATCCTTCATTATCGCAGACTTTCGAGTAGGAAGAGTATCGGGATAACCGAAGGTATCTGGCCAAGTAGTCATCAAAGCTCTCATTGTCACCCTGTTGAATAGTGAGGAATTCAGTTTCTTTAGCCAGTCTCACTGATCGGGGAAAATATTTCTCATTAAACTTCTCTTGGAATACTTCCCATGTCAAGGGAATGTTTCGTGCTTGTAAAATTGCTTCAGTGCTTTCCCACCATCGATCAGCTTCACCCTCCAGCTTATAAATCGCTAGACGGGCTTTAATGTTATCCGGACACTCGAGGATTTTGAAGATCTTCTCCAAGCGAGCTAGCCAATTCTCTGCTCTCTCAGGATCAAACTTCCCATTAAAAAGGGTCAGCTGGTGTTGATTCATTCTTGTCACCCAGGTTTGCACACTCTCAGCTTCAACAATCGGGTTCTCAAGAATCTCGGGCATAGGTTCTACTATAGGTTCTGGTACAGGTTCGGGTTCGGGTATTGGATGTGGCATGTAAGCTTCCCCCTGCCCTCCAGGGTTATTGTGAGCTCTTGCATCAGCATTTTGCTTCTGTTGTCCTTCTCTTACTTCGTTTCGAAGTTCATTCAATGCATTTTGTTGTTCTAACATCATTCCCATCAATTGTTGCATCATGTCAGGTCTAGCATTCAGTTCCTCATTGTCATTTCCCTGTCTACCTCTGCCTCGTCCTCTACCTCGGCCTCTACCTCGGCCTATGCCACCGCCCCGTATACGTGCCATCTCTATAAATTCACTCTACATGAAAATAGAGAAGGGAATAAATTTCATATAAATGTAAGGGCATTTTTGTCATTTCACAAAAAATTTGGGTACATGAGTTTGTCATACATATCACATATAATGTGTATACAGCAGTTAGGTAGTCATACAATACATCACACATCCTAAAACTACTGTACAACAAGTCTTTGTTACTTTCATACATTACATCCTAACTATACATGTAGCTTCCCAGGGGGTCACCCATCCCGGGATTGCCCTGAGGTAAGCACGCTTAACTCTAATGTACCCTGATCAAAATACAGTCACCGGCTTTATTTACTTCTGTCCACCGGCTCCCTGTAATCGCCCTCACCTCAAAAGATGTACCGGCTACCTTCAGTTACTCAAAATATCAGGTCGGGATCCTACCCAGTCTATCTACATGTGCCTCTGCACAAACTCGATCATGTGATCCTTAAACTCCCCAAAATGATCATTCGGCCCACGCTCGACAATGTCATTTTTCTTCCAGTTCCAGAGATTGGTATTTGGGAAGAAACGCAGAGTGGTAAAGATCCAGCATTTGTCAGGTAAGTCGATCTCCAATAGACCCTGCTTCCAGTACAGGTTATCCACCGCATCCAAGTAGGCTAAGTACTGATCCAGCGGAGTATCATGTGCTCGTATAGCTCGTCTGTGTCGGCCCCAAATGTACTCCCGTATCTCTTCATCAGTCTGCAGATTGTGCCGTAGGGGTATCCTATCAGCCCTGGAGCCTCCTTCGCCACGTGCAAAAGTTGCTCGGCCAACTGCCTGCGGATGCTCAGAATCACCAATAGATGCATCTGGGATCGGTCCTGGTAATGGATGTGGCCAAGGATCGTGTCTATATATAACGCTCTTGCGGCGTGTCTTCAGCACAGTCCGACCTCCGGGCACTGTCAGCCATATACTCTGTCGGCCCTCTGGAATTTGCTCTTCTGGCGGACATTGGTTAACGGAGGAAGGGGATCGGTCTCGTTCTCGTCGACTGTGATCGCTCATGGTTCCCTGTCATTATGCAAACAAGACCATATCAGTATCCTATTCTGTAAATGCCAGAACCGCTTTAAGCTCTGATACCAAAAATGTCAAACCCCTTAACATTTCGATATTCACAGAGTGACAAGCATAAAGTTCACAAGGCATACAGAAACAGCGGAAATAATACTGATATTAAGTACAAGTTTACATTACAGGAGAATCCCCGTAGGGTTTGAAAATATACACAAATGTACAAAGCGTTCCTAAGCAGCAAAAAGTGTAAGCATAAATAAACATTTGCAGCAACAGAGAGCTCCGGGTCCCTAATCACCAGGAGCCACCGTCTTGCCTTTCGAGCCACTTGCTTCAGCTGTAAGATTTTGTATTTTAGAAAAAGAATGAGATTCGAGGGAATCTCAGTAGTAACATGCTTACAAACATATAGAATGTGAAAATAGATATGCAATGTCATGTCATGTAAGATGATCAAACAATATGTGTACACTTGCCTAAGGTCAAACTACATGTTTGCCCTTAGTCGACTTAGCGCCCCTGTTGGGTCCCTGACCACAACTTGGCAAATTGGTGTGTCTAGGACACTAGCTCATGTTACAGAGAATGACTTTAAACATATAAATAATCACATAAGATATGCAAGAAGAAGTTACTACCTGAATCTTTTCCAAACTCGCACGTTTGTCCTACTTTTGGATTTTGGCTCGGGCTATATCCAATTCCTATCATCATTAAAGTTACAAGTACTTGGTTATTACTTGTAGTATTATCACCTTTAAATGGTATGCTACTGTTTATTTGATGCAGTTACAACAGGTTCTGCACAATACAACTCTGTACAATGCAATTTCACTGTTTTCCAAAAACTGACAACTTGGTCAGCCAACTTTGGAAATTTATAATTAATTCTATAAAAATCCAATTTGACTGATTCCAAATCCAAAAAGAAGCTCTTTAAATTTAAGTTTGAGGAAAAATAGTTAGGTTTTATCAATCTAACCATATAATTCCCAGTAATTCATCAAACATCACTGATCCAGATAGCATTCCAGAAAACAGGGCATAACTTCAAAAATTCATATCTCCCAATATACTTGTCCAAAAATTACAAACTATCTATCAAATTAAAGCTCTATATCTCTACTTCAATTCTGGAAAGTTTCAGAAGTTTTGGACAAGATTTGGTTAATGAAAGACCACGAACACTGCCACTGCTCCAGACAGGGCAGAACCAACATATGTACATACCAACTTCAATAATTTCCAAATTGGCATACAACCAACCAAAAATCATGAACACTTGCATACCTACACAATTTTGCCTTCTAAAGCCAATGGAATCATCAAAATTACCAAATTCCTACTCCATATTCACGTCACCCACAGAACAGAAAATTAAGGTTTTAAGGAGTAACTTGTTGTTTCCTTGTTTTCTCTTGCTTAATCACTTTCTTTCTACTTCTAATCACATGATTAGCTATTTAAACTCCAAATAGGCATATTTAGAGAGAATTTGGGCAGCATTTCCCCATGATTATGCTTCAGCCCATAATTGCAAAATAAGAGGAAACATAGCAAATACCACCACCACCAACAACAACAACTTCAACTAAGACAAGAGGATTAAGTTTTGGTGGTTACCTCTTGATTTCTTGTGATTTCTCTCTCCAAAATGTATCAGCCCCCTCTCTCTAAACCTCTGATTAACCTTGCTAATCATGATATTTAAAGAGGAGAAGAGATTAGTAGAGGTTCCTACATGATTTGGAACCAAAATCTTCAAGTATCTATGATTCTTACCTTGATTTTTTGGATAAACCCTAGTTTCCTTGAGCTTTTCCTTGCTCTTGAGATCCCTCCATCCCAGCTGCTCTCTCTCTCTCTTATGTTCAGTTTTTGCACGAGAAATGAAGAGGAAAGATGAAGAATTAGATGATATAGCCAAGAAGTCAAATGCTTAACACATGCTTGCTTTTGATTGGTCCATGTGTAAATCTTTTTGTTCAAGATTTCCATTTCCTTTCATGCTCTTCATTCCACCGAAAATCATAGAAAATGAGGGAGTATATATTGATGTTGAATTATCTCATCATACCCTCTTGTAATTTGTTGACCAAAGTCTTTAACTTTTTGACTATTTGACCTTACTTGGTAATAACTTGCCAAAATAGGCTTATTAATGATCAAATAACCATTTCTCTCTTTTTAATTCCCATTTAACTCAAATTATTATAAATATTAGAGGAAAATAATTATTTCCCACTTTGTGGCAAAATTACCATTTTACCCCTACATTTTATGATTTACCGAAATAAATCATTTCTTGCTCATTCCTTTGGTTTAGCATAATTTTTGACACTTGAACGAAGCCATTATTTGTGTCATTTTATACTCAAATTTTGGTTACAATATTAGGCCTTTAAGTGAACATTAGTTGCTCCTTTGTGTCCTTGCTTGGCCGTGTTATGTGTAACCGACAATTAGAATTTTCAGTAAATTGTTGCACACCACAATTCACCATTTTGTTCCATTACATGTATTCATTCCATAGGAGGAATATTGGTAATTATAAATGGGGTGTTACACAAAACGAGTTCCTCATAATTTCTACGACACCTCCTATTATTTCTCTTTCACTCATTCCATTAAACACCATGTGGGCATTCAAAGTTTGAGATAGAGAGCTACACCGTAGTTCATGAAATACCAACCACACATCACTCAAATCCATCTTACTATTCTTATAGCGTTTAGTCAAACTAATTTAAAGTCCCTACTCAAGTAAATCTCATTCTTTAATGATAGCTAATTAATCAAAACCCCCAAATCCCACTCTCGTTTAGAAGATTGAGAGCAACTGAAAAGTCTCTAGAAATTCTCTCCCTTATTGCTCTGAATCCATCGACCAAGAGAGGAAAATGAAGGGTTTATGGGGGAAATATCTGATATGGGTGTGTTTTTATTTATTATTATTTTTTGTAGAAATAATTTTTTTTGGGGAGGGCTTTATTGTAATTTCAAAATGATCAAATAAAATAAAATGCCCATTATTGCACACAAATGATTCGAAAGACCCAAAGACAAGCAATGGAAGACGTTCCACTAGACCACCATCCATATTTTTATGCATATTTATGATGAATATTCAAATATTAATGACGAGCGAAAATTATTTTATTTTAACTTAGGGGTCATTACACCAGTGACTAGCTGCCGTCGGCCATCACTAACGCTGGTAAGGGATATTAAAGATTTTTTTTAAAAAATAAGGTTAATTATGTAATTTCTCGCATTTGTCAACATTTTAAAATTCTAAATTAATCCATTTGAATTTATTAAAATTTAACATCCTTATTTATTTTTTATATATTTCAACTGTAATTTTTTATCGTTTTCCTTCTATTTATTCACCTTTTCATTGCTTTATATTTCATCATCAATATTTCATTTATCCATTTTTTTTATTGTACTTATTATAAAAAAAAAGATATGGGCTTTTACAGCTAAATTACACTTTTAATAAAATTAAAATAGATGTTTTGAATTCTAGTAGTAATGTGATTAATTAATTATCATAAAATTAAGAGAATGAGATAAAACGTATCAATACCATAAATATTAATTATGTGGATATTTATTATTTCATATCCAAACTAACCTGCTCTCTAAGTTGTTTTTGAACTAAAATATACTTTTGGTCCTTTATGTTTATATGATGTTTCATTTTAATCATTTAAATTTATATTATAAAGTGCACTTTTAGTCCTTAAATTAAACACTGATGTTACTATTAGAAAATGCTGACCAATAGAAGTTCAATGGTGACAGTGTGATGTTGATTAAGCAAGCTACACTTGCAATACAATACCTCATTTAATTTTAATCATACATGACATTTACATAATTTATGTTATTTTTATTTTTAATTAAAAATCTAATTCAAATAAATTATTTCAATCAATTTCTTAATCCCTTGTCTCTCCATTCTTCATCATGAAACCCTAGCCTTATGCGGCAACCCCCTTGTAAAGAAAGTAGCAAAATTGAAAGAATGAATTCATAATGAGAGACGTTCATTGCTAAACGGGGTCTATTTCACTGAAAACACACACACACACATATATAGTTTTGAGTAGTTTTTGGAAGGTTGCCGCAGAAGCAAAGAGAGAATGTTCTCCATCCATAGGCTGCACAATTTGGTGTTCATCGCCCCTAACTCACAAACAAGACAAGTGAGCGAATCGATTCAAGATGTGGAGGTTTGTCTTGACTGCAAGAAATTAAAATGTTATGAAATTCTTTAACGTGAATGGTAAAACCTAACACCCGTTAATTAGAGGTTTTAATGACAAAGAATTGACAAGGACGCCAAGGAGTTGACACTAGAACATGAAAATTTCATTGAATGGTGAATGAAGAATTGGAAGAAGTACGGGGATGGAGATGAAGAAAGGTGTTGCCGCGGATGGCTGGAGTCTCATTATGAAGAAATTAAGGAGAGACAAATTAGGGATTAAGAAATAGATTAAAATAATTCATTTGAATTAGATTTTATTTAAAAATTTAATAATATAAATTAATTAATTACAATGTAGGATTAAAATTATATGAAGTGTTGTGGTACAAGTCCAGCATGCTTTATCAGCATGTCACTACTTAACTTCGTTTGGTCAATATTTTTAGTTGGTAATAATAATGGTGTTAAATTTTAAAGACTAAAAGTATACTTTATAAATATAAAGGACTAAAATGAAACCTCATATAAATATAAAGAACTGAAAGAATACTTTAACCTTATTTTTATTAATTATGGTTTTTGGTGCAACACTTTTGAAAGCCTATAAATAGTAGCCTCGTGGAAGCATTGTAATCACATATATATACAAATAAATGAGAATTACTCTCCTCTTTTTTTAAACTTTCTTTTCTTTCCTCTTGTTCTCTATCTCTTAACTCAAATTTCTTTTATTTTATAACAATATGCAAATATTGAACATCGTGGACAACAGAAAATAACATTATAACTAATCCCAACCATGGAGGTTAAAAGAGTAGAAAATGACCTGACAAAAACAAGAAATATAAACCAAAACATTTAATCTTAATCTTACACTTACAACATGATCGAGGATGTTTCAATAATTGTCAAAATGACAAAATATCAAGTGGTTTGTTTATGAAAAACATACTCTCAACATAAGATCTGACATAAGCTTAAAACTCTGATGTCCCACATGCACCAATTGCGTGATTCGATCAACTAAAACTATAGCTCTGTCAATAAGGCTCAGGACCACTTTTCCTGTGATAGTTAGAGCTAATATGGATGATATGCCCCCATAACGATTTGATTTACAACGGAATATTTCAATCAACACTACTACAAAAAGCACTTTTAACGTATGTTTTTATACTTTTTCTACATCCCTTTTTAGGGGGACATCTATGTGAGCGATGTAATAAAATCTGGAAACAACGTCCGTTAAAAAAGGGACGCCATAAGAGACTTATGGCGTCCCTTTTTTAAAATAGATGCCATAAGTCTATAACTTACGGCATCCCAATTTTTAAAGTATGAACAGTGATGGTGAACAATATCGTATTTTTAGTCAAACTTCTAAATTAAAAAATCCATTCTCTTTATCTTCACATGCACCATATTAGATTTGATTGTGAAAAAGGAAAGGAAATTATATAATAATAATAATAATAATAATAATAATAATAATAATAAATAGACAGGAAAGTCATATCCAAATGCAAAGAGAATGTAAACAGAGACTGCCATGTTAGATTTGAGAAGTGATGAAGAGAGAGATTACCATCGTAGGTAGGGACACCGAAGGGCATGATGAGAGCCAGGATGAGAGCAGGGAGGATGGCGAGAATACGGAAGGAAGAATTGGAAGAAGTCATTTAAATCTATGGAGTGTGGGTCTCTCTCTGCAACTCTTCTTAGAGAAACTGAGAAATGTCACTGGGGCCGAAAGAGAGAGGAAGGGAAGAGCAAAGAGGGTGGTGTGTGTTGCAATAGAATTTTTTGACAATGTATGTATTTAAGTTCAAAGAAGGCAAGCTTTCTACGTCCCCAATATAAATAGGGACACTAAAAGTCAGCTTTTAGAAGGTGACGTTACTTTCAACGTCCTTATTTAAATTAGGGATGCTGAAGGTGGATCTTTAGCGTCCGTTTTTATAATTAGGACGCCTAATCTGATAAAATTGACATATAAAATTATAAAAATGTCACCATCTTTATTTTTTACTTTCTTTTTTAGAAAATAGAAGTCCTTTCGGATAGTAATATCTATATCTTATAATAGTGTCATGACTCTGTAATCCCATATTCTTTCATCATCCAAGTGCTGAAATCATCATTCAAACATTTATTCACCGTGGCAAGCAAATGCCCTCCTTCCACACCAAGTAATGATAATGGAATAGATTCACTCAACTATTGTGGTAGCATTAATTCTGCAAATGTTTCTTCAGTCACATCAAATGATAAAATAAATTTGGCAGTTGAACCATCATATCCAATTCCATGGCGTCTAACAACCCAATGTACTGCACCATTCACAAACATTGTGGGCAAGCAATAGCCCCAATGACAAAATGAAAACTGAGGAACTGATCTAATAGGAACAATTCTCTAAGAATGAGAAACAACAGAGTACACTTCAACATGAGTATCTTCTTTCCTGTAAAGATTCACGAGTCTAATGACCGTGTAATCGTTGTTCCTAGAATCAAAACTAAACCCAAAACGTATATGATATATGTCATCACGTTTTCATTTGTTGCAGGTGATAATTGGGTTGGGAAGCACCACATAGTTTAAAAGCAAGGGATTTCAAAAAACGATATTGCTTAATCTAATACTGAATTGAGAGAACCTACAAGGCCATTTTCAGAGGAACATATAAGGCCATTACGTGTGGCACTAAACAAAGTACAACGATGACCATTCCATCGAAGTAGATGAGAGAGTAGGAATCTCTCAACAGACAAGTGATTATCAATTTGTTGATTAATTGATGAGTGCAATGAGTAAAAATCCTTTATATGAAGGCGATGCATTGGCCCTTTCACTTTCATATGAAAAAAAGAGGGATTTGTTTCCATTGGAAGCTTGATCAATTGTGTGGTTGAGATAATCAGATATGAAAGTTTGATATGTGATTAGGGAATTCCAAACTTTTGCAAACGGAGGTGAATTTCGTAAGAGACTTGATGAGAAGTCTCTGAAGAATTTCCTCCACAATTTCTGAGGGCAAATGATCAGACATATTGCTTTGGCTTTCAAATCTTTAGACTCTCTAACCTTAATGACTCTGCTCCGTTCACTTCCCTGCTTAATTTCATATACCTATGAAGGCTGAAACTGGATCTGTTAGAAGATAAAGAACCATGCAGAATAACTTACAGGCACAGCGGCACATGACAGAAATAAAGAGACGTAAAAAAAGAGAGAGAGATAACCGTATAGCTAGCAGCGATGTGGGGGAGCTTTAGCTTTATTTTTTTAGTGAGTGTTTGGAAACCACTAAAACCGTGGTTTCGGAAGCATTTTTCCTTAAATCGAGATAAAACTCCTTTTACTTCGTAAATTATAAAAGCTAGTTTCCAAAAGCTAATCAATTAACACAATTTGATAAGGGTTTTCGGTTTTCCAGGCAAATGTTTTTCCCCTCTTCTCTAAATAAGTGCGTTTTTCCGGATAGAAATTTGTGTTCTTTTTTCTTATAGGTGCTTAATTACTACCTATGTGGAGCTTTTTTATAGTAAGATAATACTACAGAAAAGCAAAATATGCATATATGTTATCTATTTAAGATATACCACAATATCTGTTAATTGATTTATCATAATCTTTTCATTATCACAATAAATAGAGTTTCTGGTTTTGGATTCAATGAATATGGTAAGGAAATATTGGATGGCTTGGGTTGTGATTTTAATTTTGATTATGGATTTCCTGAGCCTAAAAATGATGTTGGTTTAATGGTTTGCTATTATATATGTCTGGGATGGTGGACTGTTGGAAACATATGCTTTGATTGTTCAAAGAATTAAAGATGATCTAAGATGGATTCCACCAAGAGAAAGAGATTGCTCTGCCATTCCAAGATATTCATAACATTTGCTGGTCAACAGGACTTATTTTTTGGCTTTTGTAATATATCACTCCTTATGGACAATGTTATGTTGTTATAGCCCTAGTAAATTCCATATTGACCTGAAGGTTTAAAATAACTTTCAGTGTCCTTCTTTCCCTCTTGGCAAGAGGGGCTGTTAAAGCTGCTAATTAATGAATATGCAGTATTGGCACATAGAGGGTTGGGCTCAGTTTTTGAGCAAGTCATAGGACAACCACCCCTTACCGTCATTTCATGGATGATAGGGCTAAACTATACAATTTCTGTTTTGAAGGAGATATGTGGTTTACTTTGCTATGGTTTCTCATGCATTAGTGATTTTGCTTGTAGTTTCAAGATTGAGTTTGATGTTTTTTCGTTGATCAGATATTTCAATTAGATTGGTGGTTGTAATCTTGTTTACTGTGATTGAATGAATATCTTTTCTTCTGGTCAAAAAAATAAAAAATAAAAATCAATCAGATAATATGTGATTTTCTCTAAAAAAAAAAAAAGTGATAATATGTTATTTGAATTTAAAGACATACAAATTCTATCAGACATCGGATGATAAATTAACTCCTAATTTTAATTCGTAATTATGATTTGAATTTAAATACATTAAATTTTGAGAAAATATTAATTAGAATATTGACTAAAAATTTTGACTTCGTATAATTTTCCAGGGATATATTGCTTCTTAGAAAAGCGTCAAAGTAATATTTATACTAAAAATAAACTTCAGACTTAAAATCACGTTAAAAATATATAAACAAAAGAAAAAATAATAACAATGGTATTATATAATATACACACACATATAGAAAATACATAGGTCAAGTTCTTTATAAATTGCAAATATTAGATTAGATATATGCATCTCATTTGCAAATCAATAGGAGTAACCGATAAAATTTAATACTCCTATAAAATTTAACCGTTTGATTTGTAACCAAGACTCCTATATGTACAATTATCAAAGATCATATTTGCAACTGTAATAATAAAAAAAAAATCAAATTTGCAACTTTTGTTTTATGAAAATTCAGACTTAGACTGCTATAAAATTCATTTTTCAATTTTCAGGATCTCTTAATGTTATTCTATTTAACTGAAATTTAGATCAGGTACTGATGCCTAATGTTGGATGAGTGATTATAATAAAAATGTTCCTTTTATGTTCGTTATGAATGTGATATACTCATTCATTGGTTGAGTATTTGAAATATGAATTTATGCTCCTAGTCCTTTATTTTTTTTGGTGAGAAGTCTTTCATTTTTTTTTTGTTAAAGAAGTCTTTCATCTTAATAGTATATAACTCCTGTAAGATCATACATAAGCTTTTTGGCTTTTTTTCTCCCCAGAATATCTTCTCCTAGAGGTAGGTTAAGCTATAAAAGTATTCGTTCTCTCTTAAAGGCATGTTTTCTTGTCCATAGGCACATCAGCCTCATATATGTTAAAACCACATTATAAAAGTTTAAAATTTCAAAGAAACCAAATAATAAAAAATCCTCCATGTTTACGCCTCTCACTACTTCAATTTAATCTATCAAGTATCAACATTAGATTTTATATTTAAAAGTAAAAGTCATTTAATCTTTTAGAAATATCTTTTATCATTTACAACAATATCAAGTCTTATCCTATTCAGGGGATGTCAACTACAATGTAACATAGATAGCATGGTACTACTAGTCTCTGTTAACAATCAAATATTTGGATATATTATTAACCGAAAAATCATATTCAACAACTTCATTGAATGTTCTCTTTGGCTCTATTAAAAAAAAGGAAAAAAATTATTTGATTCACTCACTTTATATAATTAATATTGATATTTTTTATAGTTAATATCTTATTATATTAGTAATGGAATTTTTTGTGGTGACATAGCGTCAGTCCACTACTACAGAAAGCACTTTTAACATTATTTTATAGGGGACACCTATATGAGCGATGCAGTAAATAATGAAAATAACGTTCGTTATGAAAGAAACGCTTAAAGTTCCACTTTAGGCGTCTCTATTTGTAAAAAGGACGCCTAAAGTCGCCTAAAGTGAAACTTTAGGCGTCCCTTTTTTGTTAAAGATATGTCTAAAGTGTCTTTAGATGTCCCTTTTGTTTATGGATATAAAAAGTATTTTTTAAAAAAAAATTTGTTTATATTTTTATTACCCAGCAATTCAAAACCACAGAAATAAGATCGAAGAATAAATCACAATCTTCTTACAAATGGTAAGAAAACATCCAACACTAGCTAATTAACTCTTACTACTATATACTATGTACAAAAACCACCATAAAGTGTCAAAAATATTGTCTACTACACAACTATACTAAATAACATAAAAACTCACTTTTACTGATCTATATGTTGAAGAAGTTGCCTAGCTAAAAAGTCTTTAACCAAATTAATGTCTTCATATAAGTAGGCAGCTTCGTCAAAAAAAATCCGTAAATTAGAAAATAAGTTTAGATAAAATCAATGAAGTGAAAGAATTAATTACCAATTCAATTACAATATCCAAAATATTATCATTTGATTAGCTGCTAAAAATCACTTGTAACTCCGCTCTGAATGATATTATACATGTAAAGCATAACGTAGTAGCCGCATTCAGTGGCCCCTGGTTGTCGAGGACACTATAAATCAAAAGCAATTGGTTAAAATCAACAAAGTCATATCTAAAACAATCGTCAATGAAATAACTTGAATTGAAATCACATATTTTCGGAAAACCAATTCGGGCCTCTAATAGTTTTACCTTTGTGTGACCCACCAAAGAATCTATATGTCTAGGTCGCACTATCATTAAAATGTAAAACCACATAAATTAGAACAATTCATTTAAGTCGAGAGTCAGTGAAATGGAAACAAAATAACTTTCGTGTTGAAAACGGATTTTGTTTCCTTGTTTGGCTTTTTACCCAAGAAATCAAACTAATAGACGGTGTTGAGGTGAGGACAAACAACACACAGACTCTAATGGTAACTACAACAATATATACAGATTAAAATGAAGTTAGAGGACATGACAATTATTTCTTAAACTTCTTAAATAATCAAAATTAAAATACGTACCCTTGAACAATTGGTGCTAGATAATAACGAAATTTGGTCTCTCCCATTGCGAAGCCCACATAGCTCGTCCTTGCTTTCAAAATATTACTATTCCTTGTCATATTTTCCATACATAAAAATCTATATAAATCATGTATTCCCATCTCGATGCATATGTGGTGGAATGACCTAAAATAGAAATAAAATGATAAATGAATTATTAAACGTATGAAACCAAAAAAACCACTGCGTTGATTGAAGGGAAAAAAACTAACCGGATTGTAAGTTTCACCCATCCTACATCTATCTCTTCCAAATGGATGAACTCCGTAAGATCTTTGCTGTCAATCGTGAAAGGATAATACAATGTTAGGCCCACAATCCCTAGAGTTATCTGCAAGTCGATTTGGAAACATATCACACACCAATTTAAGAAGCAATGTAAAACTACTATCGGTACACCCACAAGTTACCTTTAAATTGACCAAATGCAAGGTTCCTGTCAGCCGTGTGTACTTACTCCCAGGGTACAAAGGTGCCTCTGCATCACTCCGCAGGTTGTCATATTCATGCGATTACACAAAGGATTCTACTTGAAAATCGTGAATCAGTTTCTCCATTCTATCTTCATCTATCACATCCACGACTTCCTTCGTGTGTGATGGATAATTAGTTACTTCCTCACCATGCTATATCCACTTTATGTATTGAAGATTTATTCTATCACAAAGTAAGTGATCACTTATAACATCAACATCCCATCGACTCTCATTTAAACAATCACACAAGGACAAAAATGCATCCCATTTTTTGTTAGAGCATTCCTTCTAACAAATTCAATAAACTCTTCCATCACATTGTCATATTCTTCACTAGTTCTTAAAGCATTCATCCATCTATGATCCATTTTATTACCACCTAAGTCATTCCTAATAACACTCAAGTTTAGAATAATTGTCAATTATGTGATTGCCTTTTATCACTTTTTTCAAAAAAGAAAAATTCGGCAGCATTTCCCCTTAAATGTAAGACATTCAAAATTTCAATAACAAATCATTTCACCTTAATTCAAACAAAACAAACTAAAACAAACTAATTGAGGCAATTCAGGACAATATCAACAATTTAAACTAACAATTTTTCTTTAGGGAACTAATATGTTTAAATTAGTACACGTTAAAAGTTACATGCACCCACAAATTGTAAGTTTTCGGAATTTCAAACCAAAGAAATTAAAATCAATTAGTTAATGTTGAAAATTACTTGTTGATAACAACCCTACAACACATGTTTAGATTTTAGGGTTAAATTGCATTTAGCAATCTAAAATGTTTTCTTTATAGCACTCAACTTCCTAAATATGTTATATTTTATAATTAACTAAATTATATAACTTCTTTAATATAATTAATTAAATAGTTCTTACATTAAAGATATGATGAGTAACATTGATGAATGTTTTTTAGTAAAAGATATTGATGAGTGAAATTTTTCTAAATGAATTTGATTTTGTTGTTACCAAAGAATTTTGATTCATAACATGTTGACGAAGATTATTTTTTCCACGGTAAATTAATAGTATTGTCTTCTTAAATAATATTTTCATTTTTGAAAATCTATAGAATTACTAATAAAATCATTTCAATTTCAAGAAATAAAAATGACTAATAAAATCACATAAACAAATACTAATCAGTGTAAAATCTCAAACTATGAACAAATGAGTGGGCATATTTAAAGAGAAATTACTTCATATAAATATACAATTTAATTTATTTATAAGCAATTTCAATCATGTATGCATGAAATTAAAATAATTAGTGTATAAACTCATCTTCATCATGAAATTATCTCAAAAATAAAATCAACACGATTCTAGAATCTCTAACACATACATACATGTACTTATGGCATAAACTAAGTGGGGGGAATGTGTAAGCTATAGGTAAGTTTCCAGCAAAAATACTTCCAGCACTTCAAATTAAAGGTTTATGACATTAACTTAAGGAAAAAAAATAAAAAGAAAAAAAAGACATGGAAGCATACCGTGGAAACAATGGCGTCAGGAGGCTGGGAGGGAGGAGGCGCACACTATCATAAGAGAGGGAGGGAGTCGACAGCACACCACTGTGAGAGAGGGAGGGAGTCCGACAGCTGCACACCATGAGAGAGGGAGGGAGTTGAGAGAGGGACCGTGATGGAGAGAAAAGTAGCGAGACGGTGAAGACACGATAAAGAAACTTCAAGATAGAGAGAGAAAATGAAGATAGAGAGGAGAGAAAATAAGAAGGAGGGGGACGGATTATGACGGAGAGGATGAGAGAAAATGAAGGAGGGGTTGGATTTCAAGCTTGAAGCTTAAAGGTGTTGTCAGACAAGTGTCTGACATGAACAAGGACACCTTTAGGCATCCTTTTTCATAAGGGACGCCTAAAGGCACCCTTTAGGCATCCCCAAAACTAAAAGGGATTCCTAAAGTCAACTTTAGGCGTCTCTTTCCACAAAGTTCCCTCCTTTTATTACAAAAATGCCACCATGTTTTTTTTAACTTCCATTTTTTCAAAAAGGAATGTCTTCAAGGGTAGTAATATCTATTTCCTATAGTAGTGGCCGCATTGGTTGATGGCTATAAGTAGATATGGCAATGGCTGTCAATAGCAACAACTATGGCTAATAACGACATGAGTTGATTGACGTCGGCAGGGATGTGGTGGCAATTGTTGCCGGAGGCGGCAATTGTTGCCAGAGGTGGCAACATGGCAGTGGTTGGTGGCCATTGCTGGTAGCTAGTGACATATTGTCGATAGCAGAGAAGAAAACCCCATTTTACAAAATAAAAAAAATCAGAAATAAAAAATAAAAACAAGAAAACATTTAGAAATTGTTTTTATTTTTCTTAGTTTTAGAAAATATGTTACTATAAAGGAGAAGAATAAGATGACAACAACAATGTATGTAATTGTTTGCGAATGTTTATTGTTATGATTCTACAAATTTAGGAAATGTTTAGTAGCCAAATGGAGAGGGAAGGATGATGGCAAAAATGAAATATGAGTCATAAATAATATATACATATCTCATTTCCAATGTATGCTATTCTATTAATGTTATTATTACACAACAATGATTTCCATTTACATCCTTATTCCCTTATCATTTTTCTGCCTGATATTCTGCTCATCAAACATAACCTTATAGCCAGTTTGGTATGATGGAAGAGTTTTTGATGGAATTAGAAATAGAAATAGAAGTGGAAATAGAAGTAGATATGGAGGTGGAGGTAGAAGTGGGTTTTAAAGTGTGTTTGGTATGGCCATGGAAGTAGGATACAAATTATACTTAAAATTTATATTGATAATATGAAAGTACCAAAATACCCTTAATAAAAAAAAATCTCCCCTACCATAAAATAACATAAATCAATGCCATAACCCAATAAGGCATCCATGACAACATCACGCCAGAAATTGACCATCAGCATATACAAATTCTACCTTAAATCAATCTTAATAATATAGAGTATAAATCCAAAAAAATCCAAAAGGAGCGAGGGGACACGGCATGATCAAGAAGGAACGAGAAGATCAAAAATGGAGATCGAGAAGTGAGGATCAAAATTCCACTATACTCGTTAAAAGAGGGAGCAGTTTTCATTGCCGTCATCATTGTCCTCACGTCATATGCCGTCTTACCTCTACGTTGCCGTGGGAAAGGGATATGAAGGCTGTATAGTCAGGGTGTAGATGATGACCGTGTTGGCTGCCGGTGACGATCACAACTAGCGTCTCTTGCTCTCAGATGAACAAGAACCAGAGAGAAATCAAAATCAAAGGAAAAACAATAGGAAGTAGGAAGGTTGAACTCGTTGCTATCGGGTGGTCGTTGCAAATCTAAGAGACTGAGGTTTAAACGACTTGGCATTGTAGATCTGCACCGTAGTGGCGAAGGACTTGCCATTGATAACTTGCACGCACGAGCTGTGGCTGGAGGAAGAGGATCGATGAAGTTCGAAGGATCTGGAGATCTTCGGTGCCTCACTGTCCTATGGCATTGCTGGTGGGTTGCTACCTTACGTCGTCACTAGTGCCTCATCGTTGCCATAAGGGATAGAGAGAGAGGCCGCAAGGTGAGAGTAGAGAGAGACAAACGCGGGGTGAGAGTGGAGAGGGATGAAGGTGAAGGGTATATTGGTTTGAAAAATTCACTTCCAATGGAACTTATCCAGTTCCATAGGTTAGAGGATGGAAGTGACTTCCGGCCTGTTTGATGGAAGTGACTTCCGGCCTGTTTGATGGAATTGACTTCCAAAGAGAAGTGGGTTTCAACCCACTAAAAACACAAAATGGTGGATTCCACTTCCATTTCCAATTTTCTAGCTCCAATTCCTTTATACCAAATGGGGCATTAGTGTCTTCTGTAATGAAATAAAGTGGACCTATGCTAAATGAAGAAACAATAATGATGATGATATGTTTTCTCCCTTTCCCCCCTCTTTTTAGCGTGTATTTATGGTTGATGAGGGTAAGGGTCTCACATTTATGGTTGACCATTATTGAACTGTTGGCCAAAAAAAAAATAATCATTATGAACTGCCCTGCATCTATGTTCAGCAAATTTAGAATTAGAATTTGTATAAAATGTAATGAAAGAATCTATGTTAGCCTAGTATTGCACACGGATGAAATTATGAATGTTGATATTTTAACCTTTTTGAAATAATATTTCTTACATATATTTTTTATTTTATTTTGTGGGATAAATTTTCCCTTTAGGAGAACACAACAATTTTAGCTTATATACTTAATATACTTTAGAATAAATGGATTTTAAATTTTTAAAAAGGTTTAAACTTTAAAATGTTAATAACAAGAATTAGTTATAGGCTACATCATAGATAAAAAATCCATGCCATTAATTTGGATGAAAAAAGTAGCTTAAGTACATTTAAAATTAGGCTAAATTATACAAAACCCCGCTAAACTTTAGGTCAGTTGCATATAACATTCCTGACATTTCAAAATTTAAATTCAACCCCTCACTTTTCATTTTTTAATCATTAATCTCATGCCGTTAAGTGACCGTTATCTTTATAAAGAAAATTGTCACGTCAGGTTATGAGGTGCATGTGACATTCTGTGTAAATTACTAATTTCATAAAACCTCCTGAACTTTAAGCAATTGTAGATAACCCCCAAAACTTTGATTATTTACAAATAACCCCTTGACATTTCAAAATTTAAATTTAATTCTCTAAAAATTTTGATTTATAATATTAAACCACATACCGTTACTTTATATCATTTTAATAAAGTTATTAAAGTTTTTACTATCATTTATTAATTAAAATAGTTCTTTTATATAGAAAAAACTAGAAGAATAATATTTAGAAAAATACAAAATAAACGTTGAACCTCTAATGCGCCCGCGCCCGCGCGCATACACGTGTGTGTACATTACTAATAAAAAAAATTAACGAAGCTCCTCTAAAAAATATAATATTTAAACTATCAATGTTTAATTATCCTGAGAATATATTTAACACAAATAATGACACTTTTATACTATCAATACTCAATTAACACAAGAAAATAAGTAAATATTATATAAATGATGACATTTTTATTTATATATTTTTTTTATATTATTCTTCTAATTTTTTCCATACAAGAAAAATATTTTAATTGACAAATAATAGTACAAAATTAATAAATTTATAAAAATGATTAAAGTAATAATATGTGGTTTATTTATTATAAATCAAAATTTTAAGTTAAAATTTAAATTTTGAAATATCAAGGGGTTATTTGTAAATAATCAAAGTTTAGGGGGGTTATCTGTAATTGTTTAAAGTTAAAAAGAGTTTTTGAAATTAGTAATTTATACAAGATGCCATGTAGGATGCCACGTGTCATCTTATAATCTGACGTGATAATTTTTGTTAAAAAAATAACGGTAACTTAACGGCGAGGGTTAATGGTTAAGAAATGAAAGGTCAAGGGATTAAATTTAAATTTTGAAATGTCATAGAGTTATATGCAGTTAACCCAAAGTTCATGGGAGTTTTGTATAATTTAGCCTTAAAATTATATAAAGAACCCTTACATTACGTGCATAATATATTCATAGCAATTCCAAACACAAGCTTAACCAAGTCACTACACAAGAAATTGTTACTAATTAAGTTCAAAGTGTCAAGTACATAAAGTTAAAACCAAATACATATCTAATCTCAAGAAATGTTTGGAACCCCAATACAAAACTCCAATCCAATATACCAATTAAACTTTAAACCTAGAATTTAACTAATACAAAAAATTAAATATAGACATTAGATAGTATAAAACTCCCCTTTAAAGCCCCAAACTCAAGATTCAACTCATTACTGTAGGAGAACAGGAAATTAGCTACTGCCAATCATGAAATTAGCATCAGTAAACAAAATCATAACAAATTCAAAACAGTAGCCATGAATAAACCAACGAGACAAAACCAATGGACAATTAAGTTTAGGGGAGCCACGCTCTGAAATTGATGAAAGATCGATAGAGAAGATAGCGAAGGAACCGCAGCTCAAATTCCCGCAGCAAGTCCGACGTGGTAGAGAAGAGAGTTAATGGTGGTGAATTGATGAACCTTGGCCTCTCCTGAGCTTCTCTATCTCTCAGTCTAGGAACCTACCTCTGACTTTGCTTTGTGTAGTCGGCAAAGGATAGAGGGAAAGAGCTAGTGATGGTGTTAAAATGATGACGAAGGCCACGGTATAGTGGTCGAACTTTAGAGCTTCCTTGCAACTCTCAGCTCTCAGCCCCCTCTGTCATGAGGCAGCTCCTTTAAGCTTGGTGGTGGAAGAATAGAAGTAGTGGTGTACCGACGATGGTGAGGTGACGATGATGGTGAGATAATGGAGGATGCGAGTTTATGAGTGGCAGAGAAGAGGTGTATGGTGTTGAGAGATTGAAGGTCACGATTGAAGCTCCTCTCCTTTGTGTCTTCTCTCTGCAATTACCAATCTAAAAACTGATTAAAGGTCTGACTTAAGGGCTGCCAAAACGCTGAGTTTTGGCTAGACTAAATTGACATTTTTGAAATTTTATGGTACCAAACTTTCATTCCTAAAATTCAAACCCCAAATTACCATTTGCAGATTTAATCCAAATTTTCAAGTACTTTCAATTGAAAACAATTAAATTAATATCAAATCATCTCAAGAATCAATGATTAAGAGTAACTAAAATTATTCTGACAATTTTTTCCTTTTTAATCCTATTTTAATGTATTTACTCTTAATATCTATTTATCACAATTAAAGCATTTTAAACTCAATTAAATTGACATATCCATATTTTTATTATATATTCGTATTTTAACACCTTACAGTTAAGAAACTAAAAAAGAAGCTCCTTCCCCAAGAAACTGATTCTTATTTTAACACCTTACCGCCAAGAAACTAAATCCCCCAAGAAGAAACATTATATATCGTTCTGGATGTTGCGACTCGACACTGTGAACTCTTTCTCATGTTCCGTGTTCTCTTTTTCTGTTGCTTTCCCTCCTTATAGCTCTCTCTCAATGCCAAATAACAAGCTTTTCATGGTTTTGAAAAAAAAATGGAGTACAGTTTCTATATGTGCAAGGTACATATACTCTCACTCTGTCCTGTTCTGGAAATTACAAGATCCAAACCATATTCCGTCTGTAGCTACCTATAATTATTATCCCTGTAAAATTATATTACAAGACTGAAACCATCTTATAAATTTTTTTGACATAAACAGGAAATTCCATCATGGTTTGTGTTAAAGCTCATTGATAGGGACCAAGGTAGTATGGGTTGTCAAAGTCTCATATCGAGTAGTATGGGCTGCTTGATGAGATACTTTAGTGCCTTGGCTCTCTCACCTCAACAGCTATCTTTTGGGGTGTGGTTCTCCATGGTGCTTGGGTGCCTATCATTTGGTATCAGAGCCGGTGGCTAGTGGATCGGAGAGGGTTACCAACAGAGGGTTTTGACCGACAAGGAGGTTGAGTGAAGAAGCACTGAGTAAAGCCTTCAAAAGTCGACATCTCAGGGGCACTTCATTCGGCCTCCTTACCGGTCAGAAGACTTTATAGGTAGCCCTCTCCGGTTCGCCAGCCACTAACTCTGATACCACATGATAGGCACCCAAGCACCTTGGAGAACCACATCCAAAAGCTAGCTAGCTAGCTGTTGAGGTGGGAAAGCTTGACGTGGGACTTTGAAAACCTATACTACCCTAGTCCCTATCAATGCATGGATTTAGTAAGAGAGTGAAAGTGGATGAGAGAAGAGAATTGTCGGTCAGGGAGGGAGATACTATTACTTATATCATAATGATTAAAAATACAATCTGCAGTATATATGCTCACGTGCTATGGCGTAACTAATTTCTCTAGAAATAATGACTTAATTGCCCTTATACTAATTAATAGGCATATCATCAACCCTGAAATTCACATTGAGACCAAGAATGGTTCTTGGAAAGTTTAGATGAAAAATCGCGACAGCTATTTTTAGTTTTCCACAGGCTGGAATGCTCTCTTGAAAGAGAATTGTTTCTAGTCATTCGATCTCTTTATACTTCACCTAGTTCCTAATGATCGGTCTAGGATAAATCTGTCTTTGTATGATAGCGACAACCATATACCTAACAATAACAATGCGGAGGATAATGGTAAGCTAAACCCTCACATTTAACATTGTGCCTCTCAAACAAAATGTTCATAGATAAATCAATCAATTGATGATGAATGTATATATCCTGAAGACTATTTTTTATCACTTATTGGGTATAAGAATCATAAATCACTAGTTTTGAGCAAATGGGAATTGGCTAATAACTCTCCTATATTGTTTAATTTCCCTAGTTTTTTCTTTCTTTCCAGTTATCTATTTTTACTTGTATTATGTTTTTACTAGTTACAACGACTGATACTAAATGATAGGCACCTAAGCACCTTGGAGAACCACACCCCAAAGGCTAGCTGTTGAGGTGGGAAAGTTCGATGTGAGACTTTGGCAACCCATACTACCTTGGTCCCTATCAATGCCTGGATCTAGAAACAGAGCAAATAACAGGGCAAATAGTAGAATAATAGAAAATAGAAAAGGAAGAGTAAGAGAGTGAAAGTGGACGAGAGAAGAGAATTGTCAGGGAGAGAGATACTCTTACTCATATCATAATGATTGAAAATACAATTTGTAAGTATATATGCTCACGTGCTGTGGCGTAACTAATTTCTCGAGACAAAATGACTTAATTGCCGTTATACTAACTAATAGGCATATCATCAACCCTAAAATTCACATTGAGACCAAGAATGGTTCTTGGAAAGTTCAAATGAAAAATTGCGATGGCCATTTTTATTTTTCCACAGGATGGAATGTTTAATTGATAGAGAATGATATTGAGCCATTCGATCTCTTTATATTTCATCTAGTTCCTAATGATCGGTCTAGGATAAATCTATCTTTGTATGATAGCGACAACCATATACCTAACAATACCAATGCAATGGTAAGCTAAACCGTCAAATTTAACATTGTGCCTCTCAAACAAAAAGTTCATAGATAAATCAATTGATTGATGACGAATGTACATATCCTGAAGACGGTTTTTTATCACTTATTGGGTGTAAGAAACATAAATGTCTGGTTTTGAGCGAATGGAATTGGCTAATAACTCTCCTGTGTTGTTTAATTTTCCTAGTTTTTTCTTTCTTTCCAGTTATCTAGTTTTACTTGTATTATGTTTTTACTGGTTACAACGTTTAAGATAGTTCCTAGAGGAACAGAAAGGGCTTTGATTGTGGAAGGAACTTTAGCATATATAGCTCTTTCCTTTCTGAGTGTCTCTCGGATAAGGTATTTCTCAAATTTCTAACTCTGCATGTGTTTATGGGGTGGAGATTAGAATTAGTGCGAGGGTATATTCTTGTTTTCCTGTCGCAATAAGTTTCGTCAGTTTTATTCTTTATCCATAATTCCAGACTAAATTGTTACTTTTGGGTTGATTTGTGTGCTTTCGAGTGTTATGGAGTTTTCCTACTTCAGTCTGACTCATAATCACCTCTCCTCAACTTTTTAACCAAAAATTGTTATTTCCATGGTTTAATTTTCATTACATGCACCATGTCTTAGCATTTCTGTAAACATTTAATGGTTAGTTGAGGAAAACCAGCTGCCTTTTGAAGCAAGGGGCAGTTGTGGAACTTAAGCATTATGATCATTTGCAAAAATCAAATAGATTAAGTATTTGTATAGGGGATATGACCCATTGATGACTAAATGATGTGTAGGATAGGATAATAAATAAGTGCAACAAAGATGATAAACTGCTGACTTAAGCATGTTTGGTTATGGATAAGTTCAGATTTTGTGAAGGTGTATGCAAGTGGTTGAGTGTGTGTGCCTGTTTTTTGTTTGGAATTGCACTGATTATCATTTGTACTTGAATATTTTGCACAGGTATTCTCAAGGAGAAAGGCTCGAAGAATCTTTGCTTCCATGTTGTGATCGAAGCATTCCGTTTCAATACTTTTGCGGCAATTTCTATGTCTTTCTTCCAAGAATATGACATATTACATGGCAATGGGGAAGCAATAATCACCATTGAGAGCAGTAAAGGGACGTGGCCGGTGGAGGTTAGAGCCTCCTGCAGATTGGATATGAAAACTATGCAAGCAAAGAAAGGTGTCGCCTTTACCAGTGGTTGGGTTAAGTTGGTGGACGACAAGAAGTTGGAACCTCAGGATATTTGCACCTTGGAATTGCTGAAAAACGATGACAATAAAATTCTTTTTAGGCTATTTGCCCATCGCTTGGACAATGGTGCTAACACTTTTACTATGGTTGTTTAGATTAGCACATAGGACATATTCTTTCATTGGATTTTGTGAAGTCATAATTTGACTTTTCAATTCTATCTAAGTATTTAGAATAGTGATTAAAACCTTCAAAAGTTACTTTTCAATCATGATTTACAGTATATAAAGTAAGTATATAAGAGGAGTTCTATCTCAACTTACATAAATTACACTTATAAAATAATGAAAAGCTATTCCAAACAGGGCCTAATTGCTCTCGTGTTGTTGAGCCTTCCCCTTTTGCGGGAGTTTAGTGACTAGTGTAGCTTCAGCCTTCCACCTTTTTTTGGAATTTTGAATAATTTTCAGTGTCCTGCTTATTACATTTTACATTTTTCTTCCTTTCTTAGTTCCTGCTTTGCACTACAGTAGTTGCAGAACACTTGCCTTTATTCATTAACATCCATTTATGTGATAAGAGATTATTAAGTTTGGGGAAGGAGTTTAAACTCATGTCTTCATTTGAAGTGCAGTATTTCATTTTGCTGATATACATGTCTCAGAGTCAGGACCGATAAGTTGAGAGAAGGAAGACAGAAGTTGAAGTTCTTCTTCCTAGTTCCCAAACAGATAAAAATTCATTCACATTATGTGTGACATACTTGAAAGCAGTGTGTGTGTTTGGCTGAGAAGAATTTACACTTTCTTAAAAGGTTGAGTCCATTTGGCATAGTTGCAGTCTTTTTTCTTTTTTTTTTTTAATTTTACACTATATATACTATATCCACAAATATTTATAAACTCCCTTGTTTGTTCCTTTATGGTCTTGTTTGGTACGAGGGAAGGAGAAGGGAGGAGAATGGGGGAATTTTGCTCCCCTCCCTTTATTTAGATTGTTAAAATTTTTAGAAGAGGAACCCTCCCCTTTAAAATTAGGAGAATTCGGAAAAAAATGTTAATGTTTAGATATACATTGATTAATATGTCTCTACTATTTTATAATATTCCCACAGTGCCCTTTCTATTTTTTACCCAAAACTGTCACACATTTTATAATTATATTTATTTAATTTTTATAATTATAAAATTATAATTTTATGTATTGAATATCATCTATAATTATATTTTATTATATATGTTAGAAAGTTATAAAATGCAAATTAAATAAAATAAGGATAAAGTTATCCATATAAAAATGTTTCTCCTCTCATACCAAATAAGGTAAAGTCAAAATCTCTCCCCTCCTTTCTCTTTCTGTCAATCTAAATAAGGTAAAAAAAAAAATTCCTCCCCAACCCTCCCCTCCAATCTACTAAAATCCATTCCCTCCTCTCCTTTCTATCAAGCCAAACATAACCTTAGCCTTATATAAAGGCGAGGCAGAAAATATTTCCACAAATGATTATTAATTAAAAAAACAGTGGGTGAAGGCCTCATAGTTGGATACCATTTACTATCATTTTGACTTGCCTTCTGCCGTTGGAGGTTTTTCAAGCCACTACCCCCTTCAATGGCTTTAGTTTGCTCAAGCACTCTTTGAGATCGAATACTGCAGGTGCAGGGCATGCTCAAGTCAATGGTAACGGAAATTTAGCAAAAGGTCAGACACATAACATACATACCTTGGAACATCACGTTTGGTGTTTACTTGCTGGGCCATATGGAAATAGCCGAACGCAAGGGTAAGTAAAAGTACAACAGTGATCTGCTTCAGAAGATCTTCGGTTTTTTGGAACGAAGATCGGAGTTAAAAGTCAAAGGAATGAGCTTGACGCTTGCTTTAGCTTTGAGAGGATCTAGGGATTTGGTAAGGTTGGAGTTTGAACATGATAAGGCCGTCAGCTGCAACCTCCGAAACTGGGACTGGGAGGGATAAGGATATAGGGTCATGTGTTGTTAGTGGTGGGCTTGGGCCCTTGTTAATAGCAAATGGCTCCAAACCAATAGTACTAGCTAAACATACTATCAAACGATTAGACTTACAGGTTACCATATATATATATATATATGTATGGCTTAATATAATTTTTAGTCTTTAAAGTTTGGTCTGATTTTGGTTGTGGTCCTTTAAGTTTAAAATTGGTGATTTTGATCTCTGAAGTTTGACTCGATTTTGATTTTGGTCCCTGAAATTTGGCTTGATTTTGGTTTTGGTCTCCCCAAGTTTGAAATCACTTATTTTGATCCCTGAAGTTTGGCCTGATTTTGGTTTTGGTTCCCCAAATTTGAAATCGGTGGATTTAGTCCTTAAAGTTTGGCTCGATTTTGATTTTGATGTTGGTCCTCAAATTTACTCCGTTTATAACTATCGGTCCCTCAAATTTAGGATAACATATCAAGTCTTTTTTAAACTTAAAGGACCAAAATTACCGATTTCAAATTTAAGGAACGAAAACCAAAATTAGATCAAACTCCAAAAATAAAAGTTATATTAACCCTTTAATTGACTAAAGCAAACCGATCAATGGTTGCGCATCACTAGACACATATTTATGTGTTCTGTACATGATAATGAAATCATCATTTTTTTCTACACAATGAAATCATCATTAATTACTCTGAATATCAACTAAAAAGATCTTTGCTCTAAACAACGTATTACTCTTATTTATATATTTCTATAAACCAGTCGCAACTGTTTAATTATACAGCGCTATTACATGACATACAAAAATTAGGGTATACAAGCGAAATATACCAATTTAAGGATTAAAGGTACAAAAACACCCCCAACCTTGTTACCAAAAGTGTATCTTGCGTCATATTTTTAGAGGTGTAAAAATATGCATCAAGATTTAAGATGAAAGCAAAAATCTTAGGGTCGTTAAATATAACCTAACACATTCATATATGTACACCATAAAACGTAATGGTATTGGGTTAATGATCATAACATTTTTACATCCATTTTGAATGTTCATTGCCATTTTTGTAACTTTAAAATGCATATGCTACTGTTGGAATTTTGAACAATAATTCCATGAGTTATGAATAAGAAGTAGGTTGGAAGAGAAGAGGGAAAAGGAAGGAAAAAATAGTGTGTGTGGACAAAAGTCCCACATTGGACAAATCAAGAGAAATAAGAGTGTATATAAGACTCAACTTCTCACTTCTAAAATGGGTCCTTGGGCCAATCCACTTTTGTGGAGGAAGGAGGACATACATGGGCCTTGGTCCACCATACACGCGCGCGCCGCCGTCCGTTTGTCCGGTCGATCGCGCATGTGTGTGAGATTTAAAAATAATTTTTTAGTTTGTCCGAACAATCGCTTTTTATTCCTTTATACCCCTTCGTGATTTTCCAAACAGTGCGGATGTGTGTCCAGTTGCTCTGTTCTGATGTGTCTGTTCACATGACACACCAGTTCGCCAACAAAAAGGCACCATTCACTTCTGTTCGCTCCGTTCCGGTATGTCTATTCGCACGACGCATCGGTTCGCCTCAAGAGTCGAGTCCATCTGATCAATTTCCGTCAGCTATAAATAGGACGTGTTAGTGATAGGAAAAATCACTCACTCTCAATCTCAAAACACTCATCTCTTATATATTGCATAGTGCATTTTGCAATCATCCCATCACTTGTGCGATTCTGAAAGCAATCTCATTGTGTTCGTTCGGGCTTCTGACTGATAGTGCCATCATTCTGAAGACACAATCCGTTCTATCCTGGGAGACAATTGTTCGAGAACCTTGGGCATCCGTATAGAAGGAACAAATTGTCTTAAGGAGACAACGTACGTTGGGCTCAGATTTTATTCAAAGTTCATTATTATTCTCGGCAGTCTTGTGAGTTTTTATATAGTATACATAATTATTCTGTGTTTACAAATTACGCCATCTTAATTATACAGATTTTTATTGAATTTTCTACTTTATAAGTACTTGGGAACAACAGCTACCATACGAGTTTTGGATAAAATTTTATGAATATTTTTATAACTAAACCCCAAATTTAATGGTTTTGATCTTTAATTTGTTATGACCCAACAAGTTTTACGGTCATTTGCATCATATATTATTCTAGAGTGATCCTGAACCATGAATGACAATTCTAATATAAAATAGTGTTTCAGTTCAAAATATTTTAATATTTTATATTTTTTTATGAAACGTGTTTTTCTAGTTATGCTTTCCTATTTCCCTATTGAAACATCTTAATTTTTAATAATCAATGATAAAAAAATGAAAAATAGGATCATGACAACAAAGATAAACATCAACTTTTTTCTTTTTGGTGTACAACATCAATCTTTTTTTACCTGAATAAGGACTCGATGAGCTTTTGTTTTTTCACCTGAAGGACTCTTAAACCCCCCCCCCCCCCCGGGTTTTTTTTTTACCTGTAAGGAATCATTCAGCTTTGAACTTTGGAGGAAGATAATTTTTCTAACTATCCGAAATAATAGCAATAGTTAATTTCAATACACCAATTAATTAGCGCCAACTAAGACCACAAACTAAGTTATTATATGTATGTGGTTCTGAACAAAGTTAATTTTCTTCAAAACCTGAAATAGGATAATCACATTAGTTAGTTTCACTTCAGTAATATATCTAAGAATGCCTTTGAAATTCTTTTTTTTTTTTGGTCAAATAGAATGCTTTAGAAATTCTTAATGTGGATTGGTTATTATCAACACAATACCTCATTTAATTCCCGCCGATGACCATTTTTTTTTTATTTCGAAAATCCTTAATTGTCATTAATGATTTTTATTACTAGGTTTTTCAGAGGTCCTTAAATGTCATTTATCCTTTCCCATTCACCGCCCTCCTTTCCTGTGAAGCGAACCGGCCTTAATCATAGCTGCCAGGCGCGAGTCTCTCTTCGTGTTCGCTCTTGAATTTTGAAGATCGAGCACAAGCATAGGCAACAATGCTGCGGACTCGATTGCTTTGGTTCAGTCTAGGGTTTACGTTCTCTGCTGCTACGATTTCCCACTTTGTTTGGAAGGATCTTTGGGTTGATCGGCATGCTCTTTTTGCTGATGTAAGTGAATTGAATTTTAGCATTTATAATCCATTTCGACTCAGTAATTTAGAATTCATTTCGATCCTATCATTTCCATATTGTCGCTCTCTGTTAATTCTGGATCGTCACGGTCTTTGAATTTTTTATAGATGAAGCAGAAGTTTGATGCTCTGGAAGCTAGAGCGTCCAACCTTGAATCTTTACCTCATCAAAATTCAACTTCGGAGCAGGTATTTACGTTTGGGCTGCATTTTTAAAGGGGCGTTTAGTTTGGAAAACCAACTTTTTAGAGAAATGTAAACTTAATCCCTATTTCTGTTCGAGGTTACTCCTATGAATGCTGCAAAGGCTATGCAAAATTGGAATTACTGAAGATTTTCTTGTTTCTTTGGGGGAAAAAGACTGAACTTTTCTAGTTTGAAGGCCTGGGTTAATGAATTATATAGCCTCTGACTTTCTCTAACACGCCACACATGATCATTTATCCCTTAGATAATTCGAATAAATTTAGGGTAAGGAGCGGAAACTAGTGCGATTGTAAGATGAAACATTGCTAACCTAAACTGCCTATTAATTTCTAACCTCTTTGAGTGTCATGATCCATTCCTATCAACGTTGAATAACCACTGAGTGAAGTTTTGATCAACACGTAAAGATATGCAATTGCCATATTTTTCCGCATTATCAATTGACTCTAAAGTAGATGTCATTGCCTTATTTATTTGTTTGCAACCTGTTCGATTCCTTAGAGCTCGAGGCGTGGTCTAATAAATTATATCCTCAACCTGTCCAATGAAAGTTGCAGTAAATGCTATTCATTGAGAACTTTATTATAAAACATTTAGGAAGTATTTAGCTTCTCATACGGTCATACCTTGAATAATTAGGAATTCTAGTAGTATTAGAAACACTCTTTAAGCTATTTTCCCCCCTTTCAAATTGCTTGCAAGTTATATGATAATTCTTATAACTAGACGCATCTAAAGGAGAGAGATGTGCTAGCATGTCCCTTGGCCCTTACAAACTAATATCATCTGAAGCTCAAAATGTGCTGTTCACATATACTCCCTCCATTCTTTAATATAAGACATATTTGGAGAGTTGATATTAATCTTAAATATAAGACAGAGTTTTCATATTTGTCTTTCCTAATTTACCCTTATTGATACTCCCTCAACAATAGTCAAGGAGGAGAAAGAATGAGTAAATTAAAGAATGTGACTAAGGTGTTTGAGAAAATACATGTCATATTAACTAACTTAACCAACTTCCTTAATCTAATCAAGTTAGGCAAACATGTCTTATATTAAGGACCGGAAGAGTACTTAACTTTTAAGTGATTCCAAATCCTTGTTGGCTTATAAACTTGAATCAAACATCTATAGCATCTTTTTAGTTTGTTCTTGATAGCTCTGATTTTCTTAGAAGTGTAGTGTTGTAATGATATTTTTTCTTTTTGTTAACTTTGGTAGGGTTGAAGGCTAGACATCATTTGGGGTTAAGGGAAATGATTTACCAGTTTTCCTTGATCTGGTCTGGTGGAAACTGATTTTGTTGGAAATCACAATAAAATAGTACTGCAACATATGATTCCATCAGTTTAACTAAAGTAATTGTTTCTCGTTCACAGGCTTTGCCCTCAAGAGCAACTGAGAGAAGTACTTTAGTTGTACCTTGTAGTTGTACCTTGTAGGAACTTGAAATGAGGTTTTCTTTTTATATGCATAACTTTTGTTTTAATAACAGATACATAACTTGAAATAAGGTTTGTTTCGGCAATGAATTTCTAAATGTTCAGAGGCAGCCCAAAAAGTAAACAAAAAGAAAATAATGAATTGGGCTGACCAAGTGCTTATTTGGAATAGTGGTTGAATTTTTAAAACCAGCTTTTCAATCGTAATTTACGTAATTTACGGTATACAAAGTAATTATGTGAAATGAATTTTATCTTGATTTACATAAAAAAAACACTTATAAACTAAAATTAAGCTATCCAAAACAAAAACCAAAAGAGCTAAGTGCTATTGAGCCAAGCTAACTCTTTTGAAGTCTGGTTTACTTTATTTTTGGGCCCTGAAAAGGGTCTTCTTAATTAGTCGGTGGTTCAAACATTCCATGGACTCGTTTTATTGCTTGCCGCCTAAATGACATGGTGGTGATTTTCTATTACAAATAAGTCAACAGATAGACACTAGACCTAAAACAGAGTTCTCTTGCGCCAAGAACGTCCATAGGGTCAGAGTCCTTTCATATTAGCAATTAACTTTGTACTGCATGGCTAATGTGTTTTTTATTTTTTATTTTTGGGGATTTAAGCATGACTGCAAATGGGATCAAACATGCAATCTCTCTTATAGGAAAAGTTCTATACCACTAGACTACAAGATTATGAGCTTGTTTGATTATGTTTTAAAACATTTTAAAAAAAACAAAAAAATGAAAAAAATTTATTTGGAAAACTGCTTTCAATAAGTTGCTTTTTAAAAAAAAAAACTAGAAAGTTATTTTTTAAAAAATAAAAACCAAAAACAGCTCTTAGGTGTTTTATTGTTTATTGTTTTAATATTTTTTTATTTTTTTAAGATTGTCACTTATCTACTATTGACATCATATTACCAGACCAAAAAGTTGCTTTTAAAAAAAAATATTATGAAACTTTTTTTTTAAAAAAAAAGGTAGAAATAAACATGCCCAATATTTTCTACACCACTAGGTTACAAGGCTAAGACTAGTGAGAGTTTAGAGGGATAAACTTAGTTTTGCAATTAAAGTTTTCAACGAATACTTATTTGGCCTTTTTTTTTTTGGCCATTTTTCCTAAACTGAATTTTTCATTTTAAACCTCAGTTTTTTCATCGCACATAGAATGTTGTGTTTACAAAACTGGATTTTCTCAATTGAGTTTTACCCAAGCCATTTTATATAACTAATTTTTAAATATGCACTCGATAGTCACGTAAAAATAGTGAAAGTACATAAAAATAGTGAAATAAATCTTTTCTTGTTATGCAATTAAAGAGGAAAAAACACAAACACAACCTCTCCCATTTTGAAGAACTAGATTTTGAAAGACATCTTCGTTGATCAATAGAACGCTCTATCATGAAGACATTTGCAAATCCACAAGGGTCAAAATAGGACTATATCATAGTCATTCAAACCAAGGGACGTGAAAATGTTGAATTATATGCTACATTTATTATTATCACTTGAACTTCAGAAAGATTCATTTAAAAGATTAATCTCTCCACACAGGAATAATCCCTTGTGCAGCCAAACGTTTCTCAACCCAGAAGATGACAAGTTTTGCTGTAATTTTCTTTTCATCAATGAGGAATGGCTCAACAGTGCTTGCTTGTGAATTAAAAGATGACAGAGAAAACCCTTTTGGACCTGTTCAAGCACACAAATCAAATTGGTTCTGATATAATGTTTGCTTATAGGGTTAATCAATTTGACAAAACAATAACAATGGAAAATACACATACCAGTAAGCACTCCATTAGGAAAGAAAGCCCAAAATGAATAGGGATTCCCTTGTTTCAAAAAGGATCCTTCCAACTGTTAATTAGAATCAATTGAATGTGTCACCAAGAAAGAGGGAAAATCAATCCAAGTCAAACCAATGTAATAAGGTAGGTTAATCCAATAATTAAAGGGGAAAAAAAAATTTTAAGGGAAAAAAGGATATCATTGCATGCAATGTCGTTTGAGATTCCCCCACCCAAAAAAATAAAATAAAATAAATCAAATGAGTGGGCAAAAGAAGGATGAGAAGGAATGAGAAAAGAACAATTTTATTGTTTGGGGTCCTTTTCTCTTCCAACTCTCAAGAGTAAGAATTCTCATGTGCTCACGGTGTCCATACAAGTTAACATTCGCTTCATACAACAAGTATATAAATCAAATCTTGATCATCAAGTATAAGTGCCCTCCAAAAAATTTTTTCTCCAAATAATAGATCTATAGCTCTTAGCTCTAATAGTTATCACTTGCTCTACTGTGTTAGTAACTCTCAACTTAGCCCAAGTTTTAAGGGAAAGAAAAAGCATTAATGGGAACAATGCAAAGATACAAAAAAGCATCTTACTAACTAACCAACCTTATTGTCCTGAAAGATGAGCTCAATGTCAGAGATGTCTTGTTGGGCTTCAAGTATAGCTTTCAATGAAGGTATCACATCCTCCTCCATCATCTGAGGCAGAGGCTTGACTGGTGCTTTGGCAGGAGTTTTCTTTGCAGGTGCTGCTTTTGGAGCTGCATTTACCTCCTCCTTTGTTTCAGCAGTTGCTATTACCAGAAATTTAAATCAATATCAACAATATATGTAAGAACAATTGGTCGGTATTATTATTCTAAGGTCATGAATAGTACTCACTTACCTAGTTACCTCTAGCTTTGTATTTAATTTTGTGTACTGTTCTCTAACTTCGTTTATACTATTATTTAATAAGGCCCTGTGAACTTAAAACCATCTGTTTATTTGTATGGACATTTCACTTATGTGTAACTTTGATAAGATTAATTAGCTTGTGGCAAAGCATTCCATTATAAATGCAAGAAACTCACCTGTTGTACTAGTGGAAGATTCTTGAACAGCAGAGCAAGTGATCCTGTTTCTGCTTGAAGTTGCTAGCTTACTTGTAGTCTACAGCTCAAGAAAAGAAGACATTGAAAGTAAATTTACTCATAAATTCACAATATCCAAGAAAAAACATGACTATTAGGATAGAAATGAAAGAATTGTATTATGACACCTTAACCATATCCAAATATTTCAGCTATCTAGAGCTCAACCTCTTGAAAAGATGCGTTTCCGCCATTCAATTCTTATTTTTATATAAGAGATGTTTATATTTTATTTGACAAACAATAACTTCTACACAAAAATAAAGTAAATAATCTAACTTTTCAAGAGATTGAACCTTTCATCATGATTGAACAGTAAATTTGGAAAAATCCGGCTAAGAAACTACCAAATCATGTTTTAACAGCAGGGTTTATATGTCATTAAAGACCTTATAAAGCTGCAACCACAAAACACGAAAGGACATTAAATTATGTTAATCTCATAGAGGTCATTAAACAAACACATACAAGTCATGAATTGTCTTGAAAAATTAAATTTCTAAATTCACTCCATCCAGAAAACCCAGAAAAGAATAACTAATCAGGAAGCTGAAAAAGATCAATAATCATAGTTGGAGCTTCTCACCAGAGGGAGTATCAATGATGACGAGTAACTGGATTTGAAATTCTGGGTAAAATGCAACGAAGAAGAACTAGTGGCTGATGACCAAGAAAACCTAAAATTAGAAGAATCAGCGACGGCACCTCTTAAGGAAATCGCCATTTGCATTCTTTCTCTCGAACTAATTGTTTCTTTTTATTCCTTCAGCTATTCTTGTACGTAACCCCCAACCATCGCTTTTGCCGTCTGGTTTATTGATGTTCAATCAAAAGAACGTTCATATTGAAAGAACCTTGTGGTCCACATGGTGATTGAAACAATATGTACCACTGGTTTTTTTGCGCCCTAAGTTCCATTTCTTTGATGAAAAATTTGAAGATGAGCTTAAGCACTAGGGGACAAGAATCGCATGGTGGTAAAAGGCGTATCTGCTTGTGGCAGAGTGAGCTTCAACCACATGATACCATACAAAGGCAAGGCAGGTCAAAAGCCTTGGCCTTGTTGTTTTCTGAGAATTACACTTGTTAGAAAGTGCATTGCTTTGAGGGCTTAGAAAATATCTGAAAAATTATAGGTTAGAGTATGAATTTTGATCGCTTCCATTTTTTTTTTATATTTTTAGTTTTGTAGTTTGTTTTTGTTTATTGTTAAAACAATCATTTGATTTTTGTATTGTATCATATGCAATTAATAGGCATGTCAGATTCATATTAAAAGTCAATTTTTTTTATTTTAAAATAAAAAAGAAATCATGAAAGGAACTTTTTTATTACTAGTGCAATATTATTTCTAAAATTTAAATTAATTTAATTTCTAAATTCATTTATGATTATGTCAAAGCTTTTTTTTTTTTCTTGGAAAATCATTGAGATCTCAAGGAAGGAATAATGTGTTATATGATCATCAAAAAGTTTCACAAATAAACAATATGAATATATTATCATTTCAAGTATCAAAACTTTGTCATTATATACTAACTAATGAGAATTTGTGGTAATTATTATTATTATTTTTTTTTTTTTGGAGACCTCAAGATGATTTCCCTTTTTTGGTTCCTTCCTCAAACATTCAAAATGCATGAATATGCGTTAAAGCTTGAAAAAGGAAGACAATAGCATAACAATTTTTCTTCATAAATTAAAGGAACTCTACAAGAAATTGATAAGGGTTAACATAACTTTTGTCTCAGAAATTTAGTCCGATTTTGATTTTAGTACCTCAAATTTGAAATCAATGATTTTAGTCTCTAAAGTTTAACCTGATTTTTATTTTAGTCCCTCAAGTTTACTCTGTTTATAACTGTTGGTTCCTCAAATTTAGAGTAACATATCAAATCCTTTTCAAACTTCAGAGAGCAAAATCACCAATTTCATTATGTTGATAACTATAATTCAAAAAAAAAACTTAAAAATTAAATTAGCCAAAACAACCCCCTACCAGATGACTCATGGTGTCGATAAAAGGGCAGCAAAAAATACCATGCAAAAAAAAAAAAAAAAAAAAAGGAGCAGCAAAAAATGCCTGCCCTAACTGATTTGAATCTTCTGTATCCACATAGTTATACCATTACATTCCAATAAAGAATGATAGCAAAACTCATCTTCTCTTGACACCTATCACCTCTTTGTTCTTTTTCTCACAAAGTACATGTAATATATGCGATTACAGGAGTGTCTGAAGAATCCAGAGACCACTGACTAATCTGGTTCTTGTGGTTAACACAATAGGATGATGTGGAAGAGCAGTGTCCACAATTAAGTGCAACAGAGTTATTCCAGCCTTTGTGTAGAAAAACTGCAATGAATAAGCACAGAACTCCTCGCAGACTACTAAGTTAGTTTCTGAGCCGTTCTACTTCTTTGGTGGGACATGCTTACAGGGAAAATTTTTCTGTTTAAATTTCTGAACCATGTTGTAAACCTGCATTTAACATACTTCACGTGTTAAAGGGGGCAAAACAATATTGTATTCTGTGCAGCATGAGTCCCTGAATGAGATAGAAAATATAGAAACTTTTGAAGTAAGAAAAAAACAACGGGAAAAAAAAAAGATTGGAAATCCAAAGCAATTCACTTTCAAGTATAAAAGAAGGCCATTGATTACAAAAGATTGATGAAGAATGTAAATCCAAAATACAAGTCACTTTCAAGTTTCAACCACCTTACCAGAACCAAGGAAAGAGCAATTAACTCATTAAATCTGTCTTAAATTGAAAGAATTTTCCAACTTTGCCCCAATTCAAATCTGTCTCACATCTCTACTCTTTCTTGTTATCCAATTTGTACCGCCAATAAATAGAGGTAAAATCGGAAAATGGTAATTAGTGACTCGGCAGGGACTTATATTATGGACCAAAGATTTCTTCTACAAGACACCTTATATTTTGGATCAAAGGACTATGAAGGATAAGAACTTTTAATAACCCTAAATAAACTAAACCTTTAGTAGGACAAGTCACACGCACAAATAAGGGACAGGTAGGTGCACAAAACTCACCCCATGCACGGGGCATGGGAGGCCTGATAAACTTATAAAAAGATACTGACAAGTGCATTTTGTTTAAGGTCTATTTGTCTTTTCCAAAGGAAGAAAAAGCTAAACTCTTACACAGTAGCCTTGCAAATTCATAGCAGATTTACCAACATAATCACATGCTATATACTATCTTACCTTTCTTACACTAGTTGTCAGTCCCATGCTTGAAAGGGCATTGCCATCGACCCATTTGCAAGTTATAGTTTCATTGCCCTGGTTTTTGAAGGAATCGTCTTTTCGCCCTTACAAAAGAAGAATTAAAATTAGAACAGAAAGCAGCCATGATGCCATCATTTTATTTGTTTAAGATGCACATGTATATAAACCCTGTTTGCAGAACCATTTTAGACTCTTTTAAACTACAGAATATAATATATTTGATGAATTTAAACATACATTTTCTTAAACAGTGGCCAGTCAAAAGATGAATACAGCTTCCAACTAACACATAAAGACAGTATAATCCTTTCAGATGCATGGAATGAACAATCTGCAATCTGTTAAACTCTTGGATGCCGATTTTCCCTAAACTTTCATGGATTTAGATAACTATGTCATGAAATTTAGTTCTTTAATTATGAAAACACATTAAATAAGTCCAGAATAAACTACTCTAGTGAACTCAGATGAGTCAAACCTTTCAATTGTAGCACTAGCAATTCAACATATAGCTTGAGGCGAATATGACTGAAAATGTGAACAAATTCTCCAATATCTTCCCTCAAAACTATGTTGGAAGACTTTTTGGTGTCAATTTTGAGTGTACTTTTCAAGAAGCGGTTAGCCGCTTCTCTTCTATCCAAGGAATCAGTTTCTCCATCCAGCGGGACTGATGGAAACTCCCAGAGACCAGCAAGCAGTCCTTCATTGGGCCTCTTTACAAGAATAAATTCACTGCTAGACTGGTTGTTGTCCAACTTTCCACCAGATCCAAGTAACTCAACAACACATACCGCACAAAAATCGCATCTTTGTTTAACTTTCATGCCTTTCACAGGATAATCTGTAACAAGTACTGAATGGTCATCTGTAGAGATCGATAGCGCCTTACAAAATTTTGATGCAGGACAAGAGGAGCAGCTAGGATTCAATGGGGTGCATACAGTCGCCCCAAGTTCCATAAGAGCCTGATTGAAGTCCCCAGGGCGGAGAGGATCAACTAGTTGAGCTGCTAATTTCCTTAATCTCCGTTCCAACCCAACATAAAAGAAAATGAATATGAAACAATCCCAGGTTAGAAACTTATTGTAACATAACAGTAGTAAAGTTGTCTAGTTCTGAGATTGGCAGTCAACAGAAAGAAAGACGGCTCATTTTGAAGCGTATCATGTTAAATATCAACAACATAGATTTATTATGTGAAAAACCAATTTTAGAAGAAACGGTAACTTACATAGAAAAACAAGTTTCATCACCCAAGTCAAATAACATAGTTAGGATTCCTTACAGAAAATTTAATACAATATAATTCCCAAGAATTTCATAAAACTCACCAAAATCTCTTGATAGTTACTGAATCTTTTGGATTTGCAGAAACAGCCTTTAGTCTAGCAGTCACCCTTACAACATTCCCATCAACAACAGGTACAGCCTGTTATTTTAAATCATGAGCAATGGGTTCTTTCCCATGAACAAAATTACACGAATCACCTTTACCTCTTGGAATGCTATAGAGGCAATTGCCCCTGCAGTGTAGTCTCCAATTCCAGGAATCTTTCGTAGGGTAGAAACTGTGTTCGGAATTCTTCCTCCCTCTGCACCTATTCTCTTTGCTCCCTAAGAACAGAAATAAAAGGAACTATGATTAATCTATGTCTTTTGCATCTTAAGTAATAGTAGGAGTAGTTCAAGAAGAACCTAAAGGCATGATTGAAGACCCATTTATAGTACACAATTGTTTGCACTTTGCAGAATTAAGTCACAAGAAGGAAGCACAATTTCTTTTAATGGTTAGGAATCTTCATATTATATGGCCGTCATGTATACCTTTATATTACAATAACTGGTATCCAGGATATCACAGTATTTAAATAAACATATTTGGCAAGCTGTCATGGAAATTGGAAAGGATAAGATTGATTTGTTTTGAGAAAAGCAAATTACAATTTACCACTTTGCAGTTCAAAGTGTCTCATTCAACAGCACTATGATTTGTTCAATTACTGATTGACCAACCTATGGTGAATGAACAAAACAACATGCAAGTTGAATGAGACGATTAACAGCATTAGCCAACAAACTAATTTCATGCCAATCCACACGTGGGTAAAATGAAACTACCCAATATGAAAGTTGTTAATCTAGAACTCCAAGGATATAAATTCCCCATGTTTTCTAGTCAGCATGATTTATCACATAAATTGTTGTCATTTTACGTCTCTTATATTTGATGACAACCAATACATGGGGATGATTGGGAAGTGTACCTAACACCCCATAAAATGAAACTAGTCTTAAACCTGTGCAGCACAAACAACAATTCATTATGATAGAAAGTAAGGGAAAACAATGTCAAGAGAAAGAATACCTCTAAAAGAAAACGAGCTCTACGATAGTAGCCCAAACCTGCCCACATTTCATTCACTTCCTGCATAAAGACAGAATGAATTATGCGGTGAAGAAACAACCGCTGCCCATTTACGTAAAAGTTTTTTTTTTTTTTTCATTCAAGGTATTTTCTTTACTGAAAAGTATATATACATAAATAATGTTGGAAAAGAAGTTATGACCATATGATACCACAAGTTCACTGTTAGTTCCATCTTCAAAATTATCCCCTTCTTAGTATCAACAAACCTAGAATTTCCTTCCTTGTACAATTTAGGCTCTAAAGTCGTAGTTACTCGGAGCCTAGTTATTGTATGAGAAGACAGCTCTCCTCTCAGGCTACGTTTCAGCTCCAACAATCCCAAATAGCGAAACTAGAATTGAAGCAGAAATCAAACTACAAAATTTGACATTATGCCAATTGCTTGATTTCTGAAAACAGAAAGGATTGGAATTGAATTACGCAAAACATTTACACCTAGCTCATAACCTCTCGTTACCATTGCATCTTTAGATCAGTTGGTAACACAGAAAACACAAATTTGAAACACAATTTCAGAGAAGAAATGGTTAAGGCCTTCAAAACCGAAAGAAAACGAATATGTGTGTGGGGTGGGGTGGGGTGGGGTGGTGTGGGGGTAACAGAGGGCTTTAAAACCTATCACAGTAAAGCAAAATGCAGTAAATGAACCAAAGTCCAAAAATTTACGCACACAAACCTCAAGAGAAGCCTGCGCAAGATCGTGAATGGTAGGCCATTTCTCCATCCAACGATTGTAATAGTCAATAACAGTCTGAACCCTAGTCTGCTGCAGCATTACTTCGGAGACCCACACAGCATAAGCTCTTGAATCTAGTTCCTCTTCTTCTTCCTCCTCCTCTTTACAACCATCATTATTACTTGAAGTCGTCCTCCATGGAAGGTCTCTACGATTATGATCGTACCAATCCAACAGAGCAACCCTTAATTTCTGGGTTTCGTCTTCACTGAAGGACGATACTGCATCCTCGATGTCTTGTACTTCCGGCTGAAGAGATGGTGCTTTTATCATCCGAATCGCATTCTTCGTCCCTCTGTTCCTCTTCCTCTGCTGCTTGCTCCTGTCCGACATGTTTGGAAACACTGCTGAGCTTAACAACGTTAAACCGATTCTCTGAACGGCTGCTATCATTCAACTTCAAGGAGCACAAGGCTGTGTTTGATTCAAGCCAAACTGAGGTTAGGAGTAGTTGGTTAAGTTATGTTTGGTGAGAAGGGAGGGATTTTAATGTTACATTGTCTAATTCAGGAGATGAGGGAAAGGAAATTATTTTTACATAGACAATTTTACCTTATATTATAATTGATTTTACCCAAACTCTATTAAACGTATAATAAATTCTTATGTCCTAAATTATAAAAATACAATTGTAATCAAATAGGGTTGGGCAAAAACCCGGTGGTCCGGTCCAGTCTGATCCAACCCGAGCTGGTTCGGTCCGGTCTAGTCCAGTCCAAATAAACAATATTAAAAATTGGATCAAACTAAATCAGACTGACTATTCGGGTTGGACTGGGTTCCGGACCAGGGAACCAAACCACTTGGACTGGTCTGGTCTAGTCCAGGTCAATTTTTTAAAAAATTTTTATAATTTAGATGTTACTTTTTATTTTTTTATTTAATGTTGTTGGAGTTTTTTTTAAGGATTTATAATTAAATTTTATTTTTTTATGATGATTTTAATATGATTATATGTATTTTTATGATCTTAATTGTATTTATCATGTTTAAATATTTTTTTATTATTGTTGAATGTTGTTGGATATTCTTATAGATTTATGATGTTTAATTTTGTGACACATTTTTATATTATTATAGGTATTTTTATGGTCTTAATTGTGTTTAATAGGTTCAAATTTTACCTTTCAAAAAACAAAAAACAAAAAAAAAATTTGTTTCTGGACTACCAGGTGGTCCACCTGACCCGGTATGGTCCAGCCCAGCCTCAGGTTGGTGCTGGACCAGACTAGACCACGGACTACCTTGTATAACCCAAGATCCTTTCCATACCAGACCTCGGGTTGATGTTAAACCCGGTCCAATCTAGTCCATGCTCATCCCTGTAATCAAATGCCAACCACATGATATCCTAAAAAATATGGAGCATGCCATTCAAGGCCACCAAATGTGTTAGAGCTTGTTTGGGATTTCAGCCAGTGGAAGAAAAAGCCCATTTACCTCCTAAAAGTCCATTTATGAAACCTCTCCCAGTTTGGATTCACATGAGATATTGATGAGCTTTTAAAAAAAAAAGCAGGTTATGTCATAAGTTACTTTTTTCAGTTTTTTTCCTCTACCGAGCTTACTGTTGCGCATTAATTTGGGTGAGAAGCATTTAAGATCAACTCTTTCCTCGTTATCTCATTTCTGCAAACCTAAAGAAAATCACCGTTATTTTTGTCCAGCTTTCTCCTTTTAAAAAAATCAGCTCTCTCCTCGTTATTTCATCTATGTGTATATTTAAGATCAGCTCTCTCCTAGTGATTTTATTTTAAAAAAATTATTTACATTTTTTAACATCAATTATAATAATATTTACACAAACAAGATATATGTAGTATTCAACAAAATTCATATCTTTTTTCAGTCATTTCTCATCTAAACGGCTTTTTCAAATGCTAATCCAAACAATTCAACTTTAAAAAAAAGTCACTTCTCCCACCGCCAATCCAAACATAAATCACATCTACAATCTGACTTTTTTTCAATTGGGCTTCTGCAAAAGCTCCATTAAAAAAAAGTTACTTCTCAACTGAGTTCCCAAACAGACCCTTAGATACCTTAACATGAATGGCAATGCTAACATAATTTATAAAGTTTGCTTGTGTTTATTACTACTTTATTTAATATTCCTATTAATTGTATTTGTAAGTAGTCATTAGCAATAAGGATATTATATCGATTTTTTTTTCAGATCAGCCCTTCTCCCAAAATATCAACAAAAAATTGATTTGATGACAAATTATGCAAATACGTTGTGACTCCTCCCGGAGACTATTAACCAAGACACTTATCAAATAGAAAACAGATTTCGCTTTCCTTCCCGCCTTTTAGGTCCAATTCGGATAGTTCAAGAAAAATTTGTATAGGGTATACAATGTAGACCCAGAATCTTATATATAATATAGACACACAATTAGAATATAATAAAATGCAAGACAAAACCAAACACTATGTCATTTACCAAAACAAAATGTTCATCATATTATAGTCTCCCTAATGTAAAACATCAAGTGTCAACCACATGGCATCCTAAAAAATATCCGTGTGAACACTCCCCGCCCTAGCCCTTAGCCCATTGTCGTTGGTTTCTCTGAACCCTCCCCTTAGGGTGTGTTTGGTTCAATGGAGGTTATGTTAGGTGAGGTTTATTTAAGTTAGATTAGGGAATGTTATAATTTTGTTTGGTTCAAGAAGAGGGGAGGGG
Organism: Albizia julibrissin; assembly: GCA_037074505.1. Taxonomy (NCBI): domain Eukaryota; kingdom Viridiplantae; phylum Streptophyta; class Magnoliopsida; order Fabales; family Fabaceae; genus Albizia; species Albizia julibrissin. The sequence goes on along the minus strand of CM073481.1, from coordinate 11,275,920 downwards.
AGGGGAGGGGAGATTTGGTTTCTTGTTTGGTTCAGAAGGAGAGGTAAGGGGAGTTAATTATGAGTGGACAACAATACCCCTCTACACATTTTCTTTCTTCTTTTACAATGTATTTATTAATAATTATTATTTATAAAATTATTATTTGTAAAATAATTATTCTAACAGTTATATACACTTATTTCACAAACTTGTCATCTCTTTCTCTCTGTTTTGAGGATACAAAGTGGGGAAAAAACATTTTTTTCAATACCCATAGAACATACATAAAGCAACACTTGTACATTGAAAATATAATTATATATGTTGCACATCAACTTACATCATTACATAAAAATCAAAAGTTCCTATATGGTTAGGAGGCTACACAAGTTCTATATTACTGATTATTTCAAAATATCCATACGGTTAATAAGTTATTACCAAAAATCATTGCCAAATGAGCAAGATAGTGTAACATCAAAGGTCTTCAAAAAGTTAGCAAACTATATTGCTAATATCAAAAGTCTACGAATGGTTAGTAAACTAAATCACTTTAAGTCCTTCATAGCATCCATAAGTAAGTTCTTATGGGCAAGAAGGGGACATTCAACAAATGTCCTCAATAGGTCACCATCACCCATAAGAACTCTATAAATCTTGGTGACATTGGTTGTTGAAAAGCCACAATCTTAAATCAATTTCCATATTTCTTCCCCGGACAATTGAGGAAGCTTTCTTGATGTTTCTTTGGCTATTTGAATTCTTTCCCTAGCTATTTCATTTAATTCTCTAGTTATTTCATTTGCTCCATTTAATGCTTCATTGCTAGCAATCATTGCTTGATTTCCAACATTAATGGCTTATGCAACTTCATATATTACATCCTTAAGCTCAAGCAAGTCATAATCTTTCTCCTTCTTGGAATTCACCTTTTTCTTCTTTCTTGAGGATCCACTTGCAACTCCAGGTGAGTTGTCTTGAGTGGTGCTATTATCAAGAGCTTCAAAATTGTCAACATTTATATCATAATAGGAATCAACATTATCAGTGTTGTTGGCTGCATCAAATAAATCTGCCCCATTAAGTGTGTGAGGCCTTTTTTGCATCTCACCAAGTGTACGGGTACCCTCCCCTGAAGCTCTATCATTACCATATAAAATTACCATCTTGTCATAGTTAGGGATAGAAACATTTCTCCAATTTGCAGCTTGTGGCTTGGACTACAAAAGGCAAAATTTAAATAATGATCAATATAATATTAATGAGTACAAGCTACTGTCATACATAAACATTAAAAGCTATATATTCGATCAGTTTTTATTATCCAGGCATTAGGAATTAATGACTAAGCTTTGTGTTCTGGCCCGTAACAAAAGATTGAGCAGTATGAATGTTTAGTTAAAAAAATTCAGTCCTTGAAGTGGCAACTGCAAAATTTTAGTTGTATTATTGTTATCAATTGGTGATATCATGCTCGTGTTGTGTATGCATGCACAGGTTAAAAAGACAAACTCTTAATATGAGAATTTTCTATCATAACAAGCAGATGATACAAAAATTTAGGAAGATATTGGCAAATAAATACTAACCTCTATAAGTTGGTCCCAAACTTCATCCTCTGCCTCCCACATATGGGATGTTGTGTTCCAACCAAACCCACTCAATCCATTTTTAAAAACATTATAAACTTCAGAGAAATTTTTTTTCAAAGTTTTGCACATGTTCTTAACTTTGTCTTTGTCCATTTCAACATCAAGTAAGGCAATCATCTCTTTCACAATATTGTCATATGCTGTGCATGTGAAGTGACCATTAAGCTTGTAGCCACATTTATATTGTTCCATGAAAGTATTAACAAGGTAGTCATTTATAGCTCTTGTCCAATTCAAACATTGCTTTTGATTGGTTGATTTTGGTGGCATACTATTACAAAAGTATTAAAAGTAAATAATCAAACTTGAAAGAACAATACATAAATATCTAAACTTCACATAACAATACATAAATATCCAAACTTGAAAGAGCAATAGATAAAGATCTAAACTTCAAATAACGATACATAAAACACATGAACACTTGAAATACACTTGAAACAAGTTCATAATAGCATAAACTTCAAACAAATTAGGGAACATTACCACCACGTCTCATTATCCTATTTTGATAATCTATCCACATCTCATTTGCTATAGTTTCCCTAATTAACTGTCCCCTAGCAGCCTCCTCATTATCACCACGTCGATCACGACTATTATTAGCAGACTCAGATTGAGTTGCAAGTTCACGATCTACTTCTTCTATGAGATCCTCGTTAGGGTCAACGCTCATCAAGTAGTTATGAAGAATGCAACATGCTCCAATGATAAATGTTTGAGCTTTTACTCCGTATGTAGGCTCAAATGAATTTGCTAAAATGATAAATCTTTTTTTTCAAAACACCAAAACTTCTTTCAATCGCATTACGTAGCAATGAATGCCTCAAATTGAACTATTCTTTATAGTTTTGGGGGGGATTTCTTTCTGAATATTCATTCAAGTGATAATGGACTCCTCTATAAGGTGTAATCAATCCACTAGTTAGCATAAAGCCAGCATCTACAAGGTAATATTTACCTTCAGGAATTTTGAGCTTATCTTCTCGTGCCAATTCATTTTTAATAATCCTAGAATGAGATGACGTGCCTTCCCATCCAGTGAGCACATAAGTGAATTTTAAATCAAACGAGCAAGCTGCTAATACATTTTATGTGGGGATGTCTTTCCTTCCACGATATCGAGGAGCATCCTTAGCAGATACTTTCACACATATATGTGTTCTATCTATTGCACCAACACAATCCTTAAAAAAGGGATAGAACCTATCATTTGCACAAATTTCAAGAGGGACTATTATTCCATCAGGTTGTACAACAAACTTATCTCCTACTTCAATGATAGCTCTTAACACATTATAAAGATGACGACTAATTGTCTCACCAAATCGTCGAACGAAGAAATTTACCACACGATTTTTTGCCTTATGGCATAATATGTAAAGAGTTTTTGCCACTTGCTCTTCCACACTAGACCATCTTATGGCTTTTAATCCCCCCCTCTCTTTCTAGCAAAGCACATAATGTAAGGAATGCTCTAGGAGTCATATGGATAATATTACGACTCCTTTCATTAGTACTTATTTGACTCATTATTTCTTCACGCACCCTTTCCCTTTTTGAACTCATGCTATAACTTATTTTTCTTTTATGGCTCCTCGAATAACTAGGTAGACAAAAACACATGTGACTAGAGCTATAGCTTTTTGATGTAAATCCAGCCATTGACGACGCAAGACTAAATTGTTTCGAAATGCCGAATCCATCTAACACACCAAGTCAACATGCACCTAATTAATACTATACCACTTGAGACATATCAAAAAGCTTATAATTAAAAATTGTAAGCCTATGAATAGCAAGAATAAAGTGTTTACACAATCAATACTAAAAATAAAGTGAATTCATTTGAATTAAACCATAAATCTGAGGTGTAAACTGTATAGCACAGGAAATCCACTAAAAACCAACCAATCTAGAATTTTGGATACAGGTGCAAGAGAAATACAACAATGATCTTCCATTAAAATTGCTTGGGATGGATGTAAACTTATTGACAGAGATCACAGACACACATCAACCTCCTTGATTAAAACTTGGGGGCAAAACAGATCAAATAAAAAATACTCTAAATTCAAACCAAGACATGAAAATAAATTCAAATAACTCAAGAGTATCTGCTGAAAATTAGAAGAATATCCAAAGAAAGTAAAATCTCTTAATAAAAGTTATTATCTTATTTATCCATTGTACTCTTTCTTTGCTCTAGAATTATGCTTCTTATTTATAAAATAATCTTATCAAAGAAGTTATACTATAACAGCTTCTACACATGATAATTTCAATACGATTTGAGTATAATCATTCAAATCTACGTTTGACAGTTTGTCATCACCTGTGATAGAATGTGAACCATTAGAACTCATTATGCCTCAATTTATTTGGATCTCTTTTAAGGAAGAGAGCTTTTGGGTTTGGGAAAATATTATCTGATAGAAAGTAAGTAATGAAGTACTAAAATCTATTCCCAATAAAAAAGTATTAAAATGAATTGAATATTTGTGCTTCTCAGGGAAATACTATTTTGGCGTTTTAAAGTGCTTTATAACTTTTTTGAAAGTGGAGTAGGTTGTTATAGTAAATTGTTTGGCATCCCTGATCATTCAATTTCGAGCCTTGTATAAACTAATTTCCTACCCTAAAACTAATGATTTCAATATTTGCAGCTATACAACTAGTGGTGTTGACAAAAACATCTCAAATTAAACAAATCTTTAGCAATAAATGATGGCTCTCAATGTCAAAAACAGAATAAACAAAACAATAAATACATTGGAACTAATAACAAGGTAATAAAGTATGAATAACTAAGAACCATTGAACTGGTTTAACTAGTTTTATGGGACAAGGCAATCGAAATATGCACAGCTTTAAAGTTACTATAAAACCACTAGAAGAAATTTCAGTTTCATATCGTAGGGCAAAGAGGGTTCAATTACTAAGGATTCACCAACGAGACCCACTCCGATTTGTGAACCAATCTTGTTTCATCACTTCTACATTACTCTTACTAATCTTCTTTGCAGAAGCCTCTCTTCTTAAAATTTCAGTTCTTTTCTTTAGTAATCCACATTGTTTTCGACAGGTAAACCCAGAAATTTTCAACAAGCTCTCGAGGGTTTTAACAATCAAATCAGCGCTGATTTTTTGGGGTTAGTATCAGATGCATTTAGTGACGTTTAGGAATACATATATGCACACAAAAAACAAGAGAATCCACAAGAAAATCAAGCAAGGCAGAAAATCGAAGCTTCTGTAGTCATATGACACAAGGTAGATGAATAAGAAAACATTAATCTTACTTGAACAAAGGAGGCAGTGACCTTGGTCAATCAATCGACGATAGCTTGACGAGAAGAAGGCGGCGGCGGCTGAAGGAGACATTGAAATATGAAGGCGCGAATGAGATCAATCTTCACGGCAGTAGGCGTGAAGAAAAACAGAATGCAGAGGGAAAGGAAAACATGATTTTAGGGCCAAAGGGTAGTGTTGGAATATTAAAAAATTGCCACGGGCAATTTAGTCATAGTTTACACAAATATTCTCTCCCTTAGAAAAAACCCCAGATTTGAAGGTTTAATAGAAGAGGGGAGGTGACCACTAAAAGAAAAAAATCCTCCCCTCCCCTACTTCCAACCAAACACCTATTTTTAATCTCTAACCCTCCCCCAACCTAACCTCCCATCCAAAAAACCACAACCAAACAAAGCCTTAATAGGCGATCGCTCTCGCCTTTTGGCCAGTCGGCCTCTCAATCTCTATCGTCCGTCAATCTTCATACTGATGGTGAAGGTAAGCAATTAAGCAAGATCTCGCTGTCCTCAAGGCATGTTGTCATCTGCCAAGTCATGACTACTGGTAAAGGTAATCACTTCGTCACTCCTCAGTCCTCAGCTCAGTTTCACTAGCCCTAGCCTATCCGCTGGTTTTTCCTCTCTTTTAGATCATCGCTAGAGCCTGGGGACTGGAGGTAACCCCTTGCTTTTGTCTTCATTAGATTCATATTTGTTGCGTTTCATTTTATGCTTCTTAAGGCTATAGATCTTCTAGCTCCTAGTGTTAGATTGATGCAATATGTCTAGTTAGTAATTACATTGGAAATAATTATGGTTTGTGGGCACTTGATATTACGACTGTTTAAAATTTATTGGAATTGGCAATTGGTTTATGTTTGCTTCATCAGTAGTGCTTGAGTGTGCACTTTGCATCTTCTAGGGTAGTTATTGGAGGGCAAATTTAACTATGCCATCGGTTTTGGTTCTTACTGAATTTTTAGACTTAGTTTTCACTTCTAAGCTTAAGGTGTTGATGGCTATGATGGAAAACCAGATGCCTTTCCAGGAAAAAGGGAATTGATACATGGCTGGTTTTTTTAAATAATTATGATATGTACTTTTTTGATCCAATGCTAAATTAAATTTGATGCCTTGGAAATAGAGGAAGGTTTCTTGGTAGTTGGTACGTTGATCTTTAGATATAAAGCCATACTAATTTTGTCTTACTTGTCTTCTTTCTAATTTGCTGAATTTGTCTTGTACAATTAGATTCAATTTTATTCAATTTTATTTCTATATTCTCTTGGCATCATTGTCAAAATTTATTAGCCATACTAATTTGGCGTACATGTTGATAGTTATTCTGTCTATATTTATCGCTATTCCAAACTCCAGAGTCTACATCGATTGTGTTTTTAACTTCAAATTGTTGATTTGTTTGACAAGGTGAAAAGGCAAAATAGCATGGCACAATCATTGATTGTACTAGAAAATGTGCAAGAGCAAGCTGAAACTGTTAGAGGCAAAAGTGGAAATCAAGCTAGAGTGACAACAACAACAACATAGGATACTGCTCATGTTGAGAGTCAAACCAACAATAAGGGAAAAATAGATGAAACACGACCTAGAAAAAAAAAAGGAAGAACTCATATGACATCTGGATCCATTTTACAAGGCTGCCATTAGCAGAAACTAAAGGAAAACATAAGTCCAAGTGCAAATATTATGGATTAACTTATGCAAGTCATCCTTCAAATGATGACACTAAACAATTATGGAGATATTTCAAAAAGTGTCTAAAGAATCATAACAAATCAAGCAAGGTTCAGAGCTTGTTCACGGCTATGATAAATCAAACATTAACTCATCACTTGCTCAGTCAAGAGCGAGGCAGAAAGGCCGTTGCTAAAGTACATCATAAAGGATAAGGTTCCTTTCCGAGATATGGAAAATAAGGATTTTACAAAAATTCTGCAAGAGTTTCAACCCAAATTTCAAATGCCATCAAAATGGACATATACTAGAGATTGTTACAACATATATCAAGAATAATCAGATATCTTGAGAAAATATTTCAAGAATTCAAAAGTATGTGTGTCCTTCACCACTAATTGTTGGACACTAAAAAATAACAACTACATGTGTTCGACAGTACATTGGATTGATGAGGATTAGACTTTGCAGAAATGCATTATTAATTTTTGTGAGATTACTTATCAAAACAAATTGAGGATTGTTTATTTCAGTAAGGCATTGATAAAGTGTTTACAATCACAGTTGATAACGCTTCTACCCATGATTCTACAACTGCAATCTTGAAAAAGTATTTCAAGAGTTGGGATGGTTTGGTATGTGATAGAAATTTTTTGTAAATGTGTTGTGCTGCTCAAATATTAAATTTGATTGTCTCAAAAGGTTTTAAAGAAATGAACAATTCCATTGAGCTCACCTGACATGTAGCAAAATTTGTTAAATCTTCTTCATCAAGGAAGTGCAAGTTTATAGTAGTAATTAAAAGAGAGCGAGTCCAATCAAAAAGTCTACTTACCTTGTATTGTCCCACGAGGTAATTTATTTATAATTAGTTTGAATGAGCTTTGATATGAAATATGATTATGCATTGATAATTGATGTTTAATTGTTTTTCATTTCTATAATGTCATTAGGTGGAATTCGACATACCTTATGCCTGAGAGTACTGTTAAGTTCGCCAAATTCTTCACTCGGATGGAAGAGGAGGATGAAGTTTACAAAGAATACTTCAAGAAGAAAGTTAAAATAAGGTCCAGTCGGGATACTTATACCTTGATTGATTATCTTAAAAGTGTTGATGATGTATCCGATTATATAACTAGAAGAAGGACTATAGAATCTGCAATTTCCCTTCTAATGCATATGATTGGAGCACTGCCAAGGAGTTTCTTGGCTTCTTAAAGTTGTTCTATAATATGACATTGAAGTTTTCTAGATCAAACTATGTTACAAGTAACACTTGTTTCCAGCACATAGTTGCAAATTCAGACGAGTCTTAATGAAAGTGCAAGTAGCTCCTACTCTCTCTTGAATGACATGTCAACAAGAATGATGTCCAAATTTAACAAATATTGGGGACCAACTAAGAAAATGAATCTATTGTTGGTTAAGAACCAAAAGTTTCACCAATGTTGGAATAATGTGATATTACTAGATTTAGAACTTGAAGTGGCCTTGTCATCTACTGATGCTAAACACCAAAAGTTTTTAGCCAGGAAGATGCAGAGAGTAATGTAGAGAAACTTTTAGAAGTGGATGAATACCTTCGAGCTGAATTAGTTGGTTATCATGATTCAAAATTTGGCATCTTGTCATGGTAGAAAGGAAATGCTTGTAAGTATAAAGTGTAAAGCTTAATGGCATATGATTTGTTGGTTGTGCTAGTCTCAACACTATCTTCAAAAGCATCTTTTAGTTCAGGGGGTAGAGTATTAGATGCTTTCAAGAGCTCTTTATCCTCAAAGATGACTGAGGCACTCATATGTGTACAAAATTGTCTATCAGTGAAACTACCCAACTTGAATGACTTTGATGTTGATAATTTTGATCAAACGGTAGCTATTGTTATCAATATCTTCATTTTCATTTTCTATTTTCAGTATTTAATATTTCATTTCATCTTCTTATTAGTTAAGACATATTAATCAATATGATTTATCTTCGTTTGTTTTGTAGAGGAAGATGCAGCAGTAGGAGGTGAATCTAAACAGACAGAACAATATCATTGCAAACTTGCAGAGTTGCAGTTGAAGATGAATAGATGGTTATGGATAAATGATGATCACTTGAATGCTTGATCTGTATCTACTTGCCACTACTATCACATGTTATATTGTTATTGTTTTGTAACTTGTGAAGTTGTAATTATTGAAGTTTAAATTTCAAAGATTAGTATTCAATACTTTAGAATATTAATATGTATATGGTTAAGGACTTAAGGGTAAGGTTATTACTTATTACTTTATTAGTTATTTAGTTATTAGTTCTTACTCTTCTATCATTTAAAAAAAAAAGAAGGTATGCAATGCAGTATTATTGAGCAGGTCTAATGTCTGAAAACTTACTGTCTTTTTTAATTTTATGTATATTTAGCCAGAGCCAAGTAAAGTGAGTACAAAAGTAAAAACATTAGGCTTGTAATTCTGTAAATGAAAGTACTTGGGGTGATTGGCAGGAAAAAAATAGGGTCTTAAACGGGTTCCCGTTATCCGTTTAAGAAAACTCATTTAACATGTACCCGTTTAAGTACAAGTTATACGGGGGTACCCCACGAGTACGAGCAACATGTACCCATGGATAATAAACAGGTGGGTAGCGGGTGCACCCCTAGGTTTTCCCCAGTCGCCCGTTGCGCACCCTTGCTCATTCTTATACACTAATGTCTCCCTCTTCAACTTGCACACTTTTTCCCTCTTTCAGGTTCTTGAATCTGGCTAGTTCCAATTTCATATCTAAAGTCATAAGGGAAAAGTTGATCTTCTTTAACCTGAATCCAAGGTCCGAAATTTACGTTTACTTTTCTATTCTTGTATCAAAGGTCTGAAATTTATGTTTGGTTTGCTATTTTTGTTTTGTGTCGGGCAAAGGAAGGAAAGTATTAGATAGAGGAAAAGGAGATAGTCCATGGAGGGGACTTTTTTCCTTCTTTCAACCAATATCCAAATAACTAAGCAAAAAGTAAATCAATTTGCGGTGCCAATTGTAACGGCACAGCTTCTCCCGAACTATCTTTACTCAGCCGGATTCATGACTGACCGGGGACCTACTTACCCCCAGGTAGTGTCCTCGAGACCTGGGAGGCTCACTTCGGCGATAATTCCACAGGGGGCGGAGTGAGCCTGGGATTGCGAGTAAAGACGCAAGTCCCCGGTCAGTCATGAACCCGGCTGAGTAAAGACAATTCGGGAGAAGCTGTGCCGTTACACCAATAGTTCTAGGAGTAATCTTTTCTGGTTACCTTGTTTGACAACAAACAAACGAGAAAAAATGAGAGAGCACAAAATTACAAGATTTGTTTCAGAAAATTACTTAGATCTTTGCCTCATCTTTTTGCTCTTCCTCTTTAGCCTCCTTGTATGCTTCTTCTTCTACTTGGCTCTCATGATGTGCAGAAATGGACGCCCTTTCCCTTCCTTGCCTTGTGCCTTTCAGGATGAGAGCATAGGGTACAAAATGGGTTCTTGTTTGCAAGTAGGAGATGTTAGCCTTGAGATCAATCTCTGATTCAATCTACGATGCGGTTTCGTTGAACATAAAGGCAAATCTGGAGGCTGTGTATTTTGTGCACCTAAGCCTCCAGGCACTGCTTTTCCTCACCAATTTGCCCATTTTCTCTTCAATGCAAGGTAAGCCTCTTTAGATTTTCAAATGCCTTTGAATTTGGCGTAATTAGCTTGGGTATGATCAGATTTTCTAACATATTCGATTCAAACAAGCATGGAGTTAGAAGAAGGAAGCCGTTAGGATCATCCATAATCATCTTCATCAACCAGGAGGGAGGGAGGACAATGTGTTGACGAAGAGGAAGATGAAAAGGGTGTTTTAGACTAGAGGGATAATCTTGGAATATTAAAAAATAGGCATAGTCATTTTAGTCAGGGTGTGACACTCTGAATATTTTAATTAAGCTCACAATTGAAATATTAAATAAGGAATGGAGGGGTAATATTGGAATATTAAATGTGTAGACTGGTCCTAAACTGACTAACGGTCCACACTCTGAATATTTTAATTAAACTCACAATTGAATTAACAATAATATTATAGCAATTAAAAGAAGAAATCATCATCCATTAATCCATAATTAAATTAAATAATCCAAAACAAAAATTTAGCTACATAAATTGAACATTCTCATATATAAACTAATAGTTAACTAAAGAGGTGATTGTTTGAAATAGCAATTGGAGCCTTCAAAAACAACTTTTCAATCGTGATTTACAGTATACGAGGTAAGTATGTGAGAGGAGTTTTGTCTCAATTTACGTGAAAAGCACTTATAAATTCTTTAAAAGTGTACCAAAAAGAAAAAAGGAAGAAGAGAAAGGAAAGAAGGACATACAATAGATCTTATACATTTCCAAACTTTAATTTCCCTCCATCAAATTAAGAGCTTTTGTCTTTCCACCACCAACCTGAAAAAATAGAACTCATCATCTTTTCTCTACTCCTCTCTCTCTCTCTCTCTCACACACACACTAGCTACCTCCTCTTAAAACTTTAAAAAACAGTGACCTTCCTATCAATGAAAAAGAAAAAAAATAATGATAATAATTTTGAATCTTTTTTATTTTCTTATTTGAAAAAACTTCTCATTATTATTGGGTTAAATGCTACTTTTGTCTTGAAAGTATTCACCGAAGTCCAATTTTACCTCAGAAGTTTTTTAAAAAGCAATTTTGCCCTAGAAGTTTCAACTTTGAAGCAATTTTGCCCTGACCGTTAACCCCGTTAAGTTTGACCATTAGTTGACCAAATCAGGGGTGAATTTGCTCTAAAGTGAAAACTTTCAAGACAAATTTGCATCTTAATAAAAATGTCATGGACGACAAAATTGCTCTAGAAGTTTTCACTTTGGAGCAAATTTACCTCTGATTTGGTCAACTAACGGTCAAACTTAACGAGGTTAACGGTCATGGAAAAATTACTCCAAAATTGAAACTTCCGAGGAAAAATTGCTTCCAAAAATACTTTCGGGGCAAAATTGGCCCTACGTGTATATTTCCGGGGCAAAAATGGTTGTTAACCCCATTATTATTTATTATTACTTCTTTCTTAAGTTTAAAAACTTATATATTAATTTGAAATCTCATAAATGATGCACCCAATTTGATATCTCATAAAATCTCAAGAAAATTCTTTTCATGTAGCTTCCCAAATATATCAAAATATATCTTAAATCTATTAAAAGTGGGAAGTCATTAAAAAATCACTTGAATACTATACCATTCGTTTTTATTAAGTGATTGTCAATTTTAGCATCACAAAATACGAAGTTGAAAAGCTAAAAAATAATATTATCAAGACAAAAAAGAAAACATGAAACTTAATATCAGAACCGCCATTCAGTTTTGGTAAAACAATAATGCAGATTGACTCAACCAAAGTATGTACGACTCATTTTGTTCATTATTTTCAGCTTCACCACATATTCAAGGTGCATTGCAAGGTGTCAGATTCTATCCAGAACTTTTCGTTATTGTATTTGAGGGCCATGCTATTGAACTTCATCAAAAACTAAAATCCCATATATATTACCGGACAACACGCCCCAGCCCAAGGGACTCGTCGAGGAAAATAAAGCATTTGAAACGCAGATTTTCTTTAAAGGTTACAAGTTCATTACAACAATTTATATTTTATATTTGTTATGACTATTATAATTTTACAGATGTTCATGACATATAAAAATAAGGCTTTTGGCTTTCTACCTCGTTTGGAATAGCGATTGAAGTCTTTAAAAATAGTTTTTTAATCATGATTTACAGTATATGAGGTAAATATGTGAGAGAAGTTTTGTCTTAACTTATGTGTATAAGTACTTTTAGGGTTTCTATAAGTTATACCAAACATGCACAGTAACTTCCACCTTCCATTATAAATAAAAGGGAGAATTGCTCATAAAGACTTCATTGAAAACTTATTTATTGAATAGGATCTAATGAAGATTTTTTGTATATAAGAGAAGGTTGTTTGCACATACATAAGGAAGATATATTAAACACATGGAAAATTTTTTGAACACAAGAAAATATCTTTTACACACGGGAAGATTGTTTACACGCAAATGTCCTATTTGATAAATAAGTTTCCAATAAGGTATTTTTAAATAATTTTTCCTAAATAAAAAGCCTATATTTAAGTTTGTGAATTTTCATATTCATTAGAAATGTTGCAGTTTGAGCTCTTTCATATTTATTCTTTTAAAAGTTCCGCTGGGTTGTAAACCTATTCCGCCAATACATTACCTAAATTCTTCAAAACTGATTATCAATTGGAAAAAGCAAAGAAAAACATAAACTTCTCGTCAATAAAAACACCATATACTTTGTCTCTGCTCGGTAACTTGCACCATTTAAAATAAATGAACTTGAAAATAAGAAAAACACCATTTGCAAGTGAGCGACGGTAGATATACGTTCAACTAAAAGACCAAAAATGAACAGGGAAATAAGCTGGACAAAGTAAATATCACAAGTTAGAAAGTTATCTCCTTATCCGGTTCTTAATGTAAAATCTAATTGGGAAGTTGATAAAGGTCTTACACCAATTTCACATGTTTATCAATATTTTCCTAAATTAAACCTATTAATATTCATTGGACAATAATTAAGAAGGAAAGAGATTATTAACATCTTTTAGAAAAAAGATTCTATATTAACTAGTTTAACTAATATCTTTAATCTATTCAAATTAGTTAATTATATTTTACATTAAGGACAAGAGGAGTATTGGAAACAATTCAGCAACATCCTAAGCTATTAGAGCATAATCCAATTTAGAAGCCCCAGAGATAGATTGGGTTTAAACTGCGTAGAGAACAACTTCCTGACAACAAAAGTGTTCATCAATCAAGTTATTGGAGGGAAAATGTGAGAGTGGGGAGATATTACATATTCCTGGACATACTTTCTAGAATTATTTGGATCAGGAATCCAATGAATCTCACTCAAGTTTGGTGTCTCAACAAAAGCCATAGTAAACTCTCCTACCTTTTCTGCTCTCCCTCTCTTGCCAGCCCTTAGTACAAGATTACTACGGTGGTAAGAGAAAATACCATTGGCCAAATGGATGATATCGCCCGGCTCAAATACATCACACTCATCTCCCCAGAACTGATAGTGAACTGCCGCAGTCTCATCAGCTACAAGTGCCAAGCATGTCTTATTTTGCCCTTCTAATGTTGTCCTTCCTTTGTCCAAAAGTATAAATCTTGTATCTATGTTGTTCTGTGCTGCAGGCATTATGTCTTTGAGAAGCAACATCAATGCTTTTTCTCTGCAAGAACTTGCATGAAAATAACTTCATTAGTGGACATGAAGGAGAGACATCGACACTCAATATATGACCGCCTAACTCCAAGGCATTAGGCATCCCCATAATTAAAAAGCCTGAACCAGATATGGCTAGATCTTATCATCTTGACCATTCTGCCATGTTGGGTATGGACTTTGTCCCGGTGATCCACAAAATAAAAACAAGCTTGTTTGATGAAAAGTTTGCATCTTTACAAGCAAAATACCATCTGAAATATTTTAGTCTAATACCAAATCAACATAATACAAATACAGGAGCTTAATTACTCAAGTAATCAACCAACAATAATTCCATTCCCAAGCAATCAAGAACATCCATTATCTATCAAGTAATCAAGAAAACTAACTTTATAACATAAAGAGAAAATTCATTATCAACCAACACTAACACCACCACGATGGTATATTTCATTCTGAGTTGCAAGAAATACAGAAATAATACGATGGGATGAAATAAATAATAAGCAACTCGTCAAGAAAATGGAGGGAAATAAAATCAGAACCAAAGTAATGCGTGCACCAGAAATTTGGAGAACGGGAAAGGGGGAGCTTGCAACTTCAAAGCAATAGAGAGCCAGGCACAATTCAAACGGTGAAAGACCCAGCAACTGGGTGATGGACCCAACAATGGAATCTTGGTGTGTGATTTCCACAATTGGAGCAATGTCGTTACAGAACCTGATCATTGAAATTGACAAAGCGCTAAGTAAATACTTTCCGGCCATGCCACATCCTTTTTGTTCGACACTAGTGCAGAAAAGACTTTTTACTTGTGACGGAAATGACTTTTTACACTTGACGAATGACAGGTGTAGAAAGAACAGGTGTAGAAAGTCCATACTTTTTACATGTGTTCTAAAACACGTGTAGAAAGTGGCATTTTCTACACGTCTCTTTATTCCACTTTCTACACGTGATGTCTCACAACACGTTTAGAAAGTGAGACTTTCTACACCTCTCCTTATTCATCAAGTGTAGAAACTGATTTTTTGAAAAAAAAAAAATAAATTTGTTCATTATACTACAAACCCGTTTATATGATAATAAACAACCAAACATCTGACAAACAAAAATAATTATAACAAAACTAATATGAAATATCAAATTTATTATAAATTCCAATCCAAAATATCAACAAAGCTATATCAATAGAGGTAAACAAACTTAGCTTCACTTTTATAATAAAATTTATACAATCAAAGTCAAGTCCAAATAAGGCTCCAGATGAAGCAACTTCAGATGCTTGAACTGCAGCTACCACAACTAGCAAAATGGCATCATTTTGCTCTAAATATATATTCACCAACCTATTAAAGGACAATATAAAAGAACATTTGAATGCAATTAATAATCAATTATAACCAATAGAAATCAATACAGAAATCAGAAACCAAATATAAGGAGAAAAAATTGTTATTGAGCATGACGGACTATATTAATAGACAATATATATCTTACAATAAATGATAGCTTGGTAAAGACAAGCCACCGCTTACTATTGATTCATTCATGATGCGCTAATCCAGCCCAGGTAGATTAGCCAACTTAAGAGGTGGTGCCAGTAACATAATATGGTGAGAGAATGTTAGGATATATGACCAGGAAAAGTAACCCTTACCGGCAGTTTCGATGAATATATATATATATATAGACATGCTGTGTTATTGCCATAATATAATGGAGATATTATATAAGATTTATATATAGACATGCTGTTCTATTATTATAAGATTTATATATTGTTTAGGCCTTCACAAAATCGATTATCTCCTCGCTTCTGTTGAATGGAGCCTTTGTGCCACAAGTTTTAGAAAAGTAGAGAAATAATAGCACAAGGGTTGTGTGTATTTGCTGCTACTTTTGGCTGCAAAAGTTATACTTGACTTGTAGCAATGAAGCAAATACTACTACTAATGATTTGGACCATATTGTGTGAGTTTTAGACACCCTCATACCATACCATACCAGCTGGCTAGTGTTGGTTGTGCCACTCACAAAATAACGTAACTTGACTCTTTTGACGGACAGACAAACCACACAGATGACTGACTCTTCAGGGTTGTGCAGCCTTTTAAAGCTCCCTCCCTTGACATCGCTCAGACTGAATCCCCCAGATATGACCCAAAACTAAACATTAACCCCCTTATTATTTCGTCACCAACATATGCTCCTGATTGGTTCCAACACAAGAATGACATTTTTTTTATATGATTGGTCTCGTTAAAGTATTGTCAGCTTCAATTAGAAATAATTCACATCAAGGCATGTTTTACATTTATATGGATTTAAATTTAAGACTTCATGTTTTACATGTATATGGATTTAAATTTAAGACTAAGAGGCTAAAGTTAGAAATACATTTTAAAAAATAATGATTATACGAAACAGGGGAGAATGAATTTGTCAATTAAATAATCAGCTTACTTTAGATAATGATTTAAAAAGAAATAAAAAGGAAAGGCATATGGGCAAAGAAGATGATCAAATCTGAATTGTGCTGCCGGTTTTGATTATGGAATTTGGCAGTATGCAAAAGTTATACTTTTGGGTGTATTTGAATGCTTCAGAAAGAGAACTCATCTAATATATATAATCATATACCAACTGGGTTCCCTTTGCATCTAATGCTCATAAAGGAAAAAAGCAAACTTAACTCCTAACTTTAACGCTTCCCTTGATAACTACAACTGATCATCTTCCTTGAAATTATAATCCAACAATTCTTTACTTTCTTGGTTCATCAATTAATTGTGCTTATACACTCTGTATGTCCCATTCCTTTATTATTTACTGTCATATATGTAAATTTGTTATGAATTTCACAGCTCAACAGAGGAAAAATAAGAGCTCATAAGTTGATATTTTAGAAACAAAATGGTGACTTGGATAAGTTATTTGTAAATATTAATTATCAGTGTCACTCCCTCCCTCCTATAACTTACACCCTAAACCTATTCAATATATGTATATATACTGCTGCATAGTAATTATAGGACAAACATCAACATGAAGATGGGATTACCTCGTGCAAGTGATTGTCAAAGTTTCATGGGCCCGTTCATTAATCTATCCTGACCCTTGCCTGAGTAACCCTTAATCTGTCCTGTAATGAATGCCGTAAGGCACCTTCAGCAATGAAATAAAGCATTTAAATATCCTTGGAAGGAAAAGAAAAGGCATTTATCATAATAATACCAAGCCAAATTTGACAAATTCATAAATCAGCCAAGTGCATGTTTATTTGTAAATTTCAGAATAAAATATTAGAAAACAAGCATTTACACATCCTTCCATTACACATTCTAAAACATATCTAAAACAGCATCATTCTGAAGTTCTAATCCAAAACTCGTTGGATGCGCCCATTGTTAAAAATGACCCAGAAATGCAATCTCACACAGATTAACTTCAAGAATAGAACAGGGAAACAAATTTAACAAACCACAATATATATTGACAAATTCCCAAGTCTTGGGACATTCAAGAGAGAACCATGTAGACGGCAAGATTTGATTATCCTCCTAGGCAACCAAGCCTAACGGAATCCGTACCTCGCCCAACAAATCGAGACCACCATTGACGACTACTGATTCATCGTTATGATTGAGAATAGAAACAACAAGCTTATCGTGTGCTGCGTCAAGAACCCTGAAAACGAACTCTTCATACCAAACAGGGTTGGAGGTGTGCATCCATATCTGAGTCTTGGACTGAACTTGCCAAGTTTAAGTTTCACCTAGGAATTCTTCACAAGCAAGTCTTTAGCTTTTAAAACACAAAAGTAAAGCCTCAACATTGAAATTAAAAAAATGTCACCTAAAAAAGCTGCAAAGCAGGGAATAATGCCAAAAGGGGAAAAGGTTTTTAATGGGGGCTTACTGATTTTGCTCGTGGTTTACTTATTAGAACATCGACTTTTGATTTCTGAATGCGCTTAAAAAGAATTGTGGGAGATCTTCGTAGTCGTGGCTAGAAGACGAAGACGAGAGAGAGTGACGAGAGGAGATCGAAATTGATTTGGAGTCGAACTCCTTCAGCAGTGGGAGACTCAAGGACGCATCTGAAGAAGAGGAGGAGGAGGAGGATATGGAGGAGGAGGATTTGGAGGTCCTGGGGATAAAATGCTTGAGCGACTTGTCGGCTATAGAAGAGGACGACGGAGTTATCTGGGGAGGGCATAGCGATGTTGAAGACTAGCGTTATTTTCTACACCGGTTTGGGAAAAATATTACTTTCTACTCCCAACATGTAGAAAATAATTATTTATTTTTAGAAAAAGTTAAAAAAAATTTTAAAATAAAATTAAGATACTTTCTAAATCGGTTAAGAGTCTAATCGGTGTAGAAAGATTATTTTTTCTACCCGGGTTAGGTTTTCAACTCATAAAAAAAGTAATCATTTATTTTAAAAAAATTAAAATTTTTTTAAATTAAAATTAAGATACTTTCTACACCGGTTGGAAGCCCAACCGGTGTAGAAATATTACTTTCTACACGGGTTGGGTTTTCAACCTATGTAGAAAGTAATCATTTATTTTTTTAAAAAAAATTAGATTAAAATTAAGATACTTTCTATACCGGTTGGGAGCTCAACCGGTGTAGAAAAATTATTTTCTACACGTGTTGTCTTTTTAACACGTGTAGAAAATTTTTACATCTTCATATATTTATAAAATGCCACCGGTCATACTTTCTATACGTGTTCTGTTTTGACAGATGTAAAAAATAGATATAAAATTTATATTTTATACTAATCCAGGTAAATTTCATTCTAATTTTTTCTTTTACTGCAGCTCCCTTGCCATCCCAATAAAACCTGAAATTAGAGTTAAGAGTCGATGAAGCTTCCTTTCACTCCCCTTGATTCTAGCATTTTGGGGTTGGCCACTCAATCAATAGTGTCCGTGGAGTGACTGATATTCTTGAAGAGCCCTTCAAGGTCTTAGGAATCAATTGAAGAAATGTACTTTGTCACAGGAGTGATGTGAAAATCAATACAATAAGCACAGGTTTGAAGATGCTGTACAGAACAAACAAGCAACTGAAAAATTGAATATAGAGGGATTTAAAAAAAAAAAATCACAAAGCCATGAAGACACCTTTTTCTCACAAGGATTCACTGATTGCTTACAATGGATGCTATGAAATCAATGAAGCAAATGATGCCAACCACACTGATGAAATGCTAATAGAAGAAATAGATTAGAGATGGACTTCCTCAAGAAGAGACCAAGAGATGGTTGCAGTCTCAAATGAGGAATGGGAAAACTTGTGCTAGTCTTGGAATGCTCTAGTGATCACACCCAAAGTTGGCCAAAATGTGGATCTTTAAAGACTTCGAATAGATTGGTTGGGTTAACAATTACAACATTGACTATGAGGGGATTCTCAATGGAGGGCCATGGCTAATTCAACACCATTGCAACCTTGTCCAGCGATGGTCACCAAGCTTCAACCCAAACAACAATACCTTGGGTAAATTTTCTCTTTTGGTGGGGCTCACAAGAATCCCAACACAGTGTTATGAAAAGGAAATTCTCTCAAGGACGGGAAACTGCATAGGCAGAACCTTAAAGGTCGAAACAATACTCGCAGAAACTAAAGATGACTGCAGAAAGACTGAAAATGGTAAGAATGTTCGCATTAGTGTGGAAATCGATTTGGAGAATAAACTTTTTCTTAGATTACTAACTAGAGATTACCTATATAATGTGGGAACCTTCTTCTTCTTCTTCTTCTTCTTGTCGCATTAGCGTGGAAATCAATTTGGAGAATAAACTTGTTTTTAGATTATTAACTAGAGATTACCTGTATAATGTGGAGTAGGAGAACCTAAATCTTCTTTTCGCAGTAGTGTGGAAATCGATTTGGAGAATAAACTTGTTCTTAGATTACTAACTAGAGATTACCTGTATAATGTGGAGCAGGAGAACCTAAATCTTCTTCTTCTTCTTCTTCTGTTCTTAGATCATTATCTAGAGATTACCTGTATAATGTGGAGTAGGAGAACCTAAATCTTCTTCTTCTTATTCTTCTTCTTCTGTTCTTAGATTACTAACTAGAGATTACCTGTATAATGTGGAGTAGGAGAACCTAAATCTTCTTCTTCGTCTTCTTCTTCTTTTGGCATTAGTGTGGAAATCGATTTGGAGAATAAACTTGTTCTTAGATTGCTAACTAGAGATTACCTATATAATGTGGAGTAGGAGAACCTTCTTCCTCTTCTTCCTCTTCCTCTTCCTCTTCTTCCTCTTCTTCCTCTTCCTCTTCCTCTTCCTCTTCCTTCCTCTTCTTCCTCTTCCTCTTCTTCTTCTTCCTCTTCCTCTTCCTCCTCTTCTTCTTCTTCCTCTTCCTCTTCCTCTTCTTTTTATTATTATTATTATTATTATTATTATTATTATTATTTGGATGTGGGTGCCATGAACATAACAAAAATACATGCCCCATACGACCCCAAAAACATCCATAAAGCATCCGAAGACAAAACGATGAACACAGGAAACACAAGGGGCATGCAACTTTAGTTAATATTAAGACAAAACAATAAGGCACATCAAACTGTGGCAGTCGGATGTTAGGGAAAAAATGATTTCACTCCGAGCAAAAACAGCAAAATACCACACTTATTTATTCATCGATTTTCACAAATCTCCAAGATGACCAAGGAAAAGCAGAAAGCTGAAGTAAAATTACTTTCCGAATTAAAGGAAAAGATTAATTCCAGAAGCATGAACAAAACAAGACTAATTCCAGAAAATAGATATGATAAGCATTCAGCAAAGAGAGCAGAGGAATTGAACTATGAATTATGAATGTGGAGAGAAAGGCAAACAATTTACCTGTAGATTTTCTGATGAAGATGTCGGAGGCTGACGGACGAAGAGAGAACAATAAGCTTCAAAGGGTCGAGAACGACAAGCACGAATGGCACGCTTCGAGCCTGGGTTGCAATGGAAAGCATGAAGAATGGAGGTCAGACGAGTTTGAAGGGGAAGATTGGATCTATTTTTTCATCGGGCCAAACTCATAATGGCAAAAAGGTGTTGAAAGTAATAATTGGGGTTAATTTTTTAAAAAAATTTTAAGGACTGATTTTATTTTAGTAGTATTAAATTTGGAGTAATTTTACTCTTATTATTATCTCAATTAAGTTTGATTGTTAGTTGATTAAATTTTAAGTAAATTTGCTCCTAAGTAAAATCTTTTCAAGGTAATTTTCATTTGAGAGTAAATTTGCTCAACTAACAGTCAAACTTAACTGGGATAACGATAAAGGCAAAATTGTTCTAAATTTGACACTTCTTGAGCAAAATTGGTCTTCAAAAAACTTTCAAGTAAAATTAACCCCCAGTGAATACTTCTAAAACAAAATAAACTTTAACCCAAATATTTATGAATTTTTACCTGCGTTATATACATTTCAATTGTGTAAAAATATTAACAAACATTAAAAATAATAGCAAAAATGTTGTGTCTATAATGGGACCTTAATTCTTTTTGCATATGTATAATGGGACCTATTTCTTTTTGTATATGTACTCCCTCTGGTCTTTATTATAGAGCACTAACTATCAATTTTCATAAGTTAATATAAACATTTAAAATCATTAAATTTGTCTTAAAATTTAAGTAATTTCCAATATTGTCCCTACTAATTACACTAAACTCTAATATCATATTAATTATTACTCTCACCTACTATCCTTGTTAATTATGGGTATACATGGAAAAAAAATATTTATTGTTCCTTAGAAACAAACAAGTGTTTATAAAAAGGACCAAATGCACTTATTAGTTGATGACTTATGATAAGAACCAAAGAGAATATATGTAAGTGGAGAAATACTTAACTACTTCTAGAATACCAACTCATTTATACTCCATCCAATTAGAATGCTCCAATTCACGTGTCAGCCAAGTATTTTATATTATTTTATTGTTTTAAAAATTAAGATTAAGAGGCAATCTTGAGTTAAAAGTTTTCATGGAGTGACAATTTTGCTTGATAGACCAAAAACTGTATCAAACTTAAGCCAAAAAATTCAAATGCCCCAATCTTCCTTTTACCCCTCCAGTCTTGTTTCAAGGGCCTCAATAAGCTATCTCAATCACGGACACTGAAAATATTTTTTTAAAAAAAATGTATTTAAGGGTATTTGTATATATAATATATATAAATACTTTAATCAGTATATATCACTTATCTACCCATGGCTGACCTAACGTTCTGTCCACGGCAAACAAAGTTTAGGCTAAGTTACTTATATAAAGTTTTTAAATAATGCTTGTTATTTTATTATTATTAATTGTTAAAATGTGTGTGTACACTTGTAAAGTCACCTATAAAACACTTGTAAATTTTGTATTAGTTATTATAATATAAATTATGATTTGTAAACTTTCATATGTACACTTCTAAGTTATATATTAGCTATAATAATGTACATTATGATTTTTAAAATTTTATATGAGCAATTATTATTTTACTTTTATTAATTTTTGAAATTAGTATACATTTATAAATTCACCTATCAATTTTACACACGTGTTTAATTATAGTTATTTTTTGGTTTCAAAATTTTACAAATTTATTTTAAATTAAAAGACACGATATACCATTACAGGCATATTATTTGAAAAACTAATGATAGGTATATTTTAAACGTACTGAAAATTATTTTTATCATAAATTCAATAAAATTTTAAAATTATCCAATATGATACATTGAAATAGAAGCATGGCGTCAGTATATTTACAAAAGAAAAAAAGAAAAAAAAAAAAAGAAACCAATGTTCTAAGAAAACATTATTAATTATTTTAGAAAGAGTGATGAGGAATTTGTTAAAAATAATTTAACGCATGCATTTAATTTTATAGAACTGCTGATATACAAACACAAGGTTGTAAATATTACAAAAATTTGTTGGAAAAAATATTACAAATACTTGCTGACCAACAAGTTCTAAGGTAAGAGAGAAAAAATATTAAGTAGCAGCTTTGAAATTGAAATTTTGTAATATGCATTACAAGTAATTTGTTAATGGCTAGTTGCTTTCTATAAAGAAAATTCATTTCAATATGCGTATGATGATTGATGAGGAGCATCTAAATTTTCAACTGGATATAGAAGTTTAATCAGATTTCAGGGCTGAAACGGTGCACTAAATCCCAAAGTTGAGCTAAATTGATGGTAAAGGAACCGTCTTGCACAGGGAAGAAAACAAATTGTAAACATATCAATCCTAGCTAAATAAGAGAAACCCCAATTTGTGACCTAGAGAAAGAATAAAGAACGGAGATCAGGCAAACTTGAAGAAAGAAAATTAAGAGAACTAAATAAATTAATTATTTTTTATTAGATGAAAATGCAAAAATATCCATTCACTTTTAAAATGGAAGTAAAAATGTTACTATTGTTGAATTTAACATAACATCATTATTTTTGTAGTAGGGTCTAAACTCTTTTTACACATACATACATAATGATGTTAGGTTATATTTAATAATGCTGACATTTTTACTCTAATTTTAAATATTCATTGGTGTTTTTGCATCTCTCAAATGTGTATAGTGTTGAGCGCATGTTAGGTAAAAGTTTATAGGAATTCTTATTTTATAACTCTTTTTTATTTTTAAAATATATGGTTTAGGGGGACAAAAATACTCATAAACTTTTCTCTGATAAGCACTTGGCACCATAAACTTTACGCGGAAGCAAGAGTTCCAATGAACTTC
Source organism: Albizia julibrissin (assembly GCA_037074505.1). NCBI lineage: Eukaryota > Viridiplantae > Streptophyta > Magnoliopsida > Fabales > Fabaceae > Albizia > Albizia julibrissin. Next base: position 11,252,208 of record CM073481.1, on the reverse strand, counting down.
TTAAAATGTGGGCGAAAATGTCACTTCTATTATGTGTATGTTGGGATTAGAAGTAGAATCTGATTTTTTAACGTAATTTACGGTATATAAGATATTGCCTTTTCTCTTTTGTTACCCGTCCAAAGTTTTGTATTTTTGTCTTTCACCAGAGGATAAGATTTTATGCTCTAGCTTTGCTTCACCACCTTGACTTTGCTTTCTGGAATCAATTCTAATGAGGAAGAGAGTGTTAAAAGGGGGCCGGGTCCAAAAATGGGCGAGGTCGTGTTGAGTACTAAGAAGGTTCTGGAAGTGAAGGAGGTAGAGGTCGAGATCCAAAAGGAGAAGGCAACGGTGGAGGGAGGAAGAGAGTGTAACAGAGAGTAGGAATGATTAATTGAATAATGGATTGATGAGGTGGAAGAAGTTCTTTCCCAGGATGACACTGAGGTTGTTATTGGCTGAAGCTGAAGGTGACTTTGGAGTTGGAGAGAGAGAGTTGAGAATGAGAGAAGGGGGACAGAAGAGGAAGAGGGGGGTGAGAGAGTAGTGGGAGGAGTTTTTTTTAAAAAAAAAATTAAAATAATCATTTAAATAATAAAATGTAAGGCCAAAAACAAAAAAGTTCAAAGTAGCATTTTTGTCTTCATTTTAAAAAGTTTATGGAAATTTTTACATCTATATAAAATTTATAGTGCCAAGTGTTCATCAAAGAAAAGTTCAAGAGCATTTTTATCCCTTAACCTAAAATGTATTACTACATATTTATAGTGAAAATATATTACTACTTTCAACTTTTAATATAAGACCGTTTGACTAACTTCAGAAAATTAAATAAGTTAAATAAATTATTTAATTATAACATGTGTTATATAATGTCTATGAGATACTTAAATGTATCCTGAGATTATATGTTAATTTGTAAGTCAAAAAAATAGTTTACAAATATGATAAATATAAATAATATAAAGTAATTAATTTAAGGTTAAGGTGTAAATTTGATCTGAAAGTTTTTGTAACACTTCAAACCAAACGACCAAATAATTGGTCAAAGTATTTCCCATATCGCCCATAAGGATGTTCAACATCCAAAATTATCAAAATGCAAAATCAATTCAAATAAAACCTACACCACAGTATTAAATAAAATTCTCAAAATATTTCAATAAACAAAATAAAATGCGGAAATCTTAGGGTTATGGTAAATAAAAATAATATAACATATATTCTATAAGCATAAAAGAGCCTTCAAGACTCACTTCATATGTGTCTTCCCTTACTCTCTACTAAAACAATTACTTGAAAAATGTTAATATATAAGGGAATTAGATTCCACATCTTAGTAACTACTGAAAGTTTCTATCATACACAAGAAAATCACATATGATTTAAAATAAAGAACTAATTATATATATATTTGCAAGTACTATAATCATAATACAAAAAAATTTCAAATTTAATCACCATTATGATAATCTATATTTTCATCATACCATGTAATATACAGTTATACAAGATGTAAGATGTAACCTCTTTTATATTACTATCAATCCTTACACCGTTGACTGGAGTTATAGCTTAACACATAGGCTAATAGAAATTCATCAACTTAACTGGATTGTTACAAACTCATCAGTTCTTAAGATATACCTGGCTAAAAGTATAGAGTTTAAGTCTGGACTATGACTCCCCTCCTTAGAATAACATAACTAAGAGGTGTAAAATATGGAAGAAAGGTGTAAAATCATTTTCTTAATTTTATAATATTAACTATACTTTCAAATACTAATTATGGTAAAGTTAAATTTCACAATCTATTAAATATTCTACCGTGATTGTACAAAAAATTCTCATTTCAAAACTAAAGTCATCCACCTTTATATAATATTCAAATCATAGTACGATAATCAAAAGTATGCAGTCAAATCAAAATTTACAGAATGTGAGTCCTATTAGTGGTAATATATATCAATTCAGCACATAATAAACCATAAGAGACTATACAGATAAATTGAGATATACCTATGCCTCAGGAGCTCTTCCCAACGTCTCAGCATGGAAACTATCACCTAAAAATGTTAAATTGACGGGATGAGATAAAAGCCTTAGTAATCAACCATCCAACTCATTACACATGCTGACATGTGTTCATGAGGTGCGAGATGGAATAATTTATATAACAAAGTATTAGAGATATAATTGACAAAAATTTAATATCACTGTTTTATACACAAATCTCATATCAGGAATTATATATCACAATTATTATATATCAATTCTCATATTACAATTCTCAAGTATCTCCCATCAATCCAATCGAATCGTCTTATTTCCACTAACTAGATCCATGGGCTAAGGTACCATTCATGTCACTGGCCACTCAAAAAGTTCATCGGTCACATGATGAGGATCAGCCAAAATCCACAGAACACGTTCCCCCACCATGTGTCTTTCCCCTTATTGAACTAGTAGGATGTCGTAATCCCTTATTAAACTGGTGAAACAATAGAAAACCAATTATCGTGCACTAATAGAGACTATATCACGTGGTAAAATAATTTACTCTATCTTATCCCAAATCAATTATCATAAAAATTATTAATAAATAACTCAATGGGAATTTCTCTATATTTCCACATTCATATAAGGATATTTAAATCATAAGGTTCTACAACTACAAGGTCAGTTTATATCAAAGTACTCCTTAATATTATGATAACTTTATCAATCACAATAAATCTTTATTCATTGAAATATCTAATAAAAATCAACATATCATTTTCAATCTCATAAACATTTTACAAAATACTTACAAACAACATACCAATACACATAACAAGTAGAAAGTAATTACTTCTCATCAGAGTAAAATTATAACTACAAGCTCCTAATTCAAGAGTTTAAATACATGCAAAAATCAATTTACTAAACAATCAATTTATTATATATTAATAACTCTTTGAGTTATTAGAAACATTAATTTACTTAACTTAATTCTATAATTTTAAAGTTTTAAATTAATTACTCCCAAAAATTCCAATTATTAATCTAAATATTTTTCTTAATTCAAATAACCTATTCAAGTCATTGATTATTATTAAATTCATTCCCTTACATAAAATCCTCAATTTTAAGTTTAAGATATAAAATAACTAAATTATAAATCTTCATAAAAAAAATCTAAATTGATTAAAATTTTAAGAATACCTTCAATAATCCAATTAAATCATTTAATCTGAAAATTACCTTATAGCGTTGGGCGGGGAAAAAAAAAAATTACTTGATGGCACTCACTTTTAATGCACCTCTTAATATTATATAGCGTGGCTGACGAGTGGGAATAGGTCTTTTATTTGTTGGGATCCATTTCGTTCAAGAAAATGAAAGGAGGAAATGAGAAAATTAGATTTTTTTTAACCGGCGGCGGCCTTTTTGATTCCATTTTCGTTAGAAAAAATTTTCTTAAGCCTGTTAATTTTCAACTACGTAATTGAAAATAGGTTTCCATTAAAATTGATAGGAACCAATTTATAAGTGGGGAAGGAAAATATCTAAAAACAAAAAAACCCTTTAATATTATATTGGATGTGATATAAAAAGATGAGTGAATTTTATAAATATTTAAATAATATTTTTATACAGAATAAAATGATCTTTTAGTTAATTTTCTCATCTCATTTTTTTTAAATCAAATAAAAATTTGGGAAAATCCCATATAAAGTTACCTAAAATAGAAAATTTTTAAATTAAGTTGGTAAATTCAAAAAATCCTTAATTAAGTCATTAACCTAATTAGAAATTTTAAAATGTGTGTAAAATAACTTTAATGCCCTCCCCTTTCTTTTCTCCCCTCTTGAAAGAGTTTTATATATGACTTTATTGCTCAATATATATCAACATTAATATATAATCAAACAAAATATCATTTTTCTAAATCAAGGAATTTTTTATATTCTAAAAGAATCATAAAAATTAATTCAAGCAAAAAAAAAGATATATATCAAGTAAAAATAATTTAATTGATATTAAAAATAAAATAAAAATTTGATTTTTTTTCAACCATAAATCATTCAATTGATATTAAAGATACAAAAAATAAAAAATAAATTTGAGTTTTCTTAAACAAATAATGAAGTTATTTTTATAAAGTGAGACAAAAAAAAAGGGAAAGGATAACACTTGCCAACTTCAGTTTGTAAAAATCAATTGAAATAAAATATATTTTTACTAATATTAATCTAAAAAAGCTCTAAATAATTTTTCCTAATGCATAAATTTTAGTTTTTTTAAAAATAATTTTATTTAAGATTTCACTTTTTAAATTTTCCATTATTTAATATAAATTATTAATATTAATTATTTGTTTATATTAGAATGGCATGAAACTAACTTTGATATAGTTCTAAGGATATTTTAGATAAAAATATTAAATACACTTAAAATTTCATAAAATACTGATTGAAAAATAAAAATTTCCAAGAAAAAATTTATACATGAAACACATATAGGTCATGTTTAGATTAATTTGGCTTATTTTATAAGCTCGATTCATATAAATTAAGATAAAACCCCTCTCTATATTTACCTCATATATATATATATATGTTTAAAAAATATTTTTTTAAGATATTCTAAATATACATATAGTTATATATAGATTGAGAGGGATTCTTGTCGGCAAAAACAGGAGAGATAAACTAAAGGATGATGGGACAACATATATCGCTAACGTGGGCAAACACATATATGTTTGAATGAATGAAATGACATGCTAGATGGCAAACGTAGACAAGAAGGATAAGGCGTCGGAAGGGAGGAGGGGAAACAGGAAGGAGGAAAAATATTGAAAAGAATGTCTGCTTCAAGTGCTTGAGGCAGGGAAGAGGGTTAAATTTTTATACATATATAAATATAGAAAAATTTAAGGTCTCAAATAAAAAAATATTCTTCAAAATCATAAATTGACAACTTAAAGCGTACCATTAACAATTTTGATAAGTAAAATATTTGCATATTTATTTTCTCTTATATGATTATTTTGTGGACAATATTTAAGCTTAATGTAATGAATTTGGGTATAATTAATAAATAAATAATAATTTTCTGCTTACAGCTTGTAAAAAAAAGATTTTGAAAAGGTATTTAAAGGATGTGGCTGTAGCAATTTCATTGTTCATATGATCATTGTAGGAAATATGGGTACTGTAGCAGTACCCATATTTTGCTAGAGTGATTGTAGGTGCAGAAGTGCTTTTTTACTGTTTCTAAATGTGTTTTAACTGTAGCAGTTACTGTAGCACTGAAAATTTAAGCCTATAAATAGAGGGTTTTGGCACCTTAAGAGAAAGAAGGAAGGAAGGAAGAGAGGGAGAGAGAATTTCAAGTTAGAGAGAGAGTATTTATCTTAGAATTTATTTATTGCATTTTATTACTTTTTGTATACCTCTTACATGGATGATTTTACCTCTTATATGGAAGGTCTAGGTAGTCCTTCTTTATGGATGGTATAAGTTGCCACCTACATGGAAGGTTTGACCTCCTATATGATAGGCTAGATTTTCCATTTTCATGCATCCTGTAGTTGTATTTTTATGTTTTTGTAATTAATTTTTATGCAATGTTTATGATATTTTTATTTTATTTTGGTTTTGCTTTTTATTTCATCATGAGCTAATTTCCCTTTTCCTAGGGTGATGACGTAGCTTACTAATTACGGATTGAATCTTAACTTATTAAATCTAGTTTTAATTGTTCCTTCATGATTGAGTTTTAATTATTTTTCTTAATGCTTTCAATTGACTAACAACCTTTTGGATGATTTTAATATGCATGTTGAGACCGAAAGGAGATGCATGTGTGTGGATCCTATAATTAAAACCATAATTTGTATATGAAATATGAATATATTCATATGGGTTGTGTAGTCTTAAATGAGTTCCATAAATATTAATGCATGATTAATTGCTTAAATTCATATAGGAATATAATAGATTAACAATTAATCATAGAATTGATTGACCTTGGAAGAGACTAATAATTAAATTAGGAAAACTCGACTATCAATCATGTGGAATAAATTGGACTAGAATAGATAAGTGATTTAATCTGGAATTTGTCAAATGAAACCTAATCCCTAGAGTTTTTTCGTATATTTGTCTACATATCACTTGTCTTTATATTTCATTATTTTTATTTTGCAATCTCAATCACAACTAATCGATTGGCTAAATAGTACTAAGATTACTAATTTTGGTACTTAGTGATCAATCCTCGTGGGAACAATACTCTACTCACTTATATGTTACTTGATTACGACAATGTATACTTGCACTTTCTAAATACACCATCTTACACTCGTAACAAACTTCTTAAGACAATTTCTTCATTTCTCTTCTCTTTTTACTTAGACCTTAATGTATTTTTCCCATGGTGTGTGTGTGTGGGGCACACAAGAAAAAGAGAGTGACATCTAGGGTTAATGATATATTGGAAGGTTATGAAATCTAGACCGATCATTTAACAGGTCGGGTACTAGATCAAGAGTTAGTAGATCAGAACTAAACCGATGAGACATTAAGTATTTTAGGCTTACTAATATAAAATTCTAAAAAAATTTAAAAATTCAATTCCTTTTAAAAATAAAAAATACCCGACCGGATTGACCACCGGACCAACCCAATTTATTGGTTGAACCGATGCAGTCCGATCTGAATTTCAGAACCTGGAGTTATTCTTAGTTGGCCTTTTTTTTTTTGTGATTGGGATTATAAAAGCGCTGTATCCTTATTCACCTTATTCACCTATTTTTTTTTTCTTTTCATTATATCTTAGTTGTCTCTCTTCTTATTTTATTTTTAAAATAATTGTCTGGTTAGATTTAGATAGTACAATATTTTTTTAAGCCTTAAAAATTTTGTAATTATTGTTTGTTTGCTATAATATTAATTTATATGCTTAAAAAATTAACACGCATATTTATAAATAATTATTTGATACAAATATTTTTTTTATACATAGAGCATTCGTAACAAATTATTATACATTTTTTAAGCACATATAGTTATAATTGACTCTTTATGTTTTTAAAATGTAGGATGTTACAATTTTTGTTTAGAAACAATATTATCTTGAAAGTTTTTTAGGGTTTAATATCGCATTGAAAGTTTCAAATCGTAGCAATATTTCCCCATCCCATAAAAAACTAACGTTGACAATTAACAATTCTAACTGAAAATGGAAAAATTGCTCTATTTTAATACTTATGGGGCAACCATGAACCAAAAAGAAAAATACAGGCCAACATTGCTCTTGAATGAATACTTTCAGAGTATTACACCTTAACCCATTATTTTACTTCTTTAAATTCCCCAAATCAACCAACTAGAAGGTGGTAATATTTTTTATAGCACATTTAACTAAAAATTAATCCCCAGATCAGTTTTCATATAAATGTGAAATTTTTAGTCCTATTCATAAGGTAAAGAGAAAAAAAAAAGATCTTGTTTATAGGGCAATGACAAAAAAATATAAGACAAAGAGAGAAAAGTTTTATATGAATATACAATTTCACCCTTCATTTATTATTATTGTATTAATTTTATTCTCATGTGATATAATATAATATATATTAAATAGAGATAAAGTTAAAAAGTTATTAAATTTTATAAAAAAGTTAATGAAATTTATAGGTTTTTTTTTTCCCCCTGAAACATGTTGAAAGTGTATGCTCTTTCTTCAACCACCATTCCAATTGTTTGGGCCTTGAGCCCATGAGAACTGATTTTTAATTCAATGTCTTAGTCAAATTTTAAATACTATCTCTGGTCCTTAATATAAAATATAGTTGACTATTTTGAAGAGATTAAATAAATTAATTTAAAATATTTATATTTATCTTGCTTATACCAAACAAATTTATCTAATTTATAAAATGATATATAATCAAATGATACATGACATATGCTATGATTAATTAATTTATTTAGCATTCTTAACCTCTCTAAAATAGTTCACTAGACTTTATATTAAGGATTGGATGCATACATAGATATAACTTCTATTGTAACACTTATGCAATTTTTTTTGTAGGTCTAATAAGCAAACAATTTAAATTATAGTTGCGTTTTTAGTGTTTTCTTTACGGGGCTGTTAATATACAAATTACAAACACTAGACCTAATAGACCATGGAATGATGACTTCAAAGTTTTAGCACCTGTTTGTTTGGAAGGAAGGGGATAGAAAAGGCTAAAAAATGACCTCCTCTCATATTCTAATTTGAAATTTTGGAAGGGAAGAGACCCTAAAGTTTTTATTCTCTCCCCTCCAACACCCGTATTTTTTCTCTTCTTTAAATTGGGGGTTTTAGAGGGAAGTCAAAATTTTAGATCACTTTACCCATATAATTTATGTAATATTTCAATAATGCTCATGATAAAAAAGTATTATTATAAAATAAAAATATATTATTATACAAAAATTATTATAATTAAAAATATATTATTAAAAAATAATTTAATATAAAAAGTATATATTTATAAATAAAAATTATTATAATTATAACATATGCTCATAAAATTTAAATAAAAATAATATTATTATTACATTAAATTGAATAAGAATATACTTTTACGTTTAAGAATATTATTATGAAATAAAATTTAAAAAAAATTATATTTTCAAAAATAAAAAATATTATTATAAAATTAATTTAAAATAAAAATAAATTTTCATAAATAAACAATATTTATAATTATAAAATATGATAATATAATTTGAAATAAAATATTATTATAATGAAAAATATATTATTATACAATTAATTTAAAATAAAACATTTATTTTTATATTAATTATAAATAGAAATGTTATTATATTAATTGGATAAGATATAAATTAATTTATATAACATAAATAAAATATATAACCAAATATATTAGGGTAATATGGTAAGTTGCTATCATTTCTCCTCTTCTAACTTAAACCAAACAATGGATCATTAAAAACCCTTTACTTCCTTCTTCACCAACCAAATCAAATAAGGTAATTCTACCATTTCTCTCCATCCCCTCCCCTCCCCTTTCATCCCCCCTCTACCCAAACTGGCCCTTAAAGAAGAATAAAAAATTATTGGAGCCAAAGTTATTTATTGAAATGGGAAAACCCATTTGTAAAAACTTATACTTTAACCCAATTTTTAACTTGATACATGTATATTTTTTTTATTGAATCATTAATTTTTGTATTATTTTCTCTTAATTTATTTTCCTCTGTTTGTTAGAGTTAGTAGTTGTACAACAGGTAAAAATTAAAACATTTAATTAAGAGGAAAAACCTATAAGTATCAAATTAGAAATTGGAGAAAAATGTAGATACTTACAAATAGGTAGGGTGTTCAATTCTGTCTCATTCCAATCGTCCCGTTTTAATCTTGGTCATTTTGAAATTAGATGGTCCCATACTGAAACATTTTGGACAGGACAAAAGTAGGATGTAATAAAATTATTACTAGAATGGGACGGGCTTTGTCCATCCCGAGTATAATATATCTAAATTATTCAAGTAGTTTTTCTTTCGAATATTTAGTTTTTTATTCCCTTTTGATTTTGAGGATTTTAATTTTAATTTTTCTTTTGAATATTTAGTTTTTTATTTCCAATATTACAAGCACGTTCAATTTTTTTTTCCATTTATGATTATGGCTATTATTAAGTTCGAAGTTTTATTTTTTTTTTATTTACAATCAGATGTAAGCTTTATTTATTTATTTGTATTTATGGTCCTTGTTTGTTGATCCATATAGTCGATACCGCTTAGTGTGATGTAGGCTTTGTTGTTATATGATCATCGTTCTTATCAAATTTTAATTATTCCTTATTTTTTATTATGCTTTTGTTCTGAAAATTAAAAAGGAAGATGGCTTAAAATACTTTGGGGGTAAATTAAGTGTCAAATGCTACCACATGTACAAATAATCTTTTGTTGTGTGCAAAAGATCTTCTATTATGTGCAACTAATCTTTCGTGAGTGTATAAATCTTCCTTGTGAACATGCAAACATATTCTGTTATATGCAAAATATCTTTTGTCATGTACAATAGATCTTCTATGGTAGCATTTAACAATTAATTTACCCCAGGATATTTTTGAGCAATTCTCTCAATTAAAAAAAAGGAGGATGATTACATATTTGTTTTACATCTTTTCAATCATCCACCAACCAACACCCATTCATTAAATCTTATTAAACCACTATATCCAGTTGAAAACTTAAAAGATGCTTCTCATAAGCATATTCAAATGAATTATTTTTATACACAATAACTGCCCATTAATAAATTTCCTGTAATGCAGGATACAAAATTTCACTTTCAAAAGCTAAACATCATGAACTTTTTCAAAAAGGGAAACCTATTTGTAGGGGGTGTTCATGGGATAGGGTGGGAATGAGGCAACCGGGAGGTCCTTGACTTGCTCTTACTCAACACAGAAACAGGGCACTAAATCACAAAGAAAAAGGTAAAAATATCAACATGCATGAGAGCATTTAAATTTGAGATGAATTTATGGTAAACGAATCGTCTTGCATAAACAAATTGTAAACGTATCAATCCAGCTAAATAAGAGAGACCCAAAATTAGTGACCTAGAGAAAGAACAAAGAAAGGCAACAAAACTGATGGGTAAATTATTCTGAAAAATGGAAGTGCATAAGTTCTGAGCATGCTTTGGCGCAAAAAAAGAATAACTTCTAATCAACGAATACTTGAGCTCCATCCGCAAAAACCTATGATTACTCATCATCCTCATCGTCTTCAGCAGCATCAACTACGGAGTTGAGGGCCTGCACACTGGCAATCAACTTAGCCTTCCTCTCCTCGTATGTAAGTTTCTTCAGGTTGTATCTGCACAAGATAGCCTTAATAACTCACCTCTGCTCAGATACAATGAGAAAATAACACAACTACGTTGTGAAATCAAGAACAGTGAATTCTTTGTATGTTCACAAAAATATATGCGATCCATTCATAGAGAAATAAGAGAAAATATGTAATTTTCACACACAAACAGCAGCCTACCTCTTGTGTTCCTTTGGTGGTTCCTTCTCAGACTTCTTCATTGTGGGGTCGGCACGAATGGCAGCATGAACCTTTTTGTACATCTCTTCAAGTCCATCAGCCTCTAATCCTCGCTTGATATATTCACTAAAGTGCGATTGGTATTTCTCTGGCTCATCCTCCATCAAAGTCTGCGAAAAGTATTGTCATAACTCATAATATTACCCATAATACACAGAACATTTGGCAGCAAATAAACTCTTATGCAATACCTTCATATATGCAGCAACATGACCACCAAAGATATATCTGCGATGAACCTCAGGATCAAGCTCTTTCTTATCCTTATTAAAACCAGCAAACCTTTTGTCGCTGTGAGGAATATCTAATCCTCCATCCAATGCTCCCTGTAATCGTCAAATTTACTATGATCAACAATCAAGAACATATAATCCAAATAACATTCATGGGCGTGTTAATCAAAACTTCTTTTCAAAAAATGAGCACATAAAAACAAGCTGACCTAGAGCACACATCATTTAAATCATTCATGTGAACTTGTAAACTGAATTTGAACTACAATTCTTCCCACTTAGTAGAGCCAGAATTCAGTCTGCACACATCATTTAAATCATTCATGTGAACTTGTAAACTGAATTTGAACTACAATTCACACTTAATAGAGCCAGAACTCGTTCTAAATTTCAGAACCTAATTTTCAGATCAAATTAGAATCAGAACTAATTAGACTCCAACATATATATGCGTTTGCATCTTTGAATATTAGTATTTGGCTTGACTCAAATCAAACCCACTCTTGGTAAGAAGAAAGTCACAGTTAACGTTACAGAAAGTGAAACACAAATCAAGCTTGTACCAAAAAGGAAAGCAAACAAGAATCAAGACTACTAAAAATAAGTTGAATACAGTCAACATCGGCAAGTAATAGTTATAGGATTATTAAGGTATGAATGGGGGGAAAAGATAATGGAAACTGCTTTTGACAGTATAAGAGGTAGAACCAAAGTGCAAATATTCAGTACCTTAAGGGCACCAAAGACACGATTGCCAGTTGTAGTCCTAATAAGACCAACATCAAGTAGAGCACGGAAAGGCCTCCTAGTATCAGAAGGTTCAACAGAAAAGTCCTCTCCTGAAGCCTGTTAAATAACAATGTCACTATCCTCGTAAGCACAAAAATATGAGCGAGTGGAAAAAATCTGCATAGATACCTCTACATTGCCCTCATACTCCTCTTCCATTTCAAGCACTTTAAGGACTCGACGAGCCAGAAGAAGACCAGTGCAATAAGCTGGTCACATTCAAAAGTATATGAATCACAAGGGTGATAAACAGTTGGCAGACATCATGAAAAAATAAATTCAAATTATGTCTAAGTACCTGCAGCATAGTTTGTAAGACCTACTTCGAGACCATAGTGTGGCAACTCATGTGCATATGCAGTAGCAAGAACATTATCACCAGCAATACTAGCTGATGTTATCTGTGCAATAATATCTTTGTTTGTCTAATAACGAGGTTAAGGTTTATAATCAAAGAAACATTAGCAAGGAAATAAAGTTTCCCAAAACGCTTTGTTCAATGTAGCATATCTGTTTAGAGCACAAATTCTTTAATTAAGAGCAATGGCAATCAAATATTTTCAATTATTTTACTCAGTTGCCAGTAAGTCACATGATACTTTGTAGAACAGTATCAACAGCAACGTTAACAATATACTGGTTTGTCTCATAATGAGGTTAAGGTTCATACTCAAACAAAGGTGAGCAAATGAAAGAAAATTTAAATGAAGTTTCCAAAGCATTTTGAGATTGTTTGTCTGATAAGAACACTTTCTTCTTTTTACAGAAAGAGCATCAACATATTTACAATTTTTTCACTCAGTTGCTAACAAGTCAAATATTATGAGTATAGACTAATGGAAGGATACAAATCGAACAACAAAGCGATACTTGGGAGTGTTGAACTTGTTCTTGTCCTGATTGATCAACCGAATCCTAGCTCGGTAATCAGTTTTTCCCTCTGCAGATGTTTTTGAACAAAGAGGAAAATCACACAACAGGAAACAAATTAGTAATCACATAAAAAGGCAAAAATAGGACCATGATAAACATTGATAGTACCTCTTCTTCTCTTAAACTTAACTTGATATCTCTTGAAGTAGGCATTTTTTTTTTGAGCCTTAACATATGCCTACATTGGAGAGATAAAAATAAAAACAAAACTTCAATAAAAGTTAAACTATAAAAGGTAAACCACAAACAGAGCATCTGTAAGATTAAAATCTAACAAATGGGAAAGCATAAGTAAAGATGCCAAGCATCACAAGCAAATCACCGCAAAAGAATGAATCAGAAACCATGGAAACTCCCGTCACAGAATCCAAAACTAACAAGAAAAAAAATGAACACAGACTCGTGTCCAACCACAGCCCAAAAAATTACACCATAATCTCCTCCCAAAGAAGCCAGAATAACAAAAGTAAATGTATGAAAACAAAACAGAGGCATAAAACTAATGAGAGATATGTATTCTCATTATTAGCCACCAACTATTGCCTAACAACACTATCATTCCTCTAAAGAAAATGATAAAAGTCCACATTTTCACAAAAACAGGCGTTAGAAATTCAAATTACTCCAGAATCCGCTACAATATCATGCATCATGCAAACGTACCATCGATGATCTGTTAGAAAGATACAGAAAGGAGACGACGGCTCCTGAGGCCAAGAGGGGCTTTATATTTGTCACAAACAGGTTTATAAGGAAGCTCGAAGAGCGAAGATATGAATGATTTCTGCGTAGGGTTTTTAATTTTAAGAAGTTTGATGGGCTAGACCATATAGGCCCAATTTATTCTATTTGTCGGCCCAGTGGCTCTCTTAATTTCAAAAGGAATTTCTCTTTTCCGGCTATCAAATATCAATGTACCATAAGCGTACGAATGAAAGGAGTGTCTCTAATAACTTTTTTTCTCCCTATGTCCTCTCACATTCACATCAATCATTAGATTATATTTTAATAGGTGATATTTATTAATATGGAACAATATGATTATTATTTTTACATAATATTAAATCTCACCCATTAAAATATGATTTAGAGGTTGTGCTATTAGGTGGAGAGAATGGTTAGTGGATACATTCCTCTCTTATATTTATGCAAAGATTTATCTTTCATCCTAAGCCCCAATCATCGACTTCCCCTACCGCCAGTTTTTAACCTTAAATTGAAATTTAAGTGGTTCATCTTTAATATTTTATAAAATTTCTAATAAAATACCAACTTATTAAAAAATAGTTAAAATATATTTCAATTCTTTAAGTTTTACATGAAGTATACTTAATCTCTTAACTTTATAAAGTATATTTTTGGTCTTATAATTTTAACATCGTTAATGTTGCTAACGGAAAATGTTGACATGATGAACTCAAGTGATGACTAATAACATTTAACCACACAAAATTTAGATTTTTTTTTCAATTTATCCATGTTTTAAATTTAACTTTAATAGTATTTAATTACACAATCATCACTTGAGTTTGCATTTTCCATTAATAAAATTAACGATGTTAGAATTATAGTATTAAAAGTATACTTTAACATTAAAAAATAAATAAACAAATTCAAAATGCAATAAAAAATATTTAAAAAATAATTTTATAAAACAATAAATTTGAACATAATATAAATTAAATCTGAATAATCAAAATATTGAGGTTATATGATTAAATTTAATGTATTTAAATTCCCTTGTTGGAAAAAAAATGAAAAATCTCAATTAAATCTAATTAAAATACTAAAATTTAAATTCAGGATACACTATTAACAAATTTCTAATAAGGTCAAGAGGTCTAATTAAAAATTGTTGAATGTTTTTAAGAGATCAAAATACTCCTATGTAGTTAAAAAGAAAAATGGAGGGTAAGTATAGGTTTGATTTCGATTTCGATTATTTAAACGTGATTTAATTGAGATTTTCTCATTATTTAAGTTTATTTATTTGTTTGTTTTAATGTGTTTCTGTGACGATACTTTTGTTAAATTGTTTACATCCATCTCATCAAATTGGCACGATCAATGTGAGATTTTTTTCACATGAATTTATAATTTAATAATAAAATTTAAAAAATATGACACATGGATATATGTGATGGGAGAATTTGCCCTAATAGTTATAAGGAATATGATTTAAGTATTTTATACACACACACACACACATATATATATATTTATATATATATATTTATTGTATACCATTTTTATTATTTTTTCTTTTATTTATAGATTTTGAACGTGAATTTAAGTCCGAATTTTATTTGTAGTAAATATCACTTTGACGGTTTTCTAAGAAGTAATATATCAATGGAAACTTATCCGATGTCTTTTTTTTTTAATTTCTGGTTAAATTTTCTAATTGATTTTTAGGAATTGAGATTTTCTCCTAATTAAATGTATCTAAATTCAAATTATATTTACGAATTAAGATTAGGATTGAATTCATTATCCGATGTGGAATAGAATGTAGATGCCTTTAAATTCATCAAATCACATATTATCTGATTGATTGAGAAAATGGAGAGATTATGATAAATCAATTAACAGATATTATGGTATATCTTAAATCTTAAATAGATAATATAGGTATATTTTGCTTTCCAGAAATATTATCTCGACTCCCTATAAAAAAGCTCCCCTCTCTATTTCTTTCCTGGGCCGTATTCTCTGTGCCTCTGTATCTTCTAATAGATCCAATTTCTGCCTGCGTCGTTGAAATGCTACGGAGCAAATATGTCAAAAAAGAAGTGCTACTGAGCAGAGTCATTAAGAACAGAGTCCAGAGATTTGAAAGGCAATATGTCTGATCATTTGCCCTTAGAAATTGTGGAGGAAATTCTTCACAGACTACCGATCAAGTCTCTTGTGAAATTCACCTCTGTTTGCTCGGAATTCCCTCATCACAGATCAAACTTTTATATCTGATCATCTCGACCGTACAGTTGAGGCGTTCAGTACTCTCTTTTCAATTCTCATATAAACAAAACCGGGGCCAGCGTTTCCCGCAAACATAAGATTTATAAGTGCTTATATATATAAAAGTCGAGACAACATTCCTTTTATATACTTACTTCGTATACTGTAAATCACGATTGAAAAAGTTACTTTTGAAAACTCTAATTATTGTTCTATACGGGCATTAAATAGTTTGTTTGAAATAGCGATTGGAATCTTCATGTTGGAATATGCCTGGTCCACCCTTGGTGGATCAGGGGGCCAACCTAATTCTGTTGGGGCTATTATGTAATTATGGAGAAGTCTGGGTCTAAATAAGAAGTTTTATTCTAATAATTTGAAATTCAAATAAAGATAACATCCTGTACGTATTATATGATATTGTGATCAGTTTGTGATAATATGTTTTTTTAATTAAAAGAAAAACTACCAAAAACTTCTCTCTAGGGTTCTCTTCTTCTGCATGGTGCAATTATCATATGAACGTTATTGGAGTTCATATCGGTGCTCCGATCTCGTGAGAGTACTCAGCGAGTCAACAGATTCCAAGTACGCCCGAAATCCTTTAGTGGTATCAGAGGCAAGGTTTTTGATCTGTGCAATTGCTTCCGTTATATGCTATCAGTATAATTTCTATGTTCAAGCATGATTTTTTTTTTGAGAGTATGCTTCCGTGACTTTTCTTTTGAACATATGATTTCCATTCCTACCCTACTCATATATATCGTGCTATATGAAATTAGTACCTTAATGGTAATTTGGATGGTGATTGGTATACACATATGATATCCTTCTTTCCAGTTCTCGTCTCGGACCTTCCTCTTTGTTCGTTTTTTTTCATTTTCCTAGTTGCATTGTCTATACCTTAGTTCTATAGGTATTAGTGTATTAAAGAGCCTCATAATACACATAAAACACTCTAGAACGATTAAAAGAGCAGTTTAAACGAAAAAGAGCGAGAAACGTTGGAATAGAGAACCTTTATTGACATTAGGTCACCTGAAAACAAGTTTTTTAGGTTCTAAAAATTATACAATTGCGTAGAGCATGAAAAAATGATGAAAATTGACTATTAGAACGCACAAAACAGACGTCAGACGGCCAAGATACGAAGGAGAGAAGATACCAGGTTCGAAGGACCCGACCCGCGCTGAAATCGGGTCGGACGGGCCCGGCTGAAGGTTGAAGAAGAACCCTCCAGTGAAATGGCGTTGTTTTGATGTTAAAAAAAAAAGGCCTTGGGTTGGTCCCGGGTTAGAACAAATCTGACTCGTATGCACAAAAAAAAAGGGATTGGGCCTTAAGGAGCCCAACCCAAATCTAAAAAAAAAGGGAAACCCAGATTGGGCCGTCAGTGGCCCAAACCATAAAAAAAAAGGATCGAGTTAGACCCAACCCGATCCCAAAAAGAAAACAAAAAAAAGGGGGCAGAGACGCCACGTGGCGTGTGAAGCCACGTGGCTGACCAGTTGGACCCTTGGCGTGTACCATCAGACAGCTGACAGCGCATGGGTCCAGAAAAGAGGCGCATATGGCAACCGGAGATCTTTGAGGCGGCACGTGTATGACGCGCGCCAGTAGCGAGAGTAAGCTTTGAATTTTTCTGGATTTATTCTTCTCGAGGCGTATGAAGGTGCATGCGGGCTCCGTTTAAGATGTGATTTATTTTTAAAAATTCCTAAATTTGAGATCTTCATGTTGATATGCTATTTGCCTATTTTTGAGGCAATTCAGGATCTATTTGTGAGCTTTTCAATGCTTATTTGAGTGCTTTTTATGCAATTAAAGATTCCTAAAATTGAAATTTTCACTCATATTTATGTATTTAAGTGAAAATGAAGAAAGAGGCTTCTAATAGCACTGAAAAACATAAGTATGAATTAATGACCATTGAGTATATGGATAATCCTAAAGAAGATCCTGAGGAGGATCCTGAAGAAATTGAATTTTTTTGAGGAAGAGGAATTTGAGGAGCCTATTCAAGAGGAAACTCATGTGGTTTATCTTGATTTTGGATCAAAAACTGAACCCTCCTGTCCTGATAAACCTAGAAGGAGAAGATCCTAAGAGGGTCGAGATAAAAAATGATTCAAATTAAAGTTCATTAAAACCTGAAATTGAATAAGAGGTGTGACCGGATAGAAATCCGGGAGATAAACCCAAAAGAAAAACTTGAATCTCTTGAATCTTGAGAAGGTGAATGTCAAGGTTCATATATGAAAAAACCTCACAGAGATGGAAGTGATGATTTGATACTAAAGAGACAGTATCAAAACACCGTGAAAGGGAATCTTAAATGGAGGAACTTCCCAACACTATAACTCCATATCATAGCGAGATTCAAAAAATTGATGCACCTCAAGAAAGTAGAGCCCACTTCATGATTTAAAAAGAGCCATGAGCCCAGTTCAACCACCAATATTAACAATTATAAAAGACTTGAAAGCAAATACTATTAATGTTTCCTTGAAGAGATAAGGAAAAATGACATAAAAAATTTGAAATATCTCTTCTGGAAAATAGGGAAACTCTAGAAGATGATTAAAACAAAATGGGACATAAAATTCTTCTAGCCTTAGAAGACAATAGTTATTGCAAACCTTATCAAATTGGGTTTGAGAAATAAATAAAAATTCTCCCCTTGAAGATATGTTTGGCTGAAGATTGAGAATAAAGGAATGAGATGAATATAAAACTAAAGAAAATTATTGAATTGTCCTAAAATTCCTTTATAATAAGACATTATGAACATATTAATGCTATAAGAGACATGAAGAGATAAATGTCAAACACTCTTTATCAGTGGAAATTCTTAGAAAATGAGTCTTCCAAGAGAATCATACACTCCATCCAAGTGGGAGCTAGTTTCAAATGCTCTATCTAAGTGGGAGCTAGTAATATGCTTTATCTAAGTGGGAACTTTCAGAAATTGAGCCTTCTGATAGTCACAATTGAGCATATTATATGAAATACTTGTATGAAATTCTTGATAGATGATAGTAGTATTGCTGGAATCTGTGTGATGGGAGGTACAAACGTATTCTCCTGATCATAGACCTAATAATGTTATTATCTTTTCTAGTCAAGAATAATACGAGTACATGACATTGTGTACTTCAATGTGCTATATAATGAACACATGTTCTTGGCTCAAGTCAACTCTGAATAACCTTGTGAGTGGGAAAATTTCAATGACTAAGCCAAGAAAGGTTGCCAAAAACAAGCATGTCAATTAATAAACTAAATGGAGACAATTGTGGTATCTGAAATTGAAAATTCACAAGCTAAGAATTTTCTCAACAAATAAGAGATTATGAAACCCATATGGCTTGAAAAGGGAAACTTCATAGCACAAGTTACCCTGCATATGCTATATTTGACAAATGTATGTGCAAATGCGAAAAAAATCCAACAATAAAGCTATTTGAATTACATTCAAAAATAATCTTTTGAGGTACAACAATCACCTTTTAAGAGACAATATCTATGTGAGATAACCAACCACCTTGACGAGGAAACTGAGAGAAGTAGAACATTTATTGTCTAACGAACAAGTGTTGCTTGTTCATTAAGACACTCCTTTCTAAGTGGGAGCTCATAAAAAGTCATCATGACCCATAGCAAAAAACATTATTACTTTCAATGATGTATTAAAATACTTGGAGCTTGAAAATGAATGTCTAAAGGTTTATGAGTCCTTTGGACACAATTTTCTCATTAAGGACACAAGGTTCAAAAGCCATGACGATATGGATTGAGCATCCTTTATAAGATATTCTTCATCGTTAAAGCAAAGCAAAATACTTAATTCTGGGAGCAACATGAGAATTGAGGTGAAAGGCATTAGCGCTTGCAAGTTCACTTTATACGGTGAAACAACCTTACTTCTCTTTGATGTGCTTCATGCACTAGCTCAAATGAGATTAAATTGTTATCTCATACCGTCCATGTTATGGGTTTAATTGATTTAAACTTTCATGATTTTGTAAGACTAATATAGTTCTGATTCAGTTTTTCCTTTCATGAAATTTCTTTAAGTTGAGCAATGTTGATGACTCTCTCTGCAATTCAAGTACTAACATGATCACATGTCATGCTAGACAAGTACATAGAACTACTACCACAAACTAGAATAATGAGGACTGTTAAGTTTAATTTCCAATGTGGAAATGTCCTTGTGGTAGTCTAGTAAGTACAACAACATTAAAAAGATTTATAGTTAAGGGAAAATAACTATATTGCCATTGCAATTATTTCACTATGATAAATTTGGTATTGTGTATGAGGGCAAGGCATAGAACTCAACATTTGATTCATCAAATAAACATTGTGATAGAAGAAAGAGAGTTATATAGCACTTCGTTTTTCAAATGAAGTTGCTAAAAGGCATGTTGATCTACTATTAAACATTGTAGATATATGATGATTTAAACTAACCCACCAAATGTGAGTGGGAGAGTATTGAGGTCCACTTTTAGTGGATTAGTGTACATATTTGATAATGTATATAGCATTAAACTTAACCATGTGCCCTCTAAGTTGGTCATTTCAATAAACCTTATGAATTATGGTAAAAGTGAAAAATTATGCGCATTTTAATGTACTATGGTAGTACAAGTGGCTATATGGCTGATGATGTTTAGAGAAACATCTATGATTTGAAACCGAGAATTCAAATCTAGTGTTAATGTATTGTGAAAATAATGCAGTCATTGCCTAAGTAAAAGACCCTAAATATCATATCAAGACTAAACATGAAGATGTGATTCATGTTAGAAGTATTATAACACATAAAGTTGTTATTGTTGAACAACACATTTTTATGCAAAGTCCCCTAACTAAGCATGTGACCAAGGAAATACATCAAGAGAATGATAAGTCCTTTGGCATGCATAGGAAGTAAAGTATATACACTTCATTATGGCTATACATTTGCATGTAAAAGTATATAATGTCTAGTATGTCATACAAGTGGATGAGGTCGGCTTTCTCACACGAGCAACCGCCTTTGACACTCAAAGAGAGTGTGTAAAGATGAGACATATGTGTTCACCAGTAAAACAGTAAAAGAGCTGATATGGTAGAGAAGAAACACAAAACTAAATGTCGCCTCGACTTAGCAGTGCAGTCAGTCAAGATGAGATTCGTGATTATAAATATAGATCGATTCATGGACACCCACATCCATGATATCTGTAACCAGACAACAAATTCTTTAAAACTGACGTCATGTGAGTAAAATTAAAGAATTTTGGTTTTGATACTGTGTATGTCAATACTTAAGTTTGTATGGCGTTAATAGTAAGATCAAAATGACATACGCTCTTATAGTATAAGTGTAACACTGTAGCATGTGATTCATACCACATGTGTTAGAGAATTGCAAAAAAGGGAAGCAATTGAATAGATCCCTTCTTCATTGTTGTGTGAGTCCCAGAAAGTTTAACCCTTTCAAGATGTCTTCTGACTTTGACAATATTATAGAGATATGTTTCAACGTCTGCTACTTTAGCATTTTTCCTATGATCATGATCCATACGATCTAAAGGCATTATGTAAGGAAAATGGTTGACTCATATTGATATGATATATGGGCAAAAGGAAGATTACTCCCAAAATACACATTTATGCTTGTATCTGAGACCGGTCCCTTATGATATTACTTGGGTAATTTCGTAAGTATAGATACTATACATGTGAGAAAGGCAATCTGAGTTTTATCTTGACTTAAGAGGGATTAGATTGGCCATTAAGAAAGTGTATATGGGTTAAAATCTAGGATATCAGATGCATTATATTAATATGATCAAACTGCACTACAGGGTTGTTTTGTGCTGGTCTCTGTGAAAGGGATTTCTAGTGCAAGACACCTAAATAAAAACGTCATGCCTACGCGGTTATGACAGAGCACCTAGTATGAAAGAAGGATAGAAGATAAAAAAATTGACCTATAATATCAGATCCACCAAGTGTGAGTGGGAGATGTTAGAATATGCTTGGTCTACCCTTGGTGGATCAGGGGCCCAGCTTAATTCTGTTGGGGCTATTATGTAATTATGGAGAAGTCTGGGTCTAAATAAGGAGTTTTATCCTAATAATTTGAAATTCAAATAAGGATAACTTCCCGTACGTATTATATAGGATTGTGATTAGTTTGTGATGGTATGTTTGTTTAATTAAAAGAAAAACTACCAAAAACTTCTCTCTAAGGTTCTCTTCTTCCGCATGGTATATTTGCCGTATGAACGTGATTGGAGTCCATATCATATCGGTGCTCCGATCTCGTGTGGGTACTTAGTGAGTCAACAGATTCTAGGTACGCCTGAAATCCTTCACTTTAAAAGTACTTTTTCAATCGTGATTTACGGTATATGAGATAAGTATGTGAGATGAGTTTTGTTTCAACTTACATGAAAAACACTTATAAACTTATAAAAAGCTATTCCAAACATAGCATAATCAAAAAACTAATCACTTTTCTTTTGAGAGATTCCCACTCTCTCGTATGTTTCAACCAGATCGATAAACATTGTTTGTTGGCACATTCTATGGCCTCGTATGTTCGGCTGACTATTTAGTAGATTCTGCAACTATCATTATTTGGAATCCCTTGCTTCGGAAATATGTGGTGCTTCCCAAACCAATCATGACTTGCAAAAAAAAAGCTACCGTCACCATTATGCCAAGTATGAGGTATGTTATAGGTTTGGTTTTGATTCCAAGAACAACGATTACAAAGTGGTTAGACTCGTGAATCTTCGCTCTGAGCAAGATTCTCCTCACGTTAAGGTGTGCTCTCTTGTTTCTCTTTCTTGGAGAGAAGTATTGCTGTTAAAGCTCCTCAGTTTTTCCTGGATCCTGATGCACGCAATTGGTTACCCCCAATGTTTGTGAATGGTGCAGTACATTAGATTGTTAGTCGTAGATGCAATGGTTTAGTTCATAAATTTATTTTATCATTTGATGTGATTAAGGAAACGTTTGGAGAATTAATGTTACCCCAAGAGTTGAGCAAATCTATTGGATTAAGCTTACTTGTTGTGGAAGGAGGGCGTTCGCTTGTTGTGGTGGATAGGGTGGAAAGAGTATTGAACTGTAAACGGATTTTTCGTATTTAGGTGATGAAAGAATATGGTATTAGCGAGTCAGGGACTGAAATATATATTATTTCTTCATGTAGTTAGGGCTCATGTGCCATATTAGCTCTAACTAGTAGCAGAAAAGTGGTCATGAGCTTGATGGATGGAGATGTTTTTTTAACGGACAGAATCACTGGATCCATGGAGAATATGGGACGTCAGTTATTTTCCAATGAAGCTTATGCTGGATCTTATGTTGAGAGTCTTTTTTTCATAAACAAACAACCTCATGTTTTGTCTTTTTGATAATTACCGAAAGGTCTTGGTATTGTTAGTGGACAATTAAGATTAAATGTTTTGATTTATATTTCTTGTTCTCGTCAGGTCATTTTCTGTCCTTTTAACTTCCATAGTTGGGATTAGTTATGATGATGATTTTCTATTGTGCTCAAAGTTCAATATCCGCTTATAAATTTTAGTTGAATCTCTTAATTATATGACACTAAATTCACATTATTACTACTAGTGATGATACTTAAGCGGGTAAAAATTCAGAACATCAATTATAATTTTCTTATAATTTTATTAAGGTGTAATTTAGCTCTAAAATCCCAAATCTTACTTTTTTAATAACAACAATAAAAATAAATCAATAAAAAAATGGATAAATGAAATATTGATGATAAAAATATAAAGAAATAAAAAGGTTGAATAATAATAATAATAATAAACAAAAGCAAATATACTCACAATATATCAAATCTCCCTCATTTTTAATCTATCAAATGTAAAAGAGGAAAGAATCACTTTTAATCTGTACAAATACTACATGTTATAATGTTCACTATGTTTCCTAACGCCACGTTAAGTTTTTATATTTTATTGGGTTAATCGGCAAATTTACCCAAACATTTTCGTTAAGAAATAATGTTGTTAACGATAAAAGTAGGGTTGAGTAATGGCCTATATGGGCCACCTGATGTTCCGCCAACCGCCCACCCATTTATTTTCTTAATAACCCATGCCCGTCAAAAGCCCACTCATGTTCGTGACAAATGGGTTGAGCTAAACCCATGTGGGTTAAAATGGGCATGTGTTACTCGTTAATGAATCTTTTTAAAAAAATGCACTATTACCTCATTGTTTGTTATTACTAATTTCTCAATATAAATTACTAAAAATATTAATAATTATTAAAATACCATAATCCTAATCATTTCTCATATATCATGATCATGATTCTGATTTATGAAATATGATCATAATATATAATCGTTGATTCATGAGATATATATAATTATATCATTTAACTCGCTTGAAAATTGGTACTTTAGAATTATATTATCTCTTATACTTAAATAAATATTTTATATATATATATATATATATATATATATATATATATATATAATATTCATATATTTTGGAAAAAAAATTATATATTTACACTTAAATAGATATTACACACACACACACACACACACACACACACACACTCTCTCTCTCTCTCTCTCTCTCTCTCTCTCTTAAATGGGTAAGTATGGGCAGCCAAAAGGTGTGCCTGTGGCCCGTCCTGATTAGTGCACACACCCACCCATTATGGGCCTTTATTGAGTGGGCTAAAATGAGCAATTTTTCATTAGGTATAGGCGGGTTCACTGGGTCTTGGGCGACATGCTCAGCCCTAGATAAAAGACAACATTGTTCTATTTTAACAATTTAAGGGTAATATTGAACATCAAAAACCTTCTAGGATAACATTGCTCTTTAGCAAAAACTTCGAGAACAAATTTGCACCTTAGCCTTATTATGTATATCAAATGAAAAAAATGATAAATTCATTTTGCGAAACATTTGAATAATCAAATGAAATGAAATGAAATTATATAACTTATTATAAATGGTACATGGAAATTAATATATTGATGCCAACATCAATTTCGAATGCCCATTGGAAATTAATGTATAAAAATTATAATTCTTATTATAGTACACACACAAATTTCAATTAACAAGTATGCAATATACTTTAATTTATTATTATATATGGGGATAGGATCCAACTTATTTTAGTTGCTACGAATGCAATTAATTAATTATTATATATGTACATTATACATATATGTGTAGGCAGATGTAATTTTGTCTTTTACTATATTATTTTAACGTATTCTTATCACTATTATATATAACACTTTTAACACCCATTTTTAAGACTTTTCCATGTTCATTTTCAATAGAATGTCTATATGAGTGGTGTTGTAAGTTTGAAGTCTACGTTAATTTTGAAACAAATGTTGTAAATCACTTAATAATGTTAGTTTTTTTTAAAAAATGTTATAAGTGCATTTTTTTAATATATTGCATTTTTTCTCCTCTACCCAGCAACTAAAGCCTATACAGAAACATCTAGTACTTCATAAACAAAGGGTCCATACAAACAACATAGAAACATCCAGCATTTCATGAACTACTACTACTATCTTAAATAATCAACTATATAAACAAAGTGTCCATAACTTGTCTAAACTACCACTATATAAAATAAACCTTTTATCAAAATAAAATTTAAACTAATCATCTATGTGTTGAAGAATGTGTCCTGCCAAAAGATCTTAGATTAAATTAATGTCTTCGTCCATATAGGTGTTCGCGTTAACAAAAGTCTGCACATTGGAAAATAAGCTAATATAAATCAATCTAGTGAATGAAATAATTAACAATTCAATTATAACAAAAAAATGTATTATCATTTGAGAATCAAGAAGCGATTACCTATTCAAAATCTATAGTAACTCCGCTTTGAATGATATTATACGTATAAAGTAGAATATAGTATCCGCACTCAGTTTTTCCTGGTTGCTGAAGACACTATAAATCAAAAGCAAATGGTTGAAATAAATAAAAGCATATATAAAATGATTGTCAATGAAAAAACTTGAATTTAAACTACTTACTGTCGAATAAAACCATTTCACCTCTTTGTTTTTACCTTTGCGCCTCCTGCCTATTATTTTATATGTCTTGAGTGCATTATCATTAAAACAAAAAATCACAAGACATTAAAAAAAAATTATTTCAGTCAAGAATCGATGATGTACAAACGAATTAACTTATGTGTTGAAGATGATTTTTATCTCTTTGTTTGACTTGTGACCCAAGGAATCAAACTAATAGACAACTTTGATGATGGGGAAAGTGTAGGACCCCACCTTACATACCTCTCATTATTGATATTAACCAGATTAGTAATTGTGCAGTTCAGCGGGCACATAAGAATAGCACAAATATACTGATCTTATTGATACAATATGCTTGTTTATATATAGGAATTCCCCACCGGTTACGTACATAACAATTACAGACTTTGAAATAATAAAAAGGTCTTCAGATAACCAACTGCTTCTCCTCTCGTATTGGTCCGAAACCTTCAATTACCAAAAATTAAAGTTTGACCCTTTGAGCTGCTGCCTGTTGCTGGAAACTTTATACATTTATGGAAAGGGTGAGATTAAAAAAATCTCAATAGCAACAAACAATCAAACATATACGATGTGAAAATAAATATGCCATGCACCATGTTATATAAGATGCGAACACATGTCGTGTGCACACTGTCCAAGGCCAAACAGCTGTTTACAACCCCGACTTAATCGTGTGTACCATCGCTAGATCCAAGACCACAGCTCGGTTGTGTGTGCCCTAGGCACTGTCATGTTATAGAAGATAACATACACAAAGCATATAGATAATCACATAGTGCATGAAAGAAAGTGTTACTACCTGGAACGTGTCCTTTCCTTGCTTGTCAATCGGTCCATCTCTGTATCTGGCTCGGGTTACTGATATATCCTAAAATTTCAAATTTATGATAAATGAGTTATTATTTATTCATAACTTATTCTAAACTCATTGTGTTGGTTATCTTGACTCAAAAACGTTAAATGATCAAAGTGCCCTTGGGAACCCGGTTTTTGCCCCTTTATACCTGGTCAAATTGTACCATACCAAAAACTATGACTCGAGCTAATCCTTCATAATTTCACTTGTAGAATCCATTTTTAACCTCATATTAGTCAAATTCTAGCCTAAATTACAGATTTACCCTTGAAAGCCCCTAACTTAGGGTTTTAAGGGTAGTTTTGTCATTTCATATTCTAGGGTCTTTATACTTTATATTATACATGTACCCTACATAATTTTCCCTTCTAAACCCAATGGAACCATAAAATTAATGAAATTACAGCTCATTCCCATAGTTTCAGGTCTGGCCGAAATATACCAAGGAGAAAGGGAAAATTGAGTTTCTTGATTCCACTTGTTTAAACCCTTCTTTTTCACTTCTAATCCGATGTTTAATCACTTAAACACACTTCCCATATATTTAATGGAAAATAGGGTAGCACCTCCCCTTAGGATTTACACATCTCAATCATCAAAACAAAGCCAAAACAACCACCAACCAACAACAATCGTCAATACAACAACATATAAATCAAGAGGATTAGGGTTCTTGAGCTTACCTCTTAATTCTCTTACTTTCTCTCTTTAGGCGCCATTCTCTCTCTCTCTTTCCTCTTGGATTTTTATTTCTAAACATGGTTTCCAAGATGGAGAAGAGGTTATAATAAAGTTAGAAGGCAAGAACACTTAATTTCAAGCTTAGTACCTTAGGTTTTTTTTTTGGCTTCTTGAAACCCTAGCTTTTCCTCTTGTTCTTAAAGTTCTTCAATCTCTTCTCTCTCTCTCTCTCTCTTTTCTTGTTCAACCGAAAATGAAGAAGGAAGGAGAGATAATGAAGTCTTAATGATAATATCTCTCTTCTTGCTTTTTGGAAATACATTGTTTAATGTAAATCAACATGTGTATATATTACTTGGCTCTCTTTTTTCCCTCTTGAATTAAATATGGGTTAAGTATATTATTTTCCTTCTTGCTCCCTCCTTTTTGACTGAATTTTTCACCAAGATAAGGGGAAAATAATGGTTTTTTTGCTTTATTGGTCAAATGACCATTTTGCCCTTACAATTTTTTCTATTTTCACACTTGCTGGAAAAATTGGCATAATTTTCATTAAACTCTAATTGTAAAGAGGTCCAATTGAGGTGGTTCTAAAGGCTATGTGACCTTTATTAAGTTTATTTTTAAGGAAAAATATAGCCTTTAGCCAAATAGAAGATCATAATTCCCAGAATTATCATTTTTGGATGCTGTCATAGAAACTTGCCGGTTTTACTGAGCTAACTTAAAAAATACATAACTTTTTGTGTACAACTTTAAATGACTCATATGGCCTATCAAATTAAATCTTGACAAGTCTACTTTCATGATGAAAATTTTCATATGCATTGGACATCATTTTCCTATTTAAAAATGCCACACAATCAGACTTCCACGTGGGAAATCACACTGGCAGCAAATTCAATTTTGCTACAATTTATTTTCCAATATAATTATATTGTGTGTGACCTCTAATTGCCTTATTTTTTCATTTTATGTGCTATTTTTTATTCCCTTTAATACATCAAAGGTGTAAAGGAATTTTAAGGAATAAAATTATGCCTTTCCGGGATAGTTGCTAAATTGGGACTTAGCAGTCTATTTGATTCAAGTTTATTTTCAAGCCTCTAGTCCCAAAATTTGGGATGTTACAGCAAGCAACCCATAAACTCCAATGATAACTACAATACCATACTTAGATTAAAATAAAATTAGATTACACGATAATTCTTAATAAAATGAATATATATAAATAGATAAAATTAGGTTACTTGTCCTTCAACAATTGGTGTTGAATAGCAAGGCAATTTAGTCTTTCCCATTGTGTATCCTACATAGCTCATCCTCACTTCTAACTTATTATGATGCCTAGATTCATATGATATAATAGTCCATATAAAGTGTTTTCTTCCTTTTTGACGCATATGTTGTAGAAAACAACTATCATATAATTAAAATAAGAAATAAATTAGTGAATAGATAAAACCTAAAAATTAGTGCATTAATTGAAGTTAAAATTTAAAAATAAATTTACATTATTGCAAGTTTAACCCATCCTATGTCTATCTCCTTTAAAAATAGGAACTCCTTAAGATCTTTGCTGTCAATTGTAGAGGGATACAATGTCCTATCACAAACAATCCCATAAGGCATCTGCAAGTCGATTTTGTCAATTTTTTATGGATATGTTGCAGTTGTGCTAAGAAGGGAAATTTGTCCCATATTCTTAATCCTAAAAAAAATAAAATAAAGATTATAAGTAGGATGTCAAAGAAAAACTCAAGTAATAGTAATGTGTTTCCTACCATTGGAGGTGTTGTCTCCGTGTAAATAAAATTTTTAGGCCAAAAGATTAAAGATCCTTTCACCTGACCTAGTTTGGCAACCTCTTCATCAGGGAAAGGGATGTCCGCATCTTCCTTCCCCTTTCGAATACATGTCATGGTGACCCTAAGTTGATCGTCTAGAATTTATTTATAATGGTGGGTGGTAGTTTGTGTGTATGAGAGCATCAACAACACATATACAGTAACGAAAATAGAGAGAGCAAGGTTCTTTAACCTTTGGAGTGAGAGTAGGGTCACCAATTGAGGCTTCAGGTTGATAAGGATTTTAGAATACCATTTAATAAGTTCTTTATTTATTTCTTGAATGGGTATATCCATCTTAGATAAATTGGACCATAAAGCCTTATCTCCCTTACCAAATGAACTGTTAAATGCATCATTATATCAAAAAATACAGGAGCAAAATGCATCTCTAGTTAGCACAAAATAATATAATCCTCACTTTTCAATTCCTTAAACTTTTCAATGCCAATGACTTTACTACAGATAGTATTAAAGAAAATACACAATCTTGTTGTAGTGTTTTGCACATTATCTTTCATAATGCCTCTAATAGTTTATAGTAATAGTTGTTTCATCAATACATGATAATCATGTGATTTCATTCACACTAACTTCAAATCGCCCATTAAGACAAGCTTTCTTATATTAGAAGAATACACTTATGGCACCTTAATAGCATGAAAATACCTACACAACTTTTGTTTCTTGGCTTTGACAGTGTATGTATGCGTTGCTGGCTCCATATACGCCCTCTTACCATCATCTCTTAGTTGTGGATGTAACCATTCTTTTATTCTCATTTATACCAAGTCTAATCTTGTACTAAATCCATCCTTAGTCTTCCCTGGTATGTGCAAAGATGTACCGAAAAGGCTATCATAAATGTTTTTATCCGCATGCAACACACCAATACTATGTCTCACATTCAAACTACACCAATATGGAAGATAAAAAAATTGACCTCTTCTTCCATATATTCTTCTCACTCGCATTCCTCTGATTCTTACCGAAGATGACATTGATTCAATCCACCTAACTATAAAATTCCTCTCTAGTTGATGCCTTTAGACCTATTCCATTTTTTGGTGAGCCGTTACAACTCTTTTTTAACCTATGTTACAGGTGGAATTGATGAAGAAACCTTATATGACCAAGGTAGACAATTTTTCTTCTGTGTTTGAGTTGATGGAAGTATGTGCCTGCTTCATATTTCAGAAATTCTTTATGCCCCTTCATACTGTACCCTAACAAGTTTTCATATGTATAGTAAAATCATTTATCATGGTGAAAATCATTGCATATAGCTTAAATGACTCCTGCTTTTATACATCAAACACATATACGCCTTCCTCCCATAACTTCTTCAAGTTCTCAATTAAAGGTACCAAGTAGACATCGATATCGTTCCTTGGTTATCTTGATCTATAAATCATTATGGAAAGCATCATATACTTGCGTTTCATACACAACCAGGGGGTAAGTTGTAAATCACCAGGAGAATCAGCCATCCATTATGTGTGCTATTAAGAGTTCTATAAGGATTGATTCTATCTACACAAAGCTCAACCCAAACGTTTCTTGGCTTACTGCCAAATCTATACAACATTTCATCTATGTTCTTCCATTATGGAGAATCAACTGAGTGCCGAAGATTTTTTTTCATTAGATATTCTCTCATTAGAATGACATCTTAACTTCTTTGCTTCTTTTGCATTAGTAAACAAACACTTAAATCACGTATTATTGGAAGACACCACAACAACTTTAAAGGATGCATTTAAGTTGTCTCATCACCCTAACCACCATCTTTCTTCACTTTGTATTGTATAGTTTTACATTTCAGACACTTACTTATTCCTTTATACTCATTTCTATAAGTAGTCATTAGGGCAAACATGTATCTTTTTATATTCCATACCTATGATAGACAATTTTTCTTGGACTCATACATATGATTTCGAAGTACATCATTATTTGGAAACATATCATACAAGTCAAGCAACAATATGAAACTACTATTGGTCTACCCATAAGTTGCTTTTAAATTGACCAAATGTAAAATATTTGACAGAAGAGTATACTTAGTACACCCAGGATGCATAGGTGTGTCTGTATCATTTTACAAGCTATCATATACACATGATTGTGCAAGTTAAAACATTATACCTCAACATCATGAATCATTTTATCTATTCTATCATCATTTATGTCATCCACAACTTCATTCTTTTGGGATGTAGAAGCAGTATGTCATATCTACTTTGTGTACCGAAGATTTATTCCTTCAGAAAGTAGGTGATCCATTATATTATCAATATACTGTTGACTCTAATTTAAACACTTGACACAAGAACAAAAATACATCACATTTTTATTAGGTGCATTCCTTTTAGAAAATTTAGTAAACTCTTATACCTCATTTTGATATTCTTCAGTAGCTCTCAATGCATTCATCCAACCATGAACCATGTAAAAAAATTTGACAGCATTCTTATATTCCTACTACCCAAAATTACAAAATTTCGATCAACAATACATAAAACACCTTATAAGCATTCAAAATTAACTCATAAAAGAAACATCACAACTCATAAACTACTAACAAACAATATACTTTCAAGCATCAATGAATTCTCTTCGAAGTCCCCAAAATCATTTCTCATCAAAGTCAATCAATATCCCTTAATCAGCATCAATCTAAAGAAAAAAAAATACGCATACCACAAAAATGAAGAAAAAAAGAGAAGCTAAATTCAAGTTATCCCTTTTACTATGTTCTTCTTCCTCCTCTTTTCTTCTTCCTTTCTTTCTTGACAAAGAAACCACAAGTAGTAGAGAGGGACAAACAAAATTGGCAGCAAAGTAGTGACCAAAATAAAGCACGATTAGAATGAGGAGGGAAGAGTCATGTGGAGGAGTAAGGACAAATTGTGCTGAGGAGGAAGGAGGAGATGGAAGTTGTAGGCTACCGATCGAAGAGAGGGATCAAGGAGGTGGAGATGGCAAAAATTGGGTTCTAAAAACCTTTTAAAAAGGACGTTAAATGCACCCATTAACATCCATTATTGAAAAATAGATGTTAAATGCAAGTAAATTTAACATCTATTTTTTAAAAAACATGTTAAATGCACCCCATTAACATCCATTCTTGAAAAATGGACTTTAAACATAAGCTGAAAAATTATAAAAATACCACCGTCTACATTTTAACGTCCCCCTTTTAAAAACAGACATTAAATGCACCCCATTAACGTTCGTTCTTGAAAAATATATGTCAAAAGTAAGGTAGAAAATTACAAAAATGCCACCGCTTACATTTTAATTTCTGTTTTTTAAAAGCAATTGTTAACGGGGGATATTATGTAATATCCAAAATTTTGGGACTAGAGGCATAAGATTAAGCCTAAATTAAGTGGACTGCTAGACCGTGATTTAGCAAATGTCCCTATGAGGCATGTTTAAATTCCCCAAAATTCCTTTATATCATTGGATATTAAAATTAATTATATTGGTGAGCTAAAGAGCTTGGGGAATAGAAAAATGAAGTGATTGGAAGTCACACATAATATAGTAAAGTGGAACACAGTAATTTTGCCACCGGTGAAATTCTCAGTGTGACAGTGGTGATTGTGTGACTTTTTTTTATGGGTAAATGTTGGTGAAAAATTATGAAACTTTTCAAAATTAAAGTAGACTTATCAAGCTTTAATTTGATAGGTCGTATAAGTCATTTAAAGTTGTACACAAAGAGAAATAAATTTTTGAATTTAGCCCAGCGAAATTAATTATTTTCTGGGACAACATTCAAGGATTAAAATTCTGGGAAGAGTAAAATTTCAATTGGCTAAAGGTTATATTTTTTCTTAAAACTAGACTCAATAAGGGTCACATAGCATTTAGAATCACTGCAATTGGAAATTTGTACAATTAGATATGAATTTTCAAAGTTAATGAAAATTCTGCCAAATTGGATATTATATGCGAAAATTAGAATTTTGGACCAATGAGGGAGTGCCATGGGTCCAAGTCATTTGCTGATTCATTTAATCAGAAATTATCCATCTTCTTCACCATTTTCTCACGTAGAATAACCAGAAGAGAGAGAGAGAAAGATTAGAATGAAAATGGAGAAAGAAGAGAGATGAAATTCTTTTCTCCGAAACACTGCCGAAACGGCATCCTCTCTCAAAGTACCCTTCAGGAAACTTCCTCTACTCATCGAGATCTTCATTTATACGGTTTTGGATTTTCATTTGGAGGTGTTTGGTGCCATATCCCTTGCCGGAGTATTGCTGGAATTCCAAACCGTTTGAGGAAACGGGTAGAGGTAAGCGTAAGCTTCCTTTTTAATCGATTGATTTGTTGTTTGGATGAGTATAGAGGAAGTTGGGTACTGTTTATGGTTGGTTTAAATTGGTATTTTCAATGGTTAAATCATGTCTAGTGAGTGTTTAAATAGCTAATCACTTGACTAGAAGTAGAAAGGAAGAGATTACGCCAAAGAAAACAAGAAAACAACATCTTGCACTTAAGAATCTGATTTTCTGCCCTGTTTTGACGTGGAGAAGGAGTAAGAATTTGATGCTTCCATTGGCTTTAGGAGGAAAAATTGTGTAGGTATACAAATTTTCATGATTTTTGGATGATTGTATATAAATTTGAAAATTTAGGAAGTTTGTATATGCATCATGTTGATTCTGTCTTTTCTGTACAGTGATGTTGTGCGAAATGTTTCATTGGGACAAACTTATCCAAAAATTCTATAACTTTTCATAATTAAATTAGAGACAAATACCTTTAATTTTATAGGTCATAATGGTTAATTGGACAAGTATGCTATGAGATATAAATTTTTGAATGTCTGCCCTGTTTTTTGGAAGAACATCTGAAATAGTTGGTGTTTGAAAAACTTTTGGAAATGGTGTAGTGGTGGAATTTAAAATCGAGTATTTTTATATAAATATAAACTTAAAGGGCTTCAAATAGAGCTTTGAATCATCTCAATGGGAGTTCTATATAATTAATTGTGATTTTTCAAAGTTTGGTGAAAAATCTATCAGCTTTATGTCTTATGTGAATTTAAGACTTAATGGCACAAATATAATTGGAATGAACTCTAAGGGTGAAAGTAAGACTATAGGGCTAATGTGGGCCATTGGGTATTCACTTTTCATGGCTCTAATGATGTTATCACTTGCCTAGGGCCATGAAGTGATAAAGAAGGAGCAATGGTTGGCGGATCAAAGGACAAGAAGAGAAGGACATAAAGTCCACCAGGTAGTGAACTTACCTTTTCTGCATGTATGTGATATGTATGTCTTGCATTGATTATGTGACTGCTTTTCCTATTTGTATGGAACATGTATGATTGGTTGAAGCTCTGTTATATTTGTGCAATGGCCATATGTATGTCATAACATCGAGCATGCAGCATGTCATTATGTTGGCATGAAAAAGTGTAGGCAAGCATGTCACGCATTCATATATATCTGGCATGCATAGTGGTAATGTTTGCTATTGAGATTCTCTCGAATCTGAGTCCTCCCAAACAACCATTTAACCAGGTGAGTATTAGAAACGTGCTGAGAACAGAAAAGAGGTATGCACGAAAAGGACTATTGCTGGTTGTTTGAAGGTCTGTAAATATTATGTAAACCCCTGGTGGGAAAAATTTTGTATTATAATCAAGCAATATTGTATTAATATTATCAGTATATTCATGATATTCCTGTGTCCCCACTGAACTATGCATTGCTACTCTGAGTAAGATCAGTAATAAGGGATATATGAAGCGGGTCTTTACATATTATATCTCTTCTTTTAATAGTGCATGTTCGATGTAATCCAATCAAACATTTTTATAGTTTTGCATCATCTTTCCTTGATTAATCGATACCCATCTCAGGTTCATCATTTGCTATAGAGAAACTGTAGAAGAAGCTTTGATTGGAGCTTGAGGAAATACTATTACAATAAGACCTTCTATGGGTGCAGAAAGCTAAATGTAACTGGTATTCCATGGGTGATAAAAATACCAAATATTTTCATGCACCTACTAATAGGAGGAGGCGTAGGAATAAAATTGAGGCAATTAATTAGAATGATCAAGAGGTATATATTGATGATACTAAGGCGATCAAAACCTTGGCTACTAATTTCTTTGTCGATCTTTTCAAGGAAAAAGGACAAACTTCAGACCTTGCTACTTATGACCAAACACGTGGTTTTCGTATGAATGATAACTTGTAAGGTTGTTTATGACTTGAACTTGTGTACTTGGTTGAATGAAATATAATTTGAAGGTTTATAATATAATATATATATTTGAAAGTTAATGCTCATTATCACTATTGAAAGTGCATTATGTGGTATGGCTTCAAGTAATCAATTTTTGGTAAATGGCTTTGCTAATACTTCGGCACCTTTTAGTCAAGTTTGAGAGTGAAAATTTCCGATCATTTTGAGATGGGATAAAATTATTATTGGACAGGACGGGATGCGGGACAGGCTTTGTCTCATCCTAACTTTTTGTCCTATCCTAAAATCATCTTGTTATTAGTTTGTTTATATATATATATATATATATATATATATATATATATATATATAATATAATATTTTAATTTTTTACCAGAATATCTAATATTTTTATTAAATATATAATTAATATATTTTTCAGATAGGTATTATTTATATAAAAGGATATTATCTTACAATCTTTTTTAGATATATATTATCATAAATTGGTTTTATCTTTAATAAAAATTTTTATATTAAATTATAACTAATATCTATCTTTTTTAGATATGTAGTACTAGTTATATAAAAGGATATTATCATTTAATATTTTTTAGAAATATATTAGTCATATAAAAATATATTATCATATATTGGTTATATCTTTAATAAAAAATATTATAATTATTTAAGTACACTAGAGCTCTGATGTTGTTTAGACTATAGACTAATATTGAGTGCATACTAAAGAATTTAATTCCCTTTTGATTTTAAGGATTTCAATTTAAATTCAAGTAGGTTTTCATTTGAATATTTAGTTTTTTTATTTCGAATATTACAATCAGGTTCAAATTTTTTTTCCATTTATTATTCTGACTCTTATTAGATTCAATTTTTTATTTTTTATGACTCAAGTTTTATTTTTTCTATATATAATCAAGTGTAAGCTTTATTTGTTTAGGGAAAATCCCATTAAAATATATAAAAGACAAATTAGTGTTTTCAATATACTAAGTTCCATGTCAAATCTGATCCGGAGGAGGAATATGGGATTATGGAATCTTTCCAAAGGACCATTGTGCCCTTATTTTTTTCTAAATAAAAAACCCTCAGACCCTTGTTGGCCACCGAAGCTCCGGCGTCGATGACCAGCAACAGCCATCACTGGAGCTTCGATGACCTTGCCGATGATCGGCTTGCCAAAGCTCCGATGAAGATTATTAGCAACTCAAGTATCTATATTAGCAACTTTAGTATTACTATTAACAACATAAAATATTTATATTAACAAATTTAGTTTGAGAAATTAGAAAAAAGGTATTAGCCACTGGTGCCTTAGTGAAAGTTATTAATAACCCAAGTATCTATATTAACAACTTTAGTCAGACAAATTAAAAAAAAGGATATTAGCTATTAGAACCCTAGTGAAGGTTATTAGTAAATATTCAACAAATATATCGTTTACAACTTTAGTATCGCTTTTAAGAACTTAAGTATTTGTATTAACAACTTCCTGAGTAATTAAAAAAAATATTGGCCATCGGAGTTATGGTGAAAGAATATGTTTTCTTGAATTTCCCTAGCAAAAGTTGTCAATATAGATATTTAAGTTGTTAATAGTGATACTAAAATTGTAAACGACAACCTTATATTTGTTTTTTACTTTTTCACGCAAAATTCATCAATATTGATACTTGAATTGTTAATAGTGATACTAAAGTTGTAAATGTGATATTTGTCAAATATTTCTTAATAACTTTTATCGGAGCTCCGATTGCTAATGTTTTTTTTTTGAATTTCTCAAGTTAAAGTATTTAATATAGATACTTGAGTTGTTAATAGCGATACTAAAGTTATAAATGCGGTATTTATTGAATGTTTTTTATATTCCTCCACTAGAGCTCCGCAAGGTGAATTTTTTTTTTGAAATTCTCAGGCTAAGTTGTTAATAGCAATACTAAAGTTCTAAACGAGGTGTTTGTTGAATATTTTCTAATAACCTTCACCTGAGCTCCAATGATTAATATCTTTTTTGAATTTCTCAGACTAAAGTTAATAATATAGAAACTTGAGTCATTAATAGCGATATTAAAGTTGTTAATATAGATACTTGAGTTGTTAATAACCTTTACCGAAGCTCCAATAGCTAATATCTTTTTTTGAATTTATCATACTAAAGTTGTTAATATAGATATTTGAGTTGTCAATAACCTTCACCATAGCTCCAGCCACCAGTCACCAGCAAGTTCAATAGAGCTCCGATGAAGGTTACCGCCGCTCACCGGTGGCTGGCAAAAGGGTTGAGAATTTTTTATTTACAAAAAACTAAGGGCAAAATGGTCCTTTGGAAAGATCCCATAATCCTAAATTCCTCCTCCTGACTTAATATGGAATTTGGGATATTGTAAACACTTTTTTTGTCTTTTATATATTTTAAAGGTATTTTAATGGGATTTTCCCTTTTTTATTATGATCATCGTTCTTATAAAGTTAAAGTTTTAATTATTTTTTTATTATGCTTTTGTTTGAAAAAAGAGAGGATGATTACATATATGTATTACATATTTTTAATCATCCAAGAACCCATACATTTTAGTTTTTACAAGTCAAGGGGAAAAAAACCTATCAGCAGGTCAAGGTCTTCAATAAAAAAGGGGACGTCTCGGTCCAGTCCTGATCCTGACGGGAACGGGATGGGACACGGGACAACTTTGTTGTTTCGGTATTTTTGTAGGATGGTACTTGGAATAGACATACCCCGTTTTTGTCCTATTCGATGAACACCCCTATATTCACATATTGTGCGAACAATAGCACTGCTATTGCATAATTCCAATTTAATCAGAATTGGAGATATTATATGTATGATATTTTAGTTTAATCAAAATTGTTATTGAAATATTTTTGAAATATTTAAAAGTGTAAGGTACCTTGAAAAACAGTATAATCATTTTGGTAGAAGAAAATATGATAATTTTTTTTATATAAGATTGCCATGGGTCGTGTAAGTGGTTATTTAGTTGAGACTTTGTTATTTGCTGTGAATAGAAAATTTCATGATGCAAATTATCAAATTTTCCATGTGGTTTAGAAGCATTGGCTTGAAAGATATATTCACCTATATGTTATAGACATTTAGGATTTTTGATATTTGTTTATATGTATTTATCTTGATATAAGCATGCATGATCATTGTGAACATATAGTGAGTTTTAATTTGGATATATAGCATGCATCATCATATATAATATTATGAGACTTCAAATTTGATTTGAAAGTATGTGTGAATCAAAATGTGATTTTGGGCATTAAGATCATAAAGGAATAACAATGATATATTTCCTCTGGTTTTTTTTATAAGCAACTTTTTCTCTCTTAGGGCTGGTCTTTAATATAAGCAACTTTTATCTTATATCTTAAAATTTAAATTACTTTTTATTTTTTTAAATCCCTATTAAATACATATCTTTACATTAATTATTTCACACTCACCACTAATTCTTTTTCATCTAGTCTTTTACTACAAATTCTCTCATATTTTATACTCACTCTCTCTCCTATGCTCTTTTCATAAATATGGATATATTTGGAAGAAACATGATATTTTTGACACATTTATTATTTTAAACTAATCTTAACTATCAGATCATTTTGTGTAATTAAGAAAAAAGTTGCTTATCAAAAGGACCAGAGGGAGAAATATGTGCGCCCGCACGTGTATGTGTAAATTTAATTGAGAAATGTTTCTGAAGATTGGTTTATGAGAATTGTTATGTGAATAATATTCCTTGTAATACTATTTTGTTGCTTGAGATGTTTTAAAATCTCAATTAATGTATAAACAAATTGTGAAGAATTTGTAGCATTGATAAATGTAGTCTGTGACATCTCAAATAATGTGTGGAGATTAAGCATTGTAAAATTCTGATGAAGAGAAAGAAATAGTTAAGGGATCGGATGCCATAAATATTGGCATCATGTATAATAAATTCCGGTTGTATTGATGATATATACGGATGTTAACTAAAATTTAGTTTATATGCAAAAATCCATTGGTTATGATTGACCTTTAGTGGTGACAAAAATAAAATATTATGTAAGTCAAAGTTGATTACTATGGATATAATGCTAAGAATGTTGAAAACCTCTTAGCAAATACTTGGGTAAGAAACTGATACTCAGTGTCAATGATCTGTGATTGCCAAATGGTAATAGCCATTATAGAAAGAACAAAGATGAAAGGAAAAATCGTTTGAGATATTATGTGAATAAGTATGCTTAAGAATTGTAGTGGAGTTATCTTAATCAATTTGGTGAGGTCAATAATAGACCTATCAGATCTGTGAACAATACCCTTAGGGATAAAATAAATTAGTCGAGGGGAACGAGATTAAAGCTAACTCATAATTGACAACAATGACAACCCAACCTTTATGATTGATGATCTCATGAAAAAGGTTCAATGGGTAAAAACAAGTTGTTCTTCAGTTCTGAATAGCATAAAATAAATTATTGGTCTCTTTATAAGGCAATGGGAATATGCTAGAATGCATTTTGGTAGGGTGACAAAGCTCTTAATGATTTCATAATCCTACGGGATGGTGTGCTCATTGTAGGCATGCTTACATGAAATCACCTCTACAAATGTAGAGTAGAGCCGCTCCTATGAGATCGTGACAAAATCTCTAGAGCATTTGTTATGTACCAAGCACGTGTAAGGCTGTCAACAGTGCAAATGTGAGGGTATAATCTAACCATTAATGCCTCTGGTATACACCCAAGAGGTGTTGGTTCATAGTCCATAGAATCACTGACATCTTTGTATAACAAGTGTTACTAGTCTAGGTCTGGTTCATAGTCTAAAGGACCACAAGATACAATAGTTATATTCATGTGTGTAACTCAGCTATTGATGTATTTTCTTTGACACGTGGGGGATTGTTGTAAATATTATATAAAGGTGTGTCAAAGAAAGAGTTTGTTCAATATTATTGAGATGAAAAGATGTGTTTTGAGAAGTTATGTCCTTATAAATTAAGGGATTTGTGTTGTTTTATGAATCAACATGCTTCATAAATTTAATAGATAATTATGAATTTTTAATTGAAGAGGTATATGCTTCAAGAGGCACCACTTCAAGGCATTAATCCATTGTTTTCAAATACCCCAATTGTGACACCATTTGAAGGAGAGAATAAGATGCCTCGGTAATTTCTTACCAAGTTACTTTATCTTCCGCAAATTTTATCACCTTGTATTCTTATAGGAAGGGTTCATTTAATCCTAGGATGATTCCACTTCCTATTTACTAAGAGGGTTATGAAATATCTCTTAAGGACAGTGTTCTCGGACTCGACTACAACAAAATATTTTAGTAAATTTTTTTTGCACATTTTGCTAACATATATGGACTACTTGGGGTCTTTTAGAACAATTATATAACAACCACATATAGGACCTGTTTTGATTCCCATTAAAGAGCTAAAAAAGCCCATTAGACATACAAAAGCTCATTTATCTTAAATATTAGTGTTTGAGAATTCATTAAAAACTAATGGGCTTTTATCTCAAAAGAGTTTTTTTTGCAAAGCTATCAGTTGGAGCTTTTTTTTCAGCTTCTCATCAATGCGCGCATTTTAATGACATTTTAATTATCCAACTACCGCACACAGACGCGTTCTTATTTACTCGACACACACATATACGCTTCTCTCCCCAAACCATTTGGCAATTTTAAACTTTTTTCAATTATTAAACTTTTTTCAATTTTAAAAATTTTATTTAAATTTTTTAACATCAATTATAACAATATGTACACAAACAATATATATATATACATATATATATATAGTATTCAACAATGTTTGTACCATTTTCAGTCATTTTTCATATAAATGGGCTTTTCAAAAGCTAATCTAAACAAGTTCTACTTTAAAAAAAATCCACTTTTCCACCATCAATCCAAACACAAATCACATTTACAATCTGACTTTTTTTCAAAAGTGCTTCTGCAAAAGCTTCATTAAAAAAAAGCTACTTTTTCACCGGGTTCCCAAACACGCACATAGTTTGGCACATGACAAAATGTTATGCGTGTGCCATAATTGATGTTCAAATACTTGGCTAATTGTCTAACTATTGCAATAAAAGCTACTTATAATATGATATCACAAACTGAAAGTGAAATGTTCTCGCCATATTTCTATAACACCCTTTCTAATAATCATTTTCTTATTAGTCCCTTAATTGTTTGTTCTGCACGTCCAGTTTTGGTTTGATCTTCACCAATATCCAACTCTACAAGATGCTTTAGATGGAGTATATGTGTGTTGCTTGTGACTACTCAAGAAGAGAATGCTTTAATAGATATTATATATTATATTAATATTTAGGGTTAGCCTATTAACTTATGGTTTTCCTATATAAAGATTTATTTATACTCTCATTTATTAAAGGATTAATAATATTCATAGGCTCTCTAGAAATTAAAAAGAAGAAAGATAAAAAAAAGTAGAGAATACTCAAGTTTTTATATCAATCCCCTACGGTAATACGAATTTAGTTTTGTTCCCTTGGGACTACTTTCCAGTCAACCATACGCTCGGCTAGCTGAAAAATATAGTAGCAGCATGTTCAGACTTCAAACAAAAAAAAAGCAATAATAATAAATGAGTACATACATACATTATAAGCACACACATACATATAGGTACGCCCCTAACACATGAACAAATAAACTAAGAAAACAACTATCAACATACACTTCCCAAATTGAATAGTCTCATCTTAAAGTGATTCTTGATCAAATATGCGTGTATAGTTGTTGTAATTGTAACATGTGCTATGTAACTGATTGTATGAGCTTGAGTTAGTTGTACATGAGTTATTAGGCCTGAGGCCCAATATGACTTGTAGTGGTTGTTATAAATACATGGATCACGCTTTGATCTAGCTCTTGTAGAACTCTTTACTCTTTTATTTCAATAAGATAAGAGAGCAGTCTTCTTACTGCTCTTTTCCACGTCTGGATTTAGATTTCCAACATGTTACCAGAGCCACAAGACTGACTTTCTTAAGGCTTTTTTTCAAGAATTCTACCGTCTCTTTCATCTCTCTCAGCCTAAAGAAGGCCCAAGATTACAAGAACTGGCACGCCCTGCTCGAACCCATTTTTCAACTGCATTGTCACCCACTGCCCTATGTATTCGATTTCTTACCCTAAGCTTCTACAGCCTCTTCGTGATCTCCGTCATTTTTCTTTCGTCTCTATGTTCTGTGTTTCTTTTCTGATGGCCAACACCAAATCTTCCTCCTCCTCCTCTTCCCCCCATCAATGGCCTTAGTTTTAACCATTCCCTCTACCTTCATCCTTCGGAGACATAGGGGATCACAATCATGCAACACGTTCTGGTCGGCAGTGATAATTACCTTATGTGGAGTCAAGTGATACAGATTGCTTGGCATGGGAAGCACAAATTGGGGTTTGTGGATGGGACGTGCACTAAAGAATCACAGGAAGAAGAACTTTGTGAGCAATGGGAATGATGCAATGCCGTCATCCTCTCTTGGATTCTCAATTCCCTTTCAAAAGACCTCACCAACAGCGTAATTTTCTATCCCCAAGCGCATCTGGTCTTGAACGATCTTTAAGAAAGGTTTTATAAAATCACTAGTTCTTACTTGTTTTCTCTGCACCGTGAGTTAAGTTATCTCCTGCAAGATGCGTCTTCAATTTCTCAATATTATACGAAGATGAAAGAACTTTATGAGGAGCAATCAACGTTGTTTCCTATTCCCTCTTGTCAATATGAGACCTCACGAGTGTACGCTGACACAATTTAATGCAAGAAACTTTTACAGTTTCTTCTTAATTTAAATGATTCCTTTAATAAGGTCCTTGCCTTTTGTCAATAAAGAATATGCAATGGTGGCTGAAGATGAGGCACAA
This sequence comes from Albizia julibrissin, assembly GCA_037074505.1. NCBI lineage: Eukaryota > Viridiplantae > Streptophyta > Magnoliopsida > Fabales > Fabaceae > Albizia > Albizia julibrissin. The sequence goes on along the minus strand of CM073481.1, from coordinate 11,208,525 downwards.
AGGTCCCTTGCCCTCACTGCTCAGAGTGACCCTATTGAGGGTATGGCCATAACTGCTCATGGGAGAGGCCGTAGTTGAGGAAGTGGATGATGACGTTCAGGAATAGAGTGCACATGCTGTGGTAAATGAGGTTACTACAAGGATAGTTGTTGGGAACTTATTGGATTTCCCACTGACAAAGACCGCAATAAGAACAAGACTAGCCGTGTGGCAGCGGCTTGTCAAACAATGACTGAATCTGTGCCTGAAGCTGAAAAACACACTCAAGTATCCCAAATAGTGTCCCTAACCTTTACTCAGGATCAATACGAAAGGCTTTTGGATATGTTCAAACGCGATTATGAGGAAACAATGTATGCTCTTATCGATACTAAACTAGATTTACATTTCTTTAACTCAAATAATAGTAAATGGGTATTGGATTCTTGCGCCACTTCACATATCACAAGTGTTCTTAGCTTGTTTGAAACCTATAGGGTTAATAACAGTAATATTAAGGCTATTAAAATCCCAAATGGCGATAGAATCCTAATTACCTATATTGGTAATGTTAGACTTTCTGTTGAGCTTTACTTGACTAATATTTTATATTCTTCTTTTTTACAATTCAATCTCATATATATCCCTTGCTTAACTAAAGAATCGAATAGTAGAGTGATATTTTATCCTAATCATTGTTTAGTACAAGCCCTTCCAAATGGCAAGAAGAAGGTTCGGTAAGATTTAAGATAGACTGTATACATTGAGCTTTCCTAAATGTTTTACTAATGTAAATAGTTTAAATACTGAAATACACTCTTCCACTGATTTATTACTTTTACATAAACAATTAGGATACACTCCCCTATCTGTTTTGCGACATCTGCCCTTTGTAACAGATAAACATACTTCTTTAAATAAAGAGTGTCACATTTGCATCCAATCAAAACAGACTCATCTTCCATTTACTTCTAGTTGTATTAAATCTGTATTGTGTTTCGAATTACTTCACATGGATGTTGGGGCCCCTATAGGACCGCTACACATCAAGGTCACTAATACTTCCTAACTATCGTTGATGATTTCTCTAGAAGTACTTGGACTTTCTTGATGAAGTTCAAATCTGATACTGTTAGATTTATTCAAAACTTTGTTGCATATATTTTCACACAATTTTCTTTTCCTATTAAGAAGTTAGGATTGATAATGGTTTTGAATTTGTTAAGCTAGAACTGCAACACTATTTGAATGATAAAGGTATTATTCATGAAACTTGTTGTCATTATACTCCACAGCAGAATGGTATCGTGGAACATAAGTATCATACTTTATTACAAATTGCTAGAAGTCTTGTGATACAGTCAGGGGTGCCTCTCAAATTTTGGGGGGAATGTTTCCGTATGGCTGCCTTTATTGTCAATAGAGTCCCGTATAAGATTCTAGGACTTAAGATACCTTATGAGAAGGTTTATGTCAGTATACCTAGGTATGAAAATCTTAGAACATTTGGATCTCTAGCATATGCAACCAACTTGAACGTTTTAGATAAGTTTCAGCCTTGTAGCACCCTTTGTGTGTCCCTAGGCTATCCTAATAACCAGAAGGGCTTTGTCCTTTTAGAACAAGGAATATACTAAATCTTTATTAGCGAGCATGTTACATTTTTAGAAACCAAATTCCTATTTCTATATGAATAAGGCTCACTTAGAGGGGGAGAGTTATCAAAGGAGTTGAGGGACATGTTTCTTTTTGAAGACAATAAAATTTCACACCCTAACACACAATAACTAATTACTAGTAGAACATAGGACATATATGATCTTGATGTTTCTGAACAGGGCAGACCTATTTTTTACGATCCTACTCCTGTCCAGGGGTCCTCCAGTTATCATGAACAGGGTCATATTGCACCTACTAATGTGTGGGTAGATAGAGAGCGTAAACCCCCTATCTGGGGAAAGGATTATATATGTAACCTAATTACTAAAGAATCCCATGAAACTAGTTCCAATGTCTTTATCCTATTGAAAACTATATCTCTTATGATAATACTTTAGGTTCTCATATGTGTTTTCTTTGTCGAATAAACTCTGTTTTATAACCAAAAACTTATCAAGAAGCTGCAAAAAATGTTGAGTGGGTAAAGGCAATAAATCTTGAGATGGAAGCACTTAAAAATAATAAAACTTGGGATCTAGTTCCTCTGCTTATTGGTAAGAAACCCATTGGATGTAAGTTGGTATATAAAATAAAATATAAATTAAATAGGGAAATTGACAAATATAAAGCCCAGCTAGTTGCAAAAGGGTATAACCAAAAGGAGGGAGTGGACTATCATGAAACATTTTCACCTGTTATTAAAATGATTTCTGTTCATATGACTTTGAAACTTGCTGCCTTATATAATTGGAATATATATTAGATGGATGTGCATAATGCTTTCTTGTAGGATGATTTAGAAGAGGAAGTCTACATGACTATTCTTCAAGGCTTTCATAGCAAGGGGGAGAACCTTGTGTGTAGACTTCAAAAGTCCTTATATGGGCTTAAGCAGGCTTCTTAACAACGGAACTGTAAGTTGACTATGGCTTTAGTAGCAGTAGGTTTTATTCAAAGTAAGTATGATTACTCACTGTTATTTACAAAATACAATGATGATAGTGTGGTTTTGATTTTGATTTATGTGGATGATTTACTCATCACTGGAAATGCGGAGCACAGGATGAGTGAAATAAAGGATTTTTTACAAAATGCTTTAAGATTAAAGACTTAGGTTTAATGAAATATTTTCTTGGCATTAAAATGGCTAGATCTGATTAAGGGATTGTTATGTCCCAAAGAAAATATGTGTTAGACCTGCTGGATGATTTAGGAATGAGTGCTTGTAGACTTCTTGGAATGCCAATGTCATAAAATTTAAAATTAATTAGTTACCGTGAGGGTAAGGACAAGCCAATAGACTTGTTGAAACAACTGGATAGGTATAGAAGGCTGATTAGAAGGTTAATTTACTTGACAGTGACTCGTCTTGACTTGTGTTTTTTTATGCAGGTATTGAGTCAATTCATGTAGCAACCTATGAAGGTACACATGGTAGCAGCATTGAATGTGGTGCATTATTTGAAGCAAAGTCCAGGCATGGGAATATTAATCAATTCCCAGGGTGATACTACCATAAGCTACTACTGTGACTCGGATTGGGGGGCTTGGAGCATGACAAGGCATTCTGTGATAGGATATCTACTCAAGGTTGGAGGTTCATTAGTCCACTGGAAAACAAATAAATAGTTTATGGTATTACGTTCATCCGCTGAGGTTGAGTATAGGGCTCTTGCTTTGGCAAGTTGAGAAGTAGTTTGGCTTGAGGGAGTGTTAAAGGAGCTAGGTAAATCACAATCCTAGCAAGTAGATATCCGTTGTGATAGCAAAGCTGCAATACACATGACCACCAATCCGGTGTTTCACGAGCGAACCAAACACATCGATATAGACTGCCATTTTGTTCGTGAGAAGGTTCAATCAAAACTGATTAGGCTGGTTCATGTTAATTCAACTGATCATAAAGCTGATATTTTGACCAAGGTAGTCACCAAAGCAACACATAATAGGATCCTACACAAGTTGGGAGCAGTGGATGTTTTCTACCCCTAACTTAAAGGGGAGTGATAAAATATGCGTGTATAATTGTTGTAATTGTAACAAGTTTTCATGTAACTGATTGTATGAGCTTGAGCTGGTTGTACATGAGATAGTAGGCCATGTAGTGGTTATTATAGTGGTTATTATAGATACATGGGCCATGCTTTAATCCAACTCTTATAGAACTCTTTACTCTTTTATTTCAATAAGATAAGTGAGCAGTCTTCTTGCTGCTCTTTTCCATATCTGTATTTAAATTTTTAATAATTCTCCTGGAATCATCATGAACCCTTTTGACCTAGACGAACTCAAGAGGTAAGGCTACATGATGATTATTATTGTAATGTTGCCAACAGCCCAGTTCTAAGTCAAGTCCAACCTGGTTATCTCCGAAAACTGTTACATCTTCTGCTTCTAGTAAACTTGAAACTTTTGAAACCATACTCAAGGATGCGAAAGACCGCATCAAACCAGGAATCGCACATTGGCAGAGTCCTAATTACTTGGCATACGTCCCTAGTAGTAGCAGTATCACAGGTTTCATAGGAGAGATGTTAAGTACCGAGTTGGGCGTTGTTGGGTTCAATTGGATATCATTACCTACTATGACTGAGCTTGAAAGCAACGTCATGGATTAGCTTGGACAAGCTCTGAAACTACCAGAGTTTTCTTTTTTCAAGCAATGTTGGTGGTGGGGGGTATGATGTTAGGGACCACTTGTGAGGCTATTTTGTGTACTCTTGTGGCTGCTAGAGATGACAAGCTTCGCTATATAGGGAAGGAGAATCTTGACAAGCTTGGTGTTTATGGGTCTGACTAAACTTATTATGCCCTTCAACAAGCTACTCATATTAGAGGTATGAGATTTCACATAGGACAAAATTTGGTCAAGTTGCTTTATATCCATTAGGTTAGGTTGTTCAATATATACGTTATTTTGATATTTTCAGTTGTTAAAATGTTTATGTGTAATTGTAAATTTGCCTATGAACACTTATAAGTTTTTATATCAATTCTTATATGTAAATTAGAATTTGTAAATTTTCATAAGAACACTTGTTATTATTAGCTGTTAAAATACATGTATACTTGTAAATTCACCTATAAACTTAACCTAATGATACAAACAACTTGATTTATAAGTTATATATTAGGTTTATCTTTCTATCCAAATAGCTTAAGTCAATTTAATAGGACTTATGTTAAAGCTATATATACATTTAATTCATCTTCTAATTGGTTGACGTGGGAGTTAATATATCCTAATATAGTAGGAATCCACCCATAAAATTTCAGAGTCATCAAAACCAAGAAATCAAATTCATTTGCTTTGCCACTAGACTCACTCCTTTCTGCAATATTACATGACATAGAAAACGGGCTAGTTCCCTGTTTTCTTTGTGCCACTGTGGGGACCACTACAATTGCTGTCGTTGATCCAATTGGACCATTATGTAACGTGGCAGAGGACTATGGAATTTGGGTCCACGTGGAGAAGGCGAATGTGACGGCGGTGGAAGAGGATGGAGGTGGCACTGCGTCTCTCTTCACTTCCGAATGTTCAGAGCGTCGAGGATTGAAGTTGCCGGCAACTCTGTCTTCTCAAGCTCTGAAGCTCGCCGGCGACAAAGATGAATGGCGCCGGTGAAGCTAAGGTCGCCTGCGAGGAAAGAAGAAGTAGGCGAAGGTGGAGTTGGAGGAGATTAAGGTCAGGTGTGTGAGTTCGCCACGCGCTTCTGGTATTTCCCGAAGAAGAAGAAGAAGAAGAAGAAGGTGCCTTGGGTCGGAGCTCCAGTGACTCGGATCCCTTTGGTCAAAACGAAAGGGACTCATATGAAAGATTCAAAAGTCTGTGGACGGACTAAATTGCAAACTTAATAACTTTTGTAGGTTAACTGTAATTTTAAAACATTAGGGCCCTTTTCTGTAAGTTTTTCTGATTCCTTTCTTCATTAGTTCAAAGTTTCCATAAATTCTGGGTCATTTTATGTAATTTTTTCAGAAATGATTTACAAAGAAAATAAACCCAAAATATAATACCTTATATTCCAAAAATTAATTAATTAAGGTAAATTATTAAATATATAATATTTTACCCTTTTTTAACCATAATTTCATACAAACATTTTTAATCGCAAGTAATCACAAAAGAGACATTTTAAAAGCTCAATTGTTTTAACGAAAACCCTAAATAAAATAATAAAATATATAATAAAAATAGACACCGGTCATCCTTAACACAAATGAGCAAAGCTCTTGTACGTTTGTATAGCTGCTTGGAGAATTATTACTAAATTGGAAAAATCATGCACCAAACAAGGATAGTGAGGAATTTACTATACTAAAGAAGGTGAATGGGATCTTTTTCCCTTTTTTATTCCTTTTGTGGTTTGGAATGTATTAAAGGGTTTTTATCTCTTTAAATAAATACATTTTTCAATATTTAAATTTATGTTATTTTTCTTAGAGAGTGAAACCATTACCATATCAATCAAGAGTTTGTTAGTAGATCTTTCTTTATTGATGCGATGGTGCTGGTAATTCTAACGGTGAATTCTTAGTTGCCTCAATGTATATATTAAATTACCGCAACATAGGTGAATGGTGTCGGGAATTACGAGTTTGGAGAGATGGCAAGAGCCTAGAAGATCTTCATGTGGCTTACTCTCTCAACCACAATAAAAATAAAATTCAATGCTGGGAACTTTCTTTTGTGCGTGCAACATGTAATACAACAAGGATGTTGAGGATGCAGTGCTACATATAGAGACAGCAATAGTTCAAACAATAGCATTCCTTTTTCTTCAATCAAGGATTTTTTGTTATCATATAAATCTTAAATATAAGATTTAGTCATCTATGACTACTTAACATCCTATATATTGAACCACCTAATAACATACACACATAGTTTGATTGTCATTTAATTAGATTCTTTAATAGTCAATGATTCAATCCCTTATAGTGTGTATGGAGAAGTTGTCTTATAGTCAACATTAAAACCTGTTTGAGAATTTTACGGTGTAAATAGATTAGTCATCGCTATAAAACCACACATAATTTGAAACATATGCACGTTATGCGGTGGCCATAAATGATGTACAAATACGTGGCTAATTGTCGGTTGGAGTCGGAGCAATAAAAGCTGCTTATCTAATTCTATATTTTGTATTGCCACCACAAATCTTTCCACCAACTTCCTATAAAAATATATAGGGTGAAGGTGTAATTATGTTCATAAATATTTTCTGAAGGAGCTATTAGTACTGTAAATATTTTTTAGGTATAAAAATACTTATAAACTTTAAAAAGTAGACCGATAATATCAATTTCGTTATTTTTGCTTGATGACTTTAGTTTTCTATTAAAAAATAGGTAGGGTCCACATAAACAAAAAACTAATGTCGTCAAACAAAGTTAACATAATTGGTATTATCGGTATATTTTTTAAAATTCATAGATATTTTTTCACTCAAAAAATATTTACGATACTTATAACTCTCTTAAAAAATATTTATGGATACAATTTAACCTTGCCCCAAATATATATAACCACCTCCCTAATTATAATCATTCGCTCACCTGTAGCTTTTAAGTTTTTCACTGCACGAGCATAGTTATTAGTACTTGTAGATTTACTTTTCCATCCAAAGCAGTTATAAACTAAAAACAACGATTAATTTAAAAATACAAGTGACTATATACCCTTTCTTTCCCTACCAAAATACAAGTGACTTTCAATTATTCCATCAAAACAAAACAAAATGATTAATTTATTAAATTTGTCTTAAATTAAAAAAAATCAATTTTACCCATATAATATTAGATTTTGAAGTGGAGAAAAAAAAAATACACTAAGCCACATGTAAGCATTATAAATTAGATGGGAAAATTGGTAAATAAACATTACTCTTTAAGTTACTTATATTATCATGTGCCAAAGAATTCTTCTACCATATGATTTATAGTTTAAACAAAAATAGAGGTTGGAAAACATACCAGCACTTAATAGCCTTGGGTTTAAAAGGGGTGGGCTCAAAAACCTCTATTTCCCTAAAATAGTAATTTTTGTGAAGATCATCGATTGGTTTGAGAAGATGGAGAGTAGACATCACATGTTTAAACTTTAAACCATTTGCTTTAAACAAAGTGGGTAAATCAAAAGTTTTGACACATATTTTATCATTCTCATTTGTGCCCTACTTGTATTGGACTTAACCCCTAATCCATCAGGGATGGATTAGGTAAAACCCAGCGTAACAATGCCTAAGGTGTTGTTGGACATATACAATGCCTATGAATCTATTGGATTACTGAATTGCGTTCGTATGTGTAGATTGGCAGGTTCTAATTCTAATCCTTGATTATTTGATCTGTTGGGTCTAGCAACTCTTGCAAACCCGTGCTCCAACTATTTGGTTTGGTTTTCTTCTCAACTTTTATATTTAAAGGGCCTAAGTAATTGGGATTCATACTTTATCTTTCATTTTGTATCATGCATATAGCATGCCAAGATATACCAACAACCATAGTTCATAGTGGAAAAGGCTTTAATTGCTTAAATATGAAGTCTTGAAATCAAGTTCATATAAATGCAGAAAACGTCTTTAAAAAAGCTCACTCGACCCAATCTGGTTGGTCTTATTGGTTGCTAGGACCATTTTTCACCATGACCTAGTTGAATTGGGTTGGATTAGGAAGCATAGACTATTGAGGTGTTTTATGCAGCTTTATGCTAGATAATGTTAAAAATATAATTGATAATGAACTAATGATCATTTTTTAATAAGAGGAGTAGACAATAATGACCTTAAGTTTCAAGTGGAAGCAAAACCGTAACCTTCCATATATAAAAGATATCTACACTATTAGTAATATTTTGCATTTAGTAATGGCCTAACAGATTAAAAAGAAAAAGATAAGTGAGTATTTTATATGCAAAATATTACTTGTAGTACACTAGTAATTTATTGTTCTGGTTTTCAGGCTACAGTTTTCATTAATTTAATTACTTAGATTTAGTGCTGCAAATGTGGCTAGTTTACCCTTTTTCTCAACAATTCCAGGCAAGGGCTCTAGCATTAGTCAGGCCAATAAATTGTACAATAATTCTCCCTCATTAATGGACAAACAAATAAAAAATAAAAAATTAGCGCATGGGTGGCATTCGATCTTTTCAGAAAGAAGTAAATATTTTGTACTTGGTCGGTTGTTTTGTTGGGATTCGGGTGGTTTGGGCCTACGGACTTGCATTTTGGGGCTTGTTTGTTGTTTCCTTGGGGTCCACCTCTGTTGAGTCTATATATGCCCTTCCTAAACTTTCTACATGTATTATATTCTTTCCCCACCTAAATATAAATTAATTAATATAAATTATTTAAAGAATAATTAATAATTATTTATTAATTTTTTAAATATTTAAATGTGAAAATATTGTATTTTTTTCTCTCCTCCAAAACTTCATATAATATGGATAAAGTTGGGAAAAAATTGAGAAAAAGAAAAATAAATACCACTTAACTTCAAAATCTCAAATTAGTCATGTTTCTTACAAGAGTATGTGTATTAAATTTAAGAGTATAATAATTTACAATTTATTTTAGTAGGAAATCACTTATTTAAGATTTTGAAGTTCAAATGGTATTTTTAATCTTTTTTCTAAAAAATTTCCAATTTAATAAAAATTGAATAGGTTAACTACTATTTATAATTATGATAAATTAACTTATGTGACTTATATTGTTGGATGAATGAAGCATTCTCTTATATCTCTATTATAAATCACTTTTAACTACTTTGTCAAAACTGAGAAAGAGTAGTTAACACATTACATATACCTTAAATAGCCGACCAAGATAGGGGGAGAGAGCTTTTGTCCCCTGAAATCAGTCAGCTTCAAAGCACTAAAGCCTTAGGTCTGAGCAATGGAAAATCTGACCACAATTTCACACGTTACACTAATAACATGCATAAGAGCAAGATTTTACCTTTTTGAAAAATTGTACCAACAAATAGAGATGTGACATTTAGCTAAATCGAGCCCGCCAACTTTAATTAGGTTGGCGGGTTAAACTCATGAACCCAATTCATATTATTAACTTCAAGAGAGAGTCAAGACAAAGAGAATGAGATGAAAGAGTAAACATGTTAAAGTACTCATTTAATCCTATTTATAATACACTTTTAATATGTTTAACACAAATTAAAAAAATAAATCTTAAGTTTCATTAATTCTATTTTACATTTTAACAACTTTTTAACTTTATCTCTATTTAATTACACATCCAAAAAAGTAATTATCTATACAATAATTAATAAATGGTAAATTACATATTAATGTAAAAAATTTATTGACATGCCCTATAAATATGACTGAAAAATACATTCTCTCTTTGCCTTATGCAGAGAAGTATAATTGTGCTAGTGGAAAGACCTTTTCTCTTAACAGTGCATTTAACCAAATCATTTTGAAACTAAACAATCCAATTAGAGTTTCATAAATTGTTAACCATAATGGAAAATATTTAAACCAAACTTTCCAAAAAACTATCATGGTTAAAAAGATTTAAAGCCACTAATGAAACTGATCATGATAGAAAATAGTAAAACCAATACAAATGATCTATCATGGTTATATAAGAAATCTACCTTTCACTCAACCAAAACACATTTTTTACAAGACTAACGAGCTAATCACATTGAGATTTAGTGCACAAAACTCGTCTACAAACCCACTATAGCAAATTGAGACTTCAGCCACACAATAATTACAAATCAGAAGACACAGCCCAAAAGCCCTCCCTGATATACTGAACCCCAAAATAAGGTATTCACAAAACAGTTTGTAACAAGTTTACGTAGTGGATCCACTAACATCACACGAGTATTCAAGTAGAGGCATTAGGCCCAATAAAGTCTCCAAAGTTACCAAATAATAGTTACCCAAAATACCATACATCATAAAACATAATTCTAGGCCCTATATGTCAATATAATAATCATTCCAACACAAATACCAAAAAGAGGGCTACAAGACTATTAGCGATTATGCCTTTAGCAGCTTTCCTTTGCCCTTCTCAAAAATAGACAGCTCGCCTAAGAAATATTAACAACAATTGGGTAAGACGTCAAGTCTCATTAACCAAAATTAATTTATAGAATATATAGGATAAGAATTAATGTACCGTAATAGTTTTATATATTTAAAAATCATCACAACCATCCACCATACTCCTCTTTATAACTTTTGGACATCGTAACCCTATTAGGGCAAGTATACTTAGTCAAAGGTTAACTAGTCATTTCAAGAATACTGTTCTCTCCCATGCCACCACCGATATACCATAACATGGAGTGGTTCACGATCCGGCTAAGCACAAAGATTCTCCACAACTCCTACCACATAGTCTTAAATTTTTCCCAAGTGATAAATACACACACACACAAATATATTTCCATTACAATATATCCATCAATACAAATATCACAGTCTTGCATATGCAAACCAAATACTCATCAATTTGAAAGTACACTACTTCACTAAATGAACTTCACATACAAAAATACATAGGATTTTCCAAATCATGTTTACATTCATAAATAATGTAAGATTTAGGAGACACCTTACAGTTTTAAATAAACATATAAAATAAATTAATCCTAGTTACCTCAACTCTAAGCTCAACCTTTACTTAAAGAGCCACATAAGCTATCACCTGTCATAAGAAAACTTTACATTAATAATGTAGATTCACAATCAATTACAAGTAAGGATAAAAGGATTAAGCTTCATAACTAACTTCCCAAGACTTCAATTCCTTAAGCTCCCATAACCACAACAACCCAATCCTATTAGATACATTCCATAGGTCCCATTTATTCATTAAGAACATCAATCATCCTCAAAATCATCCCCTCATACCAATTACTCAATTTGCCAACTCAAGAAAGCACCTCCAACATACCCATATTCACAAATCAATTAATAGCAACATTCTAAACTGATTAAACCTCTTTTCTAATTTCTATAAACATGTTCCAATCATTAAACACCTCCTCAAACCATTACATTATCCAAATCATCACAAAGCCTAACTTAATATTAAAACATAACTCATAATCTCATATAACTCAAAATCTAACAAAACTATACTGATTAAATCTTTAATTTACTCCATATAACTCATTTAAACTAAAGAAATTCGGTTGATTCATAGACTGTTTCAAAATCCCCAAAGGAACCCTAGATTTCAAAACTTCAAATCTGAAAAATGGTGTAGAAATGGAGTAAATCATGTAAAAATCACATACAATGATGTTTGGAGGCTTCAATATACACCCAAGAACCGACATCTTCAAGCCCTAGTAGAGGAAAATCACCCCATTCTTCACTCTTTTCTATCACAAAAATCGGGACTGGTTTATTTATAAAAATGGTGCCTCGCTTTAGCGAACGTTTTGTGTCGTTCGCTTTGGCTAATGACATAGAGAAGTAAAGGGCTAATTTTAAAAATTTATATCTAATTCTATATATCTCCAAAAATTATAAATTAGAACTTTATGGAAAGTTTAAGATGCCTACTTTTAATGCAAAATGAATCACCTAAAAATATTATCATTTGATCTTTGAAATTTTCTAAATTTCAAAACTATTCATAAAGTCTAAAGATATGATTTTCAATAATAACATTAGTGTTTCTAAGCCTCATACATTCAAATTTCACCTATTAATACCTCAGTCTTATCAGTAATCAAATTTTATTTAAACCTCAATATTAAAATTCAGAATGTTACAATTAGTATATACAAATTTCTTTTCTTTTTTTTTTTGGTAAAGATTATTGAACCTGGTCCTTTGAATTAATAATTTCATAAATTTAGGGGTTTTGAGAATAAAAAACTTATGAATTTAATTGCCGGCAAAAAAAACGTCTTCTTTTGGGTGTAAGAGGGACCATACAGATTTATTTATTACATTTATTATATTGAAATCAAAGTCCATGATGATCTCCCCAACTCCCTTCCATGCTTGAGATTTAATAAAATTTATATCCATATTTTCATAAATTATAGTAGAAAAATTGAGACGTAAATTCTATTTAGGATTTTCATATAATATGACTGAATTATTTATGCTTTTATTAATAAGGAAATTAATGAAAGAAGTGTAAGATTTATTCAAAACATGTCAACCTCTCATGCCGACACGCACTGGTTTGCTGGCTTTTTTTTCTAATCTTATAAGTCATACCGTAACTAAGTGCATTTCTTTTCCCTTTTGAAAAGAGAACTTAAATTCTTGTTCATTTAATCTTGCATTGAAATGGGAATGACAACTTTGCGACATATCTACCATTAATGGGATATCAAGTCAACGTGAATTCTTGTACTGAAGGGAAATCCCACAAATCAGGACTCAAATTATTGAATGATTTTTTTTTAATTTTTTAACATTTTTTAGCGGTTTTAAAACCGCTATAAAGTTACACACAAAATTTTGGTGTTATTTTTGAAATTTTATCCTATATTAGCAGTTTTGTTAACCGCTACAAAGGTTTTGATGTCAATTTTTTAAAATTCTTGTTTGTACTTAGTAGTGTTTGTCTAATCACTACAAAATTGGAGCCACATTTTCATTTTCCATTTCCCGTCAGACGAAATTGTGGCGCCAACATTTGTAGTAGTTGTTTAACAACTACAATCTTTTCATATAATGTGTTATCTATATACACATATTGTAGTGGTTTGATAGAACTGCTACAAATGCAATAGTGGTTGTCACGTGAGTAGTGGTTTAATATAACCACTATAAATCCGTTTGTAATTGTAGATTTTGTAGCGGTTTTTGGAACTGCTACTACTGTCATTTGTAGCCGTTAAAACCGCTACAAATACTCCTTTTTAATCTCTATGAAACCATAATTTTTTTGTAGTGCATCTGTGAAACATCACTGAAAGAGTAAATACAAATAGAATGACTGTAAATTTTTAGATACTAATTATTTGTTTGTTTTGAAGCTTTGGTTTTAATAGTGTATACATGTACAAGAATACTATAAATATATTATGATTTATTGCATTGTTTTGCATACGAATGAATGTAAATATATATTGTGATTTGTTATGTATAATGTATATACAGGGGGTATCGAAAGTAGGACCCCCCAAATTTTGTTTTTTAAGAAGTTTAGCTTCAATAAATCACAATTGTTATCTAATAACCGTTATTTATGTCTACTAGCAGTTGTTAAAGTAGAACCGTTATATATGATGCAAGCATTATCACATATTATGATGGTTGTTTATGTGTGCCTGGTAATTATTATCATAGCAATAGGCATACATTGGCCTCACCAAGCTTCCATAATGGGTGTTATATTATAATCATTATTCTCCCTCTAGTCCTTATTATAAAACACCAACAAACAAACGTTCTTGGTCCTTTTTATAAGTCACTTGTAAGTTTCCAAGATGTATTTAATTTATCTTTCCATGTCTTCCGACATTTAATAAGGGTAGTAGGAGAATAATAATTTATATGATATTTGTGTTTATGGTAGTTAGTAAGGGTAATATTAGAAATCACTTTAATTTTAGGACAACTTTAATGTTTTTAACTGATTTTATTGGTCTGTGAGAATTGATAGTTGATGTCTTATAATAAGGACTAGAGGGAGTAATAGGCTTGAAATAAATAACGGTTCGAAAATTTAATGTATCTACACTGAGCTTTTATAACGCTCGTATATATGACGATTCGAAACTGTTATATATGATAAATAATAACCGTCATATATCGCGATTTCTATGATAATGTTTAAACTCCACGCGATTAATAATTCAGAAAACATTTTTTATTTAATAAAATCCTTAACAAGTCGTTATTATTCCATGGCTTGAACAGTGCAATTGATCAACCATTAATGTTAATGTATATTTCAAACTTCATATATATAATATGCATAATAAATTTAGTATTTAGTTTTATGTTTTACTATATTGATGGATAGTCCCTCTGGCCATTAATATAATATAAGACATATTTATCTAATTTGATTAGATTAAGAAAGTTATTTAAGTTAGTTAGTATAACATATATTTTCTAATATCCCCTAGTCATCTTTATTATTTCCCTCCCTTCCCCTCATCATTGATTATTATTGAGAGCTCATTAAAGAGGGTAAATTAATAAAAGATTGACTAATATATTTAGCATCAAGATCAACTCCTAAAATATATCATATATTTGAGAGTAGAGGGAGTAATTTATTTTTCAGAGCTGTGTGTGTGTGTTTTAGCAACCACATATATGATGCCTCCAGTCGGAAATATAATTTACCTTTTAGAATGTTTTTTTAGTCTATAATATAAGCTTATTTGCTAATTTTATCCTGCAATTAATATTTGAATGCGACTCTTTATATTTTTTCCCCTCTCAATCAAAATCTTATTAGTAAGTGCAAAAGTGTTTATTTTAATTTAAGACATATTTAATGAATTTATTACTCTTTCTTGACTTCAGTGAGGTAGTTGAAAGTGATTTATCTTTTGAATAGGAGGGAATATATAAACTTTGAACAACGCGACTCAACCATTAATTGTATGTATTATTTTGATTTTTATTATAAATCCATTTTAATTAGTTTCCACATATATAAAGGAATGACATTTAAGTCATTAAATACATCTTAAATTGATAAAAATTTTCAAGTTTACTCCTATTAAAATTCCAATCTCTATACACACACGCATCTACAAATCATTCACACTTCTTTACCTCCTCTTTGACTTTTTTCCATTGAGGATTAAAAGGTAAAATTGTAAAACAATCACTAATAACTCTATAAATAGACTAATATTAAGACCAAAATTTCTTCCACATTATGAATATATAATAAGGATAGGAGTGGTATAACTGATTGTGGCCAGCACTCTATATTGATTAGATGATATTGATAACAACAACAACAATGAAATAATAGCCACATATATCAAAATAATCTTTTGATTTTTAATATAAGATATATTTATTTAATTTATTATATTAAGGAAGTTGATTAAATTAGTTAATGCGATATGTATTTTATAAAACATTCTATTTACCTTTCTTAATTCTTTCATCCCCTCTCCTCATTAATTATTATTAAGGGAACATCAATATATAATTAAAAAAAGATTAATAACTATAAAAATTTTATCTTATATTTAAAATTAAGATTAATTCCTTAAATATATTTTATTTTAAAGATGGAGGAGTAGTTTGAAGCTTGAGTTTGTGATCTGACTTCAAAATTCCTGATGCCATAAATGATTGTACTAATTCGTCGGGGCTTACTTAGCTCACATTCAAAAAAGAGAGATCATGATTGTAATAATTCGTCGGGGTTTGCTTAGTTCAAATTCAAAAAAGAGAGATCTTTCTTATGCCATTATTGTCGGTGGGGGCAAAAAAAAGTTGATTTATCAAGTGACATCTCATTCATTCTATTTATTTGGGATTGAGACCACGAACTGAAAAGGTTTCAACAACCCACTATATATATGCCCGTCCTTAATAATGTTTGGCCCAGTGATAAATAGAAATATAAATGAGTAAGTCACCCAATTCATATAAGTTAAAGAAATTAGGTAAATTATTTGTAAGAAAAATACTGTTAAGGTATTATTTATAGAGCAGATACTAGAGAGTGTTTTTTGTCTTTAAATATTTGTTGGTCAACAAGAAATGCATTAATCATGAAACCATAACTACAAAAGTATTTGTGCTTATTGGATAGAATTATGGCCCAGTGATAAATAGAAATATAAATGAGTAAGTCACCTAATTCATATAAGTTAAAGAAATTAGGTAAATTATTTGTAAGAAAAATACTGTTAAGGTATTATTTATAGGGCAGATACTAGATAGTGTTTTTTGTCTTTAATTTTTTTTGGTCAACAAGAAATGCATTAATCATGAAACCATAACTATAAAAGTCTTTGTGTTAATATGATAGAATTAAACAAACAAACTGGACAATAACAAACCAGAACATAAACTGGAACAGACACAAACACACATAAAGCAACATAACTAAATAAAACAGAAGAGTAAAGAGATAAATCTAGGCAACAAAGCCTAAAGAGAATCGTTAGAGTATCCTTTAGCAACAACTTCTACAATTGAAATGAGGGTCACAACACCCAAATTGAAGGGCAATATCCATCCATTGAAGCTTTATCAACACACACGGCTATTAAATTCGCTTCATCGGGAATCCACTTACAAGAATGATTCTTAATAAATTTCCTTGAGATGAGATAGTTCTCAAGGATCTTATCAAAAAAAGAAAAAAAAAAGATAGTTTTCAAGGAGAGAATCACATCTTTAGCTCGATGATGAAAAGTTGTGATTTACACTTTGAACAAATACTTATCTATCCAACTCAAGATTTAAAATCCTTGAGTGACCATCTAAAAGCCAACCAATGGATTCCCGAACAAATAGACCAATCTTCCTCCCAACAACTAAAACGCAAGCATAACAAGAGGTGATTTTTCTAAATGCAATCTAACTATTCACTACTACAAAAGAAAAAAGGAGTTGTGGTGGTTATATTTGAATAAGCTGTGGCGTTTAGGACACGCCACATATAATGACGCCACTAAAAGAAGCTGTGTCATTTGTTATATATTTTTTTAATAAAACATTCATGTGACGCTTCCTAAAAGAAGTGCCACAGGAAGGTGAACTTCCTTAGCGCTTTGTGAAGGAAGCGCCACAAGTCCTAACTTCATGTGGCACTTCCTCCATGAAACGCCACAAGAAGTGACGTCGTTTTTTTTTTACTTCCTATGGCTCTTTTTTAAGAAAGTGTCATAGGAAGTTTTTTTAAAATTATTTTTTTGTATTTTTAATTCATACGCCTATAAATTATTGTAGTAGACTGCTTTAAACACAAATCTCTATATTCACAACAAAATGAAGAAAAGCAAACAACAATGAAATAACTTGAAAATTATACAAATAAATAACTAATTAACAAAATCAATGCTAAATATATTTACAACAATTGTGGATGAAATACAACATAAATAAACAACACCTAGACTAGTTAATTACATAGTACCTAGTTAGTGGTTTGCCAAAGCACATATTCACATTATTCCTCAATCACTTCATTGACTTCATGATCAGTCAAATTGTCACAACGTTTATCTTCATAATACTACATATATGTACAATCATGCACAAAACGAATTGAAATCACTAAAACTTAATTATCTGGCATTAATCAATTGGATTTAAAACACAATATGAATTGCAACTAAATTAGTTACTTTTTAAGGAATAAATTTTGATAATGTGTAATTACATCCTTCATGAATTTTATGATGTAATACCCGCAATCATTGTTATTAGGCTGGAAAGGGCACTACAACAATAACGAAATAGTTAACTCAATTTTCGAATAAAAATTGTTTAATAACAAAATTTGAGTAAATTTATATATCAGTACCCGTATCTTCTTCCAGACATAGCTATTGACAAGGTTAGCAACTTTAGAATAACTTAAGGAGACAGAGGCCCGATATGCAGTCAATGCGCTAACAAAACAAATAGAAACTGATTACTTTTGGTTATTAAATCAGACACGCAAATATTTACACATACACGCGTATGTTAACCTATTGAATAAGAGCAACATTTCAAGACAGTTATCTAGAAGACCTCCAATTAGAGGATCCATATAGTAAATGTGAGGATCCATTCACGATTACATATTTCGGCCAACACATCACCATTTATATGATCAACTATACCACTAACACTGTAGATGTGTCTATCAAAATGTAATTCTAGACCTCCTTTGCAGATCAAATTTGGTGCAATCGATACCAATTGATCACGACATGAGGTAGTTTTTCTTTTGCTCTGTTGGCTAGCCGATGCTTTGGATTTTGGTTGTGTTGTTAAATACTTTAAAATCTTGCCATGCAGTTGAATTTATTTTCCTTTAGACTTCCCAGCCTGCAAAAAATCATGAAATCAAATCATGTAGTTTTAGATGGAAGTGCAAGGGAAAAGTAAAGGGAATTGTAAATGAATTATCTTTTCATATGGCTCGATAAGACCTATTGGCCAAGCAATATAGCCACCTACAACATCTTTCACCATTGTTTCCTCTTCCTGAAAAGGGATCGGTTAGAGCGCATCTTCATTCGTGCAGATGTCAACCCTTACTTGGAGCGTGTTGTTGAGCAATGATGAATTGTGCAATGTATCATTATTGGTGTTGTAGGCAAGACCTATTGTAACAGCGTGCTTGGAAGCTTGATTGACGTATAACTTGCACATGGACTTGCCCTATAGAAAATAGAGTTAATATATTGAGGTTTACTAAATTATAATGTAACAAAAAGTTAAGTAGAGAAGAAATTAATTACCAAAGGAAGAGGGACTTTAGGCATGGAAGTGCAACTATCTTTGACACTTGGGCTATCATAGGTGGGAACATTTTGTGTCACCCTACACTGTACTAAGTGTTCAATTTGTGTCCTTAACTGCGCATTTTGTTCTTGCATCAAACGTATTTACTCCAAAAATTATTCTTGCATTTTATGCTTTAAGCTATTCATCTCCTCATGCAGCTGTAAAACTTCACTTTGATTGGGGCGCTTCTGGCTCTGAAGTATGATGTTTAAGTTACTGCAAAATCAATACCACGAACACGACCATGATACTCAGGTACTCGTAGTGCTTTGCTCAACAAATCATCTTGACCAATATAGGTGGCCAACTCAGGCTCCTCCCGAGTCATTAATTTCTACCACAAAATGAATTACAACAATATTAGTTATTATAAATCAAATTCATTTTAATGAAGCTAATTATTTATTGTATGCATAATCCAATACTTACACAATATTTTGCTACTTTTCTTGCTTCTTCACTACGAATTTCACCTTTTTTGTTTGTGTAACCGGCTACCCACATATCATATCATTGTACTTGTGTAATATCTGAATTTGATTCTTCTATCTGCATATCAAAGTTAGTTTAACTTAATTGTTATTCATACAACTTATCTAAATAAGAAATAATCATTAGTTCTTACAATTTCATTTTTTAATTGTCCATATGAAACAGGTCCTTATGTGTACTTGGTATGCCATGTTGGTCACGTTGGAGCGATTTTTCTCACTCAACTCCTGTTTAGATCCAAATGATTCACATCAAATAATGTTAATTGCAAATATATTACAAGTAGTAGGCAAAGTGTAATATATTATATTACTTGGAATTCCTGAGTTGTATGTGTTCTAAAAAACTCATCCCAAATTTCTTGAGTGATAATTCCTTCGTACAATTCCGGTAGTGTAGTGATGATATTCTCATTATCATCCTTCATGAAGTATTTTACAAGATCAGAACAAAACTTTATCATAAGTTTACCGACTTTTCTTAGCACGAAGTTCTTTTGATCATCACCCTCAATAATAAAATAGCTCTATAACAATAAACAAACATAATTTGTTAGATTGTAATTATATGAAATAAAACAAATCGAACAATAAAGTAATAATGTGTTACCCTGTACTTGACCCAAAATTTCATCCCCATATTGTTGCTTCACCCATCTCCAATCTTGAATTGTAATAGGGACTCTGTCTCGAATTGTAGTCCCAATGAAATTATTGAACGAGCTACTGTTTGGTCCGATTGGGTTTCCCTTTTCATTCTATTCCAGTTCTAACTTAATTCCCTCACTTTTCAATTTGATCAACCTCGCTATAATGGTCCTGCCACAGGTTACACTCTCTACAAATCTTTGTCTAGCAATGTTCGTGGGGACATCATCATTTTGACATGGTGAATCCATACCCTGAAAATAGAGTAAACCAAACAAAACATCAGGTACAGTGAAAATCATGTCAATAAAAGTAAATTAATTTGAAATATATAAATACATATAAAACATACAAGTAAAAAAAAGTAAAGTCACTTATTATCATTTCCTTTTTCTTGTTTGATTTAGAATTTTATTCTTCATAATTTGTGTTAGATTGAGAATTGTGTTTCTCTTGACCCAAGTCCCCTCTTCATGATCATGCCTTATGTATAAGGGTCCATCTTTAGCTTCATCTTCATGTACATAATATCTTCTGATCACAAATTCTCAAACAAAGGATCATCCTCAATGATATTCAAATATTCATTACTATCACCATCAACTTGTTCTTGATGATTCTTATTTGATGAGAGCACAATAGACAAATTCTTCTTAGCAGGATCCAGAATGGAAAACATTTGTTCTACTTGCACTGCTAAAATAAAAGGATCATCTACATACCAAACTTTAGAAAGGTCCACTTTAGAAAGGCCTACGTACATATGAAGATAGGGATCTTGAACATGGAGTAATCTAACTCCTATATGTGTTCAATGACACTAAAGTATGACATTGATGCTTAGATAGGGTGTATGTCTTTAGCACTGGATCTATGCCAAGAATTAGCAATAAGAGTTACCTCACTATTCTGTATCGTTCTTCGTGTATCATAGTCTTTTGTATAAAATGTGTAACCTTTGATTGCATAACCATTGTAAGATAATACATTTAAGCTCGGTTCCTTTGACAGCTATTTCAATTTTTCAAAAACTAAATCAAGATTCCTCTCCATCTCATCATTAATGTATTTTTTCAACCAACTTGAAAATTGTCAATTGTGTTCTTTTGTTATCAAATTTTCATTCCTATCACCATGTATTAATCGAAGAGTATCCTTATGTTCTTCAACATATGGTTCGACCTTATCAGTGTTATGTAGCACATATAAGTGAGCTTGCTCCCATTCAGTCACTGATATCGTTATTACATCTCTCCCACTTGTTCCTTTCCCTTATCTTCACCCATCATGACAAGACTTCAGGATCCCTATAGGGTCAACATTTAATAGAAAATTAGCATAGAAGTCACTTACTTCTTCAACCATGTATATTTCACATCCCTTTTAAAATTTTCATGAATCACTCATTTGGATACATCCATCTTATGTACACTACTGGATCGCATAATGGAACCTCTTTAACCAAGTGTAAGGTTAGATGGACTATAATGTCAAAACATGAAGGTGAAAAATACATTTCAAGTTTACACAGAGTACAAACAATTAGCCTTTGCAAATCTTGCAACTTGGTTGAATCAACCACTTTATTATAAAACAACTTGAAAAACATGCAAAGTTTAATGATGGTATTTCTTACATTCTTGGGTAAAATAGATTGTATACCAACCAGTAGGAAATTCTGTATGAGCACATGACAATCATGAGATTTAAGGTTTTTTAACTTCAACTCTTTTACTGATACAAGATTCTTTATATTTGAAGAGTAGCCCTTGGGAACCTTAATTCCTTGTAGAAACTCACAAAACAATTTTTTCTCTTTCCTCAACAGGGTGTAAGCCGCTTGAGGTAGATAAGTATGATGCCCTTACTCAACCGGTGCCAACTCTTC
This sequence comes from Albizia julibrissin, assembly GCA_037074505.1. Taxonomy (NCBI): domain Eukaryota; kingdom Viridiplantae; phylum Streptophyta; class Magnoliopsida; order Fabales; family Fabaceae; genus Albizia; species Albizia julibrissin. The sequence goes on along the minus strand of CM073481.1, from coordinate 11,186,408 downwards.
TCTGATTCCCAAGTTCACCAAATCCAACCTTGAATTTGTAACATCCTCCTTAAATTACCTCAAAATCCCTCATTTCGTCAAGAAATGAAATAATATTATATAAATATCATATCAAATGCTCCGTCCAAATATCACGTAAACAATATAACAAGTGCTCCGTCCACAGTACATATTCCAATATGCAGCGAATTATTAAATATATGTCATGATTTCCCAAAAAGGCCCTTAAGTTTGGCAATATACATTATACTCATAAAACTAAACGAGTCATACAATTTGATATCAAATCAAGCCTCGTTCGCTTCCCCCTCGGCACCACCGTTTGGACTTCCACCTAAAAAATAATAAATTGACGGGATGAGTCATATAGACCCAGTAACCACTTCCATTTTAACAGGTATGCAGGGAATGATTACAAGATAGTTAAGCGGGCAATAAAAATTAATATAAAATATAATCTTTCAAATAAACATTATTATTTCAAAAGAACAAATTAATATGTACTCCCTCAACCATCCTTATAACCTCCTTAACCGCTAACAGAACCCATAGGCTACATCACATAACAGGTTTAGTTTCTTTAACAAAACTGCACCAAGCTCACTGATAATGAGGTGTACCCCGGCCAAAGGCTACAGAACTCATATCAGACCATGGGTTCCCTTTCCGTTGAACATGGAAAGGTGTCACCTGTCCTTTGGACTGACCCTTATCCCGGCCAAAGGAAAAGAGTGGTACCAAGGGCCCTGACAATGCCAAAGTCATCCACTGTGCGCTCAGTGGGGCTATACCACGTGGTATAAAAGAACCAAACCTCCTCCAATCACACCTCACCACATTCAACATCTCAACATCACCATCATCAATAATTTATTTATATGTATATCATAATCAATACTATATATCATCAATCATTCCAAATCATTCAGGCCCACTTAACTAAATTTTACTAAAACCATAATTCATACTAATTGTACATCTCATATATAAAATATTATAACATATTTATAGCCATTAAAAATACCAACATATGCTTATAATCACATCAACAAGTATACAAGATAAATTGAAAAGTTACCTTGAGTTTTTGACAACTAGAGAGAATTCAAGTTCAACAAGCCAAATTCACTCTACAACAAATATATAATTATTGGTTAATAAAATTAATAATACTTGCTAACTAAATTAATCCCCATAATTAACTCACTTAATTATTTTTAGAAAAATAACAATAATTGATCTATTCCTCAATAAAATTTTCTAACATTTCATTAACTCTATTTTACTCACTAAAATCATTATTGATAGTAAATATCTAATTACCTTAATATCAATATCCTAGATTAATTAGACCTATCTTCTAACTTATATGAGCATAACCTAATTGTTAAATAATATTAACATCTCCACATATATTAAAATCATATCAAACTTTAATTTCTAATATCAAATTATGACATATAATTTTTATAATACAAAATCTACAAAACTAAACCGATTAGAATTACAATAAACTCTTCAATAATTCAAATAAATTATTTAATCTAAATTTAATCGGTTAAAAAGTCTAATATATATATATATATATATATATATATATATATATAAGTTATATATAAAAATTCATTATAAAATCTTATAAACATTAAATAATAAAAGTAAACTGATTAAAATTAACTATAAATTCTCCTCAATATTTTTATAGTCTTATAGTGACAAAACTCAATCTTGTCCAAAATCCTAATCTTAAAATGTTCTCTAATCAATACAAAATTACTATCATAAGAAAGAGAAAATTATTTAGAACATTTTTCATGAAGAAAGTTTTATAATTAGAAGAGAATTTATGTACCTTATTGATCTCTCTAAAACTGCAAACACTAACTTGTAACCTCCTTCTCTCCAAAATAAACTTCACTTCGTCGCCTGATGAAATGGAGAAATGGGAGGGGTATATATACCCCTCCATTCACGTGCACATTCATTTTTTTTATATTATCGGGGGTTGGCACCGCCACCCCTACCTTTTCAACTATGGCTGCGCCTATATATATATATATTTTAATTTTTTTAATATTATAATATTATATTATATATTATAATAATAATATAATATATTATTGGTTTAATTATTTTTTTTCTTTTTTTTTTGTTTTAAAATCAGGATGTTACAGAATTGACATTGTCCTTACTTTTTCCTTGGATATTGAGTAACGTGCCAATTACACTATCTCATATATTTTTTCTATGTGCATAACATTAAGAAAATGTCTGACATATAAAGACTTATAATATGGGAGTTCAAAGAAAATAGACCTTTTCTTCTAACCACTTATCTCAATTTGTTTTGCAAAAGGCTTGCCAAAATTGTTATCCAAGTCTTTTACCTTTTCAAAAACCTAGGCACCGATCAACATCTTCGGTAGGCTACCTTCTTCTGAGTCACCATTGAAAGCCTTTTTGCACTTCCTTAAATGATGTTATGATGGTAAGAATCTTTGATGTCCCATGTAAATATTTTTCTTACAATGATCTAATCGCACTAAATGAGTGTCATCTTCACATATAGGGCACGTACCATATCCTTGACGCTATATCCGAAAAATTACCATAAACAAGAAAATCATTAATTGTGCCAAATAACAGGCTTTCAAAGTGAAACTTTCTTCTCTATACTCATCATACACATTGACACCTTCTTCCCAAAACAGCTTCAAGTCATCAATTAAAGGAGTCAAGTATACATCTATATCATTCCCAGGTTGCCTTGGCCCAGAAATTAACATGGACAACATCATAAACTTACGTTTAATGATCAAGTGTGAAGGAAGGTTATAAATCATCAATATCACTGGCTACCTGCTGTGTGTACTACTCTGAACACCTTAGAGATTAATTCCATCAGTTGACAGTGCAAGGCGTAGGTTCCTTACTTCATCCGTAAATTCGGGGTACTCATGATCAATTCTTTTCCATGAAGGAGTATCTGCAGGGTGCCTAAGATTTGTGTCTTTAATCCTTTCATCTGCATGCCATGTCAACTACTTAGCTGTCTATGAATTACTGTACATTCTCTTGAATCTCAGAACAATGGAAAATACTATAGGACCTTCAAAGGACTTTTTCCTTTCTTCTTCTCATATCAAGATGTGTTGCATTTAGGGCACTTTTCCAGCGTTGCATACTGATTCTGAAATAATATGTAATCGTTAGGGCATGCATGTATCTTCTCATAATCCATACCAGTTGTTGAGCAAAGAATTCGCTTTGCCTCGTATGTCTTGGTAGGAAGTTTATTTTCTTCTGGAAGCATACTGTACAATTTCAACACTGCTAGCAATCGTGTGTTTTTGTACAACCGACATATAATGGTTTCTTCACATCACCTTTCAACTTCTCAAATTCTTTAGGACAATTATGAAGAACCGCTTCGACCGCATTTAGCATATCTTCAAGACCATCGCCTTTATCACACATGCTTTAGTCAAAGTCATTCGAAGCACCACTTGTGGTATGCACCTGATCACTACATGGATCGTTCGTCTCACCATGCCTTGTCCATCATGTATATGTTTGATCAATCCCATAACACACTAAATGATCTAGCAAATCAAGTGGACTAATCCGCTTTCCATAACAAGATAAGCAAGGACATAAGATTTTACCTCATTGATATATTTCCTTGAACACCGATCAGATGACATCCATTTTTGATCCATCTATACCTTCAACCTATTTTTAAAAAGTGGTTAGTTGCTAGAATATTGCATTTACTAATTACTTTTATCTTCTTTTATTTATTTTAAAATAAAATTGGTAGCATAACATCCTAAAAATTGGTGCTTTCCAGGTCTTAATTAAACCCTATCTTCTAATTGATAAATAATCCATCAATTAATCCACAGCACCATAATAATTTTTCACAGCTCATAACGAAAGAAATCATATTTTCCAGTTAACACCTATCATAGGTAAACTAGAAAGCATTACAAGCCAACAAATTATTTAAAATATAAGTGGTAAAAATAAATAATTATTTTACTTATGCAACTCATCATTAGTTTTTTTTGTTTAAAAAAAACTCCATACTATTCCTATACTAAATATAACCACTAAATAACTAATGTGTAGATATTGGGAAAATTAATTAATTTAATAATTTGTAACAAAGAATATGCCAACTTTCCTAAAATATCTTCTATAATAATTTACATTAGAACTACCATTTGATATAATAAATTCTCTTGATATATGCAATCAATAAATTAAAGCTAGTTTGAACAAGTAATTAATTTAACTATTTAAGTCTTGGATAATAAACTTTTTTTTTAAAAAAAAGTTACTTAGGTCTCGATACTAAACTTTAATTTTTAAAGCACAAGGTAACTATAAAAATTCATAGCTAAGTGCATAGATTTTGTTTTCTTTGATTGATAATTGTGTACAACTAAGTGTATAAAAACTAAAAAACAAAAAACAAAATGGCATGTTAGGTAACAATATGACTATTACCACAAAGTGTTATGACTACCACAAAATAGCATAGCAATGTGTGTGTACAAATAGCACTACAACAAAGCAGTATAAAAATTAAGGAAAACAAAAAACAAAATGGCATATATGTGTGTGTGTGTCCAAAGATGTAGCATAATAATTAAAAAAAAAACAAAATGGCATGTATATATGTGTGTGTATCCAGACATGTAGTATAAAAAAAAGGGGAATGTATGCGTGTGTTTGTGTGTGTCTAGATGTAATATAAAAAATTTTTTAAAAAAATGACATTATGTGTGTGTGTCCGGAGGCAGTATAAAAAAAAAAAGGCAACATGTATGCGTGTGTGTGTCCATAAATAAATACATATTTATATAAAATATTTTAAGAAGGGGACTGAATGGACACTGAAGTGGGGACCAACAGAGAAGGAGAGGAAGAAGAACTGTCACCTGAATATGGAGTGAGGACCAAAAGAGTAGGAGAGTATGAAGAAAAGGGAACAAAAGGATGAGGTAAAAGGATGTTTATGGGGGCAAAAGCGAACAATAGGGGCCGACGGCTTGTAGAGAGGAAGAAAATGAGAGGAGTAGTGGACAATGAAGTTGAAGGAGGAAAGAGACCGTATGATTTTAAGGGATGGAGGAGGGAATAAAGTGGAACAAAAAATCCTCCTTGCATGCATTCTGATTGGTAGAGTGGATTCTCTTTATCCACTCCACATTTGCAAGCGCTACCCAAAGTATGCCACCTAGGGATTGGGTGGCCTTTGGTTGAACAAGAGCCACTCAATCCTACATAGGCAGCTGTGTCGCTTCCCACAGCTACTCCACTTTGTCTTATGTGACACTGTTATGATGAAGCGCCACATATGACTACCTACATGTTGTGGCCCTTCCTTAATAGAGCACCACATAATCACAATGATTTAAAAAAAATAGTTACAAGCTGTGGCACTTCTTTAAATAAGTGTCAAAAAATATGCGCTACTAAACCTATTTTTTGTAGTAGTAATTCTTAAATCCGAGTTCAGTAGAGCATAGATCGTCCCATAGCTTCTATATTCACCAAGCTATAGATACTTTCAACTCATTTACATAACTATCATCGCTCAATAGATTTAAGCCAACACCAAATTGAGTCATGTTAGCATCCTTTAATTTCAATCCTAAAACAACATCACTAGAAAAGCTATAAATATTGAAAAACCCACTAACCTTATATTCTTATTTTTGCAGATTCATCTCTGAACATTTCTTACCTAAATACCTTTGCTCCTCCACCATCAACTTCACAGACCCTAGAGGCACCCAATGAAGATCAACCCCCACTACAAAAAAACCATCCATTTCAAACCTAATTTGAGACGGAAAAAAATTCCTTCTCAAAAGTCGTCCAAAAACCGTCGGAAATTCCGTCACAAATTTTCCGACGGAATTTGTGACAGATATTTTCCACAAAAAAGTCTATTGAAAATTCCATCGAAAATCAGAATTTCTAACGGAATTTGAGACGGAAGTTTTCCACACACAAAAATCAGAATTTGTGACGGAAATATCCCACAGAAAAATTTTTTCAAAAATTTCGTCGCAAATCAGAATTTTCAAGGGAATTTGCGATGGAAATTTTCCAAAAAAAAATTAGAATTTACGACGAAAATTTCCTACAGAAAAAAGTCCGTCAAAAATTCCGTCGAAAATTTTCCACACAAAAAAATCGAAATTTGCGATGGAAATTTTCCACACAAAAAAATCAGAATTTGCGACGGAAAAATTCCGTGGCAAATAGAAATTTCCGACGGAATTTTTCCGTCTCAAATTCTATCGGAAATAGGTATTAATTAATTTTTTTAATTATGATTTATTTAATTAATGATTAATCTATTTATTATGTATTAATTATCATCTTCCCTACATTTCTTCCTCTCACTAGTTTTCAAGTTTATGACTTTCTTAAGAAATCTTTGTTTGGTTGGTAGGAAAAGCGAAAAAAGGTTTATGCTAACCAATGTTTTTGAGAAATGATCAGTTCTTGAAGTTGCATTACAGATTTTAAAATCTATCAATGAGCTTCTAAGAGAGTTTCAGAAATCTGAATTAATAATTCTTGAAGCTGGATTGTAGATCTACAAGTGAGCTTCACCATTTTAATCCTTATACCTAATTTTTCTTAATCTTCTTGATAGAGAGCATAAAATGATATAATCAACGCATCTGAAAAAAAGAGAGAGAGGGAATTCACATTTATTAAGAGTTTAAATTTTAATTATTATGAGAATCATATGGAAAATTGAATTCGTATCATATACAATGCATTTTGTACCAAAATATTCAAAGGATTGAGTTTTGAAAAAATTCTATCAATACATAATTTTTTACTTTTAGCATCTTAGAAAAAAAATTAATTAGTATTCTACAATTTAAAATAGATCCCATTGAAACTTGTAAGCGTATTGACTTCATTAATAATTAAGATATCAAAATAAAAACTTACGTAAAATTAGAAAGATTAAGTAGATTTTCTTTTTTTAAAAAAAATAAGACTAACATATAACCATTACTAATAGAATGACCAAATATTAATTAGTTATGTGGTATGAATTGAATCTGGGAGAATCATAACAAGCTCCAAATGATAATTCTGTCGGAAATTCCATTGCAAAGCCTAACGTAATGCTTTTGGCCAAATATTATTGCTTTATGATTTTATACCTCTATATATCAACATTAATATATGTTAAATCAAATGAATTTTTTTTTTCTAAGAGAATAATCAAAAAATAATTCAAACATGTCATGCCATGATAGTATCATTGAAATAAAACTCATTTTTACCAATATTAGCTTAAACTAGAATGATTTTTCTTAACACATAAATATGATTTTTTAGAAAATAATTTAGTTAATATTTCAATTTTCAATTTATTATTATTATTTAATATTAATTAGAAATATTAATTATTATTTTTTGACAAGCAGCGTGTAAATTTCATATACTTCTATGGATATTTTAGAAAAAAGATGCAAAAGGCACTTAAAATTTCACAAAACGGTTTACATCAAAACAAAACTTTCCAAAAAACCTCTGTGTGCGTGGGTGTGTGAAATATAGTAAAATGTATACTTAATATATTTACTTAAAATCATCTAAAGATCATCGGAAATTCCGTCAGAAAGTTTCCGATGGAAAACATCCATAGAAAATTCTGTCGTAAATCCTAACATAACGTTTTTTACAGAATTACAGATGGAAATTCTGTCAGAAAATTTGACAAAATTTATTCGTAGAAAATTCCGTTGGAAATATGTGTTAATTAATTTTTTTTAATTTTTTATTATGATTTATTTAATTAATGATTAATCTAATAATTATATATTAATTATATTATAATTTAAAATTTAAATTATTATTAAATTATAATATATTTTTGAGCAAAAAAAAAGTATTAATTCATATTTGTTACTAAAATTAACATATATATATATATATATATATATATATATATATATATATTCAAAAATATATTATATACAAATACAAATACAAATTTTATAAATACAATAAAAATAAAATATATAATAAAATGAATAAAAAAATATATTAATAATAAAAATTTAGATATAATATTTACATAATAAAAATAAGGAAACTAAATTGTAATGTTTAATATATATATATATATATATATATATATATATATATATAATTTTGTATTTAAATCACACATGTTCTTTATAACTCAACTAGCAAAGGCACTGGCATACGTGTGAGAAGTCATGGCTTCGAATCTCAACTTGGTCACAAAATGCAACCAATTTGTGCTATCGACATGTGGCAGTTGACCAGGACATGTCGCGGTTGACTAAGACATAGGCGGTCGAAGGCGAGGTGGCGGTAGTCGGCGGTGGTGGCTGCCAGCCGGATGTTTTCGTTGAAAAATGGCATAGAAAAATTTGCCACAGAATTTGCTACGGAAAAAATTCTCTCGCAATTTGCGATGGAATTTTTTCCGTCGCAAGTTGCCACGGAAAGTTCTGTCGCAAATTCTGTTTCAAATTATGAGGGAATTTCCGTTAGAAAATTAGTCACAATTTAAGCATAAAAGTCATATTCCGTCGCAAATCAATTTGTGACGGCACTATTTCTGACGGAATTTTTTCTGTCAGAAATTCTGTCGCAAAATGGTTTGCGACGAAATTCCATCTCAAAAAATCTTTGTTCCATCACAAATTTCGGCGGAAAATCTGTCAGAAATTACCTATTTTTTTGTAGTGCCCAACCTTTCTGTCGGAACACCATCGGACCTTGTTCAATTGAGATCCCACCTCGGCTAACAGTCCTTCTCGATTCTTACCACCATTAGACTTTGCCCCTTCATTCACTGCCACATCCATTGAACTCACCCCACCTCTACTCACCGATCCAAAATGCCATGAACGCACACACCCAATACATCAACACTTGCGTACAACACAAGCCAAAAGAAGAACGTCAACAACGGCATCATAATCCCATAAAGGCAACCTCCACGGAAGAGGAAGGAAAAACTCTTTTTTTTTTTTTTTGTCTATAATAAAAGTAATCTCATTAAATTTATCATGTGAATGTACAACTTTACCCATGATTTATTGTTCTTAGACTCTCAATTCTCAATCATTCCCTTCATAGCATTAAATAAGGGTAAAGTTAGAAATTTAGTAAATTTTAAGACAAAATTAATAAGATTTAAGATTTGTTATATTCAAGAGAAATATGTGTACTAAGTGTCTTTTTTTAATTATTTACATAAACTACTCATATTAATTGCACACGTCAATTTTCCACTCTGTGAATATTTATAAGTCACTTAAACTCAAAAAAAATTATTCAAAATATAAGTCACTTGTAGAGTATAATAAATGAGGTTTTGTCAATTCATCTCTATTCACTATTGGTTGGGCACATGGGAAAGAGAGAGGTGTAAATGCAAAGAGATAAACTAATGTGAGAGAAAATATACACCCTTTTATTAATGAGGACAAATATGAAAAAATTTATTCATTTAATGCATTTTTTGGTTTGCGAGAATGAGATACAAGTGACTTACCAAAGAGAATTATTTGACTAATTAATTATGAGCTAAATTTTAAATTTTTCCCTTATTTATGAATAGTTTTAATAGTCAACATGAATAAATTCTCTTTGTTTATCGCAATTAGTAGGGGCAAAATTATAAAAATTGCATTTATTACTCTGAAAGTGGAGTTATAATATGGACCAAAATTTCTCCTAAAAAAGAACTTAGAAATAGGACCAGCATGGTTGGCAAGGTTTTCAAACTCATGAGTTTGCAGTAACACGAAATCGGATTGTAAACTTGTAAGAGTTTATATTTATCAATAAATAAGTATTAAATTTGTATAATTAAATAAGTTAAATGTAACAATTTGATTTAATTATATTTTAAATCCAAATAATTGAAATTAATTTTATCAACATTAATAATTTGTCATATACTCAACAAAGAAATTTCTACAAAATTCATATATATAGCCATGGTCATGAATGCATGATCCAATAAAAAAAACTAGCATGACTTTAAGAGTAAGTTAACATAATGTTGTAAGATGAAAATGTAAAAACGGTAAACTCGGCATGTGAACTCGTGAGTTTAATTAAATTTACAACAAGTATAAATTTAAGAGTGATTCGACGTGATTTTGAAAGCTAGAAATATGAAAACAGTGAATTCAAATAGTCAACTCACGAGTTTTTTACACCAATGCTAATAGGAATAATTTGGAAACAAAAAATAAGTGGGAGGCAAAAAATTTGTTTTTTGAGATTCTACCTACGTGGGGCTTGTGTAACCCAGCTAACACCAAACTCTTTTTAGACCTTTCTTAAGCAAGCGGTTTGTTACTAGTTCAATCTTTCATATGTATAATGAGAATATGAGTTTCTTACGCTGGGTGGTTGATGCTTTAAAAAAAAAAAACAGAGAGAGAGAGAGAGAGAATTGAGATTTTACCTTAAGACCAGAATAGCCTTTCTAACCGGTTCCTATATTTAGGATTACATAGAGTACTAGTATTTCTAAATTCTTAATCGTTATAGTATCATTTTGCAAATCATAATTATTTGAAATGATAATCTTACTAGTCCATCAAAATTTATGTTCAAAAGCTGTATTTCCCGAAAAGTTGAAGATCGGTAATTTCTGGTTTGATAAGATAGGAATATCGAAGGGTAGGAACCATATTTAAATCATTTCATACCGTTAACATTTCTTATACTAGAAGTGACTTATAAATAAATAAGAGTAGAGAAGTAAATTAAAAGACAGACATGTATATCCTTCTCAACTATAAGTTTTGTTTTATGCACAAGGGTTATGAATCAAAACCCCCTGATCATTTAGCTCCATAAGCTTCATTATTATTCAAAGTATTCTGTAACTGTCATTCAAGAAGATTCAATTATATATATACATATATTTGTAATTGAACATACAAATGATTGCACAAACCAGTTTCATTGGTTCTTGTGAATTTCAAACATTGTATGGTTGAGATTGGTACCCACCTGTACTTGGCTAAAACGTAACCTTGTCACTGGCACTTGGCTAAAACGTAACCTTGTCGCTGGTACTTACCAAAAACGTAACCTTGTCCCTGGCACTTACCTAAAACCTTGTCATTGGCACTTACGTAAAGCCTTGTCTCTGGCACTTACCTAAAGCCTTGTCTCTGGCACTTACCTAAAGCCTTGTCACTGACACCAAAAGAGCTTAAACTACTTGACTCACATCTCCTCCTATTGAATGAATCCTAATTGGCACCATTTTTATATCTCAATATTCTTCAAAAAAAAAAAAAAAAGAACTAACTTCAGCGTCTTAAAATATGCAGTATAACATTCTCCATCTTTCTTCATCATATTCTTCTTTTGTATTATCGATATGCATGTCATCCTTATTATGTAAGGGCTATGCTAATCTTTCCCGTATCTTTTCAATTTTATCAGATGTCCCCAGAGGAACTTCTTTTGTATTCCAATTGTTCAGGATAAATTTTATGAAGTTAAATATATATATATATATATATATATATATATATATATATATATATATATATATAATATTTGAATTCCAACATTATAATTAAAATATTAAATTTAAATGATTTGAAATTGTATAAAAACATTTGAAAGCAGTGATGGCCAACAACAATGAATTGAAAGCAGAAGAAAAAGAGAGCAAGGTAAGTGAAGTCAAGTTTTCATATGAAGCTTTTTTCTGGTATATAATTAGTTTAGGTCCACATATTAAAAATAATAAAATAGAAGTTTCTGGATAATTAAGTAGTAGCGTGTTCCAACTTCAAACCACGTGTAAAACGTACGAGTGCATATATATAACTACGAAAATAACATCTTCTCACATACTCAGCAAAAAGCTAGCATATATTACCGCAGCTCACAAATATTCAAGGTGGTTCCACAGCAATCGTCATGAATCCTCTCGACCTAGACGAATTCAAGAGGCAAGGTTACATGATGATTGATTCCATCATTGATTATTATCGTAATGTTGCTAACTTCCCAGTACTGAGTCAAGTACAACCTGGCTATCTCCGAAAGATGTTACCATCTTCTGCTCCAAGTAAACCTGAACCCTTTGAAACCATACTCAAGGATGTGAAAGACCACATCGTACCAGGTATAACACATTGGCAGAGTCCTAATTACTTTGCATACTTCCCTAGTAGTGGCAGTGTCGCAGGTTTCATGGGCGAGATGCTAAGCACCGGGTTCGGCGTTGTCGGGTTCAATTGGATATCATCGCCTGCTGCAACTGAGCTTGAAAGCATCGTCATGGATTGGCTTGGACAATCTCTGAAACTACCAGAGAGTTTTCTTTTTTCAAGTAATGTTGGTGGTGGGGGCGTTTTGTTGGGGACTACCTGTGAGGCTATTTTGTGTACTCTTGTTGCTGCGAGAGATGAAAAGCTTTGCCATATAGGGAAAGAGAATCTACAGAATCTTGTTGTTTATGGGTCTGATCAAACTCATAGTGCTCTTCAGAAAGCTGCTCATATTGCAGGTATTAAATTTTAGTGAATTAGGTATATACTTTCGACTCTGAAATTTAAATTGTTTTAATTCTTTTTATTAGATCTTATTTATAGTTGTCTGAACATTTCATATGATTTTATCATTTTTACCTTTAATTAATTATATTATCTCTCTTCATCTTTTTCATATACATTCTCTCATTAGTATTCTATTTTTTTCTCTTAATGCTTGTTTATAAATAAAGACATAATCGGAGAGGAAAAAAAAGTTTATTTTCTAACATACTTATTATTTTTAACTAATTTTAACTGATTTTTTAAACCTCGTAATTCAGGTTATTAGGCTCTTGTGAAAAAAGGGTAGGACGGGATATTAGCTGTCTTTTTATCAAAATATTTTAAACGAGTTTGATAGCACTTGTCTCAAGGCTATATTTTTAATTTATCTTTCAATTAGTCATCATGGGACTTAATATATTGTAATGGCAGGAATCCACCCAGAAAATTTGAGGGTAATCAAAACCAAGAAGTCAAGTTCATTTGCTTTGTCACCAGATTCACTCCATTCAGCAATAAGGAAGGATGTAGAAAACGGGCTAGTCCCTTGTTTTCTCTGTGCCACAGTGGGGACCACTGCAACTTCTGCTGTTGATCCTGTTGGACCATTGTGTGACGTGGCGAAGGATTATGGAATTTGGGTCCATGTGGATGCTGCTTACTCAGGTGGGGCCCTCATTTGTCCAGAGTTAAGGCATTTTCTTGATGGAGTTGAAGGGGCAAGTTCCTTCAGCTTCAATGCACACAAATGGTTTTTCACTAATCTAACTACTTGTTGCCTTTGGGTGAAAGATTCTTCTTGTTTAACAAATTCCCTCTCAACAAATCCTCAGTTCTTAAGAAACAAAGCTTCTGATTCAAATCAAGTGGTTGACTATAAAGATTGGCAGATAGCATTAAGCAGGAAGTTTAACTCTCTGAAACTATGGTTTGTTCTTCGTAGCTATGGCCTGGACAACCTCAGAAACTTCCTCAGAAACCACATAGAAATGGCCAAAACTTTTGAAAACCTCGTGAAGCAGGATAAAAGGTTTGAGGTTTTTGTGCCAAGGTATTTTTCTCTGGTTTGCTTTAGGGTTTCACCATTAGCAATCACTAATAAGAAACCCTTCTGTAATGGTACTAATGAAGACGAAGATAATTATTATGAGCTTGGTAGGAAAATCATAAATGATGATAGGGAACGTCTTGTGAATGAAGTGAACAGGAAGTTGCTGGATTCAATTAATGGTTCAGGCAAAGTGTATATGACTCATGGGATGGTTGAAGGAGCATTTGTGATTAGATGTGCGATTGGGGCAACATTAACTGAGGAACAACATGTGATTATGGCGTGGAAGTTAGTTCAAGAACAAGTTAATTCTGTACTCTCAGTGGTTTACAGAGCATAAAAAAGGAATATTCCTAGCTACACATTTTAAAAGCATTATTTAGCAATTATTAGAGGCAAAAGCATTATGATGAAAAGTGGTCATCATTAACCACAGTATCAATATTTATATAATTGTTATTCTATTTATATTACTATGTACCTTTATTTGAGCCACTTGATCTAAAAAGTGTTGTTTAAAATATATTCCTATTTATAAGAATTATTTTTATTACGTAAAACGAACTAGTAGTTAAAAATTCCTATTTATAAGAATTATTTTTATTACGTAAAATGAACTGGTAGTTAAAAATAATAAGTGTCAAAAATGTTATGTTTTTTCTATATATGTCCCTATTTATGAAAATAGAGAGAGAATGTATAAAAAGTAAGAGAGATAGTAAAATATGTTTTCTCAATGCTTTGTTGACTTTATTCACCAAGTGAATTCTCTCTCTCCTGAATATAACTCTTGGTGTGTGTGTGATAATTAATTATATATAATATACATTTAATAAGGATAAAATAGAAAAAATGATCTTATATTTTCAAACACAAAGTGAAAGTTGCTTATAAAAGGGACCAGCATCATGAGAGAGAAATTTGCTTATAAATAGGACCGGAGGGAGTAAGTTATTTGTAGAGTAATAAATAAGGTTTTGTCAATTTTATCTTTATTCACTATTGGTTGGGCACATGGGAAAGAGAGAAGAGATAGAGAGAGATGTAAATGCATAGAGATAAAAAGATGTAAGAGAAAATGTGTACCCTTTCATGAATAAGGGTAAATATGAAAAAATAATTATTTATTTAATGTTTTTCTTGATTTGTGAGAATGAGGTACATGTGACTTATAAAAATGTACAAAGTGGTATCGGGTTTTGGGCTTCTTATTATGGTTATACAAAAATAGATGTACCTCATTTGTCCTTAATATAAGACATATATATCTAATTTAATTAAATTAGAAAAGCTTATTATATAAGTTAGTTAATATGACATATATTTTTTTAAAATACCCTAGTCATCTTTCTTAATTCACTAATTCTCTCTCCTTCTTGATTATTATTAAGAAAGCGTTAATTTGGGTAAATTAGAAAAAAAATTGACAAATATTATAAATCTGTCTTATATTTAAGACTAACATTAATTTCTCAAATATGTCATATATTAAAGATCAGAGGGAGTACAAACATAAATTAAACGATACTCCCTTCGCCTTAAAATGTAGGAACAATGTTGGTTTTGGTTTTAAATGTAAGAGCTCAATCTACCTTACTATATTTCAATTTATCATTTTCTCAAATTCTGTTAGCATTAAACTATTGATGGTCCCTCAATAATAAATTAATACAACAATAATTCAAATGCACTTATGTCTTATGTACACAAATATTAGGGAGATCATCATGTCACATTAAATTTTTAACTAATTTACCTTACTTCCTTAATCACCCCAAATTAATTAAGTATTTTTAATATCTAATACTAGAGGGAGAAGGGAAGTTATAACTCTAATAAATGTGGATGAGGTGCTGAATACTCGTTGAGCCTCTTGAAATATTGAGAAAATGGGGGGAAAGTCCCTATTTAGAATTTTATTGGTGACAACAACCTAAATTAAAGAATTGGTACTATGCGTGTATAAAATTTGCAAAGAACATATATTTTGTGTCTAAAAAATTATTAGTTCAATCTTAATATCTTGTGACCAGCTTGTGAAAGGTGAGAAGGAAGTTGCGTTGTTCACAGTAGAATTCTGCGTATATTTTATAACATACATATTGATTGATGATATATAATTATCGTGTTGGACCATTATTTTAAAATGAAGAAAGCAATTGCCTTAAAGAAAAGGACACAACCTTCTACAACTATCGAATGGATTGATTGGTATTAATTAAAGCACATTTGGCGCCACTTACAGTTGGGTCCATTTTACAAACCAAATTTCATCGGCACGAGAGGTTGAAAGACAGAGAGAATGATCTGTTTTGTCATTTTTACGAGTCATGTCATCAAATTTTATATGAACGGATAATTTTACTTTTTATTTATTATTATATAGATTTTATTCTGATAAGATATATTCTATATATTAAATAATAGTAAAGTTGAAAACTTATTAAATTTTAAGGTAGAGTTAATGAAGTTTAAGATATGTTATAAATTTTTTATTTATAATTTCTCATTTTAATCCCTCATCAAAACTCATTTTGTTTAAGAATTTATTTAGTTTTGAAGTTTTTCTTGATTCCCATAAAATATACTCACTCTGGTCTGCAATATAAGTCACATTAATTAATTCATCAGAACCAACAAATGGTAATTAACTCATTAAATTCATCTTAAATTGAAAGAAATTTCCAACTTTACTCATATTAAATGAGATATTGAAGGCGAGAGAAACATACATACAACATAGCCATATTCAAATATTAATTATAGAGGCAAAATTGATAAATAAGCATTAATTGCTTCCAATTGACTTATATTGTGAACCAAATCATTTTTCTAAAAGCGAGTTATATTAGAGATCAGATAGAGTATTAGAAGTGACACAGTCATAATAATGATCCAAATGGCACTAGCTATGTAATGTATTGTGGTAGTATTTTTAAGGGAAAATTCCATAAAAATATAATTAGAAATAGAAAAAGAAAAATTGATAATACAAATTTAACAAATTCCAGGTCAGAATTGAAGTAGAAATATGAGATTTCTAATTATGATCAAATGACCAAAATACTCTGATTTTAGGGTACAAGTTTTAAGAGTCAATAACAACATTTGTATCTATATTAATAATATCAAATTTTACATTAACTACTTAACTTTCATATTTTACAATTTAACAATTTAACTCAGGGTAATTTGGTCAGAATTGAAAATTACAAATTCCTACTTCAGTTTTAACTTAGGATTTGACAAAATCGTAACACCAATTTATCCTTTTCCATTTTTAATTATATTTTTTTGAAATTTTCCTTATTTTTAATATTATTTTGATGTCTTATGAACTCTAGTAAATATAAAATATGATAATAACTTGCTTCTTTATTGCCTTTTATAATTTATACTATTAATGGTATACTACCTCTTCTTCTTAATATAAGATCCAATTGACTAATTTAGAAAAATTGAAAAAATTAAATAAATTATTTTATTATAGAATATATTATATTATCTCTATGAACTACTTATGATTATATTATATATATATACATATATATAAATCAGAACAATTAGTTTGGAGAATAATGATTACTTTTTTTGTCTAGTGAGAAAAATGAGTACTATAAATATTTTAAAATAATTTATTTAGCTTTCTTAAATTCTCTAAATTAATTAATTGTGTCTTATATTAAAGACGGAGGTTGAATATTTATTTTAATTTGAAAATAGTAATAATTTCATTAAAAAATGTGGAAATACAAACTTGTAGCTAGCAAAATCACCAACTTAATTTGGCCCAAAATAACACCAAACATTCTCTCTCTCTCTCTCTCTCTCTCTAACAGTTTCAATCATTAGAGGCACCTGTTTTAAACAAGGTTCTGAAACCCGGACTGGTCATTGAACTGGTCGGGGTACTGGGTTAAGAATCAGTGGGTCAGATCCAAGTTAAACTGGTGAAAAATTGAATATTTTAGGTTTTTTTTAATATGAAATTCTAAAGAAAATTTTTAAAATATTTATTTTTTTAAAAAAATAGTGAACCGGACTGATTTACCGGCCGGTTGGCCGGTCCGATCCAAGTTTCAAAACCCTAATTTTAATTCAAGTCCATTTGGCTCCACTGGTATCTTTTCAAATCGGGTCCATCTCGATATAAATGCAAACTAAATTTCAGTGATGAAGGATGTATGAAAGAACCCACATTAATTAGTTGCACAACTCAGCGTTGTTCGTCAATTAATTTGGTATAAATAATTTAGAAAATGAGAAAATTCTATTCTATCTCTTTCCCTGTGAGTTATTGCTCTATCGGTGAATATATGTCATCACTTGCATCTCATTCTAGCATATCAAAGAATGCATTAAATATAAATTTTTTTACATTTACCCTTATTAACTTTTTCATCTCTCTCTACTTTACAAACGATTATCACATTTCTCTCTCCTATTTCTCTATTTCCAATAAAAATTATATTTTGAACCAATTTTTTTCTTATAAATAACTTATATTTAGGCACAGAATACTATAATGACACTGAGTGGGGATGCCAAATGAAGAATATAACTTCTTATCAAATTTCAAAGGTGGGTAATTATGATTCTTTATCACAATTACTCTCCAAATGTAAGTATTAAAATGCAATTTATAATAAGTGTGAAATTGAGTCTGAAAAAGGAAATGAAACTTAATGAAAACAAGATTGAAACATTAAAATTAAATAAATTTTGTTTGATAAGTCTCTAAAGTTTCTATTAACATGAATTCATGATAGTTAGAACTAAAAAACGTTAGGTTAAAAATACAAGGCGATGGTAGAGTTATGAATATTATGGTGGATAATTTGTGAAGAGTTTGATAATTTGCTATTTATTATAAAGCACCAGCTAGAAGTAATTTTTTGTCCTAGAAATAAGGCACCAATTTCCGTATTAATTACTTTTTTCCTTTTTAACCTTTGTTACTAACTGAGGTTCAAAATTGGAAAAATTAAGTCATATTATTTAAAGAGGGGTAAAATTGAAAAAATTTATCAATTTAGGACAAATTTAATGACTTAACTGACATACAAATATAGTCCGCAAGAATTAGTATGTAGTGCCTTACACTCCCTTCGGTTCTTTTTGTAAGCAACAACTACCAAAACACGCAAAACGAATTGATGGTTAAAGTTAGTTAAAAGCAAAGAATGTGCAAGAGATTTTTTTTTTCAAGCATATCCTTACTTATAAAGATGATGAGTGAGAGATAATGAGTAGGAAAAAGATATGAAAGATAATGAGTAGGAAAAAGAGATGAGAAAGACACGCAATTAATTGAGGGTAAAATGGAAAAAGTGCATTAAATTTTTAGACAGGGCAAAATTGTTGCTTATATATAGGATCAAGCCCATAAGAAAGAATGTTGCTTATAAATAGAACTAGAAGATCAAAAAGAGTAGGTGGATATGCTTTGAAAGCTTGAGGGTTTGATGTGGAGAGTGAAAGTTTATGTTAAGTGATTATGAGTGTCTAACTTTTGATAATGTTATTGTGTGTGCACTTGTTTGGATTAACTTACTTTAGGTGATTTTACATTGTGCTTGTTTGGAATAGTGATTAGAGACTTCAAAAATAACTTTTCAATCATGATTTACGGTATATGACATAAGTATGAGATATGTGTTTTGTCTCGATGTACATAAATAAGCACTTTTAAGGTGCCCAAACCTGATCCAAAATAAGCATTTTGTTCAAGATAAATATGTGAGAATAATTTTATTTTGTAAAATGCAAAAACAATTGTTAATCTCAGCCGCAGTGGAAGTGCAATAACCGATTTTCTGTTGGGAAGATTTCACCTATTCCTAGTAAAACAACCTTAGAGAGGGCTCTACTTGTGGCACATCAATTTTCATTAGATTTCTCCCAGAAAAATTAGCAGTTGCAAGAACATAAATTGGATACTTGAGTTGTTCCTTCTTTTGGTGGAATTTAACAGTACCTTATTAGCATAATATGAATTTGTAAGCATTGTGCAACAGCAAAACATAAGTAGAGAGACCATAGACACCAATGATTGCTCACACCTCTTTGTTGCTTTGTTACTAGCTTCTTCATCCAATATACAGTCTCCTAAATGTGTTGGAGATTTTTTTTCCTAGCAGACTTAACAATCTAATAACCTATTTCTGCTTGGCATCTGCAACACATTCAAGATAATGATCACCTACTACTCTTAAAATTGGACCCCATTCAACATACAAGACTAACATCAACCTTCTTCTAGACCTTGAAAGGCATTATTTAATTGACCATTTATTACCACCACAATTTTCTACATCATAACAAACCAGCTTTCTACATCCCCTCTCACTTTGGGAAGTAATGCTAGGCAATGAGCAACTTACTAGATGAAAAACACCAAGTATAACAGAAGACATAACTCAGAATAAGATTACCTGATTACTTACAGTTAGTTCTCCAAGAAAGTGAACTAAGTTCCTTAGATAAAAGGGAATCCAATGGTATGGCATCCTTCCAAGTGAGAAAGTAAATAGAAGAAAACTATAGAACTCGCTTGTAACACAGAGTACCCTCCCATATTGATTTCGTGAAGGTTCACCATTATTTTATGCTAGGTTTTGAAACCCGGATCGGATCGGCATGTTCATCCCGGAAATCGACAAACTGGCTGATAAACCGATCGGATTCAGGCAACAACCCGATTCGTTATCTCCCCCCCCCCAAATCAATTTTTTTAAAAAAAATTCTTTAGAATTTCATATTAATAACCCTGAAATCTTCAATTTCTCACTGGTTTGGCCCCAAGTTAGCTCTGATTTGACTCTAGTTTGATCCACTGACCCTTGACCTAATACCCTGGCTGATTCAGTGGCCGATCTGGGTTTCAAAACCTTGATTTTATGGTATTTCAATCTCTGAAGGTATTGTTTTCAGGTATGGAATTTTTTATGTTGGAGTTTTACATGTCCAACAGTTAGTCTACATCTACAACTATGCCCACCTTCCTTCTTTTGATGAAGTATAATTATGCATTCACAATGTAAAAGTATAACTTAAAAAGTTTTGTAATGAAGTATGATAAGTAAAATATCTGCACATTTATTTTCTCTTATATGAAGCATTTTTGGATGACATTTGAGCTTAATGTAATGAATTTGGGTATAACTGATAAATAAATAATGATTTGACATAAAATAGAATTCATTGGAAAATACTAAATTTTGACCATGTTTCAGTTTTTAGGAAATATCAAGAGCTCTAGATATCAAATTGGGACTTTCTTTATATGGATTGAAATTTGAGAAAAATTCCCACAACTCTTATGTTGAGGCAAAAACTCAGTTCTGTCCTTAAGAGCTCCGAATTTTGCTTAGAAGTTGAGCACGTGATTTTGTCCAAATATAACCTTTGTCCACTAATTTGACCATAACTAGAGCTACAAATATTAAAATGAGGAGATCTCATATGAGTTTTCAAGTTAAGATCCATATCTACAACTTTCATGAAGACAACAAAGTGAGATTCCAACGTTTTAATTGCCAAACGTTACCTGCAATCAAGGAGTAAGGTGGTCACAAAGTCAATATTCGTAGCTTAGAGTCAAGATTCTTACCTAACATGTGGAAATTCTTACACCCAATTTATCTATAAATAGAGGAGTTGAAGGCACAAGAGAGGACATCATCTTAGAGTTTAATTTCATGCATTTTTATTGTTCTTGCATACCTCCTACATGGAAGGTTTAGATAGTCCTCCTTTATGGATGGTATAGGTTGCCTTCTACATGGAAGGTTTTACCTCCTATATGGAAGGCTATATTTTTCTATTTTCATGCATCTTGTAGTTGTATCTTTATGTTTTAGAATTTAATAATCATGTTTTCTGCAATATTTATGAAGTTTTCAATTTATTTTGGTTTTATTTTTAATTCCATCATGAGCTAAATTTTCATTTTCCTAAGGTGATGACATAGCTTACTAATGACGGATTGAATCTTAACTTATTAAATCTAGTTTTAATTTTTCCTTCATGATTGAGTTTTAATTATTGTTCTTAATGCTTTCAATTGATTGGCCACTTTTTGGATGATCTCAATATGCATGTTAAAACCGAAGGAGATACATGTGTGTGGATCCTATAAGTAAAACCATAATTTGCATATGAAATATGAATATATTCATACGGGCTGTGTAGTCTTAATTGAGTTCCATAAATCTTAATGCATGATTGATTGCTTAAATTCATATAGGAATATATTGGGTTAGCAATTAATTATAGAATTATTTGACCTTGGAAGAGGCTAGTAATTAAAATAGGGAAACTGTAAGACCTCGCTTCATTATTGATATTGCTCAGAGTAGCAATTGCGTAGCTCAGTGGGCATATAGAAATAGTATAAATAAACTGATATATTGAAACAATATTGCTTGATTACATACAGAATTCTCCATAAGGGTATACAGAATAATATAGACCTTAACAAATATAAAGGTCTCGTATTGGCCCGGAACCTTCCATCACCAGTAACTACGATTATGCTCTTTGAGCCGCTGTCTGCTGTTGGAAACTTTAAATGTTTATGGAAAGGGTGAGATTCGGGGGAATCTCAGTAGTAACATGCTTTCAAACATATAGAATGAGAAAATAGATATGTTATGCCATGTCATGTAAGATTATCGAAACTATGTGTACACTTGCCCAAGGCCAAACTATATGTCTACACCTTGGTCTACTTGGCGCCCTTGTTGGGTCCCTGACCACAACATGGCGAATTGGTGTGTCAAAGACACTAGCTCATGTTACAGTGAATGACATATACAACATTTAGTAATCACATAGTATACGTAGGAAGAAGTTACTACCTGGAATGTCCTTTCCTTGCCTGTTAATCGGTCCAGATCCATATCCGGCTCGGGCTATCGGTATATCCTAAAATATTAAATTTATGATAAATGAGTTATTATTTATTTATAACTCATGCTAAACTCATTGTGTTGGTTATCTTGACTCAAAACTGTAAAATTACCAAAATACCCCTGGGAACCCGGTCTACGCCCTTTTGTACCTGGTAATATTTTACTATTCCAAAAATTATGACCCGGGCTAATCCTATACAATTTTTTTGTGTAGAATCCATTTTTTACCTCAGATTATTCAAAATCAGGCCCAAATTATGAAATTACCCTTGGCAGCCCCTAACTTAGGGTTTTAAGGGTAGTTTGGTCATTTCGCATTCTAAGGCTTTTCTCACTTCGCAGTCTACATGAACCCTACACAATTTTCCCTCCTAAACTCAATGGAACCATCAAATTGATGAAATTCCAGATCAAACAGGACAAAAATGCCCCTGGCTGAAAATCACTAAATGTGAAGGAAAATGTGTTTTCTTGATTTCAATCCATAAACCTCCTTCTTTACTCCTCTAATTACTTGTTTAATCACTTAAACACCTTTGCCCCGTGATTATTAGAAAATTGGGCAGCATAACCCCTTAGGGTTTGAGCTTCCCAAATTTACAAAATCAAGGAACACAACCACAACAACAACAACAACAACCAAGAACCATCAATAATCAACAAAAGAAGCTAGGTTCTTGAGTTTACCTTGGATTTCTTGGCTTTCTCTCTCTAAAAATTCACTGTTCACTATCTCCTCTATCTTGATTCTTCTTGAAAAACATGGATTTCATGAAGGAGAAGAGGTTAGGAGAGGTTGTAGTGAGATTAAAATGCATAAACATCAAGTTTTCAAGCTTCTTATCTTTGATCTTGCATTTGGAACTCTAAGACCCTTCTTCTTATGTTCTTGGCTCTTTGAATTCTCTCTCTCTTTTTCTTGGTTCAGTTTGGACGAAATGAAGATTGGAAGAAGGAGGAAATAGCTTTTTGTAATATATCTCACTTTGCTTTACATATGTGCTAACTTGTGATTGGTTCCTTTTTTTTATTTCTCTCCCCTTGCTTTAGTTTAGCCATATATTTATTTCTCTTCCAATTTCCTTTTTTGACCGAAATGACAAGGGAAGAGGATACATTTATCTTCTTGCTTTTTGGATTTTATAATTTAATACTCAAATTTGCATGTGCCTATTTTACTTGGACAACAATTTCCTCCTCTTGAATTAATATATGCCAATTAGCATGACATATTTGACTTTTTCTTCTTCCTTTTCTCTTGATTTAGTTGGACGTAATGAAGATGGAAGAAAGAGAAGGTAATGGCTTTTGTCAAAAATCCATTTTGCTTTAACACGTGCTTTCTTGTGATTGGTCAAGAATTTACTTCTTAAATTAAATATTGACCAAGCAAATTAATTTCCCTTTCTTGCTCCCTACTTCAGCCAATATTCATCCCAATTAAATGCAAAAATAAATGGCTTTTTGCTTTATTGGTCAAATGGCCATTTTGCCTTTACATTTTTTTCCATTTTTGCATTAGCTGAAAAACTTAGCAGAATTTTCATCAAATTTTACAAAATTCATATATAATTGTATAGATATCCAATTGGGGTGTTTCCAAAGGCTATGTGACCCTTATTAAGTCTATTTTAAAGGAAGAATATATCATTTAGTCAATTGGAAGCTCAAAATTCTCAGAATTATTGTTTTTGGACGCTGCCACTGAAAATCGCCAAGTTCACTGGGTTAAATTCAAAAATACATATCTCTTTGTGTACAGATTCAAATGGCTTATATAACCCATCAAATTAAATCTTGATAGGTCTACTTTCATTTTGGAAAGTTTCATGATTTTTGGACATCATTTGGCCATAGAAAAATGTCACAAAACATGGCTGCCTTGCTGGAAAACTCATTAGCTGCAAATCTCTTTTGTGTTCCAAATATAATTATGTTGTAGGTGACCCCTAATTGCCTTGTTTTTCCATTCCCTATACTCTTTAACACCCCCAAGGGTATAAATAAATTTTAGGGAATAAAATCATGCTTTATTGGAACACTTACTAAACCGGGGCTTAGCAGTCCACTTGAGTCAGGCTTATTTTCAATCCTCTTGTCTTAAAATTTGGGGTGTTACAGAAACTCGACTATCAATCATGTGGAATAAATTGGACTGGAATATATAAGTGATTCAATTCGGAGTTTGCTAAGTGAAATCTAATTTCTATGGCATTTTTCTCATATTTGTCTTCACATCAATTGCATTCACATTTAATTATTTTTATCTTGTATTCACAATCATAAACTAATCAATCATCTAAATAGTATTAAGATTATCAATTTTGGTACTTAGTGATCAATCCTCGTGGGGACGATACTCTACTCACCTCTATATTACTTGTTTACGACAGTGTACACTTGCACTTTTAAATATACCATCCTACACTCGTAACAAGTTTTTGGCTTCGTTGCCGGGGATTGTTGTCATTAATATCAATACTAAGTAATTTTAATACTAATTTGATTTTTACATTACATTTGTCTTCTTTTTGGTGTCTTGTGTTTCTTTTCAGGCTTTTGCTTATTGCATGACAAGATCGAAGAAGACTGAATTACAACTTTGTGATTTGGAGATCAAAAGAACTTGTCGAAGAAATCGGAGAATTCAAAAGCAGTCTGCTTCAATTAATCCGATGGCAAATCCGGAGAGAGAAACAGCAGATACCAAAACACTCCGTGACTATGCAACACCAACAGTCATGGAGACAACTTTTAAAATCAAAAAACCGCTAGTAACGCCAGTCTCACAATGGTTCATACATTCTTTCTTCATTTTGATGAACCAAAATGATTGCTTCTATCATAACAAATGGAACATCCTTTTAAGCTTAAGATAACTGCAGCCCAAGACTACTCTAAGTAAAATCCACGTTCTTTTTGGCCAAGAACAAACCCACTTCAAAACAAGAATTTCTCAATCATTATTATAAAATTTTGGATTTCTCATTCAATTATCTGAAGAGGAAGGAGTATTTCATAATCTTCAAAATTATGCTACTTACCCATATAGCCTCAAAGTTGTCATCGTTCAACAGGTCCAAGAGTGGCTGAATGACTTTCCCCGCACAGGAAGACCAATCTCACTTAACATCAGGAAATGCAATCAACCTAACATTGAAAAGAAAATAATTAGAGGCAGCTGACAGTTATTTCAAATGAGGAACCACTAAACCTACCAGTAACAGGACTTATGTGTGTATTATTGATATACTAAAAGGAGTACAAAATTAAGCAACAGACATTGTTAATTCCATCACTGTTTCATGCAGAAACTCTTAGAAGCCTTAAGGAAAAAGAAAAGAAAAGAAAAGAAACGAAAAAGTTCGGCCGCAGGTGCTGACAGATTGTTGTACTAACTGATTTAGACTATTATCAAGTGAAAATGAAATGCTTTTCAGAGAACAACAAATCATGGATTTATTTTAGCTGGCCTACTGACTACAGAATCACAAAATATGTTCCATAAAAAAAGACAAAGCAAAAATGCCATATATAATTTTAAAATTTAGCAAGCATTTAAGAACAAGGAATCTCATAATTTAAGAAACTTGATAATTATATCTTTTCCATAGCATATAATAATTATAAATGCTAGCAATTATGGTGTATATACTAGACAATAGCTGTCTTATTTTTCATTTCATAGTCGATCTTCATTCTCAAATTTCATGGGATGGAGCCCATACTTTCATTCCCTACTTTTATCTCCTAATTTTGTGTATAAATTCAAAACTTCTTATTTCCTTAAAAGGAATATCTTCTGGTGCAACCCAAGGCAACCCCAACATCTTTAAGGACTCTAAATCTAGTGGCTTGCATCTTCTTAATAAGTCCAACAAATCATATCCAGTAAGAATCACTAAACATAAGCTCAATGTAAATAACTACATTCAGTGGTACTCTATGTACTTATATTGTCTGGGATGCCAAAAACCACAAGGTTACGTCATGCCCAATCAATTCCATGACAATCAATAAAGAGAATTGTATTCTTCTCTAACACTCACTATCACTGGCCCTCTTGCTTGAATGTGTCTCTAACAGCCTCAACATCTCTAATCTCTCTCTTCATCTCTACACTAATGAATAGCAATTTAGGAGCACCTTGGGCTTATGTTAAATCACAGTTTTACTAAATCTTTGTTCTATTCAATTTCTCTTAATCTCTTTCTGAAAAAATCTTACTTTAACATTGCTTTTATTTCTTTTCTATACATCTTCAACCTTAACGGGAAAGCTTTTCCAGAAGTTGAAATGCATCTCAGCTTCTGTTAGAGGTCAGATTGCATGGGAAGAAAGACTTCATGTATGAGTCTTATGATTATAAATCTATGAATAAATTGATAAATTTCAGTGAGTCCAAAATCTAGGGAATGGCATTTGTAATTTATCCTTAAAAAATTGCATTATGAAAAATGTTGGAGATGATGCAAATTAGGTTTAAAAAATGAGTTCTCATATATGTGCTGCACTATAATGCTGTCACACACCACACAACATGCCATATGTTGTGGCTCCTAAGGCCTCTATAACAAGAATGTGCCCCTCACCATCAACAACTATGCTGTAGGGATTCAATTAGCTAATGCCATTTATGAGAGTGGTCTACTTAACATGTCGACAGCAAACACCAATGCATACACAGTAAAGAATCCACCCTCACAACATGAGATTTTTCCGGTGACTGCTTTAATTAAAAAACATGTAACACAAATCACACAGTAAAAATCACAATCTGTTTAAAATATTTAAATCTTGACCTCAAAATATGCGTGGAAGGAAGAACAGGCTGGGAAATTCTCAGGCACTAATACCATGAGATAAAAGTGCATAATTGTATTGCTTACTTCAAATGATACATGGAAGGGGCTATTATATGCACAAACCTGTCTACCATAAATTGGAAGAGAAAAAAACTTTCCGCGATCATACTCCTACCCAAGATGTTTTTTTTTTTTTTGGTTGACAACCCAGTAATTGACTCCTCATAATCAATGCTATTATTATATGAGTGACTATTTCTTAAATACTTACAATTAATAATATACCTCCCTAAAATCCCAAGATAACTACAACATTTCTCCATCGATATTTTCCCACAATGCTGATCCCCAACAGGGGAAGTAAGCAGTTCAGTTAGTATAGCTTAAAGAGGTATTGAATTAAGCTTGAAGTATAGACTCTATGTATGATAAAGACATCACATCTCAGCCAGTTGTCGGTAGTTGCCTAATAAACTTTTCAAGTGACAACAGACATCGACTTGATCATATCAGTTCCTCAGTACTTTTGGGTACTATAGCTCTTGTAGATCCATTGGATTGCAACTTTATTAGTTGAAACATAATCTTATCAAGGTAACAACTTCAGATATTAACATTGCCAGTACCAGTGCAATATATCAGCTCTTAAGAATAAGGCCATGAGGCCACATTCAACACCCTAAAGAGATTCATATACGTTCTTCTCAATCAAAAACTAAACCAGTGAACTATAAGTGAATTTTCAATTCTACTGACACAAGCAAATGAATGTCAAAGATAAAGCAGCTACAAGATAATACTTAGGCTTCCATTCATCTATTTCATCTGGAATGCATTTCCATTAATACTCCAAAGGAAAAAAGATTAAAAAACAATTTAGGTAAGGAAGCAGCATGCATAGAAAAACAGCTCATAACCTGTAAATAAGGAAGCAATTTCTGGAGCCAGAGAGTAGGATGTCAGAAAAAGACTAGAACTGCATTCTTGACAAGTAATTCCCAGCAATGAGATTCCTGCCAACATTTATCTGTCTGGAAAAGAAAACATATATAACTACAGCTGATATTTGATCTCTAACTACACTTTATAATGGAAAAAAAAAACTCTGGGTATAAGTTAGGGAAAATTTTCTGTTAGCCTCCAAGGATATGACATAATTTCAGTCAACTCCCAAAATTTTCTGAAACTTCACTGAACCCCATGGGTCAAAATGAAATTAAATTTTGTGGGTGAAAAAATAATGATGTCGTTCTTTTATTTATTTTTTTCAGAAGACCATTTATAAGATAAATAAGGGCATTTACAAGGCAAATAAAAAGATTTGAAAGAATTTAAGAAATTAAAAATATATGGATATTTACAAGACAAATATGAAAATTCAAAAAATAAATAAAGTGATTCTAAAAAAACTAGGAATTAAAAACATTTTGACCATAGAAAAGAGAAATATAGAAATTCAAAAAATAAATATGGACATTTACAAGATAAATAAGATAATTTACAAAACAAACAAACACCCCAAAACTTAATTTCATTTTAACCAAGGACAATGAAGTTTCACAAAGTTTTAGGTTACTCAAATCAAGGATAATTCAAATTTTCCCATTTAAGTTAATACTGTCTTATAAAAACCAATCATCATCTTCAACCAACTATATAAAAAAAATACCAACAATGCGCCAACTTACATCACAATAACCTTCCGTATTTGCTTTCCCCTTATGTTTTTCAGAGAAGGGCACCCTGTAACATCCCAAAAATTTAATGCAATGATTAATTTATAGAAATTAGATAGTAAGCTAAATTATAGAACTTACAAAATTTAAGGAATCTTAAATTTGACAAAGGGAAAAATTAAGGCCTAGTGTGTGTAATTAATAGGATAAAAATATACCTATATATATATTTAAAAACTTACCAACACAAGAGAAAAACACACATAACAGGTGGCATTCTCTTTTGATGCATGAAGACACACGTACCATACAAACACTCACACCTACACTCTCATCAAAACAACACTCACCTACTCTCCATTCTCTTCTCATTCGGCCAACGTACACACACATTTGCCATTTATTTTAAAACACTTAATCACCTCTCCATTCACTTCATATTCATCTCGTCATTTGGACAAGCTGCTGGAGAAAAACAGAAACAGAAGGAAACAAAAAATAAGATAGAAAAACAAAAGAAGAGAGTGAGACGTGAGTGACCGAAGGAAGAGAACGATCGGTGAAGTGGATCAAGGAAGCTCTAAACCTTATATGCAACTTCATATTCTGGTACAAGTGAGTCTTCTCTACCTCTTCCCATTATTGTTTCATTTTGGGGCCTGTTTATGAGGATTCATGGCTACTGTAATTAAGAGAGTTCGTCTGAAAGTTGCTGTCACCAAAAACCAGTGATTTTGGGTGATATTTCTGATGTTTTTGATTCTGTAATCACGTCCTCAAACACAAGAAACATGTTTAGGAGTATGTAGATTCAAAATCTTTGAGATTGGAGTCCAAAATCATGGCTACATGTGAGTTTTATCAACTCTGTTTTGGTCACCGGAAAACAGAGTTTCTGCCAGAAAGTTGTAGAAGCTTAAACGGAAGATATAGATAGAGTTTTGATCTGATTCTTTTTTATATGGAAATTTTAGTATGTGTAGTATGAAATAGAATTAAGAAGATCACAATTTGGAGTCAAAATGAATGAGTTATGGATTTTTGAATTTAGACTATAAAAACTAACGTTTTTCAAAGTCAGTCAATTTCGTGTAGAATTATGACTAACCAAATCATATCCAATATTTATGTAAATTTACAGGGAAGTAGTAGACATTCCCATCTTTAAAATTAATTGTCGAATGAATCATTTGGATATCTGTAGAGGGAGTTATGATTTTCGAAAGCTGAGTTTTGAAACAGGTGTAATCCTGGAAGTCCAGATTTTGGCCGTCGGTTTCATCATGTTTTTTAGCAATGTAATCTTTTTCAATGGACATGAAACTTTCTATAATGAACTTTCATATTCTAATATTTAATTTTATATATAGTTTGTGTTATTGGGATTAGTATGTTGAGAGATATGAATTTTTTAAGTTGGTTGCTCTCAAACTATATTTCTGGAAAACAGATTGGTTGTGTCGAAATTTTGGAAAAGCAAACCTTAACCAAAAATTATGAAAATTTCCAGATATAAAGTAGACATTTAGAGCTTTAATTTAATATATGGATCACAATTTTTGGACAATTATATTAGGAGATATAGAATTTCAAAGTTTTACTCTGTTTCTGGAGAGTAATCTGGAATAGGGGTATTTCGGGACATTCTAGGAGTAATATGGTGAAACTGGGTAGATTTTGATATTTTTTCATGAAAATATATTTCAAGAGCTTCATGTAGGATTTGGACCTAGTCAATTTCTATTTTTCCAGAATTAGTTATGATTTGTCAAAGTTGACTGAAAAATCTGCCAATTTTCTGAAAAATAGAAAAATTGCACTATGCAAAAATTGTACTGTGTACAAGCCACTGAAACTGAGATAACCAGTAGAATATGATTAAAGGCAGTAGTAATACAAGTAATAACTATTACTTATTAATTTTAATTTATAGGATTTTTAATAGCCCGAGCCAGAGAAAAAGTATTGGATAAACAGTTGGACCGAAAAAGGACTCAGGTAGTAATTCTTTCTTTCATACACTATGTGATTATTTATATGTTGTGTATTCCATTTTCTATAACATGACAGTGCCTGTGGCATAACATGTGAATAAGCCAGGGTCTAAACATATCGTTTGACTATGGACACGAGTTTAGCCGAGGTTGCAAACAATCGTTTGGCCTTGGACAGTATGCATACAACACGAGTTAGCATTTTACATATCATGGCGTATTGCATATTTATTTATTGCATTTTATATGACTGATTGTATGTTACTACTGAGATTCATTCGAATCTCACCCTTTTTCAACATATAAAAATATTCCAGCAGAGGTCAGCGGCTTTAAGGGCAAAACCGTAATTACTAGCGGATGAAGGTGCAGTCATAGTCGGGAGTTACAACTGGTTATCTTTAGTTGTAGAATTTATTTCTTTTGGGTTTGTTTATATTTTTCAAACCATATGGGGATTTTCTGTAATATAAGTAAGTACTTATTATCAGTATATGTTCACTATTTTTGTATGTCATCCGAACTACGCATTTATTATTCAGCGAATATCAAGATATTAAGGAGTTTGACATTTTTGGTATCAAAGCAGTGGTTCCGGCCACAGTGTGCGCAGTTCTGACAATAGGATAGTATACTGATATGCTTGATTATACAGTGACAAGAACAGTGAAGTGAATTACTTCGGCTGGTTCACAGTCAAGCCTTAGAGAAACAGTAAATACTTGGAGGGCAGTATAAGGATGACCTGAATTAGTTGGGTAAGGCTAGAGTGTAGGCCTTAACCTAGAGCAGAATCACCAATAGGCTGACTAGTGACAAACAGATAAGCTACAGACAACTTGGTGGATCTCAGAGAGCAAATCACAGGGTCTGTGTCCGAGTGCATGTACCAGCACTAATATACAGTCCCTACATAGTACTTTGATGCTCAGAGATAGTAAACACAACTTTTGAGACAAGGCCAGGCACTAGGTACCGGTGGTCGGAAGCATTTCGAGCTGGTATTTGTATTTTTGCACGAGTACACAAAAGTTAAGCGTGCTCAACCCAGGAAAATCTCGAGATGGGTGACCCCTGGGAAGTTACATGAA
The DNA here is from genome assembly GCA_037074505.1 of Albizia julibrissin. Lineage (NCBI taxonomy): Eukaryota > Viridiplantae > Streptophyta > Magnoliopsida > Fabales > Fabaceae > Albizia > Albizia julibrissin. Next base: position 11,154,271 of record CM073481.1, on the reverse strand, counting down.
CATGTTATATAACGTAAAGGAGCAAGAACATGTTGTACAGTAGCTCAGAGGCTGTACATTGTTACAAGTTTTCCCTATCTATTGTAAACCTCTGTTATATGTTATTACAGGAGTACCTATCTACCCAATATGTTGTGAAATGACCGATATACCCTTATGTTATGACGAAATATAATATCAGAGTGGCACGATAGAAGCATAGTGAACCTATTCACAATTCTTGAAAGTTGCAAGAGAGGTTGTCAGTTGCACCAGTGATTATCATCCCACATTACAATATGACCTGTGAGGTCGGCAGTGACACAACACATGTGGTATACTGTATGACTTATGTGGTCCTAATGATGCAGTAATGAGGTAGCCTTATCAGAGCATGTTATTCAACCCCATGATCAGGATGTACCCCTGACATGGCCAGATGAGAGTTCTGGTTGTACTGGTGAAAAGCACAAGTAACCCTATGATCGAGAGGCGGTGCGTAAAACATGCGCCTGAGGCGGTGTGGCCAACAATGTTACATCCTGCGTGATGTACAGTGATATTACCCATGTAAACCTGCGTGGTTTGCAGGAACATGACCAATATAGGATACAGTGACACCACTTATGTAGCTTACAGTCACACAGTATGTATGGGTTGTGGTGACCTCTATAAATAGAGATAGGGATGTGCCCTATAATAGTAGGGCATAATGGTGGCAATTACCTTTCAAGCAGCACGATGTTAATAATTCCAGAATCAACTACCCCATTCATGTAGCAAAGCTAACAACAATTAATTTGAAAAATTGGCAGATTTGTCACCAAACTTTAAAAATTCATATCTAATTGTATAGATATCCAATTGAGGTGATTCTAAAGCCTATGTGACCCTTATTAAGTCTAGTTTTATGGAAAAATATAAATTTTAGCCAATAGGAACCTCAAAATTCCCAAAATTTTTATTTTTGAAGTCTTCTCCAGAAAAATGTTAAATTCACTGGGCAAAACTAAAAAATTCATTTCTCCTTGTATACAACTCCAAAAATTCCATATAACCTATTAAATTAAATTTTATCATGCCTACTTTTATTCTGGAAAATTTTCGGTTTTTTGGAGGTTATTTACTAATTTAAAAGTGTCACACAATCTGACTGCTTCAACAGAAAATCACATTGATAACAACTTTAACTTGTTCCCAACAAATTTAACAAGGAGAAATTAATTTTTGAATTTTTCCCAGCGAATTAAATATTTTTCTGGAGCAGACTTCAAAAATAAAAATTCTGGGAATTTTGAGGTTCTTATTAGTTAAAATTTATATTTTTTCATAAAACTAGACTTAATAAGGGTCACATAGGCTTTAAAACCACCCCAATTGGATATCTATACAATTAGATATGAATTTTTAAAGTTTGGGGACAAATCTGCCAATTTTTCAAGTATTGCGAAAATTGTAATGGCAAAATGGTCATTTTGACCAAATAAAATTCCATATGACCTATTAAATTAAAGCTTATCAGGTCTAATTTTATTCTGGAAAATTTCTGGTTTTTTGGATGTCATTTACTAATTTAAAAGTGTCACACAATCTGACTGCCTTAACAGAAAATCACATTGACAACAACTTTAACTTGTGCCCAGCGAATTTAACAAGGAGAAATGAATTTTTGAATTTTTCCCAGCGAATTTAATATTTTTCTGGAGCAGACTTCAAAAATAAAAATTTTGGGAATTTTGATATTCCTATTGGCTAAATTTTATATTTTTTCATAAAACTAGACTTAATAAGGGTCACATAGGCTTTGGAATCACCCCAATTGGATATCTATACAATTATATATGAATTTTTAAAGTTTGGTGACAAATCTGCCAATTTTTCAAGTATTGCGAAAATTGTAAGGAAAAAATGGTCATTTTGACCAAATAAAATTCCATTTGACCTATCAAATTAAAGCTTATTATGTCTACTTTTATTTTAAAAAATTTCAGAATTCTTGGAGGTCATTTACTAATTTAAAAGTGTCACACAATTGCTAAGGGTAAAATTGTAAAATTTCACAAAATTCTAGGGCAAAATGGTTATTTTCCCCCATAAAAATGATGACGTGGCAGATGGATAGGCATTTTAGCTCCCTTTTTAAATGTTGATAGGCATTTATGCTCCTAGTAAAAGAATTTGGTGCTGGGTGCCCTTCTCTGAAAAACATAAGGGCATTTTTGCCCCTTTGCCCTATAAAGAAATACCAACAATGCGCCAACTTACATCACAATAACCTTCCGTATTTGCTTTATAATGTTAGGGAAGGGTGCGAAGCAAAGTGGGTTTCAACGCACCATCATACATGTTGCCGAAGTAATTGAAGGCAGCCCTCACTGGAGAAGACAAAGTTTGAAACTTTCAATAGCAATAGCAGAGACTTCAATTCAAAGCCAAGGTTTCTACTTCTCCTATCGGTTTCTACTTCTCCAATTTTTCGTAAACCGAGACAAACCCTTCTCACATATTTATCTCGTAAATCGTAAAAGTTATTCTCTAAAAGCTAATCTAAATGCATACTTATAACTATAGTTAAAGAGAAATTTTGCCACCAAAATTTTATCCCAGGAAGCAATCGGTATCTCAGTGGAATAAACAAATATAAGGAATTTTTATTATAGGACTATTGTAGCTACTTTATCTTTTTTAAGAGGAAAACTGAATTAAAAATAACAGAGATAGACTAGTTCCTCTCATAGTTTCATCAAACACTACCTCTTAAATGATAGGTGAAAGTTGATTAAGGATATAATATCAATATTATGGGAGGACTTAGCTACTTTGTTTCACTTTAGACTTGAAAGATTCTGGAAGGATGTTGCATAATTAAAGGACTAAATTCAAATTTTATTTCAATGGCCAATGATCGAAATATCCTTATTTGTTGGAGGAAAAAAGAACTCCCACCCCCGTTATTTGAGAAGTCATCAGTCAATGGCAGGATCCAAATGGCATTTTATTAATTCTCTGGGAATCATTGTGGGAGAATATTTTTTTAAAAAAATAAAGGGTAATTTAGGGTGTATTTAGATTAACGATATCAAAAATGACTTTTATTTCATCTAACTTTTGCAAATTTAAGTATATAATAAAATTTAAAAATCAATTAATATAATGTAATTTATGTTTGAATTGTCTTTTATAAAAAAAAGTCAACTTGACAAACTAAAACTTTTTAAGATGTGTATTAAAAAGCATATTTAAAATTAAAATGATTGAAAACGACATAAATTTTTTTATATAAAATGAGTGAAACAACAAATTAAAAAATAAGGTAGGATTCACTTTCAAAAGGCTTTTTTTTTATCTTTAGCAGGCTTTCTTCTCTCTTCTCAAAGGGAAAGCAACATCATTGTCGCTTATGCTTTTAAGTAGCTTTTACCCCAAAAGCTACAAAAACTTGTCCAAAAATATGTAAAGGAACCAATGCATGTTTCTACATTTTCACTACTTTTTTTTTGGGATAAAACACTAATCCAAATTATGTCTTACTCATTGACCATTAAAACAAAATTTCAATTCAGTTCTTCTTGACATGCACTATATATTTAGAATATTTTACGTTTGGTTTGAAATAAAGTGTCTACAATGATACTAGAGAAAATCACTTTAAGATTCCAAGGACCATAAAAAATTACAAAAAATTCCTATAGCAAATTCCCTTAATAAAAAGATTTCTAGAGACTGCATTGTAATGAATTTTGAATATGAAATTACGTTGTTGCCCCCATTAACTTTTCATTTCATAACTTATCAAAGTGGGAAAATGAACTTGTCAAAGTAGGCATATACACTTGTCAAAACATGTAAATAAAGTTGTCAAAATTAGCACAGAAGCTTATGAAAATAGGCATATTAACTTGTCATTTTATAACTTTGTCGAAGTGAGAAAATAAACTTGTCAAAGTAGGCAAATGCACTTGGCAAAATAGGCAGATAAAGTTGTCAAAATTGGCACAGAGGCTTGTGAAAATAGGCACATTAACTTGACATTTTATAACTTGTCTAAATGGAAAAATGAACTTATCAAAGTAGGCAGATGCAATTGTCAAAACAGGTAGACGAAGTTGTCAAAATTAGCATAAAGGCTTATGAAAATAGCCACCTTGCCATTTTATAAATTGTCGAAGTGGGAAAATAAACTTGTTAAAATAGATAAATACACTTTTCAAAATATACAAACAAAGTTGTCAAAATCAGCTCAACGGTTTGAGAAAATAGGCATATTAACTCCTCATTTTATAACTTTTCGAAGTGGAAAAATTAATTTGTTAAAGTAGGTAGATACACTTGTCAAAACAGGCAAACGAAGTTGTCAAAATTAGCAAAGCGTCTTATGAAAATAAGCTCATTAACTTGCTATTTTATAACTTGTCGAAGTAGGAAAATAAACTTTTCAAAGTAGGCAGATGCAATTGTCAAAATAGGCAGATGAAGTTGTCAAAATTCGCACAGAAGCTTATAAAATTAGACACATTAACTTTCCATTTTATAACTTGTCGAAGTGGGAAAATGAACTTGTTAAAGTAGGCACATGTACTTGTCAAAATAGGCAGACGAAGTTGTCAAAGTTGGCATAGAGGCTTGTGTGTAAGACCCCGTCTTATTATTGATATTGCTCAGAGTAGCAATTGCGTAGCTCAGTGGGCCTATAGAAATAACATAAATACACTGATATATTGAAACAATATTACTTGATTACATACAGAATTCCCCATAGGGGTGTACAGAATAATACAGACCTTAACAAATATAAAGGTCTTCAGATAACCAACGTCTCATCTTGTATTGGCTCGGAACCTTCCGTCACCAGTAATTATGATTATGCTCTTTGAGCCGCTGTCTGCTGCTGGAAACTTTAAATGTTTATGGAAAGGGTAAGATTCGGGGGAATCTCAGTAGTAACATGCTTTCAAACATATAGAATGCGAAAATAGATATGTTATGTTATGTCATGTAAGATGATCAAAACTATGTGTACACTTGCCAAAGGCCAAACTATATGTCTGCACCTTGGTCTACTTGGCACCCTTGTTAGGTCCCTGACCACAACATGGCGAATTGGTGTGTCAAAGACACTAGCTCATGTTACAGTGAATGACATATACAACATTTAGTAATCACATAGTATACGTAGGAAGAAGTTACTACCTGGAATACGCCCTTTCCTTGCCTGTCAATCGGTCCAGCTCAGTCTTCGGCTCGGACTATCGGTATATTCTAAAATTAAAAATTTAGGATATATGAGTTATTATTTATCCATAACTCATTCTAAACTCATGGTGTTGGTTATCTTGACTCAAAACTATAAAATTACAAAAATACCCCTGGGAATCGGATCCACACCCCTTCGTTCCCGGTCAAATTGTACTATTTTAAAAATCATGACCCGGGCTAATCCTACACAATTTTATGTGTAAAATCTATTTTTGACCTCAAATTTTTCAAAATCAGGCCCAAATTATGAAATTACCATAGGAAGCCCCTAACTTAGGGTTTTAAGGGTAGTTTGGTCATTTCGCATTCTAGAGCTTTTCTTACTTCACAGTCTACATGAACCCTACACAATTTTCCCTTATAAACTCAATGGAACCATCAAATTGATGAAATTTCATACCAAATAGGATGAAAATTCCCTGGACCATATCTGAAAAATTAAGGGAAAATGTTGTTTCTTAATTCTAAATCCATAAACCTCCTTTTCACCTCTAATCACTTGTTTAACCCATTAAACACTAATTGAATATGATTTGGGGAAATTTTGGCAGCATTTCCCCTTAGGTTTTCATCTTCCCAAATTTACAAAATCAAGGAAACAAAGCCAAATCAACCACCAATCATCATCAACAAGCAAGAATCAATAAGAGGAGCAAGGTTTATGGCTTTACCTTTTATTTCTCTTCTTTCTCTCTCTAGGTACCACCTATCTCCTCCATCTTTCTCTTGTTTTTGGCTTGCTAAACATGCATTTCAAGATGGCATAGAGATTAGAGGAGTGTTGGCATGCAGAAGAAAGCAAGAACAAGTGAAAAATCACCTAGAACTCACCTTGTTTGCCTCTTGATCTTTGCTCTTCACTTTGCCTTTCTATTTCCATACGAACTCTCTCTCTCTCCTTGGATGCCATGCTTGGATGAAATGATGAAGAAGGGAATGAGAAGATGAGAAATTAATTAATATCTAGCTTGCTTACACATGCTTGCTTGTGATTGGTCATTATTTTCTTTTTCTCTTCTTCTTGCTTTAATATTCACTAAATGAATATTTCTCTTGCTTGTCCCATTTTGCTGACCAAAATGTCAAGGGAAATAGGAAATAATTGAATGCCACTTGCATCATCTCTATTTGCTTTAGAAATATCATTGTTTAATGCCAACTCACATGTGCATAAAATACTTGGCTATAATCATTCCTCTTGGATTAAATATAAGCCAAGTGTATTGTTCCCTTTTCCTCTCTCCATCTTGACGTGAAAAGGGCTGATGAAGAATTCAATGAATGCTTTTAAAATATCTCTCATCTTGCCCTTTAACTAAGATTACTTTTTAGTTGCAATTGTTGACCAAATTCATCACCTCTTGAATTATGTTGGACTAAGTAATTAAATTTCTTTTTCTCCTTGCTAGCTGATCGAATTGCTCCCCAAGAAAAGGGAAAAATATCAGCTTCTTGCTTTATTGGTCAAATGACCATTTTGCCCATACATTTATTTTCATTTTCGCACTTGAGGAAAAACTAGGCAGAATTTTCACCAAATTTTGAAAATTCATAAATAATTGTATAGATATCCAATTGGGGTGTTTCTAAAGGTTATGTGACCCTTATTAAGTCTAGTTTTATGTAAAAATATATTCTTTAGTCAATTGGAAGCTCAAAATTCCCAGAATTATTGTTTTTTGGACGCTGCCTTTGAAAATCACCAGTTTCACTGGATTAACTTCAAAAATACATATCTCTTTGTGTACAGCTCCAAATGGCTTATATGACCTATTAAATTAAAGATTGATAAGTCTACTTTCATTCTAAAAATTTTCATGATTTTTGGACATCATTTGTTTATTTTAAAAATGTCACACAAAAAGACTATCGCATAGGGAAATTCACTGGTTGCAAATCTCATTTGTTATAATTTATGCTTCCACATAATTGTGTTATGTGTGACCTCTAATTGCTTTGTTTTATCACTTCCTATGCTCTCTAATTTTCCATTCAATTCCCTTTAATTTTAGGGAATATTCTTATGTTTTATTGGGACACTTGCTAAATCAAGACTTAGCAATCCACTTGATTTCGGCTTTTTCGCAAGCCTCTAGTCTCAAAATTTGGGATGTTACATTATGAAAATAAGCACATTATTCAATAGGGGAAACCAAGTAATTTCATATTTAAAATTAATCACAATGCAGTCCTTAGGAATCTTTTTGTTAAGGAAATTTACTATAGGAATTTTTTTTTTGTAATTTTTTATGGTCCTTAGAACCTCACCGTGATTTTCCCATGATACTATGATGAAATTCTCCCCAAAATATGAGAGAGATCCAGAATGAGGGAGATTTAGAAGACAAAAGAGAAATCAAGAATTGAGAGAGAGAATAGGAAATAGTGCTATTCACTTCAAGCTTGCCAACACATGCATGCCTATTTATAAATCTCAAGTCCTTAAATTCTTATGTAAGAGTTACAACAAAACTACATAAGTACGAATCAATGTGATTATACAATATATAACATTTGGATTTTACATGTATTAACCATAAAAAAAAACTCCCTAGAAACCATTTATTTGTAGCTTATGAAGTATTTAAGCATAGAATTCCCAAAAAGAAAAGAAAAAAAACCCCTCTTTGAAAGGCTATGGCATGGACCCTTAATACTATAATATTCATCATATTATGAACATTAAAATTATTTAAAAATAAAATGATAAAAATTAAAAGAATAAATATTAAATGAAGGAAAAAGTTATTAAACTTATAAACAATAATAATATCAATAATAATATGTACAATATAAAACATGAAGATTAAAAGAAGGAAAAATCATTACTTAATTAGATATCAACAAACTTCATTTCAAAATTGTTTAAACCAATATAAACTGACTAGAAAGGCCAAACCAACTTTGAGAACCAACGGCCAATTTTGTCTAAACTAGTTAGTCTGATTATAGTTTGATTTTTGCCTAACGTAAAATCAAACCCAACCTTAAAACATTCCTATGAATCTTCCCAAATGGCCAGATCTTTGCCTAAATTAAAACATCAAATTATCGTTCACCAATAAAACTATTTTCTTAATGTCACATATCAAACACATTCTCATCCTCTTAATCCCCCAAGTCCTTGTCCATTCCAAGTAGGCCCTTGTGTATTCAACAACTTAGGAACTTTTTTGTAAATATTTCCCAAACTTTTTATTTCTTAGTGAAAATCTTTTGAACCAATGTAAAATATGTAAAAGACTTAGTAGGTTCTCGTTTTCTGATGTTTTTATTGTGGATCCTTTTGGTCGTAAGGGGCCTTGTACGGTTTTATATGCTTCCCCTAACTGGATCCATATTGCTTGTATTGTTCTTGATAGTTATGAAATATATATTACTTTTATGTATGGTTTTCTTGCTCTTAGGGATCACCATGTTTTATGGTCTTGGCTCTGATCTTTGGTTAATTCTATCTCTAAACCTTGGCTAATTATAGTGATATAAATCAAATTGCAGGTTTATGTGATAAATATAGTGCATCCTCTTCTGTTATGGGTGCTGCTTTTTTCACGACTTTATGGATGAGATATTAATATTCCATCATAGAAAGGATGGTAACTTGGTGCAACAATCACAAAGGAGACAATCGAGTTCAGGAAAAACTTGACAAAGCCCTATGTAATTCTCTTTAGTTGCAATATTTTTCGGCATCAATGCTCCAAGTGTTACCAATAGCGACATCAGAAGGGATTAAGTTATTCAAACTTAAAAACTTTTGGTTCTCTTTCCCTAAATGTCAGGAAATTGTTAAAAAAGAATGGTCTAGATACATTCATGGATCTTGGGCATTTAAAGCCAATTTTATGCTTAGATGTATTTAGAAAGCTCTCATTCAATGGAATAAATTGTCAATTGGCCGGATTTCCATTAACATATAGGATTTGGAAAACAAACTTCAATTTTGGCACAATAGGGAAGGTTTATCATATGAGGAAGGGCGACATGTTTCTTTTCTTAATGAAAAATGCGAAAAATGATAGTTCATATTAAAAATGAACAAGGAAATTGGCTTGAAGATAAGGATTTTATTCATATTGAAACCATAAATTATTTCAAGCAAATATATGAAGATCCAGGGTCTTTGGATGCTCTTTGAGTTGATCAAACGTTAAGTAATATAAGCTTGCCAAAATTATCTCCTCAGCAAATTACCCTTATAAATCATCCGGTGACGGTTCAGGTAATTAAGGAGGCTGTCTTTGAAATGAAGGCAGATAGTGCACGGGGCCTAAAATTCTATATAATCAGTTGAAGGAGATCCTGGGTGCTCTCATTACCCCCAATCAGAATGCTTTTATTAAAGGTAGATTGATTACTAACAATATTATTTTGGTTTCAGAGTGTATGGTGAAAATCCATGGCACGCATCAAAGCAAGGATAGTTGGTGTGCAATTTAAATTAGATATTGTAGGGCATATGATAAGGTGTCGTGGCCTTTTCTTCAAAAATTTATTGAGAGAATGGAGTTTCCTCATTGGCTGGTTCAAATAATCATGCAATGTATCTTAACTGTCTCCAATCAGGTAATCCTTAACGGATCTCTGAGAACTCCTTTCACACCTTCTCAAGGACTTAGACAAGGGGTCCTCTTTCTCCCTACCTCTTCCTACTTTGTATGAATGTATTGTCCTGCATGATCTATTAAGCAAAAAACTATAATTGGTGGAGGGGCATATGTGTTTCTCATGATGTAATGCCTTTAACTCATCTCATGTATGCCAGTGATACACTTCTCTTTTGTCATGCTATAGAAGATAATTGTCGTGTGGTTAAGGCGTTACTAAAGAGGTACTCTGTCATATCAAGATAACATATTAATTATTAGAAATCGAGCTTGGTGCATAATGTCAGTTTCTTATTAGATGAAGAGGAAATTGTAAGATATACTTGAAATTAGGTTTCACTAGCACTTGGGGAAATATTGGGTACTTATATTGATGATCCAAAATCAAACAAGCACAAGTATCATGAGGTTCTAGAAAAACTTGACAAGAGACTAATGGGATAGAAAAGTCATCTACTTTCTCAAGTAGGTAGGTTGGTGTTAATTAAGCACTCTTTATCATTCTTATTGGTTTACCCCTTCTCTCCTGTATGAAGTTTTCCCTTTAGTTGTGCCATACCATATCAATGAAAATGACAATTTTTTTCTGGAGATGGTCTGATACCTACAACAATGATCATCTTCTTCGATGGGAAGAATTGTGTCTGCCCATAGTTAACATAGGCTTACAAATTATTCAGTTTGAGGCATTCAATTATGCACTGTTAGCTAGCCATTTGTGGCTAGTGATCTCGGATAAATCTTCCCTTCTCAGTAGAGTGATGTTGGAAAAATATTTAGATCCTAAACATAATTATGTCTTTAAACTTGTATATAAAAGCTCAACCATTTGAAAGCATATCCTTAAGACTGGTGTGATGGTTGTTGATCATCTTACTGTTGGAAATTATGCCATAGGGGCCAATCATTATACTTTAAATATTGTTATTTAATAAATTTCTCTATTTAGTTATCATATCATTCGTTTGTTCACTGTGATAACTATATCGTTGGATAAATCATAATGATTGTCCTAAATGTCCCTGGTCGGTCATCTATGCGGGAGCAAATATGAAATAAAACCAGTATGACTTTAATAACGTATAGGAATGTGAATCAAAGTCTTAGGCATTTATAGGAGTACAAGGTGCTGGACCGACCCGCTATGAGAAAACTACATGGATCAAGTCATAAGCTTATCTCATGTATAACCACGTCATTATACCCTTTGATATGAGATCATTATGGTTTCCTACATGAGAATCACTAAACTTTGACCTAGTCAAAAGTCACCTTTGACCGGGTGATGATAAAGGCTACAATTGAGCTTAGTGGTTTTCATGCAGAGGAATGTGAATGGTTAAGATGGAATTTGTCCCTCATATTAGTAGAGAGATATTACTAGGCCTCTCGATGAGCAAGTCTAAGAAATGTATAGCCATACTACGATGGAAAGGAGTTTCCATTTCTATAATCAAATTACTCAGGGATCGAGAAAGTAATGGTTAAAGAAAATAAGGATGACATTATACATGCCTCATCATTGGCCAAAGTATCGTGTGACAAAAGGGAAGTGATATGATTGTATGACAGGTTGTATCGTATTATCGATCCTCATATGAATTGGGTAGTCATAATGTCTTGCTAGAGGCCGCTTGCGACTTGTGGGTTAGTATAATTATTGGCCCACTGCCAACTTCGTATGGGCCTACAGGGTCGCACATAAGAATAGCCCAACACAAGGTATAATATCCAGATTCTTGAATCTAAGATTCAATGAATACAATGTTTAATTTAGGGTGGACAAATTTTATATATATGATATAAAATTTGAAAAAGGAAAATAATAGTAATATTATATATATAAATATATATATATATATATATATATATATATATATATATATATATATATATATATTATGTGATGTTAGTTTCAAATTTAATTTTATTTGATAAAATTAAATTTCATAACTAACATAGAGATATAGTATCTCATATTTAACTTATAAAGATAAATTAAATCTATTTCTATTGGCTCGTTATTCTGATTAAATAAATAGGTTAAATTAAAATTGTTGGACATATTTAATTAAACCATATTTATTTAATTTACTTATAAAAAATAAATAAGTGTTAATTGATATGATATAGATTTTGAAATTAATTAAGATTAATTTTAAAAATCTAATATTCATCATATAATAGAAAACACTGACTAGTTATAAAAGGTGAGAGCTAAGGTTTTCTAGGGATGATAAAAAAAATAATTAGAGAGGCGCAAGAAAACCCTAGAGAGGCATTAGAGGCACTAACAAGCTGTCGGTGTTGGGTTATGCTCATGTGGATGCCAATAAAGGGAGCTGATCTGAGTAGTTAGCTCCTCAAGATCGAAAAAGGCAAAACTCAAAAGTTGGTATTAGCCCAACCCAACAAGCTGATGGTAACCGGAGATGATTAATCTCGTACTTATGGAGTTTGATGCTCTCCGAAGAAGAATTAGCTAACTTGTTAATGCTAGGATGGTTAATCTCATACTCAGAGTTTGATGCTCTTCAAAGAAGAATTAGCCAACTTATTGATGCTGGGGAATTTGTTTTAGGAGCAACCAAGCGTGGAGATTTGAAAGCTCGCAACATGTTGATAATTGTGGGCATTCGAACAAACATAAACAAGGCATGTCTTCTACTACTCGATTTAAATGCCATTGACAAATACACAATTGGGATTGGTAAACTTTTAAACTTTTTAAATTTTCATTGTGCCTGCCAATCCTAACAGTTGTATTAGAGCCAAGTCAATTGTGTGTTTCAGTTGAGTTTGAGGGCTTACTGTGTGCTTATTGTTGCTTTGCTTTAGCATACCTCAGCCTTTCTAGTACTGATAGGATCATTCTCATTGAAAATTTGGGGTCACTCTTAATTTCAATAAGGAATATTATTGTATATGTGATATATAAGTTGAATATGATTTTAGAAGGGTTGGATTGAAAACCCAAATATTGAAGTTAAAGTACTAGTGCTGCCAGATTTTGTTTTCTGAAGGCAGTCTGATTGTTATGAGTTTTTGAATGATCAAATCTTGTCCAATAACTATGAAACTTTGCAAAATGAAATTAGACATCTTAATCTTTAATTTGATATATAATTTGTGTCATTTGGATCATTACATTAAGATATGTGAATTTTTTAAGTTAGGAATTGAATCTGGAACATTTTCTGCGGCAGTGAGGATTAATTGGAGTTTCTGGAATAGTATGCGTATAATTTTTTGAAGGATATATTTTTTTTTTCAAAAATAGACTTAATGAGGGTCACATATAACTTTAAACTACTGCAATTGTATTTTTATAAATTTAATTATGATTTTTCAAATTAGGTGAAAAATTTGGCAGTGTAGTTAGATCACTGTCGCTAACTGTTCGTAGCGCGATATAACCTAATCACGATATTTATTGGTTCATATATATTTTCATATTGTATGAATTGTTGCTTGTTGTGGTTTATTTCTCAAAATTTTTTGGGTATGGTGAACAACATGGCTTTAGTTTTTACAAGGGTTGTAATATCTAAATACGGCCTGCGTGTTGTGCCTTCCTCTAAATAGTCTTGATGTACATTCTCTTCTTATCTCACTCCCCTTATATGTTTAAATGAGGTTTCTCTCAAAGTATTTCTTTTTCTTATTTAGAGAAGTCCTCTCATTACTTGGGAGGATTTTAGGTTAGGTGAACCATGTTGTGTCACGTTTAAATCATGCTTTTGATTAAATCATTACATGTAAACTTTTGCATTTATATGTATTTATTTGTATGAGATACAACCACGATTGCATTCATATAAACAAAAATAATTGATTAAGCTCTATGAATAAAATCTAAAGTCATAATGCCGTCAATTAATGAATACTTGTCAAAACCTAGATCGCTCAATTGTAGGTTTCACCAAAGTGGATGCATTTGAGTTATCTTGGTGAGACAAGTGTGAATAATAGGGCTACTCACAAAGATTCATTATTATTTTGACTTAATTGAGATTAGCAAAACGGTTTTGGATCTTAAGGCATTAGATGGAATTAAACATGCAAAATCATATGATGATCAAATCTCATAAAGATCTAAGAGTTACATGTGATGTAATTGGTAAAGAGGTTACCTACCTAAATAACTTGAATTTAAGCGTCCTGCCAAAGAGGAATTAAATTTAAGTGAAATATAGATCTTAGCCCACTAATTATTACATTGAGGGTTGTTAATTTAGTAAGAGATTACTAACTAATTTAGCATATTTTAATTGTAGAATCATGTCGACTAGTAATACTGCTATACTATCATTACGATCAGTCCTTGAGAAGAACAAACTCAATGGGACAAACTTTCTTGACTGGTTCAGGAACTTTAGAATTGTTCTCAAACAGGAAAGAAAAACATATGTTCTAGATTAACCCATTCCTGAGGAGACTACAACCAATACTCCAAGAGCTCAGAAATATGCTTACATGAAGCATAAAGAAGACTCTGTGGATGTAGGTTGCCTAATGTGTACCACCATAGTTCTAGAGCTCCAAAGAGATCTGGAACTTATGGAGGCTCATGAGAGGATTATGCATTTCAAGGAAATGTTCTAGTAACAGGCAAGGCAGGAAAGGTATGAGACCACAAAGGTCTTACATTCCTACAAGATGGCTAAAGATGCATCAGTTAGTGCTTACATGTTAAAGATAAAAGGCTATATTGATCACCTTGAGATGCTTGGATTTCCCATAAGCCAGGAGTTAGCTACAAGTTTAATCTTGAACTCACTCCTAGAAAGTTATGTCCAGTTTGTTATGATATACAACATGAATAACATGGATAAATCAATTTCTGAACTGCATGAGATGCTTAAAACTGCTGAGCAAAACATTAAGAAAAAGCCCAGCACTGTTTTGATGGTTCATAAAGGAAAGGGTATGAAAAAGAGAGACAAGGGTAAGGGTAAGGGTAAGGGGAAGGGTAATGGCTCAGGTGGTAAGACCAAAGAGTCAAACAAGCCTGAAACTAAGCCTGCAACCAAGAGGGTCGAGCCTCCAAATGAAATAGTATACTTCTTTTGCAATAAACACGTTCATTAGAAGAGGAATTGCAAACTTTACCTCGAAGATCTGAAAAAGATCAAAAAGGATCAAGTCAAACAATTTGAATCTAACATACCTATGGTATAGTCGTCTATGCCATATAAATGAGAAACACATTTCTAAATTCCATCAAGATGGATTTTTTAATTCATTTGATTTTAAATCATATAATACATGTGAAACTTGCTTATTATGAAAGATGACAAAAGCACCTTTTACTGGGCATAATAAGAGGGCTACTAATTATTAGGCCTCATATATACAAATATATGTAGACTACTAAATACCGCTGCCAGAGGAGGTTATATGTACTTCATTATATTTATAGATGACTTTAGTATATATGGATATATTTATCTAATGAAACATAAATATGAATCTTTTGAAATGTTCAAAATATTCCAAAATGAAGTACAAAACCAACTTGGCAAAACAATTAAAGCACTTCGATCTTATCGAAGTGGTGAATATTTGAGCTAAGAGTTTATTGACCATCTTAGGAATATGGGATAATCTCACAATTGATTCCTTTATGAACACCACAATGGAATGTCATTTCTAAGCGGAGAAATTTAACACTATTAGTTATGGTTCGATCTATGATGAGTCAAACAGATCTTTCACCGTTCTTTTGGGGCCATACTCTAGAGACAACTACGTTCACTCTAAATCGTCTTCCATCAAAGGTAGTTGAAAAGACACTATAAGAGATATGGACTGGGAAGAAACCTAGTTTGTATTTTCTCTAAATTTGGGGATGTGAGGTTTATGTTAAGCAACAAGCCTTTGATAAATTAGCAACCAAATCCTCAAAGTGCCCTTTTATGGGGTATCCTAAGGAAATGAAGGGGTACTATGTCTACAATCCCACCGATAATAAAGTCTTTGTTATCTGGAATGGTATCTTTCTAGAAAGAGAGTTTATCTCTAAAAGAATTAATAGGAGTAAGGTACATCTCAAAGAAGTTCGAGAGTCACAAGATAGTACAGAACCACAGATGGAACTCACAACAATTTGCTAAGCCTCCTCAAGTAACACAAGGCCCAAGAAGGTCTGATAGGACACTGCAATAACCTCAGATATATGGATTTCTGATTACTAAAAGTCGTGATGTGTTGCTCATTAAGCAGAATGAGCTAACCACATATCAAGAAACCATAGTGGGACTAAACTCTGAGAATTGAATGAATGCCATGAAGTCTAAAATACAATCCATGTACGACAATCAGATATGGACTTTAGTCAATCTATCTGAAGGTGTAAGAACCATTGGGTGCAAGTGGGTTTTCAAGGTGAAAACCGACATGGATGGCAAAGTAGATGTCTTCAAGGCACGACTTGTTGTAAAAGGATTCACTCAAACTCATGGTGTAGACTATGATGAAACATTTTCCCTAGTTGCAATGGCCAAATCAATCAGAATCCTTCTTACCATTGCAGTATATTATGACTATGAAATATGGCAGATAGACGTCAAAACAGCCTTCCTTAATAGAAAGCTCCTTGAGGATGTGTACATGACACAACCTGAAGGTTTTGTCCGTCCAAAGGACTCTGGTAAGGTATGCAAGCTTCAAAGATCCATTTTATGGATTAAAGCAAGCATCTCAGAGATGGAATCATCGTTTTGATGAAGTAGTTAAAGAGTTTGAATTCATTCAAAATATCGATGAACCTTATGTTTAAAAGAAGGTTAGTGGGAGTACAGTTGTATTTCTAGTACTTTATGTAAATGACATCCTACTTATTGGGAATAACATTCCTACCTTACAGAATGTCAACTCTTGGTTAGGAAAGTCTTTCTCGATGAAAGACTTAGGTAAAGCCACTTACATCCTAGGAATTAGGATCTATAAAGATAAATCCAAGAGGCTAATAGGCCTAAGTCAGAGCACATACATAGACAAGACACTGCATAGGTTTAGTATGCAAGATTCAAAAGGGGGTTACATAACCATGTCTCATGGCATCCATCTTAACAAGGATATGTGTTGTAGTACACCTGATCAAAGAGATCGCATGGCAAGGTTCCATATGCATGGCCATTAGATCCATCATGTATGACATATTATGTACTCAACCGGATGCCTCATTTGCCTTAAGTATGACCAGTAGATATCAACAAGATCCTAGTGAGGGTCATTGGACTGCTATCAAGAATATCCTAAAGTACCTGAAAATGACTAAAGACTTATTCTTGTTATATGGTAGATTATATTATAAGCTCTGTATAACTGGTTACACAGTTGCAAGTCTCCAGACTGACCAAGATTATCTTAGATCGTAATCTGGATACATATATATTCCTTTTTTGAATAGTGGTACAGTAAGTTGGTAGAGCTCTAAGCAGAGTACTATAGTAGATTCTGCAACAAAAACTGAGTATACAGTAGTATCAGATGTAGCCAAGGAAGCCGTTTGGATCAGAAAGTTTGTTACTGAACTAGGGATGGTGCCTTCCATCTCAAATCCAATAGATTTGTTCTGTGATAATAGCGGAGCTATTACACAGACCAAAGAGCCTAGATCACATCAAAGGACCAAGCATATACTTAGATGAATTCACCTTGTTAGAGAAATCAATGATAGAGGTGATACACACACACACACATATATATACATGCAAAGTATCAGGAGAAGACAATGTTGTTGATCCTCTTACCAAGCTACTTGCACAAGTAAAACATGAGCGTCATATTATGACAAAGTGAATTAGGCAAACTAATGATTGTACCTAGTGCAAGTGGGAGGATGTTGAAAATTGTTCCCTAGGGGCCAATTATACTTTGAACATTGTTATTCAATGAATTTCTCCATTTAGTTATCATATTATTCACATGTTCTATGTGATAATTGTATTGTTGGATAAATCATAATATTGTCCTAAATGTCCCTGGTCGGTCATCTATGCGGGAGTAAAGATGAAATAAGATCAGTATGACTTTGATAAGGTATGGGAATACAAATCAAAGTCTTATGTATTTGTAGGAGTACAAGGTGCTAGACTGACCTGCTATGAGAAAGTTGCATAGATCAAATCATAAGCTTATCTCATGTATAACCACGTCACTATACCCTTTGACTTGAGATTATCATGGATTCCTACATAAGAGTCACTAAGCTTTGACCTAATCAAAAGTTACATTTGATCGGGTGATGATAAAGGCTACAATCAGGTTTAGTAGTTTTCATGTAGAGGAATGTGAATAATCAAAATGAAATTTGTCCCTTACATTAGTAGAAAGATATTACTAGGCCCCTTATTGAATGAGTCTGAGAAATATATGGCCATACTGCGATGAAAAGGAGTTTCCATTTTTATAGTCAGACTACTCAGGGATCAAGAAAGTAATGGTCAAGAAAAGGAGGATGACATTATCCATGCCTCATCCTTGGCTGAAGTATTGTGTGACAAAAGGGACGTGATATGATTGTATGACAGGTTGTATCATATTATCAATCCTCATATGAATTGGGTAGTCGTAATGTCTTGCTAGAGGCCGCTTGTGACTTGTGAGTTAGTATAGTTATTGGCCCACTGCCAACTTCGTATAACCCTACAAGGTCGCACACAAGAATAGCCCAATACAAGCTATAATATCCAGATTCTTTGAATCTAAGATGTGTCTAAGATTCAATGAATACAATGTTTAATCTAAGGTGGACAAATTTTATATATATGATATAAAATTTGAAAAAGGAAAATAATAATATGTAGTGCTAGTTTGGGATTTAATTTTATTTGATAAAATTAAATTTAATAACTAACATAGAGATATAGTATATCAGATTTAACTTATAAAGATAAATTAAATCTATTTCTTTTAGCTCTTTATTCATATTAAATAAATATGTTAAATTACAACTGTTGGACAAATTTAATTAAACCTATATTTATTTAATTTACTTATAAAAACAATTAAGTGTTAATTGATATGATATAAATTTTGAAATCAATTACGATTAATTTTAAAATTCCAATATCCATCATATAATAGAAAACACTAACTAGTTATAAAAGGTGAGAGCTAAGGCTTTCTACGGATGATGAAAAAAATATTTAGAGAGTCGCAAGAAAACCCTAGAGAAGCATTGGAGATGATAGGAAGCTGCCGGTGTTAGGTCCTGTTCATGTAGATACCAGTAGAGGGAGCTGATCTAAGTAGTTGGCTCCTCAATATCGAAAAAGGAAAAACTCAAAAGTTGGTATTATCCCAACCCAATGAGCTGATGGTAATCGGGGATGGTTAATCTCGTACTCATGGAGTTTGATGCTCTCCGAAGAAAAATTAGCCAATTTGTTGATGCTGGGGATGGTTAATCTCATACTCATGGAGTTTGATGCTCTTCGAAGAAGAATTAGCCAACTTGTTGATGATAGGGAATTTGTTTCAGGAGCAACCGAGTGTGGAGATTTGAAAGCTGGCAATGTGTTGATGACTGTAGGCATTAGAACAAACATAAACAAGGTACGTCTTCTACTACTCGATTTAAACGTCGTTGACAGATCCACAATTGGGATTGGTAAACTTTTACAATTTTTAAATTTATGTTGTGCCTGCCAATCCTAACACTTACCTGGTAGGTTGGTGAAGGTTCTTTAATCCCATTAAATAGTAAGCTTTGGTGGCTGTTGAAACAATTTGGTTTGGCATATCATTCACTGAGAGTGTTCAACCTTATACTGCTCTTTAAGGGAAACTAGAATTTTCGACTCATTTCCTCACTCTACCCTAAGCAGGTGGTTCATCCATTTGCATAATATCCAGTTCCTGTGTCGAGATCTCTAGATATTATCAGATGGTATGGGAATAATTTTGGGATATATTCTATTCGAGATTGTTATCATCTACTCCAGTCAACAATGGCTCAATCGAGATAATTTGATAATACAACTTGTCAAATGATTTGGAAGTCTCTATTGCCTCCTAGAATTAAGTTATTACTGTGGAAAATTATTTGACATATCCTACCAACCACTCAACTCCTGAAAAGTAGACATTTAGTTGCTTCTTGAGGTATGTTATTTATGTGATAGTAACTTTGAGTCTCTTAAACACTTGTTCCTTTATTGTCCTTTTTCTAGAGCATGCTGGTTTAATCTTACTCCTAGTTTTAGAGTTTATTGTTCCCTTGACAAATCTTTGCAACAATAGATAGTTACATGGTTGATAAAACCACAAAGATTTTGGTAATTTAACGACATATTTTCCTTTTCAATTACTAGAATCTTTGTGGTATGTGCGCAATCGAGTTTTGCATGCAAGAATACAATTTTCTCCCCAGCAGGTGATAAGGTATGCGCAAGCTATCACAGTCGCAAAAGCAAGATCAAGATGCTAACCTTACAGATGCGCATATGCCAAATGACAACGGGTGGTGCAACTGTCTTTGCAATGTTGCACTTCTGCTCGGTAGGATATACTCTTCTATATTAATCAGTCAAGAAGAGGATTGTGTTGTATACATATCAAAATTTTGTTCAGGTAGAGTGATTTCCATGAATGAACTATGGCTCCTCAATTTTGAATTGGGATCCTCTAACTTCAGTTGATGGCGCTTTGCAAGGCAATGGCTCATTCTATGGCATGAATGCATGGACGAACCAAAGAATTTTCCTATTCACTATAGGCTTGTTAAAAGGTCCCATATTAAGATCATTACTCAAACAAAAAATGTTCAATGGCATTTGTCATATCTACTACGTGATGTATGTATTTTGCCAAGATACTATGTAATTTTTTGTTTTTCTACGTAAATGCATAATTATTTCATTAAAAAAAAGTAGGCCCCTGTGTAGCAATCATAATATCCATATCACCATTACATATGAGGAGTCATAAATATAAGAGTGGAAGAATTTTTGCTTCATCTTCGTGTTGCTTTTTTTTTTTATATTATTGCATGTGTCATTTGGTCTTAAATATAATAAGGTACTTTCAGCTTTCAATATTTTAAGGATAATTTATTTCTTCCTCTAGTATTAAATGTAAAAGTTTCATAATCAATTTAAAGAGATTAAAAAAACTATTTAAGTTAGTTATGTATAAAAAAAAGTATGTTCATTTACTTAAAGAACCCGTGAGTATCATTTGCATTATAAACCACTCTATCATTCAAAAACTCTTTTAATATATATAATCAATAGAGATATTTAAAGAAAAAATTATAATTTTTAAATTCAAATTGGATTGAGGTATTGTATTGTGATAAGGAGAATTTATTACCCCTCTAGTAGTAAATGTAAGAGTTTAATAATTAATTTAAAGAGATTAAAAATTAATTAAATTAGTTATTTATAAAATATATATACATTCATTTACTTAAATAACCCATGAGAATCATTTGCATTATAAAATACTATATTATTCAAAAACTCTTTTAATAAATATAACAAATAGAGAGAGTTTAACAAAAAATTATAATTTTTTAATTCAAATTGGATCGAGATATTGTATTGTGAGTAGGAGAATTTATTACTCTCCTCTAGTATTAAATGTAAGAGTTTAATAATTAATTTAAAGAGATTAAAAAATTAATTAAGTTAGTTATTTATACAAAAAAATATGTTCATTTACTTAAAGTATCCATGATAATTATTTGCATGATAAAATACTCTATTATTCAAAAACTCTTTTAATGTATGTGATCAATAGAAAAAGTTTTAAGAAAAAAATTATAATTTTTAAATTCAAATTGGATTGAGATATCATATTGTGATAAGAGAGAGTACATTCTTAAAATTATAATAAAAGAGCCAAATTTTTATGTTTACCCTTATTAATTAAAAGGATGTTTTTTAACCTAAAAAAAGGATGTAAACTTTATTTAATGTAAAGATAATGAACTCAACCAACTAAAATATGATTTCAGCTCAATTTATGAGGGAGAAATGTTAGCAATGATGAACAAGTTAAAATGATAGCACATGGATAAATAAAATATATTGATGATTTAGTGGCTAATTATCTTAAAACATTAATTATTTTATTTTTCTCTTGCAGCATTCCTCTCCATTATTATTCGCTATGTTATGTTGGGAATGACATTCCCCAATTGGATGGGACTCTAATTCCCAAAGGGGTAAAAAGGGAAAAACAAACCAAACTGGTCAGGCCGATATATAAACCAGAGGTGGCAAGGAGACGCAATTGGCATCGAGGAACTTGGAAGCAGAAAGAATTTTTCATGAATTGGGTCGTGCTGTCGCAATACTACTAGCGATAGCTTGATTCTTTGTGGGGGAAGTGAACTTGTAGCACAAGATCGTGTTTCTATATGCTCCTGTAAGCCTTCGAACTGTTAATCTCTCGTCTTTCTTGGATCTACAGTTCTTCTTCCCCAATTTCTTTGCAACTCAATAATTTTTGGGTCGGTACTAATCTTTCGTTTCTTTCTTGGGTTTTTTCAACAGAAGCTTCTTCTGGCTTCGATATTTGGAGGATTCTTTCTGAGAATTCTAATTCTAGCTTCGAAGTTTTGAATTTCGGCAGCTTTTGCGGGGAAGCCTGAAACATCTACAAGTTGCGAATTTTAAGGGAACTCCTTATTTGGTTATAGACACCGAAAATTTTCGCTCTCCAGGTTGGGGTCTTCTCAGTGGCAATTTCCGCAGTAATAGAACTTTGGGTATAAGCACATCCCATTTTGGAATTATTCTCTCTAAACCTTGCATGAAGTTTGTGTTTTAGGGTGTGTGTTTGAGATTTTGGAGATCATGCTCGCACTTTTTTTTAAAAAGATTTTTAAACCTTCATGTTGAGAATATGTATGATCTTTAAATTGATTAGGTGGGTCAGAATGAATCGGGAGATAATGGCATCTGGTTTCAAACTATTACTGGAACTTCTACGGAAATTTAACATTCAAAAGACTCATCATGGTTGTGTGTTTAAATTGCATAAGTAATTTAGTATTGGTTTTTCCTATTGAAATTAGAGGGGGAAACATGAGTTTGAGTGAAATGAATATAAAACTTGAAAGCATACGTTCTTTAAGTTCATTCATTTGCATGGTATCAGAAAAGAGTATATTGAGGATATATTTTATGTGGATATCAGTTCCTCGTTATTTATTCAATTGCATATGTTCTGAAGCTTTTGTCTATGCCATTTTTCTCCTGCTTTCTTCGCCCCTTCACAACTGAAGCATATAAAGTCAACTAGATGAGCCATGGTATCCATTTGAATGCTTTTCTGAAAATAAGTTAGGGTTCTATCAATTATAGTTACTCTCCAGTTCTTCTATGTTCTTATCTCTCTTTTATAGTTACACATCGTGATAGAAATTTCTCAACTCAGTAGACTGGAGAAACTTACTAGTTATATCAATAGTCTCAATTTTAAGTGAAAAATTGCATGCTTTCATTGTAGGATGATGTCGGGCCTAACATTTTTTTAAGCCTGAAATGTAAGCCCTAACACGGAAATTTCCTCAGGATTAGGTATGTCCAAAATACCCATTTTCACAGTCGCTCAGGAACCATCATATTTGGCACCCAGGTTCAGGGATCTTTCCCTATATTAAATTTAAAGGAAAAACAGCTACCCCTCTATTCTAGTTTTCATAATTTATTTTAGACTCTGTCTCAAATTGTTTGATTCTGTTCTTCTCTCACTATGAATCATAGAAGAACCCCCTAGAAAGCTAAATCTCCATTTCACTTCCATTAAGTTGATTGGAGACTCCACTGCTGCTATGTTTGAGCAATATTGTATCCTTCTTGGATGTTTCAGCAAAAGTTGTCCAAATTTGAATAGGACTGGGTCATGCTTTTGTGGAAACATCTAAAAGGCTATTCAATTAGGCATTCTTCACTTCACCTTATTTCTATGTGTTGATGTAGTGATAGGCTAGCGTTATTTTTTATTTGTTACACATAACATGGACAGTGTCTATTTTTTACCTTACAAAATTAACTGAATCCTCTCAATAGCCATTAATGTGGAAGTGAAGGTACAATTTTTTGGATTCACTTTTTGAGTGCAATCGGATCAACAAAATTTAGAGAATGTAATTTGAAATTTGGGGATAGGGGATGAGAGTAACTTCTCTTGTTCAGGGGATCGAAGGCAGGGATAGGAAAGATAGGGGCTGGTAAGGACAGGGAGCAGGGAGTGCATCCATGTGGAGTTGTCACCCTGGCTCTTGATCGCTGATTGAAAAAACCCAACTGACTCTCATGAATAGAATTACTCGCTGAGCAACTAATTAACCACTTTTGCATTAATCTCCATGTTTTACAATATGAACATTGTTGAATGTTGATGGATGAGGACCTTTGCTTCATTATGAATTGCAGCTGATAATGGTCTGCCAATCTGTGAAAGTTTGACACATGGAACCTGAAGGCAAAAAGTTTGGAGGAGGTAAATATTTTTCACCTTTCTTCTTACTTTTTTTTACTATAACTTCTGTTTATTTATCTTTATGACACCATTACTTTGCCGGCCATCCAATTGAAACTACTTGATATTTTGAATTGAAATTTGACATTTTTTTTCTCCATATGTGTTTAAACTCTATCCATATACATCCTTTTTTAAACATTCTGTGAGTAGATTAGAGCCGCCTTCTGTCATTCTAATTACAGTATCAATAACACTTTTAATATTGATAACAAGTTGCTGACTAGGAGATTATCACCAGCAGTCAATCAATTTTGTTATTCGATAACATATATGGTGCCAATTATGATGACTTCTGAGTTAATAATTGTGCATGGGGATTTCTCAAAGGAATATTTATGTTTTTAACTATATGTTAACACTTGGGAGACAGTTGCAGCTGAGAAGAAATTTTTCTGTTATATTTTTTATTTTAATTTACTGCATTCTCATTGAAAACACGCCATTTTATCTGAACATTTAGGACCAAGGGAATTAACGGGTGCTGTAGATCTTATAAGTCACTTCAAATTACTTCCGCACTATGACTTCTTTTGCAAGAGGCCACTTCCCGTGTCAATTGCAGACACACACTATCTTCACAATGTGGTAGGAGACACAGAAATCAGAAAAGGAGACGGGATGCAGTTGGATCAACTTCTTCAGAATACATCTTCGTCCATAGATACAAGTGCTCGTATACAGCCTTTTGACCTAGATATTTTGAAGGAGGCTTTTCAACTGAGGGAAACGGCTCCCATTGATTTGCCTCCTGTAAGAATTTTTCTGCTTTGATGATAGTGCTAAGTCTATTGCTTGATGTGGTTTTATATACTTCCTGACGCTGGCTGTGATGTGATTGGAGTTTTCATAAACTACATTGTCTACTAATGTTTTAGTTTTTGCTGAAGACTATATAGCACTTACGCCTTCCTCCTACTTCATTCCAATTTAATAGGCCGAGAAGGGGACTCCAACTATTGCAGGAAAATCAAAAAGTGAGTATAAAGACAAGGAGAAGAAGCATAAAAAACACAAAGACAGGGATAAAGATAAGGATAAGGAGCATAAGAAGCACAAACATCGTCATAAAGACCGAAGCAAAGACAAAGACAAGGAGAGAAAAAAAGAAAAAAGTGTGTATCATGATTCCGGTGCTGAACATGCAAAGAAACATCATGAAAAGGTCAAGGATTTGTTCTGCTTGTACATTTACATTGTGGATAAACATTTTTCTAAGTCTTGAATTATCATGGCATTATATTGCAAATTTATTTTTTAAATTGGCTTTATCAGATATATTTTAATTTTTTCCCTTGTGTTTTATCTAAATATAAAGTTTCTGCTGATGACGATGTTAACCCTCAAATTGTGATTTAGGCTCAAGTTAAGCGATCTATTCTACTAATATACCAGTACTACACAAAAGGCTTTGCTTCAATTTTTTGAAAATGTTGCAAAATTTAGTTCCATGCATAAATCTTTCTACTCTTTGCTTACAGAAAAGGAAGCATGATGGAGATGAAGATCTTAACGATGCAAGCAAACACAAAAAAAGCAAGGTAATGAAAGCTTTGTGTTGAATGGTTGTCATTATTTATTTTTATCTCTTTATTCGTTTTATATTTCTGCTCCTCATTTTCTTGTAGCTCACCGTTTCCATTATCTAATGAAACCTTTCCTCTGCAAATTAATTTAATTGCAGCATAAGAGCTCAAAAATTGATGAGTTGGGGGCAATAAAGGTAGCAGGATAAAATGGATACATACTGTAGTTCACTTTTTTCTCAAATAGTTGTTGTCAGTTGTTAAAGTTTGGAGGGGTCTCTCAGTTGACATTATGAAACTTGAGGTACTTATTATAATTGCAAGATTTTATTCCATTTCTCTGCTATTTACATTGTTTAATCTTTCTTTAGAGTTTTTTTTTTTTTTACTTAATTAAATGTCTTGTGGTACATATTTAATTCTACCTTAGTCTTGCCCCTTTGGTATCCATGTTATTTGTTGATAAAATTCCGTACCGACTGATACCTGATTATTTGGGAAGAATGTTGGACAAGGGGGAATTTTAATGTTGCTTTGAGGGTTTCACTAGGCTTTTCACACTCATTCTTCTTGTCTCAAGTGCCATCCCTTTTGGGGAACATTAGTGCTATGTGGGTAGTCTTGGTTGATTGATAGCTCTAGGATGGCCCCTGTTACTTGTATATAATATATGTTGGCGTAGCGGTAAAGTTGTTGCCTTATGACTTGGAGGTCACGGGTTCAAATCCTAGAAATAGCCTCTCCGATTGTGGGGGTAAAGCTTGAACATCTATCCCTCCCCAGACCCCACTTGGTGAGAGCCTTATGCACTAGGCCACCCTTTTTATTGCCATTTTACAGATGTTATGTAATATTCTGAGCACTGGTCCCTTGCAATGCACATCTGCTAGTTGGCTACAGTCAATAGTAAAATATTGAGCCACTTATTATATCTTGCCAAGGTGCTCATCCTTAATTGGTCAACTTTGATAAGCAATATGATATTAGATACTTTAGACTCTTAAAAGCAAACCATTCCCTAAAGAACAAGCTTCACTATCCCAAAACAAGCACTAGCTACATTTGTAAATGTTTGTCTTGAAAGATGTTACTTTCCAACAAATAAAAGCCAGAGCCTTATAATATTTAGGACGAAATGCAGTTGTCTCATAAATGTAGCAATTAACTAAGCTATAGCAATATATTCCAGACGCTTGATTGCCTATTAATGTAGTGTTTGAGCATAGACTAGAATGCTGGAGTTTCTGTTTGATCAAAAGCCAGAATGACGCTGAAGAACCACTGTTGGATAGTGATGTGAATGGTTTGTGTGAATAAAGGGAAAGAGAGGGTATATTTCAATGCACACGAATTCTCAGTTTGCATTCAGTTATCAGAATAGTAAAGATATATTGCATATGTTTTTGTGTGCATGGAGTCTTTAACTTCCAAAGTATGGCAGGAACCATATGTTTGCAAATGATTCTGGAAACAGCTTTTGATTTTTTATTTTGTGTTTCTTGAAACCAAAGGAAAGAAAAAAACAATTCAAAACAAAACTTATAGATGATATCATCGCAAATGTTGGAGCAGAAGCAATTTCATATAGAACATTGAACGTAATAGCATTATCTCGAGTTGATTCTGTAATAACTTTTAGCTCATGCTGTTAATACTAACTACAAAATCTGAAACCAATCTTGTACACCACTAGTAGTTGCCCAATTTGATGGTTGGGGACCTGGGGAATTGCATCAGTTTCGTGCCAATCCTATGAACAATCCTAATGACCATTGCTGGATAAGAAATTTCACTGGCAGAAATAACAGTGATTAAAAGAGCATCTTGTTTTCAGATGCTGTAACTAATTATGAGAATTCATTTTAATGGTTTGATGGAGAGGAAATGATTTGTTGAGAAAGAAATAATAGTATGATGCTGTCTGAATCTCATTAAAAGATTTTTTTTTTCTTTTGGCAAAATCACATCATAATAGGAATATGATATGAATTTTTAAAATTTATTATTATAGATATTACCATGAGGTAAATTGTTAGGAGGTTGATTCATAATTTAGTTATTCTGTAGGGATATCTCCCTTTTTAAAAATTGAGATTCATGGCAGCTAACACTAATATTAAGAGCACGTTTGATTTCACATTGGGGACCACCAAAAGCATGGAAAACTGGTTTTAGTGGATTCCAACATGAAACCAGACTTGTATAATTGGTTCTCATAAGAAGCTCTTTCAAATATTGGATCGTTGGATCCAACTTGGATGAACACGTCTAAGAGTTGTATTAATTAAATTTGTTCTGAAACCTAGGCTAGACAGTGTTAAAGAATTGAGTTTATTACTTTCATGGAGTCTTGGATTGTTGTTGTCCTACAGCTCCTATGTTTCGCCTATGGGGGAGAGATTCAATTTTTCTTCCGCATAAAATGAGATATATAACATCTGTTTTATCTTTGTTTATATTAGCTCCCTCCCTCCCTTCCCGCTCTTCTAACTTTAGGCATAATTGCTATTTTTAATTAACAATATCACTTTGTTGTTTCACTTTCCCTTCGATTGCACTCTATTCTATATATATCAAACAATTTGTATAGTTTTTGTTCAGGATTATTCTCTGGTTTTATTTTGAAGATGGGAACGTTATTTATCATCACTTTGTTTTGTAGTTCATCCTTTTTATTTTGGGTACAAGCTTTATAGTTCATCATTATCTCTAGGAGTTTGTCTTTTTGTTTGACTCCTCTTTTAGAATATTTTAATTACAAGGGTTGAAGCATGGGCAGTGTCTTTCTTCAACCTCTTTTGGGAAAAAAATTTTCTAATGTGAAACCCTTGGAGTTTTATGCATTGTTTATTCTCTAATTACCACAAAACCTATTTTCAAGATATTTGAATAAAAGAAATTTTCATGTTTTGTACCAAATGACGCTAGTTTCCATTATGATACCTTGTTGAAATCTATTTTGTATGTTCATTCTGGAGGGGCGCTAGATTCTTGTATTTATTTTATAGCATCACTAGTTAGTTTCTCATTCATAAATAAATGTGTGATGTCTTCCAATTTTATGCAGAGTAGCTAGTGAACTCAGTAAATATTATCATGAGGGTGAATTCACCTGTTGGTGGAAGAAAAAGGATATTGAGGTAAAATTTGCTTAGAATGAACCTTGTATAATAATAACTGTATCCTATATATATATATATATATATATTAGCGACAGTAATTCCCCAAACTCTGGTCCCTTCTTTTTTCCCAGTTTTGTGGCGCACTGGACATCTCAAAGTGAATGATGCATTTTTCTTTTCCCCCTTCATGAATTTTCAATTTTTCTAGTTTACTTCCATAACATAGTTTTTTATTTAGGCCTAGTTCATAGTTTTTTATTTAGGGCTAGTTGCTTAGGATGATTCAACTAGGACTAACACTGCGAAATGTGTATATTGATAATTGATTGCTCCTCCTATGCCCTGTATCTAACAGTAACAAATCTGAACTTGATGTCTGTATGGCGTAGCATCATGCAAACCAACTCTTCCCCAAGTTCTTTGTATTATATATTGAATTAAAATGTCATTTTTAAGTAAGGAATTATTCAGTTTTAGATGGGTATTTAGGAGTATTAGTTATAGTTCATAGGCTTAAAAACAGTACCCTTTTTTGTGTGGACAATGTCATATTAACATTGGGTATGATTTTGATTAGTGTTAGCGTAGTATTGAACTATTGATTGTTAGCAGAAATGCTGCAATCTTGACAATTATGATGTCTTTTCACCAATTCAATATTGCTTTTATGATTTGGGAGCAACAAGTTTTAGCTCTGCAACTTTTGTCGATAGTATTATCTGTATGAAGAAGATATTTGATATATGTAAATGTAATGAAATAATTTTTATTTGTGTATTTTAGAATAGTATTATCTGTATATTTTTGTTATCCATGAAATACTTTGGTGTAAGCAAAATTTTGTACTTTACTATTATAAGGCGCTTCTAATCATACTTAAACGAAGGAGAGTTAAGTTATTAAATTTATTTGACAATGGATTTTTTCCCCAAAAAAAAAATTATTCATATAAATCAGGATGTGCGTCTTGACTTGAGAATGCAAAGTTGTGTCTAGTGTGGAGACTTTCCTTGGGCCTACGGAATGGGAGTTGCTTCTTTTGGGTCATATGGTGAAGCTGAGCTATATATTAGAATTTGGGTTCTCTTTTAATACATTGAAACAGAAAAATGTATGCTTTGAAAGGTGAAACTTGAGAGTTCAAAAGGCTTAAAGAAATATCCCTATATAATTTATTCTTCAATGAACTAAGGGGCATCACGCAAAAATTAATAATTATTTTTAAAATCCCATTAGTGTTTTTTCCACACACACACACAAAAAAATTAATCTGTCGTTCGTCATACCGAAACAAAGGGCATGCCCACATGAAAAACGAATTATTAACACATGCAAACCAGAGATTAATTGTATTTATCTTAAGTCTAGTTTAAGTTTAATCTTTTGACATCTAAAATTAATTGTGTGTGTGTGTGTGTGTGTGTGTGGAAAAGTGTTGAATCTTTGATATTACAATAATTTGTCATGTAATGTTCAGCTTTCACTTAGTGGTTTAGCATGCGCCTTCTTCAGGATTTGGGGCACATGAAGGATATTCTCTTCCCTTGGTTGTTTTTTTTTTTTTTTCATTTGTAAATTTGTTTGAATTTTCTAAGGCCTAGCCTTTCCTTTTAAACCTTTCACTTTCCCTTTACTGGACCATCTTGTCTTTCCTGATTCATAGCCGTTATATTGCTTTCTTTCTTTTGGGGTTATTATATATTACGCCCACCTATCCTTATTCCTTATTATTTACTCCTTTTGGTTTTGTTTATAAATAATTTTTTCCTTAATTGTATAAAACTATGTGAAATTTGCTTAAAGAAATATTCCTATATAATCAAAAACAAAATGAAAGTTGCTTATAAAAATAATTAGTCCCATGAAAAAAAAAGTTGCTTATAAATAAGAGCGGAAGGAGTATTTCTCTTTCTTTCTTTTTTAATTGTAATTAATTGTATATCTCTCTTGCCTTTTTTCTCCCTTCATTTTTTTTGATCTCTTTTGCACTCATCGTGTCTCTCACTTACCTTCTCCATAAATAAGGGCATTTTGAAAAATTAAATTGTATTTTTTTACCTATTTATTATCTTCAACTAATTTTAACTAATCTTTTTATTTGTGTAATTTGATTATTTGAAGCTTATAAAAGGAATGGGATGGAGTACTTGCTTCATGTTTCTTCATGAGCTTGGCATTGTCATTTATTTATTCAATTTGAATTCGATTTTTTAATATTTTATTTAATCTACATTGTAAAAGTACAATTTCTTAATTGGGTAGGACACAAACTTACCTTAATAATAAGGTAAGTTTTCTTGAGTACAAGTTACACATAATTGATTTTCGAAAAACAATTTTAATTAAGTATATATTTTAATAAAATATTAAGAAAGTGTAATCCATAAATTTTTGGGGTTAATGAACATATGTGAAGCTAGTTTTTAAGGAGTCAAAAAAAAATTGATTGAAACGCAAATAAACATCATTTGTTTTAATTTTATTTACACAATTTGGATAAGTTGAAGTCATTTTTTTTTTTTACAAATTTCATAATTATTTTCTGGACACAAAGGAGACAATTAAATCATATTATTCTGAACTGAAAGACTCACACAATGATTTAAAATCAATTATTTTTGTCCATTTCCTTTATAGTGGATTCTAGCTTTCTCTGTCGTTTTACCCTTTTCCCCCAAATCTCTCTCCTTTTTTATATTGCCTTTAGAGATATCCAATAAAACTTTTCTTTTCTTTTCTGTTTTTTAATTATTTTTTTGGGGAAAGTGAAAGTATTTTTGTGCCTTTCACGAAAACATCTGCATCAGGCTTTTGGCGATCTGAGCGACTATTTCTCATGAAGAAATGTGAAAGTCAATATGTCCCATGCAACATTATTTTATTAATATTAATTTAAGTACACATCTTCAAATTTCACTTGCTTTTTAATTATTCCTAATATATAATTCATCTTGGGTCCAAAAAATTATTTGCAAACCACTTTCTCTCAATAATTATTAAAGGTTTTTCTTTGGTGCGTGAATATAGAGTAATAAAACAAAATAAGGATGAAAAAGTTTCAAGGATCAATGCCATTATTATGTATGTCTATCATATTTATAAAATTTGCATTATTCATATATTGTGAATAATACATTTATTAAATTTTTTTTTAGACTTTATAAGATGCATGAGCCTCACATAGAGCAAATAGAAATAGGGGAAGCAAATTCATAAGAATGAGTTATTTGGAAATGTGATGTGTATGAGTTCAATAACAGTGAACAACTTGAGATATAAAATCTCATATAATTGGAAAAAATATATTTTTTTTATTTTATTTTAGATCGAATTTATTTGCAAGTCACAGTCAGTATTAAATTTAAAACTTTTACTATAAAAGTTAGTTTTGCAATTGTAGGATACGAATATTAATGTTGATGTTAATTACATTGGAGACCATTCTAGCACAAAGCCAACTAGGGTTTTTGCCTAAAATGGAAAACTTTATCGACGTTGTCGATATGATAATGTTCACCTGAAATTTAAAAATAAGATACAATTGAAAGTGAAATATTATACTTATACATCCCTATGATTTTTTTATATTTCTTTTTCAGGTAGTTAAAGACAGTTATTAATCCTTCTAAATAATCAAGATTACGAAAAATATAATTGTTGTCTTTTAGGCACTTACACTGCACTTGGTTTGAGTGGCATATGCGCAGTCGTTTTAATTAATTATAAACAGCATTTTTAAAATTTGGATAAATAATTAAGTTACTATTTTCAGACCGATTTATAAGAAATAATTCATATTTAAAATTTAATTATAATTAATTTATTATAAATAGGCTTGAAGGTAGTATAAATGAATTAAATTGGTGAAAATATTAGTTTACAAGTTATTATTGATTTGATAACTAATTATGTGTACTATATATATATAATAAACAATAGACAAATTCAAATGAACTTAAAGATATATATTTATAAGAGTTCTTAAAAACTTCTTAACCCAATTTATGAGACCATAAATCAATTTCTAAATTTCTTAGGTTAATCAACTCTAGGTAATTAGACCTAATCTAGACCTACAATATTTAAAAGTTAATCTAATTTAGTCCGTTACTAATGGCATCGGTATGTTGGATACCAATGAAGAAATTAAAAAAAGTTGACATAATAATGCCAGCTATTAAATAATTTTATAAAAAAAGATAAATATAAATTTAAAGATTGCACAAATAAATTTAGAATCTAATAATGGATCCTTCTAATTTAATAATGAATCTAATAATAATTACTATTTTTTGTGTTGTTAAATCTCTTTAATAATGTTCTTTTCTTATCTTAGATCTGAAGTTGTACTTTGCCTTATCACTTGACTGATTTTAGGGCAATTGCCCTGTGAACTTTGGTTACATTAGGGCTTCAATGTCCTATATGTAATATGAAGTGTATGTGATGAAAAGAAGTCATAATTAAATCAACTAAAATTATGGATATGTAGTGTAATAGTAGAAATTAAGCATCAAAGTCATTATTATAAGTGGGACATGTTAGCTAGAATTTTTTTTCACCCCATAAACCAATCCAATAATTTCAAAAGGTAAATTCCTTGGCAAGTAAACATCACAATCTTATTGAACCAAAATAATAATAATAATGATTGGGAATCTTAGTGGATTTTATCCCACACAGTGCTGTGGGGTTGTTAAGCACTCATGTATATATGCTTTCCTACTTGAAAAAAAGATTACAAAAATCCTGCTTTTTTATTTAACGTACTTTTAATATTTGTATAGGGCATTACTTGAGACCCTCGAGTTATCTAATCTTGTGTGTGAGAGAGAATTTCACAATGTCTTAAAAATAATATATTTTTTCCTCTTGTTATTAATGGTGTAGGATCACCAAAACTTAATTCCAAGTTCTAATAATGGTTGAAATACCCCTAAAAAGAGGAGAATTATACTCAGACTAGATTCACAAATTAATTATTGAGAAGATCCTCAAATTTATCAGTCAGACAATAAGTATTTATCATTTACATAATGTAAATTTACCACTAAAAACATATTTAATAAACAATATTTACTATTCAAACAACATAAATTTATAAATGAAATAATGTGTATTCATAATGTTTCCCCTAAAACATTTGGCTCAACAAATAATGATACTCTATGTTCAAAATTAGTATTTAAGGAGAGCATTGGGATAACAAAATTAAAGGAAGTATTCTATTTGCACCAAATGATATTCAGAACGATTTATTCATAAATTGATTTTGAACAATCATGCATGGATGTTCATTTTGGAGTAACATATATTTTTAACAAGATTTGAATATTGATCAATATAATCCTTACACCACTTAAACTTGGTTGAGTCTTTAGATAATATGATCTCTCTCTATCTCTAAACAAGGAGGGAAAAAAGGATTTTGGATCGACACATGAAATTATTACAGTAAAAAAATAAATCATTCTAAAATTATATTTAAGATCAAGTGATAGGCTTGAGATTCAAAGAACGGATTGTTGGACATGTAGCTATAGTTGTAAACTCAATGGTTCCCTCAACTATTGCATAAATGACTCGGATCTTCCATGGTAACTTATGTTGGAACAAAGGTTTTCGAAAAGGAGCTTTTTCTTCTAATTGTATATAAACTATTAAATTTATGTTTGGATTGGCAATAGAAGTTATTTTTTTCACATGATTTACGGGTTATAAGGTAAATATATGAGAGAAATTTTATCTCGACTTACATAAACGTATTTTTTTAACGCCAACTCATATAAGCACCAACTTATTAACTATGACTGTGATAGTTATAATCCTTTTAGTGTCATTGTTGATCATGCCAGACTTCTTATCCATAAAGAATGGCAAGTTTTGGTTAATCACGTATACAAAGATGGTAATACCACGACTAATTATTTAGAAAAACTATCTCATAATATGAACAGAAATTTTCGTATGCTTAATTAACCTCCGCAGCTTCGCCAAGAGAAGAAAGGTGATGAAAGAAGTTAGGCTCTTTTGACTAATGTTTTTTTGTTGTAATTTTCTTTTGAATTAATGAATTTCAGCATTTTATTTAAAAAAGAGACTGTGGGTTCAAACAATCATGTTAAGGAACAAATCCTCTTGCATATCCTTAAGATGCATGTGGATGGATTAGATGCCCATTCCATTGAAGCTGAAGAAATATTATTGTAAATAATGGCATAAAGTGTGCAAAGTCAGAATTGTCTCTACAAAAAAAGAAAATTTACTAAATATATTATCATTAAAGATAATTTAGTCAAATGATATTACTTATTTTTCACTCCCATCACATTACTACTTTACCAAATATAGTAAAACAAAAATATTTTTATTTTTAGGGTTAAGGGACAATTTTGTCCCAAAAGTTGTTACCGAGGAGCAATTTTGCATTGGCCATTATCCCAGATAATTTTAAGTATTAGTTGACCAAATATGATGATCTAGCAATCCACATGTCATCATGTCATTTTTGTTAAAATGCAAATTTGTCCTAAAAGTCCATGTGTTATTTGATTTACTTCATTTTTTTAAAAGTTAGATTTAAAACCTTTAGAACAAATTTACACCTTAACAAAAATGACATGAATGATATGTAGACTATCAGCTCAACATATTTAGTCAATTAATGATCAAAATTAACTTGGATAACAACCGGGCAAAATTGTTTCCCTTTTGACACTTTTGGGGCAAAATTACCCCTTAATTCTTATTTTTATTTAAAACAAATTAGATGAGATTTTCAATAAGTAGGATATTACACCACGTAAATATCGTACATATGTTAAGTGATTAATTTTCTACTTGGTGTTATGTTATTCCCAAAAATTAGATTTTAGGTATAACATTCCATCCGTTTTCCTATATTTCTCTAATAATTTATTATAACATACCGAACATACCATAAGATATAAGATATGTTTGAAACTTTTATAGGAAGAGAATGGGGTAAAGGAAAAAGAGGGGAAAGGGGCCTCTCTGTATTATTTTCTGTCTATTTCCCTCCACTTCCTTATTTATACCGTTAGATCAATACTAACGTTGAGATTTAATATCTTATAAAAAATCAAAAAATATATATATAGAATATTTTAATAAAATTCTAAAGATATGAACTATTGAAAATAAATTTTATTTATTTATCTATATTTTTTATTATTTAATATTATAATAATATTTTTATAAAATATTAAATCACAACCGTCAAAGTTGATCTAACGATATAAATGAAAAGTGGAGAGAAGTGGACAGAAAATGAAATGGAGAGGCTCATACCACCAAAAAGAGAGGGTAACCATTAAATAGTTTCTATTTCTTAATTAGAACAATTTTCTCCTTTATAATTTCTATCTTATGAAAGAACTTTGGAGATCATTAATTAGAACAACTTTCTCATTTAACTTCCATGACTTAGGTTTGAAAAGAATTAAAGTCTACCTTCCATTCCTTACAACAAATACTCCCAAACAAGAAATTAGGTTAGAATTCAATGGTCTCTTTCGTATCCGGCCCTGCATTATTTAGCTACCATCCAAACATGTCTCCTTCCTTTCACTTGACGTTTGCCTTGTGATTTCTACTGATGCCTTTGCATGTTGATCTGAATTTTATATCATCGTGTGTACATCAGCACGCACGCGCACACATGTGTACTCCCTAATTCTAAATGTGTAAACTCTATAATTAATTTTTTTATATTATTATCTGATACCTAGTTAGGGGGTCTGTGGTTGTCCCTCGTTCAATATAGGTGTCTCCTATAAGACTCAAACTCGAAACCCAAAAGGATTTAGCAAGGCCTTACACTGTTAAACCGACTCTGTGTTGGTACTCGATAATTAATTTATAGAGATTAAAAAATTAATTAAATTAGTTAATTTATTGAAAAATATGTGTTAATTTTTCTAGGATACCTGTATATATTCACTCCCCAATTTTAAATGTGTGAACTCTATAACTAATTTTTTTATATTATCATATGGTACCTAGTTAGGGGGTCTGTGGTTACCCCTCCCAATATAGGTGTCTTCTATAAGACTCAAACTCGAGGCCTAAAGGAATTTAGTGGGGCCTTACACTGCTAAACCGACTCTGTATTGATACTTGATAATTAATTAATAGAGATTAAAAAATTAATTAAATTAGTTAATTATTGAAAAATATATGTTAATTTTTCTAGGATACCCTTTTAATCATTTGCAATAGAAACTATATAAGTCTCCCATATGAAATATCTTTTTTTAAAATATGTAGTCAATAGGAATAGTTTAAAAAATAATAAATTTGAGTGATGAAATAAATTGATATTTTATATTAAAATTAAAGCAAACTTTTCAATTAATTAACTCCTGTATCTACATCTAGGACCTAGGGGAGTATAAGAAAACACAAACTCTTCATGTTGCTGCTCTTTAGTGTTCAAAGATTTTAGGGCCCGCATAATACACAATGCTCCTTTTATTTACTTTGGCATCCTTTTGTGTTGTGATAAATTGAAAAACATAAAATATTTTTTTTATGAGTATAAAATATTTTAACTTGATATAATGTAATCACTACAAAAAAAAAAGACGTTTCGTAGCAGTGCCTTTGTAGCGGTTATATTGAACCGCTACCAATAGCATGATTTGTAGTGGTTTAGACATAAACCACTACAAATTTGTAGTGGTAAGCCTCGTGCCAAGCGATGCGCTAGTGGGCCAATGATTTTTGTAGCAATTAACTAACAGAAACCGCTACAAATTTGGCGCCAATTTCCCGCCATAACTTGTAACAGCTTATTTGCAACGGTTATTTCATGGAAACCGCCAAAGGTGCGAAGCAGGCGTGACAATTGTGACAGTTAGTTTGTAGCAGTTATGTTGACATCAAGCGCTATGGAATGCAAATGGCTGCCTCCTTGTAGTAGTTTCGTGTAACCGCTACAAATGTAAACGGATATTTGTAGCAGTTATTGTGTAAAACCGCTACAAAATGTCAAGGGCCTATATATTTTTAGCAGTTATTTGTAATCGCTATAAAGTGTTTCGTTGCCCGAGGTAGGATTTCAAACTTTGTAACGGTTTGTGTAGCGGTTCTGTCAATAACCGCTACAAAATGCAGCGCTATTTAAACCCAGCGACCCTTCACTTGTCTCGTTTTACCATTTTGTTTTCTGACATCTCTCTGAGAGTTTTCCTTCATATCTAAGTTTTATGATGTCTCTATGGGAGTTTTGCTGCAACATTTCACATAGTATAAAAGTTACATATTTTCTTTCCATTATTATTATTATTATATTTTTATATAAATGTGACTATTTTTTTCATATTTTGCAGCTTATATGGCTTCAGGAAGAGACAAAGGGAAGGGGAAAGAGGTTGAACTTCCCCCGAGACTGCTTCTGTAAGGTGGCAGCAGCAGAGGACGGGTAGTGCAGAGGGAGGGCAACCGCGCCACAGCAAATGGCCCCACAACAACAACAGGTACTGGCCCCACCACAGCTATAGCAGATAGACCCACAGGAGGTGACCACACTATAGGTATCTCCTGCTGTTCAGGGAGAAGGAGCTGATCTGAGTCTGAGAGACTATGATGAAAATGAGGAGCTCGACATCCAGAGGTTCCTTGATGAGGAGGAGGCGCGGGACCAGAATAACCTATGATGGTCATCTTCCCGCTCCAATAGGTTTGAGGTGTAGGTCCAAGGTAAATATAAATTTTTATTTAATAAATTAAATATCTAAATTTGACATGTTAAATGTGAATTTAAATTTAACTAACGTATATGATAAATTGTACAGATGAGCAGGGGATCATTTCTACAAGGAGGATAGTTGTGGCCGGTCTGAATAGCATGGACCAAACACTACGAGTTGTAGTTCCGTGGAATAAGGCCACAGACCAGCCCATCAATAATAGGGGTGACCTGTTCAACCGCTACCTGAACAAGCTGGGCTCGAATTAAATACGGTTCCCCGTTCACTTCAAGACGTGGAAGAATGTTTCGAAGGGGTCGAAGGATCTGGCATGGAATAAGGCAGTAAAGGTGATTAATTTCATTTAATTATATTAAATGATTTAATTTCTAATTAATTGTATTTAAATATTATTTATTAATTTTATGATTTTTAAATAATTGTATTTAATTATTTTTTATTTAATTGTATTACAGGATAGGTTTGTCGTTCTAGACAATAGGAAGAGGTACATGCTGATGAAGATGGGCGACCACTAGAAGAACAGGAAGAATCATCTCTTCCACATCATGAATAAGGATGAGATGATTCCTCTGCAGCAGCTGATCGAGGGTGTCCCGGACGACATCCCACCTAATGACTGGGCGTGTTTTATCTAGTACAGGAAGAGCCCAGAGGGACAGGTATTTCTTTTAATAACTATGATTTGAGTAATTTTTACTTTTTAATGTTTTTTAATAATTGTTACTTGTTTAATTTTTTTCATAATTTCAAAGTTGTGGTTTTTTTGTAGGCTCTTTCTTAGAGAAATACAAGGAGCCAAGGGCAGCAGAAGATCTACCACATGGCTGGATCGAAGACATTTGTTGTGACTTACAACAAATTGGTATTTTTTTACAATTTCAATTAATTTTACCTTAATATTACTAATTTAATTTCAATTAAATTTTTATAATGTTTTTATTGTTTTAGGAGAGGAAATCTTAGCAGGAGAACCGTCGAACGGACTAGGAGAGTTATTCATGATCACACATAGGCACCGGGACGGGACTCCGACGTCTCAGCAGGCAGAGGAGTCTATTGTTAGAAAATTGATTGTTTTATTTAATTTTTATAATAATTAATTTATTGTTAATAATAATAATAATAATAATAATAATAACGATGATGATGATGATGATGATGATAACTTGTTTCATAAAATTGCAGGAGTGTATTCAGTAGTCCCAGGTTAAGCTACGAGAAACCCAGACACAGGAGTCACAGGGGTTTGTGGATCCCACTACCTTGTTAAAGGTTGGTTTGGGACCAGTTGAGCACCCTAAATGCGTCAGGGGTATGGGGTTAGGCACCAAACCTAGCATGGTCTACGGCAAGAGCGGCACCTCTAAGGTTGGTACCTTTAGAGAACAGACCTCGAGCTCTAGAAGTCCAAGGGAGGAGACTATTTAGGACATCCGTGAGGAGGTTGCTAGGCAGTTTCAGGTGCAGGCTGACTACTACTATGCGTAGCAAACCCAATGGCGGGACATCATGAATGACAAGTTGTCTAGGTCATGGAGATTATTGTTTCCCGACGAGGAGTATCCACAGGTCCCCCCATCTTCAAGTTCGTTGTCCAACCGCCTCCTCCTCCTTCCGCCAATGATGTTGTTGTTGACTCCAGTCAACGTCATCCTCATCCTCCTCCTCCTGCCCCTGAGAGAGGACCTGAAGATCAGGCTCCTGACTGTTAGTTATAGTTTGTGCATTGTAGAGAAAGATAGACTTTTTTATGTCAATAATATTTTAATTATTTATTTGAGTTTAGTTAGTTAGTTATATTCTAATTAATTATTATAGTTTTCATATTTGAAATTGTTAATTTTCAAATGGTTAAAATTTAAAAGAATTAAAATAAAAACCACCATAAATGTTTAGATAAATAAAGAGATGACATCCTCTGATTTGATGTGAACAAAAAAATTGAAAAATAAATAAATAAATAACTTTAAAAAAAACTACACTTTGTATCGATTTTTACAAATAAACCACTACAAGGTCATTTGTAGCGGTTAATTCATCATAACCGCTACAATATTTATAGCGGTTTCTCATAGTAACCGCTACAAATTGTGAACATGTTGAAATTTGAATTTAAGATGGCGTCTTATTTGTAGCAGTTCACTAACAAAAACCGCTACAAAGTGCACACTATTTGTAGCGGTTTAATTAAAGTAACCGCTACTAGTTGTAATTAAAATTAGTGGTTTATTCCAATTAATCGCTACAAATAGTTAACATTTTGAAATATGAATTTCACAATGCCGCCAACGATCATGCACTTTTGTAGCAATTTATGTCAGAAAAACCATTACAAATGTGCATGACCATTGGCGCCATTTGAAATTCAATTTCAAAATCTTTACTATTTGTAGCTATTTTGTTTGTGTTAATCGCTATAAGTCTACACTTAGTGGCAATTAATGTAGCGGTCTTTAACCGCTACAAATGTTTGAACGTTGGAGACTTTGAATTTAAGATTTCAAGCACTCGTCATTCTTCCTTCACTTTTCTTTTATGTCAAATTTTTTCACTAGAAATGGATAAGTCATGGATCAAGTTGTCATGTAATTCTCCAGCTTATTTATACGGATTAAACAACTTTTTAGATTTCGTATACGCTCACGCCAGCTGTAATGACAAGATCGTATGTCTGTGTCAGAAATGCAAGTTCAAGAAGTGGCATACACAAGTTGTTAGGGAGCATTTACTTATGAACCCTTTCCCGCAAGACTATACCTTCTGGGGAGTTTATGGTGAGAAGGCCGGTATGAGATATGATGATCATATTCCTCAAAGTTCACAAGTAGGAGTTCAAGTAGATGAACATGATCATATTAATGAGGCTATGCAGGATGCATTTGGTTTTCAAGACGACAACTTCTACGACGAAGTGCAGGGTTCAGACTTTGTGTTCTTGAGGAATGAAGCATCTTAGGATTTTTTTAGCCTAATGAATGAAGCAGATCGACCTTTATATCCAAGTTGTCGAAATACTCTAAATTATCTTTCTTGATCAAGTTGTATCATATCAAGTGCATGTGTGGAATCACAGATAAGGGAATGTCGATATTGTTGGAATTATTACAAGATATGTTCCCCAACGCAGAGATACCCACAATGGTCTATGAGGCCAAGAAGATTATTAACAGATTGAGCTTGAACTACCAAAAAATTTATACATGCCCTAGCGATTGTATGCTATTTTGGGGAGATGATGCTAGCAGGGAGACTTGTAAGCGATGTCACACATCAAGGTACAAGACAATTCGAAAGGGGAAAAAGCAAAAGAACAAACCTGCAAAGATTCTCAGGTACTTTACTTTAAAGCCACGGTTACAAAGATTGTTTATGTGGTTCAAAACAACGGAGCACATGAGGTGGCATGAGGTTGACAAGAATGAAGATGGTAAATTAAGACATCCTCGGGATGCAGACGCCTGGAATATGTTTGACAAAGACTTTCCATCTTTCGCGCCTGACCTCAAAAATGTTTGGCTTGCTTTAGCGACCGACAGTTTCAATCCATTTTGGAATCTTAGCACAAGTTATAGTATTTAGCCGATAGTTTTAGTTCCCTATAACTTACCCCCTTAGATGTGTATGAAACAAAGCTCTTTCATTTTTCTATGATCATTATAGGCAAAAAGGCATCAGGTAATGACATTGATGTGTATCTCCAACTACTTATTGCGAAATTGCTTAACCTATAGAAGAAGACATCTAGACATATGACGCATACAAGAAGACATTGTTC
This sequence comes from Albizia julibrissin, assembly GCA_037074505.1. NCBI lineage: Eukaryota > Viridiplantae > Streptophyta > Magnoliopsida > Fabales > Fabaceae > Albizia > Albizia julibrissin. Next base: position 11,111,767 of record CM073481.1, on the reverse strand, counting down.
AACTTACGTGCAGCCTTGATATGGATTATTAGTAACTTTCTTAGCTTGGGAACATTATTCAGGTGGAATGTGCATTCTGGGTCGGCATGTCCAGCTTGCAATTTTGACTCTGGTGCAGTGTGCCTTCCCTACAGTCGAAAGTAGTGCTTCATGGGACATCAGAGGTTTCTTGATGGAAAACACAAGTTTAGATTGCAACAAAATCATTTCAATAGGAAACTAGAAAAAAGAGGACTACCTCAGACTTTATCCGATGCAAATATCTTACAACAGATTGAGGATGTTGAATTTGAGTTCGGAAAAAGCGACGATGCAGCAAAAGTAGGGCGAAAGACAGGTAGGATTTCTGCTTCTGCGCCTCAGCAATAAAGGAAGATAAGCATTTTCTTCACTCTTCCATATTGGTAATCTAATTTACTTTGCCACAGTCTTAATGTCATACACATTGAAGAAAATGTGTGAAACAATGTGCTATATACGCTGCTTAACGAACCCAACAAGTCAAAAGATCATCTTTAAGAGAGGAAAGATTTATAGGCTATAAGAGTTTGTGAAGACGCGTGGTCCAATGTGCATGAAATATTTCAACCAGAAAAGTTCACCCTCACAAAAGCGAACAAGGAAGTCTTCCTCACAACGTTGAAGAAAATAAAAGTTCCTTACGGGTATTCAAGCAATATTTCACAATGTATTGACATGCAGGCTCGAAAGGTTATTGGCCTTAAGAGTCATGACTCATATATTCTTATACAACAGTTACTTCCGCTGGCTATAAAGAATGCACTTCCTCCCGATGTGCCCATCGTTTTAGTGAAGCTTTGTTCTTTCTTTTGGAAGTTGTATTCCAAGGTTTTGATCGTTGAGGAGCTTGATCAGCTACAATCCAAAATCATTCTTATGCTTTATCATTTGGAGATGATCTTTCCTTCTTTCTTTTCTACTGTGATGGTTCACCTTACAGTCCACCTTGTTCATAAAACAAAGCTTGCTAGCCCAGTTCAATATCGATGGATATATCCTATTGAGAGGTACTCATTTTACATATGTGCGTCATTATTAGTTTATATGTTTGCTAGTCGTCCATTTCAGTATTTAGTATCATTTTTCCTTCTTTACTTTGTAGTTTTCTTGGAAAATTGAAATCTTACGTAAGTAATAATGCATGGCCAGAAAGTTCTATATAGTTGAAGATTATATAGGGGATGAGGTCCTCTATTTTTGTTCAAGGTACTTTGATAACATTGAAACGGCTTTCAACCAACCGCCTCATGTAGACGATTATCCTAAACCTGCGATAACATCAGGAGAATTGTTAATCCCTCGTGTTGGTAAACCAGTTGGAGGAACTAAAACTTCAAACTAATGACAACTGAGAAGTTGCAAGCACATAGACATGTATTGATTAATTGCACTCAAGCTGAATCATTCCTTTAGTAAGAATTACACACTCATATGTTATTCTATATCTATCCTTACATTTCATGATCACCTTCCCATGATTAATTGCAAATAATTCAGAAGTCATGTGAAGTGTCAACTCAGGATTCGAACACAAACATCCGCTAAAGTTGACAAAAAGGTCCATAGAGAATTCTCAAGCTGGTTTGCTTGTAGAATACTAAGTGATCGCAACTCACACTCACCAGATTTTAGAGCTCTCAAAATCAGCCTTCTTGACCATGCAAAAAGATTTACAGTATACAATGTCAATGATTTCAAGTTTTGCATGGTTTCACGAGATCAAAGATTGCAAAATCAAAATTCAAGTGTTTATGGCACATTTAGGACAAGGAGTTATGCGAGCAACAATGAAGCCAACATGCAGGTGTCCCTTATTATGGAAAGCTTCTTGATGTCGTCGAATTAAATTACCAGGCCGTTTCACCATGACGTTGTTCAAGTATTTGTGGGTAAATACCACTACTTCTCAGAGACTCACAATTGACGACTTAGGCATTACATCAGTAAATTTCTCCCAACCAATTCACACTGGTCAATCTGAAGATAATGAGTCGTATGTTCTTGCCTCAGAGGCACACTAGGTTTATTATGTCAAAGAAGAGAGGCACAGAGATTGGAATATGGTGGTTTACTTAAAGCCTCGAGACTTTTATGCATAGGTGATGGGGATAACATTGCCTACGAGAGTGAGTCATTCCAGCCCGCCAATTTCGAAAACTTCTTCCCTGACGGCAATGACAATTTACTTATAGTTCGATACGTTTTTATAAGTTCATATCATCTAAATTTAATTTTTCTATAAAATAATACCACACTAACATTTTTTCAACAAAATTTTTGTAGGTATGGCGATGAAAAATGATTAACAAAAAGTTTTCTTTTGTTTTTGTAAATCTTAATTTATATTAAAAAAAACTCATACCAAACTTTATAGCGGTTTTATAACCACTACAAAGCCTAAATAACCGTTACAAAATTAAAAAAACTGCTACAAATAATGTCACATCAACCGTTATAAGTGTTAGGCATATTCCTATAAATACCCCCACCACACCTTATTTAAAACACTTCTTCAATTCTTTCAACCCTACTTCTCTCTCATTTTCTCTCATCTGAGAATTTTTTTTTCAAGAGCTATGCAAGGTCATTTAATAAGATAAGATTTATTTTAATTCTATTATTTTAAAAAAATTTCCCTTCTTATAATACTGATGTTAATTACTTTTCCTTTTTCTCCAGGAATTTAACCATTTGTCATCAACATATTCAATATTCCTTCTATAATGATCAGCTTCTAGTAAATAACATAATAAATCCTTATTACCTACACATTTTTAATATTACATATATAAACTTTATACTTATCTAACTCAATTTAATCATTCTTCTCAAATAATAATTACTTTTATTTAATTTGATGCAATAATAAACTACTTAACACAATATAATAGACTCATGTTATTGTATAATTTTTTTTAATTTTCTCAACAATTTGTAGCTGTTTTAAAACCACTACAAATTTAAAACACAAATTGGATTCAATTTTTTTGGCACTAGTTTTAAAATTTCATATTTTTATAACAGTTTTGCAACCGCTACAAATTTTAGGTGCCAACTTTTTGGAAATTCAAATTTTCACTAACCACTACACAATTGGAGCCAAATTTTCATTTTCTATTTCCCGCTTTGCCGCCAACATTTGTAGTGGTTTTTTAACCACTACAATATACACAGATAATGTGTTATCAACATGAGCCTCTTCTAGTGATTTATTTTGACCGCTACAAAGTCAGAAGTGGTTTGTTAATGTGAGTAGCAATTTAGTATAACCACTACAAATCCATTTGCAATAGAGGATTTTGTAACGATTTTTGGAACCACTACTATTAGCGTTTGTAACGATTAAAACAGTTACAAATACACCTTTTTAACCGCTACTAAATAACAATTTTTTTCATATTTAGTTATTTTAACTATTAAGTTTTTTAACAATTAATTACTTTAGATATATTTAATTTAATTTATGTGTAATTTACGAGTATAAGTAATTATTATAAAATGAATTAAATATTGTTCAACATTTAATTTATATTGTCATAAGTAAAAAATACCTATATTCTTCAGAAAAACAATCAAGTGTTGAGAGATGTAGATTAATTAAATTATAAATAATACTCCATTCACCGCTAAATATAGGAGATCATATATAAATAATTTACATATTTTTTTAAAAAAAAGTTAAGTTAATTACTTATTTGAAAAAAAATAAAATGTATATTGGGCTCCCCAAAATACCCCTTATAATTGTTTGCATTTAACATTATTCAGCCAAAGAAAACTCTTTTAATATTTCCAATTGATAATGAGAGTTTGAAGGGGGAAAACTGAGAAAATAGTACAGGTAGTTCTAGTTCCAACAACAATATAAGTGTAGAGAGTACAAGTAGGAGTATCTAAAGAGTATTAGTAGAAAATAATAGAGTCTGATTCGCTTATATATAAAACGCAAAATGTAATTTGTCTTTATATTCCAAAAGAAGTAAGCATTTGTTTATTGGTTTAATGAATCGGGAATATATGTGTGGGACTATGTACAATAAAACTACTTGCAAAGCAAGCAAGAAAATAACAACCTATGTACTGCATCTACATATATAGAATCCAATGGTGAACTCTTGTCTTTTGCTTCTTCATATACAATTAGTCCTTTATATAATATATATATATATATATATATATATATATATATATATATATATGACTGATGAGTTGGTCTTCTGTTTCTGCATGCATGTGACAAGTTATAAAGAAAGCCACCGTTTATATGATTAGCATGCCTAGTGTTGCATCCAACGGTCAAAATATTCATTATATATAAAAGCCATAATGCAATGTTGAAGAGTGAAGACACCACTACTTGTCCCTCCCTTATCTGTCAAATAATATAATTTCCCAAGTTGTACGAGATGCTTTTTTTTTTCCACTTTTAATTTACATGTCCATCATTACAACATTAATAGTATGTTTAATTTCTAGAATTGGAAGTAATGTAATGGGATGTAATGTAATATAATGAAACGTAATGTAATAATGATTATATAATCTATTTGGTTCATCATTTGGGAAAAATAATATATATATATATATATATATATATATATATATAAATGTTTGGTTGGATTACATCGAACATAAGAATATATAGAAATAATATAGCAAGTGACAAAATTATCATTTTCTAGACATATAATAATACATACATTGGGTTTATGATAATTTTTTTATTTCGTACAGTGTGCACACTGTATTCATAGTAATTTTTTAATATTTCATGGTGGAAATATTATACAGTGTATAGATTTGATTCCTATTAATTTTTTAATATTTAATGATGGAAATATTATTTAATGAGATATTTTAATACTTTTTTAATGGTGTAATATATTTTTAAAAAAAATTTAAATGGGGGAATATTTCTTAAATTTCTATATTATAAATTATTTTTTTAATATTTAATGATGGTGATTAAAATTATTTGATATTTAACCGCATTTATAAGTAGGCACTTTGGTCGATTTAAAAAATTATAATAGTAACAGTGTCATTTTCACTAAATTACAGGATACTTGCATTCTCATTTATTAGTCTTAGCAATATAATTCTGATTATATCAAATGATGTAATCAAGATTACAAAATGTAATACTATTTACATTACATAAGCCTAATCAAACACTGTAATTACGTTATTACATCAGGATTACATGTAATCTTTGCTCATGTAATCGAACCAAACAGGCTACAAGAGTTCTCATTTAGTTTAGACTGTAGAGTGCTCATCGTGCGCTATGATGAGATCTGGACGGTTGTTCAAATATAATTTAAATAGTCTAAATTTAAAATTTTTGTTTTTTATTTTTTTAAATTATAAATTCATTTTTTGAAAAGTGATTTTTATAAAATTATCTTTAGTTATTATGATAAAAATTTATTTCAAATATAAAAATAAAATCAAATTAAATTTAGACCATTCAAAATCAATCTAGATGGTTCAAGTGGGTAATGAGCACACTATACTGATCAAAATAATGAGCACAAAATGTTGTTACTAATCATCATTGTCTTCACCATTGCTTTCTTCTTTAATCTCATACATTTATTGTATTTTCGTATAAATTTACCATCCTTCAATAAAATTTTCTATTTTGTGTACAAATTGTACAACAGGGGAAATTTGATTAGTTTTTAAGAACAATTGATTATCTTGAATCTCCTAAGATATTTAAGTCCCATTATATACTACCTCTAGCACTTAATATAAGAGTTATATAATTAATTTATGGATATTAAAAAATTAATTAAATTAATTATTTATAATAAATATATGGTAGTTTCCTTAAAACACCCTTCTTAATTATGCGCATTGAAACTGCCTTTGATGAAAGCCCCTTGATATATTCAATCAATATGGGCTCTTTGCAGAAATAATTAAAAATTTGAAAGATAAAATAGATAAAGATATTATATTTAAAATAAAAATGAATCACTTGTCTAACTATTATATTTAAAACCAGAGAGTATAATCTAAAATGTAAAAGTATACCTTCTTTTATTATTTTTCCTTTTGGATTACTCTTTTGATTTAAGAATGATTAATTTTCTGTTAGAAAATTGCTAAAAAAAATCCCCTATCGTAAAATTTATTGCAAAAAGTATCTAAAGACTAAATTTCCTTAAGTACATACAATTTATTTTCAATGAGTGCAACACTTCTTCAGCTATATATGTAATATATTTTTAATTATGTGCTAATGTCTTCTATTTTATACATAATTAAAAATAAGTTAATTAGATATAGGTTCTTGAACAAATTTCAGATTATACATTTGTATAATAAATTTTGCATGGGAATATTTTTTTAGAATTTTTTCTCTTTTATATATAAATGTGACCTATGGATCACCATCATGCTCATCTATATCTTTCTCGATTATTCAATCAAATGCAATTCACAGAGCATACGACACGCCCTGGTTGGATTCTGACTTTCTCTTTGTCGTTTACTTTTGTTTCCAATTCTTCCTATCTTTCCTTTGAATCCGAAGTTATCCTCAAATGCTTTGTTGTCTATAACCAACATATTTTTCTATATAATAGTTAATTAGTTACTAGCTAGTTTTATAGCCCCAAAAAAATCTTTTAATTTAACAAATATATATTTTCTAAAAATTTTAATTAAGCAATAATTATATCTTGTCCTTTTAATACTCGCAAACTATGGGATTGTTTGATTTTGTTTAAAAACTGTTTTTTTGTTTTTAGAAACAATAAAACATGTTTGCTAAACTATTTTTAAAAAATTGTTTCCAAAAACAAAAAAAAATTAAAAGCTGTTTTTAAAAATTAAAAAAAAACAGTTTTTAATTGTTTTCTTATTTTTGTTTTCTTATATTTTATTTTTTTTGAAGCTGTCACTTATTTACTATTGACACTACATTACCAATGACGATCATCGTCACATCACCCCAGCGTTTGCACCGCCATGTCACTTCAAAAACAGATTTTTTAAAACAATATATCTAAATAGATTTTTTTGTTCTTTTATTTTTAAAACTTATTTCAAAAAACTGTTTTATAAAACTATTTGTGAAAATAAAAAATAGAAAACAGAATCAAACAAGCCCTATTTTTCTTCCTATTAATCTTCTTGTTTCTCAGATCTGCATATAAGAAAACTTAGTCTTGTTCAAATGAGATATAAAAAAAGAATCACATGTTCACATAATTATTAATTGGACTGTGAAAATTATATATGGAAACTTGTATAATAAATTATATGTGGTCCTCCCACTAAGTTGATGGTGCATATAATGAGCTATCACTTATTTTTTTTATCACAACGGAAACAATTTTATTTATAAATATAATTTTTTAAATATGTTAAAATATTTTATTTGCATAAATTATTCATATGTCGCCTCGAGCATCACATGGGGTAATCCCCAATTAATCAAGTGGCCCTCCATATGAATGACCATGTGTGTCTAAGTGGAAACGATGGTGATATTTCAATGGTGAATTCAGCACATCCCAGTAACTACGTCTTGTCTCCAAATATTATTTAATTGAAAATGACATCATGTTATATCATTTTAATGTTTTTAATTTAATACTCCCAAATTTATAACTTTTAAAATTCCTAATAATGCAAAACCTCTTATTATATAACTTTTTTTTCATAATGATAGTATCATTTTAGTTAAAAGACATACAATTTTAGTTAAGATATTGTGGGGTGCTAAATATAAATACCTCTCTTAACTGATATTATATTAAAATATTAATATACCGTCTTGTGAGTAATTGACCCCATTAGTATCTTATTATATTATTTTAGTTTTACAACATAGGGGCATTTTAAAGGTGATATGTGGACAAGATGGCACATTTCAAAGGGAACGTGGAAACTATCTCTCATTGTTGTTGGCTACTCGTATTGTGCATCAAATTAACTAAATTTTCATATTGTAGATTAATGATCAACCTATGTTATATTCGCTTGTTAGAAGTTAAGATTAATGTGACTTTAATTAAATAAGATAATTTAACATAATACCTGAAAATAATGGGAAACATCACTCACTTCTTGCCTTTTCCTCTCTTTTTCTTCACCCACATGGATTTATCAAACAAAACATCAATCACTCATAGATCATAGCAAGGCATTATTGTTTTCTTTCTCACGTTTAACCCTCCAAACATTTTATTCTTCACTCAGTCTTTTCATGTTTAAAGTTGATCATGAACCAAATTTGATCATTGAGGAACTTATTTCTTTTAACGAAAAAATCAAATTGAACTCTAAAAGTAGTTTTCAAAGCAAAAATTAAGCTACAAGTGACAGAGGCTTTCATTCTTTAAACAAGTTATTGTAGTTTAAATCACAATTCATACCTATATGAACAAATATAGTAGTTATTAGTTATTAATATTTACCTTTCGTTCTCTATATTCGAGAAATTAAACTTTATTTCTGCTTCAAAGATAATCCTAATTATAAACCCAAAAAAAAAAGGGTGTAACATACCCTCTTGTGAGTGATTTCAAACTTTTAACATTATCTCCTTTGGTCTTGTAATTTTCTTTTGACTAATAACAAGGAAGAATCATTGTGAGGTTTCAAGATAAGTGTAATCATTAAGAAGCTGGTCTCACAACAAATTAACCTAATGCAACGATAAGTGTTGGTATATGAAACAACATGATGTTCATGTTACTTCCTTATTATTATTAGGACTTTTTTTATTATTACATTTTTTTCTTTGGAACCTCGTAATAGTTTTCCTTAAAAATAATAGGACACCATTTTTCACCTAAATATTATTCATTTGAAATATTTATATTTATGTTGCATTTTTAGACTTCACCAACTCCTAGCTTCTTATGGATTATTCAAATTTGAGCATTATATGATTTGAGATGGAGTTGATAAAAATATGGGGAAAAGATAAATAAATACTATTTAAATTTCTAAAACGCTAAAAAGTTTGATAACAATTAGAAATGATAAATAAGACTTAAGGTGAAAATATAGGATTTTGAAATGTTGTACTTTTACTAAAATATCTATCACTATTTTTTTAAATAAAAAAAAGAAAAAAAAAAAGAAAAACGTCCCTTCAACAATTTTGGCACAATGGGCCCCAAAACAAAATTGCTCCAAAAACTGCCATATTTCTGCCTTAAGTACTGTTTGTCATTTCCAATAGTATTATCACATTTTTTGGAATTTTAGAAATTCAAATAGTATTTATTTGTGTTTTTCCCTAAAAACATTTGCTCCATGTATCCTTCAAAAGTTAACGTTAAATTTTTGCTTTATTAATTCTTTTATGTTTAAAATTCCTCCTATAGCCAACACGATTTTCAATTTTCTCTTTAAACATGTCGAATCTTGATATATTGTCGTTGATGATGTAGTCTCTTACTGTAATGCGAAGATGTATGACATTAACTCATATATAATATGGCTGATTTCAAACTTCATGTAATTAATGAGATCGATCCACTCTATTTTATCAACTTACAACATATTTCATGATTTAACTATTATTCTTTATTTAAAAGTAGGCACCGGAGTTGTACTAAAGCATATACTTTATAAAATTTCTCAAATTGAAACATCACCACCTGATCTTCAATTCTTTTTTCTCAAAAACTTTCAAAGACACATAAAAGATGGTTTTCTGAAAAAGGAGTAATTATTTTTTCTAAAAATCTTATTGTTTAATTATTATACACTTTCGTTAATATAAAATATATTTACTCGATTTGATTAGATTAAAAAAATTAATTAAGTTAGTTATTTTTTAAAACATCTTAATCATTTTTTTTAATTTCACCATCTCATTTTCTCCTTGATTATTATTAAGGAAGCATCAATAGAGATTAATTAGGAAAAGATTGATAAATATAAAAATTATGTCTTATATTTAGAAGTAAAATCAATCCCAAACATATCTTATATTGAGGACTGAAAAAATATATAATAATTAATAAGCCAAAGAATGTAAGCAAATAGTCAACAAATTAAAATGAGAATACTTTATAATGAGCATGTCTCTACAAATAACACTAAGCGTGATGAGGATGTCTCTACAACTTTAAGGGTCTGTTTGGCAGGAGGTAAATAGAGTAGAGGAAAAAAATTTATGAGCTAGATTTTAAAAAATTGGAGAAGTGTGGTTATAAAATTTTAATAAAGATAAGATGTAAAATAAAAAAGTAAGAAAAATTAACTAAAAACTTCCAACCTCACTTCTTCAATTTTTTTAAATCCAAGTTTTAATAATTTTCCCTCATCTCCCTTCCCCTCCAAATATCTCATACCAAACAACCCTAAGTGATTACTCTTCAAATTTTAAAGGATTTACAAATTTCAAGTGGATGAATTACAAAAGCAAAAGTGAAAAAAGGTTAAGAAAGCATTGATTATACTAGTTTAAGGAACTTTTACACTGTAAATAACAATTGGATCAACAAATCTCAATAAAAGTGTTGAGGACTTGTTTACACTGAAAATGGAGCTTCTAAACATATTTTTGGACTTAAATACTTCAATGTAAAGGTTTGGACCAAATGTGACTCATGGAAAAACTGATTTGGGTTTCAATAAACACATTTTGGACTCAACATGCTACTTATATGTGTAAAAGTTAGCAATAATTAGTTGACAAATTAAATTTTTGCGTTCTCAAGTCCAGTGAATTAAGTATTTGTTAATATTTTAAGTTATCATTTTCTAAAATTGAAAAAAATGGGTTTTTGCATTTTCTCCTCACACTAAAATCAAGGTTTGCCGTACACCACCCCCTTAGGAAAGTAATAACATAAAGGCTAAAGCCAACAAATCGCAAGTTCCAAACTCTTGGTCGTATTAGGTCAAAAAAAAAAACTCTTGGGTCGTTTGAGCTCAAAAAACGAAATACTCTTGCTCGTCGACTCGCGCGTCCTTGCCATTCTTTTTAATTATTTAGTATTAATTTATTATTATATATGATCATATGGCAGGTCCATTAATTATATATGCCTTCATAAAATTCAATGCCAGAGGCAATCCAACGTCATTGTCGTTAGACCAGCATTAAAATTATGGGTACATTCATAAGAATCATTCTTATGTTCAGCAAAGAGGGAGAGACAATTGGAGGCAGAGAGAATTGGCACTCTGGAATATTGTATTAAACTGATTTAACAAAAGTATTTTTTTTTAAAATGTATCTAATATTTTAAAGTTATTATTGAAAAAATATTTTAGTGTGCTAACTACATCTTTATTTAAGGTTTGTTTGATATAAAGGATTTGAAGGGAAGATGATGGGAGGGTGGGAAAAATTTTATGAATTAGATTTAGAAAAATTAAAAAAGTAGGGTTGCAAAATTTTAATAAAGAAAAGATGTAAGATCAAAAAATAATTAAAAATTTTTAACTTCATTTCTCTAATTTGTTTTAGGGAGAATTGCTAAAAAATATATTTAAGGTAAATTAATTGCTAGATGTTATTATGGAAGATATGCTGCACATAACAGAAGATATTTTGCACATAATGAAAGATGTTTGCACGTTCATAAAGAAGATTTTTTAACACACGGAAAATTGTTTACACACGACGGAAGATTTTATAAACATACGGAAGATTGTTTGCACGCGTGGTAACATTTGGCAATTAATTTATTCTAAATGTATTATTTTGGAAATTTTCCCTTTTTTTTAAAATTGAATTCAAAGTTTTTTTTTTCCTCTATTCACTTCCCCTCTCCTTCCCTCATACCAAACAAATCCTTAAAATACTTTTTGAAATTTAATGACAAGGTTAAAATTGCTCATTAAAAATAACTTTATTGGCGAATTTTTTCTTAAAAATTTAATATTTTTCGAGCAAAATTGTGCCACACACAAAATACTTTAAGGTGTTTGCTACGCCAGATACTGAAAGAACATTAAAATACTTCAGAATACTTGACGCATTTAGAAAATATTTCAAGGTGCTGGGCACATATTAACTCAAAAAAATATAATATAATACATGCCCTCCATTTATATATATAAATTTATAATTAAAAATCTTATTATATTAAACACTCCTTGAAAGTTTTGCAACTATGAAATATATTGGTACATTTGAATAAATAAAATATGATATTGGGAAAATTAAAATAAAAGATTAGAGAAAATAATATTTATTATAACGGATCATAAAAATTGTAATTATTTTGAAGGACCGGACATCATAATATAAATTTAAAATTACCATATTTCCCCTAATCAACCCTCCTATATTATCTATCTCTTACATTTAAAATTAAAAAAATAACTAAAATAAAAATTAAAACCGCTCATTATGATATGATCGTATTTTTTTAAAATTTTTAACATATTATTTAATTAATTATAGTAAAACTCATATTTTTAAATTTTTATTTTTCACCAATTTATATAATCAAGTTGCTCGATTTATATTATCAATATTGATATTAGTTAAGCTCTTTTTATCAAGCCAACAAAAATTAAGTTCTTTTTATAAAAATAAAAACTAAACTCGTTTCATATTTTTCAGGATATATATATAATAGGTTACTTAGATTTTATAATTTTATTAATATTAAATGAATTTTTTTAACTAAAATATTTATGCGTAACTCAGTTCAAGAAAGAAGATATAAATTTCATGAATTTCCATATGAACATAATTGTGGGAATTGTATTTCTTTAACAAATTTTGAATGGCATATTAAATATATGGAGAATCACGTAAAATACTACTAGTATATTTTTTACTTTAATACTATTGGTATGTTTGGATTAGCTTATAAAAGCTCCATAAGTGCTTATAAATCGTGATTCACGGAATATAAAGTAACTTTTACGGTTTACAAAATAAATATATGGAGGAGTTTTGTCTCGATTTATGTAAATCGGGCTTATAAAATAAATCAAGCCCAGACAAACATGCCTTATATATACTAGTATCATATTTATAACAATTCTGACATGGTTTGCATATTCTTTTCAATAGTGTGGAAGAGTCGGTGGTGTTCTGGGATGCAATATTTGTTCTCATTACATCACAAGAATATTTTTTGTTTGCTATTAGCATCTCCTTGTCATGCTCATTATTCTCTGGTTTAGTCGATTATACCTATTAATTAATTTCGAAATGCTCTCGAAGAATTAAAAGTTAATCAAAATCGATAGTAGTAATAATCATTTTTTCTAAAAAATCATAATAATTTATGTATTCCCTCCTGTCCTTTATTTAACATTGAGAGGAATTTTTTTTTATTTATTACATATTTTCTATATTATCTTTATCTAATTTGTTCATAAATTATTTGCAAAGTTATATCATATAGGTCTAAATGAGAACAAAGTTAATACCCTGTTTCATTTTTTAATAAGTAAATGGGTTCCAAGCATCTCCTTGATCTCAGTAGTAATCTTAAAATTCCTTATAAAAAAATCGGAGAAAGTATCTCTTATTAGAATTTAATCAGGTTAGTTTTAAGAGAATACCGTTATGTTCTTAAAAATAAGACGCGGTAAGGTCATAGTACTTCTTCCAGTCTTCATTATAAGTATTCAATTTAATAACAATTTTATAAAAATTAATGCAATTAGATAAAATTAATTATCTTTTATAAATATAATAATTACTCTCAATAAAAATTAGTAGTATTAATAAAAGGAGTAGTGTAGCTAATTAGTGAGAAAATTTTATAATCAATTAAGAAATTAGGTTACTATGAAATAATACGTGGGAGATCCCTGTCGGCATGTATTCTTGCCGTGCTTTATATATCCTATGTGTCGACACATGAACCTTGTTTTTTTTTTTTCCTCGTTTGACACAACCTTACTGTTATATAAAAAGAAAAAAAAAATTAATCATAGTTATTCTCAACCATATATCACGATTTTGAATTGTTATATATAGTGGCATTATATATTTTTATCATGGATACATAATACTTACAAACAGTGATATATTCGGTAACATATATAACTTTAAATATTTAATGTTATACATGTGCGATTCTGTAGCACTGCTTACATTTATTTCTTTAACATTAAAACTAACATTAATATTCCATGAATTTTGTTTTTCCTGAAGTTAAATAGTTTGGGGGCTGTTTGATTCTTTTTTTTTTCACAAACAGTTTTATAAAATAGTTTTTGAAAACAAGTTTTTTTTTTAAAAAAATCTATTTGAATAGATTGTTTTGAAAAATTTATTTTTGAAGTGACGTGCCTGTGCAGTCGCTAATAGTGACGTGGTGGTAATTGTCATTACTAGTATAATGTCAATAGTAAATAAGTGACAATCTCAAAAAATAAAAATAAAAAGTAAGAAAACAACTAAAAACTGTTTTTGGTTTTTAGTTTTTTAAAAAAATACAATTTTTTAAAAACAGTTTACCATTTATTGTTTTCAAAAACAAAAAAAAATTTTAAAAACAAAATCAAACAATCTCTTAAACTTTTTTGTTTTTTCCCCCTCATCCTTAGTGGAAAGAACTCACACTCACCATTCCCATATAGGGCTAAACTTGCAATCTATTACATAAAGAAAGATGTAGGAGTTGTTTGGTGTGAAGAGAGCGGAAGGAAAGTGAGGAAACATAAATTTTATACTACATCTACTTTTTATTAAAATTTTATAATCACTCATTTTTTATTTTTTAAAATGCAACTCAAAAATTTTCATTTCCCTCATATCTCCTCTAAATCCTGGGTACCAATCAGGTTCTTAAGGAAGTATTTGGTGTGGCAAACGACTTTAGGTAGCTTATACTTCATAGCTGGTTTCAAAAACTTAGTGGTGTGGGTTCTTGATCAAATGATACAGTAGCAGTTTTATTTCAAAAGTTGCAAAAATTCCTTTTTATCTAGAAATTAAACACAGAGTTTAAATTAAAACATATTTAACCACTCAGAAAATTTTATTTTTACTACATAAACTACTAAAATATAATGTATTTTATTCTTATAGCTATGAACAGTGCAACACAAATTCATAAAATTGGGCTGAATAGGCTGCTAATATTTAATTCAAAAGCATATGCAATCCTCAGTATGCGCATTTCAATCTTATTGGAGATTGTGAGGGATGAATTTTGCTAATGAATTAAGAATCACCATTGACAATTAGTTCTCCACTGGCCCAATTAAAAGTAGTAGTAGTAATAATAATAATAAGAGTTTAATATTTGGTCCTTATTATTTGTTTTTATTTTGATATTGGTTTATATATTATTTTAAACTATAGATTTTAATCTTTTCAAGTTTCTTTTTATATAAAGCATTAGTCTTTGTATATTAATAAAAGCTCAAATCATTTTATCTCTTAAGACTTGTTTGGCATGGGGGGAGGAGAGGAAAAGTGAGTGGAAGGAAGTTTGGATTTAAAAAAAAGAAAAAGAAAAGTGGTGTTAAAATTTTTTAATTAATTTTTTTTACTCTTTTATCCTACATCTTCTTTATATTAAAAATTTATAACTCAATTTCTCTAATTTTTTTAAATTCAACTTATAAAAATTTCTCCACTCTTTTCTTTCTTTTCCCTCTAAATCACTTATACCAAACACACTATTAAAGAATCACAACTAAAATAAAAACAAATTATAAAAACTGAATATTGTATGAAATTACAAATAAATAATAATAATTATTATGTGAATAGTGGAGGACAAAATATTGACCCCACCTCAAAAGCAACATTTGTACCCCTTGGTTATGTTTGATATATGCTTTTGTCAGATGACGACAAGGTCAGTACACCATCCACTCTCAATCTGACTATGGGTGTAAGTGCGGTTTATTTTACACAAGTAAAAATAAGACTTATCTTACAAGTTTATTTTAAAGGGAGAATGTGAAAAAAATATTATTTAAATTTTAAAATTTTGTTAATAAATTTTTTAATTGGATTAATAAAAATGGTAATGTAATTAATAAATTATTTTATTGATAAATCATCTATTTAAGAATTTAAAATTTAAATAATATTTTTTTAGAATTCTCCTTATTTTAAAAGACAAAATTATTTCAAACTATTGATTGATTATATAAAAAATTATTTTAAATATTTTAATTACTATTCTAAACATACAACTCAATTAAAAAAAAAAAAGGTTTTTTTAAGGTATCTATCACAAGGGTTTCACCAACATATGTTCAGGAAGCCGAGACCCTGCTGTGAGTTTGACAAATGACGACAGGCTAATGTATCACTTTTAACTCAACTTCCGAGCGTTTAGTCATAATTCAATCCATGAATCCTCTTTTGATTTTTATTTTACGTTATGATGGGTTGCTTGATTTTGATAACTAAAAAATATTGTGGTAATCAAAAGTTTATAATACTAATTTCAGTCAAATTTCAAAGATAAAATTATCTTTTAACCTTAAAAATTTTTTAACTAATGATCGATGTTGATCAAACGTTACGGTGGGTAACATTGTATGTATCAGTCTTTAAACTTGCAAAAAAAAAAAAAAACACTTGTGCGCATCGAAAGTTGAAAACATATACCAATTGCACCCATGAAAAGCTTCTAAAAATAATTTTCTATTTAATCATTTAATAATCGCTCGGGATCTCCAGCGACCGCGATATATGATATCCTAAAGTGTATGTCACATTCACTAAAATGAATCTTAACTTACAATTATTAAAAAAATATTATACGTCATCATGGTCCAAACCAATATGCACGTAATGATTTTCAATAATACTACGCACATTTCCTTTTATAATCATACATACTATCATTTTTCTTCTCGTGCACTCTAATTCAGTCTTCTTTTCTTCTTGTTGTTGATTTTTTATTTCAAATTTTCATATATTCTTTTGGTTTCAAGTGACTTATTTGTTTGATTAATTCAATTAGGTGGCATAAGAAAGCAATGGCTGATGTGACATACGAATAGCATAATGCAATTATTGAAAATATGTTATGCTTTTGTTGAAGAAAATTGAAGAAAATGACATTCTTTATATGATCATTATTAATTAGTTAATTAAAGGAGGACATTCAAAATAAGACGATAGAACAATGACGTGTGACAACATTATTTTTTTCATAAGTCAAATAAAAAAAGGTCTTACTACTTACTAGCATAATAAGGTACACGTGTTTTTATATTTTTAACTTTTGAATAAATAATAATTTTCTTCCTCTCTTGGAGATGCTTAAATTATTCTCTCCATCCCATTACAAAAGTATCTACAAGTCACCTTTTTATTAAAATATTATCAAAATATTGTAAAAATAAAAATTATTTTTTTTTCAAAATTATTTATTTTATATCGCAAATCAGTCAATCAATATCAAATACAAATTTTATCTAAAATTACATTATTCACACAGACTATAAATAGAGGAATCTTATTTGTCAAATTGTGTACATAGCTACATTATTATTCATCATCTTCCTATAATTTTCATAAATTCATAAGCTATATATTGATAAATACATGAGAATTAAGTTCCCTTGTCATCCATATATATTTTGCATTTCTATAGATTATATAAAATTTATAAGAAATCATACTATACATAAATTTTATATAACTTATCTTATCAATTTATGTGTATTCTCCCCCTTTTTGTAAAACATATTTTTAGAATGCTTTAGTATTTTTATCAGACATATTAACAAAATTTAGGTAATAAACACTTACAAGTTTTCTTTTAAAAAATGTCTTTAGAAAAGTACTCTTAATTAAAGTGAGTGAGTGAATTAGAGAAAAAATTTGTGAAAATATGAAGTAATATTAAATATACCAACTAATTTTTTTCGATTTGTATAAAATAAATAAATTTATATTACAAAAAGTAAAGTGTGATCCCTATAGCTTATTCTAAAGGTCAAAAGGGGGAAAAACTCCATACCGTTTATCCCATCTAGTAAGATAACTAGCTAAGGCTCATCTTTGTTTAATAGCAAGAAAAGTAATTTGGATTGAAGCAGCACATTAATTTTTATTTGAAATAGTTATTAGAGTCTTAAAAAATAATTTTTATGAGTTTTTTTTATTGATTGTGTTTGTTTGAAATAGTGATTGGAGTTTTTAAAATCATTTTTTCAATCATGATTTATAGTATATAAGATAAGTATGTAAGAATAGTGTTATCTTGACTTACGTACATAAGCACTTATAAACTGTTTGAATGCTTATCCAAACATGCTTCTCATACTTAGTTTTGATTGAGGGTAACTCTTGATGCCAAGGACAATTTTTTTATATTGACACATACTCTAGCTTAACTTAAGATCTTACACTTAAGTAACTAAAGTATCTTCTAGTAGGATCAACGACTATTATTTGAAGTAGTATATTAATTTTTTTTTATATCACTATCTATATAATTGTCTTAAATTTAAGTTTTATATGACTATTTATTGTGATCAAACCTTTGAAAGGGGTTGATGGAATATTTTAAAAAAAAAATTACAAGAACAAACACTAATAACTTTAATTATTAATGAGATCAAACCACCTCCCACTTATAACAATATCTCATACCATACCACAAGCTTACAAAGTTATTGGTGGTTGATGGTGTATATTAATATTACTGCTTATTTGAATATTTGTACTTTGGCACTCAGGGTAGCATTGTGTAAAATTAATAAATTACCAAAGCTAGAGATGGAAAATTGACTTAGTTGGTGTACCTATGAACTTTTGGCAAATTTTCTGAAATGGTGAGTCAGAACTCAGAACCCACTATAATGTGACTTTTGTCTTCATTTGCTTTTGGGGTCTGAGGAGGATTTAGAAACACGAGACCAAAATAAAAATACATCAATGTAATGTAATTAATAATTCAATATATATAAAATGCAAATGTGCAATCCACAGGAGGGAAAAGGAAAAAGAAAAAGAAAATGTATAAATGAAGTTTTGTTGTCGGTGCTGCATGCACGACAAATAGTTTTGCCTTTCATCCATAGTACGGAACTGTGATGAATGTTCACGCATTTTCATGTTCATGTTATCAGATATGGAAAATGACCTTCAGGGGCCTTACAAAACATCACAAAAATGAAAAATCCCTGGCAATATACTGTTGTCTACAAAATATATGTAGCTATATTTAAAATTAAAGGAAATTTATATTCATATTCTAAATACAAGATAAAATAAAAAAATGATTTTTTAAAATTTAAAATAAAAAAATAGTTTTAAAAATTTATTAATAGAATTATTGGACATATCAATAACCCGCTCTTAGAGTTATTAACGGGATCATTTTTTTATTTTAAAATTTTAAGGATTTATTTTTTTATTTTATCTCTTATTTAAGATATAAATATAATTTTCTCTAAAATTAAAGGCTTCTCATTATTAAAGATATATGTCGCACAGTACGGGAAAATACACCCGCTGACATGAACATTTTATATTTTGGAGGTAAATGGAAAAATATTTGCCCATAGTTAAAGAAGTATTATATGCAATTAAATAAATGTTACACATGCTTAACGACCTTGTAATAAACAAATTATGGGTATTTCTGGGCAATAATAAGTATTTCGATGGAGGATTTTAATTAAAGAAATGTTACATATGCTTAAGGACCTTAGTAATAAACAAATTATAGGTATTTATGGGTAATAAGTATTTCAATGGGGGATTTTTTAGCAATTTGTCCAGATGAAAATACTCTAATTTTGAACTGGTAAAAAATTTCCAGACTCACTATGTTGTTTTTATTCTATATACAAAATAGATGTTTCAAGTGACTTATTTATAAATAAGATGAGACGAGTTATATACTTATATGTGGGATAAACCTGACATTCATCTCATAATTATAATAATAGAGCGAGTCTAACAGGTTCTTTAATTCAACATCCTTCAACCTGTCCCCAAGAGAGATCTCTGGTTCCTCCATTTCAGATTAATTATCGTTGCGTTTTCTCACACACACACACACACAATGTTATACTTAGGCTTATCAAACCGGGATTAGCTGGCCAGCCTGAAAATCAGTGACCAACAATGAAATTGATCTAGATAAGTTAATAAGTCGGACTTTCATATAACTTGAGGTAAACCAGTCTCAATCTAGACAACCCGGCTGGGGGTTTCATGGGTTGACCTGGTCGCCTCTTTTTTAAAAAAAATGTCAATATCTTAAAGAAATTGTAAAAAACGTTAGATAAATATATGATTATTTTTTAGTGGTTCAAGATATTTAATTGATTTTGGATGATATAATATTATGATGAGAATTTAAATTATTTTTAAATTTTTTATTTCCAACTGATCTAATTTCGAGTTGATTTCAAGCTGACTCAATGACTTTTAACTCATTATCTGTTCATAGATGAATTTAGGTTTGATAACTTTAGTTATACTGAAGTATTTAAATTACATTTTAATTGTCCAAATTAATTCATATTACTTCAAAAAGCTAAATTTTAAACAATTAAATTATGTCGGAATTTTTTTGCAAGCTATTTATTGCATTTCACGTTGAAAACCAATAAAAACAATTGTGAAACCAATACCTAGCTGAGGAATAGTACATTGAACGGAAACATTTTGGGTCTCCTAAAGTCCTAACCTAATCGAGACGGCGGTCAACAAACTTATTTGAGACAAAGGCAAAAAAAGTGTAGTATTTGCATAAAATATATTTTTTTGGCGCAGGATTTGATGTTTAAAATTCTTTACATAACATTAAGATTTTAAAATATAAAGAAAATTAATCATCTAATCCACATGTTTTAACTTGATTGTAACTGAATCATTAAATGTTATTTAATCTCTATAATTATGATTTAATTAAAATTTAATATTTTTAATTTTATTTAATATAACTTAATTTTTATATTTTTAAACATTTAAAATGTGGATCTCTACCTTTTAAAATGTAAAATTATAAGAATCAAAAGTTATTTTTTAAAAATCTTAGGGCTAAATTTTAAACAAATACATTAATTATATTGAGTCAATATTTAAAGATTGATTTTTAATTGAATTAAATTTATTGGAGCTATCAACATTAATTTTTTAACATGGTGATATAATATTGTTACGTTTTAAAATTTTTGGAGTAATTTTTAAGGTTGTTTGAATGAGCTTTTAAAAGATTTATAAGTGTTTATATATATAAGTCGAGATAGTACTTCTCTCACATATTTACCTCGCATATTATAAATTAAGATTAAAAAATTAATTTTGAAAACTTCAATCAGTGTTCCAAACGAGCATTTAAATTAAAAAAATCAAAATAATATTAATGTTAAAAAAACTTCCAAAATAAATTTACCCATTACCCATTTCCCAACACACGTGTTTACACATATATAAAGTGTTTTGTTAAAGTGATCCCTAAAATATTTATTTACGTAAGTAGTCATAAAACCCCCAAAAATTAGGCTTATTTATTTAAATTGGGTTTATGTATAAACACAATTTATATAAATCGAGAGAAACTTTCTCTACATATTTACTTTATAGACTATAAAATTATCTCATAAACTATAAAAACTACCTCATATTTTAAAAATAATGATTGAAAAGTATTTATTATGATTATCCAAACATACCAACTATCAAATACTTTAAATTATGATTAATTTTTTTTAAAAAAATACTCCACTTACAATTTCAAACAAGCATTTTATTTTTTATATAAAGATGGGCAATAAAAGAAAAAAGAGGTTTACACCGACACGTTGTGAACACGCCAACATTATTGACCACGCAGCTGAAATATAAAAAATGTACCATAGAGGGGTGCCGTCAGCTTTGTCATTTCCACCTCTTTTCTTTTTATGATTATCATCCTTTCACACTTTCCAACAAAAGTTGGAATAACCCAAAATCTATATTTATTATTGGTAAAAAGAAAAAACATTTACCCCCTAAAATTACGCTTTTTGATATCCCCGTCTTTCACCTTTCTTCGAATTTTTTAGGTGCAAATTATGTTTGAGAAAAAAAAAATCTATGCAATGATCTAAATATTCTTGTCAATTTTAACTTCATGATATTTTACAAATAGATCACCCAAAGCTTATAAAGCAATCCCATGCTAAAATATGTATGTATTTGGATTAATTTCTGAAAAATAATTTTTATGCTCTATAAAATAAGTATGTGAGAAAAATTTTATCTCAATTTATAAAAAAAAATTTAAAAAATTATGGTTTCAATATTTAACCAACACTCACTGATAATGTTTCTTAGATTTTGTTCCACCTTTTACTGGGTGCATGTATACTATTAAGATACGTTCTATCTTATACCTTTTTATCCTGAATGTAGTCATATTCCGTAAAAAAAAAAAATTCATGGTATTTTTAAAAGATCTAGTAGGAGATAGGACTGCTTAATCATGATAATTTGAATTCGAATCTATATGAATATAGAAAGAGTTTTTGAAAGATCTATTTTCATTAATGGTTCTAATCTGACTTAAATCCAAATTAGTCAAAAAAAAAAATTGGTCAAAAAAATTAGTCAAAATTCAGTATTACTTCAGATGCAAGATTGATTCGTTACTACCCATAAATAACTAGGAATGGAGGTGGTTGATATTGATTTTCTGTCGTAGGTTTTGTTCTGTGAAGGGGGTAGGGATGGTTAGAAAGATTAGATTGAATAGATAACAAAAATTTCAACGGTTATCTTGCAAAAGCAAATTACACTTTTGGAGTAAAAAGCAATAAAAACAACTCACATTTGGTAACGGATAATTGTTTCGCAAGTTTCTCTAAGATAGATTTGGTAACGGATAATAGTCAAATTATCATCTTCCTATGTTTGAATAACGCTCCTAAACTTGCATGGTAATAACACACACACCACTATACGCTAATTAATAACATCATTAGTTACATTCCTAGCTACAATTATTATGTCTTTGATAGTTTCTATGTTTTGTTATGGGCATATATAACTAATTCATTCATTAAACTTGTCCCTTAGCCAGCTTTTAACATTTTAACGTGAGACTTATAATTATATAGTCTATGATCTTTATATGTTTCTAATAGCTTGTTCCTTCTCATTAACTTGAATAATACGATATCCATATCTTGGTCAAAATTAAACTTGACGAAAACAAATTGACTTGAGTGTTAACAATCTATAATAAATTAGATAAGAAATATTTAAATTCATACATAATACTTATATATAGTAGTTTCATATATTACTTATTTTAAAAAAGAGAAAGAAAAAAGAAAGGGATGATTTAGCAAGGGCCAAAAAGTTATAGAGGTAAAAAGGTTAAATTATTGTTTACGATCACAAAATCTTAAAATTGTTTATATATATAAGTCGATATAACATTAACTTTTAGTATGTTTGGAAACATCATTTTCAATCGGGCTTATTTTATAAACCTGATTCACATAAATTTAGATAAATCATCTCCACATATTTATTTCGTAAATCGTAAAAGCTACTTCGTATTCTGTAAATCATGATTTATAAGCACTTATGGAGCTTCCATAAGCTATTCCAAACATACATCCTCTACATATTTACTTCGTAGACTATAAAATTACCTAATAGACTGTAAAAGCTACATCTTAGATCGTAAAAACTACCTCGTATTCCGTAAATCACGATTGAAAAGTACTTATGGAGGCTATCCAAACATGCTAATTCTTTTTACATAATTATTTCATACACAATAGATCACGATTAAAAAGTCATTTTTAAAGACTCTAATTGCTATTATAAACAAAATTTATATATAGCATTTTTATTTACCCATTTACTTTTAATATATATAACATTTTTAACAAAACTTAATAATTGATGACTCCTTTCTAAAAATTAAGAAAAAATAGAGTTGTCATTTTTATGAGACGCAAGAAAATAGGACAAGTTATAACTAAATGTTACTTCATTTATTGACAAATCTTTACAAACTAATGCAATAAGTAAATGTCCCTAAAATATTGGCAAAAAAGTAAATGTCGCTAAAATATTTTTATCATCTTAATTTTAATTTTTATTTAATACAATTGACTTGAATGAAGCAAATTAGTAAAGGTCAAGCAAAGGCATCTAAAATTTGGTTATGGACCCGTGAGCAACCAATTTTCAGCCGATGAATTTTTCTTCAAAAAAATATTTATACATAATTAAAGATAGCGCAGAATTAAATAACAGTTAAATCCGTCCAAAACATGGATATTTAGAAGATTGTGAGTTTTATAGTGAGAAATTTTTTAGCAAAATTTTTCTATAATTAAAAAAAAACCTTTAAAAAATATGCTTTACAATAATTAAGGTTGTATTAAGGAATCAAAGAGCATGGGGATTTGACTGAAGCATAGAAATGAGAAGTTAAATTTATTGGATGCAACCAAATTCTCATAAGAGGAAGGAAGGGTTGGGGGAAATTGACAAAAGAAGAAATGGAGCATGTAGGTCGCATTATACACAGCGACGCTGTTCATAATAATGTCATAATACTCACTCACTCCTCACTACACAACAACCAGCAGAATCTTAGCTGGATGTTTACCTTCTCTCTCTCTCTCACACACCTCTTTTTCCCCTTTGATTCAACCTTTTCACAGTCCTCTCTCTCTCTCTTCTTTCTTCTGTTCTCCCTGTGACTCTCTCCTTCATCCCTGTGTCTGTGTACGCGCGTCTCTCTCTCTCTCTCTATAGCAGAAGTCCCCACGCAAATCTTCACCCCATTTCTGTATCTTCTCTCTTCTCTTAGTTTTCACACTTCCTTCTTCTTCATTCCCAGAAAGAGAGAGACCCGCATACACACCACAATGTGTCGCTTCTTCACGATCTTCTTCCTCTTCTTCCTTCTTTTGGCCTGTCTGCCTCAGATTCTCTGTTCAAAACCAGTTCTTTCTTCAGGACGCAGGATCCTTCACGAGCCATTCCAGCCATTGGGTCCTCTTCCTCCTTCTCCACCTCCTAACCCTCCTCCTTCTCCACCTCCTGCACCGCCCAACGCTAAATACCCCTTTTCCACTACTACCCCTAACCAATCTCCGTTTTTCCCTACCTACCCTTCGCCTCCTCCGCCTCCTTCTCCTGCTTCTTTTGCTTCCTTCCCTGCTAATATCTCATCTCTCATACTCCCTCACGCATCCAAATCTAAGTCCGCTTCTGGTAAACTGCTTGGAGTTGCCATTGGTGCTGTGGTTTGTGCTATTGTTGTTGCCGGCATTTCTGCTTTTGTGTACTGTCGGCGGAGGAGGAAGCGGTACTCTGCTGACGAGAAGACTCTCAGATCCGATAGCAGTCTTCGTCTCTTCCCGCCCAATGCTGAATCTGGTAATGGAGGTCGAAAGGTGAGGCACACTTCTTCGACTAGCTCTGAGTTTCTTTATCTTGGTACCATTGTTAATTCGAGGGGCGTTGAGGATCGTTCTGGTTCACGCGCAAATGATGCTGGTCGGGGTGGACGTAGTGGAGGCGGCGGCGGCGGAGGAAGTGATGGTGGTGCTGCGGCTGTGGACCCTCGAAAAATGGACTCGCCAGAGCTCCGTCCGCTTCCGCCGCTTGTGCGGCAAGGTTCGAGGCAGCAATATGGAGCGGCACGTGACGATATGGGTTCCAATACGGCGGACGATGAGGAAGAGGTATTCTACTCGCCTAAAGGATCTCTGGGTGGTCACGAGAGTTCGAATGGCACTGGATCAGGTTCTCGTAGAGTGTATGCGGCGATTGCAAGCGAGAATTTTGTGGGTCGAAGCAGTGAATCGAGTTCTAGCTCGTATTCTTCTTCCACTTCGGGCTCACCGGATCGGTCACACTCGATTAGCCTATCACCGCCGGCGAGCTTGAGCCCTAAAAGATCGCAGCCGAAATCGCCAGAAGCTACAGTGGTGGACAGGTCTCCTCTGCTGCCATCATCCCCACCGCTATCACAGCCACCGCAGCCGGCTTATCTCCAGAGTGAAGCACGCTCAGGCCAGGGATCTTTACGGTCATCGTCAGAGAGAAGCCAGTTTTCTTTATCTCCGGTTCGCAATCAGCATGTTCAATCTTCTTCAATGTCTTCATTATCTTCAACACCAGAGAGAGCTTCTAGTCGAGATGGTAAGTCTCCTTTGCTGTCTCCACTCTCGTTATCGCCAAATAGAGCTGCAGGGAAGAACCCAGATGGGGCACCGAGAGCATCGGGCGTGACATTTGAAAATGTGCATTCTTCTTCCTCATCTCCTGTTTCTTCATCGCCTGAGAGAGGTGTTGAGAAAAAACCAGATGCACCAGAGAGGCACGATGATAAATTTTCTGTGCGCGCAAAAATTTCATCTGGATCACCAAGATTATCCACTACCTCACCGGAAAGGAATGTGGAGAAAGTTTTATGTGCATCACCGAGTTTACCAAATGCATCACCGCAGAGAAATTCTGGGAAAATTTCACTTGAGTCTCCAATATTATCCACTGCATCATGTGAGGGAGGTGCAGAGGCAGTGTTATGTGCATCACCAAGATTATCTAATGCATCGTCTGGGAGAAATGTGGAGAAAACCTTATGTGCGTCACCTAGATTATCCAATGCTTCGAATCAAAGTGAGAAGTCTCTGTCGTCTTCTTCAGCTTTCTCTCTGCCATCATCACCTGAGAAAGTGGTTGAGCATGGTTTGGATCACTCTCCAAGTCTATCAAATGTTTCAGAACGTTATAGGCAATCTCCTATACCAAACCTGCTTTTATCGCCAGAAAGAGAATCGTTCAACACTTCAGATCATTCTACTATAGTTGAAAATGCTTTGGATCAAACCAGAGATTCTCCAGCTCCTCCTCCTCCACCTCTTCAACCACAGAGAAAACACTGGGAGATTCCCATTCTCTCTGCACTTTTTGGTCAATCAGCAAGAGTAGATAAAGTTTTGGATCAAAATGCGGAATCTCCAGCTCCTCCTGCACCACCACAGCGGAAACATTGGGAGATTCCAGTTTTCTCAACACCCATTGGTCAGCCTAAAGTTTCTCCCCCTCCCCCTCCACCACCACCACCGCCTCCTCCACCTCCACCTTCACAGCCCCACCAACGAACACGAAAGCAATGGGAAATTCTATCTCCTTCAACACCCATTGATCAGTCAGTTTCTAGGCCGCCAGAACTAATACCACCTTCAAGGCCTTTTGTGTTGCCAAGTCCAACAACAGATGTGTCTCCAGTAGAGTTGCCTCCAAATTCTCAACAACAGAATTTGGGGATAAATGAGGAGACTCCAAAACCAAAGTTGAAGCCATTGCATTGGGATAAAGTGAGAGCTAGCTCTGATCGTGAAATGGTCTGGGATCAGTTGAGGTCAAGCTCTTTTAAGTAAGCTACTCAACATTGACTATGTTCTTTGATTCTTTTGTTTTAGCTTTCTGGCTCCCCCTTATGTGGTAAGTTTTCTTGGATTGAGTGCATTGAATTGGTTGGCTGCAGATTAAACGAGGAAATGATTGAGACATTGTTTGTTGTCAAAACACCAACTCCAAAACCAAAGGATACTACACCGCGTTCAGTTCTTCTAACACAAAAACAGGAGGACAGAGTACTTGATCCTAAAAAGTCACAAAATATTGCAATTTTACTGAGGGCACTTAACGTGACTGTTGAAGAAGTTTGTGAAGCATTATTAGAAGGTATTTTCAATATAATGTATTAAGATTAGTTTGTGAGATTGATTCCTGTATTTTATCCCGGGTACTAGCTGATCATGCATTTTAGTAGTCTCTGGCTCTCTGCAAAGTGCTGCTATATGCCAATTTAGTATTTCTTTGGTTTCTAAAATGGGTTCCAAGGCTTTTCAACTTGTAGGGAGGTTTCCTTTTGTGTTGTTACCCCTTGTTGCCAGATGGATCTTGCCATTATGTCTTTTATTTTCTTGGAAAGTCACATAAATGTATCCTGAAGGGGGGTGGGGATTTGGGAAGATAATGGTAATGTAAGCATTTACCTAGCCCCCCTCTCCTTTTTTTGGGTTACACTTTGATTGATATATAGTGTTTGCACTTTTTGTGATAGTTTTTGTTTTTGTTTCTTTTTTTTGGGGTGTGTGTGTGAGGGCTAAGTGTCATGTTTCAAATTTTGTCTGCTAAATCTGTAATCAAGCTACGCCGGTATTTCTCTCTAATGCTTGCATGAGGATGTTTTATTGTATCTGAATAGAATCTGAACATGCAACTACAAAAATCTACTTTTCTGCAGGTGGTGCTGATACACTTGGAACAGAACTACTCGAGAGCTTGTTAAAGATGGCACCAAGCAAGGAAGAAGAACGTAAACTGAAGGAACATAAAGAGGACTCGCCAACCAAGCTTGGTCCTGCGGAGAAATTCTTGAAGGCTGTGCTTGATGTACCATTTGCATTCAAAAGGGTGCAAGCCATGCTTTACATAGCTAATTTCGAGTCTGAAGTGGAGTATCTCAGGAAATCATTTGAAACTCTAGAGGTAATTGTTCTCTCCCACTTTTATTTTTCAATTTGTTGTGTTCCTGTTATTTTCATCACATTTGTGGTGTCGAATTGAAATTGTACATATAGTCAACCTTAAAAGCCTAATTTATTCTTATAGGTTTGATTGTCATTCATCATGGAATGTGGTTAGAATATTATCTAACACTCAATATGAGGTTATGTTTTCTTTGTCACAAAAAAAATGTTGCAGTAATTGCAGTGAATAATAGATTGTTCTGTGATGGAGACAAGATCTAAACATGCTCTGGGACCTTGTGTGCATCTTTCATCTTTTCTTTAACCCTCAAAATTAATGGAATCAAAATGTTATTTTAATGATGGAAAATGATTCCTGTATTCTTACCCATTGTTTATAAATATAATGGAAAGGATTCAAAACATTGAATTACGTGTACAACAAAATAATAGATATTGTAAAATTTAAAGAGAATTGAAATTCCTTTCATAGGCACAGACGTGTGCCTATGTGTGCGCACATATGCCACTGCTTTCTAGCTGACGCCTCCCTAGCTTCTTCCAGTACTTTCCATATGGTACTGCTCATCCCTGTTTTCTCAAAAGAGGCCATTCAGATTTCAATAATCACGTCTTTTTCCCCCCTTCCACTCCACGACTCCCTCTTGCATAAATTAACAGATAAACTCAGTTTTTTCTCTGGCACCCAATTTGCAGGCTGCTTGTGAGGAGCTCCGCAATAGTAGAATGTTCTTGAAGCTTCTAGAGGCTGTGCTCAAAACTGGGAACCGCATGAATGTGGGGACAAACCGGGGCGATGCACATGCTTTCAAGCTTGATACACTTCTCAAGCTTGTTGACGTTAAAGGTGCTGATGGGAAGACCACCCTACTGCATTTCGTTGTACAGGAAATTATAAGAACTGAAGGTGCTCGTCTCTCAAGTACTTCACAAACTCCAAACTCCTCTGTGAGCGAGGACGCCAAGTGTAGGAGGCTTGGTCTACAAGTTGTTTCCAGTCTGAGTTCAGAGCTAGCAAACGTAAAGAAGGCTGCTGCAATGGATTCTGAGGTTCTCAATGGTGATGTCTCCAAACTTTCTAAAGGAATTTCTTACATCACAGAGGTGGTGAAACTAAATGAAGCAACAAAGCTAGATGAAAGTGGTAAAAAATTCACAGAATCAATGAACAAATTTATGAGGATGGCTGAGGAGGAGATCCTGAGGATTCAAGCCCAAGAAAGTGTTGCTCTTTCCTTAGTGAAGGAGATTACTGAGTATTTCCATGGCAACTTGGCAAAGGAAGAAGCTCATCCATTCAGAATCTTCATGGTGGTGAGAGACTTCTTATCGGTTCTCGACCGAGTCTGCAAAGAAGTCGGTTTAATCAACGAGAGGACCATGGTTAGTTCTGCCCATAGGTTCCCAGTTCCAGTAAACCCCATGCTTCCACAACCACTGAACCCTATGCTTCCACAACCCCTACCTGGATTATTCGGAAAGAGACAATACAGTTCTTCAGATGATGATAGTCCCTCTCCATAGCCTACAAGGTTCTTATCACTGTGAATCATGGCTGCATCTTTTGTAGAAACAACCTGGTGCCAGGTGTTTTTGACTGGTGGGAGCATGTGTGGTCTGCTCAAAACGATGCAACTTTTTTTTTTTTTTTGTTTCTCTGTTTAAAAATTGTAAAAATCCATGTAAAAGATTTGAGTTATATGTTATATATAGATTATATGTAGAGTAGAAGCTGTTTTTTTTTTCCCTGGAAGAATAATCTTGCCATACTACATGAATAGGATGTGCATTGTAAGGTTGTTATAACCACGTGTATAAAGCTATTCAAATTAGAGGGATATCCCTTGGCTCGAACCTAGCAATTATCTTTTGTTTGGGAAGCCATTAAACAAGGACTGAAGGAGATAAGCACATATCTGAGCTGCCAAGGACAAATCGACTCTGCTTGCTAAACTCTTTCACATATCGCAGCTTCTTCAGTCCCTGTCTGGAACAGAACATCACAATCTGTCTCAATGATCATCGGTACTTTAAAATACCTCTACAGCCACAACCGAGAAAGATGAAACAAAAAAGAAAGGGGTATGCAAGTTGATTGGAGAAAAAAGGGAATAAAATAATAAAATTATGCAACTTGGACAATGAATTAATGATCTTCAAGCCACCACACCAAGTCAACAACAATATGAAATACCTCTAAACCTGTGTCTCTAGACTTCTCACAGAATAAAGGACATTAAGTGTGGAACGCAGGTCAAATAGAACTGTGCTTCGAGCTCTAACTTGCCAGCTTCAATTTTAGCTTGGTCAAGCACCTCACTTGTTAATCCTAATAGTGCTTTTACGCAAGCTTGAGCATCTGAGCATAATCTCCTTGAGTTGATTTAAATTCCGTGCATAGAAGTAGACCAAGCATCCCAACACAACATTATGAAATTTAAAATTTAAAAATTACACAAAAGAGAGAGTGCAAGCTAATGATGGGGGCTGTAATCAGATGGGTAAAATCAATCAGCATTACCCCTTCATGGAAGTGGATATGAAACTCTCGTAGAAATATACTGATTTCATCTGCAGTAAGCCAAGTTCAAAGTATGTCTCTGTATTCTGTACCTTAAGAATTCAGTTTTCAATTCAGTTTCAGCTGACGAAATCTTCTTCAATTTATTCACAAATCGACACAACAAAAACAGTCTATTAACCCACTTCATATTAATATTTGTAACAAAACCCAGATAAAGATATAGTGTTTTTAAGATGCAAAGTTTAGAACACAGCATTGAATTCAAAACGTACAATTAAAAAGAGAATGTACATGAAAGCCAATTCAAAGATTTCAATTATTTTAAAGTTATGTTTGCAAATGAAATGGATCTTTCTTTATTTTAGAAACTTCTTTATACAATTTCATATAGAACAATGCAAAAACAAAGTGAAATCCAAAGCCATTATAAAGCCAATTCAAAGATCTCAGCTGTTTTAAAGTTATGTTTGCAAATGAAATGGTTCTTTATTTATTTTAGAAACTTCTTTATACAATTTCATATAAAACAATGCAAAAACAAAGTGAAATCCATAGCCATTATCTCACAATCAAATATAAACCAAGTCTCACGTAAATTTTCTAGCTTATGAAAGCACACTAGAAAGCATTAAAGTAAATCACTTTACTTTTACCAAGAAGATCCCATCAAGACACTCTAGGTCAAACTTTTGGTGCAATTTCATATTAGTTTTCTATATTTATTTACATTAATTCTTTTTATTTTTGCAGTCATTCAAAAGTAGACCGTTATAGTTACGGCTGCCGTTCACCGGGACTTCGGTCATCGG